>JARCFY010000018.1:13282200-15682200 GCA_029233225.1 Lepidodactylus listeri | reverse complement strand
CTGACAGATGGATTTCCTCGTCCTGAGGGTCTTATTCAAACGCAACACTTGCTAGGAAACAGGGGCCAAAGAACTCAGACGCTGCAAAACAAAAATCCACGCGTGTGAGGGCTTAGAACAGCTGTCTGCTGCATTTCTATATTGCTCTTCTCCCAGGAGCACAGGATAGCGAACAGTCGTATTCCCTTCCCCATTTCCTCCACAAAAACTACCCTGAGAGCTGACAGAGAATGAGTAGTCCAGGATTGGCCAGCAAGCTTCATGGTGGCAGGGTGAGGATTTGAGTCTCCCACATACTAATTCGTGAAATGGTCCAGAGTCACTGATGACAAAGACTTGGAAATTTCGGCAGCCAAATCAATTAACCCATTTGCTATTAATGGATCAATTACTTGACCAGCCCCCCCCCGGGGGGGGGGTGCCATTGGATTGTTACTGCAGATACTACTTTTTGAAGCACTTAATGAAAAATACCACCGTGGTTTTTAATCTTAACAGCACAATCCAGCATTCCCTGGGTAATCACGACGAACACATTCCTTGAAACCCAAGGACGTCGGTAAATTTTCAGCTATTTCTATCACTAGATGCCCATTTTAAAAATTTCAAGTCACGTGCGGTTTTTCATCAGGAAGGATGAAACAGAAGGCTGGTTCTCAACGGCTTGGTTTGTTCAGCACAGAACAAGCAGGCTTAAATATAATCTGCCGAACCCCAGGGTTTGAAATGCTACAGCTAAGAACACAGCTTTGTTGAGCACGTGGGCGCTTTGGGAACACAGGTGGTTGGGCGCTACCACTGAACGGCTGCTGTGAAGTGGGGGCCCAATCACAAAATTTTGGGAGGCTCCAAGCCAAGCGTCCCCATTGGACATAGACAGCAGCTTCTGAATAGATACCCCCTGCAGCCACAAAGTCCTAGGGTCTTCTCCAGTTTGGTGTAGTGCTTAAGTGTGCGGATTCTAATCTGGGAGAACCAGGTTTGATTCCCCACTCCTCCACTTGCACCTGCTGGATGACCTTGGGCAAGCCATAGTCCTGGCACAGCTGTTCTTGAAAAAGAGCAGTTTCTGTCAGAGTTCTCTCAGCCCCGCCTACCTCACAGGGTGTCTGTTGTGGGGAGGGGAAGAGGAAGGAGTTTGTAAGCCGCTCTGAGACTCCTTCGGGTAGCGAAGGGTGGGGTATAAATCCAATCTCTTCTCTTCTTCTTCGTCTGCTCCAGTGAGATGGAGGAAAGTCTGGTGGTCCCCAGCCCTAAAGATATCTGGCTGTCTTCGACCAGGGCCAGGGCCTTTTCGGTCACGGCCCCAACCTGGTGGAACTCTCTGCCAAATACCATCAGGACCCTGCGGGACCTCATGGAATTCTGAAGGGCCTGCAAGGCAGAGATGTTTCGCCAGGCTTTTGGTTGAGGACAGTGACTGTTTATCATCTCAACTGGCACCCTCCTCAGTTTTCCATGCTCGTTTCGACCTCTTCTCCCCACCCATTACAGCCGGTAGTCTGGAATATGGGAATAGCCAATTACAAGAATTACTATTCACCATCTTGTCTTTTAAAATGTAATTTAATGTGATTCATTGTTTTACCTGGTTATTGTTTTAATGCTACAGCACACCGCCCAAAGTCCTACAACGGTAGGGGATGGGGCAATTCATAAATTTAATAAATAAATAAATATAATAAATAAGAAAGACGTGGATGCCGGGAAACCAATTGCCATACATCATAATGCTCTCAAGCACCACTGTGGCCAAGAATACTGTATTTTTTGCTCCATTAGATGCACCTGATCATAAGACGCACCTTGTTTTTAGAGGAGGAAAACAGGAAAAAATGAAACAGAAAGAAAGAGAGAGAGAGAGAGATAAAGGAAGGAAGGAGGAGGAGAGAGAGAGAGAAAGAGAAAGGAAGAAAGAAAGAAAGGTGGGGACAGAGAGAGAGAGAGACAGACAGACAGACAGAAAAAAGGAAAGAAAGGAAGGAAGGAAGATAGAGAAAGGAAAGAAGAGAGACGTCGGCATGCCATGCAAAGCCAGGCCTTTCTGTGCAAAGTAGCCACGGAGCTTGATCTGTGGGCGGGGCTTTCTGCTGCTGGCTGTCTTAAAGGGGAAAAGCACTTAAAGGGAAAGAGTACTTAGCCTGGTGGGGGTTTTCCTGCCGTTTCCCTTTTAAGTCTTAACAGCTCAGGCCCAGCAGGGAGGGGCGGGGAAGGCTGGGATGCCAGCCTGAATGGCGTTCCCCTGCGTTCCTGCTGAAGAAAGAGCCCTGTTACAGGTAAGAAAAGCTCCATATTCGCTCCATAAGACGCACACACTTCCCCCCCCCCCACTTTTTTGGGGAGGAAAAGTGCGTCTTACGGAGCGAAAAATACGGTATGTCAATTACTATTCCAAAATAGAGAAAAAGAGTGCTCCTAGGCACCTACAGAGTACCATTGTCTTTCACGGTATAAACAGCAGCGAAAAATAGGTTCAAGTCCACTCCCAACCAGCAAGCTCACTGACTCTTTTAACCATTCAACTTATCGCATAAGATTGTTATAAGGATAAAATGCAGAAAACCCATACATAGGTCATCCAGAGCTACTGGGCAGGAGAAAGATCTCGTCCATCTGCCTCCATCCCGCCCCCCGCCCCCCGACAAACTTATATAAATTCGCCCAGCACCTCATGTGGACCACTCATAGGGACGCCTGCCCCCATCGTCGTGACTCAGCCGCCTCCGTGTTCTGTTCAGTGCATTCCATCTGGAGCACCGCAATGAATCCACCATCCGAGGCGGAGCAGTGTCATTGAGGACAAGGGCCGAGAAAGAAAAGAGAGCGCTCGCGCTAAGAGATAGACCTCCACAGTCCTCTTCATTCTTTCGCCAAAAAAAGAAATCCGCTCCAAGGACATTTCTAAGTGCTTTTTATTTTATTTTGTTAAACATCAGGGCTCGGGCTCTGGAATTTCATTGCCCATGCTGGGTCGCAGCTTGGAGCGAAGCGTCTCCAAGCAGGTAAAAAGTGTGTCTCACGCGGCCCGCTTTTCTCAGTAGCTACACTCTCTTCACTGCCTCCGATGTTCTTCAGTTTGAATTATGACCTGGGGATGGGTGGGTTAATCAGGAGTAGGCAAATGTTTGGGGCCCGATTGCCCAAAAAACCTACCTGTGAAAATGTGGGTGGGCTAGCAAACAGAGGGGCCGGGGGGAGAGGAGAGGAGGGTTTTACTCAGCTAGTGGGAATATAGAATCACAGAATCACAGAGTTGGAAGGGACCTCCAGGGTCATCTAGTCCAACCTCCTGCCCAGGAGATGGCAAAAAAAAAAGAGAGAAAAACCTTCCAGGATCCCTGGTCAAACTGGCCCGGAGAACAATTGCTTCCTGACCAGTGTTCCCTCTAAGCTGAGTTAGTTTGAGCTAGCTCACCGTTTTTTAGCCTCCGGCTCACACATTTTTGTCTCGGCTTAGGAAGGAAGACTCCATAGCAAACTAATTTATGCAGCAGCCAAATCGCTCGCTCACGACTCTAATGCCCGTAGCTCGCAAAGTAGAATTTGTGCTCACAAGACCTCCACAGTTTAGAGGGAGCACTGCCCGAAGTGGCAATCAGCATTTTCCTGGGCGTGTAAGAAGGGGCCACGAGAACTAAGCACTGATGCAACCCTTCCTGCCCTCCCTGCTGAGCGTCAGTGAACACACAAACACATGAAGCTGCCCTTTACTGAATCAGACCCTTGGTCCCTCAAAGTCAGCCTTAGACCGGATCAGCCTTGTGCGTTGAGCAAAATGGCATGCACAAATGCCGGGAAGTTGCCTATCACTGGTTCAAACCACTTTCCCCTTCTTTTTGCCCTCTCTGCTTCGCCAGGCTCCTCTCTGCTCAGTTAACCCACTGGTTGTTCTCGGTCCACTCTCTTTTCTCTGGAATTCCCAGCGTCTCCGACCCCCTTTGCAAGCGGGTGTCTGAAAGGCCTTCTGCCCAGGGCTTTAAGCTCTGCGTCTCTGCCTCTCCTCTCCCGCTCCCCCCAATCTTGCCTCTGCTGGACCATAAGCCTGCTGGCGGGCTTTGCTCTTTTTTAAGTTAATTACTGTACGGTACCTAGTGACTGAGGTCCTTTATGAATAATAAATATTATTATTCTCCGAGTAAGTGCGGCAGGCAAAGCTCTGCCACGGACTTAAATTGGTTCAAGAGCTGTTCTCTTTTGCCTGGGAACTCCAGTCCTGAAAGACGGGCAGGCCAAAGCTCAGAGTCTCTACAGGTCACAACACCTGCAGACTACAATTTCCTGGATACTCTGGGGGGAGCCATGACAGTGAAGTTAATAAAAATCCATTAGCAATGTCCAGGGGTCATTTCGTAGAAAAAGAGGTGCAGGAGCTCATTAGCATAACTCATTTGCATAACTCATTTGCATGTGCCACACCCCCTAACATGCCGGAAGTGTGTCAGAAGGCAGCACCCACCCCTCAGGCTCCACTCCACAGGGGAGTGAAACTGACCTGCTCTTCCTCCATTCCCTTCCCCATCCAATACTTCGTGCAATAAAAATAAGCGTAAAGAACACACCCTCATTCTCTTCCTGCTCCCTTGAAACCACCAGGTTTCAAGGAGATTTGAGATACCCAGGACATGTGCACCACCCATCCCTTCCCCTTCCCCTCCCCACAACAAGACACCCTGTGAGGTAGGTGGGGCTGAGAGAGGTCTTTGGAGAACTGCTCATGAGAGAACAGCTCTGAGAGAACTTGTGACTGGCCCAAGGTCACACCAGCAGCTGCATGTGGAGGAGTGGGGAATCAAACCCAGTTCTCCCAGATTAGAGTCCAACTCCTGACCACTACACCAAACTGACGGGGTGGAAGCTGCTGAAGGGTTGGTGAAATTTCTCCAGTACTTATGTGCCATGTGCCCAGATAAGAAATGGTATACTTAGAAAATTTATATGCCACTTGAGCAAGTCTCTGGAAAAGCAGCACACAGTCATAAAAGGAACAATGATAAAATTATCAATATTAAAACAAAACATTAAAAACAATAAAGACCCTAGCAGGGCTTTCCCTGGGGCGCTGCACCTCTGCACTGCTCGGGGAAGCCAAGGAGGGGGCGGGGCTTGGTCATGTGCCCGCCCCCTGGGCTCCTCACTCCCGGGGCTGCGCTCCTGTGTGCTCCTGCTCCCACGGACCCCTGGCAATGTCAAAGCGTACATATTCCCATAGTTTGGGGATTGCGGGAGGATGGAAAGAAGGGCTTTCAAACCAGAGGGTGAGGGTGTCCCCCCCCCAGAGAGGGTCAAACTAGGATTGCCAGCCTCCAGGTGGGGCCTGGGGATCTCCCGCTTTTACAACTGATCTCCAGCCGACAGAGATCAGCTCCCCTGGAAGAAATGGCTGCTTTGAAGGGTGGACTCTGTGGCATTGTACCATACTGAGGCCCCTCCCCTCCCCAAACCCCGCCCTCTCCCGGATCCATCCCCAAAGTCTCCAGGTATTTTCCAGCCCCAGACGTGGCAACCCTAGGTCAAACTGTAGCATCTTTGAGAGAAGTCAAAACATGACAGATCTTTGGAGTGGGGAAGCATAGTTGTGGAACTGAAACTGGTAATGGTATGCTAATTAAGAAAGTAGAAAACAAAATAAAATTCAAACGACAGTTCATCAAAAATGAAAACAACATATTGTTAAGTTTGAAGGTGACTGAAATATAAAATCCTTATAAAAGAGACGCCGGGGAGAGGTAGGAGAAAAGAAAATTCCTCCATTACCAGGTGGGTAGGATGGGAGACTCACTCCCAGGAACTCTGAAAACACAGACCTTGCACAGCTGGAGGGAAGGGGATTGGGGAAACAAGATGGCAGAGATCTGATTGCTATTACTTAGCCAAAAGAACAATGAGAAGCAATCAATCCTTCGACCCAAACCCCTCGCCCCCCCCACAACCCCCCCCCCCGACAAATCTCAGAACCGGAAGGGGAGAAAAGATGAAAACCGCGAAACAGAATCCCGGTTCTGCTCAAGCCAGCCATCGACTGCACATCTTTTTCCATGGCCCAAATGCATTTTGCAAATCAAGCACATTTGCATACATGGATGATGGTTTTGCATAATTTATTCTGCCTCTACGAGGCAAGGGCAGTGCAGGAGAAGCCCCACTGCAAGGACAGACCATCCCCAATTTCAGCAGCCCCCAACACATTCAAGCTCATCCTTCTTTCAGATTTGTTTGGTTTGGTTTTTTTAAAGATAGGAAAACATCAGGTGCCAGATCCATGCTTCCAATGTGCCATTCCAGAAGCACAGACAAGTAGGACTGCCAGCTCCGGGTGGGGAAATACCTGGAGATTTTTTTGGGGGGGGGGGGGGTAGAGCCTGGGCGTGGCACTTTGGGGAGGGGAGGGACCTCAGCATGGTACATTGCCATAGAGTCCACCCTCCAAAGCAGCCATTTTCTCCAGGGGGAACTGATCTTGCTCATCTGGAGATTAAATGTAATAGGAGATCTCCAGGTGCTACCTGGAGGGTGGCAACCCTACAGACAAGACACAGCTCTGCTTAACCCCCATCGCAAGCCATTGCAGTATCTAGTCCAGGGATGTTCAGCTCATCAGGCAGCAAAGGTTTCAAACTCTTCTCTCTAGGGAAACGTGGGCGAAAAACCTTTTCAGGCCACTTCTTTTGCATGCTCCTCCTGGGTCTGGCCCGCTTGCAGATCTTCTGAGGGCCCCTAGGTTTTGGCCACTGTGTGACACAGAGTGTTGGACTCGACAGGCCGCCGGCCTGATCCAACATGGCTTCTCTGGTGTTCTTATCGCCAGCCACCTCTCGTTTATTGTCTTTTATCCATTTATATCCACCGCCACCTTTCTTCCCAATCTCAACCCAAGCGGCTTACATCATTCGCCGCTGCTCCATTTTATCCTCACAACAACCCTGTGAGGTAGGTTAGGCTGAGAGGGTGTGATTGGCCCAAGGTCACCCGGCGAGCTTCCATGGCAGGGGGAGAATTTGAACCTGGGTCCCCCAGACCCTAGTCTGACACTGCAACCACTTGCTCCACCCTGGCTCTCAACCTCGCCTATCCTTTCTTACCTCCGCAGTTCCCTGGTGAGTTTCACCTTCTGTCCCAAAGAACAGAAGCAGGCTGCTAGCAACCCAGGAAACAGCGGAGAAGACAGCGCGGCTTTTGCCCCACTCAGACTAAGTAATATTTCCCAATTCAGCTTCCAGTGTCTCTTCACTTGGTGCCTCCTCTCTAATTTATCTCCATTTAATATAAAAGCTACCATCTTCCTACTCTGCTCTTAGCCCTTTTCATCCGGTGTTAAGAGAGAGCCATTTGATTAACCCTGGGTTTTTATACTTTTTTAGTTTTACATTCACGTTTTTTACATTAACAGTCTGCCACGATCCCACCCATCTCTTTCCCGAAACCAAAATCCACGTAAACAGCTTTTATTAGGACCCAGCACGGCACACTGTCGAAGCTTTCAAGTTCTCCAAGAACAAGAGGCCTGGAGAACTCGGAAGTTTGCGCAGTATGCAGTATTTATTTTGCTTGATCCTAATAGAAGCTATTTACGTGGATTTGCATTTTGGATATCACCATGGATCGATACGGCTACCGACTCCAACTTTTTTTTTAAACCCCTTCTTCGCAGAAGAGCAAAGGCACAACATGATATCGGCTCTACCCAGCACCTATTTAAAGGGGCATTCTTCACAGGATACGGGCAATTTAAGATCACAGGCCGAGACAAGCTTTTCCTCTCCCTGTCCCCCCCTTTTCACAGAAAGCTTGCCGACTGCTGTGTGTCATTTTGGTAGGTCTTTGCAAAAGACATTACATGCCTTTTGTTTGAGGATTTCGCCTCTTCCTGTAGCCACATTCATTTTGTATTAAAAGATCCGTTTTCCCTCTTCATAAAGTATGCTTTTCCTTCCGCTGTTCACAGAACGTTCAATATCCCTTTAATTCAAGATGTTTTGTCCCTTGATGTATGGCCCCTTTGCGTATGCACGTATGCCCCTTGCTATGTTTCTTGAAGAGTATTCCCCTGAACACATAAAACTGCTTCAGTTGCAAAGCTGTAAGAAAACCCACAAGAGGACCAGCTCAAGCCAAGGAGCCATTTTCCTCAACGTCCAATTTCCCACAGCGGCCCCCAGACTCATCTAGGAAATGTACAAACGGGGCATGAAGACAACTGAACGTGAAGATTCAATTTAGGTGTTGTGGCTAATAGCCACTGATAGACATATCCACCATGAATGTGTCTCATCCCCTTTTAAAGCTGTCTAAACCAGTCGGCTCACGTGATATGAAAAGCATGATGCTCGACAGCTCATTCGCACGTGCAAGTCATTGAGTGGTGGAAGCAGGTGTATGGATCTCTTGCCCTTGGAAGGATTCTCTCTTCACAGTCCGGGGATGGAGAAGTGTGGAGCTCCACATCACAGAAACCTTACAGCATGCGCTCACTGACTATAGTACCAAGTGCTATCGTGCACGGGTTCAAATATCCAGGATGATGACGGTGATGGAGGAGGGGGAGAGGAAGAGGAGGAGAGGAAGAGAGGAGTTGTATACCCTGCCCTTCACTCAGAGTCCAGAGTGGTGTACAATCCCTTCCTCTCCCCACAACACACACCCTGTGAGGTAGGTGGGGCTGAGAGAGCTCTGAGAGAACTGCTCTTGAGAGAACAGCTCTGAGAGAACTGTAACTGGTCACCCAGCAGCTTCATGTGGAGGAGCAGGGAATCAAATCCGGTTCTCCAGGTTAGAATCTGCCACTCTTAACCACTACGCCAAACTGGCCGAGTTCTGTATACCACCTAAATAAAAAGCACCTAAACAAGGGGTACCCAACTTTTTTGAGCCTGCAGGCACATCTGGAATTCTGACACAGCATGGCGGGCACAGCAACAAAATGGCTGCCAAGGGAGGGGAAGCCAGTCACAAAATGGCTGCCACAGGAGATGGAGCCAGTCACAAAACGGCTGCCACGGGAGGCGGAGCCAGTCACAAAACGATTGCCACAGCTGAACTTCAGTCACACAGTGCAGATCCTTGTACTGTGGCGGCAGCTGCTGTCAAAGCAAAATCCGCACAGCCAATCAAATCCCCAATAGTCCATCCAAAGCCTTTCTGGACAAAAGCCCTATCTGGCCCCTCCCACTTTTTAAAAACGGTCAGCGGGCACCACATCCAAACGGATGCTGGCTGAAAATGAGAGACCCGTTATCAAACAGTAGTTCTTCTTGGAAAGCGGTTGCAGAGACTGGGCCTGGGAGCTTCACAGATGGAAGGCACAGGGCATGGGAAGTTTGGGGCATAGAGATTAGAACCAAGGAGGTGGTAGCCTTCGTACCTAGATTCCAGGGGATGGAAGCAGAGCTTAGATGGATGTTATGAGTGAGGACTGGAAGAAGGTTCCAGTCAACGGAAACTGCAGGATTCCCAACTTCAAATCCTGACTGAGAGAAGAGACTAGAACAGTGTTTTTAATCATAATTCAGTCAAACTGACCAATCTGTACCTCAGGAAAACAGTGAGCAGGCCTTTCCAGCAGACAGGACATGGCTGCTGTTTCGTAATCAATGTTATGTACAGGCCACGATTACTTCGCACGAGCTTAGAAGTTAACATCGAGTGCTTCGACCTTCATTTTTAATAACAAGTTTCTAGCTCTCAAGGTCCTGTGAAGAGCAGATGGAGAGCGAATAGCAATGCTTGAGAACAGTGCTTGAGGAGGACTGAGAAACTGCCGGGAAACAGGCTTTCGGCTCGATGCACAGTACTTTGCCCTTGCCAAAGAACAACAGAAGCGGAATAAATTCTGAAAACTAACACAAGCAAGGGGAAATGTGCACAGTTTTATACAGATTGCAAAATTCAGCTCCGCCTTGCTGCAGGAAAACGGGTAACCTCTGTACAGAAAAGCTGCTTGCCTAAATGTACATTACACACACACACACACACTCTTTCCTAAATGCCTGATTTCACAATCTGGAATCCCCCCTGCACCAGATCAACGGAGTGGAGGGACAGTTTTTTTTCAAAACACTTGCCAAGACAAGCAAAATCTAAAGAGGCAGCTGCAGCCTCATCTGGCCACAGCTGGAGTGCTTGGAGGGAGGGAGGGAGGGAGGGAGGAGGGGGCTAAGGGCTGAGCTCCACAAGGAGACACATCACAATTGTCCAAGCAATGAGTTGTTTACCTCGAAGTCCTCAGCCAACTCCAGCTGTACCTACCTAACCCTCCATTTTAAGACTATTAGTATAAATTAGTATACAGAATCTACGTAGCCCTTTTTTCTGAAGTGCACTTTTTCGGAAATGACGCCAAAAGGCCGGCCAGTGCTGTTAGGACCATAATTACAGATGGCGGCAGGGCTGAGCAAACACCTTGCCGAAGGGCGCCACCTGAACTGTCACAGCTGAGCAAACGGGAGATCGGCCGACTCACAGCTAAGGCTCTTCACCGACCGCTCGTGCCACGCAGGCACGCTAGTTTTGTTCCATTGTGTTCTTCAGTCCTTTCACTGTCAGAAAGAGTGTTATTTATTACGATTCCCAACGCCTTCCCTACAACTGCTGCTAACCCAGATTAGAATCCTTACCGCTACTATAGAGATCCAACTCCCAATCAGACTGGGCATACAAATTCGAGCATTTAAGCCTATTCTAAACCCTTCTAGGTTCGCACAGGGCTGGAGCCGGGTTTAATCCTTCCACAAGCAGACGGCGCTTCCTGTCGGAAGAACGGAAATTCCCTGCCTCCTCCAGCTCACTGAGATGAGGGCTCCTGGTGGGACAGACAACCCTCAGGTATGACATGAAGGGAAAACCGGGGTGGGGTGGGGGGCCTGTCTGCAGGAAGAAGCGGAAATAACGCCTTTCCTTCCACTAGCAAAGAACTTAATCTGGATCCAAACCACAATCAAGACAGTTATACTTGCATTGAGGGCATCCCTCCCCATACCTATTTCTACCCACCAATTTGTTTCTGTTATCCCACAAAGCAGGAAAATCCATATCGATGCTTTTATACACATATGAACGGAGGAAGCATTCAGGCTGCTCCAGCCTGAGTCCCCAATCCAAGTGCAAGCAGCCGTAAGCATTATTAAAAGACAGTTAAGGCAGCCGGGGGGGGGGGCAGCTATTCCGTCCCCACGCTCCTATCAATAATTGAGGATCTTAATGAACGAATCTGGCGGGGAAGAGAGTTGCTGTCGGCACAGAGACAGCTGGGATCATTTGCTCACCTATCACCACTGGTGAGGATGCAATGAAAGACTTCCCCAGGCCTATCGCCACCGCCCCCCCCCCCTCCTTGGGAAGATATAAAGATGGATTATGGCTGCCTTCCCCCTTCCCACCCCCTCCCACAGCAAAGAGATCCTGCTCACCAGCCAAGTATCAAATACCCAGGACTACCTAAATGGCACATGAATATTGTATTGGGCAGGTGACACCGAGGCTGGTCGGGGGACCTGCTTTCAACCTAATGAGTTTAAAGAAATTGACTCCCCCGGTGTGCTTCACTCCCCACCGGCACTTTCCATTGAAGGAGGACAGCCTTTTCAATACACCTACAGCTAGTGAGACCAGGCTGGGAAAGTGATCCCGGTGGCCAGTTTCCATCGACTGAGATTAGAAAAAGCAGGGACCCAAAGTGCCACCAAGTCAGTATCTGCAGGACGCCAAAGCACCCCACAGCAGTAGAGCTTTATGGTAACCCTATGAATTAATGTCTTCCAAAATGTCCTATTGTTAACAGCCTTGCTGACTGAGGGCCATGGCTTTCTAGACTGAGTCAATCCCTCCATCTCCTCTTGGGTCTTCCTCAGTTTGGTGCAGTGGTTAGGAGCGCGGACTCTAATCTGGGAGAACCGGGTTTGATTCCCCACTCCTCCACAAGTAGCCGCTGGTGTGACCATGGGTCAGTCACAAGTTCTCTCAGAGCTGTTCTCTCAAGAGTAGTTCTCAAAAAGCTCTTTCAGCTCCACCTACCTCACAGGGTGTCTGTTGTGGGGAGGAAAAGGGAAAGGAGATTGTAAGCCGCGCCGGGGCTCCTTTGGGAAATGAAAGCTGGGGTATAAATCCAATCTCTTCTCCTCTTCTCTTTTCCAGCTGCCTTCAACTTTTCCTACATTATTGTCACTTCCAGTGACTCTTGTCTTTTCATAGACCTTTTTCAACCTGCCTTTGTATTCCGTTTTAGTAAATGGTTGCTAATGGACTTTTTCTATCATTGCAGAAAGACCCGTTTTAGTAACTGGCAGCTAGTGGAATTTATTTACCTGTTCATACAAACCCATTTGTGTCGGGTTAGCAAAGCACGGTTGAGCCACTTTTGAGGGAAACTGCTTTTTGCCATTTTCAACCCCTTCGTTGCACTTCTTAATCGCTGTGCTGTTCAAAATGTCCAGAGCACTTCCTACAATGCCACTCCCCCGCCGCACCCTCTTCCACCATGCAATCTTCCTCAGACTTTTTTTAACGTTCTAAGGTGAGCGCTACAGCACTAAATCACTATAGCACTGAAGTGCTATAGCGACGCCATTGAGATGCATTGGCACCATTGAGTCAATGAATCTCAATGGTGCCGCTAGAACACCTCAGTGCTATAGTGGTTTAGCATGATGGCGCTCACCTTAGAATGTTTTCTTAAAAGTCTAGGAAGATCACGTGACTAAAAAGGGAGGAGGGGAAGCAGCACTGTTTGAAATGACCATAGCACTTCAGAGACGGCTCATACACGGATAGAAATTCGCTGTATGAAACTTCCGTCCCTGTATCACTTTACTCAAAATTGGACCAACAAGAAATAACATCTGGTTTAGAATGGTCAGGGGTCATTTGGGGCCGGAGCGAGGCAGAGCTGAGCTCCGCCAGCCCAAGAGTGCACATTACAGCAGCATGGGCTGAATCAGATTCTCTGATCTGATTTGGCCTGCAGCCGAATTGCCACCGAATTGCATCGGCTTTAAAAGCAGCTGGAGGGGACGGGGTTTGAGGGAGAGGCTCCAAACTTACAGGGTAGCTACTGGGGCCCCTCCCTGAAATACCCACTAAGTTCCAAGAAGATTGGACCAGGGGGTTTAATTCTACGGGCCTCCAAACAGATTGCCCCCATTCCCTCCATTGTTCTCTATGGTGAGAAAGAAGTAATGTTTTTTCCCACCCTAGAGAACAATGGAGGAGATGGGGCAGCCTGTTTGGGGGCCCGTAGAATTGGACCCCGTGGTCCAATCTTCTTGAAACTTGGTGGATATTTCAGGGAGAGGCCCCAGCAGCTACCCTGCAAGTTTGGAGCCTCTCCCTCAAACCCTCTCCCCTCCAGGCCCTCATATACCCTATGAGTTTTTGCCATTGACTTCATGGGTATAATGGGGCTGAAACTGACATTTGGCCGGTGATGTCAGGGGGCGTGGCATATGCTAATGAGTTATGCTAATATGTATGCTAATGAGCCCCTGCACCTCTTTTTTTACAAAATGACCCCTGAGAATGGTAATGTGAAAAGGGCCATAATATGACCAAAGAACAAGAGCCTCAGTTTAGTCAGTTTAGCTTCCAGGAAGAGCTCAGGCTTGATTTGGTCCAGAACCCACTTTTTTGTCTTTTTGTCGGTCCACAGTACTTGTGAAACTCTCCTCCAACACCACGTTTCAAAGGAATCAACTTTCTTCCTCTCAGCTGTCTTCATTGTCTGCCAAAATTTAGAAGCTGCTTTAAATGGAGGAAGTGGAATGAACATTTTTAAATCAACGTAATTAAAGCCAAAGTGGTGATGCTTAGCTAAACAAGCATAGAGTGGTGATGATGCTTAGCTAAACAGTCAGAGGCGCAACAGAATAAACCTTTAAGTCGCTATTGCCCTGTCGTTCAAATTCACTTTTTAAAAAAATAATTTTTATTAATTGTCAACAATAACAATAAAAACATTACTAAATAACTTAATAACTTTACAAACCAACTGATAATATAAACTTGTGTACAGGTCTATGAAATACGCATAATCAATAAACATTAATAAAACACAAAATTCAAGTATTTCTTTGGTAGAGTGCACTATTGTTTCTTGGAGTTTGATACATAGTCAAAAAAGGGAAACCATTTTTCGAGAAAATTGTCTTTAACTGAAGGGGTCTCCATTCTGGTAATATGTATTGCCAGTTTGCCCATAACAGCTAAGTCCCATAGTTTCGTGAACCATTGCTGTATTGTCGGAATGTCTTTCACTTTCCACTTCTGTGCCAACAAAGTCTTTGCTGATAGCAGAAATAATGAAGCTAGTTCTTTGTTCTGTTTTGATGTACATAGATCTGGCCAGTGGTTCAGAAGGATAGATTCAGGAGAAAAAGGAATTGAACAACCCAGAATAACATTTGTTAAATTAACAACGTTCAAATTCACTTTCAGTGTTGGCCAACTGCACCGGAAGAGGGGAAAGAAAGCATTCCTAAATTCATCATGGGATGCTAGCATTAAGAACCTAAGAAGAGCCTTGCTGGATGAGACCAGTGGTCCATCTAGTCCAGCATCCTGTCACACACAGAGGCCAACCAGTCCCTCTGGAGGGCCAGCAACAGGGCATAGAGGCCGAGGCCTTCCCGTATTTTGCCTCCTGTCTCTGGGATTCAGTGGCTTAGTGAATGTTTAGGTTCCTCTCAGCCACCATGGCCAGTAGCCATTGATAGACTTATTCTCCATGAATCTATCTAATCCCCTTTTAAAGCTGTTTATTCCTGTGGCCATCACAACACCCTCTGGCAGCGAATTCCACATTGTAATCACTCTCAGTGTAAAGTCCTATTTCTTTTTGCCTGTCCTGAATTTACTGCCCCCCTGTTTCACTGGATGCCCTCGAGTTTCAATATTTTGGGAGAGGGAGAAAAAGTTCCCTTTGTCAACCCTCTCCACCCCATGCATAATTTCAGAAACCTCTATTGATGTCCCCCATTTGTTATCTCTTTTCTCAACTGAAAAGTCTCAGACTCTTCTGCCTTTCCTGTTAGGGAAGGTGCTCCAACCTCCTAATCATCTCGGTTGCCCTCCTCCATCCTTTTTCCGGCTCTGCAGTGTCCTACCCAACACCTCGATTCCTCCTTGCTCTCTACCACGTCAAGGCCGAACATAAGAAAAGCCAGTGTTGGATCAGGCCAATGGCCCATCCAGTCCAACACTCTGTGTCACACAGGGGCCAAAAACACCAGGTGCCCTCAGGAGGTCCAGCAGTGGAGGCAGGAACCCCTCCCACTTTTGCCCCCCCCAAGCACCAAGATTACAGAGCATCACTTACCCCAGACTGAGAGTTCCTATCTATACTTTGTGGCTAATAGCCACTGATGGACCTCTGCTCCATCTGTTTCTCCAATTCCCTCTTGAAGCCATCCATGCTTATAGCCGCCGCCACCTCCTGTGGCAGTGAATTCCATGTGTTAATCACTCTTTGGGTGAAGAAGTACTTCCTTTTATCTGTTCTAACCTGACTGCTCAGCCATTTCATGGAGTGCCCACGAGTTCTTGTATGGTGAGAAAGGGAGAAAAGGACTTCTTTCTCTGCCTGCTCTGTCCCGTGCATAATCTTATAAACCTCGATCCTGTCACCCCTCAGCCGTCCTTTCTCCAAGCTAAAGAGCCCCAAGTGCTTCAACCTTTCTTCATAGGAAAAGTTTTCCAACCCTTTTACCATTTTAGTTGCCCTTTTCTGCACTTTTTCCAGTGCTATAATATCTTTCTTGAGGTGTGGTGACCAGAACTGTACACAGTACTCCAAATGAGGTCGCACCATCGATTTATACAGGGGCATTATGATACTGGCTGATTTGTTTTCAGTTCCCTTCCTAAAAACCCCCAGCATAGCGTTTCCCTTTTTCATTGCAGTCGCACACTGTCTCGACATTTTCATTGACTTATCTACTACGACTCCAAGATCTCTCTCTTGGTCAGTCTCCGCCAGTTTGGACCCCATCAACGTGTATTTATAGTTTGGATTTTTGGCTCCAATGTGCATCACTTTGCACTTGGCCACATTAAACCCCATTTGCCACGTTGATGCCCACTCACCCATCCTTGACAGATCCCTTTGGAGTGCCTCACAATCCTCCCCGGTTCTCACCCCCCTGAACAACTTCGTGTCATCTGCAAATTTAGCCATTTCACTGCTTACTCCCAACTCCAAATTAATACACAAGTTAAAAAGCACTGGACCAAGTACTGATCCCTGCAGTACCCCACTGCTTACCTCCCTCCACTGAGAAAATTTCCCATTTATACTCACTCTTTGTTTCCTTTTAATTAGCCAGTTTTTGATCCACAAAAGGACTTGTCTTTTTATCCCATGACTATTGAGCTTACTTAGGAGCCTTTGATGAGGAACTTTATCAAAAGCTTTCTGGAAGTCAAGGTAAACAACATCTCTTGGGTCCCCCTTGTCCACATGTTTGTTTACTCCCTCAAAGAACACTAACAGGTTAGTGAGACAAGATCTTCCCTTACAGAACCCATGCTGAGTCTTCCTCAATAGATTTTGTTCAGCAATGTGCCTACTAATTTTTTCCTTAATAACAGTTTCCACCAACTTACCTGGTATCGACGTCAGACTGACTGGCCTGTAATTTCCCGGATCTCCTCTGGAACCCTTTTTAAAGATAGGAGTGACATTCGCTACCTTCCAGTCCTCAGGAATGGAGGCAGATTTTAAGGAAAGATTACATATTTTTGTCAGGAGATCCATAAGTTCACATTTGAGTTCTTTCAGAACTCTTGGATGTATGCCATCCGGGCCCGGTGATTTATTTGTTTTTAAGTTGTCTATCAGACGTAGGACCTCCTCTCTCGTCACCTCAATCTGACTCAGGTCTTTCAACCCCCCTCCCGAAATCAGTAGTCCTGGAGTGGGCAGGCACTTCTCATCTTCCACAGTGAAGACAGAGGCAAAAAATGCATTCAGCTTCTCAGTCATTTCCCTACCATCCTTCAGTACACCTTCTACCCCATGGTCACATCCACGGGCCCCACTGCTTCCCTGGCTGGTTTCCTACTTCTAATGTATTTGAAGAAGTTTTATTCTTGGTCTTTATGTTTTTTGCAATATGCTCCTCCTATTCCCTAACAAAAATATGAAATCCACACGCATGCACTCATAACTCTCCCCGAATAAAACCCAGGACTGCCGTCAGAAACCAGTGTCGGAAGTCCACAAACATTACATGGTAATTTGCAACCATCCTTCCCCGCGACACACTCCCCCTCTTAAACATGTGCGGTATTATCCGAGACAGCCATTTCACAGATTAGCTTTGCATAATTTATTTTGCCCCCAAGGTTCAAGTTTTCAAGTTTCTTTTCTGCAAAGACTGAGATGAGGGAGGAATAGGGGGGGGGGGAGGGGAGGGAACGTGGTACTTGGAAGGGAAATACTGTCTTCCCACAGGGGCCTTAGCCGTCATGGCAAACGCCCACCGACAGATCAACACTCTGCCTGAATTCGTCTACTGCCTTCTCTAAGGTTTGCCACGCTAAGTGGCTGTTCCTAGCCGGTGGGGTGTGTGTTCCAGACTCGACTTCCTGTGCCAGGTTTCTAGTCAGCTTCCACTTACTTTCCTTATTGTAATCTGCTTTGAAAAAATGAGGAAAAGGGGCTTACAAATATAGTAAACGTGTAAATGTCTTAAGTTATCTAAGCACAGTGTGAAGCACTTCCTTCTGTCAGTTCTAGATCAACCTTCAGTTGTACTAGACAATCCCAAGTTCTTGTCTATGACGACAGGCTGCAACATTTCTCTCACTCCCATGGCATGCAGCTTGGCTCGCTTGCTGGAGTTAACTAGTAGCAAGCTGGACATACTGATTCCTCTCTTGAGATGCTCACCTGCTCCACTAATGGATAAACAGAGGGGAGGTGTACTCAGCCCTCCCTGCGCCTGTCTCACAGCTCATCCCTAGATACTAAACTGGAGGAAAGGTTTGCAGCAACCCCCCACTAGAAGAGGGGAGGGGAGGGGGATTGGATTTATACCCTGCCCCTCACTCAGAGTGGCTTACAGTCTCCTTTTCCCTTCCCCTCCCCACAGCAGACACCCCGTGAGGTAGCTGGAGCTGAGAGAGCTCTTTTGAGGACTGCCCTTGAGAGAACAGCTCTGAAAGAACTTGTGACTGACTCAGGGTCACACCAGCAGCTGCATGTAGAGGAGGAGGGAATCAAACTCTGTTCTCCCAAATTAGAGTCCACCGCTCTTAACCAATTACCAGCATTTAGCGAGGTGAGTCATTATCAGACACAGACTGGCTGTATTTGCTTCATGGGCACTTTCTGCATAGAACACGCGTTCCCTCCTTAGGGGGTACCCAGATAGAACAGGGTGCTCTGCAGAGCATGGATCACCAACCTTTTTGAGCCTGAGGGCACCTTTGGAATTCTGACATAGGGTAGTGGATGCGGCCACAAAATGGCCACTATGGGAGGTGGGCCACAAAATGGCCACCACGGGAGGCGGAGCTAACCACACACACAGCAGTAGCCCAAGTACAGCGGACAAGAGGAGTAATTTTTAAAAATACACCGGGAAATGGGAAAATGGGAGCGAGAGAGAGAATAAAACTAACACAGCATTAGTAAAGGTAAAGATAAAGGTTTCCCTTGCTTGAAAGCCAGTCAGATACGTCTCTAGGGATGCAGTGCTCGTCTCAAGTTTCCAAGCCGAAGAGCCAGCGCTGCCCAAAGGCTTCTCCGTGGTCATGTGGCTGGCATGACTAGACGCTGAGGCACACAGAATGCTGTTACCTTCCCCCCCAAAGCGGTACCTCTTTATCTACAGGCAATTTCTTGCTTTCGAACTGCTAGGTTGGCAGGAGCTGGGGCCAGAGATGGGAGCTCACTCTGTCATGCAGCACTGGGTCTCGAACTGCTGAACTACCGACCTTCCGGTCTGCAGTTCAGAGTCTTAACCACTTGAGCCACTGCAGCCCCCTCTACACGGCAATAGCCACTCCTAAAACAATGTTATTTTAATCTGCACAGCCAACCAGAACTCCAGTGGCCAATGGGAAGCTCTGCTGGTCAGGTGCCCCACCTAACCCCACCCACTTTCTAGAAACACATGGTGGGGATGTGTTGGTGGATGTTGTGGCACGCACAGGCTATAGAAGACTAGTATGGGGATGGAGACTCTGTTTCCACATGGAAAGGGAGAATTAGACATTTGATTCTTTGGAGACGTTCACACTTTGCAGGCCCATGGGCTTTTACAGGATAAGGCAGCTTTCTGTATTGGGTTGTAAAGCATGAAGGCGAGACCCGCATCTCCGAAGAGCGAGGACACGCAATGCGGAAACGCAAGCCAACCGCAACTCCTGCATGTGCAGAAATTAGCATTTCTCCTTCATACTGAACACTGCAAATGCCAGTGTATGAGAAGAAAACATTTGCAAGATGTGAGTCAGCCCCTGTCCAAAAAGGGGCATCGGTTTCTCGGAGGACCTCGGGTTCAAGCCACTTCAGGCCTAAATCTTTAGGGAACTACTGCACTAGGGAACTACTTAACTAACTCATCTCCCTCCTAAGTTCTTATGTTCCCCCCAGGTCAGATTCATGGAGTCACGTTCCCCCCGCCCCCAATTTCCGCTACATGGGACAGAGCAGTTGCCCCCCCCCACCAATGCCTTCGCCCCACCTCACGGATCTATTTGTGCAAAGACTGGAGGTGGCTTGCCACTCCCCCCCCTTGCATAATTTGTCCGATGTCCTTCCCCCCACCACCACCACCGCCCCGCCAGCACTTTGCAGACCCTTCCTAGCGTGTTTGTGATTATCCCCGGCCTCTTGTGATAAACGATGCTGTCAGGAATAAATTTAATCAGAAGCAGACAAGATTATTGTATTTATCACTTTTCACCGATCGACAGCTTCCAGGGGCCCAGAGGCCGGCAGGCAGACAGAGGGGAGGGGTGATAACTGCGGGGGGGGGGGAGACGACACTATAGGTTGAACAAAGACACCATTAATAACCAACGTCCTGAGGCATGGGGGGGGGGGGGTGAGATACACTGCGTTTTTTATTTCCTGGGTGGGGGTTCCTGTTCCCCTCCCCATCTCCGGCGCATAGGTAGAGCCAGGAGTTGTTTTTTTTTTATCAAAGGGTTTCATCATCCCAACGTTACTTGCTACAGGCTAAATTTATTTTACACATTGATTTAAAGGCATAATTAAGGGGTCTCCCCCCACCCACCCACCCACCCAGTGTTACAAACTCAACAGCTTTAAATCTCCCCACCACCTTCTTTCTCCCTGTCAGAACACCTCAATTTAAATAAAGTGACTAAACACTCAAGGGGGTGTTTAGAAGAAGAAGAAGAAGAAGAGAGATTGGATTTATACCCTGCCCTTCACTTGTAGTCTCAGAGCAGCTCACAAACTCCTTTCCCTTCCCCTCCCCACAACAGACACCCTGTGAGGTAGGTGGGGCTGAGAGAGCTCTGAGACAACTGTCCGTGAGAGAACAGCTGGTACAGAGCTATGGCTTGCCCAAGGTCATCCAGCAGGTGCAAGTGGAGGAGTGGGGAATCAAACCCGGTTCTCCCAGATTAGAGTCTGCGCACCTAACCACTACACCACACTGGCTCTGGTTTAGGGGGCTCCCATCCCATCTCAGACCAGGAAACACATATGCGTAAATTCTGCACTATCGCAGGCGAACAGAGCTGTCAAAAGAGAAGAGAAAGGGGTTGCGGTGGTTATATCAAATTGTTTTTAAACGGGAGCTTGAGACAGGTCATCAGAACCCAGGATGAAAGCAGAGGAAACCAAGACCGGATTGGGCAGACAACCTTCTGTCCTGTTATCAATCTGACAACCGTTACTGCAGTTAGTGTTCATTTACAGACGGCTTCCAATTTGCAAAGTGTGTTAATAATATTTAAAGTTGCCTTTGCATCCGATGAAGCAGGTTATTTGTGCAGGGTAGTGGTTAAGAGTGTCAGGCTAGTAACTGGGAGGCCCGGGTTTGAATCCCCATTCATGCCATGGAAGTTTGCTGGATGACCTTGGGGCCAGTCACACTCTCTCAGCCTAACCTACCTCACAGGGTTGTTGTGAGGATAAGATAGAGAAGAATGATGTAACCCACCTTGGATCTCCATTGGGGAGAAAAGTGGGGTATAAATGAATTAAATAACGACAAACAAAGAAATAAAAATGTGTGCCCCACTCAGTTTCCCCTCTAAGCTGAGTTAGTGTGAGCTAACTCAGTTTTTTAGGCTCCGGCTCACCCATTTTTGTCTTCGCTCAGGAAGGATGGCTCCAGAGCCAGCTAATTCATGCAGCAGCCAAATCGCTCGCTCACAACTTGAATGCCAGTAGCTCACAAAGCAGAATTTTTGCTCACAGGACTCCACAGCTTAGAGGGAGCACTGCGACATGTGCTAGCCTTTTTAAAGGAATGCTCCCCCAACAGATCCTTTAGTGTTACCTCTGTTCAGAATTCTCTGATTATCCCCATTTCACAGACCTTGAAAACTGTGGCCGGACTATGAACCGCCCACAGCAGTACCGACCTATTCACAGGAGAGAAACTGTGTTCGTGTGTTCTTTGTTGTCCACACACACACACACACACACACCCCTTGTGGAACGGCCTACCTGAGGAGACGCTTTTGTCATTCTGCAAAAAAAGCTATGTAAAAGATCATTGTTCAGGAATGCATTTTTATAAAGGCAACAGGGCTATATTATAACAGAATGATTTGGGAAGGGACTATGGACTACACTACGGTGTATACTATGTATTATCTGTTTGCTAGATGTATTATATCTTGATCTCGCTGCACTGCTTTCTACTCATGCGATACTATTTTCCGCATTGTTTAACGTATCTATATATCTAATACCCAAGTGTGGGCCAGCCTGCGGATATCTAAATCCAGGGATTCATTCAGCCCACACTGATAGAAAACAGATTTTCCTACCAACTTGGGGGACTCCCCAGGTTTGCAGAAAAACCTTAAAACATTGAAAAAATACATTGGGGGGTTTTTTTAATCCCCCTCCACCTTCGCCCCATACACGACTTGCAGCACCCCCCCCTCCTTGCCACCAGGTCAGCATCCCCCCACCACTGCAGAAGCTAACGACAAAGCCAGGTGGCCTTCCATGGCTGCCAGGCCTGCTGTGGCTACCAGCCTCCTCGCTGTCCCCCGCCCCCCATTATTGCTGCCAGGGCCCCTTCCCCTCTCTACTGTCACCCCTGCACCCCCAGCCCCGCAAGTTCCTTGCGGGTCCCCACTTGTCATGTCCAATACTCATGGCTTTGTTTCAGATTTCTGAAATCCTAGTCTTACTGCCTTGCTTATCAGATGACTCTTGCTATTGGTCACACTGACTTGCACTGTGTAACCTGCCTTGCATCTCGGTAAGAAAAGTGAACTAATGCAAATAGGTAAATACAGGGCTTTTTTTGTAGAAAAAGCACAGCAGGAACTCATTAGCATAATAGGCCAGACCCAACGGCATTAGCATATTAGGCCACACCCCTGACAGCGCAGCTCCCTCCCAGGATTGGCTTCCCCAGGTGCCCTGCGGCTTGTGGGGCGCATGGGGAACCCAAGGGAAGGAAGGCAGTTTCTGGATTGGCTTCCCCAGGCACCCCGGGGGGGGGGGGGGAGGCTGTAGGCGTGGCCAACTCAGAAGCCAGCCGGAACTCCGTTCCTGCCCAAAACTAGCCCTGGATAAATACTGCATTGGACTAGAACACAGGTAGCCAATGTTTTTTTTTTTTTTAACAACATAATTGGTAAAGGCAACATACAGGCATCTAGGGGGGCTATCTTTGCATGTGGAAGGCTCTGCCCCCAAGCAGCATGCAAAGCTCTCTTCTCCTCCACTTACCTGCACAACAATCCTGTGAGGTAAGTTAGACTGAGAGAAAGAACAGCTGTCCCAAGATAAGAGCTTCATGGTGGGATGGGGATCTGAAACCAAATCTCCGTCAACCCACACACTAGCACCCAAACCAGACTGGCTTGGTAAAGAAATCAGAAAGCCCACAACATCTCTCTTCAGAAGTTAACTGCTGGTTTCATGATACAACAGCTACATACCTTCACCGTACTCTTTGAATGCAGTTTTGTATTGTAACGGCCAATGGCCATCTACAATAAATCAATCTTACAATCTTACATACCTTCATGGATGTAAACCATACCAAGTTATCTGCTGCTTGTAGCAATTATAATCCTTTGGAATGAATTGGGGTGTAGTATTTAAGAAACTTTTTAAAAGAAGCCTCTCTCTGTGAACTGCCTGTACAGTTTCCGATTTCCAATCACCCCCAGGGACCTTTTAGCCCAAAATACATTGCGCTGCAAGATGCCAATTTTTTTTATATCGATTTTCTTAAAAAGTCTTTTTGTCTTCTTGAATTCTCCTGCTGCACTGCCCGGCAGCTTCCTCTTTTTCTGAACTTCCATTATGCGCTTGACCCCATGGCCATATTTCAGGTTACACAGAACGAAGTGAAAGGGAGACCCCCTCCACACCCAAAATCCCTGCCTGTTTCATATTACAAGTGCCATTTTGCTCCTCTGACCCACCCCCATATGTAATCGGAAGGACTCAGATATGAAACACGTGAATCTAGAAAAGAGTATGCCTTTCAGGATGTACAGAGTACCTCCTTCTCATATCACTGCAGAACTTGTGGTCCAACCCAGAGTTCTAAGAGCAGAGTTCAAGGATTGCAAGCTACACCTCAGTAACTCTCTCTTTAGAACACAGGAGCCAGCGTGGCGTTATGGTTAAGAGCAGTGGATTCTAATCTGGAGAACC
This sequence comes from Lepidodactylus listeri, assembly GCA_029233225.1. Classification (NCBI taxonomy): domain Eukaryota; kingdom Metazoa; phylum Chordata; class Lepidosauria; order Squamata; family Gekkonidae; genus Lepidodactylus; species Lepidodactylus listeri. The sequence continues at coordinate 15,658,376 of JARCFY010000018.1, read as the reverse complement.
AGGCTTGATTTCCCGCTCTTCTCCATGAAGCCAGGTGGGTGACCTTGGGCCAGTCACAGTTCTCTCAGAACTCCCTCAGCCCCACCTACCTGACAAGGTACCTGTTGTGGGGAGAGGAAGGAAAGGCTACTGTAAGCCGCACTGAGACTCCTCTGGGTAGAAAAAAGCAGGGTAGAAAAATCTACTTCTAGAAATTAACTGCTTGGGACCCATCTTTTCATTCCTCCTTTATAAAATAGTGAGGATCAAGCACCAGTCACTTGGGTTGCCATCTCTGGGTTGGGAAATTCCTAGAGATCTGGAAATGGAGGGTGGGGGAGGCAGGTTGATGGTCCTCAAGGAGTTCACCCTCCAAAGCAGCCATTTTCTTCATGGGATATTGATTTCTGTAGGCTGGAGACCAGCTGTAATTCTGGGAGATCCCCAGGCCCCACTTGGAGGCTGGCAAACCTACTGGTCATAGGGTTGCCAGGTCCTACCTCCGATCTGGCGGGGGGCTTCCGGATCCTTGTCGGGATCTTCTGCTGTACGTAAGTATGTGCGGTATGATGACATCACCTGGAAGTGACATCATCATGTTGCTGACATCAGGGGGCGACGCTCTAGTTTTGGGGCTTTTTGCCCTCAAAAAAACCATAGAGTTTGCCCAAAAGCTAGAGTGTCACCCCCTGACATCGGCAATGTGATGATGTCACTACCGAGTGATGTCATCATCGCAGTGACGCTGACTGTTCAGAGGTGGGGCTCCCCCTGATGGCCAGCTGGCTGGTGGCAGATTGAAGCCCCCAAAATCGGAAGAACCCCCTCCTCAGCCAGGGGGATCACAACCCTAACTTGCCACTACAACATGAAGAGGAGGCCCAGACGCATGGACCATGTTGTGGGGCAGCGTGGGGAGAAACGAAGAACAACAGCCAATTTTGGATCACGAAGGAGACCTGAAGCCAGAGTGGGATGACAGGAAGGGAAGAGGTGTGTAGGAGAAAACAGAATGCTACTATTAAGAAAGAAGAAACCGTACTGAAGAATTTGGTTGGGTGGGGAGGAGAGGGAAGGGGGTCACACAAACACACACACACAAGGCCCATGTGCTTTTAATCAGGCCTACGATCCAAGCCATGACCCCGGAGTCTCCATCAAAGGCCGACTCCACCTATATCAGAGCCTACAGGGAGAGGGAAGCCAGCCAGGGAGACGAGACTGGAAGATTTATGGGAAGGGGTGGGGTGGAAGCTCCGTCCACGCACACATGTGCAACATCAAATGCATATGGAAGGTCAGGGACCTAGCAGCTGGAACAGGAGAAGGGGTTACTCACCTTTGCTAACCTCCCCAACTTAAAAATAAAACTGCCTTTGAGAAAGAGACACCAAGCCAAGACTGGACGGGCACCTTGGCACATATTCTGGCATCCCCACGTATGGGCAAATAAATCCGATTAGTCTCTGGGGTGACACGAGGCACACATTTTATTTTGCTACTGCAGCCCCATTCCTGATAGACAGCAGCCTAACCATTTCTTGGAGGTCTGCAGAAAAGCGTCAAGCGGCTTTTCCCACTGCTGTGCGACTCTTGCCACTGGAACGCTCTTCCTCCTGTTCATCCCAAATCTGCTGTCCTCTACCTGTGGCTCCTGGGCCAGTCTGTTGGGGCATTAAAAATTGTTAGCAAAAGGTGCGAGTGAGAGGAGAATGAAAACACAACATTTTCTCTCTCTCTTGAAGAAGAAGAGATTAGATTTATACCCCGCCCTTCACTCACCTGGAGTCTCAGAGCGGCTTACAAACTCCTTTCCCTCCCCCTCCCCCCAACAGGCACCCTGTGAGGTAGGTGGGGCTGAGAGAGCTCTTTCCCAAGTGGTCCTTGAGAGAACAGCTGGGACAGAGCTATGGCTTGCCCAAGGTCATCCAGCCAGGTGCAAGTGGAGGAGTGGGGAATCAAACCCGGTTCTCCCAGATTAGAGTCCGCACACTTAACCACCACACCAAACTGGCTCTCAACACCAAACTGGCTCTTGAGCAGGAGTCCCCAGCTCTACTGAGCCTCTAGGCACCTTTGGGATTCTGACACAAAATGGCTGCCACGAGAGGTGGAGCCAGCCACAAAACGGCTGCTGCAGCTCATCTTCAGTCACACAACGAAGATCCTTGTGCTGCGGTGGCAGCTGCTGCCAAAGCGACATTTCTTTTTTCTTTTTTTAAAAAGTTTTTATTGGTTTTACCACTATAACTACAACTACAACGCTAATTTCTAAGCTAAATCACCTTATACAGAAAATGCTGTGTAAAATATTCATTTTTAACAAATTAATAAACTTGAAAAACAAAAATACTCTTGGTTTAACTGATTACTTATGATGCTGCTTCTATAAATTACAAAACTAATTGGCTGGTACACATAGCATTGAAGAAACATAGCACTGAAGAAACATAGCATTGAAGAAAACATTTCTGAACATCTGCACAGTCAGTTAAATCTCCAGCGGCCAATCAGAAGCCTGGCTGAGCAAAAGCTGCACCTGGCCCCACCCACTTCTTAAAAACACTTGGTGGGTGCCAGTAAAGGTGTCAGCAGGCGCCATGGTACTCACAGGTACCAGGCTGGGGACCCCTGCCTTAGACAGTCACCAGCCCAGTCCACAGTCTCAAGGGAGGGGGGGCAGCTTAGTTACAAGGGGACGCATAGCTGATTTTATTTATTCATGCACAAATATTAAAGAAGGCACAATATTGCCTAGAAATGGGAGGGTGAATGTGAAGTTGGTTATGGCATTAACGGGTACTGCCCGACAGCTTTCACAGTGACTTGCATAAGCACTTTCCCACCATTGCAACTGACACACTATCACAGTGATGGCGAACCTTTTAGAGACCGAGTGCCCAAACGGCAACCCAAAACCCACTTATTTATCGCAAAGTGCCAGCACAGCAATTTAACCTGAATACTGAGGTTTTCGTTTTAGAAAAAACAACTCATAACATTAACATCTTTTGTCTTAAAAGAAAAACACAACAACAGAGCTTTCAATGATACAAACAACTTTTTATTGAAAGGTAAAAGTTTGCATTTGGCATGCTTTTGAACAATTAATGTGATTTTTGCTGTCCAATCTTGCAAACTCTGTGCTGGGGCGATGCCGTGCGTGCCCACAGAGAGGGCTCTGAGTGCCACCTCTGGCACGCGTGCCATAGGTTTGCCACCATTCCACTATCAGTTGGGTTGCCAACTTTTCCTCCCTGAGGAGGCTCCCATGGCTTGAATAGCAGCCTGAAACGAAGCCCCTTCAGCCTGGAGATGAGAGAAGGCCTCACCTGCTACATTTCTGTACATCAGACTACTGTTCGCTAAGGCGGAGAGTGAGGGGGGGCTGTCGCGCCTTCCCACCGATCCTGACCATTGCAATCGACAAGCTTGATACAGGGCCATCCTTCCAACTGCAGAAGCCCTTCGGTTCCTTGAAGCCTGCGAGGGCTGCGTATCAAACCCAGCAGACACACACACGTACACACACTAAGCTTTCTACAAAAGATGCAAAGGGATGAGTGTGGAGGGGTGGGCTGTTCATTTCAAGAGATAACCATGATGTCAGAAAAGGACCGGTAAGGAGATTCTGTAATGACAGAAAAGGACCTGTAGATTCGGCCAAATTGCTCTTTCCCCGCATAGGCTATGATCCCACACCTGTCTCATGACTTACAAAGGAGAACCAGTATCCGATTCTTTGCTGTCTGGCTTCTACGCATTAGAAAGCCGCCACACACATACACACAACTGGACAGAGAACCCAGGATTTCTGCCCCTTCTCCCGCCACCCTCACTTTTAAGAAGTCGGTGCTATTGTATTCCACTGGTTCCACTGGAACTCAGGGCTCTTGCAAAGCTCTTCCTGTTCCCTACTTTAGTTTCAAATAGCGACTAGTGGTTGCAACCAGCTAGACAAGCGTAGGATTCCCCCCTCTTATGCCTTGTGCCCAATTCCTTGCTAATTGAAGCAAGACCTGCTTCGCTGCTCTTGTACTAACTGGATCCAGCCGGGCTGTTAATGCGGCAGAGGCATAAACACTGCAATTATCAAATAAAGGGAGGCTTGGAAGGGGGGGGGGACCTTTACTGGCTGCTCCCATTTTTTAAAAAATCTACCCACCCACCCCACAACTAAAATCCTCTCTTCCAAGGCAGCCCTCCTCAAAGACGTAGAAACCAGGGACCAGGAAGTATGAGAGGATAAGGTTTTATTCTGCATTTTGGGGGGGGGGGTTAAAAAACAAACCCACACAGCAGAACTGGAATTAGAAGGTCAACCTGTCTGCGTACCTTCGCAGTTTGTTTTCTAAATGTAATGGTTTTAAATTGCAGAGCCGATTCTGGCACTTTAAGGTGAAAGAGAGAAACAAAAAATGATGGTTTTATGATGTGCTTCATACTGTGTTCACAATAAGCCAAATCACGCACCTCATAAAAGGCTGAGAAACTGGAAACAGAGCTGGTACTATCTCAGCGTTCTTCCTCAGGTGTCCAAACAGTACGGGCCGGAAAGAGAGACCCCCCTCCCCCGACTGTAATTCTGTCTTAATTATGTTCTGCGGTCGAACATGAAGGCCTAAACGGGATCTTGAGATGACTGCTCCACAGAATCCCACCAGTGAAGCTTCGGGACAAAGACAGGGGATCAAGAGAGCTGAGAAAATATACGTATCGCTAGGGTTGCCAGTTAGCGGGTGGTGACTGGAGATTTCCCCACTATTACAAACTGATCTCCAGACAGCAGAGGTCAGTTCCCCTGGAGAAAATGGCCGCTGTGCAAGGTGGACTCGGTGGCTTTGTACCCACACAGAGGAAATCAAGGTAAAGGTTTGGAAATTCCCAGTTCCCAAAGGCACATCTGAGGGTGCGTGGAAAACCAGAAGCCGTCAGACCCTTCTAAAACCCGCCACCTGCTTTCAACAGCAGGATTATTAGAGAATTAAAAAAACAACATTTCCTCTAAGCTTGTGCCAAACGCTTCTCCTGCCTCACTGAGTCACTCGTGTTTCCCAGATCAGCAGGAGTTAATTTCCAGCACCTCTAATTGGGGGGGGGGGGGGGGGAATTACCCATGATATCTGCCCACGGTATCTACGACGTGCATCAACCCGGCTGCCAGAAGAAGCGGGCGCAGTGCCAATGCAACCCCGGGCTTTAGGCGAAAGGAACCAGTCTTGTCAGCTCTAGGAAATGCCGAGGCGGGTGAACTTTACCCCACTAAGCGACTGCGAATGCGCCGCTCAAAATGACCGTGCGACTCGAGACGGACAGGATTGCTTGATCTGGGAGACGGGAGTCCAGAAGGATGGGTGTGTGAGAGAGACAGGGAAGACCTGGGACCCTTACCAGTTCCAGGAAGGCACAGGAGCCCTGGCTGGGCGTTAAGTTCTGTTTCCATGCTGATCTCTCATGGACTTTTGCTGATACGATCGATTCCAGTATTTCAGTCATCTTTTGAATAAAAGTCTTGCCCGATACAGTTTACCTTGGGGAAGGGGGGGGGCACAACATGTTTGAAAGTTTTGATCTTCCATTTAAGCTCCTTTTTTGACTCACTGTCACAACGCTGGAGTCAAGAGATATGCCTAATTTCAGGGCCAAGCCCCAGAATATACAAAATAATCAGGCAAAGTCTCTGAGCCACGTGCGTAGTGCGTCCCACAGACACTACTCACTGACCACAAGCTGTTTCCTAAGCACCTGGGAACGACGGAGTAGATTTCCGCGTCTGCTGGTATGAATTCCAAACAGCCATGCCTCAAGACGCGCCCTACTCTGATATTTGATTTCATATATTCCCAAACATGAGTCCAACAGCTTTTCTCCAGACTCAGTCCCAGATTCTACTTTGAAGATCTGTGGGAAAGAGTTGCAACTTCTGCTATAAAGTCTAAACCATCCCCTGACACCCAAGAGTTTCCAGTCTCAAACAGGAATGCCAAGAAACCTGGAAAGGGCTTGGCTTCTGGGTAGCTCGCCAGCCGGCTGTTTTGACAGGAGCAGAGAAGGAACCCATATGGCCCTTTTCACACATTACACAGGTGGAAAACCAGGTCTGCCACTGGAAGGACACATAATGGGGATGCACAGCTAAACAGTCATTTATTTGCAAAACAAAAACGTGCACTACTGATTGTGTGAGCAGGAGGCTAAAATACTCTTGAGCTAGCTCACACTAACTCAACTTAGAGGGAACACTGCGTACGGACCCGTTCCTTTAAGGGGAGTATGACCCCATCCAGAACGAGTGACACCTCGAATTCCGGGTCCAACTTTCCGCCCACTTGTAGCGCTTGAATCTTGTTGGGATTACGCTTCAGTTCCGTAGCCCGCAACCAGTCCAAAACTGCCTCCACTCTGGGATCAGCCAGAAGTGCAAGACAGAGCTGAGTGTTAGCCACGTATTGGTGACAACACAGCCCAAACCTCACCCAGTGGGTTCATGTAGACATGATGAGAGAGCACAGGGGACAAGATGAACCCCTACAGGACTCTACAGGCCAAGGGCCTGAGCAGCAGCCCCCCCCCACCATCTTCTGAAACTTACCTCCCAGGAATTTACTGACTAGCATTTAGGGTTGCCAGGCTCCAGGTGGGACCTGGACATCTCCTGGCATTACAGCTGAGATCAGAGATCAGTTCCCCTGGGGGAAAATGGCTGCTTTGGAGGGTGGCCTCTATGGCAGTATACTCTGCTAAGGACCCCAAACCATAGGCGTAGACTACGGGGGGGCTCGAGGGCTCGAGCCTCCCCCGAAATTTCCCAGGGGGGACTGAGCCCCCCCCCAGGAAAACGTAGCACCAGTGCCTCTCCCCGCCCCCGCCTGGCCACTCTTCCATCCTTCCCTCTCCCTCCCTCTTTTCCCGGTGAAGGGAGAGGGAAGGAGTGGGGGGGGGGAGGCTCCAGCAGCAGCGGCTGGCGGGCCTCGGAAGGGCCCGGGGAGGCGCAGAGGTTTCCCGGCCGGGGGGGGGGGACATCGTCCCAGCGAGCGCGCGCGCTTAAGAGCTCCCGCCCCCCACCCCGAAATTTACAAAACTCTACGCCCCTACCCCAAACTCCACTCCCAAATATCCTGGAATTTCTCAACCTGCAGCTGACAGTCCTATGGAAATACTTTAGGAAGACATAGCTTTAAATCCACACCTGAGCCGTAAGGCTCGCTTGATAATTGGGGGTGGGATTCATTTTTCAACCTAACCAACCTGACAAGATTGTTGTGATGGTAAAAACAGGGGGGATGATCATTTATGCTGCCCTGAGCATTCCAGAGAAAGAGCAGCATAAAGAAATAACGAAATAAACCTGGGGGCAATTCCGCGATAGGTGGGCTTCAGGCACAGGGCAAAGCCATGGTCTCCTTCGACTGTGGTTAGTTTTTGAGTCCAGGATTCAGAGCACGTCACGGTTCAAACCTTGGGTTTGCTTCGACAAACACTGGTTTCGTCTCCACTCTTTCCCACTTCCTCCTCCAAAGAGACCCAGCTAGGCCCCACCTGCACGGCAGCAGAAATAACTCGGAGACAAGCCAGGCTATAAGTATTCGCACATCCCACAAAACTCTAGCTATGACGGAGCAGCGGTTAGCAAACAAACTTGAAACCTTAGCTTGAAATCCCACTTTAGAAATTCCCTATGAAACTGCAGTCAGTGGACTGCCTTCAGACGATCACGCTGCTTTATTGCCACCTTAATTAAACCGCAGTTAAACTGACTCAAACTATGTGTATTAGTTTATTTTTAGCATGCCCTTCCTTCCAAGGAAATCAGGACAGGGTACAGCGTTTCCCATCCCTCCTCCACCTTTATCCCCACAACAACCTTGTGAGGTAGGTTAAGCCGAGAGAGGGTGACTGGCCAAAGGCCACCCGGCAAACCACATGACAAAGTGGGGATTTGAATCTGGGTCCCCCAGTTCCTAGTCACTTCTCCACTCCAACTCTAACCGCTGCCTGTGTTCCCTCTAAGCTGTGGGCGTGAGCGGCCACTCCTTAATACAGGAAGCCCCTGCTCAGCAACAATCTGGAGCCGCGCAGGGTCTTGTACTGCCCGCTGTCCATTTGAAGATTACGGCAGTTATATTCTGCTCAGGATGTGAACTGCCTCAGTCAGTGGGGGGGGAATTAGAGGGAATACTGAACTATGCGCCACTGTCCTCGGATATTTCACCAACGTTGAGATTTGGCCTCAGCTTAAGTACTTGGAACAATGTAATTTAAAACACTCTTGTTCTTTCATTTGCTCCGTGTTTTCATTGCATTTGTTCAACATTTTCATTTCTGATGCTGATGTTGCAGGTACCAAAGTCCCTTTTGGTTCAGATCCTGTTTTCAGGGATTGTTTTTGCTGTACACGCGCATTTTGAGTAGGACACAGCTGGTGTTTACTTTAAACTGTTCTCGTTTTTGCAAGTTAGGAAGCAATCTCCCCAAGTCCAGCAAGCTTGCCTCCAAGACGTAGCTGAATTCCTACCCCAGCAGCAAATCAGACATTGCAGCAAAAATGGCCCCATCATGGTACACAGAACCCCAAAGTCCTGGCTCCAGCCCTGCTTCCTTTTGTACCCCATGCATTTGCCCACCACATCCTTAGAGACTCCCTCGAAGGAGGGAGGGGGGAAGGAGATGGGAGCCATCGATCCATGCTACTCTTAACCCCCACTCAACAACCCTCTCCTCCCCCCCCCCCATCTCAGCGCTATGTCAAGGGGTTTGTTTATTCCTTTTAAACCTTTGTTTCCTGTTATTCAAGCTATTTATAAAAAAAAAAAGTCCCCACTCAATTGGCCGGAAGGGGAGGGGAGAGAGAAAAGCGCAAGAGAGATGGATGATATTCAAGTGTTCTTCCAAGACTCTCTTCTCAGTCCCTTCTCCACTCTCACAAAAGCGCATGTGCACATGCACACACACCAGATCGGCCCAGATGTCTCAGCTCACTACAGGACCGACAGGCAAGGGAAGGCAGGAGGGCCAGACGGTTCTGAGGTGGTGGGACCCTCCACAAAAATGCATGCCGCAGCAACTGTCTCCTCCAGGTACAAAAAGAGCTGGGTGTTTTACTCACCCGCCAGGCAGTTTTTTGGAAGGCAGCACAGACTTTTGGCCAGGCTGGCCCTGCACAGAAAGGTGCTGCCATTCAACAGAAGAACAATAACATGGATTATATAAATAATTTTTTAAAATCATTAATACGATTGACACGCACCAGTTCCCAGCATCCTTTAAATCGGCCAAGGGCTAAGATCAACAAGCGTCCATACTCTGGGTTGGAAATTCCTGAAGGTTTGACCGCAGAGTCTGGAGAGGGCAGGATCTGGGGAGGGGAGGGGAGGGATCCAAGCTAGGAATAAAGCCACAGAGTCCCCCCTCCAATGCAGCCATTTCCTCCAGAACTGATCTCCGCAGCCTGGAAATCAGCTGTAATTCCAGGAGATCTCCAGGATGGAAGAGAGCATTTTGAATCTCGTTCGTAAGTTTTATTTTTTAAGCATATTTTCAGGGGTCATTTTGTAGAAAAAGAGGTGCAGGAGCTCATTAGCATAACTCATTAGCATAACTCATTTGCATATGCCACACACCCCTAACATACCAGAAGCGTGTCAGAAGGCAACACCCACCCCTCAGGCTCCGCTCCACAGGTGAGTGAAACTGATCTGCTCTTCCTCCATTCCCTTCCCCATCCAATACTTTGTGCAATAAAAATAAGCATAAAGAACAGACCCTCATTCTCTTCCTGCTCCCTTGAAACCACCAGGTTTCAAGGAGACTTGAGATACCCAGGACATGTGCACCACCCATCCCTTCCCCTTCCCCTCCCCACAACAAGACACCCTGTGAGGTAGGTGGGGCTGAGAGAGGTCTTTGGAGAACTGCTCATGAGAGAACAGCTCTGAGAGAACTTGTGACTGGCCCAAGGTCACACCAGCAGCTGCATGTGGAGGAGTGGGGAATCAAACCCGGTTCTCCCAGATTAGAGTCTGTGCTCCTGACCACTATACCAAACTGAAGGGGTGGAAGCTGCTGAAGGGTTGGTGAAATTTCTCCAGTGCTTATGTGCCATGTGCCCAGATAAAAAATGGTATACTTAGAAAATTTATATGCCACCTTGAGCAAGTCTCTGGAAAAGCAGCACACAGTCACAAAAGGAACAATGATAAAATTATCAATATTAAAACAAAACACTGAAAGCAATAAAGACCCTAGCAGGGCTTTCCCCGGGGCGCTGCGCCTCTGCACTGCTCGGGGAAGCCGAGGAGGGGGCGGGGCTTGGTCATGTGCCCGCCCCCTGGGCTCCTCACTCCCGGAGCTGCGCTCCTGTGCGCTCCCGCTCCAACGGACCCCTGCATATTTTAATGGAAACTGTTTAGGCGCTTTATTATTGTAGGCATGACTTGCTATTGTTTTTAGGGCTGTCATTTTTTTTGTAATCCACACTGAGCCTTTGCAAGGAATCTAAAGGAAGTAAATAAATAAATAAAGCATCTCTCCAGGTGCTAGCGCAGCCCAAAAGCAGAAGCCAGGATGGGGCAGAAAAGACAGGCGGTTTCTAAAGGAGGCGGCTTGGCTCACAAGGGCCAGGGCCAGCAGGGTCGTCTCCCTCTCCCAAAATACTGGAACTCGAGAGAATCCAGCGAAGCTAATGGGCAGTAGGTTCAGAACAGACAAACGAAGATACTGCTTGACACAGCGAGTGATTAAAATGTGGAATTCGTTGCCAGAGGATGAAGTGATGGCCTGGACTTTTTTATTGTTACAGGTAGAACTGCGGGACGTGTTTGGACTGCTACTCGGAATTCAAATTCTACCTCCGCCACAAACGTTTGGCGTAGCATTAGGCATGGACCTCCCCTAGCTTCAGTGCTCCCATTTTTACAACTGGAAATTCGAAGGGTTGCTGTGCAGATGAGGAATTTTAATTTTTTAAAAAGTTATTCTCTACCAACAGCTAAGAACTGCCCAGACCTGGATGCTCCAGGATAGCCCGATCTCATTCGTTCTTGGAAGCTACAGGGTCATAGAATCATAGAGCTGGAAGGGACCTCCAGGGTCATCTAGTCCAACCCCCTGCACAATGCAGGAAATTCACAAATACCTCCTCCCCCACACTCCCAGTGTCCCCTGTTCCACGCCCAGAAGATGACAAAAACCTCCAGGATCTCTAGCCAAACTGGAGAAAAATTGCTTCCTGACTCCAAAGTGGTTCTCATGTCACCTCTCAGTCGTCTCCTCTCCAGGCTAAACATACCCAGCTCCTTCAAACTTTCCTCATAGGACACGATCTCCAGACCCCTCACTCTCTTCATTGCCTTCCTCTTAAACTGTGGTGCTCAAAACTGAACACAATACTCTAGCTGAGGTCTAAACAGAGCAGAATAAAGCAATACCATCGCTTTGTGTGATCTGGACACTATACTTCTGTTGATACAGCCCGAAATCGCATCTGCCTTTTTAGCTACTGCGTCACACTGCCGACCCATGTTCAGTGTATGGTCCACTAAGACCCCTAGATCCTTTTCACACATACTACTGCCAAGACAAGTCTCCCCTATCCTATAATTATGCATTCGATTTTTCCTACCTAAACACCATAAGGCAGCTATGACTTGCTGGCACTATCCAACACCACCAAAAAGATGCATACGGAATGGGACCATTGAGAGGGAGGGAGGGAGAGGAAGGGGTTCTGGGCCGTTACAGCACCACCCCTGAGTGTTTCCTCTTGAGGGCTAGAAATGTCTAGCCCATCCAAAAAACGGTAAATCAAGACTCTATGCAACTAAGGCAGATTCCAGGGCCTTCTAAAGGCAACCAAACAAGAGGCACTGTGGACCATAGGCATAAACTACAAGGGGGCTCGAGGGCTTGGGCCACCCCCGAAATTTCCCGGGGGGGGGGCTGAGGCCCCCACAGTGAGATGGAGCACCTGCCGCCACCTCTCCCCCCCCCCGCCTCCCCGGGCCCTTCCTAGGCCTGCCAGCTGGCCAGCTGTCCGCTGCCACCAGAGCCTCTTTCTCCCCGCCCCCGCCCGGCTCCCCTGTACCCACTCCTCCCTCCCTCCCTCCTTCCCTCTCGGGGCTCAGGGCTCGGGGCTCCCTCACGTTGGGCATTCGCCCGGAGCCCCAGGAGGGAGAGGGAAGGAGGGAAGAGTGACTGGCGGGGGGGGGGGGGGGGGAGAGGCGACGGCATCGTTTCAGAAAGCGCCCCCCCTGGGGGATTTCAAAACTTGACGCCCCTACTGCGGACACAGCTCTTATCAGTGCTGGAAGAAGTCCCAGAATGCAAGAGAGCCAATTCCAGCTCCCCCATCTTCAAACGGGCAATCCCTTGCAATTATTTATTTATTTTATTTGTTGAGATTTATATCCCACCTAGTCAGATATACCGACTCAAGGCGGCTAACAACATTAAAAACCAACATTCGCATATAAGTTAAAAATACATACATGAGTACAAAGTTAACAAATAAACCCACAAAGATGGCGGCAATACAGAAACTCATAGTTAGCAAGGCAGTGCAAAGGACCAACATCAGAGCAGCAGCCTAAATGTCACAGGCCAGTAAGCGTCCACCATCCGATTTCATAGGCCGGTGATCCCACCAGCATTTTTCCAGAGGCTATTCCCCCCCCCCCCCCCGTGTCAGCTCCTAATCAAAGCCCTGGTGGAAGAGCTCCGCTTTGCAGGCCCTGCAGAACTGCAGAAGGTCCCTCAGGGCCCTGATGTCCTCCGGGAGCTCATTCCACCAGCGAGGGGCTGCCACTGAGAAGGCCCTGGTGGTCATTATTTTATTTATTTATTTTTTAAAAAGCAATAGTCCAGAGGGTAACGCTCAGGATTTCCTTTCATGCATATCAATAATGGGGCACTCCTTCATTTCATCTCTGTTTGCCAGCAAGGCGATGGCGTCTTCAACCCCTGCTTCTTAATTTCCTGCTGTGTCACAAAATTATGTTCCTCATCCTCCGCCACTATGCTTCTCGAGTGCCAGTTTGGTGCAGTGGTTAAGAGCACGGACTCTAATCTGGGAGAGCCGGGTTTGATTCCCCACTCCTCCACATGCAGCCGCCGGTGTGGTCTTGGGTCAGTCACAAGTTCTTTCAGAGCTGTTCTCTCATGTGCAGTCCTTGAGAGAGCTCTCTCAGCCCCGCCTACCTCACAGGGTGTCTGTTGTGGGGAGGGGAAGGGAAAGGAGATTGTAAGCCGCTCTGAGAATTCTTCAGGTAGTGAAGGTCAGGGTAGAAATCCAATCTCCTCCTCTTCTTCTCCCAAAGTGGCATCACGGGCAGCAGAAGAGATGAGCACCTGAGCCAAAAATTGCAGAGGTGGAAGAGGGAAGGGATAGTGGGTGCTTCATCGTCTCAAAGGGAAGACATGTATGTTTTGTTTAAAAATTTTACACCTCACAAGCCACACAAAGATGCACGGAAGCTCAGCCTCTCCCAAATCTCTGTGCCAAGCCCCAGGCAACGTCTCCTTGCCTCCCTTGGCCCGGAGGCAGAAAGAGGGGAAATTCTAGCCCACTGTGCTTTCTGCCATGTTAGGAAAACAGGCTTGGCTTGGCTTAAAGACATGCTTTATACAATTCCCACAGCGCCTACATAAAACCCACATTTCAAGTTCTGACGGTTATAAAAGTAAGTTGGAAAATGTGACAAATTAAAAAACACCAAGGAATCAGAAACACAGGAAGCAATTAAGCAGAGGAGAGCACGCTTTCACGAATCCGAAGTCTGTTCTTCGAATCTTGAGCCACCCTACGTTCAAGGACAGAGAGGTTTCGGAATCAAGTCGTCACTTTCAAACGGCTGCAAACTAAAATTTGGCACCGGTCTGTTGGATCGCAAAGATATGCATGTCTGGTCAATTGGGGTACTCTGCAGTTTTTCCATAGGAGCATGAAACACAGCAGGTGGCCTCTCCTGAGAATCTGTAGTTTGACTCCAAAAAGCAAGTTTCTGGCCCTCATGGTTCAGAAGGTAGGCCTGGAAGTGTGCACACAAATGCCCAGAGGAAACCTCAAGAACTGAGGAAGCAAAAAAGGTGAGAAACGGAACAGGATTTCCATCAGTCAGGCTTCAGTGCCTCCCCACCCCCGTCTCTAGGTACAGTAGCCAAACAAAGTAGCTACAAAAGATTTGAAAGTACACATTTTCTTACTACGCATAACTGATAAAGACTGCAGAACTGAGCACTTTGTCACAGAAAACGTGATTACATTTCAGAAGAAATGAATGTTTGTTTTCGTGCAGTTTATACAGTCTTATACGCAACTGCCGTGCAGCAAGGCCTGCCATTTCTGTTTCCTGCTTTTGCGCTACTCATTCCACACAAACTTGTCAGCAGCCACTCATCTGGTCACCTGTGGCGAATAAATATCACACCTAGGCAATCAGCAAAGGAAAAACGTCAAAACATTCTCTTCCTCTTTAAGAATACAAATATCTAGCTAACCAGTGTGTGGGCAGCAAACATCTCTGGACAGAGCCCCAACGCATTCCTACGGAGACTTACTTGAGAGTCAGTCACACTGAACACATTGGAACTTACCTCTCAGGTAAATATGCATAAGCTGAGAACTGTTAAACTAAAAAATGATGTTGTGAGTTCCTGTACAAAACAGGGGAGAAAGCTTCTTCCTTAATACCAACCTGATGTATCAACTTTATACTGCTGGATCTTGTAACTCTGCATGCTAGAGGACATGGGAGGGAAAGGATTAAGAGAATTCTCTCGCTGGGGTACACTTGAAAATTGGCCCCACTCTCTTATCGGTTAGATGTTGAGCCTCTTTGGCCGTTGCTTGCCTTCTGTGTTTTATCTTATACAGGACCTTTCCTCTTCTCTCTCCCGCTTGGGCTTGGAGCTGTAGCAAGTGAACCTTTTTGAGCTTAATCCATTTGCAATAAGTTAAATGCACCTAAATGAAGATCTCATGTAAGATGTGCTTCTATGTATGTAACTAAAATTTCTTTCTCTTGTTACCACCACTGGAGTCAGGTCATCTTTGTAATTTGTTTGAACAGCCTTTCCCCCTTAACCGAGAAGCGTGGAGGACTGGGGATCCTGCATAAAGCTTCTGTGCTTCCAAGGCAAATGATATATATATAGATAGATATATAGATATATAGATATATTTACATTTAACCCAATAATAGCCAAATACATCCCACCCCCTCAAGGTATCCCCAAGAGGCAGCCAAGACATAAGCTTGCGCACCCAAACATGTATATCCGCAAGCGCAGCTGGGTGAGCACAGCTCTCCAGACTGGGGGAGTTTCTTCAAACTTTGATCGAGTTAATACAGCTTCGCACAGAGTGAACCAGCTATTTTTAAATGCGAGTGATTGGCTCCGGGAAGGTCTGACGAGGCAGCCATGTTCTGTTTTCCCACGAACCGACACAGCCTTAACCACACACATTTTTGCCAGAGAGGCATAATAAGATTTGGGAGCACAGTATCTCTCACATTATAGAACTGTGGGCAATACGACAGAAAATATTCACATTCGAATGTACCTAAATAACCATTCAGTTCTCAGCAGTGTGCAGGTTTGTCTACATGTACACACATATACTACTAGAGAATCACAGCTCATCAAACCAATACCATGGGGGGGGGGGGGGAAAGCTGTAGGTATGCACTAAAGTAACCTTTATGTAAAGTAACCTCTATGAACAATGTAACAAAATCCGCATAAGCATATACAAAGTGAAAAGGGGTCCAAAGCAATGGTCCCTCTAAGCTGAGTTAGTGTGAGCTAGGCTCACAGTTTTTTAGTCTCCGGCGCACACATTTTTGTCTAAGCTAAGCTTTTGTCTAAGCACATTTTGTCCAAGGAGGGCTCCAGAGCAAACTAATTTAGGCAGTGGCCAAATCGCTCGCTCACAACTTTAATGCCAGTAGCTCACAAAAGTAGAATTTTTGCTCACAAGGCTCCACAGCTTAGAGGGAGCACAGGTCCAAAGGTATACGTTGTCAAAGTGCTTTGCCATGATGGCCCGTTTTCATCTTCAGATGCACTTTACTTTGCAACGGAAACTCCTATCTTATGAAATTCTGCAGAAATTGCTGTTTTTTACTCAACAATGGACAAATATTAGAAGACACATGTTTTATATGGTCCTGTTTGGATGAAGCGTTCAAAACAACTTGGCAGTCCAGAGAACTTTGTCAACAACTTATGCCTTTGGACCCCTTTTCACTTTGTATATGCTTATGCTTATTTTCTTATATTGTTCATAACAGCACTGTGATTACAGATACATAAAGGTGACTTTAGCGCATACCTACACGTATACACGGGCACAGCCTAAAGCCAAAAGTAATTCATAGCTAGGACTGCCACCCTCCAGGAGGGAATAAGAAAAAGAGAAAACGCCCGTGGGACAACCCAATTTAATATGAGAGCAAAGCTCTTCAGTCTAAATACAGAAAGCTCAAACATCATAGAATGTATAAGTCCATGCAAGAAGAAGAAGAAGAGGAGATTGGATTTATACCCCGCCCTCCACTCCCCAAGGGAGTCTCAGAGCGGCTTACAAACTCCTTTTCCCTTCCCCTCCCCACAACAGACACCCTGTGAGGTAGGTGGGGCTGAGAGAGCTCTTTCCCAAGCTGTCCTTGAGAGAACAGCTGGTACAGAGCTATGGCTTGCCCAAGGTCATCCAGTCAGGTGCAAGTGGAGGAGTCGGGAATCAAACCCTGTTCTCCCAGATTAGAGTCCGCGCACCTAACCACTACACCAAACTGGCTCTAAAGAGGTTTCTGTATTTCTTATTCTCCTCTTTTCTACATAGTCTTCTTCAGATCAAAAACATTAGTCTATAGCAGGGGTGGGCAAATCGTGGCCCGGGGGCCTCATGCGGCCCGCCACAGAGTTTTTTGCAGCCCGCCAAGAAGATTTCAGGACTTCAAGAAAATAGAGCCTAAATTCAATTTGCTCTCTTATCCCATCACTGCTGATATTGATACAGCACCTGAGGAGCTGCAGCTTGAACTTATTGACACGCGGTCAGATCACACCGTGAAAGAAAGGTTTAATGCTGTGACATTAGTTGACTTTTACAAATCTTTGTCTGCTGAAAAAATTTCCATGTATGAAGAAATTTGCTGGGAAAATGTTCTCTATATTTGGGTCTACATATATTTGTGAGCAAAGTTTTTCTTGCATGAAGATCAACAAGAGTAAATATAGATGCTCTTTGACAGACATTAACTTGCTGGCTGTGATGAGAATCTCAACAAGCGATCTGATTTCAAAAAAATTGTAGAAAAGTGTGATAGGGTACATTTGTCTCATTAAACTGATTCTAAAATTAAATGTGCTTGCAGCTAGAGATGATATGAAATTAGCACAATAAATAAATTGAATAAAACTACCACTATTGTATTTAATTTATATTTATTGATTTTTATGATACAATTTATACCTTTTCTGAAATGCAAAGTTAACTAATGAATGCCATCATTTTAAAAGGTGCGGCCCTCCGCTAACCTCCGCTCCCACAAAGTGGCCCCCGAGCCAAAACAATTGCCCACCCCTGGTCTATAGTATAGTCTATAGCAGGGGTATCAAAACCATTTGTTATGAGGGCTGGATCTGACGTAAATGAGACCTTGTTGGGCCGGGCCATGTGTGTCACAAAATGTAATGCTAGGTAGCGGAGATACAAACTTTGTAAAGGACAAACACAGTTAAACACAGTTAAAGATTTTTAAAACTTTAAATAAAACATTAAAAAGGTGTAATGCCAGTGCTTTACCAGACTCAATCACACAGGACAGGCTTGCCTATCAACCTCCCCTGTGCAACTGAGAGAGTCTGGTAAAGTGAGCTGCGATGTAGCAGCAGCCGAACTGGAAAAGGAAGCAGGAAACAGCCAGGGCCCTGTGGGCCGGATTGCAGCCCTCCGAGGGCCTGATTCGGCCCCCGGGCTACATGTTTGACACCCCTGGTCTATAGTATCACCTGGAGATGTCTCAGAATTAGAAATTATCTCCAGGCAACAGAGATCAGTTCCCCAGGAGAAAATGGCTGCTTTGGAGGGTGGACTCTATGGCACTATATCCCACTGAGGTCCCTCCCCAAGCCCCTCCCGCCCCAGGCTCCACCCCTAAAATCTCCAGGTATTCCCCAACTCTGCAGAAACACTCAAATTCCCATCTGTGTGTTCTCCACATCAGGTGAGGAGTGACTTTCCTTCCCATCATTCATACATCCCATAAACATGCAAAGTGCCTCGTGCTCTTTGTAGAGTTTGTCCTAACAACTCTCCTGTGAGGTGGGCCATCTTTACTCCCATTTTACAGACAAGAAATTCAGGAAGAGACGCAGACCTACTTCCCTGAGGCTAACTACAAAGCCTCTGGCAGACCTGGAAGTTTAAACCAGAGCCATTTGAGATCCCAAAGTTCAACACTCTGTCCACTAGAGCAGATTTAGCTGATCATCCTGATTTTGTGCTATGTAAGCGATAAAGTATTCCATCTGCAAACAGGAAATCAAGCTTCTCAGCTATGAAGCTCGCCGGATGACCTGAGGTAAGTACTAACTTACTTTTATCCAAAACTACCTCATGGAGTTGTTGTGAGTTTGACTACTTAGCTCCTTGGAGACAAGGTACAACTAAAATATAATAAAAGAGATATTCATTCACTGGATGGGGAGTGCTAGCAATTTAACCTTCCCAAATGTTGTGTGTGTACAGAATAACTATTGCATTCCATTGACGGAACTTGGCTTTCAATCAAAAAACCTGAATGGCGTATCAGACCTCTGCCGTGCTCAAAACCAACAATTCCTAAACTGGTCCGAAACGGCTGGATACATGCCAAATCATGTGACTGTCGACTTCATGGAGAAGTTGGAGAAGTTATTACGATTACTTAATTTTGGAATGCTGAAACGGCTCCATGTTATGAGCCTGAGTGTTAAACATTAAACCAAAAAGAGATTATCAACTTAAGGAAACCCAAAAAGAATTTCCATGTTGACATTTGGGACGCACGTCTCGGTCCAAAAACCAGCACACATTTTCACAACAGCTTCAAAGGAGACAAAACAGATTTTTGTCAAGAGACAGCTTTGCATGCCCTGAGGAAGTGGGGAGACAGTGGAAATGTTCCAGTTGACCAACACAAATACACAGCACAGAAATGGCCGGTCCATTAGGGTGAAGATGGACACATAACGTGAAAAGCGTACTCTCCACCCCCCAATATAAGCCCTCACCATGGGCATCATATTCCAACACTCAGGCAAGCCAAAACACTGGATCCAAACCGTGATACAACGCATCAAAGTGCTGTTCGCAAAGAAAAAGATAGGTTCATCAAATGTAGTGAAGGCACTTTCAAAAGGGACCCCGTTGCTCTGAGCATTTCTATCTTCACTCTGTCTCCTTTCATCTCTGTCTCGCATATGCCCACAAACACAAGCCCCTCAACCTGGGAACTTACTGGCTGGTGATGGCGTGCTGTACCCGCTGACCGGCAGCTGATGTTGCATCCCGGGCAGAGCCCCCGGCGGTGAGAGGCCCCCAATCATGTGCGGAAAGAAGAAAGCATAATGCGGGACCGAGTAGCTGTTGAGATGCCCACTCCCTGGCGTGGAACAGGAGCTACTGTTACTCGCCATAGTGGGCACACTCCACGGGCCTGGACTTCGGTGAAGGACTCACATAAGGGCTGAATAAGGAGCACCAGCCATAGAATGTCGATCCAGTCTTGTCAAACCTCGATGCGGGATCAACGCAGGCTTTCCCCTTTCCTTGAGGCTGGGCACGACAGGTCTTTCCCCCAGGAGAATTCCCCCAGCAAGTGGAAAAGTCTTCAGCGTTTCAAGGGACCTCCAGACAACCTCCTGTCGATTCCAGCCCTTCAAAGAGAGTATCTTAGGGGATAAGGCTTACTCCAAACGTTGTTGCCACAGCTGTAGAAACAAAAAGGGTAAATAGTGAGAGAGAGGACTGACATGGTTAAGCCAAGTCATAAGCAAGCGTCTGGCTACTGTGAAGAAATCATCCCTTTAGAGGGTCTCGCGCCAGGGTATTTGGGGACTGAAGACAAGGCCTCTTGCATCCTGCCAGCTAGGCCTCACCTCGTCCCCTTGCTCAGAAATATCTGATGGGAACTGTGACTCCCGGTAATCATAACTGTCTCAAGTTACAGTTCCCCCTTGATAGTTCGCTGGTGGTTCAGATGACATCCAACAAGTATATTTTATCTGTAAAGCTTTAATTTATACAGAGAAAAGCTTTTTAAAAAAAAAGAGAGAGAAAGAAATGAGCTTAAGGTGTCATTACATGAAAAGAGACTGATCTGAGGCAAGGCAGAACATCTACTTTGCCTGGGGGAAGGTCTTCGGGTCAGCCCCCAACATCTCCAGTTGAGAGTCCCTCAGAATGGGATCGCTGCTAATCATGATGGACAATCTAGTCCAGGGGTGTCAAACTCATTTGTTATGAGGGCCGGATTTGACATAAATTGGACTTTGTCGGGCCGGGCCATGTGTGTCATAAAATGTAATGCCAGGTAGCGGAGATATAAACTTTACAAAGGACACCGACAAACACAATTAAAGATTTTAAAAACTTTAAATAACACCTGCTTAAAACAGTAGCACTCTTGCAATATTTTGTCTATTTAACAGTCTCTGATAACCGACACCTCTTGCTCTGAATTATTGCATCAAAATGTCTGTGCCGTAGCAATCTTGAGTACGCTGTTCAGCTGTGTGTCTGTAAGCTGCAAACCTACTTTTGATTTATCGACATTAATCACAGAAATCTCACGCTCAGTGTTCCTAGCCTAGGACCCAGCGGAAAACAAAACGGCTGGGCATTGCGAGCTTTTGTACATAAGTTGCTTCATGTGCTGGTCAAGAACACGAGAAGGCATCCTGACACAGACTGAGGGCTGTTCGTTTGTCTGCAAAACTATACTCTTCCCCAGAGATACAGCTACAACTTCCTACAAAGGAAACACGCCTATCTATCTCTCCTGTGCAACTGAGAGTCTGGTAAGGCAAGCTGCGACGTAGCAGCAGCAGCAGAACTAGAAAAGGAAGCAGGAAACAGCCACAGTCTTGCGGGCCGGATTGCAGCCCTCCAAGGGCCTGATCCAGCCTGCAGGCCGCATGTTTGACACCCCTGATCTAGTCCCTCCAGTATCAGAGGTAGTATGTCTCTTAAGTCAGTGGCAGGAGGCCATGGCCACAGGACAAAGCTGTTCCAGTTTTCCTGTTTGCGGGCTTCTTAGAGGCAGCTGGTTGGCCACTGTGTGAACAGAATGCTGGACTAGATGGGCCTTTGGTCTGATCCAGCAGGGCTATTTTGATGTTCTAAAAGGTGATATGAAAGATTTCAACCTGAAACACCAGTGGAACAGCGCCAGTCAGTCAGCATATACAAGACTAATCTTGATAAACCAATGATCAGTGTAAGGGAATTTCATTTGTGGCTGTGGCTCAGTGGTAGAGCATCAGCTTGGCATGCAGAAGGTCCCAGGTTCATCCCTGGCATCTCCAGCTAAAAGGACCAGGCAGCAGCTGACATGAAAGACGTCTGCCTGAAACCCTGGAAAGCCATTGCCAGTCAGAATAGACAAGACTGACCTGGATGGATCAATGGTTGGACCTAATATAAAAGCAGCTTCATGTGACAATGAATAACATCAGTAATAACGTCAATGTGACCTCAGAATTATTTCCCCCGTAGGACAATTTGAGATGAGATACGTGAATTCCAAGCTGTGCCAAGCAAAATTAGAGAAATGCACATGGGGTCCAGTCCAGCCAAAGTTAAGTCATGATCCATTGAAGTCCCACCACTAATTTTTCAGGGAACTGTTTTCTCACACCAATTGGCTGTGCCCTCTTGCTTTTCGGCTGCTTGCTGCAAAAACACAAGCGCATTTGGCTGCTGACCATCTCAGAGGAGGCATTCCCCCCTAAAGAGAATGGCATGAGAAATGCCTTTAAACAGCACCAGTCACCGATGGTTTTTGTAAGGCAGAGGTCCCCAACCTTTTTGAGCCTGCAGACCTACCATATTTTTCGCTCCATAAGACGCACCTGACCATAAGACGCACCTAGCTCCGCTCGGTGCCGTGGCTTGGGAAAAGTGAGGGGGGTTTAAGACGCACACACTTCCCCCCCCCCCACTTTTTTTGGGAGAAAAAGGGAGTCTTATGGAGCAAAAAATACGGTATTTGGAATTCGGACACAGCATGGCGGGCGCAGCAACAAAATGGCTGCCACAAGAGGCGGAGCCAGCCCCAAAATGATTGCCACTTTAACTTTAGTCACAGTGTTGATCCTTGTGCTGTGGTGGCAGCTGCTGCCCAAGCAACATTTTAAAGAATCCGCACAGCCAATCAGGTCTCCAGCAGTCACTCAGAAGCCTGGCTGGGCAAAAGCCCTACCTGGCCCCACCCACTCCCGAAAAACAGAAACGGGGCTGGGGACCCTTCTTTGTAAGTGCTTGTATTTTAAAAGGCTGGGTTTAAAAAAAAAACAAACCTGCTGCCTGATTAAAACCATGTTATCTGACTGCTCAAATTGATCGACTAATTAATTAATTGGTCAAACTGATTACCATTGTAGGCACACACACACAAAATTCATTCATTCCCCAGTACTATTTTTTTCTTGAGATCATTTTTCTAGGTTAGTCAACCAACACCCCCCCTTCCCTTCACTATGTGTTACTGTGCATTTCAAAAAGCAACAGATAAATTAATGGAGAAGAGGACTGTAAAAGACTATTGTTCACAGTAGCTAAATAAAACCTCCGTGTTTTCATGGAGAGTCTCTGGGTATGAAATGGTGGGAACAAACAAGGAAATGCGGTGGCTTTTGTCTCTCCCTCACAAGCTTGAACGTGCATACATTAACTGCCTTATACTTTCAGACACAGATATTTCCCAGACCTCTTATCCAAGATCTTTTTAACAACAGATGCCGAAGCCTGGACTTGGGACCTTCTATGTCAGTGGTGGCAAACCTATGGCACGCGTGCCAGAGGCGGCACTCAGAGCCCTCTTTGTGGGCACACACGCAGTTTGGGCACTCAGTCTCTAAAAGGAAAAAGACGACACAGACTCGAGGCTGGGCTGCTCTCAAACTTACAAAGTATAAGCCAAGGTTAGACAAATTATCAGCATGCATACAACAGCAAAAATCACATTAATTGTTTAAAAGCATGCCAAATGCAAACTTGTACCTTTCAATAAAAAGTTGTTTGTATCATTGAAAGCTCTGTTATTGTGTTTTTCTTTTAAGACAAAAGATGTCAATGTATGAGTTCTTTTTTCTAAACGAAAACCTCAGTATTCAGGTTAAATTGTCATGCTGGCACTTTGTGATAAATAAGTGGGTTTTGGGTTGCAGTTTGGACCCTTGGTCTCTAAAAGGTTCGCCATCACTGTTCTATATGCTCTAACTTCCCCATTTAAAAAAAAAAATCTCTGCAGGGCAATTGCCCCTGTGTCAAGTTCTGAAGGACTTTGGGAAATATTTGGTGGGTCACTCCTTGAAACAGAATGCAGGAATAGACAACTTTTTTGGCACAACACAGCTTTCCTGTTGAAGACAGCATTAGCACCGTGTTTGGTACTTGTACAGAACACAGAAGTGAAACAGAAGGCCTTACACTTAGGAAACGAAAGATGGAGGCAGGGGGAGAACCAGGCATTAATATGGATTAGAACCAGGGTCTCCAATGTGGTGCTGAGACCTTTACTGGTGCTCACCAAGTAGGGCTGCCAAGTCAGCCCGGGGGGCGGGGGATCCCCCGCTACAGGGGTTCCCGATCCGCCAGCCAGCATTTGGCCGGCAGGGGGAACCCCACCCTCCTTCCCCAAAGTAATGACGTCACCCGGAGGTGACGTCATCACGTTGGGGGCGTTGCCAGGGCGACGCTCTGGCAATCGCCCCAAAACTCTGATACCATAGAGTTTTGGGGCGATTGCCAGAGCGTCACCCTGGCAACGCCCCCAACGTGATGACGTCACTTCCGGGCGACGTCGCCAGGCGCCCCGCCGGTAAGTAAGGGACACTTAGCAACCCTATCACCAAGTGTGTTCTGAAAAGTGGGTGGGGCCAGATAGGCTTTTGCCCGGCAAGGCTTCTGATTAGCTGTGCAGACTTTTTAATAAAAAAACTACTTTGGCAGAAGCTTGTACCATAGCAAAAGGATCTTCATTGTGTGGCTGAAAGTAAGCTGCTGCAGCAGCCATTTTATTTGTTAAATTTATTTATTAAAACACTTATATCCTACTTTTCCTTTCGGTGCAAAGCGGTTACTGGTTCTGCTTCCTGTGGCAGCCATTTTGTCACCACGCCCACCACCCTCTGTCAGGTGCCCGCAGGCTGAAAAGGGTGGAGACCCCTGGACACACTTTGGAAGAGGGACATCTCTTTTAAGCTGCTGGTTTTATCATCCAGATTTCAAATACGGTAAAGGAAACTTGTATGCGATAAAGTAGCAATTTCCAAACTCCTAACATTCCCACAAGAAATAAATTCAGTAAGTTAATGCACCCCGTGAGCTCAAGTGCCTACAGGAGGAGGAGTGTGCCTAATGTATCTTTGTGTGATTTACTGCTCTGGTCCCCTAGTCAATGTCTTCTGTTGTGTCTCTGCACTGGGTTTGATTGATCATCCCTAACTCAAGAGATGCAACGGAATGACCGCCTCCAGGTGGGGCCAGTAGGAATGCCAGCCTCCAGGTGGGACCAATGCTCCTTCTAAGCTGTGGAGTCTTGTGAGCAAAAAATCCTACTTTGTGAGCTACTAGCATTAAAGTGGTGAGCGAGCGATTTGGCTACGGCATAAATCAGTTTGCGCTGGAGCCATCCTTCCAGAGCCATGACAAAAATGTGAGAGCTGGAAGCTAAAAAACTGTGAGCTAGCCCACACTAACTCAGCTTAGAGGGAACACTGTGTGAGACCTGGGGAAGATCCCCCGGAATCACAGCTTCTCTCTCTCTAAACTACAGAGATCAGTTCCCCTGGAGAAAATGGATCCTTTGGAGGCAGGACTCTGTGGCACTGTACCCCACTGAGGTCCCTGTCCTCCCCAGGCTCCACCCCCAAATCTCCAGGAGTTTCCCAACCTGGAGCTGGCAACCCTACTCCCCCACCCCCCCTCCAGTGGCCAGGGCAGACCTGGCAATGCTATGTTGGGGTAATTAATATCTCTACCAAGCAACATTGGATTTGCACCCTAACGGGAGTCCTGCCCCCAAAGGAGTGGGGTTTATTACATTTATTTGGGGGAGCAAATGCCATCATATTCCTTAATTGCATCCACACAGTAACTTTCCACTACAGAAAAGGAAGATGTAAAAAAAAAGGTTCCCAACATATTTGGGAAAGGTGATCTCCCTACTCCGCCATTTCTCATCCAGTTGGGGGGGGGGGGGGATGTTACTTGGTTTGGACAAAAGAGCACAAGGGACCATAAACTTGAGCAAAACAGAAAAGTGTCTCAATTCACGAAGGCAGGAATCTTTCCCTCCCCTCCCCAAAAGATAAATATTACTTTCCTTCTTAATTTTACGGGCATCCCCCATGCCCCACCCCAAATCTAATAGGTGCCATTTCTTTTTCTGCCTTTGTCGCCAGACTTGCTCCCAACTCTACCCCCTCCAACTTCACACACACACACCCCCAGGCGGGTAATTACCACAGGAGACCATTTATCGCTCTCCCTTGACAGGAGGTGACAGGCGGCCCAGCCCCTCCAGACAAATGAGTTGGAGGTCGGGAGGTTTGGCTACCTGCTGCCCCCGCCTCACCATAAATCATGTGGGGGGGAGAGGGAGGACTGAGTGCAGGGCCACTAAGAGAAATGCTGATTAATGGAGGAGGGGGGAAAAATAGAAGGCTTTCCCCTTTCCCAAGGAAGCAGATGGAGGAAACCAATTCATGGAAATCTCTGAATGGAAGGGTGGGGAGGGGGTTCCTCACAGCTTACCACCACCACCCCCCAACCCACACACTCCCTCACCAACACGCTTTGATGCCGGAGGTGGACAATCCAAAATGGCCCCTTCCCAGGCTCCTGGGCTCCTGCTTAAGACCCACTGAAAACTAACCTGGATGGGCAGAAAACATTAGTCCGTAAGCTGCAAATTTTAAAAAACCAGGCACCCAAAGGCACCTTAACTGAGGAGAAGCTCATAGTTCGGCTCATCTTGGTACAGCTAATGGTGCCCATAACCCACTGTCTGAGGTGTCCCCCCCTCCCAATGTTACATTGTAGTATTCCCTCTTCATTTGATATGTGGTGTTATAGGAGAGTTTTGTGGAAACCGCACACCGCCAAGAAGACAAAGAAGTGGGTTCTAGACCAAATCAAGCCCTCAGTCTCCCTAGAAGCTAAAATGACTAAACGGAGGCTACCGTACTTTGACCGCATTATGAAAAGACACGTGTCACTGGGAAAGACAATAATGCTAGGAAAAGCTGAAGGCAGCAGGAAGAGAAGACGACCCAGCAGGAGATGGAGGGGCTCTACAGAAGGAGCCACAAAGGCCCTCAGTTTGCAAGACCTGAGCAAGGCTGTTAACAAGAGGATGTTTCAGAGGACATTAACTTGCAGGGTTGCCATAAGTCGGAAGCGACTTGATGGAACTTCACACACACACACAGGGTGCATTCAGACAGCGTGTTGGAGCCGCTTTAAATCGCCCCACTTTGATGCTGCTTTTTTTTTTTTTACTCCGGACAATCGCGATCACGCGGGAGTGAATGCCGGGGTTTTGTTTGTTTCTAACTTTGCGCATAGGCGCTCACCTGGAGATCTGGAAAAATAAAACCTTGCGCTTGCGCAAAAGCAGTAGAGCAAATCCTGACACAGCTCCACAAGCACCGTGATTTCACCGCACTGACAGAACACGTCCCTTCAAACTTTTCGCCCGTAACTGGCCTTTTGGGGATCCCGAACTCAAAACTAGTGTCCATTTGAAAAAAAAAAATTGTAGACGCATGGGTGGAGCAGCACTTATGTGCATATCGCCAACACAAAAATAAAAATGGTGGGCGAAAAGCAGAAACCAGGGGCTTCCGTGGCGGGGGAGGGGGGTTAAAGACTCGGATGTGGCTTGACAACGATGGAGCGATCACACGGGGGAAATGCGTTTTCAATGGGGAGAGCACAGAAAACACCACTTAAGGACTTGGTATCAAAATACTATGCTTTGCTCGGGAATTTGCTCCGGTAAGCAACAGCTGGGGATGGGAGGCAGCTGCTGCTGTCTGAACGCGCACATTTGATCCGTTTTCTAAGTGTCTCGAAGCCAGATCAAATGGCGCGTCTGAACGCCCCCACAGAGCTTCCCCCCTTCCTTTCATGGCCACAAACGCACCCCCATTTCCTGCAAATTCACCTGGAATCCACACAATCCCAAGCCTAGACTCTAATTCCAGCTTCCACGGCATCTTCTGTCTCCCACCCTACTCCAGATGTGGATGGAACACCTTCCTTAAAAAACAGGTCAACAAGACAGTCGGGGGAGGAAGGAGAGAGAGTCGTGGGAGCGGCCAGAGGGCCTTGACCTCAGTCCCTGTTCAGGAACCATTTGTGACACCAGAACTTGGCCTCAGAACATGCAGCGCTCCTGAGCATATGGAGAATGAAAGACTTGACAGTTGCCCTTCTACATATCACTAATCTGAGGCGCATGTGTGCAGACTCTAATCTGGGAGAGCCAGGTTTGATCCCCCACTCCTCCACATGCAGCTACTGGTGTGACCCTGGGTCAGTCACAAGTTCTCTCAGAGTTTTTCTCCCACCAGCAATTCTTTCAGAGCTCTCTCAGCCCCATCTACCTCACAGGGTGTCTGTTGTGAGGAGGGGAAGGGAAAGGGATCGTAAGCCGCTCTGAGACTCCTTCAGGTAGTGAAGGATGGGGTATAAATCCAGTCTCTTTTCCTCTTCTCCCCTTTCTATTGACAAACCTCCTTTTAAATACCCCTCCTTTTTAAACTGTGGTAATTGTTCCTAAATGTAAATATTCCTAACCTTCTAGTCCAAATGAAGACATTTTCATCAGTCTTTTTAAAAAGAGCCCAAAAGAGGATGGATGCCAAAAAAAAGAGAGAGGACATCTGGTAATCCTCGTGGGGTATGATGCCGTAGAGTCCACCTTCCAAAGCATCCCTTTTATCCAGGGGAACTGACCTCTGTTGCCTGGAGATCAGCTGCAATCCCAGGAGATATCCAGCTAATACCTGGATGTTGGCAACCCTAAGCACTGAGAACAGGAGCCCGTGGGTAAGTCCTGTGTGGAAAGCTGACCACTCTGTTAGAAATGAAGCATACGTGGGGGGGGGGGGGGGGGGGGAATGATGCACAATTTTATCCACAAGACTTGCAAGAGGTGGGTGGGGTCCAGTGTTCCCTCTAAGCTGAGTTAGTGTGAGCTAGCTCACAGTTTTTTAGCCTCTGGCTCACACACTTTTGTCTTAGCTCAGGAAGGATGGCTCCAGAGCAGACTAATTGATGCCGCAGCCAAATTGCTCGCTCACAACTTTAATGCCAGCAGCTCACAAAGTAGAATTTTTGCTCACAAGACTCCACAGCTTAGAGGGAGCAATATTTAAGTGGGAACAGGGGGTACATTTATAGGGCTGGATCACATATCAGGGATTGGCAAAGCCTATTGCCATTAAGAGTAACTCTTCCCTTCCCCGGGGCGGTCCAAGGTTTGCTTCTTAGTGCGGGGGGGGGGGGGGGGGGGGAAGCTGGTTGCTGCAAGACAGACTTTTTCTTTGCTTGGCCAAACAGGAGGGGCTGGCTGGAGTGGATCTTTCGCCTGGCAAGGCAAAGCATATTCCAGGCCAATCTGGAAAGCAGGAGAGAGGCTAAGCGGGGGCCAAATAGCTGCAAAGACATTTTGTGGAGCCATGGAAGTCACCACTGGGTGGGAGGAGGGGGAGGGAGAGGGGACGGGAGGTTCCAGCCCTTCTCCCGGTGAGCTCTCTGGAGCACACCAATGTTTCCTGGAGATTCCCAAGGAACGTGCTTCAAGATGACTGCTCATGAGTGCCTGAGTCCTTAGTAAGTCTCATTTTTAGTAAGTTATACCGAATTAGGGTCACTGATTTCAGCATGAGGCCTTCCGCAGATTGGGGGGGGGGCGGGGGGAGAAGCAGCAGCCTATCCCAAAATTCCGTAATATTGATGTTTTAATGTCTGCTTCTATATTTGAAATATGTAATATATTTGGTAATACGTCTGATCTTACTTGTTGTACGTAACAACTCATAGTATTTGACATACCTGATGGATTATATTTTCCCCTATCCCTTTTTCCTTTTTGTACCCCACCCTTTCTTTTGAGAAAATAATACAAAAATTAAAAAAGAAGAAGAGGAGATTGGATTTATACCCGCCCTTCACTACCCGAAGGAGTCTCAGAGCAGCTTACAATCCCTTTCCCTTCCCCTCCCTGCAACAGACACCCTGTGAGGTAGGTGGGGCTGAGAGAGCTCTCTCAAGCACTGCCCTTGAGAGAAGAGCTCTGAGAGAACTTGTGACTGATCCAAGGTCACACCAGCAGCTGCATGTGGAGGAGTGGAGGATCAAACCTGCTTCTCCCAGATTAGAGTCCGCCCTCCTAACCACTACATCAAACCATGTCCAGAACCACTTTAGAGGGTTTCCGTATGGTTGCAGGAACACAGTCAGACTTCTGACCATCTGTGCGGCAAGAGCCAGCGAACATTTCGACTCATGCACATTTCGACTCATGCAAGTCCACGTGGAAGCAATCATGCAATTCCCCCTACCCAATCATCCATGGAACGTACTTTCTGCCCGACAATTTAATTAGCCCCTACGATACCCTGAAAAACCTTACATCTAAACACAAAACCGGAATATTTAGTTAAAACTCAGCACAAAACTAACATCAGCTCCGCAAATAATTAAGACACAAGACAGCCAGGTTCCACTCTCCAAAGCCCTTTCTGAAAACAAAAGAGTTTTGCCAGCCCTTGAAAGTGAAGTTATGGGGACCTTCTCTAGAGAAGGTGTGTTCCGGAACATGGGGACCACCACCAAAAAGGGCCTGCTCCTTGCTGTCAGCTTTCCCATCTCTGCACAAGCAGGTACTCCAATAATGTAATGCAGAAGGTTCATACAAGCTCGCACAAGAAAGTCACCGGCAGCACAGGGAGGAGGCGCATTCTGCCACTGGGAGCCACCGCTTTCCCACACCCCCTTCTCCCCATTTCATGTGTATCTCCCTCCAGTATTTTAATTAGCATCCATGCACATGGGAAAGGTTCAGTGGCCCCAGAGGGGGGTGGAAATGAGGCAACTCCAAGATTTCAGATATCTCTCCCCCCCCCCCCCCCCCGGGCGCAAGTACAGGTGTTCTCTTAAACAGATTACGGCAGCGATACAAACACTTTTTTGGACAACGTTAAGAGGAGCCAGAGAAAATTTCTAGCAGCTAGTCAGGACGAAAACCCTTCTGCAGAAATACAGGCCCCAGCTGACAGGCCCAAGCAGGAGGTCCCGGAAGACTACTTCCTTGCACCTTGCAAGTTCTGAATTTTGGAACGCACAAAGATACACCTCTTCAGCTGAGGAACCCCTGGTTTTGCAACTGAAATATTTATGCAAATGCAGTTTGTCTCCTCATACTGGTTTGTTCTGTTTGTATCTGACACTGGCTATGCGAGTCAAGTCACTTTCCCCACATGCGCCCATCCAGTGAACTTACGCAACGCTGTGAGTGCAGAGAGACCAGGAAGGTAGACAGGCACCCATCTCACCTGACATACCATCACCCACCACGGCTCATGCTTTTAAACAGTTACTTGCTTACTCGCTTGAAGCAGGTGCAAATTGCCTCCAGGCTAAGCAAGGAAGGGAGATTCTGTAAAGCTGAACACACACGTGGACACACAAAGCTGCCTTATACGGAATCAGATATTTAGTCTATCAAAGCCACTACTGTCTACTCAGGCTGGCAGCTGCTCACCAGAGTCTCAGGCTGAGGTCTTTCACATCATCTACTCCCATATCTTTTAACTGGAGACAATCGGGGATTGAACCTGGGAGCCAGTTTGGTGTAGTGGTTAAGTGCGCGGACTCTAATCTGGGAGAACTGGGTTTGATTCCCCACTCCTCCGCTTGCACCTGGCTGGATGACCTTGGGCAAGCCGTAGCTCTGTACCAGCTGTTCTCTCAAGGACAGTTGTCTCAGAGCTCTCTCAGCCCCACCCACCTCACAGGGTGTCTGCTGTGGGGAAGGGGAGGGAAAGGAGTTCGTAAACCACTCTGAGACTACAAGTGAAGGGCGGGGTATAAATCCAATCTCTTCTTCTCTCTTCTTCTTCTCTTCTGCATGCCAAGCAGACGCTCCGCCACTGAGCTTGGGGGGAAATGTTGGTGGGGGTTCCTCTCCTTAGGTATTCATGACCCAAAATAAATCGGAATTCCAGGAGCACCTTAAGGACTAATATTTATTTCAGTATTTATTAGTCTCTATTGAAAGCCCTGACCTGGATCGCCCAGGCTGGTCCGATCTCGTCAGATCTCAGAAGTTAAGCAGGGTCAGCCCTGGTTAGTATTTGGATGGGAGACCACCAAGGAAGTCCAGGGTCACTATGCAGAGGCAGGCAATGGCCAACCATCTCTGAACGTCTCTCGCCTTGAAAACCTCATGGGGTTACCACAGGTCGGTGGACTATAAATGATTTAAATAATTTTTTTAAATGCCACAGCACTTCACACACACACACACACACAAAGTTGCCACTGGATTCTTTGTTTTATGTTGCCACAACAGACTAACTCAGCTACTCCCTGACCCATAAACTACTTACCGCAGCACGCGCAGGTAGATGGACTAGCAAAAAATCATCAACGGTCTTTGCAGCACTGTCGTATTTAAGGCCAAATCCAACCCTTTCCCAGGCATTTCACAGAACTGCCACAAATTTAATGCTCATAAAGCTTTCCAGGGGCTTTGAAGCTTGCTCTCACTAAGACTTGAGGCTGCAGGTATAAGGCCTCGTGGGCTTTATTGGGACGTCAAGTAAAAGATTCCGATGGTGTCGTATGCGGTCCCTTTCTTCACTCCCACAAGAACCAATCCTAGGAAGCCACTGCTCTTAGCGGAGCAGAGGGACACCCTTGCCCATGAATGCACCACAGCCCCATGGCACCTTAAAAACTAACAGAATTCGAGGCAGGGTCTGAGCTTTCTGAAGAAGTGAGCAGTGACTCACGAAAACTCATACCCTGCCACAGATTTTTGTTAGTCTTTAAGGTGCTACTAACTGGACTCTGGGTCTTTTCTACTGCTACAGACAGATTAAGGTGGCCACCCAACTTGATCTATTTCCAGAGTCCCCTGGTACTTCCTGAGTGTGGGCTGTGCGTGGAGCCCTCACATCCCTTTTTTGTGAATTCTTAGCTTGGATTACTCAGTTATGCAACGTGTACATCACCACACATTAACCCAACAGAACAAACAAGGGGAGGGAAAGCAAAACAGCAAACACAAAAGAAAACAAACGATCAAAGGGGGAAATGTTGGCAATTATTGTTATGCACTTCTGTTTCACTGGTTTAACGAGATGTTTTTGCAGCTTTATCTGACTATACAGCCATTATTTATTAAATCCCATCTTCCCAGAAGGTCCAAGTACTAGATGGAGAATGAAGAGCTGCTGACTGTTGGCTGGGAAAAAAAATATATAATTCCAGACAGCCTACAAACCTGTTTGACAGCTGTCTTTGCAAGCTGGAATGGTTACTTCTGGGATCTTCAGGACACAGCAAAGTAAAAGCATGCCTACTTTTAAGAACTACAGTAACAATTCCCTCTCAGTTTTAGTGCCTAACCAACATGAAACTGGAGGCTTTGTGCGCCCCCCACCCCCACCCCAACTATCCCTGGGTTGAAGAATCTGACAGGTCTACTTTAGCGAATTCTCTCCTTACCACTGGTAATTCCATTAGTTTTACACTTGGGCAGCAAATCTCCAAGCAGTCGACTCCAGGATCGTCATGCAAGAATCTGGGCCTCATGAGTGAAAATTGCAACACGGTAATTAAAAAAATAAATAAATAAAATTCCATCTGGCAACAGCTGGATTGCTCAATGAGCACGTTGCCACTTTGGTAACGGATGAGAAATTAGAACTCGGAGCAGAGCTGCAGTCAAGCATGAAGGATGCGATAATTCACTAGTGGGATCTGTGTATGCCAGAAGAAGAATGAAGAAAAGGAAGAACAAAGGTGGCGGGGGAGAGAAAAAGAACCAGGGTTTTTGTCTCCAGGTGCTGGGGAAACGCAAGGAACCAAGTGTGAGCAAAACGGTGGTGATCGGCGTCTCACTCTTGCAAGGCCCAGCTGCACTGCTCTCATCCTGGCTTCAGTTTTTTGTTTTGTTTTGTTTGTTTTTTAAATAGTTTTATTTTATTCTTTTGATTATCCAGTCTTACTGTATCTTTGTCAGAAACCTGGAGTACCCACCTTGGGTTGCAGGAACGGCACGAGGAATGGAACAAAATTTTAGTCCGTGGCACCTTGAAGACCAAAGAAGTTTCATTCGAGGTGATCTTGTGGAAGCTTCTACCTTGGATAAACCTTTGTTAATCTTAAAGGTGCCACTGGACTCAAACTTTGTTCTGCCGCTTCAGACCAACACGGCTGCCCACCGGAATCTGCACTAAGAATGGAATTTGATCAGCGCTTACTTGAATCTTCGATACAGATGGCCAGCAGCGTTGGTCTGAAGCCGGGCTCATTTTGTAGCAGGAGCTCCTTTGCATATTAGGCCACACACCCCTGATGTAGCCAACCCTCCAAGAGCTTACAGAGCTCTTCTTACAGGGGCTACTGTAAGCTCTTGGAGGATTGGCTACATCAGGGGTGTGTGGCCTAATATGCAAAGGAGCTCCTGGCCTAATATGCAATGGAGCTCCTGCTAAGCAACAGAACAAAGTTTGAGTCCAGCGGCACCTTGGAAGACCAACAAAGTTTAATTCTGGGTATAAGCTTTCATGTGGACTCAAACTTTATTCTAGAATCTTCGAGCTTGGCTTTTGCTTTTAATCTGAGACTCGGAAATCCCTTTTCTCAGTATCAAAATTCCTACAGAGGTCGTTTACATCTTCGAAGGGAAGACATTTACAAAAATGCCTAGTCTTGGTCTTTCCTTCATGGTGATCCAAAATATGGGCTACTACGAAGCATTGAGAGAGAACAATCGGGGGGGGGGGGGGGGGGAATCAAAAGTGAATAGATTTCGTATGGAGTTTTCAAGTTCGCGGTGTCCGCTCCACTCTAACTCCTGGAATCTCCCCCCCTCCGCCATTCTCCCTCCATGTTTCAAATGTCTCACTTTTCCTAGCAATTCCCACACATTTATGCTAGGTAGACTGTTTTGCCTACAGCTGAACTGGAGGGACAATTTGCTAATACTCCCTTCTCTGTCCTTGTGCCCCTGGCGTGACTGAGACTAGGGATCACATTTTGTTGCTCTGTCACTGATGGTCTCCACTGAACCTCGTTCGTTGGCTGACAATGTTCCTGTAGTTACGCAATCGGTGGCCAAATTCTTGTCCATTATAATATCTTTGAGCCACTCTCCTGCTAAGCATTAATGTGACAGCCTCACGATTTTACTAGTGGCATAATTTTCTGTTATTAATCATTCTGTAATTGCTATTGATATCTGTACTGTGATTTTATTGCATGGTTCAAGACCTCCGGCTGAAGGAGCTTATTTTTAATAAAGTTCATAGTGGTTCAAGCCAGCGCTTTTCAAAGTCTGCTACTCTGAAGAAACACTTCCCATGCTGATAATGCAGTGAAGGATCCCTGCACATCTGCTTCGAGATCCCCTGCTGGCTACAGAGTGTTTGGAGATCTTGGCAGGAACTGCGCTCCTTGGTCCTCAGAGTTGCTCTGTGGCAACAAAGAGTGTGACTTAGAACACACACCCTGCGCCCCTCCAAATGCACCCTGCCAGAAGATGCATTGTCACAGAGGCAAAATAATAATAATCTGTATTCTAGGAACTGAATGTCTATCACGTATTTAAACAGAACACTTAAAATTAACAGCTGGCAGAATAAAAAAGAGTTTCTGGATACGCACACCCCAAAGACTTGGGTCTTTCAGCTAAGAAACAAATAATTTGATGCATCAGGTCAGTGTATGAGGGACCTCTTGTTCCACCTCCATCTTAAGGCTAACGAGGTTAGTAGCTGTTCCACAGAGACTTCCTGAGAACCACACCTCTAAGTGCTTCAAAGCTTGCTTTGGTACCCTGCAAGCGCTGGACAAACGTCAGCTCACTGAAGACACGGGTCTAGTAGGAAATGACCACATTTGCAGCTCTCCATGTCGACAACACCCTGGCACGCTCTACCCTGCAGACACCAAAACCTGCTAAGCCCAGAAAAATGACTTTGTAACATACAACCCTCAGGTGGCATTACTTTGGGGCTATTTCCCAAAATGGCTAGAGAGAAAAGCTGTTCCTTTTGCAAGACACCCTAACAGGGGATAGGAAGAGGGGGTCGGTCATCAGGGTCTATAAAGAAATCAACCATTCATTTGGAGGACCATAGGAAAGCCAAAAATCCATCTAATTCACCACCCTGTTTCACACCATGGCCAATCAGATGCTGCAAAAGTAGGGTTGCCAGCCTCCAGGTGGTGGCCTGTGATCTCCTGGGATTGCCACTGTTATTTCCAGGTGACAGATCAGTTTGCCTGGAGAAAATGCCAACTTTGGAAGGTGGACTCTATAGTGTTATGCCCCACTGAAGTCCCTCCCCAAACCCCACCCTCCTCAGGCTCCACCTCCAAAATCTCTAGGTATTTCTCAACCCAGAGCTGGCGACCCTGCCCAGAAGGCCCACAGCAGCCAAAGATCTGGGGGTGGAGCCAGGAGAGGGCATGGTTTGGGGAGGGTACAATGCCACAGACTCCACCCTCCAAAGCACCCATTTTCTCCAAGAGAACAGATCTCTAGTCTGGCGGTCAGCTATAGTTCCAGGAGAACTCCAGGCCTCACCTGGAGTTTGGCAACTCTACGGCTAGAGAGCCGGTTTGGTGTAGTGGTTAAGTGAGCGGACTCTAATCTGGGAGAGCCAGGTTTGATTCCCCACTCCTCCACTTGCACCTGGCTGGATGACCTTGGGCAAGCCATAGCTCTGTACCAGCTGTTCCCTCAAGGACAGCTTGGGGAAAGAGCTCTCTCAGCTCCACCTACCTCACAGGGTGTCTGTTGTGGGGAGGGGAAGGGAAAGGAGTTTGTAAGCCGCTCTGAGACTCCAAGTGAGTGAAGGGCGGGGTATAAATCTAATCTCTTCTTCTTCTTCTACTTCATGAAACAGGATGTCGTACTACATGGACCTCTGGTCTCATCCAGCATGGCTGCTCTCCTGTCAAAATAGGATTCCCTCCCACCCACCCCCACACACACCATGCCAGATGAGGCCAAAAACATTCCCAAAAGCACAAATTTGCTTGTCAAAGACACTTTCTGATAAGGGCGCACAAGAGAGCGGGAAGATGGTGTTTCTTGACCAGGAAGTGCCCATGGCAGACAGGGCTTGGATGCTGCCCTTGTTAGGCGACTTGAATAAGTGGAAGCAGTCGGACTGTATCCATGTCCAGAAAATGTCCACCCAGCCACGGTGACTGCCACCCTCACCCATTGCAGCACACCCGCAAGCACAGCACTAACCAAGGACTTCCTGTCAGGCCTGCACCCAGAGTGTGCCCACCCACAACTTCCCCATCGCCAATTTCGATTCCCGATGTCGCCCAGTTTCACTTCTCCTCACAAACCAAGCATCAGTCAGTTCCACAGTCTACACTCGCATCTGTGGCTCAAAAGCACCTCTCTGCCCACCCCCACCTCCCCAATCTCCATTCCCAAAACAGGCAGGGCTCAGAGGAGTACTGAATTAGCCAGGCCCATAGGGAAAACCAAAACACAGCCAAATGTCTCCTGATCTCAGCCCTAAACCAAAGACTCACCTTCCACACCGGATGCAGGCAACAGACCTGAAGATCACAGCCTGAAACACTCTCCACCCCTCTCCATCACCCCTCCATTTTTTTATTTTTAATAATCAAGCTGTTAGCGGGTCCAGCTGGGGTAGCCGTGTTGGTCTGAAGCAACAGAACAAAGTTTGAGTGGAGCGGCACCTTTAAGACCAACAAAGTTTAATTCTGTGTATAAGCTTTTGTGTGTATCTGAAGAAGTGTGCATGCACATGAAAGCTTATACCCAGAATAAAACTTTGTTGGTCTTAAAAGGTGCCACTGGACTCGGAATTCGTTATAGCATTGTATTGTTACTGCAGATACTGTTGTTTTCAGTATTTAATGAAAATTACCACTGTGGTTTTGATCTTACGGCACAACCTAACATTCTCCGGATAACTACCACAAACAAATTGCTTGATATCCTAGGACATAAGTAATTTGTAAAATTTATATATACCCAGAATTCAACGTTGTTCATCTTAAAGGCGCCACTGGCCTCCAACTTTGTTCTTCAGCCTGGTAGTGGTTAGAGTGTTAGACTAAAAACTGGGAGCCCCAGGTTCGAGTCCTGCTCTGCCATGGAAGCCGGCTGGGTGACCTTGGCCCAGTCACACTCTCTCAGCTTAACCTAGATCCAGCTGTGTTGGTCTGAAACAGTAGGCACCTTTAAGACTAACAAAGGTTTATTCCGCCTCACCTACTTCACAGGGTTGTTGTTGTTGTGAGGATAAACGGAGAGGAGAATGATGTAAGTTCCTTTGGGTCTCTATTGGGGATAAAGGCGGGGTAATGAAGTCAATAAAGTTGGAATCCTGGTGTCTGTGGCATCATTTTGGTTGGTTCTAGGTGAACAGTGACTCACGAAAGCTCCTACCCTGCCACAGTCTTTAAGGTGCTACTGGACTCTTTTCTGTTTCCACAGCTGTGGTCCTTAATATCCCCCACAACCCACTCAAATTAAGCAGAATTGGAAGGTGTTTTTTTAATAAAATAAACAGGAGTCTCCTTCGGTTTTATTCTTCTTCAGAAGTCCCCTTCACTTTTATTCTTTTTCATAACACTCCTTCTCCCATAATTTGAAAAAGAAAATTTTACTCTCTCTCCAGATAGTTCCAAACAGTCTGCCTTTCTACGCGAGACGGTAGTGTTGGAGAATCCAGTGCTCTCAAAAAGCTGCTCCCTGAGTTGTCCGTCGGAAAAAGGGCTCAGATGCTAACACCACGAGCCCAGCCAACTGCGCAGCTAGGCCCAAACAGGCTAGTCAGCAGCCGAACACTAGCCAGTCGAAGAGGGTGGGCTGGATGGGCACCCATGGCAGGGCAAGGAGGAAGACAAGCATCTCTCTACGTGGTGCCACCCTCTCTTCTCCACCCGCCCATGCCCAGAGAGTGTGATCTGGGGACAAGGCAGGAAACGTGATGTCAATCTGATGTGTGGTCACAGTTTTGCGGTTTTCCTCTTTACTCTTGGTGCTGGCCTCACACACGACAGCAAGCAAAATGGCGGGGGGGGGGGGAAGCATAACAGGTCCAAGGATCCTAAAGATGATGGGAAAAAACCCTTCTGAATAGGAGACTCTGGTTTGAAATGACAGAGAACCATCCCTGGGGCTTCAAAGAACACAAACGAATTGGGGAAACGAGGCTCCACCAAGGACCCATGGCCCTGTGGCATTTCAAACTCCACCCCTGAGTCACAGTCATGCTCATGAAAGGGGAGGGGGAGGAAAAAGGGGCATGAATCACTCCAGATTCTCTCTCTCTCCCCCCCCCCCCTTCAAAAAACCTCAGCAAGAAATCTGCACACGGCTCGCCAAGTTGGCACACATCAGGGTGCGGAGTAAGAAAGGGAGCCGAACGTTACTGGGTGGCTCGAGAGGCATGCATAAGTTGCCAGCCCGGGCAAGGGGGGGGGGGGGGAGACAGTGACACGGAGATGTCTGGATTTGGCTTGGCCAAGGGGGCAAGGCCTGCAAAGGGGCTAAGGCTAATTCCATGAAGCAGATTCTTTTTTCAATCTGTAGCTAAGGACGAAATAGTCCCGAGATTAGGTGCTAAGGCGGGGGAGGCGGGGAGAGTAGGTGTGAATAATTTAGTCATGCATGGGGAAGTGGGGGGGGGGGAATGGGGAAAGCACCAAAAATGAAAACAAATCACAAGCTGACCGCACATAAAATCATTTCATCAACTTCCCAGTCCCTCTCCAAAGTACATTACAACTCTGCTCTTCCCTTGGTGAAGGATTCTGAGTAGCTCTCAAGCTTGCTGACTTCTGCGCCGAACGCCCAACAATAAGAGACATCCACTTGTCTGTTCGGACTTTCTATATTCTCAGGCACAAAACTGGGAACAGCTGCATCTCTCAATGACAGAATACCCAGTTTAGTGGCTCCATGTACCCAGCCGGCTCTCATACAGCATTCATGTGTCAAATCTAGAAGGCCACACGTGCACAATTTGGGCGTCAGAA
This sequence comes from Lepidodactylus listeri, assembly GCA_029233225.1. NCBI lineage: Eukaryota > Metazoa > Chordata > Lepidosauria > Squamata > Gekkonidae > Lepidodactylus > Lepidodactylus listeri. The sequence goes on along the minus strand of JARCFY010000018.1, from coordinate 15,618,844 downwards.
GTTACTCCCAATTGCACCTCTTCTCTCTTCCTCAACATAATTGTGCCAGGACTTGGTATAGATAATATGCCCAAACTTTAGTTCAACCTTACCTTGATGTCCCAAAGAAGCTTAACCATGGGTCATACAGAAAGAGAGATGTGTCATCCTTCATTCATCCCACTGGGCCGTGGCTCAGTGGCAGAGCATCTGCTTGGTATGCAGAAGGTCCCAGGTTCAATCCCTGGCATCTCAAATTCAAGGATCAGGTAGTAGGTGATGTGAAAGACCACCACCCGAGACCCTGGAGAGCTGCTGCCAGTCTGAGTAGACAATACTGACTTTGAGGGACTGGCAGCCTGATTCGGTACAAGGCAGCTTTATTTTTCCATGGAAACTCAGGATGGGCATCTTCATTGTCATCTTATTGTGAGGTTCCCATATTCCTTACTGGGCAGACCTAACTGCACCTTTAAACAGTGTCCCAGAAAGAGAATTCTCAGAGGTTTAAAATATCACACATATGTACAGCTGGATTTTAAGTTTCCCAGAACAAATGTCTGTTGTCTTTTGTTTTGTCTGCACACTTAATTTTTTTTTACTCTGTAAAGCATCATTTACACTGATGACACTACAGAAATAATGGTAGTATAACACAGCCCAAGAATGGTTTATTTAAAATATGTATATACCCCATCGTTCTCCCAACACAGTATGGATGCCAGAAGGATGTCTGAAGAATAGAGGGCAACAAGGTTGGGTACTGAATCCAAGCCCACGCTCCTGTGGGGGTGGATCTTTGGCAGAAGTTCACAAGAGAGAATGAACCAAGGGTAAAAAATAAAGAAGAGAGGCAAACCTATTCCATTCACAAACTCTCTCTCCCCTTCACCCAGATCTCTGTAGACCCTAATTTTTAGAAACATTGGAATTAAATGAAAAACACAGTTCAAACAGATTTTAGATGTTACAAGATTTGCTATTGTTGTTTTAAACCCACTGGAGACCAAAGAGAAGGGGAACCAGAAAAATAAACTCACTATTCTTGTGGCAAAGAATAACTTGTCAACATACTACATTAGAACAGGTTAGAACGGATAAAAGGAAATACTTCTTCACCCAAAGAGTGATTAACACGTGGAATTCACGGCCACAGGAGGTGGTGGCTGCTACAAACATGGACGCCTTCAAGAGGGAATTGAATAAACATACGGAGCAGAGGTCCATCAGTGGCTATTAGCCACTGGGTACAGATAGGAACTCTCGGTCTGGGGCAAGTGATGCTCTGTATTCTTGGTGCTTGGGGCGGGGGGGGGACAACAGTGGGAGGGCTTCTCGTGTCCTGGCCCTGCTGCTGGACCTCCTGATGGCACCTGGTATTTTTGGCCACTGTGTGACAGAGTGTTGGCTGGATGGGCCTGATCCAACATTGGCTTCTCTTACGTACATAATGGAGCAGTCCCAACCTTCCTGAATCTATAGGCACGGGCACATCAACAAAATGGCCGCCACAGGAGGTGGAACCAGCCACCATAATCGCCACGGCTTATCTTCAGTCACGCAGTGTAGATCCTTGTGCTGTGGTGGCAGCTGTTGCCAAAGCAACATTTTAAAAGATCTTCACGGCCAATCAAGTCTCCAACAGTCGATCAGAGGCCTTCCTGGACAAAGCCCTTCCTGGCCTCGCCCACTTCTTAAAAACACTTGGTAGGTACCAGAAAAGGTGTTGGCAGACATCACGGTGACAGAGGGCATCACGCCGGGGGATTCCTGACATAAGGTCTGGACCAACAGCAGTAAACGTTAAAGCTGCTGGTCAGTTTAAAGATCTAGCTGATGATGGCGTGAAGGTTTTTTAAGCAATTAAATCTGAAGACAGCTACATATTAAGTGGAAACAGTTCTAAACGGAAGAAAGGCATGCTGTTTTCATCAAAAGGATGCGTCACAGCAGTTAAGCCCCATCTTTGAAGAGGCATCCCCTCTTCAGAGATGGGACTCTTCTAAGATGGTTCGCCCCAGTCGTTTTGGAAGTACTTCAATATATATATTTTTCCCCCCAAAATGCATTTTTAAAAGTGTGGAGCCTCATTAAACAGTGGCAACTTTTAAAATCTTTTCGAGAGACCACCTGGTAACCCTGCGTAATATCCGACAATGCGTGGAGGCAGCCGTAGTAAAAATTAGGAATACAAACATTTGTCTGCCTGAGCTGATATCTCCCCCCCCCCCCCCGACTTCCGAGCAAGAAAACACTTAAAGAAAAGTCATTCACCCTCACCAAGAATACTGTGGTTGTTGGGGGGGGGGGGGTGAGAGCTGGGCGCCAATAAGCCTGGAGAGGAAAGGCAATCCGAGCCCCTGGCTTTAAGAACAATATCCAGAATATATTATACAGCCGTCTCACAGCCTTCCCCCCCCCCCCCGCCGCCCTGGCTGCAATGTGTACAGACATCCACACGCTCTCTTTGCTCCCGACAACAGGCCTTTCAATAGCAAAATGAAATTCCACCTGTTGCAGCAGCTCACCCCAAACAGCTAAAATTACCGCCAAGAATGTGACACTCCGGTTACCCCAGAGGAGGCCCAGACGCGCCATCCTGCCCCAGCGACAGGTGGCCAGGCCCCACCCATCCTCCCACGCCTTTGGGGGGGGGGAGACTTGAGTATTTGGATGGGGGGGATTATGACGGCACTTATCTTTAAAAACTGAGCAGTGTGAAAATAGAGAGGAACAGGAAAGGGGAGATGAGGCAGGAAAAAGACGAATTATGGGAGGGAAATTCAGTCCTGTTTACTGCCTGCCTCTCTCCTCCCAAAGTCAATGTCCTCTGCGGCTTCCGTGAGCTGGCAAGTCCAGGGCTAGAAAACTAGCACAGGGTCACACTACACGTTTGAACCACTTTTGAGGGACTGCAGTACTTACAAGCTCTGTGTTCAAGTTCTCCCAAATATTAGTAAATGTATATCCCGGCTTTCCTCCAAGAAAGTCAGGATGATAAATATAGTTCTTCTTTCCCCGTTTTATTGTTACAACCACACAGTCAGGCATAGAGGATGACCGGTCCAACATCACCCTGCGAGCTTCACGACAGAACAGGTATCCCGAACCAGAGTCCCTTGGATCTTACTCCAATGCTAGCGATCCCAGAACCTTTCCTGATAGCCAAGTGTTCCTCAGGACAGCACCACGGAACTTAAACTCGCTTGCACACGCGGCACAAACAAGACTGAGTGTGATTTGACATTTTAAGAATTCAGCAGAACTTCAGCTGTGGGAAACCCCAATGGGCAAAAATCTGGAACATGAGAAAATATATATTTAAGACATAGTCCCTCTAGCTAAGCAGATAAAAGCAGAGAGACTGGCAGCTTCCATTTCCTCGTGGACTGCTTTATGGGCTGCTAGATGACTATTTGTACCTATCCCACTTTTCTTACTTCATGGCACTCAAAATGACACATGAACAGTTCCCAGGAGATTTCCTATGTGGACACCAACTGGAGCCAGACTGGTTTAGTCGGAGCAAAACTACTGCATCACGTGCCACAAAAACCTGACGGGTTCACAAAAAGGTCTTTATAATTAAGCTTGTTGCCATCTAAGGCCACCTAAGAACCTGGGGGCACTTTCTGAATTCTGAGAGCAAGTAGCGGGGACACCATGACAAGATGGCTGCCATGGAGGCTCACTTCAATTACAAAAAGTGGGCAGATCCCACAGAACGGTCAGAGGAGCCAAACCTCCTGCGACAGAGGCAGCTGTTTCCAAACCAGTGCTTCCTTCCCCAGCCCCTGCACAAAAATGTGCCGTGACATCATGTTGATGTGTTGCCCTCAGACTCACCATAGAGTTTACAGTGAACCCTAGAGTGTTGCCCACAAGTGACGTCACATAGTCACCGCAATGACACCCACACATCCCTCCCAGCTGGCAATCTTATTCCCTACAGACACAAAAGTGATGTCTTCCGGGCTCTTCTGAAGCACCTCCAACTCTAATGAATCACAGGAAAGCCCAGGGACACCCTGTTGGGTACTCAAACAGGGAACATTTCGACCTACCATTTCATGTAAGTAACACCCATGCCACAAACAAAAACTATGAGACAGACCCACATCATCAAGTGTGGATTCTCTCCATTCCTTAAAATTCAAGAAATGTTTTCTCTTTTCTATAAGAAAGACCCTATCTGGGGTCATGAGCATTAAGTGATCTTTAAAAAAATAATAATAATAAGATTACCATGTTTATAATGTGTTTTAAAATTTTATTATATTTATGGAAATGTTGAAACCCGTCCTGAGCCCATTTACTGGATGGGCAGGATATAAATGCAAAAAATAAATAAATAAAAATAAAATAGAGAAAATGTTAAAGAGACATGTAGTCCAAGACAACATGCAGTCTCTTTTAAAACCAGGATGTTCTTACGGTTACAGCAACGCACCCGTATGCACTCGTATTTAGAAAACCTCTCACTCATGAGTGGGGAAATTTGGTTTCCACACACACACACCCCCCTCAGCTGTCCAAAAGCAAAACGCCCCAAGAGCAACAGGGCAGCTTGGCAGACCCAAGACACTACAGGAAGCCAATGGAACTAAATTCTGAATATCAACCAAGAGTCTCTCATTCACTTACCCAATCTCCCCCGCTCCTCAAAAAAACCATGCACTTGGGTCACCTGGTTTGCCCCAACATACCGAAGGATTAATGAAGCCATCCAGTCACTGGTTCCTCCCCCTCCCCGCTCCACTCCCTCAGTGTGCCCCCACCTTCGATATCGAGGAAGCCCCCCTCCCCTTCTCCACCCCCACTAAGCCACCTCCAACTGCGGGAGGCGGATTAACCCATTTTCTTTAATAACCACATTTGTCACTGGAAATGTGATTACAGCCCACTGCCCGACGGGGTGTGCAGTGACCAGTGGGGGGGGGGCTGTATATGCAGGAGAACTGTTGGGGGGGGCACCACCAGCAGGACAGACAGGCAATTACTCCTTTCCTCCCTGGGGACCATCGCACGGCCCACGTTTCGTTAATGCGGCCACTTCATTCACTCAGTCCTCGTTTACTTCAAGAGCACGCCCCAGTGAAAACGTCCTGTCGGTCGACATAGGGTTGTGGCTAGAGAAATATAAAGCTGTAACGAAAAGGAAAAAAGCAATGCAACTTGACCCCCCAGCAGAGACCCCCCCCCCCCAATTAACTAACCACCTAAGAGCAACCTTATAAGGATGTGTAGCACCGAGACAGTAGAAATAAAGAAAAGCAGCGCTAGGTTTCACAGGGTGACCGAGAAGCGGCTTGTGTTCATTTACAGAATGAGTAAATGAACACGAGCAGATTTTCAATAACTGAGAATGTGGATGTTTCTAGTCCTCATGTGGGGGGGGGGGGAGTATAAAAGCAGTTTCTATATGAGACACAGACAACTAAGAAGAACCAGGCCAACAAGTTCTTGATCCAGCGTCCTCCACCCGCCAGTTATTGCTTCACACACCTGGACAGGGGAACTTCATACCTCACCCCTTTCATGAAGAGAGGTGGGGTACACGCAACAGAGATTCCGTTTCCCAGGTGGGAGCAACACCAACATAGGAAATTCATCCCAAACGAACCAGCAACAGCCCGAGTCTTCCTTCCATAGGCTGTTCATGCACAAAGAAAGCCCAGCATGCATCAAAACTGTTTGTGCCAGTTCCTTAGTTTCCCATATGCTCAGCATCCTTAGCTGTCAAAGGGAAACCCGGGCCCTCTCAAAGTTATGGTGGAGGAGCTAGATAAGCCTTTTTCTAGAGGAGGATGGAATAGGGAAAAAATTTGTTTTGTTACATCTGGTCACTGCGGTCTTTCAAAACCCATCCCATCCCAACCTAAAGTGTCTTTTCCACTTGCATTTTCTATGTTCAGTGAACTCATGGAATCCCAGAAATGCACAGTCCCCCTTCCTCTCTGTTCCAATTATAATTTCCATCCATCGATTCCTGTTTCCCATGTGTACTTCGGTAACAACGTTTGGTGAGAGCCTGTTTTGACTGTGCACATTTCACAGCAGTGGGGTGGCTGACTAAACAACAGTACTGTGTGGGAATTTGTAGTTCCACTAGTTACAGCCAACAGCGATCACTTTCATGAACACACACACATAAATAATCATGCTGCCACTTTGCCTAGATGGCTCAGTACCTCAAAACAATCACTGAACAGAATTCGGCCCGGGATCTATTACAGTCCCGGGGTTCAAATCCTAGATACGCCTCGTAATTAAGTCAGTTCCTCTTCCTATAAAATGGGCACCTACTTCGCGGAGAGAGAGAAGTTTGCCATTTGCTTTGAGACAATTAGAATAATATTTTTCTTTTTTTAAAAAAAAATGGATTTTACCAACAAAGGCAAAGAAATGTTTTTGCAAATGAGTGGGTGGAAATGGCTTGCGGGGGGGGGGGGGGCTTTTCTTTGTTGTGCGATAGAGACATGGAAGGGTGGAGGAGTCCCAGTAAAACGGACCCCACCCACCAACTCATGGCCATGTTCCAAGATCCACTAACCCTCCACTCTCTCTCTCTCTCTCCCCCCATCATTAATGAAGAGATCGAGACGACTCCTGGCTCGGATCCCTTCCCTTCTCACCACCTCCCTAAACCAAAAAAACAAAACAAAAACCGACCCGCTCCCCCCTTTGTACAGCTGGGGAGAGAACCCAGGAGTCCTGGAGCTCTGCCACCTCTTACATCACAGCTGCTGACATTTCCATCGCAGACTCTCTTTGTCAAAAAAAAAAAAGAGAAAAGGGGAGGCGAGGAATATCATTTTTCTGTCTTGATTGAGGGGGAAACTATTTCCCATCCGTAATAGGAAGGCGGCCCGGGGCGGGGGGGGGGGGAGGGCTGGCAGACTGGAGGCCTGCGCGAGGCCGATGTACAGTGGCACAGACTGCTTGGGAGGACAGGCGCGACATGGCAACATAAGCAGCTTGCCAGTTATAAATAGAGAGCCGCGGAACGGAGAGCAGGGAGGATAAAGGTCCGTAAATACCAGCGCTTGGGGCCACGTGGGAAGGCAGCGGGCGGCGTGCCGCTCCGAATCCGTGCCCTTTTCAGTTACGGGAATCCTCGGTGCCTGTCCAAGTGTCTGCTTTCCTCCCCGCCCACTCACGCCTGCCACCTCTACACGCCCCCCTCCAGTGCCGGTATGGTCTGCTGGAATGCTGTTTTCAAGAGCCACAGGCGGTCTCCCACCCCCACCCCCTTCCACTTCATCGCAAGGGCTGGGGAGGGGAGCAGAAACTGACAGCATTTCTCCAAACTTTGTGCAACCACCTACTCCCCTGTATAAGGATGGGGGGGGGGGGGGGACGTGTTCAGGTTCTGGCTGTCTGCTTGAGGACGAATGGGGGGGGGGGCATATCCAGTGTGAGCCACCACTTCCTCCAGCTCCAAAGATGCCCCTGCTTCTCTGTACCAGTTTGGTGTAGTGGTTATATGCACGGACTCTAATCTGGGAGAACCGGGTTTGATTCCCCACTCCTCCACATGTAGCTACTGGTGTGACCTTGGGTCAGCCACAAGTTCTTTCAGAGCTGTTCTCTCAGGAGAAGTCCTCGAAAGAGCTCTCTCAGCCCCACCTACCTCACAGGGTGTCTGTTGTGGGGAGGGGAAGGGAAAGGAGATTGTAAGCCGCTCTGAGACTCCTTCAGGTAGTGAAGGGCGGGGCATAAATCCAATCTCTTCTTCCTCTGTACCCTGAATTCCAACTGAGGCTCTGCCACAGACTCACGAGGCAGCCTTGGGGAAGTCACTGATTCACAACCAGACGCCGCCACTCTAGCTTGGGGGGGAAAATGAGAGCAAAGTTCGAATCCTTCAGCAAAAGAACGTTACAGAGAGAAAAAACTAGAAAAGGTGATAACGCTGAACTGAATGAGAGATTGGACGGCTTCTTGGAACAAGTATTCTGATCACGGTGATGGAGGACATACTACACTGCTATCTTCGCACTGCGGTCGATGTCAGGAGATAGGGTGCTGCTGCGTTATCTGGCATCCGCACATGAGGACAGAAAGACGAAGGAGTTCCAGTGGCTGAGACCGGGACCAGGGCAGTTCAGATCCAGAGAGCTAAGGGGCTGTCTTCAGCCAGACTAATGGGTCCATCTACCCAAGAAATTGTCAACCGTGACAGGGCAGAGGTCTCCCACCGTTATCACTCAGGACAGTTTTAACTGGAGTATCCCTATATAAATCAACGGTGCTACTTCATTTGGAATACTGTGTGCAATTCTGCCCGCCACGCCTCAGAAAGGATATTATAGCATTGGGAAAAAGTGCAGAAAAGGGCAACTAGAATGATAAAAGGGTTGGAACACTTTCCCAATGAAGAAAGGTTGAAGCACTTGGGGCTCTTTAGCTTGGAGAAACGACAGCTGAGGGGTGACATGGTCGAGGTTTACAAGATTATGCATGGGATAGAGCAGGTAGAGAAAGAAGTCCTTTTCTCCCTTTCTCACAATACAAGAACTCGTGGGCACTCCCTGAAATTGCTGAGCAGTCGGGTTAGAACGGATAAAAGGAAGTACTTCTTCACCCAAAGAGTGATTAACGCATGGAATTCACTGCCACAGGAGATGGTGGCAGCTACAAGCATGGATGGCTTCAAGAGGGAATTGGAGAAACATATGGAGCAGAGGTCCATCAGTGGCTATTAGCCACAAGGTACAGACAGGAACTCTCGGTTTGGGGCAAGTGATGCTCCGTATTCTTGGTGTTTGGGGCGGGGGGGGGGGGGGGGGGCAACAGTTTCCTGGCCCTGCTGGTGGACCTCCTGAGGGCACCTGGTATTTTTGGTCACTGTGTGACACAGAGTGTTGGACTGGATGGGCCATTGGCCTGATCCAACACTGGCTTCTCTTATGTTCTTAAGAACAGAGCGTCCTCTTTATCAAGAGGGCCCTGGATCCAAAGAATTCACATCATGTACCCTAACATATCCCTGGGGATTGGGGAACTGGGGGGGGGGGGGGAGGTAGAAGAAAATGTTTCCAGGTTAAAAATACGATGTCTTCCTAAGCCATGTGTTTGGAGGACTTGCGCAAAGGAAGAAGTGTTGTGTAATCCAAGGCTGGTCTTTTTAAAATTAAATATAAATCTTATTTTCAGAAACTCTACATTTTAAAGAAGGGCTCGGTATTTCCAACAATTTATCAGACTGCCTCGCAGGAGAAAGGAGACACCCTGTCAGGTGCAAGCATATCGCTTCCATTGTTATAATACCAGGTTTTAAGTTACTGGCTCACATATACTGTGTTTACACGCTTTCAAAGATGTGCTCTTTCGTTTGTGGAACTCCCTGCTACTGAATACAACATTAAGGGACATAGGGCCAAAGGACTGACTAACTGTTAGGACAAACGAACCTACATTAGGTAGATTCAAAGGAAGCACCCAAAACTATTCTACCTTCTCACTCACAATGGGAAGCAGAAATTTTTAGACTGGTTCTCACTGGTTAATAACTCTGGCATCTCTTGACCATAAGGAAGAACATGGAATAATCTGACTGTAAAATTTGAGAAGAATGTCGGGGGAGGAAAGAACCTCCAAGCAAAAAAGAAAGATCTCTTTAGGATAAACCTGAAATGTTCCGAGAGATTAGACAGGTTCTCTGCTTTTCCTCAGAAAGCATGCATTTGTGCCCCTTTCAGAGAGGATTCACACAACACGTGAACACGCATGAAATCGCCTTATACTGAATCAGACTGTCAGTTCGTCAAGGTCTGTACGGTCTACTCAGACTGGCAGGGGCTCTCCAGCAGAGGTCTTTCACATCACCTCCTGCCGGGCCCCGTTTAACTGGAGATGCCGGGGATTGAACCTGGGACCTCCTGCGCGCCAAGCAGATGCCCTACCACTGAGCCACGGCCTCTTGCAACTACTTTGGGAAACATCTAACCTTCTGGTTACGCTTCTCCCCAGCTGTATCTACAGTAGAACTGCTTCAAAGAACGCTTTTTTGTTTAAATAGATAAATGGCTAGCATACGTCTTGAAATAAGACCAGTAAGGGGGGGAAGGAAAGACATGTTTCTCATGCCAGAGTAAACTTGTGATTGCTCTTGCCACATGGAAGCTCTTTTCACGAAAACATTTTAACGCATGATTCCTGACGGGGAATGTCACCAAACAGCAAGGCTTTTCCCCTGGATACTGTTAGCGTAAATCAGTCCCTCTGCGGAACAATAATGCTTTGGAAAGGCCAAAAAGGTTTGGTAGACCATGTGCCACATTAATCCACGCTCTGCCCCCAAAGAAGCTGAATTCCAGAATCATATATCCCCCCCACAATTGCAAAACTCATTCTACTTCCAGAACAACCATTAAACTATGCAGAATGCAGACATTCTGCCCACCAAAAACCCAGGAAACTCCTAACATCCTGCCACACTTCCAAGATGGCATTCCTCATACACATTCAGGTACTCCGTGGCCATCTTAAGGACAAGAAGCTTCCTTCCTAAACTTGAAGGCTGAACTGTGCTCGGAGAAAGAGCTCTGCGCTATCCACCAATTTTCTGCACCTGAACCGAATTCTGTATTGTCTTAAGAACGGTAAGATATTCAACAGGCTTCCTCAGGAGGTGGTGGGCTCTCCTTCTTTGGAGGTTTTCAAGCAAAGGCTAGATGGCCATCTGGCAGCAAGGCTGATTCTGTGGAACTCAGGCAGATTGTGAGAAGGGAGGGCAGGAAGGGTGGCATCAGTGCTTAGTTCTCATGGCCCTTTCTTACACGCCCAGGGAAATGCCGATTGCCACTTTGATGTCCAGAAGCAATTTTTCTCCAGGCCGGTTTGGCCGGGGATCCTGGCGTGGTAGAGGGGTCACTGGGGGGGGGGGGGGGGAGGTATTTGTGAATTTCCTGCACTACACAGGGGGTTGGACTAGATGACCCTGGAGGTCCCTTCCAACTATGATTCTATGGTAGTTCTGGTTTCCCCCCCCATGCGTACCCAAGGTAACACCAGGGTCAGCTCGTCTTTACAGTGCCCAGTTCCACCTCACAGCATCCTTTCCCACAACACCGTCTGGGATCACTCAAGGCTGTGTGGACCAAGGTTAAGTGATGCTTAGAAGACAAAAACTGCTCACAGCCAAAACAGAAGGGGAATACTGAAAGGGACAGAACGAACAGCTGGACAGAGGCATGGAAGCATCCCTCCCCCTACCAGGCCTCACTATTACTAGGGTTTAAAGCTTTTACAGCCAGGAAATCTTCCCCAGATCGGACGATTAACAAACGTGGCACTGCTTGCAAAGGCAAAGAGTGGGCCGGAGAGGCCTGTTCTGAAGACACAGGAAGCCAGCCAGTGTGGCGTAGTGTTTTATTAGAGTTTCAGACCAGGATCTGGGAGACACAGGTTCGAATCCCCACTCCGCCACAGAAGCTTGCTGGGTGGCCTTTGGGCCAGAGCACACGCTCTCAGCCTAACCTGCCTCACAGGGTTGTTGTGAGGGTAAAATGGAGAATGACAGAAGCCACTTTGGGTCTCCACCAGGGAGAAAGGCACCACACCTTCCCAGGCAAGGACTGACGGGGAAGAGGAAGAGGTGGCAGGGATGATGTGGCGCACACCCCTTCTACGACCATTCTATACCACATCTGTGGAAAGACCCCATCACACACACTCGGCCTCCAGCACTGACCAGACGAGGCATACCTGTACCGCCTATAACAGGGATGGCCAACCTTGCTTAACGTAAGAGCCACATAGAATAAACGTCAGATGTCTGAGAGCCGCAAGACAGGAACAAATATCACACAAACGTTTTTATTTTTTAAAATATGCAAATTTGCTTTTTTATTAACGTTAAATGGGACTGCCAAAAATAAAAACAAACAAGGAAAACCGGTTATTGATAATGATATTACTTGTTTGCTAATGATATTGAGAGAGAGAGAGAAAAAGAGAGAGAGATGGAAAGAAAGAATTAAAGAAGTGGAAAGAAAGAGAGAGAGAAACTAGGAAAGCAAATAGATGGGAGGGAGGAGGGAAGGAAGGAAGGGAGAAAGAGAGAAAAAGCATGCCTCCCCTTTGCTTCCCCAGCCGCCCTGCCAGGAGCCGCACAATATGTGTGAAAGAGCCGCATGTGGCTCCCGAGCCACAGGTTGGCCACCCCTGGCCTATAACATGGGGGAGGTCGTCTTGCAGATGACATAAGATGCAAAGTGGTTTTAACTGGGGGAGAGCAAGCATCCAGTAGCACCTTAAAGGCTAACCAAATGTGTGGCAGGGGAGGAGCTTCCCTGAATCACTGCTCACTTCCTCAGATGTTAGCCTTTAAGATGCTATTGGACTCTCTCGCTCTTTTCTCCTGCTACAGACAAACTAACAGGGCTACAATTGGGGAGGGACTAGAGGAACATTCCCCTCTCTCCCAGAGTATTTGGGGATTCGGAACAATCATAGAATCATAGAGTTGGAAGGGTCCTCCAGGGTCATCTAGTCCAACCCGCCGCACAGTGCAGGAAATTCACAAATACCTCCCCCTCCACACCCACAGTGACCCACGCCCAGAAGATGGGAAAAAAGCCTCCAGGATCCCTGGCCAAGCTGGCCTGGAGACCAACTGCTTCCTGATCAATTAGAGCTAGCGCTTCTATTTTTCTCACACGTACAATGAACAACCTACAACTTCCGGAAACATCAGAACACAAAAATATAAGGTCCCAGAAGGAAAAATTCTACTACCCCCTGTGGATTTCGGTTACCCTACACCCCGTTATTATTTTATTGCATTCGGTTCTGAAGAGGATGCTGTTTAAAATGTACCTTATTCAAAACACAATGCTCAGGTTCTCTCCAAAATAAATCCCCAGGCTTCCTTAAACTTCCACAGACCGAAAAAAAAACAAAAAACAAAGCAAAGTCCTGTACTGACATAAATAAACATGGTTGCCTCAGGTGCTGGACAAACAATGCCACCCGCAGGGCAATTTCCCCAAAAGTCTAAACAGAAACCAGAACAACCCACATCCTGAGTTCACACTTTTGGGGAAATGGGTTTGTCTACAGAACGGATGCAGTACCTATTTGGAGTTCTGCCTCGGGGTGGGGCGCGTCTGACCGACTGCCACCATTGAGAGTCAGGCAAAGAATCTCCCAGCCACCTTTAACTGAGAAACTGGGTTTGTTTTGGTCTACCCTGGGGACTTCTGAAAGATGTGGCTTGACTCACTTGTGCGAGCCACCTGAAAGTATCCAAGCTGCAAGTTCCTGGCTCCTTTTTGCTCTTTGCTTGTGATAAACTGTGACCCAAGTTACGGGACTGATCCGGCCAACTATTTCAATTCCATCTTGCCCAGTTCTCCTCCTCACTGTGGCCATAAACCCATCCAGCTTTTGTCCATGCAGGTCCCAGGATCCCCAGCACAGCCCCCTCCTTCCTTTCTCCCCAGCAGAGAAGAGGGCTATATCCAACCCTCGTTTCCTTAATATAGGTCTAGTGTGCAGTGAGTCTTAATAAATCTTCGTAAAGGAAGAAGAAGAAGAAGAAGCAGAGATTGGATTTACACCCCGCCTTTCACTACCCAAAGGAGTCTCAGAATCTCCTTTTCTTTCCTCTCCCCACAACAGACACCCTGTGAGGTAGGTGGGGCCGAGAGAGCTCTTTTGAGAACGGCTCCTGAGAGAACAACTCTGAGAGAACTTGTGACTGACCCACAGTCACACCAGCAGCTGCACGTGGAAGAGTGGGGAATCAAACCCTGTTCTCCCAGATCAGAGTCCACGATTAGAGTGGTTAATCAAACACTGTTCTCCCAGATTAGAGCCCCCACTCCTAACCACTACACCAAACTGGCTCTCAATTTCAAGCCAATCGCAGTGATCTTCCGATCGCCGGCTAGCCCTCCCATTCGACAAAAGGTGTAAGGCTGGTGGTAGAAAGTGCCGTCAAGTCACAGCTGACTTAACGCCAACCCCTTGGAGGCTTCAAGGCAAGAGACATTCAGAGGTGGATTGCCACTGCCTGCCTCTGGGTAGTGGGCCTGGGCTTCCTTGGTGACCTCTCATTCAAGTACCAGCCAGGTCCAACCCTGCTTACCTCCCGAGACCTGACAAAACCAAGCTAGCCTGGACTATCCAGGTCAGGTCAGATGTTCAGAGGTGGTTTTGCCTGGCCTTCCTTAGAGGCTTCCCATCCAAATACTAACCGGGGCCGACCCCGCTCAGCTTCCGAGATTGAGCCAGCCTGCGCCATCTGAGCCTGGTACAATGTTTACAGCTCTCCACACAGTTCCAGGCTTCTCCCAAGCACGTTGGGGGGGAGGGGGGGAGCCTGGCGTTTGCTCCTTGCCCTGTAAAGGTCACACTGGTGTGGTGGGAGAGAAAGGAGGGGGGAGGGGGGGCCAATGCTCAGCTCCATAACCATGTCAGCCCAGATTAGGATACTGCAAGCCCCTTGAGCAAAGCGCGTTGCTGAGGAAGGGCATGTGTCTGGACCCCTCTCTGCGCCGCTCCCGCTACAGGGCAAATGCCATGCCCATCAGCCGCACGCTGGCACGCAACTGTCATGGCACGGGAGGGGAAGGGAGGCAGGGATAGATCTCACTCTCCAGGCAAAATGAAAAACTAACATTTAAGTACCAGCCGCAGCCCGGAAGCCTGAAGGATGCTTCAGACTGTACACCAGTGGTGACGGGTACGCAAGAAGGCCTGCCTGCCCGCTCTCCTCCCCCTCCCCCTCAGCAGGGCTACGAAGAAGACAAAGAAGAGACTGGATTTATACCCCGCCACTCACTACCCAAAGGACTCTCAGAGGGGCTTACAAATACAATCTCCTTTCCCTTTCCCTCCCCACAACAGGCACCCCGTGAGGTAGGTGAGGCTGAGAGAGCTCTTTCGAGGACTGCCCTTGAGAGAACAGCTCTGAAAGAACTTGTGACTGACCCAAGGTCACACCAGCAGCTGCATGTGGAGGAGTGGGGAAATCAAACCCGGTTCTCCCAGATTAGAGTCTGCGCTCCTAACCACGGCACCAAACTGGCTCTACCAACGGAACTTCTCTGCCCAAGAGCAGGGCTGGCCCCCAAAATTAAAAGCCTTTTTGGTGCTCCTGGTCCTACCGATAGCAGCACAGCTGCCTGCTTTCAAGACAGCGCCGAGATTGATCCTCTTGGAATCGCAAGGATCATCAACCCCAAACCCTTCTCACAAAAGCTGGAACTGTTGACAGTTCAGGCCGATGGATGCTCAAGATCACTGCAGGTGGAGAAGTTGCTACTTACCACCCTTCAAGTCTCACATTACTTGCCATAAAGGGTGGTGGAAACCCCTCCGGGACCCTTTTGAGCTAGATGGATAGATGGAAAGGGGAGAGTGCAGTCGGCAGCGTTCGACACCCACAACTTCCTGTGCTCTTCTCCTGCCGAGATATAAAATCCCTGCGCAACACTCAGGTAACTAGATAAGAAGAGAGAAATGAAGACATTGCACAGCCAAGAGCTAGACGCTGTTCCAGACAAATTAATCCTAAAGGAAAGGTCTCGGGGATTCAGCAGATCAATGCCCTCTGAGGGTGCCAAAACACGGGCACAGACTGGCATTGCCTGCCTGACCCAGAATTTTTTTCTGCAACAGCTCTTGTATTACGGAATGTGTCTGGGGGGAAAAAACCATGCTGCTGGGGATTCAGGTACCACTGCAAATTCAAGTTAGGCAGAAGAGCTTTTCCTAGAGGGCAGTTTTCACGGCTGAAATATTTTAATGTATTTCTTTTTTATTTAGAGCATGTGATTGCCTTTTAACACATAAAACAGTCCCCAAGATGGTTTCGTGTAGTGGTTAAGTGCACGGACTCTAATCTGGGAGAACCGAGTTTGATTCCCCACTTGCACCTGCTGGATGACCTTGGGCAAGCCATAGCTCTGGCACAGCTGTTCTTGAGAAAGAGCAGTTTCTGTCAGAGCTCTCTCAGCCCCACCTACCTCACAGGGTGTCTGTTGTGGGGAGGGGAAGGGAAAGGAGTTTGTAAGCCGCTCTGAGACTCCCTTGGGTAGCGAAGGGCGGGGTATAAATCCAATCTCTTCTTCTTCTTCTTCTTGAGGTAAGCAAACAAGAGAGCCAGTGTGTTGCAAGGGTCACAGGTTCAAATCCCTACTCTGCCACAGCCCACTGGCCCACCCATTCTCTCTCAGGCTAGCCTACCTCACAGGGTCGTTGTGATGACAAAATGGAGGAGAGGTGAACAATGTGAGCTGCTTTGGGGAGGATGACTGGGTTTAAATGAAGTAAACAAAAAATTAAAATAACATTGTCGTTAGGCAGCTGAATGCCCTAACCTTTGAACACCTCCTAGTTACTGCAGCTCATATAATAGTGATCAAAAGTCCTATTCTTTCCTATTCCCCTCCCCCTTGTATTTATCAAGGATGGAGGGATGGAAATGCTTATGAGCCAAGATCATACTTTTAAGCACCAGAGTCGGCACAGAGTGGGAAGACAACAAAGATTCCAGACATAGCTTTTTTGTTTTGTTTTTTTTAGTGGTAAGGACAATTTCTAGTGCTAGATCTAACACCCTTGCATTTAAACGACAGTCTCCTGTGGCATGGAGTTCCACAGTCAAATGCATTGCTTGAAACAGTCATTTCTTTTGCTTCCGTTCAGGAAGGAGAGAGAAGGAGGGGAAATGAGTATCTCGCACAGGCTCAAAAAGAGATTCTTAAAGCTCTGGGAACCCCCACGAAGATCAAAGATCCCATTTTTCAAAGCATTTCACCTATAATTTCCACCACCCACCCCAGCTAGCCATGTACCTCCCCCCTCAAAAAAGGCTACCTTCAACCCACCTTTTCATAAATTTCATAAAGGCTACCTTCAACCCACCTTTTCATAAATTTGTCTAACACATACATGTGCACGTTACCAGTTTTTTTTTCCCCAGGGAAACCCAAGTTCCTTTTTTTAAAGAAGAATAAACTGGGTGACGAGAATCAGCCACCAGCCTTGACGCAACATTTCCTGATGTCGCCCACACACCGCAGTTTCAATTCCAGCTAAAGAGGAACATCTACTGGCAAAGGGGGGGGGGGGGCAAGAAGGGAGACGAAAAGCCGCCGTCTTTGCCAACCCGTGCAGTGGGCATGGAAGAAAGCTACCCACTGAGGGGCACCCCGCACTGAGCAGTTTACGATTCCGCCACCATGAAGTCAGTTTCCATGCCCAGAGCAGCCGAAATCTGCAACTTTTATACACTCACCGCTTCTCTGTAAAACGGTGCCATTTCTTCCTCTCTCTGTTTATTCTGCATTGATTTACTCCGCTTTTAAAACGCTGGTGCTTAATTTAACTGGACTCTGCCCACAATTATACAAGTTCTTTCAAGGCTCTTTCTGCAACGCCAGATAACTGCTTTATTTTTCTAAGGAAAGCAGAGATTGACATCTCTTTTTTCCCCCCTGTACTCCCATTAAATTATTACTCACACAAAACCCATGTCTTTACTTGATTATTTTTTTCAAACTATCAAAATTCTGGCTCAAATTTGATATCTTCCCAAAAGGTGTATAAGCACTGCAAATCAAGACACATGTCCATCCATTTGTTTAATTTATTCCATTCCGTTTAATTCTGGAGGGGGGGGGGCCCTCCAGGATAAGCCCTCACGGCAAACTTGCAGTATGACCCATATTTCATTTATGTTCATACAACACCCAGAACACCAGCGGCTCTGAATAAATACTAATCTATTGTAGGGCTTCACAGCCTTAAGAACATAAGAGAAGCCAATGTTGGATCAGGCCAGTGGCCCATCCAGTCCAACACTCTGTCACACAGTGGCCAAAAATACCAGGTGCCCTCAGGAGGTCCAGCAGTGGGGCCAGGACACGAGAAGCCCTCCCACTGTTGCCCCCCCCATCAAGCACCAAGAATACAAAGCATCACTTGCCCCAGACGGAGAGTTCCTATCTATACTTTGTGGCTAATAGCCACTGATGGACCTCTGCTCCATATGTTTATTTAATTCCCTCTTGAAGCCGTCCATGCTGGTAGCCGCCACCACCACCTGTGGTAGTGAATTCCACGTGTTAATCACTCTTTGGGTGAAGAAGGACTTCCTTTTACCTGTTCTAACCAGACTGCTCAGCAATTTCAGGGAGTGCCCACGAGTTCTTGAATTGTGAAAAGGGGAGAAAAGGGCTTCTTGCTCTACCTGCTCTATCCCATGCATAATCTTATAAACCTCGATCGTGTCACCCCTCAGCAGTCGTTTCTCCAAGCTAAAGAGCCCCAAGTGCTTCAACCTTTCTTCATAGGGAAAGTGTTCCAACCTTTTTATCATTCTAGTTGCCCTTTTCTGCACTTTTTCCAATGCTATAATATCTTTTTTGAGGTGTGGCGACCAGAACTGTACACAGTGCTCCAAATGAGGTCACACTGTTGATTTATACAGGGGCATTATCATACTGGCTGATTTGTTTTTAATTCCCTTCCTAATAACCCCCAGCATAGCGTTGGCCTTTTTCACTGCAGCCGCACACTGTCTCGACATTTTCATTGAGTTATCTACTACAGCTCCAAGATCTCTTTCTTGGTCAGTTTCTGCCAGTTCAGACCCCATCAACGTCTCCTCCTTCACTATGGCACCAAGGAGAGTACTTTTCAGCAACCATCTCAGAAGGAATCCCCTAAACACTGGGGATCTCCTTTAACACTAGATCACCCAGTGAAGCCAATGAGCACACAAGATCCAGACAGTCAACAAGAAATCAAACATTACACAGTTCACCAACAGCACAAGATGCAGTGCCAGCCAGTTGCTTAGGTTGCCCAGTCTGTCGATGGCTATTTACCATTATAACTATTGGAACCTCCATAGGAAGAGGTAGCAAATCTTTTTAAATGCCACCACCCTCAGTCTCTACTCATGAGCTTGCAGAAACATCTAAGAAACTGTGCAGGCATTAGGGTTGTGCTATACAAAATGGTTTTACAAACTTGCTTGGATAAATGGTTGGGGACAGTGGTCTATAGTGCTATGTGTAGCTTATTGTAGGTAGGATCCTATCTGTGGGATTTCTGTACCGCTCAGTGTGTCATGTGAATATTTAGGCTATGCTTCAGTTCTTCCTGGGGGTTTCAGACTTCTAGTCTCCTCGTGCACTAGTTTATTGAATGTCCCATTTTTGTCGACTGAACAGACTCATGATGTGTAATCCGCCTTGAGTTCCTGTGAGAAAGGTGGACTACAATGCAAATAAACAAATACTGTTAGAATGCTGCACTGGACAGACCTAAAACCTGGCCCACTGTTCTTACAACTGAGAGCCAGTTTGGTGTAGTGGTTAAGTGCGTGGACTCTAATCTGAGAGAACTGGGTTTGATTCCCCAGTCCTCCACATGCAGCCGCTGGTGTGACCTTGGGTCAGTTACAGGTTCTCTTAGAGCTGTTCTCTCATGAGCAGTTCTCTGAGAGCTCTCTCAACCCCACCTACCTCACTGGGTGTCTGTTGGGAGGGGAAGGGAAAGGAGATTGTAAGCCACTCTGTGACTCCTTCAGGCAGTGAAGGGTGGGGTATAAATCCAATCTCTTCTTCTTCTACACCTCAATTAAAGCTGGACTCGGTTGATTCATACCGACAAAACTGCCATCAGCTTGTGCGCGTTCCTATGACAGCCATCACCAAATTTGGAAACCCAGCCCATGGGAAAGTCAATGATGAAGAGAGCCTATAGCACAGGGAAATAGGGTGTGTTCTCCCATTCCTGCCTCCCCCCCACACCCGGACATTGCTTTCTGAACAGTAAGGTTGATGGCTTTGGAAAGAAAGGCAGCTCTCCAATCCACGGGGATCCCTCTCCAAATTCCTGAGAGCAATCGATACAGCTGTATACCCACATTCACAACCAGTTTGGCTTGGGAAATCTCTGAAGATCTGGGGGTAGTGCCCGGAGAGAGGGGCAGCGTCTGTGGAGCTGAAGACACTCAGCAAAGACACAACAGCACACAGCCTGCCCTCCAAGGCTGCCATTTCCTCCAAGGGAGTTGATCTCTGCAGTTTGGAGATCAGGTGTAATTTGGGGAGTGCTCCAGGAACCACCTGGAGGTTGGCAACCCCAGACCCAGATGCAAAACCCCAGCTAGGTGGAGGGAAGTATAGCAACTCTTGGTGTACTAACCACAAGATGCAGGCTCCCAGAAGAAGAGCAAGGGGGCTGCTACATGGAGAAAGCAAGCTCCAGGCAGAGGCTGGAGAGGTGGAAGAAACTATTCATTCCCAAACAACAATAGATTCATGCACGCGGAATCTCCTCCCCCCCGCAATTGTTCTCCACACCTCATTTTGAATGCAGATGGAGGAGGGGGGCAAGGCAGAGGAGATGCGGGAAGGTACTCAAACTGTTGTCCATAAAAAGCCATACCCATTTTTTTTAAACCCCCCCCTGAAGTCAAAGCTCCTCAAACAGTACACATGCAGCAAACACATCTTGTGTGTTTCTCACCATACAAGAACTCGTGGGCACTCCATGAAATTGCTAAGCAGTCAGGTTAGAACGGATAAAAGGAAGTACTTCTTCACCTAAAGAGTGATTAACACGTGGAATTCGCTGCCACAGGAGGTGGTGGCAGCTACAAGTATGGATGGCTTCAAGAGGGAATTGGAGAAACATACGGAGCAGAGGTCCATCAGTGGCTATTAGCCACAAGGTAGAGATAGGAACTCTCAGTCTGGGGCAAGTGATGCTCTGTATTCTTGGTGCTTGATGGGGGGGCAACAGTGGGAGGGTTTCTCGTGGCCCTACTGGTGGACCTCCTGATGGTATTTTTGGCCACTGTGTGACAGAGTGTTGGACTGGATGGACTATTGGCCTGATCCAATGTTGGCTTCTCTTCTATTCTTATGTGTATGTGCACGGTAATAAAAAGAAGGTACTTTGGCCAGGGTTATTCCAGGGCAAGGAACGTGCTGTCAAAACGATCCGGCGCATTTTCTGTGCAAGAAAAGTCATCGTCGGCATTTTCCTCCAGTGACGCTCACAAGGGGATTTCCCAGAGGTCCCCCGCCTCTCAGTTCTAGAAAGGAAGTCCTCCTCCTCTCGAGGACTCGGCAGTGGCCCTCTCGGGGCAAGGCGTCAGGGCACTCTGGGGAAGACCAGGGAACTTCTCAGAGGGCCACAGGGAGCCAGAACCAACCTGTGCCCGGCGGCTCCTCCAATGAAGATCAGTGGAACAGAGTATGCTCCAGCGGAGGCCCTGGCAAAAAATTACAACAAGCTCCTCTATGGCCATTGCCATTTTTGACGGGGCTGGAGAAGATCAAACCCTCCTCTGCTGCCCCACACCAAAGGAATCGCTAGTTAGGGATGCCAGCCTCCAGGTGGGACCTGGGGATCCCCTGGAATCACAGCTCATCTCCAGACTACAGAGGTCAGTTCCCCTGGAGAAAACGGATGCTCTGGAGGGTGGAATCTAAGGCACCGTATCCCACTGAGGACCCTGTCCCCCCCAGGCCCTATCCCCAAATCTCCGGGAGTTTCCCCGACCTGGATCTGGCAACCCTACCCCCCCATCCCCCCCCCCCCCGAGGGAACCTGGTAACCAATGCTCCCTCTAAGCTGTGGAGTCTTATGAGCAAAAATGCTACTGTGTGAGCAAGCGGCATTAAAGTTGTCAGCGAGCGATCTGGCTGCTGCAGAAATCAGTTTGCTCTGGAGCCATCCTTCCTGAGCTAAGACAAAAACGTGTGAGTCGGAGGCTACAAAACTGTGAGCTAGCTCACACTAACTCAGCTTAGAGGGAACACTGCTGGAACCCTAACACTGGCCAAGGGTTGTCTGAACACCCAGTCTGCTCCTGAAGGCAACCTCTACCAATCGTAAACAAACCTTTCAAAAGGTACACAAGATGTAAAAGGAATTGTTCAGGAGGGGAAAACCCTCTTTAATGCAAAAAAAAAGCCCCCAGCAGTCACTTCTCTCAGTCGCTCCCTGCCTTCCCACCCCCCTCACAGGACCTGTTTACACAACCATCTCAGCCGGCGGCTGCCTCAGCGAGAACAGACTCTTCGTTCCTGCCAGCCACCACACCAGACGCTTTCGCCTCTGCCAAACCAACCGCGCGACAACACCCCCGTGAGCATGGCTGGGCGGGCACTGGGGGTCAGCAAAGGCAGCCGGTCACCAGCCCGGTCCGATCAGAAGGTCAGGCCATGCGCCAAGAACATGTTGCAGCATAACCGGGAACTCGGGCACACAAAGCGACTGGGTCACTCACCGTCTCCGAACTTGCAAGAGTCTAGCATAAGGTTAATTAAAATATTTACGGCCTGCCTTCTCTCAACACCAAGTCCTCTCTTGCTGCATCCCAAAATTTATGATTGTGCAGGGGAATCTCCTAGTGCATGCATTCCGTCTACCACAGGAGGCAGCCATGCAGGCCTGATCTCATCAGATCTCGGAAGCTAAGCAGGACCAACCCCGGCAAGTATTTGGATGGGAGACCTCCAAGGAATACCAGGGCTGGGAGGCAGAGGCAGGCTGTCGAGCCACTTCTCTGAACGTCCTCTGTGCCCCAGTTGGAGTCGCCGGAGGTCGCCATGACTTCTAGGCATGGGCACGCACACAAAATGCAAAAATACCAGAACGAAAAAAGAAAAAAAGGAGGCAGCCGCATTCACAGAGCAAACCCATCCTGAATCTGGTCTGCAGACGACATCCACTCGGTGACAGTGGCATTTGGGGGAAGGATGCAGCCTGCTTCACATAGGTACAGGCAGCTGTCAGTCGGCACAGACGCCGCCAGCACGGTGGCCCAATTCCTCCCCACAGTAAGGGCAGAACAGCCATTGACACGTTACGGGCTATGCTAAGATGGTGACCCCCCCCCCACCCGCCCCAAAAAAGTTTGCTCACTGAGGCCTCCTGAGAAGGGAACTGGGTGGAGTATAACAGTCAATGTCTCCTGCAACCCTGGGGCTGGAGCAATCTCCTCAGCTCCGGCCACACCCAACGGGCCTGAAAGAGCCAAGGAGGGTTCCAGCCAAGAGTTAGGAAAGGCCCCGGTTGTGCCATGGCCCAGCTCTTCTTAGCTCGCCTCTTGTACAAGAGGGCTCCCGATGCCAATTTCTCCCCTCTCACCGCCAAGGCCATCCCCCTTTCTTTCTTCGCGCCATCCCCCTTTGTGGAGTGGATGGAAAGGGCCCAAGCCCAGCAAGCTCAAGACATCTGGAAAGGGAGGAGCAGCTCTCTTCCAAACAGAGAGCCACGTGGGTGGACGCCACTTTGCTGCCACCAGCCTGTGCCTGGCTCCCCCGTATGCCATTCAGAGGGGGGTCATCGTGCCCCCAGTCGCTGGAGCAGCCTGTGGTACAGCCTGCCCGAGGAAGTCAGGAAACCTCCCCCTCTCCTGGTCTTCCACAGACCACGCAAAACCGAAGGATCGCAGAAGGCTTTTCTGTCATGAAGCTGCACGGTACAAAATGGTTTCACAAACTTACTTGGATCAAGGACTGGGGCTTGCGGGGGGGGGGGGGGGGTGGTTTCTGCTGCATGGAGCAGGATCCTATTAGGTCATTTCTGTAC
Source organism: Lepidodactylus listeri (assembly GCA_029233225.1). Classification (NCBI taxonomy): domain Eukaryota; kingdom Metazoa; phylum Chordata; class Lepidosauria; order Squamata; family Gekkonidae; genus Lepidodactylus; species Lepidodactylus listeri. The sequence goes on along the minus strand of JARCFY010000018.1, from coordinate 15,595,288 downwards.
CACTCAATGTGTCATGTTAATACTTCCCCTGTGTTTCTGGCTTCTTTCTGGTGACTCCACACTTCTAACACGCATCAGTCCCTAAATGCCCCCATTTGTTGACTGGACTGACTAACTCTGAGTCAGCCGCCCTGAGTCCGTGTGAGAAAGGGGGACTATAAATAACATCAATTAATTAATTAAAAATAAAGCGGCGGGCCCATTCTCTGCCCAGCTAGATTCCACTGTCTTCTCCCAACTATTGGTTTTATTTTTCATATTTACAGCCCACCCTTCCCATAAGTGGGCTCAGGCCGGGTCACGACACTTCAGCAATACAGTAAGTATAATTAAAATTTAAAACCCAGTAATATAAACTAAAAATGGCACCCGATAATAGAATTGGCTGGTTGTGAGAGATTCCCCGGCCAGTTGATAACGAATGAGTGATAGCCAGCTGTTAATAAATGGGTGCCAAAGACCTCAGGGAGGCCATACATGGACGCCCACTGCCTCGACCAAAGGCCTGGCGGAACCGCTCCGTCTTACAGGCCCTGCGGAATTGAAGAAGATCCCACAGGGCCCTGAAAGTTACACCAGGTGGAGGCCAGGGCGGAAAAGGCCAGGGATTCCAGTTCACACACTTCTTTCGAGTCACTTCCTTGACACCGATACCCATTCCGGGGAAGAGGCTCTCACAACAACAAAAAAAGAGGAAAAAACACTTTGTAACACACCAAGGCAGAAGAAGCCACAAAACCACAACATAAGGATTCCCAGCCTCGGCTGACCCGCTGAGGACACAGAGAGCTCATAGTTTTACATATGCAATTGATGGGTATATCTTATGACCAATGGACCATACGTGTTTCGGCCCCGTAGGGCCTTCCTCAGTGGTCAATAGTACTATTGCAAAACAACACACATCCAGAAATAAATATATGAAAAAAGATTTTCTTTACAGCCAGGTGCTGGTTTCTCATGTAATGTGCAGTTGCTAAAAGTTTTCACAATGGGCCATGGATAATCTCTCATGGTAACTGCACAAGCTCTCCAAACTGTTATGGCAACAAACTTCCAGTGTGTCTGGATGGGTGTCTCTTCCATCACTGGATTACTAAGGGGCCGAAATGCATATGGTCTATTGGTCATAAGATATACTCATCAATTGGTTATGTAAAACTATGTGTGTCAAAAGTTTTAAGAGTCTGCTATTCGGACCATTTCTTTGAACCTACTTTATCTTTTATTAATGCATACACCATAATAAATATTTGTATTTTTATAATAACTTATTTTGTTAGCTTGACCCTCTTAGATCACAGCCATATTCTGGGTTGAGTCCCCCCCGCCTCGGTTTCTGACCCACTGAGGACTCAGAGCCGATTGTGTCCGGACCCCAACTTGGAAGGCCGCTGGTAATGTTCAGCCCAGTTGAAGCAGTGGGGCAGGGAGGTCCAGCCCGTTCTCCACCTCTCCCCTTCATAGTCCGTGATGGAGCAGACCCACTCCCAGAGAACAATTTCCTCAGGAGCAGCACTGGGGCCTGGAACCCAGTGGAAATTTTCAGGGGGACTCTAACCGAGGAGGTACAGCAGAAGATTCTTTTTTCTTGGTATTCTTTTAATATGTGCATGTGTGTGCGCGCACATGAGAGTATGTGTGCACCTGGGAGTCATGGCGACCTCTGGTGACTGACCCCTACTGGGGGCCTGGAGAATAGTCAGAGAGGTGGCTGAATAAGGCCTGCCCCCGCCTCCCGACTGCTGGTATTCCAAGGAGGTCTCCCCTCCAAGTACTTGCCAGAGTTGACCCTGCTTAGCTTCCAAGATCTGAAGAGACCGGGCTTGCCTGGGCTATCCAAGGCAGGGCAGGATTCTTAGTGAGGAACACCAGCTCTGCAAGGGAGAAGGGAGAGGGGGGCTGCATTGGGTCTCCGGATTTAAAAAGCTGAGCATAACTGATTTTAAAGCAAAGGGGACTGACTCCTGGGTCTGAGCCACGCTCATAGGAAAAGAGTGGCCCAAAGAGGGTGACCACCGATGCAGGGAAGGGACAGGTCCGTGCCAGCGGCAAGATCTTTGCAATGGCTTGCACCAATCCAATCTCTCTTACTGTCTAACTCCAGCTCCCATCCAAACACAATTAAGGGTGACGGGGGCGGGGGGGAGGTCCTGCAACTTCAGAACACGCTGGCTATAGCTAGCAAGAAGACAGCATTGCTGGTTCTTCATTTTCCAGAGGGTGGCATGATGCACAGGTAGCAGTCCACGCCCACTGGAAAAGAGGCACAGCAAAAGCAAACATCCAGACTTGCAAGTGCCAAAAAGGAGAGAAAGAGAAACCACTGAGAAAGACTGCCAGCTATGTGAGAATCGGGGACCGGCCTGTACCTTAGCTAGGTAAACAGACGGAGGGCTGGTGCAGGGAAACTGTGGGCAACGTGGCACAGAAAGACGGTCAAGCAGAGCTGGGGGCCTCATCAGGCGGACCAACTCAAGACAGACAAAGGGAGAAGAAAATACCCAAACAATTAGTTTGCCTCGAGGAAAGTCACAACTGGAGAACTCGCCCCAGTCAATCCAGAAGGAAGGGCTCAGACCAGAACACCACTCCAAAACGGTACAAAAGCTTGTGTTTGGATCTAGAAGACCGGTGAAGACATTCTGTCTCTGCCACAGGTTTGGGGGGTGACCAAGGGAACAGTCCCGCTGCCACCCCAACACCAGAAGCTCCGGTTTCCCTGCCTATAAAATGGGGAACAGCCTCTTTTTCAAGGACACGATGAGCATCGCAAAGGCTCTGACAGTGCAGTGCGTACAAAATCTAAAAAGGACTTCCTGAGCTCAGAAATGGGTTGATGCATGCTTGGAATAGTTTGGAAACAATTAAATTTAATGCACTCGCCTGGAATGAGGGACGGTCAGCAGAAATGCAATTCTGGCTGCGTTAAGATCGCCTCCCTTTGTGGTTCCTTTTATTTATTTGTTTATTTTCCTATTTATATATATCGCTCCTCCCCCACAAAGAGGGGCTCCGAGTGGTTCACAACAATACTAAAACAGAGATTTTTAAAAAATATAGTCACAACAGTTTAAAGTGCGGAGTATAAAAATCAAAACAACTTTACAATGCCAAACACAAAAAAGTTAACGGAACACAATGGAGTTGAACGTGATCCGTCTCTGACAAAAGAACCTATAAATTCCCATATAAAATATACCCTGTTAAATATTTCCGGCTCAATAAAAGGTGCAGAAAAACGGAAACAGGTGGCAAAGAGCCGTCCATACAATGAGCAATGGACGCGGGTGCAAGGATGACGCGAATTATGCTGTAACCCACCGGTGAGTGCCCTAGACTCAGTCCACAGCATGCGGCAGAAGCCATGAAGCTGGGCATCCCCCACTCCACCCCATGCAGCACTCCCCACTTGCATGAGCAATGCATCATGAGACCCAGCAGCTCGCAGACCTCAGCTAGCAACCGCAGTGATCTCAGACATAAGCTTTGGAGCATCAGGAAATTGCGGAAGTCGTTGCCAGGGCAAGATCCGCAAGCTGCTGGCTCACCGGCTTCACTGCTCATCGGACGGGGCAGCTGCCCACAGCAGAAGAGAGAGGAGTGGCCAGCGGGCATACCCAGGGTTGCCACCCTCCTGGTGGCACCTGGAGATCTCCCCCTATTGATCTCCAGACTGCAAAGTTCAGTTCTCCTGGAGAAAAACGGCTGCTTTGGAGGGTGAACTCTTTATGGCATTATACCCTGCTGAGGTCCCTCCCCTCCATAGGCTCCATCCCCCAAATCCCCAGCTATTTCTCAACCCAGAGCTGGAAAGCCTAGGCATATAACAAGTGATGACCAGAGTCCTGGCAGAGAATCGTTTCTCGGCAGAATACACACACACACCCCATATGAGCACCAGGGGAAACCATGGTCTGATGGTTAGGCTACAGTCCTCCCACTTTCAGGGCAAGGTGGGAGAATGTGACCTTTAGGAGTGCTTGAAACTTGAGTGGGTGCCTAAAGGCCCAAATGTCAGCCTCCTCCTAGCCATTTTTTAAAAAAAATCAGACATTGAGGGAATGCCAGACAAAAGAAAAGTCTTCACCCGCCGGTGGAAGACAGTGACGGATGAATCCCCCTGGAGAGGGAACTGTATCATTTTGGTGCCACGACCAAAAAGGCCCACTTTCTTGGGAGTAGGTGGTCCTTACAGGCCAGAGACTGCATGACTGGATGTTCCTCCATCACTGCCCAAAGAAGACGAAGAGACTGGATTTAAACCCCGCCCTTCACTACCCGAAGAAGTCTCAGAGTGGCTTACAATCTCCTTTCCCTCCCCCCCCCCCCACAACAGACACCCTGTGAGGTAGGTGGGGCTGAGAGAGCTCTTTCGAGGACTGCTCCTGAGAGAACAGCTCTGAGAGAACTTGTGACTTACCCGAGGTCACACCAACAGCTGCGTGTGGAGAAGTGGGGAATCAAACCCGGTTCTCCCAGATTAGAGTCCACGCTCCTAACCACTAGATATCAAGTTTCTAACTTGATGTTCTGTTTCTCTCTGTGTGGTAATATATTCTCCTCAGGAAGCCCTGCGCCATGCAAGCTTTCCTTTGTGTCTAGCAGTCTGAAATGGTACAGTCCAGACACAGGCCTACCACATCGGCCAAGGCATACGCTTGCAATGAGGAAAAAACCAAGTTTCCCGTCTAGACCTTCCGACAGCTCAAAGACTTATTCCCCCTTAGACCAACCAAACAGTGATAGACACAGAGCGCTCTTACACCAGATTGCTCTCTCAACACACACACACACACAATACTATGCAGATCCCCCCTCCAAGTCACTCCTATCTGGTCCCACTGATACTTTATTTATTTCATTTATCCCCGCATACACACACCTTTCTCCCCAATGGGGATCCAAAACGGCTTATAACATTCGCCTCTTCTCCCTTTTATCCTCACAACAAACCTGTGACAGGGTGTGATTGGCCCAAAGCCCACCCAGCTGACCAAGCAAGGATTCGAACCAGAGTCTGTAGATCCTAGCCCGAAATTCTAACCACCTCACCATGCTGCCATGCTACCTGCTCAGGCCAGCAGAGAGGCGCACGATGCTTTCCTGATCGGTGCATGGACTGGAACGCAGTAGAGGACCACCTCTGAGCCAGAGAAAAATCTGAAACAAATTCCAGGCCGAGCAGCCATCCAAAGGCTGAGCCCCTTTCGGGTAGCTTTTACCCACACGAGCAGAGGAATGAAGGCGCCCTCCTAAAAGGTGTGTTGTTGTTTAAGATGTGAAGGCGTGATTCCCACACGCATGTTTGCACTTGAGCAGAGAGATAACATTTTATAAATTTAAACAGGGGACATGGTGTCTCCCTGGATTCCAAAACGAAGTCTGAATGTAGTGGCACCCTTAAGACCAGCAAAGTTCAATTCTGAGTATAAGTTTCCGTGTGCATGCACTAAAGGTGCCACTGGACTCAGTTGCTTCAGACCAACATGGCTACCCACCTGAATGGTAGTGGAGGAGGAGGCAGAGGAGATTGGATTTGTACCCCGCCCTTCAGAGAAAAAGCTCTGAGAGAACTTGTGACTGACCCAAGGTCACACCAGCAGCTGCATGTGGAGGAGTGGGGAACATACACTAGGAACAACTTGCTAATATACGAAAGCAGGAATTTAAAAAGAATAATCAGCACAGAGCACCTTGCAATGCTCGTGATGTGACCACAGACATGCTCACTAGGCCCCCCCCCCCCCCGCACAGGCCAGCATGAAATGAAGTCCTCACCTGCGGCAAAGCCAGTGGGGTGGAGTGGGCACGGGCAACCCAAGTGCAAGTCCTCCTGCAGCTCACCTGAAGACCACCCAGTTCTCAGCATAATGCTACTTCACATCGTTAGGTTGCAAGGACAGAAGGACCACACCCTCAGCTTCTAGGGGAAAGGACGAAACTGGGACTAAGGAAACATAAAATCTAGCTAATGCCACCTGTAAGCAGACACAGGAGGGATGCGGTGCATCTGACGTTTTGGAAGCCGGTGAGCAGCCCTACAGGAGAAAGCAATTGCAGTTAACCCTGCATCTGACGAAGGGTGTCTTAACTCTTGAAAACTTATACCCTGGAAATCTTGTTCATCTTTGAAGCACTACTGGACTCAAATCTTGCTCTTGTAGACCTATTTGCAAAGCTTCTATGAACACATCCTCTTTAACGCACAAGATATTGCAGACACAGGACTTCGTATATGCTACTACAAATCTTAACTCAGCATTCTCTGTGTAGAAGGTATCTCCACGTCTTAGACTACCTAAGGGCCGGATGCGCTTCTTTTACAACTCACTTAAGATTGCTCCTTGTATCTAAACCAGTCCAAACAGAATCACCTTAATCTAGAAGAATTTCACAGAGCTGGTTTTTGGAACAGTGGCAGAGCTTCTGCTCTGCATGCAGGTGGTTCCTGGTTCAGTTCCCAGCATCTCCAGTTAAAGGATCAGGTAGCGGGTGATGTGAAAAGACCTCTACATGAGACCCTGGAAAGACAATCCTGACCTTAAGAGACATCAAAAGCCTGAATCGGCAGCTTCCTGTGTTCAAATTCAGACACCCAATAGGATGTATAACTAACTTACGGAATTCACCGCTACACAGCACAGTAACTGTTAACTTACAGAGCTTCAAAAGAAGGATTAGACAGAACTGGGGAAGAAAAATCTACTAGCTTCCAAGAAGACGTTACTATGATAGAGTCAGACTAGTCTTGTGGGCACAAAATCAAAGCCACATTGGTACGTCTTCTTGTCCCGTTCCTATGGTACGTAGAAAAATGAAACCTCCATATACAAAGGCAATATACCTTGGATTAATAAACACTGGTGATAAAGGGAGATTCCTCCCTCCTTAGGGCTATCTGGCTGGCCATTCCTGAAGACAGAATGTTAGGACTAAGTGGGTCTTTCATCCAATTCCTCAAACTATTTTTATGCCCTCTGTAAGTATTTATGGCATGAAGTACATTGGACAGCATAACTTAAAAGAGGATTTAACTCAGAACCTTGCAGAGTCACCACAGAACTGAGGAACAGGAGCTGCTCCCTTTCTCCCAGTGCTGGAAGAAAGTAAGCCCCGCTGATTTCAAAGGTGCTGACCCCCAGTTTGAGACTGCAGACTGACGCTCCCAATGAGCAAACTATTTAGGGTTTCACTGCCTTGATTTGTGACTGGAAGGTCATCAAGGCATGCACAAGACACAGCTTTCTCCTAAAACCAAGAATTTATCCCTGTCTGGCACGGAATTCTGTGCAACCCAGCAGCTTGCTATTTTATCCTAATCCATCTACCATGACGATTGACGTCTACCACCCGGAACTGTTGAGGATCCAACACGACTATTAGAAAAGAAGCAACGGGCAACACAGAATGGCTTTTAAAACAGTTCTTCAGTCTGTACATTTTTATTCTGCCATTCCTCCCAAAAAGCTCAGGGGAGTACCCATAGTCCCCCGCCACGCAACCCAGTGAGTGAGGTTAGGCAGACAGAGACTACCGAGCCCCCAATTGCCCAAGTATGCTTTGTGACTGAGCCAGGATCTGACCCTGGGTTTTCCTACACCCGTGTCCCACACTCTAACCACCAGAGAGCGCTGCCTCTCAGTCAGTAGAGACGGTGCCACGAAGTGGCTGTCAGTCTTCAAGGCCCAGGTTCAAATCTCTCAGCAGTCACAAATTCATTAGAGGTTTCCTAAGGCGAGCTCTCATGCCCTCCCACGCACAGCATGCGGGCTTCCATCTACAAAGCAAGGATAAAGCTACCTGCCTCTCTTACAGGGCTGTTGTAAGGATTTACTGAGATCACATCCTTAAGAGCACCACGGAAGCCTATGAAGCCACAGTCGTAACAAGACAGGCAGAACAGCTATTAAGAATCCGCTAGGGAGACGAGAGGGAACCCTCAAAAACCCTTCCTGCCAAAGACATGCTAAAGTTGGCTGAACTTTCAAAGCCTGAAAAAATAAACAAATGCAGACACACACACACACCCCACGCACACGCTTCCCCCTCCCTCCCCAAGGCTCGATTCCTCCCCCGCTGCTGCTTTGCTTAAGGGTTTACCTTTTTGTCAATGACAGCTAAGCACCCAGCCATGATCTGGATTCGATCCACAGTAAACGTAAAGTAAGCTATGAGTACCAGCCACAAACTCGCACACTGCCACTAACAAGCCCAAGCTAAAAGCTCGCACTCCAGACAGCCTGCCCCTCCAAAAAAAACCCCAATCTTTCATCCCATTGCTACATTAACAGTGCAAGCTCTTTGTGGGACCCACGCCAGAGCACCACAGATGCCTGTCAAAATGACTCTCCAAAATGCCAGAGTACCACTGGACTCAATATGCGCAGCCCGGGGAGTTTGGGCACACAACAGACGCCAGCGCCACGGGTCCAGTTTCACACCCACCCAGCCAGCTCAGACACTGCGAAAACACAGACTAAGTTGGAAACCGTCCTCTTAAAAGCTATGCCACGGTCTTGTTTTTCCACCCACGGGTCGACCAACCACTGGCAGTTTGGCAAGACAGACGCTGCCGGCTTTCTCCTTTTCTTTTCTTTTTAAAAAATCCAACTCTACAATTCCCTGCACAGGACCTTTTTCCGCAGCCACAGTGGGCAGGAGGCACAGAGAGAGAGAAATCTCAAATGTCCACAAATGAAACGGAATCAAAAATTGCACACACATTCCCCCTGCCCGGTGATGCAAGAGCAACTATGGTTACACCCCCACGTGGTGCGGAGAGCACCTTAGACATCGTTGCCTTTCCCTCTGAGATCTGGAAAGGGCAGAGACACAGAAGAAAGGGATATCCCCCCCCCCCCCCCGCCAACGCTTCCTCTAAGCTGTGGAGTCTTGTGGGCAGAAATTCTACTTTGTGAGCTCCTGGCATTAAAGTTGTGAGTTGGCTACTGTGTAAATTAGTCTGCTCTGGAGCCGTCCTTCCTGAGCGAAGACAAAAAAGGTGTGAGCCGGAGGCTCAAAAACGGTGAGCTGGCTCCCACTAACTCAGCTTAGAGGAAACACTGCCCCCCACACACCAAAGCAGTCTGACCAGTTCAGAGAAGAAGAAAAGCCAAACAAGAGAAACTTTCCCCCCCCAGATATTCAGTGTGACTCCAGAGCGGAAGGGGAGGGGGGGCGCTTCAGTTTCTCCCGGGGCTGCCCATCGGTCCACAACGTGGGGGTCCCACCATACCAATACACAAAAAGGCTTCCTCCAGAAATGAGAAAAAGGAGATGAAATGCAAAAAAAGGTGATCCAGGAAGGGCTGTGCAGAAGAATGTGGGATCGGGGAGGCCCAGAAGGAAACCCACCACCCACCCAGCTGGCTGGATGAGCCCTTGCGGCCAGAGGAAGGGGGGGTGGAGACAGGCCACCGATGACAGCTGGACAAGGAAGCAACAGTTGGGTCTTCTTCCGAAGTCCTATAGACTGAGAGAGGACGAGAAAGGGGTGGGAGGGAGGAAACCAAGCGCGGATCCCCCCCCTCCCCAATATCCCAGCCGCGGTTGCTGCAGTAAGTCCACAATTTCCAGACGAGCGCAGCCATCTTCCTGGACTCTACCGGGGGGGGGGGGGGGGCGGCGTTCCCTCTAAGCTGAGTTAGCGCGAGCTAGCTCACAGTTGTTTAGCCTCCAGCTCACGCGTTTTCGTCTTAGGTCAGGCAGGATGGCTCCAGAGCAGACTAATGTATGCAGCAGCCAAACCGCTCGCTCACAAAGTAATATTTTTGCTCACAAGACTCCACGGCTTAGAGGTTGGGGGGGATGAAGCCCCCCTGCCCGCCCGTCAGGCAACTTCTGCAGCCCGACGGGGCGAGAGGTGTCATCCCCGGGAGGGAGGGAGGGAGGGGTGCGGGCGGGCCCGATCCTGCCCGGTAACCAAACACAACTTTGCAAAGGGGGGGGGGGGGGGGGCAAGCGGCAGAGGGGCCGCGGGGCCCGGGTCTCCCCCGACGCCGCTCGGAACAAAAACACAACAACTCCGATAAAGGAAGGAGAGCGACGCGCTCGAGGCGCACACTCTTGGGCTCCCTCCCGGAACTTTCCCCCCACCCCGAGAACACAACCCGATCCCCCCTCCCCACACACACACCCCAGCCCGGCTCTCCCTCCCTCCCCGGCCGCCGCCGCCGCCTCCTCCTCCCGGCGGAGCAAAGTTTGCAAAAGAGGAGGCGGGCAGGCAGGGGCAGGTATGCCAGACACGGGCCGCCTCTCTTACCTGCAGCAAGCGCTCGCGGCTCCCCGGGACGGGCAGCACGACTCGCCCCTCCAGCCCCCGCCGCCGCCCCCCTCGGCCTCTCGCCCGGCCCCTCTCCGCAAAGTCACCCCGAGCGGCTGGCGGCGGGGACAGGGGGAGGCGGCGGAGGGCTCGGAAGGTGGCGCTGGCCCGAGCACGCGCGCCCCGGAGCGCAGCAGCCATTAAGGACAGTCATGTGCTTGGCTGAAACTTTACACTGGGGCGGGGGCGGGGAAGGGGCAGGGGGGAGGAGCCGGGGCCCGGCCGGGACACGCCCATTCCCCCCTCTCGCAGCCAATCGCCCTGCCGCGGGGGAGGAGGGCGAGGACAGGAGGAGGGGCGGGGCCGGCCGAAGAGCCGAGCGCGGGAGTCGCCGAGCAGAGTCATCCGGACGGGGAGCCAGCCGGCATCGGGGCGGGTGGAGTGGCTCAGCGGCAGAGCGTCGCCTCGGCGCGCAGAAGGTCCCGGGGTTCGATCCCCACTTAGAAGGACTGGGCGGGAGGAGGAGGAGGAGGAGGGGTGCGGAAGACCCCCGCCCGCCTCCCTGCCTCCCTGCCTGCCTGGGATCCCGCAGCGCCGCTGTCACCCCGACTCAGCACGCAACCCTGACATTGTGGGACCCCGAGGTCCGGTCCGGGAGCGCGCAGCGGACTTCGACGGCCGCTCTTGGAAGAGCGCTGCTTCCCGGGCCGGGCCTGTCAAACCGCCCTGGGGCGGGGAGCTGCTCGAGTCCGGGTGAGCAGTGGCAGCGCAGGGTCAGGCCCTGAAAAGGGCAAGAAGGGTGGACGGTGAGCAGACAAGGGGCACCACAGCAAGCAGAAAGGGTAGGGGGTGAGCAGGCAATGTCCCCTCTAAGCTGAGTTAGTGTAAGCTGGCTCACTGTTTTTTAGCCTCCGGCTCACACATTTAGTTTGCTCACACAGGAAGGGTGGCTCCAGAGCAAACTAATTTTTGCAGCAGCCAAATCGCGGGCTCACAGTTTCAACGCCGGTGGCTCACAAAATAGAACTCTTGCTCACAAGACTGCACAGCTTAGAGGGAGCGTTGGTTAGCCGGTGTCCCCTTTTCATGGTGTCCATCCTCTTTAACGCCGGTGGCTCACAAAACAGAACTTTTGCTCACAAGACCGCACAGCTTAGAGGGAGCGTTGGTTAGCCGGTGTCCCCTTTTTATGGTGTCCATCCTTTTGGGGGCTCTTTTTTTTAAAAAAAATGATGAAAATGTCCTCTTTGGGGGTTGGAGGCTTAGGAATATTTATAGTTGGCGACAACACCGTAAAGGAGGGGGATCTGAAATGAGATTTGTCAGCAGAGATCACTTGTCTGAAGTAGTCAGTCGGGAAATACATCCTCTTTTTTGCTTTTCGGAGTATGGTAACCTAACTTAGAAGACCCCATTTTAAACACAACAGTTATTCATCACCTGCCTCTAAGATTCCTGGCCCTGAAGGCAGAATGCAGTAGCTAAAATTCTGGACTTCAATCTGTAAGGATCAAGGACAAGTTCCACCCCTGCTGGAAAGTCTCTGTTGTTCAGCTTTGGTCTTCCCGATCTGTAAAACGGGAATATTCGCCACCACCTTTCCCAGGTTTATGTCCCAGCTATTGACAGAATCGGTAACTGTTTCTGTTAAGATACAAGATGATAAGGATGCTTTCACACGCACTACATAATGCACTTTCAACCCGCTTCCAGTGCACTTCGCAACTGAATTTTACCATGTGGAATGGCAAAATCCACTCGCAAATGGTCAGTGAAGTTATTTAGCATGCGTGACAGTGCACACTCTGAAAGCAAAGGGAAAAGCACTCTGTTCATAGGCAGAGGCACTCTCTTCAGTGCATATCCCTTGCCTGGTCCAAGACTGAGCTTTACCCCCCAAAAAAGCTTTAAATATCTGGGGTACAAATTTTGCTTCAAATTGGGCTGTGAAGACTATGGACAGCATGGGAAATGAATGGGGGGGGGGGAGTATACTATTTTGCATAATTGACTTAAGAATATAAAACATCACAGCGAGTTACAGTCAGAAAGTAAAGGGTTTTTTTTAAAAATGAAAGTACGTTACGTTTTATTAGCCACCGACTATAGAACAGTATGCAAACGATACAATAAAATCCTCCAGATAACATAAAGAAAACATAATACCAGCCAAAAGGAAAACCCATAACAAAGTGACATGCATCTGTAAATTGCAAATACAACATAATTAGTACTGTTGATGATGGTAAAAACCAAGAGAAAAGCCCCCTGCAAGCAGCACGAATGAAAAGAATAATGATGCCAAGCTAAGTTCTGTACCTGCGGAACAGGTGTCTCCTTTCTCCCTCCCTCCTGGGAAAGACCTGGAGGTCCCCAACAGTGCAGGACGCTCAGGAGATTTGTTAAGCCCCGTCGGAGTCAAGGTGGCTGTCGCTAATCAACACGGGGCCTTTTTCCTAAGAGAAAAGCATTCTTGCGTGTTTCTCTGTTGCTGCGCACCCCCCACCCCACCCCAGTAACTCCTCTTGCACTAGAGGAGGGCTGATAATCTCGCATGACCTCTTCTTGCATGATCTGTTCTTTTTTTATTAGAATCTCTGTGGTCTGCTGATGCCTTTTAACTTTACAGCGTAAGAGTGCGTATTCGGGCCATCTTCACAATTAAGGCATCAACCATATTAGCCCTGACGGGGAGAGCCCAGGCTAGCCAGGTATTGTCAGCTCTTGGGAGCTATGCAGGGTTGACCCGGGCTAGTAGCTGGATGGGAGGCCTCCACGGAATAGCAGGGTCATGACCGGAGGCAGGCAATGACAAACCACCTCTAAATGTCTCTTGCCTTGAAAACCCTATGGCAGGGGTGGACAAATAGCGGCCTGGGGGCCACGTGCGGCCCGCCACAGAGTTTTTTGCGGCCCGCCAAGACAGTCGGCCACGTGGTGTGATAGGGTACATTTGTCTCATTAAACTGATTCTAAAATTAAATGTGCTTGCAGCTATAGATGATATGAAATTAGCACAATAAATAAATTGAATAAAACTACCACTGTTTTATTTAATTTATACTTATTGCTTTTTATGATACAATTTAGACCTTTTCTGAAATGCAGAGTTAACTAATGAATGCCATCATTTTAAAAGGTGCGGCCCTCCGCTAACCTCTGCTCCCAGAAGGTGGCCCCCGAGCCAAAACAATTGCCCACCCCTGCCATAAGCCAGCTGTGACTCGATGGCAAAAAACGGCAACATCTGTATTCATTCGACCTGAGTCTGTACTCACCTAAGAGCAGGAAAAAGTGCCTTGCCTGGCCAACCCAACCTCTACACCAGCCTGCACTTTTTGAAAGAATCCCAGCAAACATTAGACATAGGAATTGTCCAAGAGCCCCACTAGTGGACAACCATCCCTTCTGGCCATATCTTCTTTCTGCTTGCAGTCGTTTCCAGACTGGGTACCAAGGAATACTAGCATACCATGGGAAATAATTCAATAACTGGTTTCACAAAGCTTCTTGGACAAATTGTGAGAGACTGTGGTCTATACAGACCGGAAGGTCAGTAGCTCGGCAGTTCGAGACCCGAGCGCCATGTGACAGAGTGGGCTCCCATCTCTGGCCCCAGCTCCTGCCAACCTAGCAGTTCGAAAGCTAGAAATTGCAAGTAGATAAATAGGTACCGCTTCGGCGGGAAGGTAACAGTGTTCCATGCGCCTCGGCATCTAGTCATGCCGGCCACAGGACCACAGAGAAAGTCTTCGGACAGCGCTGGCTCTTCAGCTTGGAAACGGATATGAGCACCGCCCCCTAGAGTCAGATTCAACTGGCTTTTGAGCAAGGGAAACCTTTACCTTTTTATGTAATTTTGCCTCATTTAATGTGCCACGTTAATACTTGGGCTTTGCTTCAGTTCTGTTTTTTAGACTTCTGGTTGGTTCTACGACCCCAAACCCTATTTCAGTGTTTACTGGATGTCCTGTCTTGTTGACTGTATTGATCCACCCTATGTAATCCACTTGAGTCCCAGTGAGAAGGGCGGATTATAAATAATGCAAAATAAAATAGAATCATAAGGGCATCTCTGAGCTCCACAACGTAGGAGGCTGCTGCCCTGTGCCTCCATGAAATTGCTGAGCAGTCGGGTTAGAACAGATAAAAGGAAGTACTTCTTCACCCAAAGAGTGATTAACAAGTGGAATTCACTGCCACAGGAGGTGGTGGCAGCTGCAAGCATGGACGGCTTCAAGAAGGAATTAGATAAACATATGGAACAGAAGTCCATCGGTGGCTATTAGCCACAAAGTATAGATAGGAACTCTCAGTCTGGGTCAAGTGATGCTCTGTATTCGTGGTGTTTGGGGGGGCAGGGGACAGTGTCTAGTGCCCTGGCCCCACTGGTAGACCTCCTGATGGCACCTGGTGTTTTTGGCCACTCTGTGACAGAGTGTTGGACTGGATGGGCCACTGGCCTGATCCAACATTGGCTTCTCTTATGTTCCTATGTTCTTATGTGTCTCTGCATGAGTTCCCGCTGGCCTTGCATCCTTCCAGTTTGTGCCAATCACTGCTGATCCTGCACAATATAATGCCTTCAGGGAAGACTACTATTTTACTTCTCCTTCACTACCGTACACCCAAGCAGTGACTCATGCAGAAGCAGCCGCCCCTGGTGAGGGGAGGAGCCTTCTTAGTCCGACTGCTTTAAAAATAACTTTTTCAGATGTACCAGCGAAGCATGCTCCTAGTTCTAACACTGCTCCCCCAAAGTGTGCTTTAGCCATCCCAAAGTCGGGAAGTGGGGATTATTTATTTGTTAGTGCCCCCCCCCAACAAATTAGGACCAAAGCACCCAAGCCATAAAATCAAGGTACTAGAAAACATTAAAACTATTAAAAGAGTCATTGTATCAATAGAAGCACAGGTAACAGTAGGATAAAATACAGCTGGAAATCTCAACTATTCAAGTGGGTTTTTCTGCACAGGCGCTGTACAGAAGGGTTTCACACACTTGCTCGGCTAAAGGATTAGACTGCCTGTGTGGTGTATGGTAAATAGCTTCCTATTTATGTAATTTCTGCACCGCTTAGTGTGCTGTGCTTCTGTTTCTGGTGGTTTCAGACTTCTAAAACCTTAATGTATTGGAGATAGTTCCAGGTGGTCAGCCGTGTTGGTCTGAAGCAGAAAGAACAAATAACGTACATAAATAAATCCAGCAGAGCATTAAAGATGCAAGAGAAAGTGGCTCCTACAAACCACTGGCCAGATGTCTCCCTATCTCTCATCTTTCCAAGTGTCCCCCCCATGGTTTCCCCACAAAGCCCACATAATACTTCCCCGGGGAGGGGAGGGGGGTATGGAGAAATGCTTCAAGCATTCCCAATCAATTAAATCTACATACATCTTCATATAAATAAAACAATGGGTCAGAGGGAAGGGGAAAGAGCTCCCCACCCTTTGTTTTTAAGATGCTGCTGCAGCCAGCGCTGTCCCAAAAGAGATGTGCCCTGCATGAGAGGGAATGAAGCTTTCCTTGGAGAAGATCCCTGCCATCTTTGGCTCCCCCCCCCCCCCCGGCTCAATTTTTAAAAAGATGATAAAAATGTAAAACTCTATGGCCTGATTAATTGGGGTGTTTCCTTCCTTCCTTCCTTCCTTCCTTCCTTCCTTCCTTCCTTCCTTCCCTCCTTCCCTCCTTCCTCCCTTCCTTCCATCCATCCATCCTTTCTTGATTAAAATGTGGAATTCACTGCCTGAGGATGTAGTGATGGCCACAGGAATAAACAGCTAGTCTATCAATGGCTACTGGCTATGGTGGCTGAGGGGAACTTCCACAATCAAACACACTAAACCTCTGAATCTCAGAGCCAGGAGGCAGCGCCAAGGGAAGGCCTCGGCCTCTGTGCCCTGTTGTTGGCCCTCCAGAGGAACTGGTTGGCCACTGTGTGAGACAGGAGGCTGGACTAGTTGGACTGCTTGGTCTGATCCTGCAGGGCTCTTCTTATGTTCTTATCAGGGGAAGGCCTCAGCCTCTATGCCCTGTTGTTGGCCCTCCAGAGGAACTGGTTGGCCACTGTGTGAGACAGGAGGCTGGACTAGTTGGACTGCTTGGTCTGATCCTGCAGGGCTCTTCTTATGTTCTTATCAGGGGAAGGCCTCAGCCTCTATGCCCTGTTGTTGGCCCTCCAGAGGAACTGGTTGGCCACTGTGTAGGGCTGCCAAGTCCCCCGGTAGGGCGGGGGAAACACCGATTTTTCATGCTTCCCCCCCCCCGCTTTTTCAAAACTGGCCACCGGGGGGGGGGGAGGCAATGGCTGCCAACAGGAGGGGAACGTCGGAGCCTGCCGGGCCCTCTCCCTTCCAGGCCTCTTAAAGGGAAACGTCTGAAGAGCCTGCAGTGAAAAGCCTCACCAGACATTTCCCCTTTAAGAGTTAGCAAGATAGCCCCGCCCAGAGATTAACGAGGGACTAAGCTCTTACTGAAGGGCCTGCTTTTGCATGCGGCTGGTGTAAGATTGAAAGGTTGCTGCTGCTGGGCCTGGGGTAAGTCCATCTGCCAGCTCTTTTCCTTTTCTCTCTCTCCCCCTCCCCCTTTCTTTCTTTTTTCTGTCTCTCTCTCTCTCTCTGTCCCCATCCAGCAGAGGTCTATCAGTGGCTATTATTAGCCACAAGGTCTAAATGGAAGTAAGTGCCTGTGCCAGCTCTTTTCCTTCTCTCTCTCTCCTTCTTTCTTTTTTCTGTCTGTCTGTCTGTCTGTCTGTCTCTCTCTCTCTCTCTCTCTCTGTCCCCATCCAGCAGAGGTCTGTCAGTGGCTATTATTAGCCACAAGGTCTAAATGGAACCCTTTGTCTGGGGCAGTGATGCTCTGCATTCTTGGTGCTTGGGGGGCAACAGTGGGAGGGCTTCTGGAGTTCTGGCCCCGCTGCTGGACCTCCTGAGGGCACCTGGTATTTTTGGCCACTGTTGTGACACAGAGTGTTATACTGGATGGGCTGTTGGCCCAATCCACTGTGGCTTCTCTCCTGTTCTTATGATATGAAAATCATATTTAGCACTTGTGTAGCACTTAGTGCTTCATATTCTGCCGAGATGAGGAAGGATTCAGTAGGGCCGTTGCTCAGTGATAGAGCATCTGCTTGACATGCAGGAGGTATCAGCCTCTTCAGCTAAAAAAGGATCAGGTAATAGGTGATATTAAAGATCTCAGCCTGAGACCCTGGAGAGCCACTACCAGTCTGAGTAGTCAGTACTGACCTTGATGGACCAATGGCCTGATTCAGTATTAGGAAACTTCATGAGTTCATGTGGAAGCATGTGGAAGCAACATCACAGGATGTGACTTCACAAAATGATGTCACTTCCTTTCTCCTGGCTCCACCCCCAAAGTCCCCAGATATTTCCCAAGTTGGACTTGGCAGCCCTACCACTGTGTGAGACAGGATGCTGGGCTAGATGGACCACTGGTCTGATCCAGCAGGGCTCTCCTTATGTTCTTATCAGGGGAAGGCCTCGGCCTCTATGCCCTGTTGTTGGCCCTCCAGAGGAACTGGTTGGCCACTGTGTGAGACAGGAGTCTGGACTAGTTGGACCGCTTGGTCTGATCCTGCAGGGCTCTTCTTATGTTCTTGTCATGTTAATGCAACAAGTGTTAACATGACAGCTTCAAATGCTGCAAAATGACACAATAGGATCCAGCCCGCAGTAAACTGTACACAGTAGTACAGACTACAGTCCCCCATAATTTATCCGTAACTTTGTGAAGACTTTTGTAACAGTACTGTACTACCCTATCACTTGCATAGAAAAAACCTCTCGAATAATTAAGTTTTGCATAGTTTGCGGAAAGCCTTCTTGACTTCCTCAAGCGGGCTGTTCCACATCTATATGCCTCCTTTTTCTGTTGTAAAACCCTGCTAATTGATTAACTGGGGTGCCTTTTGAATTTTATTTTTAGTTTAATTTATTGCAAAATTCAAATCAGGGTCTAGAGAGGGCTCCCAGGAGACCTCCTGTCCAGGGGCAGATCAGAGCCAGACGGCTGAGTTTCAGGACGGTTGCCTCAGATAGCCATGTCAACCATGATGGATCAAAAGCTTTTTAGTTGATTAATCTAATTGTGTTAATCAGGTAAATGTTACAGCCCTCTTTCCCAGTATTGCCGCTTGCAAGAACGTGCACAGGGGAAGGGATCGAGCCTCCCCGGATCCACAGCTGCAGAGCTGCATGGGGCTTAGGTGGCCCAATCCATCTGGGACAGGGAGGCATCCACAGGTCTCCAAATTTATCCTCCCGACAACCGAGAGGTAGGTTAGATCCAGAGGCCCAAGGTCACCCAGTGATCTCTGTGGCAAAGTGGGGATTGCCTGGCGTGCAGGCCTGCCCTAGTCTCTCTCTCTCTCTCTCTCTCTCTCTCGTATTTTTCATGTGTATGTGTGCGCATGCGTGTGAGTGTGTGCACCTGGAAGTCCTGGCGACCTCTGGCGACCAGGAGGATATTCAGAGAGGTGGCTGAATGAAGCCTGCCCCCACCTCTGGTATTCCAAGGAGGTCTCCCCTCCAAGTTCTTGCCAGAGTCAGCCCTGCTTGGCTTCTGAGACCTGACGAGATCGGGCTTGCCTGGCTATCCAGGTCAGGGCCTGCCCTAGCCTCAGGTGCGCACGGCTGGCTGCAGTTACCCAACAGTGCTAGACAACCATTTCTTACTCTCAAAGAGCCAGTGTGGTGTAATGGTTAAGACTAGAGTGTTGGACTAGGATCAGGAAGACGGAGGTTCAAATCCCCACTTGTGCCATGGAAGCTTGCTGGGGGTCCTTGGGCCAGTCACACACTCTCTCGAATGAGGTAGGTTGCTTTTGGGTCTCCACTGAGGAGAAAGGCGGGGTATAAATGGATTAAGTAAACAAAGGCAATCTCTCTTTCCCCCACCAGGTTTGGTGCAGCAGCCCAAAGGATTACCCCGGGCAACGTTTGGATGCCCACTTAACATGCGGCACAGAATCAGAACCCAGACGGCTCACCTTCAGGCAGCCTAGCAAGGGGTTAATTTATTTCATTTCATTTCAGTATGCAAAACTAATTCTGCAGAGTCTTCCACCCTGGAGCTATCCCAAAGCCAAGCCGGGGCTTAGAGTGGGAGACTGACTAAGGGGTGGGTCTGGCCCTCCTTCCTAGGAGCCAGGGGGAACCATCTGCAGAAGCAGCAAGTCCCCCTCCCAACCCAAACCCCAGTGTCCCCCCCCCCCAAAAAAAGCCCACTGTTGTCCTTGTATATTAATCACTGGAGAGAGGACCGGAAACGGATTTGAGGGGGAGGAGAAGCAGGAGGGGAAAGTCTCCCCTCCTTCGCCCTCGATCCAGACGTGATTTATGTCCTGGCGTCCCAGGCAGGAGTTTCTGGGCGTCAAGATGGGGAGGGGAAGGGGTGGGGGGAGGAGCTGTTTGGAAATGGACGCCTGGCGTCTCCGAGAAGAACAGCAATGCTTTCCCAAGATTGTTGCAGGGAGGTGGGAATTGCACTAGATGTGTTTCTGGCTCCTGTGGCCGAGCACACCAGAGCGCCTTGGCGCGCGTTAGAGCAACAGGGAACCGTGTGCCAGGATTCCTAGATTTCCTTCCCCCACTCCCGCCCCATCCCCCCAGTTCTGGGAAGAGGTTCAGGCCAAGCGCAGTGGATTTCAACGCACAACAGGAATCATTAAGGAAGGCTAACCCTCTGCCAGGAAAGCCACAAGGCCATTGCCAAAATGTGTCTCCATCCAGCTCGGAGGCTGTGAGGATGATTCCCAGCCCCTCACCCCTGATGCGCTCGAGGCAAGATAGGAGAACACTGGGGCCTTACGCCGAATGTCACGGCCCAACACCGTTTTTTTCTGCAAGCGTTTTACACCCCTGCAAAAGCACACTATGGGAATCCTGGAGATAGACCAAGATGGGTAGCCGTGTTAGTCTGTCTGTAGCCAGTTTGGTGTAGTGGTTTAGTGCGTGGATTCTAATCTGGGAGAACCGGGTTTGATTCCCCACTCCTCCACTTGCACCTGCTGGATGACCTTGGGCAAGCCATAGCTCTGTACCAGCTGTTCTCTCAAGGACAGTTGTCTCAGAGCTCTCTCAGCCCCACCTACCTCACAGGGTGGCTGTTGTGGGGAGGGGAAGGGAAATGAGTTTGTAAGCCACTCTGAGATTCCAAGTGAGGGAAAGGCGGGGTATAAATCCAATCTCTTCTTCTTCTAGCAGTGGGAAAGACTAAAGACTAACAGAACTTGTGGCAGGGGATGAACTTTCGTGAGTCAGCTAGCTGGATATGAAGAAGTGAGCGGTGACTCACGAAAGCTCCTCCCCTGCCATAAATGTTGTTAGTCTTTAAGGTGCTACTGGACTCTTTCTCTTTCCTACTGCTACAGACAGATGAACACACCTATCCATCTTGGTCTATCGCCAGGATTCCCACAGTATGCTTTTGAGGGGATGTGAATTGCTCGCTAAGAAAGTCTGGTGTAGTGGTTAGGAACCCGGACTCTAATCTGGGAGGACCGGGTTTGATTCCCCACTCCTCCACGTGCAGCTGCTGGCGTGACCTTGGGCCAGTCACAAGTTCTCTCCAAGCTGTTCTTGAAAGAGAAGTCCTCAAGAGAGCTCTCTCAGCCCTGCCTACCTCACAGGGGTGTCTGTTGTGGGGAGGGGAAGGGAAAGGAGTCTGTAAGCTGCTCTGAGACTCCCTTGGGTAGTGAAGGGTGGGGTATAAATCCAGTCTCTTCCTCTTCTTCTTCTGGAATCCTGTAACCCTGTTGTCTCCACACACATCTCTTCTGCCCCCCCCCCCACTCTTGTCCAAAGCAGACTGAGATCTAGTCATTTACTCTCCCCCCTTTCTCCCCTGTGGGGACCCAAAGTGGCTGACTGCCCGGTGCCCCCTGGCCACTGGCAGGGGAAGGGGGGGTAGAGTTATCAGACTGAGGCTGGGAAACTCCTGGAGATTTGGGGATGGAACCTGGGGAGGGCAGAGACCTCAGTGGGGTACAAGCCCATCAAGTAGGGTCGCCAGCCTCCAGGTGGGGCCTGGGGATCTCCCGCTTTTCAACTGACCTCCAGGCTCCAGCTGACAAAGGTCAGCTCCCCTGGAGAAAACGGCTGCTTTGAAGGATAGACTCTGTGGCATTGAACCAGACTGAGGCCCCTCCCCTCCCCAAATCCCTCCTGCTCCTGGCTGCATCCCCCAAAGTGTCCCGGTGTTTTCCAACCCAGATCTGGCAACCCTTTCATCAAGTCCATCCTCCAAAGCATCCATTTTCTGCAGGGGAACTGTTCACTGCAGTCTGGAAATGAGCTGTAATTCCAGGGGATCCCCAGGCCCCACCCGGAGGCTGGCATCCCTATCGACTTTATCCTTAGAAGAATCCTGTGCGGTCGGTTAGGCTGAGAGCATGTAACTGGCCCAATTTCACCCAGCAAGCTTCCATGGCAGCATGGGGATTCGAACCTGGATCTCCCCTTCACAGCGACAGTTTCCATTCTGGCTGGCACCCTCCTTTGCTCTCCATACCGCCCTGCTCCTCTCCCCCCCCCCCCCCCCGAGGTAGTCAGAAGTCTGAATTTGGGAAGTGACTATGAAATTCGCCATCTGTTTCCTTTAGATTTTGAAAAGTATTGGAGTCGGGAGCCCAGTAATGGTGAAATCAGCATTGTGGTTTATTGCGGGTCAAGATGGAGCATGGGGACCAAGGGATGGGGAAGCCACTTATATTTACAGGTAAACCACACCGTGATCGTGTCCCCCTTTAAGGGGATTGGTCCAACAGGGATTAGTCTCCCGCCAGAGGCTGTCATAGGTCCATTCAAATATCCTCAGCCTCTGATAGGGGGACCGGCAGGATCCCTAGGTCCATTGTTCTCTGGGGAAGGAAGCTCTGTTGTTACCACATCCCATAACAGGTAAACATGCCCAGACATGTTCCCTGGCTGCAGACAAAGAGTCAAGCACCGGACATAGCAGATTTGTTGTACTAGTATTGTTTTTTATTTTAGCCTCTGCTCTGATGTTTTTATTCTGGTTGTACATCACCCAGAGCCCTGCAGGAGCAGGGATTGGGCGATTCATAAGATTAAATCATCATCATACGTAGTCCAACTGCTACACCACCCTGGGTGGAACGAGAGTCCTGCACCCACAGCCGCTCTTCCTTTCTTTTGTTTCTCCCTGAGAAGTATTGGAGTCGGGAGTCCATGGAACAGTGAAACAGCTAGATCTTTATTGCTGGTCCGGATGAAGCATACAACCCAGGGCTCCGAGCCCTCCTTTTATGCTGGTCAGGGACAATCCCCTGACCTCGCCCAACTGGCCTGATAGGCTATTATCAGTCTATTTACATCTCATAGGTTCCCTGGGAGAAACCTAGGTACATGATTGGTGGCCGGTTCGAATCCACCTGGCCTTTGTTCTACCTGGCTGAAGCTCAGGTAGTTTCTTGGCCATGTGCTCTGGCCACATGGCGGTCGCCATTACTGGAGCACATGGCGACCACATGGTCAATACATAACACTTCCCTTGGGGCTAATGCAGAGTCTGAATTGGTCACCCCAAAGGTTGCTGTCTTGTGTATGGTGGTCAGCTGCAGGTGGGGGCAAAGCGTATCAAGGTGGTGGCTGGGCCGTTTGGCCAACCATTCACAATTCCCGATCGCTCCATGAGTTCCGAGCGGCCATGTCAGCCTGCACGCTTTAACTCAGGGAGAACTTACAGCTTTCATGAATGAGTGAAGTTATTGATGTAAGTTTTATTTTCTGTTTTGACAACTCCAGCGCTGGCCAAAAAGACTACCGGGGGGGGGGGGGATGATAAAGGTTTGTGAAATTACACATGAGGCAGTTTTTCCCTCCCTCTCTCATAATACTAGAACTTAGGGGCACCCAAGGAAAGTTGATGGGCAATTGATTCAGCGCAGGTAAAATGAAATACTTCTCAGTGAGTAATTAAATTGTGGAATTCACAGCCAGCGGAGGTAGTGATGGCCACTGGTACGAATAGGGTTGCCAGGTCTGGGTTGGAAAATACCTGGAGACTTTGGGGGGGTTTGGGGAGGGGAGGGGCCTCAGCAGGGTACAAGACCACAGAGTCCACCCTTCAAAGCAGCCATTTTCTCCAGGGGAGCTGATCTCTGTCAGCTGGAGATCAGCTGTAAAAGCAGGAGATCTCCAGGCCCCACCTGGAGGCTGGCAACCCTAGGTACAAAAGGCTTTAAAAGGATTCATGGAGGTCCATCAATGGATACTAGCCAGTGTATCTGAAGAAGTGTGTGCGCACGTGAGATCTTATACCCGGAATAAAGCTTTGTTGGTCTTAAAGGTGCCGCTGGACTCAAAGTTCGTTCTGCTAGCCAAGATTATAATAAATTGTCCCCGGCCCGAGGGACGTCCGTTTAGCCTCAACCAGGGCCGGGGCCTTTTCCGCCCTGGTCCCTGTCTGGTGGAACATGCTCCCCATTGAGGTCAGGGCCCTGCAGGATCTGTTACCATTCCTCAGGGCCTGCAAAACGGAGCTGGTCCGACAGGCCTTTGGATAAAGCAATGGTCACCCAGGAAAAAGGCTCCCCCCCCCCGACTGCAGATACCATCTTATGCAGCCCAGACTATACAGCCTTAGATTTCAGCACCACCCATATTGGGGACTGTACAAACTGATGTATATTGTTTTAATGCTGTTTTAATGTTTTAATTTATTATTATTATTACTATTTTGTTGCTATGCCGTAAAGCCTAAGTGTGAACTGTTATCCACCCTGAGCCCGTTCGCAGAGAGGGCAAAATATAAATGTGGAAAATAAATAAACAAATAAATAAAATTTATACTTTGCCTTTCTGCCCTCATAAGGGCCACCAAGGAGGCTAACAATTAAAATGTGCACAAGAAATCCCATCTTAAAAACCACTAAAACTAACAAAAACCACATTATTAAAACAATTAAAACTAGAGCTAAAATACAGACAAAACATAAAAACAACAATTAAAACATAGGGCAGGAAGGCGGGATCACTGAGGGAATATCAAATGAAACCCCCACCCCCCAAAAAAAGTCTTCACCCATTGGCAGAAGATGGCAACAGAACAGGACAGACCAATCTCCCAGCATTTTCATGCCGCATCTCAGAAGATGGGGCACCCGAAGTAGAGCCTCCATTGATGACCAAATGGGTTCATAAGCGAGTAGATAATCCTTCAGGTATGTTGGTCCTAAACCACAAAGCCAACACCCTGAACTGTACCCAGAAGCCAACAGGGAACCAGTGTAGCTAGAGTAATATCATCCCTATGATGACCCACTCCAGGAAACATCCTAACTGCAGCATTCTGCAGCAATTTAAATTTCTGAACACTCTTCAAGGGTAGCCCTAGATACAGCACATTGCAGTAATCTAATCTATATGTAACTGGGGCATGCACCACAGTGGCCATGGGAATATCTGTATTTAGATGCAGTAAACCTCTGAATAACATGGGCTTGGAGGCAACATCGGGGAAGGCCTTGACCTCTATGCTCCGTTAGTTAGCCTCCAGGGCAACTGAGTAACTATTTTATGAAACAGGGTGCTGGACTAGATGGACCACTTTGTCTGACCAACAGAGCTCTTTTTATGTTATTATGCAGAATGCACAGCTTCAGACCAGGACTTATATATTGTGCTCCTGGCCCCCCCGCCCTTCTGTTAAGCTTTGTCCAAATCCATATTCCTTGTTACAATATTGATTAACACGTATAATTTCTGTTTAGTATGAGCAAAGGGATGGCGAAGGGTGTATTGTTTAGTTTTGTTACATAATGGTTATACAGTAAATCAAAAACTTGTAAAGAAATGTATTAAAATCTGTGCAGGCTGAAACTATACAAAAGCCCTGAGCAGATATTTAAAATGCTGATGGTTTTTTATCAAGAAAACAAGACACACTCATATTCTGAAGAGTATCAGTTTACCTCTCACAATTAGAAAATATACCTTTACACATTTATCTGCTATTTTTACATATTTATTGCTTTGCAATTGTCGACCTTGTAACCTTAGCTTGTTATTTAGTTTTGTCTTTGCACATCTTCATCATGTTACATGTTAATTTGCTGTTCAGCCCCTGTCTATAAGTTTGAACCTTACCTACCATTCCAATATATTTGAAAAAGTGTTGCATGCACGCGAAAGCTCATACAATGAATAAAACTTTGTTGGTCTTAAAGGTACTAAGTTTGTTCTACTGCTTCAGACCAACACAGCTGACCACCTGGATCTATCTTCATCTTCTGAACATTATTGTTTTCACAAGGTGTGGGATGTCAGTTCAAATCACCAGTTCCAAAGAAATCAAAAAGTGTTGAGTGAAATGCACGCAAATAAATATATTTTGGGGGGTGTATATTTTTATATGTGCATACGTGTGCTTGTGTGTGCTTGTGCACCTGGAAGTCATGGCGACCTCTGGTGACTGACCCCTACTGGGGTCCTGGAGGATATTCAGAGAGGTGGCTGAATAAAGCCTGCCCCCACCTCTGGTATTCTAAGGAGGTCTCCCCTCCAAGTACTTGCCAGAGTTGACCCTGCTTAGCTTCCAAGATCTGACGAGATCAGGCTTGCCTTGGCTATCCAGGTCAGGGCAAATGCATACTCTTGTGCAATATGCCTGCCCAATCTGGAATTCTTTGCATACAGAAGCGGTTACGTAGAAGAGGAGGGGGGATTTGGAGAGTATACAGAGCAAGAAATGTGACCGCACGGCTGAAATCTTTAATTCCCCTACATTCAGTCAGATTTTGCAGGAAGACAGCACACTCTTTCAAACCATTTCTACAGCCACAGGAGCAAGGAAAGAAAACCTTGACATTCACTTTTCTCAAAGCCGAATCTTTAAAGATAAACCCTGGGCTCGCACATTTTGTGCGAAATTTCCAAGACGCATAGAAGTCACAGCAAACAGACTCCGGCCGTCTTCAGCAACCACTGCTATAGTGACAATGCTAAACTGTGGCCCTGTCTCACTGCGGGGGGGAGGGCGGGGGGCAGATGCACTAACTTCTGTGACAGAGGAACAGGAATGAGCAATTTCCCTCTGGTCTTTTTAGAGTCATTCAATCATTCCCCTTGCACGCCCCCCCCCCCCAAAAGTATCCAGTCTCACATTGCACAAGCAATTCATAAAGAATCCATTCCACCCTTCAGGGCAAACGCTCCCCATTGTTAATCAACCCCCGTGCACACTTCTGTACTGTATGCCTCAGACTGATCTAACTTGAACCCCTTTCGCTTGGCTTCACCAGCATCCTCCGGGGCCCAGAAGCACAGTTCTCATCTTGCCCCCCCCCTCCCAAAATGCTGATCCCAAAGAGGACAACCTTCTCCTGATCCCTCCAGAGGAGACAACCTTCCATAAGCAAATTAAGAGGCTCTGCTCACTGCCTACGCACACACACACGCACCCTCCCCACACACGCTGGTTGTCAGTCTTGATGGAGCCCAGCCTTTAGATTTCTTCCCCAACCAGGCTGGGGGAGAGTGGCAGATTTATCTTTTCCTACGAAGCGAAAGGCCTCCTCTGGGACCCTTTGAAGCCAACCGTGGGGCCCAGGGAGAGGGCAGCCGCTGAAGAGCAGACCTTGCTGGAACATCTCCAGACCCCCACGTCCCCTGTCCAGAGCACACAACCCTTCTTCCTCTTGGAATGCCCTCCCTGCAAGTTTAAAGAAGTGCCACCCAGCTCAGCAGAGAAAGAAAGGACTGCAAACACATACAGCAACAAACAGGCTAGATCAAAAGGACAGCTCATATTCCTCTCTTGTTCTCCTCACGACCCCCGAAGGGAAAGAAATTTCTGGAACTGAAGGAATCTTGAATCCATGGCTCATTGGGAAGCAGAACTGACTGAGATAGAAATCGGAGTCTATAAAGTACTGGGTCCGGACACGTCGTGAATTCAGCTCATAGTTTATTTAAAGCATGCAAACACGAACTGCCAAGCAGGACTTGGGGGTCTGCTTATATGCCGGTACAAACCACACCTCCAGTCACGCCCGATTTCCCTGAGAGCCAGTCTGGTGTAGTGGTTAAGTGCACGGACTCGGACTCTAATCTGGGAGAACTGGGTTTGATTCCCCACTCCTCCACTTGCACCTGCTGGATGACCTTGGGCAAGCCATAGCTCTGTACCAGCTGTTCTCTCAAGGGCAGTTGTCTCAGAGCTCTCTCAGCCCCACCTCCCTCACAGAGTGTCAGTTGTGGGGAGGGGAAGGGAAAGGAGTTTGTAAGCTGCCCTGAGTCTCCTCTGGGTAGTGAAGGGCGAGGTATAAATCCAATCTCTTCTCTTCTTCTTCTTCTGATAGGGTTATTTACACAACACCTTTGACCATAGGTCCCCATTGGGATCCTGAGTGGCTGATTGGTCCAAATAACGATCCGCATGGGCTACTGTCTACTGATGCGAAGCTCCGGTAGTTTGCCCGACCACGTGCATGGTCGCCATTAGAACCCAACAGAGCTGGACTCAGGTTCTCATGGACTGCGTACTACTCACAACAGAACACTGGCCTGGCCTCAGTAAGACAGGACCTTAACATTATGACCTGAAAACTCTGCTCCCCTGCAAAAAAGAAAAATGTTAAAAAATTGTTAACATCCAGCCTGATGGGCTTGTTGGTAGGGTCGCAACCTCCAGGTGGTAGTAGTAAATCAGTTCACCTAGGCAAAATGGCTGCTTTGGAAGGTGGCACTAAACCCCAATGAAGTCCCTCCCCGCCTCAAACCCCACCCTCCCGAGGCTCCACCCCCAAAACCTCCAGGTATTTCCCAACCCAGAGCTGGCAACTGTACTTACGGAGCCCAAAAGCTTGCACAACTTTTTGGGTCGACTGGGTTGGTCTTAACGAAAAGTATTGCCCTGACCTGGCTGCCCAGGCTCACCTGATCTTGTCACATCTTGGAAGCTAAGCAGGGTCAGCCCTGCTTAGTACTTGGATAGGAGACCACCCAGGAAGCCCAGGGCTGCTATGCCGAGGCAGGCAATGGCAAACCACCTCTCAATGTCTCTTGCTTTGAGGGCCCTACAGGGTTACCATAAGTTAGCTGTGACTTGACGGTGCTTTGGTAGGATTGCCAGCTATGGGTTGGGGAACATCTAGCAATCTGGGGGTTGGAGCCTGGCGAGGGTGTGGTTTGGGGAGGGACCTCAGCAGAGCCTAATGCCACAGAGTCCACTGTCTAAAGCAGCCATTTGCTCCAGGGGAACTGATCTTGGTCATCTGGAGATCAACTGTAATAGCGGGAGATCTCCAGGTGACACCTGGAGGTTGGCAGCCCTAGGTATTACATTAGTTTTTTTGCTTTTTTGCTCTTGTGAGGACCAACGGGGCGTAGACTTTTTCCGGGGGGTGGGTGGGGGCTCTTACCTGTTTTTAATCATTTTTGCATGCACAACCATTGGGACACATCAAAACTTTTCCACAGGGAAACATTAAGACAGCATTTAAAATAGAGTATATATAAAATATTTAAACCATTCAATAAAAACATATAAACACACACCACACTGCATTACGTGACATGAGCTCAGAGCTACGGCTTGGTAGGCAGGGCTATTTTGGGGCAGGAACGCACAAGAACGGAGTTCCGGATGGTTTCCAAGTTGGCTACGCCTACAGCCTCCCCCCCTCCTCAGGTTCCCCAGGCGCCTTGCAAGCCGCAGGGCACCTGGGGAAGCCAAGCCGATGCAGGGAGGGAAGTCAGTTTGAACTGCCTCCCCCCCTCGGGTTCCCCAGGCACCCCACAGATGCAAGGTGCCTGGGAAAGCCGATCCAGAAACTGCCTTCCTTCCCTCGGGTACCCCATGCACCCCGCAAGCCGTGCGGCACCTGGGGAAGCCAATCCTGGGAGGGAGCTGCGCTGTCCGGGGTGTGGCCTCATATGCCAATGAGTTTCTGCTGTTGGGTGTGGCCTATTATGCTAATGAGTTCCTGCTGGGATTTTTCTACCAAAAAAAAAAGAGCCCTGCTGTAGGTATTCCAAACTGGAACACAGGCACCATGCAGTAAAATCAACTGATGGAGTGAAAACCACAAACCAAATATGTATATCCTATCCTAAGTACAGATTCCTACAGAGATCTGCAAAACCTTCATTTCTTTTAAAAGCCTATAAGGCCTACTTCCCAGGACACAACCTAGTTTACTTTGCAGGTAAGCCATGCAAAGGAAATCCCAGAACAATAGTTGTATAATATTCCTTTTATCATGGCCAACTAAAACATAAAGTAGTAAGCTTTTGAGCTCCACCGAACTCTTCTTCAGGGTAGATGTTCACTTAAATACTTTTCTCCCTTTCTACCAATACAAGAACTTGTGGGCACTCAATTAAATTGGATATTGTAACCGCTAGAACAGACCAAAGGAAGTCCTTCTTCACCCAAAGAGTAATTAACATGTGGCATTCACTGCTGCAGGAAATGGTGGCAGCTACAAGCATAGAAAGCTTTAGGGGGGGATTGGAGAAACATCTGGAACAGAAGTCCATCAGTGGCCATTAGCCACAAGGTATAGATGGAACACTCTGTCTGAGGCAGTGATGCTCTGTCTTCTTGGTGCTTGGGAGGGGCAACAGTGGGAGGGCTTCTGGAGTTCCGGACCCCACTGGTGGGCCTCCTGAGGGCACTTTGTTTTCTGGCCACTGTGTTACAGAGCATGTTGGACTGGATGGACCATTGGCCTCATCCAACATGGCTTCTCTTATCTATATACTAATAGCCAAGTGCCCCCTGTGCATGTGGATATCTAAATCCACACATCAGGGGCATTTGGGGGGAAGATTTTCCTGCACACTTGGGGGACTCCCCAGGTGTGCAGAAAAATCCGAAAACTTTAAAAAACTATATGGGGGATATTTAAATCCCCCTCCCAAAGTAAAAGAGCGTTCCCTGCTCATGCACAGAGAAAGCTCTAGGAACTCTGTGGTGGGCCCGATGGTTAGGAGGCATCCAGGCCTCGCTGCTGGAGCCCGGGGAGGAGGGAGATTGGCGGTGGGCCCAGTGGCTGGGAGGCGTCCAGGCCTTGCCGCTGGTGCCTGGGGGGGGGGAGATTACCTGTGGCCCCTTCCTCCTCAGTCATGAGGTCCTCTCCCCGCCATGAGTATCGTGGGTCCCTCTGCTTGTGTTCTTATATTCTAAATAAGTATGTGTGTGTCCCTCACCCTGTCCTGGAACAGAAACCATTTTTGTTTTGTGCAGAATACGTAGTTCTGGGGAACTCAGAAAGTGATTCAATATTTGTTGACAGTTTAGTTGGTACTTAATAGAACGAGACTGTTATCAACCAAGAAAACTCATATCCAAAGCCCACCTCCCCCCCCCCCTGTATTCTGCATTCTTCTGCACTAATGCCTGAGATGAGAAATCAGGAAAAGCAAGCCAGCGCAGACAGATACACTATACCCTTTCCTGAATGGAGCCCCTCAGAGGGCCCATCTGTCCATCAACACCATGTGCTTCGGCTGCCAGGAATGGTCCAAATGTTTGCCAGATGTGTGCATTGTTGCCCAGTTTCCCCACCCCACGAATCCGAGGGCAAGCACACTCCTGTGATGCTGGGGATACAGGACAGAGAGAGGGGTGAGGGGTGGGAAGTTAAGGATGTTCAAAGAG
Organism: Lepidodactylus listeri; assembly: GCA_029233225.1. Lineage (NCBI taxonomy): Eukaryota > Metazoa > Chordata > Lepidosauria > Squamata > Gekkonidae > Lepidodactylus > Lepidodactylus listeri. The sequence continues at coordinate 15,564,377 of JARCFY010000018.1, read as the reverse complement.
CTTTTCCTCAGGGATGCAGCCAGTTACTGCTGAATGTTGTGCGTAATAAACAGCTTTCTTCAACTGGCTGGACAGAGACTGACCCTGGTGGTGGTGGGGGGGGGGGACCTCACACGCCACATGCCACTGTTTCTGAAGATCAGTGAGAATGGGCCACTGTGATGCTCCCTTCAGCCCTCAACCGCAGAGATGCTAAATCTTGAATTATGGACATGGAGCGCTTCAGTTTCCAAAAACAGAAGACGAGGCGCCAGGGCTCCAGCCTCCCGGAACACCACACCCTGCGACTTGGAAGCCCTCTTTCCAGGAGTTTGGGACTTTATAATTGTCCGCTGTCAAAACAGGTTAGAACCCAACAAGGGAGACAAATGAAGGGCCCTTTTCTGGAAGAGCAGCAGCCAACTGTGTGTTTTGTAAGAAAGCCACTAAACCAAACAAACAGAAAGCAGTTATGAACTGATAATCAAAACGAGTATGAAATAACGTGGACAAAACAACGATGGAAAGAAGGGGATGGGTATAGACAGCTGAGGGGGTTGAGTCCTGTGGATCTGTTCCGCTTAGGCTTGCTGGTTCCAGGTTGGGAAATACCTGGAGATTTTGGGGGTGGAGCCTGAGGACAGTGGGGTCTGGGGTGGGGCTTCAGTGGGGTATAATGCCATAGAATCCACCTTCCAAAGCAGCCGTTTTCTCTAGGTGAACTGATCTCTGTCGCCTGGAGATCAGTTATAATCCCAGGAGAGTTCCAGCCACCTCCTGGAGGTTGGCAACACTTGTTCTGCTAGCTGAGGTGGACTTTCACCTGAGGAAAGGAATAGATCCATAGGATCCAACCCCTTGTCCATACAATTTTGTAATACTATAATAGCCCCAGAGAATTAACGTCGGGGCTTGTGGTAACCGAGTTGCACTCTCCACGTGGCCAGGCACCCTCTTCTCCCTGTTCAAAGTCAGGGGCTAATCCCTGGTCCTCCTCAGAAACATGGGTTCACCCGATGCCACACACTGAGAGTTTGGGAACATGCGGCTGTCCTCCTGAGGCCAGAATACAAGGATCCCCCCTCAGAGCGGTGCGCAAGAGCTCTTAATTGGCCACAGCTCATCCTTTGCCTCCTGATGGGAACTGAAGGCCAACAGTCCTGGCGGGAGAGGCTCCTCCGAGGGGCACTGGGCTGCATCAACCCCCCAAATGTCCCCCTCCCGTCGCCACCCCCCAGCCAGCAAACAGAGGAACATAGCCGCAGGCCCCTCCACCCGCCACTGGGAGTCTGGACTCCATCTGGAGCCCGAATGTAACTGGCCCAGCTGGATTAGATTTGCAAGACAAGGAGTGAACACGTAACTCTGTGTGGAGAAGGGGGGAGCCTCAAAGGTACTCCACGCCCACCCGCCGGCCCTTCTACAACACAGATGCCCTTGGCCCAGCTGGGAGTGTGATGTTGGGAGAAACAGAAACCTCCTCTGGCCCATCGCGATACATATTAAGCCAAGCTGTGTTCAGGTGGGTAGCCATGTTGGACTGAAACAGCAGAACAATGTTTGAGTCTAGTGGCACCTTTAAGATCAACAGAGTTTCACTCTGGGTGTAAGCTTCCAGGTGCACGAAGAAGTGTGCCTGCACATGGAAGCTTATGCCCAGAATTAAACTTTGTTAGTCCTCAAGGCGCCGCTGGACTCAAACTTTATTCGAAATCAAGAGGTGTGACGGACAGCTGAGAATCCGTTGCCGGGAACTGGGGCTGTGTTGGGTGGTCTGAAACGACACCTTTGGCACCCCTAGTTCTTGACCCCCCCTACAACCGATGTCCCCCGCTTTTAGGAATTACCCTGTGTGAGGAAGGAAAACAAATCTAATTTGGGAGTAAAAGCAAACAAATATCCCCCCCCCCGCTTTGAATCACTACAATAAACGAGCTTTTTTTGGGGGGGGGTTACTTGGGGTCCCCATCCCCCACCGCCACTTCTCTCACAGCGGTACAAGCGCAGCCGTGTGGAAAAAACTTGCTGTCAGAAGAAATCTGGGCCGAGCCGGTGACATCGCCACGTGCGGCTTATGTAAGGGGAGGGCAGGGGAGGACAGGAAGGAAGGAAGCAGAGACAGTGGCTGGCACAGTTGGGCGGCTAAGGGGACACTCCGGAGGCTGTGGGGAGGAGTGGGCTTTGGCAGAAGGGCAGGGATCCCCTCCTCACAAGGCAGATGAGACAGGACTTGTCTTATCACTGAACGCAAGGTGTTCCCCCGTTTTACCTCCAAACAGAATACAGTGAAGTACAGGCAGGTAGCCTTGATGCGAGGGATGCCAGCCTCCAGGTGGGACCTGGGGATCCCTTGGAATCACAACGCATCTCCGGACAACAGAGATCAGTTCCCTTGGAGACAATGGATGCTTTGGAGGGTGGACTCTATGGCGTTGTACCCCACTGGAGGTCCCTGTCCTCTTCAGGCTCCATCCCCAGATCTTCAGGAGTTTCCCAACTTGGATCCAGCAACCCTACCCCCCCCCCTCCCCGCCCCCCAATCCCTTGCCAGAGACCAGGGTGGAACTTACAACCTTACTCGATGCTGTTGAAATGGGGACTCTCTTGGGTTCAGCTAAAGGGTATCATGGACCTGTGGCATGGCTGTAAAAACACCAGTGCTTGGAAATCGATGACTGTTTGTGGGGTAGCAAATAACATGGCTTCTGCCTAGAGCTGCCAGCATCCAGGTGGGGGGAGCCTGGCCATCTCCTTGGATTACAACTCACCTCCAGACTACAGAGATCAGTTCCCCAGGAGAAAATGGCTTCTTTGGAGGGTGGACTCTACCGCATTATATCCCACTGAAGTCCGTCCCCAAACCCCACCCCATCCCTCCAAATCTCCTGGAATTCCCTTACCCAGGGATGGCAGCCCTAGATTCTGAAACTCTCACCACTCCCACCTCTCGTGGCTCTCATGCAGCAATGATGAGCCATTCAGAGCAGGTCTGAGTCCAATGGTCCCTCTAAGCCAGTGGTTCTCAACCTGGGGATTGGGACCCCTTTTGGGGTCGAATGACCATTTCACAGGGGTCGCCGACTGGCGTCTGAGCCCGCCCCACCCCTCCCCGCCAGCAGGAAATGGCCCTGCGCTCGATCAAGTGCGAGGTCTGGCCTCCCGGCTCTTTGCCCTCAAAGGGAGCTTTCCCTTTAAGGGCAAAGAGCAGGAGTTGGTTGGGGCCGGAGCCCCGCCCCCTGCTTCCAGCAGCCCTTCCAGCAGGGGCCACGAGGAGGAAGAAGCCAGCAGGTAAGTCAATGGCCGCTTCCCCCTCCCCGCCACCACCTTTAGGGCGCTCTGCTGTCGCCTTCCCTGGGCTCCATGCCAAAGCACAGAGCCCAGGAAAGGCGGCAAAAGACCCCCCGCCTTCCCTAGGCTCCGCACCAAAGCACAGAGCCCAGGAAAGGTGGCAAAAGCCGCCCCCCTGCTGCCTTCCCCAGGCTCTGTGCCAAAGCGCAGAGTCCAGGAAAGGTGGCAAAAGCCGCCCCCGCCTTCCCTAGGTTCCACGCCGAAGCGCAGAGCCCAGGAAAGGTGGCAAAAGCCCCCCCAACTACCTACCTTCCTTCCGTCCTCTCTCTCTCCCTCCCACCTTTCTCTCTCTCTCTTCCCCCTTTCTCTCTCTCTCTCCCCCCTCTCTCTTCCCCTTTCTCTCTCTCTTCCCCCTTTCTCTCTCTTCCCCCCTCTTTTCCCCCTTTCTCTCTCTCTCCCCCCCTCCCCCCTAACTGCAACAGCCTCTCCCCCCCACCGACCTTTTTTTTCTCATGGCATTTTCTGTTGAAGAAAAGTAAGTCTGAAGCCTGAGTGTTTGTTTTGTCTTGTGGGGAATAGCTTGCAAATATATGTGTGTCTAAAGTCTGTATTAAAGTTGTTTGGTGCTAACTGCCATGCAAGAGAAAACTTCTGAAAAAGTAGCTTAATTGTAGTGTGTTTTGGCAGAATTTTATTATTGGGGGTCACCACAACATGAGGAACTGTATTAAAGGGTCGCGGCATTAGAAAGGTTGAGAACCACTGCTCTAAGCTGTGGAGTCTTGTGAGCAAACATTCTACTTCATGAGCGACTGGCATTAAAGTTGCGAGTGGGTGATTTGGCTGCTGCATAAATTAGTTTGTTCTGGAGCCATCCTTCCTGAGCTACGACAAAAATGTGTGTGAGCCGGAGGCTCAAAAACTGTGTGCTAGCTCACACTAACTCAGCTGAGAGGGAACACTGGGCTTGAGTCTCTTGGCAATAGTTAAGGATTCTCCTACTGCAATTCCAGGTACGCTGCAACCTAGGGTTGCCAACTCGAGATTGGAAAATTCCTGGAGATTTGGGGGGGGGGGTGCCTGAGAGGGACGGAGTCCGGGGAGGAACCTCAGCAGGGATGTGATGCCTCCAAAGTATCCATTTCCTGTGGTCTGGACACCAGTTGTAATTCCAGAAGAAGTCCAGCCCCCTGAAGCTTGGTAACCCTACCACAATCCCCACTACCTATATGTGGCACGTGTGGCCACTTTGAACTACCACCAAGCAAGGGAGAGCCGTGGGAGGGCTTTTTGTGTGTGTGTGGCTAGGCCATATAACCAGCTCAAAGAGGAAAAGCCACAGCTTCTTCTGTTGCTTAGCAACCTCCAGCCAGACAGGGCCCAAGGCCTGCAGTCTCCACGTGGCCTAGCCACTGACTAGAGGATGACAGAGGGTGGCTCTTGTGTTGCCTAGCAACCAGCTTGAGGGGGACGTAGAGCACTGTGATGTCTTTTAGCCCTCGCGCTGGCCCTTCCCGTCCCGCCCCACAATGCATCCCTTTGGTTTTGCCCCTTGGCACAAACTAGATGCCCCTTGCCGCCCGCTGAGGTCCCTTTTCTGTCCTTTGTCTCCATCATTCCTGGCTAAAGATGTGCATCTGTCCCGACCCCAGACGTTTCCCGCCAGTCTCAGCAGCACGCCCTCAGTTTGGCTACTACTGCCCTACAATCCAAACCGCCCGACCCCCCTTGGCTGTTCAGAGCCAAATGCCATTTGTGGGGCACGGATGTTCTCCACAGCCAGCTCTCTTCCCTCCCCTCTGCAATACCAGCCCCCAATGTATCCCTTCAGGAAACAGTTGTTTATGAGCTTCTGGTGGGGGAATTGATTAACGGTTCCCGTGGGAAGTGGGGGCTGGGGGGGGGGGTGTTTTTTTGCCGCCGGCGGGAGTGAATCAATTTGCGGCATCGATTTTTCACGCACTGCGGCAGAAACGGGAGATCGAGGGGATGGCGGGAAGATGAATTCCCCTGCGGTCAGCCGGCATATGCAGCAACCTAGGCCACAAAGACAGCCCACACCACTACTTATATGCCCCAGCTATCTAACGATAACACCATCGCAAACTCAAAAATCTGTACTTTTCAGCAGTGAAATCTGCCCAAAATATTAATGGGAAATCTCTCTCTCTCTCTCTCTCTCACACACACACACACGATTGGAGGGTATAGATTTAGGTAAAAACCAAATCTTCTCTAGTATGGTTGCCAGGTCCGGGTCGGAAAATACCTGGAGACTTTGGGGGTGGATCCAGGAGAGGGCAGGGTTTGGGGAGGGGAGGGGCCTCAGCATGGTACAATGCCATAGAGTCCACCATTCAAAGCAGCCATTTTCTCCATGGGAGCTGCTCTCTGCCAGCTGGAGATCGGTTGTAAAAGCAGAAAATCTCCACCTGGAGGATGGCAACCCTATTCTCTCGCCAAAGCTTGGAGAGAGGACATTGTGGGGTAAGTGGCTCACAACTGCTTCTGAGTTACTTCTTTGACCGCAAGGAACAGGGTCTGAAATTCAGGGTGGGAAAGCAAAATTGAGATTTGGCAGCTGCATCTTGTAGATCAAACTGTAGAAAAGAGCAAACCAGGGCACCTCCTTCTGTTCAAGACATCTGCTCCATGTTCCTAGGGTAGACCCCCTGCTTGATTTTATTTCATTTGTTCTTGTCCCTTCTGCTCCCTCCTGAGTCTCTTTGGAGTGAGCGAGCATGAAAAGAGAAGCAAAGGCCTGTCCCCGGGGCCTGTCTAATTCCAGCTGGGGTGCCACATCACCCATAGGTTTGCCAGCACTGGGTTGGGAAATATTGGAGATATTGGAGGTGGAGCCTGAGAGAGGCGTTTGGAGAGGGGAGGGACTTCAGTGGGGCATAATGCCATAGAGTCCCACTTCCAAAGTGGCCATTTTGTAATAGCAGGAAATCTCCAGCCACCCCCTGGAGGTTGGCAAGCCTATCGACCTTTGTTGCTGGAAAGGAATTTAACACTGGTTACAACCAGTGTTGAAAGCTACTAGGCAACAGACAAGATATCTCTCATTGCTTGGAAGAACCGGATTTAAGAGGGGCGGATGAAGGGAGGAGGGATAGGAGGGCTTTTATCAAAGCACAGGCTGGCAAAGTAGATGGATTATAACCCACACGCTGCAGCGAGTGACCATTTCAGCAGCAGCGGAATTCCCCACACTGACGTTCTTAAACCTGTGTGTTACATGACATTTTCTGCTGTCGATTTTTCTTCACCAGGCAAAACCGCAAAGTTTTCTCCTTCTTACCCTGCGTTTTCGGAACCCCCAGTTTTAGTGAGTTCCGAAAATGCGGGGTAAGGAGAAAACATCGGACTTGAGCCCGGTGAGAAAAAAATCAACCGGGGAAAATTTCACTTAATGCACAGATTTAAAACCATCAATACAGGGAATTTCACTACTGCGGAAACGGTCAGTGAGAAAGCCGGGCATGAATTTGGCAAATCGGCATTAAAATCCTTACTCAGCCACAGACTGACCGGATATTTCGGGTCACAACTGCTTCCCTGCATTAGTTTCATAGAACCGTGGAGTTGGAAAGGACTTCCAGGGTCATCTAGTCCAACCCCCTGCACAGTGCAGGAAATTAGATAAACACAGGGCTTTTCTTGTAGAAAAAGCCCAGCAGGAACGCATTAGCATAACAGGCCACACCCAACAGCAGAAACTCATTAGCATATTAGGCCACACCCCCATGTTACCAGAAGAGTAGTCATCCAGCCACACCCGCCTTTTGCTTCTTATTCTGTTTACCTTGTTTGTTGTCAAAACCCAGGGCTTTTTTTGTAGTAGGAATTAATTTGTGTGTTAGGCCACATACCCCTAAAGTAGCCAGTCCTAATGAGTTTCTGCTGTGGGTGTGGCCTATTATGCTAATGAGTTTCTGCTGGGGGTGGCCAATTCAGGAGCCAGCCGGAACTCTGTTCCCGTGAGTTCCTGCCCAAAAATAGGCCTGGATAAACATACGGAGCAGAGGTCCATCAGTGGCTATTAGCCACCAAGTTTGTTTGTTTGTTTGTTTGTTTGTTTTTCAAATTTATATGCCGCCCTCCCCGTGAATGGGCTCAGGGCAGCTTACAAGGGCACACAGGCCAATACAATACATTAAAACAGATAAAATCAACTAAAACAATACCCATAAATACAATAAATTACAGTATAGATAGGAACTCTCAGTCTGGGGCAAGTAATGCTCTGTATTCTTGGTGCTTGGGGGGGGGCAACAGTGGGAGGGCTTCTAGCATCCTGGCCCCACTGCTGGACCTCCTGAGGGCACCTGGTGTTTTTGGCCACTGTGTGGGAGTGTTGGACTGGATGGGCCACTGGCCTCGCCCAACATTGGCTTCTCTTATGTTCTTATTCACAAATACCTCCTCCCACACACCCCAGCGACTGCTGTTCCATGTCCACAAGATGGCAAAAAAACCTCCAGAATCTCCAGCCAAACTGGCCTGGAGAAAAATTGCTTCCTGACCCCAAAGTGGCGATCAGCATTTCCCTGGGTGTGTAAGAAAGGGCCACGAGAACTAAGCACTGATGCCACCCTCCCTGCCCTCCGTTCTCATGATCTGCCTAAGTTCACAGAATCAGCATTGTTGTCGGATGGCCATCTAGCCTCTGTCTGAAAACTCCAAAGAAGGAGAGCCCACCACCTCCCGAGGAAGCCTGTTCCACTGAGGAACCACTCTGTCAGGAACTTCTTCCTAACATTTAGCCGAACATTCTTCTGATTTCATTTCAACCCACCAGTTCTGGTCCGACCTTGGATAAGGTTACCAAGAGCTGGCTAGGAAATTCCTGGAGATTTGGGGGGGGGGGGCGCCTGGGGAGGGCAGGGTATGGTGAGGGGAAGTAGCTCAGCTGGGTACAATGCCTCGAGTCCACCCTCCAGGTTGGGAACTGATCTTTGTAGTCTGGAGATCAGTTGGCAAACCTAGGCTAGGAAGGGATGGCATGCCATACCACTGGGTAATGGACACAGGACTAAGGAAACAGAAAAGTCGAACGCAATACCAGAGCACAGAGGGAAACCTTCTGTGGGTGGCATCTTTCATACCCCTCACTTACTGGCTCCATCCTGTCGCTCGACTTGTAATAATTCAGCAATTATGCTGAGCTTCGTTTGTTTCTCAGGGAGCAGGAAGACACCGCCCCCCCCTCCCCATCTGTGGCTGAGCCCCAGGAAAAGTTGTCGGTTTTGGCCAACCGTGCATTTGAGAAGGTGTGCAGCTACCATAAAGCGGGTCAGTACAGTACGGTTCTCTCTGGCTGCCCAGATCCCAAGTGTGAGGATTTCCAAGCATCGCTACCAAGGGGCATAGAGTTTAAAAACTCCCAGGGGGGAGGCTCTTCTGTGCGTGCGCGCTTTGCGCACACGCCCGCCGGGACCATGTCCCACCACCACCGCTGCCCCCGCCTCCCCCCCCTGCCTGACCACTCCTGCTTCCGTCCCTCCGTCTGTCCAGGGTCCAGCTGGACATTTGCTTAGCTGGCCCCTGGACGGACGGAGGGAGGGTCGGAGTGGCCAGGTGGGGGGGGGGGAGAGAGAGGCGGCGGCCCTAGGAAGGGCCGAGGGAGGCGCGGCGGAGGGCGCACTGTTTCCCCGGGGGGGCTTAGTCCCCCCCGGGAAATTTCAGGGGTGGCTCGAGCCCTCGAGCCCCCCCGTAGTTGACGCCTATGCCAAGACCCCTTTTTTAAAAAAATGGGACAAACCATGTGATCCATCACCGAGCTCCCCCCCCCCCAACCTCTTAACTAAAACCAGCAAGCAAGGTGAGAAAATGTCTTGCACTTATCCAGACCCTTCAAAAGTATGGTCAATGTTGCTAATGTTTAACAGCCCCGCCCCCAGTCTTTAAAAAACCTCTCTCCTTATGCCAACTCATTTCACTGCTAGTTATATTCCAAATAAGGGGTCCTCTCTTAGGCCTACCAACCCCCGATGAGCATCTTCTCATTACACAGGTTTGGGGGCAATAAAACACCCGCGTCCTCCCTTCACCGTTCACCGCTTTGCCCCCTCACTTCCCCCTGCAGGAGGCATCATTTTGCCAGGGGACTCCCCAGGGCAGACAGGCTCTCCATGGCAACAGCACCGGAGGACGGTGGGATGTGCCAGCCGGCTGGCGCAAGCAGCATTCCCTGAAGAAGCCAAAATCCTGATCTGAACTTGGCACACATCTCCCTCCCACCGTGCCCGCCTCTTCGGCTGCCGCTGCGCACGTAACACACACCCACCAGGGACCATGTGCTATAAATAGCCACTGGGGGATGTTATCTGCTTAGTGGCCTGATAGGGGTGGAGGGAAGGGCGCTTAGCTGGGGAAGACAGGAGCTGCCCAGGACCCAGGGCAGCTCTGGGAGAAGGGAAGAAATCAGGGACTGCAATGGGATGTGGACTCCAGAGTGCTCTAGAGTGGGGTGGAACAGGTAAGAGCAAAGGATCCTGGGAGCCAGAACGCCCAAGTTCTTTGGGAAGACATACTCAGTGGGCCAGAAGAACAGATTTAGAGTCCAGTGGCACCTTTAAGACCAACAAAGGTTTATTCAAGGTATGAGCTTTCATGTATGTGCACACTTTTTCAAATGGGCCAGCGCAAAGGACTCTGGAAGCAAGACTCCCGAGTTCCCCAGAAACAAGAAACTGCAGAAAGAGCTTGCAGGAAATGGTGCTCAACAATTCCAGAGGAATGGAGTGGGCTAAGGGGGGAGATCCTGGAAATTCAAACTCCTAAAGTTCTGGGAATGGGATCTACTGGGTCAGAGCAGGAACTGGCCTTTCTAAAACAAAAGAAGCAAGGGGATGAAACGCAAGAGGCGGGGGGGAGAGGGGGCATCGGCAGAACTCCTGGGTCTGAACTGACCTTTTAGTTGGGGGAAGAGGAATGCTCCGCACTCCCGTGGGCAGAGATTATACTGACTCCTTATGGTCAAATTTGGGACAGGCTTGTTGGACGGCCACAGGTTAATCCTTCTCTGGAAATGCTTCCCCCCCCCCCCAACGCCCAATTAGGCTGGGAGCCACTACTTTCGCTGGCTGCCAAGTTGGCGAAAGGTCAGCAAGGCATCAGCAACCGGCTGGCAGGAAGGGGGGGAGGGTGGGGGTGCTTCTGGGGCACATGTCCAAGAGAGCAGGGCCTAGCTTTCCATCCAGTATAACGAGGGCCAACCAGGGAATCCCAAAGGGGCAGCAGAGAGTCACTTGTGAAGGCAGGGAACCGTGCACAGCCGATGTCCCACTTCCTTTCAAAGGGGAGATTCCAGATGAAGGGGCTTGCAAAAACAGCTGAAGGGCCTGCAGGAAACACCAATATCAGATCACCCTTAGGTCAGTAAGTGAAGGAGATGGATCTCCTCTTCCTTATGGTCACTGACGCCCCAAATCCAGGGTCCGGGACCCCAAAGCAGTTACTCCTCTTATACTGATCAATGGTGACACCCGGTGGCCATTTGGCTTCATCACAGCGACAATCGGGTTCATTCAGGCATCAAAACGCCTGCTCAGGTCCTTCAGTAATCAGCCGGTTTCGGTGCTTCTTTGTTTTGCTTGGCTGTGAGACTCAGCGCTTGCATACAAACCCCCCATCTTCCGCATACAAAGTCCAACACTGATCTCAAATGCCGGAGGCCTGGGTGTGGGGTGCTCCGTCAGTAAGGGACGAGCACTTGACACATGGCTCAGAAGTACCCTGGGTTTCAACAGGTGGATTCAAGTCCAGTAGCACTTTAGAGAGCAACAACTTCAGGGCATGAGCTCTTGAGAGCCAAAGCTGCCTTCATCAGACCAACTTTTGTCGGTCTCTAAGGTTCTGCGGGACTCAAATCCAACTGTTCTACTGCAAACCAACTTGAGTGTTGTTGTTGTTGTTCAGCCGCACAGTTGAGTCCAGCTCTTCACAACCCCCATGGACCACATCACGCCAGGCCCTCCTGTCTTCTGTTGTGCTCCAGAGTTTGCTTAATTTCATGTCTGTTGCATCAATAACACTGTCTGACCATCTGATCCTTTGCCGTCCCCTTCTTCTTTGACCTCCAGTCTTTCCCAGCATCAGGGTCTTCTCCAGCGAGTGCTCCCTTCTCACTTGGTGGCCAAAGTATTTGAGCTTCAGCTTCAGTACCTGGCCTTCCAGGGAACAGTCAGGGTTGATTTCCCTTAGAATTGACTGGTTTGATCGCCTTGCAGTCCAAGGGACTCTGAAGAGTCTTCTCCAGCACCATAATTCAAAAGCATCTATTCTTCGGTGCTCAGCCTTTCTTACGGTCCAACTCTCGCAGCCATACATCACTACTGGGAATACCATGGCTCTGGCCATGCGGACTTTCGTTGGCAGGGTGATGTCACTACTTTTTATTATGCTGTCTAGGTTTGCCATCGCTTTCCGCCCAAGGAGCAGGCGACTTTTAATTTCATGGCTGCAATCACCGCCTGCACTTCTGTAGACGTCACTGGCAGCTCATGTACCATACAGGTGGGTGAATTATGTACGTTATTTATAGTCCACCTTTCTCACAGGGACTCAAGGTGGATTACACATCGACAGTCAGTACAGTTGCCTCAATGGGACATTCAGTAACCTGGTGCATTAGAATTTTAGAAGTCTGGAACCATCAGGAAGAACTGAAGCACAGCACAGGTATTCACATGACACATTAAGCAGTGCAGAAGTTACATAAATAGGATCCTGCTTACAATAAGCTACACGCAGCAGTATAGATCACAGTCCCTAATCCTTTATCCGAGAAAGTTTTGCAAAACCATTTTGTACAGTGCAACCCTAGGGAGAGGGCTGTGGCTCAGTGGCAGAGCGTCTGCTTGGCATGCAGAAGGTCCCAGGTTCAGTCCCCAGCATCTCCAGTTGAAAGGATCAGGTGGTGGGTGATGGGAAAGGCCTCTGCTTGAGCCCCTGGAAAGCCACTGTGCCAGTGTGAGTAGACGATACTGACCTTGATGTCCTAATTTTTAAGAGCTCTTTCGCTAGTTCCTAACTGTGTATCTAATGCTTGGATACGATTGGAGTCTGGTAATCTTAGGTCTGAAGCTAGGGTTTGTATTCTATCTATCTATACGTGGCTGAAAGGTCATTTCAATCCACAAGGCTTGCTTCCCCTGATATCCCAGGATGATTTCAAATCCAGTTGGATTAGGGCAGTTTACTTTCATATTCATAGAATTGGTTTTTCACCCCAGCTTCTTTTATCCTATGGCTTTGAACAAGCCAAAGGGCTAATTGAACAAAGAGTTGAGGATATTGAGAGACAATCTGATATCTCTAAGGTTTCAAAACTCGGGGTGTTGCTAAATATCAAAAGCGCCATTGAGCCGGCAACGTATTTGACTTCAGTGGAGGGAAAGAACTCTGGAAGGGCATTTGCTCTAGCTAGATGTTCTGCCCTTCCGTCTGCAGTTATGCAAGGCAGGTACAATAAAAAACCCTACCCTGAAAGGTTATGTTCATGCACTTCATGTGAGGTTGAATCGGTAGAGCACGTATTTTTCAGTTGCCCATTCTACAGAGAGGCTCGTCTTAAAATTATTACCCCATTAGTTGATAGGATACCTGGTCACATTAATACAAACAAAGCAAGGCTTCACTGGCTTCTATCAGATAAGAATGCAGAGACTACACAGTCAGTAGCTGAGTTCTGTGCACTGATTCTTAGATTGCAGGAGTTGCATTTTAAAAGTTTTTAAATTTAGATTTTTATTCTGTATGTTATCTCTGTTTTTCTCCCTCTTTCTCATATTATGTTTATATTGTATGCTGGTCTTCAGACCGTAATGATAAAACAAACTAAACTGACCTTGATGGACCGAGAAGAAGAGAAGAAAAAGAGATTGGATTCACACCCCGCCCTTCACTCGGGGTCTCAGAGCAGTTTACAATCTCCTTTCCCTTCCCCTCCCCACAACAGACACCCTGTGAGGCAGGTGGGGCTGAGAGAGCTCTTTCTAGAACTGCCCTTGAGAGAACAGCTCAGAGAGAACTTGTGACTGACCCAAGGTTACACCACCAGCTGCCTATGGAGGAGGAGGGGGGGAATCAAACCCAGTTCTCCCAGATTAGATTCCACACTCCTAACCACTACACCAATCTGGCTCTCTGATTCGGTATACGACAACTTCTTGTGTTATTTCCTGAAAGGACTTACTGGGCCAGGCAGCTTCACTGAATGATGTGGCCGAATTCCAGCACTAATGCTGGATCTTCTGTTACTCAAGCTGCCCCAAGTAAACCTACCTACATCCAGGTGCTTCTGGGCCTAGGAAAACTTTCACAATGGGTGAACCTTATGTATACCCAAAGGAGCCATTGGGGAGACAGATGCCAGCATAGGTGAATAAATGCTGTGAAGAAGAATCAATGTAAAATTGTGCTATAGCATTTCATTTGGGGGGAGCTTGTCTCTGCCACACAAAATAAATTCTGGAGCTGAACACATATTGGGCCTTTCTCTCCCCTACCCACTGGTTTAAAAGCAACTGGCCCTGACCTGGACAGGATCTCATCAGATCTCAGAAGCGAAGCAGGGCCAACCCTGGGAAGTACTTGGATGGGAGACCTCCAAGGAATACCAGGGCTGGAACACAGAGGCAGGCAAGCGAGCCACCTCTCTGAAAATGTCCAAGCCCCAGTAGGGGTCGCCAGAAGTCAACCATTACTTCCAGGCATGCGCACGCACAAATGCTTATACACTAAAAAAAAAATTATATAAAAAAAATTAAAAGCGATTGTGGGGGGATTTTTTAATTGTGAAAGTAGCAGAAAGGGAGAAGAACTGCCCCTTCCGTAATGCCACAGCTCCAGCCCACATCAGGACCCCTGCAGCTGCAGGAGACACCCTTCTTAAATCCAAATGGCATTGTGCAAAACTCAGGGGTGCTGCAATGTTTTTTGCCACAGTGTGTGGTTCCCCCCCCCCCATACCTCTCCATGCAGGATTTCTGCTCTGTACAAGCCTATGAGAGATCTACCCAACCCATGCATTAATCCAGGCCAAGTGTTTGAGAGCCAGTGTGGTATATGGTTAGCAGCAGGAGTGTCAAACATACGGCCCATGGCCAGAGCTGGCTTTCTCATCCGGCCCACAAGCAACTGGTCATTACCGCTGTTGCCAGATGACAGAGGCTGTGCGTTATGTCCCTGTACACTGCCCCAGTAAAGAAGAAGAAGAAGAAGAGATTGGATTTACATCCCGCCCTTCACTCAGTTAGAGTCTCAGAGCGGCTTACAAACTCCTTTCCCTTCCCCTCCCCACAACAGACACCCTGTGAGGTGGGTGGGGCTGAGAGAGCTCTGAGACAACTGTCCTTGTGAGAACAGCTGGTACAGAGCTATGGCTTGCCCAAGGTCATCCAGCAGGTGCAAGTGGAGGAGTGGGGAATCAAACCCAGTCCTCCCAAATTAGAGTCCGCACACTTAACCGCTACGCCAAACTGGCTCTAATGCGTAATGGGCGGTAGAAGTGGGAGGGTGGCCATTGGGGAAATACTTTAAGGAAATACTGCAAGATTGTTAATGTTTTAAGCATATTTGTATTTTGAGTAAAAAATAAATAAATTATTAATTGGGTTTCCCTGTGTCCTTTTAAAGTTCATATCTCCCATATCTGGCATTACATTTTATGGCACACAGCGCCCGGCCCGACAAAGTGACATTTATGTCAGATCCGGGCCTCATAGCAAATGAGTTGGACACCTCTGGGTTCGAGTGTCAGACCACGATCGGAGAGGCCAGGGTTCAAATTGCCATTCTGCCATGGAAGCCAGCTGTGTCGCCTTGGGCAAGTCATGTACACTCTCCGGGTCCATTGTGAAGATAAAAGGGAGGAGGAGGAGGATGGCGCAAGCCATTCTAGAGTCCCCACAGGGGAGAGCAGTCCGGTTAGAACAGATAAAAGGAAGTACTTCTTCACCTAAAGAGTGATTAACACATAGGATTCACTGCCACAGGAGCTGGTGGCGGCTACAAGCATGGATGGCTTCAAGAGGGAATTGGATAAACATACGGAGCTGAGGTCCATCAGTGGCTATTAGCCACAAGGTATAGATAGGAGCTCTCGGACCGATTTCACATGAGTCGCTGCTCCGGCGTCGTTCTTCCCTTTGCCCCGATTGTGTGCTTGAATTTCCCGCTATTTGCCCCGCACCACATTTTGACCCGTGGCTTCGCCCGAATTCCCCTGCGGCTTCTCTGATCCTGTTTTTTTAGTCAAAATGTGGCGCGGGGCAAATAGTGGGAAATTCAAGCACACAATCGGAGCAAAGGGAAGAACGACGCCGGAGCAGCGCCTCGTGGGAAATTGGTCTCAGTCTAGGGCAAGTGATGCACTGTATTCTTGGTGCTTGGGGGGGGGCAACAGTGGGAGGGCATCTAGTGTCCTGGCCCCACTGCTGGATCTCCTGGTGGTACCTGGTGTTTTTGGCCACTGTGTGACACAGAGTGTTGGACTGGATGGGCCACGGGCCTGATCCAACATTGGCTTCTCTTATGTTCTCAAATACAAGGCATAAATGAAATCAAAAAATAAAATAGATGGTCCGCTCCTGTTTTTATTTATCAATGGCTCGACTGAAAGAAAGCCTTCTGGGAAGAGCAAGAGGGCACTCAATGTTTTTTTATCCCTCCATCCAATGAAGATGAAAATGAAGATGAAGAAGAAGAGGAGGAGGAGGAGCAGCAGCAGCAGTGAGATAAGTCACATCATGTCGAACGCCGAAACATATTTCACACAATCGTCTCATCGTTTTAACTTGGCTCATGCATAAAACTCTTTTTCAGCATCAGCAAACAGGGCTCATTAATTCCCAAAGCTGTTTTTGAAAAAGGACAGCCAACCAGTTGTTAACATGAAGAAGAAGATATTGGATTTATACCCCACCCTTCACTCGCAGTCTCAGAGTGGCTTACAATCTCCTTTCCCTTCCCCTCCCCACAACAGTCGCCCTGTGAGGCAGGTGGGGCTGAGAGCGCTCTTTTGAGAACTGCTCGTGAAAGAACAGCTCTGAGAAACTTGTGACTGACCCAAGGTCACTCCAGCAGCTGCACGTGGAGGAGTGGAAGATCAAACCTGGTTCTCCCAGATTAGAGTCCGCGCTCCTAAACACTGCACCAAACTGGCTCTCTGATAGGTCTTCCGACTCACCAGTTTGCATGCCAGAATGGGGGGGTCACTGCCATCACACACCCATCAAACCTGCATTAGGAGATCCCCACAACAAAATGCCACAGAATTGCGTATTGCCGTGCAATTCTATGCAGCAAAAGGAGTTCTCACACTGGCATTGCCAACCAAAAAGGCAAAGCAAGGCCGAATCTGTGCCAAGAGCAAGCCCACATTTTGCCATTTAGCATCCAGAGGTGGTCTCCAGCAATTGGCCCCATACTTTTAACTAAGAGGCCAACAAACAGTCCTTTTAAGATCGGTCTACACTGACTCCACACAGTGTCCTTCCCCGCCATGCATCTCCCTCCAACAGCTCCCCATTGCCGCTGCCACCGCCAACAACTTCTGGCCTTAAGAGCCAACTTAGTATTTCTCAGCTGTCAGATCCCATTAGCTCACACAGGCCAATGAAGCTGCAGGGACACAGAAGCAAAGCTGGTGAAGGACAGGAGAGCCAGCCTATCTATCCATTCTGCCCTGCCCCGTCCCTTTTGCATTCCTGCAGTTCCATCTCAAGGCCAGAGAGTTCTGATTGTCCAGAAATGGGAGGCGTCTGGCACCCTAGGCAACCTTTTACTTAGTTATTAAGACTCTCATATCCCATCTTTCCTTGAGGTTCAAGGCAGTTTACAATAATAGTTGAAGCCATTTTCAGTTAAAACCAGAGAGAGAGAGAGAGAGAGAGAACATGTTAAGTGCCATCAAGTTATTTCCGACTTATGGCAACGCTCTGAATTGGGGTCCTCTGAAACGTTCTCTCGGTAGCAGCCTTGCTCAAGTCTTGCAAAGCAAGGGCTGCAGCTTCCTCAATTGAGTCAGTCCATCTCATGTTGGGTCCAGTGTTCTCTCTAAGCTCAGTTAGTGTGAGCTAGTTTTTTAGCCTCCGGCTCACACATTTATTTATTTATTATTTTACATTTGTACCCCGCCTGTCCAGCAATGCCAGCTCCACACATTCTTGTCCTAGCTCAGGAAGGACGGCTCCAGAGCAGACTAGTTTATGCAGTAGCCAAATCGCTCGCTCACAACTTTAATGCCAGTGGCTCACACAGTAGAATTTTTGCTCACAAGACTCCACCGCTTAGAGGGAGCATTGGTCGGGTCTTCCTCTTTTCCTGATGCTTTCAGCTTTTCCTAGCATTGTTGCCTTTTCTAGCGACTCTTGACTTCTCTCAACGTGACCAACGTTCAAGAGCCTCAGTGAAGTCATTTTAGCTTCTAGGGGCAGTCCAGGATTGGTTTGCTCTGGGCCCCACTTAGTTGTCTTTTTGGGTGTCCGCTTTTGAGTACTGATAAAATGAGACAGCAAGCCCCAAATCTCAAAGGGCCCAAAGCTCCTCTCCTAACTATAGAGATCTCTTTCCCTGGAGAAAATGGATGTTTCGGAGGACGGACTCTATGGGGTTGTACCCCACTGAAGTCTCTGTCCTCCCCAAGCTCCATCCTCAAATCTCCAGGAGTTTCCCAACCTGGATTTGGGCACCCTACCCTCACATCCCCTGCCAGTGCCCAGGGGGGAGCCCGACAACTCTACAAGTAGGGGCCTTCTGCATGCCAAGGGGATGCAGGACAGAAGGAAAGAGGAGGGGTGTTCAGCCGCCCTCCCTTGTTTTCTTGATGTGAAATGGCCCAGGGCAGCAGCACCTGCAGAGTGCCCTTCTGGGTCACCAGATTTATGACATTCCACTTCCGGACAGCAAAGGGTCACCAGGGAAGGGAATTGGTTTGTGTCTGGAGCGGACGTTTTCCACAAGGTATGGGAAAAGCTGCACCAACACCTTCTGCAGTTCATGCAGGGCGAAGGGCCACCTTTCTTGACTCAGGTGAGGGAGGCAGATGTACCAGCTAGGGTTGCCAGCGCCAGACTGGGAAATTCTGAGAGATTTGGGGGGTGGAGCCTGGGCAGGAGGTCTCAGTGGGGTTTAATGCCATAGAGCGAAGTCTCCAGACCAGCCATTTTCTCCAGGCGAACTGATGTCCGTTGTCTAGGGATCAGTTGTAATTCCTGGAGATCTCCAGGCCCCACCTGCAGGTTGGCAGCCTCACGCCTCACTTAGCACAGCCGTGAAATCCATGAAATTGGACTCCTCCCAATCCCCTGTCCTCGACCCCTCCCTAGAACTTTATGCTCTATTCCAGCTGAAGAAGAGGAAGCCCTTGCCCCCCCCACCTTCATGACCCAGATTTTCTGCTATAGCAGCTGGTGGCCTCACATGACAAGAAGGAAGAGGATTACGCCGGAGCACATTCCCTGCCAAGGAGGAAATGGGATTCCCCCCCTTCCGCTCTCAGGCAGAGAACAGGTAATTGATAAGGAATTCTGTTATCACCTCCCAAAAGTTTATAAACGTACCTTGCTCTCCCCAGGCTCCACCCCCAAATCTCCAGGAATTTCCCAACCTGGAGTTGGCAAGCCTAAGAAAATATGAAGAGCCCTCCTGGAGCAGATCAGTGGGCCATCTAGTCCAGCATCCTGTCTCACACAGTGGCCAACCAGTTCCTTTGGAGGGCCAGCAACAGGGCAGAGAGGCTGAGGCCTTCATGAGGACATAATGAGGAGAACCCTGCTGGGTCAGACCAGTAGTCCTTCTAGTCCAGCATCCTGTCTCACACAGTGGTCAACCAGTTCCTGGGCCAACAACAGGGCACAGAGGCTGAGGCCTTCCCCTGATAAGAACAGAAGAGCCCAGCTGGATCAGACCAGTAGTCCATCTAGTACAGCATCCTGTCCTACACAGTGGCCAGCAACAGGGCACAGAGGCTGAGGCCTTCCCCTGATAAGAACATAAGAAGAGCCCTGCTGATCAGACCATCTAGTCCAGCATCCTGTCCCATACAGGGGCCAACCAGTTCCTTTGGAGGGCCGGCAACAGGGCATAGAGGCTGAGGCCTTCCCCTGATAAGAACAGAAGAGCCCAGCTGGATCAGACCAGTAGTCCATCTAGTCCAGCATCCTGTCCTACACAGTGGCCAACCAGTTCCTCTGGAGGGCCAACAACAGGGCGTAGAGGCCGAGGCCTTCCCCGATAAGAACATAGGAAGAGCCCTGCTCGATCAGACCAATAGTCCATCTAGTCCAGCATCCTGTCCCACTCTATACCAGCCACTTTTCGGCTGAGGGATCCAATGCTGGGGAGAGGAGAAGTAGGAAGCAGAGGTCCATCAGTGGCTATTAGCCATGAAGTATCGATAGGAACTCCTGGTCTGGGGCGAGTGATGCTTTGTATTCTTGGTGCTTGGGGGGGGAGGGGCAACAGTGGGAGGGCTTAGGCTGCGAGCACACGGCCCCTTTAATCCGGGAGGGATCCCGGATGTAAAGGGGCCGCATTTTTCTTCCTGCGGGTTGGGATGTTTACACATCCCAACCCCGGCGGCAGCGTCGGCGGGAAAGGCTGCCGGGAAAGGCTGCTGGGAATGGCGGTGGAGGCGGCCGCAGCAGCGGCAGAAGCGGCAGTGGCCTGGTGAGTTGGGTTCCCCCCCCCTTTACACTTGGGCGCATGAGTGGCCATGCGCCCAAGTGTAAAAAGGGGGGGGGAATGGCGGGGGGGGGCCATCTGGACAGCCCGGCTCTCGCAATGCTTGCGAGAGAGGGCTGTCCAGAAGGCTGGAATGCGGGTTCCTCCCGCGACTCCCGGGAAAACACTAGTTTTTCCCGGGGTCGGTAAATGCAGGAGCAACCTGCATTGGAGCCCGCTTCGCTGAAGGACTCGCTGCGGGCCGTTGTGGACGGCCCCTTTAAATGCGGGAGGAAGCAGCCCTTCCTCCCGCATTAAAGGTCCATGTGCTCGCAGCCTTATAGAATCATACAGTTGGAAGGGGCCATACAGACCATCTAGTCCTACCCCCTGCCCAATGCAGGACCAGCCTAAAGCATCTCTGACACATATTCATCCACTCCAGCCTCTTCTTGAAAGCTGCCAGTGAAGGGGAGCTCACCATCTCCCTGGGCAGCTGATTCCACCTTTGAACTACACTGACCGTGAAAAAGATTTTCCTAATATCCAGCCGATACCCTTCTGCGTGTAATTTAAACCCGCTGCTTCGGGTCCTCTCCCCTGCTGCCAACTGGAACAGCTCCTTGCCCTCCTCCAAAGGAAAGCCTTTCAAATATTTAAAGAGAGCAATCCTGTCCCTCCTCAGTCTTCTCTTCTCCAAACTAAACATTCCCAAGGCCCTTCGCCTTTCTGCGTAGGGCTCAGTCTCCAGACCCCTGATCATCCTCATCGCTCTCCTCTGCACCCTCTCGATTTTGTCCACGTCCTTTTTAAAGTGAGGCCTTCAGAACTGCACACAGTACTCGAGGTGCGGCCTGACCAAAGCAGTCTACAGAGGGGCTACGACCTCCTGCGATTTCGATCCTATGGCCCTTTTAATGCAACCCAAGACTGAATTTGCCTTTTTTGCCACCGCATCACACTGATTGCTCCGATTTAGTTTACAGTCCACTCTTACCCCTAGATCTCTTTCGCATTCTCTACTCACCAGAAACATATCCCCCATTTAATATTTTTGTGGCCCAGATGTAGTACTGTGCATTTATCTTTGTTGAATTGCATCCTGCTCGCAACTGCTCACTTCTCCAGAGTATTCGGGTCTTGTTGAATTTTAACTCTAACTTTTTGGGTGTTTGCTACTCCTCCCAATTTGATATCATCAGCAAATTTAATGAGTAGCTCTTCGACCCCTTAATCCAGATAATTGATAAAAATACTGATAAGTACCGGGTGCAAAAACTGAGCCCTGCGGCACCCCACTGGACACCTCTCTCCAATCTGATGAAATGCCATTGACCACCACTCTTTGGGTGTGGTCCTCTAACCAGTTCCATATCCACCGAACTGTCCCATAGTCCAGACCACAGTCTTCCAGTTTGCCCATCAGAATGTCATGGGGAACCTTATCAAAGGCTTTACTAAAATCCAGGTAAATCACATCAACGGAGTTCCCGCAATCCAGTAAGCTCGTCACATGGTCAAAGAAGGAAACCAGGTTGGTCTGACAAGGTCTATTGGGATCTTCCCTAGATCACTAAATGGCCCTTCAGATGCTTACAGATCGATCCCTTTAAAATCTGCTTTAATATCTTCCCAGCAACAGAAGTTGGACTGACCAGCCCGTAGTTTCCTGCGTCATCCTTCTTCCCTTTCTTAAAGACTGGGGTGACATTTGCTCTTCTCCAATCTTGTGGCACATCCCCAGTCCTCCAGGAGGCTTTGAAGATGATGGACAGAGGCTCTGCAGGTTCATTAGAAAGTTCTTTGAGCACTCTTGGGTGCACACGATCTGACCCAGGGGATTTGTATTCGTCCAGTGCAGCCAGGTGCCTCTCCACAACCTCCCTGTCAATGTCAACTGGACGCTCAGGTGTCCTGTTATGTCCTCTACCACCTCTAGACGGGCTCCAGTTCTTCAGGGAGAAAACAGAGGCAAAAATGTCATTAGGCCTGTCAGCTTTTTCTCTGTCCTCCACCAGAGTTTCTCCTTCTACTCCCAAAAGCGGCCCAGTTGCCTCTTTTACCTTGCGTTTGCTTCTCACATATCTTTAGAAGTTTTTCTTATTGTTGCGAGCCCCCCCTGGCCAGACCCAACTCATACTGAGCTTTGGTTTCTCTGATGGCTGATCTACAGTACCTAGTAACTCTCATATACTCCTCTTTAGAGGTCTGACCTTCCCTCCATTTCCTGAACAGTTCATTTTTCTCCCTTAGCTTATTCTGAAGCTCTCGGTTCGTCCACATCGGTTTCTTGGAGCCCTTACCGTGCTTCTGTCTTGCATGGAATAGTGAGGGCTTGAGCTCGCGAAAGCTCATGTTTGAGAAGAGCCCACCCTTCACTCTCCCTTCCAGCACACTCCTCCACGGAATGACTCCCACCAAGCCTGAGTTCGTCGAAGTCGGCCCTACGAAAATCTAACCTACAAGTCCAGCTACGAAATTCCTTGACCCCCCACAGCAGGACACACTTCTAGTGTCCTGGCCCCACTGCTGGACCTCCTGATGGCACCTGCTATTTTTGGCCACTGTGTGACAGAGTGTTGGGCTGGATGGGCCACTGGCCTGATCCAACACTGGCTTCTCTTATGTTCTTCAGTGCAATCCTAAACAGAGTTAGATCCCTTCAAGCCTGTTGACATCACCAGGCTTAGAAGGGTACAAGTCTGCTTCGGATGGGCACTGCTTATGTGCCCCTAGGGATGCCAGCCTCCAGGTGGGGCCTGGGGATCCCTCAGAATCACAGTTCATCTCTGGACTACAGAGATCAATTCCCCTGGAGAAAGTGGATGCTTTGGAGGGTGCCTCTGTGGCACACTGTACCCCACTCAGGTCCCTGTCCTCCCAGGCTCTGCCACCCCCAAATCTCCATGAGCTTCCCAACTTGAAGCTGGCAACCTTACCCCCCCCCCATCCCCTGCGGGTAGCAACCCTCTGTGCCACAGTGACGCATTCCCATTTAGGGAAGAGAGTGTGGCAAAGCATGCCGGGTGTCTTGAACAGAATCCCAGAAGTGCCCTGTGACTTCAAATATATCTACCCACCACAACTGCAGGGGGTGCCGTAATACGGACTTCAACATGAAAGGATAAAGAAAGGACAAAAGGATAAAGACGAATGGTGCTACTGAGTAGCAGACGTGTGCGGCTTTTATTTCCAGGTCACAATATTATGCATCCTCTGGTCTCTGGACACACACAAACAGACCTCCTTCACAGAGTGTTGCCACAGTAGAACTGGTGCCACACTTGAGGAAGGGTTGTGGCTCAGCTGCAGAGCATCTGCTTGGCATGCAGAAGGTCCCAGATTCAGTCCTCCAGTTTAAAGAACCAGACAGTAGGTGACGTGAAAGACCTCCGCCTGAGACCCTGCAGAGCCGCTGCCAGTCTGAGTGGGCAGTACTGACTTTGCTGGAGCAAGTATAAGGCAGCTGCATGTGTCCACTTGTGAAAGTGGTACAACGGCGTTATATACTCTCGCGCACACTCCAAAGGAGATGCAACGCTAATGCCTCTGTTCCTTAGAACTTGAAATACATATATATTTTCAGGAAACCACAAGAGTTACCTTGCTGGCTCGGACTAAGGGTCGCCTCGTCTAGCGTTTGGCTTCCAACCACCATCAACCAGCCCACCTGCCCTGGGTAAGGTTGCCAGGTCCCCTCGCCGTCTTGGTGGGGGGATTTGGGGAGCATTCCGGGGTGGGCGGGACATCAGACGCGGCATCCCTGACATGATGAAATCATCTGGAAGTAATGACATCATGCCAGTGAAGTCGCACGCAATGCTCGGGGTTCTGGGCAAACCTCTACATTTCTTTGCTTTCAAAACCATAGAGTTTGCCCCAAAACCAGAGTGTCACCATATGACATCCTTGGTGCAATGATGTCATCCAGAAATGATGTCATCACACTGGGGATGTCACACGACGACCTCCCTGTTTACGGGTGGGGTTTCCCCAGCTGACCGACAGCAGATCGAAGCTCCCAAAAGCAGGGAAACCCCCCACTGGGACCTGGGGGCTGGCATCTCTAGCCCTATGGGTGCCCACAAGCAGAGCACAGAGATGACAGCCATCCGTTGGTTTCCAGGGGGAACAGCCTCAGTACAAAGAGGTGCCCCTTAAGCAGGGCTTTTTTTGTAGAAAAAGCCCAGCAGGAACTCATTAGCATAATAGGCCACACCCAACAACAGAAACTCATTAGCATATTAGGCCACACCCCTGACAGCGCAGCTCCCTCCCAGGATCGGCTTCCCCAGGTGCCCCGCAGCTTGCAGGGCACATGGGGAACCCAAGGGAAGGAAAGCAGTTTCTGGATTGGCTTCCCAAGGCGCCCCGCAGCTGTGGGGCACCTGGGAAACCTGAGGAGAGGGAAGGCAGTTAAAATGGCCTTCCCTTCCTGGATCAGCTTGGCTTTCCCAGGTGCCTCGCGGCTTGCGAGGCACCTGAGGAACCCAAGGAGGGGGAGGCTGTAGGCATGGCCAACTCAGAAGCCAGCTGGAACTCCGTTCCTGTGCGTTCCTGCCCCAAAATAGCCCTGCCCTTGAGTATCCTGGCTGGCAAATGCTTGACTTCTCCCTCCAGGCACATGTCTCCTCTTTTTTGCAAGGCATCTAAGCCACACACACACACACACACACACGTGTGTGAGCCAACTGCATTATGGGAAGAGGCATTTCTTTATGACTGCTCTAAGACTGCATAAATGAAATACATGAAATGGCGACAAGCAGGGATTACAAGACTTAGAGATATAATTAAAAATGGAAAAAGCATAACAAAATTAGAAATAGAAAAGAAATACAAAGTAAAACTGCCCTGGTATGAATACATGCAGATCCAGCACCTCGTGGATCATTTAAAAACAAAATACACCCTAGAATTTCAGTATACAGAAATGGAAAAATTTACGATGAATAGAAATCTAGGTAAGAAAAAGGACTGATTTCTAAAATATATCATATACTAGTAGACGGAGAAAGCAAAAAAGAACAGGCATGCCAAAAAGCATGGAAAAAAGATTTAGGGGTAGATATCACAGAAGACCAATGGCTAGATATATTGGAACGTGACAGTAAGGTTTCAAAATCGCAAAACATACAAGCAACAGCATACAAAGTGCTATTTAGGTGGTATTTAACTCCTGAAAAAAATAGCGCATATGACATCAATGTCCAATGCATCCTGTTGGAAGTTACGTGGGCTAAAAGGATCCTTTATATACACTTGGTGGGGATGTAAACACGTAGAAGAATTTTGGAAGCAAATGATAAAGGAAATAAAAAAAAATAACAGGACAAACACTTGACATGAACCCTCTAATAACTTTGTTAAACTGTTGGCAAATAGATAATCCCCCCACAGGAGACAGGGAATTAATTTTGTTGATGCTAACGGCAGCAAAATCCACAATAGCACAGCAATGGAAAGACAAATCCCCTCCTAATTTATCACATTGGTATCATAGGCGAGGACTACGGGGGGGCTCGGGGGCTCAAGCCTCCCCCGAAATTTCTCGGGGGGGACTGAGCCCCCCCCCGGGAAAATGTAGCGCCTGCCGCCACGCCTCCTGGGGCACTTCCGAGGCTGGCAGCTGCTGCTGCCGGTGCCTCCCCCCCCCCCCCCGGCCTGGCCACTCTTCCCAGAGAAGGGAGAGGGAAGGATTGGGGGGAAGAGAGAGGCTCCGGGAGCAGCGGCTGGCGGGCCTTGGAAGGGCCCAGGGAGGCGCGGAGGTTTCCCGGCGGGGGGAGACATCGCCCCAGCGAGCACGCGCACGCGCTAAAGAGCCCCCGCCCCCCCCCTCCGGAATTTACAAAACTCTACGCCGCTGATTGGTATAGTAAACTGTGGGACTATTTTATGTTTGAAAAGTAGTCCATATACAATGAAAGAGACAATACAGAAAGAAAATGGTTTTAACCCAATAGATAAATGGTCTCCTTTTTTAGACAAGATGGCAAAAAATAGAGATAAGTGTGAAAGCTGGTCATATCATAAATACTGGACTATTGTGAACAATTAATATGGAATTATAAAGTAGACAACTCATTGATTTAAGTTAACAACGAGGAAAGTTTGTACTTGTAATGCTACACTACATACTAAGAGGTGTGGGACTAGAAAAACCTTCATGTTTTACCCATGTATCCTATATAAACAACTGTAAGAACTGTAAATGATGTGTTTGATCTTGTTTATGGAAAACACAATAAAAATTATTACAAAAAAAGAAAGATTGCAGGCAATCAATCGTCACCAACCTCCAGGTAGAGCCTGGAGACCTGCTGGAATTGCAACTGATCTCCGGGCAGCAGATAAAAATGGCTGCTTTGGAGGGTGGCCTCTATGACATTATAACCTGCTGAGATCCCTCCCCTTTCCAAACGCCACCCTCCCCAGGCTCCATCCCCCCAAATCTCCAGGAATGTCCCAACCTGGAGTTGGCAACTGTATCGGCTTAACTGGTGACCCAAAGTTCTGGCAGACTACTCAAGGCAAAAGACACTACCCTACTCCCCTACCCCACACATTCTATGAGCCCCTATCAGGAGCGAAAGGAATCGGTTTCTTACGAGCACTGGCATTTATCTGACCTCCCACAGACTTCACGGAGCGAGGCTTCCCACCTTCCCCCACCTGTTACAGCCCCAAATGCCCACTAAAATCCTGCCTCAGAGGTCCCCCTCTTCCTCAAGAACAGGAAGGCGGGAAAATCGTGCTCTGGGTGGAAATCCTTGCACCTGTGGAAGCGTCTAGCCTGGATCCAAACTGATGGGAAATTCTACTTTGACCGCCTTCTTACTGGTACTCCGTCTTGTCTCACTCGCACCCCAACCCCTGTCTTTATTTTTCTAATCAAGAGAAGCACCAACTGCATTTACATGCAAGGTGCTCCAAGCCAATGCTCCCTCTAAGCTGTGGAGTCTTGTGAGCAAAAATTCTACTTTGTGAGCTACTGGCATTAAAACTGTGAGCGAGGGATTTGGCTGCTGCATCAATTAGTTTGCTCTGGGGCCTTCCTTCCTGAGCTAAGACAAAAATGGGTGAGCCGGAGGCTTAAAAGCTGTGAGCTAGCTCACACTAACTCAGCTTAGAGGGAACACTGCTCCAATCCCTCACTATCCCTGCATTATTTATGTATTTCGAATATCGATATATCGCTCGCCCTCCCCCAAATGCAGGCCCCAAAGAGGCTTACAAACTTTAAAGCAGGGGTGTCAAATTCATTCGTGACA
This sequence comes from Lepidodactylus listeri, assembly GCA_029233225.1. Taxonomy (NCBI): domain Eukaryota; kingdom Metazoa; phylum Chordata; class Lepidosauria; order Squamata; family Gekkonidae; genus Lepidodactylus; species Lepidodactylus listeri. The sequence goes on along the minus strand of JARCFY010000018.1, from coordinate 15,537,165 downwards.
AGGGCCAGATCAGACACCAATGTGACTTTGTCGGGCCGGGCCGTGTGTCCCATAAAACATAATGCTAGGCAGGGCTATTTTGGGGCAGGAACGCACAGGAACGGAGTTCTGGCTGGCTCCTGAGTTGGCCACGCCTACAACCAAAACCTCTGGCATGGGTGGCTACAGAGCATGCTGCCCTCCCCACATTACACACAGGAGGGAAAGGCGACATGTTAAAATGCCCTCTTTCCCTCTGGGGAGCCCCTCCGGATTTCCTTGTCAATTTCACACCCCCCCCCCTCAGCTGAGAGTAAAATTGACAAGGAAAAGCCTCTTTCTGCCTTCCCTTCTCTAGCTGACATGTGCAGCTGGAAAAGGGCAGGCAGGGAACCCAGGCAGGTTGAAAATGCCTTTCTTTCCCTCCTCGATCTGGGGGAGGGAGAGAGGCATTGAAACATGCCCCCCCACACTTCCCTGAGTCTCTCCACAATAGTGTGAGAAGATCAGGAGGGGAACCCAGGAATGTTGAAAATGGCTTTCTTTCCTTCCCCGATCTGGGTGAGGGAGAGAAAGGCATTTACCCATCCCCCCCCCCGCACTTCCCTGAGTCTCTCTGCAAAAGCGGAAAGGCTCAGGGAAGGAACAGGGCACGTTTGCCTGGCTGCCCTCGGTCTCCCCAGCCTGCGCGCCTTGGCGGACTGGCTGGGGAGACTGAGGGCAGCCCAGTGGTCTAAATCTACTTTGTCAAACGCATGGGATGAATCCTCACTAGGTGGTTTGGTTATGAACAAAAAAAACAATAAGAAACCCTTAGAAATGATAACCCTAGTGTTGACAGTGTTTTTGCCTTCAGACCCTCTCATATAAAACTTGTTTGCTTTATTTACATCCTAGCTCTAGAGCAGTGGTTCTCAACCTGTGGGTCACGACCCCTTTTGGGGTCGAACGACCATTTCACAAGGGTCGCCGGCTGGCATCGAAGCCCCCCCGCCACCTTCCCTAGGCTCTGCACCGAAGCGTAGAGCCCAGGAAAGGCGGCAAAAGCCACCCCCCAACTACCTTCCTTCCTTCCCCCCTCTCTCCCCCCCACCTTTCTCTCTCTCTCTCTCTCTTTCCCCTTTCTCCATCTCTCTCTCTCCCCTACCTTTCTCTCTCTCTCTTGCCCCCCTACCTGCAACAGCCTCTCCCCCCCACCTACCTTCATTTTCTCATGGCATTTTCTGTTGAAGAAAAGTAAGTCTGAAGCCTGAGTGTTTGTTGTGTCTTGTTGGGAATAGCTTGCAAATATATGTGTGTCTAAAGTCTGTATTAAAGTTGTTTGGTAGTAACTGCCATGCAAGAGAAAACTTCTGAAAAAAGTAGCTTCATTGTTGTCTGTGTTGGCAGAATTTTATGGTTGGGGGTCACCACAACATGAGGAACTGTATTAAAGGGTCACGGCATTAGAAAGGTTGAGAACCACTGCTCTAGAGTCACCAGGTCCCTCTGGTGGCAGGTGGAGGGGGGCAGGGCTGCTAACTCCAGGTTGGGAAACCCCTGGAGTTGTGGGGGTGGAGCCTGGGGAGGACAGGGACCTCAGTGGGGTACAGTGCCACAGAGTCCTGCCTCCAAAGCATCCATTTTCTCCAGGGGAACTGATCCCTGTAGTCTGGAGGTGAGCAGTAATACCGGGGGATCACCAGGTCCCACCTGGAAGCTGGCATCCCTAGCCCAGCTTTCTATCCAGTGAGCTGACATGGTTATTTTCTCCCCCATTTTACCCTCACAAGCCTATCAGTTACGTTAGGCGGAGTGTGTGTGGCCACTCAGCAAGCTGCCATAGCAGACCGGGGATGTCAACCTGGGACTTCCGGATCCTCGTTCAAGGCACTAAGCAGTGACTGGTTTAATCAGTTGTCTACAAATGTCTGCCTGGAGAGGACCCGCTACAAGCATCTGACAAAGCGGGGTCCCGTCCACAAAAATTCATACTGGAATTAAAACTTGCGAGTCTTTAAGGTGCCGTGATCTGGAAGAAAGCACAAGAGAAGCATTCCCAGCGATAGTAAAGCCTCATCTCCATTTTTAAAAAGCAGTGGTACCCCCATTTCCATTTATAAACAAAGTAATAAGCCAGAGACCGCTGGAATTTACTGACTCCCTTGAGCAATCTGGGACCAGAACGGCGCCAAAACTCTGCCCTCTGTCCAGAAGACATCTGTGCATATGCCGTTCTATCCCAAGACGGGTGGCCGTGTTAGTCTGTCTGTAGCAGTAGAAAAGAGCAAGAGTTCCAGGAGCACCTTTAACAAAATTTGTGGCAGGATATGAGCTTTCATGAGGCACCGCTCACTTCTTCAGATACTTACACATTGTATCCGAAGAAGTGAGCAGTGACTTCATGAAAGCTCAGGGGTCCGTTGGAGTGGGAGCGCACAGGAGCGCAGCTCCGGGAGTGAGAAGCGCAGGGGGCGGGCACATGCCCAAGCCCCGCCCCCTCCTCGGCTTCCCTGAGCAGTGCAGAGGCGCAGCGCCCCGGGGAAAGCCCTGCTAGGGTCTTTATTGTTTTTAACGTTTTGTTTTAATATTGATAATTTTTATCATTGTTCCTTTTATGACTGTGTGCTGCTTTTCCAGAGACTTGCTCAAGGTGGCATATAAATTTTCTAAGTATACCATTTTTTATCTGGGCACATGGCACATAAGTACTGGAGAAATTTCACCAACCCTTCAGCAGCTTCCACCCCATCAGTTTGGTGTAGTGGTCAGGAGTTGGACTGTAATCTGGGAGAACCGGGTTTGATTCCCCACTCCTTCACATGCAGCTGCTGGTGTGACCTTGGGCCAGTCACAAGTTCTCTCAGAGCTGTTCTCTCATGAGCAGTTCTCCAAAGACCTCTCTCAGCCCCACCTACCTCACAGGGTGTCTTGTTGTGGGGAGGGGAAGGGGAAGGGACGGGTGGTGCACATGTCCTGGGTATCTCAAGTCTACTTGAAACCTGGTGGTTTCAAGGGAGCAGGAAGAGAATGAGGGTGTGTTCTTTACGCTTATTTTTAATGCACAAAGTATTGGATGGGGGAGGGAATGGAGGAAGAGCAGGTCAGTTTCACTCACCTGTGGAGTGGAGCCTGAGGGGTGGGTGTCGCCTTCTGACACACTTCCGGTATGTTAGGGGGTGTGGCATATGCAAATGAGTTATGGTAATGCGCTCCTGCACCTCTTTTTCTACGAAATGACCCCTGTGAAAGCTCTTCCGCTTCCACAAATTTTGTTAGTCTTTAGGGTGCTACTGGGACTCTTGCTCTTTTCCATTCTAAACCAGTGGGTTTAAACCAAAGTAACTCTGCATAGGATTTCTCTGTGAGTGTAATCCAAGTGCCATCGAGTTTGGCAAATCTGGGTTTTAAATTTCACCCTTTCCACAGACTCATTACACAGCTCCATCAGCTCTCCAGGCCTCAGTTTCTCTGTCTTTAAAATGTGTACCACAACTTAACATTTTTTCAGCTTTATCAGTTATACCCACATCATTCGCCAAAGAACTCAAGGGCAGAGTACACAGGGATCAGTCCAATCTGTCGTTAAACTGAGACACGGCGGCTTGCTTACCCCGTGTCACCGTGAATGACTGAGCGGCATTCAAACTCAGGTCTCTCCAGTTCAAGCCCGTCGACTGCAGCGCCCTGGCTCAGTTCTTCTCAGCACGAACTCCAGGAACAGTTAAATGGCAATGGGACAAGACTATGTGCTTCGGCTACAACAACACTACCAGCAGCGTAGAACCAAGACTTCTTCAGACAGCTGCCCTTCTCAGAAAAATCATCCCAAACTTTGTCCATATTTTCCGGTGCAGGTTGGCCGGGAGGATATCAGCCCTCTGCTGAATGGTGAACAGCGTTCCACGGAGATGTTCAGTATATTTGTTTGTTTTTTAATGGGGGCCACCTTTTAAATTTGACACAAGGCGCAGCCGCCAAATCCATCCCCCACCAGCCTAACGCACAACTTTCCGGTGGAAAGAGATTTCCTGGGTTGCCGGCAGAGAACAGGGTATGCTCTGGAGGCAGAGGAAGCCCAGATCAGACAGAGAGGAAGAAAAAAAGAAAGGATCTTTAAAAAATAACCATGGCAAAGCCTTCTTTCCACCCAGAGTCCCACCTGAAGCCTTTGCATCTCAGGACCCGGAGAACAGAAACGGTTTCTTACCTGGCGGAGCAGCAGGGGGACTGCCGGGGAGGTGGGTCTCTCTCCTCAGCTCCTGGGGGAAGCCCTTCTGGGTGGAAAACAGGATTCCCCCTCTGTCTAGCTCACTGCCTGGACTGTCTGCGAAGGCTGCACGCCGGAGTCAGCTCCCACTGGGTCCTAACACCCCTCCCGCACCTCCTGGCTCGCTCTCCCACCCACAGCCGCAGCCGTGCACCGCCAGGCTGGCTTCCACACTCCCATCCCGTTGCAAAGGTCACCTGGGGAGGAAGGGGGGGGGGCCGGAGGTCAAAGTTTGCTGCCACCAAACCGAGTTGGAAATCGATAGCAGGAGCTGATGCAACGGTGTTGTTATGCTGCGCTCACACGGCCCCAGTGATCAGCGCATGTTCACACAGGGTTGCCAACTCCGGGTTGGGAGATTCCTGGATATTTGGGGAGCGGAGCCTGGGGATGGTGGGGGGACTTAGTAAGGCCTGGCACAGTATTTCTTAACCGGGGGGTTTCGGACCCAAAAGTGGGGAGCAAAGCTTCTGGAAGTGGCTTGCGGGCCAGACCTCTCTCTAATGGCCACCTCCCGCCCTTCCCATTGCTGTCTTTTGTATTTTGCACTGCATTTTGGAAACCAAGATCTGAGCCTGGAAACAATATCTGCCATAGAGTTACCAGGTCTAGAGACTCTGGTGGTAGATCCAGGAGAGGGCGGGGTTTGGGGAGGGGAGGGGCCTCAGCAAGGTACAGTGCCACAGAGTCCACCCTCCAAAGCAGCCATTTTCTCCAGGGGAGCTGATCTCTTGTCAGCTGGGGATCAGTTGTAAAAGCAGGGGATCCCCAGGCCCACCTGGAGGCTGGCAACCCTACATGTCATACATTAGTTGGTTTTTGTTTATTCACTGTATATACATGTTGAAGGAGGAGGAGGAGGAGGAGGAGGAGGAGATTGTAGAGTTCCCAGCCTCCAGGTGGGGCCTGGAGACCTCCCGCTTTTACAGCTGATCTCCAGCTGACAGAGGTCAGCTCCCCTGGATAAAATGGCTGCTTTGGAGGGTGGGCTCTATGGCATTGGACCATGCGGAGGCCCCTCCCCTCCACAAACCCCACCCTCTCCTGGATCCACCCCCCCCCCCAAAGTCTTCAGGTATTTTCCGACCCAGACTTGGCAACCCTAGGAAATTGGATTCGTACCCTGCCCTTCACTTGGAGTCTCAGAGCAGCTTACAATCTCCTTCCCTTCCCCACAAGAAGACACCCTGTGAGGTAGGTGGGGATGAGAGAGCTCTTTCAAAGAACTGTCCTTGAGAGAACAGCTCTGAGAGAACTTGTAACTGACCCAAGGTCACTCTAGCCGACGGCATGTGAAGGTGTGGGGAATCATTTCCGGCTCTCCCAGATTACAGTCCGCACTCCTAACCACTACACCAAACAAGAAGAATGCATCCTGATAGTTACTAGAGTGAGTTCCTTAGAATCTTAGGGGGGATTAGAGGGAGGGATGGGGAAGGAGAGGGCGGTCCGAGGCTGGGATGTAACCTCCTTGTGCCAAGGCTGTGTATGTCAGAATGCCACTTGCTGGGGGCTCCCAGTGGGGGCAGCTGCCACCCTTTGTGTGACTGTTGCTTTCTCAAAAACATCTGCCTCGCCACTGCAGAAAATGGAGTGCTGAACAAAATGGGTGCCAAGATCCCAGTTTGCCCTGGGGACCCAAAAACCCTCGGGCCAGTCCCAAATGGGTCCCCATACCAAGTAAATTTGGACTGGTGGGTCACCACAGCGAAAAGGTTGGTAACCTTTAGAGTCCACCCTCCAAAGCGTCCATTTCCTCCCATGACAGCTGAAGTCTGGAGATCAGTTGTAACTCTAGGAGATCGCCAGGCCCCACCTGGAGGATGGCAACTAAGATTTTGTAACCCAAACCCCCATAGAAAGTTGCCTGCGACCAAGGAAGTCCAGGGCTGTGATGCAGAGGCAGAAAATGGAAATGAATCCGTGCTGCCAGCAGCTTCTGCACATTTCTGTCCATGGGGGCAACAGAGGTTCCAGATGGGCCATGCCCCTTAAGGTTACAACCAATTATCGAGGGCAGGCTCACCTTTTGCCTTTCCTGTGAAAAGCCAGGAAGTCCCAGTGGTGCTGGCCTGCAGCGGACTGGCCCTGAACTAGTCAGCGGTGACAAGACAGAGCCACGCGGCCACTGTGGTGCTGCCAGAGCAAACGGGACCCAGTGTAGCTTGCTCCCGGGCCATCCCCGTGCTACCCTGCAGGTTGAGTTTAACAGCATTGGAAGCTTGGCTGGGTGACAAGGACGGGTTCCGCTCAGAGGCTTGGGAGACTTGCAGGAGTCCACGTCCACTTGGTTTGCGAACACACTTCGCTAGAGGAGGACACCCATGCCTTCGCTTTTGTCTAAGCTTTCAAGGACTCAGACCAAATCTTCTTACAAAGATACTTAGTGGTTGGAAAATCTCTCTTTTATTTGGGCTCTCTGCTGAAACTCAGAAGCCTTTAAGCTCTGTTTCTATGGGCCAGATCAGATGGGTTCCCACCTGTCCTGGCTCGTTACAAGATTTGTAATTCTGTTTTTGCCATCAAGTTGCAGCCAACTTATGTGGATCCCATCATAGGGTTTTCAAAGCGAGAGATGTTCAGAGGAGGGTTTGCCATTCCCAGCCTCTGCATAGCCACCCAGGTTTTCCTTGTTGGTCTCCCTCACCCAAATACTGAGCAGGGCTGACCCTGCATAGTTTCCAAGATCTGACAAGACAGAGTCGCCTGGGCAAGATTTCCTGGGCTCCGATTCAAAGCTCTGAATTAAAGAGATTCGCTCCCTCTAAGCTGTGGAGTCTTGTGAGCAAACATTCCACTTTGTGAGCTACTGGCATTAAAGCTGTGAGCGAGCGATTCAGGCCACTGCATAAATTAGCTTGCTTGGGAGCTGTCCTTCCTGAGCGAAGACAAAAATGTGTTGAGCCGGAGGCTAAAAAAACTGTGAGCTAGCTCACACTAACTCAGCTTAGAGGGAACACTGTCTGAGACTGCAATGAGTTTGGTTTGGTGTGACAAGACCCACTAAAGGATTTGGATCAGCCGCACCACCTTTTCCCTCCTGTCCCATTAAAATCTCTAAGATGGAGCATGTCCATTTTTTTTGTTCATCCATTCTTGTATCAGCTGTGGAAAGCAAAGATGATATCATCTGTGGCTCCCCAGCTGTGGAATTCAGCCCGGCAGGAGACCGGTCAAAGTGTGAGCATCGTTCGGGAACACAGTAAGCTGTTTGGGTGAGGGACAGTCGGGCTTGGTCTACAAAAGTTGATGCAACAACAAAATTTAGAATTATTTTTAATGTACCATGGGACTCTGATGTCTTATTAGGACCATCACCCTGCTTCTGGAATTCTGCAAACAAAAACAGCCCAAAAAGTGACTTATCCATCAGCTTCCCCCAGATACGCAACTTGAATTTGTTAAGGAACATCTTACCTGTTCCAACCAATAACTAATGTGGTTAGATTCAGCCACACCCCAATATATTGCTGCCCCTCTCCCATTTCTGTACCACCTAAAGAAGAAGAAAAGAAGAAGAGATTGGATTCTCAGTGGCGGCTCCTGTTTGGTGGAATGAGCTCCCGGAGGAGATCAGGGCCCTGCGGGACCTTATGCAGTTCCGCAGGGCCTGCAAGACGGAGCTCTTCCGCCAGGCCTTTAAATAGGAGCCACCACCGTTGGTACTGTTGGCACCGATGGTACCACACTGTGATTGTCAGCTGACGATGTGGGCCACCCTGGACGCAGCCCAGGCCTGTACTCCAACCCTGAAGCCATCTGAATTTTATAATTATAATTGGAAGCACTTTAACTGAAATTTTATTGCTGTTAATGGATCTAATTTATGGGGTTTTAAACTGGATTTTAAATGTTATTGTATTGGATATGGCACATGTGCCCTTGTGAGCCGCCCTGAGCCCGTTCGTGGGGAGGGCGATGTATAAAACTGAAAAATAAATAAATAAATAAATAAAATTTATACCCTGCCCTTCACTACCTGAAGGAGTCTCAGAGCAACAATCGCCTTCCCCTTCCCCTCCCCACAACAGACACCCTATGAGGTAGGTAGGGCTGAGAGAGCTCTCCTGAGGACTGCGTGTGAGAGAACAGCTCTGAGAGAACTTGTGACTGACCCAAGGTCACACCAGCAGCTGCATGTGGAGGAGTGGGGAAATCAAACCTGGTTGTCCCATATTAGAGTCCGTCCGCGCTCCTAACCACTACACCAAACTGGCGAACAAAGCAACATAAAACCACAAAACGGTTGCCGGAGGTTAGCCTGTATGAAATTTACCTGCGACTTTAGATTTAGAGATGATAAAAAGTACTGGGATAGATATGATGGACATTTTCTTTCCAGCATTTGGGGGGGGGTGTTGACATGCCCTTGTCATTGATGAGATAAGGACAATTAGTCAGCTTGTTATAGATCGGAGCAAGAGGAATTGCCTAGATTAGCCTGACCCCATCAGGTCTCAGAAGCTAAGCAGGGTCAGCTCAAGTCAGTATTTGGGTGGGCGACCACCAAGGAAGTCCAGGGCTGTGATGCAGAGGCAGGCAATGGCAAACCGCCTCTGAATGTCTCTTGCTTTGGAAACCCTACAGCTTGGCTGTAAGTCGGTTCTTACTTGGCAGCAAAAAAGAGAGAGAGAGAGGAATTACAGTTAGCATATTGTTCATTCCTCAGACTACTTAATCGTTTGAATTGAGCTCCTTGGAGGAAGGGCAAGAGACAAAGGTACTAAATAAGTAACGATGGGTAATATGGTAAATGAATTCATTATGAGAAAGTTGTAGTTGGTCTGATTTAGGTGCGCTAATAACAAAACTCACAGCGATCAGCTTGTTCTGAAAACTCCACAGTAGCTACAAACTTTACCAGGCAGTCCCAATTTACCCCATCATTAAGGGCACGGCGGTCAAACTGCCTCCACTGATTAAATTACCTTTTAATTACCTTGTTATAACGGCAATCAGGGTGATTAATAAAGGGTGTGTGTGTGTGCGGGTGGATTACCTCCCCTTCCTGTGCTTCCACACACACAAGCAGGCCTTGCAACACAAAGGCAGAAGAACCACAGGATCAGCAAGAAATTATTTATGGACTAGAAAGTTCATCCTCAGAAAATTTGGGACTTGAAGAAGGTGATTCGGAGTCTGAACTGAGTGCTGCAGGTCCCAAGATCCTGGGAAAGGGGATGAAAAAGACGCAGAAGAAAGAAAAACCAAAGAAGAAATAGTTTTAAATAAGCGGTTATGGTTCTCTCTCTAAAGTTTGATTGTTTTGTTTAAGTATACACTGAATCTCAAAGTTTTTTTTTTTATAAACTGAATAGAATTTAGAAAAGAATAAGATACAGATATAGCCTGAATTGTATAACTATTCTTTTTAGAAAGTTTTGTTAAGCATAGACTAATAATTATCTAGACACCTGTCATTATATGGGTAGTTTAAATTTTAGTTATGTCGTTTTTGCTTTTTTTTTAGGTGATAGTGTAGTTTGGAAAATCAATAATAATAATAAAAAGGTAGAAGAAGAAGCACACTGCCCAGCCACAAGTGGACCACGTTTCTCAAAAGCAGGCGTCCCCAACCTCTTTGAGCCTGTGGGTAGCCTGGTTATCTCCAGAGAGGGTGGGAAGCGCCACTTCAAAATGGCTGCCACAGGAGGTGGGACCAAACACAACACTTCCCTCCTCACTTTGCAAAAGAATCTCTAAAGGGAAATTAAAAAAACAAAACAAAAACAGCAGCTCTGGGGGAGGAAGGGAGGAAGGGGGAATAAAAAGAAAAGCCTGGAGGAGGGGGGAACAATACCATACGCCTAGCTGGTTACTAGCATTCAGGATCCTTCAGCGGCTGCCACTGCCAGAATTGAAGCTAATAGAAAATGCATTCATTTGAATTTGTTGCTGTTGTTCAGTCGCGCAGTCGAGTCCGCGACCCCATGGACCACATCACGCCAGGCCCTCCTGTCTTCCGCTGTCCTCCGGAGTTTGCTTAATTTCATGTTTGTTGCATCGATGACACTCTCTAACCGTCTCATCCTTCGCTGTCCCCTTCTTCTTTGACCTTCAGTCTTTCCCAGCATCAGGGTCTTCTCCCTTCTCATCTGGTGGCCAAAGTATTTGAGGTTCAGCTTCAGGATCTGGCCTTCCAGGGAACAGTCAGGGTGGACTTCCTTTAAGACTGACTGATTTGATCTCCTCGCAGTCCAAGGGCCTCTCAAGAGTCTTCTCCAGCACCATAATTCAAAAGCATCTATTCTTTGGCGCTCGGCCTTCCTTACAGTCCAACTCTCACGCCATATTACTACTGGGAATACCATTGCTTTGGCCATGCGGACTTTTGTTGGCAAGGTGATGTCTCGACTTTTTATTATGCTGCCTAGGTTGGCCATCGCTTTCCTCCCAAGGGGCAGGCGTCTTTTAATTTCACGGCTGCAATCACCGTCTGCAGTGATCTTGGATCCCAGGAAGGTGAAGTCTGTCACTGCTTCCACGACTTCCCCTTCTGTTTGCCAAGGAGTGACGGGGCAAGCCCTATCTTACAAAGGCCCTGCCCATTTACTGAAACGATTGGCAGGTGCCAGGGGATGTACTGGTGGGCAGCATGGCGCCCAGAGGGACTGTGGTGGGGAACCTGGCTTTTAGATACTGCACGCGGACCTCTGGGTCTACAGTAGCAGCGGCCTAACAGCTGCAACACATTTGAACTGCGGACTCCTTTTTCCCAGTTCATGCCAGAGGAGAACCCGCAGCCTTCTCATTAGAAATTGCTGATGAGGCTGTTCTTGGGCAGACGCGGGAACCGGCGGAGAGATCAAAGTGGGCTGGCATGATTTAGAACCCAATTAAGGCCTTCAAACTTTACAAAAAAGGGTGGGGGAAATCTCACCCTATTCCTTGCTCTGAAGGAGAAGCTGCTAATGGATGGCAGAGGGAGACACAATCTGGGGCACGCATAGAGACCTCTTCAGGCCAGAAGGCCTACCCTGCAAGGCCTTCTGTTTTCAAACATCACTGATTAAAGTGGTTTTGTCTGGGGGAGGGGGAACAAACACAAAACCATGGCAAAAAACCAGTCTATTACACCCTGAGAAATTAGTAAATGACCTTTCTCCTCCCCAGATATTGTAACCTATAACCTTGGCACATTTGGGGGGTGAGGTGGACAGATGTGTTATGGAAGGCCACGTGGGTTTTCCATCTCAGTATGGATTAAACAAATCTGCCTTCATGATACTCCAGGACAACCTTGGGAGTTATAAAGGCAATGTGAATCCTGAAGGCAAAAATCCTGGTTCCGTATTGCATCCTTTGTGGGTCGTCTCACGCTGTCGGTGTGCACTGTTTTGTAACCCATAACCTGCCTTGAATCTCAGTGAGAAAAGTAGATTATAAACAGAGCAAAAAATTTTTAAAAGTCAGTTGTACCTGGAAAGGGGGTGGGACAAATGAAGCAAGAACAAGATGTAAGAATTTGTACAAATTGCATAGAACTCGTCACCCCAAACAACCTAATTCAGGGGTCCCTATCTTTTTAAGCCTGTGGGCATCTTTGGAATTCTGGCGCAGCCACAAAAAAACTGCAGCGGGAAGCGGAGGTCCCCACAAAATGGCTGCCACAGCTTGCCTTCAGAAGATCCTTGTGCTGTCGTGGCATCTGCTGCTAAAGCAAGGTTTTTAGAAACCTGCCCAGCCAATCAAATCTCCAGTAGCTGATCAAAGAAATGATGATTGAGGGGGTGACATGATAGAAGTTTACAAAATTATGCATGGGATTAAGCAGAGACAGTACTTCCTTTCTCACAAGAACTTGTGGGGCACTCGATGAAATCAATGGGCTTAGAACAGATAAAAAGAAATACTTCTTCCTTCAAAGAGTAACTAACACGAGGAATTCACTGCCGCAGGAACAGGTGGTGGCTACAAGCATAGACAGCTTCAAAAGGGGATTGGATAAGCATTTGGAACAGAGATCCATCAGTGGCTATTAGCCACAAGTGGAAGGGGCTTCTGGAGTTCTGGCCCCACTGGTGGACCTCCTGAGGGCACCTGGGTTTTGGCCACTGTGTGACAGTGTTTGACTGGATGGGTCATTGGCCTGATCCAACATGGCTTCTCTTAGGTTCTTATGTCTGGGGCAGTGATGCTCTGTATTCTAGGTGCCTGGGGGGCAACAGTGGGAGGGCTTCTGGAGTTCTGGCCCCACTGCTGGACCTCCTGGTGGCACCTGGTATTTTTGGCCACTGTGTGACACAGTGTTGGACTGGATGGGCCACTGGCCTGATCCAACATGGCTCCTCTTATGCTCTTAAGTCTTGCTGGGCAATAGCCCCTTTCTAAAAAACACTTGGCAAGCACCAGACGTGTTGGTGGGCACACCATGGGCACCACTAGCCTAATCCAAGGACTGGAAGCCTTACCCAAATAACTCCCAAAGCAACCTGGCCAAGAAAAAGCCGCTGTCCACCCCCCGCCCCCCAGAGCACCAAGGGGAAAAAAATCTAAAAGACAAGACTTACTGGGACAAAGAAGTAGAATGGGCCTTCAGTGTCACCATAGCGCTGTGCTCGTCTCCTAGAGTGGCATCACTCCTTCCCCTGTGTATGTCGTTATGGATTTTGTTACTCTGCATAGCCCATCCTCTCCCTCCACTCCTCACCATCTCCCAGTACTGGCTGGCAACTCAGAAAGCCGGAGAAATAGTTGACTCAGCCTGCAGAAGGCACATGCAAACACACACCTGACCTCGCAGGGAACACTAGGTGCCCATGTATTTGAGCGCTGTCTAGCTTTCAAGGTCCCAGCAGCCAGCAACGAATGATTTAAAATCCAGCTGCCCATCTGCTCCCAATCCTTCCTGCAGCCTGCTTTCCATTAGCTGCGGCCGCTCTAGGTCTTTTAACTCTTTGAAAGCCGGCTCGCTGCAAGCACTGCTTTGCCAGCAGTGTTGGGAACCCGAAAACTAGGAACGGATCATGAGGCGCTGGAGGAATAAGAGAGGCCAGAAAACTGGGGAGGGAGGGAAGGAAAGCAGGAGCATTTTGCCACAAAGCACCCTTTTTTATTGGTGGGACGGGATGGTTTCTCTTAACACTGTCGGAGTTTTCAAAAACTCAGCGCTGTTGTGGAATACAGGAGCCGACCGCCAGGGCTGCAGATGAGCCAAGTCAATCCGCTCTGCTGTGGGTGAAGGGATGCGTCGATCTACCCCAGCGTGCCAGAAAGATGCTTTCCAGGGGGCTCCTCTGCCTTGCCACGCAGCTTAAAGCAAAGCTTTTCACACTAAAGGGGCTGAGCACCAAGAGAATCCGAGGATGGCACAGCTGAAGCAGAGATCTCGAGTTGCTGATTAGCATTATGTGTCTAGCCAAAGGTATAACGCAGCAAAACAGCTAAAGGAGGAGGCAGTCTTGAGTTTTACCACCAAGGTTTTGTGCCTGTCTCACTCTCATGCTTACCCAACCCCTCTAGCCCACAGAAGTAACAGTGACTAAGCCACAGCTTGTGCAAAAATCTGAAACGAGGCTAGAGTGACCTAATGAATAAAAGGACGACTTCTGAGTCGCCCCAAAAAGCAGACATGGTGGGACTGGTGGCATTCCCAGATAAAGAACGTGTGTTAAATTGTCATCTCCAAGTGTGAAAAAAATACCTGAACAGCTGATGAATTGTAAATGTAATATACGTGTAATATAGATTCAGGTGGGGCAGCCGTGTTGGTCTGAAGCAACAGAACCAAGTCTGAATCCCGAGGCATCTTTGAGACCACCAGGAGTTTAGTTTTGGGTATAAGCTTCTGTGTGCATGCACACTTCTTCAGACACCACGAAAGCATGTACCCAGAATCAAACTTTGTTGGTCTTATAGCTGCCACTGGATTCAAACTTTGATCTGATAACGTTTAATACGTTAAGCAGATCCAAGCCATCGTAAGAGCTTGCAACCATAAAAGCCATTTCAGCCTCCCGGCGTTTCACTTGTTGCCGAATTTTTCATCCATTTTTTGCCACCATGTTTACAGAAACATGTAACTGATCAGGAGGGCTAGAAGCACACCTGATTTGCAACACAAAAATACTGATTCTGAATATCTGAGCTTTATAGGGCATGCTGGGAGGGAGTAAATGCAGGAAACCGTTTCTTATTCTTCCTTTGCAGTGCAAGAGAGAGGTAGTTCTTTCGTTCACAAAAAAAGCTACTTGGGGGGAAACATAATGAGGCAACACCAGCAGAATCCGGAACTCCCACACAAGGGAACTGGAACCTCCTGACCCTCTAGGGCAGGGGCGGCCAACCTGTGGCTCGGGAGCCACATGCGGCTCTTTCACACATATTGTGCGGCTCCTGGCAGGGCGGCTGAGGAAGCAAAGGGGAGGCATGCTTTTTCTCTCTTTCTCCCTTCCTTCCTTCCCTCCTCCCTCCCATCTATTTGCTTTCCGAGTTTCTCTCTCTCTCATAACCGGTTTTCCTCGTTTGTTTTTATTTTTGGCAGTCCCATTTAATGTTAATAAAAAGCAAATTTGCATATTTTAAAAAATAAAAACGTGTGTGTGATATTTGTTCCTGTCTTGCGGCTCTCAGACATCTCTATGTGGCTCTTACGTTTATTCTATGTGGCTCTTACATTAAGCAAGGTTGGCCACCCCTGCTCTAGGGGAGCCTGTCTGTCTCATACAACCCTACGAAGCGACCCTATACCCAGTTCCTCTAGTTCAGTCCGGACGAAGGAGCAGCAACTGTCTAGGGCCTCACAAACCGAGTCAGACATTTCTCACCACCTTCCCTCAGGTCCTTTAACTTGCAAGTGTCAAGGGTTAAATGCCCAACAAGGCGCTCCAAATCTCTAAGACGCGGCCCCTTTGCTAACCGAAGATGAAGAGATGAGCAGTCAAACGATACACTCATACAAATAGTAAAAGGACTATTTTAATCTCTGTACTTCAAACCCCCCACCCCACAATAAAAGGAAATCCATATTCCAGCTGCTAAAATATCTGGCTGCATGTACATTTGACCAAGGGCAGGGGGGGAAATAAGAGAGTCCAGAATGTTGTCCTTCACTGCAGCCGAAGCAACTTTAAAGGAAGAGGAACATCCGTAACAATTCATGTGTGAACTGGGTCGTTCAGCTAAAAAAATATCCACAAAGACAAGTATACAGCACAGGTTCTGACTCAGAAATCTACCCCATATGCTCGTTAAATTCATGCTGAAGATGTCAGACCAAGCCAGCCGACTCTTTGCAAGAACCAGCTCAGAAGCGCGCCAGCGCTTTCCCCCCCAGGCCTAACCTAGTCTCCATGTCACAGCCGCATCCACAGTTCACAAATGTTAAGATGCGCAGAGCCTGCAGGTCTGCGTGCGTCTCCCCCCCCCCCCCCCCCCACTAAGCCCTGTTTCCACTCCTGGGACGCTAAGCTTTAACAAGACTGACATCTGCTTCACGGAAACAGTCCAACTTCAAAGAACTCGGGAGAGACGCAGCTGCCTTGCCTTCTGAGTTCTTCCTGTGACATTAAGGGTTTTTGTTTCTGCGAATGGGGGGGGGCTCTCTTTGCTGACACCCGCTGTCCTTTCTTCTCTGATGTTCTAAAGACGTGTGCAACGCATGCACCAGAAACAGCACGCACAGTTCCAATGTGTGCGTACAGAGGGGAGGGGTGGCGTAGTGAAGAAAAGGATGTCAAAATGGAGGGTGGGGGATGGAGGAAGGATTCCTCTGGCATTTGGGAGACCAGGAAACCAAGGGGAGGTGTTCTGGTAAGTAAAAGTTTGCATCCTGAGCATTTAAGAGACTGTGGGGGCCTCAGTTCATCCAGAAGTGAATGTATCAGTTGACAGACATCTTAACGGTTTAGGAAAAAACGTCTTGAAAATAAAAACAGGGCATCTTTACAACAAGATGGCACCAAGATGGCTTAAAAAAAATCCGTATGCTCCAGTTTTCAGAGGCATTCGCTAACTGATGCGATTCAACAAGAGTAACAGCCCGGGAAGACACTGGGCCACGCCAGAGACCCTCCGCACAGGAAGAGAGATGCACAGCCCTTTCAAAGCCCCCCAGCCAAGATGCTTCCAACCAAGACACTGTCTTTGAGGGCGTGCTCTACATCCTTTTCTTCGATTTTCAGGAAAACCTGGGAAGGAGAAGAAAAGTTGTGTTACTCGTAGAACTCCTGAGAACCCAGCCCAACCAGAAGGTGCAAGCCCACAATGGGAAGGCGGGGACTCTGTTCCCATGGGAGACGGCTACCTCGAGATCGCCCACCACTTCCCAGGGCCCAGGGCCAAGAGGCAGGCTCCTGTTCACCCTAAAGCAACGACAGAAAACACACAATGACGGCTGCAGGATTTCCTAAAATTCCTGCTGCCAGTTTCCGGTGAGCGGGAAAGAAGAAGAAGAAGAAGAGAAGAGATTGGATTTATATCCCGCCCTTCACTCACTTAAGAGTCTCAGAGCGGCTTACAAACTCCTTTCCCTTTCCCCTCCCCACAACAGACACCCTGTGAGGTAGGTGGGGCTGAGAGAGCTCTTTCCCAAGCTGTCCTTGAGGGAACAGCTGGTACAGGGCTATGGCTTGCCCAAGGTCATCCAGACAGGTGCAAGTGGAGGAGTGGGGAATCAAACCTGGCTCTCCCAGATTAGAGTCTGCGCACTTAACCACTACACCAGACTGGCCAAGGGAAGGGTCAGACATGCAAGGCAACATTTTGGGGTGCACAACGGTCGCCCAGGGCGGACTGGCCATCTAACGTACTGGGAGACTTCCCAGTGGGGTCATTACCCTAGAGGGCTGCTGGTGGCCCAGGGCAGGCAAAGGCGATGCCCAGGGACTCTGCCCAGAACCGTCACCCACCACCAGAGCTGGTGTCAGCTCACCACCGCTGCTTCCAACTGGGGACAGGATGCAGTGGGCGAGCGAATGACTATTGTTGGTTGCCACTCAGCTGAGCGGCCCTGCAGTGCTGGCTTGCAGCGCAGCAGAGGCCGCTCAGCTTGGCTTGCTCCAGAGCAGTTCTCCCTCCCCGATCCACTTCTGGGGGCACCAAGTCTTTCTCCTCCCCCCACCCCACCCCACCCCCCGCCCTGCCCTCTTTCAGTCTCCAAGTGCCAGGGTGTCGTAGCCAGCTCTACAGCAAATGGGAAGGGAGGAAAAGCCAACAAGCCCCCCAAAATCAGTCATTTTCTCATTCTCTTGATCTGTGTAAAGCATTACTCTGGCTGCAGAGCACAGATGAGAAGAGCTGGTTTTATACCCCGCCCTTCACTACCCAAAGGAGTCTCAGAGCAGCTTACAATCTCCTTTCCCCAAAACAGACACCCTGTGAGGTAGGTGGGGCTGAGAGAGCTCTGACAGAAACCGTGACTGACCCAAGGTCACCCAGCTGGCTGCATGTGGAGGAGTGGGGAATCACACTCGGTTCTCCAGATTAGAATCTGACACTCTTTAACCACTACACAAAACTGACTCTTCGTCTTGCCCAGTGTTCCCTCTAAGCTGAGTTAGTGTAAGCTAGCTCAGTTTCTTAGCCTCCGGCTCACACATTTTTTGTCTTCGGTCAGGAAGGACGGGGCTCCAGAGCAAACTAATTTATGCAGGAGCCAAATCGCCCGCTCACAACTTTAATGCCAGTAGCTCACGAAGTTGAATTTTTGGCTCACGAGACTCCACAGCTTAGAGAGAGCGTTGGACTCTTGCCCCCTCGTTCTAGAGCAGAATGCCCTGTTGTTGTTAGCACTCTACTTTGTCCTTCAGCCACCGGCACTTGGGGGTAGGAAACCCAGGGTGTGTACTTCTCCCCGACAGCTCCCTTGGAGCTTCCGCATCATTACTGGAAATGTTACACCCGACCCACACACTTCTGTCACAGATTCAATCCATGGGGTTGTTTGCCACCGCAAACACTTTAAGGAGTGGCTCCCCTTTGTTCTGGGCTGGAAACCCTTCTCAAAGCCCCGGAGGCCAGAAAACGTCCAGGCATCAGGGAGGATAGAGCAAGAATCTACAGCAAAGCAGAGTGGCCCAGGCGCTGGCCTAGGGTGTGGGAGATTCGGGTTTGAATCCGCCTAACCTGCCTCCCAGGAATATTGTTGTGGAGATAAATGGGAGGAGGGCAACCGAGGGGGTTAGGAGGGGTTGGAGCTCCTTCCCTAGGAAAGGCTGAAGAGTTTGGGACTTTTCAGTTGAGAAAAGAGGGGGACATGATAGAAGTTTCTAAAATGATGCATGGAGTGAAGATAGTTGACAAAGAGAACTATTTCTCCCTCTCCCAAAATACTAGAACTCGAGGGCATCCGATGAAGCTGATGGGCTACAGGTTCAGGACGGACAAAAGGAAATACGACTTTACAGAGGGGGATTAAAATGTGGAATTCGCTGCCAGAGGATGTAGTGATGGGCACAGGAATAAAGAGCTTTAAAAGAGGGATTAGATAGATTCATGGAGGATGTCTATTGGTGGCTACCAGCCATGGTGACTGAGGGGAACCTCCACATTCAGAGGCACTAATCCACTGAATCCCAGAGCCAGAAGGCAACAGCAGGGGAAGGCCTTGGCCTCTGTGCCCTGTTGCTGGACCTCCAGGGGAACTGGTTGGCCACTGTGTGAGACAGGATGCTGGACTAGACGGACAGCTGGTCTGATCCAGCAGGGGCCTTCTGAGGTTCTTATTGGAGGAAGGCCTCGGCCTCTATGCCCTGTCGTTGGCCCTCCAGAGGAACTGGTGGGCCACTGTGTGAGACAGGATGCTGGACTGAATGGACTGCTGGTCTGATCCAGCAGAGGTCTTATATTCTTTTAGGGAGATGGGAACGATGATGTAAACTGCTTTGGGTCCCTCTGCTGGGGAGAACAGTGGGGCCTAAACATCTGCATAAATAAATGCATCCATGCCACAGAGCTGCCTCGGCCAGCATCAATACAGTCCCCCCAAAAGGAGCATATGGTCACTTATGAGTCTTTGGCCGGGAACGATACCCAACCAACTGCATGCAGAGACTGAATCAGAATATCGATTCCGTCTAGCTGAGCACCATCTCCTCTGATTGGCAATGGTGCCTCAAGGGTGCAGGACCCGAGATCCACTGGAGGCCTGGTACTGAAGTTGGAATCTTTGGCATGGAAAGCAGATGTTTTCAACCAGCATCCCCTTCCCAGAGAGACCAGGATCTTGGCTGCCCATCCCCTCTGCAGCCCCGTGCACAACAAGTGTAGGTCTGCAGCGCTACCTTGGTCAGCCGAACATCTTTAGCCTTCTTCAGCCCCACGATGCCCCTCGACTCCAAAAGTGAGGACAGGGAGAGGCATTCCGACTGGTCAAGAGCTCCCACTTGCTGCTTCCGGCAAACCTTGCTGTACGCCTCATGCAGCTAGGAGAAAGAACCATTCATCAAAACAAGAGATGTCAAGTGCCTGGACGCACATGCTCATGTGTGTCCCTTGCCAATGCGTAAGAGAACTTGCTCTCTCCAGTTCTGTCTGAGTGCCCCAAGGATAGCTGGATCCTGCATCTCAACGTAAAGAAGCTGCCCCAAGGCAAAGCTAGATTGCCACGCTGTACCGCTGCTCCTTCCTGTGACTTCAAAAGGAGGAGGGCAAGTGGAAAGACCACACACACGATCGTAAAAGGTACAGAGCCAGCGCCACCTCCCTCTGACTCAGGGGTCCACACCCTTTCCGAGCCTGTGGGCACCTTGGGAATTTTGACACAGTGTGGTGGGTGCAGCCAGCCACGAAACAGCTGCCACGGCTTACTTTCAGCCACCCGGTGAAGATCCTTGTGCTGCGGTGGCAGCTGCTGTCTAAGCAACTTCTTGAAATTTTTCACCGCCAATGAAATCTCCAACGGCCAATCAAAAGCCTTACTGGGAAAAAGCCACACCCATTTTCTAAAAGCACCTGGTGGGAATCAGGAAAAGCACCCACAGATGCCACAGTGCCCATGGGCACCACGCTGGGGATCCCTGCTCTAACTGCACTGGACAGCCTGGCACAAAAGCTACTTCAGTCGCAGCTTCCTCTATCTGCAAAGCAGGAGCATTCAACTTCAGGCACAATGTTGTGGAGCAAACTGGAATGGAAACAACTATGCCTGTACGCTCCACGTCAGGCCCTCTTGTAGGAGGAGCTGAAGGGAGGGCTCCTCTCCCCACCTCCCAGCCAGCAGGCACACCACCACCACACCAGGGCCGCCAGCAGAAGACAGGAGGGGAAGGGAAGCAGGTGGCAGGCTACTGATTTTGCAGCGCGGGATCTAGGTCACCCCGTGCCGAACGCCGGAACGTCTTTCGCACAATCATCTCTCCGTTTTAACTCGGCTCACGCAGAGAACTCTTTTCAACTTCAGCAAACAGAGCTCATTAATTCCCAAAGCTATTTTTGAAAAAGGACAGCCCAGCAGTTGTTTTTGGAAATGAGAGGTTAACACGACACACGAAGCTGCCTTACACTGAACCAGACCCTTGGTCCACGGAGGCCGGTATTGTCTACGCCAGAGGTTCCCAGACTTATTTGGCCTACCGCCCCCTTTTCAGAAAAAAAAAATTACTCAGTGCCCCCCTGGAAATCTACCTTCAAGAAGTGGACAAAAAGAGTCCACCACGATCCAGGCAGCCAGGCAGGCCGAGGCAGGCGAAGAGCAGCAGCAGCAGCTGAAGGCCTGAAGCCAGAGGCCAGCAGCAGCCACCACACAAGAGCCCAGCAGCAACAATAGTCTTACAAGGGCGCACATGCATCTGCCATTTGCAAATGCACGGCTGTGATTGGCTGTGAGGACCCCTCTCCCCCCCATCCCAAGGAAGGCCAGGAGAAGGCAGTAGAAAGCTGCTTTAGATAGGTTCTGGACTCTTCTTTCTTTATGCTTCCACTGCCCCCCAACTGCACCCAAGGCTCCCACTGCCCACCTTGGTTATTCCACTCCCCCCCCCAGGGGGCAGTATTGTTCACTTTGGGAACCAGTGGTCTATGCAGTGGTCTCTTGAGTGTCAGGATAAGGTCTTCCACATCACCTATTATCTGTTCCTCTTAACTGGAGATGCTGAGGATTGAACCTGGGACTCTCTGTGTGCCAAGTAGATGCTCTACCGCTGAGCCACGGCCCCGTGTCTATGTCTCTCCAGGATCTGTTTGCCGGCTGCGTAGCTGGAACCCGATTCCAACCATTTCTACTGACAACAAGGTGCGTAGTGTGAAAAGTGAATCTTCACACTATAAACCTACTTGTCAGTAGGAATTGCTGAAATCAGGTTCCAGCTACGCAGCTGGCAAGCTGAAGAAGTTGATGGAAATGTCTCCTTTAAGTAGCTCCAGGGTCTCAGGCGGAGGTCTTTCCCATCCCCTCCTGCCTGGTCCTTTTAACTGGAGATGCCGGGGACTGAACCTGGGACCTTCTGCATGCCCAGCAGATGCTCTACCACTGAGCCATGGCCCCTCCCCAGGAGAGGGAGAAAGAGGCACACCAGACAAACCCCTGGAAGATTCTTGGACAGCTCTGTGTAAACAACCACTGCACACATCTGGAGTGGGCCCATGGCAGGACTTACCCTGCTTAGGAGCATCTGAATGTTTGCACCTGAGAAGCTGCTGCCTTTCTTCAGTGTGGCACAGCAGTTCTAGGGTTGGAGAACCAAGGGAGGCCCAAGCTGAAGTCCTCACTGAGCTAGGAAGTTCACTGGGAATGAACTACTCTCAGGTGAGCAACTGAATGTCCTGGAAGGTTAAAAAGTTCCCCCACTGGTTTTTGAACGTTGTGGTTTCTAACGTCACACTTATGTCCATTTATTTTTTGTCGAAGGGATTGGCCTGTTTTTGTTCAATGGAGAGGGTGGAAGGGCCTTGCTGACACGTGATGGGCGGCCGTGTTGGTCTGTCTGTAGCAGCAGAAAAGAGCAAGAGTCCAAGAGCACCTGAAAGACTTAAAAAAATTTGTGGCAGGGGAGGAGCTTTTGGGAGTCATTACGCACTTCTTCAGATAGACTAGAACCTGAAGAGGTATCTGAAGAAGTGAGCAGTGACTCCCGAAAGCTCCTCCCCTGCCACAAATTTTGTTAGTCTTTAAGGTGTTACTGGACTCTTGCTCTTTTCCGCTGCTACAGACAAACTAACATAGCTACCCATCTTGGTCTCTCCGCATTATATGCTGAATGTCTTAATGCCATCTGATTGCACTGTTTCCTATATTTTATAATCCGCCTTGGGTCTCAGCAAGAAAGGTGGGCTATAAGCGTCTGAACAAATGATAAAATATAACCCTTTCAGTCCGGCTTTCACCCGGGACATGGGACGGAGACTGCACTGGTCGCCCTTACTGACGACCTCCGGCGGCATCTGGATCGGGGCGGTGTGGCTGTTGTTGGACCTGTCGGCGGTGTTCGACACGGTCGATCATCAGCTGCTGACCTGCCGCCTCGGGGATACAGAGGTGGGCCTTGCAATGGCTCGCTTCCTTTCTCCAGGGTCGGGGACAAAGGGTGGTGGGGGGGGAGCAGCAATCTGCGAGACACCCACTTGAATGTGGAGTGCCTCAAGGGGCGGTGCTTTCCCCTATGTTGTTCAACATCTATATGTGCTCCCTTGTCCAGATTGCCCGGAGGTATGGGCTGGGGTGTCACCAGTACGCTGATGACACCCAGCTCTATCTGATGTTGGGTGGCCAGTCGGACTGCAGCCCAGAAGATCTGGACTGGGCATTGCACGCCGTGGCTGACTGGCTCAGGTCGAGCAGGCTGAAATTGAACCCGGCGAAGACGGAGGTCCTGTGCCTGAGTCGGGGTGGTCTGGGGAGGGGGCTTCCGCTCCCGGCCTTAGACGGGGTGCCGTTGGTGCCTGTGTTGGGGGTTAGGAGTTTGGGAGTGCTCTTGGATCCCTCCTTAACAATGGGGGCCCAAGCAGCAGCCACTGCCAAGTCAGCCTTTTACCACCTTCGGCTGGCCTGGCAGTTGGTTCCCTTCCTTGACTGCAATGACCTGGCTACAGTGATCCATGCAACGGTCACCTCGAGGCTAGACTACTGTAACACTCTCTACATGGGGCTGCCCTTGTTGCAAATCCGAAGTCTGCAGCCGGTGCAGAACGCCGCGGCCAGGCTATTGGTGGGCCTCTCAAAACAGGACCACATCCGGCCTCTGCTGGCGGCGCTGCACTGGCTGCCTATAGCTTACCGAATTCGCTTCAAGGTGCTGGTGCTTACCTTTAAAGTCCTATATGGCCAGGGTCCAACATACCTGAGGGACCACCTTTCCCCACATATATCCCAGCGAGCACTTCGGTCGGGGTCGCAACACCGACTTCGGGCCCCGGGCCCCAGGGAGGCTCACTGGAACCAGGGCCAGGGCCTTCTCGGTGGCGGCTCCTCTCTGGTGGAATGAGCTCCCAGAGGAGATCAGGGCCCTGCAGGATCTTATGCAGTTCCGCAGGGCCTGCAAGACGGAGCTCTTCCGCCAGGCAATCGATTAGGAGCCGCCACCACTTACCACCGACCATCTCTATTGACATCAGAGATGAGGGCTGGCCCGAACGCAGCCATGCTACGCCACAGGGGACTTGCAGGATGCCATCTTGATCTTTGCTGATTTTTGCTGTTTACCATCACTACGAGCACTTTCAATAGCAAATTTGTACTGTAAAAGCGTTATTATATTATCGTTGTGTTGTTTTAAATTGTTTTTAATGGTTTTATCTTGACCCGGCACTGCGTGCCATATTGTAAGCCGCCCTGAGCCCGCTTGTGGGGAGGGCGGGGTAGAAGTGTAAAAAAAATAAAATAAATACTAACGATGGCATTTGAGAGCTACATACATACCTTCCCTAGGGTCACCTCCTTTGCTTTCTGATGCTTAGCCAGAAGCAGCAGAGAACAGACCAGGATCTTCTGCTGCAATGGGAAGGAATCAGCATCTCCGCAGCCTCTTCCAGCAGTCATTCGGTCGCCGTACACATCCGAGATCACCTGGGAAATGTGGAGCAGCCCCACCCGCTTGGGCACTGGAGAATCTGTAGCTGGTTTTGAAGAAGATTTGCCTGAGGATGAAGTTGGGGGGGGGAGGACTGGAATTAGCTGAACAGGAAGGAATGTGGCACAGTCCAAACCTCTGGATGCATGCTCTGCTGCGCATCGTCAAATCAAAAAGCACCCGGGAATTCTTGTAACGTGGCATCTAAAGGTGGCAATGACACATACAGGATTCTTGGGGTAGTGTCTCCAGGCACTGAAACAGACCCAGATCTGCTTATTTAGAGAGTTTTTATGACAGCTTTCCATGCTCCAGGCTTGGACCTGGTGCTTATTAGAGAGTAGCATAAGTAGCAGGAAACCCTCAAGGGGAAGGGCATTCCAAGACATGGGGCCACGACTGAGAAAGCCCTGTCTCCAACTGCCTCTGTGGGCAGGGACACAGAAAGTAGGGCTTCAAAGGCAGACTGTGACAAGCTGGATAATATGGGAGGAAGCGGTCCTCCAGGCACCCTGGCCCCATAGGGCTTTAAAGGTAAGAACCAGCACTTTGATTTTGCCTGGAAACAGATGGGCAGCCAATGCAGACACTGGAGTGCTGCATCACACGCCTTCAGACTATATGTAAACCTAATAAAACACAGATCTTTGTTCTCAGAGTCAGGATTGCTTGTTACTGCATGCAGGTACCAAACCGTACATCCTCCAGCACACAAGTGGGGGGGGGGGGGAGAAGAGACAACCTTGCAGCCTCGCTAACGCGTCCAGTGAAGTTTGCTAAATGTGTACACGGCCTCTAGGCTGCACCGGTTTACAGCTCATAGCCTGGCTTCAGAAAACAGACGTGGCCTGCCTGCAGCTCCCTGCATGGAGCTGCTTCACACCTGCGTTTACGCTGCCTGAATCACGCTTCAAGCCAAGCGGTGGGGAGGGAAGACGGGCAGCAAGGAGAACCTCTGTCTGCCTCCTGAGTGCTGGAGGAAAGAACACATTTTCACACCAGCTCTCTGCATCAACATCTCTCCTCCCCGACTAAGGCTCAAGCAAGTCCCTGGAGAGAAGGACTCCCAATCAGAGGAATGCTTAATGAAACCAGACAGCCCAGCATCTCGGCTGGGGCCCTGGTGCGGATTTTGGCACACACAGACACACACACACATGACTACTTACAGCCAGACAGCAGTTTAAGGACGGTTTGGCTCTTCACATCAGACTCCACAATCTCAATGGCCCTCCTGTGGGTGAAATTAATTAATTAATTTATGGCATTTATAGTCCCCCTTTCTCACTTGGACTCAAGGCGGATTACGCGGAGTGAGTCAATGCAATCGACAGGAAGGGGGTATTCAGTGGAGAACACAATAGGATCAGGTAGAACCAATCAGAAATCTAAAAACAGAAGCAAAGCTGAAATGTTAACATGCCACATTAAATGATGGGAAAATTACATAGTGGGATCCTAGTTTCGGCAAGCTAAACATAGTAGTATAGACCACAGACAGTAATAATTTTTCTAAGTAACTTTGTGAATCGCTTAGTCCATTGCAAACCTATTGCCTGTGTAGAAAAGCCCCCTTGAATAACTCAGTTTTGCATCATTTGCAGAAAGCCAGGAGAGTGGCCGCCTTCCTGACCCCCTCGGGCAGGCCGTTCCACAAGGTGGGGGCCAACACGGAGAAGGCCTGTGTACAGGCAGTTGCTGATTTCACCCATTTGCAGGTTGGCACCTACAGAGGACCCTGCTGAGATGAGCAATTTTTTTTTTTAGCTTTTGCCATAACACAAGCACCACGCCCCACTTCCGCTCCAAACAGGGACAACTCTGTATTCCCTCACATCTGGCTGGTAAACAGAACAGCCCACTGCTTCATCTGGCACACGCCTAGCTGCCCTGTTGGCACTCCCCACTGCTAATCACAGCCACCCCCACTGCTTATCTGCCGGTGGCTTTTGGTGCCTGCTGGCTGCGTCATGCCGATAAAGAGGCAACGCCAGGTATCAAAAGCCAAACACAAAAGAGACGTGTCTCAAAAGGAGCGGTGACAACTCCTTAGAGCAGCGACCCGGAACGTTTACCGTGCCAGGTGGATTTCAAGTCTGAGACACGACTCCCTGCCTCCCAAGGGGAGAAGTAATTTCAGATATCGTGGATGAGGTATTTTGCATTTGGCTGATTTTTTTAAAATACTCTAAAGGCTCAGACACACACGCACACACACACACACACACGTGTGTTATCAATCAAAATACATTTATCAGCCGACACATTCCCAGCAACAAATCAGCGCTAAAGGAGATCAACCAACAAGCAGACGAACCAGCAGTCTAAAAATGTGCTTGTCAAGTGTTGACAAGACGCTCCCAACTTATGGCGACCCTGTGGATCAATGTCCTCCAAGACGTCCTCCCATTAACAGCCCTGCTCAGGTCTTGCGAAGGGAGGGCCTCTGTGGCTTCCTCGACTGGGTCAATCCATCGCCTGTTGGGCCTCTCTCTTTTCCTGCTGCCTTCAGCTTTTCCTATCAAATCCCCTACGAGGATTTCCAGTAGACATGTCAGGTGCTCCACATGCAGAAGATCCTCCTTCGAGGAAGGGAGGGGGGAAACTGAACCAGCCCCCACAGTTCCATGGAATGTACCTCATGTACCTGCTTCCCTGGTCTAAGCAGTCACGGACACCCAGAAGCGTATTAAGCCCAGGGTTGGCCTAGTGACGCACCCGACTTGCCCCTGAGATTAGCGACAAGGAGAATTTGTTCTCCCTTTCCCAAAATACTAGAACTCAAAGGCAGCCAATGAAGCTGATGGGCAGTAGGTTCAGGGCGGACAGAAGGAAGTACTACTTTACACAGAGAGCGGTTAAAATGTGGAATTCACTGCCGGAGGATGTTGTGACGGCCACAGGAATAAACACCTTTAAAAGGGGATTAGAGAGATTCAGGAAGGATAAGTCTATCAATGGGTACTAGCCATGGTGACTGAGAAGAACCTCCACATTCAAAGGCCTCTGAATCCTAGAGGCCAGGAGGCAGCATCAGGGGAAGGCCTCGGCCTCTGTGCCCTGTTGTTGACCATCCAGAGGACCTGGTTGGCCACTGTGTGAGACAGGATGCTGGACTAGATGTACGATTGGTCTGATCCAGCAGGGATCCACTGCCAAGTTGGCCTTTTACCATCTTCGGTTGATTCGGCAATTGGTTCCCTACCTCGACCGCGAGGACCTGGCTACAGTGATCCATGCTATGGTCACCTCGAGACCAAACTACTGTAATGCTCTCTACATGGGGCTGCCCTTGTTGCAAATCCGAAAGCTGCAGCTAGTGCAGAATGCTGCAGCCAGGCTTTTGATGGGCCTTCCTAGATGGGAGCACATCCAGCCTGTGCTGAAGGCACTGCACTGGCTGCCAAAAGCATACTGAATTCGCTTCAAGATGCTGGTACTCACATTTAAAGCCCTGGATGGCCAGGGTCCGACATACCTGAGGGACCGCCTTTCCTCACATATACCCCAGAGAGCACTACGGTCTGGGTCACAACACCGATTGACCCTCTCGGGCCCCAAAGATACCAGGCTCGCTGCCACCAGGGCCAGGGCCTTTTCAGTGGTGGTTCCATACTGGTGGAATGAGCTCCTGGAAGAGATCAGGGCCCTGCGGGTTCTTTTACAGTTCCACAGGGCCTGCAAGACGGAGCTCTTCCACCAGGCCTTCAACTAGGAGCCGCCCTCACCACTACCACTAACATCTGTGGTTATCAGCTGCCCTCAGTTTTGAGATCCAGCACACCATCGCGTGACATCAGAAGACAACTGAGTCAGAAATTGTCTGCTGCTACTTCATATAGCACGCCATTTTAATCAAGGATGGAATGATTATTACAACAACTACTAGCACTTTATGATTATATGATTATTTTATTGTTTTAAAAATGTTTTAATTGTTTTATGGTACTTGGTACTGATCAATGTAAGCTGCCCTGAGCCTGTTCGCGGGAAGGGCGGGATACAAATGGAACAAACAAACAAATAAATCAATCAATCAGGGGAAGTCCTCGGCCTCTATGCCCTATTATTGGCTGACCAGAGGGCTGACCACTGTTTGAGACAGGATTCTGGACTAGGTGGACCGCTGGTCTGATCCAGCAGGGCTCTTCTGATGTTCTTATCAGGGGAAGGCTTGGGCCTCCCTGCCCTGTTGTTGGCCCTCCAGAGGAACTGGTTGGCCACTGTGTGAGACAGGATGCAGGACTAGATGGATCCCTGGTCTGATCCAGCAGGGCTCTTATGTTCTGATGAAGGCCTGGGCCTCCCTGCCCTGTTGTTGGCCCTCCAGAGGAACTGGCTGGCCACTGTGCGAGAAGGGAGACTGGACTAGATGGACCCCTGGTCTGATCCAGGAGGGCTCTTATGTTCTTATGAAGGTCTGGGCCTCCATGCCCTGTTGTTGGCCCTCCAGAGGAACTGGTTGGCCACTGTGTGAGACAGGAGGCTGGACTAGATGGACCCCTGGTCTGGCCCAGCAGGGTTCTTTGGATGTTCATATTATTACGGTGTGTGCTTGTTTCTCCTCTTCTGCACAGTGGTTCATCGAGACCTAAATGCTCTGAAGCAGTGTTGGGAAAGACCCAAGGGGGACAAACTGTGCAAGACTGTTCTGCATTTCTAGAGGAAGACCTGGGGTGACATGCAAGGCCCATTAACAGAAGCTCATTACTATCTCGTCTCTTAATGAGACTAATGCTCTATTTGTCGGTGTGGAAGCAGCGCCCGAGGCGGCCTGTCGACCCAAAGCCTCCGAGCCCAGCACTGCCTAATTTGGACGCCCTGCAGGTGGTCAGCGGCAAGGCTAAATCTCTCATTTAAGCTGACAGTTGTTCAACAGCTACGACAAAATTTAAGTGATTGAGCCAAACACCTTTTTTAAAAAACGGCAGGTGTAAAAATCACATTAAACAGCTGGACTTCCTGGAAGCAAGGAGCCCCGGTCAGTTTTGAAAGGGGGCAGGACGATTTTAAAGATAGCTTGTGATTCTGTTCTGCTGTTTTGACGCAGGACCTCCTGAGTAAAAATAAGTTCTCCCCCCACCCCCCTTTCTGGAACACGGCCCAAATCAGGGTGCTCATGCCAGTGGATGTGGCTCGCTATAAAACGGCTCTTTTTTTGTTCATGTTCAGGGTCTGACCTATTTAATTTCCCTCTGCTTTTCTTCCCAGTTGGAAACACAAAGTAGCTAAATAGTTAAAAGCAAATTGAAAAAAAAAACCAGTTAAAAACCTAGAGCAGGGGAAAGGCTGTGTTCCTCCGCCCAATGGTTTTGGAGGTTCCTGCTCCGTGTTTTCTGAGCTCCTTAAACAGATTTTAGCCAGTTTAATTCAGAATGTGCTTATTTCTCTGAAAGCACTCACTCTGTCGTTTCAGTGGTTTTAAAGAAGGCCAACAATCATGCTTATGTCGGGAAACCCTATGCTCAGGGAAGCGATTTCCCCCCCAATTCTGCTTAGGATGTTGCTCAATAGGATTGCCAAGTGTTGAAAACTCACCAGCGCGGGGGAGTCCTCCTCTCGCCGGGAGTCTCTTCTGGCGCGCACGCGAGGGGGCGTTGCCAGGGCGATGCTCTGGCAATCGCTCCAAAACTCTATGGTATCATAGAGTTCTGGGGTGATTGCCAGAGCGTTGCCCTGGCAACGCCCCCAACGTACTGCATCACTTCCGGTGACGTCATTACGTAGTCCTCGCTGGACGACGTCGGGGATGGGTTTCCCCCCGCCAGCCAAATGCTGGCCGGCGGATCGGGAACCCCTTTAGCGGGGGATCCCCCGCCCACCTGGGCTGACTTGGCAGCCCTACTGCTCAACCTGTACAGGAAAGGCAGAAAGCTTCATGTAATAGTCACAGAAAGTTGCTCAGCAGGGATAAGGAACCGACTGCCGTATGCTGAGAAGTATGAGCGGTTTTGAAGCTGGACCTGCCTATAGAGAGGAGACTTATTTTGCTTATGCGTATAACCAGTGTCAAGTCCCCCCCACCCCAAAAATCGATTCTTAATACTCACATCTTCCCATTTGGCTCTTCAGGATACTCCCCCTACTGGGGATTGTCTTTACATATTACATTTCTGACATCAGGAATATGTGACAGAGTTTTGAAAAAAGTTGTTACTACCTCTGGAACGATGCCACACACAGACAGAAGATGTTTCTTTTGGAAATATTAATATACTCCGTAATTACCTCACTACTTGTTGCTAAAACGACTGCCTGGGAAGCCGACTTCCAGAATATTGTTGGCCGGGAAACAAAGGCCAAATGAAGCCAGGTTCTTAAGGTTTTGCAGACACCCCTACTAAGATCTGAATGGTGCTAGATAGATACAGATCTGTCTGTTTATCAGATCAGTAATATTTTTGGGTTGAATGGAAAGGGAAAAGGTAGTCTTGGATGAGCTCAAGGCTTACATTCTTGGCAGAATTAAGTAACTTTTTGCAGATAATCCAGTCAAAACAGAGAGCACTTTCACTTCAGTTCCTAAAGTTCTGCTTTCTGGATTCGTTTCATATTTATTTATTAACGATCTGTATTTCTCCTAATGATTTTTAAAATTATCCAGGATTGCTGTTGTTGTTTTATAACTATGATCTTATCTTAGTAAGTGTTTTCTTCTGAGTGATTCTCCCACTGGTACGTGCAAACTGTTTTGTGTTTGACTTTTACAGCCAACGGCTGAAGCCGTGAAAGGCACTGAAAACCCAACAAATTCAGCTGGCAGAGACAAAATTCTTACAAGAACCTTATAAAGTGAGATGACTAAGAGACTTAAGTTATAAACGTCTAACTTGATAAGAGCGTTTTAACTTTCCTCCTCCTGACAAAACATAAATTCGGACTCTGACACAGACTCTTCTAGAAGGGGAATTCTGTCATCAAAATGCTAATGTTTTATTTGAGGTTGAACATAAGAAGAGTCCTGCTGGATCAGATCAAGGGTCCATCTAGTCCAGCCTCCTGTCTCACACAGGGGCCAACCAGTTCCTTCAGAGGGCAAACAACAGGGCACAGAGGCCAAGGCCTTCCCCTGACAGGAACATCAGAAGATCTCTGTTGGATCAGACAAGCAGTCCATCTATTCCAGCCTCCTGTCTCACACAGTGGCCAACCAGTTCCTCTGGAGGGCCAACAACAGGGCATAGAGGCTGAGGCCTTCCCCTGATGCTGCCTCCTGGCTCTGGGATTTAGAGGATTAGTCCCTCTGAATGTCCTCCTCAGAAAAGTAGAGATTGGATTTATACCCCGCCCTTCACTACCCAAGGGAGAGAGGCTTACAGACCCATCACACCCTGTGAGGTAGGTGGGGCTGAGAGAGCTCTGACAGAAACTGCTCTTTTTCAAGAACAGCTGTGCCAGAACTACGGCTTGCCCAAGGTCATCCAGCAGCTGCAAGTGGAGGAGTGGAGAATCAAACCCAGTTCTCCCAGATTAGAGTCCGCGCACTTAACCACTACACCAAACTGGCTCTCCGTGCTAGTAGCCATTGAATCTATCTAATCCCCCTTTAAAGCTGTTTATCCCTGTGGCCCTCATTACGTCCTCTGGCAGCAAATCCCACATTTTAATCTGTTAAAACAGTATTTCACTGGCTGCCCTTCCACTGCAGACAAACTCACTGAGGCAGGCCAATATTGGGTATCCCTTCATTCAACAGCATAATCCACCAATTTGGAAGCAAGTCCTGTGAAGTCAAGGGGACTTCCTTTCAGGTAACTGTACACAGAAATGCAGCCTTACTCCAGTCATCTGCAGCGGTTTGCTCTGTAGGTCTTTTTAGACAGCCCCAGGTAAAACCTGGCCTGATGTTGCTAAGAAAGCGACAGCAGTACTCTTCCGACTGCTAGGGGGCGACCTCCGCTTCCCATGGTTGTTTCAAAATGTTTTTGCTCTGCTGGCAAGGCAAGCACAGGTAAAGGCGGGGCCTGCCTGCGAACTCCCAAGCACGGTCAAGGAAGGCGGAAACCAACTATTACAAACTAAACTTGCCCGGGAAAAGAAAACACTTCCCAGCCCCATAAAGAAGCCTGCTTGAGGACCATTAATGGGGGCCTTTTGCAATCCAAATGTAATTAACCAATCTATAATCGCAGCAGGAAGGGAACAATTCCTCTCACCCTTCCTAGGTAATGGGCTGTGAACGTTTCCAGACATTAACGCAGCCAGGAGGCAGCAGCAGCAGCACCCCTCCTCCCCACAAAGACATGTGTCCTCCTCCCCCCCACCCCCCGGCAGGGGACCCAAATGCAATAATGAAGCTTTAAATCACATCCCACGCGCTGTAATTAGCGTAGATTTTTAAAAGCATGATATATCCGTCACCTGCAGATGTCCAGTGCCTTGCGAGCATCCCCAGAGACAGCCGAGACTTTGCGAGCGCAGAACTGGATGGCGGCGTGGTCCAACACCTGCTCCCCTGACACCTAAGGGACAAGAACAGGGAGGCGGGGCGGTTACAGGGGTAATTTGGGAACCTCTTTTTTTTTGCCGGCTCTGAAGAGAAACTACAGCAAAGGCTCTGGCTGCCTTCAATGAAGCCCCCACTCTCTCCAAAGGATAACCCTGCTCAGGCCCATAACCACGGTGGGGCATCTCCCCTTAATTAACAGCCACGCCCCACAAAACACTACCTCCAAAGTTAAAACAATTTTTTTAAAGTCTAAATTTAGCTGCGGTGCGCTGAGTTCTGCCTGCGCCGCCTTCTCCTCCAGCATGCCAGTCTGGTACTGCCTTCTCCAGCTGGCTGGTGAGTCCACCTTCTCCTGAATTGGGTCAGCCCTGACAGAAGGCGAGGGGCCCCCAATCCTCGAGGCTCTCGGCTCTGCCCGCTTCACTGCAGCGCCCTGTCGAGCCTGCTGCCAAGGGGAGCTCCACCGTTCGCCTTGCCTCCTCCCTGAGAAGGGAGCTCCGGTGTTGTCCCACTGGGCGTGCCGCGGCCAGCCCCCACCTTGGCTGGAACCCACGGAAGGTCTTCCACAAGGCAGCTGATGAGGAAGGAGCTCCCTGCTCCTGGGCTGGGCTGGACTGACGTGCCGGGCTGGTTGGCCGTCTCTGAAGCATCCGGGGAGGGTGTGGCTTGAAAGGGGCCCTCGGACCGGAGTCACCCTCCCACCTGAAAGGGCCCCGTGAAATACCAGTGAGAGCTTTGGCAGAAGACACTTGATCTCCAGAGCAGGGACACATCTGGGGCTTTTAATTTTATTTATTATTTTGTGACATCACGCTCCCCCAGTCCGTCCCCCTCGAAAATTTCCTGGCTACGGGCGTGACCCTGCTAGAATCCTACCGCCACGTCTGCCGTCATCAGGACATAGCCTAGCTGCTCAGGAGAGAGAGAGAAAGAGGCAGTGACTGCAGTCGAAGGTGGACTCTCAGGTCTAGCAAGCCACCGGGCTGAAAGACGACAAGGCCAGTGGTATGGAATTCTCTGCACCTATGATGCCTCCTGGTCAATATAGGACCTTTCAGTCTCCTTGCAAAGCCAGATTAAGTTACTAATTAATTCAGGGGTCTCTAATCCAGGGGCATCATGACACCCACCAAGTGGGTGGGGCCAGGTGGGCTCCCGCCCAGTAGGGCTTTTGATTGCCCATTTGAGATCTGATTGGCTGGGCAGATTAAAGTAACCTTTCGGCAACAGCTGCCACTACAGCACTGGCTTTATTCCCTCTCTGACTCCTCTTTCCCAGTGGGTCTTTAAAATTTACTCCTCTTGTCACCTGTACTTGGGCCTCCTCTGTGTGTGTGTGGCTGGCTCTGCCTCCCACGTGGCCATTTCGTGGTTGCACCCATTGCCCCGTTTCAAAATTCTAAAGGTGCACCCACAGGCTACGAAAAGGTTGAGATCTCCTGGATTAATTGATGTTGTCCCTTACATTTTCCCTGGTAGCAGGACACGTGCTTTTACCATAGTTTCTCATCCTGCCTTTTCTTGAACTCTTAAAAGCTTTCAGCAGAGAATAGTTTATTTCTGATGCTGGCCACCCTGAGCTCTCCTTTGCCTTAGGAAACTGTCACTGTCACCCTCTCTGATGATAAGGAAGCCAGATGGCTAGCTCTTAGCAGCAAGTAATTTCGAAGGACTTCCTGGTGCGAGGCGAAGGATGGGTTACACCCTGTGGATAACCTCGCCTTCCATTTGGAATGAGGCTACCACGCAGACGTGACTGTTTGGTCTGAAACTTGCTTAGCGTAAGGTTGGGTATGGGATGTGCCTCCCCTTTATCATTGGGGATGTGATTTTGCAGCGTAGAACTTACTGGCTTCAAGCGTTCCTCGAGGATGGAGGCAAGCTGGTCTTTGCTGTAGGGGGGAAAGTTGAGCAGCTGGGGGCGGCACTTGGGGCGAGCCTGCAAGCGGGGCAGGATGCGATCGGTGAGGTCCAGAGCGTTGGCTATCCCTGACGAGAGAGAAGAGAACATCCTCTTTCAGGCAGCTCACTGCAGAACTGACAAAACCTTCCTCATAAGGTGGGAGAGCCCACTCTGAGCAAGGGACCGTGCCCTTTGAGAATTCACCCCCAAAAGACAAAGTGTGTTTTTGTGTACTTGTGGCCTGAATCATTGGCCATTTCCCCACACGCCACTTGCTGATATTTATACTGTCATGCTTTTGTGGCAGAGCTTTCAGGTTTTAAATACAATGGAATTCAGTGCCGCAGGAAGCGGTGGCGGCTACAAGCATAGACAGCTTCAAGGGGAGATTGGATGAACATATGGAGCAGAGATACATCAGTGGCTATTAACCACAGGGGATAGGTGGAAGTCTGTGTCTGCGGCAGTGATGCTCTGTATTCTTGGTGTTTGGGGGGCCACAGTGGGAGGGCTTTTGGAGTTCTGTCCCTGCTGGTGGACCTCCTGAGAGCACCTGGGTTTTGGCCACCGTGGGACAGAGAGTGTTGGCCTGGGTGGGCCATTGGCCTGATTCAACATGGCTCCTCTTACGCTCTTATGAGGGAGGAGGCCTTACTATCCCAAAAGAAAGGGAAAAAAATGGGAACATGAGAAAGATGCTGACAGGATAGATCTCAATGGAGACGTGATCGTGCCATTCCCCTTCCTTGCCTTCTTGCCCTGGCTCTTGAGCAACAGTGAGATTCAACTTCAACGCCTCCAATACGTACCAACGAGGACTAGCCGGGAGCTGGGGAGGGAG
Organism: Lepidodactylus listeri; assembly: GCA_029233225.1. Taxonomy (NCBI): domain Eukaryota; kingdom Metazoa; phylum Chordata; class Lepidosauria; order Squamata; family Gekkonidae; genus Lepidodactylus; species Lepidodactylus listeri. The sequence goes on along the minus strand of JARCFY010000018.1, from coordinate 15,501,801 downwards.
GGCCACTCAAACACTGTGTAGAGCACATCTTGCCCCCTGCTGTCTAGCTGATCCATCTCATCCAGCACAATCAAACTGCAAAGGGAAGACCGTAAACATGTGAGCACTTCGCCCTACTAGGGACAAAGAGAACCTGTGCAGATTTCTTACACCGCACAGGGCAGAAGGAGGAAGCAAGCTGTGACAAGAACATCTTTCCAACCATCATCTAAGCATCCAAAATACCCAGAAATACAGCTAGTGGTGATGGGCTGCTCGGCACAGAATTGAAACCATATGGCACCCTGCCAGGAACTTTATTTAGATGAGACTGGAAAAGAAACCTCAAGGTTACGGCAATTTATCTCAAAGGGAACCAGCAGATTGTCGCACAGATGACCTCTTTGGTGTCGAATTCCCTGTTGCCCAAGGAACCAGATGTTGGGTCTACCAGGCAAAGGGCGCTCACAGTAAGGAGCTTTAAACCCCATTTAGAGAGATGCAGACATCGACACGCACCCTGATCAAAAGCTTCTTCAGGGAACCAACCCATCCTGCAAAGCTAGCACCTTCTAGTGCTTCAGCAATGCATTTTTAAGAGACATCGTGAACCAGCTCGGCCTTGGACACTGGGTGCAAAAGCGCATCTAGGAACAAACTCGCAGAATGCCTTGGGGGCCAGCAAGTCACACAAACAATCTCCGTTTGCCATGGGCAAGAGCCACTGAGGTTTAAGACTGCCAAACTAGGACTGGGGAGGCGTAGATTCAGGTTGAGTACCGTGTCAGGTTCAAGGTTTTGGTTCAAACACTTACAGCCCTAAACGGACATGGTACCTGTGGGACCGCCTCTCTTGGTATGTCCCCTGGAGAGTGTTGTGCTCAGGAGAACAACATCTGCTGGAAGTCCCTGACCCAAAGAGTGTCTGGCTGTCCTCAACCAGTGTCAGGGCTTTCTCGGTCCTGGCTCCGACTTGGGGGAACTCTGTGCTAAATGACACTAGGGACCTGAGGGATTTGTTACAGTTCTGCAGGTCCTGTAAGGCTGAGATGTTTCACCAACCATATAGTTGAGGAGAGCAACGGTTTGGCCAATTAGCTGCCTCCCCCCCTCCCCATTGGGGGTTAAAATTGTACGTTGATGCCATATAGATCAGGAGCGTGGACTCTAATCTGGAGAACCGGGTTTGATTCCCCACATGCAGCTGCTGGTGTGACCTTGGGTCAATCACAAGTTCTTTCAGCGCTGTTCTCTCATGAGCAGTTCTCTCGAAAGAGCTCTCTCAGCCACACCGACCTCACAAGGCGTCTGTTGAGGGGAGGGGAAGGAGATTGCAAGCCACTCCTCCCTGACCTGGATAGTCCAGGCGAGCCCGATCTCTTCAGATCTCGGAAGCTAAGTAAGATCGACTGTGGTTAGTATTTGAATGGGAGACTTCCTTGGAATACCAAGTCGGAAGGAGAGGGGCAGGCTTTATTTAGCCGTCACTCTGAATATTCTCCAGGCCCCCAGTAGGGGTCAGTCACCAGAGGTCAACCTGACTTCCAGGTGCAGAGAGAGAGAGAGAGAGAAAGAGAGAGGGAGACAAAGAGATTGTAAGCCACTCTGAGACTACTTCAGGTAATGAAGGGTGCGGTATAAATCCAACTGCCTCTTCTTGTTTTAAGATTTCTGTATTTTATCTGTGTGTTTAGATCAATGGATTTTTATGCTTTGACGTAAAATGCTGCAGATCGTGCTGAGCCCGCTCTGCGAGGAGAGCAGTATAAAAGTTTAATAAATAATAAATTATCTCCACTTAGTCGCCAAGCCCCCAGGGTGTCTTTGGGCCAGCCACTCTCTTCCAGTCAAAGCTCCCTCCTGGGGATAAAACGGGAGGAGGAGAGAACCACCCGCAATCCTCTGAGCTCCTTGGTAGCCTTTTGCAATCCAAAGTATCTGAACGGGGCCTGACCAGAGTCGCCCAGAGCATGATGACATGGAACCCGCTAAGCAGAGAGCGCATATCACATCACCAGTGCATGATGGGGAAAGAGGGAGCCAGAGGTATGGCCAGGGCAGAGGTCTAAGGGAGCTGGGAGCAGGAAGCACACTAAGAAGTGTCCACCAATATTGAAGAAGTCAAGGTTCAGAACCACGGTTGAATCCTCGCCACTACAGAATGACCCTGGGCTCCAAGGTTCGAAGAAACCCCAAGGAAACAATACGCGAGGTCCACGTTTGCTTACAAGGAGATTTTTAAATAAAGCATCAAAACTTACAGAAAATGCAAACTAAGCTTCCATCAGCTGGGCCTCGAGCGCATGCATATACGAGCATGCACACACACACACAGAAGCTTGCCAGAATCCGAGACCGCACACATAACTAAAACTAGGTGTCTTATACCTTAAATGCTGGCTGCAAATCAAAGAATGATTGATTAAGCTCTCCCAAACAACTGGACGAGTCGGGCCGTCTTGCCCCTGGCGTCCGGCGGCAGGGGACACAACCCAGGCCTTTGAAGATAAGGGCTGCTAACAAGCATGTGTGTGTGTGTGTGTGTGTGTGTGTGTGTGTGTGTGAGAGAGAGAGAGAGAGGGGGGGGGGGGAAGTTCCCCTGGAATGGCCAATCACCGATCTCCCACAAGACTTGGGGCAACTAAGCACCGGCATGCAACAAAGGTGGAGTCAAACGGGCCCTAAACCCTGCCTTGCTGTTTTGCAGCCCCTCACCACTTGCATGCAAAGAGAGGCAAGAGGCACGGCACCCTTGGCCTCTATGCACTCTGGCCGATGGCAGGGCTCTCCCAAATGCCACACCACTGACATTATTACCATAACCTTGGTATGCCTTCAGCTCAGATCTGGCGTGTTCAAAGCTCTTCCTCCCCAGGGGTTTCTACTCACACCATAGGGCCACCTTTTGCCGTCAACCGCTTCTCCAGCTTCCGGATGACGTCGCTCCGGGCTGCTTTGTCCACTTCTGCCTGGCCCAGGTGCTCGGCGATGGCAGGGAAAACAGCCTGGGAGCTCTGCAAGGCCATGCAATTCAGGACAATGGTCTTGCTCCCCGCCAGCTCCTTCTACAGCAGAGACAAGAAGGAGAGAAACAGAGTAAAGCTCCTGTAGGGAACTGCAATGTCAGTGAACAGACAGGGCAAGGCCAGCTCTGAGCAGAAGGCTTCGTTATTAGGGCTCCCCCCACCCTTCCAAGATGTGTGCTGTTGGCTCTGACTTCACTTTGGCAGACATTTTAGGAGCTCACAATGCCATGCTACGGAGAAGCAGAACAAGAGTCCAGTGGCACCTTTAAGACCAACAAAGTTCCATTTGCGGTATAAGCTTTCAAGTGCATGCACACTTCTTCAGATACTACCTCTAACTTTGTTCTGCTGCTTCAGACCAAAATGGCCACCCACCTGAATCTCTGCTCTGGAGTAGGTCATGCCCTGGAGAAGGTGAGGCCAAGGCTATGCTAACGAGTGGCCAAAACTCTGGGAGGGAGACTGATTCTCTGATAGGACTTCTGCAGGTCCACCCATTGCCACAGGGCCTTGCAAAGCCCACGTACCCACCTAAATCTATCCATGTGATTTCATCAGCAAGGACAAGTCTTCCTGAGGGCAAAATCTAATCACCATCAAGCAGCCAGGTGAGCTGATGACCTTCCTTGACTGTCTCCTAGCCTACCAGCCTGCTCCAGGTATGCGAGAAGCCCCTACCCTGCCAGCCCCTTTGTCCACTCTGCCTAGATGCAATCACCTTTTGTTACCTTTCTGGAAACCCTCCCCCCTTCCTAACTCAGTCAGGAAACCCAGATTCTCATCCTGGCACGCCCGGGTGTGTATGTGTGTGTTTTAACTGCCATCCATTCGCTTCTGATTTCAGGCAGCCCTACGAATGCATGTCCTCCGAAACATCCTCTCGTCAACAGCCTTGCGTAAGCCTTACAAACTGAGGCCCATGGCTTCCTGGATTCAGTGAACCCATCTCATGTTGGATCTTCCTCTTTTCTGGCTGCCTTCTACTTTCCCCAACCTGATCATTCCAGGACAAATTGGTCCCAAAGTGCAAATTGTCCAGCAGTGCAGGTTTCCACTGGAGGAGTAACAAACCGGGTTTCTCACAACATTAATTCAGATTTTATGGCAAGAACGGTTTTGAAATGAATTCAACATCCGGAAGACCGAAACTACAATAGGCAAACAGTTGTTTAGAACCACTTGTCTGTTTTTGTTTTCTCAGCTTCGTATGTTCACATCTGTCTCCATGACGGAGCAGCCTCTGGAGGGTAAAGCATGGTCATCACTACAGCTGGTCCGTTCAGAGACCGCACCAAGCCACAGTTTGCATCAACTGTGATTTATAAACCTTTCCTGTGCTTCAACCACACTTGAATTAGGTGCCTGAACTGATCCACGGACTCAAGCTGTTGGAAGCACGAAGAAAGAGATGGGAGGACAGGATGCTACAGGAACAGGTGTTCAGAAAAGGATCCGGGGAGAGCAAGTCAGAAATGAGACACAAAAGGGGCTCCAAACATAGACCAGAGGTGGGCAAAGATTGTTCCGGCATTACATTTCAAAGCAAAGCTTTTAAAACAGGTCTGCAACCGACTTTGGGGAGACACTTCTTCTGTTTTCTTATTATGAGCAATATAACTTCCTTTCTGTATTTTTGCTATATCATCTATTTGTTTAAAGGAACAGCAAGTGTGCAGAAGAGGGGGAAAAACATACAATACTGACTATGTAGCAACAACAAAACTAATAATGTAGCTGCAAAACAGATTAGTTATGAAAACTGAAATGTAAAGGGTTGAGTATAAATGTACCCCAACAGAAGTAAGTATCATTGCATTTTATAGACAATATTCTAAAGAAATTCTAATGTGATTAAAGGGATGTTGGGAAGAAATATTTTCTGTATTTTATACTTTGTTATACATAATTATCTCTGATATGTATAATCATGTTACATAACACTTTTTCTTTTCTGTATTTCCCTTGTATTAGTTCTCCATTTCCCCAAAAATTTCACACACACACACAAAGCAGGTCTGCACCAGTGTTCCCTCTGAGTTAGTGTGAGTTAGCTCACAGTCTTCTAGCCTCCGGCTCAAACATTTTTGTCTTAGCTCAGGGAGGATGGCTCCAGAGCAAACTAATCTATGCAGCACCCAAATCGCTCGCTCACAACTTTAATGCCGGTTGCTCACAAAGTAGACTTTTTGCTCACAGGACTCCACAGCTTAGAGGGAGCATTGGTCTGCACCCAAGTTCAGACCTCGGAGTTACCTTCAAGTCCTGCAGGGCCCTGCCAAGGCAAGCCGTCTTCCCCGTCCCCGGGGCACCAGAGATGTAAAGACTTCCTGGCTTCTCTCCACAGATGTGCTCCTTGAGGAACTGGTGCAGGAAGTGCGTCTCCTTCTCCCTTGCGTGCAGCTGGTCTGGGACAGCAGTGTGCAGGAGGCTCTTTGCTTGCTGGTAACAGGTGCCTTTGTAAACAAACACGTTAAGGAAAATCTGATCTAAGCAACAGAGAAGCTTCCCGTGCATGAAGTCACACAGGCAAATAAAAAACAACACACAAATTGTCGAATTGTCTTCCACCACACAGAGCTAACCAATAAAACTTGAAGCAATGGCAGGAAAGAACCATGGAAGTTTGTTCGTTACCTCTGTTTTTTTTTTAAACCCAAGTTCAACTTATGTGCTGCTGACTCTTGAAGCGGTCACGGCAAACACACCCCAAATACAACAAAATCAGTAATTTTACAAACCATCAGATTAGATAAAAGAAACCCTGAACAAATGCTAAAACAAATTCCAAAGAGTCCAACAACTGTTTAACCCATCGCTATGTAACTTTCTCCCCTTTTTAAAATTTAACTTAATCAAGACTACATAACAATACAGTACAATAAATTAACAGTACAGTACAATACAGTAAATTAACAGAAATATTTGAAATAACATACCACTGAAATCTTTGTTAATTACACCAGTCAAGCAACTCTTGGAAGAAAGGGTCACCGAACTTTATTCAATTGAGATAGATCTTTCCTCCTTATTTAAGAATGTTAATTTGAGTACCCATTAGTTCGTAACTTTTATCAAAATATTTTACAGTTCCGTCAGGCTGCTGCTGAAAACAGTTCACTCAGCTGGTGTGAATAAAGGAAGCCAATAAATAAAGCCGAGCGAGAATCCCTTTGGTCCTTTTTTACAATGTTAACAATACAACCTGGTGTTCTAAATATTGCCACCAGCTGTTTAACAGGTGACCTACGAACCCATTCAATATGTGCAAGAATGGGGAAATTATCCACAATGCGCAGGGTGTCCCTCCAGACTTTTAAAGAAACTCTAACAATTCATTTTGTTCACATAACCTGATTATAATGCTTTGACTGCTATTTGACCCAACATGAAATGGCACAATTTCACAAATCCATGCTAAAAAATTGAACGATTTGTCTCGGACCCTCCCCACACAGAAAAACCCTGGAGTGGGCACTGAACATAATACTCTCTGAGAGATCCAAAAGCTGTCTTACAAAACGACAGCAGCTAAAGTATCTTGTTTGGAAGCAGCTTTGCAATGAACCGAACAAGGAAGCAGTTTAAAGTCAAAGGCACAGAACCCAGCCATTTGCCATGGGCAATCTTTTCAGCCTACCTTCTTGCTTAAAGAGGCGAGCACACACCAACCCTTTCCTAGGGCGTCCTTGCAGAGGAGTCTTGGGGGTCTCCTGGCACCTACGGAGGGGAGAGGGGACCAAAACGCCACTCTTCGTTGGAGACTTGCCAACGGACTGTTCACTGAAGAGCAAACGCCGTCCCTTGGGAGAGGCAGGCGACTGGCTGTTCTCCTTCTTACTCTGCTTAGTCGGGGAGCAAGGCAACGCCTGGGTCACGTTGCAGAGGTTGTCATCCCCTGTGGAAAGCGGAAAGTTTAGAAGACAGCGGCAACGGGAGGATATGAGGGTTAACGAAACTCTAGAATCCAGGAACCCTCAGAAGGCTGGCTGCCTTCCAGTCTACACAGAATCCGTTTATTTTATTCACTTTACAGCCCACCTGTCTCGCTGCGATTCTAAGCAGGTTACATAGTCTAAAGCAAAGCAATCCAACAGCATGACAGCATGCGATATGTATTAAAGAGGGCAGCAGGACTAGAATTTCAAAAAATCAGAAAGATGCAACAAACAGGATATGTTCAACAATGCAGAGAATAAAATTAGAGTCCACACCCCGCAATATGTATGCGATACATAAAAAGATACTACATACCATAAACACGAGCACAGGCCTCTTCCCTTTATAAAAACATCTATTTCTAACCGAACATCTTTCCCCTTTTTTAAAAACAAGCTTCCATCGCTGCTAATCATCTGATCATTTTGAAAAACTACAATCGGTGTGCACTGAATGCTCTGCTTGACCCCTTCTTTCTTGACTTTGCGCCGTGCATTCAGAAATGGAACAGTTTTACTAAGCTAACCACGAGAGGTAGATTCAGATGGGTATCAGTGATGGTCTGAAGCAGCCGAACAATCTTTGAGTCCAGTGGCACCTTTAAAGCCAACAAAGTTTTATTCAATGTATAAGCTCTTATTTGCACGCGTACTTCCTCATATACAGTGAAACAGAACTTCCTCAAGCCCTACATAGAGGAAGATTTGAGGTGGGGTGTGTGTGCACGCAGCCATCAGGAAGGGGCAGTCACAGCCAAGATGCATAAGTAAAACTCAAGGCAGTCCAATGAATGGCAGCAAATTAGCACACAAATGCAAGAGCTGACAAACAGATGTGGGAATGAACTTGAGAGGTAGTGAGGTGCAGTGGTTAGAGCGTCGGACTATGATATGGAAGACCCAGGTTCAAATCCTCACTCTGCCATGGAAGATTCCTGGGCAGCCTTGGGCCGGGGACACCCTCGCAGCCTAACCTACTTCGCAGGGTGGTTGTAAGGATAACAGAGGGAAACAATGGAAGCAGCTCCAGCTCTTCACTGGGGAGAAAGTCACGGTATAAATTAATTCAAATGAAAGATAAATGGTCCACTATTAAAAAACCTCAGGTTCAAAAGACATAAAACAGCCTTGTTCTTTGTAAATAATACTGTGTGTGCATGCGTATATCACATGTCACCAATGTGGTGCCCACTGACAGATTTTGTAAAACGTTGCTTTGGCAGCAGCTGCCACCACAGCTCAAGGATCTGGACTGTGTGACTGAAGGTAAGCTGTGGCCACCATTTTGTGGCTGGCTCTGCCTCCTGAGGCAGCCGTTTTGTTGCTGCACCCATCATGCCATGCCAGAATTCCAAATGTTCCTGCAGGGCATATATATTATTTCAAGCATATCTCTTCAAACAGGCCTATCTGAACCATGGCTCAGCAATCATGGTACCAATCCGGATAGTAACAGCCCCAAACTGCACAGCATCAGGCTCCTTGAATGGAACTAGTTTCAGTAGACCTAACTGTGCATGTCTACCCAAGACCTAGCACTCATCTTTTAATTTGATTTCAAGCCTTCTGTCTAAGGGAGCCAGCTTGGTGTAGTGGTTAAGTGCGCGGACTCTAATCTGGGAGAACCGGGTTTGATTCCCCACTCCTCCACTTGCACCTGGCTGGATGACCTTGGGCAAGCCATAGCTCTGTACCAGCTGTTCCCTCAAGGACAGTTGTCTCAGAGCTCTCTCAGCCCCACCTACCTCACAAGGTGTCTGTTGTGGGGAGGGAAAGGAGTTTGTAAGCCGCTCTGTGACTCCAAGTGAGCGAAGGGCGGGATATAAATCCAATCTCTTCTTCTTCAAATTTGAACAAGTTATGGCTGAATTATTATTATTATTTGTTACTATTTATTTGTTTAATTTATATCCCGCCCTCCCCGCCAGGGCAGGCTCAAAACGGCTTACAGAATGTATGTGTGTGTGTATATCTATATCTATATATAGATATGTAAATATATATGTTAAAACAGCAAGATATGTTAAAACACAAAATTTAGGTAAAATCACAACATAATAAAATCATAGATGCTAGTAAACATAGGTGTTAATAAATGCTAAGAAGTGATGGCAACATTCTCTTGGCATCCGGATGGTAAACTGCCACCGTAGTCTGGGTTCTTGCCAGGCTGTTGGTTATTAAGCTGGTACTGATATTGGGGCCAGGGCCATAATACTGGGTGGCGGCACCCTAATCGAAAGCCTGGTGGAAGAGCTCTGTTTTGCAGGCCCTGCGGAACTGTACAAGGTCTTGCAGGGCCCTGGTGTAATCCGGGAGCTTGTTCCACCAGTACGGGGCCGCCACAGAGAAAGCCCTGGCCCTCATCACAGCTAGCCTGGCTTCTTTAGGGCCAGACGGTTTTGGAACCCCGATCTTAGTGCTTTCCGGGGAACATGTGGGGAAAGGCGGTCCCTTAGGTAAATAGGTCCCAGACCATATAGGGCTTTAAAGGTAAGAACCAGCATCTTGAACCGAATCCTGTATGCTATAGGCGTCCAGTGCAGTGCCAAGAAGGGAGTGCATTACCAGCAGGGAGCTGTTCCTGTTGGCAGCAGATGATAAGGACTCACAATAATGGGTTTAAATTACGGGCGGGAAGGTACCAACCAGATATTAGAAAAAAAATTTATACAATAAGAGCAGTTCAGCAGTGGACTCTGGCTGCATAGGGAAATAGTGAACTCCCCCTCACTGGCAGTCTTCAAGCAGCAGCTGGACGAACACTTGTCAGGGATACTCTAGGCCAGGGGTGGCCAAACTTGTTTAACATAAGAGCCGCGCAGAATAAACATCAGATGTTTGAGAGCCACAAGGCATGAACAAATATTACCTGCTTTTACTGGAAAATAAGCAAATTTGCTTTTTATTAACATTAAACGAGACTGCCAAAAATAATAACAAAAGGGATAAAAGCAGATATTGATAATGATATTAATTTGTCCAATGATATTTGTTTGCTGATGATATTTAGCTTCCCTAGCCGCCCTGCCGGGAGCCACATAATATATGTGAAAGAGCCGCATGTGGCTCCCGAGCCACAGTTTGCCCACCCCTGGGTTAGGCTGATCCTGCATTGAGCAAGGGGTCGGGCTAGATGGCCTGTCTGGCCCCTCCCAACTCTATGACTCTCTATCACAAAAGGTATTTCTCTGCTCTGTTGCAAATTCTCCCTCACCACCATTGTTTAGCAAAGGTCCGTTACTCGCTTAACACTGTATAAGAGGACAACACCTCACCTAGGCGCTTGCGAGGACTGAGAGGCAAGACCTGTTTCTGGGAGGAATGTGGTGAAACAGCCAGCGGTGTCGGGTCCAGCTTCGAAATTCTTTCATTCTGTTGCAGTTTACGTGGCGTTCTGATGGATTTCCGCTTTGGAAAGCTGATGGTGTCCTGGCTTTGGCATCGGGACTGAGACCTCGTAGTCCGCATTATAGAATCTGGTACCCAAACGAGCAGACAGAAGATTAGTGGACAAATTAACGGCGCCAAGGATCACACAACTCACCACTGTAACTGCCCTGCCTCCCACCCTCACCTTGTTTCTGTCTGTCTGTAGCAGTAGAAAAGAGCAAGAGTCCAGTAGAACCTTAAAGACTAAAGGCGCCAATCTGAGGAAGTGAGCAGTGCGACTCATGGAAGCTCAAACCCTGCCGCGGATTTTGTTAGTCGTTAAACTGGGAGTGAGAATAAGTGTTCATGTAGAATAGTTTCCTCCTCCTCACTCAGCAAGCAATGCTTGAGATTTTTACTGTTGCCCTCAGGGGCAAGAGATCCAGATAGGCATGATGCTCTACTCAGTGCATTAACTCATAAGAACATAAGAAGAGCCCTGCTGGATTAGACAGTGGTCCATCTAGTTCAGCATCCTGTCTCACGCAGTGGTCATCCCGTTAGTAGTTCTATCTAGCTATCAACTCCCAAATAAACCTTGCACACGTAGATGAACTACTGATCCAACCAAGCACAAACTCTTTACTGTCCATTCTCTTTGCTCACAACACCTCTATACTTCTTCCTTTCTGCACTTGCCAAACGTTGCCATGTTTAAGCAATATCAGAAGACTCACAATGCTCCCTCCAAGCTGTGGAGTCTTGTGAGCAAAAATCCTACTTTGTGAGCTACTGGCATTAAAGTTGTGAGCGAGTGATTTGGCTATTGCATAAATTAGTTTGCTCCAGGGCCATCCTTCTTGAGCTAAGACAAAAATGTGTGAGCCAGAGGCTAAAAAACTGTGAGCTAGCCCACACTAACTCAGCTTAGAGGGAACACTGCATCTCTCAATGTGCATTTGTCTGTGGGAACACTAAGTCAAGCTTACACTGTGGATAGTAAGCAAGTCAATAATTAAGTCAAGCCATCTGTTAGTGTAATAACTGCCTTTCTGCAACTGGCTAAAGCATCTCGGTCACCATTTTGTGTCTAAACGCAACCGGAGATTACACACACTGCCCTGTGCTTCTATGAAATAAGAGAAAAGCCAAATTGACAAACACAGAACTGAGCTACAGCTGTTGCAGAATGAACAAATTCGTTCACTGTCCTAGGCTCCTAAAGCAAGGGCTGGATACGACTGTCATGCAATAGGAAAGTACAGCAAAAGAACAACTGTCACTAAACCAAACTCTGTCAGTTTGCAAGAGGTGACTGTAAAACCAAGCTTTATAAGGTGTTTATTCTTTATTTAATTCATCCAGGGTTACTAGAACTCCTCTTTTTAAAGGACATGTCCTCTCTTTCTGCTGTCAGTCCTCTTCTGGGCTCTTTCTAAAAAACTGATGAAAGTGTCTTCTTTTTGGGTGGGAAGGTTATTCCTATTCTTAGTTCGTAGCAATTATCATAGTTTAAATAGGAAGGAATTATCATAGCTTAAATAGGAATAAAATGGGATTTGTCATAGGGCCCACGTGTTTGAAGCAGTCACTCAGGAAACATGACATCTTTTTTGCTTTTCAAAATATAATAACTCTAACCAGGGTTTTTTTTTGGGGGGGGGGGATGTGCCGGAACTCTCAAGAGGGAAATGTATACTGAAAACTTATGAACTTTTATACATTTTTAAAGGCATTTTGTCCACGAGGTTCCAGAACTCTGCCACGTTCCCTCGGGAAAAAAGCCCCGACCCTAACTCATTCATACCCCACCTTTCGCCCCCAAAATGCATACATCGCTCGCCTCTCCTGTTTCCCCCCTCACAACAACCCTGTGGGAGAGGCCAGGCTGAGAGGGGGACTGGCCCAAGGTCACCCAGCGAGGTTCCACAGCACGAGTGCGGGATTCGAACCCAGGTCCCAGCCCAACACTCCTGACCACTGGCTGGCCTTTCACCCCACGAACCTCCCCACCCCTGCAGCAGCCCTACTCCCGGGTCGCCCCGACCACAGGCAGACCCTTCATGGCAGAAACACCCCCGACCGCGGCTACCTCACCTTCCTCCACTCGTTCCCGCGCTGTCTGAGCCGCGGCACTCCAACGCCCACCGCGCTACCGACTCCAGCCTGCCCATTGGCTCCCGGTTCCATCCTCCGAGCCAATCCCGGCTTCCTCCCTCTCTGGCCCCGCCCACAGGCTTTCATTTGCTTCTTCCAGCCAATCCCCGCCTCTGCCCACCCTGGCCCCGCCCATCGGCTCGCCGCCCTCCTTTCTAGCCGAACCATCCTCGCGCGCGCGCGCGCGCTCTAGGCTCTTTGGACCCGCCCATCGCTTTCCCGCCCGCGCCTCTTCCTTGGAACCAATCAGCGCTCTCCGCGCCGCGCGCGACCCCTGGCGTGGCCCGCCTCCCTGCCCTTCTCCGGACTCGCGGTCTCGATCTTTAGCCAATCGTGACTTCCTTCTCACTTGGCCCCGCCCAGGAGGAGGGCTTCCGCTTTTTTTCCCGGAAGAGCTCGCAAGGTGGAGCCTCGCGTGGCCCGTTTAGTGCGAATCTGCGCGGAATTGGGCGGTTTCAGCGGTCTTCCGCCGCCTTCTTCCCGCCTGCAAGGGAGCGCCAGGTGAGTCGCATTGTGGAGGGAGGGAGATTGAACGTCAGGATGGCCGGAGGTGGGGAGGACGGGATGATGGAGGCCCCTCGCCGAGGTCCTGCGCGCCCATTCCGCTTCACGGTTTCAGCAGCCCTCTGCCCGGAACTCATGGGCTCAGTGGTTCAGAGTGGCTGTTTTGAAATTAGCCCTCACGGATTAACCCACAAAACTCGTGGGTGCTTAGACCAGTGGAAGCCTGCAGCCCTGGGAATAGAATTTTCTAAAAACTCGTTTTAACCCCTCGGAGACCCAGGCAGGACTGAGCCGTTCCTGTCAGAGCTCCCTGACACGGGGAGAAGGCGCTTTCCGGGCGGGCGGAGGCAAACAGCCCCTTTGTGGGGTTCAGGCTGCCAAAGTGCCCCCCCCCCCACAAGAACCAGAGCTGGACATAGGGTTGCCAGACCTGGGTTGGAAAACACCTGGGGACTTTGGGGGTGGGGAGAGGGCGGGGTTTGGGGAGGGGAGGGGCCTCGGCAGGGTATCATGCCACAGAGTCCACCCTACAAAGCAGCCATTTTCTCCGGGGGAGCTGATCTCTGTCAGCTGGAGATCAGTTGTGAAAGCGGGGGATCCCCAGGTCCCACCTGGAGGCTAGCAACCCTAGCTGCACAAGGCCGCCCAACTCCCATGCACAGATCCACTGAACGCCCTACAAACGCACCTGCCAGTTTATGAGCCTGGCTCTGCTATTCCCCACCACCACCAATACCTCCATCCTTGCCAGGAGGGGGAGGTTGGGGAGAAATGCCATGTAGTTAGATGGAGATTCTCTGGTTCGGTCTCTCCCTCTTCCCTTTCGCCTCCTGTCCTTCCCGACCATCCTCTCCTAATCTTTGCCTGGCATTCCCATCTTTCTCTGAGGGAGCAAAATTATGAATTATTACATTTGGCTACATGTTCCAAATCACTTTAGAAGTGACCCTGTTCACAGCAGCCAAACGGGGATTTGAGGGGGGCTGTTGGGAAGGTAACAGTGTTCTGTGCGCCTCGGCGTCTAGTCATGCTGGTCACATGACCACGGAGACGTTTTCGGACAACGCTGGCTCTTTGGCTTGGAAACGGAGATGAGCACCACCCCCTCGAGTCGGATTTGACTAGCTTTCGAGCAGGGGAAACCTTTACCTTGGGGTCTTACTGTCGGAAGAAACAGTTAAAGATGTTAATATCATCTTTTCCTTGTTATGCAGAGTGGTAGACCCTGTTTATTAATTTTTCCATTATTTCATACTTCCTTCAGTATCTCAGAAAAGCACATATACTGAGGGGCTGGTAAGGGTAACATGAGTTTATATAAATAAGCAGCCTGATCCTGTCTACATTCACTCAGAAGTAAATCCCATTGACTTTAGAAGAAGTGGACAACTCAGTAAACGTATGCATAGGACTGCACCCATATACAATTAATTAGTTAAAGGGAAGATTCTTTTATTGGGGGACAAAAGGAACCATTTGGTTATCGGCTGACAGTGTAGAATTGTATTTTCAGATCACAACAGTCGGCCTTCAGCTGAATCAGACCGTTAGCCTTTCAAGGTCAGTATTGCCTACATGACTGGCAGCAGCTCAGGCTGTTCTGTCACATCACAGGCTATCTGATTCTTTCAACGGACTGAACCTGGCGTCTTCTGCATTTAAGGCCTGACCAGATCAGTGTTGTGTACTCTCCTGGGCAGTGGCTCGCCAGGGTTTCAGGCAGAAGTCGTTTACATCACCTACTGCTGGCTTCTTTGGACTGGAGGTGGTGGAGGTTGAACCTGGGACCTTCTGCATGCCAAGCCGGTGCTCCACCCATGAGCCGTGGCCCCACCCCGTTATGAAATGCAGCATGTTAGTTTTGCTGATTGGTAGACAAGGTTTCAGTCCAGTGGCGCCTTTAAGAGCAACAGTTTTATTCAAGGTGTGAGTTTTTGTGTGCACGAACCGTGTATGCTAATACACCTCTATATGTATGCCTGTTATTTCTATTTCATTGTGTCTGAGGAAGTTGCTGTGTCTTCCCTTGCGGGAATGCATCCAGCCCGCCCTAAAAGCACTGCACTGGCTGCCTGTAGCATATCGGATACGGTTCAAGGTGCTGGTTCTTACCTTTAAAGCCCTATATGGTCAGGGACCTACTTACCTAAAGGACTGCCTTTACCCATATGTACTGCAGAGAGCTCGAAGATTGGGTTCCCAAAACTGCCTGACGCTTCTGGGCCCTAAAGAGGCCAGGTTGGCCATGACGAGAGCCAGGGCCTTTTCTGTGGCGGCCCCTCACTTGTGGAACGAGCTCCTGGATTACATCAGGGCCCTGCGTGACCTTTTACAGTTCTGCAGGGCCTGTAAGATGGAGCTCTTCCACCAGGCTTTCAAGTAGTGCAGAATGCCGCGGCCAGGCTAATGATGGGTCTCTCAAGGCGGGACCACATCCGACCTGTGCTAGCGGCGCTGCACTGGCTGCCTGTAGCATACCGAGTTCGCTTCAAGGTGCTGGTTCTTACCTTTAAAGCCCTATATGGCCAGGGTCCAACATACCTGAGGGACCGCCTCTCCCCGCATGTACCCCAGCGAGCACTTCGGTCGGGGTCGCGTCATCGACTCCATGTCCCAGGCCCTAGGGAGGCCAAGCTTACTGGGACCAGGGCTAGGGCCTTTTCGGTGGCGGCTCCAACCTGGTGGAACAAGCTCCCGGAGGAGATCAGGGCCCTGCGGGACTTGATGCAGTTCCGCAGGGCCTGCAAGACGGAGCTCTTCCGCCAGGCTTTTAACTAGGAGCCGCCACCACCAACAACAATAATAACATCAGTAACATCCACTGCAGTAACATCTATAGTGGGAGCTGGCCCTGAACTCAGTCCAGACCTGGTGGGCATGGTTGGTAGGTCCCTAACCTGATAGGACGCCATGTGATCAGTAAGATTGGAAGCACTTTATAAATTGATATGCACTTTATTGGAAATTTATAAATTGGTATGCACTTTATTGGAAATTCACTGTAATATATTGTAACCTTGGGATTTTTATTGTTATTTATTGTTACTGTTGATTTTAAATCTGTTTATGATGTTTTAACTGGCATTGTGCCCTTGTAAGCCGCCCTGAGCCCGCTTGCGGGGAGGACGGGGTATAAAAATAAAGATAGATAGATAGATAGATAGATAGATAATGGCCTTGGTCCTCTTACCAATGACACCACCAACCGGAGTTTTAACAACTTTGCAGAAGCTGGGAGGCACCACTCAAGTAACAACTGAAGATTGCCATCTTTTAATACAGAATGTTGTTATGTATTGTATAAGTATGGTTTTTATATTTTAACTTAAATTGATTTTGTTTTAATATTGGAATTTTAATGTATATTTATACAGGGCCTCTTCAGCTGCCCTGAGCCTGCCAAATGGTGGGGAGGGCGGGATATAAATTTAACTATAAATTTTTTTAAAGTGTGCATGCACACAAAAGCTCACACCTTGAATAAAACTGTGTTGGCCTGAAAGGTGCCACTGGACTCAAAACTTTTTTCTGTTGCTTCAGACCCAACTCTGCTACCCACATAGATCTATCTTGGTAGTTGGTAGTCATGTCAGAAGAGGTGTGGAAACTCTGGGCTTGATTCAGCCTAGGCTTAACCCTCCCAATAAACCCAGTGGGGTGGATCCTTCCACCAATGAGCAAAGTATACTTTCCTTTTGGCTCAAGTTTTGAGTCTTCCTCTAATTGGCTGGGTCTTAATGCCCCGCCAGTGTCTTGCAATGCAAATGCATGCACAGCTGTTCAACTGGAAGCCTTAGAGACACTTTCCCTTCTTTGTTAGCCCCCCAGGGACCAGGAGTCTTTGAAAATGTCGAAGCGGAAAGCAGGTGCTCAACAGTGCGGTGGGTGCACGAAGAAAAAACGTAATACCTTCAACACGGAATGGTTGACAGAGTTTTCTATTGAAACTCCAATGCCACACATGAGTGAACGCAAGAGCGTGCAGCTAAAAGAGATTTTTGAGTATCGTGACACAGATGACGCAATAGTCTGCAAAATATGTCTCAAAGCAGAAGTTGACGGGAACTGGAGCACCAGAAATAAATGGGGTGAGTGGAAAATAGATTACTTCAAGCGTCACGTGAATCAGAAATGCCACTTGGATGCGGTAAGGAAACTTCGGAATCAGGGCTGTGGATCTCTGCTGAATTTCTTCAGAGAAACCCCTGAAGATCGGATCAGCAGAACTGAATACGAGAACCAAGATGGGTCAAGTCCAGAAGAGGTCAAGATTTTAATTGACAATGTGCTACTTGCAGTTAAGGTGAATAAATCCATGCTGTCTGTACAGGAAATTCACGACCACGTGGCCAAATATGCTAAAATTCCTGCTAACTATAGAAGCAAAAAGCATGCCTTTGAATTCCTTGAATGCATAAGCGCTGTTGTCAAAAGTGAAGTTTTGAACGAAATCCGGGAATCGCCTTTCCATACCCTTATAATTGATGAAAGCAGCGACATCACTGTGTCAAAAATGCTTATCATGTACATCAAATTCAGAAGAACTGGCGATGATCTACATAAAACCGTTTTTGCAGGCATTGTAAAATTGGCTGCGTGCAACAGCGCTGCAATAGTGGATTCTATAAGGGAGTTTTATAACACAAATCACTTGGACATGAATCGCATGGTTATGTTTACGTCAGATGGTGCCTCCGTCATGCTTGGAAAGCAGAATGGTGTTGCTGCAATTCTGCATGAATCAATTCCTCATCTGCTAGAGCAGCACTGTGTAGTTCATCAAGAAGATTTAGGCATCGATGACGCATGGCAAACGATCCCATTCATTAAGGAGGCTGAAACTCTAATATGCACTGTTTATACCCTCTTCGGTAAATGGAGTGAACAAAATGCCAAACTGGAGGAAATTGTCAGTGCGGCAGACAGAGACGTCGTTTCATTTAGGCCACTGGACCAAGTAAGGTGGCTTTCTAGACTCTTTGCTGTAAGTGCTTTGGTTAAGAATTGGGAAACTTTAATTGACTATTGCAAAGAACAGGTAGAAGAAGATAACGACCCAGTACACAAATACTGCCTTGAACGATTAAGTAATCCAGACTTCAAGGTGGCATTATTTATCCTTTGCGATGTTCTCAGTGAATTAGCAGAACTTTGCAAAATTCTTCAGAAGAGCCCTTTGACCACCTTGGAAGCATTTCAGTACACTAAAGCCAAAATCCGGAAGATTAGATCTCAGTATCTGGGAGACAAGGTCCATTTCAGTGAAACTGTACAAGATCTGATTTCATTTTACAACTCCACAGTAAATATCGATGCCATTCTCCATTTCGTTAGGCAAACTTGTGACCACATGGACAACAGATTTCCAGAGAACGAATTACTGAATTGGTGTGTATTTGACAAAGACTGCTTATCAAACTCCTCCAACTCTAGAAATCAAGCACTTTCAAGATTAGCTGAGCATTACTGCGTTTTGTTCCAGAAAGATGAACAGTCATATGACAAGGAACTTCATAAAGAGTATTCAGACTTCAAATTAGTCATTGCAGGGAAGATAAAAGCTGGAGCAATGAAAACCTTCCAGGACATACTAACTTTTACACGACAACAAGAGCGATTCAGTGCACTAAATCTTCTCCTAGATGTTTGTGGAACTTTTCAAGCTTCAAGTGCTGACTGCGAGAGAGGTTTCAGCTTGATGAATGCCCTCAGAACTAAGATTAGCAATCAGCTAGATACAGACCACCTGGAGAATTTAATGAGGATTAAATTGCATACGTCTAATGGGAATAATATTAATATTGACAGTGTTTTCAGTTTCTGGAAGCAGAGACAGGAAGAAGAGAGAAGTTAAATTAAAACATTTTCTGTAACAAAATTGGACTTGGAGCAATCTGTTCTGAAGAAGTGAGCAGTGACTCATGAAAGCTCATACCCTGCCACATGTGTTTAAGGTGCTCCTGGACTCTTGCTCTTTTCTACTGAAATTTGACTTGATTCTGTTTTCACTTACAATGTATAACTCATTCTTACAATACAGCTTAAAAGAATTCATTCTGAGATTTTTTACAAGGTTATGGTAATAAACTTCTATAAAACTAATGTATTAAATAGTCAATTAAATATTAAAAGCAAGTGTAAGTAAGTTCGAGATAAATATGACTTATAATACTAATGTTAGGTTTATATGTTTTGTATGTTTATTTAAAAGGTTTTTAATACATTTAGGCTGGCTCACAACTTTTATGATGGCAGCTGTTTCGGCTCACAGAGTATAACGTTTGCTCACAACATTCCCCACCTTAGAGCAGGGATGTCAAACATAAGTCCCGGAGGCTGGAACAGGCCTCTCCAGGGCTCTTATCCGGCCTGCAAGCAACTGGTGCAAGGGAGGGAACAGGAGGCTGCTGGGGGGGATGAGTGGACAGAGCCACTCCAATTACGGCTTCAGCACAACAATCTTGTCTGCAGAAGTCAAGCAGAATCCCTTCCCTTCAGTGGCAGCCTCACTGGTAAAACAGGGTTGCACTTACCTGTAACTGTTGTCTTCTGTGCACATGGGGGATTGTGCATGTGCAGGCCAGCTGCAGAAAAGAGTTCCAAGCTTTCTATTAGACTAGGACCACCCCTCCTCCCTCTGTTCTCTCCGTGCCGCCACTGGAGACCCCTAGAAACTCCAGAGAGTTCGCAGGAGGGAGGGGTCTTCGTGGCTTCTGTGCAGACCCACATGGGGAGACTAGCAAGCTCACTGAGTGAAGGAGGTGGGTGTGAATCCCTCAAAGGAATTGACCACCGCAGACCACCTTCTTGACAGTTTAGCGCAGGGGTGTTGAACACATTTGTTTTGAGGGCCGGATCTGACAAAAATGAGACCTTGCTGGGCCGGGCCATGTGTGTCAGAAAATGTAATGCCAGGTAGCAGAGAGAAAAACTTTATAAAGGACACAAACACAAAGGTTTTTTTTTTTTTACTAAAAAAATGCTTAAAACAGCACTCTTGCAATATTTTGTTTATTTAGCAGTCTCTGATAACTGACACCCCTTGCTCTGAATTATTGCATCCAAATGTCTGTGCTGTTGCAATCCTGAGTATGCTGTTCAGGTGTGTGTCTGTAAGCTGCAAACCTACTTTTGATTTATTGACATTCACCACAGAAATCTCATGCTCAGAGGTCTGAGTCTAGGACCCAGGGGGAAACATGAAATGGCTGAGCGACTGAGAGAGTCTGGCAAAGCAAGCTATGATGCAGCAGCAGCAGCAACTGGGAACAGGAGGTGGCCGGTTCCAGTGCGGGCCTGACAGAAGCCCTCCGGGGGCCTGATCCAGCCCCCGGGCTGCATGTTTGACACACACAAAAGCCAATTAAACTGTTTGTCTTAAAGGTGCCACTGGACTCAAACTTTATACTAATTCAGCAAGTTGTACAAGTGCTACTCGGCAGATACGCTGCAAATTGGAATGAAAAGTTATCTTGAGATTTACCAAGAGATCTTTGGGAATGCTTATGGACACATGTATATCAATCTTTTGAGCAGACTTAAGAGAAAACGATGTACTGCCGGTTACCTGACACCCTGTACATGATCTCACATACACCTTGGATATCAGGACGAGATGCAGCCTGTTTGCCTGACTTCAGTGACACGCTCTTTGGCATTCTAAAACTAAAAACATGTTTGGCACCAAATTTTTGTACATTTTAAAACTAATAAAGCAGTCACCAGACTAAACGTTAAACCTTGGCCTGTTACATTAAAGATTGTGTACCTGCCTCAGAGTTCTTATGTGCTTGTTGCACAATGATATGTAAAAACTAGGGTTGCCAGCTTTGGGTTGGGAAATACCTGGATATTTTGTGGGGGGGGGGTGTGGTTTGGCCTGGGGAAGGCAGGGTTTAAGAAGCAAAGGTACCTCATTGGAGTATAATGCCACAGAGTCCACCCTGCAAAGCAGCCATTTTATCCAGGGGGGCTGATCCCTGTAACCTGGAGACTGCCAACTCTACCTTCTGTAGCCCACCACTAACATTAATGACCAAGTTATGGGAACGTAGAAAGTTGCTCTCATCTCTAAAGAAACAGAAATCAGCATATAAGGGCTGATAAATTTACAGACACATGGGCTTTGTGTATAAGGTCACGGAACGATCACGATTTTCCTCTGTGTGTTTTTGAAGCTTAGTAATGAGTATTTTTTGTATTTTTTTTCTTAATTTTTGTCTAAAGCCTCAAACACTCGCACAGTCCTGCTAGTAAATACGCCAGGTCGAAAATTGACAGAGCCTGGCTACCTGCAAGACACGCGCTAGCGGAATAAATTATACAAACGCTGCTCGGTATTTGATTAATTTATTAGATTGTGGACACAGACTCTGTTTCTGCACGAGCAGATGCAGTTCCAGTTTCAGTACAGACAGCACCACTTGCCGTGGGTCAGGTACAGTGTCTTGCAAATTAGTGAGACAGTCAAAAAGGAAAGAGGCACCGTACAACACGGACAGGAAGGAGGTAAGAATGAGGTCCGTCCTCCCTCTCCAGCCCACCCCTCTTCTCAAAAGCCCTCACCTGCAGATAGTACCCCTTCTCACATTAAAAACACTCACTGCTACACGGTAACACACTGAAAAGTAGTAGCTTTTTTTAAAAAAAGAACATGGGGTTCTGATTAAGGATATGGACTTGATTTAATGCTATGAAGAGGGAGGGGGAAGAGGTTACCACGGGCGTCCACCACCTCCTGCTCAGTGCCGTACAGCTGGCAGAATGTATACTGTATTGGGAGGTTTGCTGTGTGATTTGCAGTTCACCGCCTCTTAGCTAAAGACCTAGCGCAGGGGACCCCAAAGTCGTGCCCGTGGGTGCCGTGGCACAACCAGGTGCTTTTAGGAAGTTGGCAGGGCTAAGTAGGGCTTTTGCCCTGCGGGGCTTCTGATGGATTACTGCTGATTTGATTGGCTGTGCAGATCTGTTAAAATGTGGCTTTGGCAGCAGCCGGCACCACCCCCACACAAGGATCTGCACAGTGTGACTGAAGTTTAGCCGTGGCAGCCGTTTTGTGGCTGCGCCCACCATGCTGTGTTAGGATTCCAAATGTACCTGCGGGCTCACAAAGGTTGGGGACCCCCACTCTAGCAGATGAGCTAGGAGCCTCCAGACATCCTTTCCCCTTGCACCCTGCAAGTCAGCACTGGAGGAAACCAGTTGGTGATGCTCTTTAGGGATTACACGAGGGGAAAACCTCAGGGAGAGGTGCTTGGTGGGAGATGGGGGTGGGTTAATACCCAACAATCACATACACCGTTCATAAAAGAATACCTAAACACATTACGGAGAGCCATCTGTGCTTGTTGTGGTTGCACACACAGCGCTGCAGTCAGTTTAAAAGGCAAGAGGACAGAAGAATGACAAAGAATTTCTCCAGAGGTCACGAGAACATTTCTTGGAAAGAGTTCTCCCCCGTTCTGCATCATGTAACTCGGGGGGAGGGTAACAAAACCTTATAAAAATTATGCAGCCCATAAAAATGACATTTGAAAAAACACACTCGCACGAATCGGGATACTTTTCTGCCCGTGGAATGAGGAACAAGAATCCTCTGATTCCTCCCTTGCAGATAAACTTGACCAACTGCCCACCCCACCCCTACAAGAGACAGGCAAAAGATCTCGAGGGCAGACTTGAAACGTAGGAAGAGTGCAAGAAACCCCCAATTCTGGTTTTCCAAAACCACAGAAATTCTCTCAGTAGTGTTTCTCCAGTTGTTTGTGTGGTTTTTTTTAAAAAAAGCATTAACACAAAAGATACAGAATGCACAATGCTTGCAAGAAGCAAAAATCTGAACAGACATAAACCCCACCGGGAGCTTAAGGCACAGCGAGCAAAGCTCGGAGACAACTTGCTATTCAGCCACGGACACCTCCACGCCCTTCCACAAGATGCACAACAGCTGGGCGTTCCAGCTGCTCACTGGTTGAAAACGGAAGACTTTAGAGCCAGGCTGGACAGAACTAAGCCAGGATAACTGAAGTGTCATCCTGAGAAATGCTGAGCTCTGCAACCTGTACCCAAATTTTGCCTGTGGGGCAAATCTGCATTATTTGTACTCCGCATAATTTCTCCCTGCGAGCTGTGGCAAGGTACAGAGTCCCAGAAGGGTAGCCGCGTTGGGCTTCTGTGACAAAATAGAAGTCCAGTGGCACCTTAAAGACTTAACATTTGTTATTCCAGGACAAGCTTCTGTGACAGTGGGGACTGTAGCTGAAGAAGGGAGCTGTGTCTCACAATAGCTCATGCTGGAATAATAAAATGTTAGTCTTCGAGGCGCCACTGGACTTTGGTTCTGTTAAACTGCAGGGCAACAAAAAGCAATCGCCCTGAACTGCCAGAACTCTTATTCCAGATGCGCTTCTTGAGTCTGTGATTTCACTAGGCACTGCTCCACATATTTCCAAAAATGTCTTTAAAACCACAGAGGTTAGAAGCCTCCATTTTTATGTTTTTAAACCAGCATATATTAGTAGCTGAATTCTGCAGACTTGTTACTTCAAAAGTATTCTCCCGGGAGAAGCATTTCATGTGCCTGTGCAGAATTGTGGCACGCGCACGCACACACACAGAGCACTGATTTGTGTTTCCAGTCACTCCGCAAGAGTTTACATCCAAACATGTCAGAGCCAGCCTTAGCGTGTACAACCTTTCGTACCTTGAGGCCAGCAAACATCTTCAGTGCACTGTCTTATTCTGCTGGTCTGGGAGCCCAATCCGTTAGAACAAGGGTATCAAGAAAAACCAGGCAAATAAGGCTGAAAATCTACAGCCTGGAAGTTCTCTCTTTGAATTTTCTCCAATGGTAGGTTCCAAAAAATATAGACTTGTCAGCTAAATCATTAGCCTTTCCCCTCCAGTTAAAGAGGTCCATACGTTCAGTGAAAACGTGAAAAAACTTTTGCTGGACTGTTATGGGATGCATAAGCACAATCACATTTATACCTCCGAACAGAGTGAATCAGAAAGAAAGCTAGGCTGAACTTTCTCACCAATAGTTCTGTATGTACAAGGAGATATTTTTAAAAGACAGGGTAGTGTTCAAACATGCATTCCCTCCTCTGCCACGGCAGGACACTCCAGGAAAAGCTTTTGATTCCACTGAACGTGGAAGGGCGGACCGTGATGCAGGGCAGCAGGTTAGCACACAAAACTGGGTAGACTGCCCTGAAGACCAGAGGCTGGGAGAACAAATTGAGAGATTTTCACCTTTGTGATGGGGCATTCATGGTGATTTTATTTTTTTTTCAAAAGCCATTATCAATCGGCCCTGAGCTTCTGAGGGAAAGGATACCCCCACCTACAGCAATATGAAATCCCAGCTTCTGAGGTCAGTAAAGAAAGACTAAATGTGACTTACCCTGGCGATAAAAACCACCACGCCTACAGAAAACAAGG
Organism: Lepidodactylus listeri; assembly: GCA_029233225.1. Classification (NCBI taxonomy): domain Eukaryota; kingdom Metazoa; phylum Chordata; class Lepidosauria; order Squamata; family Gekkonidae; genus Lepidodactylus; species Lepidodactylus listeri. The sequence continues at coordinate 15,477,386 of JARCFY010000018.1, read as the reverse complement.
AGGAAAGAAGGGAACCACACAAAGCAGTGCTTTGGCCCAGAACACGCAATTCTCTCTCTAACACACACACACACGTGCCTCTTTTTATTAAGTTTTAATTACACTGCTGTTTCAAGTTTAGGAAACTCCCTTCACAGTCGCTTCCCGAAGGAATCATTTACAGGAAGCTAACATTACAAGGAACATAACTGTCTTTTTTAAAAAAAAAATTAATCAAAAACATACCGTCCCCAAATGCACAGTGCATTTAACTTCTCGTCCCAAGCAGCTACGCTGGGGCAAGATTTAATTTTCCTCCAGAAGAAAAAAAAAAAAAGGAATTCCTCAAACCAAGCACTGGCCCTCAACATGAGGGGCTGCCCAGTTGTTAAAACATAAAAGCACACAAAATTTCCATCATCGTAGGAAGGAAAAAAAAACAAAAAGAAGATAAGAAGGTGAGAACTGTTTGTAGTGTTCAGCCAGGAAGCCCACCTTGATCCTATATTACAAACTTTTTTTTTTTACAACTTACAAAATAGATCAATATTTATGATTATAACGCATTTCCCCAATCCCCAAGTTATTTCAGAGTAAATTATACACAATAATCGTAATAATAAACCTGGTGCCGGTCACATGACGGAAGTAGTGTGTAAGGCAAAACAAACCCCACAACCAACCAGCAAGCTAGGTTTGGTGTCGTGTGGCTGTCTGCGGAGAGTCTGAATGAGAGGGTGACAGGAAGGAGGGGAAAGAATTCCGTTTCTGCACCAAGGCTAGATTTACGGGACTCCGGCCTGGGATGGGGTGATGGAAAACAGTCAGGCGGTGATTTTCCCAACCTGCTCTGCATGCACAGAGACTTGGGGGGCACATGGAACAGAGGAATGGTCCCCGACAGGTCTGTTTTCAGTACTGCAAATTATTGCATTGACAAGTGGATGTGCGACCTGCCCCTGGAACACCCCCCCTGCCCCGCCCGTACTGAGAAAAGGTTAAGTGGGGACACTGCACCACTGATCTCAAACAGCAAGGCCATAAGTTCTCCATCTACTGATACAACACGTCTCCCCCTCCCCGTGCAAGAGTCACTCCCAACACACTGTCAACTGTACACATCCCCCCAATAAAAATACACACCACACTTCTGTCTCCCCCAGTAGCTAATGTGGTCATTTAAGCATATTAAACTATTAAAAATAATAATTGAACCCTAATTAAGGGGGGGGGGCACAAAGGCAGTGAGCTGCTAATAACCCGACCAGAAGACTTCTTAATCTGACCACCTTTCAATGCGTCACAGAAATCCTCCTCGGGGTAGATGAACAGTCATGTCCATCCACACCTCGGTACAGAGGGGAGCTAGAAAGTGTGTGCAGATTTTTTTTGGGGGGGGGGGAGGTTAAAGACACAAGCAAGCCTACCCCATGCACCAGTCACACGCACCACTACAGGGCCACAACAGGTCTGTGCCGCCACTCCTGAGAACAGCAAGATGGGATCGTCCGAGAAAGAGGCGGCCCCCACAAGTGCCTCTTCGGTGATTCCGCCCCTAAAACCCATGTTTGCCTGGCACTGCAGCAGAATCTGTACCCATGAGTCACCTTCAACGTCGCAACACTCTGCCAATCAGCTTGCGGCTGCCCCTTCTCTGCTGCTTCCAAAAGTGGCTCACATCCTGGTATCTATTAATCCACTAGACACGTTTCAGGGAATGGGCTTGCGGGCCCAACTCTCTGCTCACAGGCAGGACTCTGACTTTCTGTACGCTCTGCAAGATTGCTAGAGCAGTCCCAGGGATGAGAACAGGGATGCCCAAGCCATGGGGGAGGGGGAGAGCTGTCACTCAAGAGAAAGAGGAGGTCCCCCAAGCCTGCGCGACAAGGCAGAACTCAGCATTACAGCTGCACTACGGGCCCCGAAGCTCTCTTGCTGCCTCGGCCACATTTCTGTTCTTCCCCTGTTCAGAGTTTGCGCCAGCAGCTGGTACCCCTTTCCTGCCCTCTCTTTTTCAAGTTATACAGTTTAATGAGTTAGTAAAGTTACATAGCATCTGCATTGACTGATTTAGAGCCCTCGACTCTTTGCGTATTATACCGTTTTTAATGCTGCACCTCTTGAAAATGAAATCAGAAACTCCCCTTTCGCCCAGCTCACGGCCGTTTCCTTTTCCCATCAGAGGCCAAAAAAAAAAAAGAGTCTGGGAGTCATCATCCCACCCTCACCCACAATTTCAAAACTACGTTTGGCCTGCTTTTCTGGGAAACGCTCCCCCGTGCCCTGATTCGCCAGCAGCCGCAGTCTGTGAACTTTCCCTATGTGACATGAGCGGCGGGGGAAAAAAAGCAAGGAAACGAACTCTGATCTGCAGAGGAGAGCTCTCACCCAGCTGTCAGAACCAAGATGTCCGTTTTAAGTCCGGGGGTGAAATACGTAGGCGGAGGTGAGAGGGGGTAGATTCGCCCGGCTCTTGCAGTGGTCGGGGAGGGAGGGAAACAAAAATGAACAGCGGGAGCGTGTTCGTCATGCAGGTTTCTCGGGGACGAGGAGGAGGAGAATCCGAGGGGAGGAAAACAGGTCCGTTTGTTTTGGCACCCACACGGCGATGCCCAGCTGCTGCTTTTCACCTGGGGATGGGCGGCAGAGGCGGGGCCCCACGAGTCGCTGAAAAAGACAACAACAGCTGTTAACGGCACGAGTGGGGCACAGGAGCCATATTCCACAGGGACCCTTGGTCAGGCCATCGAAGCAGAACAGAACTTTCAACAACAGCCAGACGCAGGGCAGGTTAATGCTGAACAAGTGAAACGAACAGATCTTAAAAATCCCAACTCCTTCTCAGTTACAGTTGCCAGCTCTGGGTGGGGAAATACCTGGAGATTTTGGGGGTGGAGCCTGGGGAGGACGGGGTTTGGGGAGGGACCCCATCAGGGTACAACGCCCCACACCCCACTCTGCAAAGCAGCCATTTTAGCCAGGGCAACTGATCTGGGTTGTCTGGAGATCAACTGTAATAGTGGGAGACTTCCAGGCCCCACCTGGAGGTTGGCAACCCTAATCTAAGCCCTTCTGTTCTCTGAAGGACGCTACTCCCCTCAGGCGGGTCTGTCCATGGTGATGCTTTCTGCATCTGACAATTTCTTCCGACAAATCCTTTGCTGCGACAAGCTATGAATCCCTGTGCCGCCGCCGCCACCACCCCTTCCCCTGCAACACTGGCATCCTGAGTGCTCTTTTTTCCATACCTTCCCTCCTCTCCCTTGCCAAAGTACCCTGAGTCTGGGAAAGCTCGAGAAAGATGGGACACAGCCAACACGAGCACTGAGCAAGGATACGAAGACACTATGCTGGAGATATTTAGATAAGAACTGCTTACGCTGTAAAGCAAGGAAGGGACATTCTAAAATGATACGGGATAACAAACCAAGAGGACCTAATTCAAGTGAACAAAATCTATTTTGAGAAGGTATTTGTCTATATCTACCAAAAAGGACTGCTGATGGAAAAGCATTTAAACAGGCCAAAGTGAAAGCTCGGCGCTGGAATGGGGAATCCAAAATGGAAAAAGAGAGGGTTATCATTCCGTGCCTTTGATATATACCTAAATTAGCTGAAGAACAGACGGGGGGGGGGGGGGGGGGGTAACGAAGGGAACACTTTTTGGAATTCATGATCCCTAAGCCTTAGTTGGATTGTTCTTAAAATATATGATTCGTCACCTAAAAGAAAGGAATCTACCGCAATACCAAGCTTTTAAAGTTTGTGAATGAATACAGGAAACCAAACAGTGCTATGCTGATCTTTCATTAAGTGGGATAACAAGCTTCTGAATGAATTTTGAACCAGTATTTGAAAGCCTTCGTTTCCAAAAGGTGAAGACCCAACTCCGCGCATACAGATGAATAGGGAACACATTTGGGAACTCCCAAAATCTGCCAAAAGAAGGATGATTGTACATCCTCCAGAGCAAGGATACACAGTTTGCATTACCGGAGGGTGACTGGAAACTGAATGGAATAGACGGCTAGGAATGTCCGGGGCATATGGGCTAGCAACTAGGAAGTGGCCTATCTTTCCCAGCCACCAATTCTTAAGCAGGGTGCTAAAAACCAGCGACATGGTTTCTGCTGCCCAGCAAAGCTAAACAAACAAGAATGAACCTTAACCAGTGCTCACCTCTGTTTGTTTTGCTGGGATAAATCCTCTGGAAGTGCTTGAACTCTTCTGGGGCTGGGAAATCTTCAACTGGGTGGAAGGAATATTTGGATTCAAAGTCATCTGTAGGAAGAGAAAAGAGTTTTTGTCAAGGTGGCAGGCGGCCCGACGGCTGGGTCTGGCCTGTTAAAGGACTTTCTGTGAGTCTATCCTTTTCTTGTCCTTAAGGCTCCGGGGCAGGGCCTGGAATGACAGTTAAAACTGCACATGCGCCTTGCTTCCTGGGGAAGGCCGGGTGGAGGAATACGCAAAGCACCCTAAAGAATGGGAGACAGATCTGGCCCCCCTGGGCAGAACCCACTGGGAAGCCGGAGCCTTCAAGTAACCAGAGCTTCACACGAACACATGAGGCTGCCTCATACTGAATCAGGCCCTTAGTCCATCAAGGTCAGCGTTGGCTTCTCAGACTGGCAGCCGCTCTCCAGGGTCTCAGGCAGAGGTCCTTCATATTACCTCCCACCTGATCCTTTCAGAGAGCCAGTCTGGTGTAGTGGTTAAGTGCGCGGACTCTAATCTGGGAGAACCGGGTTTGATTCCCCACTCCTCCACTTGCACCTGGCTGGATGACTTGGACAAGCCATAGCTCTGTACCAGCTGTTCTCTCAAGGACAGCTTGGGAAAGAGCTCTCTCCGCCCCACCTACCTCACAGGGTGTCTGTTGTGGGGAGGGGAAGGGAAAGGAGCTTGTAAGCCACTCTGAGACTCCCTTGGGGAGTGGAGGACGGGGTATAAATCCAATCTCCTCTTCTTCTTTCAACTGGAGATGCTGAGGATTGAACCTGGGGCCTTCTGCATGCCAAACAGAGGCTCTGGCACTGAGCTACAGTCCCTTCACATATGTTGCCGGGATTGGTACCGTGTTGTTGGCATTGCTATCTTACCACTGTGGCTGGCACCTGGCCAGAGGCCCTTTGCCAGATCCCAAATGGACTGCTAGATTGTACAGAACCCCTAATCAAAAACGGAGGAGGGCGGGTAAAAGGAACGTGATGCTGAGACTAGCCCTACTCAGCGTTACTGAATCTGAGCCTCCTAAGGTAATGGCTGGCTCATCAAGGAAGGACCTACAGCATGCAGAAACGTTCACAAGGGTGCTGGGAAGCAGACCTGGTGTAGCACAACCAAGGCGCCACCACCACTGCTCTCACACTGTAGGTTTTGATCTAACTATGTAATGAAGGCTGCCGTCCCGCCAACGGCTGCCTTTACTCCCTTCAGACCACACCAGCTCTCATTTAAACAGGCCAATCATTCTTGGCACGACCTCTCATTCAAAGCGTGACCAACCAATGCCTTTTTTAACATCGCCAGTCCCTCCTCTTCTTCTCCGACTGGAGAAACGGCAAGCTGCAACTCAGCCTTGTGCTCCAGTTTGGTGTAGTGGAGAGCCAGTTTGGTGTAGTGGTTAAGTGCGCGGACTCTAATCTGGGAGAACCGGGTTTGATTCCCCACTCCTCCATTTGCACCTGGCTGGATGACCTTGGGCAAGCCATAGCTCTGTACCAGCTGTTCCCTCAAGGACAGCTTGGGAAAGAGCTCTCTCAGCCCCACCTCCCTCACAGGGTGTCTGTTGTGGGGAGGGGAAGGGAAAAGGAGTTTGCAAGCCACTCTGAGACTCCCTTGGGGAGTGGAGGGCGGGGTATAAATCCAATCTCCTCTTCTTCTTCTTCCCCTCTTACAGCGAGCAGAAGCGTCACTTCCAATTCTCCCGGAGTTCCCTCGCCATCTGTCAAGTCCGGAAATAGTGTTCGGTCTGTTATAAGTGGGCCTCCCTTCTGGATGCCAAACTGCACACTGGCGGAACACCTACTGATTGGTGCTTCTGCCTTCCCATTTGCTTCCTTCTTGCCGTCCCTCCCCCTTCTTCTCTCAGGCACGCACGGCCCCATGGAGGTAACTACTGTGTAGAGGCCAGAATCCGGCAGTGGTGGTGGTGAGCTGCAGGGTGTTTTTTTATGCTGAAATATACAGGAATCGTGCTAGGACTGCTTCCCTGTAACCCTGACTCTCCGCAATCTATCTCCAATTATGGCAATTTGTTACAGACTTCTTGTCTTTTCGGAACCCGCTTTGGAGCCTTTGGGAATACAGCATTCATTCCCCTTCATCTTCACTCGGACTCGAGTCCCTCGTCCATCTGAGCAGAAGTTTACAGATGTTGCCCTGGGCACTCACGCATTCCAATAGGTTCCCGTCTAGAAACGGACCGCCTGCAGCCTGTTGCCCGTCACCTCTCCTCTGGCGACAGAACTATTTAAAAGAACTTCTGCGGCACTTTGAACAGGCTTGAGGGTCATCTGTTTTATCTGCTCTGTTTATTTTTGTATTGCTTTGACTGTTATCTGCCTTGGGTCCTGATGTTTCAAGCAGTGGGTGGACCACACACACACAAATACACATTCCAAATGCATACATGTAGTGCCTCATTGTTTTGTGTAAGCAGCTATCAACCTAAGCATTTGGTGTATTTTTTTTAAACCTACATTTCAAAAGGTCTACCTGAAACACAGATGTAAAGGCCCAGGGAAAAAGGGGGGAATTCCAGAAAAAAATTACCCCCCCCCCATTTTTCTAATAGAAAAAATTGGGAAAGTCGAGGGAGCACTAAAAAAAAAACTCCTCTGGAACCTTCTTTTTTTGGATGACTGAAATGCTTTCTAAGACACGGTTTTACTCAAAATGTGTAGTAGGAAAACTTGTGCAAGACAATCTTAATCTATATACTAATAGCCAAGTGCCCCCTGTGCGTGCAGATATCTAAATCCACACGGAGGAGGCATTTGGGGGCAGGGAGATTTTTTCTGCACACTTGGCGGACTCTCCAGGTGTGCAGAAAAATCCTAAAAGTTAAAAAAGAACCTTTGGGGGGATATTTAAATCCCCCCCAAAGTAAAAGTGTTCCCTGCGCATGCACAGAGAACACTTTGGCTGTTGGGGGGAAGGCTCGGCCTGGGGTGGGGAGATTGGCGGGCCCAGTGGCTGAGAGCCGCACAGGCCTTGCCATTGGTGTGGAAGGGTCGGGGGAGAAGGATTGGCAGGCCTGGGCCTCAGCATTGGTGCCGGGGCTTGATATCCAAATATGCTGGTGTAACTAGATATCCAAATATGCTGGTATGCCAGCCTATTCTGTCTGGAAATGTTTCTCTGCAAAAACACTTTCCTTTGTTTACCACAGAATTTGTTTTCTACCTTCATTGTTTATTTTTTCCTACCTCTCAGATGACAAAAATTATGATCAATGGTAGCTCCAGGCGCAGCAATCTGCAGCTCTCAAGTATTGGGGACACTTGCTATAAACACTGCGTTTTATGTTGTTAAATAAGTAAAGTAGTTTAGGTGTGACAGGAAAAGCACTGCATCTATTTCAGTTTTCCCTTCAATGTTTATTTCTGAAAAGAGTAGATTCATGTAGCTTCAAAGTTTCTAAACAACCTTTAACCTAAAATAAATGAATTCTAGGCAAAACACAAAAGGTGCAACATTAAAATGTGCCTTTCGATAACAGATTGTCCTCATAAGTGAAAATGTATTAGTTATTAAAAATTATACCCCGCCCCTTTCCAACCCCAGGATGGTGGTTCAAAGCGTTGGATATTGTAACTCTGCATACAAGAGGATCTGGGAGGGAAAGGGTTAAGAGAATTTTGTCACTGGGGCACACTTAGCAGTTGGCCCCACCCTCTCACTGCTTAGATGTTGAGCCTCTTCGGCCTTTGCTTTTGCCTTCTGTTTCATCTTATATAGGACCACTCTTCTCTCTCTTACCTGGGCTTGAAGCTGTACCAAGTTAACCTTTTTGAAGTTAATCTGTTCACAATAAGTTAAAGGTACCTACATGACTATGAATAGTATGTGCTTCTATTTTTGTACGTAAAATTTCTTTCTCTTGTTACCGCTGGAGTCCGATCATCTTTGTAATTTGTCTGAATAGCATTTTTCCCTTAACCGGGAAACGTGGAGGATTGGGGATCACTGCGTAAAGCTTCTGTGCTTCCAAGGCAATTGATTTTTCTTTTTACATTTAACCCAATACAAAGTGCCCGACACGTTCCAAGGTGACGCCTACTGCACAAGCACACTAACACACCGCAAATACAAATATTAACGTGACAGAAGACAGCAGCCCGGACATTGTCTTCATTATATATGCAGGAAATGGTTTTAGCTAGGCCTTAATTAGAATTTAGTAGGGCCATTCTTGCTTTAGGAAGCAAATTTCAAACTTATTGAGCCTTTTTTAAAAACGCCAAACACCTGAAGAAAGAAAACCCCTTTGGGTTTAAAATGGTCCCAACGGTGAGTCCAGTTTGCATCAACTCCCCTCCTCCTTCCACCTACCCACACCCACCCCCTTTGGCCAATGACAATATTCCCAGAGCCTCAGCTGAACTCAGACATCTATTAACGGTGCTCATCTTCAAACAGGCTTTGCTTTTTTAGAACCCGGAGCAACTCTTCGAGACAACTGAAATGCCACATAAGCTCCAATGAGAAAAACGGCAAGTTCCTTTTACTCACCCAAGAAAGACCTGACAGTGGAGATTGAGTCCCGGTGCCCATTTCTCATTGGTGGAGGTGGAGGTGGCGGCCCGACCGGCGTTCTGGCGGGCGGCGGGGGCGGTTTCCCGCGGCTCGTGGGATCTGAAGACCCGTGCATTCTGTAGGGTGGGGGCGGGGGAGGTGCATCTCTACCACCATTCCGGATGATGGGAGGCGGCGGCGGAGGGGCTGCAAGGGAAATCCTTCAGCGTTAGGTCTGGAAACCGAGGCAGAGCTTTCCCTGGACGGACGGACAGAGTTGGCTTGCCCACATGAGGCAAGGGCTGGTTTCTCAGCTACATCTGACTCCCACAATTCCTGTCAAAGGTTTCACTCAGCCAAGAAGCCAATTCACAGACATGACCTGCAGGCATGGACAGACGCAGGCCGAGCCCCCAAAACCTTTTTGATCTTGTGGGCAGCTTTAGAATTCTGACACATAAGCCACAAAATGGCTGCTGCAACTTACCTTCAGTCACACAGTGAAGGTTCTTTTGCTGTGGTGGCAGCTGCTGCCAAAACAACGCTTTCAAAAATCCGCACAGCCAATCAGAACGCCAGTGGCCAATCAGAAGCCCTGCTGGGACAAATCCCTACCCGGCCCCTCCCACTTCCTAAAAACACTTGGCAGGCACCCGGAAAGGTGCCAGCGCCCCTGGGCGCCACGCTGGGGACTCCTGACGCAGGCTGCCACGTGCAAGAATACTGACTCAAGAGAACGGCTAGGCAAACAACAGCTTTATTCTGCACTCTGGTCACAGCTTGCTGTCCGTTCTCGTCCATTCCAGAGACCTGGCAGCAACCAGCGCGGCAAGCCACGATCTGGGCATTCACAGGAGGAGTAATTTAGCACAGGCTTAGCCCTCACTGTGCCCCACCGATCTAAAAAAAGGGACCAGACTACCTATAAGCCAATCACCCTGCCTGCTCACACCCTCACGCTTTGCTTGGACCAGCAAGCCGGTGCAGGTGACATCATCTCTTATTTATGCTCTCCAGCCCCGGGACCGGTGCAGTCCTGAATCCACATTTCTGGCACGGCAGCAGATAATGAGTGTGAGGTGTCATCTTCCACACAATGCGTTCCAGCAGGCTCCAGTTCCCACACCCCACACCTAGGCAGCTTGGTGGCAAAGACCCTCCCACAAACTGAGAACAAATTTTAACCCCAGCAGACACACATCTCCCAGGAACTGACATGGAATGCCAGAACAGTGGCAGAGGCCCCCGGGGTCAATGCCAGCATCGCTCAAGCAGTGCTCCCTCTGAGCTGTGGAGTCTTGTGAACAAAAATTCTGCTTTGTGAGCTACTGGCATTGCAGTTGTGAGCGAGCGATTTGGCTGCTGCGTAAATTAGTTTGCTCTGGAGCCATCCTTCCTGGGCTAAGGCAAAAATGTGTGAGCCGGAGGCTAAAAAGCTGTGAGCTAGCTCACACTAACTCAGCTTAGAGGGAACACTGCTCTCAAGAATTCCTGGAAAACCTGGGATCGTACAACACTGCTAGACAGTTCCACCAGGCAGCATTTCCATCATCTCTTCCAAAGGGCTTTACATGCATCATCTCCATCATCCCCACGACAACCCAGACAGGCGGACCAGGAATTATTCATTCCTCCCATGCGGCATGTGACTGGGGAGAGGGGAACACCAGGAAGCAAGATGTGAATTAGGAACTTTGTGGCTCCAGGTCCACTCTTAACCAGCACCAGCCACCATTTGTCCAGCAGGCACTTAACTCCAGTGTACACAGGGGAGCTTTGCTGAAATTGCAGATCAAGGGACTTAATACAGGCTGCTGCGTTCTGATGGACTGGACCCACCCAGGGGCTGTTCCGTGCCCCCTGCTATCACAAACCCGTCCCCGTGTTCCCTGGGATGCGGCAAGTGTAGCTTCCGGACCATCCTGAGCCACGGCACCCTCCTTCTAGAAACCAAGAGCCCCCTCAAGTCTGATCCCTGGTCCTCTTTCCTTACCTGCACCCCGGCTTGGAGGGTCACGAGCGGGAGGAGGCGGCCGGCTGCTTTGCAAAGAAGGGGACGCTGAAGGGGGCGGGGGTGGAGCCATGCCCCTGACGGGCCCCGGGGTCTTCCTGTGCAAGGAATTGTGTCTCTGTGGAAGTTCGGGGGCAGATTCGTTGGTGGGGCTGGCGGGGCCGTTGGGGACGCCCGGGGGCTGCCGGTAAGGCGGAGGAGGGGGTGCCAGAGACTGGCCCTGGCTGCTTGGTCCCGTCCGGACGTTCACCGGGGAAGGGGGCGGCTTGATGGGCGGAGGAGCTGGAGGTCCGTCCCGGCTGCCTGGGTGCCGCTGTCCCGGAGTCGGAGGCAATGGCTTCTCACGATTGTAGGAAGGTGCTTTGCTGCTGTGCATGGATGGGGGAGCAGGAGGGGCGTTGGCGCGGCGTCCTGGCGGTGGAGGTGGCGGGGCCGACGAACTGTGTTTCATGCCGGTGCCGCTGGCACTGTTTGGCCGTGAGAGATCTGGCAAAGAGGGTCTCTGCATACGAGGGAGCTCCGGGGGGGAAGCTCGGCTGCTGTCGTTGTCATCTGGGTGACGGCTGCTGGAAGCGGAGCCCGGTGGCCGCGGAGCGGCTGCCCTGGATCCTGGAACGTGTAAGGACTGTTTCCCAGAGGGGCTGTCGAGAACTGGAAAAGAACCCACCAAGATTAATGATTTGCAGAGTTAACTGGGTCAGCCTGGAAGTCTCCTGTACTTGTCTTGGCACTGATCCCCTTTTTAGCATTGATATCCCTTCTTGCGACAGATTGTATACTGGCGTAGAAGGCTGGTGATCCACGATTGAGCGGATGTTTCAGTGGGAAATTCCTGGGACACTTTTATCAGGCTGGAGACCTTAAGTCAGCTAGCTGAAATTTTGGTAATCCAGGTATTTGTGACATGCAGTTAACCCCTCCACAGCCTCCCTATTTTATTAGCTTCCCGGGTGACAATCCTCCACAGCCTGGCCATTTCCACCTCTGCTATCAGGAGCACTCCCTAACACTCCCTTCCCTCCCAGTTCTTGGTGCTATCCTAGCTGCCGGCTTCTTCAGACCTGTCATTCCAAGGACTATTAAGAGCCAGGGTCAAAGCTGTCAGCCATGTTACTAGGATGTGCACGGCACCAAATACCAAGTTACAAAGCAACGTATCCAAAGACTGTTTGAATGTATTGGCAATTCCAAATGGCAAGTTGGGTAGGGGGTTGGAGCACCTTCCCTGTGAGGAAAGGCTGAAGAGTCTGGGACTTTTCAGTTTAGAAGAGAGACGACTAAGGTGGGGACATGCTACAGGTTTCTAAAATTATGCATAGGGTGGAGAGAGCAGGCAAAGAGAACTCTTTCTTCCTCTCCCAAAATACTCGAGGGCAGACAATGAAGCCGATGGGCTGTAGGTTCAGGAAGGACAAAAGGAAATACTACTTTACACAGAGAGTGATTAAAATGTGGAATTTCAGAGGATGTAGTGATAGCCACAGCTTTCAAAGGGGATTAGATTGATTCATAGAGCTTGTCTATCAAGGGTTACTAGCCAGGGTGCCTGAGAAGAACCTCTGCATTCAGGGACAGTCATCCTATGAATCCCAGAGGCCAGGAGGCAGCATCGGGGAAGGCCTCAGCCTCTGTGCCCTGTTGTTGGCCCTTCAGAGGAACTGGTTGGCGACTGTGTGAGACAGGATGCTGGACTAGGTGGACCATTGGTCTGATCCAGCAGGGCTCTTCCAATGTTCAAAGATTTAAGTCTGCTGTTTTAAATCATGACTTTAAACCATTTCCTGTGACCCACTTCACCCAACCTCCATGGGATGTGGTCCGATTACCTGAATTGTCCTTTGCTCCTACGGGTCGAAGCTTGGGGACACCGCCTTGGAAAAGATTCCCCTTTGGTTGCAGGGGCGACGCGCTGGAACCATAGCTGCTGCTGCCTCCGCCACCGCCACCACCACCACCACTCCCCTTGGATTCTGGAATAAAGAGACTCCCAAATTAGGATACTTCAAAAAGGTCACACTTAAGCTGGCATCTGAAGTCACTCCGTTTTCCCACAGATAGGGCACGTGGGCTGTATACATCTAGCTGTATCTGAAGAAGTGAGGAGTGACTCACGAAAGCTCCTATCCTGCCACCAGTTTTGTTAGCCTGGACTCTTGCGCTCTCTTCTCAAGCTGGCAGTTTATTTACTCCACTTCTACCACCACCACCCCCGCCTTCCTCCCCCAAACACTGGACACGGTCCTCCTCTTCTCCACTTTATCCTCACAACCACCCCGTGAGGGAAGGGTCTAGACTGGCCCCAAGGTCACCCCGCAAGCTTCCACTGCAGAGTCGGGATTCCCAGGTCTTAGCCCGACACTCAAGCCACTACACCGGAATTACTCTCTGCTCGAGCTATTGACAGCTGTGTCCCTTCTCCTGCCATGCTTGCACTTTTCCAGTGGTAAATTGATATAGAATCACAGGGTCGGAAGGGGCCATGCAGGCCACCCAGTCCAACCCCCTGCTCAATGCAGGATCAGCCTAGAGCATCCCTGACAAGTGTCGTTCCAGCCACTGCTTCAAGACTGCCAATGAGGGGGAGCTCACCACCGCCCTAGGCAGCTGATTTCACTCTTGCACAACTCTGTCAAAAAGTTTTTGCTAAGATCCAGCCGGCACCTTCCCGCCCGTAATTTAAACCCATTATCATCAGTCTCCTCCTCTGCTGCCAACCGGAACAGCTCCCGCCCCCCCCTGCAAGTGACAGCCCTCCAGATACTTCAAGAGAGCAATCCTGTCCTCCCTCAACCTCCTCTTCTCCAGACTGAACATTCCCAAGTCCCTCGGCCTTTCCTCACAGGGCTTGGTCTCCAGGTATAAATGACCGCTTTAAAAAAACAGCCGTCTTTTTCACTGCCCTTCCTAGGAGATGCTTGCAAATGATTCCGACAACAGTTCTGGAGTTGAAAAGGGAAGAGTAACTCTGCGCTCGTGGGCAGAAACGGACGGGCACAGTGCTCACCTTCAGAGGTGGCCTCCTACACATTTCTCTAGTCGATGCAAGACTATAACAGAGAGCCAGATGACGTCAGAGTCATCCAACAGCTGTACGACCCGTGGGAATCAAAACTGAGGATCAAGACATTTCACTGTTGAAATCCATGTGGGTGGGATGTTTTAATGTGATGTTTTAACTTTGTAACGGTTTTACGGCACCGGTTACCAATTCTTGTAAGCCACCCTGAGCCTGTTCGCAGGGAGGGCAGGGTATAAATAAAATCAATAAAAATAAATAATAAACTCTTGCAGCCTGCCCTGCCCTGGATAACCCAGGCTACCCTGTTCTCGTCAGATCTTGGAAGCCAAACAGGGTCAGCCTTGGCTAGTATTAGGATGGGAGACCTCGAAGGAATACCAGGGTCATGATGCAGAGGCAGGCAATGGCAAACCACCTTTGAAACATCTCTTGTCTTAAAAAAAATACGTCTCGCTCGCCACCTAGTGCTGCATAACGCTAAAAGAGCTAGAACTTCTGCCTGCCAGACAATCTTAGGATCTCCTGGATATACTACGCACAATGCTATACGATAACAACTTCAGCAGCCTCAGAAGACAGGTGTGAATGCATCCCAAGTGTTACAGCTACCCCCGTACCAAGATGCCCATTTGCATGTTTGCTGCCAAGATTTGAGCAAGAAACCCTCGGCTACATTATACTGCCAAGGTTTTTTGCACTCCAAGCTACTGCGCTGTTGGGAGTTGTTCAGTGCAGGACTGATGTGCGCAGAGCCACAGCTTTCATTTTTTTAAAAAAAGTCCTCTAGCACACCTGGAGCATCTAGCCTGGCAGCCCAAAGGTGAAATGAACAGAAGTGCCTGCCGCTGCTGTTCATTATTATTACTTAATCCACTTAACTCAATCTCCTCTCCTCCTAGGCTAAGCTAGGCTGAGAGTTGAACCTCGAGGCTTCCAGAGCTGACCTCTCCTGCACAGCTCTCGATGGCAGGAGGCCAGAGCTAAAGGGACTGAAGGCAGAGCCAGCAGACAGGGCTCTGCAATGCAAACCTCAGCGCGCCACGAGCTAAGAGCAGCTTCACTGCAGAGGGTGCCTGCAGCAAACAGCCCCCAATTTCTCAAGCAAATTACTTGAGTGTGGCAGAAATCAATAAACCAACCCTGTGGGATTTTGCTCAGGGTTAAAGTGCAGACTGGGATGACAGGCTCAGGATGAAGCGCGCTGTATTCTGCAGTGTGTAAGACGTAGATAAATCGAGCAAGTGAGCCAAGCTACACAGTAGGGGGCATGGAAAAAATATATCTCAAACTAGCCCATCTTTTTCTGGGCCCCCAGCGAATCACATCTCAAAGGTAAACAAAATTCATCTTGTAACAATAATCTGACAATTCTATCCCCCCCCCCCCCCCGCCCCCCCGGATTTCACCTCCTGTCTGAGGATTCTGAACTTCTTTCCAATCCTATCAGTGGAACATTTTAAACACGAAAAGGCTTCTAAAACTGTGGCAAGAGCTCCATCTGGATGACGGGGGGGGGGGGGGGGGCAGAGCTCTATCAGCAGTAAACCTTTGGTGCTTCTCTCGCACCAGGCCCACACTTACTCTCTATGACGGGGGCGCTCCGGTCGTTGACTTGGGTCACCTTTTTCAACTTGGCCCCTTTGCAGATGTCTTGCAGCAGGGCTCCCCTCCCTCGCTGCTCGTCCCTGTTCAGTTTCGGGGGCTCTGTGTTCGCCTGAAGGGAGATGATGGCACCGACATGTCAAACGCACCCCCCAAAAACAGGTCAGACAGAGGAAACAGCTTCGGCCTGAGCTAACACTTTTCAGCCAAGGGCTGCTTCTTCAGAATGGGAAGCTACACTCTCTGTTTCCTCCAGTGGCACGAGGGCTGCTGGCTTATTGGCAGCCCCTGAGAAATGGGAGCTGCTTTCTCAGGACTGGCAGAAAGGGGAATCGCGGGTGAAGTGAGCCTTCTGGTGATGCCGGGACAATCCGAGCTTAACCTCAAATGACAGGACGGAGTGGCCTTTTAAAAGAAACAGAGCCTTCCCTGCGCACAACACTAAGCAGCTTGATGGGACAGGAGGAGGACAAGGCAAGTGGTCTCGTGCAGTGTTCCCTCTAAGCGGAACTAGTGTGAGCTAGCACACAGTTTTTTTAGCCTCCGGCTTGCACATTTTTGTCTCGGCTCAAGAAGGATGGCTCCGGAGCAGACTAATTTATGCAGCAGCCAGAATCGCTGGCTCACAACTTTAATGCAGGTAGCTCACCAAGTAGAGCTTTTGCTCACAGGACTCCACCGCTTAGAGGGAGCATTGGTTTCGTGTCTCCGCAGAGAGTGGGCGGAGGGGCAGAGTAACCAAAAAAGGGGCCCAGAACTCTACCCTGCCCTGCTGTGCACGGGGCTATTTTCACAGCTGAAACTGAGCCTTAACTCTCAAGCCCCTCCTAAAGCCGTCCCCTCACCCCTTTTGCTATCCTTCCTTTAACAACCTGTAAAACCACAGTCCCTTCGCCCACACTGCCCTTCACCCTTCTAGCAGAGCTGGGGAAGCACCTGAGCAAGAACTGCACCTCTTTCGCACCAGGAACAGGGCAGGGTGAGCTGCTGACCAGACAGCTGGTTTAAGAATGCCTGGAGCTGCCTTACGCTCTGAGTCAGTCCATTTAGCCGGTCATGGCGAGTCTTCCTGAAGCTCTCTCCAACGCTGCAGGATCTCCCAGGCCCGGCACTTCTGCTTGTTTCGAAGGGACGTGCCAGTGACTGAACACAGGATGCTACCGAGCACTTCCCAATACAAGGAAGCAGCCCATCTTATTTGGCCTAGGTACCCCCCACCCCCAACTACCTTGTCCTCAAAGCTCTGGGGCAGAGGTCCTTCCCAGCCACGCTACCCAAGATGAAGAGACGCCAGGGGATTAAACTCACACTCTTCCGCTATGCAATGCACCAACTATGAATCCTGCCCGGGGCTGAACCAGAAGGGTTGCACGTTAAGGGAAGGCAGAGGGACCTACCTGGTTAAAAGTGGGGGGTGGGGGTGGTCCAGGCGGAGGCGGAGGAGGTATTGGCATCTTCACCCCACTCCCTGCTGGCTCAGCGTAAAGAGAATTTTTGGTCACTCATAAAAACCTGCAGGTCAGGAGGAAAGCGGAACGATCACAATGGAGGCCGGAAACAAGCAAATGCCAGAGCAGGGGAGGGTGCTCGGAGCCAGGGCACATATCTCCCGATGACAATCCCATTTGTTCCCATATGATGTCCTCCTTCTCCCCTCCCTTTATGCCCAACTTGGCTGCTGTATCAAGACAGAATGGCTGGGTTTATGTTGAGGTTGCTGAGACCACACCCTGAAGATGCCATCAGAGGTAAGCAGGATGCTGGGGGGACTATAGCTTTGCGCGGGAGACAGTAACTGAGCTCATTCCCCCAGTAGGGAGCCGCCACCGAGAAGGCCCTGTTCCTAGTGGTTGTCAGCCTGGCCTCCCTCAGGCCCGGAAGGGTCAGGCGATGTTGGGTGCCTGACCGCAGCGCTCTCTAGGGTATATACGGGGAAAGGCAGTCCCTTAGGTAGGCAGGCCCCAGGCCATATAGGGCTTTAAAAGTTAAAACAAGCACCTTGAACCGGATCCGGTACGCTATAGGCAGTCAGTGATTCTGGGCATGAGCTTTCATGTGCATGCACACTTTTTCAGATACACAAAAGCTTATACCCAGAAATGAACGTTGTTGGTCTTCAAGGTGCCACTGCACTCAAACTTTGTTATTTTGTTTCAGACCAACACAACTACCCCGCCTGAATCTAAGATACCAGACTACTGAGAACAGGATCCTGTGTGCAGCTAAATTTATGCAGAAACGCAGTTTGCAGCTTAAACTGAAATAGCTACCAAGTCAGTGGTTAGAAGCTGAAGTTCCTACTGCAAAATATGATTTTTATACCAACCCAGTTCTAGCGGCGCCAAACCTGTACACCATGTAGATGCGGGAAGTTTGCCAATTTAAAAAAACACACCTGTTAATTCATTTATATAGATAGATATAGAGAGAGGAAGTGAAAGCTATTGCCAAGATTACTGATTTCTTTTCGTTTAAAAAAACCGTACCGGGCAGAGGGAAAACACCTCCAAGCAAGATGGAGTTATATACATCTTATTTTTTTTGGGAAAAAGTTATCCCTCTATATCGCTCACAGCATATACCATCAAAATAAGCTCAAAACCATGTTTTTAAAAATTCACAACACTGAAGCATCCAACAAATTTTTGCCCTACAATAAAATTCCACTTGTCCTATGAAATACACAGTATCACAGCAAAGACCAGTCCTAAATTACACAAATGGAAGCGGAAAGCCTGGAAGACTGCGCCCAATATCAAATTACTTCATTATAAAAAATCAGGGAGTACTGAAATACAATTCCCATGTTAGGCTTTAGACCAATCTTATATCACTCTGAAAGAATAAGAAAGTGATAGAAAATGCAAGTTCTAAATTTAGTAAACTTGAATACAGCATATGATTACTGGTCTGTGGTTCCCTGTTTAGCAGATGAATCGCATGGGTATATTCTCACAGTGCCCCCTTTCCTGTACCCTAAAGTTTGTCAAATTTTAAATGGCGCCAAAATTCTGCTTCAGTGATACACGTTCAAAGCTGGCACCTCATTTTCACTCATAAGCACGAAGGCCCAAGTGGTACGGTTGTTACGACAACCTTCAACAGCCAGCCTAGACCATCTTCCAGGGACACAAGGGCAGGGGACAAACCTCGCTGTGAGCCCCACCTGCTGTTTGTCACCCAACAAACCGCGCATTCAACCTCACAAGGGTGGAGGGACACCTCTTCACGCGAGGACTGGAAAACCTGGTAGGCCAAGGGTTTGGTTAAATACCGTAAAAGCAAAAGATTAGTGGACTAATTTGTGTGTGCGATTGGTACAACTTCCGGTGGAACCATGTCCTATTAGCAGAAGAGGGCAGGGCAGGAGTGGAGGTTAGGAAAGTCAGGCGCGGCATTATGGATTCAATTACACAGGGAATAAAGGCGAGGAGATACCATTGTTCAACTGAGTACAGGAATTCATGCCAAATGGAGGCGAAGGTTCCGGGAGCTTCTCGGCTGTCATATGCTATTCTCTCTTTTGTACAAAGGTCTAGCAAAGGGGTGTCAAACACAGGGGGCCGGAACCAGCCCGTCCAGGGTTCTTATGCGGCCCACAAGCAATTAGTGCAAGGGAGGGAACAAAAGACTGCTTGGGGGGGAGGAGAGTGGGTGGAGCCACTCTGATTGGGGCTTCCGCATGGTGGAACAACCTCACCTGCAGCAGCCAAGCAGTGTGGGAGCGTCTGCCCAGAGCTGCACTGCTGGCTCTCCAGTCCGCCCATATCCTTTGCACCCCTTTCCCAGCCCGTGAGGCCTTGCAGTGAGGATGCGACAACCCGGAGCTTACCATCTGCTGTCCTTTATACAGTTTATATCTTCAGTACCCGGCATTACATTTTATGGCGCACATGGCCCGTCCCAACAAAGTAACATTTATTTCAGATCCAGCCCTCGCAACAAATGAGTTTTGACACCTCTGGTCTATCATTGACCCAGATGTCTACGGAGGGGGATATTTGAGACTTTCAGTGTTGAAAATGATTCGCTTATCTCACACTTCTATTTTCAATTGCATGCTAGCAGGGGTCCACAAATGTGGTCACCAGGTGGCCAGCTGCAACTGTAGTCTCTTCGTGGGCAGCCCCTGACCCTGGCTGCTCAGCATGATGCATGAGACCACAACCACTTCCCCCAAAACACTCTACCAAGAATGAAGAGGTGGGTGGGGGCCAGTGTTCCCTCTAAGCTGAGTGAGTGTGAGCTAGCTCACAGTTTATTAGCCTCCAGCTCACAGGTTTCTGTCTTCGCTCAGGAAGGATGGCTCCAGAGCAAACTAATTTATGCAGCAGTCAAATCGCTCACTCGTAAACTTGAATGCCAGTAGCTCACAAAGTAGAATTTTTGCTCACAAGACTCCACACCTTAGAGGGAGCACTGGTGGGGTATTTCACTAGGGTCTCAAGTTCTTGATGCTGGCCAGTAAAACTTAGGAGAAAGCAAATTATCTGCCCATCATTTCACACCGGGCTTGGAACGCTCAGATATTCCCACTCTTTAACAGGTCTGCAAAGCCAAGTGGAAGCCAGAGTGACTCCTTCCCATGTGGCACAGGGAGGGGGTGGTGACCTAGGGCTGCCAATCGCCAGGTGGGGCCTGGAGATCTCCTAGAGTTAAAGCTGATCTCCAGGTGGCAGAGATCAGTAACTCTGCTCTATGGTATTATACCCTACCGAGATCCCTCCCCAGGCTCTACCCCGAATCTACAGGAATTTCCCAACCTGGAGCTGGCAACCCTATGGTGACCACAAAAGTGGCTGGCTACCAAGACTAGGGACGGACACGAACCGAACCGCGAAGCAAAACCTGTCACAAATTTTACCCTGTGCTTGATTCGCGAACCGGAGTTCGTGAGAGGTCTACTGTCGGGAACTTCCACAAACTGTTAACGCGGTTCATGGTGGTTCATGGATAAAGCAGAAAGTGAAGGGTCAAAGGAACTCTGAGTTTGGCTGTCTTGGGCTCTCCCTTTAACCTTTAAAAGGTTGCTCCCTGCTGCGCAGCTGTTTTGGGGGCAGGTCATTGAACCTTAACTTTAAAAAAAAAGGACAAATTTATAACCGATAACAGCTAAAATATTCTCAGAAGAGCCTTTTTTGGGAGGGGAAACAACCCCAGAGGTTTTTACAGCACCTTCATTTGACAATATTACAGAAGAACAATCTTCAACACCTGAAGAAGTGTGAATGCACATGAAAGCTGATACCCAGAGTTAAACTTTGTTGGTCTTCGAGGTGCCCCTGGACTCAAACTTTGTTCTGCTGCTTCAGACCAACACGGCTACCCCACCCGAATCGATGTTTGATACTGTACACTGAACACATTCTGCCATTTTAGACACCCCCTGGTGCATTTTGTGACAGCCATACAACCATCCGTAAAATGAAAGGAAATACAGAAGGCAAGGGCACTCGCACTATTGACACAGAGCACTACAGAAATGCTCCCCACCCCCCGTGGTTAATGGGCTTTGCAGTTCACTTTTAATGCACTGCTGCCATTTGCAGCCAAATGCTACTTTTGGAAGGTTTCATACCTGGTTCGTTGCGATGGTTCCCAGCCAAGGAACCTCTCCAGTGTATAATTCCATTAAGGGGCTCGAGGTCTTCTAACAGCATCCTCCAAAAGGAGTACCGCCATGGGTTTTTGAAGGAAGCCATGACAATCAGCACGGTATAAAACGGGCTTCAGTTTACAGTGAAAATGGGTGCACTGAAGCTCTCAGTGAAAAACAAAACAGCTTTTCCAAGTCTGTAACTATTTTACAGATTTGAATTTGAGGCCCTGTTAACCAGAATTAAAAGTTTTTAAGGATCCTTCATTCCTGACCTGGATGGCTCGGGTCAGCCTGATCTTGTCAGATGACAGAAACTAAGCCAGCAAGGTGCAGTGGTTAAGAGTGGTGGACTCTAATCCGGAAACCAGGTTGGAGTCTCCACTCCTCCACATGGAGCCTGCTGGGCAACCTTGGGCCAATCACAGTTCTCTCAGAGCTCTCTCAACTCCACCTACCTCACAAGGTGACCACTGTGGGAAGCGCAAGGGAAGGCGATTGTAAGCCTCTTTGAGAATCCTTAGGGTAGAGAAAAGGGTATAAAAACCAACTCTTCTAAGCTAGTATTTTGGATGGGAGACCATCAAAGAAGTCCAGGGACCCAATGGAGAGGCAGGCAATGACAAACCACTTCTAAAAGTCTCTTGCCTTGAAAACTCCACGGGGCTGCCATAAGCCAGGGGTGGCCAAACTTGCTTAACTTAAGAGCCACATAGAATAAATGTCAGATGTTTGAAAGCTGCAAAACCTGAATATTACACGTGTTTTTATTGGAAAATATGCAAATTTGCTTGTTATTAACTGCCAAAATAAAAACAAAAGGGGTTAAAAACAGATATTGATAATGATATTTATTTATCCAATGATATTGGGGGGGGGGCGCTTTGAGAATGCATTTAAAGTTAAATTTGCTCTCTCTCTCTGCTGCCTCCCACCTCAAGCCTACCAAGGGAGGGAAACACTGGTTGGAGAAGGGAAGAGCAATCGGGCAGGCATGCCTTCCTGTCACTTCTCCAGCCCTACCGGGAGCCGCACAATACGTGTGAAAGAGCCGCATGTGGCTCCCAAGCCACAGTTTGGCCACTCCTGCCGTAAGCCCAACAAGATGGCCAAAAACTAAAGACTCCTTTGGGTGCTTCTAAGTGCAGACCTGAAAACCCTACATGGAAAGCAACCTGAGTTCAGGGTTAATGCAGAACTGCAGTCGCCAGCATCTCATACTCAACACAGGCTTTGCATAACCTGGCACACAGCTATGGTGCCCTAAATGCCATGAGACAACAGGTACACTTCAGCTAAGGAAGCAGATCCAGGAAGTTATCACCTGTGAGTCACTCCACAGTGCCAATAGCTGTCAAACCCACAAGACCAATGACATCAAATGATACTAGTCAGACCTACCTCCAATTGGGAAGTCTAATGCTGCTGGAATGCACCCAGTCGGAATACCTGTCTGCTAAATCAAGAGCTACGGCAGCCCCAGGCAATGAGATGTGACAGAATTCTATTGAACTCAGAGGATCAGCCGGGAAACACTTATCTGAGGTCTAGTATTGGAGATCAGGCACCTTCGTGAACCTCTAGGTCTGTGTTGAGCTTTACAAGGGCTGGCCAAAAGGATGCCCAATGGCTGAACGCTCAAGTCCTTGGCCAACCCCAGATCTCCAACATCACTTCAAGACGGAATCGTGGTAGCCACCTCACAGTCGACAAGCACTATTCATTAGGATCTCTCTCTTACACAAGAGCACAACCACTGAAATTACCAAAAGCCACAAGGCCACGAATCTGTGGTGGGCTGTTCTTGAAAAGAGATAGCATAAGAAGAGCCCTGCTGGATCAGACCAGTAGTCCATCTCATCCAGCATCCTGTCTCACACCGTGGACAACCAGTTCTTCTGGAAGGCCGACAATAGGGCACAGAGGCCGAGGCCTTCCCCAGGTAAGGACATAAGAAGAGCCCTGGTGGATCAGACCAGTGGTCCATCTAGTCCAGCATCCTGTCTCACACAGTGGCCAACCAGTCCCAACAACAGGGCGTAGAGGCGGAGGCCTTCCCCTGACGTGGCCTCCTGGCTCTGGGATTCAAAGGCTTAGTGCCTTTGAATGTGGAGGTTCCCCTCAGTCACCATGGCTAGTAGCCACTGACAGACTTCTCCTCCATGAATCTATCTAATCCTCTTTTAAAGCTCTTTATTCCTGTGGCCCCCACTACATCCTCTGGCAGCCAATTCCACATTTGAATCACACTCTGTGTAAAATAGTATTTCCTTTTGTCTGCCCTGAACCTACTCCCCACCAGCTTCATTGGATGCCCTCGAGTGCCAGCATTTTAGGAGAGGGAGAGAAAGCTTTCTGTCACTTCCCCCACCCCACCCCGCCATGCATAGTTTTAGAAACCTCTATCATGTCCCCTCTTAGTTGTCTCTTTTCTAAACTGAAAAATCCCAAACTCTTCAGCCTTTCCTCACAGGGAAAGTGAAGAAGTGAGCAGCGACTCAAAAAAGCACCAACCCTGCCACAAATGTTGTTAGTCTTTAAGGTGCGACTGGACTCTTACCCTTTTCCACCGCTACAGACAGACAGACTGATATGGCTACCCATTTTAATCTGTCTCACAGGGAAGGAGCTCCAACCCCAAATGCAGGGACGCTTACAGCCAAAGGGTGTCTAGCATCCAAGTGTGTAGCATCCAAGTCCAGCCCATAAGGGAATACCAGACTACGAAGAATTCCATCTCCAATTTCCAAAAGGAAGCTTCTATCCCTTTATAGCTAGAGACAGGCATGCATTTGCACCAGGTTTTTTTTAAAACCAAGGTATGACCAAAAGTATCTCCCGGGATGATAAAAAAAAGACACACAAGCAATTTGCACCTCGTACCTTTATATTCTACTCTGAACGTGGCCCCGAGTGTGAATCAAAAACTCTACACAGTGGGGCTGTGTACAGATAGAAGGCATTGGTCTACAAACCTCAGGAGGGGGCAGCTTGCCGGAAAAAAAGAAAAAGTTTTTAAAAGTACAGAAGCAATGCCTGCGGTTGCAAAGACTGTGCAAACAATGCTGAGAACTTGCAAGATTACGGCTGGCAAAAGTGGGGGTATTTTTTAAAAAAGGATCTGCTCCATAGAACAAGCAGTCGCAGGAGGAGACTGCAACAGCGGAAGGTTTGGGGGAAGGAGGCAGTGGAGGTAGGAACAAGGTAAAGGGAACAGGGGCAGCGGGAGGGGGTGGCAGGGTGGGAGCGCGGGTTGGAGGACAACGCGTATGTTGTGCACTTTCTGTACCACGCCACGGTGCCACTCCCAGCCTGAAGATGGGGACTGAACAGAAAGTGCGCTCCCCCTCACCACTAGGATGCATTCTCCGCTCCAAGGCTCTCTTCCACCCCATGGCCCAGCTGACCAGGTTTTGGAGAAGAAGAACGAGGAAATAGTGTCAACGGGGGGGATTGACAACAGCAGGGATTCCCCTCCCGCCCCCCATGAGTTTCTTCTGGGACTCCACTCGCTATAAGAATGTTCACTCTTCTGCTCTATTGTGGGGGGTGGGGGGGGGGAATTCATCAGTTACTTCTTCCCTTTAAGCCCAACAAAATACAGGATTGGAACCAGTGTTCCCTTTAAGCTGAGTTAGTGTGAGCTAGCTCACACATATTTTGTCTCAGCCCAGGAAGGATGGCTCCAGAGCCAACTGATTCATGCAGGAGCCAAATCGCTTGCTCACAACTTTCATGCCAGTAGCTCACAAAGGAGAATTTTTGCTCACAAGACTCCACAGCTTAGAGGGAGCACGGACTGGAACCTTCAGTAATTTCCAATCTGGTGCCCATGGACTATTTTCTCAATCCGCCTTTTTAACCTGTACTCACCGTCCGGATAGATCTTCAGCCGCTTTTGGTGCTTAAGGAGGGCGGGGCGACTTCTCCCCTGCCTCCAGCTCTCATTCCCAACAGACTTCCTTGCGTCTTCCTAAAGCAGCGGTCCCCAACCGCACCAAACCTTTGGGCGCTTTGGGGCGTTTGAGAACAAACAGTGGGCACCGCAACAGAACAGTGTCCACGGGGGGGGGGGGGGGGGGGGACCAATCATAAATCGGCAAAGGTGATGCCCTTCCTGGGGCTGGCTGAAGCACCTCCTGCTCCAAAGAGGTGGAGGAAATGCAGGATTAACTCTTTGACTTGGGGAAGAGGAAAGTGGGCCTCAGGAAACAGATCAGCAGGTGCCATGGCATCCACAGACACCATGTTAGCAGTTGCTTGACCTAGAAGGTCAGACCACCTTAGCGGTGCCAACCTCCAGGAAGGACCTGGCAATGCCCTGGAACTACAGCTCATCTCCAGACGACAGAGATCAGTTTCCCTGGGAGAAAAGGGATGCTTTGGAGGGGGGGGCTCTAGGGCATTGTTACCCACTGAGGTCTCCCAGGCGCCATCCCCTAATCTCCAGGAGTTCCCCAACCTGGATCTGGCAATATGACCACCTGGCCACCCTAAACCACCTTCTTCAAACCCCCCCCCCCTTCATCTACAACATAGGCACCTTGACCTGGATAGCCAAGGCTAGCCTGATCTTATCAGATCTCAGAAGCTAAGCAGACGAATACTTGGATGGGAGACCACCAAGGCATACCAGGGTCGTGACAGAGAGGCACGCAATGGCAAACCACCTCTGAACATCTCTCCTCTTGAAAACAATCCAGGGTTGCCATAAGTCGGCTGTGCCTTGACGGCTAAGGGAGGGGGGCACACAGCATGCAGTGAACAGACACACAAGTCAAACTAAAAGCAATTTACGCTAGATGCTTGCCTTCACCAGTCACACTCCCCCCCCCCCCCCAAACACACACTTTGGATGGTATACAATTTAAATCAGACAGCCATCTGAATCGGAGAAGATATTATTTTGCCCAAGTTCACAGGCATCTATCTGGAGAAGTGAAGGCATTCTTTCTGTCCAAGCTCACAGCACTTCCCAAGAAACTAGCGAGATCTTTGCAACTACCTGGAAGAGGAAGCAAACCGGAAGAAGGGCAGAGCTTACCGAGTCAGGAGTTATCAAAAAAAGGGGGGGAACAGAAGACCGTAAACCATTTGGGCTCCTCTCTGCCGATGCATCAACCAGAGTACTCTATCCTTCCCTCTCTCGATCCAAGGGCAAAGGCGCGCTCCTTGGGTTTACGAGCATGCCAACCCGCCCTGCCTTTGAAGCCATGGTGACATCAGGAGGGCGGCCTGGCTGCTTCCCAGCACGATCACCTGAACAGGAAGGGAAGTGAGTGGTTCACAGCGTGCGCCAGCCGCATGCTTCAGCGCCAGGCGAGGATTCAAGAGGCAACAGAAATGCTTCCTGGTATGAGAGAGTCCTTGAGTGACAGGAGGCTCTTGCGCAAGACAGACTAGCCAGCCTTAGCAGCGGGTGGAGTTATCCCTCTCGCTAAAGAGGACTGCTATTAGCAGGAGGGGCCGTGGCTCAGTGGAAGAGCCTCTACTCGGCACACAGAAGGTCTCGGGTTGAGTCCCTGTCATCTCCTCTTTAAAAGGACCAGGCAGTAGGCGATGGGAAAGACCTCTGCCCGAGCTCCTGGAGAGCCGCTGCCAGTCTGAGTAGACAAGACCGACTATGGTGGACCAAAGGTCCAGTGAAAGGTAGCTTCATGTATTCATGTCCTCCAATCCTGCAGGTATGGGGCAATTTTATTTTGGTGCAGTGGTTAAGAGTGTGGACTCTAACCTGGGAGAACCCGGTTTGATTCCCCACTCCTCCACATGCAGCTGCTGATGTGACCCTGGGCCAGTCACAAGTTCTCTCAGAGCTGTTCTCTCAAGAGCTCTCCCAGCCCCACCTACCTCACAGGGTGTCTGTTGTGGGGAGGGGAAGGGAAAGGAGGAGGAGATTGGATTTATACCCCGCCCCTCACTCGGAGTCTCAGAGCGGCTTACAACCTCTTTTCCCTTCCCTGCCCCACAACAGACATCATGTGAAGTAGGTGGGGCTGAGAGAGCTCTCTCCAGAACTGCTCTTTCAAGGACAGCTCTGACAGAACTATGGCTTGCCAAGTGGGGAATCAAACCCGGTTCTCCCAGATTAGAGTCCACGCACTTAACCACTACACCAAACTGGGATTGTAAACCGCTCTGAGACTTCTTCGGGTAGCGAAGGGCGGGGAATAACTCCAGTCTCTTTTCTTCTATGGCATTTGTACGCCGCTCTTCTCCCTGAGGGCATCCAAAACAGGCTTACAGGGACGATCAAAAAATTCCCAAACAATGCAAAGCAACAAAGGCTGCCTAAAACAGTGCCCGGGCTAATGGCCAAGAACCCTTCGGCTCTTGCCTTTCAGATCATGCCCAAGAGATCTTGCCTTCAGCCTCACCTGGAGGAGAAACTGGGCCCTGATGGGAACTCAGCTTGCGACTGGCAGATCCTATCTACTCCTCTTTGCCAAACTGTGGTGTGCCAAAAGTGGAGTTCGTTCTAGCTGCACGGGGTTTTTTATTGATTGGCACACCTATTTGGCATCCTGATTTAAAGGGAGCTGACTAGGAGATCCTGTCCACTGTGGCAATAAAATACTGGAATAACCGAGCCTTGCCCCACACCCTTTGGGTTTCTTTCCTCCTCTTGCTCTTTTCTTCTTTCTCACAGCACTGTTCTCCATTTGGCTCCTGTACACTACTTCCTCCTCTCTGGATTCTGTGTTCCTCTGACTTTTTAAACACACGCCACACTGAATTCCAGTACACCTGGCCGGCTTCACACGACGGAGATGAGGGGAGAATGAGCACTTCTCAACATAAACTCCCACGGAACTGGAAGCAAAGCAGCAATTAAGGAGCAGGCTTTGGGATTCAATGGAGGCTGTGGCATTTCTGTGGCAGTGCTCACCAGCACCTCACGTGAAACAGACATCCTGTTACTGTTAAGCTGTAGTGAGGTAAAAGTTTACTTCACGCCAGGGGTCTGTTGGAGCCGGAGCGCACAGGAGCGCATCTCCGGGAGTGAGGAGCGCAGGGGGCGGGCACATGACCAAGCCCCGCCCCCTCCTCGGCTTCCCCAAGCAGTGCAGAGGCGCAGTGCCCCGGGGAAAGCCCTGCTAGGGTCTTTATTGTTTTTAATGTTTTGTTTGAATATTGATAATGTTATCATTGTTCCTTTTATGACTGTGTGCTGCTTTTCCAGAGACTTGCTCAAGGTGGCATCTGGGCACATGGCACATAAGTACTGGAGAAATTTCACCAACCCTTCAGCAGCTTCCACCCCATCAGTTTGGTGTAGTGGTCAGGAGTTGGACTCTAATCTGGTAGAACCGGGTTTGATTCCCCACTCCTCCACATGCAGCTGCTGGTGTGATCTCGGGCCAGTCACAAGTTCTCTCAGAGCTGTTCTCTCATGAGCAGTTCTCAAAAGACCTCTCTCAGTCCCACCTACCTCACAGGGTGTCTTGTTGTGGGGAGGGGAAGGGATGGGTGGTGCACATGTCCTGGGTATCTCAAGTCTACTTGAAACCTGGTGGTTTCAAGGGAGCAGGAAGAGAATGAGGGTGTGTTCTTTACGCTTATTTTTATTGCACAAAGTATTGGCTGGGGAAGGGAGTGGAGGAAGAGCAGGTCAGTTTCACTCCCCTGTGGAGTGGAGCCTGAGGGGTGGGTGTTGCCTTCTGACACACCTCTGGTATGTTAGGGGGTGTGGCATATGCAAATGAGTTATGCTAATGAGCTCCTGCACCTCTTTTTCTATGAAATGACCCCTGCTTCACACAATGATCAAGGAGAAGGCAAATAATGCATATTCTCCAACATCCAAAGGTGGTACCAGTACACAGTCTAACATGCTGGTTAAGGACAAAACCAGAGAGACTGGCTGAGGTTCCGACCCAGCTCAGCGACGAAGGTGCCTTATACTGAAACAGATCATCAGTCCGTCAAGGTCAGTGCTGTCTACTCAGACTGGCAGCAGCTCTCCAGAGTCTCAGGCAGCGGTCTTACTACCTGGTCCTTTTAACGGAAGATGGACCCGGGACCTTCTGCAGGCAAACCAGAAGCTCCTCCACTGAGCCACGGCCCCTCCCGACCAGACAGCCCTAAGCATGCTCTCCTCTTCAACCACAGCCACCCCTAAAGGCAATACGTGGAAAATAATGGAGGAACGGGGCTGTGTGGTTCCACAGCAGAGCATCTGCCTGGCATGCAAAAGATCCCAGGTTGAATTCCTGGCATCTCCAATTAAAAGGATCAGGTGCTAGGTAATATCAGATGTAAACCCACGCCTCTGCACCCTGTGTGAAACAGACATGAAACACAATCTGCTGCTCGGCAAAAGTTAAACATGAAAAATAAAACAAACTTGCTTAGTGTTAACGGATGCAAAATCCCTACTCTCTATAGTGGGAAGGGGGACGTGCCATGAAGTTACATTGCAAGAGGCTCCAAAAAACAGGTCTCCCCTCAGAATCAACTCAGGAGACTCCAACTGATGGAGAATGTCACAGCTTGATTTTTACTGGGCACTAGGTGAAGCATGTGGACCCTTTCTCCATGAACTGCCCATCAGTTACCGGGATGAATTCAAGGTGCTGGACATCACATACAAAGCCCTTATTGGGCCCTGACTGCTGCAAGACCACCTCTCCCCTCCATGTCCCACCAATACAACTTAGCTCTCATGAGCAGGACCTTCTGCAGGTGCCGCCTGCAGTGCGGTACAATCAACAACTGCCCACACGCGCCTTCTCTGTAGCATGCCCCCAACATGTCAAATGGCCCGACCAAGGAGTTCAGGAAGTGGGAAGGAGTTCCCACGTTCCGAAGCATTTCATGAAGAACGTGAAACGGAACTGTTCAGAAGGGGACCTTTGCAGAGGAAATGGGGCTACATCGTAGTGGACTGGTCCAGGAAAATGTTTCTACTGATGTAGTGCCATGACTTACGCCATTTAACACAGGGGTCCCCCAACCTGCTGCCCAGGATTCCATGGTGCCTGCCGACCCCTTTCTTTTTAGAAAGTGGGTGGGGCCGGGTGGGGCTTTCACCCAGGAAGGCTTCTGATTGATGTGCAATTTTTTTTAGATGTTGCTTGGGCAGCAGCTGCCACCACAGCACAAGAATCTTCGCTGTGTGACTGAAGGTAAGCTGGGGCGGCCATTTTGTGGCTGGCTCTGCCTCCTGCAAGCAGCCACTCTGTGGCAGCCATTTTGCAGCTGTGCCCACCGTGCTGTGTCAGATTTCCAAAGGTGCCCACAGGCTCAAAAAGGTTGGGGACCCCTGATTTAACACGCTTAATACGTATGCTTTGTTCAGACAACAGGTCCATTCCAAATTTCTGCTATTTGTAACCCTATTCCATGGTTTATTAGATGCATCATCCTATTGATTCCATTGATTTACGCTGTGTAACTCGTCTTCAGTTACAGTAAGAACGGAAGAAGAACCCTGCTGGATCAGACTAAAAAAGCATCTAGTCCAGCATCCTGTCTCACACAAGGGCAAAGCAGTTCCTCTGAAGGGCCAACAACAGGGCACAGAGGCCGAGGCCTTCCCGATAAGGACATCAGAAGAGCCCTGCTGGATCAGACCAGTGAGGGTCCCTCTAGTCCAGCATCCTGTCTCACACAGGGGGAAACCAGTTCTTCTGAAGGGCCAACAACAGGGCATAGAGGCTGAGGCCTTCCCCTGGTAAGAATATCAGAAGAGCCCTGCTGGATCAGACCAGTGGTCCATGTAGCCCACAATCTTGTCTCACACAGGGGCCAACCAGTTCCTCTGCAGGGCCAACAACAAGGCATAGAGGCCGAGGCCTTCCCCTGATGCTGCCTCCTGGCCTCTGGGATTCAGAGGCTTAGTGCCTCCGAATGTGGAGGTTCCCCTCAGTCACCATGGCTAGTAGCCACTGACAGACTTCTCTAATTCCCTTTTAAAGCTGTTTATTCCTGTGGCCATCACCACATCCTCCGGCAGTGAATTCCACATTTTAATCGCTCTCTGTGTAATGAAGTATTTCCTTCTGTCCGTCCTGAACCTACTGCAGTGAAGAGTGTGGGCTATAAAAAAAAAAGGTAAATAAAGCAAAACAAATAAAAAGTGGGTCCCGCTTCAACAAGTTTGAGAACCGCTGATCAAGGGAGTTCACAGGTGAGGGGAAATCTGGACTGGCAGCTTCCTGGTTTACAACTCAGTTTCTCACGTCATACCGACTATTAAGAGTGCTGTTGCCTTGGCTTTCGATTCTCCAGCCCAGCGCATCCAACCACCTTCCAAATCCATTTCACGCCTCTGAAGGTTCGTATTACAACCAACCAGTTCGCTTTCCAGGTAACGCAGGCGCCACCCAGTCAGCGGCTTGCGCCAGAACCGTCTGCCTTTGCCAGAAAGCTGCAACCGCGTGAACAGAGCCATCGCTGCTGCCTTGGTTCATTAACTCCTCAGAAACACACAGCGAGTCACGTATAATCACCATCATTATTACAAGAACAAGATGCTGTTCTCTTCCTACCCAATCTTTATTAGGTCGATAATCACTTGTCTAACGAGGATGGCCTACTGCAGGCCCTAGAGGGAGAGGGAGCCCGAAAGAAAATGCAGGCTTCCACCGCGGTTGCAGAGATACAGCCGCGCAGGTGCCTGACACAGCACCGTGTTCATATCGCAGGACTACGGCGTGGGTTCTTCTTACCTTTAAGGCCCTTCCAGGCTGAAGGAGCAAGCAAAAGAGGGAGCTGCACCGCCTGAGGCATAGGCAGGACATGGGTGTTATCAGGAAGCAAGAATGACGACAAGCGTGTTCTGATGCGAGGTTTGGCTCGCGCTCAGCTGCCGAGGCAAGAATTTCTTGTACTCCTGACACCAACCTGATATTTAGATATTAATTTAGAAAATGCATGCCCTGCCTCTCCAGGGACCTGCTTGAACAGTCCACAGGGTAAGAACATCGTAGCAGCCATCTTTTATATTACTGCATCGACAGCTGCATCAAATGGAATTTTGAAAGCCCAAACGGGGTCTGTCTCCTCCTTGGCTGTCCTCCTTACAAGCCTTGCTCTCTGCGCCGTCGCCCCCCGTCCCGCCCGCAAAGCAGAGGTGGGTGGAGACCAGGCATGGGATTTTTTCCAGCGGTGGCACCGCACCTTTGGAACAGCCTCCCCCACCTTGAGGTTTGCCCAGCACCTACCCTACTTTCTCCTAGGAACCAGGCCAAAATATTTCCTTTTTGCCCAGATTTTTAATTAAGGGGTTGGCCTTTTCAAACTGCAGTCTGCTTCCAGCCTGAGAACAATCTGAGGTTAATTCTGAAGGTGCTAGATGTAACGTGATGTTTTTATGCTCATGCTGCTTTTCAAGCAGATTTTTTTTAAAAAAAATTAACCATTCTATGCTGTTTTATCCCATTTAACTTTGTAGCCACCTCAGCGGGTTTTCCAGAGCGGCAGCATGGAAATCTTAAAAGTAAATATGAGTCTAGCTTAGGGGTGGCCAAACTGTGGCTCGGGAGCCACATGCGGCTCTTTCACACATATTGTGCGGCTCCTGCTACAGTGGCTGGGGAAGCAAAGGGGAGGCATGCCTCCCCAGTTGGTCTTCCCTTCCCTAGCCAGTGCAGAGACAGAAAGCAACTTGAATGTTAAATGCATTCTCAAAGCCCCCCACCGCCACCACCACCAGCCAGCTTGGAGAAGGCATTTGTCTCTTTAAATCCCTTCTCCAAGCCAAGCCAGCCAGCCAGCGTAGGGGCAGGGAGGGACTTGGAGGACACATTTAACATTAAAATTGCTTTCTTTCCACTTTCTTTCTCCCCTCTCTCCCCATCTAAAGTTATCAATTTAATATTAAAAGCAAATTTGCATATTTTTTTTCAATAAAAGCACATGTGTAATATTTGTTAATGTCTTGCGGCTCTCAGACATCTGACATTTATTCTATGTGGCTCTTACGTTACACAAGTTTTATTTATTTATTTATTGATTTGATTTCTAAGCTGCTCTCCCTGCGATTGCAGGCTCAGAGCGGCGTACAAGACCTGGCACTCCAGGATTCAGACCATACTAAAACATTAAAACAATATAAAACATTATATTTAAAACCACATAAGAACACAAATTAACAATCTAAGGTGCTCAACACTCAGTCCTAAAAATTCAGATGGCGGCATCCTAATCACAAGTTTGGCCACCCCTGGTCTAGCCCATCGAGGATATTCTCGCATTCCACTGGGTTCTGATATCGGGCCAAACAGACTTCCACCATCCCTTTGTCCCACCAAGATCAACCAAGGGTGCTCTTCTAACAGCGACGGCACGCGGAACGGCACCCTTGAAAGCAAGCCCACTATGATGGAACTCCGTTCCCAAGCCCTGATGTGGAATAGGGGATAGAGGACTGAGCTACGAATCCAGAATCCCCCAACCGAACCTCCTCTCTCCCATGAAGCCCCCTAGGCAGCCTTGCTCAAGTGCTTCACTCTCTCGCTCTACATATTATATGCAGTGATCCCTCTAAGCTGAGTTTGTGTGAACTAGCTCACAGGTTTTTAGCCTCTGGCTCCCACATTTTTGTCTTAGCTCAGGAAGAGATGGCTCCAAAGCAAACTGATTTATGCAGTAGACAAATCGATCGCTCACAACTTTAATGCCGGTAGCTCACAAGACTCCACAGCTTAGAGCAGGGGTGGGCAAACTGTGGCTCGGGAGCCGCATGCGGCTCTTTCACATATATTATGTGGCTCCCGGCAGGGCGGCTGGGGAAGCTAAATATCATTAGCAAACAAATATCATTGGACAAATTAATATCATTATCAATATCTGCTTTTACCCCTTTTGTTATTATTTTTGGCAGTCTCATTTAATGTTAATAAAAAGCAAATTTGCTTATTTTCCAATAAAAGCAGGTAATATTTGTTCATGTCTTGTGGCTCTCAAACATCTGATGTTTATTCTATGTGGCTCTTATGTTAAGAAAGTTTGGCCACCCCTGTTCTAGGTGGCTCTTACGCTGAGCAAGTTTGCCCACCCCTGGCTTAGAGGGAGCATTGATTACATGCAGCGGGGGTTCCCAACTTTTTTGCGCTTGCGGGCTCCGCTGGAATTCTGACACAGCATGGTAGGTGCAAGCAGCCACAAGATTGGCTGCCACGGGAGGCGGAGCCAGCCACAAAATTATCGCCACAGCAGTCACACAGAGAAGATCCTTGTGCTGTGCTGGCAGCTGCTGCCAAAGCAACATCTTAAAAAATCTGCACTGCCAATCAGATCTCCAGTGGCCATTCAAACACTTGCAGGGCAAAACCCCTAACTGGCCCCACCCCCTTTCTAAAAACACTCGGCAGGCACCCAAAATGGTGTCAAGTGGGTGCCATGGTGCCCACAAGCACCACGTTGGGGCACCCTGATATGGAAACACAAACTAAGCACTGCAGCAATACCCGGTAGTACACAAAGCACTTTACAGCTTCATACAGATGTGACGTTCTGTCAGGGCTCATTTCGTAGCAGGAGCTCCTTTGCATATTAGGCCACCCACCCCTAATGTAGCCAATCCTCCAAGAGCTTACAGAGCTCTTCTTTCAGGGGCAACTGTAAGCTCTTGAAGGATTGGCTACATAAGGGGGGAGTGGCCTAACACTTTTTCCCACCATAACACATAACGTAACACTTTTTCCCACCTTAGAGAACAATGGAGGGGATGGGACAACCTGTTTGGGGGCCCATAGAATTGGACCCCCTGGTCCAATCTTCTTGAAACTTGGTGGGTATTTTGAGGAGAGGCCCCAGCAGCTACCCTGCAAGTTTGGAGCCTCTCCTTCAAACTCCCTTTCCTCCAGCAGCCCCTCATATACCCTATGAGTTTTTGCCATTGATTTCAATGGCCCATAGGGTATAATGGGGCTGAAACTGACATTCCCTTTCTGACGCACTTCTGGTGATGTCAGGGGACGTGGCATATGCTAATGAGTTATGCTAATGAGCTCCTGCACCTCTTTTTCTATGAAAGGACCCCTGATACTACATATCAACAAATTTTGAATGCCTAACAGGCGAAAAATAGTCAACATTAGTACACGACGCTACATCTTTCAATACAATAAAAAACATTAACGAACATAAAACAGACACATATGCACAATATACAATCTCAGAACACTCAAATTCAGCAAGCACAGGCCAGGTATATTGCATAGTTGTTTACTTGCTAAACTATTCCACACAGATCACTAAATATTTACCTAATGTTATACCGTAGTTAACACTGTACCAAAACAATATGTTATGCGCACTCTTGCTATCTCTGGTTACTTGTTACAGCATGCTATAATTGTTTGAATTTTTACTTCTATGATTGTTATAGTGAAACTAATAAAAAGTATTTAAAAACAAAACAAAAACCAAGAGCTCAAAACTAACGCATGCATTCGTTGAAGAAGGAGCTGCCCCCACTCAAAAAATTTTCACTCCTGACTTACTTACGCGGCGGAATGAGACAGTAGAAAAGACCTCGCCACTTGAGATAACTCGCCCCCCCTGTGTTAAGAACCCTTCAAAAATACAAAAGGCAGCACAATACCCGGATATAAACTAGTACCTTTCTCCCTGATATACGTGTTGTCTATTTGCAGGTAGCTTTTCTACACAGGGAAACCTTAAACAATTACATCCCCTCCACCCACATTCTGAAGCGCCATTCTGCACTCCAGCACACTGTGCTAGACTGTTAATCCCCCCCGCCCATTTCGAATACAAATTGGGGGATCACATGCTGGACTGGTCCCCCATGAAAAAACCCAACTTGTGCAAAGCTAATCTGAGAAAGCATGGTTCTGGCCTAGCTTCACTGATGTGCTAGCTTTCAACAGGAAGAGACTTTTTCACATAGGGGAAGGATCAAACACGCAACCTCTGTCTCCCAGTCTTCGCAGAACTGTGCAGCATGCATTTTCTGAATCAAAACCAGAACTTAAAGCATGTTAACCGTTATCAAATTATAATATTTCAGCTCTGAGACCTACCTACCAGGAAGGAATATAGTATTTAAATGAAGTTAGCCGCCCATATAATGTGCTTAAAATAACTAACACTACACTTAAAGAATGCAAATTGGATGCATGTGGCTCTTCGCTTGTTCTATTTTGCCTGATTAATTCCGATGTTAACATCATTAGTGACTAAAATGGGGAAAAATCCAAACAACCACCTTGTGGCTCCTAAGAAAATGTTATTTATTTAAAATACTTGTATCCCACTTTTTTGCCCAGCTGGGGTCCTCAGGGCAGTAAAGAGTTAAAGACATGTTTAAAAATCAACTTTAAAAAATAGCGCCCCTTTCTTTGATTGCCAACTATCTTGTCTCACGTGACAGGATTTCCTGAAGATAACGATAATATTCAGATAAGTTTATAGAGAAGTAGGTGACCCTTAAAGTATACAGAATACAAATCACACAGGGATTTAAAGACCCTTGAATCGGTCACAGAAACAAAATGGAATCCAATTCAGATGGAACAAGACTCGAGTAATATGGATGCTGTGACCCGCTCATAGCAGAATTTTGTAACAAATTTAATTTCTGGACAGTCTTCAAGGGCAGCCCCATGTACAATGAATCACGGTAGTCTAATCTAGATGTTACCCAGGCGTGCACCACAGTGGCCTTTTCACCCAGGAAAGGTTGCAGCTGGCTGTTCCTGCCCCCCACTGCCACCTGTTTATCCAATAGGAGGCCTGGGTCCAGCAGCACCCCCAGGCTATAAATTTGCTTCTACAGGTGGAGTACAGCCCCATCCAGGAGACACCTCAGTTGCTGGGTCAGCCTTTCCACCCACCTTAGCACCTCTGTCTTGTCTGGATTAAGCTTCAGTTTATTGGCCTTTATCCATCCCAAAACTGCCTTCAGGCACCAGTTCAAGGATTCCAGAGGCTCCCGGGGATCTGCTAGAAGCATGAGATAAAGCTAAGTGTTAACCACATATTGGTGACAACCCAGTCCAAACCACGGGCTGACCTCCCCCACTGATTTCATGCAGATGTTAGAAGAAATGTTAAAACTATTTCAGCCCCCAAAAAATCAAAAAGGATCTAGATAGTATCATTTGATATTAACCTACTAAACTACACACTTTCCCCCCCCCCCACAAAAAAGGGAAAAGACATCTTGTAGGTTGCCCCTGTGCTTTGCCAAGTCCACAATAACGCAACACGTGGCGATCTGGAGACTCTCTCTTGCCGCCCTCTGAATACCGCCACAAGACAGAATGAGACATATTATTTTATTTTACTTTCTTTGCAGCCCACCTTTCCTACTGAGACTCAAGGAGGATTACAGGATGTAAATCCACGCAATCAACAGACTGGGACACATGACAAGCAATGTGACTGGACTAGGATTACAGCATTACTATGTCCAAACTAGTTCCTCTTGCACACAAAAAGGGGGGCGGGGGCTTTATGGACTGTTCTAGAAAAGCGAAATCCAAAACTGGGTCTTGAGGTAAGCTGACTCGGGTCCCAGTCGTAAAGAAGGCATGCCCCCAAAGAACAAAACCTTTCTATAACAGAGAGCTCTCACAAATGCCACCGATCATCCAACTTTCACTGGCAAACCAGGTAGGTTCAGGTGGGTAGCCATGTTGGTCTGAAGCAGCAGGCCAAAGTTTTCGAGTCCAGCGGCACCTTTAAGACCGACAAAGTTTTGTCCTGGGTGTAAGCTTTCATGTGCGCACAAAAGCTTATATCCAGAATAAAACTTTGTCGGTCTTAAAGGTGCCGCTGGACTTGAAAACTTTCTTCTGTCAACCAAGGTGATAGAGGCAGCGCAAAGTCAGGCTGAACAAGACAGAGGACACATTAATGAAGTCAAGAGAGGACCCACCAGTACCAGATTCACCAAATCACGGACCCAGGTGCCCCACAGAAGGATATCAGAGCAAAAAACAAAAGTTTGAGAGTCCTGCCTACTGATAATCAGAGACAGCATCACAACCCCCACAAGAACTCCGGCGCGACAGCTTTTATCTGCTTCCCGAAACGGATAAACCGAGGATTCTGAGCTGTTGGGATTATCTCAGAAATCAACACCATCTTCAGCATCTGCACTGACATTTCACCGTGCAAAGTGCTACAAAATGCTATCGCTTGCTGTCGTTTCTGAAGCGTCCTGGTACGGTAGGCCAGGATTATCCCCCGTGTTGCAGGCAGAGTGGAAGCGGAGGAAACGTGTCTCCCTTAACACCATTTCGCCTCTAATGGTAGCAAGGTCTGAATTTGGGGGGCGGGGGCGCACCACTTGGGTCACAGCTCAATCTCTTAGCCACTGCTGTTACGCCAGCTCTCTGTCACTTCTGGGATTCTGGGAAAAGGTTAGACTGGATAAAGTAACTGAAGCAAATGGACTGGGATCCGAATCCCTTCTAGCATGTTTGAATTGTACTTAACAAACAAAGCTTTAAAAACATACTCCTCTGACCTACTGGTCTTGAGCAGCATCAATTAATCCCAACTAGGAAGAAAGGAAGGATTTGAGGCACAGTGGACAGGCTATACCATACTAGAGAAGACAAGAAGTGGGACCCGCGATACTCACGGGGGGGGGGGGGGGAGTATTTCCCACACCTCAGGGCCCGCTGAAGCCAGAGGAACTCCAGAGGAGGAGGAAAGCAGCAGCAGGTGAGCCCTTATCTCTCCCCCCCTCCTCCAGTGGTGGCGAGGCTGGCCCGCCAAGCCTTCTCCCCCTCCTACAGCGGCGGACGTGGCGAGGCCTGAATGGCTCACAGCCACCGGCCCGTCAAGCCTCCCCCCCCCCCCTGCGGCGGCAACGGACAGTTCCCAAAGTGTTTTCTGCGAATGTGCAGGGAATGCTCTTTTACTTCTGGGGGGATCTAAGTATCCCCCGAACATTTTTTTTAACTTTTTGGATTTTTCTGCACACCTGGGGAATCCCCCAAGTGTGCAGGAAAGTCTCTTTGCCCCCTAGCTGCCCCCAATGTGCAGATTCAGATATCCGCACGCACGGGGCGCCTTGGCTATTAGATACATAGATGCCATTAACAAGCTGCCCGAATTCTCATGTCCTGAACAAGGAACAGTGAAGTAATTCTCTGAACTGTATAAATATTTCAAAAAAAATCCCAATAGTAAGAAGCAGCTGAGCTGAAATATTTTATTAGATGGGGGTAATCAATTAAACAAACTTCCTAAAAAATCACCATCTGGTTCCAAGTTATTCTGTTGATGACACATTCGGGGCTCACGGCACCGAACTGCTCAAGAGGGTGTACCAAGATTACACTTCACTGGCCTGCCCTGATCTTGTCCACCTGGAAACCACCAAACAAGTAAGCTGTTAGCTATTTCACGGAGACACAGACAACAACCACCCGCAACGCCAGCTGTTGTAGGGTATGATCAAACAGGACCTTATGACCACACGTTTGGATTCCCAAGTTCATGACAGCTATGTGTGATGAAATGCTGATGAAATACCCCGGGCATGCCATCAAGAAGTGGATCTGTTCCAATGGACCAGCATGCCTGCCAAACCATTTGTGTCTAGTTGAACACACGAAGCTGCCTTATACCATTCATCTATCAAGGTCAGGTCAGGGCTATCTAGTGACTCTCTTAGGCCTTGGGAAGAGATCTTTCAGATTACCTGATCTTGTTGCCTGATCCTTTTAAAGGTAGATGCTGGGGATTGAACCCGGGATTGAATGCTGGGGATTGAACCGGGATTGAACCCGGGATTTCCCTTTAAATTGTGTATGTGCATGGGTCCTGTGTGCACTTGCTATTCGGGGGGAGGGTACCCACTGGGAACTCCATTCACATGAACCCCAAGGGATTATAAAAGCCCTCCACCCCATCCCAAAGCTGAGCAGAGGCAAGAAGCAGGAGTTCTTCTGTCCCCCACAAAGAGAGTCCAGCATGGCCAAAGCTCACTATGACCATAGTCATGGGAAACCTCTAGCAAGGGGGCAAGTCCCTGTAAGAGATTTTACGGTAAGAGTGAAGACTGAGCCGGAGGGGGGTGGGGGTGAGGAAGGAAAGCTCCACTCCGAGCTACAGCCTGTCCCCAGTTGACACACTCCCGCAACAGCGGAGAATCAAACAGCAAAAGTAAGACTCCAGCCTAGAGCGACCTGCTACAGAACAAGTTACACAACAGAGGCAACAAAACACCATGAGGCAATCGCTTACAGTATTCATTCAGAGTCCTGCCACATATCATACCCGAAGTTCTAGAGCCTGTTCTGCCAAACAACACCGCTTTCAGAGAGGGACAACAGACACGCCTCTACCTTAGAATTACAAAGTGGAAATAAGAACGCCATAACAGAAGGATGAGATCAATCCAATTGCCAAGTGCCCCACTGATTTCCATCAAGGCACAGGCGCTTTATGCCGACCCTGTACGGTTTCCAAGGCAAGAGACGTTCAGAGGTGGCTGGCCACTGCCTGCCTCTGTGCTATGATCCTGGACTTCCTTGGTGGTCTCCCATCCAAATACTAACCAGAGCCAACCCTGCTCAGGTTCCAAGATCTGAGAAGATCAGGCTAGCCTCGGCCATCCTGATAAGGGCATTAAATCAATACCTGCACCACAGACTGAAGACCTGACACCACTAACCCCCATCCAGGGCACCCACAGATGCATTGCAACTAGAGAGCATAGATGCTATCTTCTACCAAACACCTACCAGCCGTCTACAATGGGAGCACACAGTTAAGTCTGAGGGAGGGCCAGTGTGGTGTAGTGGTTAAGAGTGGTGGACTCTAATCTGGAGAACTGGGTTTGAGTCCCCACTCCTCCTCCACATGAGGCCTGCTGGGTGACCTTGGGCCAGTCACAGTTCCCTCAGAAACCTCTCAGCCTCACTTGCCTCATAGGGTGCCCGTTGTGGGGAGAGGAAGGGAAGGAGATTGTAAGCCACTTTGGGACTCCTTAAGGTGGAGTATAACAATCTTCTTCAAAATCATCAACGTAAGCCTGATAGAAAAATAACAAGAGTCCGAGACAGTGAACATTTGAAACTTCCTGGACACTCCGCAAAGCTACCCGCAGGGAAACCTATTCTGGTGGACAGCTGGAGAGTGAAACAACAAAGTGGATCTTCAAAATTTGACTGTGTCAGTGGCTTTTCTGCTCTTCCTTGATTGGTTCCTGTGTGACTAAGGTAAGAGTTAGAGAACACACCTACACAGGGACAGGGCCTTCTCTTGTGGGTCTCCCATTCAGCAGGGTGCCAAATCGGGGTTTGGGAGCTGCACAATAATCTCTGACCCATATTAAAGGGTCATTGAAATTTCAGCTTTAATTACAGGGGAACCACTCAAAAGAAGCTCACATGCAGCTAAGGTGACGTTCATTTATTTACACTGTTCACTCACGAAAGCTCTTAACCTGCCACCAATTTCGTGAGTCTTTAAGGTCCTACTAGACTCTTGCTCCTTTCTATTAGAACAGAAAGTAATTATTACACAAAGCTCTGAAGACTGGAAAACGAGGCTGACTCCTAAAGCCAAAGACAATTTGTCACAGCCTACAAGAGTAGCTAAACAGCTATATTATCACAGAACTAACATTTTCCAAGTTACCATATGAAAAGTTTGCTTCCATCGAAGAAGAATCGGTTTAGATAAGAAGCAAAGATGTAAATGGGACCTACTTTACACACACATTTAAACCAGCCAGTTCAACATGTGAGCCAGTGTTCCCTCTAAGCTGAGTTAGTGTGAGCCAGCTCAGTTTTTCAGCCTCTGGCTCACACATTTTTGCCTTAGCTCAGGAAGGACGGCTCCAGAGCAAACTAATTTACACTGTCACCAAATCGCTCGCTCGCAACTTGAATGCCAGTAGCTCGCAAAGTAGAATTCTTGCTCACAAGACCCCACAGCATAGAGGGAGCATTGATGTGAGCCAATTAAATATTTGCTACTTATTTAAAGTATTTCCCCCCCACACCATTTATGTACTTCATTTATACCCTGCCTTCCTTCCCAACAGGGAATCAAAGTGCCTTACATCATTCGCCTCTCCCCCACTTCATTCCACAAAAGACTCAGTGAGGCAGGTTCAGCTGAGTGCAACTGGCCCAAGATCACCCCGCTGACTTCCAAGGCAAAGCAGGAATTCGAACCTGGATCTCCCAGTATGATGCTCTAACACACTGGCTTATGGTAGAGACCAAAGGCAGCTGGATCAGTGGCCATTCACAGTCCACGGTCCAGAGAAGTGCAAAAGGATGATCCTCTACCTGGCCAAGACCAACAAAGGGAGGGGGCCCAAAGGAGAAGCCTCTCTACACAACAGCTTTTATTGGAATTTGGGACTGGGGAAGGGCAAGACCAGAAAAAAGCAACACATTGGCTAGAGAGTTTAAAAACACAGGCTTGTTATTCCAGAACTGGCAACAACTCCAAGCACAGCTCAAGCCAGTACAAGGACAAGAAAGCAGTGCTTTAGCAACTAGGTATAATGCTCAAACCAGGACCCAACTGAGCTACTGAGACCCCCCCCCCCATAACTTATACTAACCTAACCTCCAGAGGAAACATTTTGCCTTGTTTAGGAACAACTGATCACTGCTGGAATGAGAACAGCTATACGCTGAAAACAACAAGACTTAGAGCATCGCTGCTAGGAGTGTGACAGTAACGTTTACATGGCACTTTTCAAACGCACACCCCTCTGCAAAGCCAGTTATGTCTATCAGACATATGATGACACTGAGGCTGAGAAACCGACTTCCCCAAAGCTTCCTGACAAGCTGGTCTGTAACTAAATCCAAACCAACAACTCTATATTACAGCCGCCTGGGACTCAACTGCAATAGAGCAGGGTTTCCCAAGGAAATGAAGGCCTATAGGGACAAGTGTAAAGTGAAACAAACTAGAATTCAGGCTAGGGAGCAAGCAGGCTGCTTCCAAGCTGTCTTGATACATCCCTTTTAACTACTGAAATTTCCGCTTGACCAGTCCTTTTACCCCCTCCACTCCCAAGCAGAAGCTCTGCTCCCAAGTTTCAAGAAAGGCAGTTTAATGAGCAAAGGCTACAACCAGAAAAGTAAGAACTGAAGGAAACTTCACCTCCACTTGCAGACAAGGGTGGCAGCTGCCTTTTGCAGAGTCTAATGTGAGACCAAAGCCCACCTTTGAAACAGCAAGAAAAGGGACCAGGGCACGCTCAAAACGGGGCTTTGAAACAGAGCGAGGGGAAGCCTTTACTAGGAAAGAAA
This sequence comes from Lepidodactylus listeri, assembly GCA_029233225.1. Classification (NCBI taxonomy): domain Eukaryota; kingdom Metazoa; phylum Chordata; class Lepidosauria; order Squamata; family Gekkonidae; genus Lepidodactylus; species Lepidodactylus listeri. The sequence continues at coordinate 15,434,223 of JARCFY010000018.1, read as the reverse complement.
GCAAACAAAAACAGAGCAAAATGAAGTGGAGAGACACAGCCCATCTACAAAAGGAAGCCCTTTGCAGAACACCTCTCCACTCACCTACCACAGTTCCGCCCGCAGGTCTTTCAGGATCATTTCGGAAGTTTGACAGCAGCAGTTCATGAGTGGAGCTACCAGAAAACATCTGCTCCTGTCCCCAAAGCAGCTGACCCTAAACTCCCTGCAGCTGGGAAGAGGCAGAGTCCCTCACACCACGCCCTTGCCAGGACAGCCTTCCTCCAAAGACTCACTCTTCCTCCTCACTAGTACCCAGAGTAAACCAAGCCCTCCACACGAAGAGTCCTTCCAGACCACGGGAAGCGACCCCACCCTTTCAGCCTACCCACCCCCAGTCTGGCACCAAGCGGGGCCAGGCCAGCACATACCAACCTGCTTCGCTCATTCATCCTGCTTCCAAGCTCACATACACAGGCACCTGGATGACATCACTCACCCCTTCCCTGCAAAAGACTCCTGACTGCCATTTTCAAAAAAGACCAGCCCTACAATGACACTGATCCACCGCCACCTTCAAACTATGACAACAGCACAGATGGCTTTTAAAGGGCACCCAACAGATTCCGGGAAGGGAGGTCCATGGATGGCCACGAATAAAGGAAACCTCCATGTTCAGAGGCAGCAAAGGTCTGAATCCCAGAGATAGGAAAAAACATCAGGGGGAAGACCTTGGCCTCTGAGTCTTGTCAGCCAGCCCGACAAGGCAGCTAGTAGCCACTCTTTGAAACAGGATACTACTGGACTAGACGGACCACTGGCTTGATCCAACAGGGTGCCTCTTACATTAAAAAAAAACAAAACCCAGCAGCCACAGATATACTCCCAACTCCAGGTTTCCTACAGGGCTTCTAGCACCCCGAGCCCGAGCATAAAACGTAAAGCTCCTAGACACTGAGCCAGCAAATATGGTCAGAGGAACAAACAATTCCTGAGATAACTGCGCCTCCAAGAGTTTATCCCGAACTGCACCCCTTTTCTGCTCCAGCCACCTGAACAGCGCCTAGAACTCAGCATGAAGACGGCAAACCAATGCTCCCTCTAAGCCGTGAGGTCCTGTGAGCAAAAACTCTACTCTGTGAGCCACGGGCGTTAAAGTTGTGAGCCAGCGATTTGGCTGCTGCATAAATGAGTTTGCTCTGGAGCCGTCCTTCCTGAGTGAAGACAAAAATGCATGAGCTGGAGGCTAGAAAACTGTGAGCTAGCTCACACTCACGCGGCTTAGCGGGAACACTGCTGCAACCCCCCTCCCCTTCCCTTGACCCCTTGTCCCACGGATTGCTCCCCGGCCCTCCTCCCCCTCTGCTGCACCCCTTGCCCCCCCACCCGGTTTCCCCCGACCCCCCTCCCTTGACCCCTAACCCCCACGGGGACGCGGGTCAAAGATCAAGCCCCCAACGATTCCTCCCACCCACAACAAAGGACCACCGAGGAACAAAAAGGCCCAGCCTTCTCAGGCCCACGCCTGGGTGAAGCCGGGAACCTCCGCCGCTTACCCGCCGCCTTTGCTCTCCTCGGGGCCCTCCAACCCGGAAACAACCGTGTGCCCTCCCGGCGGCCACACAAAATGGCGGCCAGGCGCACCCCCTTGGTCGACGCGCATGCGCGAGGCGACCACGCCCCCTTCCGCGAGACGGGAGGGGAGCGAGGTAGGGTGCAGCGGCCATATAAAGAAGGTCATCAGGAGGCGGTGAACGTCGGCCATGTTGAAAGGGCTCTGGGCCAATAGAAGGTCTGCAAGCGGCGGTCATCTTGGGAAGGGCTCTGAAGCGGCCTTATTGTGTTTGTGAGCCTGTGCTCTGTTGTGCCACCTTTGAAAGTAAGTTTGTGAAGACCTTCGGTAAGTCTTTGGGGCCCGCCGCGGGTTACGAGCTCCATCTACAGCCACTCGTTGGTTACGGCGGCCGAGAATTAAGCCTTTTGTCGTCATCAAAAAGGCGCCAATCAGCAAACGCGCATAATAAAAACATCACCAACGGCCGAGCTAGTCTGCTGGTTACGTCAGACGGGCTTCTTCGCAATGATCCCTGGGAGTTGTAGTTCATAGAGAGCGCTATCGAAACTTGCCATTAGCTACCCACATTGTGTTTTATTCGTAAGAGTAATAATGAGGACCTTATTAAGAGGGGGGGGGGTATAGGATTTGGGGAGGTGTTTTTGAAAGAAGGGGGGGAGAGGAAATATTTTTGAACAAGGCCACTTTGTGTCCTGCGCATCTTAAAATATGTGCTAGAGTAGAGATGCAACTTACGCAGAATGCTCCCCCCCCCCCCCCGAGGGTTGCTGCAACCTGGGGTCCTTGTTGCCACACTGAAGGGATTTTCCGTGGTCATGTTGTCAGTGCGTTTGTTGGTCCATTCGCATTCGCAACAAGAGTCTACACAACACGACTGCGGTTGTTCCTAGTTTCCTTCTGTGGCTTCCTTCCTTCTCAGTAGGAAAAGGCATGGGTGCGTCTACTCTGTTCCCTGCCATTCAATCATAATCATTCAGTCACCTTTCCAATCCTTCCAGATAGGGTTGCCATCTCTATGTTGGGAAATTCCTGGAGATATTGGGGCTGGAACCTTGGGAGAGCAGGGCTAGGGGAGGGGAGGGTCCCAGCAGGGGGCTCCAGGGTCCATTCCAGGATGTTTTGGCGTGTGTGCCCAAACCGCACACACCGTGTTGTCGTCACACAGAAGTGACATCATCATGTTGCCTACACTGGGGGTGACGCTCTAGTTTTGGGGCAAAGCTCTGTGGGTTTGAGCCCAATTTTACCACAGAGTTTTGCCCGAAAACTAGAGCATCACCCTGTGATGGCAGCAATGTGATGACGTTATTTCTGGAAGTTGTGTTTAGGGGCATTTGTGGGTGGGGTTCCCCCTGCCAGCCAGCTGGCCAGTGGTGGAGGAAAGGGGCCTACAAAATGGGGAAAACCCCACCCAGACTAGGGGCTAGGCAACCCTAGGGGAGGGACTTCAATGGGGTACAATGCCAGAGGCCACCCTCCAGAGCAGCCATTTTCTCCATAGAAACTAATCTCTGTAGCCTGGATATCATTGGTAATTCTCAGAGATCACAAGCACCATTTAGAAGTTGGCAACCCTACCAAGCCCACGAATCCCATTAGCCCAACACGCAATTTGTGTTCAAGTGGAGGACGTCAGGTGGAAACAAACAAGCACAGAACTTGGGTTGCTGAATGGGAAAGCCTAGGAGAGGAAATGCCCTTGGTAGAGAGAGAGCCAGCAGCTACTGCCATAGTCCTGGGATTGTCACGCTCCACCCAAGTGGCTGGAGGTAGAACAATTCTTTTAAAAAGAATATAAAGAAGTGTTTTATCTGTAGCATTTCTTGCCAGTGAGATTAGCAATAAGAATTGTTGGGCCGCAGTGGCTCAGTGGTTAAGACACTGAACTGCAGACTGGAAAATCAGTAGTTCAGCAGCTGGAGACCCGAGTGCCGCATGACGGAGTGAGCTCCTGTCTCTGGTCCCAGCTTCTGCCAACCTAGCAGTTCGCAAGCAAGAAATTGCAAGTAGATAAATAGGTACCAAGTCGGTGGGAAGGTAACAGCATTCCGTGCACCTCGGCATCTAGTCATGCCACCCACATGACCACGGAAATGTCTTCGGACGGCGCTGGTTCTTTGGCTTGGAAACAGAGATGAGCACCACCCCCTAAGTGTCAGATTTCACTGGCTTTCAAACAAGGGAAACCTTTACTATAAGAACTATAATGATGTCTGATGGTTTTGTAACGAATATTAGGCAAATGTTATACTTTTTTTCTTGTGCACAACAACTCAGTGCCTCTAAATGTGGAGGTTCTCCTCAGTTGCCATGGCTAGGAGCCACTGACAGACCTACCCTCCATGAATCTGTCTAATTCCCTTGTAAAGCTGTTTATTATAAGTTTGGTTTTTTTAATTTTTTGGGAAGGCTCTGCATAGTGAGATTTACGGTGGTCACATGATTGACACAACAGCCAACTGTTTTCCATTTTTTCTTTTTATTTCCACCATTTGGCTTCTCACCCAAGTGCTTCTGTAGCAAAATAATAATAATAATAATTAATCATCAACATAAACAGCCACACCCAAAATAAACAGAGCTTTCCCCGGAATACCACAGTACATCTTACATTCCACCTTGCGGAAGCATATATGGGTATATCGCTAGAGCAAGAACTCCCCCCCGTTCCTACCATAGAAAATTCTCTGTACAATGGTCCAATATGATACAAGGCTCTTTTTTTAAAAAATAAATGTACAATTCAAGAGTGTCTTCTTAAAAATATATATATGTATATATTTACACATTCTTGCATTAGGACCTAAAGCTCTCGCCGGGAGAGAGAAAAAGAATTAAGAAAAAGAAGGAAAACAAGAGATCCTGAAATTAAAGGTACCTGACCAGAAAGCCACAAAAGGCAACATCCCTCCCCCGCCCCCCACAAAGCGCATCATAAGTTTAAAAATTTCGGAGGATTCTTTCCAATACCCTATTCTGTCAAAAAAAATTGACTGAATATTAAAGCTGTTTGGGGGGGGGGGATGGCAGGGAGAGCTGATCTTTTCCAAAATAGAGGAGCACCAGATTCAAACCTCGCCCCTCTAACCTGAGAGCCACCCCTGATCAGAAAGACATGGAAATGGGCTGTGGTTACTCAGCAGTGTAGACAATGCATTCTGGACATGTTTCAGAGGCACGCGTATTGTTTCACATTTCCAGGGTTGAACCATGGCACTGAAAACAGATTCCAGGGGCTGAACCTGTTGGGTTTGGACACCAAATCAAATTGAGCCCTGATTTCCCCCCACACACTATGGGATTGGGCAACATCAGGAGCTCTTGTGTCTTATCACAAAGAGGTTCTGAAAACAACTTTTCAGACTTGGCTATAATAAAGATAGGTAATCTGCCTGGCAGTCCTCATTTGACTTGGAAGGAGCCTCCAGAAAGGATGGCACAGAGATGGAGAGACGAAGGAATTACACAAATCCAGAACATTTGAAGGTCCATGTGTATGCATGTATATTTGGCACTGTGTCTCCCCAGGAAGTAGGCTAAAAGCCCATGTGGGCAGGGGGTCCCCCACAGCATTATACCATTTTATTCCAGATACTTTAATCCAGAATGAATATGATCTCTGGTTCTGTTCTCACGATCACTCATACTAACACAGATAAAAGTTGGTGCTCCTTAGAATTCGGTGTGATCTCAAAACCATTTGACACCAGGGTCCAGAGCCTCTAAATACGTTTCTAATTGACTTTCTGTTCACACAGCTGGAGGGATCCCCCTAACAGCCCTTCCCCATACGCTCTTTCGGTTAACATTGAATAGAAGTGTCTGTCTCACCTCAGTTGTAGTCATTTACTCCAGACTAATTCATGTGGAGTGCACATGGATTTGAATTGCCACACCTTTTAAAGGCACTTTGGAACGAGAACAAAATGGTTTTAGCAAGATTGTATAAACAGCAAGCGTACCTAGGGGGCAATCCTAAATGCACTTTGGCTAGGGAGCACACCCCACTGAATTAAGTGGGCATTACTTCTGAGTATACATGCACTGTTAGTATTCTTGTGAATGGCCTCACGATACTATAGGGAAGGGGGGACCCCACCATCACACCTGAGACACTAATCCTCCTGTCCCCTGATGCTAAAGTACACACCCAAGAGATCGAGAGTGACTTTTATTGACAATTCAAGAAGAAGGCGTAACTGGCTTCTTGCCCCCCTCATCCAAAAAATAAAGTGTGATTTAACACCTCTAAGGAGCAAGAAACCCAGATACGAGTCAGAACCAGAGACCTAGTGTATTTATCTACACTACAAACTTATATCATATTTATGCAAGATCAACTGTTAAGGTTTCCCACAGAGAAACCTGGGAATTGTAGTTTGGTAAGGGGCTGAGGAGCGGGTGTTGAGTGATCCCCAGCTCCAAGCTCTTGTGACTCCCTGGAGAGACAGAAGGGCTTTAAAATTAAATTCTGTGGTATAGATAAGCCCTCAAAGGTGAGGAGAACTAAACACATACAGAATTCGGATGCGTTTTTAAAAATAAATCCCTGCCGTTAAAATCTCACAAAGTGGACACTCTAGAAACCCTAACCCACATGCCATGACCAGTCAAAGCTGGATTGTAGCTACTCTCCTCTGCAAAAGGGTTTTCCCCCCGCACCTCATTTACCTCAGGTTGCATTTTTTTAAAAAAATAATTAACAGCTTGCAAGAACTGAAACCTGTGAAAACTCTGTTGAGAGTCTCCTTGGAATATTTAATCGTATAAAAGGTTTCCACATCAAACCTTTCCAAGGAAATATAAATATACACCAATGATACAGAAATAAGAGGAGGATTAAAAGACAGAAAATTAACATTTCTTGACACGTTCTGTACACGCTGCCTCTGGCAACCGTACTGTGTGAGATTCCACGACCTTGGCAGCTTATTCATCCAATTCAAAACTTTGTAGTTTTTTCAAAGAACTTGTCCCTTTATGCTCTTGGTAGGGAGAGAAACTGCCCAGTTAGGGCACTGACCTTTTGTACATACTTTCCTGCAAATAAGACAAGAAATCCAGCTTCTGTGTGACCCTCTGGTAGAAAACACTGTTTTGTTTTAACCACCCTCTAAAGGCTTGTTAGAGGTGTTTCTACCACAACACGATGTGAAGTGGCTGCCTCAAGTAGTCGATTCTGAGTGCTGTGCGAGGCAGAAGTATGAAAGACCAATGGAGTCAACAGATGGGACACAATCCAACAGGGAAGTTCTCCTGTGTACTTTTCACTGGTATGAGCTTTTTCAGCAGAGAGCCAGATACACCAATGATGCTTTTGTAGGACATGGGGGGGGGGGAGGGGCTTCCCTCATTCTAATTTTTGTCGCTTGCAAGTTCCCTTTTCTTCCCAGGTTTTTTCTCTGTTCCGCATGTGGAGCCCTCTAGTGGTTGATTCTATAATACATCAGTTTATGTCTGGCATAAAAACATGCAGTTTAAGTCTGCAGGGAGATATGCCTGACGCGAACCGATGTAATAGCGAATCAACCACTAGAGGGAGCAAAGCACGCTCAGAACAGGGAAACCCCCCCAGAAGAAACAGGAACTTACAAGTGAGGAAAATGAGAATGAGGGAAAGCTGAGGGTGGGCTCTGCCATTAAGTAAAATCTGGAGCACTACACACACTTGATCTTAGCCAAAAGGCCGAGAAGCGAATCTGGAGCACCATTAAATGGCGGTCAAACCCCCCACCCCTTCAGTTCCATTGGCAGGAAAATGTCCCAGTAGATGGTGTCCCATGTTAAGTAGTAAGAAAGCGAGGTACCATGTGGATTTTCCACCCCAGACTTCCAAAGGTCTTGGGCCATCCCTGCCCAAGGTCAGTCATCCTTGCCATTTGCAAACTTCATGCTGTTGCCCCTCCAAGCAGGGCAAAGCTCAGGAGGCAAAAACCCTTGTCCATCCCCAAAAGTGCTCAAGTATCCCACAGAGTAAACATTCCTTGCTAGGACCCACCCAGCCAGCCTCACTGGCTGTTCGACTCCAGCTTGTGAGAGAGCTCAAAGAGCAGGTTCTGATTGTCGATGACTTGGAACTGCCGGACGTAAGCCTTTGTCTGCAGCTGTTGAGGTGACGCCTCCATTTCCAGGCCTGCAGGAGGAAAGAAGAGAGGCACACGGTCATGCCACCCCCTATTGAATCACTCCCCATTGTTTCTCAGCCCCACGGGCAATACAATCCCTATCTCAACTGAACACTACTGTCTCACCTACTTTGAGCGAAATCTGGTAAAACCTGTTACTCCAGCCGAAGACCAGCAAAATCTGGTCTCCAACCAAAGACCATGGAAACCAATGGGTTTAACCTGGAGTAATGCTGCACAACCAAAGTACAACAGCCTCAGTTTAGTCATTTTAGCTTCTAGGGAGAGTTCAGGCTTGATGGATTAACTGTATAAAGGAAACCACGGACCTCAGTTTGGGAGACCAGAGGAAGGCGGTTAATGACAGGACATTTTGGAGGACATTAATTCATAGGGTCACTATAAATTGGAAGTAGGATTGCCATTCCCCCGATGGGGGTGAGGTTTTCCCCAATTTTGGGTCCCCCAATCTACCATCAGCCAGCTGAGGGAGCCCCCCACATTGTGTGAGGGGGACACTCTAGCATTTGGCCAAAAACTCTATGGTGACCATAGAGTTTTTGGCCAAATGCTAGATTGTCCTCTGCATGATGACGTCACTTCCAAGTGATGTTATTGCGGCACGCACACAAAGCGCACACACTAGAACATCCAGGGGACAAGCCTGGATCCCCCCACTGGCAGAAGATAAGGACCTGGCAATCTTGGTTGGAAGCAGCTTGCTGACACTGAGCACGCACACAGCGCTCCAGAGGACTGCACTTCCAGTGTCCCAAAGTTGAATAGGAATCTGAACCTGGGTCTCTCCAGGCCTAGTTCAGCCCTGCACCTCACTGGCTCTCACAAAGACCTTGAACCGAGAAGCAGCGATCTGTTGTTGGGCAGAACTGTTACCAACTACAGAGAGGGGCCTTCCTGTCCCAGAGCTCCTCCAAATACTACTCATGCACAATCATTTATGTCTCAAAAAGAAAATCCTTTTCTCTGAGATGTTACTTTTGCAAGAAACAGCTCATGACGGGAAACACAACAAAATTTGATTCCCCATGTTTCTAAGTGTTTCAACCTAACAGTATATGTTCTGCTATCCTAAGCTCAAACCTGAGGGTCTTGGTTGGCCAGGAAAGGCCTAGGTAAAGTGTGTGTGCATTCTGCGTTTCCACAATTACTTTATTTTTTTTATTTTTATTTATTTTAGATTTGTATCCCGCCTAGCCAGCAAAGCCGGCTCAAGTATGGATTACGCTACTCAAGTACGGAATTCACATGGCAATACAAAGAATGCTTTCCTGGGAGTAAGCCCCACTGAATTGGCCTAAGTAGGACTCTGAGTAGACCCGCTTAGGATTTGTTTTCTTAGTGTTGGGTGCAGAATCTTCTTTCTTGGGGGAAAAATTAAGTAACCTTTATTATTATTTATTTCTTATGATTTATTGAACTTCTGAACTGCCTAATCCCTGAGTACACAAGAGCTCTGGGTGATTTACAACAGGCTAAAAATATACAATGTATTTTTAAAGAAAAGTTAAGTTTCTAGCCATCCACGCTCCAAATACAGGATTCAAAAATGCATGGGCGATTACTCCTTGGTCAGTCCTTGACATTCCCCACCCCCAGCCTCTGCATGGTTCGTCTAACGCAAACTGTGAGCTTTTCCGGGAAAGGCTGACATTCTTCTATGTTCAGTACGTCCTGAAATGGATGGCCCAGGCTAGTCCGATCCGGCCAGATCTCAGAAGCTAAGCAGGGCTGTCCCTGGCTAGTATTTGGATGGGGGACCACCAGGGAATACCAGGGTCGTGACGCGGAAGCAGACAATGGGCAAGCCACCACTCGATGGCAAAAAAAAGTTGCTCGCTACAGTGCCATGAAAACTGTTTGGCATGCATAGCACATGCCAAAAACAGTCGCAGTTGCTTTTGCGAGCTCATTTTAATAAAAATTATGTTACTTATAGTCTGCCGTTCCCCTGAGACACAAGGCGGACAATACAGTATAAGTCAATACAGTCAACAGGACAGGACATCCAAAAAGCAGTACGTAGTAGAATTGCGTGTGTACAGTGTTGTCACATCTCAGCCAACTTACGACAACCCAGCAAGAGGTTTTCAAGGCAAATGAAAAGCAGGGGTGGTTTGCCGTTGCTTTCCCCTGCAGGCTTCCTTGCTGGTCTCCCATCTGAGTACTAACCAGGGCTGACCCTGCTTAGCCTCCAAGATGGGGCTGTACCATGCCACCTTCCTTTTGCAGTAGGATTAGGATGGCAGAGATCTGAAACCGAGCAGAAATCTTACGTGCCGCAGCACCCGGGATGTCAGACAAGGATCAGAGAGACCCAAGTTCAAATCCCGACTAAGCCATGAAGCAAACTGGCTGACTGACCTTGGACCAATCACCAATCTCTCTGGGGCAAAGGAGATGATGCCCCGCCCCCAAGTCTGCCATGGGGACGCGGTGCCATCTTACAGTCTGGATTTTTACTTTTCAAACACCGCAGAAGCCCAGTCCTGCTGGGGACTCTGGCGCAAGGGGGGTTAATTGCCCCTGCTGAAATGGGGGGGGGGGGAGAGAGCAGCCCCTCATCACCCCCTGGCACAGTCCCCAACAGGATCAAGTTTCTGGCATGTTTTAAAAAATAAAAATGCAAGTTCTAAAATGGCACCACATCCCATGGCAGACTATGGGGGGAAGAAGAGGAAGAGGAGGAAGAAAAGGAAGAAGAGGAGGAGGAGGAGATTGGATTTATACCCCGTCCTTCGCTACCCAAAGGAGCCTCAGACTGGCTTACAATCTCCTTTCCCCTCCCCTCCCCACAACAGACACCCTGTGAGCAATGCTCCCTCTAAGCTGTGGAGTCTTGTGAGCAAAAATTCTACTTTGTGAGCTACTGGCATTAAAGCTGTGAGCAGGCGATTTGGCTGCTGCATAAATTGGTTTGCTCTGGAGCCATCCTTCCTGAGCTAAGACAACAGTGTGTGAGCTGGAGGCTCAAAAACTGTGAGCTAGCTCACACTAACTCAGTTTAGAGGGAACACTGCCTGTGAGGTAGGTTGGGCTGAGAGAGCTCTCTCGAGAACTGCCCTTGAGAGAACAGCTCTGAGAGAACTTGTGGTTGACCCACACCAAGGTCACACCAGCAAGCTGCATGCAGAGGAGTGGGGAATCAAACCCTAAAATAGCTGCCTCAGGAGACAGTGCCGACCGCAAAATATCAGGGAGTGAAGTCATACATAATTCTAATAAGAACTCCTCAATATTTCAGGTGGAAGCTCTGTTCAACACAATGCCTTCTGAACCGGCACATTGTTCAAAATATTTTCTTGCACACACAGTTTACCTTGCTTGCACAATTGATACCAGATGCTGCTGAAACAACTTTTTAAAAAACCTACACCACCAATGAGGCATCTAATGGCCAGTCAGAAACCCTGCTGGACAAGAGCCCCACCTGGCCTTGCCCACTTTCCAAAAACACTTGGCGGGTGCCAGGAAAGGTTTTGGCAGGCACATAGGTACCACGTTCAGAACCCCTGGTCTAAGGCCCTCAGCTTAACCCCTACCCTGGGATAAAATGGGAGGGAACTGAGCTACGAATGATGCTCTGAGGTCCTTTGGGGAAAGGTGGGATTGAAAAAAATGTAACGGAAGTATAAAACATTTGCCCCCCTCCCTCACTTGGACCCAGTGGGGGCATCAGTACTCACAGAGAGGCCTGCTCCGGCACTTCCTGATTGTCCGAACTTTTTCTGCCACAGAGTGCTGCAAGAGAGACACAGGGTTTCATTGTTCTAGGCACCCGAGACACCCCTTTCTGCACAAATTTTATAGCAACCTCACAGAGCAGAGCTATAATCTGTTTCTCTGCTGAACAGAAGGCAGCTTCTTCTGTAGAGCTGGATCCTTGGTCTATCAGCGTCGGCGCTGCCTACTCTGACAGGCAGCGGCTCGTCAGGGTCTCAGGCAGAGATCTTTCACATCACCCACAACCTGATCCTTTCCACTGGCGGTCTCAGGGATTGAGCCTGGAACTTTCTGCATGCAAGGCAGTGACATTATGCAAAAGTGCAGGAGGCTACTGCAGGAGCTTAAATTTTTCTAGTGCAATCCTCAAGGTCAAGTGAGAGCATTTCTTAACAGAATAATGTGTTAGTGGAGTGCAGCCAAGGGCGTCAGTCCGAGGGCAGAAAGTCTGCACAATGTGTGATGTAAAGTGTAAAGAACTGCTCACTAATAACTTCAGATTTCATGTACAGAAAAGGAGGGAAGTGTGTAGACCTTACCACTGGCAATGGCAAAAAAAAAGGGGCAATTTTTTTTTAATGGTTACAAATGGCCCACAGAGCTCCTTGCAAATCCCCCCGCCTGGCCAATCAGAATAAATTATGCAGAACACCAGAAGTTGCACAATAGGCTATGCAAAACAAGAAATATTTGCATAATTTATACCCGTTGTAGAATTTAGCTTTTCGGGGCACTGCAGGATAGCGGCTCAGAGCAGCAGGGGATATATTGATTGAATATATTGCAGGGTTTAAAAACGTAATTTTATCTTGGATTACCTCTGTAGTTTCAAATGCATTTGCCGCTCTGCGCTTCCAGGCAGGAGTTCCATATGTGAAATAAATGGTGCGTTATTATAATTAAGCACCTAAATATTATACAAATTAGGAGCTAGCAACCTGAGGCCCTGACACTTAATCTGGCCACTGAAGTATTACCAAAACTATCCTGCTGGCGTAGTACCAGAATTATCCTGGCTTCCAAACCAGAAGCAATAAAAGAGAAAATTGCGGCTGCAGAAAACAGAAGTTGTTAGTGGTTCAGTTTCAGGGACTGGGTAGATGGCTCCCAGCTCACCATGCTCTATCTGTAGTCATGTAAAATTAGTTGCTGACCAAGGTACTAAATTCTGGGCAATGGACCAAGAAAAGAGGTCCTTCTCAATATAGGGCGCACGGGGTCTCTTTATTGCTTTGCCCCAGTAGAGGGCGCCTCACACCATCCCATTGAAATAGTGCGGCAGAGAAGCTCACTCCAAAAGGGAGGAGGTTATATATAGAAATCGTCTTCTGTCAAGAAGTTTCCAACAAATGCCGATTAGATACACTGGTATCTTCAGCACCAAAAATTACACTAAGGGGGGGAAATTTCATAAGCCTATGTGTTGATGAGGTGAAGCATTTGGTTTTTTGTTAAAGACATTTTAAACATAAGAACATAAGAGAAGCCAATGTTGGATCAGGCCAGTGGCCCATCCAGTCCAACGCTCTGTGTCACCCCCCGTCAAGCACCAAGAATACAGAGCATCGCTTGCCCCAGACTTGAGAGTTCCTAGCTATACCTTGTGGCTAATAGCCACTGATGGACCTCCGCTCCAGATGTTTATCCAATTCCCTCTTGAAGCCATAAATTTTAAGGACATTGCGCAATATAAGAATATGTTAAGATAATCAATACTTCAACATAATATATTTCCATATATGTTTCCATTATCTCTTGTCTATAGGGCTAGATAAAAAAGCATATAGACAAGAAACATAATAGAAGAGAAGAATTTTTTAAAAACCATTTTTCTTATCTTTGCACAAGGTTTATACTGTCCTATAATAACTAGTATAACTACAAGAAAGTGATTATACGATTTGAGTGTTAAATCAGTTTAAATTTCTTCGTAACTCCTCTTGACAGCTTTATCTAATCTACTTCGTTTGTCCGTAGTAATTATAAAAGACTCTACACTTATTCTCCAATTCGGTAATGGGTTTTTTATTTATATCGTTCATAATTTTTACCTTAACAAGCATTTGATTTTATTTTTTAAGGACACCTCGAAGATTTTGTTAAAAGCTAGCTCCGGGTGGGGGATGGAGGGTGGGGTAGATGGCCTCTGTGCAATCCTACACAGAGTTGCACCTTTTTAAATCCACTGAAGGGAATGGGTTTAGAAGGGTGCAACTCTGTTTAGGATTACACTCTAGGCCTCATTTAATTAAATCTGCCTTAAGTCCCCTTCCCTTACACATCGGCACTTTTTAGTAATACTTATATTAAAAACTCCACCGCCACCACCTTTGTTTTAACAGATCAAAATGCTGCTGATTAAGAAACCTGAATGATTAGTGGACCAAACCCAGCAGGGCTCAGAAAATAAAGATTTCTCCCCCCTACCAATTCTGCCCAGCTGCTCGATTTCAGAGATCAAAAGATGATTTGGATAAACCTTCCCCTGCCCCCTCCTGTCATCTTCATTCTGAAAAGCCACGCCGCCGTGAGAGGCCTACTTTCACAGTGGGTGCGGATCGGCGGGACACAGATCCATATAAAGAAGCCGGTTTAGATGCCCCATTAAACAAATGCGTAGCGTCACTGTAAAGTCCAGTAAGCAGCCGGAAAGTTAATCTGCATGACCCTATTTCCACGAGGAGGGGCTGAGAAGGTATTCTTTTGGATCTGCAATTATCCCTGGAAAGGTTTTTCTCAGGGCTCAAACTGCAGCCTCATTTTTCTCAACCAACTGAACGTTCCTCCGTGTATTTCCTTCCATCCTTCCTCCATAAAATGAGAGCATAGTGGTGGCCCACTCTTAGCATCTGAAGGAGCGGAACAGAACTGTCTTAAGTCTTTAAGGCGCCACGAGACTCCTGTTTATTTTCCCCTTCATACCACAGAATTCCTCTCCACAAAGAAAAGTGAGCATGCCAGGGGAACAAGCCACAGCCCTCTTGTCCAATAGATACTTTCCCTCAGTTTTTGTATGGAGACATCGGCTCCCACCTGCACCTGTAAGGGGAACAATCCGGGCATAAATTTACCACCTGAGAACTCAGCCAGTGCTGTAAGGTGGTGCTACAATAACCTGACTGAATCCCACTGGAAGAGCTGCTATTAAAACTTTTGTTGTCCACAGAGGAGGAGGAGGAGGAGATTGGATTTATACCTCGCCCATCACCACCTGAAGGAGTCTCAGAGCAGCTTACAATCCCCTTTCCCTTCCCCTCCCCCTCCCCCTCCCCACAACAGACACCCTGTGAGGCAGGTGGGGCTGAGAGAGCTCTCTCGAGAACTGCCCTTGAGAGAACAGCTCTGAAAGAACTTATGACTGACCCAAGGTCACACCAGCAGCTGCCTGTGGAGGAGTGGGGAATCAAACCCCGTTCTCCTGACTAGAGTGTGCCACTGTTAGCCACTACATCAAGCAGAACAGCAGTCCCTGGGGGTACCATAGTGCCCGCCAATGTGATCCCTGATGAAGCCCGTAAAATCTAAAAGCAGGAGTCCCCAGCCTTTTCCCACCTGTGGGCAACTCTGGAATTCTGACACAGTGTGGTGGTGTAATGTAGTATGCTCTGTGTAGCAACCAGCCTGCCATGTGCTCCCAGGTAATGGCGCCCGCCACATGGCCAGAGCACATGGTCAGGCAGAGAGGGGAGCTTGAATCTGGAGGAACAACAGACATCCGGATTGAAAGCCTCCACCAATGTGGGACCTAGGTTCTCCCTGAGGAGCCAATGCAATCAAAGTCTCCTCCAGGGAACCTATGACAAACATGTGCATATGTTAAGCCCCTATCAGGTCTTTTGGGTGCGGCCGGAGGTGAAGGGTTCAGCCACAAAATGGCTGCTGCAGGAGGTGGAACAGCCCCACAAAATGGCTGCTGTCGGCTCACCTTCAGTCACCCAGTGAAGATCCTCGGGTCTTCAAAATCTGCACAGCGAATCCAATTGCCAAACAGAAGCCTTGCTAGGCAAAAGCTTTACCTGGCCCCACCCACTTTCTAAAAGCGGTTGGCAGGCACCAGAAAATGTGCTCGTGGGCACTATGCCGCCCATTTGCACCACACTGGTGACCCCTGATCTTGAACTGAAAGGACAAGAACAGGGAGCTGACTCGCCTTCAAGACCACCTCTCCCCATATGAGCCCCGTAGAGAAGTAAGGTCCACCAATCAACATCTTTTGGTGGTCCCCAATCCTAGGGACGTCCAACTTGCCTCAACCTGCCTGGTAGAATGAGCTTCCGTGTGAGATCAGGGCCCTGTGGGATGTATTACAGTTCCGCAGGGCCTGCAAAACGGAGCTCTTCCGCCAGGCTTTCGGTTGAGGCAGCAGGCGCCCCCCTCCTTGGGTTGGCTCCCCATCTGTGGCCTGGGTCTGAGATCCTAAATTTTATAGATCTCTGGAAAATTTAAATTCAGTACCATCAACCACCGAGGTATTTGGCTTTTTACTAGAATTGTATGGCTTATATCAGTGGTGGCAAACCTATGGCACGCGTGCCAGAGGCGGCACTCAGAGCCCTCTCTGTGGGCACATATGCAGTTTGGGCACTCAGTCTCATACAACAGCAAAAATCACATTAATTGTTCAAAAGCATGCCAAATGCAAACTTTTACCTTTCAATAAAAAGTTGTTTGTATCATTGAAAGCTCTGTTATTGTGTTTTTCTTTTAAGACAAAAGATGTCAATGTATGAGTTCTTTTTTCTAAACTAAAACCTCAGTATTCAGGTTAAATTGTCATGCTGGCACTTTGCGATAAATAAGTGGGTTTTGGGTTGCAGTTTGGGCACTTGGTCTCTAAAAGGTTCGCCATCACTGGCTTATATTGTGTGTGTGTTAATGTGGTTTTAATTGTGTATTTATACTGTTGGAACCCGCCCTGAGCCCGTCAAGGGGAGAGCGGGATATAAATTGAAATAAGCATAAGCATAACTAGCAAGGCACTGAGATTATGATGGAAAGGTTCACCCCAACCATGCCCTCTTGGCTTGCCCACAGACACAGACTTTCTTAAGTCTTCGGGCCTGGCAATCTGCCCTGGCGGCCACACAGGGATCAAACCTCCCCCTTTCTATAGAAATGAAAACGAAAGAGCAACTTTTCCCCACGGCAAACAGCTTTGCCTCTGCCCTGTAGGAGCCTGGGAGGCATTGCCTTGGCGTTTCCCGGATGCATGCCTTCAAAAGCTGCTGCCTTAGTTTGAGGAAGACTCTTGGCTTGCAACCAGCCAACGTTTGTGCTTGTTCCGGCAGCTGCCTCGTGACTGGCTAACTTTCCTTTTAGCAGCCATTTTGTGATGGGCCCAATTAATCTTTCTTAGACTTCCAAAAGTGCCACAAGGGTCAACAAGGTTGGGGACACCACACATATTGAAGGTATCTGGTTTCTGTGCCCTGAGTGGATTATACAAACTCAGGTGGTGTTGGTGGAAATGGCTCCTTTTGGAATTCCTCACTGGTATAATAGATTTCTTTGGCTGCGATCATTCGCATAATTAGACCCGACACAGGTGCGAATGCCGGGCGGATTTAAAGGGCGCGATCAGACAACAACATCTGGGAAGCACCCCGCAGCCGTCGGCAACCTGTTCTGCTCCACTGCAGAAGCGTAGTTAAAAGACACCAGGGAAAATTTGGTAGTAAACGGGTTGTGATGGGCTACAGACGTGCTGCGCAACATGGGTTGTGACGGGCTCCAGTGTGCTTTCATGGCATTGGGACCGCCTGAGGAGGCCATCCGAACTCTGTGCTGTTGGTTTTCCCCCCTTTGCAGTATGCACATCATTGCAAATTCTATACGGAGCCCTCGGTGCGGAGGTGTGATTCATCAATTCCTCGTTTAAGCACCTGGGGAAAAAATGGGACCAATCCCCCCACCCCACCCCAGTCTCACCTGCAGTCACGTCTGATCACACACTGACGGGCAGCTTCAAAGGAAGGTGTGATCGTGCAACTGTGGGTCAAATTCCTCCAGAGGAAACAGCCTCGCTTCCCCCCTCGTTTTTTCTGGCACGTGTGACTGCAACCTTTGATACTTTTTCCGTATTTCCTTTTCTCCCAAAATAATGAAATTGCTATGACTCAAGGGGATATCATGTACATGTGAATATTATTTGACACCGCGGCACGAAAACGCCTACTTTAGTCTGTTCCAGGTTAATTAGAATTAATAAAATGCTATGAGATTTATTCCAGTCTAAAGTAAATTTGCATCTTCCTTTGTTTTTGTGGGGGAGAAGGCACACTGGGGACTTGATTCACATTTTCTTTCCCCTTTTTAACCCACTTGGTTGCTACACATCTCACTGCACTTGGGTTACGTAACAGTTAGAGGGGAGGGTTTTGAAACGGAGTTCCAGGGAATCCTGTGATATCCCATAAGGTTTTCAGGGGTTCCTCAGTGAGAAGGCCACTTAGTAGCCAAGCATCCCTGCAGATCTTCTTTTGCAGTGTGTAATCACAGGAAGGCATGTGGTTTTGTGTGTGTGTGTGAAGTCAAAATTCAAGGGGACACTAGTGAGGTCCAGCAGTCTCAGACAGTGCTCTGAAATGAAGACGGCTCCCCATGTTACCTGGTAGGCAAAGGAGTTTCCACAAAAGGCAGGAGGACTACATTTTCCAAGTAACAATTTTATTTTATTTTTTTGCTGTATACTACTGGAAAAATGCAGCTTCTTTCGCAATGGATCTATTCCACTTCCTCACACAATCCCCGCCGATCAGCTGAAGCCCTTTAAGTCTCGCAGGAGGGGAAGGAGATGGGTGGCCATGGGTGGCCGCTCTTGGGGGCGGGGCTGGGGGCATCCCCACCCACCCCCAGAATGCCCCCCAAATCTCTGCCCCCCGCCGGAGAGATGAGGGGATCTGGCAACCCTATTATATACTATTTGCTCCTCTCTTGGAGGCTAACCAATGGTCAACAAAAATGAACCCTCCATGCCCTGACTACAGCTAAAAGACTCATAGCACTGGAAAAATAAAAGCCCACCTCTGGTAAATCAATGGATTGAAGACCTTAGAACTCTATCAGTATTTGAACACAGGGTCTATAGGTGACAACTATGTAGGGAGTTTTTAGATATATGGAAACCTTTTATAGAAATTTATGTCTAGATCTGCCGCCGCCATAGTTGTTACGCTTTAGTCTCTTACATTATGTATACTTCTTTCCTTTAAAAAAATACTATTTCGTTGCTGGATGTTGAGTTTTTCCCCTTTGTGTTCTTTTTTTCTGTTTTTTAAAGAAATATTTTTTAAAAAAAAATTAAGTCCCCCCCCCCCCCCCCGGTACCAAATTCTGGTCATTGACAATAAGATGTCCCCCGCTCTCTGAGGACAAGAATGCTGTGCTCAGTAAACTACAAGCATGTCAGAGAAACTAAATTCTTCTATTATTTTGATTCCACCTCCAGAAAAAATACAACAAGAACACAATCTCAGGCTCATGTTTTGGAATCCAGAGTCTCCATCGTCTCTTTGGGAAATTCTGCACTGGCTTTTCCCTCTGTTGTTTTACCAAACCCAGCTTGGAACATAAATTCCCCTCTGCACTGCATGCTGCTCTTGCTTTCTTTGATCGTCAGATTTCATGGTACCTTCTACACTGCATGCCGCTTTCACTTTCTTTGATCACTGGGTTTTATGGTACCTTCTGCATAGATTTATGGCCGTTCAGGAGTGACTTTGCAGCCTGTATGGCATTGCTCCAAGGTATTTGAATGCAGTTTTGAGCTGCACCCTTTTCCCTCCTAGTTGAGAAAATGTGGAGCAAATGCCAGATGCAGAATCACTCATTTTCAAAGCTTGTTCCAAGCCCTCACGGCTGACCAAGTCAATCTCAGCAAAAAAACATAGTGGTATCCAAAAGGATGGAGTTCCACTCCGATACACTGGAAGTCCCTCAAAATCTTTTCCTCCCTCCCCCTGCAGAACCTTATAACGCTTTTTTACTTATTAAATCTCTCCTAATATCACCGAACCCCCACAGCGTTCCTCATCCCTGCCATGAGAAACAGCATCCCATTCTTCCCTGCATGCAAAATCAGCTCTGGGAAGAAAACAGTCAAAATGGTCAAATTATGCAAAAACAAGCACTTTGGTGCAAGTGTCCTCGATCGGAACACATTACGTTAATCACTCCAGAATCGGTCCTTTTATCGAAGGTGGACATTCCGCAAACAAATCATTGTGTGTTTTTTGTATGGTGTACAGACCGAAGGGAAAAGGTGGGGGGAGCAGGACTCAGCTGATAATGATGTCGCTTCATTCCTCCCGTCGCCTCCTCCCCGGGGACCAGGAAATCTGGGCCAGCTCCTGCACTGATCACATTCCCCCCCACACACACACATTCCCTTTCCACATCCTTCGACAAGTGGAGCTTCTGTGAAACCCGTTGCCATGGCGATGTCGCTGTCCCACCGGGCTAGAAACCTTCCAGAGGACCAACTGCTAGTTAATCCCCCGGAGGGCAGGGGAAAGGGGGAGGGGGTGCAAAGATGACAGGGGTGGGGGTGGGGGAGAGACCACCTGAGTTCTCACCCCCCTCGTCATCTTGTACTTGGCTGGCTGGGCTTGATGCCGCGGCTCCTGCTTCCCAGATAAACAGAGAGGACAAACATTGGCTGCTCTCTTTATACCCATTCTGGGAAAGGAAAATGTCTGTTTGGGGTAGGATAAACCAACAGCTAATGTATAGTGGTTAAAATGTTATGGAGCCGTGGGTGCAATTACCTACTCCTCCACAAAGTTTACGTGGTGCAGAACAGGCTTAGAAAGGTGCAAATCTGCTTGGTTTACTGTGCTGCTAGGCCACGAGCCTCCTCTTGGCCTATTCAAGAAGGCTGATGTGGGGACAAACCTGGTGGGGTAACATCTATGCGGCCCTGAACTCTGGGGAATGGTCAGATACGAGTTAGAATCATGGGAGATAGAAGAGATTGAATTTGAACACCTACCCCACGCCACACCAAACCTCTCCCTCCAGTACTCTCTCCCTCCAGTACTCTCTGAATTCTCGGGGGCCTGAGGAAGCTAGTGTTTCCTCCCTTCTTTCCTTTAACTGACACACTCCACACCTACACAGTGTCCACTGTTGCACTAGACTAAGGCTGCCAACTCCGGGTTAGGAAATTCCTGGAGATTTTGGGACTGGAGCCCGGGAAGGGGGGGGTCTGGGGAGAGTAGGGACCTCTGTGGGGTCTAAAGTCCACCCTCAAAATCAGCCATTTTCTGCAGGGGAACTGATCTCTGTCAACTGGAGATGAGCTGTAATTCTGGGAGATCTCCAGGCCCCAACTGACGGCTGGCAACCCTAGTGACCACGAGAAGGTAGATTTTCCTAAGACAAGACAATCTGGCCGCCAGTAACTGCCATGATATTATGAAAACAATATCCAACACTGTGCAGATACCAATTTATTGCCTGTATCTGTTCCTTCAGGAGCATATTTAGTCCTCATCAGGCTTATTTAGTCCTCATCAGTCTGGTGCAGATACCAATTTGTTGCCTCTATCCTGTCCCTTTGGGAGAATATTTAGTCCTCATCAGGCTTATTTAGTCCTCATCAGTCTGGTGCAGATACCAATTTGTTGTCTCTATCCTGTCCCTTTGGGAGCATATTTAGTCCTCATCAGGCCTATTTAGTCCTCATACAGATACCAATTTGTTGCCTGTATCCTGTCCCTTTGGGAGCATATTTAGTCCTCATCAGGCCTATTTAGTCCTCATTAGTCTGATGCAAATACAAATTTGTTGCCTCTATCCTGTCCCTTTGGGAGCATATTTAGTCCTCATCAGTCTGGTGCAGATACCAATTTGTTGCCTGTATCCTGTCCCTTTGGGAGAATATTTAGTCCTCATCATGCCTGGTGCAGATATGAATTTGTTGCCTCTATCCTGACCCTTCAGGAGCATATTTAGTCCTCATCAGGCCTATTTAGTCCTCATTAGTCTGATGCAAATACAAATTTGTTGCCTCTATCCTGTCCCTTTGGGAGCATATTTAGTCCTCATCAGTCTGGTGCAGATACCAATTTGTTGCCTGTATCCTGTCCCTTTGGGAGAATATTTAGTCCTCATCATGCCTGGTGCAGATATGAATTTGTTGCCTCTATCCTGACCCTTCAGGAGCATATTTAGTCCTCATCAGGCCTATTTAGTCCTCATCAGTCTGGTACAGATACCAATTTGTTGCCTGTATCCTGTCCCTTTGGGAGCATATTTAGACCTCATCAGGCCTATTTTTAAGGACTGGCTTATCTTTTGGCAAATTTTCAAAGTTCTATTTTTCTGCATCAGGGACCTCAGACCCAACCTGTTTATTGTTTAATGTGGGAATCTGAGCTTGAATTGGGAACCTCAGGGTCTGAAGCTGGAACACAGCCTGATGAGTAGCCATGAATCAGCAGCTTGCAGGGATGCGCTCAGTTAGCCACCCAGCAGTGAGCAGGACACACAAAAACCCTGGGTCGGCCAGGCTTGGTATGAATACTAGGGACCTGGCACTCTGGTGAACAAAGCAGTACTGCCTGATAAGTTAAACAAGGCAGCGGGTTCATATGTTGTGTCTGGCACATGTGCCAAGTAAATATATATATATACAGGGGTCATTTTGTAGAAAAAGAGGTGCAGGAGCTTATTAGCATAACTCATTAGCATAACTTATTTGCATATGCTACACCACCTGACATCACTGGAAGTATGTCAGAGGGCAAGAAAGAAGAGAGAGAGGAGGGAGGGGGAGAGAGAGAGAGAGAAGGAAGGAAGGAAGGAAGGAAGGAAGGAAGGAAGGAAGGAAGGAAGGAAGGAAGGAAGGAAGGAGAGAGAGAGAAAGAGAGAGAGAGAGAGAGAGAGAGAGAGAGAGAGAGAGAAAGAAAGAAAGAAAGAAAGAAAGAAAGAAAGAAAGAAAGAAAGAAAGAAAGAGAAAGAAAGAAAGAAAGAAAGAAAGAAAGGGGACAGCTACTAATCCAAGCCTCAGAAATACCACTGTTCTGGGAGGATAGCTTCAGTGGTGGCTGAAGCCTTCAGAAGGCTGGTCAGAGGAACAAGGACCTTTCCAGGGGACGGGGTCATTTTGCTGCTGCCATGACACAAGCAGGCATTCCCCCACCGGGGGGGCAGGTGGCTGGCACCAACTCCCAGAGCTACGCTCCCCTGAGCTCCTGCTCGAAATGACCCCTGTATATATATCTCTCTCTCTCTCAACAAGGGACCAAATTGGACCTGATCCTGGGAGTTCTGCTAATGAGCTTGCATGCAATTTTTTCCCCCATTTAAAATCAGGTGCACTGGATCCTGATTCCGACTGGGACCACAGCACGGGCGGGAAGATGGTTGAGGCCTTCACTCCTACACCCAGGGCTGGTTCTGGGTTTTGAGGGACCCTGGGCAGAGAGTACCTAGAGGCCCCCATGCCCTCTACTGCCCCCCCTCTTGCCCACCCACCCACTTATGCCTGGACATCCTTCCTCTGCCCATGTGTATTAAGCATACAGCCATCTGAAAGAACGCAGTGACATGAAATGCAGTAATTTTGGCCCTTGTTAAGTAGTTTCAGTTCCATCTTGGATAAAGCTCTGGTGAAACGAGGTGCTCACCCCGCCAGCTGGAACTAAACTTGCAGAGCTGCTCTACAGGCGGAACTTTAAGTCTTCAGGAACAGAGGGTTCTATTCGCCTGAAGTAATACTGGTGGATGGAATGAACTTTTGAATTTGCAATTTACATTTGTTCCGTGACTCGTGAACTTCGATCTTTTCCTATCTGCACGATTTATTTATATGAATTTCAAAATTTGTACTGAGATTGTTCTGTGTGTTTATTATTGCTGATTATGTAGATAATTTGTAAGCATTATGTTTAGCGTCTTTTGAGTATTTTTGGAGGTTTAATTACATGGAGGATTTTTTTCCTTTTTACGTATTCACCTGCGGGTCACAGATGCCCACATTGCCTGCACGCCACTAGGAATGGTAATGCTTAGTGCGCCACCCGCATGCCCTTCTCCAGCAGCACACGCAGCTGGGAGCACAGGTGACAAAGCTTCACGAACAGGCAGTGGAAGGGTGGGAATGCAGAGGTCAAAGGAGATGCATGAGTAGGGCAACCAGAGCGGCAGGCCCTTCCAGAAGACGTGGGCCCTGCAGCTGCCCCACTTCAGGGTACGCAGATGCTGGCCCTGCCTGTGCCCACTCTGCCATCTTCCTGCCCTGAAATGACCCCACAGAACTGCTAGCTCCCTTGCCGGGGTAAAACAAGCAAGTCGTATGGATCCTAATCGAGACTGGCATGTTTGACCATGCAAGGAAGAAAGCAGGGCTGTTTTCAGGCAAGGAAAATGGCACCAAAGGAACACTTAGAGCCCCTCCTCCACTCCGTCTCACAGTTCCAATCCAAACTGGAAGAAGGAGGAGGAGATTGGATTTGTACCCCGCCCTTCACTTGGAGTCACAGAGCAGCTTACATTCTCCTTTCCCTTCCCCTCCCCACCACAGACACTCTGTGAGGTAGGCGGGGCTGAGAGAGCTCTTTTGAGAACTGCCCTTGAGAGAACAGCTCTGAGGGAACTTGTGACTGACCAAAGGCCACACCAGCAGCTGCACGTGGAGGAGAAGGGATTCAAACCCAGTTCTCCAAGATTACAGCCTGCGCTCCTAACCACTACACCAAACAGGGGTCCTATGCAGCTGCCTTTTAAAAAACCAAGAAATGTTTAGGTGGGCTCATTTATGGAATTCCCAGCATCCGGTCTCTTTTGTTTTTCGAGTGTACAGCCTGCCCTTAGATTCGTTTTGAGCTGTTCTTAACATTTTATGATATATTTTACTAATATCTCTGACCAAAAGAACAAACCTTCTCAATGCCTTTTAAATTACTGCAGGAGAGATGATGGTGGAAGGAAGGAATACAGTGCGAAACGGGAAGAAGAGCACTTTCCAGGGTGCCCACTAATGGAGGAGGGCAAGAACCAAAATGATTTAAGTAATCCTGAGTGCCAGAATAAGGGTTTTATGTCCCTGTGAAAGGTTGGAAATGACCCCGGATTACACAGCACCATACAGAAAGCTTTTAAGCGGCGACTGTATGACTTATGACCATCAATCCTTCTTTAGGAAAGTGGCTGGCCTCCGTTACAACCACAAAAGAAGCAAAAAAAACAAATAAAAAGGTGTACCCACAGACAAATTAGAGGTCTTTCCTTACTCAGTGGACTCTCCCCAGTATGCAGAAATTTACTGAAGCGGGGGGGGGACCGCACCAAAACAGCATGATGAAAACTGGCTATGCTCCAGCAGGCATGGACGACTGGAAGTCAGTTGAAGGAGGAGAGGGAAGAAATCAGCCCACTCTTGCCACTTACAGACTCCTGCAGAGGGAGAGGCTGAGGCTGGGCAGGATTTGTTCTCCCTCCCGCGACTGCTCGCGAGAACCCAGATTTGTCTGCACAGACCCCCAAAGCAAATCTAAGTGTTCTTGTCATATGAGGACACGGAGACAAGTTCTGCCTTGAATGATTAATCATACATTTATCTACCGTTTCTTAGTTATGTTTATCTACTGTATCTCAGTGGCTTGGTGAAACTTCCGAGCTGAATCCTGAAGGCTCCAGCCCCTTGGAGGCTGCACAGAAACTTTCTAGACTGGACAAAATAACATAACAAAAATATCTACATCTCATCTTTCAGCTGAGATCCCCAGTTTTAGTTCTGGGAAGAAGGAGGGGAGGGGAGGAGGGGGGAGGAGGAGGATTTATACCCCGCTGCATGTGGAGGAGTGAGGAATCAAACCCAGTTCTCCCAGATTAGAGTCCACACTTTTAACTACTACACCAAATTGAAGAAAAAGAGTTGGTTTTTATACCTCGCTTTTCTCTATCCTAGGGGGTCTCAAAGTGGCTTACAATTGCCTTCCCTTCCTCTCCCCACAACAGGCAGCTTGTAGGCAGGGGGCGTTGAGAGAGTTCTGAGAAAACTGTGACTGGCCCAAGGTCACCCAGCAGGCTTCATGGGGAGAAGGAGTGGGGAATCAAACCCGGTTCTTCAGATTAGAATCTGCTGCTCTTAACGACTGCACCACGCCGACCTTTATGATAAAGCTGCCTTCCACCAAGCCAGACCCTCCGTCTGCCAAGGTTGGTCTTGTCTACTTTGACCTGCAGCTGCCTTCCAGGGGGAAGTCGTACACATCATCTATGACCTGATCCTGTTTAACTGGAGATGCTGGGGGCAGACCCTCGGACCCAGGTGTGTGTGTTTGGGTGGGGGGGATCCTGCACCAATCCTGGCACTGAATGGAAGCAGAAATCGATATTACAGAAATATACCCTAATGCTGTGTTTTATTTTTAAAAAATCAATTCTTATGCTACTGTCATGAAGGTAAAGAGAGCTCAGTAAGTCAAAGAGCCAGTGAACTCACGAAGCTGCCTCATACTGTATTGGCCCCTCGACCCATCTAGGTTAATATTGTCTACTCAGGCTAGCAGCAGCTCTCCGGGGCCTCAGGCAGAAAGGTCTTTCACATCACATACTGCTTGGTCCTTTTAACTGGAGACGCCTGGAATTGAACCTGGGACCTTCTGCATGCCAAGCAGATGCTCTGCCACTGAGCCATGGCCCTTCAACCGGCATTCACTTTGCTCTCCTCCGGAATGACTGGGGCGGCTACCAAGAGTAGCCACTTGAAGCACCTCTGGGGAACATTTATGTCACTTCTCCAATAGATTATTCAAACCCCATTTCCTGCTTTTCCCCTCTGCTGTCTTTGCAACCAAACATAGACAGGCAGAGCTTCAAGAGGGCACAGCTGTGTTCTTGCACCACCAAGCGTCCACCATTTCCAGCAACAAATTATGGCCACCTTTTCTTTTGCTGCTGGGAGGGAGGCAGACCCCAAACGGGAAAATCTGAAAGATTTCCCCAAAGCCAACTGCGAGCCAAGGGCTTTGTTCCGCCTCTATACTTGTTCCCACACTACGCAGTCAGAACTTCAAAGCTGTCTCTCAGTGGTGGCCAAGTCAGGAGACATGAACAAAAGCACCTCCTCCTACGGAACTACCCACCCCATGTTTTGTTTTTGATGCCCCACAAGGCAGCAGAAAGCCTTCTGGTACTCCCAGCAGCTTAAGCAGCTATCTTAAGCCAAAAGAAACTATTCCATTGTAGGTTTGCAAGCCTCCAGGCGGCACCTGGAGCTCTCCTGCTATTAAAATGCTTTACAGGCAACAGAGATTAGTATCCCTGGAGAAAATGGCTGCTTTGGAGGGTGGATTGTAAAACATTATACTCTGCTGAGCTCCCTCCCCGCAAATCCTGCCCTCCTCAGGCTCCACCCCAAAATTTCCAGGCACTTCCCAACCCAGAGCTGGCAACCCTATCCATTTAACTGTCATGAGTCAGCCAGGGCTCAGTGATAGTGAGGAGTTCTCAGGAGAAGAGGACTCCTCAAGAGAAGAGGAGCCCCATGTAGCCAGCCTTGAGTTAAAAGAAGCTGACCTGCCGGAAAGTGAGCTGCAGGCTTGTCAGGATTCACAGCCAACAGCTGGTGCAGAGCCACCAAAACCCTCCAGCTGTGATGCAGCAAGTGAACCTCCGTTGGCCATTTCCAGCCCACCAGTATCATCCACACCCTTAGAGCACTGCAGACAGAGGCTGAGAACAAAGCTACAGACAAGACAGCAAAGTGCACGCCTCCTGGCCCAACGCCAGCTGCTTGCTGATAACAAAGATGAGTAGTTGCAGGATTGCTTCTGAGCAACTGGCTGCAACCATGATCCTTACGAATGGAGCTACAAAAAAAAAGCCAACAGAGGCTGTTAGGTTAATGCAATGAGTATGATAGATACTAAGCCACCGGCTCTGCATTGCCTGACTTCTGGACTCCTGAGCTTGGACTGAACAACTCTGCCTTGCCTGACTTCTGACACGTGATACTCGAAGCCTGCAAGCCAGTACTTTAACAAAGGCAAGGTTACAAACCTGCTTATGCTTTTAGTCTGACAAGCAACTCTGTGGGGTTCTTGTGGACGTAAAGTCCTACCTTGGGAGGAAAGCTGGACTCTATGATGTTATTATATTCACTGTTGAAGGTTGAAGAAGCAAGGAACATCCACGCTTGCTATCACCAACAGAACATGCAGGGGGGAAAAGACAAGGTTCTTTTTTTAAAAGGTCTTCTTACCAGCTTCTCTATATTGACCAGTCCATCCACCAAGGTTTTGCTGGCTTCATGCAAAAAGGTCAGGTCTGAGAGTAAGAAAAGGGGAAAAAACAGGTGAGAGAGAAGGATTGGAAGGCTAGTGACATTGAATTTCTACTAGAGATGCGACTCATGAAAGCTCATACCCTGCCACAAATTTTATTAGTCTTTAAGGTCCTACTGGAATCTTGCTCTTTTCTACTGCCATAAACAAACTAACATGGCTACCCATAGAATTATAGAATCTTGGAAGGGACTTCCAGGGTCATCGAGTCCAACCCCCGTACAATGCAGAAAATTCACAAATACCTCACCCCACACCCCCAGTGACTCCTGCTCTATGTCCAGAAGAGGGCAAAAACCCCCAAAACCTTCCAGGATCCCCAGCCAAACTGGCCTGGAGAACAAACTGCTTCCTTACCCCAAAGTGGTAATCAGTATTTCCATCGATTAATTTCTAAAGGTTCCAGGTCAGTATCTGTAGCCTTTGGCCTAAAAGCCTTTCCCCATAATCCCAAAGCTGATTGTGGTTATTCATTGGTGAGGGAAAAAGGCACCCCCCACAAAAGTTCTGGGGCAAACCCTTTCTTCTTATTACCAGCAAGCAAAATTCCTTCATTATGATGAATGCCATGTAAGGAAGGGCTTATGTATAGTCAGGACCTGGCCAATAGCACGGTGTTTTGAAAACACATTGCATGCACATTCAGCTGCGCACACGGGATCTGGTCAGGTAGGGTGAGGGTGTGCATATCGTTCTAAGGTGCATACTCATTTCACACAGGGCTAGGTCTGTTAGGTGCTTGGAGTGAGAGGGAAACCTAGACTATGCCCAAGACTTTCCCTGCAGCTGTATATACTGCAAGGTTGCCAGGCTGGGGGGGGGGGGGGAAGGGGTTGGTTCTCATGACAACAGCATTGCTGGCTGCTGCTCGGCTGCAGGGAAAACGAGGAACCCGGATCAGACTGGTTTTGAATGTTCACGTCTCGTTTGCCTGGAGTGACAGAATGCCAGGAGCTGGCTTTTGTATAGGAGACAATGTTATTTTGAATGCCCCCCCCCCCTTCCCCAGTTCAAATCCCACCCACCTTCACAATCCGGACTTTTGCATTCAGTCTCAAAAACCACGACATGGCTGCCGAAGCAGAGAGTGACCCCTCTCCACTCTCCAGATTCAGGATGCACAACAGTGCACGGAATAGACACCAGGACCACAGTGGTTGTGACTCACCTTTTAGGATGAGGGGCACAAAGGGGATGATTGGGGGTTTCATCCTAGAGAGGACTTCTCTGTAGCTCTTATGATTCCGGCACGGGTCCTGCAATGGGAAGGAACAGTTAGCCTGCTACAGAAGAGAACAGGAATTTTAAAAGTTGTAGCATTAAAGGGGGGGCGGGGTAGGGTTGCCGGGTCCCCTTGGCCACCAGTAGGGGATTGGGGGGGGGGTAAGGTGACCAACTCCAGCTTCGGAAACTCCTAGAGATTTGGGAATGGAGCCCGGGGAGGAAATGGATCTCAGTAGGGTACAATGCCACAGAATCCACCCTCCAAAAGAGAACTGATCTCTGTAGTCTGAAGATAAGCTGTAATTCTGGGAGAGTCCCAGGTCCCGCCTGGAGGTTGGCATCCCTTGAAGCTGAGCTCACCAAAGGGCAAAAGACCCATGCATTATCCTCTGTGGGTGTTGTGGGGGGGAGCTAATTACACTACTTGGTATCTACATGGCCATTCAGCATGCTTCGGCCTCTTAATCATTCAATTATTATCTCAATGATTATTACCATAATGCTTGCCAAACAGCTTTTATATATTAAATGCTGGTTATCTATGGCTGCCAGCTCTGGACTGTAAAATTCCTGGAGATTTTTTTGGGGGGGGGGGGGGCGAGGAAGGCAGGGTTTGGGGAGAGGAGAGACCTTGGGGGGAATAATGCCATAGAGTCCACCTTCCAAACAGCCATTTTCTCCGGTGGGACTGATCTCCTTAATTTAGAGACCAATTGTAATTCTGGAAGATCTCCGGAGACTTGGAGACTGGCAATCCTGTGGTTATCTGAAGGCTTCTCTAGAGCCAGCCGGAAACAGGGCCACTTGGTGGCGGTGAGGACCAGAGACACAAAATTCCCTGAGACTGATTTCCCACAAGCGCTGCCCTGGCGTTGTCCATTCTCCCGCGGCTTCAGTGATCCTGTTTTTTGAGGATCACTGACGCTGCGGAGGAAATAGGAGGAAATTGCGCGAAAATGCGCCCCACAGCAAACAGTAGGAAATTCAAGCAGGCACGACGCCGGGGCAGCGCTTGTGGGAAATCGGTCTGAGTTTTTATGGAAACATATCATCCTGTTAAGTGAAATATGTGAAAGGGAGCAGTCATGGATTCCTAAGAGAGGCTTCGACTTCCTCCACTCTTCCACTCAGGACCACAGTGAGCTGCTTTCCTCTTTGTTGCCTTTAAATGTGTGAGCAGAGGGCCCAGAGGGGATTTTTCCCCCTGTGGGGGGTGGCGCACGACAGCAGTGGTCACAGCTCAGCTGCTATGTAAACGGGGGAATTTCCAGCTCATCTCTTGTGTTCTTAAGCATAACGTTACACCAGCTCTGTTTCAGGTGCTCACCGTGAGATTCTCAAATTTCCGGAACAGGTTCTTAAATTTGCCGGGAAGCTTCTGAAACAGCAAACAAACCAGAGAGAATTCAGCAAGGGAGGGAAAAGGTTCCAAACACAACAAGAAATGGCTAAAAACAGCTATAGCTCATAACGGCAGTTCAGTCAACCTTGCTCAGTCGTCCACAGTCTTCAGTTTGGGTTATGCTAACTCCTCTGTGGGGATGGAGAGATAATGAATACACAGGTCTGGGACAGGAAATGTTTATTTATTTGTTTCATTTATATCCCGCCTTGCCAGTAATTCAACCGGCTCAAGGCGGCTGTATGCCTCTTAACACCGGAGAAAGCAAATCCACTCCAGCAGCAGTGCCCTTGGGGTTGCATCCTTGCTTACCTGTAGCACTCAGACGGACATAAGAACGTTAAGAGAAGCCATGTTGGATCAGGCCAATGGCCCATCCAGTCCAACACTCTGCGTCACACAGTGGCCAAAACCCAGGTGCCCTCAGGAGGTCCACCAGTGGGGCCAGAACTCCAGAAGCCCTTCCACTGTTGGCCCCCCCAAGCACCAAGGATACAGAGTATCACTGCCCCAGACATAAGAACATAAGAGAAGCCATGTTGGATCAGGCCAATGGCCCATCCAGTCCAACGCTCTGTGTCACACAGTGGCCAAAACCCAGGTGCCCTCAGGAGATCCACCAGCAGGGCCAGACGACCGAGCAGAACATTTCAAGCCATGATTGCCTCACCACTGTGAGTCAGCCTAGGTGTTGGCTGTGTTTGGCCGACCCTGACACGAAGCTTGTCTGAAGAGCGGGATTTCTTATGCAAGGACTTGCCTGATGACAAGCGCTGCCCTCGACACCCAAGGGAGTGGCAGAGTCAGCTGAGGGAACAGGAAACCAACCCCAAAATGTACTTTAAACTGTTGTAAGAACACTTTTCCAGACTGCCTTTGCATTTACCAAAAAAAGCAGTACCCAACTGCCTTGCAAAAGTGTAGAACACAGTCCAACAAAACAGGAAAATATTAAGATAAATATGAATTAAGAACATAAGAAGGGCCCTGCTGGATCAGACCAGTGGTCCTTCTAGTCCAGCATCCTGTCTCACACAGTGGCCAGCCAGTTCCTCTGGATGGACAACAACAGGGCAGAGAGGCCGAGGCCTTCCCCTGATAAGAACATCAGAAGAGCCCTGCTGGATCAGACCAGTGGTCCATCTAGTCCAACGTCCTGTCTCACACAGGGGGCAACAACAGGGCACAGAGGCTGAGGCCATCCCCTCATGTTCCCTCCTTTTTTTCCTAAAGTATATTTTATTTATTTTCCAAAATATACACCGAATAATACCGAAAACCTTAACCTTGAGCTGCAGCAAGTGAAAAAATATACAACACTCTCATCTCGATTGTAGTCGAAACTTCATCAGCCCATTTAAACCCGACTTAACATTAGAAACCATGTGAATCTGCCTATGGGTGAACGAAACAACTGTGCTACTACTATAGGTGGCATGGAGGTAAGAAACATAATATCACCTACTACGTAAACAAAAAGGTTTTATAGTTGGCTATTGAGACCATTTCTCCTTCAGTTTTGTCTGCATCTAACTTTTCCAAAAAAGGAAACCACTTTTCTAATGGATTGTAGAGCTCCCGGCCTTCGGCTTACGTCGAAGTAAACTAGACATTTCTCTAACAAAAAGTATTCCCATACTTTATTCAACCACTGATTAACTGTGGGAGGTTTAGCATCTCTCCATTTTAGGGCAATTACAGCTTTAGCTGCTGCTAACAATATATTAATCAACTCTCTTCTGAGTACAGGTGGCTTATCTTTCAGCCACAGGTTTAGCAGAAGTACAACTGGATCAAAGGGTAGCGTGTAACCTGTTAGATCTTTAATATGCTTAATGGTTCCTTTCCAAAAGCATTTAATATGCCCAGGCTCCTATCAATTATGAAAAAAGGTAGCTTTCTGGCTGCATTGTTTCCAGCAGAGAGGTGAGGCCTGAGGAATTATATGAGACAATTTGGCTGGTGTTAAGTAGCCTTTGATTAACTCATGTTCCCTCCTTGCTCTGGGATTCAGAGGATTAGTGCCTCTGAATATGGAGGTTCCCCTCAGTTACAATGTCTAGTAGCCACTGATCGACATCCTCCATGAATCTATCCAATCCCCGTTTGCTGCTTATTCTTGTAGCCATCACCACATCCTATGGCAGCAAATTCCACATTTTAATCAATCTCTGTGTAAAGTAGTATTTCCTTTTGTCAACCCTGAACCTACTGCCCATCAGTTTCATTGGATTCAACAGAGCTACTATTTAACAGCTGGTATGATTGTGGGGGGGGGGGGCATAAAACCAGACATGTCATTGGAAGGAAAAATCATAAAACTGCAACTGACTTATTTCAACCATGTCATGCCGAAGAACTCACTAGAAAAAGCAATTATGCTTGGATTGGTTAGCAGCAAAAGGAAACCGGGCCGCCAAAGAACACGGTGGCTAGACACCATAAAAGTCGACACCAGCCTGAGCATGAAACGACTCAAAGAAACAGTACAAGATCAGAAAATGTGGAGAGCGCTGGCCCACAGAATCACCAAGAGTCAGACATAACTGAATGGCTAACAACAATAACAACAGTGGGGGGAATAAATATATTTAAAAGAACATCAGATCTGAACATGGTTCCACCATCAGGATTCCTACAGCATCCAAACTCAAGCAGGGGATGAAGATGATGGCTTCCTTCAAATTGTCTGGCATTCAGGGGTATACTGACATGGCACATGGAAGCTCGCAATTAATAACGTTCAATTAACATAGTTCATAATGCCAGCAAAAAGTTAAGTTCTTTTTTCCCCCCTTCCAAAAGAGAGGAGGTGGTCAAGTCTTTACTGCAGAAATCAACAAGGCCTTAACAATGCTTATGTTTAGCTGGCTTGTGCACTAAAACTGTAGTGTACATGCAGCTGTGACGTTAACAGCCTTAAAAGCCAGCTTTGGAGATAAAGCAGTCAAAAAGAACAAAAAACTTGAGAGGACAACGATGTCTTCACTAGGATTAGGAAGAAAAGTTCGCATGCCAAGGGCCTTATGTGGGGAGAGAATGCCCGAGTTGCAGCACCACCACCAAAAGGGCCCTGCTCCAAGCACAAACAGGTCTAACAGACCAAAACCAGAATCCTATTCACAAGATCTCCAGAAACAGGGCAGTTCATATGGGAGCAGCTGCCCCCTGAGCCATGAGCCCTGTGACAAACTGACCTCCAGAACCAGGATGCTTAGTGCATCAGATTCAGAGAGCTGGAAGATTAGAGGTTACTGAATCACTATAAAGCGCAGTTTGATTGACAGGCTGCTGCCTGCCTGCACCCCCCTTCTCTCTGGTCAGCGCCAGCTGTGGAGAGCTTTCAAAAGTCTTGTCAATCTTGTCAGAGGGAGTCAGTTGTCCTTTGGACTTCGGCTTGGCAATAGCCAGTCAGGAGGAGTGTGAGTGTGTGTCAGTCTGAGGGAAACAGAGAAGTCACTTGAGAAGAAAAGGGACACAACTCCTTGCCCTTACTGTGTACCAACCCATTTGAGGAAAAGTTCAGATATCAGAACTTAAAAGTCTAAGTGTCAGCCCTATCTGAATTCTGTTTATTCACAGTCTCCAGAACTGGGGTTTAGGTTTGACAGAAGAGACTGGACAGGAGGTTAAAAACCGCCAGTCTAGCCAAACAGAAAAGGATTAACGTGGGATGTTTCTTCCCCAGTTATTCAGTGGGTTCAACTCAGAAGGCACCCCAGTTTGTGCGAAAAGGGAAATGGTCTTCGAATCCTCAGAGTAAAAAGGGAAAGTTATAATCCCACAAGGGAAGTATTCAAATACAGGGAGAAAGTGCTAACGTCCAGGAAACTAAGATAGTCTTATGAAATTTTATTAAGACACATTGCTGCTGAAAGAAATCTCCAAACAAACCTCTCACAATTAAGAACTGAGTCTCTAAGAATATGGGTGTCAATTATACTCTGTTGCCTGTTCAAAATATTCTAATTTGTATAAACAACCAAATTTACCTCAACTTCTCATCCCCTGCCCTGTTCCTAACTCAACTGTGCCTGTTCAATAAAATCAACCTTTCTGTTTGAGCATTACTTCGTGTCAAGTGCCATTTCCAAAGAGATTTATAAGAGGGCTCCTCTTATACAATAAATCTCTGGCCTGGGAAAAAGCCAAATAATTTCTCTGTCACAGAGTGGGGCACACAGAATGTTAAAATTCTATAATTCAAATACACTGTGAAGAAGCGGCTCAGTCAGAGCGGGGAACAGCATTTTGGTGGGTGGGGAAATCTGCCTCATGGAGAAGCAGCAGCAGGGGTCCCTCATACGCCCCACCATTAAGGATGTGTGTTAAGGGCCATCAAGTCGCTTCCCATTTACAGTCACCTATGAATTAATGACACCCCCCCCAAACGTCCTGTCATTAACATCCTTGCCCAGCTCTCGCAAGCTGAAGGCCATGACACCATTAAGGATGTGAAGGCTGAAATCCTATGCGTGCTTTCTCAGAAGGAAAAGCCGCTGAAATCTGTGAAACTTAACCGAGATAACCCAACCTTGGGCTGATAAAGGACAGAATGGCACCTGTAATGATACCCAGAAGGATACTGGCCACTTGTGCTGCTGTATGACAATATACGAGCTCGTTCTGGGATACAAGGAGGAGGGGGGGGTCCTCTGAGGTTATGCTGACCCCGAGCCCGAAAACGCAGAGGAGCCCTAGGCTGTCTGCTGAAGTTCCGCCACACTTCCATCCACAGGGTCACCCCCTCAGGACAGAATCACATTCCTTCCAGAAGCCAGGAAGCGTCTTGTTTATTTCCCGTCTCAATGACGACCCAGTTTGATACCAGATATTATGTGGAGTTGTAGGGCGAGGCAGAACAAAGCAGGGGGAGGAAGCTTTGACAGAACCTGAGCGCCCACATCTCCCGACACACAGCTACTGCAGACAGGCTGAAAATATACGGTGAAAGAAAGAGGACCAGGGGCACATGCATACGTGGGAATGGGTGCTGGAAAACTTGATCCAAGTAACACACAAAGCCTATGGATGGCATTTGTATTCTCCCAGGCAGATCTGTGAATCTCCAGTCTGGCCTGGATTCTGAGAATGTCTATTTCTCTCACACATCCTTTTTTTTAAGGGCATGTTTCTAGTTCTTGAAGAGTGCCGAGAGAGGCCTGGAAGCTTCCCCGTGACTTTCTATTCCCACAAATATATAAATCATTAAAAGAAAACACAGCACGAAACACAGATGCCGGGGGGGGGGGGGGGGTGTTTACAAAATGTCTTGCCCCAGAATTGCATTTGTGTGATTTGCAGCCCAATTGTCAAAAAAAGTTCAGGTTCCCTGGGAAGACAGCCCCCACTGATTTCAATGGGATGTAAGCAGTGTTCCCTCTAAGCTGAGTTAGTGTGAGCTAGCTCACAGGTTTTTAGCCTCCGGCTCACATGTTTTTGTCTTAGCTCAGGAAGGATGGCTCCGGAGCAAACGAATTTATGCTGTAGCCAAATTGCTCACTCACAACTTTAATGCCAGTAGCTCACAAAGTAGAACTTCTGCTCACAAGACTCCATAGCTTAGAGGGAGCATTGGATGTAAGTCCTGGGACTTCCTTGGGGTCTGAGATCTTCAGAGGAGCCTTGAGTGAGTGTTCTGTTGCCACCCAGCAAGTGAGAAGCTGTGCTTCTTTCACAGTGATTTCTTTCCCCCTTGGAGCAGAGGTCCATCAGTGGCTATTAGCCACAAGGTATAGATAGGAACTCTCAGTCTGGGGCAAGTGATGCTCTGTATTCTTGGTGCTGGGGGGGGCAACATTGGGGGGGCTTCTAGTGTCCTGGCCCCACTGCTGGACCTCCTGATGGCACCTGCTGTTTTTGTGAGACACAGACTGTTGGCCTGGATGGGCCATTGGCCTGATCCAACATTGGCTTCTCTTATGTTCTTATGAATTCCCTGCCTACAAAAGCTTATCTGACTGGATCTCTGAGAAGATTCCAATGGTAAGCTTGTAAGTGGGAAATATTAGGACTTGCAGGTTCTCTAGCTCTGAGGAACTACTTTTCTTCTTGCTTTCGTAGACACTTATTGCAGTGTTCTATATTTGAAATAAAGGCCTACTGCAGGCCAAGTCCAGCTGTGGCTCAGTGGAAGAGCCTCTGCTTTGCGTGCAGAAGGTCCCAGGTTCAGTCCCCAGGCCATAGGTGATATGAAAGACCTCAGCCTGAGACCCTGGAGAACTGCTGCCAGTCTGAGTAGGCAATACTGACCTTGATGGACCAAGGATCAGATTCAGCGTAAGGGAGCTTCATGTGTTCCTGTGGATACCATCCTTTTTAGAAACTAAGTGAAATACAGAGGAAGGCCTCTGATCGCAGAGCTGAAGGTGCCTAGTTGCTGAGTCTGGACAGGTGGAGACTGCACACAAAATTGGCCCTTTGCTTAGACCAACAAAACAGCCTCCCCTTTCCTTAGAAGTCCAGGTTATCTTCCTACCTCCCAGGTGAGACGCAACCGGCTGACAGGTGCATTGTTCAGTCCTATCACCACGGCATAGAACGTCAACATGTCTTGATTCTGTTTGCACCTGCAGGGAGAAAAATGGGGGCTGCTGAAAACTGAAACAGTAAAAGCTCAGTCATTAACAGTCTCTGTAGATTTCACCACTCCTGCCGTTACACTGAGGGCTTCCACCTCCCCCACCCACCCAGACAGAGGCTCTGTACCTTTCACAACTACGTAGCAGACAGAAATTCAGCAGGTGCAGCTTTTCCCAAACAGGTCGAAGCAGCGAGGGGGAGCTGCATCTGTTGTTAAATTTCTGGCTATCACTCAGCTATTCAAGGCACAGGACTCCTGCCCCCCCCCCCCCAATAACTGGAAACTCTACACCAAGATTCCCTAATGTGGCACCTGTGAGTACCATGCGGCCTGCCAGGTCCTTCCTCTGGCACTCACCAAGCTTTTCAGAACGTGGGCAGGGCATGTGTAAGACAGGGCTTGTTATCAGCTGCCCTAATTTAAACGAAAGTGTTTCCCATTGGCTGCAATAGCAGCAGCTGCCACCTCTGGAGGGTCCTGAACACTTACAAGCATCCAGGTTCATGGTTCTATTCCCCCTTCAGGTTTCCTTCTTTTTATTCCCCCACCCCTCTTTCTCGCTGTCCTGTTCAGGCTTCCCTGGAGATCTCCCAGAACTGCAACTGGTTTCTAGACAACAGAGATCAGTTCCCCTGGAGAAGATGGCTGCTTTGGAGGGTGAACTCCACATAATTATACCCCACTGAGGTCTCTCCCCTCCCCAAACCTTACTGTCCCCAGGCTCCACCCCCAAACCTCCAGGAATTTCTCAGCCTTGAGTTGGCAACCCTATCTCCAAATGCCCTTCCCCCTCAGGGAAACCAGTCACTGAAGAAGAGATCGATTTATACTCTGCCCTTCACTACTCAGGGTGGCTCAGGGTCTCCTTTCCCCTTCCGCTCTCCACAACAGACACCCTGTGAGGAAGGTGGGGCTGAGACCGCTCTCTTGAGAACTGCTCTTGAGAAAACTTGTGACTGACCCAAGGTCACACCAGCAGCTGCATGTGGAGGACCAGGGAATCAAACCTGGTTCTCCCAGATTAGAGTCTGCGCTCTTAACCACTACACCAAACTGGCTCTCCAGTAGGAGTAGGACAATAAAAAGAGGAAAGATAGGAAAAGCAGGGATTTTTCTGTACGGGGCTGGCATCTGCCAAAGAAGGCAAGGACCTCTTTGCTTCCGCTTAGAGAACCGAACCTTCCTTTTGACACTAAATAAAAGGCAGACGAGCCCTTCTCCAGGCCAGAAAGCTTAGACCCGCTTCCAAATACATTTCAGGGCTCTGCCCAACCTCCCCGCCCCAGCCTTCCTGCTGCAACATCCCGCCCCACCCCCCAGTTTTCAAGAAGCAGGCCGAGAAAGAGGTCGGCGCAACAATGCAGCTGTCGCGGGTCATTAGAGTCAGGCTGGGTGATGGTGTCAAGGGCTATGGCTTCGCTAGCTGTGACTGCCGAGGGAAGGGAAGGCAGGGGACTGCCTGCCCGAGATGGGGGGAAAGACAAGGAGGCGCTCCCTGCGGCTGAGGCCAAGCAAGTGATGGGGATTATTTTTTTTAAAAAAAACCCAGTGATTTCACAGTGCTAGCTGAGCATCTGGCACAGATACTGGGCACCTTCAGAAGCTTGGCTTCCCTGTTTCGCAAAAGTGACCGTGTCAGGGCAGAACAAATTACAAGAGTCCCGTGGCACCTTCAAGACCGACAAAGGTTTATTCAAGATACAAGCTTTCGTGTGCACGTGCTCGTACCTTGAATAAACCTTTGTCGGTCTTAAAGGTGCCACTGGACTCTAAATTTGTTCTACTGCTTCAGACCAGCACAGCTGACCTCCTGGAAATAATGTCGGGGTAGATTCAGACAAGATACTGGCTAAAAAAACCAGCTACCTGGCAGACCTGTGATCCCCAACCCCCAGAACTGCCCCACTTTCTGAGGCTGCCAAAATCCAGGGAGGCTCACAAGTACTAAATCTGAGCACTGGATTGCCGAGATCTGGTCCAGCATTTTCGGGGCTTTTAATCTCCTTCTCAAGGTAGAGGGTGGTGTTAAATCTCGGGGCCGGGTGCCAAATGCCAGGAGGACAAGCTATGTTTACATGGCGCATCCCAGCCCCCTCCCCACCCTTCCACATTGCAAGCCACCCTCTTTTCTCCTCCCAGTCTCAGTACCTCTCTCCCTCTCTTTTCCTGCAAGACAAAAACAGAGAAGGACACGGATAAAAAATATAATGTATTTTGGATACACTTGGGGAAGTGGGCAATGAACCAGCACTGGAGAAACATTTGAAAGAAAGTTTTGAGATTAAAACACACACACACACATGCACAAACACACACAATGTAGGGACGCAAACCTCCAGGTGGGACCTGGAGATCTTTTGGAATTACAGCTTCTCTCCAGACTGCAGAGATCAGTTCCTCTGGAGAAAAAGGATGCTTTGGAGGGTGGGCTCTATGGCATTGTACCCCAGTGAGGTCCCTGTCTTCCCCAGGCTCCACCCCCAAATCTCTAGAAGTTTCCAGGCTGAAGATGGCAACTCTACCCCCCATACTGCTGGTGGCCAGGGTGGACCTGGTTTCTCTAACCCAGGGATGGCCAAACTTGCTTAACATAAGAGCCACACAGAATAAACATCAGATGTTTGAGAGCCACAAGACACAAACAAATATTACCTGCTTTTATTGGAAAATAAGCAGATTTGCTTTTTATTAACATGAGACTGCCAAAAATAACAACAAAAGGAGTAAAAGCAGATAGTGATGATGATATTAATTTGTCCAATGATATTTGTTTGCTAATGTTATTTAGCTTCCCCAGCCGCCCTGCAGGGAGCCACATAATATATGTGAAAGATAGGGCTGCCAAGTCAGCCCGGGGGGCGGGGGATCCCCCGCTGAAGGGGTTCCCGATCCGCCGGCCAGCATTCGGCCGGCGGGGGGAACCCCACCCCCGACGTCGTCCAGCGAGGATGACGTAATGACGTCCCCGGAAGTGACGCAGCACGTTGGGGGCGTTGCCAGGGTGACGCTCTAGCAATCGCCCCAAGAGTTTTGGGGTGATTGCCAGAGCGTCGCCCTGGCAACGCCCCCAACATGCTGTGTCACTTCCGGTGATGTCGATGGGCGCGCGTGCCAAAAGAAACTCCCGGCAAGAGGAGGACTCCCTACCGCCAGTGAGTTTTCAACACTTGGCAACCCTAGTGAAAGAGCTGCATGCGGTTCCCGAGCCACAGTTTGCCCACCCCTGCCCTAACCCAATGCCACCAGGCTGCTCCCCAAATTCTAAAAGAAACTGCCCCTGCCCTCTCAGGTCCCACCCGCTAGGTTTGAACTTCAAGAGACCAGGCAGCCTTCACTGGACTTGATGGTGGGAGAAAGTTGCATGGGAAATGGCAGGCCCCAGATAATAAGCTTCCAACTGGCTGCTACTTGAGTCTTCTGCATCTTTTCTTGGTCTAAGGAGCCTGGAAATAGGAACAGTACGCATTTAACTTGGGAAAGAGACATCAGCAGGGCTCTGGGTATTCCGTGCTAAAAAACAGACCAGAGAACCCTGCACCCAGCAAAACAAAACTACGACCCGTAGGAATGGCTGCATACATTTACATAGGTTATACTGCAAGGGTGCTGATGCTGCTCCACACCCACTAATTGGAAATGCTGCTCTATGCCGCCTGCTGCCATTTCACTGTCTTATCCCCCTCTACCTTCAAGCTCGGCAACCATAAGCAGAAACTTTTAAAACTGAAAATGAAATTTCTGAGGAAGCTAAAGTTCTGAGCCCATGCCCGCATTTTTTGGAATCACACTCAGACACACAGTCCTAGCCAAAACAATTTTGGACAAGTACCACCAGGCGCAAACCTTAGGGCTGCCAGCTCTAGGTTGGGAAATACTTGGAGATTTGGGGAGGAGAGTGTGGGGAGGGATCTCTGCAGGGTACAATACCATACAGCCCACCCTCCAAAGCTTCCATTTTCTCCAGGGGAACTGATCTTGGTCGTCTGAGACTGTTAGAAATGGAGGACTTGGCGCTGTCTCCTGTCTCAGACTTGAGAAGATGGCACCAAGGAACTTAGACAGAGAGCGAGGTCAGGACAGACAGAGCATCCTTTCCTTCTTGCTATCTGATCCTTTCCTTTGAAGGAGAATGCTGATTTAAGGGCAGTTTCCTCTGTTTCCGTTCTCTCTCACACTTCTCTCTCGCACACACACAAAAGAAGGGGCATGATCGCTCCACCTTGCACCAAGGAGGCTGGACATGCGTCCAGCATCCAACACCACCTAGTTAGTTAGAGTAGGTAACGTACACCTATCTCTTACCTGCACTCTCCAGTGTGTATTTCCTCTAATAAAAGTTGCTTATTAGTTTTAGAACTGATGGCTGACTCCGTGTACCTTTGTAAGTCTGTCGCCACACCTGGCCCCAGCTCTGCTGCGTTAGAGCCTTGAGCTGCTTTCTGTGGTTCCCTGGCAGTACCAAAGTCCAGAGAACCCAACAGAGATCAACTGTAATAACGGGAGCTCTATGCAGGCCCGAGTTCAAGCCCGGTTTAAATGCTTTTAGGCAGAACTAGAGAACATTGGATAAACATCTGGAGCAGAGGTCCATCAGTGACTATTAGCCACTAGGCATAGATAGGAACTCTCGGTCTGGGGCAAGTGATGCTCTGTATTCTTGTTGCTTCGGGGCGGGGGGGGCATGGTGAAAGGGCTTCTCGTGTCCTGGCCCCACTGCTGGACCTCCTGATGGCACCTGGTATTTTTGGCCACTGTGTGACAGAGTGTTGGGCTGGATGGGCCATTGGCTTGATCCAACGTTGGCTTCTCTTATGGTCTCTTATTTGTGCTTGAGGCCGAGGACAGACTGGCATTTTGGCCCGCTATAGGTCTTTTCAAGTGGATGAAGAGAGCCCGTTCAGACAGCTGCAGCTGTCTGGCATTGCATTCCACCACTCACCCAGTCCTGAAGCGGTTTCATGGCGCTTCAAACAGATACCCCTGGAAACCGGTGTCAAGCTGTCTGTGTGTGCCTTCATCCCGCTTCCTGGTAGTGTGGACGCAAATAAGCCACGCATCAAGCGACGCCGGTAATGTGAACCTGCTGTTCCGGATGCTGCGTCTATGCGCCTATGTGCAGGTAGGCAAAACGGACCAAAGCAGTGCACCACTGCAGTGCGGCCACCAGGGGCTGCCCCGCAGTGTGAACGCTCCATTCCGCCTTCTCCCCGATATGGTCTCGCAGCGATCTCTGCAGTGTGAACTGAAAGCCCCGGGGACAACTTGGCCCAAGGCTTTTTGCCCC
Organism: Lepidodactylus listeri; assembly: GCA_029233225.1. Taxonomy (NCBI): domain Eukaryota; kingdom Metazoa; phylum Chordata; class Lepidosauria; order Squamata; family Gekkonidae; genus Lepidodactylus; species Lepidodactylus listeri. Next base: position 15,392,017 of record JARCFY010000018.1, on the reverse strand, counting down.
ACTTCCCTTGCGCTTCATTTTCCCAGTCTGTCCTCAGCCTGAGTCTTTCAGACAGCACAGAAGCACCCATGGCTACCGTACAACTCACTGCATGTAACCCTGATCTCATCAGATCTTGGAAGCTAACCAGGGTTGGCCCTGGCCGATATTTGGCCGGGAGACCACCAGGGAAACCCAAGGTTGCTGTGCAGAGGCAGGCGGCAGCTCGTGCCTTGGAAACTTTACAGGGTCACTGCAAGTCAGCTGTGACTTGATGGCAAAAACAAACAAAACCATGGCTTCGAGGGATATGGCCCTGTTCCCAAAGGTACCCAGTCGCCACTATGCCAAGCGAACAACAGATCTATGTGTTTTCACTCGCCTGATCAATTCCAAGCACAAAAATTAACCCAACACTGTTGACAAGCGGCCCAATCTGCCGATTTTGGCTCAGGCTGTCAAATTTAGACAGGCGTTTCTTGCTGCCCTTGTAATTTCCCCTGCGTGGAGCTCACAGCGGCCTGAGAAGGGAGGGAATAAAGACGGAGGAAACAGCACGAGCGGGAAGTGCACGCCCCCCCCCCCCCCGCCTTCTAACTCACCTGGTTTAATTAGCAACCCCATGGGGCCGCTTTGAAGTTGCCACACGCACAAGTACTGATCCGGAATCCCCCCCTCAAATCACAATCAGCAGCCCTGCTGCTTCCGCAAGAACCTGAAGAGGCTAGCACAAAGTAACGGGGGTGGGGGGGCGTATATATCTTCTCCTCTACTTTAAAGGGAGGAGATGATTAGTTGCCTCCCACTCTCACCCTGGCTTTTCTGGAACCTTCTGTTAAAACAAGCTCTCTGAACCCACTTAGGAGGAAGGAGAACACGCCAGTTGGAACAGCTTTCTCGACTTAGGAAAAAGCTCAGGCGGGGGCAGGGGCAACGATGGCTGCCCCCCCACCCCCGGGTCTTTTTAAACATTCACCTCAGCTTCAAAACCAGCCACTGAGCCTCAGCTATAAATGCATTTATAACCATGGCAGGTGGTGGCGGGGGTCAGGGCGCCACCTTCTCGTCAGGCCTTCGGAACAGCTGAGCCAGCAGGCAAAAATTCGGCAGGTAAAGCTTCTCTTGCTGGGGCTCCTACGCCTCTGGGCAGCTGAATGACAAGCAAAAATTCACCTATCTCGGCCTTCTTTTGCCACTTCTGCATCTCCGTGGTAACTTGCTCGTCATTCAGCTCTTCGAGACAGAAGCGCTCGGCTAAAAAAAAGAGAGAGATGGCAATTTTGCCTGGGGGGGGGGGGGCTTTTCTGATGGGAGATACGGCAGTTTGTGGGCACAAGCTGGAACACAGCAAACTGCCTCATCCCAAATGTAAAATGGTCTTTCACAGTCTGCGTTGTCTATTCTGATGGCGGCGGCAGCTCTCCAGGGTCTCAGGTAGAAGCCAAACTGATGCTTTTAACAGGAGGTGCCGGGTTTTAAGCCCCTTCTGGATGCAAAGCAGATGCTCTACCAGAGCCACAGCCCCTCCCGAGTGAGTTTTGATCAGGAAAGTGTGCCATGCCGTGTTGAGGGGAAACATTTGCGTTTAAGAGGGACAGTCCGCACCCCTATTCTCACCAAGGTTTCATCCAAAGTTTCACCCCCAGATGCTGACGGGAAATGAAGCGAGAACACCAAACATGTGGAACGCAGGCTCTAAGCGAGACTGTATTCAAAGGAATATTTGACAAGAAGTGGCTACTCAACTATTGTTAACTGCGTGGAGAACCAGCTGCACAGAGCCTCAGGCTAGGCAACACAACAATGTTTACCAAAACCATCACACACACACACACACAAATATCACAACATGCTGTAAAGTCGTCTCCGTGTTTGAGAAGAGACGGATGGCAGGGTCTCCATTAATTACTCTCAGCACCCCACAATTAAGGATACATCAAGCTCCAATTCTGACACAGAATCATAGAATCATAGAGCTGGAAGGGACCTCCAGGGTCATCTAGTCCAACCCCCTGCACAATGCAGGAAATTCACAATTCCCACCCCCTACACCCAGTGACCCCTGCTTTATGCTCAGAAGATGACCAAAAAAACCCCAGGATCTCCAGTGAAACCGGCCTGGAGAAAAACGGCTTCCTGACCCCAAAGTGGCAATCAGCATTTCCCTGGGCGTGTAAGAGAACTAAGCACTGATGCCACCCTTCCTGCCCTCCCTCTCATGAGCTGCCTCAGTTCACAGAATCAGCATTGCTGTCAGATGGCCCTCTAGCCTCTGCTTGAAACCCTCCAAAGAAGGAGAGCCCACCACCTCCCAAGGAAGCCTCTTCCACTGAGGAACTGCTCTGTCAAGAAATTCTTCCTAAAATTTAGCCAAAAAGTCTTCTGACATATTCATTTCCTTCACTGTTTTTGCCCCAGAATTGAACTTGAACAAATGGTAACCAACTAACCATATAAACTAAGCATCTTATCCCTGTCTGATGCTTGAATTTGTTAAACATCATTATGCTGTTATGATAATTTACTGCTCACCCTCTGCCTACCTCTCCCGTGACAGCTGCAGCAGGAAGCAAGGAAGGGCATGGGAGTGTCCTCCACACACGCCGTCCCTGCGCTGCTCACTGGTGCCACAGCCCCCCCCCCCCTTCTCCTCTGCTGTGTCTGTGCAAAGGCACAAATGCAAGCGTGATCACATCAGTCCACCCACCATGACCTGCCTAAACTCCCCTCTTTCCCAGCTCCCCTTTCCCAGCTGAGCCACCCTGTAAAACTAAAGAGGTTAAAGGGCTAAAAAGGGGTAGGGAGGAGGAGGAGGAGACCTGGGTTCCTTCACTACCCGAATGAGTCTCAGAGCGGCTTATAATCTCCTTTCCCTTCCTCTCCCCACAACAAGACACCCTGTGAGGTAGGTGGGGCTTGGAGAGCTCTTTCGAGGACTGCTTGTGAGAGAACAGCTCGGAGAGAACTTGTGACTGGCCCAAGGTCACACCAGCAGCTGCATATGGAGGACTAGGGAATCAAACCCGGTTCTCCCAGGTTAGAGTCCGCGCTCTTAACCACTGCACCAAACTGGCAGAGGAAATGAGAAGCTTAGCTCTGCCTCCCCTCTTGTAGCGGAGCGTCCGCAGAGATATTTTGCCCGCAGCCACTGTCTAGGAACTGGATCAGAAGAGGTCTTCCTCTAATTGGACTTAAAAAGCTTTAAAAAAAACCCCAACAAAGCCCTGGGGAAGTCCAAAGCTGTGCAGACCCTCCTGTTCAATTCAGGGGCTTCCTGCATTCCATGTGGGGGGGGGGGAATCCCCATGTGGTAGCCGCTAAGCTGCGATCAAAAGTGTTCAGGAAAGCACTTGTGAAAAGCTGTCAGAAGGCAGAAAGGGAGACTTAACACTGAAGCTTCAATGCCTCCCCCTCCTGAGTAGCCCAACCAGGGTAAATTAGGCAAAGTAATAAAGACTGCAGAATAAATTATGTTTCATTTTATGAATAAATTACAAGCGATGCTACCGAGGACTGGCTCTTCTCCACACCGCACCAGCCATAATAAGTCTTCAAGAAGTCTTTCTAAAATACAGGGGTCTGATGGAGCGGGAGCGCACAGGAGCGCAGCTCCGGGAGTGAGGAGCCCAGGGGGCGGGCACATGACCAAGCCCCGCCCCCTCCTCGGCTTCCCCGAGCAGTGCAGAGGCGCAGCACCCCGGGGACAGCCCTGCTAGGGTCTTCATTGTTTTTAATGTTTTGTTTTAATATTGATAATTTTATCATGTTCCTTTTATGACTGTGTGCTGCTTTTCCAGAGACTTGCTCAAGGTGGCATATAAATTTTCCAAGTGTACCATTTTCTATCTGGGCCCATGGCACAGAAGTACTGGAGAAATTTCACCAACCCTTCAGCAGCTTCCACCCCATCAGTTTGGTGTAGTGGTCAGGAGTTGGACTCTAATCTGGGAGAACCGGGTTTGATTCCCCACTCCTCCACATGCAGCTGCTGGTGTGACCTCGGGCCAGTCACAAGTTCTCTCAGAGCTGTTCTCTCATGAGCAGTTCTCAAAAGACCTCTCTCAGCCCCACCTACCTCACAGGGTGTCTTGTTGTGGGGAGGGGAAGGGATGGGTGGTGCACATGTCCTGGGTATCTCAAGTCTACTTGAAACCTGGTGGTTTCAAAGGAGCAGGAAGAGAATGAGGGTGTGTTCTTTATGCTTATTTTTATTGCACAAAGTATTGGCTGGGGAAGGGAATGGAGGAAGAGCAGGTCCGTTTCACTCACCTGTGGAGTGGAGCCTGAGGGGTGGGTGTTGCCTTCTGACACACTTCCGGTATGTTAGGGGGTGTGGCATATGCAAATGAGTTATGCAAATGAGCTCCTGCACCTCTTTTTCTACAAAATGACCCCTGCTAAAATGTCCCCCCCACCTTCCTCCAAGGACAGATATAATGGCTCTTTCCTGGCATTCTGTTCTCACAACCTTGTAATGTAGGTTAGGCTGAGTGAGAGAGATGCTTTCCACATGGGGACAGGCTTCTGACATTTCCCAGGTAACAGGCTCATGTCACTAATACAGAACAGCAGTGGCAGTTTTTTTTTCAATCAACAATTTAATAGCTTTGTATTGATAAACTGCCCTGACCTGGATAGTCCAGGCGAGCCCGATCTCGTCAGATCTCATAAGAACATAAGAGAAGCCAATGTTGGATCCAGGCCACTAATAGCCACTGATGGACCTCTGCTCCATATCTTTATCCAATTCCCTCTTGAAGCCGTCCATGCTTGTAGCCGCCACCATCTCCTGTGGCAGTGAATTCCACGTGTTAATCACTCTTTGGGTGAAGAAGTACTTCCTTTTATCCGTTCTAACCCGACTGCTCAGCAGTTTCATGGAGTGCCCACGAGTTCTTGTGTTGTGAGAAAGGGAGAAAAGGACTTCTTTCTCTACCTGCTCTATCCCATGCATAATCTTATAAAGCTCGATCATGTCACCCCTCAGCCGTCGTTTCTCCAAGCTAAAGAGCCCCAAGCGCTTCAGCCTTTCTTCATAGGGAAAGCGTTCCAACCCTTTTATCATTCTAATTGCCCTTTTCTGCACTTTTTCCAATGCTATAATATCTTTTTTGAGGTGTGGCAACCAGAACTGTACACAGTACTCCAAGTGAGGTTGCACCATCGATTTATACAGGGGCATTATGATACTGGCTGATTTGTTTTCAATTCCCTTCCTAATAACCCCCAGCATAGCGTTGGCCTTTTTCATTGCAGTCGCACACTGTCTCGACATTTTCATTGACTTATCTACTACGACTCCAAGATCTCTCTCTTGGTCAGTCTCCACCAGTTCAGACCCCATCAACATCAACGTGTATTTATAGTTAGGATTTTTGGCTCCGATGTGCATCACTTTGCACTTGGCCACATTAAACCCCATTTGCCACATTGATGCCCATTCACCCATCCTTGACAGATCCCTTTGGAGTGCCTCACAATCCTCCCCGGTTCTCACCCCCCTGAACAACTTCGTGTCATCTGCAAATTTAGCCACTTCACAGCTTACTCCCAACTCCAAATCATTAATAAACATGTTTAATAAACATCTCTATCTTTTGATCTGGTGGGCGATAACGAACTCCCAATGTTAAGCTTCCTTTTGGCCCACTAATTCAACCCACAGCATTTCCAGAAGCAAATCCAATTCTCCTAGCCTCTCAATCTTATTGGACTGTATACCTTCTCTGACATACAGAGCCACCCCACCTTCAACTTCCCCCCCCCCACATCCTTCCGATATAATTTATAACCAGAAATCACTATATCCCACTGATTTTCCTCATCCCACCAAGTTTCTGATATACCCACAATGTCTATGTTTTCCCCCAACACCAAGCATTCCAACTCCCCGATTTTACCTCAGATACTTCTAGCATTAGTATATAAACATCTGTAGTTTCCCATACGTGTTAAGCCCACAATTTTCTTCTTGCTGCCTCGAGACCTTGCCAGGCAGTCCCTATGATTAGCCACAGTCTCAGTGGACAATTCTAATCCATTTCCTTGTAGGAAAGTAACAGCTATCCCTTCATCTCTTTGGGATGAACCATCCCGAACCAGAGATTTTTCATCTCCTGTCGGCTTTCCCCCAATATTCAGTTTAAAAAATGCTCTGCCACCTTTTTGATTTTAAGAGCCAGCAGCCTGGTTCCTTCTCGGAACAAGTGGAGACCGTCTCTCTTGTATAGCTCCCTTTTGTTCCAAAAAGCATCCCAGTGCCTAACAAACTTGAACCCTTCCCCCCTACACCATCGCCTGATCCACGCATTGAGACTCCTGATCTGTGCCTGTCTCTCTGGCCTTCCGTGTGGAACAGGTAGCATTTCCGAGAAGGCCACCTTGGAGGTCCTGGCCTTGAGTCTTCTGCCTAGCAGCCTAAATTTTTCCTCCAGGACCTCATGACTGCATTTCCTCACATCATTGGTGCCAACATGTACCACGACCACTGGCTCCTCCCCAGCATTATCTACCAGCCTATCTAAAATACGCGTAATGTCCGCTACCTTCACACCAGGCAGGAAAGTCACCATACGGTCAATACGCGGTTTCACCCCCCAGCTGTCTACCTGACTAAGGATTGAATCACCAACTACCAAGAGCCCCCCTCCCTCCCTGCTCAGGGATGGTTTCTCGGTACGAAAGGATATCCATTCACCAGAGAAGGAAGCAGGAAAAGGGGAGAGGCTATGGGGACCAATGCTCCCTCTAAGCTGTGGAGTCTTGTGAGCAAAAATTCTATTTTGTGAGTTACTGGCATTAAAGTTGTCAGTGAGCGATTTGGCTGCTGCAGAAATTAGTTTGCTCTGGAGCCATCCCTTCCTGAGCTGAGACAAAAATGTCTGAGCTGGAGGCTAAAAAACTGTGAGCTAGCCCACACTAACTCAGCTTAGAGGGAACACTGATGGGGACTCTCAGGGAAGAGAGAGAGAGAGAAAGAGAGAGAGAGAGACCCAGTAAGTGTCATGGCCAAGTGAGAATTTGTACACAGAACTCTAACCAATACACCACCCTCCTTTTATTCAGTCTTGGTATGTCTCCACCCTGACTGACAGCAGAAAGGGGGAGAAAGGCGAGGCACTCACACAGCAGCGATCTTGATGAACTTCTTGAGCAGGTGGGCCCGCTTCCCCAGCGACTCGCAAAGCAACACCTCCGTGGCCACCCAGTGCTGAACTTCACTGCAACGCTGCAGCAGCAGCTCCAGATTAGCCGTCTCCCGCCGGCCGCGCTCCCCGTGAAAGACGTAGTCCACAAATTCCAACTGCCAACCAGGGTGGGAGAAAGAGAGGGACCAGGTCATCTATGCCCTGCCCAGGCTTCTGGAGTCAAGGTAAGGAACCACATGCATGCGTGTCTCCCCCCCGCCCCGCCCCTGTCCTCTCATTAGAATGCGTTTTCTTCTCCCCTTCTTCCATATGCAAGACAGGTGAAAGGAAAGCATATGCAAACGGAACTTCAGCTTGGTCTACCCACACAACAGAATGAAATGGTACAATTGTGAGGTGTAGGGATGCCAGCCTTGTTTACAGCTCGTCTCCAGACTACAGATGTCACCTCCCCTGGAGAAAACGGATGCTTTGGAGGGTGGACTTGGTGGCATTGTACCCCACTGAGGCCCCTGTCCTCCCCAGGCTCCACTCCCCCCCAAAATCTCCAGAAGTTTCCCAACGTGGAGCTGGCAACCCTACCCCCCAGCCACCCCTGCCAGCGGCCATGGACGACCTGGCCACTCTAGAGTGGTAGAACAGGTTGTACCATATTAGACTGCAGGAGAAGGGAAGTCACTTTCTCCTTGTCTTCCTCATATTAATATGCCCTGCAAATTAAAAAAAAATAATAGCACGAACAAGAGAGAGGGGCTCTTGCTAAATTGTTCATATGCTGCGCTCATCTGCCATTTACAGAGAATTGTTAAATATGAAAAATATAATCCCTCTCCTTGCGATAGCGGGGCCCATTCTCCCACGGTGGCATTGTGGCACTTTGTTAGTGACAGGTCTGTCCAGACCTCCGGTGCCTGACCAGGCCAGGGACTGAACGCATCTACGGCCCTTGAGGGGCTTTCCAGGTCTTCTCCCAGTAGTGGGGGGCACACATGAAAAACAGAGGTTCTAAATGAATTTGCACAACGTTGGTGAATCAACCAATGGTATGGTTGCCAAACTCCAGATGGTAGCTGGAGATCTCCTCGGATTACAACTGCTCTCGAGCCAATAGAGATCTGGAGAAAATGGCTGCTTTGGAAGGTGGCCTCGATGGGATTGCACCTCCTTGAAGTCCTGCCCCTCCCCAAGTCCTGCCCTCCCCAAGCTCCACCCCCCCCCCAAATCTTCAGGTATTTCCCAACCTGAAGAGAAGAAGAGGGAAGAGATTGGATTTATATCCTGCCCTTCACTCTGAGTCTCAGAGTGGCTTACAAACTCCTTTCCCTTTCCCTTCCCTTCCCCTACCCTATGAGGTAGGTGGGGCTGAGAGAGATCTTTCCAGAACTGTCCTTGAGAGAACAGCTCTGAAAGAACTATGGCTTGCCCAAGGTCATCCAGCAGGTGCAAGTGGAGGAGTGGGAAATCAAACCCAACCATCCCAGATTAGAGTCCATGCACTTAACCACTACACCAAACTGGCTCTCTGGAACTGGCAACCTTTGCCAATGGCCTAACATGCTGATGTACAATCATGTTTGGCCCTTCCTGTACTATATATAAATGTATATGTGTTTTCAGCCAGGATTCACTAGCTGTAAACCCGTGTCAGGTAGGAACCACTTTAGACAGCTTTGGGAGAGTGGGGTGGGGCTCTCCTATCAGAATTCCCCCTCAAACAAACAACATTCCCTGCACAATTCTTTTTTTATATATATGGAACAGCATCTTGTAATTGAAGTTTTCCCTTGCAGTGTGAAACAGTACAGTCCAAACATACTATAATGAGAATTATGTCTAAGATAGAAGAAAGAGGAGAAGATTGGATTTATACCCCACCCTTCACTACCCGAAGGAGTCTCAGAGCGGCTTACAGTCTCCTTTCCCTTCTCCTCCCCACAACAGACACCCTGGGAGGCAGGCGGGGCTGAGAGAGCTCTTTCCAGAACTGCCCCTGAGAGAACAGCTCTGAGAGAACTTGTAACTGACCCACGGGCACACCAGCAGCTGCATGTGGAGGAATGGGGAATCAAACCTGGCTCTCCCAGACTAGTCTGCACTCCTAACCACTACACCAAACTGCCCCCCCCAGAGAAAGAAGAAAGTGCCAAGGAAGTGGGGGGGGGGGAGCATCAAGAACATGCACTTTAAAGGCTTGAAGGAAAAAATATAATCATGTTTCTAGTTGCAGAAACCGGAGTGTATAATGCAGCTGTGCTTACAGGGCACACGCTGTGTTATCAGTGTTCGGTGTGTTGTTACCCTGACCCCGTTCCAGGGTTTTTGGCAGCTGCTGCTATGGACTGGGAAATGCTCAGTGGAATGACTCTGGGACAGAGGGACAGCAGCTGGCATTTTCAATCTGTCTCTAAAAGGTAAATAATAACCGTCCAAGGTCTTGGTTTAGATCCGGGATGCAGAGGGCAAGGGTGGGGTTAACCCTTCAGCCTCCACTTGTTCATTGAAGCTGGCCCCTATACATTAGTACTGTGTTTCGAAAAGGACCTCACTTCTTTCCCTCCCCCCTTCGAAACACTAACAGCAGCAGAACCGTGCAAATGTTTTAACGTTTTTATTTGCACCGCCTTGGGGGCCCTGACTGGGTGGGAAAGGCGGCATAAGAAAAACTTTTAAAATAAATAAATAAAAGCAGTTCTGTTTAGCGAAACTGTGCAGAGGTTGAAGGACGAACCCACCCTCTCCCCACCTAGTGTGTCCCTGATTTGAATCAGGGCCACGTGGACTTGCTATTAACATTTTTAAAAAGGAATGGAGAGCCACAATTTTCATCAAGTTTTTGGTCCTGAGAATCAAATTAATTAAGTAAGTAAGTAAGTTAAATTTACTAGGCCGCCCTTCCCTACAAGTAGGGCTCAGGGCAGCTTACAACAAAATAGCATACAATAAGTAATTTAAATTAAAATCAACATTAAATCTACCTAAAGACAGATCAATAAATAAGTCAATAGGCATTCCAGGGGGTGGGGTGGGTGGGAATTCAGCTCCCCAGCCTTGAGGGAGGAGGGTTTGCAAAGGATGGGGAGAGTATATGAGATAAGACATTTGGGAAATCCATAAACAGATTTCCCAGATATTTTTCAGTGGTAAATATCTGCCATGGGGGGCAGAGAGAATTCAGACAGTGGCCACAGCATGGGAGAAGGGAGAGGATAAAACCTTCCCATTGTGCCGTTTTCCCTCATTCCCTCATTCCCTGTTTCTCCCCTTCTTCCTAAACAGCAAGATTGTCAAATTCCCATATCTGGAAGGAGACAAACCCCATTTCCCGCCAATTACCAAGCACGGGAGGATCTCTCACCTCATGGACGCAGCGGAACAATTCCCAGTGGAAGGCCATGAGGTGATTCGCCACGTCCTCAGCTTCAACCCGGTGGATCTCCGTGTCACCCGGCGACACCTGGATTTCATCGGGGAGAGGGACCTGGGTAGAAGCCCAAGGGGTTGGGGGAAATTCCAGCAAGTGTTAGAGCCAGGAGGAAAAGAAACATGGGAGGTGTTTTAAAGAGATCTGAAGGAAAGAGCACTCTTTTGGGCCAACCCACGCTACATCGATACCAAGGGCGTGGATGGCTACAAGAAATGAGCACAGCAGTTTGCACTAACAGCATAGCAAAAACCCACACCTGGCTGTCTCAGGACTAGCTGTGACAGTGACACCGAAGTGGAGTGGGGTAAGAAGAAGAAGAGAAGAAGAGATTGGATTTATATCCCGCCCTCCACTCCCCAAGGGAGTCTCAGAGCGGCTTACAAACTCCTTTCCCTTCCCCTCCCCACAACAGACACCCTGTGAGGTAGGTGGGGCTGAGAGAGCTCTTTCCCAAGCTGTCCTTGAGGGAACAGCTGGCACAGAGCTATGGCTTGCCCAAGGTCATCCAGCCAGCTGCAAGTGGAGGAGTGGGGAATCAAACCCGGTTCTCCCAGATTAGAGTCCGCGCACTTAACCACCACACCAAACTGGTAAGGGAGGGTTCACTCACCAGTGACGGAAAAGCATCCTTGGTACAGGCAAAGAGATGGCTGTTGATACCCAGGGTGGTGAAAACACACTCTTCATTCGGCTGCAGCACAGATTTCTCTAGGGATGAAGGAGAAAGTCGCCGTTCAGTGAATTGTTCGGAAAGGCGGGAATAGCACTTCAGGTGGCAAGGTCAACGTCTGGACCTTCTAGTTCTTCTCCTGCGCCTCAGAGACCCCTCTATCGGGGAGGAACCACTCCACCCCCTGACAACACTTTTGCTCATGGCAGCCAAGACCACCATAGCGGCATCCTGGAAACTCAGCACCTCCCCCTCGTTGGAACAATGGAGAAAAAGAATCTGGAATCAGTTCATTATGGATAAAATCACGGAAAAATTCGAAACCCCTCAGCGTTTCCTCTGAGATATGTTCCTCCCACTTTGTACGCACCTGGTACCCATTCCTACAGTACATGACAGAACAAGGCCTGCTACCCCAAGATCCAAATTATGCTTCCTGGCTCCACTTCTGAAACCAGATCATAGTCACATCTTCCCGATTCACTCTCACTAGCTTCACCTTATGATGCACAACTCACAACACCATAGCAGACGTTACGCTAGTGCAGGGGTGGGCAATTGTTTTGGCTCGAGGGCCACTTTGTGGGAGCGGAGGTTAGCGGAGGGCCGCACCTTTTAAAATGATTGCATTCATTAGTTAACTTTGCATTTCAGAAAAGGTATAAATTGTATCATAAAAATCAATAAATATAAATTAAATAAAATAGTGGTAGTTTTATTCAATTTATTTATTGTGCTAATTTCATATCATCTATAGCTGCAAGCTCATTTAATTTTAGAATCAGTTTAATGAGACAAATGTACCCTATCACACTTTTCTACAATTCTTTTGAAATCTGGAGTGAGATTGCTTGTTGAGATTCTCATCACAGCCTGGAAGTTAATGTCTGGCAAAGAGCATCTATATTTACTCTTGTTGATCTGGCCGACTGTCTTGGCGGGCCGCAAAAAACTCTGTGGCTGGCCGCAGGTGGCCCGCGGGCCCCAATTTGTCCACCCCTGCGCTAGTGTATAGTACACCCTCTACACAAAGCGCTACCTCAACATACTTCTTAACTAATATGATGATATTTGTGGTGCGTAGTTTGTGATACTACCTCAACACCTGTATTCAGTTAAAAAGTGTGACCAACTGTAAGCCTAATCTGTGTTCTATTTCAATAAACAGTTTATAAAAAAAAAAGTTTAACCACTAAGCTAGGAGGATTTTTCCACCAGCACAAATTCGCCTAGTAGTGACACCTGCTTCTCCCACAGGGACCTTCACTGTAGCAAAGAACTTGGTTCACTTATTTGAAACATCTGGAGTGAATGCCCCTTTCCACTGTGCATCTGCCCACTCCTTATGGCAGAACATATCTGGAATTTCATAGGCAGTAAACCGAAAAAGGATGAAGAACAGGTAGACTCTAATACAACAAAGCATATAATTCTACTAGAACAGCTATCTTTTAATAAACACACAAGATATAAATAAGTTAGAAAACATTCAAATAAATCAGATTCTTACAAACCAAATGCATTTCAACTGAACACCCTTTCATTAGGCCTTTTAAGAATTACCGCGGGGCCACTGTTTTAATACTTCAGTGGGATATTGATACTGTGTTTATACTTTTGAGATTTTACTCATCTTGCGTGCGTGTGTATTTATGACGCAGCAAAATTGTTATGTGTTAGAGACCACTGAAGAAGGTTGTTCAACTGAAACACACTGGTCTGTAAGAATTTCTTCTTTGAATTTTTAACTTATCGTATCATTAAAAAATAATTGTTCTGTTTAGATTATAAACTTGTTGTATTAGATTTTATCTGTTCCTCAGCCTTTTTCAGTATACTGTCAGGTGTGTTGATTATAGGCTTATTTCTTCCCTTTTTTGGGGGGGGGGGTTGTATTCTCTCCCATGGAATTGCATAGGGACGAATTCCAGAAGAGGAGTTCCTGTTAGCCTTGTGCAGCAAAGCATCCTCGATTTAAAAGTTTGCTTTGTTGGGAATGTGGTGGGTTGATGCTTCATTACAGTGGGGGCATGGCTCAGTGGCAGAGCACCTGCTCAGCAAGCAGAGGGGCCCAGGTTCGATCCCTGGCATCCCTAGTCAAAAGGAGCAGGTAATAAGTAATGGGAAAGACCTCCACCTGAGACCCCGAGGAGCTGCTGCTGGTCAGAGTAGAGAATAATAGCCTTGAGAGATCACTGATCTGACTCCGTGTAGGAGAACTCTGTGTGTTCATGCAGCCTTCAGCTTTCGGTTATTCCAAGGGCAGTGGATCTGGATATTCCTGACCCACCCACTCCTTCAGCGCAGTCGTAAGAACAGCAGCGACCTCCCCCGCCCAGCAACAAAACTTAACCTGAAACGCTGTTATCAAAAGCTCCCCAAATCCAGATTTCTTGGGTGTCCTATATAATCTCAGTTTAACATTGCACTATCAATTCTCTTTACTGTCCAAGCGCCTCTGCAGGTGCCTACTTCCTAGGGTGGTGTCAACAGCGATCGGCAGGGGTCCGTTGGGGCCGGAGCGAGGCGGAGCAAAGCTCCGCCAGCTCAGGAGTGGCCACTAGGGCAGCCATGGGCCGAATCAGATTCTGTGATCTGATTCAGCCTGCTGCCGAATTGCCGCCGAAATTCGGCGGCAACTTTAAAAGCGACTGGAGGGGAGGGGGTTTGAGGGAGAGGCTCCAAACTTGCAGGGTAGCTGCTGGGACCTCTCCCCCAAATACCCCCAAGTTTCAAGAAGCTTGGACCAGGGGGTCCAATTCTACGGGCCCCCAAACAGGTTGCCCCCATTCCCTCCATTGTTCTCTATGGTAGGAAAAAAGGTAACATTTTTTCCCACCATAGAGAACAATTGAGGGGATGGGACAACCTGTTTGGGGGTCCGTAGAATTGGACCCCGTGGTCCAATCTTCTTAAAACTTGGTGGGTATTTCGAGGAGAGGCCCCAGCAGCTACCCTGCAGGTTTGGAGCCTCTCCCTCAAACCCCCTTTCCTCCAGCCCCTCATATACCCTATGAGTTCTGCCATTGATTTCAATGGCCCACAGGGTATAATGGGGCTGAAACTGACATTCCCTTTCTGACACACGTCCGGTGATGTCAAGGGACGTGGCATATGCTAATGAGTTATGCTAATGAGCTCCTGCAGCTCTTTTTCTACGAAAGGACCCCTGGCGATCGGTAGGGTTGCTACCTCTCACACATGTCTTAGTTTCATGTGCTTTTGCCCGGTTTCAAGCGAGTAAGCCAAGCTATGTTCCCTGGTCCTGTGCCTTTTAACTGCTGCCACCCAACCGCATATACATCTAGCTGGTGACATTATTCCTGCTACTTGATATCCCAGAAAAGCTTCACCCACTAGATCTTTCTGAGCCTAGATGCTGCTAAAGACGCAGGAGCCAACAGCAAGGGGAAAAGGGGCAACCCCAGCAATGTAAATAGAGGAGGAGAGGAAATTGGAAACATCAGTGCCAGATGACAAAAGACCACAGCTGGACATCTGCCCCCTTGACAAGTATCGTCACCTTTTTAAGCAGAGGCTAGACGGCCATGTGACAGCAATGCTGGTTCTGTAAATTTAGTGATGAGCCAGTGGCCAGCTCTCATGGCCCTTCCTGACATGCTCAGGGTAATGCCAATCACCACTTTGAGGTTAGGAAGGAATTTTCCTCCAGGCCAGATTGGCCCAAGGATCCTGGAGGTATTTTGCCTTCCTCTGGGAATAGAACAGGGGTCACTGGGGGGGGGGTAGTTGTGAATTTCCTGCATTGTGCAGTGGGTTAGGCTAGATGACCCTCGAGGTCCCTTCCAGCTCTATGTTTCTATCAGCCACTGGCTCTCAGCCTGTAACTTGCAGCCCCATGTGAACCATGCTGGGAAACCCAGCGCCAGCCAGCCCAGGTTGTCCTCAGGACTCATCACCTTTTTTCAGTTTGTAGCGAAGGCAGGAGGGAGACCTGCTGGGCTGTATATTTTTGTCTGGAATTCTGTTGCTGATTACGACTGACACCCTACGAAGAAGTTCTGTGTGCGCTAGACAGCCTCTGTCGCGGAGTGTGCTTCCTCTTCTACTGGCTCCTCAATCATTGGTTTTCAACAAGCCCAAGCGCAACTGGAAGTGTTAGCAGAAGAGGAAGCGCACTGCACAGCGGAGGTTATCTAGCGTGCATGGGATTTGCTCACAGGATCCAAGCCAATGTATTTGACGCTGTACCTGTTTCAAGTCCCCAGAGTGGGAGAAAAACAGGATAAAAACTTTTAACCAAGCAGATTGTAATAAAAAGTAACACTAACAATCTGCTCTCTCTTTTTTTGGTGTAGTGTAGTGGTTAAGTGCGCGGACTCAAATCTGAGAGAACCGGGTTTGACGCCCCACTCCTCCACATGCAGCTGCTGGATGACCCTGGGCAAGCCATAGTTTTGTCAAAGCTGTTCTCTCAAGGATAGTTTTGAAATAAGCTCTCTCAGCCCCACCTACCTCACAGGTTGTCTGTTGTGGGGAAGGGAAGGGAATGGAAATTGTAAGTCGCTCTGAGACACCGAGTGAAAGGCAGGGTATAAGTCCAATCTCTTCTTCTCTTCTTTGTAGAAGAAGACGACAGCAGGTTTTTACACCCCGCTTTTATCTACCCTAAGGAGTCTCAAAGTGGCTTACAATCACCTTTCCCTTCCTCTCCCCACAATGGACACCTTGTGAGGTAGGTGGGGCTGCGAGAGTCCAGAGAGAACTGTGACTGCCCCAAGGTCACCCAGCAGGCTTCAGGTGGAGGAGTGGGGATTCCAACCCAGTTCTCCAGATTAGAGTCTGCCACTCTTAATTGCTATGCCATGCTGGCTCTATAACAAAATACATGGTTGGGGGACTGCGGCATTCCCTTCCCCCACCTTTCCATTCCATTCTTCCTCTTGTCAAGTCTGGAAGTTTGAGCCTCAGGGTTGCAAACGGTGCTCAGGGGAGGAAAGATGATGGAAGCCGGGTTGCCAACAGCTTGGGGAGAAAAACATTCCTGTCACTTTAATAGAGGCTGAATGCATGGAAGCCGTCCGTTGAAGCCTTTCACAGCATGAAGGTAAGTGACGGTGTAAACAACTGCCCATTCAGCTTCCGTTCATGGGAGAAGACATTTCTCTCCAGGCGGTCAACAACCCTAGACTGAAGGCTACGCAGGATCACTGTCGCCTTGTCTCCAACGCAGCCCCCAGGGAGAAAATTACCTCCTGACGATGCCACGGCCACCAGGATGAGGGCCTCTTCCCGCGTGGGCTGCTCATCAGAATACTGGAGCTTCTCCGTCACAGAGGCAAGGATGTCCTGCACAGAGGCAGAGAGACGGCTGCGAATGGTGACGTAGGAGTGGTCAGGCATGTAGACGCGGCAGAAGACTAGGGAGACAGAGAGAGCCCAAAAGTTGAAATCGGTGGCTAGCACAAGATGGTACTGGTGGCGTTCGGTGCCAGAACCAGGGACTCCTGGGCTTGGGCTACGGTTGGAGACTGCACTCTGCAGACAATCCAGACCACACTGAAGTACTGCAGTCAGCACGCCTTGCGGCATGGGATAAGGTTCAATCACGGATAGGGTTCAGTCACTGATGGGGTTCAATCCACTCTGGCCAGTGAGGCTTGTAGCCCTGGCATGCTTCAAGAGTTTATTGCACCGCCTGAATACCAAGCTTACACCAGGAGCCAGGAGTGCTTTTTATTAGCGCTCCTTGTTGAAAAGGATGCAACCTTTAATCACAGATGCAGAGGTAGAGACCATCACGCGTGCCTAACTTTTCGAGCTAGACTACTGTAACACATATTATGGAGGGCTGCCCTTGATGACAGTTTGGAATCTTCAGCTGATGCATAAGAAATGCAGCAGCCAAACTTCTATGAACATAGAAAGTATGGGGCGCATATAGTGCCAGAACTTCGATTTCAGTATTGGCTCACTATTGGCTTTTCAGGCTCACCGCTCACTTTTCAAACCCAATTCAGGATGCTGGCAATTGCCTATAAGGCTTTCAACAGCAGAAGCCTGGCATGCTTTAAAGATCGCTTCCACCCTTCTGTTCCATCATGACCTTTAAGATAAATCAGGAATGCTATCTTAAAGTATACCATCTGGGTACCAGACCAAGCTCGAAAGGCCTTGCAAAGTGGTTGCCTCTCAGCTTCATCAGTAGCTGAGCCCTGTATGTCTTCCAGAAACAGCACAAGAGATTTTTATTCCAGCAGGCTTTTGGTCCACAGTAGGATCAGAATGAAATAACTAATGGTAGTGTTACCTGCACCAGACCTTACGGAGGGGATGGGCTACAGTTCAACTAAATAAACAAACAAGTTCAAGCATTTATTTAGTGCCAAAATGAAATTTACACAGCAATTCTGGCAAAAGTTTCAAGATTGCAATCAGACATGCATTTGGAAGCTGACTTTCAAACATGCGTAAATCTTTCCAATGAATTTTAAGGCAGTAACACTTGAGTAGCAGCTTGCCAAATTCTACAAACCAATTCTACAAACAACCACTCTCAACGCCTTCTCCACCTGCAAAGCGGTAGCACAACGGGAAATTTTGACCGCCACCTGTTTAATTCTGAATTGACTCGGAATTGTATTGTAACTTTTAATGTTTTTAACATGTAATATTGGTTTTATTGTGTCGTCGTACACCGCCCTGAGCTCTGCCTCGGGCAATGGGCCATATAAAACTTGAATTTAATAAATAAATAATAAAAAAATAAGTTCTTTTAACACTTTTTTAGGGGACAGGAGAATTAGTGAGGAGGTTACTTCCACAGCAATGACCTGTACCTCTGTAAAGAAGTTTGACTCTAGAGATTAATCTGAAGTCTCCAAAGCCAAGCCCTAGATCTTGTTTTAAATGTTTCCAAGCCTGTGCAAAGTGCCTTTTCTTCCCTAAATAGACTATACCCCCTTTCTTAAAGGGACAGCCCCACAAGATGTCCCCTTGAGAAAAACCTTTTTTTTTTTGCCTTTTAAAAGGTGTGCGCATTGGCACATTGTGGGAGCTCCCGCTCCCCTCCAAGAGGCCTGGGCAGGCATGTTTTGCTAATGGAGCAAACGGCTGCCAGCGAATAGCCGGTAAGGCTGGGAGACTTCCGAAAGGGGGGGGGGCTCCTTCTTCCAGCCGGCTCACTTGGACAGGGGACGGTTGGAGGATGGTAGACCTAAACTCCCTTAGAAATTTTAAAGCCCCCCAGGAAAAAAAAACTTAGCTGCGGGCCTGAAGCCAGGCCTTATAGACCCTGGAGTCTAGACTCAGAAGTAAGGTGCTGTTTCCAAACGCAAGCTGAGCTTTAACGTAGCTCCTTTTTAAAAAACTGTTTTCATTTCATACTTCCTAATACTAGATCTCATTTTTGGCTTCTGGAGCTTTCTCTTATCTATGACAAGAAAAGCATTCACAGATGAACATATCTGACAGAAAAAGAAGCCTTTTCCCTCTTTGGATACTTGAAAGACAATCTCAGTGGGAAATCCACCTACTCCACCGACCGGTCTCATTAATACTTACTCTCATCCGACCCGCGGAAAGCGACCCGTGTCTGAAGGCAAGAATCTATGCGACGAAAGTGCCGGAAAAGGGGTTTGACTTGTTTGCTGGGGGGTTGGCTTTCATCTGTCACCCTGAAGCCAGACAGAAAGAGTTGGAAGTCAGAAGGGGGAGGGGATCCACAAAACACAGATCATCTCATGAACCATCCATTTTCAGAGGGGCAAGAAGCTGATAACAGTTCTGAGAAGAATTCAGGCTTTTCTGCTAGGAGGGATTGCAGCATGGAAGGAGCAATTTGGGCACTTCTGAAAGGTAAGATAAAGGTAAAGGTTTCCCTTGCTCAAAAGCCAGTCAAATTCAACTCTAGGGGGCAGTGCTCATCTCCGTTTCCAAGCCAAAGAGCCAGCGCTGTCCGAAGATGTTTCCATGGTCATATGGCCAACATGACTAGATGCCAAGGTGCACGGAACACTGTTACCGTCCCACCAAAGTGGTACCTATTTATCTACTTGCAATTTCTTGCTTTCGAACTGCTAGGCTGGCAGGAGCTGGGATCAGAGATGGGAGCTCACTCCATCACGCGGCACTCGGGTCTTGAACTGCCGAACTACCGATCTTCTGGTCTGCAGTTCAGCATCTTAGTCATGCATACAGCCCATTCTGAGCCTCACAATAACATACATTCTTGTTTTCTCTGCTTACTTGAGCTCCACTGTCTCCACAAGTTGATGTAACTTCAGAATTTCATCTTCCAGTTTGTGGTACAGGGAGGAGTCTTTCATGATCAGTAAATACAGATCCTAGAAGGAAAGTGAGAGAAAAGGTGTTCAGGTGATGATGTCCTGGCTCCTGATGCTCAAGCAGAAGGCGACTCATCCACTCATCCACCACAAAACATTAACTTGCCACCCCTGAAAGGTACGTTGGCATTTTTAGGGCCATGGCTGCAAATAACACCTGGTACGCTGGCTGCACTCGTTTCTTCAAAAAACATGGAAGTTTCTAGTTCTCATGGGAATGACGGTTAGGACAGACATACCCGTACCTTAATGACTTTGCCTGCTTTCTCCTCTTCCTGCAAGATCCCTTTGTAGGTCTCAAGGAAATGCAGCAAGATAACCAAAACAGCCCGCTTTCGATGAACGGCCTCACTGTCCTTCCAACACGGGGGTGAAGGGATTGTCGATGCCGTCATGAAGGTGGCAACAGAGAAGTCAAGGGCAAACCATTAAACGATAAGGCTTGGGGGAGGGGGGGAGGGACCTAGGTGTTAGCACAACAAAGGACACCAATAAACCCCCATAATTTGCACTGGACGTATTTTACATATTCTTCCACCAACTCCCCAACTGGAATTTGGAATCTTTAATGAATTCAGTCTAAGAATCCCAGTTGCCTTCGGTGGTTACGGCTCAGTTGTCACACACGGGCTAGGGAGACCTAGGTTCACATTCCCTCTCCAGCTACCATGCTCACAGGCCAATGGTGGTACAACCACTGTCTCTGAGCCTACCTTGCAGGATTGTTGTAAAGATAAAGTTGGGGGCGGGGAAAGGACATCATCACCTGAGCTCCTTAGCAGAAGGACGGGATGAAAGAGTGAATTAAAATGACTACTGTCTCTACAAGGTGAGTATCTTGAGAATGCCAATTTCCTTCAACTGCGTCCACAAGCTATAATGGGGTGGGGACGTTCCTAGATTTTGCAACTGCAGGAATGACACTGCAAGCTCAGGGACGGCCGAGACTGATGTTATTCTGACAGGATATCATGAGCAAACCAGCTCTGAGAAATCGCAGTAAGCCAAACCGATTATTTAAGGAACAGCAGCTGGCAAGACTGGACATTAACTCTCTGTGTTGAACTTGTGACAGGGAACTCATAGAACCAGAGAAGGTAGCATTCCACATACGCTTCCACACCCTTGGACTTATTGATCCCACATTTGGGGGGAGGGGGCTGGAACGAGGAGTGGCATCTTAATTGCTACCTGTTGGATCAAATTAACCAGTGACATAAACAGTGTAATCCAAAGCAGAGTTACTCCAGGTTAAGCCCATTGACTTCAGTGGGCTTAGACTGGAGCAACTTTGTACAGGATTGCATTGAACATTTTTCCACTGAAACAGACTAGACTGAGATTCTAGCTGTACTGTCAACTAGGCCTAAGCAAATTTCTTCATTTTTTCCCCCCTCTGGAAATATCACTGTTCACCTTAGGGGATATGTCTGAGTATATGTGTACCCTGAGATGTGTATTTTACCCTTTCTCCAAAGAAGCACAGACAAGGAGCGAAAAAATATATTATCTCGTTTCATCCTCATAGCAGCCCCGTAAAGAAGATTAGAGCCCAAACTATATGCTGTTGGGAAGAAGCTGGGGGTAGGATCTCCCTGACTTACATCCCCATCACTAAAACGCAATGGGGGAAAATTAAACAGGGGGTATAATATCACTATATGTAGCTTTTCTCTCCCTCTCGGCCATCAGCCAATGAAGCAGAGTTGGAAGTGGGCAAACACTGATGCCAATTCAATAATTCCAAGTATCTTTTCCCCCCAGATTCAGGTGGGTAGCAGCAGGGGTCATTTCGTAGAAAAAGAGGTGCAGGAGCTCATTAGCATAACTCATCTGCATAACTCATTTGCATATGCCACACCCCCTAACATACTGGAAGTGTGTCAGAAGGCAACACCCACCCCTCAGGCTCCACTCCACAGGTGGGTGAAACTGACTTGCTCTTCCTCCATTCCTTTCCCCATCCAATACTTTGTGCAATAAAAATAAGCGTAAAGAACACACCCTCATTCTCTTCCTGCTCCCTTGAAACCACCAGGTTTCAAGTAGACTTGAGATACCCAGGACATGTGCACCACCCATCCCTTTCCCTTCCCCTCCCCACAACAAGACACCCTGTGAGGTCGGTGGGGCTGAGAGAGGTCTTTGGAGAACTGCTCATGAGAGAACAGCTCTGAGAGAACTTGTGACTGGCCCAAGGTCACACCAGCAGCTGCATGTGGAGGAGTGGGGAATCAAACCCGGTTCTCCCAAATTAGAGTCCAACTCCTGACCACTACACCAAACTGATAAGGTGGAAGCTGCTGAAGGGTTGGTGAAATTTCTCCAGTACTTCTGTGCCATGTGCCCAGATAAAAAATGGTATACTTAGAAAATTTATATGCCACCTTGAGCAAGTCTCTGGAAAAGCAGCACACAGTCATAAAAGGAACAATGATAAAATTATCAATATTAAAACAAAACATTAAAAACAATAAAGACCCTAGCAGGGCTTTCCCCGGGGCGCTGCGCCTCTGCACTGCTCGGGGAAGCCGAGGAGGGGGCGGGGCTTGGTCATGTGCCCGCCCCCTGGGCTCCTCGCTCCTGGAGCTGCGCTCCTGTGCGCTCCCACTCCAGGGGACCCCTGGGTAGCAGTGTTGGTCTAAAGCAATAGAACAAATGCCAGCATACCAAGTCACTCACTATCAGTAACATGTAGTTGAATAATAACAATGTCTGAGTCCAGTGGAACTTTTAAGACCAACTTCATGGCTTCAAGAGGGAATTTATGGCTTCAAGAGGGAATTGGATAGGCATATGGAGCAGAGGTCCATCAGTGGCTATTAGCCACAAGATAGAGATAGGAACTCTCAGTCTGGGGCAAGTGTTGCTCTGTATTCTTGGTGCTTGGGGCGGGGGGGGGGCAACAGTGGGAGGGCATCTAGTGTCCTGGCCGCACTGCTGGACCTCCTGAGGGCACCTGGTGTTTTTGGCCACTGCGTGACACAGAGTGTTGGACTGGATGGGCCATTGGCCTGATCCAACACTGGCTTCTCTTATGTTCTTATTAACAAAGTTGAACTCTGGGTATCATCACATCTGAAGAAGTGCGCGTGCCCATGGAAGCTTATACCCAGAATTTAACTTTGCTGGTCTTAAAGGTGCCACTGGATTCAAACTTCGTTCTTTTTCAACTACGCATTACTGATAGTGAGTGACTTGGCCCAATGTCACCCAGCAAGATTCCTTGCTGGGAGCTGACCCACATTATGCCACAAATGGAATTATTCCATATATAAGACAATAGGCTTAGAAAGGTTTAACACTACTTAGAACTCCACTGCAAGCGGCATGAAGGGACCGTTCCATTAAATCAGCGGAGGAGGAGGAGGAGGAGGAGTCTGTGTCATGCGGTATTCTGCAATGGGCAAAATTTCCTTTGCAGAACAATCAACCTGGACAATTTCACTCCCAGGTAACAGCAGGAGGGCTGGAGCTCATTCTGCATACACGCTACAGTCCCATCCCAGACCAGGAACCACACACACTGAAGACAACATGCAAGTCATGCGTGCCTTCGGAACTGTTCCTAGCCTGGGGCCCATGAGCACCACCCTGCAAGCAGTGTTCCCTCTAAGCTGAGTTAGTGTGAGTTAGCTCACCGTTTTTTAGCCTCCAGCTCACACATTTTTTGTCTTACCTCAGGAAGGATAGCTGCAGAGCAAATTAATTTATGCAGTAGCCAAATCACCTGCTCACAACTTTAATGCCCAGTAGCTCACAAAGTAGAATTTTTGCTCACAGGGCTCCATAGCTTAGAGGGAACATTGCCTGCAAGCTCCATCTTGTGGAATAGTTAGATAATGATTCGAATCCAGTAGCATCTTAGAGACCAACCTAAGGTACCTCTGGACTCGAATCTAACTGTTCTACAGCAGTCCAACACAGCTGCCCCGTGAAACTACCCTGTGGACATGGACTCTAAGCTGAATACTGCGGTCTAGCAACTATATTGTGTTTATCTGTCTATCCATATAACGGCGGGAGTGCCCTGTGGCACGTCAAAAACCCACAAAAGCTGACATTACAATAAATCGATTAGTCTTTAAGGCACGAGAGACCTTTCTTACGTTTCAGCATGGACAGCTTCAAGAGGGAACTGGATAAACATACGGAACAGAAGTCCATCAGTGGCTATTAGCCACAAGATACAGACAGGAACTCTCAGTCTGGGGCAAGTGATGCTCTGGATTCTTGGTGCTTGGGGAGGGGGGCAACAGTGGGAGGGCTTCTAGTGTCCTAGCCCCACTGCTGGACCTTCTGAGGGCGCCTGGTGTTTTTGGCCACTGTGTGACACAGAGTGTTGGACTGGATGGGCCACTGGCCTGATCCAACATTGGCTTCTCTTATGTTCTTATGTTCTGCTGTGGATTTACAGAGCTACCCCACTGGAACTGGTACCACATAAAGAAATCGGGACTGCATCCAGGAGGGTAATCAGTATGTCAAGTATACTTCCTCAGTTAAGTTAAAATGTAGAAAATGGGGAGATAAACAGCTCAAAGAGAATTACTGGTCAAAACTCTGTTATTTACTTCATTTACCCTTCTGACTTTCTCCCCAGTGAGAACCCAAAGTGGTTTACATCGTTCTCCTCACCTCCATTTGATCCTCACAACAGTCCTGTGAAGTAGGTTAGGCTGAGAAGGTGTGATCAGCCCAAGATCAGCCAGCAAGTTTCCAAGGCAGAATGAGGATTCGAACCTGGGTCTCTCAGATACTAATCCTACTAACTACTAGACTACCCTGGCTTCTCACATACATTGGCCTCTGGAGATTCTCAGCCTCAATTATTCTTTTTCGGAGACTGGGATTTCCCCTTTTGGGATTTGTGCTTTGGCTATTCCTTTACCCCTGGAGTCACTTGAACCAGTTTTGGCAGAGGATCAGATATGTGGAGGCAGTTGAGATCGTAACTCTAAAACTGGGCCAAAGTGGGAGTTGAAGTGGTATCAGTCAGGAACATATCTGTAGTAGCCAGGAACGTATCTATTGCAGAATGTCAGATGGATTTACTTGTCAACAATAAGAGCCTTATACTGCCAGACTATTGCTCCACCTAGCCAATAACATTTCACAGAATCAGGACCATAGAGTTGGAAGGGACCTCCACGGTCATCTAGTCCAACCCCCTGCACAATGCAGGAAATTCACAAATATCTCCCCCTCCACACCCTCAGTGACTGCTGATCCACGCTCAGAAGATGACAAAAAGCCTCCAGGATCCCTGGCCAAACTGGCCTGGAGGAAAATGCCTTCCTGACCCCAAAGTGGCAATTGGCATTTCCCTGGGCGTGCAAGAAAGGGCCACAAGAACAGAGCACTGAGGCAACTTTTCCTGCCCTCCCTCTCATGATCTGCCTAAATTCACAGAATCAGCACTGCTGTCAGATGGCCATCTAGCCTCTGTTTGAAAACCTCCAAAGAAGGAGAGCCCCCCCGCCTCCCGAGGAAACCTGTTCCACTGAGGAACCGCTGTCAGCAGCTCTTCAGAGTCTCTTGTTTCTTTCAGCTGGGGTTACCAGGGTCCTCAAAAGTACAAAGCACAGGTTTAGCTGCTGGCCTCTGCTGCCTCCTATCAAGGGCTCACCTATCCTGGACTAGGTTAGTGGTTGTCCTTCCATATGCCACATTATCCTTCTACAACCTGACCTCCAAATACTGGATTATGTCGACCGGTAGCAAAAGGGGGAAATTATTACAAAAAAGATAGATTGGATTAGAATTTGCCTAGATTCATTGGGCCAGAAGGGGCCTGAAAGAAATCAAACCTGCAAGGCAGAATTAGTCCCATATCAGCCACAAAGATGACAGTACTAGTTTTTTTATTATCTTTGCTCGGTTGGAATAATTTATTCAGTTTCTTCTAGCCCCAGGGAAGGACAAGGAGCTAAGTAGAGCAATGAAACCATTCCTATTGGACCCCTTTCTGGCTTTCCAGATTTCACCAAGTACCGCTCACCTAATTTTCACATCCACCTTCACAATCTTCTTGCTTTAAAGAGAAGAACTGAAGCCGAGAGATTCTCCAGATGTTAAAATTCACTCTCCATCCTGCTCTTCCAACAGACCAGATGTGGAAGCACACGATACAGAGGGTTCTATGCCACAGGAGTGCGAACAGAGCTTCCCCTGCAATTAGATGTGGCCGAATGGCATGCTGCCTCCCCTCCCCAACGCCACCATTCTTAAGGCGGCTTTTCCAACCCCACATGGAAAGGATATTGCTGATGTAGTTGGTGCAGGAACTGCTCAGTGGGCAGGAACAGCGAGTGGGTGAGGATGACGTCATCTAGAAGCAGGTCTAAGAGAAGAAAAGAAGGGGGAGGGAGAGAGAGAAAGATTATCCAGCTGTCCCACCCTGAACAGCAATAAGGACAAGAAACTAGCAACTTTACTTGAGTGTTGTAAAGGGCTGGGTCACGCAGCCAAACCACGCGAACCCTCTCATTGCACACAGCTGGAACACACCCGGAGCAACTGAGTTTTTAAAGCCACCACCTCCTGCATGCTTGCACTGAGGGCAGAAAATGGGAGCAGAGCCAGGGGTCATTTTGCAGAAAAAGAGGTGCAGGAGCTCATTAGCATAACTCATTTGCATAACTCATTTGCATATGCCACACCTGCTAACATACCGGAAGTGTGTCAGAAGGCAACCCCCACCCCTCAGGCTCCACTCCACAGGTGAGTGAAACTGACCTGCTCTTCCTCCATTCCCTTCCCCATCCAATACTTGGTGCAATCAAAATAAGCGTAAAGAACACACCCTCATTCTCTTCCTGCTCCCTTGAAACCACCAGGTTTCAAGCAGACTTGAGATACCCAGGACATGTGCACCACCCATCGCTTCCCCTTCCCCTTCCCCTTCCCCTTCCCCTTCCCCTCCCCACAACAAGACACCCTGTGAGGTAGGTGGTGCTGAGAGAGGTCTTTTGAGAACTGCTCATGAGAGAACAGCTCTGAGAGAACTTGTGACTGGCCCAAGGTCACACCAGCAGCTGCATGTGGAGGAGTGGGGAATCAAACCCGGTTCTCCCAGATTAGAGTCCAACTCCTGACCACTACACCAAACTGATGGGGTGGAAGCTGCTGAAGGTTGGTGAAATTTCTCCAGTACTTATGTGCCATGTGCCCAGATAAAAAATGGTATACTTAGAAAATTTATACGCCACTTTGAGCAAGTCTCTGGAAAAGCAGCACACAGTCATAAAAGGAACAATGATAAAATGATCAATATTAAAACAAAACATTAAAAACAATAAAGACCCTAGCAGGGCTTTCCCCGGGGCGCTGCGCCTCTGCACTGTTCGGGGAAGCCGAGGAGGGGGCGGGGCTTGGTCATGAGCCCGCCCCCTGGGCTCCTTACTCCCGGAGTTGCGCTCCTGTGCGCTCCTGCTCCAACAGACCCCTGCAGAGCGCTAAGCTTTGCCTCAAACAACAGGGCAGCGAAGACCCCCAACTAGACCTGTTACCTTGCACCATCAAAGCCAGGACCTGATCCGAGCCAAGGTTCACTGGAACCCAGAGATATTTCCAATGCTCTGCCCCAGATGTGGAAGACGAGGAAGGTAAAAAGACACCAAATGTCTCTGAATGGGCACAGAGATTGTCTTTGCAACACCAAAGGGTCTACCATAATAAGCTGCAACATATTTCTCGGACTTTTGTTTTGTTTTGCTATAATATTCCCTCTGGAATGAGCCGCAACCCCCCCCCCCCCCACCATGCCTCTAATGCATTAAGCACAACCTTAATCATCCCAACTTTTTTTTAAAAAAAAAAACAATTATTATTAAATAAATATAAAACAATTGATACATAGAATCCCAAACACATTAATAATATTCTTGATATTCTATTCAGCATATCTTAAAACTTAACTACTTAAAACTCTTAACATGTTTTCTAATAATACAGTTTCATCCCTTCCTAGATCATCACATCTCTTGCTGTTTTACTTTTATTATTTTCTAAAGTACTAACAGCAGTCATTTTATAGCTAATGCAGCAAGTCACCAATCAAAGCCACAGGGTCGCATAGGACACCAAGCTTTTTAAGCCTGCGGGCTTTTGGAAAACAGACCCAGAGTGGCGGGCGCAACCACAAAACAGCTGTCGCCGCTTACCACCAGCCACAACGAGGATTATCGGGCCCTAGTGGCAGCTGCCGCCAAAGCAACATTTGAACCAATCTGCACAGCCAGTCAAATCTCCAGTGGCCAATCAGAAGTCTTGCTAGGCAAAAGCTCCAGTAATTGTTGGGTGTCAGGAAAGGTATTGGTGGGTACCATGGTGCTGACATCACTTCCAGACACGTGGGAAGTGACATCGTTATGTTGTCCGCAAGGGCCCGCACCCACTTAGTAAGTCTCTCACCATTTGACAGACTGTGCCTGGTAACTCAATGTACCATATAATTTGCCCGGTGAAGCTGCCATTTTCTCCAGGGGAGCTCATTTCTATAGCCTAGAGATGTTACAGCGCTGAGAAAACACCACCATCTGGAGGTTGGTAACCAGGTGGCCATTAGTTAGGGTTGCCAGGTCCCTCTGAACAACCAGTGGGGGATGAGGAGGCACTTACTGGGAGTAGGGAGGAATGCCCGACATTTCAGCAACTTGCTTCTGTGGCCCGGAAGTGACGTAGGCACGTCAGGGCGGATGCTGTGCTTTTTGGGCAAAACTCTATGGTAGAATTGACTTCTATGGTAGAATTAACTTCTACCATAGAGGTTTTGCCCAAAAACTAGAGAGTCGCTACTGACATGCCTAAGTCACTTCTGGGTCACTGAAATGCTGGACATTCCTCCCTTTTGGGGGGGGGGGGTGAGTAATTCCCCCTGCTGGTCAGCTGGCCGCCTGTGGAGAGGTGGGGTCTGGCATCCTTACTAGTATTACCACATCTCATGACAGCTGTGGGAAGAGGGGCCTTAATCATCTGGCCTTAATCCACTGCCAGCCAATTTTGCTGGGGAGTGACTGAATTCTAGTATGCTGAGACGCAGGCTGTGATCATACACACTAAGTAATCCATTTTCAATCCACTTTCAAGCTGGATTTTGCCAGTTCACACAGTAAAAATCCAGTTGGAAAGTGCATTGAAGGGGATGGAAAGTGGATTATTGATTGTGTGTGATCGCAGTCATAGAGAAAAATTCTCTTTCTACCCATTCTCTGTACAAAAGTAATAATTCTACAATCCACTCTCAAGTCCCAACTTCGGGTCCACCGAAACCATGCATTGCTTACAGTTCTGCCCAACCTATGGTTACCAGGTCTGGGCAGAGAAATACCTGGAGATTTTGGGGACGCAGCCTGAGGAGGGTGGTGTTTAGGAAGGGGGGGGGGACTTCAGTGGGGTATAATGCCATAAAGTCCACCTTTCAAAGCAGACATTTTCTCTAGGTGAACTGCTATCTGTCGCCTGGAGATCAGTTGTAATCCCAGGAGATCTTCAGCCACCACCTGGAGGCTGGCAACCCCAGTCCCAGTTGTGCTTTAAGAGTTCCATGCTGGAACAGATTACCCAAGGGCATCAGGTGTGATCCAGATCAGGACCATAGTGCATGGGGAGAAGCTGTTTATCCTGCTGGGGAAATGTACATGTACTGATGGACTGCACATACATTTTCCCAACAGGGCAAAAAGTGGCTTTAGGAGCCACTTCAAGCCAGGGAAACAATGCCCCGGGTGTGCATGGGGAGGCTTTGTACACTGCAGTCCTGAATTGGGCACACACACCCCTCCATACACCTGAATCTGCATTCCCAGCACAGAACTCCCAGCCAATGCTCCCTCTAAGCTCTCGTGAGCAAAAATTCTACTTGGTGAGCTACTGGCATTTAAGTTGTGAGGGAGCAATTTGGCTACAGCATAAATTAGTTTGCTCTGGAGCCATCCTTTCTGAGCTAAGACAAAAAATGTGTGAGCCAGAGGCTAAAAAACTGAGCTAGCTCACATTAACTCAGCTCAGAGTTAGTGCTCCCAGCATATGTCTGGTCTACAGGACATGGGACAGCCCCATAAACAACACTATGCCGCAGCCAGTCATCTTTCCAGAGGTCCTTTGGGGCTGGAGCTAGGCGGAGCGGAGCCAGCTCAAGAGTGGGCACTAGGGCAGCCATGGGCTGAATCAGATTCTCTGATCTGATTCAGCCCGCCACCGAATTGTTGCCGAAATTCAGCGGCGGCTTTTAAAGCGGCTGTAGGGGAGGCAGTTTGAGGGAGAGGCTCCAAACTTGCAGGGTAGCTTCTGGGACCTCTCCCCCAAATTACCACCAAGTTTCAAGAAGATTGGACCAGGGGGTCCAATTCTACGGGCCTCCAAACAGGTTGCCCCCATTCCCTCCATTGTTCTCTATGGTGGGAAAAAAGTAACATTTATTCCCACCATAGAGAACAATGGAGGGGATGGGGCAACCTGTTTGGGGCCCCGTAGAATTGGACCCCCTGGTCCAATCTTCTTGAAACTTGGTGGGTATTTCGGGGAGAGGCCCCAGAAGGTACCCTGCAAGTTTGGAGCCTCTCCCTCAAAACCCCTCTCCTCCAGCCCCTCATATACCCTATGAGTTTTTGAAATTGACTTCAATGGCCCATAGGGTATAATAGGGCTGAAACTGACATTCGGCCCGTTATGCTAATGAGTTACGCTAATAAGTCTGCTAATGAGCTCCTGCACCTCTTTTTCTACGAAATGACCCCTGCATCTTTCTAAACCCACGTGTGACTTTCCTCAAATTATGCAGATGGGTGACCGTACATCTCGGCTCCCTCTCTAGACACATGTAGAAAAACGTCGTCTCAGAAGCAGGATTAAAAGGATGAGTAGAAATGTAAATCTGTTCTTCCTCAGTCCGGGTTTCTCATTCTATTCCCTCAGGGAATGCCATGTATTTTCCATATATATCCACGTACACATAACACTTCGTCACAACACCACATCCACCTGGTTCAGCCAAAACATACCAAAGTGTCGCAATGAGATAACAGACAACTATTTTTAAAGGAGGAGAGAAACATGGTCAAGAGCGTTCCTTAAAGCTTCTGCCAAGGCTTGAGGAAAGAGGCACCCCACCCAGGAGGCACCCCGCATCCCGCCCCCCAGACTTTGGGATCTGTGGTTCACAACTCTCCTTTCCAGGAAGGCAGCTCTGCTTTTTCACTGAGCTGTATAATTTAAAAATACATCTCAGAATGCCAAACCCGGAGAAAACACTGCCAAAATGCACATGTACGGACACGAGTTTGTAACATAAAGGACCAAACGGAACGTGACGTGGGAGACATGAGGAGCATCTCCTGACACGTTTGGGTTCGTTTGTTTTTTTGTTTTCGCTTTTCACTTCACATGCAGCCGCAGAGGAGATTCCAATTTGATCAAAACGGTGAGGAAAGGAGAAAGGGTCTTTCACCCTTGACTCCCGTGCCATTTTCTTGATCCCCCACCCCGGTGAGGAGAAAAGCAGCTGAGAGGAAATTTTGAGCTGGACAGCTAGGGATGCCAGCCTCCAGGTGGGGCCTGGGGATCCCCTGGAATTAGATCTCATCTTCAGACTACCGAGATCAGTTCCTCAGGAGAAAATGGATGCTTTGGAGGGTGGACTCTAGAGTACTTATACCCCATGGAGGTCCCTGTCCTCTCCAGGTTCCATCCCCAAATCTCCAGGAGTTTCCCAGCCTGGATCTGGCAACCTTACCTCCCCACCCCCCCCACTGGTGGCCAGTGGGGGACCTGGCAACCCTAAAACAGCCCACAGGGAAAGGGTTGTGTGCCCCCCCTTCTCCTGCTACTTCCCTGTGCGGGGAGAAATATCAACTGTGGGTGCATTAAAGTAACCACCGAAACCATGAGGAGACACTCCCTGCGGAGAACACTCCCCATGTCAAATCTGGCCCTAAATCAAACAATGAATGTGTCAGCTACACACACACACACACACACACACACACAGTCACAATCCATCTACAAGCATTTCATAATATCCCCCCGAGCATCCATTCCCGTTAATACGAAGCCTTTGTACCACTCCCTCACGATCACAAAATCAAAGCCCCATTTACGTTTCGTACCTCCCACCCCCTTCAGCACCGTGCTGATCTACAAAAGACAGAAAATCGTTTGGTTCTTAATTTGAAAGGGGAACCCTGCCTATAATCAAGTTATTTCTGTTGTGAGATGTGAATAATCGGTCTTAACTGCTTATTCCCTAAAGTGGCTCAGGGGGAAGAGCTGATAATAACTGAACAGGAAATTTTATATTATTTTTTGGCCCGCTTCTCCCCAGAATGCTGGTTCTTTTATGTTTTTAACACCACTGTCATACAAATAGGCTAATATAACAGATGGACATTATCAGAAACCAAGTTAATGGTTTGGATCCTGTGGTAAATCTCCACAGAGGGACGGGGTTATCATCAGCGGATCCGGGCTTTCCTCTACAGCCCTAAATTCCTGCTGAGATACTGCTCCTGGGGGGAACCTCCCAGAAACAGGATGGAGACAACCTCCTTCCATGAGCAGAAATTTCCTGCAAGATCCAACTCTTTGCGTAAGAAAAGCCTTAATCTTGATATCTTCACGCTTTCAAAAGCAACATTTTCTGTCTTTTTGAGGGGAGATAACCACACACTCACTCTGAAGCTGAGCCCTTGATACTTAGAAGCCAACATGCTGTACATGTTAGAGCAGGGGTGTCAAACATGCGGCCCGAGGGCCAGATCAGGCCCACAGTGGAACTGTTACTGGCTGTTTCCTGCTTCCTTTTCTAGTTCTGCTGCCGCTGCTATTCTGCATCTTGCTTTACCAGACTCTCCGTCGCACAGGAGAGATAGACAGACAAGCCTCTCCTGTGTGACTGAGTCTGGTAAAGCACTGGCTGAGTGTCCTCCCCCTCTTCCTCCCAGGGGAGGGAGGGAACCAGCCAAAGCTCGCTTCCTGGCCAGGCTGCCTCAATTGTATACAAAGGGAAGCCTTTCTTTCCTTCCACTGGCTGAGGCTCTTCGAGGGAGGGAGGGAGGGAGGGAGGGAGGGAGAGTTTGTTTTGCTGGGCTGCCTCAATTGCACGGGAGAAATACCAGGCACCTTTAATACCACCAACAAAGGTTTGGTCAAGGTATGAGCTTTTGTGTGCCTTGCTAGAGTGTGTTTGTTTTCTGTTGGGCTCCTTATGCTGTGTGTTTTGTTGGGCTCCTTATGCCAGGGCTATCCTGGGTGCAACTGGGTTCCCTCCCCCTTTTCACTGAATTCATGCCCTCATGATCCAGTCTTTCTCAGTAAGAAAGCAATGTGAATTATTTTAGAGGAGGAAAACCAACAAGCCAGTGAGGCGGATTAGGCTGAGAGTGTGTGTCCAGACCAAGTTCACCCAGGACATTTCCTTTGTAGGAAGTTGTAGTTATTTCTCTGGGGAAGATTATAGTTTTGTAGACACACAACCAGCCCTCAGTCTGTGTCAGGATGCCTTCTCATGTTCTTGACCAGAATATGAAGCTACTTATGTACAAAAGCTCACAATGCCCAGCCATTTCATGCTTTCCCCTGGGTCCTAGGCTCAGGACACTAAGCATGAGATTTCTGTAATGAATGTCAATAAATCAAAATTAGTTTTGCAGCTTACAGATACACACCTGAACAGCATATTCAAGTGCTACAGCACAGACATTTTGATGCAATAATTCAGAGCAGAAGTGTCAGTTATCAGAGACTGTTAAATAGACAAAATATTGCAAGAGTACTAGTGTTTTAATAGGGCTGCCAGGTCCCCTGGGGGGGGGGGATGTTTCTTGCTGAAAGGGCCCCCAATCTGCCGGTCCAGATCAGGCTGGGAGGGGAAACCCCACCCCCAAACTGCCTGGTTTGGGCTGACGTGCCCGGTGCCGGCTGACACTCTAGCAATGAGCCTGAAAACTCTATGGTACCATAGCGTTTTCCAGGCTGATTTTTAGAGTGTTGGCTGGCGACATGCCCAATGCGATGACATCACTTCTGGGTGACATCATCACGCCGCACATGCACGAATGTCCCGGGCTGGAACCAACTCTCCCCCACTGCGCCAAGTGAGTGACTTGGCAACCCTATGTTTTAAGCATGTTTTATTTAAAGTTTTTTTTAAAAAAATCTTTAATTGTGTTTGTCTGTGTCCTTTATAAAGTTTCTATCTCTGCTACCTGGCATTACATTTTATGGCACACATGGCCCAGCTCAGGAAGGTCTCATTTATGTCAGATCCGGCCCTCATAACAAATGAATTCGGCACCCCTGTGTTAGAGTATCAGATCAGGATCTGGAAGAAGCGGGTTTGAATCCTTCCATTCTGTTATGGAGGCTTGCTGGGTGACTTTGGGCCAGTCACACACTCACATCCTAACCTACTTTATAGGGTTGTTGTGAGGTAGGGTTGCCAGGTCCCCTCTGGATAACAGCAGGGGGGGTAGGGTTGCCAGATCCAGGTTGGGAGATTCCTGGAGATTTGGGGATGGACACTGGGGAGACCAGAAACCTCAGGTGGGATACAGTGCCACATTGTCTACCCCCCAAAGAAGCCATTTTTTCCCAAAGGACCTGATCTCTACAGTCTGGAGACGAGCTGTAATTCCAAGGGGACCCCAGGTCTCACCTGGAGGCTGGCATCCTTATTGTGAAGGTAAAGAAGACTGATGTCAAACCAACTCAGGTATTCATTGGGGGGGGGAGGCGGGGATTAATTATGTAAATAAATCCATTAATTAAAAATTCATCTACCTACTTGTGATGTAAGCTGCTTTGGGTCTCCAATGGGGTAAAAGGCGGGATATTAATGAAGTAAATAAATAAATAAAATAAAAATACTTCTGCCCACTTGAGATGTAATCTGCTTTGGGTCTCCCTATTTGGGCCAGGGGAGCAGAGGGCACTTCTTAAAAAAATGGTCTCCAAGTCTGAATTTAAAAACAAGGGATAAGAGCCCTCTTAAGGCATGCCTTAAACCAGATTAATGTATCACGACTTTTGCAACTACAATAGAAAATCTAAAGCAGGAGTGGCCAAATTGTGGCGCGGGAGCCACATGCGGCTCTTTCACACATGTTTTGCGGCTCCTGGCAGGGTGGCTGGGAAAGTGAAGGGGAGGCAGTCTTCCTTTCCCCAGCCAGTGTTCCCCTCCCTGGGTAGGCTTGTGGTGGGCAGAGAGCAGAGAAAGAAAGCAACTTTAATTTTAAACGTGTTCTCCAAGCCTCCACCCCCCTGGCCGGCTTGGAGAAAGCATTTCTCTCTCTAAATACCATCAACAATATCTGTTTTTACTCCTTTGTTTTTATTTCTGGCAGTCTGATTTCATGCTAACGTTAATAAAAAGCAAATTTGCATATTTTCCAGTAAAAATGTGTGTAGTTTTTGTTCATGTTTTGCAGCTCTCAGACATCTGATGTTACTTTAATGTGGCTCTTATGTTAAGCAAGTTTGGCCACCCCTGGTCTAAAGAGTTCTTTAAAAAATTCAAATATCTTCCTTGTATTAGGAGTGGTTCCAGGTTCCTCACCACCACGCCTCCCCAGGCCCTTCCTAGGCCCGCCCGCTGCAGCTGCCGCTTCTCCCCCCCCCCCCCGCCTGGCCACTCCTGCCTCCTTCCCTCCATCCCTCCCTCCGTCCAGGGGCCAGCTGGGCAAATGCCCAGCGTGGTGGCGTCACTTGGGCATGTTGCCGGGGCGACGCTCTAGCAATCGCCCCGAAACTCTATGGCACCATAGAGTTTCAGGGCGATTGCCAGAGTGCCGCCCTGGCAACGTGCCCAGCGTGATGGTGTCACTTCCGGGTGATGCTATCACGCTGGGCATTTGCCCAGCTGGACGGAGGGAGGGAGGGATGGAGGCAGGAGTGGCCAGGCGGCAGGGGGGAGAGGCAACGGCGGCGACATGGTCCCGGCGTGTACGCGCACTTCACACACACGCGCGCAAGAGCCCCCGGGCCCCCCCAGGGATTTTAAAACTCGATGCCCCTGGTTCCAGGTGAGGTGCGGGGACCGTTCGCCACGAAGGACCAGCAACTACCTGAGCAGCAGTCGATTAGTAGCATCCAGGTACCTGGCAGATGAGGGAAGAACACCCAAGCTCCCAGGAGCCCACATCTTTGTGTAAGTAATCTTAGCCACGCCATACGGCTACATGCCACAGGGAGAGAAAACAGACTTTAAAAAGCCCCACGATGAAATGGAGAACAGTCCCCCCTCACTGAAAAACCGAGATGAGTCTTCTGACAAAGGGAAACCACACAGCTTAAAATCTGTTCAAAGTTTATAGTACCTTAGTGTACGTCAGACAAGGATCAAATGAGGGGGAATTAAATGGCTCTAAAATAGGGGATACAAGAGGGGGAATATTTCTATAAGTAGGGAATCAAAAGGATGCTCGTTTTTTTTCAATTAGAATGGTAGACCGAGAGGACGAAATAGACAAAACGGAACACTCAAAATTACAATGGCTGTTTCGTTGGGCTTTATTCAGCAGAAATATTCTGAAATAACATCCGTACACTCCTTGGGAAAGAAAAGATAGCTTGAACACTAATTTGGGAGGGCAACACAATGTCCTCCAGGCCCCGTTTAGACAAGCAAAACTGGGAGACCAAGGACTAGAGCCAGCAATGTGAGAATGGACATGAAAACACATTTAGTGCTGCACGTTCTTAGACAAACGTTGTATGTGTCAGTGAGCGCTGCCATGGTTCTGTTGCAGGCATGTCAATAATTCTGTTGCAAACAGATCAGTTACCACTGCCAATGGTTTCTATTGCCTTTCCTGATGGTCATTTAACATTGCCTTTGTTTTGGGTTCCATACCTGCTGCATCGGTAGAGTGACTCCCACCGCAGGAATGTACTTCTTGCTCACTTCACGCATGCTTGCTGCTTATTAGCTTTTACTCGCTTTTATCTCTCTTTCGCTCCTTGTTAGCTCACGGCCTTGAGCTGGAATCTTCCTGCTACATGTTATTTTATTCACAGGTGCAAATTGCTCCTTTGCTTGATTTTACCCTTGGGAACATCCGCCCCACAGATCCTAACAGTGTCTTTGCTTGGGAACCTAATTTGCCGCACTTTCCTTGGAAACAGTGGGCCAGTATATTTGGGCGCCAATAATTCTCCCAATTGATTGGTGAAAGTCGAGGGGGGGCTTATTTCATATCAGGTATAATTGTAGTTGTATTACTACGCTTGGGCATTACTAACAGAAGAAGTGTATTTGACCAACCAGATCTTTTCTGCAAATAAAGGACTTTCTGTTTAAGGAGACCTGTTGTGGACTACATCTATTGGCACAATCCCACATATATATGTCTTGCTGAACCCAAACGCTGGCCATGTGCTCCTGTAATGGCGGCAGCCACACAGTCCGAGCACATGGCCAGGAAAACTACCTGAGCTTGAGTCCAGGTAACAATAGAGGACCAGGATCCTGGTTATTCCCCTATCAGAGGCTCTGAATATTCAAATGTACCAACTAGAGTCTCTGGCAGGAAAGGTCTCCTATCACGGTGTATGGGCGAGGTTGGGGGCGAGGCTTACCTGTGCATATAAGCCGACCCCCAACCCACACCAGGTATCCTCGAACTGACCACCTAATAAAGAGCTATGCCAAAAATCACTTCACCGGCCTCCCGAGTTCAGTACTTTTCAAGCACTATCCCGTTTGCCAAAGCAATAGCCCAAGATATACTACAGTATTCGGTAATGACTTGCACAATATCTCCCACAAGTGGAAATGCAAGTCAGGATGCAATACATTTAATGCAGCACAAGCTGTCACAGAGATACACTTCTACGTGTGCAAGCATTGTGGCATGCATAAACATCCTTAGCCAGATCCAACCCAGTGAGCAGAAGTCAGGGAGAGCTGGGATAAAAAGCGGTGAGCTCCGCTCATTGATTCACCACTAACTAATGACATGTCAGAATTTTAAAGTACTTCCACACTGGATCGGGCGTTGAAATCTTGTTCAAAGCCTGAAAAAAATCCAGTTTATTTTTGTCATGCAAAATTTGCAGCAAGAAATCTCCTCCATAACTAGCCATTAAGACCAGGCATATATGCAGAAAAATGGAACGGGGCTTCCTTCCCCCCTATTCTCTCACGCCATGGAAGCTCGCTGGGCGACCAGCCTGTGCTGAGAATCACTTACTGGTGATCCCCGGCCCAAAAGACATGTGGCTGTCCTCAACCAGGGCCAGGGCTTTTCCAGCACTGGCTCCTGCCTGGTGGAGCTCTCTGCCAAATAATATCTGCACCCTGCACGACCCAGTGCAGTTCCGCAGGGCTTCCAAGGCAGAGATGTTCTGCCAGGCCTTTGGTTGAGGACAGTGGTGGGTATCATCTTGGCTGGCATGCCCCCTCCCCCCCCTTTTCAACTATGCTCTCCCCACCGTTCCTATGAGGCGGAGACATAATCTGGAATCTGATGTATCAATGCCATCTGTGAATTGTTTTTAATTAGTTTATGTAAATTATAGGGATGGTTTTAACATAGTGTGTATCTTCTTGTTGTTGCTCGTCACTCAAAGCGTTGAGTACTCAGGGACTGAGCAATTTAAACACATCTAAATTATAAATAAATAAATACTCTCTGAGCCTAACCTACCTTACAGGGCTGTTGAGAGGATAAAGTGGGAGGAGGGGGATGGTGTAAGCCGCTTTGGGTTCCTCAATAAACAAATAAGTGTTGGATGGCCCAGTTGGGATTTCCAGAACAGATCTAAGCTTCCAGAACACTAGTTACATTTACTGTTAAGAAACTGCCTTGTGCTGTTCATTGATACGATCCACTCTGACAGGGAGCAGTTCTCTTGCCTGCTGAAACAAAGCATGTATGACTGGAATCAGTGCGTATTCTTCTCTTGTTTATCCCTGCCTCCCCTTCTCTCTCCACCTCATGTGGTCTTCCATTTGTCAGATTTCATAACTGTAAGTTCCTGGGGGCAGAGTCCTTTCATATTGCTCTGCAAAGGACTACGCACATTGATGGCGGTATACAAATCACAGTAATCCTGACGATACAGACATGTTTTGGGTAGAACTATTATTAATATTTATGCCTGGCTTTTCAGACAGTTGTCTCCCGGCAGAGGCAGTCAGTCAGTCTGAAGAATTTTGTTGTCCCAAGAAAACCACGCTCATCCTCTCCTGGACATGTGCTGCTGCCTGGACCCATTCAATGGGTATGCAAAGGCTCAGTAGGGGATTGCATCCATCCGGGCACCTACAGAGTACCATATTATTTTATTGTTCCCTTCACTTATCCCCTGCCTTCCTCCACAATGGGAACACCAAAGCAGCTTATAACACTCTCCTCTCTTCCATTTGAGCCTCACCACAACCCTGTGAGGAAAGTTAAGCTAATGAATAGCCAGGAGATCCAAAGACTGTCTGGCAGCCCTGAAACTCGAGCTCTTTGTGTGGCGAGCTAGATTTGTTTTTCGAGCCGAGAGAACTGTAACTGACCCAAGGTCACCCAGCTGGCTTCAAGTGGAGGAGTGGGGAATCGAACCTGGTTCTCCACAGCAGAGCGGAGATTCAAATCAGGGTCTCCCAGACCCTAGTCTAGCACTAATTAATTATCATATGGTAATGGCACTGTGTAATTTAACCAGGAGATTATTATTTTTTAAAAATTATTTTATGTTTGAACAATACAGTTATTAAATTACAATAATAACATTTCAAGAAAAAGAAAAAATATGACAAGAGAAAAAAATACATCTAAGGGAAGATCAAGACCGGCAACAATGTTAATCAACCTACTGAGTAAAAGATAAGTGACAACATGCTAATTAACATTAATTTTCGAGGTAATATCCATACCGTTTTGGTCTTCTACCCGGTTGTTGGGTTTTGGTTTTTTTACAGTATCAAAAGGATAAAACTGAGTGAATGTGAACTGATTGAGGATAGCCAGGAGATCCTAAGACTCTGGCAGCTGGAAGTTCTAACTCTTTAGAGTTATGCACCACTAAGCGTCGAGCTAGACTTGTTCTTTAGACATTTTAGAGGTGGTTTGCCATTGCCTGCCTCTGCATCACAGCCCTGGTATTCCCTGGAGGACGCCCTTCCAATTCCTAGCCACAGCTGACCATGCTTAGCTTCTGAGATCTGACGAGATAAGGCTGGCGTGGGATCAGGTCAGGACAGTCTAACCACTACATCACACCGACTCTCACAGCTGTGGCCCACACTGGTCTCCCCTGGGAAGGGAGAGGGTATAACCACTTTATTCCTCCGTCTTGTGACAGAGCCCCCTTCCCTGGCAAGGCAACAGGACGCCACGAGGGAGACACGGACATCTCATCCTCCTCTCTGCTCCGACAACACTCAGGGAATCAAAAACATGAAATGTGAAGTCGCAACACTCCGCCTCCCCTCCCCACACACAGTGGCAGCCACCGAAGTGGAATGAGGACAAGGGAAGGGAGCAGCTCTTGGGTGTGATTCTGTCATGTCAGGCATTCTGTTTTTCTGCACATTGCCAGCGATGCGAGGAAGAAGAAGAGGGGAGGGACACGGAGCTGCTGCTTATGCCCTGTTTCATCTAAATCTAAACTGAGCCCAATAACATTCCGTTCCTGCTACTGGAGGGTTGTTGTTTTTTTGGCCTGTGCCAGAGACTGAATTTTTAAAAAGCCATGGCTTGGTGGGAGAGCATTTCCTTGGCATATGGAAGGTCCCAGGTTCAATCCCTGGCATGTCCAGTTAACAGGATCTGAGCTGCTGGCATTAAAGCTGTGAGCGAGCAATTTGGCGACTGCATAAATTAGTTCGCTCTGGAGCCATCCTTCCTGAGCCAAGACAAAAATGCGTGAGCCGGAGGCTAAACAACTGTGAGCTAGCTCACACTAACTCAGCTTAGAGGGAACACTGCGGGCAACCCTACCTTAAAGACTGAGAACATTTCTGGCAGGATATGAGCTGTCATGCGTGACTCAAAAAAGCACCAGCCCTGCCACAAATCTTGTTAGTCTTTAAAGTGCTACGAGACGCTTGCTCTTTTCTACTGCCCCATACAGTAGGGGATAAGGTTCACGTGAAAACCTTAGCAGGAAAATCCTATTGGAGTCGTTTCAGTATACGGGGAGGTGGGAGGGCAGGGAAGAGAAAGGAGGTCATCAAAAGCGAGTCATCAAAAGTCAGCAGGCTCCTTAAAAGCCAGCCAGCCTCCCAGACAATCAGAACTGTCTGATGGGAGGGGAGGGGGAAACATAGGGCAAGAGGAAGCAAATTAGCCACTTTTATTATTGCGCCTTTCCAAGCGAGGGGATTCTAATCTGATGCTGACATCCCGGAATAATCCGCTGAAATGCACACAGGCTCCTGTGTCAAGACAAGAACGCCTTAGGGCCAGCCGAATTAATCAGTGTATTGAGGAAGTTGCAGAACAGGGTCTGAGCCAAACCCCCCTGCCCTGCCTTCGGCCTACCGATCTATGAGTTTCCCAAATACAGAGCGAAGGTGCCCATTTAACACTTCCAGAAGCCTGGGACGTAGTGACAGACAGGTAAAAAGGTTTCTCTTGCTAAATACCTATTTATCTACTTGCCATTTCTTGCTTTCGAACTGCTGGGTTGGCAGGAGCGGCAGACAAACCACCGCTAAATCTCAAGCCAAATTTTTACAATACCACAGTGTATTGGCCCTGGTGCATGGGTGGTAGTGGGGGGTTAACAAATGGACTAAAGAATGACAGCTCTGTAAAAGCACTGTGACGACTCTGAACCATCTCTTCACGTGTGCTACGAGTTGCAAGCCAGAAACAGATATGAATTTCTAGATATGAATTTCTGTCCTCAGCCATTTCTACCAGCGGATGCTTCTTTCTGGCTTGGGGCTTTGGTATGTGCGTTTTATGATGTGCATGTATGCGCCATTCAGTGCACGTGTGAATCAGGGAACATTAAGGCTGTAATCAGTAATTTAAACTTTTGGTTCTTTTCATGTTCTCTCTGCAGCAAAGTTTGTGTAGAAGGAGGAGGAGGAGGAGATTGGATTTATACCCCGCCCTTCACTTGGAGCTTACAATTTCCTTTCCCCTCCCCCTCCCCACAACAGACACCCTGTGAGGTAGGTGGGGCTGAGAGAACTCTCTTGAGAACTGTCCTTGAGAGAACAGCCCTGACAGAACTATGGCTTGCCCAAGGTCATCCAGCAGCTGCAAGTGGAGGAGTGGGGAATCAAACCCGGCTCTCCCAGATTAGATTCCACACACTTAACCACTACACCAAACATGGTTCCCATGGGCTGACACCGTTTTTGGCACCTGCCAAGTGCTTTTAAAAAGTGGATGGGGTTGGGTGGGGCTTTTGCCTAGCAGGACTTCTGATTGGCCGTGGAGGATTAAAAGGCATCCCGTTAGAGCTTCTGCCTGAAATGCTGACAAGTTACTATTATATATAACATGACTTTTGAGCTACCGGAAGGTCAGTAGCTCGGCAGTTCGAGACCCGAGTGCCGTGTGACAGAGTGAGCTCCCGTCTCTGGCCCCAGCTCCTGCCAGCCTAGCAGTTCAAAAGAAAGAAAGTGCAAGTAGATAAATAGGTACCACTTTGGTGGGAAGGTAACAGCGTTCCGTGCGCCTTGGCATTTAGTCATGCCGGCCACATGATGACCATGGAGAAGTCTTCGGACAGCACTGGCTCTTCGGCTTGGAAACGGAGATAAGCACTGCCCCTTAGAGCCGGATTCAACTGGCTTTCGAGCAAGGGAAACCTTTACTTTTACCTCCACCTTCTGTGTCAGCCATTTTGTGACTGGTTCTACTTACTGCTGCAGCCATTTTGTGGTTGTGCCCATCATCCTGTATAAGAATTCCAAAGGTGCCTACAGGCTCAAAAAGGTGGCTGAATCCTGGTTTAGAATGTCAGATAATGGATCACTCTTAGTCCTGCTGGATCAGGCCAGTGGTCCATCTAGTCCAGCATCCTGTCTCACACAGTGGCCAACTAGTTCATCTGGAGGGCCAACAACAGGGCACAGAGGCTGAGGAATTACCTTGATGTTGCCTCCATGCCCTGTGAGTCAAAGGATTAGTGCCTCTGAATGTGGAGGTTCCTTTTACTCACCAAGGCTAGTTGCCACTGATAGACTTATCCTCCATGAATCTATCGAATCCCCGTTTAAAGCTGTTTATTCCTGTGGCCATCCCTCCATCCCCTGGCAGCGAATTCCACATTTTAATCACTCTCTGTGTAAAGTAGCATTTCCCTTTGTCCATCTTGAACCTACTGCCCATCAGTTTCATTGGATGCCCTTGATTTCTAGTATTTTGGGAGAGGGAGACAAAGTTCTCTTTCTCAACTCTCTCTACCCCGTAGATAATTTCAGGGGTCTGTTGGGGCCGGAGCGAGGCAGAGCGAAGCTCCGCCAGCTTAGGAGTGGCCACTAGGGCAGCCAGGGGCCGAATCAGATTCTCTGATCTGATTCGGCCCGCTGCCGAATTGCCACCGAAATTCGGCGGCAACTTTAAAAGCGACTGGAGGGGAGGGGGTTTGAGGGAGAGGCTCCAAACTTGCAGGGTAGCTGCTGGGGCCTCTCCTCGAAATACCCACCAAGTTTCAAGAAGATTGGACCAGGGGGTCCAATTCTACGGGCCCCCAAACAGGTTGCCCCCATTCCCTCCATTGTTCTCTATGGCAGGAAAAAAGTAACACTTTTTCCCACCATAGAGAACAATGGAGGGGATGGGACAACCTGTTTGGGGGCCCGTAGAATTGGACTCCGTGGTCCAATCTTCTTGAAACTTGGTGGGTATTGAGGAGAGGCCCCAGCAGCTACCCTGCAAGTTTGGAGCCTCTCCCTCAAACCCCCTTTCCTCCAGCCCCTCATATACCCTATGAGTTTTTGCCATTGATTTCAATGGCCCATAGGGTATAATGGGGCTGAAACTGACATTCCCTTTCTGACACACTTCTGGTGATGTCAGGGGACGTGGCATATGCTAATGAGTTATGCTAATAAGTTATGATAATGAGCTCCTGCACCTCTTTTCCTACGAAAGGACCCCATAGATAATTTTAGATACCTCTGTCACATCCCCCCTTAGTCGCCCCAGACTCTTCTGCCTTTCCTCATAGGAAAGGTGCTCCAACTCCCTAATCATCTGGGTTGCTTTTCCCAGCTCTGCAATGTCGTTTTTAAAATACAGTGACCGGAACTGGACACAGAACTCCAAACGAGTCAGGGGTCACACTCACAGCAGCACATATAAGAGTACAGCTGGGCTCGATGGGGGAAAACAAGTCTCCCCACCACTAGTGCTCCCTCTAAGCTGAGTTAGTGTGAGCTAGCTCACAGTTCTTTTAGCCTCCAGCTCAGACATTTTTGTCTCAGCTCAGGAAGGGATGGCTCCTGAGCAAAGTAATTTGTGCAGTAGCCAAATGGCTCGCTCACAACTGGAATGCCAGTAGCTCACAAAGTAGAATTTTTGCTCCCAGGACTCCACGGCTCAGTGGGAGTATTGCGCACCACCCTAAAGAGTTTGTCACAGATGGCGCCAGCACGGGAGAGATCCATCCAGCATCTTCTTCCAGAAAGGCAGCTCAGTTGCGGGCGGATACTGGCCACAGTCAAACACCATTCATTCAAGAGAGCTCA
The DNA here is from genome assembly GCA_029233225.1 of Lepidodactylus listeri. NCBI lineage: Eukaryota > Metazoa > Chordata > Lepidosauria > Squamata > Gekkonidae > Lepidodactylus > Lepidodactylus listeri. The sequence goes on along the minus strand of JARCFY010000018.1, from coordinate 15,347,847 downwards.
TCACACGCTGCAGTCCAGCTGGCTTCCTGCCTATTACTGAGCTAAGCCTTAATTAATTGGAAAGAGAAAATGGACCATGGGGAGCCAGGCTGGGGAACTAGAGATTTCCTTCTCCCTTGCGCCAGACAGCACCCCAAGAAAGAGAGGGAAAAGCCTGAAGGAGGCGAGAATCCATGCCAAATTGGCAAGGGCACAGATTCGTAATGGGAAAGAATTGCCTGGGTATTGACGCCCACTTCAAGCCAGCCAGCTCCATCTACGCGCCAGCTTAGCAGCAGCGTTTGACAAGGTGCAGGGGAGAGGGACAAAAGAGCCTCATTCTTAGGGACATCCGTGCTGAACGCTGAGGCACACTTTCCTTCTCTGAAATAAAACGGGCGCCCAGGCCTCATGCTTAGGCCCACAAAGACCTAACTTTTTGAACACGAAAGCTTAAGAACTATGAACCCTAAGAAAAATCCTTCCCCGCAAATTTGTTCTGTCTGACCTACTACAAGGGCAGGAAAGCCCACTGTTTCTCCACATGCAGAGATCAGATCACAGACAATGCACAGACATGGTAGAATTTACTCATTCACAAGTGCAGGCTGATGGAAGGTGGGGAGGCCAGAGCAAGCATTCATGCAGAGATGCAGCAATCAGGGCCCCCCCCCCCCCCGGTGGGTACATACGTTGGGTCTACAATAACATGGCAGATTAGCCATTTTCCTCCAAGCACATTCTTGGAGAAGGTGCAGGCTTTGGAGAGAAACAATGATCCAGGAGACATACTCCCAACAAAAAGTTTGGGAAAGAAAGGGTCAGGAATGGCTCCTTCCTTCCTTCCTTCCTCAGATATTTGATTTTGGCTCACTAAAAATACATAACAGCAGTGTGTGCCACCCTTGATCCTCCTAATACGCATGGACACCATTTTTATGGGAACTGGGAAACACACACGTTTTCCAGCTTTGGTACACTCGAACGGTATACTGGCATTTTGAAGGTACCCGTTCACAGATTCCAAATCTGTACGCATAATGGGATAATACATGCATGTTTGCACAAAATGATCGACGTGCACATTGGAAGGGTTGCAGGTAGCACCCTCTCCTTTTGTACATGTTATGCACAGTCACCAAAAAAATATCAGACATCTGAAATGCTGTTTTGCAGCGTGGCCTTGCAGCTTTCTGAAGTCTTACTGTCTTGAAAGGACTCCGGCTGCTCTGTTGGGTGTTCCAGGCTTATAGCGCTGACGCTTCAGCGTGCCCTGGGTTTGGTGATTACTGTTTTATGAGAATGTTGTTTTACATTCACTTTCATTGGGATAAAGCGGGAAAGAAATGATTCCAATAAAATGGGTCGATAAATCTCATTCACCACCAACAAGGCTGGGGATACTGTTCAGCATCTCATACCAGAAGGAGTCAAGCAGCAAGTGTCAACCAAGGGAGGCCCCCTTTCATATATCAAGGCCCAAGCAACTGCCCGCCCCAGCCAACCACTGATACCAGGTCTGGTTACAAGGCTTCCGGTGGATTCTTTAATTCTACAGCAAGCCCATCTTCTCTTGCTCTGTCCATACATCCTTATACATGGATTCTGTGGACTCCCCCTTCTTGATTACACATCCTATCATTTTCTCACCCTAAAGTCTCCATCAAAGAATGCAGCTGGGAACAGGAGACACTGGATTTATATTGCAAGGGTGGAAAAGGCGCTTCAAAAGACCAGAGAGAGAAACACCTCTTAACATATTACAGTAATGGGGCAGCCCCAGGGAGCCAGTTTAGTGTCGTGGTTAAGTGCGCGGACTCTAATCTGGGAGAACCGGGTTTGATTCCCCACTCCTCCACTTGCACCTGGCTGGATGACCTTGGGCAGGCCATAGCTCTGTGCCAGCTGTTCTCTCAAGGACAGTTTGGGAAAGAGCTCTCTCGGCCCCACCTACCTCACAGGGTGTCTGTTGTGGGGAGGGGGAGGGAAAAGGAGTTTGTGAGCCGCTCTGAGACTCCAAGTGAGTAGAGGGTGGGATATAAATCCAATCTCTTATTCTTCACCAAGGAACTGGCTGGGAAGGTTTTCCAAAAGGGTGGGCAAACCATAAAACTGGGGGGGGGGGTATGATTTTACTGGCGCATCGCTCTGGATGGTTTGGTCTGGCAGGATTTTGAGACCCAAAACAGGCATGGCGAGATTTCTTTATTGGACTGGCTTCTCTGGGCAAGAGCGTCTGAGACATAAAAGAAGCATATAAAAACCCAGGAAAACACACCTACCCAGTGCCAGGCTGGCACTTCATCATGCCACTGATGAGGTCATCAGAAGGCATGCAGGCAGCAGCTAGACACCCCTCTATCATGCCTGGACCTAGATCTAGCTGAGATACCCCTTCTGAGCAATGCCCCCTTCTAAGCCATGGAGTCTTGTGAGCAAAAATTCTACATTGTGCGCCACTGGCATTCAAGTTGTGAGTGAGCGATTTGGCTCCTGCCTAAATGAGTTTGCTCTGGAGCCATCCTTCCTGAGCTAAGACAAAAATGTGTGAGCCAGAGGCCAAAAAACTGTGAGCTAGCTCACACTAACTCAGCTTAGAGGGAACACTGCTTCTGAGCCATTTGTGCTAACAGGTATTGGGTTTTGTGTTAGCCAAATGTGGCTGGAAAGCAGGATGGAACCGCCACAATAAATGGGCCTCGCAGGATCCCAGATCTGCAACCAGGTCAACATTTCTCCTTTGCATGTAAGGATACCCAGAATGGCCTTGTGCAGACTATACATAACAAATCAGCATTTGGCAAAAGACACCTCCAAATAAATGACATGTTGTATATTCTACCTGCATACCCTTCAATCCCAGGGATGTAAAATATCAGGGAAAACATGGTCACATTCAGATGTCACACAACAAATCTTTGTATGTTGTGACTGGCACAACCACAGTGACACTTGCACGCAAACTTAATTTGTAGAATGTGATTTAAACTGTTTTCTTATTTTAGAAACCTTCAAAGTCCCATTTGCCATGGCATCCAAATGCAAGTAAAACACAAAAGGAACACCCACAAAGAATGCAGAAGCCCTTTCACTTCCCCCCAATTAGGCACCCCAGTTTGGGTCCGCTTTGCACCACCCCTGCACCTCAGCCAGGCCTTTGATAAGCCCTCTGCTTAGGGAATTCGTGCTGGGGTTTTTCCATGTTCAAATACCACTTATTTTTCCAAATGTTTAACATGTTGAATTTAAAAGCATGCACATGAACACTGAGGCACGATGTAGCACACTGCTTACTGAACAAAGTTCATGTCCAGCGGCACCTTTAAGACCAACAAAATTTTATTCCAGGTGTTAAGCTTTTGTGTGCGTGCACACCTCTTGAGATATTCTTTAATACCCTGCAGCTGGTGAGGCTTATTTTGAACTGTTGGTAACATTGGAGGAGTCAAAAGAACAAAGTTGGAGAAGACAATTGTGTATGTGAAGCATTTCTTTAACCAACACACACACTCACACCAATTATCCTCGGGCCTTCTAAACCACTGCAGGACAAGTGCCTGGAAATTAATACAGCACACAGAATGTGGAGGAGAGCCGTGGTACACACATGTGCCCTTTGCCCACTCAGGCAGCGGCCCACAGTGTGAGACGAGAAGTGTTACAAGTAGATGAGCCTGTATTGTCTTCCACGAAAATGGCAAAAGGCATGAGAATACAGAAAAGCTCATCCAGCGCCTTGCTTTTATTTTCAATTATACCCAGGGAGGGGAACACTGGCTGGGGAAGGGAAGACTGCCTCCCCTTCACTTCCCCAGGCACCCTGCCAAGAGCCGCACAACGTGTGTGAAAGAGCCACAGCTTGGCCACCCCCGGCTTAGAGGGAACACTGCGCCTTAACTGAGGTCTGGAGGAGGTGGCCATTAGCCATGTGTTGGCCTGAAGAGCTGAAGGTATCTTCAAGAGAATGGCAACTCCGTAGAGATCTGTAACTTTTACCCAAGCTAAGGAGCTTTTCCTATATTTTACATCTGATAGGGCATGTATAAAGAGAGGGATAGAGGAACTGAGTTTTACCCATTTCTTCTGAATCCCTTGCTCAATCTGGTGCTGTGCTAAAAGTATGCTTGTGAACATGTCCTTTTTAATAAATACTTTATAACTTTGGGTGTTAGTAGTGGTTCTCTGTACCACATAGACCCCCACTGTCTTGGACATGCTCTTTTAAAAGGGAGTGCAGGGGGAAGGCAGGTAGTTGGCACGTGGCTATTCCTCCAGGGGCACACAAGGCAGTAAAACTGTCCCTGTGGTGACCCGATGCTGGGCAGCGGGAGACACAGAGGCAAGGCCTCAGAACTTGGAAGGGAAGCTGGGAGTCCTGACCTGCCCAGTGGGAAATTGCTACTGAGGTCAGGTGGTGGCGGCAGGTTACACACAGAGAGAAAAGTCTCTCCAGGGGTTGAGAGAACCATGGAGGGCACCACACTGCATATACGCGTTGATCAAGTAAAAAGTGTCCTGATGGTTACTCGAGTGGATTTCTTAGCCTCTTAGCTGAGATTAGAGGGTGTTATGGAGAAAAAGAGGGTGATCAAAGACTGGCATGTAACCTCCGTATGGAAAGGTTGTGTTATGTTGGAATGCCACTTCACAGTGGGGGCAGCTGCCACCCTTTGTGTGATGTTTGTTGGTTCCTCAAAAACATCTGGTTAGCCGCTGTAGAAAAGGGAATGATGAACTTGATGGGTGACAAGGTATAGTTAGCGTTGCCAAGTCCCCCCCAGGGGGTGGGGAAATCCCTGCTTGATTGGCCTGCTCCCCACCGGCCCGGATCAGGCCGCCAGGGGGAACCCCACCCCCAAATTGCCAGGCTGCGGAGACGTGCCCGGCACGATGACATCACCCAGTGGTGATGCCATCACATCGGGCACGTTTCCGGGGGGGACCTCTATCATTCGAGGGAAAACTCTATGGTTTTCCCTCGAATGATAGAGGTCCCGCCCCCAACGTGCCCGATGCAATGACGTCACTTTCAAAGCCGGAAGACTCCCGGGAGTAAGGAGGACTCCCCCCGCTTAAAGGGAAGCAAGACTTGGCAACCCTAGTCATAGTTAGCCTAGGGCACCAAAAAAACCTTGGACCAACCATTCAGCTCACTGGGTGACTTTCGACCAATTGCTCCCTCCGACCAAACTCCCTCAAAGGGTTGACCTGAGGGGGGAAAATAAAGAAGGGGAAGACCACATATGCTATGCTCAGCTCTTGTGAGGAAAGCCAGTATAAAAGAAGTACCAGGTGCATGAAGAAGAGGCATTCCGACCAAAATACTTGCAGCTTCCATAGCAAGAGTGCCAGGCCCCTGAATGTATTTTGAAGGGATATTATACCCATGTACACCATTTACAATCTCGCACTCCGCTATCACAACCTGTAAGCAATGCTCCCTGTAAGCTGTGGAGTCTTGTGAGCAAAAATTCTACTTTGTGAGCTACTGGCATTCAAGTTGTGAGCGAGCAATTTGGCTGTGCAGAAATTAGTTTGCTCTGGAGCCATCCTTCCTGAGCTAAGACAAAAATGTGTGAGCCGGAGGCTAAAAAACTGCAACCTAGCTCGCACTAACTCAGTTTAGAGGGAACACTGCCAGGCGGTAATCCAATTTTTCTGTTGTGTGTTGGGCCAGACTGGTTGCTGGAGCCAAGGTGGCCTTGGGCTTTAGATCCTGTCATCTCTGGGGGTTTAAACTTTAACCACCAGGAATAGATTGAATGCCAAAACAGAGGCTATGCCTTCTATCCTCCCTTGGAGTGTTTTATTCTACCGGTTATCTGAGTCTTTTACCTCAGAGTCACTGTTTTCATGTTTCTGTCTGTCAGACTGGCTGCTCTGAATTTTTTTTTAAAAAAAAACATCTCATGCCGTATGATTTTTACCTCACTTTAATTATACTTATGCCTGTTCTGCTAAGCAGTTTGTGCCGCTGATGCTTTTATTTTTTTGTACCCCAGTGCTGAAAACTGCCTTGTGGATATTTCATTTAATGAGCAGATGTGCACTTTTAAAAATAAGCCCAGGCACTGGAAACGTCCCTTCAGTATACACATACACAACATAGAGGAGGAGAAGTAATAATAATCCACAGATGGACAAGCTGAGAGACAAAGACTTATTTATAACCTGCTTTAAGAAGTTTAGGAACACTGTTCTCCCCTCCTCCATTTTACCCTCACAACAACCCTGTGAGGTAGGCTGGGGGGGGGGGGAGAGAGAAAGAGAGAGAGAGAGAATGGCTGGCCCAAATTCACTCTGCAAGCCTCCAAGCAGAGTGGGGATTCGAACCTGCATCTCCCACATCCTAGTCCTGCACTCTAACCACTTCATCAGGGTCCCCAGTACAGTGATGATGGGCGCCACAGCACCTGCTGACACCTTTGCCAGCACCCGCCAGGTGTTTTTAGGAAGCAGATGGGACCAGCAGGGCTTCTGACTGGCTCTGCAGATTTTTTTAAATGTTGTTTTGGCAGCAACTGCCACCACGGCACAAGGACCTACATGCTGAGTTACTGAAGTTAAGGTGTGGCAGCCATTTTGTGGCTGGCTCCACCTCCTGTGGCAGCCAATTTGTTGCTGTGCCCACCATGCGACATCAGAATTCCAAATGTGCCCACAGGCTCAAAAAGGCTAGGGACCCCTGCCCTACACCATGACAGAGGTAAGATTTGAACTTAACTCTTCTGAGTCACAGCCAGTCTCTTAGCTATTGGGTTGCACACAGCAGCCTCTATGAAATAAGCCTGAATCAAGCATGAAAACCACATAGGTGTATGAGAATGATGCATTCTTGTTGCAGAATTCAAACTTTTTGGCAGCAAATTGGTTTCCGTATGGAATCCCAGGTCAACTAACAGTAATGGAAAGAAGAAGAGATTGGATTTATACCCCGCCCTTCGCCACCCAAAGGAGTCTCAGTGCGGCTTACAATCTCCTTTCCCTTCCCCTCCCCACAACAGACACTCCCTGTGAGGTAGGTGGAGCTGAGAGAGCTCTTCTGAGAACTACTCCTGAGAGAACAGCTCTGAAAGAACTGGTGACTGACCCAAGGCCACACCAGCAGCTGCACACGGAGGAGTGGGTAATCAAACCCGGTTCTCCCAGATTAGAGTCTGCGCTCTTAACCACTACACCAAAAAGGGGAGCACAAGACTGTCCACTGTAACAGGTACAACCCTAGAAAGGAGAGTGGTGTGGTAAGAGCTACAGGGAGTCAGCGTACACCTGAACATGAAGGTCACAGAAGAAGAAGAAGAGAAGAAGAGATTGGATTTATATCCCGCCCTTCACTCACTTGGGAGTCTCAGAGCGGCTTACAAACTCCTTTCCGCTCCCCTCCCCACAACAGCCACCCTGTGAGGTAGGTGGGGCTGAGAGAGCTCTGAGACAACTGTCCTTGAGAGAACTGCTGGTACAGAGCTATGGCTTGCCCAAGGTCATCCAGCAGGTGGAGGAGTGGGGAATCAAACCCGGTTCTCCCAGATTAGAGTCCACGCACTAAACCACTACACCAAACTGGCACAGGAGGGAACGAGGGAACAGCAGCCCTTGAGCTCCCCCTCCTCAGCTCAGCATTGCAGTCCCAGGTGTGACTAACAGCGAAAGAACTCCCAGACAGCCAGGCAGCTCTGCCAGGAAAAAGCTATTCCAGCAGGGGAGAGGGCTGCCAGCCCCCTCCCAAGATTTGCTGTACTGGGGAAGGATTAGCAGGAAAAAGAATGTGTTGCAGAATCACCCTTTGCCACGAGGACCCATGCTCCAGCAGAGGCTGGCGTTCAGGGCACAGAATCCCACATGACAAGGCTGAGCACCTACTTGGCCAGAGGCCTAAGAAGAAATGCCGTCATGGTTGGACAACAGCCCACAGGAAAAACGGTTCCCTTTCTCTGATGCCTGTTCAACAGCTCCTTTGTGCTGGGAGAGGGCGAGGTGCTTAGGTGCTCACTGCGGAGCCTTGGGGGGGGGGGGGGTTGGGGAAGGGGAGGGACTTTGGGGTGGAGCCCGAGGAGGGGGCGGTATGGGGAGGGGGGGACTTCAGTTGGGTATAATGCCATAGAGCCCAACCTTCCAAACTGGACGTTTTCTTCAGGTGAACTGATCTCTGTCGCCTGGAGATCAGCTGTAGTCCCAAGAGATCTCTAGAACCCACCTGGAGGATATTAACAAAAGACCAGAAACCTGTGAACATATTAATGAAAAATTGATAAAAAATAGTATGTGAACCCTTAACAAATGTTGTGAATGAAGAATATTATACTAAATGTTATGAATGAAGAATATTATACTCAGGGGTCATTTCGTAGAAAAAGAGGTGCAGGAGCTCATTACCATAACTCATTTGCATAACACATTTGCATATGCCACACCCCCTAACATACCGGAAGTGTGTCAGGAGGCAACACCCACCCCTCAGGCTCCACTCCACAGGTGAGTGAAACTGACCTGCTCTTCCTCCAGTCCCTTCCCCATCCAATACTTGGTGCAATAAAAATAAGCGTCAAGAACACACCCTCATTCTCTTCCTGCTCCCTTGAAACCACCAGGTTTCAAGTAGACTTGAGATACCCAGGACATGTGCACCACCCATCCCTTCCCCTTCCCCTCCCCACAACAAGACACCCTGTGAGGTAGGTGGGGCTGAGAGAGGTCTTTGGAGAACTGCTCATGAGAGAACAGCTCTGAGAGAACTTGTGACTGGCCCAAGGTCACACCAGCAGCTGCATGTGGAGGAGTGGGGAATCAAACCCGGTTCTCCCAGATTAGAGTCCAACTCCTGACCACTACACCAGACTGATGGGGTGGAAACTGCTGAAGGGTTGGTGAAATTTCTCCAGTACTTCTGTGCCATGTGCCCAGATAAAAAATGGTATACTTAGAAAATTTATATGCCACCTTGAGCAAGTCTCTGGAAAAGCAGCACACAGTCATAAAAGGAACAATGATAAAATGATCAATATTAAAACAAAACATTAAAATCAATAAAGACCCTAGCAGGGCTTTCCCCGGGGCGCTGCGCCTCTGCACTGCTCGGGGAAGCCGAGGAGGGGGCGGGGCTTGGTCATGTGCCCACCCCCTGGGCTCCTCACTCCCGGAACTGCGCTCCTGTGCGCTCCCGCTCCAATGGACCCCTGATTATACTAAATGTCTCTGGTGTTAACAGGATCACTTTGGCCCCGTCAGCACCGGACTTTATTGCTTCACTGGGAAGGACTGCTTCAGATAGGGATTTTGTCAGGACTTTGAGGTGTCTTCAAAAACTGGACTGGCACCAGAGACCTTCAGTACAATATTCTTCGTTTATAACATTTGTTAAGGGTTCACATACTAATTTTATCATTGGTTTTTTGTTATTATATTCACGGGTTTCTGGTCTTTTGTTAATTTTCTCCATACTGTGACTCTCCACTTTTTGCTTTGTTACCACCTGGAGGACGGCAAATCTATGTGGTGCACAGGTGACAAGAGGGTTCAGATCTCTGACTGTAGCGGGCCTTGCAACCTCTGAGAAATGCACCGGCTGGAATGGGAAAGGGGGCGTGTCACAGACGGGCAAATGAATTGTGAGGATGGGGTAAGAAATAGCAGGGAAAGAGTGCAGACGGGGCATGGGCCGTTTGTTTGTTTATTTATTATTTATTTGTATTTATATCCCATCTTGCCGGACAAGCTGGCTCAAGGCACTGAACGAGTTTAGGAAAAGCGGTCTTTTAAAAAAGGACTCAAAAACGTAACGAAAGGGGAGGCTAGGCCAGGGAGCAGGAAAGAATGAGTTTGGGGGGGGAAAGGGGGATGGTTGATGAGCTTGTGTGAAAGCACAGGGAGCTAGAAGCAGCCTTGCAAAAATAGCCACTATCCTGGTCACCTTTGGTGTTTAACGGTTGCCTCCAATTGATTGTTGGGGTAAATGTAAACAAATCGATTGCCTTGGAAGCACAGAAGCTTTATGCAGGATCCCCATCTCTCCATGTTCCCCAGTTAAGGGAAAATGCTACTCAAATTGCAAAGACGATCTGACTCCAATGGTAACAAGAGAAAGAAAGTTTAGTTACAAAAGTAGACACACATCTTACATGACGTATTCATGTAGGTACATTTAACTTACTGCAAACAGATTAACTGCAAAAAGGTTAACTTGCTATAGCTTCTGTAAGAGAGAGAAGAAGAGAGGTCCTATATAAGACGAAACAGAAGGCAAGCAATAGTCAAAGGGATGGCGGCCAACTGCCAAGTGTACCCCAGTGAAAGAACTCTCTTAACCTTTTCCCACCCAGATCCTCTTGCATGCCGAGTTACAACATCCAACAGTGACCAGACTGGGAACTTCGGAAAAAGCTGATTCTGCTTTTTGGGGCCCAAAATGGAAGCATGTGGTCAGAGAAACTGGCAAAGATTCTTCGGGGCTAGTAATTTTGTATGGCCCTATTTGGAAGGCTGCTTACAGTGAGATATAGATGAAAAAGACAGGAAACCTCTGTGTACCAGATTCTGGAGGAAACATCACGGGACGGTTACCTCCACAGGCCTCGCTCACAAGCATCTCAGGGCAGGTCGCTGCTAGTGGACAGATGGGGCTTTGGCCTGACCCAGCAAAGCAATCTTTCCCTTTGATGGAGAAGACGCTATCAAAGCAATCTTTCCCTTTGATGGGGAGACACTATCATGATTCTTTCATGATGCAAGCTGTTACCCACGGGGAGGGAAAGAAGTTAACGAAGTCTGGGAAACCCTTGCTCTCGCAGAGAGAAACAGGCCCGCATGTCGAGCTCAGATCAAAGCAACTCCGGCTGTGGTGCAGGGCGGGAATTTTGCACTGAGGGAGGCGGCAGTGAGGATTAAGGAAATCCACCGCACAAGGGAGAGCCATGTTCTGCGGCTGGGGTGGTCCTGCAATTAGCAGTCCACAACAATAAGGGAAGGGAAAAGAAAGAAATCCTCCCTTTCCCAGGGACGGCAGGCCTGTGCAAACACTTCAAGCCAGCCCTCAATGGCACACAGGCCTCCCGTTTCATTTCAGGGAGGGGAAAGGGGCATATAATTATAACCCGGAGGAATCAACACAAAAGGAGGCTGTGTCTCCAGCAATTGTGCAGGGAACCACAGGGCTCGGGGATGCCTGGATTCTAAGGAGTGAATTGCAAGAGGTCTTGGAGCCTGGAATCCTGGGTTGTACGTCCCAGGACAAAGAAGGGGAGAAGTCGGCCATGCCTTTGGCTGGGAATAAAGGAGGGAATCCTTGGGCTGGCAGCATCTATAGAAAGCCAAGGAGTTTCAGTGAACACAGAGGTTCAGAACACAGACCTCGATTCCTTTCATCCAGCTATCTCTGGAAGCCAGAGACGCTTTACTGCAAGTATACATTCAAAGGAAGGGACATTCAGGAAGAAAGCTGATTCATTTGAAATGGGGCGTCGGAGGAGAGTTTGAAATGTGGTATTGGGAGATACCATGGACCGCCCAAAAGGTAAATAAGTGGGGTTTATTTTATTTATTTATTTTATTAATTTAATTTGTACCTTGCCCTCCCCGCAAGCAGGCTCAGGGCAGCTTACATCAGTTGCTACAAAGATCCCATTAAAATCCACATCAAATCATTTAAATGCAGTTCCGCAGGGCCTGCAAGACAGAGCTCTTCCGCCAGGCTTATGAATAGGAGCCGCCACCGATGATATTGGGGATACCACCTGACATCGTAACCACCATGATGTACCCTGGTCCAACACGACCTCGGCCAATGGCCGAGGGGGTGGGGCCCAAACCTGCCACTTGGTTGCCATCCGATGCTGTATTATGGAAGCTTTTATGATTATTTATATGTTTTAATGATATTTGTTGTAATGTTTTAACTGATTTTATAGGTCAATGTAGTAATTAGGCCACAGGCCCATGTAAGCCACCCTGAGCCCGCTTGCGGGGAGGGCGGGATATAAATGCGAATAAATAAATAAATAAATAAATAAAATTAAAACAATTCAGATACAATGGGATCATAAAATCATAAAGTGCTCGTGGTAACTCCTTAATTACTTGAGATGGCATGCTGAAGGATGCAAACAAGCAGACAGTTTTCCAACTCAGCGAGCTTCCTAAGTCTCACGGTGGCATAGGCCCGATCTCAAAGCTGGGGCCAGGATCTATAACCATGGTGGTTGGTGGTAGTGGTGAGGGCGGCTCCTTAGTTGAAAGCCTGGTGGAAGAGCTCTGTCTTGCAGGCCCTGTGGAACTGTAGAAGATCCCACAGGGCCCTAATCTCTTCTGGGAGCTCATTCCACCAGTATGGGGCCGCCACCGAAAAGGCCCTGGCAGCAGCGAGCCTGGCATCCTTGGGGCTCGGGAGGGTCAAACGATTTTGAGACCCCGATCGTAGTGCTCTCTGGGGTATGTATGGGGAAAGGCGGTCCCTCAGGTATGTCAGACCCTGGCCATATAGGGCTTTAAAGGAGAGTACCAGCACCTTGAAGCAAATTCGGTGTGCTATTGGGTTCTAGATCAAATCAAGCCTGAACTCTCCCTAGAAGCTAAAATGACTAAACTGAGGATATCGTACATTATGAGAAGACAAGTGTCACTGGGACGGACAACAATACTAGGGAAAGTTGAATGCAGCAGGCAAAGAGGAAGGCTCAGCATGAGATAGACTGACCTAATAAAGGAAGCCGCTGTCCACAGTTTGCAAGACCTGATCAAGGCTGTTAACGGCAGGACGTTGTGGCGGACATAAATTCACAGGACAGATCCAGGTGGTCAGCCGTGTTGGTCTGAAGCAGTAGAACGAATTCAGGAGAACAAATGGAATTTCGTTTGGCCTCACACATCTTTATCATGTTACAAGTCAATTTGCTGTTCAGTCCCTGTCTGTAAGTTTGAACCTTACCTCCCCATTCCAATGCATCTGAAAAAGTGTGCATGCACGCGAAAGCTCATACCTTGAATAAAACTCCATTGGTTTTAATGGTGCCACTGGACTCTAAATTTGTCCTATAATTTCATAGGGTTGCCATACAGCAGAAGCACTTGACCCGCAAACACATTCAATGGCCGACATGTGACTCCAGACAGTGGGGCTAGTAAAGGATTCTGCCCATCTCCTCTGAGAAACAGGCTTCCAATCTGCCTCCACCAGTTTGGGTATGTGGGGCTTTAGGGCCCACCGTACAGTCTATGAGGCCGCTCCGTATATCCACAGTGACCATCGTTTGAGAGCCTCAAGCTCAGGTGAAGAGCTAAATACCATTTGCCACAGGGCTGAACTCCCAGGACCAACCTTCCAGATATTCGCTAGCAAATCCCCATCGCGTAACCAGCCGCAGAGCCCCGTGAACCTGAGATTTTTATCACCACTGTGGCTGTTATTACAAAGGATGAGCTTCTTACTCTCAAGGTAGCTCGGGAAGTTATTTGAAAACAAAGCCTTGCTAGTGCAGGCTAAATGCCTCAAGATGTTTTCACTCATCAAATAATTACCTCCCTTCCCGTGGGATCTTAATTAAGCACACGCAGAAAACACACTTGGGGTGCATCCAAGCAGGACTTTCAAAATGACGCAGAAGCACGTCTAGTCCATGCCCAACCTGCCCAACCCCATAACTTGCCAACTTCCAGGTGATACCTGGAGATCTCCCGCTATTACAATTGATTTCTGGACGACCAAGATCAGTCCCCCTGGGGAAAATGGAGCGGGGATTCTATGGCATTATATCCCACCTAGGTCTCTCCCCTCTCCAAACCCCACCATTGCCAGGCTTCACCCCCAAAATCTCCAGGTGTCTCCCAACCCAGAGCTGGCAACCCTACGAGACTGACCTCTCTTTAGCTCCTTCCTGTCTGTGCTGAAATAGGACAGGAAGCCAGCTGTGAACGGAGAAGGAACGAGGAGAAAGACTCCTGCTCTGTCAGGTCTTCTGGGGGCTCGAGACAGAATGACATGGAATCACAGCTGCGGGTAAATTGTCACTCTGTTGTTCTCAGAGGGGAAAAGGATGAATCAGTCTCAGGAACAGTGTCCCCGAGGGAGACACGCATCGCTAATTAACAGAGCTGGAAGCTGAAGTGTGGATCGTAGCAGGCAAGACAATCTGGATGGAACAGGGAGGAGGCGGGTGGCAAAGGGAGCCACAACAGGCACACAGGGGCTGGAAGAGGGGAAAAGGCCAAGATCTAAGGTGAGTGGGGACCCCTGCGCCTCTGTGATGCCACCTCCCAAGCCAGAAAAACAGAGAGCAACTCCAAGGGAGTGCTGTTCTGCTGACTAGGCAAGGAATGAAGGCTCAGCAACTGATATTCATACCGGGCTTAGCCAGCTCGGAAGCCTCCGATTGCCTGTCTAATAAAAGAGGCCGTTAGGATATCCCGTGGGCCTGCAGACAGCTGGTGTAAGTCCCACGGGGCGTCCGATTTGAACCTCGGGTAGGCCTTTGTCCTGCCCTACCTCCTCTCCTGTTTTCCCACCAGTCCAAGCAAGAATACAGCCATCCGAATAGCAACAGCCACTACAGGCGTTCTCAAATGAGCCCTCACAACCCAACAGACTTATGAGGGAAATGTCCATCAGTGGGTACCAGCAAGTTACTAAAGGGAATTGCCACGGTCAAGAGCAGCAAACTTCCAACTCCTGGTGCTGAGAGGCAACATCAGGGAGGGGCCTGTATGCAGTTTGCTTGGCTACAAGACACTGGATTCTTGACCAAGAAGTGGTGGCAGCTACAAGCATAGAAAGCCTCAAGAGGGGACTGGATAAATATATGATATTAGCCACAAGGTACAGACAGAACACTCTGTCAGGGGGAGGGATGTTCTGTATTCTTGGTGCTTGGGGGGGGGCAACAGTGGGAGGGCTTCTGGCATTCTGGCCCTGCTGGTGGACCTCCTGAGGGCACCTGGGTTTTGGCCACTGTGTGACACAGAGTGTGGTGGGCCACTGGCCTGATCCAACATGGCTTCTCTTATGTTCTTATGACCAGCTGGAGTACCAGCCTGATCCATTAGACCTGTTCGATTGCAAAGAAGGTGGACGATAAAGAAACATAAGTTCAAGATCAGCCAACAGTAGGATTAGCGGTGCAAATCTTAAGCAGGTCTACTCAAAGTCCAACTGAAGTCTACTCCCAAGGAAGTGTTCTCAGGATCGCATGGGTGCTCTAAGCGAGAACCTGTGTAGGTGGAGGGACAGAAGGTGTGGGAGGAATAGCTTACCACCTGTTCAACATCTTTGCTCAGGACTGGTCTTTGCCCTTCCTGTTTCAGGCACTTTACAAAGCTTCAGCGGGCCCAGATGCAGAAGCCTAAGGGCTCTTGGGTCATCATGGCTCGCCGCTTGCCTTCAGAGTAAGCCAGCCAATGATTCCATCAGCAACTTCCTGGGCTGTTCCTATTGGATTGCCTACCGATTTATTTAGTATTGTAAGCCACTTTTGAGTACTGCCAGGGAGAACAGACCAGACCAAAAGCACCTGCGTTCAAACCCTGCTTAGAGTAGCAGAAGATCAGCTGGAAGCAACAGAGTCTAGACTGCATCCTCAAATCACTGGATAGTTACATGATCGTTGCACTCAGGGCCAGATTGGCCATGTAACTCACAGGGAAATCTCTTGTCAGGCCACTGCCCCTGGAGGGCTGCAGGTAGCCAGGAGCAAGCAGAGAAGAGCCCAGCAAGTCAGGGATTTGGCTTGCACCCCCAGCATCAGCAAGGCAGCGGGTGGCAGCTCACCAAGCGTCCCTTCCTGCCGGGTCCCACATAGCTACGGTGGGGCATTTTGGGGCCACGCCCCTTTAATTAAAAGGCACGCCCCACAAAAAAGCCATGCCAGAGAGCATTTTTTAAAATGTTTATTAAGTAAGTTAATTAACTTAAGTAAACCAACTTAACTTAGCTGCCCACTACAGAACTTAAATTCCCTCCCCCCCCGAATGAAAAAAAACCCTTGCTGCTTCCAGATGATGGAATGGGTGCGCTGAAGCCCATTGCTGGCCTCAGTGAGTGAGTGGCCCTGCCGTGTCGGCTTGTGGTATCCCACTGTCCACTCAGCTTGACTTGCTGCAAGGCAACTTTGCTTTCCAAGGCTCCTCCTAGTTGCCCTGCAGCCATTTCCCTCCGAGCACAAGACAACCCGGTGAAGGGTCACTGTACTGCTACAGCAGCCCAGTAGCCAGGGGTGTGTGGAAGCAGCCCAGGAAGGAGGAAAAGGCAGTATAAATCAGGGATGCCATGTCCCCCCCAGCCACTAGCTCTGCCAACGTAGTGATATTCGTTTTAAACCTGTAGATAGGGGAAGCACGTTGTCGTGTGGGATAGCCAAACTGCTCACTCACAACTTTAATGCCAGCCGCTCACGAAGTAGAATTTCTGCTCACAAGACCTCCACAGCTTGGAGGGAGCATTGCCGCGCATTATGTTCAGAGCGCTGAAATTCCAAACAAGAGAATTCTATGGAAATTGTTGAACTTCTGGAGGAGGGCCTAGTAGAAAACTCTATTGACAAACTCGTGTGCAATTTTCTCCCACAAACGAAAGAGAGGGCGTCCCAGTTTTAGTTATTGCCAAAAATACATCAAGGTACCCTCCCAGTCCCAGGAAGATCTATAGTATCTGGCTGTGGATCAGTTCTTGAACCTTTAGCTTTCTATGTGGATCTGTTTTTAAAACCACTAGTTCCCAATATCAGATCCTATTTAAGGGACACAATGGATTTTTTTAAACCACATCAGCATTATACAATTGCATACTAAGGAGGTGCATTTCAGGACGCTGGGTGTTGTTTTCTTCTACACCAATATCCCACATGATGAGGCTTTGGATGTTTCATGTGAGGTACCTGATAGGGGAGAGCAGAATTCATATCCGCATCATATCTTTTCCGCACCAGATAGCCAAATTATGTCTTAAGAAAAATTTCTTTCAATTCCAGAATAGCTTTTTGGGCACGTTTCTGGTACTGCTAAGGGCTGCAAGTCTGCTCCTGAGCTGGCCAATGTTCTTAATGGAGAAATTCAAAAACAACTTTATTTTTTAGGAAAACAACATCTATGCTGGAAAACAACATCTACAATTTCTGTGGTTCAAGGTTATCGGCCTAGAGACATCGACTTGTTGGTCCTGTTTTATTGGTTAAAGGCTTTTAACCTAGAGATATTGAATTGTGTCATGATATACAGATGCAGGATTTCTTAGTTCAAACATGGCAGTGAACAGGAATATAAACCAGCCAAGGTGTTGAGGCCTCAGTAGTCTGTCTGTTGGGAGTACAGCTGCCAATCTCCAGGTGGTGGCTGGAGATCTCAGGATTACAAAATGGAGAAAATGGCTGCTTTGGAAGGTAGACTCTTTGGCATTATACCCCACTGAAGTCCCTCCCCAAACCCCACCCTCCCCAGTCTCTACATCCAAAACCTCCAGGTATTTCCCCTCCCAGAGCTGGTAACCCTAATTACAACTGATATCCCGGCAGATGGGTCAAGATTCAAAATCTAATGGGGGAACATTTTAACCTTCCAGGGCTAGGGCTGCCAAGTCAGCCTGGGGGGCGGGGGATCCCCCGCTATAGGGGTTCCCAATCCGCCGGCCGGCATTCGGCCGGCGGGGGGAACCCCACCCCCGAAGTCATCCAGCTTGGACGACTTCCCCAGCGTAGTGACGTCACCCAGAAGTGACGTCACCACGTTGGAGACGTTGCTAGGGCGACGCTCTGGCAATCGCCCGGGGCGATTGCCAGAGCGTCGCCCTAGCAACGTCTCCAACGTGGTGACGTCACTTCCGGGTGACCTCACCGGGCTCCCAGGCGGCGAGGGACTCCCCCCCCACCAATGGGTGAGTAAGACTTGGCAGCTCTATCCAGGGCATTCAGTTGCAGACCTAAGAGTAGCCCTTATCTCACAAATGAATCACACCTAATCCAATCACACCTGCTATTGTCATTCGGCATCTGAAATCACACACACACACACACACACACACACACACATACCCCATCTCCAAGACACAAGGACAGATGGACTCACATTCTAGCTGTATCCGGAGAAGTGAGCAGTGACTCACAAAAGTGCATACCTTGCCACGAATTTTGTTAGTCTCTAAGATGCTACTGGACTCTTGATCTCCAGGCAACAGAGATCAGCTCACCTGGAGAAAATGGCTGCCTTCAAAGGTGGACTCTATAGCATTACACTCCCAGTGAAGTCCCTCGTCTCCCCAAACCCCCACACTCCTCTGCCTCCACTAGGGTTGCCAGGTCTAGGCTGGAAAATACCTAGAGACTTTGGGGGTGGAGCCAGGAGAAGGCGGGGTTTGGGGAGGGGAGGGGACGTTTCGTGGCAGGGTGAAGATTCGAACCTGCGTCTTCCAGATCCTAACCCAGCACTCTAACTACCGTACCACATTGGCTTGTCTGCTCTGTCATGCTGGAAAAAATTGAATATTTAAGGTTTGTAAACTGATAGGAATCTCTCCTCACAAGCAAACTGAATCTGCCCATGTTTCCTAAAATTTCCTACCATTTGGGGGAAGGAGAGAGAACAATTATTTGGGTTTTTATTGAACAATCTAGCTCTCACCCCCTCAACCCACAAGCTCTCAGGGAATCTTACAGCAT
This sequence comes from Lepidodactylus listeri, assembly GCA_029233225.1. Lineage (NCBI taxonomy): Eukaryota > Metazoa > Chordata > Lepidosauria > Squamata > Gekkonidae > Lepidodactylus > Lepidodactylus listeri. The sequence goes on along the minus strand of JARCFY010000018.1, from coordinate 15,329,242 downwards.
AATAAAATACGGGACATATCCTAAACACACCAGATCATAAAACACATGAAAGTATAGAATTAAAATATCAAAGGCTATTACCCCATCCCACCCACAACAAGCATTTTTAAAAGCCGGAATTTAGGAGTCAGCAGCAAGATGAACAGAACCACTCTGTCTAACAAAAAAAGCTTGAGTAAACAACAATGTCTTTGCTTGCTGTTGGAAGGTCCTAAAATCATCTCCCAGGCAAGCAAGGGCATCCTGGAAGTTGGGGTGCCACAACCCAAAAGCCTCTGCTTCCAATCACAGAGAATCTCGGGTCTGCTACTGACGGAAGATGAAGTGGTTCTTAATTGCTGGGCAGGAACACAGGGGCCTGCCAATAAACAGTCAGGGGCCAGCTTAAGGATTTAAAGGCCAAAGCCAGATCCCTTAAATTGGGCCCAGAAGAAATTTAAGCATGCAACTTTTGTTATGCTGCTAATGCTAAGTCCCCCAATGCAAGATTTTAACTTCTCTTCTTTGGGCATTGCCTTCCAGAAGAGCATCCAGGAGTAAATGGCTTGGTCCAAGGCCTACTCATGCGCAGGCAGGGTTTGCAAGCTGTAAGCAGTGCAGAACAGACTACAAATCAAAGCCACAACAGGGCTCACTTGCCCTTCTTGCCTCAGCCATTTCTTTTGAAGCCTTTAACACTGCCCCCCCCTCCCGTGATCTCCAGTGGAGGACCAAGAGATCCCCACTTAGCATGAAAAAGAGGGGTGTCTTCTGGGTTCTGTTAAGGAGCCCCTGAACAGGCAGAAGATTCATGCACAAGAGGACCTGCCAGTCCCTACACCTCCTCCCAAGGGATGCCAACCTCCAGGTGGTGGCTGGAGATATCCTGGGATTACAACCGATCTCCAGGCGACAGAGATCAGTTCACCTGGAGAAAATGGCTGCATTGGAGGGTGGACTCTATGGCATTGTAGCCCACTGAAGTCCTTCCCCTCCCCAAACCCCGCCCTCCTCAGGCTCCACCCCCAAAGTCTCCAGGCATTTCCCATCCTGGCGCTGACAACCCTCCTTCCTTCCCCAGATGGATCAAGGCTGTGTGTGACGGCCTTTTGGTCCATCCCTGCCTTTTTCTTCCCAGAGTGACTCAACTGAGCTTTGGAGCGGTATTAAAGATTGACAAAGAGGTCCGATGCCACCAAGTCTACTGTGCCAAGCCCTGAAGCAAAGTCCACCCCCACCCCCAGGTTATCTGGTTCCATACAGTTAATGCTCATCTATTTGTGTCCAAATGTCTCATCATATCTCGGAAGCTAAGCAGGGTTGGCCCTGGCTGGTATTTGGCTAGGAGACCTCCAAGGAATACCAGGGCCATGACACAGAGGCAGGCAATGGCAAACCATCTCTGAACATCTCTTGCCTTGAAAACTCCACGGGGTCGCCATAAGTCAGCTGTGATTTGATGGTGCCCTACTAGTACCTCAAGGACACATGGAGCTCAGCCAGGCCAGATTTCTTTAGATTCTTGCTGCCTTACTGCCTCGTTTATATCTGGGTGGAGAGTAAGCTTTCACGTGGATTTGAAAATGCAGAAACTAACTGAAACTCAGAGGCAAAGTTCTCAAAAAAGCAATGTGCCGGCGGGGCCCAGGAGCTCCTGAAATGGCCCTCCCTGAACCCGAAGCCTCGTCTTCCGACTCCTGCAGACAGGCTATAATCACAGGGTAGCAACTACCAGAACAAACACCCTGTACGTAATCAGAGACGTTCAAGTCTTTATTACTGCCTGATCCAAATATTCTTAGCACAGGGAAACAGTGCAGAAAGCCAATCATGGACCCGTTCCATTTGCAGACATCTTATCCACACACACACACTATCAAATGTTAAGCGGGGAGTCTGGTTCCCAAACAGAAAATGGAACCCTCCAGTATTCCAGAGGGCACTTTTAACCTTCTTTAGGGAGGTGGTGCAGTTAATCCAGAAAACATTGATGGTGTGGGGCCGGGGGGGGGGGGGGTCAGCGGTAAAATTTATGCCTGCCGCATGGGAGAACCCAGGGCTCATTTTTTAGCAGGAGCTCCTTTGCATATTAGGCCACACAACCCTAATGCAGCCAATCCTCCAAGAGCTTACAGAGCTCTTCTTACAGGGGCTACTGTAAGCTCTTGGAGGATTGGCTACATCAGGGGGGGTGTGGCCTAATATGCAAAGGAGCTCCTGCTAAAAAATGAGCCCTGGGAGGCCCAATGCAACTGAATTTGAGAGGGGGATGACTGTGGCTTAATGGTTAGAGCATCTCTCTTGCATGCAGAAGGTCCCAGGTTCGATAAAGCAGGGTTGACCCTGGCAAGTATTTGGATGGGAGACCTCCAAGGAACACCAGAGTTCTGACGTGGAGGCAGGCAACAGCAAACCATCTCTGAATGCAGTTTGCCCCAAAAACCCCATGGGGTCAGCTATGACTTGACCATATATTCCACCACCATGAACACGCAAGGAAGGTAAACACATAACCATTTGCTCTTTAAACTTGTGGCTCGCCAACAGCCAATTTAAAAAGACAAAACTAACTTCAAGATTTTTAACTGTGACCAGAGCAAATGCACCACACTGAACCCCCCCCCCCCCCAAAAAGCCTACTATTCTCCTAAATTCACATTCCGTACCTTTACCGATCTGATTCCAAGAGATGAGAGTTCCAAAAAAAATAAGGAAAAGCCCCCTTCCTAAAACTGGAAACATTTTTTTAAAAATAAAATATATTCTTAATAAATTACTGTGGCCTGCAGGCTTAGAAGGATATAACCAGGGCTATTTTGGGGCAGGAACGCACAGGAACGGAGTTCCGGCTGGCTCCTGAGTTGGCCACAGCCAGCAGGAACTCACTAGCATAATAGGCCACACCCAACAGGAGAAACTCATTACGACTGGCTACATTAGGGGTGTGTGGCCTAACATGCAAAGAAGTTCCTGCTATAAGAAAAGCCCTGGGTTTTGACAACAAACAAGGTAAACAGAATAAGAAGCAAAAGGTGGGTGTCGCTGGATGACCACGCTTCTGGTAACATGGGGGTGTGGCCTAACATGCTAATAAGCTGTGCTGTCAGTGGTGTGGCCTAATATGCTAATGAGTTCCTGCTGTTGGGTGTGGCCTACTATGCTAATAAGTTCCTGCTGGGCTTTTTCTACAAAAAAAGCCCTGCATATAACTCTCCTTTGGAAGGCACTGTGACTATCACTGCATATAAATGACAGAGGAGAAGAAACCTGTTAATTTATTAAGGTTATTATCTCACAGACACCCCCTTTAAATTCGTAAGACTCTGAATCCCAGGAAAAAGATTATGGCACAGTACTAAATAGCAGGGCTATTTTGGGGCAGGAACGCACAGGAACGGAGTTCCGGCTGGCTCCTGAGTTGGCCACACCCAGCAGGAACTCATTAGCATAATAGGCCACACCCAACAGCAGAAACTCATTAGGACGGGTTACATTAGGGGTGTGTGGCCTAACATGCAATTCAGTTCCTGCGACAAAAAGCCCTGGGTTTTGACGACAAACAAGGTAAACAGAATAAGAAGCAAAAGGTGGGTGTGGCTAGATGACCACTCTTCTGTTAACATGGGGGTGTGACCTAGTATGCTAATAAGCTGTGCTGTCAGAGGTGTGGCCTAATATGCTAATGAATTTCTGCCGTTGGGTGTGGCCTGTTATGCTATTGAGTTCCTGCTGGGCTTTTTCCACAAAAAAAGTCCTGCTAAATAGCAACCATCACAGTGTGCTCATAAAAGACTGAACCTCTTACAGCACAACCCTACATAGAGTTACTCCAGTCTGAGCTTCCCACAGAAGTCAAGGGGCTTATTACCTAGCAATTCTGCGCAGGAATATACTGGTTTCCCTAAGCCCAGCCCCCCCCCCCCCGGCAGCATGCAGCTGCAACAGCGCATGGGCTGTGAGCTCTGGCATACTCCCAGTCGACAGTATGAGACTCGTCCGGCCTGGCACGTGCCCCGAGAATTGGATGTGCAACCCAGAACATTCCCAGAATGCTCTCGCAATATGCACGGATGCTCCTCAGCGGATGAGTCAATGTGAAAACTGTGCTCTGAAGCAGAAAGTTTAGGGGGAGGGGGGAACGGAGCACACCGGTGTAGGGGACGGGCTGGTGGCTCGGGAACATTTTCACACTGCGCTGTCAAAGCGCCACCGAGAATCTCTTACAGTAATGCCTTGCTTCAAGAGGAGCACATCTGTTCCCAGGGGGCGCATGAAGCAAACATGCATTCACTTTCCAGCACAGCCCCTCACCTGCATCCTTCTGCACTGAAAAAACAGTGCTACAATCGTTCTTGAAAGGAAGGCGAGTTCAAAGGTGCATTGAAGGCAAAATAAATGTGGCACTGGAGATCTATTACTGTACCGCCAGTGGGCGTTTTACCCAGACCAAAGCCCAGAAAGAAACTCAAAAGGGATGCAGACCTCTGGAGGGACCTGAGGGTCCCCTGGAATGAAAGCTCATCTCCAGACTACACAGATCTGATCCCCGGAGAGAAGGGATGCTTTGGAGGGTGGGCTCTGTGGCACATTGTACCCCACTGAGGTCCTTGTCCTCCCCAGGCTCCATCCCCAAAGCTCCAGGAGTTTCCCAACCTGGATCTGACAATCCCAATCCCCATCAGTGGCCAGAGGGAAGAAGAAAATGAGGAGCAGATTGGATCTGTACCCCACCCTTCATTCGGAGTCTCAGAGCGGCTCACATTCTCCTTTCCCTTCCCCGCCCCACAACCGACACCCTGTGAGGTAGGCGGGGCCGAGAGAGCTCTTTCGAGGACTGCGCATAAGAGAACAGCTCTGAAATAACTTGTGACTGACCCAAGGTCACACCAGCAGCTGCACGTGGAGGAGTGAGGAATCAAACCCCATCCACCTAGACTAGAGTCCGTGCTCCTAACCACTACACCAATCCAGCTGTTACCAGGTAACCTCGTAACCCTAAACCCAATCCAGATGGGGCCACAGGGATACAGAGGGATGTTGTAAACTCTCCCCATGCCATTTTCCTGACTGAAAATCCCCCCCTTAATTTTTTTAAACCTACCTAGTAAGCGGGGGGGGGGGGGAATAGGCATGCATACTGTCCCTGGGGCTGAAAGTAGACTAGCAACGCATCTCCTAAACTGTAGAGTCTCCTGAGCAAAAATTCTACTTTGTGAGCCACGGGCGTTAAAGCTGTGAGCGAGCGAATTGGCTGCTGCATATATTAGTCTGCTCTGGAGCCCCATCCTTCCTGAGCTAAGAGGAAAAGGTGTGAGGCGGAGGCTAAAAAGCTGTGAGCTAGCTCACACTCGCTCAGCTTAGAGGGAACACTGTTGAAGAGCATTTTTGGCCAGGAAATGGGCAAGCACAGGAGCCTTTGGCCACGCCCCCTCCCCATGCCACGCCAGCCCTCCTCAGTCAGAGATCCCCACCCTCACCTGCAGCCTTGCACTTACTGCAGCCCACTCAGGGACTGAGACAAGAACCGATGACGACGAGCACCTGCAAAAAGGATGGTGCAAGCCTGACACGCCATGGACTCGCCTAACACCGTGCACCCCGCTCACCCGCTCATCTGAGCTGCCAGTCCCTCTGTGCACAAGTAATCCAGCCATCCTGCCGCACACACCGAAGCCATCTTTTGGAAACAGGTTCCGTCAAATCCACGCTACAAGCAGATGACCTTGAGTAAGTCGCCCTTTCTCGGCTTCAGTTTGCAGGACCGCTGTTGGGGAGGGGGAGAGCAAACGGCCTCGCCACCTACTCCACACAAACATCACCAACCCACAGTGCGCAGTTTATCAGTCTCCCGGCCTTTAGCACTTTGGTGCCATCTACGGCCCCATCGGTGGCCTGAATGATTGGCCTAGGAAGCCTGGTCATCTGGCTGTTTACAAGCCTGGAGTGAAAAGCACACAACACCTTGCGCAGATGAGGAATGAAATGCTGGAGAAAAGAAATAATCTGGAGAAATGAACCATCACGATGCTCGGTATTCATAACGGCTTTCTAGCCACAAGTTTCATTATTGTTTCGGTGATTCTTACAAAGGACACTGCAGAAAGAGGCCAGATTGATGAGAGCCTTCGGCCCACAAGCTGGAGACCTGAACATGCCCCGAGGCAGCCGGCTCCCTGCCCTGCCCTTGGCTCTCAAATGGAAACCTCCCCATCCCCTTAGATCCTCTCGAGATCCCCAGGAATCTCGAAAAAGGACTCGTGTCACTGGAGGCTCTTGCAAAAGCCTCTGCCAGGGTCAAGAAACCACCACCGCAGGTGCCCCCACTACACATTAAGTGTGCCACCCTAAGCAATGTGACCCCCTCTAAGTCCACTGAAGTGGGCGTAACTCTGCTTGGGAGGATACTGTCCACTGCCCATCTTCCAGCTGCCAGAAAAAAACGCTTGGCTCGGTCTCTGTGCCCTCCAGGATCCCTGGTCAAACTGGCCCGGAGAAAAATTGCTTCCCGAGTCCCCAAAGTGCTCCCCAATTCAGGACGATCCCAGGCAGTTCAGGTGGGGAGACCGGCCTCCCATCCCAGCACTGGATCTCCAGCTTGCCTGAAAAGCAACTCTTCTTGTGTGCCGATCTCAGAAAGCGGCGTGGAAGGAAAGGCAGGCTCAAAGCTTTGGACAGCACCAGGTGCTGGGTGCGAATCCTAACACACACACACACACACATCCCACACGCACGCTCCGCTCAGTGCTTCTGGGAGCCAAGCGGTGCCCTGAGCCCCCCGACCGGGGCAGCTCCCGCCCGCCCGCCGTGCCCTCCTACCTGCGCCGCAGCCATGCCCGTGGGGCGCGGTGGGCTCGCCGGCCAGTCTCTCCAGCAGCCTCTCCAGCAGGCGCTCGGGGCTCTCGGGCTCGGCCAGCGGCGCCCAGCAGCAGGTGGGCACGGCCTCCGGGCTGAGCTGGGTCTCGCCCCCGCCGCCGCCGCCGCCGCCGCCCGCGGGCGAGAGCTCCTCGGAGGAGAAGGAGGTGGGCGAGCGCAGGGCGCCCTCGGGGGGCCGCAGCTCCAGCCAGCGCCCGTCGGCCTCCGGGCCCGTCTCCGGCGGCTCGTCCTTGAGGAAGCCCGGCAGCAGGATCTTGGAGACGCTGGGCCGCCGGGTCAGCTGCCCTCCTCCTCCTCCTCCCCCGCCGCCGCCGCCACCGCCCGCCCCGGGGCCCGGCCGGCCGGCCAAGTGCGAGCCCTGCTTCTTGAGGAATTTCTCCAGCGGCTTCATCCCGCCGGGCGCGGCCGGGGCGGCGGGGCCCCAGCACGGGGGCTGCGGCTGAGCCAACGCGCCCTCTGCCGCCCGAGCCGAGCGCGCCGCCAGAGGGGAGCCAGCCGGGGCCGCGGCGGCAGCAGCAGCAGCAGCAGCAGGAGGAGGAAGAGGAGGGCCGCCGGCGCCCGATCAGCCGCCCATGGGGCGAGGAAGGCGGCTGCCCAGCTGGAGCCGGCGCCGCCTCCGCGCACGAGGGCAAGGCAAGGCGGGCCAGCCGGCGCTCTCCCCTCGGCCGCTCCGTGCGCCCGGCGCCCTCCTTCCTTCCTTCCCTCCCTCCCTCGTCCGCGCGCTCTCTAGGCGCCCGGCCGCGGCCGCCCGGCTCCGCCTTTCAGGACGCTCATGACAGCCGGGGAGGCCGAAGCCGCCCCCCTCCGTCCCCTCCCCTCCTGCGGCAGGGGCTCCCCTCCGCCGCCGCCGCCGCCGCGCTCCACTCTGCAGCCGCCGCTGCCGCCCGCCAACCTCGCGCTCAGCCGCGCACCAGCCCCCGGCCAGGCAGCGCCGCGCCGCGCCCCCTCCGCGCCACGCCCCTCTCGGGAAGAGACGCCCCGCCCTCGGCCGCCGGCACTTGTTGCGCCGGGCAAGGAGGGAGGGCGCCGGCTGCGCCCTCGGAACGCCCCCGCGGAAGAGCCGGCCCCCCGGGGAGAGGGCGCCCCCTGCGTCGCCTGGCTAAACGACACAGGCGCAGGGATGGGCAGGAGCCGCCGGAAGACTGGAAGATGCCTTTCCACGCCAGGGATGCCAGCCTCCAGGTGGGGCCTGGGGATCCCCCGGGATTATGGCTCCTCTGCGGGCTGCGGAGATCGGTTCCCTTGGAGAAAAGGGATGCTCTGGACGGGAGGGTGGGCTCTGGGGCAGTGTGCCCCCGCTGAGGTCCCCTGTCCTCCCCAGGCAAGACTCCCAAATCTCCAGGCGTTTCCCAACCTGGATCTGGCAACCCTAGCACCAGTGGAGTGTACCAGTAAGAAAGTGGCCAGCGCCAGTTGGGATGCCAGCCTCCAGGTGGGGCCTGGGGATTCCCCAGATTCCAGCTCATCTCTGGACTACAGAGATCAGTTCCCTTGGAGTAAATGGCTGCTTTGGAGGGTGGGCTCTGTGGCATTGTAGAAGAAGAAGAAGAAGAGAAGAGATTGGATTTATACCCCACCCTTCACTCCCCAAGGGAGTCTCAGAGCAGCTTAAGATCTCCTTTCCCTTCCCCTCCCCACAACAGACACCCTGTGAGGTAGGCAGGGCTGAGAGAGCTCTTTCCAGAACTGTCCTGGAGAGAACAGCTCTGACAGAACTATGGTTTGCTCAAGGTCAGCCAGCAGCTGCAAGTGGAGGAATGAGGAATCAAACCCGGTTCTCCCAGATGAGAGTCCACACACTTAACCACTACACCAAACTGGCTCTCGTGCCCCACTGGGGTCCCACTGAGAGCCAGTTTGGTGTAGTGGTTAAGTGTGTGGACTCTCATCTGGGAGAACCAGGTTTGATTCCCCACTCCTCCACTTGCACCTGGCTGGATGACCTTGGGCAAGCCATAGCTCTGTACCAGCTGTTCCCTCAAGGACAGCTTGGGAAAGAGCTCTCTCAGCCCCACCTACCTCACAGGGTGTCTGTTGTGGGGAGGGGAAGGGAAAGGAGTTTGTAAGCCGCTCTGAGACTCCAAGTGAGTGAAGGGCGGGATATAAATCCAATCTCTTCTTCTTCTTCTTCTTCGTCTTCCCCAGGCTCCATCCCCAAATCTCCAGGAGTTTTCCAACCTGGATCTGGCAGTCTTAGGCCAGGAGGGGAACCCTGCTTTCCAGCATGTGTCTGAAGAGACCAGCTATTGTCTGCCACTGCTTATACTGGGACTGGTGTCTGTAGCCCTGCCGGACACATCAGACTGCTGTTTATTTTTGCTGCTGCCGACTAACACGCTGGCTGCCTACCTGGAATCCTTATGGTAAATAATCCAGGGCATATTATTATTTATGGTGCCTTTAGAGTAGCTTCTGGCAGGGGCTTCTTCCCCCCCCCCCCAATGAGGTATAAAATTTTGCAGTCCAGAATAAGTTAAAAGACAAACGAAATCTGTGTGTCTGTTTCTCAAGTGCGGCGCCCACATCTGCAGAGATCTAAATTTGCGGTTCGGGGTCAGAGTCACACTTACCCCAAACAGATTCTTCTGCAAACTTGGTTGACCTGCCAAGTTGGAAGGAAAAAATCTGAGACCTTTAAAAAAATACCCCGGGTGTTAATTCCCCTCAAAGAAAAATAGCGTTCTGTGCGCGAGCATGGAGAAAGCACCTACCTCCGGCAGTCATCAGAAGAGCCCAGTATCTGTGCCGGGCCCAACAGCAGCAGTGCTGGGAGCTGAGCTGGGCCCGGCGAGAAAGGGCATCACGCTAGCCAGGTATATATGGATGGAGGACTTTGTCAATCTGAGAAAGCAGGCCTAGGAAAGTGCATGCTGCAATACATTTCTATCACTTAAAAAAAAAAATCCTTCCCCTCAAGACAGCTGAGAGAATGCCTGGCTCAAAATCACCCAGTGAGCTTCATGGCAAGGCAGAATTTGAACCTGGCTCTCTTAAATTCTGGCGGTCTCAAATCTTGGTTTATTCGTATATGGTCATTTTATTATGGCAAAGATTACTGTTGGCGTGGAGAAAGTCCACAATAATTTCGTGGCAACTTGGTTTCCACCAATCCAATTTCTGTCTAAACAAAGATATTGTTTTGAATAATCCAGTTTACAAAGATACATTTTCCCCCTAATCTTGGCTTAACCCTGTATTTCCTTCCTGCCTGCCTTCCTTCCTTCCTTCCTTCCTTCCTCCTTCCTTCCTTCCTTCCTTCCTTCCTTCGTTAAAATTTGGAGGTTCTGACAGCGTGCATACACTTGTGTAATGAATTTATATGTATTAACAAATAAAATTTTGGTTTTTTGTAAAAAAATTAAATTCTGGAGGTTTGACTTTTTATCCTAATAACCACCTGATGAGGTAGGCTGGGCTGTGAGAAAATGACTAGCCCATGGCCACCTATGAAGCATCATGGCAAGCAGGGATTTGAACCAAACCCTTCCCTGTCTCAGAAGGGCACAAGCGTGGAGCAAGATGGGTACACTCTTCCTGGCTCTGGAGGATCCAGGATGGGCCAGTTTGAATGGCGAACTTGTCATTAAAAAGAGCCAGTGTGGTGTAGTGGCTCAGACTGTCGGACTAGTATCTGGGAGACCCAGGTTTGAATCCCCACTCATGCCATGGAAGCTCGCTGGGTGACCTTGGGCCAGTCACACACTCTCAGCCTAACCTTCTGAAAAGTACCGGAGTCGGTCGGGAGACCAGTAGAAGTGATTTCATAGCAAGCTGTTTCTTTGGTGGTCAGACGAGGCATGCATCCCTGGGCTCAGGGGCCCTCTTTTATTCCGGTTGGAACCACACCTCCGACCTCGCCCAAATGTCCCAATAGGACCTTACGATTGTGGTTACATGTCATAAGTTCCTTCAGGGAACCGAGGTGCTTGATTGGTAGCAAGTTGCAATCCAGCCAGCTATTGTTCTGCCGGACTCAAGCTTAGGTAGCTGGCCTGGCCCTGTGTGTCTGGACATGTCTGGACATGTGGCAGTCACCACTACCGGCACACATGGTGACCGCCATTACATACATTACACCTTCCTCACAAGGTTAAGAACATAAGAGCATAAGAGAAGCCAATGTTGGGCCAGGCCAATGGCCCATCCAGTCCAACACTCTGTGTCACACAGTGGCCAAAAATATCAGGTGCCATCAGGAGGTCCAGCAGTGGGGCCAGGACACTAGAAGCCCTCCCACTGTTGCCCCCCCAAACCACCAAGAATATAGAGCATCAATTGCCCCAGACTGAGAGTTCCTATCTATACCTTGTGGCCAATAGCCTCTGATGGATTTCATTAAAATGTTTTCGCTGGAAGAGGGACCCTTCTTCAGAGAACGCATGTCCTTCTACAAGAGAGAACCTCCCATCGTGCCTTGTCCATTGCCATCCCTGTAAAAATACATACGGAACGGATAGCTTTCCCAGCATTGCTTCCCAAGTGTTTGGCAAGCGAGGGGGGAAAATACCGATTTTCACTGAGTTAAAAATGACCCTGTGGTACAGATGAGAACAGTGCATGAAAAGGAACAAATTAAAAGGCACAGAGAGGTTTAAAATGAAACACAGAGAAATAAGGTTATGTACCTTACTGCTGGAGAAGACTCTTGAGAGTCCCTTGGACTGCAAGGAGATCATATCAGTCAATCCTAAAAGAAATCAACCCTGACTGTTCCCTGGAAGGCCAGATCCTGAAGCTGAAGCTCAAATACTTTGGCCCCCAAATGAGAAGGGAGCACTCGCTGGAGAAGACCCTGATGCTGGGGAAGACTGACGGTCAAAGAAGAAGGGGACAGCAAAGGATGAGATGGTTAGACAGTGTTATCCATGCAACGAACATGAAATTGAGCAAACTGCAGAGGACGGCAGAGGACAGGAGGGCCTGGCGTGATGTGGTCCATGGGGTCGCGAAGAGTCAGACTCAACTGTGCAACTGAACAACAACAACCTTACTGCTACCCTCACCTGGATGGCTCTGTTGGGTTGCAGCCCTACCTGGAGGGTCTCTGTTCCCCCAGCTCCCATTCATTTCATCGAGAGCTGTTTAAGCATAGTTCCGCCTGGATTTGCACCAGCATGTAAGAGCTCAAAACATTGCCAATGCAGTGCATAACTCAAGGAGAGTATTATTGCTTGCAATTTCAGCCCCACACCTTGAGAAGGTGCTTCTTTTTGTCCTTTGCTTATTTGATGCATGGATTACTACATGATTCCAAAACTGCCTGCAAATAGGAAGGAAAGCTAGAATCCAATCATTACAATATTAGAGGCAGAGGGCATGCAGAGAAGGAGTGTTCCACAAAATCTATCACAGGTGTCAGAACATCTCCAGCTTTAAAAGGGGGGGGGGAGGATGGAAGACCTCTACTGGAGACCCTGGAGAGTGGTGGAGTCAACAAACCCTGACCTTGAGGGACCAGTAGTCTGGTTCAGTATAAGGCAAAGCAAAGTCTGAGTCCAGGGGCGCCTTGAAGACCAGCAGTTTTATTCTATTTTATTCTGCATGCGCACGAAAGCTTATACCCTGAATAAAACTTTGTTGGTTTTCAAGGTGCCACTGGACCAACATTCCCCCTAAGCTGTGGAGTCTTGTGAGCAAAAATTTCTGTTTCGCGAGCTGCTGGCATTCAAGCTGTGAGCGAGCAATTTGGCTGCTGCATAAATTAGTTTGCTCTGGAGCCCTCCTTCCTGAGCTAAGGCAGAAATGTGTGAGCTGGAGGCTAAAAAACTGTGAGGTAGCTCATACTAACTCAGCTTAGAGGGAACACTGCAGTGGGCTCGGACTTTGCTCTGCCGCTTCAGACCAGCACAGCTATCCTCCGGAATCAGGATATAAGGCACTTGCAAGTGTTCATGTCAACAAAGAACATGCCTTTTCTTTGTTTGGTTTACAGCTTGCCCACACATGCATATGCAATGGACTGCACACACACCCAGTTTTAAAATTCACATTTAGATAGCCCATGCTTCCTTTGGAACCGTGGCATCAACAATATCTGCCTTGAGAAATAATTCCAGAGGAGCAGCCGTGCTAGTCTGTGGCAGCAAAATCAAGCAGGCGTCCAGGAGCACTTTAGAGGCTCACCAAATTTATTGCAGCAGCAGCTTGTGTGAGTCACCACTCTCTTTGCCAGAGGCACCAGGAGTACACCCCATGCATCTCCCAGGAGTGAGCTCTAACTCCTCAATGCTTCTTTGGCTGCAAAGATAGATAGATAGATAGATAGATAGATAGATAGATAGATAGATAGATAGATAGATAGATAGATAGATAGATAGATAGATAGATCCGTTGGAGCGGGAGCGCACAGGAGCGCAGCTCCGGGAGTGAGGAGCCCAGGGGGCGGGCACATGACCAAGCCCCACCCCCTCCTCGGCTTCCCTGAGCAGTGCAGAGGCGCAGCGCCCCGGGGAAAGCCCTGCTAGGGCCTTTATTGATTTTAATGTTTTGTTTTAATATTGATAATTTTATCATTGTTCCTTTTATGACTGTGTGCTGCTTTTCCAGAGACTTGCTCAAGGTGGCATATAAATTTTCTAAGTATACCATTTTTTTATCGGGGCCCATGGCACATAAGTACTGGAGAAATTTCACCAACCCTTCAGCAGCTTTCACCCCATCAGTTTGGTGTAGAGGTCAGGAGTTGTACTCTAATCTGGGAGAACCGGGTTTGATTCCCCACTCCTCCACATGCAGTTGCTGGTGTGACCTTGGGCCAGTCACAAGTTCTCTCAGAGCTGTTCTCTCATGAGCAGTTCTCAAAAGACCTCTCTCAGCCCCACCTACCTCACAGGGTGTCTTGTTGTGGGGAGGGGAAGGGAAAGGGATGGGTGGTGCACATGTCCTGGGTATCTCAAATCTACTTGAAACCTGGTGGTTTCAAGGGAGCAGGAAGAGAATGAGGGTGTGTTCTTTACACTTATTTTTATTGCACAAAGTATTGGATGGGGAAGGGAATGGAGGAAGAGCAGGTCAGTTTCACTCACCTGTGGAGTGGAGCCTGAGGGGTGGGTGTTGCCTTCTGACACACTTCCGGTAAGTTAGGGGGTGTGGCATATGCAAATGAGTTATGCAAATGAGCTATGCTAATGAGCTCTTGCACCTCTTTTTCTACAAAATGACCCCTGGATAGATAGATAGATAGACAGACAGACGATGGATGGATGGACGGACAGATGGACGGATGGACGGACAGATAGACAGACGGACAGATAGATGGACAGATCGATCGATCGATCGATAGATAGATTGATAGATAGATTGATAGATAGATGATAGACAGACAGATATAGTTAGTCTTTAAGGTGCCATTGGACTCTTGCTTGATCTCTCAGACTCATCCACAGGGTATTGGGTGTCATGTTGATCCTCACCCCCAAGATTTTCAATTACCAGGCCTATAACTTTCCCCACAGTGACATGCAGGCCCATAGCCAGGATTCTGTGACTTGTGGTGCAAAAATCTTTCGGGGGGGGGGCTGCCATTTTTTGTACGTCAGCTGCAGTCTGCTCCCAAGCCCAACCACTGATGGCCACCCCCTCTCCCTTTCCTCCTTCAGCTGATCGGCAGGGTGCACGTGGCCCACCAATCAGTTCCTGTGGCCACCACAACATCCTCTGGCAGCGAATCGCACATTTTAATGACTCTCAGTGTCAGGTAGTATTTCCTTTTTTCCGTCCTGAACCTACTGCCCATCAGCTTCATTGGACGGCCTCAAGTTCTAGTCTTTTGGGAGAGAAAGAAAAAATGCTCTTTCTCCACCTCATGCATAATTTTAGAAACCTCTATCATGTCCCCCCCTTAATCACCTCTTTTCTAAACTGTGAAAAGTCCCAGACACTTCAGCCTTTCCTCCTAGGCATAGGGGTCAACTTCAGGGGGGCTGGGGAGCTGGAGCCCCCCCCCCAACTGTGCTGAGGTGCTGAGCCTCCACTGGAGACAATGGACTGTGATGTCTCTGGCCCAGCCCCCCCCCCCGGGAAATTGGAAAGTCTACGCCCTTGCTCGTAGGAAAGGTGCTCCACCCCCCTAATCATCTGGGTTGCCTCCTCTGTACTTTTTCTAGCTCTGCACTGTCCTTTTTGGAGATATAGTGACCAGAACTCATTGCTGAATAACTTTAGGCAATTCCCACACATCAGAGACTGATACGTGAGGACTCTGGTTTTAGAGGGTAAAACCTCCAGCCCCAGCACCACTGCTGGAGAAATCTGGCACCACAGGGTGCCACTCAGCCAGTATTATCTTCTTGAACATCATGTACTGGTTTGCCTTGAGCCAAGAGTTCAGCATAGGGCTTGCTTCCTTACCTAGCCAACAGACCTGGCTGCATGGAGATATAATTTTATTTCCCATTTCAGATTTAGACTTGATAGGATTCTCTACGTTTGGACCTAAGAGACCGTAAACAGCTCATTTATTTAGCTTTTTCCTACCCTGCCTTCCTCGCCAACAGGGCTCCAAAGGGGCTTACGTTGTTCTTAGTCTTCTCTGTTTTATGCTCACAACGGCCCTGCAAGGGAGGTCCCAAGTCCCCCAAGCAAACTTCTACAGCACCGTGGAATCTGAACCTCAGCCGACAGGATTTTAGCCGGGCACTCTAACCCCTGCATCACTCTGGCCCTGAATCATCACGAGAGCAGAATGCAAATGAATCAACAAAACCGCAGTCCCACTCCGTGTTCGAAGAGGGAGTACCTGTGGTTCTCCGAAAGCCTGTTGGAATAAAAGAGTTTTTACTAGTTTTTCTAAAGATCGCAGGCAGGCAGGCCTGGAAATTTCCCCGGGGAGGAAGACTGACCTCTCTAGCGTTTTGTGTGCGGTCTGCTCAGAGAAACAGAAAAGCACCCCTGAGCTGGATGATCCCTCCTGGAGCAAGATGCCAGCGTGCCAGTCCTCCTCCCCCAATGACTGCTTCTCTGGCCACTTCACGGCATCTCCCAAACCACAAGCAGGTTTGGGCAGCTCCTGTCCCTGCCCTCCTCCTTGGCTCCTGGGCTTTCCCTGCTTGCAAGATGAGCTGAGCAGGTGGTTATGTGCCAGTGTGGGGAAGGGTGTGGCAGAGGGGAACTGGAATGTCGAGATCAGTGAATAGCTGGCCCAGCAAGCCCCGGCAAGCCACTCCAGAGAGATGTGCCAGGCTGGGCAACTGGCAGGGTGGAGCGATGCCAAGCAAAGGCAGGACAACAAAGGGCCTTGGATGGAGGGGAGTCGAGGAAGATGCCGTGTCATCCTGGGGATGGCAGATTTGCACTGAGCTGGGACATTGGAGGGCATGTCGTTTCTGCCTTGGATTAACTGGGCAGCCTCGGGGAAGTCTCTGTTCCCTCTCCTGATAGACAGGGCCGGCCCGTCATTGACAAATTTTAGACCATTGCCTAGGGCGCCAGCCCAACGAGGGTGCTGGCCCGCAATCCGCCTGCCTTGGAAAGCCAGGCGCTTTGTTGTGAGCTCCGCCAAGAGCGGTCACCCGTCGGGCTCCTGTGAGGGGAGGGCAGGTGCTGGCAGGCTCGGGGGCGGGGCTGCTTCCAGAGCGCAGCTCTCTTTGAGGAGGCTGTTCCTGCTCCGAGTCCCCCAGGCTTCGTGCCCTGCCCTCCAGCCGCCTTAGGGACTGGTCCCTTGGAAGCCCTGTGGTGAGTAGGGTTGCCAACCTCCAGGTGGGGCCTGGGGATCCCTTGCTTTTACAACTGATCTCCAGGTGACAGAGATCAGTTCCCCTGGAGAAAATGGCTGCTTTGAAGGGTGGCCTCTACGGCATTGTACCACGCTGAGGCCCCTCCCCTCCGCAAACCCCACCCTCTCCCGGCTCCACCCCCAAAGTCCCCAGGTATTTTCCAACCCAGACTTGGCAACCCTAGCAGTGAGGGGGGGGCGCCACACAAGGCAGCCTCGCCAGGGGGTTGTGCCACAATTTGCCTAGTGCGCTAACAAACCTGGGGCCGGCCCTGCTGATAGGTACACAAATACTAGTTAACAGTGCAGAGTGTAGGTCTACCTGCTCCCTTCACCTTCAAGGCTAATAAAATATGTGGCAGCGTATGAGCTTTTCAGTATCTGAAGAAGTGAGCCGTGACTCACGAAAGCTCCTCCCCTGCCACAAATTTTGTTAGTCCTTTAAGGTGCTACGGGACTCTCGCTCTTTTCTGCTGCCACAGACAGACGAACACATTGGCTACCCATCTTGATCTGCCTATTTATTTATTTATTTTCTGCATTTATATCCTGCCCATCCCGTAAACGGGCTCAGGGTGGGTTCCGTCAAGTTAATAAATACAGTAAAATTTAAAACAGATTGTAACATATAAAACAGTACTTGCAGCTTGCCGTTGGGAGATTCCGGCCCATTGATGTCATTAGATCTGGCTGGTTATCAGTAGTGGGGTGACAGCAGCCTCGGGGAGGCCATGTGTGGATGCCCGCTGCCTCAGCCAAAGGCCTTGCTGAATAGCTCCGTCTTGCAGGCCCTGCGAAATTGGAGAAGATCTCGCAGGGCCTTGATCTCAGTAGGGAGCATGTTCCACCAGGTAGGGGCCAGAGCAGAGAAAGCCCTGGCTGGCCCTCGCTGAGGCAAGACAGATGTCCTTTGGGCCAGGGACCACCAGGAGACATTGACTGTCAGAGTGTAACATTCTTCGGGGCCTTGTAAACCTGAATGACCGCTACAGTCATATTTGGGAGCCCTGATTCGGTGGCTCCAGCCTTCTTGGGTTGGACAGCTGGCAACCTGGGAGAGGGCCTTCCCAGTCATGGCACCAAATCTCTGGAACCTTTTCCCCAGAGAGATTTGACTGTCGCCTTCGGTTGCCATCTCCCACCAGCGGAGGAAGACTTTGTTGTTCCGTTTGCCATTCCTTCAACGATCCCTCCTTCCTAGCCAATGTTTTAAGTTCTGTTTTTCTGTTTTGTATGTATTTTAACTCTGTTTTCTAATTGTTTTCATCATGTGTGTTTGGAAGAGGACTGGTTTTAATGGCTTGAAAATGTGATTCTATCGTGTACGTTTTAAATTGTTAGCTGCCTTCATGGCCCTTGTAAGGGCAGAGGTGGGATACAAATTTTGCAAATAAATAATACAACCCCCCTGTCGGTTTTGTACCGCTTTACCTGTCATGGCATCCTCCAAAGAATCCTGGGAATCTTAGCATGGTGAGGGATGCTGGACATTCCCCCTCACCATTAGACAACCCCTCACAAAAAGGCAGTGCCCTGGGAAGAAAGAGCTGACTGTTAGACAGAACAGGGTTCTGACAGAACAGGCACATGCTGACCTTTTCCAGCACTCACCAAGTGTTTTTAGGAAGTGGGTGGGGCCGGGTAGGACTTTTGCCCAGTCAGGATTTGAATGGCTATCAGAGATTTGATGAGCGGTGCAGATTTTGTAAAATGTTGCTTTGGCTGCAGCTGACACCACAGCACAAGAATCTATTGGGTTAAATATTATAACAACAACAACAACAATAATAATTTGACTTGGAAGCACAGAAGCTTTATGCCATATTTATTTCACCGCCACTGTGAGAAATGGCCACTGGATAAGGCCACTGGTTGAAATCACTGGCCCGGTACATCTGCTGGTGGAAGCCTCCTGGCTGCGGATATTTCGGCTGCTGCTCCCGGTGTTAGATTACTGTATTACCACCATCTTTTGTGGTTTTATGCCATCTATTTATGTATATGGATCCAATTTTTAACTTCTGTATTCTGTTGATTTTAAGTGTTAGCTGCCTTGAGCCGGCTATGCCGGTTAGGCGAGATACAAATCTAACCAGATAAATAAATAAATATCCCTGAACCTCCACATTTCCTGGTTAAGAGAAAAAAACACTGTTTAAACAAGTTACAATGATGACCTGATTCCAATTGTAATAAGAGAAAGAGATTTTACTTACAAAAATAGAAGCACATCTTACATGGCGTATTCATGTGGGAACGTTTAGCTTATTGTAAATGGATTAACGTCAAAAAGGTTAACTTGCTACAGCTCCAAGCCCAGGGAGAAGACAGAAGAAGAGAAGTCCTGTATAAGAAAAAAAAATAGAAGACGTACAATGGCCAAAGAGACTCAGCATCTAACCAATGAGAGGATGGGGACCAACTGCCAAGTATACCCAAGTGGGAGAATTCTCCAAACCCTTTTTGGCCAGTTTGGTGTAATGGTTAAGCGTGTGGACTCTAATCTGGGAGAACTGGGTTTGATTCCCCAGTCCTCCACTTGCAGCTGCTGGATGACCTTGGGCAAGCCATAGTTTTCTCAGAGCTGTTCTCTCAAGAGGAGTCCTTCAAAGAGCTCTCTCAGCCCCACCTCCTTCACAGGGTGTCTGTTGTGCGGAGGGGAAGGGAAAGGAGTTTGTAAACTGCTCTGACACTCTGAGTGAAGGGCGGGGTATAAATCCAATCTCCTCCTCCTCCTCCCAAATCCTCCTGCATGCAGGGTTACAATATCCAACAGAATCTCCACTGTGTGACTGAAGGAAAGCTATGGCAGCCATTTTGTGGCTGACTCCACTTTCCGTGGCAGCCATTTTGTGGCTGCTGCTCCCACCATGCCATGTCAGAATTCCAAAGGTGCCTGCAGGCTCAAAAAGGCTGGGGATCCTTAGAACAGAAGATCTCTTCCTCAAGGGAAGGATCCAGCCCATCAAAAGTACAACCTTGCCTTGACCTGGATAGCCTAGGCAAGCTTGATCTCATCAGAACTTGGAAGCTAAGCAGGGTCGACCCTGGCAAGTACTTGGATGGGAGACCTTCAGAGAATATCAGGGCCAGGAGCCACCTTTCTGAACATCCTCTGTGCCCCAGTGGGAGTTGCCAGGGAGTTGCCATGGCTTCCAGACACAGGCACACACACACACACACACAAATACCAAAAAAGAGAGTACAACCGTCATAGTTGACAGACGTCTATGTAAGATGCCAGCGCAAAGGACGTTTCCCCCACACACCGCCCACACCCGCACTTTTACACTTGGAAGAATCCAGAAGTCATGGTATTCATGTGGCCGGGATCTCCTGGGTTACCAAAGCAACAGAATAGAAATGCTGTTTTTCGTGTTCTGTGCTGAGCTTCTCAAGGGGACCTGGCTCATTGCAGGAAAAAGTCAAGCCTCTGCCCGGCAAGCCGGATGACAGACGAGGGGTTGTCAGACCAGCCATGGCTTCAGGCCTGCATAGCCTGTCCAAGTTGGGGAGTAATCCCCTCCTCTGGAGCTGAGCCCCAGGGCAACCCACCCCTCACAAAGTATGCAGCCGGCGACCCCAGAAGTCCTGCCTTCCAAACAGCCTCCATTATCACCAAGCCCGGAGAATCTACAACAAGGCTTATGTATTCATGTACTTACTTCATTTATATCCCACTTCTATATCCCCAATGGAGACCCAAAGTTCCATACAACAGTCTCCGCTTCTGCATTGCATCCTTACAAAAACCCTGTGAGGCAGGCGAGGCTTAGAGCGTGTGATTGCCCCAAGGTCACCCGGCAAGCTTCCATGGCAGAGTGAAGATTTGAACCTGGCTCTCCCAAGTCTTGGTCTGATACTCATAAGAATGTGAGAGAAGCCAATGTTGGATCAGGCCAATGGCCTGTCCAGTCCAACACTCTGCCACACAGTGGCCAAAAATACCATCAAGAGGTCCACCAGTGGGGCCACTCTAACCACTACACCAAGCTGGCTCTCCAGGCTGCCGAACAGCACAGGAGTTACCAACTCCAAATGTGAATTTAAGAGACACTTTATTTATTTACTTTATCTTTAGCCCACCTTTTCCCCCCCAATGGAGACTCAACGTGGTTTCCATTCATCCCCTCTCTCCCTTTTGAGCCTCACAACAACCCTACAGAGTAGGACCAGCACTTCTTGGGGCCTGGCTGGATTTACCTGCGCCTTCTCCCCTAGTAAAGCGCTATAGCTATCGCAGGCATTAACAAAAGTGGTCTGCTTTGGAGCTCTCCAAGGTTCTGCAGCTTGACTCCAGCCAAGTTTGGCTGGCCACCCTTGCTCGGAGGTGGTAACTCCAAACTTTAGAATGACAGCATGAACTTGACTCTGTCCTGCAGGTCTCTAGCCATGAATGGTAAGAAACAGGTCAGACCTCTCCAATATAAAGTATTTGAGCTTCAGCTTCAGGATCTGGCCTTCCAGGGAACAGTATACCAGTTGGTTTTATGACCTGTGTTTGTTTTTCTTTAAGTCACAGTTGCTGCTTGTTTGTTATACAAGATCCAGACAACATAACAGGAATTTGGTTTCGGAGAGATGGCATTTTTCTCCCCAGAATGTTGTTTGCCAGGAAATTGTGGTTCTTGGTCCAACAAAGACACCTGCTGATACTGCAGATTATTCATATGGATTTTGCTTGGGTACCGGGCATGGATTCTTTGGGGCAGGGCCTGCGACAACATCTCTATTGGTGTCCCCTCTCATACCAAGGGCTGGGTGAAAAGTACAGTGATGCCCACCCTGCAGAACAGTCAGAGGATGTGAATATGAGACCCAGTTCCCGGGGAATCTTCGCCATATTTAAAGGCAAGTTTCTAGCTCTCGTGGCTATGAAGACACGGCTGTGTGCCACGTCCAGGGTCACTGCCCAGTCAGGATGTTGATGAGACAGGAGACGGGGGAACTGCAGGAGTGATGCCAGTTTGAAGGCTTTATGGTTTGTGTTTTTGTAACCAGAAGCTTCAGTCCTTTTTTCTACCTTGATTAAAGCCATCAGGAGGATTCAAAACACCGACGGAAATCAAATGACAGGAAGGCAGAGAGCCAAATGATGTGACGTTGTTTTGATTGTGGTACAACCGTTCCCAGTTGCTGCTGTTGCAAAGACCTGCTGTGGAAATATATAATAGGGCTATTGTAACAGAGCAGTTCGAGAAGGGGCCTTTGCCAAGGGAAAAGGGATGCCGATTACATCAGTTTTATTGCACACATTACCCAGTTTCATTGCAGTGTCATCGACTGCTGTAATGCTATTTTTCTTCATTATATCCACACTCTGGGTCATGCCCAAGATGCCACATTCATTCAGATCCCAGTAATCCCGGACCCGGTGCATTGCCCAAGCGATGTCACCTCCCATTGATTGCATCGACCCACCCTGTGCTTATTAGATGTCTCTTTGCAGTGACTGTTATGGATTTACACTTAGCGTCGCAGCAAGAAAGGTGGGCTAGAAATACTGCAATGAAATAAATCATTGTTTTATGAACTGGCTGAAAAACAGAAGCCAAGTCAGGCCAAACTTGACGTTTGCAAGAATGGTCTCGGCACTGCCATCCCCTCCGCCTTCTGCAGCGTGTTTCTGTGACAGGCGGCCGCGCAAGTGGTTACACCTCCCCCCCCCCCCGCCCCGGTGTGCCGCAGCCATGGAGACAAACCGTCTGTTTCATTTTACAGCCAAAAAGTATTCAGTGCAACTTGAACCCCATCAGAAGCCCTTGAACAGCACAGGAAAAATAACCCACGCTGCAGTGTTTTATCAGAGAGAGAGAGAGAGAGAGAGAGAGAGAGAGAGAGAGAGCCATGCTGTTCTGTTGCACAGACTTAGAAGGTGCCTGAAGCTGCCTTCACATGAGCCAAGGCCATTATGTATGGGAAAGTGTTTCACGGGCTGATTTCTCATAAAGAGCAGGGGAGGTGAGCAAACCTGGAGTTAGGGCCATATTGCTTTGGGAGTTCAAAACTGCATGTTCCTTCTGACAAAAACAAAAATTCTCTGCACTTGGAAAAGTCAAGGAGAAATGAATTTAACCTAGCCTTCTTCCAGCATTCCAATTTTCCATCTATAGGAATATTTCATTTTTTTAAATTTAACATTTTAAAAAAATTTATAAACAAAGAGAAGAAGAGATTGAATTTATACCCCACCCTTCACTACCCAAGGGAGTCTCAGCGTGGTTTACAATCTCCTTTCCCTTCCCCTCCCCACAGCAGACACCCTGTGAAGTAGGTGGCGCTGAGAGAGCTCTGAGAGAAACTGCTTTTTCTCAAGAACAGTTCTGCCAGAACTATGGCTTGCCCAAGGTCATCCAGCAGGTGCAAGTGGAGGAGTGGGGAATCAAACCCGGTTCTCCCAGATTAGAGTCTGCTCACTTAACCACTACACCAAACTGGTTCTCAAACAAACAAATCATAACACAAGTCAATTGAATAAACTGATATAATACAAAATACAGAATAATACAAGACTATACTCAAATTAAAACTATATTACCCATGAACTAACATAACCAGCAACCAAGGAAACACATATATGTATATATATATGTGTGTGTGTGTGTGTGTATTATAAGTAGAGAAACATCCAATCATGTGAAAGCCCACCTACTCTCTGAAGCGGTACAATCCTGGCCCAAGTTTATAACTTCACTTACTGGTTTGAGAACTATGCCTCTGTTTTGCCCCATGCATACCCCCTTCCCGTTTGAGCCCTTCCTGTGAGAGCCAGTTTGGTATAGTGGTTAAGTGTGTGGACTCTCATCTGGGAGAACCGGGTTTGATTCCCCACTTCTCCACTTGCATCTGCTGGATGACCTTGGGCAAGCCATAGTTCTCTCGGAGCTGTTCCCTCAAGGACAGCTCTTGAAAGATTTCTCACCTACCCCACAGGGTGTCTGTTGTGGGGAGGGGAAGGGAAAGGATTTTGTAAGACACTCTGATACTCCAACTGAAGGATGGGGTATAAATCCAGTCTCCTCCTCCTCCTGTACAGGTAACCCCACCCCATACATTTCCTCTACATTCACAAGATACCCGGGGGGGGGGGGGAGATGCAGGTGTGTCTAGAACTCAGAAGCAGACCCAGCTCTGCTGCAGGTTCAGGCAGGGAGCTGCAGCAGAAAATCTGTAGCCCAGGAAGACGACTAATGGAGTCCCGAGCGGAATTATGCCCTCCCTAAACCCAGGCACTTCTATACACTTAGAAGAGCATCACCCTGCTCAGATGGCCCTCTACATCTCCTAATTGCTCCGAACAGTGGCTCTTGAACTGTGTGCCGGGACTCAAAAGTGGGTTGTGGCTCTCTCACAGGACGGTCATGAGGCCAGGAAGAAGGAGGTGAGACAGGGTGAGCTGGGAGGGCAAATCTGGGGTTGCCTCTGCTTAGTGTGCAAGATTGCCATAACAGTCCATTTATCAATAATTCCATCATATATCTAATTCCGAACCGGGCCATAGAATATAGATTAATAGATCCACAAAATGTAGCTAACGAGAGGTAGGAGGGATTTCTCTCCAACCCTGAAGAAAGTCCCAGGTTTGCAGGAAAATCTGAAATCTAAAAAAACAAGCAAAATACAATGGGGGATTACCACTCCCAAAAAGAATAGGAACAACACCTGTAGCTTCTTTAAGAAAAGAATGTCCACGGAATCCTCCATCACCATTTTGGAGGTCACTAGGTAACCAGAACAATATCGCTGAGCCTTCCATTCCTTGGTTCCTGAAAAGCAAAATCATGCGGTGGGGGTGAGGGGAGTGTGGACTCGGAGGCAAAACCAGTCCTGGAAAGAGTCTCCTGAAGTTGCCTTCTGGCACTGATATTCAGAGGTTGACTGCCTCAGAATGTGGAGGTTCTGTTTAGTCTCCATGCCTAGCAGTCATCATGGGTGGGCCTCCATGGATCTGTCTCAATCCCCCTTTAAAGCTACAACAAATTATTAATTAATCAATCCATAAAACTGATAGAAAGCAGCAGATTCCAAGGAGCCAAAGGCAGCTAAAATATACAATCACGTGGGTGTGTCTGGATAGCAACAGGATAAAACAGGGTTATAATCTCTATCTCGCTATATAATAATTCTCTGATGGTGGTGGCACTCTCTAGAACATTCCACATGCCACCCCAGCCTTTGGTCCCCTGGCCTGTCAATCGGAAGCTGTCCCTATCCACTGGCTGCGAATACTCACATGCCATTGGCTGGGTCTGCTCCTCTTCCGCGCCCACTCCTTCAGCCTCTGTGCCCTGTCAAAATTCCTGGCAGACGGTTTTTCCTCTTGACAAAGACACTTCTCCAGCTTCCTTCCTGTGGGGGGATTAACTGTTACCTCAGTGGCTGTTGGTAGGTGAAACAAAATGACAGTTACCTGTGTTTATAAGATGGCTGCTGCCTGTGGTTTGTTTAAAATGTTCCCCCATAAAGTTCAACTGTTACCTCAGTGGCTGTTAGTAGGTGAAACGAAATGGCAGTTACCTGTGTTTATAAGAGGGGCTTCAGAGCATGGTAGAGGCTGCAGGTGCATTGGGGGATGGAAACCTGAAGAGTGAGGGGGAAATTAAGGTAGGTTGATGCTTGGCTGGGAAGGAGATGTGGTTGCCAACTCCAGGTGGGGAATTCCTGGAGATTTGAGGGGTAGAGACTAGAGGGGGTGAGGTTTGAGGAGGGGCGGGGCCTCAGACAGGTACAATGCCATAGACTCTGCCCTCCAAACCACCTATTCCCTCTTGGGGAACCACTGCTGCCAATCTTCAGGTGAGGGCAGGAGATCACTAAGAATTACAACTGCTCTTCAGGTAGCGGAGATCAGTTCCCCTGGCGAAAATGGTGGACTCTGTGTCATTATACCTTGCTGAGGTTGCCACAGCAAATTGACGCTGAGTGCCCATGGCCTTGACACTCTCCAAGAGCTTCTTTCTAGAGCCTGTTGTATTTATTCCCACAACGGGCCTTATTCCTAGTCTTTCCTATTATATAAAGCCGTTTTCGAGATTCCATGCTGCAAGATTCCATTGGGTGCCAAAATCAGTTGGCTGGACGGACTGTCACTCAAAAGGGGATCCCTGGCCACTGGCTGCATTCTCTCCCTGCTTTGTCTCAGTCCCGCCCACAGAGCCACCGGCCAGCATCTCGGCTTCAGTCTGGAGGGAGCCAGCGAAGGGGAAGGACCAACTGGGTGCTGGGTCCACTCTTCTCCTCCGCCCACTGCCAGGTGGGTCTAACTGTCCCCTCAGTGGCCTGCTTCTGTCAGTGAAAAGGCAATGGACTTTCAGTATAACCCCCTCACCCGCACACTGCTAGCGTGCCCAGAATAAACTGTCAGAATAAACTGTCAGAAACAGGGGGCATTTCACACAGCACCCCGTAGCACTTCAGGACCAGTACAAGAACTGAACAACACTTGGGAGGAGGTTTCAAGGTAAACCAGCTCAGGAACGCTTCCCCAACAGGAGAGGCATGTTTCCGTGTGAAAGGGCCAATATGTTCCATTAGGGAACCGGTACTAATACGGTTCTGTATAAAATGCCTGACAGAAACTGTTACTGAAGAGTTCCTGAAACGGAACATATTGGCTATGTGAAATTCCTCAGGCACTTTCTCCTGCTTAGCTCCACCATGTCTGGCTGGCTAATGAGGTGGGCCAGCAACCATCAAACCATTCCCTTCAACCCCCTGCTGTGTGGCTGACTTTCCCCCTAGTGTTGCCAATCTCCAGGTGGGACCTGGAGATCTCCCACTGTTACAATTGATCTCCAGATGACAGAGATCAGTTCCCCTGGAGAAAATGGCTGCTTCGGAGGGTAGACCTTGTGGCATTATAGCTTGCTGAGTCCTTCCATCCCCCCCCCACAAAAAAATTGCTGCCCTCCACAGGATCCACCCCCCAAATCTTCAGGTATTTCCATCATAGGGTTGCCAGGTCTGGGTTGGAAAATCCCTGGAGACTTTGGGCGTGGATCCAGGAGAGGGTGGGGTTTGGGGAGGGGAGGGGCCTCAGCATGGTACAATGCCATAGAGTCCACCCTCCAAAGCAGCCATTTTCTCCAGGGGAGCTGATCTCTGTCATCTCACTGACCAAGGTCAGTTCTCCTGGAGACAATGGCTGCTTTGGGCAGTGGACTCTATGGCACTATATCCTGCAGAAGTCCCTCCACACCCCAAACCCCACCCTCCCCAGGCTCTACCCCTCAAATCTACAGGTATTTCCCAACCCTGTAACTGGCTGTTGGCAGCCCTGTAACTGGCTATGGAACTGTTTTCCAGACCCTTGGAACCCAGAAGACATGGCACATAGGAGGAGGTGCTTTTCCCCCTTAGCTGCCACTGCATAGCCCCAAATCAACATAAGTCAGGGGTGGAGGGAACCATACCTGTTACCATGAGGCTGTCTTCCCATCCTACCCACTTGGGGCAGCAAAAGGACTTGAGACAGCCCTGCCTTAGAGCTAAGCAGAAGGAAATAAACATGGCTTGCCGCCCTCTGTTTTCCCCTTCCCTCTGCCGCCCCACCAGCCACAGCCAGGACACTCACCTGGAGCTTCCTTCTAGAGCCCGTTGTATTTCTTCCCACAACGGGCCTTACTCCTAGTAAAAGAATAAAAGCGTAATTGAAACAAAGACAACACAAACCATCAGGACAGTCTAAAATCTTCAGCCACATTCCACTGATCTCAGTACACTAAAAGTGGTATTTAGATCTTACTGGAAGGCCAACAGGCAAGGGATATGCTATGGTTGCCAACTTCCAGGTGGCACCTGGAGATCTCCTGCTATTACAATTGATCTCTGAGATGACCAAATTTAGTTCCACTGGAGAAAATGGCTGCTTTGGAAAGTGGACTGTATGGCCTTATACCCTGCTGAGGTCCCTCCCTTCCCCAACCCCTTCCCTCCGCAGGCTCCACCCCCCAAATTTCCAGGTATTCCCCCCAAATTTCCAGAGTTGGCAACCCTAGGATATGGTGTCTCTGTCCCAAACATGGGGGCACTGCCAAGAAACTCTGGGGTAGGGGCTCCCCAATCTCACTTTTGATCATGTCAGTTGCTGCAGCACAGCTTCCCTGGCTGATCTCAAGAACCAGGGCTGGTCCATTGGGTAATTTGGACCTCAACCATTTAGGGATTTAAAGACCAACCCCAGTAGCTTCAAGGGAAGAAGAGGAGGAGGAGGAGGAGGAGATTGGATTTATACCCCACCCTTCATTACCCAAAGGAGTCTTAGGGTGGCTTACCTTTCCCCTCGGGGACTGCGGGGACTGGGGCAAAATAGAACTTTGGGACCCTTCTCCTGCACCCCCACCCCCTAGGCTGTCAGTAGATGACATATTTAACTACCCGGAATATCAACACAACAAAAATATTTCATTTTACTTCATTTATACCCTCTTTCCCCCTCTCTCTAACGGGGTCTCAGAGTAGCTTACTACATTCTCCCCATCTCAATTTTATTCTCATAACAACCTTGTGAGGTAAGCAAGACTGAGAATACGTGGTTGCCCCAACATAATCCCGCAAAATCCCCACATGGCAGAGTGGGGATTTTGATTCAGGGTTCCCATTTCCTTGTCTGACACCCTATAGCATACCGGATAAGGTTCAAGGTGCTGGTGCTTGCCTATAAAGCCCTATATGGCCAGAAACCTATCTACCTGAGGGACTATCTCTCCCCATATATACCCCAGCAAGCACTGCGGTTGGGGTCTCAAAACCACCTGGTTCTCCCAGGGCCGAGGGAGGCCCTGTTGGCAGTTAAGAGGGCCAGGGCCTTTTCGGTGGTGGCCTCGCACTGGTAGAATGAGCTCCCAGACAACATAAGGGCCCTGCGGGACCTTGTACAGTCCCACAGAGCCTGCAAGACGGAGCTCTTCTGCCAGGCTTTCAACTAGTGGCCGCCTCGACTTCTATAGCCTGGCCCTACCACTGGATCCCACCAATCTGGACCATTCAGCCCCAACCGGAACTGTTTACCATCTGTGACGTTGCTCAGATACAGATGATGACACGGTGCCATCTTGTATTAGGACATGACTGTGTGATTGGCTGTGCACTGTAAGTTTTATGGATACTGTTTTTATCGTTTTAATCTGTAACGAATCTGTTGTTAGCCACCCTGAGCCTGCCGTAGGGTGGGGAGGATGGGATACAAATCTCAAAAACAAACAAACAAATAAATAAATAACCACTACAGAAGGATAGTGTCGTTCACAACATAGTATAGAATGACAAACTCATTAATACCTATAATGCCAGTTCACAACAGAGGCAAACAGGGTTTTTATTTGACTCCGTCTGTCATGGACCTGAACACAGGGTTGCCAGCTGCATGCTGGGAAACTCCTGGAGATTTAGAGATAGAGCCAGGGGAGGGTGGATTTAGGGGAGGGGAGGGACCTTGGTGGGTATAACACCATAGAGAGCCCACCCTCCAAAGCAGCCATTTTCTCCAGGGGAAACTGATCTCTGAGGGTCTGGAAATCAGTTGCAATGCTCCCTCTAAGCTGTGGAGTCTTGCGAGCGAAAATTCTACTTTGTGAACTATGGGCATGAAAGTTGTGAGGGAGTGATTTGGCTGCTGCATAAATTAGTCTGCTCTCTGCTTCCCGAGCTAAGACAAAAATGTGTGAGCCGGAGGCTAAAAAAACTGTGAGCTCGCTCACACTAACTCAGCTTAGAGGGGACACTGATCAGTTGTGATTCTGGGAGACCTCCAGGTCCGACTTGGAGGCTGGCAGTTCTAGGTGAAAGGTCAGATAGCTACAGTCCCAGGAAATAGGTACCAAAATATTGGGGACCCTGAGGCCATTTGTCCCCTGTTACCCCTCCTCCTGCATGCTGGCCTATACCAGAGTTTGGAGGGGATGCTAAGAATACATGCATTGCCTAGGTCCTGTATAGATCTGTAGGGAGGCCCACCTCCTAGTCTGAAAAGGTTGCTTGGCAGCATGGGTGAGGCCTAAGGTTGCCAGCTCTGAATTGGGAAATACCTGGAGATTTGGGGGTGGAGCCTGGGGAGGGTGGGGTTTGGGGAGGGGCCTCAGCCAGATAGCACTCCATAGAGTCCACCCTCCAAAGCAGCCATTTTCTCCAGGGGAACTGATCTTGCTCATCTGGAGATCGTGTAACAGCATCTCCCCTCAGATCCTGGGTCATAAGTGCACACAGGTGTGGAGGGAGATCTCCAGGCGCCACCTGGAGGTTGGCAGTCCTAGGGACAGAGATCCAGGCAGTGGCTTTACACTTTCTGAACAGCAGTGTCTCTTTCTCCTGCAAGAGAAAGGCCTTGCCTGGGCAAGAGAATGAAGGCACCTTCTTCGGTTCTGTGCCGACGCGCGGAGGTGGTTCGAAGAGGGGCCTCCACGATTCGGGAGATTTTGAAAACGGCAGAGCCGGAACATGTTATCATGACCCCCAGCCCACCCCAATCTTCAGCTAACCATTCAGTGAAGCGGGGGGGGGGGGGGGGAGCGAGAGCAGCGTCTTGTTTTTCTGTTCTCTCGCCGCCATCCCAAACTTAGCCCAGCGAGCAGGTTGCCAGGCAACCGGCCCTCACATGGCAACACACATAAAGGCACCAGGAGCTGATGTGGACCCCAGCCGCCTCCTCGGCATGTCAGCCCACATTCTGCGCTCACAGCTGAGGGTTCCTCCCCCCTCCCCCTTGCGGAGTTCAGAAGCTGAACCCGAGCGGTTCGGCACTAAAACCTCTGCAAACAAAAGGCCAGAGGCAAAACCCTCTCTTCCGCATCTCCCCTCAGATCCTGGGTCATAAGTGCACACAGGTGTGGAGGGAGGCTTTATGCTTCTTGTGTCCTCGCAGCAAACCTTCCAGGGTAGAGTTGTTTTGGTTCCTAGGGATGCCAGCCTCCAGGTGGGGCCTGGGGATCCCCCAGAATTACAGCTCATCTCCAGACTACAGAGATTAGTTCCCCTGGAGAAAATGGATGCTTTGGAGAGTGGAGTCTAGGGCACTGTACCCCACTGAGAGGTCCCTGTCCTCCCCAGGCTCCACCCCCAAATCTCCAGGAGTTTCCCAACCTGGCACTGGCAACTGTACCACGCACCCGCCGCCAGTGACCAGGGTGGACCTGGAAACCCCAGTGGTTCCCCTTTCACAGACAGATGGTGGGTTGAATCAGGTGTGTAGCCATGTTGGTCTGAAGCAGCAGGACGAAGTTTGAGTCCAGTGGCACCCTGAAGACCAACAAAGTTTTATTCAAGGCAGGGGTCCATTGGGGCCGGAGCGAGGCGGAGCAAAGCTCCGCCAGCTCAGGAGTGGCCACTAGGGCAGCCAGGGGCCGAATCAGATTCTCTGATCTGATTCGGCCCGCTGCTGAATTGCCGCCGAAATTCGGTGGCAACTTTAAAAGCGAATGGAGGGGAGGGGGTTCGAGGGAAAAGCTCCAAACTTGCAGGGTAACTGCTGGGGCCTCTCCTCGAAATACCCACCAAGTTTCAAGAAGACTGGACCAGGGGGACCAATTCTACAGGCCCCCAAACAGGTTGCCCCCATTCCCTCCATTGTTCTCTATGGCAGGAAAAAAGTAACACTTTTTCCCACTATAGAGAACAATGGAGGGGATGGGACAACCTGTTTGGGGGCCCGTAG
Organism: Lepidodactylus listeri; assembly: GCA_029233225.1. Lineage (NCBI taxonomy): Eukaryota > Metazoa > Chordata > Lepidosauria > Squamata > Gekkonidae > Lepidodactylus > Lepidodactylus listeri. The sequence continues at coordinate 15,298,031 of JARCFY010000018.1, read as the reverse complement.
AATTGGACCCCCTGGTCCAATCTTCTTGAAACTTGGTGGGTATTTCGAGGAGAGGCCCCAGCAGCTACCCTGCAAGTTTGGAGCCTCTCCCTCAAACCCCCTTTCCTCCAGCCCCTCATATACCCTATGAGTTTTTGCCATTGATTTCAGTGGCCCATAGGGTATAATGGGGCTGAAACTGACATTCCCTTTCTGACACACTTCCGGTGATGTCAGGGACGTGGCATATGCTAATGAGTTATGCTAATGAGTTATGCTAATGAGCTCCTGCACCTCTTTTTCTACGAAAGGACCCCTGATTCAAGGTATAAGCTTTCGTGGGCAAGCACTTCTTCAGATACAAGGACATGGAAGGTACCAGTAACTTCCATTTCTCTGTATCCGAAGAAGTGTGCGTGCCCATGAAAGCTTATACCTTGAATAAAACTTTGCTGGTCTTCAAGGTTCCCTTGGACTCCAACTTTGTTCAGATGGCCGGCTGGTTCTTCTAGTCACTCAGCTGAAGAGTGTTCCTTACTCCATGGAGGAAAGAGCTTGTCCGTCCCCCATGGAGGGTGGGCTTGGAAGTTCCATGGCGTGCCTCTTCCAGAGCCATTTTCCTTGTGGAAGATTCCTGGAGAATAGGTTTGCCAACTTCTAGGTGGGGCATGAAGGTCTGTGTGGAGAACTGCAACAACTCTCCAGATGACAGATTCCCTCTGAGAGTTCCCCTCAGAAAAAAAAGTGGCTGCTTTGGAGGATGGACTCTGTGGCATCATACCCTGCGGAGCTATCTTGCCTCCTCAAACCCTGCCCTCCCCAGGTTCTACCCCCAAATCGCTAAGAATTTCCCATCCTGTTTGACAACCCTATTGGAATGGTATGTTTTGCCTTTAGTATAATATTTTCTTTCTTTTTTCCTTAGTTTACAAATTGAGTGAGGCTGAACAGCTAGACACATTTTAAACAAGGAGGGAATCAACCCTCCTTGATTCCATGACAGATAGACAGACAAGCCTTTATTGGCATACACACACACACAATTAGAAATCAGGTAATTGCAGATCAGAAAGTACAAAATCCATATAAGGTAAAATTGGAATTACAACATATGTAAACAGAGCAAAAGCATTAAAAAAGCTAATACTTAGTATTACTTATCAGGACGTGTAACCATAGCACTGAGAAGAAATTTTGCTACTATTTCAGTTATTTCCGTATCTGGATTATCAAGCAAAAAAGAAACCTTAAAATCATCAGGGGGCTCTAAAAATTGAGCTAATATGGGATACAGAAGATCCCGACAGGATGCCAGATAGAGAGGACACTGAAAGAGAACATGGGGGACAGTTTCAACACAGTCCTTCATGCAAGGACAGCACCTGCTAGAACAGGGGATCCGATGGGAATCTGCCAGATAGAAGAGCGGAAGGAAGAACATTAAATCTGGCCAAGGAAACGGCTCTGTGCAAATTTGGAGCCATGAGTTGATAGAGGTATATAACTGGAAGGTTTGATTTTGGAACAATCCCTAAATTTAAGGGAGCACATATACTAAAATTGCACCGATACAGAATAGATGAACATGGCTCCTGTGCAAGAATGACACGCAGATTCATGAAGTGTCCCTCCGGGGTTCCTGTGAAGTGAACAGCCCATACTTGGCAGGGCTCATTGCGTAGCAGGAGCTCCTTTGCATCTTAGGCCGCACACCCCTAATGAAGCCAATCCTCTGAGAGCTTACAGAGCTCTTCTTACAGGGGCTACTGTAAGCTCTTGGAGGATTGGCTACATCAGGGGTGTGTGGCCTAATATGCAGAGGAGCTCCAGCTACGAAATGAGCCCTGCTTGGAGGGGCCCCCCATACATCTGCAAGGAATTCAAAGGCTTCTTTTTGCAGGCTAAATTCCAAATGTGTGAGGTTGCCAACCTCCAGGTGGTGGAGATCTCCCGGGATTACAACTGATTTCCAGGCAACAGAGATAATTTCAGCTGGAGAAAATGGCCACTCTGGAAGGTGGCCTCTATGGCCTTATACCCCACTGTAGCCCCACCTCTCCCCAAACCCTGCCTACCCCAGGCTCTGCCCCCCAAATCTCTAGGTATGTCCCCACCTGGAGCTGGCAACCCTTCAAATGCGGCTGTTTCCTCTGGGACATTTTTCTCCACCTTTGCTTTCAAACAGGAGTGCTGTTTTGGGGGTCACTCACGAGACACGGCCTTCTAATTCTCCCTTTAGGATTTCCACAGTCATTTCATGCTCTTTCTCAAACTCAGTTTATCAATTCATGTTTCTTATGTCAAAAATTTGTACGCAGCTTCTCCGGAACCTGCTTGAGGCAGCTCACAGCTAAAACAATGCCAAGAAGCCAGTAAAATCAGGTTGATATAGACATGCCAGAGCATAAAAACAACATAAAACAAAGAGCAGGCTAAAAGGATATTAATAAAACAGACCTCAGGCTCAGAGCGGGGTATTAAACAGCTTAAACAAGATGAAACTCCTCAGTCAAAAAGCTGGGTAAAGAGCAATGTTTTGGCCTTGTGCCTACAGGAATGTAAGGCAGGCATAGGGTCGCCAAGTCCGGGTTGGAAAATACCTGGGGACTTAGGGGGTGGAGCCAGAAGAAGGTAGGGTTTGGGGAGGGGAGGGGCCTCAGCATGGTGCAACGCTATACGGTCCACCCTTCAAAGCAGCCATTTTCTCCAGGGGAGCTGATCTCTGTCAGCTGGAGATCAGTTGTAAAAGCGGGAGATCCCCAGGCCCCACCTGGAGGCTGGCAACCCTAGGCAGGCATCTGGTGAGTTTTCAATGCTTCCCCCCAAAAAATAATGCAGTCAAAGTACGTTAGAGTACTGTCTGGATGGGTATGTGCGTGTTTTTGAAGGTCCTGCCCATATGGATGCCATTCCGCTATCTTATGAGAGTTGTAGTTTAAATGGTGTGTTGATTTTAAATTGTTAAATTATTAATCTTATCGTTTATAACGCCTATGACTTTGTTAGCCGCCCTGAGCCTGCCCTGGCGGGGAAGGTGGGATATAAATCTAATAAATAAATGCATAGTTTTTTATTCTGTCAGCTCCCCCCGTATGACCACCGTTTTCTCTGCTGAGGCATCGGATAGTACGAGTTGCCAGCTTCTCATTGGTAGACTGCTGTGCACAGTCAACAGGAGGGTTTGTGAACTTGGCAGGGTGAGTTTAATCTACCTGACTTTATCTGCATGCAATTTCTTTGTAATGGGTTACTTGCTTGAAGTTTCCTCTGTTAGTTCTTCTGGAAAGTGGCCTGAAGAAAGGAAAAACTGAAACGAAGAGAACCTGGGCATTCGTCGCCACTGACCACTCTAGAGAAGACCTTGGCTGCACAGGAGGAGAGCTTGGCTGGATTCGAATGTATTGAGTTGTATTTTATATGAAGTTTTCATTTGGAAGGCGGAACTCGTTTAAGGAGTCCTGTGTGGACCATATTGAATATGTATGAATGTATCAGACGTTAGCTGTTTATACTACAAACTTTGAATAAGATTGTCTTTAGGACTTTACATGCCCATCTGCATTTCTTTACACAGTGCTACAGCCTCAGTGCTGTGCTGTTGTATCAAACTTCCCAGCAGTGGCTGGAAATCTGGGACTGCAACAGATCTCCAGGTGAGAGAGGTCAGTTCCCCTGGAGATAAGAGCCACTTTGGAAGGCGGACTCTACCCTACTGAAGTCCCTGCCCTCCCCAAACTCCACCCCCTCAGGCTCCCCCCCCCCCAAATATCCAGGAATTTCCCAACCTAGAGATGGCCAAACTATTTAGGAGAGCTTTAAAATAACTGGCCATGACGTCAGCGCTATAAAGTTATAGCGCTATATAGCAATTACTGTGATTTCTGTTTAAGACCCGAAAGGCCTCGGGTGACGAGCTGGGGCAAAAGGCAGGGGAAATGGTGGCTCCTGGAGGAAAAGTGTCCCTAAACCTGCTGTAAGGATACGTCGCTGCCGATGGGAATGCCTCCGCATCCCTCAGAACGGAAGGGAAATTCCTCACCGTGTAAATGAAGCCATTTACTCTGAGTCCATCCATGCGGGTGAAGTGGAATCAGCAGCTGTTTGCTTCCAGCCATTTGCACCCTTTCAGGCAGACTCTCTAGTTATCAGCTTAAAAACCATTAAGGGAAAGAAGTCACAAGCTGCCCAGCCAGAGAGGCTGCTTCTCACCATTACAAGATTTCACCCACGGTCTCCAAGGAGAAAGGCAAAAGGGGGGGGGGGGACTAACCTCTTAAAGAGAAGTGAAATATTAGCTACTAATCTGCTCTCTTGCTTTGTTCCGAGTTTGGGTTCTGGAACCACAGATTGGAGCTCAGCTGCTCCAGGGAAGGTCACCTGCTGTCAGCCGCCCACGAGGCAGATTTGCCACAAGACGGGGAGAAAAGGGTGCCAGTTTTAACTCCACACATTCCAGGGCTGAGGAAGAAGGCAGGCTGGTTCCTCGCTCACCGTTTAACGTGTAAGGCAAAACGGTCGTCTCGAGCGGGTTCCTCCTCTGGGTACTGGAACGGCCCCCTAATCTTGACACGGCCGACCTGGTCGCCTGGATCCACGACATGGTAACACTGAGACAAGACTACTGTCATGCACGTGAGAGCAAGTTTGGTGTAGTGGTTAAGTGTGCGGCTCTAATCTGGGAGAAGCGGGTTTGATTCCCCACTCCTCCACTTGCACCTGCTGGATGACCCTGGGCAAGCCATAGCTCTGTACCAGCTGTTCTCTCAAGGACAGCTCTGGAAAGAGCTGTCTCAGCCCCACCTACCTCACAGGGTGTCTGTTGTGGGGAGGGGAAGGGAAAGGAGTTTGTAAGCCGCTCTGAGACTACAAGTGAAGGGCGGGGTATAAATGCAATCTCTTCCTCTTCTTCTGCACGTGTCTCCCTTCAAAGGCAGTGTGGAGACTGCAGCTGGTACAGAATGCTGCAGCTCGGTCATTCTCGGGAGCTAGGCAGAGCGTGTCTGTTGCCCCTGGTCAGCAATAACTTCATTGGCTGCCCGGGCTCATTTCAAGGTACTGGCTGTGGCATGCAAAGCCCTTCGTGATCTTGGTTCCCCATATCCGGAGGACGGCCTCTCTGCCTCGGCTCTGCCGTGGCAGCTCCATCATCTGTGCAGGGACTTCTGCAGGGTCCACCTCGCAAATGGGCAAATTCAACCGCTGCCACACCATTAGCTTGCTCTGTTGTGGGTGCCCACCTTACGGAGTGGCCTTCCTATGGAGGTTAGGAAGGGTCTCGCTTTCCAGACATTCCATAAACTAGGCAGAGCCGAACTATTCAGGAGGGCTTTTTTACACAGGTTATATTTATTTTATTTTATTTATATACTGGGTGTGTGAATTGCCCACTCCCTGCGAGCACAAGGCTCTGGGCGAAGTACAGCAGTTTAAAACAATGTTAAAAACCAATAAAATCTATATATCAGTTACAGAATCACAGATGGCGTTAATAGTTCTTGACCCACTCTGGACTGTGTTGCCATTTTGCAGGTAGGGCGAGGAGGGGGCCAAAGTGAAAAGATGGAGGAAAGGAGAAGGGTGCCAACTACGATGGAACCCTTTCTGCCCTCAACCAAAGGATTGGTTTCCCAGATACGAGTCTTCTCTAAAAGGTAAAGGTTTCCCTTCCTCGAAAGCCAGTCTAGGGGGTGGTGCTCATCTCCATTTCCAAGCTGAAGAGCCAGCGCTGTCCAAAGACTTCTCCGTGGGCATGTGGCTGGCATGACTAGACGCCAAGGCACACGGAATGCTGAAACCTTCCCACCGAAGCGGTACCTATTTATCTACTTGCAATTTCTTGCTTTCAAACTGCTAGGTTGGCAGGAGCTGGGGCCAGAGACGGGAGCTCACTCCTTCATGTGGCACTCGGGTCTTGAACTGCTGAACTACCAACCTTCTGGACGCAGCTCAGCGTCCATCCCCAGCTGTTATTTACCTCACAGGTAGGGTCGCCCTACGCACAGGAGAAAATATACAGCCCCCCTCCCTTGGGGCAAATACCACCTCCAGAGGATTGGGGACTTGAAATGTTAGGGTGGCCAGCTGGGAAATCCCCAGAGATTTGGGAGGTGGGGCCTGGGAAGGATAGGACTTAGGGAGAGGAGGGATCTCAGCGTGAGGTAATGCCATGGAGTCCATCTTCCAAAGCAGCCATCTCCTCCAGGGGAAAAGATCTCTGTCATCTGGAGACCAGTTGTAATTTTGAGATATATCCAGGCCCTACCTGGAGAGTGGCAACCCTACCTTGGATGGGGGGATAAACCCTTACTACTCTTGTCTCCCCCCCCCCCCCATCATTTTTGTAGACGTCTAGGGCCGCTTTTACCTCTAAAAAAGAAGAGGAGGAGGAGGAGGGAGAGAGAGAGAAAGTCTGACAACTTGATCTCTTTCTGTCAGGTTTGACCCTCCGCAGCAAGCAAGAGCGGTCTTTCCCCTGCCCACCGAGTCTCCTCTATATTCATCCCCGCAGGCTGTTTTTTAATTGATTTCCCTCCCCTGCTGGGCGCTAGGACTGGAAGTAAGCTTCCCTGAGACAAACACAATTGAAGGGAGGGGGATTTACAGGGGGGGAATCTGACAGCTACAGAAAGGGCACAGTTACCCCTCCCTCTCTCCTGCCAGACCTTTCTGCAAATGCCCCTGACAAAAAAAAAACAACCCATTATTTGCTTTATGTCAATGGCCATGAACATGCATTCGGGAAGGTCTCTTTGCACAGAGGAGGAGGAAGAGAAGAAGAAGAGGAAGAGGAGGAGATTGGATTTATACCCCACCCTTCACTACCAGAAGGAGTCTCAGAGCGGCTTACAATCTCCTTTCCCTTCCCCTCCCCACAACAGACACCCTGTGAGGTCGGTGGGGCTGAGGGAGCTCTCTCCAGAACTGCCCCTGAGAGAACAGCTCTGAAAGAACTGGTGACCGACCCAAGGTGACACCAGCAGCTGCATGTGGAGGAATGGGAAATCAAACCCAGTTCTCCCAGGTTAGAGTCTGTCCTCCTATCCAGTACACCAGACTGGCTCCCTAAGCAGAGTTACACCCCACCCCCAAGCTGAAGGACTTCAATGTCCTTAGAAAGGGGTAACTCCACTCAGGATGAAACTATTGCTGAGGTAATATCTTATATAGCCCTTTCCCCCCGCCATTTTTTTCTCTGTCAAAACTACGCCTTCTGACCTGGAAGCCAAGTCTTACGGATGCCAGCTCTGGGTTGGGAAATACCTGGAGATTTTGGGCATGGAGTCTGGGGAGGGGAGGGACTTCCATGGGGTACAAGGCCACAGAGCCTGCCCTCCAAAGTGGCCGTTTTCTCCAGGGGAATTGATCTCAGTAGTCAGGGGATAAGTTGTAATAGTGGGTGATCCCCAGGCCCCAACTGGAGGCTGGCAACCCTACTCATTTGGGTCTAGGAAAAACAAAACTAGACTTCAGATCTCTAGGAAACAGCCTCAAATTGTTGGGAGCAGTGTTCCCTCTAAGGTGAATTAGTGTGAGCTAGCTGTAGGCCCCCAGCTCACACATTTTTGTCTTAGCTCAGGAAGGAGGGCTCCAGAGCAAACTAATTTATGCAGCAGCCAAATCGCTCACTCAAAGCTTTAGTGCCAGTGGCTCACAGATTACAGTTTTTGCTCACAGGACTCCACAGCTCAGAGGGAGCACTGGCTGGGAGGCAGAATCAAGTTTTGTGCCACCTGGGTGGGGAGGGGGAGAAATGTGCTCAGAAACAGCGCCTTAAGAATAATACCCCAAAAGTCAGTGATTTACAGGGCAACAATTTCCTGGAATTAATCCCCACTGAATAGACCTAAGTAGGTTTCTGAGCAGGCCTATTTAGGCTTGCTCTGTAAGACAGTGTTCTCAGAAACCCTTACAATGACCCTAGCAAGTCCTCATATCTGAGGGAGCATGGAGACTGAAAGACGTTTGGAGCTGAAACATTGATGGGCCGCAGCCCACCGACTGCAGGCTTCAGGGGACGGGTTGCTGTCAAGTCACGGCTGACTTATGGCGACCCTGTGGGGTTTTCAAAGCAAGAGCCCTTCAGATGGCCATTGCCTGCCTCTGTGTAGCAGCCCTGGCATTCCTTCGTGGTCTCTCAACCAAATACTAACCAGGGGGGACCCTGCTTAGCTTCCAAGATCTGAAGAGATTAGTCTAGCTGAGGCTATCCAGGTCAGGGCATCTAATGCGCCACACCTTGCGAATTTGTGGCCGTGGAGAGATTTGAACTGGAATTGTCCTTGGCCGTCCCTCCAGAACCATTTCTGTGGCCTCACCTGCCCCCAGCCTGAGCCCTGAGCACTGAGAGCAGGACTGGAGGGCTAAACGCTGGCTCATACTGAGCTCTGCCTAAGACCATTTCCGCAGCAGCGAAATTCCCCGCATTGACGTTTCTTAAAACTGCGCGTTATGTGAAATTTTCTGCAGTAGATTTTTCGCTCACCAGGCGCAAACCCGAAGTTTTCTCCTCCTTACCCTATGTTTTTGGAAGTCATTAAAACCGGGTATTCTGAAAACGTGGGGTACAAAGGAGAAAACTTCAAGTTAGTGCCAGGTGAGGAAAAATCTACTGCGGAAAATGTCACGTAACACGCAGTTTTTAAATTGTCAGTGAGGGGGGAATTTCACTACCGTGGAAATGGTCCAAGTCTCATCCTAGATCCAATTGCCCATCAGGTCTGGGTGAGCTGTGAGGAAGGATCCAAGGCACCGCCCTGTCCAGATCACACAACACGAGATTTCAGCCACAGTAGGAGAAAGTGCGCGGGGGGGGGGGGGGGGGAGAGCAGTTGGGAGGGGCTCTTGCATCCCGCATCTTGTCAATGCGCTTGTAGCAATCCACTTTTTGTTTTCCCAGCACCTCTGCTGTGAAATCCCCTCAATCGTTTGGAAACCAGACGGGACAGCGCTGGGAAGGTGGGCAGGGCAAGTCTGAGGTTATCTGTGAGCCCCCATTACAATTACCTCAGTTTTGCCTGGATTTGGCCTCAGCCAGCTCGGCCTCCTCACAGTCCTCAGAACAAAGTCCAAGGTACCTGCAGGGGCAGAGTGACACAGAGATCAGAGAGTCAGAGTGGGGTCCAGGAGACCTGGGTTTGAATCCCCACCCTGCTGTGGAACCTTGTTGTGAGTCTGGACAGGAAAGAAAAATACCATTTAGGGCACCCACTCGGGAGGAAGGGTAATCCCACAGCCAGGTCACCACGCTCTTGTAGACCTCAGCTGCCACAGGGTCAAACAGGAAGAGAGAAGAAGAGATTGGATTTATACCCCGGCTTTCACTCAGAGTGGCTTACAATCTCCCTCCCCACAACAGACACCCTGTGATGTAGGCGGGGCTTGGAAAGCTCTTTCGAAGACTGCCCTTGAGGGAACAGCTCTGAGAGAACTTGTAACTGACCCAAGGTCACACCAGCATCTGCATGTGGAGGAGCGGGGAATCAAACCCGGTTCTCCCAGATTAGAATCTACGCTCCTAACCACTACACTAAACTGGCTTTCAAATGAAGACTGTTGTTGTTGTTCAGTCGCTCAGTCAAGTCCGACTCTTCACAACCCCATGGGCCACATCACACCGGGCCCTCCTGTCCACCACCCTCTGGAACCTGCTCTACTCCATGTTGGTCGCATCAATGACACTGCCTAGCCATCTCATCCTTTGCCGTCCCCTTCTTCTTTGACATTCACTCTTTCCTAGCATCAGGGTCTTCTCCAGGGAGTGCTCCCTTCTCACTTGGTGGCCAAAGTATTTGAGCTTCAGCTTCAGGATCTGGCCTTCCAGGGAACAGTCAGGGTTGATTTCCTTTAGGATTGACTGGTTTGATCTCCTTGCAGTCCGAGGGACTCTCAAGAGTCTTCTCTAGCAACATCTATTCTTCCGTGCTCAGCCTTCCTTACAGTCTAACTCTCGCAGCCATACATTACTAAAACTGCCAGGGTACAATTTCCACAATTAATTTTCATGCATACATCTTCAAACAAGTTTGCAAGCAAAACCTTGGCATCACAAACGAGCCACAAAGCGAAGTCTGGGAACTGAGACTTTGCCCAGGGGAACTGAAGCTACAATGCAGCAACCCTCTGTTTTAAAAGTTGGGGCCCGTGCCCCATTTCCTCTTCTGGAGGATCATCAAAAGTGGAGGGAGGAGGAGATGGCCTCATCTCTTGTGGCTGTTTAATGTTGATGAAGTGCTCTTATCTTTCAAGTGCTGGTGACCACGAACGGTACCTTACAGTTCCAATTAATACAGTCCTATGGGATGCAAAACGCCCCCCCCCCCCGCTTGCTATTTGGTCTGTGACTAAGAGCCCCCTCCCCATCACCTGAATGTCTTCATGGACACAGAGCCCAGAAGAAGAAGAGCAGGTTTTTATACCCTGCTCTTCTCTACCCGAAGGAGTCTCAGAGCAACTTACAATCACTTTCCCTTCCTCTCCCTACAACCGGCACCTTGTGAGGTAGGTGGGTCTGAGAGTGTTCTGAGAGAACTGTGACTGGCCCAAGGTCACCCAGCAGGCTTCATGGGGAGGGGGAGTGGGGAATCCAACCCAGTGCTCCAAATTAGAGTCCACTGCTCTTAACCACTATACCACGATGTCTCTCAGGAGATTGCTCAGTCTTTCCTTAGAGATGAAGACTTCTAATGGGGGAACCCTCAAGTGACAGACAAACCATCTATTGAGGAGAGCCCCAAGGCAGAATCTTGGCACAGTCCCGTTCAAAAGCAGTCAGGGTTTCGCTCACCTCTTCAAAGGCCAAGCAGGATCTGGCCTTCCAGGGAACAGTCAGGGTTGATTTCTTTTAGGACTGACTGATTTGATCTCCTTGCAGTCCAAGGGAGTCTCAAGAGTCTTCTCCAGCACCATAATTCAGAATAATCTATTTCTTCGGCGCTCGGCCTTCCTTATGGTCCATCTCTCGCAGCCATACATCACTACTGGGAATACCATTGCTTTGACCACACAGACTTTTGTTGGCAGGGTGATATCTCTACTTTTTGTTATGCTATCTAGGTTTGCCATCGCCTTCCTCCCAAGGAGCAGGCGTCTTTTAATTTCATGGCTGCAGTCACCTGATCTTGGATCCCAGGAAGGTGAAGTCTGTCCCTGCTTCCACGACTTCCCCTTCTATTTGCCAAGGAGTGATGGGACCGGATGTCATGATCTTATTTTTTTTGATGTTGAGTTTCAAGCCAATGTTTGCGCTCTCCTCTTTCACCCTCAGCAAGAGGCTCTGTGTCAAATATTGCTTGGTGAGAAACAGCATTTTGCTTTTTTCCGAAATTGTATTCTTTCTCCCCTCCCCTCCCCTGTGTCTCCTCTGTGCTTGGTAAATGCTGGGACCGGACTGAATGCCCCAGGCCAAGTCAGTGGCTAACACCGTCCGCCCCCATGAGGTTAGCTATATCCAGCCTGATGTGGCTGGACTGCAAAAGGAGGAAGAGACAGGAGGCAGTTCAGTTCACAAGCAACCAAGAGCACTGCTGGATCTCCCTCTCTGCAGGGGGAGGGGCATTCCTCTGTCTATCCCCCCCCCCCCCCAATCTCTGGCACAAGCCAATTTTATGTTATTAAAAGGGTACTGAACAACATTTGCAGAAAATTGGTCTTATCACTGGCGGTTAGCCATAATAGCTGAATGCTTCTGAGTGCAAAGGAGACACCCTACCACTGAGCCACAGGCTCACCCTTGCTTATAATGCATTGTAATAATCTCATCGGAATAGAGTCACAGTAGGAAGCTCAGTAGCTCGGCAGTTCGAGACCCGAGTGCCGCGTGATGAAGTGAGCTCCCGTCTCTGGCCCCAGCTGCTGCCAACCTAGCAGTTCGAAAGCAAGAAATTGCAAGTAGATAAATAGGTACCGCTTTGGTGGGAAGGTAACAGCATTCCATGCGCCTTGGTGTTTAGTCGTGCTGGCCGCACGCCCATGGAGAAGTCGTCGGACAGCGCTGGCTCTTCGGCTTGGAAACAGAAATGAGCACCGCCCCCTAGAGTTGGATTTGACTGGCTTTTGAGCAAGGGAAACCTTTACCTTTACAGGTACACAAGACAGGGTACCAAGCCTTGTCATGGCAGGAGAGTCCTCCTGAAATTGCCTTCTGCCCCCCACCCAAACCTGGCTTGTTACCTCCCGGGCAGGGCTTGCTGTATTTCTCACACTTCTTCTTTATTATATATATATATAATTAGTCTTTCTTATTTCTGAGATCATATCCTCGTCTGGTCTTGGGAGTTTATGGGGCAGCCGCCCAAAGTTCAGATTCTGATACTTCTCCATTGGAATCAGATGATGAGTATTTTTGGCATCCCGTGTCGCTATGGGCTGTTGCCTTGTCATCCACTGCTGGGCCTTCCGTCTTCTCAATTTCCTGTAGTTGCTCCAAAAATGCTTTAGCTTTTGCAACGGAGTCTATTCTAGTTTTCTTATCTCTGTATTTGAAGGTGAGACCTTCTGGTATAAGCCATCTGTAGGAGGTGGAATTTTTTTGTAGAAATACAATCAGGCTTTTGTATTGTCTCCTCCTCTTTCTAATCTCAAATGGAATGTCCTTTAAAATTTTTATTTCCTTGTTCTCGATTCTAGGGTAGCCACATTAGTCGCTTTGAGTATCTGGTCTCTGATGTATCTTTTGGAGAATTTCACAAAGACTTCGCCAGGAGATTGTTTTTCTTGATATATTTTGGATAGGTTCTATAGACCATATCCATTTCGCGTTGTAGCGAAGGCATTGCTTAAGGTTTTTAAAAGATTTTCTCCATCATGCTCTGGGACACCTTGAAATCTCAGTACATAAGTTGATTTTTCCATTTGTAGCTGCAATAGTTGATGTTCATCTGAGGTTCTCTATTTTTCCAGAGTCTCCAGTCGTTTTTTAAGTTTAGTTGTCTTGGCATCAACCTTCTTAAGCAATTCTGCTGTTTGCTCTGTTCTGGTCTTTGTTTCTTTTAGCTGTTTTTGTAGTGATTCGAAGCTGTTATTCGGTGAAATCATCTGGTCCAGCAGAGGGCGCAAAGCCACTGCCAGCATACTGGGAAAGTTTGTAGCTGCTTCCGGCCTCGTGATCGGAGCAGCCGGCCTGGCATTTCCTGTAGGAGGTTTCATTTTGGGACCATTTTTCTCCCAGCCATTTGTGTCTTTACTTTTTAGCAAAAGTTTCAAAAAAGTTCTATGACCTGCAGAGACGGGTAATTTTTGCTTGGTTCCACTCTACTTTGATCAAAAGGCACTTTGCTTTCAGTCCCCTTAGTTAATGGTTAATTTTAAAGAGATTTTCTCTTTTCTCGGGGTGGGCTCCCCCCCCCCCCCCCATCGCTTTCGTTTAAGGGGCTGTTCGTCTGGCTGCTTATCTGTGTTTCCAATTCATCACAACTCACGCTTCATCAACGATATTCCGCTTGGGTAAGGGAAACTGCTTGACCAACTGCTCGCTTGTCCCAGTGTGTGCCCCCTGTGCCATTGCTGGTTCTCCGGCAGCAGGACCTTTGGAGCAAAAAGGAGCCTTGATCGTTTGGCAGTTGGCCTTGGGAGAGGCACCCCTCAAGCTCCATGGCTTGGAGTCCCCTACAAGGGCTCTGGGGGGTCCAGAATCATCCAAGCCCCCTCCCTGTTGCCAGGTCATGGAGTGCATCCCTCAGAGCACTGAAGGGACATGTCCGCCATTCAGGTTGCCAAAACCGGAAGTCCCCTCTCACATTTCTGAATAGTGCCCACAATCACCTCCTCTGAGTTCCAAGGGCACACCAAAGGACAGGAAATATTTATTTGTTTTTATTAGTTTATGTAGAGTCCATTTTTCTCCCTTGAACCTGTTGTTCCACAACAGACTCAAGGCAAGATTACACAGAGTGAGTCAAGATCATCAGCAGGATGGGATATTCAACAATGAAATAGGGTTTGGTTTATAGAACCAAGTAGAAGTCTAAAAATCAGAACTGAAGCAAGGCATAAGGGTGAAATATGACACACGAAATAATGCAAAATCACAAAACAGGATCCATCCCATAGCAAACTACGCACAATAGTAATTTCTCCAAGTAATTTTTGCACAGTGTGACTCTATTGCCTAAATGAGGAGCCACATGGGTTGGTGTCAAATCATCTGCTATGGATGCAGAAGATCACAGGTTCAGTTCCTGGCATCTCCAGCTAAAAGGATCAGCTAGAAGGGAATGTGAAAGACCTCTACGCAGAAAGCCACAACCAGTCTGAGTAGACAATACTGACCTTGATAGACCAATAAGAACATAAGAAGAGCCCTGCTGGATCAGACCAGTGGTCTGTCTAGGGCACCATTCTGTCTCACACAGAGGAGGAAGAGACTCAGGGCAGTTTACAATCTCCTTCCCCTCCCCCTCCCCACAACAGACACCCTCTGAGATAGGTGGGGCTGAGAGAGCTCTGAGAGGACTGCTTGTGAGAGAACAGCTCTCAGAGGACTTGCAACTGACCCAAGGTCACACCAACAGCTGCATATGGAGGAGCAGGGAACCAAACCCGGTTCTCCAGATTAGAGTCTGTCACTTTTAACCACTACACCAAACTGGTTAAGCAGTTCCTCTTGAGGGCCGACAACAGGGTATAGAGGCTGAGGCCTTTCCCTTATAAGAACACAAAAATAGCCAGCCCTGCTGGATCAAAGGTCCATCTGGTCCAGCATCCTGTCTCACACAGTGGCCAACCAGTTCCACTGGCGGGCCAACAACAGGGCATAGAGACCGAGGCCTTCCCCTGATAAGAACATCAGAAGAGTCCTGCTGGATCAGACCAATAGTCCATCTAGTCCCACATCCTGTCTCACACAGGGACCAACCGGTCCTCCTGGATGGCCAGTAAGACGGAACAGGGGCCGAGGCCTGCATAAGAAGAGCTGAGTGCTGGATCAGACCAGGGATCCATCAAGTCTAGCATCCTGTCTCATGCAGGGGCCAACCAGTTCCTCCGGAGGGCCAACAGCAGCAGCAGGGCACCGAGGCTGAGGCCTTCCCCTGATGTTGCCTCCTAGTCTGACTCAGTACAAGGCAGTTCCATGGAGTGTTCATGAGCGGAGGGAAGAAGTTGTAGCTTAGCGGCAGAGCATCTGCTTTGCATGCAGAAGGTCCTGAGCTCAATTTCTAGTTTAAAAAGGGATCTAGTACTGGGTAAAGACCTGCACCTGAAATCCTAACCAGCTGCTGCCAGCCTGAGTAGACAAGAATATCCTTCAGAGACAAGATGTCATTATTATCTGGGGCATGTGTTTTTCCCTTTGGTGTGAATATTGGTAGGCTGATTTGAGGCAGAGTGTATTTTAGATTTGAATATTCACACAATTCCATGACGTGCCTCAGTTTTCTCACTCTTTGGAACTGATTTGCTTCACTTCTGCCACGTCTTTCTCCTCAGTGGGGGCCCAAAGTGCCTTACGTTGTTCTTCTGTCCTCCACTTTATCCTCTTCTGGACCACCCTGCAAGGTAGGTGAGGGCCGAGAGTGTGTGACTGCCTCAAGGTCCCCCAGCAAGCTTCCATGACAGAGTGGGGAATTCGAACCAGAGTCGCCCAGATCCTAGTCGGACCCTTTCATCGTTACTCCACACTAGCTCGGGTCAAATCAGGACATAAACCTACTTTTTGAACACGGGCCTGATGCTCCGATAGGGCTGCCAACAGGCCTGGAGAAATGTGCTCTGGTTCATTAGGGGCTTAATGAATAGAAATGGGCAGCTGAGGGTTTTTCACAGCATGGAGGAAAATAACTTCACCTCCTAAATAACAGCCCGTTAAACTTCTGTTAAAGGAACAGGGGACTTTTTCTTCAGGCAGCTGGCAGCTCTAGACCTTGACCTGTTTCTAAGGTGGGCAGGATGTCTGACAATTTCCTTGACCACTAAGATGGGCCACTGATTAAACTTGAAAACAGAAGTCGCGAGAGAAACACCTCCCGGCTTTCACCTTGAGAGATTAGGGAAGAGAGGGAAAATCTCAAGATCTCTTCCACTTTGGATATTTTTTGGGGGGGGGGGGGTAGCAGACCAGCTTTTAGTCTGGGTGGTAGGAAAAGGGCCTGTACATCCCCCCCCCCCAATCTTCTCGTAGAGACAGCAGATGGGAAGCACGTTGGAGCCAGGTGACAGCTTGTTAGGCAGATGGCAGGAAGGAGGGTGGAAATTGTTCCCAGCGAAGTTCCTCGCCTAGATTTGCAAGAGTCTCTCTCCTATCACGTACCCAAGAAAAGAGGGAAGTCACATGGACGCAGGATGGTGTTACCCGCTGGTCTGAAGCAACAGAACAAAGTTTGAGTCCTGTGGCACCTTTGATTTGGTGTAGTGGTGGTGTGGTGTGTGGTTTGGTGTCGTGGTTAAGGGCACGGACTCTTAATCTGGGAAAACTGGGTTTGATTCCCCACTCCTCCACATGCAGCTGCTGGTGTGACCTTGCCTGTTTTTGAACTGGATCAAGAATCTGACACCTCCTTACAATATACAATAATGAATTACTCCTGAGGAAGACTACTGTGGAAATGAGTTTAAACCGGGTGCTCATTGTAATATTGTAATTGTGTAATATTGTCAAGTTAAGCAGGTTGAACAAATTGCTATTTTGGATAAGTAATATAAATTTTATCAAATATCATGTGTATCGCAGTGTGATTTGTTTGGTTTTCTTGTTTGATACCTGTGACCCCCGCTTTTCAACTTGTTATGACTTTATTGGGGATATAGACTAAATGAACTCAACAGTAAAAATATTTAATTATATTGATAATAAGGATTTCTCAGTAAAAATATTTAGAGCCTGTCTTACTTGTGAAAAGTTATGTAACTTGAAGAAGAATATGTTCAACTTGCAGCTGCATGGAATTATTTAATCTGAATCTGTTTAATGTAGAGAGAATTTGCCAGCCATCTGAAAACTGAAGGCTTAGAATATAGGACTGGTCTGCTACTGCAATAATGAAATAGTGTATATGGAGAGTATTAGCCAGCCACAAAGGGAGGCTTATGCACCCAGAGAGTAATGGCTAGTTCCCCATAGAAGCACTCATAGTGGGATCAAAAGTAGTTATATACTAAATAATTATAAGTTATATATTATGTATTAGATATAAAGTTTTAAATTTTTAGTTTCATTCAGCTGCAGGTTGCATAAACTCATAGGAAATATACTAAGAGGTGCAGCTCAATATATGTCATGTAACTTTAAGGAGTGGTTCAACATGCAGCTGTATGGGATTAATCAGAACAACTTTGATAAAATTAGGGTTCAATGTAGTAAGCATTTGCCAGCCAGAACACTGAAGGCTTATTGCTGGGGAAAATGAGAGGATTGGTGTGCTGCTACAGATGGATTGTGTTCATGGAGAGCATTAGCCAGCATGAGGAGGCTTTTGCACCGAGAAAGCATGGGCTAGCTCCCAATATAAACACTTATAAAGGAACCATAAGTAAGTTAGAATAAACATATAAATAATATATTATAGTTCATAATTATTGAGTTCCATTCAGCTTCATGTTGCTTTATTAATTACCATGGTTTTCCAGGATACTTTGAAGAAACTAAGAAGTCTGCTCCTATATATTTTTGAACTGGATCAAGAATCTGACACCTCCTTACAATATACAATAATGAATTACTCCTGAGGAAGACTACTGTGGAAATGAGTTTAAACCGGGTGCTCATTGTAATATTGTAATTGTGTAATATTGTCAAGTTAAGCAGGTTGAACAAATTGCTATTTTGGATAAGTAATATAAATTTTATCAAATGTCATGTGTATCGCAGTGTGATTAGTTTGGTTTTCTTGTTTGATACCTGTGACCCCCGCTTTTCAACTTGTTGTGACCTTGGGTCAGTCATAAGTTCTCTCACAAGCTGTCCTCTTCCAGAGCTCTCTCAGCCCCACCTACCTCACAGGGTGTCTGTTGTGGGGAGGGGATTGTAAGCTGCTCTGAAACCCCTGCAGGTAGTGAAGGGTGAGGTATAAATCCAATCTCTTCTTCTTAAAATCAACATTTAATTCTGGGTATACCCAGAATGAAACATTGTTGGTCTTAAAGGTGCCGCTGGACTCAACCAGGATGTGCATGTCTGTTGAGCAGAGCAAGGGAGTTACACGTCAGGGACTCCTTCGACTTCAAGGCACAAGACAGAAGAGAAAGACGGGTCCAGTTTACGCTCGAACTGTTCTTCACCCCAGAAAAAAACATTCATGTAAAGAGACAGCAACAAGAAAGATTAAAACGTACTTAGTTCTGGGAAGACCTCAAACCCATCCCCACCCCACCAAAAACCCACATGATGAAACGGTCAAAACCAAACCCATAATATCAATAATGGAGACAAAGAAGAGGAATTGGGTTTTATACCCTGCGTTTCTCCACCTTAAGGAGTTTCAAAGCGGCTTACAGTTGCCTTCCCTTCCTCTCCCCACAACAGGCGCCTGGTGGGGCTGAGAAAGTCCAGAGAGGACCGTGACTGGCCCAAGGTCACCCAGCAGGCCTCATGTGGAGGAGGAGCGGGGAATCAAATCTGGCTGTCTAGGTTAGAGGTGACCACTCTGGCCGGGAGGCTGCTGACCGCTGAGGATGGAAACCCAGACTTCCTCTCTCCACCTTAGAACCACCCTTTGTGAGACTGTCCCCCACTCCTGAGGGTCATCGTTCATTAATTGATAGTCTTATTAAAATATGTAATTGCTCCTAATCTAATAAGAGTTGTGGTTTGTGTTTTATTTTGTAATGCTTTATATATTGAAGTTTTAAAAACATGTAATTGCTCATTTGGAGGCATTTAAAAATAGAAATGCGTTTTCTCGGCTTCTCCCTGTTTTTGCACCAATATTTTGTATTTATGGGATAAAGGCAAATTGGTCATTTCTGCCTGGGTTCTCTTTTTAACCACTAGATGTTCTTTCCTTGTATCTGAAGATCCTGGAACTGGCTAGCCCGATCCGGTCAGAATGTCGATGGGAGACCTCCAAGGAATACCAGGGTCCTGAAGCAGAGGCAGGCAACGGCAAATTACCTCGGCAGGTCCTCTTGCCTGCAGCGGTGCCCTAAGTCAGCTGTGACTTGACAAACTACATATATATTTGCAACAGAGAATATTAACAGCGTCCTCAGAATATCGAAGCTTTCCCTTTTGAAGTTCCTAGCGCTCATTGTACCAGGGGGAAGAAAGCTCCAAGGTTGCCTGACGTCTCTGCAACCAAACGAGGCCAGGGACTAAGGCGCCCCTAAAACTGCGAGTTTAGGAGAAACGCTGCTACCCAAGACCGTGAAAGATCAGGTACTTCTGCAAAAATTAACACCTAGTGTTATTAAGAGGGTGATGCTGAAAAATCAGGTCCCTTGGGAAGACACTCACACTGCCCTCTGACCCTGAAACATTATCCCACGGGGGATTAGATAGATTCAGGAAGGTTAGTTAGGTCTATCAGTGGCTACTAGCCATGGAGACCGAGGGGAACCTCCACGTTCAGAGGCACGAAGCCTCTGAATCCCAGAGCCAGCATCAGGGGGAGGCCTCGGCCTCTATGCCTGTTGTTGGCCCTCCAGAGGAACTGGTTGGCCACAGGAGGCTGGACTCGATGGGCCACTGGCCTGATCCAGCAGGGCTTTTAGGTTCTAAAGACTGCGCCTGAGTTACTCCATGGGAAAATGACAACTCCCTGGCAGGAATACTTCCCCTCATATGTCTAAACCATAATTCAATACAAATGGCAAACCGGGATGGGACATGATTTGAACCGGGATCACAAACCTAACTGTGGTTCGGCTTCACTGAGCAAGCAATCCTTGAGCCATTCCTGAACCCCCCCCCCCCCCCCCCATGCTTCAGCAGCCCTGAAAAAGATAGTAAGGAGGGGTTTTGTGCAACTACGGAGCCAGTATCTGGAGAGCGGCTGCCTTCTCCTCTCCTCTCCCCTCCCGTCTCCTTTCTTTTGTATTCGCAAGTTTTCAGTTCTCCTGGCAGCCCAGCAGCCGGGTGCCGCACGTGAAACCTTGGCGACGACTTGCCAAACAGACTATGTGTGGGAGTGACAAATTACATGGCATTCAGAGAAAGGAGTGGGGGGAAAATTCCTTTTCACAGAGCGTCTGTGCGTGTGTGCATTAACCCATTTTCATACCAGAACTCCAAAATGCTCCAATGATCTACATTTTCCGGGGAACCATCCTGCCCCGCCTAAAATGCCGTCCCTATTTTGCCTTCTCCCCGGTGCCTCTTAAGGAAGTCCTAGGTGCAAAACGCCGAGACTGCATCGCTCCGGTTTCAGCCCTTTCCCTGCCCGGCATCTAAAAGTTAAATGAAGTGCGTTTCTTTTCTGGCGCTCCTGAATGTAAATGCCTGCTCCTGAACAATAAGGAACCACGGAGAGCCATTCCACGCACAGCAGTGGGCAAGGTTCACATTGATAACACATGACGGCACAATTATATTCTCCTAGTGTGTTGCTAACCAAAAGTGGGGGGAGGGAAACCCTCTCGTCCTAAATCAGTGGAGGATGAGGCCGATGAGTCAGATTGCTACAGAGGTTGAGATCTGCCAGCAATGATCCTTAGACTGTGCTGGATATTCCCCATGCTTATAAACGGGACTGCCTGTGAAACGTTGAAGGGCACAGACCACACCTCCTCCTGCAGGAGGGGTTCTGCAGATCTCCTGCCCCGCCGAGAGCAAAGGTAGCGATGGAGTGGGAGAGCCTCAGTCCCACCCACGGCTGCAGACACAGCCCGGAGAGGGGAATGCGGAGACTCCGCTGGGATTTGTGCTTCGAGACTGTTCCAGATCAGCTCAGACGCAAGCTGGTTCTTTGCAGGGTTCACACATATCACATCGGCCAGGCTTGGGTGGTGGTGGGAGAAATTAAAGGTGTGGAATGGACATATGGGTGGCAGACACAGGCACATCACGTGCTTGAGCCAGGCGTAAGGTGATCAGAAGGGTGCGTGTGCGTGTGTGAAATTCTTGCATGGAAGTCGTCTTGGACTGCAGCCCTCTGTCAGGCTACAAAGGAAGAGGTCCTCAAGGTCACCGGGCTGCCATTCCGAGGCCTTCTGGTGGAGAGCTGCCAGGAGTTAAGATGGAGCACACATCAGGGGAGGAGGATCCACTCCAAACTCACTATACCCGGGGCACAGGTCTACTTTAACCCCTAAGGTCCTGGCAATTTGCAAGCGCCAACACAAGCCCCAGGGGCAAAGTCATCTTTCCCTTCAAGTAGCGAGAGCGGTTTAGGAAGAGAGAAGGCACCTTAACCAACTCTGACTAGGTCAGTTAGAAGCACTTGCCCCACCGTACAATATCAGCTACTGCCCCAGCAGCGTGTTCAACTGCTGACTTCATTCCTTCGTCCTTGGTGTAGCCCCGTGTTTCTGGCAAGCTGTGAAGACACGAGCAGGGGCCAATATATTCTCATATTAATAGCGCCAGATCTGTCGTCGTCGTCCCATTGTGCGGAACGTGTCGTCTTCTTCCCACTCATTGGCTCTATTTCAGAGATGGCTAAGCTGAGGCTGTAGAGATGCAGTGCCTACAGGCAAGCAAGGCCAATGCCATTGGAAACCCGGGTCTGAGTCCAAGGTCATCTTCACCTATCCCTCCCCTTCCCAATATCCACCCCTCTTGCTTATCTTGTTGATGCTTGGCAGTGTCTGGGAACATCCCTGTCTCTCCGCGTGGAACAGAAAACCCTGAACACGACCTTGAAGTCTGCTTCATCATGCCACCTCAATAACTGCAAACGGTTTTCATACGAAGGAAGCAGTCTCCGGCCTGGCACCTCACAGGGCCAGAGCGGCCTAGCTGGAGCAGGAGAACGGTCTTACGCGTCTCTCTGAGATTTTTCTTTTAATCCAAAAAAGGCTTGGAGCTAGTTTGATTCCCGACGGGTAAAAACCAGGTTTTCAAAACGGCCTCTGCAGATCCCGATGGAAGAAGAAGAGGAGAAGAGATTGGATTTATTTCCTGCCCTTCACTCAGAGTCTCAGAGCGGCTTACAAACTCCTTTTCCCTGCCCCTCCCCACAACAGGCACCCTGGGAGGTAGGTGGGGCTGAGAGAGCTCTGAGACAACTGTCCTTGAGAGAACAGCTGGGACAGAGCTATGGCTTGCTCAAGGTCATCCGGCAGCTGCATGTGGAGGAGTGGGGAATCAAACCCGGTTCTCCCAGATTAGAGTCCGCACACTTAACCACGACGCCAAACTGGCATAAGGTTTTGGATTGAGTCACAGTGCCCTCTGCTGGCTGCACTGCCAATCCAGTGATCAAAATTGGTTTCTTCTTTGCAGGCCGGTTCATTCAGTCCCTCTCACTGGCTGAACCCACACATCAGTGGACACAAGACGCCTCTACTACTTATTTTGAAAGAAGTCTTGGGAGCATAAAATAGTTCTCCCGTACCTGTAATCGCTGGAGCTTTTCTTTGCCAGTCCAACCAAGAGATGCTGGAGCGTAAGATGGAGCTGACCTTTGTGAGTTGGGTGTTTAAGGATAGTAAGTCTCTGTGCCTTGTTAAGTTTGGGAGAAACGTTGAAGCTGACACTCGAGACCCCTGTGACAGTCTCAGACACTAGAAAGGAACTGGCAGAGGCTTTCAGACACTAACAGCAGAGTCTCAGTGCTGCACGCAGCTACTCCTGTCCCATTCCCGAAGGTCCGGGCCTGGGGGGTTCTTCCCCCAGGGAGTCCGCAGGGCTCCTCACCAGCCCCAGGAGAAGAGGCGTTGTGGGGGAAGAACCCCGAAAGCTCGCCAGCCCCAACGAAGATGCCCGCGCCGGAGCACGGCGGCCCCAGCAGACGGCCGACACGGGCTTGCCCCTCCCTCTGGGAACCTCGACCCGGCTGCAATGCCCTACCTGGGATCCCCGAGAGTGCGCGATGGCACCCGGCCACCCCAGAGGCAGCTCAGCCCGGGGAGCGCAGACGGCGACAGACCACGTTCCCGCGGAGCTGAGGACGCAGCGTGGAGCATCCCAGGCGGGACGCCGGGATGAAGAGGGTGGTGCCGGCCCGCAGGGAAAGTCTCGGCGTTGGCATAGATAAAGGGAGGCGGGGCGGGAGCTGGGGGAGGGCAGTGGAGGAAGGGTGGTCCTGGACGAGCGAGAGTGGAATAAAGCTGAGGGACTGGGAGGGGTCGAGGAGGAAAAGCCGGAGGCACAGCGTGACTGCTGGGTGCGAGAGAGAGCAAAGCAAGAGAACGAGGGAAAGGTGGTCAGAGGAGGACGACCAAGGGAGTCCCCTCAGCGCTCGTCAACGGAGGCCTGGAGGCAGTTGAGGGTGCGGTAAACCCCTGCCCCGGCCATACTGAGACCCCGGAAAACTCCCTCTTCGGGCCCCAGGACTCCTCCAGGGCCGCCCGCCGCGAGGAAGCAGGATGGCCACAGGAGGCGCCGGCGGGGGGGGGACGACAAGGCGGGGTCCCACAACCCCACAGAGGATTCGCACCCCAGCCCTCTCCAAACCTCGCTCCAAGCAAGCTCCCAGCTCACCTTTCTGGCTCTGTTTCCACCTTGAACTCCAAGGCCCCCGTCAGAAGTCCCAGCTGAAGAACTTCATCTTCGAAGTCATGTTACGCGCAGCACGTGCATGAAAATCTCTGCACCCGAATGATAACTTTTCACATCAGTCTGCGGCGACAGAGTTACTTTGGGCATGCAAACGTGGGTTCTAAGAGGCGCATGAAGCAAGACACCAGTACCAACTTATTTCTACCATCTATTATATCATCTCCAGCAAGCAAGTTACAATGCCGTTTATGAAACGTGCACTCTGAGAATGGGAACAAGAAAACAAATTTATTAACCAAAAAAAAAAAAATTAGCTATCACAGTGTGTTTAGGTCTAAAAATTTCAAGACGGATATGTTACAGTTCAAGCGTTAAGGCAAAGGGGGGGGGGAACCAAATACACTGAGAACATAAAGGGGCTTTCCCCCTTCAAAAATACCAGTTGTACTTGTTCAAAATTAATATTTTAAAGGATTACTGGATTTAAACAAAGGAAGTTCACTGGCCTCCAGTGCTTTAAAGTCAGGAAACTTAACACGTGCAGGAAACGACTATCCAGAAGAAGCAGACGGGTCAGAAACTTTAAGCTGACTCCAATTCTGGGTACCTCCTTCGGCCAGCACACATAGCTGAAGGTTGGTCAATCAAGCGTTGCCTCCCTAGTGTAGTTCAGAAAGTGAATTTAGAACAGAAAGGGTACAGATTGCAGGAAAGTCAATGGAAGCCACGCAGCTTGGCTGGCAAGACCTACGCTGCGAAGGGGCGACTGAGCCAGCAAGCAGCTTGCTGGGAATCGTTCGGAGCTCTAGAAAAAGAGCCGGCATCAGGGCTGGTTGAGACCAACTTACCTGTTCCTCACGTGGGTACACGTGTCAATTTATTCTAGCAGAGGAGGGGAGCTAGAATTAGGCTGTGGCTAAAATAGCCAATCGGAGAGCGTTAAGAATCAGAGGGCATCGAGGCAACTGCTGCTGGAGCTTATTCTAACCCAGACGGACTCCCCCAAAGTAAAAAGTGGTAGATGGAAAGCTACCCCGGTGTTCTCCAATTCAATGCCTCTTTCCCAGGTCCCGTGATAAATTTCAACGCAAGAACCTAAGAGCACCCCCCCTCCCCAAAAAAAGGCTTGTTTTAAAAATTATTATCATTACGGAGGGAAAGCCGTGGAGAACAAAGTCACGTCAACTTCAGGAAAGCAAACAACCAGTTTAACAGAACAGGGGGGGGGAAAGCAAACTTGAGTTCTTCAAAACAGGAAGTTCAACACAAGGAAATTTTAGTTCAACACCGGGGTGGGTGGGGAACCCAATACACTCGGAAAGGAACAGAACAAGGAGAACCGTTTTTCTCTCTCTGTGAGCAGATACACCTTGACACCCAACTCAAGTCTTTTCACCATCCGCCAGAGCGGGAAAGGGGGGGTGAGCTGCAAAGAGATGCGAGTTTCGCTGATGCTCTCCTGACGGACAACCTGGCCCCCATCTCAATACTGACACGGTTTGGCACAGCAGGAGCGCCGGCATCCGCTTGCATCGCCTGTTAGCCAAGGGGAAAGGAAGGGCTCCGCACCCGGGAGATGCCTTCTGCCTGCCATGGTTGCCAGCCCTGGCACTTCACTGGAAACCAGCAAAATGCAGAGTCCTTAGGTGTTGCTCCTCTCTTTGGATTTTTCGTTTCTCCTGTCCTAGACGGAAAGAACGGGAAAAGGGGACAGGGAATTAAAGAACTTTAGCATTAAACATTCAACTCTGGCATCACCACCTCCTAAACCCGACGTTCTGCATCACAGCAGGTTAAATCCAAGCTCTTTGCACGATGCCCTCCGTCTCACCCACAAAAGCCTGTTCCATCTGCTTCCACCCCCTTCAAACTTCAAAGCCCTGCAGTGGTTTCAAATTGGGTACCAAGAAACCCAAGGGAGGTTCTGCTGAAGTTTATTGAGGGCTCATCAGTAAAAAGGCTGGTAAAGGCAGAGAAGCAGCCTTGAAAGAAAGCTTCCCCTGGAATTAAACAGGCATGGATTGTGCCTGTATACGCACGCCCTGGAACCTATCTTGGAACTCTCCAGTTGACAGGGAAACAGGATGCAGGGATTAATAACGGAAAGCGGCAAAGGTGTCTCCCCCTCGAGGTAGACGGGTTGGTAGGGACTCTGGGATTGGCCATGCCTTCCAGCAATGCCTCCTCTCCGGAATAGCTCAATTTGCAGGGGTCATAAAGAAATACAAGTCTCCTTGCCATAACCTGCACACCTTTGCAACTTCGGCCCCACCTTGCCCATGATGCCGGGATTTACCCCATTGAGCGAGGGGGATGGAGGAGCCCTCAGCTGCCCCAGCGGGGGGGAGCCTTTCTTGGTTGAACAAAACGCTGGCTACACAAGGCCGTCCATTCCGGAGGTGCTCATCAAGGTTACCTTGTGAGTCAGGAATTTTAGGGAGGGACAACCTCTTGCCTGCCTACGCGGGCATTAACAGTTCACTATGGCCTTGTCCTTACTGAGAAGGAAAATCTGTGTCAGGGCCAGTGTTCCCTCTAAGCTGAGTTAGTGTGAGCTAGCTCACAATTTTTTAGCCTCTGGCTCGCACATTTTTGTCTTCGCTCAGGTGTCTCAGCTCAGATAGCTGCAAAGCAAACTAGTTTATGCAGTAGCCAAATTGCTTGCTCACAACTTTAATGCCGGCAGCTCACAAAGTAGAATTTTTGCTCACAAGACTCCACAGCTTAGAGGGAACATTGGTCAGGGCTGTACCACTTCTGACTGCAGCTGGAGGCTCACACGACTAAATGCTCCTCCATGTTTTTAAAAAACCAAACAAGCCGCATATGGAAAGCCAGCATGTCAAGAACAGTCCTGGGGGTTTGGTGAAAACTGTTTTAAGATGGTAGAGTCACGTTTTAATGTGGCCCAGAAAGGGTTGTCTAAAACTTTTCAGGATAATGATTTTATTCACATTTTCCACAACAGACGCAACCGACTTGACACTGAAGTAACTGATCAACTAGTGAAGTTGCAATTTACTAACAAGATGGGAGTCAAGAGTGTGATATTGATTGTTATTAATAAGTAGGGTCCAAGCATCAACTGTGGACTTAACATCTAAGCTCACCTTCAAAAGTGTTTAGAAACGTTAACAGGAACCCTGCTTACCACCTGCAACGAGAATCTAGAGTTTGCAATGCATCAAAAACAAGAGACGGGTGGAGCATTTCTCACAAACGGGGAGGGGGAGAGGGAAATCCCACTCGCGGTGGGGGGGGGCAGTCAGGATCACACGACCGAGCCACGACGGATGGGGCACACGACAGATACCTCGGGGGGAGGTGGCTTAATGGTGACCGGTTGGGAGGCTCTTCGGGGAGGAGACGGCTTCGGCTGGACTTGCTGCTGAACGGTGTTGTAGTAGGTGACCCCTCCGAACACCTGAGACTGTGCCTGCAAACCCAAGCGGAAGGCAACAGGGCGTTACCTGCTGAAAACAAAACACCACCTTGCCCCACTTCTGGTGTCTAGTCCCTTTTATTTCGCTTGACGACATCTGCACCCGGCCCTTCCTCCAAAGACCTCCAAGAGGCTGCGTGGGTCTCCCGGCCTTCTTTTTATGCTCACCATAAAACTGTGGGGTGGGGAGAAGGGAGACCCGCTGGACTGAGGCTGCTTGAGGAGTTTTGCCCCGGCAAGAGGGGTGACTCCAGGCTGAGCCCGACATGCTGATCGCTACGCCCCACACCTGCGCGGCTGAGCCCTGAACAGTCAGGCCGTCTCCACGCCCCCCCCCCCCCAATTAGCTCTTTGCCTACAGACACCTTCATTTCCTACAAGGAGAGCGATACGGGAAGGGTGGGTGAGGGATTGTGCTAGGTCCAGGCTTTGTATCAAGATGTTCCAGCTTTTTGGAGAAGGGGACGGGGCTAATAAACGGGCACCGGACCGGACACGGGTTCAAATCCCCACTCTGCCCGGGAAGCTTGCTGGGTGGCCTTGGCCCAGTCACGCACTCTCAGCCTAACCTCCCTCCCGGAGGATAAAACAGGGAAGTGAACAACATAAGCCGCTCTGGGTCTCCACGGGGGGAAGCAAGGCAGGCTTATCAACGAAGCAAACGAATAAAATCTTCCAACCATAAAATTCATAACCCCGTATTCTCACCTCTTGCAAACTAAAAAACCTCAAGTTTCTAACCCTCATCCCTAGAGAACACGAGCAGACCCCGCCGCTCTACCGTCACACGCCAACCTGGTGAGGCAGCCAGCACAGTTAAGAGTGACACACCAGAATCTAGGAGACCCGGGTTCCAATCCCCACTGTCATGAAAGCTCGCTCTTTCTCGCCTTGGACTCCCTCCTCACAGGAATGAAGGGAGAGGGGGCGAGAATGATGCAGTAGCCCCTTTAAGTCCCCCCCACTGCGGAGGGTAGAAACAAAGAACAAACAACCTGGCTTCTCGCTTCTGGATTTCGGTGTCCGAAAGTTGAGGCCGCATCAGAGGCAACTTACTTGAGTATTGGGGTAGAGATGAGGAGGTGGGGGCGGCGGGAGAGCTCCAGGAGGGTAAGGGTAACTGGGATTGCCAAAATTCATCACTCCTGGAGGAGGAGAGAAGTAAGTCGACGCCAGCAGCTGCTGGGGCGGGGGCGGGGGCTGCTGTCCAGGAGGCATGGAGACAGGAGGAAACAAGCCGGGGTTAGCCAAAGGCGCAGGTGCCTGGTGGGGGTGCAACCCTGGCAAAAGAGGAAAAAACAGAAACAAGCGGTCAGGCACTTCTGAAACCAAAACGCCACAGGCAGAAAACGTTACTGTGCCCAGAAACTGCAAAGACCGCTGCCCCATTAAGGGGAGCATTTTACCGGACAAAAAAACTTCGGCCTGATGAGCAAGTCGGCTGGAGCACCTTTCTAAGAGCATTTCACATGCACCCCTTTTTCAATCTGATCCAAGAGGAGCCGCCCACCATGGGAAAGAACGTGATTGCCTTTTAACGGGGTTCTTTAACCCCTCTTTTGCCGAACGGTGGGTCCAAAACATTTGTGGCTCTTCCAAGAGGGGATGCTGTTAAAAGCACCGCCATCCTACCTGTGCTAAATACCAAGCCTTGTTTTTGTGTCTGTAGCTGCAGGAGGGGCTGTGGCTCAGGGGCAGAGCAGCTGCTTGGCATGCAGAAGGCCCCAAGTTCAATCCCCCGCATCTCCGGTTGAAAGGATCAAGTAGTAGGTGATGTGAAAGACCTTTCTGCCTGAGACCCTGGAGAGCCGCTGCCAGTCTGAGTAGACAATACTGACCTTGATGAACCAAGGGTCTCATTCAGGTTAAGGCAGCTTTGTGTGTGTGTGTTCATTCAATGGCAAGCTGGGAGTCCAAAACTTTAATGGTGCAGTAAAAAAACCCAACCAGCTGGGGAAGTTTAATGTCGATGAAGCAGAAATCTGGCTTCATAAAGCAATGGGGCAGGAGGACAGGAAAGAGAGAAAATTCACCTAACGGGGTGAAAGTGCTCCAGGACATGGAGACCAACCTTCCATGCTGACCACACACTCCCCTCTCGGCCTCCTCTTACAGATCACTACATTTATACGCAGATCACCTTAGCACAAAACTATCATCGCTGGCTGGAAGTGACAACATAGAACCTACTCCCCACCCCCACCGCAGACAAAATATTTGCACAAAAGCATCCGACATAAAGGGGGAAGCAACAGGATGGGGATGACTGGGGGGGGGGGGATGAGTTCCCCTCCACAGCAAGACGGCCTACGAGAATACTTTCATATCTTACTGTTCTTTTGACTCAAAGGTTTTGGAGCAGATCGAGATCCAAGCGTCTCACAGGCAATCACGGCAGCTAAGTATTTCACAACTGCTCAGGTCCCACAAGAAGACACTTAGGAAAGGGGGGGGGGGGAGACAGAGGAGCAGGTGCAGCAGGGCAGCTTTTACCTGGATGGGGGAGATGCATTTCGGGCTGAACAATCACCCCTTGGGGAGGCAGCGGGGCAGGGTTCTCACTGTGGGTGTAGATTGGACCCTGGAACTGTACTGTAAAAACAAAACGTGGGGAAAAAGAGTGGTGAGCGAAGGGAGGTTTATATCACAGACACTTTGGGAGTCATACACTGGGATGCCGGAACAGAGGAGACACAGAAGTCATCCCCGGGTGGGAAGGAAGGCAAGCCCCCAAAGAAACTCAGCCGTATCAGCCATCTCAAGTCAGGGCTCGGTGTGGTCCAGAGCAGCCAAGGTTCAAATAGGCCAGCCCAGCTGCAAGCCTCACTGTGTTGGTCCGGGGCATTCACACCGGCTCCTCTCAGGCTGATTTACATGTGCAAGAGAACAAAATGGGAGTGCGCTGACAAAATGCGGAGAAGGCACGACGGATGGAACCACTTCAGAACAGAAGCCCCGGGGCGTCTTGACAAGAACATTTATTCTAAAACAAAGTCTGAATCCAATGGCACCTTTACGACCAACAAAGTTTAATTCTGGGTAATCCCCACGAAAGCTGAGACCCAGAATGAAGCTTCGTTGGCCTTAAAAGTGCCACTAGACTCAAACTTTGTTCTTGTTTTTAAAATTTATTTTAAATTTTAAGGGGATGCAGAGAGGAAAAAAAAGGGAATAAGGAAAAACTCCTAGGAAATATAATTACCAAAAACACAATGTAAGGGCAATTTTAAAGATATTAAGGACATGCCTCGATCAGATTACATACGTATATATAAAAAAAGCATATGCCATAATAGCTTAGCAAATATATAACACAATATATATGGCACAATGGTGTAAGAATATGGCTTAAAATATATATGATATAATAATGTAGAAGATCAGTATAACGATCTATTCAATATATTCTACCATTTTCTGTTACTGTATTATCATTTTTATCTTATCTTTTATAATGGTGTAACATAAACAACCCCAAAGAAATTGTATTAAAAATTTCACACTGCAGAGTTATAGTAAACAACATATACAAATAATACCCTTTATATTTCATATTAAAACTGTTCTGTGTTTCCATGCGCCTTGGCGTCTAGTCATGCTGGCCACATGACCATGGAAACATCTTTGGACAGCACTGGCTCTTCGGCGTGGAAACGGAGTCGTATTCGACTGGCTTTCGAGCAAGGGAAACCTTTACCTTTACCTTATGGCAGGGGTGGGCAATTGTTTTGGCTCGGGGGCCACTTTGTGGGAGCGGAGGTTAGTGGAGGGCCGCACCTTTTAAAATGATTGCATTCATTAGTTAACTTTGCATTTCAGAAAAGGTATAAATTGTATCATAAAAATCAATAAGTATAAATTAAATGAAATAGTGGTAGTTTTATTCAATTTATTTATTGTGCTAATTTCATATCATCTATAGCTGCAAGCATATTTAATTTTAGTATCAGTTTAATGAGACAAATGTACCCTATCACACCACGTGGCCGACTGTCTTGGCGGGCCGCAAAAAACTCTGTGGCGGGCCGCATGTGGCCTCCGGGCCGCTATTTGCCCACCCCTGCCTTATGGTATTATCATATGATATTGGACCATTCAGAGAGACTGGTTATAATAATAATTTAGTTCTGTTGCTTCAGACCAAAATGGCTACCCACCTGAATCTCCCAACATTTATTCCAGTGCTTTCTGTGATCACAGCTGACTTCCTGGACCTTTTTAGCTACAACAGTCTTAACGTGGCTGCCTTACCACTTCAGGCTGTGAAGCAGATTTCAGAATTTCATGTGCCTTAAACCCCTTGCTAACAGAAAACCAGCACACTAAGCAAAGAGGAGGGAAGGGAGTGATACTGTCTCCCCTGCTGTGCTAGCTTTCTATCTGCATGGAGTCTGTACGTGAAGGAACATTCAGCAGGAAAGTGGCATATCATACGGTGCCCCAAAGGCTTCAAAAGGATACAGATTAAATCAGTGGTTAACAATCGAGAAGAACCTTGAGCCAGGAAGACCAGTAAAGGCTGGTCCTCCACACATCCGTCTTCTGGCTGCCCACGTACAAAACACCCCTGGCCATTCCGCAAGGGTGGCTGCTCAGCCCCACCAGAGACTCCCCACCACCAATGCTGGCTCTGCATTCCTTGAGCGAGCACTTCAGAGGCTCGAGACGGAGGCAGAGTAGCTGACTTGCAACCTGTGCCTACACCAATATCCGGCCAACAAGAAGCAGCAAGGTGCACTCACGTGTATCGTAGTAGTGCCCTTCCATGATGCTGATGTGCACGGGTGGAGCAGGCTCCGGGACGGGCCTCTGGCGCTGTGACGAGTAACGCTTTGCACGGCTCCCCTGGACTCCCTGGAGAAACACAGCAGGGCTGGAGGGTCACGGGGGTTGCCACAAGGAGAGGCCTCCCAGCCTGCTAACTTCCAGGCTACTCCACATCTTATGTCCTGTTAAGCAAGGCGCTCCTGCAGAGCCCTGGGAAAATCTGCGCTCACAGTTAAAAAGCAAGAAGGCCACGTAGGCACGGGCACTCTCCCCTACAAGAACCTGAATGCAGTCCAGCAGCACCTTTAAAACAGACAAAAGTTTTACTCTGGGCATAAGCTCTCGTGTGCAAATGAAAGCTGATACCCAGAAGAAACCTTTATTGGTCTTCAAGGTGCCACAGGACTCAAACTTTGTCCCGTTGCTTCAGACCAACATGGCTGCCCACCTGAATCCATCATACAAGAACCTGTGATTAAAGGCTTCGGAAGAGGAAGCCCAGGTGAGGGTTTCGGCTGCAAGGGGAGGGCAGGACGTGCAGAGAAAGGAAAGCCAAGACCCGCTGCTGCAACACACCTCCGATGCCACTCCCCCCGGTGATAGCCTCTGCCTGTTCTTTATTCTGTGCCAAAACGTAACAAGAGTAATTCAGAAACTGAGCCAAGATAAACCTGCAAGAGCCCGATGAAACTCGAACAGCACGATTTGTCCCAGCTTAGCTTCTCCCATTGTAGAATGTGGGGACTGATGAGTGAGTCTACAGTCCCGGCCTGCCTACCCCCCTCCCCGCCTTGTCAGCATTTCAGAAACAGGCAGGAGAGACAGGGATTTTTACCATCTCTTCCATCCGGTTGAACTGAGGAGGTGGGGCTGCTCCAATATGCATCTGATTTGGAATACCTGTTGGGAAAAAGGAAGGAGAGGGAAAAATAAAAACACTGATTACTCTTCAAGCTTTATATATGTACACAGAGACAGACAGCAGGTTCAGTGGAACCCTAGACAAAGAGATGACAATGATATTCCACGCATCCTGACATCACTTGTGAACCCAGGGGGAGAAGGGAAGCCAGAAAGGCAGGTTCCTGGAAGAAAGGCAGGTTCCTTTTTGTACCACATTCAGGAAGTAACGCCTGACCTGGACTTTGTGATAACACCATGCTAAGAGACTAATCTCTAGAAAAGCCTCTCTGCCATCTACGCAGAGTGAGACCAAACTGTATTTCAACTGCTTCCTGACATCTTTCCCCTGGAAGTTTGTGTGGAAATAAGCAGATAATGTGGTAAAACTCTTCCTGGGATTGTACCGCTTCAGGTTAGCAAGCAAGAATCCAGCACAAATCCAGCACCAGAAAAAAAACAGGTTGCCTACCTGTAACTGATGACCTTCGAGTGGTCGTCTGTGCATTCACACTGATGGGTGCCTGCGCAGGAATCCTTCGGTATTGTAGAAAGCTCTTAACAGATTTTTGTGCCCAGCGCCTCCGGGCATGCGCGGAGCCCCACCGCACATGCCCAGAGGAGGGGGCGCGGACATCCCACCAGTTCCTTCTGACCGCTGCAACCAAGTGTGTTAATGAGGAGAAAGCCTGGCAGCAGAGGGGAAGGATGGGCGGGTGGTGTGAATGCACAGATGACCACACGAAGATCATCAGTTACAGGTAGGCAACCTGTTTATCTTCGACGTGGTTTCTGTGCTTCACACTGATGGGAGAGTAGCGAGCAGTGTCCTACCTGGAGGAGGGAGTAGGCAGGCTGTCACTGAGAAGCAGTGGATAAGGCAACCCATTGCAGAGCGGGCAGCTACTTGAGTGTCCAGTGTATAGTGATAAAGTGTATAGTGTATAGTGTATAGTGTATAGTGTATAGTCCAGTGTATAGTGATAAAGGTGTTCGGAGTAGCCCAAGTTGCAGCCGTGCAAGTGTCCGTCAGGGAGGCACCTTTGAGAAATGCCGTAGAGGCTGCTACAGACCTGGTGGAGTGCGCCCGGATGGGCCCCGGAAGGGAAGCCTTGGTGAGTTCATAGGCAAGTTTAATAAGCTCCACAATCCATTTGGAGAGTCTTTGGGTGGTGATAGGTTTACCCATTCTGTGTGATGCTTAGGAACAAAGAGCCTGGGTGTTTTCCTAGTCGGCTAAGTACGAGCAAGGTAAAAGAAAAGCACTCGTTTTACGTTAAGGGTATGTAAGAGACGTTCCTGCTCAGAAACGTAAGAAAGGTAGAAGTCAGGCAAGATGATCTCAGATTGCAGATAGAAGTCGGAGACGACTTTAGGCAGGAACGAAATGTCCGGAACCATGCGAACTGCGTTCAGTAGGAAGCAGAGGAATGGAGGATCGTGTCTGAGGGCTAGGAGTTCGCCAACTCGGCGACCAGAAGTGATGGTGAGTAAGAAGGCCGTTTTCCAAGCCAGCAGGTGGAGATCACAGGATGCCAACGGTCCAAATGGCTTCCGAGTGAGTGTGTGGAGGACCAATGGCAGATCCCAAGGTTGCGTTGGGACTCTGGTGGGTGGATAGAGATGGAGGAGGCCCTTCAGAAAGTGTTTTAAAAGGGGGTGGGCGAACACAGAAAAGCTGTCAATTTTGTTGTGGAACGCTGAGATTGCAGACAGGTATACTCTCAGAGAAGAGTGAGTCCAGCATCCGCTAGGGATAGGAGAAAATAAAAAAATACGGCCCGCAGAGCAGGGTTCTATGTCAGCGAGGCTAGGTATGTACTGAAACGAGTCCATTTGTAAGCGTATGACTGACAAGTGGATGCCTTGCGGGAGTTAAGCAGGACATTATTCACTCTATCCGAGAATACGGAGGGGAGAGTCTCCACACCGTGAGCTTGAGACGGGGAATGTCATGGTGGAGGACAGGATAGTTGGAGAGTATCAGGAGATCTGGTAGTGGAGGAAATTGATGGAATTTCCCGTGGGCCAACGAGAGGAGGACTGGAATTCAGGCTTGTCTGGGCCACCAAGGAGTGATCAGTATGCATTCCGCCGTCTCGTGCACTATCTTGTCTACCACTCGTGTGAGTAGTGGTAGAGGTGGAAAGGCATAGATGAAATCGTGATTCCATGGATAGAGTAGGCCGTCTCCCGGGGAGAGGGGGTCGATTCCACCCTGTGTGCAGAATGCTGTGCACTTCGTGTTCTGGCGAGTGGCGAAGACATCCACGTCTGGGGTCCCCCAAAAAAGGAATACCTGGCGGAGGTAATTTGGATTCAGTTCCCATTCGTGATGTTCGGCGTGTCCCCTGCTCAGGAGATCAGCGTGGCTGTTGAGGGAGCCAGGAATGTGTACGGCCCTCAGGAAAATGTCATTGGACGTGCTCCAGTTCCAAAGTCGGATTGCAAGGTGGCAAAGGCTGCGGGAAATTGTGCCGCCCTGGCGGTTGACATAACAGACTGCAGTGGTATTGTCTGTAAGGATAGCCACGCAGTGGCCTTTCACTATGGGTAGAAAGGTCCAAAGCGCGAAGAAGATTGCCAAGAGTTCGAGGTAATTGATATGGTGGGACCTTAGGTCCTGTTCCCAGCGAGCGCCCGTGCTGTGGCTGTTCAGATGTGCCTCCCATCCCCATGTAGACACATCGGTTGTTAGGGTGAGTTGCGGTGACGGGAGATGAAAGGGGGATCCCTGGAGGAGGTTGGATGGCAGGGTCCACCAGAGGAGAGAGTCTCGGACATCTTGGGGGGGGGGGGGGAGACGGAGGTTATGTGGGTCTCGTTGCGGATGAAAGGAATGGACGAACCATAGTTGGAGAGGGTGCATTTTGAGTTTCGCAAAGAGCAGCACCGCTGTTGTTTCAGCCATGTGTCCCAATAATCGTTGGATCAAGAGGGCTGAAGAGTCGGGATCGGAGCAGACGTGTGAGGCCAATGTGACTATAGGTGACACCCTGTCTTCCGGAAGGTATGCCCGTAGGGATACGGAGTCCAGTTCCGCCCCAATGAACTGTACTTTCTGAGCGGGGACGAGATGAGATTTATCCTAGTTGATTATTAGGCCCAGATCCTCCAGGACGGTTCACACGACAGCGAGCGATGGGGGGAAGTTGACACTATGAGCCAGTCGTCTATGTACAGGAAAATAGTGATCCCTTGCAGGTGGAGGAAGGCTGCAATGACGACCATTGTCTTTGTAAAGACGTGGGGAGCTGTGGAGAGGCCAAATGGTAAGGCTTTGTATAGAAAATGTTGATGTCCAATGGCAAAATGGAGGTATTTCTGGTGGGGGGGACATATTGTGATATAGAAGTAGGCATCCTGCAGATCGAGGGTAGCCATCCATGCTCGTCTGCATAGCAGGGGAAGAATGGAGCATAATGTTACCATTCGGAACCAGCAGTATTGGATGAATAGGTTGAGGCCTCAAAGGTCCAAGATGGGTCTGCCGCCGCCGTCCCTTTTGGGTACTACGAAATATCTTGAGTAGAAACCCTTGCATTGGTGGTGAGTGGGGATGGGTTCTATGGCACCCTTGTGAAGGAGGACCTTGACTTCTCGAAGGAGGTCATCTGAAGGGGCGGTGGCAACGAAGGTGGGGGTTGGAGGAATTTGACAAGGTATCCCCTGGAAATAATGGTGAGGACCCAAGAGTCTGACATTACCTTGTTCCACATAGGAAGGAAGGGGGCAAGATGAGTGTGAGGGGAGCCAGGACAGATAAAGTCAAAGGCCCTACTTGGCCTGCTGGGACTGTTTGGAGCAGGCAGGCTGTTGGGCTGGCAAGAATTTCTGTCTCAGGACGTATGATTGCTTCTGCACACCTGGGGAAGTACGTGGACGCCAGGATTTGTCCGGGGAGCTCCGGTTTGCTGATCTCCAGGACCAGGTTCTAGACCAACTTCATGGTTTGGATTGCTGAGGAGCAGAAGACACCCCTAAGTGTGCGGGAGGTTTTGATGCTTTTATCAAGGTCCCGGAGAACGGAATCAGTGGTGGCGTGGAACAGGTCAACTCCATCAAAAGGGAGGTCTTCGACTAAGGATCTGGTGTCCTGTTGCAAAGTGGTAGCACGTAACCAGGAGTGATGCCTCAGGGCTATGGCGGACATCATGGTTTTAGAGAAGGTGTCTAAACCATGTTTGGAGGTGTTCACATGCTGTTTAGCAAGGGTGAGGCCTTCCTTTTGTATCCTTCTGGCAGCCAGTCTTTGGTCCTCAGGGAGCAAACTGATGGCTTCCGAAAGCTGTTCCCACAGGGCGTAGTGATACCTTACCATGCAGGCAGAGTAATTGGTGACTTTCAGTCCCAGAGCTCCAGCCGAGTAGAAACGGCGTCTGAAAGTGTCAAGCTTGCACCCTTCCTTATCTGCAGGAGTAGAGTGTGTCCTCCTGGATCTGGAAGCCGAGGTGACAACCATCAAGTTGGGGCGAGGATGGTTTGCCAGGAACCCAGCATCAGTCTCCTGGACCCTGTACATATGATCCAAGCGTCTGGTAGAGAGCGGTGTCGACAAGGGTTTATCCCATACCAGTTTGGCGGCTTGGTGGAGGACCGCGGACATCGGCAGCGCAATGGAAATGGAGGTGTCTGTTTGTACCATGTCGAACACCGCATCAGTTATAGCAGGCTTTGGTTGTACAATAGGGAGACCAAGGGAAAGGGCCATTTGTTTAATCAGATCTCTGTAAGAGGTGAGATCCTCTGACGGGGAGATCGGTAAATTTTCCGCCATGTCAGGTTTCGGGGAAGGGTCAACAGGGGAACCATGGTCAGACTGATTGCCATCGGAATCCTGTTCAGACGAGAAAAAGACAAGTCCTGCTTCCGTCTGAATCGACTGAGCCGGGGGTGGGGTCACACGGATGAGGGTCGTCTGTGTCGACCGTGGGTCTTGCATGGAGTGTTTCGATGCCGTGGCCATTGGTGGTTCAGTGGCGGTCGATGCCGATGGCAGAGGAGTAGGACGTTGCTGGTTCGTAGTCTGGGTAGGGGGTCTAGACTATGTTGCAGAGGGTAGTGGATGTGATCTTGCTGGCGACCGAGATCGAGCCCGATGGGAATATCTATCCTAGTCGGAGTGGGTGACCGGGGGGATCCAGGACATCAATGTTGATGGTGGGTAGCTTCTGTACTGATAGGGAGGATGGTGCCGATCCCATAGTGCCATCGGAGGAGCATATCCCCAGCGCGTCGAAATGGGGGATCGGTGTCTAGGTGATCCATACTGAGGAGACCTGTGCCTCAGGAAGCGGTATGGGGGTGGCGGAGGCTGATAGTCATGTCTATCATCCCTGTCTGGACGAGGAGGATCGGTCTCGACGTAGGAGAGGGATCCCTCTGATGGCGATCGGGACCGAGAATGAGAGCTCGGGCGTCGTGGTGACGGAGCATAGAGCTGTTCTTGCTTGGTCTCGAGGAACTCCTGTGCCTCCAGAATGTGATCTGGTAGTGCCTCCTGCGGTTGCCGGATGGGAGAATCCAGAAGAGTGATAGTGGTCACTTCAGTAATTGGTGGAGGCACGATCAAGGGAGTTATCGGTACCGAGGTAGCATCTAATGGGGGTGCTACTGGTTCAGAAACCGAAGTAGGGGCCTTACTCGAAGGCTTGCCAGTGGCTGCGGAAAGAGCCTTGTGGCGTTTTTCCGACTTATCCTTCTTTTTGATTGGCGTCGAAGCCGTAGACTGCGTCGGAGCCTGGTGTTTCGATACTGGTCGTTATATCGGATGACGGCCTCGATGTCGACGGGGCTGTGAAGTCGGCTGTCGATACCATCGATGTCGATGGGAAGGAGGTCATCGCGGTCGAGGTCGATGCAGGAAGCAATGCCGACGCCAGTAAAGTGACCTTCAGGCCGGCTGCCCTATTTTTCCAAGTTTAGTTGCTAAACTTGGCACAATGAGGGCAGGAATCTGGCTGGCGATTTTCTCCGAGGCAGAGAATGCACAAGGAGTGGCCGTCAGGAGCTGCCAATTTGCTGCCGCAAGCTGTGCAATGTTTGAAGCAGCCCCACTTTGCAGCCATGAAGAAGGAAAAACAGAGATGAGAAGGGGGGGAGACCCGGAGGCCGAAAGGGAAAAACCCCACCACCGAGGAGAAAGAAATATTTTTTATGATATTTTTTGACAAGAATATAGAAAGAAGTGTTGAAAGTTAAGGAGAAAGAGTGAGGAGACAAAGAAAGCGAAGTGAAGGAGAGCTTTCCTCAAAGGACTCAGTTAATCGCAGAAGTTGTTAGCAGCGCGGCGGTCAGAAGAGAACTGGCGGGATGTCCGCGCCCGCTCCTCTGGGCATGCGCGGTGGGGCTCTGCACATGCCCAGAGGCGCTGGGCGCGAAAATCCGTTAAGAGCTTTTTACAATAATGAAGGATTCCTGCGCAGGCGCAAAAACCCATCAGTGTGAAGCACAGAGACCACGTCGAAGATCCACTGGTTCTCAACGGGTTACGATTTCGTTCCACTCTCAGACTGCCCGCCAAACTAGGCTTGAAAGAAGAAGAAGAAGAAATTGGATTTATACCCCACCCTTCACTCACTTGGGAGTCTCAGAGTGGCTTACAAACTCCTTTCCCTTCCCGTCCCCACAACAGACACCCTGTGAGGTAGGTGGGACTGAGAGAGCTCTGAGCCAACTATCCTTGAAAGAACAGCTGGTACAGAGCTAGGGCTTGCCCAAGGTCATCCAGCAGATGCAAGTGGAGGAGTAGGGAATCAAACCCAGTTCTCCCAGATTAGAGTCCGCGCAGTTAGCCACTACACCAAACTGGCTTTCAGTGCCGTTACAACCAGAACACTGTTGCAGAGGCAAGAAGTGGTCCACATTCAAATGAGCAACTGGTTCAGCTGGGGAGACTCTTAT
Source organism: Lepidodactylus listeri (assembly GCA_029233225.1). Lineage (NCBI taxonomy): Eukaryota > Metazoa > Chordata > Lepidosauria > Squamata > Gekkonidae > Lepidodactylus > Lepidodactylus listeri. The sequence continues at coordinate 15,258,510 of JARCFY010000018.1, read as the reverse complement.
CCAAGTGTCCTTCCTGCCTGCCATGGCAATACAAACCAATTATTAACACACAAGGCATCTAAGCTTTTGGGAAGCTGCAGAGTAAACATCCTAGTTCCCAGGCAATGAATGCGGGCTTGCGTGCACAGAAGACACCAAGAACCAGGCAGGAATGTGGAAGTGCAGAACAAAGCAGTTTTAAAGGCAGTTCTGCACTGCCACATTCCTGCCCAGTTTTGACGGCTGGCTTCTGCAAACCTCAGGACTCAATCACAACCTGCCAATGGGAAATAATTCAACCCACACAATAAACAAGGGAGATCCACCCAGTTGTGGCATGAGCCCCATCAAATCTCCTATGCAAACTACCTCCACTTCCCTCCCATTTTAACATTCTCCTAGCCGGAACAGGAGGTTGGCATACTTCATGTACCTGCAAAGCTTCAAACAGAAGGGCAGAATCTAGTTCCGCTGCCCTCTCACTCCTAATTTCCTTTTCAGAAAGAGTAAGAAGAGACTGGATTTACACCCCACCCTTCACTTGGGAGTCTCAGAGTGGCTTTCAAACTCCTTTCCCTTCCCCTCCCCACAACAGACACCCTGTGAGGTGGGTGGGGCTGAGAGAGCTCTTTTGAGGACTGCTCTTGAGAGAACAGCTGTGCCAGAACTAAGGCTTGCCCAAGGTCATCCAGCAGCTGCATGTGGAGGAGTGAGGAATCAAACCCCGTTCTCCCAGATTAGAGTCCGTACACTTAGCTCTAGGAAATGTAATGGAGCCTGTGGGAAGGCCCATTCTCTTCTGATGAGCAGGGGAGACTCAAGAGCACCTCACTCTGTCAGGTGACCCCCTCGTTTAGCTGAGTGCCCTCTGCTCACCATGGCTCCAGGGAAAGCCTTTCACTCCTCGGAAAGAACTTTTTCGTGGTCTGACTTAAGGTGCCCATGGGTACCATTCTGCCCAGCGACACCTTTCCTAATACCCACCAGGTGTTTTTAGAAAGAGGGTGGGGCCGGGTGGGGCTTTTGCCCGGCAAGGGTTCTGGCAGACTGTACCGATTTTTAAAAATGCTGCTTTGTTAGCAGCTGCCACCACAGCACAAGGGTCTTCACTGTGTGACGGAAGGTAAGCTGGGGTGGCCATTTTGTGGCTGGCTCCGCTTCCTGCGGCAGCCATTTTGTGGCTGTGCCCACCACACTGTGTCAGAATTCTAAAGGTGCCCACAGGCTTGAAAACGTGAGGGACCCCTGACATAAAGTCGGAGGCAAATGCATTCACAACCGCTGCGGATATTTAGGAAATGTGATTTATATTTTGAACGTAGGCACAGACACTTGAATGAATCCATCGGATTCCAGGCTTATATTTACAGCAATTATTTTAACCTTTGTTTTGGCGGCGTGTGTGGCTTTACGGACATTTTACTGCGGGCAACTTAACCAGCGGAGGGCTCGTGTAAGTAAAATGAATCCGCCCAAACTGCGAGGCCTGAGCAGAGTATCTTCACGAGCCAACATTTTTCAACAGTGCAAACTAAGTCTGAGCATTTCAAACGGTCATGCCATGGCTTGCCTTGGGCACACACAACTTCGTGCAGAGGTAATCTGTTTTGTTTTGAACATTCCAGGGTGGGCTGGACAAGAAAAAGGAGAAGCCCTGATAGGAAAAAAACTGGCAGATGAAATCTAGCACAGCAACGCCTGGAAGGATAAGGGGTGTGCAAAGGCCTGCCTGAAGGCCTCACCAGGAACACAAAAGCCTCACCAGGAACGACTAAATCTTGCCTGTGAAACGAATTCCGCAAGAGTGTTTGCAGCTCTTCTGCTTCCAAAGGCTGACTCACAGATGCTTTCCCACCACTTGATTACTCTCGGCTGAAGGTATAACGCCAAACACCACGAAGACTCCTGTCGGGTGCTTAGGGTGTCAAAGTTGCAACGGCCATTTCACACACGCACAACTCATCGAGTGCTGAGTGTGTGCGTGGAGGGCTATGACCAAAGTCAGTTTGTTCGAGTTTGAGCTGGGGTGTGAGAGAAGTCACACGGGACTGTGGGTGTGGCAGACGACCAGGTACGGAAGACTGTGGGATTTTGGTAGGCACAAAATCACCACTTCACACGGGATCGCTCAATTCAACCCAGAGGTCTGAAAAGCCCGCCTACAGCTGCACAACGTGGCTAAATGGGGCAGCTAAGTCTGATTTAGTGCCTCCAGGTATCCAAGGTATCCAGGTCTTGCAATTAATGGGCAAGATCTTATGACCCCATCTGGTCATGCTGGATCCAATGACTCTCTTCTGTAAAGGGTTCCTTCTGTGCAGAAAGGTTTCCTCAAATACAGAATGACTTTTCGTGAAAGAGAAAAGCTCCCTCTGATAGAGAAAAGTCTCTTTTTGTGTGTGTGGAAGGAAATCTCTCTGTGTCGGAAGATTAAGTTGGGTCCTGTGACTTCCACCAAACTGAAGAGAGTCCAGGGAACCAACCCAATATCTTAAAAAAACAACAACTTTCAAGTCCACATGGTTCTGAAAGAAAGCTTAGAAGAATGTAAGCAGTTCCTAATTAAAACAAATGAGTATAGACACAACTTTAGATGAAACACAGAAGGTCCACTGACCGCCCAATGGTCAATGGTAACTAATTTACTGGGCCAAGGGTTACTACTTTTTCAAGCTGTAAGAAACACAGGTGCTGCACTCTAATACTGCCATGTCTTGTACCCTGCCTTTCTTCTCGACGGAGACCCAAAGCAACTTATCCTCGCAACAACCTTGTGAGGTAGGTTAGGCTAAGAGCGTGTGGACTGGCCCAAGGTCACCCAGCAAGCTTCCATGGCAGAGGGGGTGATTTGAACAGGGTCTCCCAGATCCTAGTCCTTACTCTCAGGGTGCCACACTGGCTCTCTTCTGGATTTTGTACAGACGTTACAACCCAGGGATGTTTCTAGGAGAGCCCTTCCTACTAGAAGGTGTGAACTTCACTACAGAAGTGTCAACTCACGCCCCCACTATCTGAGAGACTAGAGGGTTCTGAGAATGCAGAAGTTTACCAGAAGGAGGTAGTACTCCACTCACACAACCCTTCCAAGCCTCGTGTTCTACGAACCCCAACTTTCCTGCTCATTAAATGACTCCAATCCAGCACAAAGCACTTAACTTACAGCAGCTGTGCCTTTTCCCGCCTGTTTGCATACAGAGTCCAGGGCTTGGCTTCAAGAGAACCACGTTCTGTGAAATCTGTTAAATCTCATGGTGTGGGAAAAGGTGAGTTTTAGATATGTGGGCAAGAATGTTCAGCGACTGCAGTGGTGATGTGTAAACAAAGAAGAAAGTTTGATGTGAGACTTGGGTCCTCTCCCAGAACGTTTTTTTCCTCTCTGCCCCACTGTGATCCACCTCTCAAATCAACTTATCCAGTCATCTGCGGCACAACAAAGAATCCTGCCCCCAAGAAGGAAGTTCTTGCAGGGACAGCATCTTCTGCCAGCCCTGGGACCTTCCTTCACGGTTTTGCCGAAGCACGAGCACCTCCCCAGATCACCAGCTCAGGCACACATGTAAGTGGCTGAAGATAAGCATCACGTATTTTGCATGTTCCGAATCTGTATTCTAATTGTTGGGGAGTCTGCAACAGCTGGGGGGGGGGAGCCTCTGGTAGCGATGGCTTAACGCCACAGAGAAAAAGGCGAGCTGAAGCGTCTCTGGATGTCCCTGGCTGAACTGCTCTATTCCCAGAAAAAGAGAGGAAGGTGAACCGAAGGATCTAGGTAGGCAAAGAAGAGGCAGAAAACAGGCCTGCATTGGCAAGCCATGGGAAGCTCAGAAAGCACGCCCAGCTCTCAGGGAAGGGGGAGGTTCAGAGAAAACTAGAGGGGGAAAAATCTGAAAAGAGAGGGAAAACCGAGAGAAAGAACAAGGTGAGGATCACCTACTGATCTCAAACTACCAGCCAAACCTTTGGCTAAAGGCCTCTAGTATGCAGTAATTTGTTTTAAAAAGTTACCTTCCCAACCAGACTGCGACCCTCCCAAACCTCTTTGTATGGATGGGTCATAAATTTAAGGTAAGGAAAGCTATTCCCTGTTCCCCCTTCCCCCGTTTCAGCATGTCTGCCAGCTGCTCACCCTGAGGTTGTAGGAACTGGGGCTGCCCCTGGTTCCAGTTCTGTTCTGTTATATTCAACTGGGTCATGTCTTGCTCCAGGTCGTCTAGACTGGCTTCGACGGGTACTTCCCAGTTCTCGGTCTTTACCGGCGAAGGGGATGGCATCACCTCTGCAGTTTTCAGTGGTGCAGGGGTGAACGCCGATGGGGGTGGGACCTCATCCGCCAATTTCCCCGTCTCGCCCGCTTTGGTCCGGCTCCGTCTTGCCCGGGAATAGGACTTCTTCTCTACAGGCTTATCGGGAGGGGGCTGCAGAATGTCCGCAGGAGCTGTCGGGCTTTCTGGAAGAGCCTCTTCCTTTTTAACCGGGCTGCTGCGAACGTGCGGGACCTCCGGCTCGGGAGAGGGCTCTCGTGCCGGGACGGGTTCTGAGCGCCTGGCCCGGTAACTGCTCTCATGCTTGGAGTGCTCGCTGAAACGAGGCGCGTGCTGGCTGTTTGCATCCACAGCACGGTAGCTCGGCCTGGTCTCTTTGTAGCCGCCGGGCCTCGGGAAAGTCCTCGGCAGGGGCATGCGTCCCGTCCCTGCAGCGTTTCGGTTGATGAATGTCCGGGGAGGCACCGGGGTACTGTCCAGGCTCTGGTGTCGTGGGGGCTTACTAGGCCGCTCGTTAGCCCAGTTCGGCTCTCTCTGAGGTGGACTCCCAAACCTGAATCAAGAAGGGATGCTGCAGGTCAGATCCTCAAATCAACTGGGATGGATTATCAAGACCCCCAAACCTTAACTCCCCTCTGACACTGCCAGAATTGGTAAAAGACTCAAGGCTCCGTTTCCCCCAAATACCATCGCTTGACAGGAACACACACACAGCTCACCTCGGTTTGCGCACCCTCCTGGGCTTGATGTCATCAGGGTTGTGAGCTGAGCGGATATCATACCCATACAGCGCAATCAGCTCCTGTCTCGATTTTGGTGCTTGCTCGTCTTCCCGGAACTTGTCGTGTTCCCATCGTCCCTCGTCTTTCCACAGCTTACGCTGCCGACCCTTGGGACTGGGTCATCAAAAGGGAAGGAAGCAATGATCATTTTTGAAAAAAGATGAGGAGATTCAAAAGGAGCAAGCCTGTGACAACTGGACATCTCAATGGTCTATCCTTTTGTTAACGGTTAAAGCAAAACTAAATCCCCAATCAACATGCCCCACCCCATCTGTCTCCAGACCAACCCTGCTTCTAATCCCTCCCCCACAATTCATGTCACCCACCGGACTTCCTCTTCCTGGGTCTGCCCACGAAGGTCGTGTTCAAAGAAGAGGCCTTTTCGAGGGATGTACGCAGGATTCTTACGGTCCTCGTCGTCGTCCAAGTGCTTGGCAACTTTTTTGCCAACCTTGTTCTCGGTTGGTTCAGTACTTTCCTACAGAGAACAAGGGAGGCAAATGTCTTTTAACTTTCCCCTCTACACACGCTCATCACAAGCATAATCCCCTACTATATGGGTGACGTGCTCGAGGTGTACAAAATTATGCATGGGGTAGAGAAGGTAGAGCAAGAAGTACTTTCCTCCCTTTCTCACAATACAAGAACTCGAGGCCACTCAATGAAATCAATTAGCAGTAGGCTTAGAGGAGACGAAAGGAAGTACTTCCTCACCCAAAGAGTAAATAACACATGGAATTTACTGCCGCAGGAAGTGGTGGCGGCTACAAGCACAGACAGCTTCAAGAGGAGACTGGATAAACATATGGAGCAGAGGTCCATCAGTGGCTATTAGCCACAAGGGATAGAGATGGAACACTCTGTTTGGGGCAGTGATGCTCTGTATTCCTGGTGCTTGGGGGGGGAGCGGCAACAGTGGGAGGGCGTCTGGGGTTCAGGCCCTGCTGCAGGACCTCCTGATGACCACCTGAGACACAGAGAGCTGAACCTTAAAAGGGAACTTCTAACCTTGCACAGACCAAAATGCAGTGTCGCCAAGAGTAGAGAACTCACTCTGCAAGAACCAGTCGCTGACAGTACGACAGTACCCTTCAATGCCAGACTGGCTGGCCCCCGTCCTCAGCACCCGACACAACTCACCTGCCCATCTCCGCTTTGCCTCTCGCCTGCCACGGTGCCTTTAGGCTCCGGTTTTTCACCCCCTTTCTCTGTCTTTGTTGCCAATCCGTTGGCTTCGCTGCTGTCCTGCTTCAGGTCCACTTTAGACGGTTCTTCCTCGCTGTATTCCCCCTCCTCGCCCTGAAACAAACGTTGAGTCCGAAACGAGCTGACTCAGTCAGGGAGTGAAGAAACGTTTTTAATCAGAACTACGCATGTTTGACTATGGTCAGTATGACTGCGTTTGCCAGCCTCTGAAGGGCTCCAAGGAACAAGCACCCAACTCATACACCTGCAAAGCCAGCCTTGAATATGGGGAGCGGAGGGAAATGTAACACTGCAAAACACAGGGCTGCCAACTCTGTACCCAGAGGCACACGGGATAACTAGAGTGATCTTGCAACCAGTGGCTCAAGCCTATCTGTCTGGTAAGGTGCCCCAGTGCCTTGAAGGGCTTTGGAATAGTTACTGCGTTTGTCTGCACTTGGGGTGTGCAAAAAAACCAGGCTTTTTTGGGGGGGTTGGGTACACTGAATCAGAAAAATATCGGTATTTCCCAATATCCCTGAATCCCATTTGGATTCAGTAAATATTAGGGAATCCCTATTTTTTCCAGCTCTATTATACCCTATGGCAGTGGTTCTCAACCTGTGGGTTGGGACCCCGTTTGGGGTTGAACGACCATTTCACAGGGGTCGCTGGCTGGCGTCCGAGCCCTCCCCGGCCCTCCCCGCCGGCAGGAAAGGGCCCCGCGCTCAATCGAGTGCGAGGTCTGGCCTCCCAGCTCTTTGGCCTCAAAGGGAGTTTTCCCTTAAGGGCAAAGAGCAGGGGTTGGTTGGGCCTGGAGCCCCGCCCCGCTTCCAGCAGCTCTTCCAGCAAGGAAGAAGACAGCAGATAAGGCAATGGCCGCTTCCTCCTCCCTGCCGCTGCCTTTAGGGTGCTCTGCCGTCGCCTTCCCTGGGCTCCACGCTGAAGCGCAGAGCCTAGGAAAGGCGGCAAAAGCCCCCCCCACCTACTGTCAGAATCTATGGATTCTAACAAGGGCTTCTGGGGCTTATTGCTATCTATGTAACCTGTGTAACCTATCCTTGCATTCACTATGTAACCCATGTTTGATGTTTGATGCTTGTTTGTTTGACCCATGCTATCCACTATGCATTGTCCCTTTTCATTTCTTTATGGCCCTGGGTTTATGGCTCTGGCTGGGGCTGGTTAATGTAACCATTTGTCCGGGAGGGTGGCGACTTCAGAGCATGAGAACAATCGGCCTCTCACCCTCGCGCCTCCGCATTCCTTTCCTCCCTGCCAGGGGAGACGGGGACCAGTTTCTTATCAACGTGTGAAGGCCTTGGAGAAAGCTATTTGTTATGTGAAAGATGGTTACATCTGAGGGGTCTGGTTTAAGAAGGGAAATTTACTGCTTCACACCTAACCTTTTCCTGTGGGAAGCAAACGGTCAGGGGACCTTTAGCCCGCAGTTTTTCCTTCCTGTTGATTGGTTACCTATGGGCAATTCAAACTGTGCTGGAGGATATATTAGTCCTGCTTCTATTGTATGTGTTATCTCTGACAATAATCCGAGGACCTGTAGCAATTGGAAATAAAGAACTGTGTTTCATCAACAAAGATCTGATCCTTGACTACTTCGAGCAGAAGCCTCACAGATTGTCAGAGATCTGTGACTGGGACTTGGCCGTTCCTGACCATGTCGGACGACGGTACTATTCCCATCCCTACAACCGAAGAACAACCGGTGACCCTGGCGGACCAGGGTGCCGGAGCTGGAGGCGGCAGCGGGGAGCCCGAAGTGCCAGCGACTACGGCTCAGGGGGCCTATTACATCCCGCGACCACCTCCTCATCAGAGCGTGACCCCGAGGTACTCATGGAGCAATTTCGGTCGTCAGACCGTCGACTCGTGGGTCCACGATCGGAAAGGAGCGCGGGTCTCGATCCAGGGAGACCGCACCGAGCACGGGAGGCCGAGCTTCCTGGGAGACGAGCGCGAAACGATCTACGGAGGAGACTGGCGACCCCCGCCACTGGACGAGGAGAGGGGCGCGACCTACGGTCCCGATCTCTATGGAGAGGACCCGACCCAAGCCTTAGATCGCATGATGGGGGATTTGCGAATGCAACTCACCACGGAACTACGAGAGGTAGCTCTCGACCTGCAGTTCCAGTTCCGCGACGCCCTGAACGCTATTCAGGCAGCCCGGCCAGCCCCAGGAGGGGCCGGAGCTCCAGGAGGGGGAGCCCCGCTGCAACCGGTTCCCCCCGGGGGAGCTCCCGCGGGAGTCGTCCCGCAACAGGTGCCACAGCAGGTCCCGCAGCCCGTCCCCCGCCCGGTTCCCGTGCCCGCCCCAGCCCCAGTGCCCGCGGGGCAGATGATCCGCCAGGCACCCAACGACCCGCTGACGGCTACTTTCGATGGGGACCCCGAGAAGCTACAGTTCTTCCTCATAGAAATCGAGAGGTTCCTAGACACCTGGGGGCACCTCTACCCCACCGAGAGGGACCGGATTGGCTACATCGGGTCGAAGCTGAGGGACACCGCCAGCGACTGGTATGTGAGCCTGCACAATGCCCCCGGGCCTGAGTTGCGCTCCGTGCACAACTTCATGTGGGCCCTCAGGCAACACTACGAGGACCCCCTGGGAGAAGAGAAAGCTCGGAACCAATTGCGGAAGTTGACCCAGGGGCGGTCCTCCGTGAGGGAATACACCAACAAGTTCCGGCGTATAGCAGCTAAGATCCGCGGCTGGACCCAAGACCTCTTCATTGAGAAGTACCGAGAGGGCCTTAATCCCGAGGTGTACGAGATGGTGCTGCGAGGAGGGAGACCGGGCTCCTTGGCCACCTGGATGAGAGCGGCAGCTGACGTGGAAGAACGGTTCACCCTCATCAAGATGGGAACCTCGGCAGCAGCCCAAGCCAAAGCCACCCAGAAGGTGAAGCCCAAGCCCAGCGTCCAGGAAATCCGAGACAGCTGGTTCAGGCAGGGGCTCTGCATGAGATGCGGTGAGAGCGGTCACTACACCTCGGCGTGCCCCCGCGGGAGTGGAAAAGTCCCCAAGACCTCCACCCCGGTAGCGGGGAGCACCCCCAGCAAGGGAAAGACCTCGTTCAAACCCCGGGCATTACAGCTGGAAGGGGCCGCGAGCGAGCAAGGGGAGCTGGAGCTGACGGAGGCTCAGATGTCGGGAAACTCCAACGGCCTGCAGTGAACGGCGCAGAACTGCAGGTCCCCAATTCCGACGCGCCATCTCCGGTGAGCATCCCTGGCCCTTTACTGTATATGGTAGTGACTGTAATAGCCCCCAGGACTGGGACCCATGTCCAGGTGCGCGCCCTAATTGACTCGGGGTGCGATCAGCCCCTTAGTAGTGGATGGGCTAGCCCCGAAAGTCACCCCGTTGGGGGAGCCACTCACGTTCACGCAGATGGATGGCTCGGAAATGAAGGAGGCGTGTGTGGCAGAGACTGAGAGGTTGATAGTGGGGACAGGGGAGCATTGGGAGAAGAGGGCTTTTGTCATCACCCCCAATACCCAGTTTCCCATGGTATTGGGAAGCCCTTGGTTGAGTTCCCACGACCCCTACATCAAATGGAGCGAGGGGAAGATCTCGTGGGTGGACGAGAAGTGCCACCACCACAAGTGGGACCCGGGGTGGGGGTCGGGTCCCCCGGCACCCTTGCTAGCGGCGGCGCTCACCTTAGTGCCCTCCGCCGTCCCTAAGGAGTATCGAGACTTAATGGGAGTGTTCAGTGAAACCGAGGCGGACGAGCTACCCCCTCACAGACTGTCAGACTGCGCCATAGAGTTGCTCCCAGGAGAAAAACTACCGAAGGGAAAGCTCTATTCCATGAGCCCCTCAGAGCGGGAGGAACTAAGGAAATTCCTAGACAAGAACTTGGAGCGAGGTTTCATCCGCCCTGCCAAGTCCCCCTTTGCAGCCCCCGTTTTGTTCAGGAAAAAGAAGGACAGAGGGCTGCGACTGTGCACGGACTATAGAGGTCTAAACGCAGTGTCGGCTTCCAACGTTTACCCCCTCCCCCTCATAAAAGACTTGCTAACTGAGGCGGCCAAGGGGAAGGTGTTTACGAAGTTGGATCTGCGAGATGCTTATTTCCGTGTGCGCATCCGGGAGGGGGATGAATTTAAGACTGCTTTTAATACACCCCTGGGACAGTTCGAATACCTGGTGATGCCATTCGGCTTGAGTGGCGCGCCAGGAGTTTTTATGAGCTTGATAAATGAGGTGTTACACAAGCATTTATTCAAGGGGGTGTTATGTTACTTAGATGATATCTTGATCTATTCTACTGATAAGAGAGAACATGTAAAATTGGTTCGGGAAGTGCTTTCTACACTGTTGAAAAATCAATTGTATGCTAAGCTGTCTAAATGTGAATTCAATCGAGATTCAGTGGATTTTCTGGGGTATCGCATTTCCCAGAAGGGGTTGGAAATGGACCCTGCCAAAGTAGAGGCAGTGGTGCAGTGGGAAGCACCCCAGACTAGGAAACAGCTGCAGAGCCTATTGGGGTTTTGCAACTTCTACCGCACCTTCCTGAAAGATTTTGCCACGGTCACCCTCCCGCTAACCGAACTCCTAAAAACCAAGGGGAGGGGTCCCGAAGCGGGAAAACCAGGGGAGAGAATAGCATGGTCCGAAAGCTGTCAAAGAGCGTTTGAGACTTTAAAGAAACTGTTCACCTCAGAGCCTATTCTGGCCCATCCTGACGAGACTAAGGAATTTGTGATCCATGTAGACGCTTCCGATGTGGCCATGGGGGGAGCCATTCTCCAGAAAGGGCTGGATAATAAATTACACCCCCTGGCTTATATTTCGAAAAAGTTTAACAAGACCGAGAGAAACTGGTCGGTATGGGATAAGGAGGCCGCCGCCATACGATTGGCCCTGACCACTTGGCGGCATTGGCTTGAGGGAGCGCAGACCCCTTTTGAAATTTGGACCGATCACAAAAACCTGGAAGCCCTGCGCACCCAAAGGTCTCTGAACGCCAAACAACTCCGGTGGGCTGATTTTTTCTCAAAGTTTAATTTCGTGCTCAAACACTTTCCTGGAAAAGCCAATTCGTTAGCAGACACGTTGTCCCGATTGCCCCAACATGAAAGTCAAAAGGAAGAAGTGTTTGAATCCATGTTTTCCCCCCAGCAACTGGGAGGAGTCGTCACTATCCGGAGCCAAAGCAAGCAGGCAACGGTAGAATCCTGGGAAGACAAGTGGGGGGGAGACTACTCCCCGGAAGAAGCAGAAGAGTTAGAGAGCTTAGAGGAATGCTCCCTCCGGGCTAACAAGTGCTGGTACCATGGAGATAAACTCGTGGTACCTCGGGCTCGGAGAAAAGACATCTTGCTGACTTGTCACTCATCAAAACTAGCGGGACATTTTGGTTTCCTAAAGACTCTTAACTTAGTCCAGAGACAATTCTGGTGGCCATGCATGCGCAAGGATGTATCAGACTTTGTCACTGCTTGCCAGACCTGTTTGATGTGCAAAAGGAGGGGGGGGGAAGTTCCAGGACTGTTGCACCCATTGCCCACCCCCTCTCGTCCATGGGAAGCGATAGCTATGGACTTTATTACCAACCTGCCACCTTCAAAAGGGAAGACGGTCATTTGGGTGACATGTTCTCAAAGCAAGCCCATTTTACCCCTTTCAAACAATTACCTACCGCCAAGGGACTGGCTAAAGCATTCTTTAACCACGTGATTAAATTACACGCCTTCCCCAAACGTGTGGTATCCGATCGGGGCAGCCAATTCGTTGCCAACTTCTGGCGGGAGCTTTTGAAACTGTTGGATATTGAACCGGCCATGAGTTCGGGTTACCATCCAGAAACCGATGGCCAATCCGAGCGAACTAATCAGATATTGGAGCAGTTTTTAAGATGCTACACTAATTATCATCAGGACAACTGGGTAGAGTTGCTGCCATTTGCTGAATATAGCTACAACAATGCTATTCATTCATCCACGGGTGTGTCCCCTTTCATGGCAGTAGGGGGCTTCGAGGGAAAGCCCCTACCCACCATAGAGGAAACATCGGACGTCCCTCCCTCGGACTTTAAACACTGGTGGGCCAACTTGCAAGACTCGTGGCCATTAATCGCTAAGACTCTAGACAAAGCAAAAGAGGACTACAAAAAGTATGCGGACCGAGGAAGGGTGGAAGGTTGGGACCTTCAACCAGGGGACTCTGTCTATCTGTCAACAAAAAATATACACGGGCTGCAACCCAGCAGGAAGCTAGGGTGGAAATATGTTGGACCTTACAAGGTGTTGCGTAAAATTTCTGATGTGTCCTTTGAATTAGAATTGCCTAAATCACTGAGTTCTGTGCACCCTGTTTTTCATTTCAGCTTGTTGAAGAAGAATCCTGGGCCGAATGCTTGGCATCCAATTCCTCCGACTCCTCCTCCACTGATGAAGGAGGGGGCGCCTCATTTTGAGATTTCTGAAATCCTGGATTCAAAAATGCGTAGGGGCCGCTTGCTATATCTGGTCAAGTGGGTAGACTTTGGTCCTGAACTGAACGAATGGGTTCTTTCTGACAATGTTCATGCTCCCAAATTAATTAAAGCTTTTCATAATCGTTTTCCAGATAAGCCGGGGTAGATTAGATTTTTCGGGTGGCAGAGTGTCAGAATCTATGGATTCTAACAAGGGCTTCTGGGGCTTATTGCTATCTATGTAACCTGTGTAACCTATCCTTGCATTCACTATGTAACCCATGTTTGATGTTTGATGCTTGTTTGTTTGACCCATGCTATCCACTATGCATTGTCCCTTTTCATTTCTTTATGGCCCTGGGTTTATGGCTCTGGCTGGGGCTGGTTAATGTAACCATTTGTCCGGGAGGGTGGCGACTTCAGAGCATGAGAACAATCGGCCTCTCACCCTCGCGCCTCCGCATTCCTTTCCTCCCTGCCAGGGGAGACGGGGACCAGTTTCTTATCAACGTGTGAAGGCCTTGGAGAAAGCTATTTGTTATGTGAAAGATGGTTACATCTGAGGGGTCTGGTTTAAGAAGGGAAATTTACTGCTTCACACCTAACCTTTTCCTGTGGGAAGCAAACGGTCAAGGGACTTTTAGCCCGCGGTTTTTCCTTCCTGTTCATTGGTTACCTATGGGCAATTCAAACTGTGCTGGAGGGTATATTAGTCCTGCTTCTATTGTATGTGTTATCTCTGACAATAATCCGAGGACCTGTAGTAATGTAGTAATTGGAAATAAAGAACTGTGTTTCATCAACAAAGATCTGATCCTTGACTACTTCGAGCAGAAGCCTCACACCTACCTACCTTCCTTCCCCCCCTCTCCCACCTTTCTCTCTCACTCTCTCTTCCCCTTTCTCTCTCCCTCCCCTCCCCCCTTTCTCTCTCTTCCCCCCTCTCTTCCCCCTTTCTCTCTCCCCCCCCCCACCTACCTTCATTTTCTCATGGCGTCTTCTGTTGAAGAAAAGTAAGTCTGAAGTCTGAGTGTTCGTTGTGTCTTGTTGGGAATAGCTTGCAAATATATGTGTGTCTAAAGTCTGTATTAAAGTTGTTTGGTGATAACTGCCATGCAAGAGAAAACATCTGAAGAAGTAGCTTCATTGTTGTGTGTGTTGGCAGAATTTTATGGTTGGGGGTCACCACAATATGAGGAACTGTATTAAATGGTGGCAGCATTAGAAAGGTTGAGAACCACTGCCCTATGGGGACCATTATAGTCATTGGTCCCCACAGAGTATAATGAAGAACCGGTCTGGGGGTATCTGGAACTTGGGAGGGGGGCTGTTTTTGAGGAAGACACACCAAATTTGCAGCATAGCTACTGGTGCCTCTCCTAAAAAAACCCAAAAACCCAAGTTTCAAAAAGATTGGACCAGGGGATCCAATTCTATGTGTCCCCCCCCCCCCGAAGGTTCCCCCATCCACCATTGCTTTCAATAGAGGGGGGGAGGCATTTAAAGGGATTGCAGCCCGCAAGTGAACTCCGAAGGCATTTAAAGGGTGCAATGTCCCTCTAAACACCTTCTCCAAGTGGTGAGTTCACTTGGAAGGCATTTTAAGGGACTGCAATCCCTTTACATGCCCTTTAATATCGACTATCCAGCAAACCAAAAAATCCTGAATATTTTTGGGATTTTTTGAGCAATGCCAGTTTAGATAGCCCCATTCAATATCTGGCTTAAAAGATAATCGAAAAAATACCAATAAGGTATTTTTCGATATATATTTTTTGCTCCGATTTAGCCGAATACATGCCCCTTAGTCTGCACGTCAAGCTCATGCATGAGATGAAATGCCAGCAGGCAAACTGGTGCCTGAACACACTGAACTCACCTCAGAATCTTCAGCGCTTTCATAGTCAGAGAGAACAGCTAAAAATAAAAGAGAAATGCAACATTAGGAACATCATCTCAATCTCAACCTGTCTAAGATCAAACTTCCTGGTTCCCCCAGTCGTCTGCTTGCATAAAATCTGCATCCACTTACATGAGCCCGCCCCACCCTCCCCACCCAGCATAAACACTCGGTCTCTGATCGCTCCCGTGCTTCAGCTCCCCGCATTCAATCTGCCATCCTGTCACTTCTCCCTGCACAATATTCCCAGAATAAGCATTCATTGCCTTTGCTTCATGCTCAAGTTATTTACCAGTTTTGATTTCCTGCACCTTTCTTCGCCTGTCTGCCTCTCTCCAGAGCTCTATCATGAAGACCATCCACCTCTTTCATTGCTCACACTGCAAGACGCCTTTCTTCAGTTGCCTACGCTGGGTTCCTGTCTGCTCCTTGCATCTAGTGCAAACTCCTCAACCTTTCCTCCAAAGCCTTCTGTGCCCTTGCCTTTATCAGCAGGAGGTCTGGAGCAGAAAGCACCTACTCCAACAAAGGGTGCTGTACCTCAAAGGGGAGGGCAGGCAGTATTAGAACATTTGCCGGGAAAGGATAATGTTAAGTACACCTTTGACCCTCCCGTTCCATTCCCATTTGCTCAGAACAAAGGATAGCCCCACTCACCGTCTCCTTCTATGCCGTCTTCACTTTCCTGTTTTATGTGAGAGAAAGAGAGAGAGCACTGTTACCTTACAGAGAATGCACGCAGAAGAAAAACAGCTAAAATCAGTGTTCACTCTAAGCTGAGTTAGTGTGAGCTAGCTCACAGTTTTTAGCCTCCAGCTCACACATTTTTGTCTCGGCTCAGGAAGGATGGCTCCAGAGCAAGCTAAGTTTTGCAGTAGCCAAATCACCCGCTCACAACTTTGATGCCAGTAGCTCACAAAGTAGAATTTTTGCTCACAAGACTCCACAGCTCAGAAGGTGCATTGGCTAAAATATGTATTTTTTTAGTCTAGAAGGTGGAAGAAGATTGAGCTGCAGGATGGGGAGACGAGATGTATTTTGTCACTGATCAAATTACAAAGTATCCCTACTTTCTGACCAAATACTTATTAGAAAGTGCACCGTTTATATTTGTCTTAAGCAAGCAGCCAAGGAGCAGTAATTTTTCGCCCTCTCCCGAAATACTAGAACTCGAGGGCATTCAATAAACCGGATGGGCAGTAGGTTCAGGACAGGCAAAAGAAAACACTGCTTTACACAGAGAATGATTAAAACGTGGACTTTGCTGCCAGAAGATGTCGTGATGGCCACAGGAATAAACAGCTCTGTAAGGGGAACCGATAAGATTTATGAAGGATAAGTCTACCAGTGGCCACGGTGGCTGAGGGGAACCTCCACATTCAGAGGCACTGAGCCTCTGAATCCCAGAGCCAGGAGGCAGCATCGGGGCAGAGGAACTGATGGGCTGCTGTGTGACACAAGTTGCTGGATAGATGGACTACTGGTTCGTTCTTAGTAATTTGTTTTTCCACCTTTCCTCTTTCAGAAGTTTAGCACAGTTTTCCCATACTTTTTATACATTTTTTAAAAGGTTACTGGTATTGCTTTATTTATTCCTTGGACCTCCAGGGTCCACTAGGCTTCTCTAGCAACAAGGTGACCTTCCGTAGGATATGCTGATACCAGCCACTTCCTTGGAACGTCACCCAAGAAAAGCCGGTGGTGTTCACACAGCAAACCCTGGGTGCAATCAAGTTTACCCATGGACAAGAGAGTTCCTAATTAAAGAGGCACTTCCAGGATATTCTGCAGTCACTCAGTAAAGCAAGGGTCCTCGACCCGCCTGCCTCTACTCCCAGCTAGACGAACTGCACCATAGGAAGGGCTACAGACGAACAGCTGGCTGGACAAGGTTCAGCTCTAAGCAGCAGAGAGGAGCACTCTCCGTCAGCAGACCTCCTCATGCATGCCACTGGGCTGGCTAGAGAAATCTCTTTAAGCTGCTCTTCAAGAATGAAAAGGGCACACCCGTGAGGAGAAGCAAAACATTCCAGGAGAACAAAGAGCATCTTTCTCCATCCTCCTCCAGGGAAATGGTCTCATCCAAAAGCAGGAAAAACCTATTATGTGAGTTACATTGTCAGTGTCTTCTCTTTGGAAAAAGGTGTAAGCAGCGTTTGGACAAAGGGCTGCTAATGCTTGAAGCACCTTGGTACCTGCTGCCTTCTCCTTACTAACATTTATTTCCTCCATCTGTTCGCCTCTTTTGGGTTGAACTGTGGTTTGTGGTGATTCTTTCTCCCGCTGGACTCCTATTGCTTGCACACACACCCCAGCTACTACCTAGGTTTCCCAAGAGCAGGGACCAGCCTCCCCCCCTTTGAGAACCATGCCCTGAAAGAAAACACAGAACCAGAACAGCAGATGTCAAGAACACGACAGCAGCTAATTATTGTCCTGCCAAGCAAAAGATATTCCACAGTGTCCAGTCTGGAACAATAACCTATACTTCCCAAGATAAGCTTGACATTGCTGGATACACGCTAAACCCAAATGACACACACCTGCTGGGAAAAAAAAAACAAGACTGTATTTTTGGACTTCTGTCATTTCAGCATCCACAAAACAGGTTAGCCAGAGCCCTGTTGGCTGCACTCAATGGATAATTAAAGGGCACAAAATCAGACACAAATCATCCTTCTATCTGGAGGCAGCCCTACGTCTCACAACAGACTTAGTTCAGCCCCTTCCCCTATCTTTTGCAAGCTCCTCCACTCTAAACTATTCAACTCATGGTTTGTTTTTTATCCTGCCTCCCTAAGACAAACTGCTCGAGTCATTTTCCATGTAAGATAAAACAGGCAGCAGGGAATTATACAACTTTAAGGCTGACCATGAAACTGAAATGGTTCAAGATCTTCGATTCCTTGGTTCCATCATCAACCAAAAGGGAGACTGCAACCAAGAAATCAGAAGGGGACTGAGAACGATGACTGGTTACGTACCATGAGGGGTCCTTCTCCTCTGAGGCTTGGAAGACATCTTGTGGGTGATTTCCATCCATGATTTAGGGGGCAGGATTACCTTCAAACTGTTTCCTGTGGTGGGAGTCACCCTTGGCTCAGTTTTGGGACTCCGAAAGCAGTATAAAGTCTCTAAACAGTAAGGAACTCAGTGTGAGAAAACCAGTATGCTGACTTGCAGGAACAGCTCTGGTAGAGATAGAAAGGAAGAAAGATACCTATACATAGAAAAGGAGATGCGTGATGACCTGGGAGGGCCAAGATGTCCTCCAAGCCTCAGAGGAGAAGGACCCCTCACGGTAAGTAACCAATGGTCGTCCTCCCTCTGAGGTGGAGGCCATCTTGTGGGACCTCCAAGAGCAGTGTCCCTAAAATCGGGAGGGAAGGTCATCATCAAGAGACAGGACAGATTGTAATACCTGTCTCCCAAAGGCTGCATCTGCAGAATCGAACACATTTCTCTTACAATATCTGATGAATGTAGACAAAGAGGACCACGTAGCAGCCTGGCGCACTTCCTCTACTGACACCCGATTGGCAAAGGCCGCATTAGTGGCCGTGCTGCACAGGGAAAGGGCAGTGATCCCGTCTGGAACTCACTGAATCAAGCTCTAGTAGGTTTTGGCAATGCAGTACCTAATGGTGTTGCTTATGGCCGAGTTTGACATCATCTTCCCCGTGTGAGGGTGCGAAATATTGACAAACATAGCCTCTGTTTTTCTGAACGAAACTGTCCTGAGGATGTAATATTTGAGTGCCCACCTCACATCCAAAGTATGCCAAATCTTTTCCTTTGGCTGAGTAGGATGTGGGGAGAAAGATGGAAGACAGATCTATGTGACCTATGAAACTTGGAACTGACCTTCGGACAAAAGGTAGGATCCGTTCTCAGCACCACTTTATCCTTGTGAAATGTACAAGAGCTCCTTCTGAACAGAAAGCACACCCAGCTCTGAAATTCTTCTGGCCAATGTAATGGCCACCAGGAACAAGGTTTTCATCTTTAGGAATTTGAGTGGGACCTCCTTCAATGGTTTGAAGGGATGGTTGGTAAGTGCTGTGAGAACTGTGTTAAGTCTCCAAGTTGGAAACCTATGAGTTTGTGGTGGATCCTTGATAGACGCTCCTCAGAGAAACCGAACTATATGTTGGTGTTGGGACACCTGTGAGCATGGGAGGACCGAAGCTAAGGCTGTCACCTGTCTCTTGAGCATAGAAGCCTTGAGACCCCTCGCCCTGCTGGAATTCTAGTAGTGAACCAATTCCTGGGCATAAGGGATCCACCTTCTTCCGACAAGCCCAATGTACAAAGGCCTTCCAGGTGGCATTGTAAATCCTTGAACCAGCCTGGATTGGGGTGCCATAATATGTCCTCAGAGACTGGGCGCTTGAGAGGAGGAGACACCGCTATCTCCCGGAGTGAAGTGAACCATGGGCGCTGAGGCCAGTATGACGCCACCACTATGACCTCTGCCTTCAAGAGATGTATTTTCCGAAGGAGTTTGGGTAAAATTGGGATCAGAGGGAAGGCATAAAGTAAACCCTTGGTCCAAGGTGAAAGTAGAGCATCTGTTCCTTCTGCCATCAGATGGAAATATCTGGTGAAGAAACGCCGCAGTTGGCTGTTGTCCCCGGAGGCAAAGAGGTCCACCTGTGGGGTCCCCATCAAACCTCCCTCTAAGCTGTGGAGTCTTGTGAGCAAAAATTCTGCTTTGTGAGCTACTGGCATTAAAGTTGTGATCCGAGTGATTTGGCTACTGCAGAAATTAGTTTGCTCTGGAGCCATCCCTCCTGAGCGAAGACAAAAATGTGTGAGCCGGAGGCTAAAAAACTGTGAACTAGCTCACACTAACTCAGCTTAGAGGGAACACTGGTCGCCATCATGGTTGCTATCATTTGGAAGAGTCTCTTGTTCAGGGACCATTCACCTTCACTGATCGTCCGATGGCTCAGCCAGTCTGCTTGACGACTGACAACACCCTGCACGTGTTCGGCTCTGATCGATGCAGGGTTGCCCTCCGCCCAGCTGAGCAGGAGAGTCGCCTCCCTGTGTAAGGCTAGAGACCTGGATCTCCCCTGATTGTTTAAGTAAGCTTTGGCAGATACATTGTCCATTCGAATCAGGACATGTAGTCCCTTGATCTGAGGTGTAAAGCAAAGAAGAATTAGCTGGATGGCTCAGTCCTGGATCCAGAATGTCTTGCCTTGTGTCAGGTTGAGTAGCACTGTCCACCATCTGAGACTTGACTTCACTTGTAGTGGTACCTTCAGAGATAAATCCATTTTGAGCGCAATACAGCTCTGAAAGGGGCATAAAAACATTTGCCGCTGCCTGGAATGGAAGCAGCCCCACTGAAAGAGTGTCAAATGCCACCACCATCAGTCCTACCATCTTTATCAGAATAGACAGGGACGAAGTCCTTGCTTTATGATCTGCCTGGGCATATTCTGTATCTTCCTCACCTTCTTGTCCAGGAGGAAGAGTTTGGAAACTCGAGTGTCCATCACTACTCCCAGATGTTCCAGACATTGTGATGGAGTCAAGGAGCTCTTCTGCATGTTCACTAGGAACCTGAAGTCTTGTAGACATTCAATCATAGTGGTTGTGTCCTGTAGAAAGCGTATCCTCGATGGAGAATGGATCAGAACGTTGTCTAGATATGGATGGATGTGAATTCCTTGCTCTCGAAGGCAGACAATCACATGAATAAGAATCTTGGGTGAATACGCATGGAGCTGAGGAGAGGCCGATGGGTAGGGCCCTGCACTGGAAGTGATCTCTGACCACACAGAATCGTAGGAACCTGCGATGATGAGGAAAGATTGGAATGTATAGATATGCCTCTGTCAGATCTATAGAAGAGAGAAATTCCTGTGGCTGTAGGGATTCCACTATGGACCATAAGGTCTCCATATGAAAGTGCTTTGGCTCTACAAATCTGTTTAAGTACTTCAAGTCTAGTATGGCCCTCCAATCCCCATTTTTCTTGAGGGCTGTGAAAAAGATGGAGTATACCCCATCCATCTGCTCACTTGTGGGCATGGGTTCTATGGAGACTGTATAACCAGCAAGTGATTTATCGCAGTCTTGGTTCTGTCCCTTTTTACTGGATTGGGGGGGTGGGGGCAGAAAATGCTGGGGTGGAGTAGAGTGAAATTCTGCCTTGTAACCTTCCTTGATGATGCCACCTGTCCATGTGTCTGGGTAGGAGTTGGCCCACACTAGAAACAGGCACCCCCCCACCGGAGGAACCAAATAGTCACACCTTGGGGGTCTTGGGTTATCTCTCCCCTCTGTCTTGTCTGTTGCTATATGACCTCGGGAACCTGCTGTTGAAACCTCTGAAACAAAAGGACTGACGTGGTCTGGCCATGGACTGGTATGGGCGAGAAGAAGAGGCAGAAAAGGAGGCCGACCTCTTGTCTCCAAGGTGCACGTACTTGGGTAGAGCCTTCTTTTTATTGCAGGTTTCCACCAATATCTTTTCCAGTGGTTCTCTGAATAGCTTATCCCCTTGGAATGGGTACGCTGAGACTATAGCTTTAGACTGGTGGTCTGCTGGCCAGGATCACAGCCAGACCAGACGCCTGGCAGCTGTGGCTGATGCCATGGCTCTAGAGTTCAACACCATGGTGTCTAAGGTGGCATCAGCAGTAAAGGAGATGGTTTTCAGGATTCTATTAGCGCCTTCAAGCAGCCTATGATAATTCTCTGGCAGCATCTGGATTAATTTTCGCATCCAGATGATGGATGCCCTAGACACAGTAGATGCTGCTGAGTAGGCCTTAATCGCCAAGGAAGAGACTTCATGTGTTTTTCTTAGAGCAAAGTCAGACCTCTTGTCCAGATTATTGCGCAGTTGCCATGACTGTCTTCCGATAGCAATCTAGATGATTGCAAGGCAGTTACTGGGGTGTCCACCATTGGAATCTGCATATAGAAGTTTGGGAAAGGAAAGGCTCTCTCTGAAAAATCATCTGGAGGAAAGAATTCATCAGTAATCTCTGATCCCTCATGTTGCTCTTGATCATCAGAGCGTTTATTCCCTGCCCTTTGCAGGTTTTGAATCTTGAGAACAGAGACTGTTTTAGATAGATAATAATGTAGGTCCTCGGCTTTAAAGAACCTAAAGGACTGCTCAGAGGCGATAGGGACCTTTTCGTCTTCCTCTTCATGAGAAGAGAATTCCCCCTCCTCTTTTTCGCTAGAGGCATTAGAAGCATCGCCCCCCCCCTCCCCTGCTGAAAGTCAGGGATCTCTGGGAAAGCCCTTCTGGGCAGCCTTGGTAGGCCAGCTTTCCCCCTTTCTATTCCTATGCGGAGATGGGGAAGGAGAAGAGGAAAAAGACCTTGAGCGGGTAGACCGGCTCCCTGATTTACTGAAATTGGCTATTTCCTGTCTCATGGCCCTTCTGAAAAATGCCATCGCTCCAGGGGACAAGGGCACGGACCCAGGGCCGTCAACATTACCGCTCTGTGTACCGTCGTCTTCTTCATCCCCTGCGCAGCTTCAGCAGAAACGCTCAATGAATGGTCGGACCTGCTATGATGCATGGTCTCAGGTCACTCCCTGTTTGGGATCAGGCTCTGCCAGCCATCCCCATCAATCAAAATGGCCACCGCCATTTGCACAGGCTTGGGAGCTTTTGGTGCGCTTCACTGCGCTGCTGGCCACCGTTGATTGGGAGCCTGTCACCTCTGCGGCCCTCTTCCGAGCCGTGCACTCTGTCATACGCTCATCCCAATACATCTCACCGGAGGAGAAGAAGCTGTTGCTGTCTCCCCAGAGCACCACTGCTGCTTTCAGGGAGAGTTGTAGTTGTTAGAGGAGGAAGCGATCTCTCGGAAGAAGAGGATTTTTTTAAAAAAGAGGAGTTGATAAGATAGAGAAGAATAAGAGGAGGAAAATAAGATAAAGTAAATTTTTTAGTAACGGGAACAGTGAACTAGAATACGAACAAAAAGTGAAAGTTAGGCAAAGCCTACAGCTAGCTGCTCTCCCTACTGAGGCAAGAAAGAAACTGAGCTAAGGATGACTCCCACCACAGGAAACAGTTTGAAGTTAATCCTGCCTCCCTAAATGATGGATAGGACTCACCCACAAGATGGCCCCCACCTCAGAGGGAGAATAGGAAGGGAAGCCATGAAGGAGTTAGGTAAGATTCTTAAGTGTAACTATGTGTCACTGATGACCAAGATCAAGTTAATTCATGCCACATTATTCTCCATTACTATTAAGTGTGAAAGTTGGACAGTGAAAAAAGCTGACAAGAAGAAAGTTGATTTTTTTGAAATGTGGTGTTGGAGAAGAGTACTATGGATACTGTGGATCACCAAAGCCAAATAGGTGGGTTCTAGAGCAAAATAAACTTGAACTCTCCCTAGAAACTTCAATGACTAAACTGAGGCAACTGTACTTTGGTCACATTGTGAGAAGACAAGAGTCACTAGGAAAGAGAATAATGCTAGGAAAAGTGGAAGGCAGCAGGAAGCAGGAAAAGAGGAACACCCAATATGAGATGGATCGGCTCAATAAAGGAAGCCATGGCCCTCAGTTTGCAAAACCCAAGCAAGGCTGTTAACAACAGGATGTTTTGGAGGACATTAATTCACCATGTTGGAAGCAACTTGACGGCACTTAACATATACACATGGATTAAATTTTCAAAGACTACAAAATTTCAAAATGTAAAATTTCCTGGCTACGAGAAAAGGTTAAAAAACCTCTCACCCGCACAGTCTTATTAAGTACCATTTTATGAATAATGGATTTTGGGGGGGGGGGGGGGAGATAAAAGGTGACAAACGGTGTCCTTCTCATAAAATAATCTAACTTCTACTACAGACCAGAGGAAAAGCCTGTACTGAAGGCTCACCGAGTGAGAGCAAAGCTGTTTCCCAGACTCAGGCCTATTTTGGGGCAGGAACGCACAGGAACGGAGTTCCGGCTGGCTCCTGAGTTGGCCACACCCAGCAGGAACTCATTAGCATAATAGGCCACACCCAACAGCAGAAACTCATTAGGATTGGCTACATTAGGGGTATGCGGCCTAACATGCAAATTAATTCCTGCTACAAAAAAAACCCTGAGTTTTGACGACAAACAAGGTAAACAATAAGAAGCAAAAGGTGGGTGTGGCTCGATGACCACTCTTCTGGTAACATGGGGGTGTGGTGTAATATGCTAATAAGCTATGCTGTCAGTGGTATTGCCTAATATGCTAATGAGTTTCTGCTGTCGGGTGTGGCCTATTATGCTAACAAGTTGCTGCTAGGCTTTTTCTACAAAAAAAGCCCTGCCCAGACTTATACACTAGCAACATCCTGCAGGTTTTGGACACGGGAAATCCAGTTACCTTTAATAAAGGAAAGGTGATGATCCTCAGCCAGCACCACCTACCGGGATGCCACCTCTGTACACCAATGCATGGCCCAAAAGCCACCAAGAACTGAGCTGCAGTTTTTTCTCACGTCCCACATTGTTAGGAGAGATGAGTCACCTGTTCTCCAAGGCAGAGGGGGGAATGCAGTCCATACAAGCATACAAGCAGTGCTCCCTCTCAGCTGTGGAGTCTGGTGAGCAAAAATTCTACTTTGTGAGCCACTGGCGTTAAAAGGAGCGAGCGAGCGAGCGAGCGATCTGGCCGCTCCACGCTTGCTTCTCTGGAGCCGTCCTTGCGGAGCGAAAGCAAAAGCGCGAGAGGCGGAGGCTAGGAAAACCGTGGGCTGGCTCACACTGACTCAGCTGAGAGGGAGCACCGGCCTGGCCCGGCCCGGCCCGGCCCAGCCTGGGGAGTAGGCGCCCCGTCCCCGCCGCTACTCACACACTCCGAGTCGCCCGGGCTGGCTCCCGCGATCACCGGCTCGGCAGCCGCCTCCTCCTCCTCCTCCTCCTCCGCCGGCGCCGCCGCCTCCGCTTCGCCGAGGCCGCTCCCGGGACCGCCGGCGCCCCCCCCGGCCAGGCCGAGGCAGTGAGTGCCGCGCGGGGAAGGAGCGCCGCTCCCGGGCGGCGAGTCAGACTCGTCCTCCTCGCTGCTGTCCTGTGAGGCTCGCTGTCGCCGACGGTCCGCCATCTTGACAGGAGAAGAAACAAGAAGCGAAAACGTCCCTGAAGAGGAGGAGGAGGAGGAGGCGGCGGCGGCGGCAACGACGACGACGGCGCGGGAGGGATGACGGGTAAAGGAGGCGTCTTCCTCGGCCGCAGGAAAGACTACAACAACCGGCATGAAAGGCGCACGCGCGCGCGCTCTCTCTCTTTCTCGCTCCTCCCTTCTTTTTTTTTCCACGGCCCAGCGGACTCCCAGAATTCCGTGCTTCCGAACGTCGATATGGCTTTAAGGCAAACAGGGAGGGGGGGCCGCGGCCAATGACGGCGCGGCGATGCGGTGACGTCAAAAGGCGCGCGTGCGGCCCTCCGCCAGTCCTGGGGGCGGGAAGGAAAAGCGGACGCCTAGGCAACAACAGCGTCGCGTGCTCGGCGAGCAGCGCGGGCGGGCGCGACGTCTGTGCGTAGGCTAGGGTGACGTCTTCGCGTTGCGACGGCGGAGTCGCTTGCTCCTGGAGTCGTGTGCGGCAAGAGGACCGCAAAAGGAGGAGAGTGGGGAAGGGGGGCTGTGCATGTTGCGGCAAATCAGTGAACCACGTGGCACCTCAAGGGCCCGCAGGGTTTTAGCCAAGCGCCAGGTGTCTTTGTGGCTGAGTAGAGCCCAGGTAGCCACCTCCGGGCTTGGGAACTCCTGGCGATTTGGGACGGGGGGGGGGGGGGGTGGAGCGGAGCCTGGGAGGGCAGTGCGCGGGGAAGGTAAGGCGCTCAGCAGATATGCAATGCCAGCGAGTCCACCCTGCAAAGCGGCCATTTTCTCCTAGGAGGGTGACACTTAGGTAGGCGACATGGCAGAGTGGGGTGGAAGAGATGGCGGAGTACCGCAGGGTAAAATGCAGATATAGGAGATTCAGATCTAAGAAAAGAAAAATGTGAAGACCATTCACTAGTTATATTTAGCTAGCATGGATGAGTTAGGATTTCTTACACGTTACAGGTCATATTTTATGAACTCTCCATTTAGTAGTTACAGGTGTGCTAAACTCATGAGCTCTATTCCTAGTGTTTGTCTTCCATGACCTTTTGGCTTTACTGTTTATATTTTTCCCTTGTACACATCCTTCTTGAACATGTGAAATTATATAAGCCCTGTACATGCTGCATGCTGACTGGATGAAAAAGAGAGGGTGCAGAGGCATGAGTGCAACCTTCTCAATCACAGCACATGTACAAAGAGGCAAGGTCAACATGTACAAACCCTTTGTGATAGGCGATGCAACTTTCTAAACATATTGTTGGACCCTGCCTCTGCATGTAGGGACCAGCTCATAGCCAGCAATGATGGGGGGGGGGGCACCCTTACGCCCCCTCTGCCATTCAGGCAACAGATGGAGGGGCTGTGTGTACCTCACTACAGTGAGGTGTGCCTCACTACTGAAACAAAGCTGCCATCACAGATTTCCTCAAAGGTCTGTCAGCTAAGATCCTTTCTACTGGAGTTGGAGGGATTGAAACTAGGTCTCGTTCTGCCATCAAAGGATGGCTCTGCCTCATTAAACTTTTTATCATGACAACTATGTTAGTATTTAAGCTGTTACTGGAGTCTTTCTAGTTTCTGTGTTCAACTGCTGTCTGTTAAAAAGTGATCTGGAGTCAGAGAATGAAACCACCTCCCCAGTGGCAGACTGCCATCCCCAGAATTTTACTCCGGCTGTCTATCAAGGCTCAAACCATGACCAAAGCATTCATGTTTTTTCATTTTATTGTAAAAAAAATGATTTGTTCCAATTTTGTTTAAACATACAAGCAGAATCTCTTAATACTCCCTGTTAACACTGTTAAACCTAAATGAACTGAAGCAAAAATTAAAAAAAGGCAAACATTAACAGCCACAAATTTGGTATTTACAAACGTTTTTTCTTTATAAGATATTTACAAGACAACTGATTTTACATATTTAAAATGGTATCAAAAAGGATGCGTTTGCAGACAACCACGTGTCAAGGGCAGAAAAACAAAGGGGGAGTACAGACACTGTTTTTAGAACTACAGTAAACTTGGTTAAAGAAAGGAACATTTTGTTTTAAACAAAAACCAGATCTAATGTGCAAGGGCATTTCATTAATATGAATTTCACAGTGCTGTACCCTCTTTAGGGAGAAATTCCTCCCCCCCCCCCACTGCCAGCTAACATCCACTGCAAACTCTTTGTACAACCCCCCTAACTACTTCACACCTTTTTCTGATGCATGTGTTAGTATTTAATGGGATTCTTCATGAAAGCCAGCATATTAACCAGCAAAGAGGGAACATTTGCTTTTATTTTTCAGGAACACAGGACTGTGGCCATTCTGATAGAGTCGTATTTTGGGCTATGTGATAACTCTTGCCTCCCCTCAAAACCAGATCCAGATCCAAGATGTGATCTTGAAAGCTCTTTCACTTATTTTAGAGGAGGACAAAGAAGGGAGGATCAAGCTCTGAAATCAACAATGCCTTTAAGAAACCTCCACCTAACGTTTATTTTATACATCCAGACTTTTAACAGCAGGGCAGGGGAGAGAACGATGCATGCTGGCATGCTAAAAACCAAGAGACCCAAATACAGCCTTAATTAAAATCAAATTAAATTAGGCAGCAAGCGTTGTGCACAACCTCAACAACACAGGCTACTTGGCAAAGACAGAGTCTGAGTCATACTTGTGACTCTTCTACAGTAGTCACCTCGCATGTGTTACCTTCTGTCATGAAAGTATCCTTCTGAATTTCTAGAGAACCTAATGCAGCAACAGAGCAGCAGCTACTGGAAATATGTGGAAGCTGAGAGAGAAGTACATTGCTGGGTGACTGAGCCTCCTCCCAGTTTTCAACAACAGCAGATATTGTCCTGCACTACACCCTTAATCCAGAAAAGTGAGGCCTGATACTTTTGCACTGAATGAATGAAATTTCTATAGAAATGGAAAAGGAGGAAGTTTGTTTCGCTGCTCCTCTATAAACACACACAGAGCTTCCACAGTCGTACGGATCAGACAGATGAACATGTGGGAGTCCCATTCCACTAGCTACAAAAGTTTACCAGAATCTTACTTTTAAAAAATGCCAACCAAGCTCCAAAGAACACAAATCAAAGTTTCAGGTGTTACACTCTAGCTTAATTCACTATTATACACAAAAAATGGGGAAGGGGGACCTGCTTTTTGCCAGTGGGAGTAACTTGCTGTAACTATTGAGTGTGAGTATAGGATCACCACCAACAGACTTCAACCTTCATAAAGGCATACAAAAATTGCCAAGAGTCAGTCAGGTCACAGTGGACTTCAGATAAGGGAGGAAACATCTGGAGGTAACACAACCCTTTTCAAGAGCCTTTCTGAGAATGAACCACTTTGTCTCATTGCTTTCCTTCCCTCTTGCAGCCTCCTCTGGGAAAGGAAGAATATGGTGATTGCTAAGCAACTCATTGGTTCCATCCAATACCAAGGCAAACAGCATAACCTTTGATGCAGGAGGGGAGGCCAATTTTGGTGATATTACTTGGTGCCCTTTTGCAGTGCAGTATACCCACCCAAGGGGTCCAAGTGCTAGAAAATCTGACAGCCCTGCCCCTTAGCATTGACCTTAAGAAACAGTGTGGCGTGTAGAGGAGGTGTGCAAATAAAAACCACACATTTATGCTCTACCTTCCTTGGCAGAGGGAAAGAAAATTAAAGCGCTTACTGACAAAACGAAAAATCTTAAGCAAATCGGGCACTGGACTGGTGTAAACCGATTCCAAGAGAATCAACAGCATGTGACGTGATTGTCGAGACATTCCGGCCTTTGTTCTCAGTGTCAAATTTTAAACACACACACACACACCCCTCCCATAACAAGCAAAAGGCAAACACCGTGTTAGTGATACGGATTTCAAAAACGGAAAGTTACACCGTCACAGCAGTGTGAGAAGAGCCAAATGAGACAAGAAGAAATATACAGATCCATACTTGGATTTTTTTGTGTGAAGAAACAAGCAGGATGATGGCTAACTTGCGTTAGCCCAATGTACCCTCCCCTCCCCAATTTTCAAGGGCTTCGGTTAGCAGGTTAAATATTTTTAAGCAACCATTTTAGGATGTGCGTGTGCTTTAAGAGAGGTGGGACTTCATACACTTCATAACTTACAAACGGGAACCATTTCGTTGTATTTCTTCTGTCCGTTTATCTTTTGAGGCGCTAAACAGAATGTGGCCAGCTGTGCCTGCCCAAAGGAACTCAACCACTGCACGGCCAATGCTACCCGCCTTGCTGCCTGTCCCCACAACAGAACTCCAGTCCTTTATCAAACAAAGGGGGGGAGGGGGCGGAGGAAAGAGAAAAACCATACATAAGCATTAAAAAAAAGGTCTATAGTGGACAAGAATGTACATCGAGGGGAGAAAGACTGACATGACAGAACGTGTACAGTTCTCTGTCGTCTGCCGCAAATAGCACAGGGCAACCACCTCCTAGCGGGCATGCCTATTTTCTGCATGTCCGGTGAGGCGTCTGTTTCTTTTGCATCTCCAGCCGGCAGCGGCTGCGCTCATCCAGCCACGGCAGTTCAAAGTTCCTGCCAAACAAAAAAAGAAAACGTGGGCTATGGTGACAGAGTCAGCGGGAAAGGTTGGAAAGAATTTCTAATCCGCAACAAAATAAGTTGTAGATTTTCCGGGCTGTACGGCCGTGGTCTTGGCATTGTGGTACCTGACGTTTCGCCAGCAGCTGTGACTGGCATCCTCAGAGGATGCCAGTCACAGCTGCTGGCGAAACGTCAGTTACTACAAAACCACGGCCATACAGCCCGGAAAATCTACAACAACTAATGAACTCCAGCTGTGAAAGCCTTCGACCACCTCAACCAAAGGTTCAACAGTAGGACCACGCGGCTGGTGCAGAAGGCAACCCAAAACATGACATATTTGAACTGCCTGCAGCCTTACAGTTTCTAATTTAAACACTAATTTTAAAGATTGTAGCAGAGATGAATAACGGCTGACGCATCAGCAAGGCTGCAGGGAACATTAAACCATGGCTGCATGATGTCTCTCAGGCCTAACAATTGGGGGATCCCAGCACCAAAACCGGGAGAGAAATGTCAAAAGAAAAATCAGTCCAAGCTTACCACTTACAGGGGAAGCAGCTACAACATTCCTGCCTTTTATAGGTTCGACCCAGCTTTTTCCCCCTCAGTCAGGACTGGTCTTGGATATGTAAGCACGTTACTTTCTTTGCTTGGTAGAAAGCTGGCCTCGCCCTCCACCCAATCAACAGAAGCCTGCTTTCTCCTTGACCTCACGTCATCTCAGATTCCTTCATGTTTGTGCACCAAACTTTGCCTCCCTTTTGCTTCTTTGCTGTATGCTGTCCCCACCCATAGCAAGGCTGAGCTTGTGGGTGCCTCTTCCACTGCAAAGGAACAGGGCTGGCTGCTGTTGCTTGGTCATTCCTACAGTGCTAAAGTCTGAGGCAACTGACTCACATAGCCAGTAATCACTGACTGCAACGGCAGACTGTGTTTGCTTGTAAAGTTACCAGCATATAAGCACGAGCACCATCCACCCTCTCAAAAGGGGGAAAAAAGACAAATACAGCCCAAGCTCCTTGCTTCTGTAAAGTACAACTTCCTTTAATGCAGGCATTGAATATACAAGGATACTTACTGTGGGGTTAATTTTGGTAGTGGTCGGCCAAATGCTACAACAGGCAAGTAAGGGGTGATTAGCAAGCTTTCAACTAGGAGAGAGAAAACACACAGGGAAACATTACTACAGTAGATGCAATGCTCTTTCTCACACACGCTTATATACTTGTGTTGACAATGCCTTTTCCGTAACTAGATTCTTACGGCTTTGTCCGAGCTATGGCAGGGAAGGGGAGAACCTCTGACATGACACTTTAAGCTACTCACCATCATCCGACTCTGGGAAAAATGAGGTAACTTCAGGCTCAGATTCCTGAATTCCTTTTTTTTTATACATTCTCAGCTGCAGTCGCTGCAAAATTCTTTGCTCTCGGATCCGCTGAATATCCCACCTTTTGCCACAGGCAGGAGAAAAGAAAAAGTGCTTTTAAGGACTTGGCTCGGGAACACCTCTGTTAAATCCATCGGCCGCTGTTTTCAGCTAGTCCAACCTTTTACATTTAAAAGGGTGTCAAAACATTGCCAGGCGTTCCATGATTCAATTTTAACGAGCGTGGCAAACTACTTAGATATATATTAAACCAACAGCCTGCCGATGTCAATGGGCGATCCTCAGAAATTGCAGTATGACCGAGGTTCTGTGATTCTACTTCCTTCACCTTCCACAATGCAACAGCTACCCAATGCTTTCCTCATCTCAGCACAAAACCAGGCCCCTTTGGAAGCACTTAAGATGCTATATAACAATCAGTAGAGATTACTAGAATTCACATGCACAAGGCCTTCAGAACATGCTGTTGTGGATGACGGGCAGCTAGACAAGAGATGTTGACAGTTATGGTGATGAACGAGGACAGTAGCATCCTTGCCACTGGGAGGATGTGGGAAAGGTGCTCTTCTCCAGATAGAGTTAGCTCTCTGATGTGTTAACACCTCATGATCAGAGGGTCCATGTTCTGGCGGGCTAGAGCCCCAGGTTCATTTGCAGGCTGTCTCTTCTGGGTATGTTTGCAATGAAGGAAGCCAGAGGGGAATTATGCTAAAGATATTTTGCTGGTGCACCTAGGGAGGGTGGCATCATGCAGCCAACAAAGACCAGATATAACATGGGCTGTAAGTACCTAGATAGTAACTTTACTTTTATTCAATTTGCTTCATATACCTAGATCTGTCTTACAGTACGCAGAGTTTGTGCCTTGTAGAAATAAAGTTGTTCGATTAAGAAAGTCTGCACACTTCCTTGCCCACCCAACCTTGGCTACTCAGCATGCTGAAGTAATACACCCCCT
Organism: Lepidodactylus listeri; assembly: GCA_029233225.1. Classification (NCBI taxonomy): domain Eukaryota; kingdom Metazoa; phylum Chordata; class Lepidosauria; order Squamata; family Gekkonidae; genus Lepidodactylus; species Lepidodactylus listeri. Next base: position 15,226,958 of record JARCFY010000018.1, on the reverse strand, counting down.
GTTGGATCAGCCTCAGGCTACCACACAAGAGAGAGAGGGGCTATTTACCCAGAGTGGTGGCAGCAGATAAAGGGCAACAAAAGACTTTCTGCCCCAGCTTCCCGACTGGCCTTTGAGCTGGCTGGGTAAGTCTGTGGCGAAAGTACCCTCACACTGATGGGGCAGTTAAGCAGTCCTCCTACAGTGTGGAACCGTCCTCCCACATGGTAACAACAGTGGTCTAGCACGACATGGTGGCAGGAGTGGGATACAGCAGTATCATCCAGGGTTGCTGCAGCAAACCTCAGCCTCCTTAACAAGTTTATCTGCCGCTGAAATATCACAAGGGCCTTTTTCAGTCCAAAGGGCAACACTGTGAACTAAAACGGTCCTGGGTGGGTAGGGAAGGCTGAGTGAACCATGCCTTTGGACCCAACCCAATCTGCCAGTATCCTTTTGACAAATCAAAGGCCCTAATAAACTTGCACACATGCCCATGTCCTTTTATAGCCTGTTGTCCATCACTGTCTGGCAATGCATTTGGAAACTGTATGCATAGAGAGAAAAACACTTCCCCAAGTTTCAGCATGCAGGCAATGGCTTTTCCCCTTCCCTCACCTTTTCCTCCTCTTCTCATCCAGCTCCAGCTTTGCGTGCCGTTTGGAGAAGACGCTGTCTTCTAAATTCTGTGAAAAGTTTTACAAATGTAAGTACACACATAGTTCACATGATCCGATACCCTTTGGGGGGGGGGGCATCTAATTCTGAACCAGCTGCTGAGAACTCCCTTGCCTTTCCTTCCAAAGGAAGGCTTTTCAGCCAGTCTCGCTCGCAGCGAAGTAACCAAGTATTTTTGGCAGGGTGTTGTCTTTCCCGTCCGGGAAAGAAATGGGGAGGGGGGCAGGGAGAGAAACGTTAGGCAAATATGTTCAGGATCTTCTGGCAGGACTCTCATATGATTTCATGCCGTAGCAGGGAGTGCTTCAACTGTGAAATTACTGCTTTTCAAACCACTACTGATCCCTGCCACATGCTGGATCAGGGAGCATCGGGGAGTGTGCAGGAGCACACACACACACAAAACCAGATAAGACAAAGGATATTAAATGCTAGCTGCTGCATGTGTCAGTTACAAGTGACTGTTGGGGTTGCCAGCCTCCAGGTGGGGCCTGGAGATCTCCCGCTTTTATAACTGATCCCCAGCTGACAGAGATCAGCTCCCCTGGAGAAAATGGCTGCTTTGAAGGGTGGACTCTATGGCATTGGACCATCCTGAGGCCCCTCCCCTCCCCAAACCCCTCCCTCTCCTGGCTCCACCCCCAAAGTCTCCAGGTATTTTCCAACCCAGACTTGGCAACCCTAGTGACTGTATTTGGAGGGTCGGTCTTCAAAATGGCAGCTTTTAAAAAAACAGCAGCAATCCTTAATAAACATCAAACCTGACGGGCAGCTGGGTTGCAGACTCATCACTAAAGCTGCCTTACAGCTCACAGGTAGGTGTGTGATACTTTTGATACTTCTTAATTTTTGGCTCAGACCCAAATACCAAAAGTTGTCAACCATAATCAAAATGCAGATCACGCCTCAATATTGCCAACTGAAGCCTGATGCCTTGGCAGTCATGCCTCTTCACAAATCTCATTTTCTCCAGGTTTGACCTGCATGGTTCACCCGATTCAAAAGATGGGCAGCCTGATCCAGCAGCACATTGTGGAACATCAAGGGTCCCACTGATGTTCAGCTTGTTTGGGACACCCACACAGAGAAAACAAGAAAACTGAAGGCCATGCTCCAAGAACAGATTTCTCTCAAGGGGGAATTGGATGTTCTCATCTGTGCCACAGACCTGAATGCAAGAACCAAGAAACTGGAACCAGTTGTCAAAGCCAACTGGAAAACACATGGACTGTGTGTCTGGCAAACATTAAAACACAGCAACGTGGCCGTTCAAATTGCAGTGGTCAAGAACGGTGTTCCATACAGCTCCCTCTTTTTCTTCCATAGCACCACACAATCTCTGCCCCACCTTTTAGGGCTCAATTTGTTCCTTATTGCGGTTTATTCACCAACCTACCTCCAAAAGCTCTGACGGATTCAGGTCTCTTAAGGGCTCTACCATGTGGTCCCTCCATGACGGAACTGGTAAGGGAGGAAGAGAAGAGCGTCAAGATCGTCAATTTGGAAAGGATGTTTCTGTAGGGAAATGGATGCTAGACAACGCAGCACCAACCTCACTGTTACAAAGTTAAGTTTTATTGAACATTCAGTGATGTCATTAAATGCACACTGACCTTTTCGGTTTTGATAACTCTACATTCACAAAGTGCTGAATAATAATCTTGGATTTCTTCAGACAAAGAATGGGGGGGGGGGTGATTAATTAATATGCAGCAAATATGCCAAGTAGTCTTAACTGATGGGTAATACATTAAAAAAGATCATGAATTGTCTTTATTTACCGTCTTCTGGAACCAAATAACCCAGAATCAAGTTGAATGGCTCTTCAACACTAGTAAATATGCTCCAGTGCCAGAAGAATCTTGTTGCTCTTTTCTAGGCCCCAAATTCCAAAGAATGGGTGGGACCCTACCAGCTTTTCTTCTGAGGAAAAATGAAGCAGGGGTCCCCCCCTTTGATCACCAGAAAAGGCTGTGTTGGGGGCTGTGGGGCCTGCATGTCCAAAAGCCATGTGGGATAGGAGCTGTAGTAATGGGAAGGACCAACCCAAAGCCTTCCTCCAATTATCCACCTGATATGTACAGCAGAAATTGTCATTTCAAGAATCACCACTAACCAAAACGATCTGAGCAAGAGTCCAGTAGCACCTTAAAGACGTAACAAAACTTGTGGTATGGGATGAGCTTTCGTGAGACACTGTTCAATCAAGGATCTAAAGAAGTGAGCGGTGACACCCAGAAGCCCCTCCCCTGCCACAAATTTTATTAAGTCTTTAAGGTGCTACTGGACTCTTGCTCTTTTCTACTGCTGCAGACAGAGTAACACAGCTACCCATCTTGATCTGTCTCTAAGAAGATCTGTGAAAGGCAGCATTAGTTCAGCCATGTAAACCATCTATAAATGTGACTGGCCTACAAAATGTGAACTCCTTTTCAGTTAACAATAGCTTCCCAGTCCAGGACCCAAAAGTGGCTTTTATTTACCATGACAGATTAACGGAGTGACGGTTTGTCAGACTGCTGAAACCCTCACTGGCATCCCTCTCCCAGATTCACCTGAACCAGATCAGCGCTCGTATCTGAGTTTAGAATTAACCCCAGTTCTACTTGAAGGGGAGCTGAGTAGTTTACAAGCCTTGTGGTCAGTGTTCCCTCTAAGCTGAGTTAGTGCGAGCTAGCTCATACTTTTTTTAGCCTCCGGCTCATACACATTTTTGTCTTAGTGCAGGAAGGAGGGCTCCAGAGCAAACTAATTTATGCAGTGGCCAAATCGCTCGCTCACAACTTTAATGCTGGTAGCTCACATAGTCGAGTTTTTGCTCGCAAGACTCCACAGCTTAGGGGGAGCACTGCTTGTGATATGTTTACTGCCACAGGATGTCACGACCAGCCATATAACACAGATGGCTTTTAAAATGACTAGACAAGATCACCAAGCGCCATCATTAGTAGCCAAAATAACGAATAGAACTAGCATGATGTGGTGGTCAGAAAGCCGAATTTTGACAATCTGGGTTGACATCCCCACTCGGTCATGGGAACTCATGGTGTGACCTACAGACAGTCAAATCTCCCTCTTCCAGACCTACCTCACAGGGCGACTGTTCTGCAGCTAAAATGGGAAGAACTGTGGTGAGCCACCGTGGGCAAAGGGCAGGATTAAAATGTAATAGAATAAAGCCTTCCTGTTCACAGACAACGCATCTCAGACTTTCAAATCTACTACATGTCACCAGTCGATTAGTAGCTGCAGAGAGTTCAATCGCTTCCAAATGGAAATCCCCAACAATACCAATCCGCACACGTTCGTTCAGTAAAGTATGGGACCACTTCATCATGGAAAAAATCACAGATCGCATCCAACAGTCAGAAACATACCCTAAACGGTCCAGTTTTATGGAAAAATGGCCCCCATTTCTTGAATACGCTATGGTAACTGACTGCCAACTGCACAATCCAGCGTATCTACACATACTGCCCTCTTAATTCACATTAGGTGTTCTTATTTGCATCATACCTCGAACACATCACTTCTAGCATTTATTTTAATTAATTCACTGTATATCCCGCCCTCCCCACGAGCAGGCTCACTCATAGACGTAACAGCCGCTATTGTAGAACTACAGCTATGATTTACTGCCCTAGTCTAGGTCACTCAACACTTTCACGCATGACGACATATACCTGGATCCTGTTTACTCAACGTATTTTACCTTACCATAAATGTTTGTTTTGATTTCTTGAAAGTACTGTTTGTTCTGTAATACTAGTTTTTGTCATATGCAAATACACAATGGTTTGAAATTGTATTGATTGATATTTTCAGCGATAAAATTATTTTTTTTTAAAAAAAAAAGAAATCTACATGTCAGCAGGAAATCACTATTTTCATAATGTTGCACATGTGAGGTTCTCGGGGTAACCAGTTGGCCGCCGGTGGGGATGGTGCTTGGCTAGATAGACCTTCTGGTGGATCCAGCAAAGTGGTCCCTTAAGCTTCTAGCCACGTGTCTGATTGCAAACTGACCCCATAAACAGGACAGACTTCTCTACATCCCTTCCGTTCTAAGCACAAGGCAGCCAAACAGGTCAGGATTCCAGGCTCACAGTCCTTGTTTATTCTGATGTGGAAAGGGTGTTAAAAAGAAGAATACTGGAAGAGGAAGAGGTTTCAGAAACCTGTTGTGCAAAGGAAATCTTTCTCAACCTTCAGAAGGAAGTTGCTTCACAGCTTTTCACAGAAGCATGCCTTGCTTGCAGTATCATTGGGGAAAAAACCCAGAGTTGCAAGATGGCTCAGTCAGCTGAGGCACACAGTGATGGAACAACCGAGTTAATCTCAGAGGTCTGGCTTCACACAAGATGTCTGAATACCTGCCTGTTCCCCATTATTGGGGTGTGTGTGTGAATCTTTAGAGCTGAATTTGGGCAGCTTCAGGAACAATCCCAATCCAACGCCCCAGACAGGAATAGAAGAGAGTGGTGAATTCCCACCTCATGAAGTATAAAGGAAGAAAATCTGCTTCCTCCAGTGGGTAAGATCCTGCTCCAACAAGACACCCCAAAGGGCATCATGAAATGAAAGTGAGAGAGAGAGAGAGAGAGAGGAAAGATGAAGAAAACAAGGCATGCGTTCAGGCCTTTTGCTTGAATGATATTTGTACAACACCAGGGCTCCAGCCCAAACGGTTTAGAAGGAATAAGTTATAAGTCTGTTCTCTTCCTTGCCTCTCCCACAAAGGGCCTAAGAAGACTGCAGGTTGATCAATAAGACTACTGGGGCGGGGGGGGGGGGGGGGTGACACACTCGGTGCACAAAAGTTTGCCACAGCCCCCCTTCCCCAATTCCTCCACAGCATGTGTACCCCGAAGAAATAACTGAGGACAGGTTGCCTTTAACAATCAATACTGCTTTCCCTGTTTTAAAAAAAACAAACAAACCAGCAACCCCAAATGTGCAGAAAAGGTTATTTCAAGGTGCGACAGAAGCATCAGAAGAATGTACTGCAACAGTTAGTAAAGACTGCTGGGAAAACACCCGACCAATTACCTCGCCAACTGAAGGACCCGAGGGCCAAAGGTCACCGTGATCCACTTCCCCATCCAGGTCACTCACGTGACATGAGGAGACTCTTCAGGAGAAGGGGTTTCACTCACAGAAGGGATTTGAGTCGTGGCTAGAGCATCAGGTTAGGAACTGGGACACCCAGGTTTAAATCCCCACCATCGTGGAAGCTGGCTAGGCGACCTTGGGTAAGTCACACACACAGCCTTGTCAAGGAGACCTTGCAACTGTTATTCTGCTAGGAGCTGAGTGGCTTGGAAAAACAACAAAAAACGACCACATTTGCAAGCCTGAGATCTCTCTGGGTCTCTTAACAGTGTGCTGGTCACTTTTCCTTTGATCCTTCCAGTCCCCGAAATGTGTGCCCTATGGCCTTGTCAACAATCTTTTCCGCGGTATCATTTAGGCGGGACGGAAGATTTCACACCACAGTCACGTTAAGTTACACACTTCTATGCAAGTCAGCATTTACTGTGCATTTTATAGAAGGAGGCTGAGAGCCACATTTGGCATACCCCGAGAGCATAGGTGTCAACTACGGGGAGGGGGCTCGAGCCACCCCCAAAATTTCCCGGGGGAGGGGACTGAGACCCCCCTGGGAAAACGTAGCACCCTCCGCCGCACCTCCCCGGGCCCTTCCTAGGGCCGCCGCCTCTCTCCCCCCCCCACCCCCCCTCAGCGGCCTGGCCACTCCGTCCCTCCCTCCGTCCATCCAGGGGCCAGCTAAGCAAATGCCCAGCTGGCCCCTGGATGAACGGAGGAAGGGACGGAAGCAGGAGTGGTCAGGCCGGGGGAGGGGGAGGCGGCAGCGGCGGGGACATGGTCCCAGCGGGCGCGGGCGCTTTGTGCGCGCACGCAGAAGAGCCCCCCCCCCCGATTTTTAAAACGACACCCCTGCCCAAGAGAGAGAATTGAGGCTTTTACTATTGCAGTCAAGCTGCCGTTTCTAGCAGCTTGTTTCTTTTCCGGGTATAGAATTCTGAACGGACTACGGAAGGACTCTGGGGCTTTGCCAAAGGCAGAGGTTGCGCATGGCCTCCAATCCTCTAATTGGGCACACCCCCCACCGCCCTCCACTTGCCCACTTCCCTTCCGATAGCACTCTTTGTGGAAAACAAAAATACGCACCTAAAATAATTAAAACTAAAAGTTGGGAACACCAAGATAGGAAAGTATGAGTGTGCCATGTTAGGCCACACTTCAAAATGCAACATTAGGAGGGAAATTGCATAAAACACCTACCACGTGGCTTGGGCATACCGTTAGCACAGAACCTGGGTGATCCATCCTCAGTCCCTTTCCATTTCTTTTTTTTAGCAGTAGAAAAGAGCAAGAGTCCCAGAGCACTTTAGGGACTAATAAAATTTGTGGCAGGGTGTGGGCTTTTGTGAGTATCTGAAGAAGTGAACAGTGACTTGGGAAAGCTCCTCCCCTGCCACAAATTTTGTTAAGTCTTTAAGGTGCTCCTGGACTCTTGCTCTTTTCTGCTGCTGCAGACAGGCCAACATGGCTACCCATCTCGATCTAGCTGAAGAGGTGAGCGGTGCCTCGCAAAAGCTCCTCCCCTGCCACATATTGTGTTAGTCTTTAAGGTGCTACTGGACTCTTGGCTCTTTTTTGCTGCAGACTACCAAGGCTACACTTCATAGTTGTTGGTTTTTTTACTCCAATTTTAAAAAACAGGATAAATACATGCAACCCGAACGTTCCTTGCATGTTTGTTGCTATACCTTTTCTAGCCTAGTGAGCTTCGAGCTTCTCAGGGATAGGACCCGCCTTGCAGCCCAATCCGTAACACAGGCTCACTCTTAATTTTGAATCATATGTCCTGCAGAGCCAGGGGGGTGTCAGGGTTACAAATTCAGATTAGGATCTGGGAGACCCGGGCTTGAATCCTCACTCTGCCACAGAAGCTTGCTGGGTGACTGTGGGCCAGTCACCGTCTTGGCCTAATCTGCTTCACAGGATGGTTTGTTGTGGAGATAAAATAGAGGGGAAGGAGGATGTTATAAGCTGCTTTAGGTTCCCAGTGGGGGAGGGGGGGAAGAAGCATACAGATATCTAAATTGCTAAGTGGCGCATAAATATTTTATTTAAATATTTATGCACCACGTAGCAATTTAGATATCGGCGTGTCCTTCTGGTGGTCCCACTTCTACTATCTCCTTCCCCATCTCCCCATCTCCCTACCATCTCCCTCCCCATGTCCTTTGCATGGCCTCCAACTGCTTCTCAGAGGGCCCAAGATCACAGTGACAGCGTAATTTATCTTAAGCGAGAATACAACCATGTTTTGGGCCATAACAAGGCAAGCTAGTTTCAGAAACTGAACCGCTGTTGGCCTCATCAGCTGTCGAAAGCTGCAGCCGTGAAAACTCTCTCAAAAGCTTTCACTCTGTTCCTGGGTTCCTTAATCACTTGTAATACCGCGCAAAGGATTCACAAGCCAGCAGTTGCCAAGGATGAAGCCGGGGAAAGAAAAGAGACCTAAAATAATTATTTTGGGACGCTTTGACAGTACCAGATCTCTTGCTCACTTCAAGCAGGTCCACGTCTCCCACGATTGTCTTGAGCGTGTCACTTTCCCTAGTGTTTATCAACCACCAAGGAGGGCTCAGTTCTGCTTAGCCCACCCCTCATCACAAACAGTTGGCTGGCAAAAATGGGACAGTTATGGCAGACACCATGAGCACAGGAAGCCACCAAAAGATCTCTGAACAGGACGGCTGGTTTTCTTCACACACTTCCCATGCCCAGTCTAGACCGTTTCCGGGATTTCAAATGCTTCCTTACTGCAGCCAGAGGTCCGGAACCTACACCAGCATCACTCAGAAATGAAATGTGTCGTCCCGCCCACCCCCCCCGGTTGTCTTCAAGTGTTTGAAAGACTCTTAAAGCAGACGCAACCCCCCCACCCAAAAAATGAGTGGGTTCCATGCCCTCTCCAACCCACATCCGGCCAACCAATACAGAGGCACGAGCAAGTTCCTTACTTGCTACAGTCTCCTCCTTCTTGGGAGAAGGTTCTCGCAACGGCGAAGGAGGTGGCTGGTGCCATCGGCACAAGTACATTTCAGTGGTGGAAAGGTACGGCAAATCTTCTGTTTCGCTGTATGAGCTCTTGTCCTTCACATGGGCCCCAGCTCCTTTCAGAGGGCCCAAGGATTTCAGCAGAGTGTCTCCCAAAGATCGGGCTTTCTCTGGTGTCTCCTGACTTCGTAGCTCACGCCTGGTGACTGATTCAGTTAAAGAACTGCCGGGTTCTTCTTTCAGCGGAGAAGACTTTGGTGATTTACACTTGACTTTCGAAAATTCAGCCACCAGCCTCTTCATCGGAGTTTTCCTCTCTGCACTTCCGAACGCGGACTTTCTGCAGAAAAGAAAAGAAAGGCAAAGGATGCAGGATTATAGCAGCATATATAGAGGAGGCTGAAGCAAGATTCACCAGCTCATATTAGCAACCACCTTAGAAGCAGAATTCAAGCTCTCCAGTTGATACACATCTCATGGTATTTAGCTGGCTGGCCTTAAGAAAAGCTTGCAGTTATGACTATCACAGAGCATGTTCAGCATGGCTATTAGAGCACAAAATGTTGCTACTGAAGACATGGATCTGTAAAGCATTATCCCCCTAACTCCTTCCAAGTTAAAGCTATGACCGCATTACAGCATTGTGTCCGTTACAAAGGTTTTTGGTTCAAACTAACTAGCAACAGTGAAGAGTTTACTTTGCTTTGAAAGGGATTAAACAGATTCATAGATGATGGGTCTGACAACGGCTAAATGGAGCCTCCATGTCCAGAAGCAGTAAGCTTTTGAATAGTAATGCAACAACAGAAGGGAATGTTGGCCTCCACAGATGAAATAGGACACTAGATTATATGGACCGCTTGTCTGACCCAGAATGGCTACTGTTCTTAAGCCAGGCTTCTTTCAAACTATCACGTGGCAGGTTTTACAAGAAGCCACCTTACACTGACTCAGAGCAATGGCTTGAGCGCTGGTGGCTTGAACGGCCTACGATTGTGAGAAAGGGAAATTCCCAATTCTGTCTTCCCTCAGACCTGAATTTGTTAGATGGTTAGCTCCCCACAGCACTGACTTGCCCCTACAGGCCTGTTGTCAAGGATATTGAGAAAATGAAGCACTCTGAAGACTGAAATGGTAGTTGTTGCTGATGCATCTAGCCAGGCACTGTTTACCCAAACTTGTCCCTATTCTCCACAGTCTTTAGCAGATTTCCTTCTCGGTCTGGATATCCTAGGTTCCCATGGGGAGAAGCCAAGACCTTTGACAGAAAAAAGCATATGCAATTCCTAAGCCAGCAAGGGGCAAAACACTGCAAGTCAATATGCAGGTAGTAGTAGGGGCACACAGAAGATCAATCAGAGAGAAACAGTTCCTCTGTCTGTCTGCTTGAGACAATGGAAATTGAAGGCATTTTCTACACTACATGTTTTTAAAGGCTTGTAACCGGGTTTAACTGCTGTGGGTTCCTCTAAGAACCCCAGAAATTGCATTTCCCCCACCCCCCCTCAGGATGTCAAAAGCCTCTTTATCCGAAGGACCTTACAAAAGAACTAGCATTTCTGATGTTCCATGGGTGGGAATCCTAGCAAAACAGGTTTAAAACCGGCTTCAATTTGTTGCTGTTCAGAGAACAAAGGTGTAGGGTGGTGCAGAAAAGCACTCCGAGGTATAGCTTTCTGTCAGTTGTTTAAGGCATATACATGCTGCCAAACCAGGAAAATAAAATCTGGCTTTACCGTTTGTGACCTTTCCCATTTCTTCCATATGGGAAGTGTTTCAAAGACAGCGGCTGGGATGTCTCCAGGAGTTCTTGGGGTGGGCATTCAATAGGCAACTTCTCCGGCGCCTCAGCCTCCACCTTGTCCTCGGTTTCGTATCCTTGAAATATTTTGTGTTTTTCACGCTCGCTGTCCTTCTTCACCAGCTGCATCCTCCTTTCCATGCGCTCAATTCGCGCAAGGAGCTGGGAAGGCAACAGTGCAATGTAGGTGTTAAAGGAGGCATTCTGTCAGTGGGACAACCCCCCCACCCCCCCCGTTTATGAGAACCTCAGTCTGCTGTGGCATTAGAGGGAAAGGAACCAGAAGATACAGAGCTATAGAAAACTCCGCATGCGCATGTGACTGATCTTGAAATACTTACCGGCAAGCACTCATCTTTGCTTACGGGATGAAGCCACGCATCTCAACAGGGGCCCATCTGGACGTACTTATCCCTCAGGCTATTGCTATCAAAAGTTAGTTTGCCTACTCTAGATGAAACTAGGGACAGCAATCTAATATGTACCCCTACACCTGAACTGCCAGCATGACTGGAGCAGCAAGCCCTGTGCCATTTTCCCAGGATGCATCTGATGACCACACACACACACACACACACACAAAAAGCCTAGTTCCTCTCTATGAAGGAACTCTATGGGAGTTGCTTTCACTGCCTGGATAACCGGCAAGGATTTTCAAGAAGCTGCGAAAAAAGTCTCAGAAGACGACTCGGGATAACACCCCTCCCCCACGTATCAGTGAGTGCAATTTGCCTTATGAGGAAGGAACGGAACAGGTGCTCCAGCAAATGAACAGTATAGGAGTAAGCCAGAATAACCCCCCCCCTTGCCTGATCTATATATCCCACCTTGAACGGTATGCATGTGAATGGGAGATTGCAGTCTCCAGCACTCCATGGTTTCAAAGCCATGGGGACCCAGGCTCCCACAAGCACATTTCTGTCTCCTTACAGCCACCAGTATATAGGTGGCAAGCATGCTGTATGTATAGGAGCAAATATACAGGTACAAACATCCTGGAAATTAAGTAATTTTAAAAAAAATGTTTACTACTTCTTCCCAGCTCACATCCATTACATAGCACTGGGAACAAGTCCTGTCCCTACGGTGCTCATGTGATCTACTCTGAAGCAATCCCAAAGGGCTGTAATCAACACTTCTGTATCTGTGTCTCCAGCTCTGCATCCGTCAGGGCTGAGATAATTCCTAAAGCAATGGCACAAATGAATGGGGAGAAAATAAAGAGCGAGTGACGAGAGGGGGCGATTCGAAGACCTGGAGCCAAAGCCCTCAATTTGGCATGAAGCCTCTGACAACAACACCCCCCCCCCCTTGCCTCAGCCCCACCTTCCAATCTATATAATGAGAGGTATAGGCGAGCCCTGTTATGGAAACCACCACTGATCCTTCTCCTCGGTCTACACTCACCACCCCTTATCAAAGCCCGGCCTTCTTTCTCCCTTTGGACCCTTGCCTGTACACAAATGGCCACGCAATTCCCTCCACACATCCACACCTGGCACACTGCAGCCAGCAAATGAATCTTTAATAGCGGGAGGGGATTGCGTGAGAATGACTGAAGATTGCACAGCACTTTGAACTGAAATGTCCTTTAACAAAACAACAACGGGGAATGGAAGGGAGGCCTCAAAAACCCGGGCTAAAACGTTAACACTTTGCAGTGCTTTGCATGCACGTATTCCAGAACCTCCCTACTTCTATGAGAGTCTTGCAGAACTGTTTTTGAACAATCTAAAACACACACACACACCCCAAAACTGCAAAGCCTCCATCTTAGATGCCAACGCTGCACAGAGCGTAGAGGAAATTGAGAGGATCACTCAACTGTGAAGTCTGAGGAGCGCTTTAGTACAACTGAAACCAAAATAATGTTGAAGCTCAGAGGGTTTTGGCCCCTCAGGAAGAGGGGGGGGGCACATGGAGGGGAAGAACTTGGTAAATCTGCGGTCAGCAGATGCAGGGACAACTGATCCAACAGTTCTGGTATCAGCCTGACTCACAAGCTTTGCTGTTTGTCTTCTAGCTCCTTAACGTGCTGGGGTGGTTTTTTGCTCTCTTTCTCTTTAAGGAAAACCCCCCCTCACTGGGGCCTTCCAAGAGCCCAGCCTGCTATCCTCACATCCCTTCACTGCAAACCAGCAGCTGTGGCACCTCCGTGTTGGTTAAATTTACACTGGGCTGACCAGGAAATGGATTTTTGTGTCACATCCCATCTTTCTGTTACCGCCTGTAAAATGTTAAACTGCTGCCACTTACGGGGAAAAGAAGCTAATTCTAGCACCCTCCCCTCCCCTCACCACCCCACAAACACAAACACACTTCGAATACAGATGCTATCGATCATGCTGAAAATTGGAGGGGGGGGGGGGAGAGAAAGCAGTCCTTTCTTTGACAATAACGGGTGCAGCAGCTGCAGAACTGGGAAGAGGGGGCTATTTTTAGGCTGCAGACATGCTATGCATAGAGGCTGGGATGACAAGGCCTTTGTAAATTTGGGAAAGGGGGGCACAGTGCACCAAGACAGCAACTTCTGGGGCGAACGTTTAGAGACAGGCATTATGCATCCGAATGCATAATGCTGATAGGAGCCATCTTAAAAACCATGAACAGCAAACCAATCTTGATTGGCAGCTGATCCAAAGGGTCCCCCCCCAAGCTTATCTCTGTGCCCCATTCGGCTCTTGGGCTGACAGACTAGGGGAGATATGAAGCACTTTCTGCCCTCCTACTCACAATAAACATCTCTTTATAGAGGCAGTCTCCATGTAGGAGAGAAACTCCAGGGAAGGGGGGGGGGGATGCATGGCGCCAGAGTGGAGAGGAGCACCTTGTAGGAGGAATAGGGCACACAATGCCCCTCCCAAACCTTAATAAAAAGGTGGCTGGTGCTTTCCTGAAAGTGAGACTCTCTAGACCAAGGGAGAGTACTAAACTTGCAGTATCCCTTTAATGCTCATAATCCTGCCTCACCCTAACCACCCTCATGGCACACACAACAAGTTTCAAAAGGGGCTTTTCTTTTCGGCTTTGGTCTGCTCTCCAATATGGCAGCTGCAGCCCTCAGCCACGGCCCCTTTAATTTAACCCCACTTGTACCACATGGCTATCAGCAGCAGATACCTGCCTCTTTAAATTAACCTTCCTCCTGCCACTGTACTTTTCCAGGCCCCACCATCAGCTGCCGATTAACTCCTTGGTGACTGCAACCCCTCCCAGATCCACTCCCACCCCATTGTTTGCCTGAGCTGTTCCAGGGCCTTTAACTCCACCTAAGCCAACCAGCAGGGTTCTCAGCCTAGCCCCTGGGTTGTTAACCCCTTCCTAGCTGCTTGTCAACTGGAGAAGCTCCAAGGTCTTTTTAACACTTAAGGTGCTGCCAAGGGCTTTATGGCCCCTACCACAGTCCTTGAACACTGAATCTTGAACCATCTTTGTGGTTAAACTTCCTTACCATTTTGTCCCAATTTGTGGTTTTATTAACCATTCACTTGCTGGCCACTTTCACCCCACCATCTCTTGTCAGGTCATATGACCACTCTGGGCCCTCCTTAAATCACCCCGGGGATTAACCTCTCTTTTAATCATGTGCCCCCACATATTAACCCCTGCCGTGCCAGTACTCCAGACCACACCAGCCCTTAAGATCACCGGGGTTCTCAAGATCCCGCCAGAACAGGGGAGGATGGCCCAGGATTGCTCTTCACAGCACCACAGTCCTTTGGCTTTTTCACCAGAACACTCCAGATCCTAAGAGCTACACCCTTTCCCAATCCGACTAATTCGACGGGCTACGAAGGGGGCAGCTCAGTTTAGGCCTCTGCTGCGAGCTCAGCCCTGTCCCTGCCTGCTCCCACGTGCCTCATGCCCCACACGCACATGAACTAAACTCCTCCCCGGGCCCATCTTGCAAACCAGCGCTGGCTGGCTGGCTGGCTGGCGGTTCACCTTGCCCCATGGCTCCCTCCAGACCCCTCCCACCTCCGTGAACCCCCATCTCTCTCTGCGCGGATTTCCGTCGATCCCGCCCACTAGGAGCCCTTCGCACACTCGCGCACACACCCGGGTGACATACCAGGCGTTAACCCTTCGAGCCCCGGCGCACAGCCGTCTCATCCGGCCCCGTGCCGTTAACCCCTGACGCGCTGCAGCCTCTAGAGAGGCGCCGCTCCTGGCCACCCTCCTTCCCCCCCCCCCCCCCCCGGGCCCGCACTCACCGTGTCCCTCTCGGCCTTGAGCTCCTCGATCTCCTTCTCCTTGGCCTGCAGCTGCTGCTGCTGCTGCTCGATGAGGTCCAGCTGGAGCAGCAGGATCTGCTTGAGGCAGGCCGCCTGGCTGGAGGCGCCCCCGCCGGCCCCCATGGGGCTTTTCCGAAGGCTGCTTCCTCCGCCGCCGCCGCCGCCGCTCCCGGTGCTGCTGCTGCCGCCGCCGCTGTTGCCGCTTTTCCACTTGCCGCCGGGATCCGACGGAGCCAGAGATCCGCCCGCTGCTGTCCCCGGGGGAGGCTGGCCGGGCTCGGCCGTGGCTGAAGCCGGCGACGGCAGCGGAGAAGGAGGAGAAAGAGCGGCTGGGGTTCTGCCAGGCCCGGAGTGGGGGCCGCCGCCGCCGCCGCCCCGTTTGCCGTCCTTGGCGGCGGCGGTAGCGGCCGCAGCCGCGGTGTGTCCGGGCAGCACCGCCTGGTACTTGGAGGGGCGGGAACTCCCGGCGGCATCGCCCACGCCCGCCTGCCGAGTGCTGCCCGCCGGGCACGGCGAGGGCACCAGGCCGCCCCAGCAGCCTCCGCCGCCGCCCTCCTGTTGCTGCGGACCCGGGGCCGCCGCCGCCGCCGGGACGATGGCCCGGCCCTTGGGACCCGCCGCCGCCGGGGCTGGCACGGGGATCGGGTTCTGCGGGGGAGGCGGAGGCTGGCGGAGATGGGGGGGAGGCGGCGGCGGCGGCGGCTCCTCCTCTTCCTCCCGGCCAGGCTCCAGCAAGCCCGGCCCCGTCGTCGTCGTCGCGGCCGCCGCCGTGGCTTTGTACACGGTGGATCGCATGGCGAGGCTGCTGCTGCTGCTGCGGCGGCTCAGGCTCCGGGTTCCGCAGCGCTGCTGCTGCTGGCCGTGCGGGGGGTGGGGGTGGCGGCGCCTCCTCCTCCTCCTCCTCTCCCCGCCCGGGCTGGGTCCCCCACCTGCACCCCTCGGGGGGCGCCGCCGCCGCTGTCCTCCTCCGCCGCGCCAAGCCCCATCGCCCCCTCCGGCCCGGCACAACCGTCCCCCGGCCTCGGCGAGCCGCTCACGGACCGTCGCCTCCCGAGCTGCGGCGGGCTGCGGCTGCCCCGAGCATCCCTCGCCTGCGGGTGCCTCTCGCCACTCGACAAGGACGAGGAGGAGGAGGAGGAGATGGGGAGGGGGCAGGGGAGGGGGGGCCACCCCCGCCGCCCCCCCTCTGCAGGGAGGAGGGAACCCGGGCGGGGGGCGCTGGCAAAAAAAAAAAAAAAAGAGGGGTGGGCGCGCTAAAACCGGGAAAGGGTGCCTTTTTAAAAATGGGTCTTTTCCCCCTTTGCAAAGGGTAGCTCACCTCGAGAATGCACAGTTAATCTCGCTGCAAGCCACGGTGGAAAGCAGGAAATCCAATATATATATATTTATATATTGGGGGGGGGGGTCTCTCTTAAATGACCGGTCGTCCCCCCCCCCAACCAGCCCCGATGGTTTTTTTGTTCACCTGTTGGGCCTTCCTTTTCTCCCCGGCTCACCCTTGCCAAGAAAGGGCACCCAGAAATGGCCGCCTGCCTCGCCGAGGGCTCGGGGGGGGGGGGGGTTCCTCTCTCCCCAGGAAGGGGGGCGCCCAAGACACCACCGCCTCCCCCCGAAAAAAAGGCTCGTTCCCCCCGGAAAGGACAACAAAAAGGAGCCCTCCAACTGGAGGGGGGGGTTCACCTGCAAGGAATGGAAGCTCCCCCCGGGGGTATCAGCGGGGTCCGCCCTCTCTCCCCGGCGCCCCCCGCCCCGCAAGCGCTGCCGTAAGGAGCGGAATCCGGCCCGATCGATCCTAATCGATAGACAAGCGCCCAAGCTGCAGAATGCTCCCCGCTAGTCTCTCAATCGGAGGCGGGAGCCCCCCCCGAAAAAATAATAATGGGGAGGGGCGAAGTGCGGCTTCCCTGCTCAACACAGCCTGGGGTCTTTTTGCCCCCCTTTTTCCTGAACTAGGAAAAGGAGGGGGAGGTTTCCCCTCCCAAATCTGGGTGAGTGCGTGTCCGTGTAGATATAGATATATGGGGGGGGGGGGCTGAAAATAAAGGAGCCCCCTACCCAATTCACCCTCTGGTCTGGGGGGGGGAGATCCTCTCCCAGGGGAGGGAGTGGGATATTTGGGGGTAGGGGAGTTTGTGACTCAGGGCGGGGACAGAGAGTGGGATGGGGGGGATTCCTCCCTAGAATAGGGCGGGGGTTCCTTTTCTCTACGCGCCCCCCCCAAAAAACGAACGCCCTCCCCCTCCTCGAAGGCGCAAAAGGGAGACTTTCTCTCCCCCCCCCCCCAAGTTAGTGGAGGGGGGAATGGGAGCCTGAAAGGTTCAGGGGAGGGGCGGGAGTTGGGGGGGCTTTCCCCCTCCCCCTCTTCCTTATCCCCCCCTTCTCAAGGGGCGAAGCCCGAGCTTCGTTGCGCTCTCATACCCCTCGGGGGGGGATTTTGGGGGGGGGATTGGTCTCTGCCGCTGCGGTTCGGCTGAATCGGTTACCTTTAAACGGCCGCCATTGCCTGGGCCGCCTCCTGCCAGTGCGCATGCGCCAACCGTCATCAGTCGGGGGAAGAGAAGGAGGGGGGGTGAAAAAAATGACGGGGGGGCGGATGCGCCAAGGAGGGGGGGCATTGGGGAGACACGGGAGTCCTCCTCCCTGACTTCTTCTTCTTCTTCTTTAAAAATAAACTTTTAAGTCTTTTGCATTCATTTGCTGCCGTTTTATTCGTGTTGTGTGGATTTGCATTTCTTTATCTCGCCCTTTCTTCAAGGAGCTCTGGGCAGCTTACCCAGTTCTCTCACCTCCTCCTCCTCCTCCTCCATTTTTATCCTTATATCCTTATGATGACAACCCTGGGGGGCAGGCTGGGCTGGGAGAGGATGAGCGGCCCGCCAGGGAAGCATCAGAGCGAGGGCTGGCAGCTCTAGGTTGGGAAAGACTTGGAGATTTGGGGAGGGGAAGGAACCTCAGTGGGTATAATGCCATAGAGACCAATGCTCTCTAAGCCATGGAGTCTTGTGAGGAAAAATTCTACTTTGCGAGCTTCTGGCATTAAAGTTGTGAGTGAGTGATTTGGCTACTGCATAAGTTCGTTTGCTCTGGAGTCATCCTTCCTGAGCTTAGACAAAAAGGTGTGAGCCAGATGCTAAAAAACTGTGAGCTAGCTCACACTAGCTCAGCTTAGAGGGAACACTGATCAAGACCACCCTCCAAATCAGCCATCTTTTTTCTCCCGGGGAACTTGCTGTTGCCTGGAGAACAGTTCTAATTTCTGGAGGTTGGCAACTTTATTCCTAACAGGAGGCGATTTTAACCCTGATCCTGTTCTGACACTAACCACTACGTTCCTCGCAACAGCCCTGTGAGGTAGACACCCATTCACAGAAGTGAGGAGCAGAAGTAAGGACAGGATAAGGAATATGAAGAGGGGTTATTTATTGCAGGATATGGGGGTGATATACCAAGAGAAAGCCATTTTGGTGTAGAGGCTAAGAGCTAGGGTTGCCAAGTCTGGGTTGGAAAATACCTGGGGACTTTGGGGGTGAAGCCAGGAGAGGGCAGGGTTTGGGGAGGGGAGGGGAGGGGCCTCAGCATGGTACAATGCCATAGAGTCTACCCTTAAAAGCAGCCATTTTCTCCAGGGGAGCTGATCTCTGTCAGCTGGGGATCAGTTGTAAAAGCGGGAGATCCCCAGGCCCCACCTGGAGGATGGGAACCCTACTAAGAGCGTGGACTCTAATCTGGGAGAACAGGGTTTGATTCCCTACTCCTCCACATGCAGCTGCTGGCATGACCTTGGGTCAGTTGTAAGTTTTCAGAGCTGTTCTCTCAAGGGCAGTTCTCAAGAGAGCTCTCTCAGCCCAACCTATCTGTGGGGAGGGGAAGGGAAAGGGATTGCAAATTGCTCTGAGACTCCTTCAGGTAGTGAAAGGCAGGGCATAAATCCAATCTCTTCTGTTCTTCAATCATTATAGTTAATTTACAAGGATTGCAAGATCCAGTTGACATTTGCAATGCTCCTCTAAGCTGTGGCATCTTGTGAGCAAAAATTCTTTGTGGGCTACTGGCATTAAAGTTGTGAGCGAGGATTTTGGCTACTTCATAGATTAGTTTGCTCTAGAGCTGTCCTTCCTGAGCTAAGACAAAAATCTGTGAGCTGGAGGCTAAAAAACTGAGTTAGCTCAGACTAACTCAGTTTAGAGGGAACACTGGTGACAGATTAAAGTTTTAGTTGATGGGTATTCTTTAAGGAAACCATTATGTGTCTGGTCAAGTAGGGATGCCAGCTTCCAGGCGGGAACTGGGGGTCTCTTGGAATTACACCTCTTCTCCAGGCTAGAGAGATACTCTGAAGAAAAGGGATGTTTTGGAGGCTGGCCTCTGGCATTGTACCCCACTGAGGTCCCTGTCCTCCCCAGGGCTCCACCCCAAAAACTTCATGAGTTTCCCAACCTGGAGCTGGCAACCCTACTCCCCCCATCTCCTGTCAGTGGCCAGGGGAACCTAGCAACCCTCTCGTGTACTTTCATAATAACTAATGAAAATTTGGTTGCCAGTCTCTAGGTGAGGCCTGGAGACCTCCTAGTATTGTAATGGATTTCCAGACGACAGAGATCAGTTCTCCAGATGAAAAAAGATAATTTAAAACATAGGGTACATTTCCTTCAGTATCCTCAAAACATCACCTACATAGCAAGATTTACTAATATTAAAATACAATTTATTGGTTACAAGCCAGGTGGTCTGTTCATTAAAGCAGTATAATTGGTCCCTAATAACAGTATGAACAGTATAATTGGCCCCTACTAATTTTGATGTTTCAAAATTGCATTATAATGACAATATATGACCATCAGTGCTTGGTTATTGCATTTTCTGTGAAGATAGATTCAGGTGGGCAGCTGTGTTGGTCCGAAGCAGCAAAACAATGTTTGAGCCCAGTGGCATTTAAAAAAAGATCTATAATTATTTTATCACATTTTGTATTTTATCCTTCTTTCAAAGAGCTCAAGGTATTATATACATTTTATTCCCACAAAGAGACGTGAGGTGAAAACCAGGAAGGTGCAGAAATGCTACCCCTCTTGAAGGCATAATCTTTTCTGTACATCTGTCACATTTTAATTCGGCCTTCCTCCCAAGAAGCTCAGAGCTGTGTAAAAAGCCCTGAACATTATCCTCACAACGATCCAGCAAAGTAGTCTAGACTGCTCAAGAATGTGACTGGCCCAAATTTTTCCACTGAACTCCACAGCAGTGTAGCAACTCGAACGGGAGTCTTCTAATCCAACACAGTAATACAGAAGCTATGAGTCTTACTCAAAACTAATGCGGTTTATCCCAAACATTTTTTTTAAGAAAGTATAGAATGTATCACAGGTTGCAGAACAAAAGGAGATATGTGACTGTGTTATGGGAACCATTATTGAGGCTAAGGCTCGCTCTCAAGTATGACATTCTCCATTGCAAGGGTGTTTTTAGTGCCAAGTGTTTTTAGAAAGTGGGTGGAGCCTAGGGTTGCCAGCTTTCAAGTAGTGTCTGGAGATCTCCTGCTACTACAGCTGATCTCCAGGCAACATAAACCTAGGGTTGTCAGCTTCCAGTTGGGGCCTGGAGATCTCCCGCTTTTACAACTCACCTACAGCTGACTGAGATCAACTCCCCTGGAGAAAATGGCTGCTTTGAAGGGTGAACTCTATGGCGTTGTACCATGCTGAGGCTCCTCCCCTCCCCAAATCCTGCCGTCTCCTGGATCCACCCCCAAAGTCTCCAGGTATTTTCCAACCCAGAGCTGGTAACCCTACATAAACCAGTTCCCCTGGAGAAAATGGCTGCTTTGGAAGTTGAACTCTATGGCATCATACTCCATTGAAGTCCTTCTCCTCTCCAAACCCCCCTCCTCAGGCTCCACCCCCAAAATCTCCAGGTATTTCCCAGCCCAGAGCTGGCAACCCTAGAGGTGCCAGGTGGGGCTTTTGCCCAGCATGGCTTCTGAATGACGAGTGGAGATTTGATTGGCACTACAGTTTTTTTAAAATGTTGATTTGGTCGCAGCTGCCTCCGCAACACAAGGATCTCCATTGTGTAACTGAAGGGAATCTGCAGCAGCCATTTTGTCACTGGCTCTGCCTCCTGGGGCAGCCATTTTGTGGCTGGCTCTGCCTCCTGCAGCAGCCATTTTGTGACTGTCCCCAACATACTGTATAAGAATTCCAAAGATGCCCCCAGGCTCAAAAGGATCAGGGACCCCTGGACTAGTGTATCAGACTACGACTGGGTAGGCCTGGGTTATGGTTGCCCGCTGCCTAGAGAAAAATATCTTGTCCCTTTAATAGAGGCTTAACAGGATCTTATTTACCTCCATGGCATTAAAAGTTTCAACGGCTCATTTCCACATGTAACCATCTAATAAAAGGGCAGGGCATTTTTCTTGTTTTATTATGCGTATCGATGTGTGTTGACAAATTTTTGTTCACTGTTATCTAGGGTTGCCAGCTCAGGGTTGGGAAATTCTTGGAGATTTGGTGGAGCCAAGGCGGGTGGGGTTTGGGGCATAATGCCATAGAGTCCAACTTCCAAAGTGGCCATTTTCTCTGTGTTATGTTCTGTGAATAAATCTGTGATTATCCAATTACCTTGAAACTTATTCAATTACCTTGGAACTTATCCAATTACCTTATCCAACTGCCTTGTTTGGGTGAGGTCAGGAGTGCGGCTTACCTGTGTATATAAGCAGGCCCCCGACCTCCGTTTTCTTATGCTTCATCTGGACCTAAATAAACTTGCTATGCTGAAATCACTACCACTGGCCTCCCAACTCCAGTACTTTTCACTCTGGGTGATCTGATCTTCATTGCCTGGCTGGAGATCAGTTGTAATAGTGGGAAATTTCCAGCCACCACCTGGGGTTGGCAATCCTAACTGTATCCAGCATTTTTTTTAATTGAAACCATCTGTGGCATTATACCATGCTGTGGTCCCAGGCTTCACACCCCCCCCCCCCAAATTCCCATCCTAGAGTTGGCAATCCTAGCGAGACATTACACCCGAATATCCAGGAATTTACCGACCTGGAGTTGGCAAACCATGTTTTAAGGTGCCACAAGACTCTTGCTTATTTTACCATCATTGCAGGGATTTCCATTTGCGTTTTGCATTTCCCCACACTCCTTTGGATTCAGTATAGGCACTGAAGATTTGGATTCTTCACTCCTCTTGGAACTGACATATGCAGGGCTTACTGGAGGTGGGGGAAGGCCATTTGACTGAGGCCTCAAGCTGCACATGGTGGTGGTAAGACACTTGTCATTTTTTGGTATTTCATACATTTTGCACCATTATATATGCACCATTATATATATGTATAATTATATTTAGGGCCATTTGTACACAATAAATACTTTGCTACTTGGGCAGCTAAACTTACCCTTGCGTAGATGCTCCTTGGATATCTACATTACTTTCTGGAAGAACTTTTTTTTTTTTTTAAAGGCTTATTTTCTAGATTCCTTTTTGTACTGGGATAAGCTTGACTCTCAAGGATGTTTCTGAGGCTTTGTTTATCTGTTTACATACTTAGGTCTGAATTAGAATTCCACTGCACATCTCCGAAGGATCCCACGCCTGCCCAAAGCAGTTAAAGTGTGAAGATAGCTCTAACTTCTTAGGAAATTTCTTAGCTGGTCATGAGATGTTTTGTTTTCAAGGACAAAGGACAACATGAACCAAAAAAGGCGGGTGGAAGGGAGAATATTTGTAATAATTTGGGAAATCAACATCTCCACATCACCACATGGCTCCTCCAAAATGTAAGCAGACGCAGCCCAACTGGGCAGAATCCAAGCAGGAAGCTCTTGCGTGCAAACCCCATTGAAATGCTGGGAACAGCACCAGAGAACTTCCTGCTGCTCTGGGCCCATTGTATTAATTCCCACGATGACCATTCTTTCTCTCCACATATTTTCCCATTCCCAGTCTGGATTGTGTTAGATTCTCTGGTATGGTACAGCCAGGAATCTTTTATAACTTAGCCACACATCAAAGCTTCTACCGTCTGTGTATGTGCTGAATAAGAAACAAAGCTATTCAGAGCTTCTTTATCTTTTCATACTAATAAGAGTCCTTGTATTTAGGGAGCTCCAATTCTAGACAGGAAAGAGTAGAGACAGGATAGTAGTCTAATCTTATCTAACTAACTAGGGTGGATGAGGATGCAGGATGCTTGTCCTTCATCCATGATGCCGAGACAGAGAGTCTGGCAAAGTCTGAGAGCAAGGGGGAAGCTGGAAGGAAGGAAACTTCTCCCCGTGAGTATCAGTCTACACATCCAAGTGATGGTGTCAGAGAGTAGTGAAAGGAAGAGTGGTCAGAGTCCTGCCTATCTACCTCTCTGACTTTTTTGCAGTCCTCCTCTGTTGTCTGAGGCAAGAGAGAGCGTACAGTTCTTCACTTCTAACAGACCGCTCCGGAATTTATTTGAGTCAGAGACTGGGTCTGGAACCTGGGTTGAATACAAGGCAATAGACTTGAATTGTATTGAATGATTCACAAAGTTACTTGGCAAAATTATTAGGGACAGTGGTCTATACCACCATGTATAGTTTGCTGTCAATTGGATCCTGCTGTGGAATTTTATCATTTAACGTGTCATGCTAATACTTGTATTTTGCTTCAGTTCTGTTTTTAGACTTCTGGCTGGTTCGACAACCCAGATACTATCGCATCGTTTACTGAATGTCCCATCCATTAATTTTATTGACTCAGTGTAATCTGTCTCGAGTTCCAGTGAGAAAGGCAGATTATGAATAGCGTAGATAAAAGGGTTCATCCCTCGAACCTGTGATCAGAGACTGCCCCTGATTATCAGTTTCTGTGATCTTATGGCTCTGACTGTTCCAAATGCCTTTCCCTTACAGTTCAGTGACCACAGCAAATGACAAGCATCAGTCATGTCTGTTACCAGAAGTCAAACCACTGTAGCCATTCTAACATCTTAGGGACAAAAGAAAGGGGGGGGGACACCAATATTTCAAGAATTAACCTACTTGGAGTTAAGTTTTCCAGATTTAAAATGCTCAAGGGCTATTTCATACACTGCATGGAAATTACACAACTTTTAGGATGACGATGAAGGAACTGAACAAAATTCAAGTCCAGGGGCACCTTTAAGACCAACAAAGTTTTATTCAAGGGATAAGCTTTTCTATGCACACAAACTTCTTCAGATACATTGAAATGGAAGTTATCAGTCTATACATACAGGTAGAGGGTGAATAGCAAATTAGCAGGCAACGTAAAGAAGATGTTTAACAAACGCAAGGATCAGGGCTATTTTGGGGCAGGAATGCACAGGAACGGAGTTCCTGCTGGCTCCTGAGTTGGCCACACCCAGCAGGAGCTCATTAGCATGATAGGCAGGGGTCTGTTGGAGCGGGAGTGCACAGGAGTGCAGCTCCGGGAGTGAGGAGCCCAGGGGGCAGGCACATGACCAAGCCCCGCCCCCTCCTCGGCTTCCCCGAGCAGTGCAGAGGCGCAGTGCCCCGGGGAAAGCCCTGCTAGGGTCTTTATTGTTTTAATGTTTTGTTTTAATATTGATAATTTTATCATTGTTCCTTTTATGACTGTGTGCTGCTTTTCCAGAGACTTGCTCAAGGTGGCATATAAATTTTCTAAGTATACCATTTTTTATCTGGGCACATGGCACATAAGTACTGGAGAAATTTCACCAACCCTTCAGCAGCTTCCACCTTATCAGTTTGGTGTAGTGGTCAGGAGTTGGACTCTAATCTGGGAGAACCGGGTTTGATTCCTCACTCCTCCACATGCAGCTGCTGGTGTGACCTTGGGCCAGTCACAAGTTCTCTCAGAGCTGTTCTCTCACGAGCAGTTCTCAAAAGACCTCTCTCAGCTCCACCTACCTCACAGGGTGTCTTGTTGTGGGGAGGGGAAGGGAAAGGGATGGGTGGTGCACATGTCCTGGGTATCTCAAGTCTACTTGAAACCTCGTGGTTTCAAGGGAGCAGGAAGAGAATGAGGGTGTGTTCTTTACACTTATTTTATTGCACAAAGTATTGGATGGGGAAGGGAATGGAGGAAGAGCAGGTCAGTTTCACTCACCTGTGGAGTGGAGCCTGAGGGGTGGGTGTTGCCTTCTGACACACTTCCGGTATGTTAGGGGGTATGGCATATGCAAATGAGTTATGCTAATGAGTTATGCTAATGAGCTCCTGCACCTCTTTTTCTACGAAATGACCCCTGATAATAGGCCACACCCAAGAGCAGAAACTCATTAGGATTGGCTACAGTAGGGGTATGTGGCCTAACATGCAAATCAATTCCTGCTACCAAAAAAAGCCCTGGGTTTTGACAACAAACAAGGTAAACAGAATAAGAAGCAAAAGGTGGGTGTGGCTGGATGACCACTCCTCTGGTAACATGGGGGTGTTGGCCTAATATGCTAACAAACTAGTTCACAAACTAGTTTAAAAATGTAAAGCTGTCAGTGGTGTGGCCTAATATGCTAATGAGTGTCTGCTATTGGGTGTGGCCTGTTACGCTAACGAGTTCCTGCTGGGCTTTTTCTACAAAAAAAACCCTGGCAAGGATCAAGCTGGAATAACAAACTTAGTTTACATGGTCACCCTATTTGTTTGGATTTAATTCAGTGGGAAAACATAGTGAAGCAAATAAATATATCAGAATTGGAGATTGATGTGTAAATGTACCCTCCTTAATTATGGAATGCTGAGAGTAATTAACTTAGACCTTGCTCTTATGCTTCATCTGTCTCCTCTCAAGCTTGATAAAATTGAAATTGTTCAAGATTTTCTATTCCTTGGTTCCATCATCAACCAAAAGGGAGACTGCAACCAAGAAATCAGAAGGAGATTGAGCCTGGAATCGGCAGCCATAAAGGAGCCAGAAAAGATTTTTAAGTGTATGGATGTGTCACTGATGACCAAGATCAAGTTAATTAATGCAACAGTATTCCCTATCACTATATCTGGGTGCGAAAAACTGGACGTTTTCAAGCAGAGGCTGGACAACCATCTTTCGGATATGTTGTAGGGCTATCTTTTGGCTATGCTCCTGCAGAGTGTAGGGGGTTGGACTAGATGACCTGCAAGGTCCCTTCCAACTCTAACATCCTATGAATCTATGATTCTATGAGAGCTGGACAATGAAGAAAGCTAACAGAAGAAAGTTGATTCATCCGAAATGTGATATTGGAGGAGAGTTTTACAGATCCCATGGACCGCCCAAAAGACAAAGCGGGTTCTAGATCAAATCAAGCCGGAACACTCCCTAGAAGCTGAAATTACTAAAGTAAGACTCTTGTACTTTGGTCACATCATGAGAAGAAAAGAGTCACCGGAAAAGACAACAATGCTAAGAAAAGGTGAAAACAGCAGGAAAAAAGGAAGACCCAAGATGAGATGGATTGACTCAATCAAGGAAGCCACAGGCCTCAGTTTGCAAATCCTGAGCAAGGCTATTAACGAGAGGACACTTTGGAAGTCATTAATTCACAGGATCACCAGAAATCAGAAGTGACTTGAGCAGTGTTCCCTCTAAGCTGAATTAGTGTGAGCTAGCTCACAGTTTTTTAGCCTCCGGCTCACACATTTTTGCCTTCGCTCAGGAAGGACGGCTCCAGAGCCAACTGATTCATGCAGCAGCCAAATCGCTCCCTCACAACTTTAATGCCAGGAGCTCACGAGGGAGAATTTTTGCTCACAGGACTCCACAGCTTAGAGGGAGGATTGGACTTGAGGGCACTTAACACAGAGACACGCAGCAACGAGGTTTGCCACCAAGAGCCCCAACCAAGCCCAGCTTCCAGGCAAGTATATCTGCATGATACACATAGCTACAGAACACATTTATAGCATCCGCACTTTAGATTTTCCAGTACCTATTACACACACAAAAAATGTGAATTGGGTTGACTGTTTTTAGCAATTTCCAGTATCTCATTTTTTATTGTGACGCACAGGGAACAATCCTAAATAAGGTTTCCAAGTCCCCACACCATCACAGCAGGCAGACTTGGGGGTCGTTCTGGGAGGTGGGCGGGACATCGTTGGGTGATGTGCCAACATGATGACATTGCCCAGAAGAAATGTCAATGCCTCAGAGACGCCATGTGCGACGCTCTGGTTTTGGGGCCAAAACTCTAAATTTTTTTTGCTTCAAATCCATAGAATTTGCCCCCAAACCAGAGTGTCACGCGTGATGCCGCTGACGTGATGACACCCCTTCCGGGTGATGTCACCGCGTCGACGACAACATCCCTATTTGGGAGTGGGGTTTCCCAAAGCCGGCCGGCAGCAGATCGCAGCCCCCCAAAGCGGGGGAATCCCTTATAGGACCCCGGGGGCTAGCAGCCCTAATCCTAAACAGGTTTATTTGGAAATAAGTTCCAAGCTATTCAGTGGGGCTTACTCCCAGGAAAAATATTCTTAGGACTCAAGCCATAACAATGCTGGGGAAGGGAGAAGTGTGTATCACTCACTGCCCACTGTGAACAAAAATAACATTCACTCCCAAGTGAAGAGGGCTTGCTTCTAGCTGGCTCCTGCTGGGACACTCTACCGACTAGTGTTTCCTCTAAGCTGTGTGCATGAGTGGCCACTCCTTAACACAGGAAGCCCCACTCAGCAGCAATCTGGAGCTGCCCAGGGTCTTGCACTGCCCATTGCCCATTTTTATATTATGGCAGTTATATTCTGCTCAGGATGTGAACTGCTCCGGTCAGAAGGGGGGGGGGGAATTAGAGGGAACATTGTAAAGCCTCCATCAACTTCACCAGATGAAGTGTGCATGCCTACGAAAGCTTATACCCAGGATTAAACTTTGTTGGTCTTAAAGGTGCCGCTGGACTCGAACGTTGTTCTCTACCTATATGTAAGGCTGAAGGAATTCTGCTTCAATGTATCTGAAGAAGTGGGCATGCACACAAAAGCCTATACCCAGAATTGAACTTTGTTAGCCTTAAAGGTGCCCCTAGACCCGAACATTGTTTTATTGAAGGCAGGGGCGTAGAGTTTTAGAAATCCGGGGGGGGGCTCCTTAGAGTTTTGGAAATCCCGGGGGCTCGCTGGGATGATGTTCTTCCCCCCCTCCAGGAAACTGTCCCGCCTCCCCGGGCCCTTCCGAGGCCCACTAGCCACTGCTGCCGGTGCCTCTCCCCCCCCCCCCCGCCACCCCTTCCCTCTCCCACTCCAGCAGCGGCCGCCGGGCCTCGGAAGGACCCGGGGAGGTGTGGCGGCAGGCACTCCGTTTTCCCAGGGGTGGCTGAGCCCCCCCCCGGAAAATTTCGGGGGTGGCTCAAGCCCTCGAGCCCCCCCGTACTCTACGCCCATGATTGAAGGTTGTCTTCAGAGTTTCTGCTCCAACTACACACTCGAAAGTTAGGCCAGTGTCTTTCAGCCCTCCCCAAAATACTTGGGCAGTGCCTACTCTTATTTTCAGTTCTAGACCAAGTTAAAAGCTTTTTAAATTCAAAATAATTGGGGATGGGGTGGGATAAGTGATGTGTTTATATTTGTTCATCCTTTTGCTGCTGTTTCATTTGTTAGGGTTGGGCCACCATTAAGGAAATCATTAATTTTAGTAAATTCATTAATTGGGTGATCTTCAGAGTAATCCTAAACCCTAAACAGAAGAGTGTTTCGTGAAGTTGGTGCAGTATCCTATCATAAAAGGACTTCCCACCAGGGCCAGCTGAGGTCTAGAACAAGTCTTAAAAAAGCAGATGGTGCCACCCTCTGGTTTGCTTCCAATAATGCAGGAGTAAAGAAGAGAGAAGAGAGTGGATGCTCTGAAAAAGGCCAGTGGTTGATGTTAAACGTTAAAAAAAATGTTTTAAAAAAACGTTAAACGTTTTATGCAGAAGCTTTATGCAGTATCTCTGCTCCTCCGTGTTTCCCAGTTAAGGGGAAAATGCTGTTCAAACAAATTACAAAGATGATCTGACTCCAGTGGCAACAAGAGAAAGAAATTTTACTTACAAAAGTAGAAGCACATCTTACAAGACACATTCATGTAGGTACATTTAACTTATTGTGAACAGATTACCTTCAAAAAGGTTACCTTGCTACAGCTTCAAGCTCAGGTAAGAGAGAGAAGAAGAGAGGTCCTATGTAAGATGATACAGAAGACAAGCAACCATGAGAGGAGGGTGGGGCCAACTGCCAAGTATACCCCAGTGAGATAATTCTCAACCCTTTCCCTCCCAGATCCTCTTGCATGCGGAGTTAAAATATCCAACAGATGTTCTGCCTTGCTCTCTGCTCAGCGTCGCTTTACCATGCTCGGGCCTCGCTTGCCATAGAATGGTGTCCAGCTCGGGCCTCGCTTGCCATAGAATGCTGTCTAGCCAAACTCATGGTCTGTTGCATTAGGGGTTAACTACTTTCTCAGACAGGCTTATTCCACTGTTCTCATTTACCTGTCTTTCGAGGCCAAATACTTCACTGCTGTTTATCTTCTCTGCTTGGATGGATGTGGGGGGGGGGGGGGAGTGGCTGTATGTGTGTGAATGTCTGCTTGGCTTACATAGCACCAGCTTGTTACAGCCTGCGAGACCCTGGGAAGCGTATGATCTCAACGTCCACAATGGGGGGAGCTTCTAGATAATGTAACCATTAGTTTGCAGGTGCTGGGGGTGGCCATAAGGGCAGGCTTAGATCTTTGGTGGGCTGAATGAGACTATTGATTGGGTGACTGGCATAGGGGGGGATGTCCTGCTTTTAGTATAGGGTCGGACCTGGCATCTGGAGGCCAGTTCCGACACAGAATCCGTCTATACTTGGAGTCTCTCTACCTCTCAATAAACAAATCTTGCTGCTACAAGAGTGTTGTGGGAGTGATTGCATCCAGGACTTTGACACCTGGCCCATAGTCCTGCATGTGGTTTGTTACTGGATAGATCTTCAAGCCGTTCCAGACACAGCTGCAATTTTGCACAGTTTAATTTTGTTTTTTATTTACAGAATGTATACCCCACTCTTCTGCCTTCCTCAAGGCCACCGAGGCAGCTAACAGATTAAAAACACACTTAATAAAAACACATCTCAAAAGCGATTAAAACCAAAGCAAACACATCCTTCAAGCAGTTAAAACTAAGTTGAAGTACACATAAGAACATAAGAGAAGCCATGTCGGATTAGACCAATGGCCCATCAAGTCCAATACTCTTTGTCACACAGTGGCCAAAGCCACCAGTGGATCCAAAACTCCAGAAGTCCTCCCACTGTTGCCCCCCAAGCAGCAAGGATAAAGAGCATCACTGCCGCAGACAGAGTGTTCCATCTGTACCTTGTGGCTAAAAGCCACTGAAAGACCTCTGCTCCATATGTTTCTCCAGTCCCCTCTTGAAGCTGTCTATGCTTGTAGCAGCCACCACTTCCTGCAGCAGTGAATTCCACGTGTTAATTTCTCTTTGGGTGAAGAAGGACTTTGTTTTATCTGTTCTAAGCCTACTGCTCGGTAATTTCATGGAGTGCCCAGGAGTTCTTGTATTGTGAGAAAGGGAGAAAAGGACTTCTTTCTCTACCTGCTCTATCCCATACAATACATATACAACACATTCATAAAAATGGCAATGGAAAACAGGGTCTCAGTCAGTTGCTCATTCTCAAGAGTGTACAGGCACCCTGCTAGAAGAGGAGAAAAGACCACAAACAGGTGTTTGGACAGCCACTTCATAGTTATGGACAGCTGCAATGAATCATGGACTGGGGAGAGGGTCTCCTCTAAGCAAGCTCTCAGTAGACAAGTGTGGGGGAAAGTGCTCCGAAGTCCAAAGCAACACCCATCAGTCATGGAGATGGGTGCCAAACTGTGCCTCCATGCAGCTGGCCAATGCACTCCAATATTGTTAAGTTTCCAAGATGTCATTCTGCCCTGTGTCACCAGATAACACTCGGGGAGGAAAATATTTGGTTAATAGAAGCCCAGTCATAGAAGCCTGATAATGAGGCCGATTCCGCACAAGGGCTTTGCTTCCCTTTCCTCCCGGATTTCATTGGTCCGAATCAGTCTGCACGTTTACGCATTACATGAATCTGACCCGGGTTGATGCTGGTTATTCATTTCCGCATCTGTCCTTGCCCCGAATCTTGAGCCCCTGCCCGCCATTTAAAAAAAAATGTAGGCGGAGTTTCGTTATAACGTTGTGACGCAACAAGGTCATGATTGGCCAAGGGTTTTCATAATTCCCGGGAAAGTACATCATGCACCCGCCCCTCCCCCCCCTTTTAAATGTAGGTGGAGTTTCATTGTGACGAACCATCCCACAGAGCGGCAAGGATCCTCCACGCATGCGCATGAAACAACTCTGGTCACTTTCGCCATTAGGAAATGCCCGCAAAAAGAAAAAAAATTGCACCAGGGTTGGAGGGGAATTGGAGGGTGGGTAAGGGATGGGAAATGGAGGGGGATCATGCAACACTACACATGCTCCCCCCGTAAAAAAAGTGTCCTCACCACCACGCCACCCGCAATACATTGGCCCCGAACAAAATAAACACACAACGATGGATCAATGCCATGTCGTGTTGTTGTAATGCAACAGGAGGGGGGGGAGAACCAGCTTGCGCTGCGCCTCAAAGCCATCAATACTGTTATGTACTGACCATGCGGTCGCCATGTGCTCCAGTAATGGCGACCGCCATGTGGCCAGAGCACATGGCCAAGAAACTACCTGAGCTTCAGCCAAGTAGAACAAAGGCCAGGTGGATTCCAACCGGCCACCAATCATGTACCTAGGTTTCTCCCAGGGAACCTATGAGATGTAAATAGACTGATAATAGCCTATCAGGCCAGTTGGGCAAGGTCAGGAGATTATCCCTGACCAGCATAAAAGGAGGGCTTTGAGCCCTGGGTTGTATGCTTCATCCGGACCAGCAATAAAGATCTAGCTGTTTCACTGTTCCATGGACTCCTGACTCCAATACTATTCAAATACATATCTTTTCAGTGGCATGACTCAGGCGC
The DNA here is from genome assembly GCA_029233225.1 of Lepidodactylus listeri. Lineage (NCBI taxonomy): Eukaryota > Metazoa > Chordata > Lepidosauria > Squamata > Gekkonidae > Lepidodactylus > Lepidodactylus listeri. The sequence continues at coordinate 15,195,185 of JARCFY010000018.1, read as the reverse complement.
GACTTTTGTGCAAACAATGCTACACAGAAATGTGGATACATCAACAATAAAACTACATTAAAAAAAAGACATTTAAGTGCCAGTCAATGGTGGATCAATGTCGTGTTGTGTTGTTGTAACGCAACAAAGCGGGGAACAAAAAAAAACCCGTTTGCGCCAGGGCGGGAAAGGGGAGAGAAAGAAGCAGAGGGGCATTAAAGGGGTGGAGCAATAAACCCCAATTTCGGAGTTCCCCACCTGAATGCCCCAACTTCACTCCCGAGACAAAAAAAAAACACCTAAAAATTCAGGAAACGAAAGATCCGGGAAAAACAAGTATTAAATTCGGGACAAATGCAAACCCGGAGCAACATGTGGGGAACTGTTGCTCTGCCCCAGATTTTAACGGGGAGTGAAGCCGGGGCAACAACTAGTGCGGAATCGGCCTGATGAGTGCAGGAAATAAATCTCCCAAGAAGTATATTCCAAAAAAATGTAAACTTACCTTTATTCAGGTAGATCCAGTTCAGATTCCGCTAGCAGTCGAAAGGAGAGAAAGAAGCCTAATCTAAAGAGTTATTTTCCCTGTCCCAAATGGCCAGCTTGTCCGGCATCAGGTGTGTATGAGGGCATTGTCTCTACAGGAGAGACCTGCAGGGACATTTGTCTCTGTGGAAGGCCATGTGAAGGGAGGGAGATGACTAAGCACTACAGTTAGAGGAGGCGTCTGAGGGCAGCTCCCCGGTTAAGACCAAAAGAGGTACACCATTCAAGGAGATAACACTTATACTCACTTAAGAGACATGTAGCACCCCACAGTGTCCAGGCACGCTAAGTTGCTCACTCCAACAGAAAATAGGAAACATGGCCTCCTCTGTTCTAGGGAGGGCAGTGGCAGACCTAGGAGCAGCCTTCGAGTACTGTAAGGAGATCTGCATATGGGTGCGTCTGGTTTCAGTCCCCTCCTGGAAACATATTCCTTTTTAGCAGGTGAATATGCAGGGTAGGAGGGCCATGGTGGCTCAGAGGTGAAGATGCTGAGCTGCAGACTGGAAGGTCGGTAGCTTGGCAGTTCAAGACCCGAATGCTGCATGACGGAGTGAGCTCCCGTTTCTGCTCCCAGCCCCTGCTGACCTAGCAGTTCGAAAGCAAGGAATTGCAAGTAGATAAATAGGTACTGCTTCAGTGGGAAGGAAAACAGTGTCCTGTGCACCTCAGCGTTTAGTCATGCCGACCACATGACCACGGAAAAAAAGTATTCGGACAGCGCTGGCTCTTTGGCTTGGAAACGGAGATGAGCACCACCCCCTAGAGGCAGATTTGATTGGCTTTTGAGCCAGGGAAACCTTTACCTATATTCAGGGTAGGAAGCATAGATGCTCCAAGCCTATTGCCCAGACAGCCAATTTGTCAGAGGACAGAAACCACAGCCTTTTTGGCGGGTTGAGAATACCTCAATGAGCATCTTTTGACAAGGAAACAGGTCCTGAAACACAAGGACATCAACCAGGGAGATACAACAGAACAGTCATATAAACCATGTCAAATCTGTGGGCAAATTGGGATAAGGTAAATTGGAATTAAGCAAGTTAATTAAGTAATGAAATCAATCAATTAAGTTAATGGAGTAAATTGGGAATTAACACATGGAATTCACGGCCGCAGGAAGTGGTGGTGGGCAGCTATAAGCATAGACAGCCTCAAGAGGGAATTGGATAAACATAACGGAACAGAGGTCCATCAGTGGCTATTAGCCGCAAGGCACAGATGGGACACTGTGTCTGAGGCAAGTGATGCTCTGTATCCTTGGTGCTTGGGGGTGGGGGGTAACAATGGGAGGGCTTCTGGAGTTCTGGCCCCGCTGGTGGACCTCCTGATGGCACCTGGGTTTTGGCCACTGTGTGACACAGAGTGTTGGACTGAATGGGCCACTGGCCTGGCCTAACATGGCTTCTCTTAGGTTCTTACAAATTTTGACTGAAAATCAGTAGCAGGTGCCACTACTAAATAGCTACAACTAGGGATTGGGGCCCATCAGAAAAAGTTGAAAGATTGTGAGCCCCGTGTTCTACGATGATGAAGGGAGCTGTTTCCAAATGGGTGTTCCCTGCAGACCCTAAGGTAATGCCTCCGGGGTCATTCTGAACCACCAACTGCTCCACTGAGATTTAGGGAAGTTAGACTTGGCTCTATTTTCTCATGAGGAAGAAGGAAGTAGACCTCAGGGAATACGATAACGGGAACCATAGCACACCCTTAGGTGCCATACTGTGGACCACTGACCTGAGGCAATCCTCCAGTCTCGCACTGGGATAAGGCATTCATGTGAGGAGGAATATGAGTGAGGGGCCTGAATCTTACAGAGGGGAAAGCTTGGAAGGTAAAGGTCATTGTTTGGTCACCAACAAGCCAATCAAGAATACAGTTAGAAGCAGAATTAGAACCCGTGACTCACACATAACAGGCAGACCATTCTGAGGAGGAGAAGATTGGATTTATACCCCGCCCTTCACTCGGCATCTCACAGTGGCTTACAATCCCTTTCCCTTCCCCTCCCCACAACAGACACCCTGTGAGGTAGGTGGGGCTGAGAGAGCTCTTTCCAGAATCGTCCTTGAGAGAACAGCCCAGACAGAACTATGGCTTGCCCAAGATCATCCAGCAGGTGCAAGTGGAGGAGTGGGGAATCAAACCCGGTTCTCCCAGATTAGAGTCCACGCACTTAAGCACTACACCAAACTGGCTCTCAACCATACTCCTACCCGGGCACAGAAGGAAAAGACATATTGTGAGGCATTTGATCATGGCATACAAACCAGCCTCAGATAGAAGGGCAGGAAAAGCTACAAACCTGGTTGTAGCCACACGTGGATTTCCCTACTGGAGAGGCCTCCATGGAGTCTTGGACACAGCTAAGGTTTTGCATTTTCTCCAGTCGCTTGGGATGGGCAGCACATTCTGACCAGCAGCTCCAGCCTCAGTTCATTGCGCTGAGCAGCTTCCCACGTATCCGTCCCTTCACTTGATTAGCTCCTTACTGCTCCCATTCATTCTAACAAGCCTTGTTTTCCCTCTCTCTATTCCTGGCATGGAGGCTGAAGCGTCCCTTATACCCTGGCCAGGGGCGTAGAGTTTTGGAAATCCCAGGGGGGCGCTCCTTAGCGCGCACGCACTGGGACGATGTTCTCCCCCCCCCTCCGGGAAACCGCCCCGCCTCCTGGGCCCTTCCGAGGCCTGCCAGCCGCTCCTGCCGGTGCCTCCCCCCCCCCCCCCCGCCACCCCTTCCCTCTCCCCTCTCCAGCAGCGGCCGCCGGGCCTCGGAAGGACCCGGGGAGGCACGGCGGCAGGCGCTCCGTTTCCCCGGGGGTGGCTGAGCCCCCCCCCCGGGAAATTTCGGGGGTGGCTCAAGCCCTTGAGCCCCCCCGTACTCTACGCCTATGACCCTGGCAGTGTTAGGGGTGTGTGAACATGGAGGAGCCTGCCCTTCCCCTTTATCTATTTATTGAGAAAACTTTAATGCCACCTCTCGAAGGAGTCTACCCAAGGTAGCTTACAGAATAAGACACAATTAAAAAACCATAAAACACCGAGTACCAGTGTGCACTGCAGACTCTTTCAGCCCCTTCCCATGCTGGTAGATAACTTCCTGAAAACATTGACTCAGTGTGTGGTTGCAATAAAAAAGGCACATGCCAAGCTGGGGATTATTAGGAAAGGGACTGAAAACGAATCAAGCAGTGTCATAACACCCCTGCATAAATCGATGGTGCAGCCTCATTTGGAATACTGTGGTTCTGGTCACCGCACCTCAGAAAGGAAATTATAGCACTGGGGAAAGGGCAATGAAATGATTAGGGGGATGTAACACCTTCCCTATGAAGAAAGGTTAAAGAGGTTAGGGCTCTTTATCGTGAAGAAATGGTGACTGAGGGGTGACATGATCGAGGCTTACAGAGCCGGTGCCAGGCTTTTTTGCGCCCTAGGCAAGGCTAACTACTTCCCCCCCCCACACGCACACTGCTAACCAATTGTCAAAAGCAGATGAATTCTAGGGAAAATTAAAAACACCAAACTTGTCATTGCTTAAAAAAAAAATGGTGAGAATAAGTAAAATGACCACCTTTGCTTTCAGTTTTAGCACACAACTCACTGATCATTTTGAATAATCCTGTGAATTGTGATGTCAAGAATTAAGGCTCTTGAATTTTTCCATTTCAGGAACATCAAAATCTCATTTTGTGTGCCTTTCCCTTTGCAAATTTTGTCACCAACTCCTGCAGGTCAAGTGCTGACGCTTCAGTGTGTTCAACTGATATAACTGCCCAACAAAATAGTCTCTTTTGCAGCAGTAGTTCTCCTACAGTTTTCTCAGTTTTGCGATTCGTGATGTCAGATTTCTGTCCATTTACCCTTTGGTGTAGGGTTTGACCTGTTTGTCCTATGCAGAAAACTGCAATTTATACATCCCACTGTATTGTTACTCCAGTCTTGCTGTTTTTATTGCTCAGTTACTTATTCATCTTGACTCTAATCATCTCTTCCTGACAACTAACTCCCCCTACCTGCATGTAATACTTGAGGAAATCTGTTTCAATGTATGTGAAGAAGTGTGCACATGCTAAGAACAGAAGAGAAGCCAATGTTGGATCAGGCCAATGGCCCATCCAGTCCAACACTCGTCTCCGTGTCACACAGTGGCCAAAAACACCAGGTGCCATCAAGAGGTCCAGCAGTGGGGCCAGAACTCCAGAAGCCCTCCCACTGTTGCCCCCTCCCCCCAAGCACCAATAATACAGTGCATCACTTGCCTCAGACTGAGAGTTCCTATCTATACCTTGTGGCTAATAGCCACTGATGGACCGTATGTTTATCCAATTCCCTCCTGAAGCTGTCCATGCTTCTAGCCTCCACCACCTCCTGTGGCAGTGAATTCCACAAGTTAATCACTCTTTGGGTGAAGAAGGACTTCCTTTTATCCGTTCTAACCCGACTGCTCAGCAATGTCACGGAGTGCTCTTGAGTTCTTGTGTTGTGAGAAAGGGAGAAAAGGACTTCTTTCTCTACCTGCTCTGTCCCATGCATAATCTTGTAAACCTCGACCATGTCACCCCTCAGCCGTCGTTTCTCCAAGCTAAAGAGCCCCAAGCACTTTAACCTTTCTTCATGCGGGGGGGGGGGGGCAAGGCTGCAGGGGTCCCACGGGCTTGGGTGGATGGGGGGTAAGGCATGGCTGCAGGGGTTTGGATCTGAGAGATCCAAGACCCTGCAGCCTTGCCTTTGGCTCTCGCAGGCTTGGGCGGGCAGGGGGAAGCCAAGTGCTTGGCCTCAGGGCCGCCTTCGCCCTCTAATTGCTCTTGTTTAGTTCCAAGGCCAGGAGAGTCACTTACCTCTCACTCCCTGGCTGCCGGGGAGTCCCCGCCTCATTTCTTCCTCCAAGCCGGGCTCACTCAGCAGTTCCTTGTCTGGTCTTGCACTTCCCAGGGCTCATGGCTGAGAACTGACGGCGAGTGGGAGCTGCTGCTGCTGCAGCCCCCACAACTGCCCAGAGAAGAAAAAGCGCGGGAGAGCCGGGGCTGGTGAGTACGAGAGCCTGTGGCTGGTTGGAGGGGCGCTGATTGTCCGTTCTGCGCTCCTCTCAGGTCTGCGCCCCAGGCGGTCGCCTAACTTGGCCTCATGGTAGCACCGGCCCTGCTTACAGAATTATGCACGGGATAGAGAAGCTAGAGACAGCAGTGCTTTCCTCCCTCTCCGAATACAAGAACTCCTGAGCACTCAATGAAATTAATGAGCAGTAGGCTTAGAACAGATAAAAGGAAGTCCTTCTTCACCCAAAGAGGAATTAGCTTGTGGAATTCACTGCCACAGGAGGTGGCGGCGGCTACAAGCATGGACAGCTTCAAATGGAGATTGGCTATACATATGGAGCGGTGGTGAATGAGTGGCTATCAGCCACGATGTGTAGATGGAACACTGTGTCTGGGGCAGTAATGCTCTGTCTTCTTGGTGCTTGGGGGGGGCAACATGTGGAGGGCCTCTGGAGTTCTGGCCCCGCTGGTGGACCTCCTGACAGCCCCTGCGATACAGAGCGTGGGACTGGATGGTCCACTGGCCTGTTCCAAGATGGCTTCTCTTATGTTCTTATAACTGCAACTGAGGCTAGTATTAAGTGTGGGGGAAACACATATCCCAGTCTGCCAGCCCCCAAGGAAGTATAGGTGCAGCTAGTGAAACAATCCACATGTGTATTGACCTGCTTCATGAATGGAGTCACTGACTCTCTTTATCAGCCAGGGTCCTGAGCCTCTGAAAGCTTCACCAGCAGAAGCGCAGGGAGAGGCGGCCCATCCCTGCGTGTGCATCAAGGATACAACTGTGCCAGTCAAACCACAGTTAGTTAAACAGCTGACTAGAACAAGAGAACGGGCAACCTGAACGCAGAGCGGCTGGATGCTGACTGATCAGTGCAACTCTACGCTGCTCTGGAGGCTCAGCAGATGGCCACTGCTGCACTGTGAATGGGTCCCTCCGAAGGCTGCCTGGAAAAAGCCAAGAGAGTGAGACATGGTAAGTCGTAAGCAGGGGTCCGTTGGAGCGGGAGCGCACAGGAGCGCAGCTCCGGGAGTGAGGACCCCAGGGGGCGGGCACATGACCAAGCCCCGCCCCCTCCTCGGCTTCCCCGAACAGTGCAGAGGCGCAGCGCCCCGGGGAAAGCCCTGCTAGGGTCTTTATTGTTTTTAATGTTTTGTTTTAATATTGATCATTTTATCATTGTTCCTTTTATGACTGTGTGCTGCTTTTCCAGAGACTTGCTCAAGGTGGCATATAAATTTTCTAAGTATACCATTTTTTATCTGGGCACCTGGCACATAAGTACTGGAGAAATTTCACCAACACTTCAGCAGCTTCCACCCCATCAGTTTGGTGTAGTGGTCAGGAGTTGGACTCTGATCTGGGAGAACTGGGTTTGATTCCCCACTCTTCCACATGCAGCTGCTGGTGTGACCTTGGGCCAGTCACAAGTTCTCTCAGAGCTGTTCTCTCATGAGCAGTTCTCAAAAGACCTCTCTCAGCCCCACCTACCTCACAGGGTGTCTTGTTGTGGGGAGGGGAAGGGAAAGGGATGGGTGGTGCACATGTCCTGGGTATTTCAAGTCTCCTTGAAACCTGGTGGTTTCAAGGGAGCAGGAAGAGAATGAGGGTGTGTTCTTTACGCTTATTTTTATTGCACAAAGTATTGGATGGGGAAGGGAATGGAGGAAGAGAGGTCAGTTTCACCCACCTGTGGAGTGGAGCCTGAGGGGTGGGTGTTGCCTTCTGACACACTTCCGGTATGTTAGGGGTGTGGCATATGCAAATGAGTTATGCAAATGAGTTATGCTAATGAGCTCCTGCCGCTCTTTTTCTACGAAATGACCCCTGGTCATAAGTAATGCTCAGCAGTACTGGAACTCTGTGTTTAGGCAGTTCCATGGGGCTCTGATCCTGCAAGGCAAAAGGGGTTGTGGGCATTTGTTTGACTGACAGCAGCGATGTTTTTTAATTGGCCGTTATCCGGGAGTGGGGTTGTGCCTCAAGATGGGGTTACACTGGCGTGACTTCTACTAGCAACTTGGTGGTGGTCCATCAGCTTCGAAGGGAAGGAACCCCCTTCTGCATGGCGTATCCTTACCCTGTGCCAGTTTGGTGTAGTGGTTAAGTGCGCGGACTCTAATCTGGGAGAACTGGGTTTGATTCCCCACTCCTCCACTTTCACCTGCTGGATGACCTTGGGCAAGCCATAGTTCTGTCAGAGCTGTTCTTGAAAAAGGGCAGTTTCTGTCAGAGCTCTCTCAGCCCCACCTACCTCACAGGGGGTCTGTTGTGGGGAGGGGAAGGGAAAGGAGTTTGTAAGCTGCTCTGAGACTCCCTTGGGTAGTGAAGGGCGGGGTATAAATCTAGTCTCCTCCTCCTCCTCTTCTTCTTCTTCTTCTTCTTCTTCGTAGGACTGCATCTATACAGGGGCCAAGAAAATATGCCCCTCTATGGAGGCAGCAGCAAGCAGGGCAGAAACAGACACACACCCAACAACGATCATATCCAACTCCCCCTAGCCCTGCCCAGAAATACCTTTTCTGGGCCAGTGTGGTGTAGTGGTTAGGAGCACGGACTCTAATCTGGGAGAACTGGGTTTGATTCCCCACTCCTCCACATGCAGCTGCTGGCATGACCTTGGGTCAGTCACAAGTTCTCTCAGAGCTGTTCTCTCAAGGACAGTCCTCAAAAGAGCTCTCTCACCCCCACCTACCTCGCAGGGTGTCTGTTGTGGGGAGGGGAAAGGGAAGGAGATTATAAACTGCTCTGAGACTCCTCTGGGTAGTGAAGGGCGGGGTATAAATCCAATCTCTTCTCTTCTCTTCTTCCTCTCATTTTTCCTATAAGGTGCTGCATGGCTGGTCTGGGCAAGGGAAAGGGGCCTTTAAAGGGGTAAAAGGTGGGGGAAGGACAGGGCATATGGCATCAAGCTGTCCCACACTATTTTGAAAAGCAAAGCATAGCTGTGTCCCGTGGTAGCTACTGATGGGACATTTACACAGATATTCCATCCCAGTGTTGCCGCTTTCAACCCTATTAAAGAGGGTTTATTTTTGATGTGGTTTAAAGCCCACAAGTCACCCAGAGAAAAAGCATGGGCTTGTTAGGATATTCCCTTTAACTGGAGGGTCTTCTTATTTCCTGTACAGGGCAATGTTCCCTCTAAGCTGTGGAGTCTTATGAGCAAAACTTCTACTCTGTGAGCTACTGGCATTACAGTTGTGAGTGAGCAATTTGGCTGCTGCATAAATTAGTTTGCTCTGGAGCCATCCTTCCTGAGCTAAGACAAAAATGTCTGAGCCGGAGGCTAAAATACTGTGAGCTAGCTCACACTAACTTAGCTTAGAGGGAACACTGGTGCAGGGGAAAATCCCTATGCAGAAGCAGCATGGGAAACAATGCTAGCAGCTACGTGTGTATTTATGGTTTTAAATATTGGTGTCTCACCTTTCTGCCAACGGCCAAGGTGGCTGACAAAGCATCCATCATTAAAAGCGTAGGCAAGCAGATGAATAAAAATACACACCAGACGAAAGGTTGAGAAGTTTTGTTCTGACTGGCTGCTGCTTAGCAACTCCCCCCCCCCCCCCCCCCGTAGCCATCCTTCCGCTGGACTGGAAAAGGTGGGGAACTACATGCAGTGCTCTTTGCTCAGTATAGAGAATCCCCCTCCTTTTTCCCACTCTGTGAGGTGCAATGCCCTTGCATCCCTCCTTGGAAGAGTGGGGGTACCAGATCAGTTTTTGTGGTCCCGAAGTGGGGCATCTGAAAAGATTCAGATCAGGCTAACCTGCACCAGCAATAGGCTGTAACAGGTGGCTCTTCCACATTCTGACTTTCATCACTTGTATATCCCTATTGCTTCAGGAATGGGCCGCTGTGGCTCGGAGGTTAAGATGCTGAGCTGTAGACCGGAAGGTTGGTAGCGCGGCAGTTCAAGACCTGAGTGTTGCATGACGGAGTGAGCACCTGTCTCTGGCCCCAGCTCCTGCCAACTTAGCAGTTTGAAAGCAAGAAATTGCAGGTAGATAAATAGGTACCACTTTGGTAGCCAGCATTCCGTGGGCCTTGGTGTTTAGTCATGCCGGCCACATGACATGCATGTAGGGATGCCAAGTCAGCCCGGGGGGCGGGGGATCCCCCGCTAAAGGGGTTCCCGATCCGCTGGCCAGCATTCGGCCGGCGGGGGGAACCCCACCCCCAAAGTCGTCCAGCGAGGACGATGTAATGACATTACCGGAAGTGACGTCAGCACATTGGGGGCGTTGCCAGGGCGACGTGCTAACGTCACTTACGGTGATGTTGCCGGCGTGCGTGCTTTGCGCGCGCGCCAGGAGATACTCCCGGCTGGAGGAAGACTCCCCCCCCCCCGCCGGTGAGTCCCTACAACTTGGCAACCCACCCTACATGCATGCACATGAAAGCCTATATCCAGAATTAAACTTTGTTGGTCTTGAAGGCGCCACTGGACTCAGACTTTGTTCTGTTACTTCAGACCAACAGGGCCACCCACCCGAATCTATCTTCTATCTTCTTTTGGTAAATCTGTTAATTCAAAACTACTCCATCCACCATAAATGTTAAACTAGATTTATGGTGAGCAGGTTTCATCCGCCCCCCCCCCCCCCCCCCCCGTAGAGATCAAATGCTTCACTGCCGGAAACTTTTATCACCATGTTTTATTCTAGTAACTTTTTAAAAAATGGCAGGATTGCTTCTAGATCCCTTACATCGCTTGATTATGCTTTGCACACTCTGGCCGCTAGGTGGCTCCTAAAGTCAGCTTGGTCCTGCGGCAGCCGTCTCTCTCGCGTCTCCTGCAGGCGCATGCGTATTCAGATAGCTTCCCTTCTCTTAGTTCTGTGCTACCCAAGGTGGGCAGCGAACAAACCAGACCCTCCTAAACGCTTCTTGGCTGCTGCCCATCTGGAGGTGTAGTCACCCGTCTGCCCTCACCACCATTTCCACCCCAAAGTATAACTCTGCGGCTGTATGCCTCAGAAAATGGAAGGTCAAGAGTGTGCTAGCACAAAGTTCAAGTCCGGTGGCCCCTTTAAGACCAACAAAGTTTAATTCGGGGCTTAAGCTTTCGTGGGCACCCACACTTCTTCAAAGTTTGCTAGGTTAGCAGAGCCGATAAACTTGTTATTTTACAGGTTTCAGAGGACCACCGTGGTCCACATTAAAATCTTTTTTTAAGACCCACGAACACGATGCAAAATATGGTGGGTGAGGCTTGGGGGTTCTCCAGAACCTTTCATCCAACTGGGTGTTTTTAAAAAGGGAAAGAAGATCTTGCAGACTTAGGCCTTAAGATCACGGTCTGAAACATCACTTCCCCTTTTGGTGTAGTGGTTAGGAGCGCGGGCTCTAATCTGGGAGAACTGGGTTTGATTCCCTACTCCTCCACATGCAGCTGCTGGTGTGACCTTGGGTCAGTCATAAGTTTTCAGAGCTGGTCTCTCAAGGGCAGTCCTCGAGAGAGCTCTCTCAGCCCCACCTACCTCACAGGGTGTCTGTTGTGGGGAGGGGAAGGGAAAGGAAATTGTAAACTGCTCCAAGACTCCTTTGGGTAGTGAAGGGCAGGGTATAAATCCAATCTCTTCTCTTCTTCTCTTTAAATTTTTAAAATTAAAATATGGCATCATGTAAGGCAGATCCGAGACTCTCATATCCCAGTGGTGAATAAACCACAATCCAACGTCTCCCCTCCCCTTTTAAACACCTAGGCCATGAGTCCCCAAGATGGTGACACCTTTCCTGGCGCCCTCCAAGTTTTTTAAAGAAAGCGGGTGGGGCCAGGTGTGGCTGTTGCCCAGCAAGACTTCTGATTGGCCACTGGAGATTTGATTGGATGTGCAGTTTTTAAAAACGTTGCTTTGGCAGAAGCCGCCACCACAGTACAAGGATCTTCATTGTGTGACTGAATGTAAGCAGGGGCAGCCATTTTGTAGCCGGCTCGGCCTCATTAGGCAGCCATTTTGTAGCAGCCATCTTGTGCCTGCGCCCACCGTGCTGTGTCAAAGTTCCCACAGACTCCAACAGGTTGGGGACCCCTGATCTAGCCTGACGAATAATTTCTGGAGAACTAGATCGTCTGCACATTGTTTTGACTGGAATTTTTAAAAAAAGCACTGCATGGCTTCTTTATTCTATTCTATTTATTTATTTAATTGGATTTATATCGCGTCCTCCCCACAAGCGGGGTCAGGGAGGGTCACAACAGTTAACATACAAACATAGTAATAAATCCAGGTACAAATACAAATCCGTACAAAGTTTAATTATTATTTTTTTTAAAGCAACAATTGACAGAAATTTCAACTTCCAGTCTCCACTGGCGCCTCCGATGCTGGGCAAGTGCTGACAAAGATTTGTTAGGGTTTTTGCCCAGTATTAGAGAAAAATATCAGGGTTATGGATCTTGCTTCTGGAAAGGAGAGATTGCTTTCTTTAGTTTAAAATATTTATTACTAAAGGATAAAGGGAAAACGGGATTAGCTACAAATAAACAAAACATGCTTTCTAAGGAGCAGCATTGCTCCGGTCTACACTCTAAGACATTCTACAACAGAGTGAGACAGAATGGCGATTCCGTCCTCCTTCCTGACCTCCAGGACAAGTCACCTGTGGAACAACAACCAATTAGAAATACAATAGTCTAGTAGCTTCGCGGGGCTTTACATCAATTGGTCAGCTCCCAGGTTTCTTCTCCGGGTCAAGCTGCAAAACACTAGGATAAACAAGTTAACCCTATAATTGCTGGAAGTTGGGGTTTGGTCTAGGCCAGGGGCGGGCAAACTGTGGCTCAGGAGCCGCATGCGGCTCTTTCACATGTATTATGTGGCTCCCGGCAGGGCGGCTGGGGAAGCTAAATATCATTAGCAAACAACTATCATTGGACAAATTAATATCATTATCAATATCTGCTTTTACCCCTTTTGTTATTCTTTTTGGCAGTCTCATTTAATGTTAATAAAAAGCAAAGTTGCTTATTTTCCAATAAAAGCAGGTAATATCTGTTCGTGTCTTGTGGCTCTCAAACATCTGATGTTTATTCCATGCGGCTCTTAAGTTAAGCCAGTTTGGCCACCCCTGTTCTAGGTGGCTCTTACGCTGATCAGGTTTGCCCACCCCACGTCTAGGCACATATTTCTAACAAGATTAAGGACCCACTCAGCCAATGCCACGGCAATCTCTAAAGGGCAGTATACGCAATAGAAACCACAACTTCATAAAGGAGATTTATCTTATTATCTCCTGCCCACCACCACCACTGTATTGTTAGGACTTCAGGTGAACACTGCAGTCCTTCACGGAGTGACCCCCTTCCAAGCCCTTCCAAGGCCTCCATGGAACTGAATGGCAGCGGTGAGATTTCTTGAATTCATAGCTCAGCCTTGTAATACCATGGCTCAAACCCACCCTCACACCTTGCTTATCAGAGCCATTATGTCAACAATCCCTCCTGGAGCTACCACCCGCCCAGGTGCCCTCGGTGCCAGGGCATCCACCAATATCTTTCCTGGCGGCCGCCAATCGCCTTTAGAAAGTGCCCTGCAGGGCTTCTGAGGGGCTGTGCAGATTAAAAGACAGCCTCTTTTTAAACAGAGGTTCTGCCCAAAATGTTGAAGAGTTACTAACAGTTAGATGTAACCTTGCTCCTTGATATTTTGTGCTTGGCGAAGCCATTGGGTAGTTGTGTTGACCACCCTGCATCAGAATTCCAAAGGTGACCCTGGGCTCAAAATGGTTGGGGCCTCCTGCCTTAAACCACCTGAGAGACCAATGCTGTCTGCTGCCTGTCTGTGACCAGTGTTCCCTCTAAGCTGAGTTAGTGTGAGCTAGCTCACCGTTTTCTAGCCTCCGGCTCACACATTTTGGTCTTCGCTCAGGAAGGATGGCTCCATTAGCAAACTAACTTATGCAGTAGCCAAATCGCTCGCTCACAACTTTAATGCCAGTACCTCACAAAGTAGAATTTTTGCTCACAAGACTCCACGGCTTAGAGGGAGCATTGTCTGTGACCCACAGAGGTTTGTCAAGTTCTGAAAGCAAGACAAAAATAGGGACCACGGTGGAACAAATTTACAAGCAAAGGAAACCCTGGGCTGTGGATTGCTTCTTTCACAAGTAGCAATTTCTGGAAGAAGAATACTTTTGGATTATTCCTTTTGCAGTAGCAGGACATAAAGAAAAGAGAATCCAGTTATATTGTCTCTTGTTTATGTATGAACTTTGTGGTGCATCAGATTTTATTTTTCACATCTATATATGATATGAGTTTATTTTTCACAGCTATATATGTAAAAGAAAGTCCCTTCACCGTAAAATCAACACCCAGGCCAAACTGCTGGACCTAGAAACACCAAATTTGGGGAGAACGCTCCTACCATGGCCTAGGTACCCACTAACAAGGGATTTTTAGAAATTTGACCCCTAAGTGGGTCAAAAGGGGGAAAATGTGCTCCCCCCCATTGATTCCTATGAGGCTGCCTCCTTGCACCCCCCACTCTGATTGGTCAGCTGCAGAGCTCAGCATTCTGAGGTTAAAAAAAAAAAGTTACAGGAGACTGCAGAGAGCTAACGCAGTTGAGGAAATCAGGAATGGCCAACAACCACCTGTGAGGTGTAGTGATGCTGCTGGCCCAGCCTCCCTGATGGCTTCCAACACACTCCCCCTCACCTCCTGCACCTGACAGGCGGTTGTCTTTCAAGTGCAGCAGTGGTTCCAGGGTGCTTAAAGCCACAAGGGGCCCGCCCTAGCAGTAACACCTTAGTGATCCTGCTGGCCCCACCTCCACAGTGGCTTCTAATGCTCCTCCCCTCCCCCTCCTACACTGGACAAGCAGCTGCCTGTCAGGTGAAAGAGAGGAGGTGGAATGCTTACAGCCTCCGGGGAGGTTTGCTCAGCAGGATTGCCTTAGCCCTGCTGCTGGCCCAGCCTCCCAGATGCCTTTAAACATAATCCCCCCCACCCACACCAGACAGGCAGGTGTCTGTCAGGTGTCGGAGCAGGGCCAGGGTACTTTAACGCTACAAGGAGGAGGCAACTTAGGAATGCAGCAAAGACATTTGCACATAGTACTCCTGCGGGGCACTGAGTTACGCAGGCCAAATACCAGCAAGATCACCCTGAGGCACTCAGAACAACACAGTCTCCCTATGTGCAAAACAATCCAGGAACACTAGTAGAAAGGCCATCACTTTCGTGGAAGGTGGCAGGAGCTGACTTAACAGAGGACTGCTTCTCACATGGACAGTTCTACGTCGCCTCCTCCAGAATTACATTTTAGACTTCACAACATCAGTATTATAACTGGATTTATGGAACTTAAATACAGTAGCGAAGCAATATATATATATATATAGTCTGTCAAAATTATTTACTTTCCTAATTTTGGATTTTGTACACAGTGTTTCCTTTCCTTGTCAAGTGCTGAGCCTGGATGCCCAGGCGTTATAGCTTGAGGTGGGGCAGCTGTATTGGTCTGAAGCAGCAGAGCAAACTTCGAGTCCAGTGGCATCTTTAAGGACAACAAAGTTTGATTCATGGTATAAGCTTTCGTGTGCAAGCACACTTCCTCAGTATCTTCCACTGTTTCTGAGGAACTGTGTTTGCCCATGAAAGCTTATACCATGAATAAAACTTTGCTGGCTTTAAAGCTGCCACTGGACTCAGACTTTGTTCAGCCATTATAGCGTCACATAAACCTGCAGGAGAAACAGCAACTGCAGCCCTTTGCCTGTTTGGAATGGGGGCACTGCCAACAGACTGCAGAGACGGCCCGGGGAAATTGGTCTCTAGAGCCCAGTCACTCACCCACTGCAGAGCTTTCTGCAGGCATCAGAGTCCTAGAGCGCTTTCTCCTTGACCTTTAATCTACCGCCACCTACCAAGTATGCAACATTATGATCAAATGGCTCTCTCCCAGCCACAAGGGGGGGGGAAAATCAGGACACAAACACACACACACACACAAACAAGCATTCTAGTCAAGACGTATCTCTCTAAGCCCAACCTATCTGAGCCTGCAGGAACCTCTGGAATTCTGACACAGGGCGGTGGGCCCGATCACAAAATGGCTGCCACAGGAGGTGGGGCAACCACAAATGGTCAGGGAGCAGGGTTATATCTATATATCTAATAGCCAAGGCGCCCCCTGCTTGCGGATATCTAAATCCACACATCGGGGGCACCTAGGGGGCAAAGAGATTTTCCTGCACATTTGGGGCACTCTCCAAATGTGCAGAAAAATCTGAAAAGTTAAAAAAAGTTTTTAAAAAAGTTTAAAAAGGAGGATACTTAAATCCCCCCAAAAGTTAAAAAAGCGTTCCCTGTGCATGTGCAGAGAATGCACTTGGAACGGTGCCTCCGTCATTGCCGCGGGGGGGGGGGAGGCTTGGCACGCCCAGCAGCTGGGAGCCATGCAGGCATCACCACTGGGGCCAGGCAGAGGCAGGGGAGAAGGCTCACCTGCGGCAGCTTCCTCCTCTACGTGGAGCTCCTCCCTCCCGTGAGTATCGTGGGTCCCCACTTCTTATATAACTCTAATAGTACCTCTTCAACATTTCAGTCAGAAGCCCTCTTTAACAGGATGCCTTTTAATCTGCACAGCCGATGACAAGCCCCCCCGGGCAAAATCCCCACCTAGCCCTGCCCCCTTTCTAAAGGCACTTGGAAGTGTGTCAGTGGGCGCTGCGGTGCCCACGGGCACCAAGTTGGGGACCCCAGCTTTAGACCTATTCATGATACATACACACAATTATTAGATCTCAGGCATATGCCCAAGGATACCTGACAATTATCAGCCACTTCCTTAAGCATAGATTTGATTCCTGTGTGTCATGTTTTTAAGGGGTCTGGAAACCCTACCCGCCCCCATCCCCTGCCGGTGGCCAGGGGGGGCCTAGCAACCCTATCCTCTGGAGCCCTGCTCTCTGTGCCCCCCCCCCAAAGAGGTGAGGTGGGTGAAGACTAGACACATGACTTTTCCAGTGGTGGAACCTTGCCCGTGGATTGCCCCCACCCCCTTGAGGGTCACTGAGCCAAGACAGTTTTTTTGTCCCAGCCTTTTAACAAAGGGGTTTTGTGCTTTTAAAATTGTTTGTTTGCAGCTGCTTACAGCATAAGGAACGTTTTATTTTACGTCATTTATATCCAGCCTTTCTCTGTGAAGGGAACCCAACGTGTTCATCGCTTCTCCATTTATCCTTACAACAACCCGGTGAGGTAGGTGAAGCTGAGTTTGCGACTGGCTGAAAGTCATGTGGCAAACGTCTATTTGATGGTGGGGATTTAAACCTGAGCCACCTGGACCCTGATCTGACATTTGAACCTCTCTACACCTCACGCACTAGGGATATCCTTTTTTTGACTGGTGAAAATTTTGTGCTTTTTCCCGGCTAGGTTTTTAATGGCTTGTTTGTTCTTATGTTGCTTTTAATCATTTTTATCATGTTTTGCTTTCTGAGCTTCCTCAAGCAGGTCTCTGGAGAGACAGCACATAGAGTTTCTAGATAAATAGACTTTTGTGAATAGAACTTTGTTGAAGTGGTTAAGTTTGGTGTAGTGTTTAAGAGCGCAAGCTCTAATCTGGGAGAACCGGGTTTGATTCCCCACTCCTGGAGTGCAGCTGCTGGAGTGACCTTGGGTCAGTCACAAGTTCTTTCAAGAGCAGTTCTCTCAAAGCTCTCTCAGCTCTGCCTGCCTTGCAGGGTGCCTGTTGTGGGGAGGGGAAGGGAAAGGAGATTGTAAACTGCTCTGAGACGCCTTCAGCTAGTGAAAAGCAGGGTATCAATCCAATCTCCTCCTCCTCCTTGTCACTGGACTCCCAATTTCATTCTGCTGCTTCAGACAAACATGGCTACCCACCTGAATAGATAAGTA
The DNA here is from genome assembly GCA_029233225.1 of Lepidodactylus listeri. Taxonomy (NCBI): domain Eukaryota; kingdom Metazoa; phylum Chordata; class Lepidosauria; order Squamata; family Gekkonidae; genus Lepidodactylus; species Lepidodactylus listeri. The sequence continues at coordinate 15,177,745 of JARCFY010000018.1, read as the reverse complement.
GATTGTAAAATAGATAAGTAACATTGTCTACTACTGACATCTAAACCCTAACATTTGAAACGGCAATGGATCATTATCATTTCTGTTAGCAAAATGGCCAGGCAACCAAATATGAGATCAGTTAAATCCACCTCCCTGGAGTTTAGGTTTCACCACGGTGAGTGGAAACGATTTTATATACTTCTTCCTTCCACCCCGGCAGTTAATTTCAGACAGGGTTACTCCATCTTCAACACAAACAGACTTGTCAGAAAAATTGTAGAGGACGGGTCATAGGGATGCCAGCCTCCAGGGGGGACTTGGGGATCCTCTGGAATTACAGCTTATCTCCAGGCAACAGAGATTGGTTCCCCTTCAGAAAAGGGATGCTTTGGAGGGTGGACTCTGTGGCACTGTACCCCGCTGAGGCCCCTGTTCTCCCCAAGCGCCGCCTACAAATCTTTAGGAATTTCCCAACCTGGATCTGGCAACCCTGCCCCGCTCCCCTGCTGGTGGCCAAGGGGAAGCCTGGCGACCCTATCCTAAGCAAAGTTACACCCTTCCAGCCTCACTGACTTCACTGGACTTCTAACGTCAGAGGACTGAGGAAAAGTGTAACTGCATCGGATGGCCCCATAGGCCTCTGTCAGTGCCGTCTCAAGCTGAGATATACCCGGCTAAGTCTGTTGAAGTTAGGGTTGCCAACCTCCAGGTGGTGGCTGGTGATCTCCTGCTATTACAGCTGATCTCCGGGCAACAGATAACGGTTCCCCTGGAGAAAATGGCTGCTTGGGAAGGTGGGCTCTAGGGCATCATACCCCACTGAAGTCCCTCCCCCCCAAAAACCCCACCCTCCTCAGGCTCCACCCCCCAGTCTCCAGGTATTTCCCATCCAGGAGTTGTCAAACCTAGCTGAAGTCAATGGGCTTACAAGGGGTGGTGGTGGTGGTGGTAACAAGCTGACATGGTGAGGAGCCCATGGAACCACCTCCCACTTGAAAACATGCAATGCGGGGGGGAAATGCCTTTAGCCTTCCTGTGTTTGCTCAGGTTAAAGGAATTGCCTTCCAGCGATACGTTCTCTCGGCAATTTACATGCTTATGATGCCATAGATGACCTTGTCTACTCCAGCCCCAAGGGGTAATTTTCCTCTGGCTTGTGTGACTGTGGCTATGTTACTCCTGCATGGGTTTTACCACAGGGAGTTCCTGTTAAGTGTAACAACTTAGCCTTTCCAGCTCTTGATGCCATACAAAATGGCTGCCTTGCTAGCCACAGAAAATGAAATCCACTGAAAGGTGCACAGCCATGGAATGGATTTGTTCTGGCCCAAGGATATACAGCCCTGGACAGCCTGATCTCGTCAGACCTCGAAAGCTAAGCAGGGTCAGCCCTGGCTAAGATTTGGATGGGAGACCGTCAAGGAGGTCCAGGGTCATAACGCAGAGGCAGGCGACGTCAAACCACCTCTGAACGACTCTCGGCTCGAAAACCCAGCGGGTTCACTTGAAGTTAGCTGTGACTGGACAGCAGAAGAATAAAAATACAGTTCTCGCTTCTCAAAGGGGCTGTGTGGGGCAGAATCGTATCCCAGCCAAAAACCGGTCCTCAAAGCTGTGGAGAGCAGGCCTTTGTCCCATCAAACGCTAGGCTGGTTTTGCCTATAAAGCACCGCTATGGGCGGCTGGAAGGGACTGCAACTCGTTAAAAGGATTTTATGTCTTTCCCATCAGTCAGTTCTCCGTCCACTTGCCTTAGCCAGAAGCTCCCGTACAGAGTAGCGCACCTGCTCATGTCCCTAACATCTTTCAGCATGCCTCCGTGGGAGCCAGCCTTGATGAAAAGGGGGGATGAATACTGTTTTTATCCAGCTCTCCCTCCAGCAACCTCTAGTAAGAGCGAGAACAGAAATACTCCGCGTTTCTCCTCAGTGGGGACCCAAGGAAGTTGACAACATCATCCATCCCTTCCCCCATTTTTATCCTCACAACCACATTCCTGTGAGGTAGGCTAGGCCAAGGAACAGAAACTGGCCCAAGGCCATCCCAGTGAGCTTCTGTGGCAGAGCGGGCTTCTCAGCCTGGATCTCTCACATTCAAACTACTGTAGAAGAAGAGGAGGTTGGACTTATGCCCTTCACTACCCGAAGGAGTCTCAGAGCGGCTTACAATCTCCTTTCCCTTCCCCTCCCCTCCCCACAACAGACACCCTGTGAGGTAGGTGGGGCTGAGGGAGCTCTCTTGAGAACTGCTCCTGAAAGAACAGCTCTGAAAGAACTTGTGACTGACCCAAGGTCACACCAACAGCTGCATGTAGAGGAGCAGGGAATCAAACCCGGTTCTCCCAGATTAGAGTCTGCATTATGAGTCCTAACCACTGCACCAAACTGGCTCTCTTAAGGAGGCGCGTATGGTTCTCCCCCTCCCCCAATGTAATCTTCACTACAGCCCTGCAAGGCAGGTTAGACTGAGAGCAACTGGCCTCAGGCCATCCAGCAAGCTTCCCTGGACTCCTCCTTCCTAGTCTGCAATTACACCATACTAGTGGTCAGTGGGTTGCCAGCCACCAGGAGAGGCCTGGAGATCTCACAGAATTACAACTCCAGACTGCAGAAACCTGTTCCTCTGTAGGAAATGGCTGCTTTGGAGGGTGGACTCTGTGGCTTTATGCCCTGCTGTGGTCCCTCCCCGTGAAGGGCTGCCAGGTCCCCCTTGGCCACCAGTGGGGGATGGGTAGGTAGGGTTGCCAGCTCCAGGCTGGGAAACTCCTGGAGATTTGGGGATGGAGCCTGAGGAGGACAGGGGCCTCAGTGGGGGACAATGGGGTCCCCCTCCAAAGCATCCATTTTCTCCAAGAGGAACTGATCTCTGCAGTCCGGAGCAACGCTCCCTCTAAGCTGTGGAGTCCTGTGAGCAAAAATTCTACCTTGTGAGCTACTGGCATTAAAGTTGTGAGGGAGCGATTTGGCCACTGAATTAGCTTGCTCTGGAGCCATCCTTCCCGAGCGACGACAAAAATGTGTGAGCCAGAGGCTAAAAAACTGTGAGCTAGCTCACGCTAACTCAGCTTAGAGGGAACACTGGTCTGGAGGTGAGCTGTTATTCTAGGGGATCCCCATAAGAGGCAAGTGTCCCTGCACCCCAAGGTCCACCAACAAATCCCTACGTATTTCCCAATACAGTGTTGACAACCCGAGACCCACAGTATGCACTGAAACCTTTATTTCCCTTCCATTAAAAAAAAAACAAATCTGGGGGAGAAAAGCCTCCATGCGCCTTGAAAGCCAGCACCCTGCACTTTAAGAATGAACTGAGCCACACGGAGTTTCACTCCAGAGGGAACACCCCTTCTTCTTCCGTTCCTGGCACAGTTTGCTCACCGAGGCCTCTGCAGCAACCATAAACAGCTCCGCATTTCCACACACTGCAGTCTCTCCGCATCAAGGCCCGCTCTCAGCAACACCCCCACCGACACCTCCTCCCTTTCCCCCAAGGCGATGCAGGAAATGTTTCAAGATAGCAAAAGTCTGGATTCGGGGAGAGGGAATGTCTCCCCGCCGCCCTAGTTTTATACAGAACAGGCCCTTATTCAGTTTGGAATTCCTTCCTCTTGGCTCCCTTGCTGGCAGAATATAGCATGCCTTGCTTTGTAGCAGGAATTTCCTGTAGCCAGAAGACCTCTCTCTCTCTCTCTCTCTCTCACACACACACACACACACACACAGAGCCTGGATCCTGCTCAAACACGTGCTGCGTCCCCGCCTCCTGGATTTGCACATGTCACTGCAGCACAGACAGGGAGTGAAGAAGTTGTTGTGGCTAAAAATGGAACACACCTCACATGGACGGCGCATGTGACCCAGAGGGGAGGCTGTGAGAAACAAAACGGCCCTTCTCAGATGGATAGGGCCTTTGCAAACACAAGGGAGGCAAAAATAATAACTCACATGGAAAGGCGAGCCAGGACAAGAAAGAAGGCAGGTCACCGGCGGGTGGCTGGCAAGGCCACCCCCTGTGCAGGGGCACTGGCACCAACTTCACCTGCCGGCCAGGGGAGGCCCTGCTGGCCTTTGCTCCCCCCCCCCCCAAGGCAAGCGGCCTGTGGAGAGAAAACGTGACACAGAAAAACAAGAAACACCCCCTCCGTCCGACTGCCCCTTGGAGCAGGCGGTCCGGCTGGTATCATTTCAGCTCAGGCCGGTTTTGTGGGGGGTGCCCTGTCGCCGTGACCCTGAAATGTGGGGCACTGTGTCTCCCTGGGTGAGGACTCTTGAACGGGGGCGGGGAGGGGTGAAGCTCTTTGGCTTATGTAACAAAACCTGGGAGGAGGAGGAGGAGGAGTGAGCTAGTAAACAAAAGGTTCTTTAAAAAAATAGTTCGCCACCATTTGAGACGCGAGACACGTGCGGTCTTAAAATAAGTTGGGTGATTCGGACAAGCCCACGGCCTCCTACACCCCTGGGAGTGAGCGGAGCCCGAGGAATGAATGAAGCTGTCAAGCAAGGGAGGGAATGCCGCCGTTCCACCTGCCCTCTTGTTGTTTTCCACTGCTAGGGGGGTGGGTGGGGAAGAGTCACCACTCTTGAACCGAGAGTGTCCTGACCTACAGTCTGTGGCCTGCTTCTGGGTTGCAGCCTGCAGATGGGGACCCACTGCACAAGGAAGGAGATGCCTAAGAGATGTGGAGATGTGTGTGGAAAACACGGCTGGGGGGGGGGGCACATTGAAGCCGCCCTGGAATGAGCTGAGCCCAGTGGCTTTCTTTGTTGGCAGCACTGTTTGGTGTGGTGGTTAAGTGCGCGGACTCTAATCTGGGAGAACCGGGTTTGATTCCCCACTCCTCCACTTGCAGCTGCTGGGTGACCTCGGGCAAGCCATAGTTCTGTCAGAGCTGTCCTTGAAAGGGAAGTTTCTGTCAGCGCTCCCTCAGCCCCGCCTACCTCACAGGGTGTCTGTTTTGGGGAGGGGATGGAGTTTGTGAGCCGCTCTGAGACTCCAGTGTGAAGGGCGGGGTATAAATCCAGTCTCTTCTTCTTCCCTGCAGGGGCCGCTTGGCCCTGACCTGGGCCGTCACAACCATGGCAACAAGTGCAAATTTGCTTTTTGTGGTTAAGCCTGTACCTGTTGCCGTGCAGCCTGTGGGTCAAGTCCAAGGTCAGTGGACCCTGTGATGCTGCCAACGCAGCTAAGGCCGCTTGGCTGAGCTTGCCCCTGGGCTGTTCGTGACCCCCCGGGGTATCACCCACTTAGTCAGAAGTGGGAGGATGCAGGCCACACAGGTAGCGAGCCTTATTCACGACAACCTTGCACGGTAGGACAGTACAATTAAGCTCACGTTGCAGATAGGAAAGGGGGAGGCTGAAAGAACAGCGCTTCCCCCAACCCTATTTGTGGTGAAAGAGCTGACATGGAAACAGGGATTGTCCGACTTACGGCTCACGCTTTTCACCCTCTGCTTGACACCAGCGCTTGCCTCCCAAGGGGAAAACACTGGGAGGAATAAACGTTTGCTTACCTCCAGCCCACTAGGGCAGAAAGGCCAGGGCCCACCCCCTCGGGCTACAGCCCAGATCCTTGTGGGGTGTGATGGATGGGCAGGTGACCTCAGATACCCCAGGATCACTAGGTGTGAGAATAGTTTCGTTGCCATGGCCATGCATGGTCTAGGGTTGCCAAATGATCAGGAAAAGCCCACCTTAGTCGGCTCTTATGCTTTTAATAGCTGACTGATGTGAAGAGACCAGCCAGTGGAGCTTGATGTTTCTCTCCATGCCACGCAATGCTTTGAGAAATATCTGCAAACCAAGTTGCTTTTAAAGGCACAGCAGCAGGGGCCGGTGGAAACATTGGCAACCATCCCTCATCAACACCACCACCACCAGTGGAGAGCCAGTTTGGTGTAGTGGTTAAGTGTGCGGACTCTAATCTGGGAGAACCGCGTTTGATTCCCCACTCCTCCACTTGCACCTGGCTGGATGACCTCGGGCAAGCCATAGCTCTGTACCAGCTGTTCTCTCAAGGACAGCTTGGGAAAGAGCTCTCTCAGCCCCACCCACCTCACAGGGTGTCTGTTGTGGGGAGGGGAAGGGAAAAGGAGTTTGTAAGCCGCTCTGAGACTCCAAGTGAGTGAAGGGCGGGGTATAAATCCAATCTCTTCTCTTCTTCTTCTCTTCTTCACCATCATGGAATAGGACTCTTCTAGCGGTCCGTGCCCGCCTGTTCCAGAACTAATTGCTTCCCCGCTTTGAAACGTCTGCCAGATCAGTCCCTGCCAGCTGACATGCCCGTGGGCCGGGAAACCACCGGTTGTGTGGCACAAAGTGCGCCTCGGCACTGCCCTCCATGTGCAGCTGCCCCAGTAAAAGCCGCGGGCTGTGGCATGAATCCGACAGTCTGAAGCCAACAGGCCAAGTGCCCCGGGGGAAACTGTGTAGGAAATAAATTTCTGTTTAGTCAAAAGAAACAACCGCTCCGCAATGAAATGGCTGGAATGTGGAACTGCACCTTAAGGCCAGCAGCTGCTAGATTCGGGGGCACAGCCAACAGAGCCCAAGCCAGCCCACGACACTCTCCTCTCTCCGAAACTTCTGCAGAGCACCCCCTCCGAATCCGGGCCAAGCTGGTGGTCTACAGCGCAGGCACCTCCTCGAGGGGTGTTTTGTATTCTGCAGCAGTTCCCTGCCTGCCTGCGGCTCCTTCTACAAAACAACCTGACTGCACCAAAAAGCAAGGGGGGGGGGGGAAGAAGATGCCTTGGCTTCCTCCAGGAAGAAGGGTCATAAATCTCGGGGCGGAGATGCTGCAGAGCTGGGCAGAGGCTTCTTCCTCTTTCTGTCTTTAAAGGAACGCCATTTTTGGTTTAAACAGCTTGTCGTATACGGCAGACCACCCCAGTTTAACTGCTGTGAGCACTTTCAAGTCACAGCTGCCTTACGGCGACCCGGTAGGGTTTTCAAGGCGTGAAACGCTCAGAGTTGGTTTGCCACTGCCTGCCTCTGCGTCACGACCCTGGTATTCCTGGGAGGTCTCCCGTCCAACTACTGACCAGGGCCGACCCTGCTTGGCTTCCAAGATCTGACGAGATCAGGCTGGCCTGGGCCATCCAGGTCAGGGATGTGCTGAGAGTACCACATCCCATTTCCATCCCAGAGCTTTATGGAGCCCCCACACATACCCCCATCTTGGCTCCAAAGCCCTGCTTTGTAGAAGAGTCACAGAACACAAGTTGCACACCAGGGAAGCCGGGTTGCTTTCCTCCAGGCAGTGGTTGGAGACCTCATAAGAACATAAGAGAAGCCAATGTTGGATCTGGCCAAAGGCCCATCTAGTTCAACAGTCACACAGTGGCCAAAACCCCCAGGCGCCCTCTGGAGGTCCCCCAGCAGGGCCAGAACTCCAGAAGCCCTCCCACTGTTGCCCCCCTCCAAGCACCAAGAAGACAGAGCATCACTGCCCCAGACCGAGAGTTCCATCTCTACCTTGTGGCTATCTGAAGAAGTGTGTTGGTCTTCAAGGTCCAACTGGACTCCAGCTTTGTTCTGCTGCTTCAGGCCAACACGGCTGCCCCGCCTGAATCTATCTTATGGCTAATAGGCACTGGCAGACCATACGTTGATCCAGTCCCCTCTTGAAGCGGTCCATGCTGGTACCCTGCTATCACAATTGGATCTCCATGTATTTTATTTTTATTTATTTACATATTCGATTTCTAGGCCGCTCTCCCCGTGGTAGCAGGCCCAGAGCGGCTTACAGACGTGGACAAGCCAAGATTCATAATTACATTAAAAATCAAAACAATTAAAACATTATAAGACATTGATAAACGAGACAGTACAATTTAAATAAAGTGCTCAGTAGAATCAGATGGCGTGCCATATCCCCAATAGCCAGATGGTAATGTCTGAGGCCAATTAACAGTGGTCTTAAGATAAAGGGAGAGGGGGAAGGCAGAAGAGCGGGACAGCGGTGGCCCCTATTTGAAGGCCTGGTGGAAGAGCTCTGTCTTGCAGGCCCTCTGGAACTGCATCAGGTCCTGCAGGGCCCTGATCTCCTCCAGGAGCTCATTCCACCGAAAAGGCCCTCCCCCTAGAGGCAGCGAGCCTGGCTTCTCTGGGGCCTGGTATAACCAGGCGGTGTTGGGCCCCAGACTGTAGTGCTCTCTGGGGTACATGCAGGGAAAGGCGGTCCCGCAGGTAGGTTGGACCCAGGCCATTTAGGCAACACGGACCCAGGTAACATGGTGCCCACGGAGACTACACTGGGGACCCCTGCACCAGAACATCAGATAACCCTCAAGACCTCTTTCCCACTTGAATTCTCCGGGGGCACATTTCCCTCTTGGCACCCTCTTGCCCCAGAGAAGAACCACACTTAAGAACAGGGTTGTAAGCTTTTCAACTAGTCCCTCTAGCTGTTCCTTTGATACCAAGTGTGATCTGCAGGAAATGCCCGATGACCTTATTTACCTTTGCCTCCTAATTCCACAGATTAAGCCTGTATTGAAGGAGCAGGACACATTTCTCCTGGCCAGCTGGAAGCCTTAAGTATCTGAAGGGCTGGCACACAGAAGATAGAAGGATTTGTTCTCCCTTGCCACTGAGAGCAGGGTAAATGGATAGAAATTTCATGGAAGTAGATTTCGGCTAAACATTAGGGGCCTTTTCTCACTAGCTTTCCCCCGCGGTTTACACCGAAGCTAGCACCGGAGCTTCTGGTCAGTTTCCCACCATTTGCTCCGTGCTCACAATTTCCTCCAGAGTATCACTGCACTGCTCCGGAGCTTCCCCGGAGCAAGAAAATCCTGCTGGAACAGGATTTTCTTGCTCCAGGGAAGCTCCGGAGCAGTGCAGTGATACTCTGGAGGAAATTGTGAGCACGGAGCAAATGGTGGGAAACTGACCAGAAGCTCCGGTGCTAGCTTCGGTGTAAACCGCGGGGGAAAGCTAGTGAGAAAACGCCCTAGGAGAAACCACCGAATGGTGGAGCGGACAGGTTTGAGAAGTGGTGGACTCTCCTTCACTGGTAGCCTGCAAGCAGAGGCTTGCACATTCCGGCATTGGACAGGAGGGGCTGGACTGGATGACCTCCCAGACCCCTTCCCGTTGATTTTCTCCCAGGTGAGTTGCGAGGCCAGGAAGAAGGAAGAGGAAATCTGGAGAGGTGAAGTGGGATGGTGATAAAGGGCAAGTGAATCAGTCAAGTTTAGAAGACAGCTACCCTGCTCTGGGGTGGGGGTTAACTTTTTGGGAAACATAGGATCACAGAGTTGGAAGGGGCTATTCAGGCCATCTAGTCCAACCCCTGGCTCAGTGCAGGATCAGGCTAGAGCAGGGGTGGGCAAACTGTGGCTCGGGAGCCGCATGCGGCTCTTTCACATATATTATGTGGCTCCCGGCAGGGTGGCTGGGGAAGCTAAATATTGTTAGCAAACAAATACCATTGGACAAATTAATATCATTATCAATATCTGCTTTTACGCCTTTTGTTATTATTTTTGGCAGTCTCATTTAATGTTAATAAAAAGCAAATCTGCTTATTTTCTAATAAAAGCAGGTAATATTTGTTCATGTCTTGTGGCTCTCAAACATCTGATGTTTATTCTATGCGGCTCTTACCTTAAGCAAGTTTGGCCACCCTTGTTCTAGGTGGCTCTTACGCTGAGCAAGTTTACCCACCCCTGGGCTAGAGCATCCCTGACCACTGGGGGTGTGTCTCTGTGACCGGGTGTGTGTGTGTGTGTGAGAGAGAGAGAGAGAGAGAGAGAGAGATTGAGTTCCTCTCTCCCCGACCTGAACTGGCACTGAACCTTCCACAGGGCATCTAGGAAGGACACGTGGGTGACACAAGGCCTTTGCAACGTGGGAATCGCCACTAAGTCTGGATCCCATCAGGCTCTGCAGGGCTAGAGCTCTGCTTGGGAGTCCAGGAAGGGAGTCCTGGCTTCTCTGGAGAGGTCTTTCCGCCGCCAGGGGACCGCCGCTGCCGCGCGCCTCTATTTGGCGCAGGGCCGTAGGCCAGCTGTTGCAAACGGTCCCGACCTGGGGGTCGAATTTCCTTTCCCCCTCCGCCTTCCAAAAGCCGGAGCCGGGCTGGGGGGGGGGGGGGGTGTCTCTCTGTGTGTGTATGTCTGTGTCGGGCGGCCTCCCCGGCCTTGGCGCCGCCTGCACTGCCCCAGCTCCAAGCGCGCCGGGCTTATGTAAGCGCCTGCAGGCGGGCGGCGAGCGCCGAGAAAGGCGGCTCTCGCACGCGGCTCGGCCGGCTGCTGCGGTTGCAGGACTCGGCCGGGCAGCTAGCTGGCTGGCTCACGAGGAGCGGCCATGAGCCGGCGCGCAGAAATGGGTCTGCGGGGGTGGAGATCTCCCCCCCTTTCCTCCCGCACCGCCGGGCGCTTCCCCGGCTCTTTCGGAGCCAAAGCCGCGGCAAGGAGCCTCCCCGCATCCACCCACACCTGCGCCGCCCCCGCGCTTCCCTCCCCTCCCGGGCGCAGAGCGAAAAAAGTCGGCTCGGGCTTGGCAAAGCTGCCCGGGCGGAAAACAAGTCGCTTCTGGCCCTCTCCCGCCCTGGCCGGGCTGCGTGCAAAACACTCCCCTCCTCCCACCCCCGCCTGGGTGTCCTTCCTTGCAACTGCAGCCTCGTAGCGGGTCTCCTTGGCGCGCAGGGAGGGGAAGAGCGCCTCGCCCGCAAAGCAGCCCACTCTCCGCGGCCGTGCCGGGAATGGGGCGGCTGCAGCGCTTCCTCCTCTCACTCCCCCCAGGGCGGCTGAGGGGACGGGATGGCGCGCCCGAGACGCGGCGGAGCTCGCTGGCCTCGCCCGAAGGTGGAGCGGCTGCAGAGCGGGAGGGGCCGCGGGGGGGGGGGGAGAGGGAGAGCGGCTCTGTGGGTTTGGAGGACTGCAATGCAGATTTCTCTGTCTCTCACTCTCTTTTTTTGGCTGGGATTTGGCCACTGCATTGCAGGAAGTACATTCTTGCTTTAATTTGGGGCAGGAGCGGATGACGGAAAAGAAAAGTTTGGCGCTGGTTGGAAGCGGCGCGTTGCAGAAAGAGGGTGATCCCCACCCCAGCCACCCCTCCCCCGCTGGCGTTTGCTGCATTGCAGAAATTAACTTTTATTGGTGGTCTCTCTCTCTCTCTCTCTCTCTCTCTCTCTCTCACACACACACACACACACACACGCAGGAAAGACGTTTTTTTGTTGTAAACAGGCGTTGTGTTGCTGAAAAGGAGATATTGGCAGGATGTTAAACACACAAGTAGGCTGTGCTGAAAAGGAGATATTGGTCGTCTTTGACAGTATGTTGTGCACACAAACACACTCTGCATTTAGGCATCACATTGTATCGAGAACTGCAACTGTGATTCTGGTGCCACATAGTTAGAGAGCCAGTTTGGTGTAGTGGTCAGGAGTGCGGACTCTAATCTGGGAGAACCGGGTTTGATGCCCCCACTCCTCCACGTGCAGCTGCTGGTGTGACCTTGGGTCAGTCACAAGTTCTCTCAGAGCTGTTCTCTCAAGGATAGTTCTCGCAGAGCTATCTCAGCCCCACCTACCTCACAGGGTGTCTGTTGTGGGGAGGGGAGGGGAGTGGGAGGGAAAGGAGATTGTAAACTGCTCTGAAACTCCTTCGGGTAGTGAAGGGTGGGGTATAAATCCAATCTCCTCCTCCTCCTCCTCCTCCTTCAAAAAACTGGCTTCTTTGGGGACACCACCCCAGGGATGTTGGGAAGAAAATTAGGGATGCCATCCTCCAGGTGGGACCTGGGGATCCCCTGGAATTACAGCTCATCTGAAGGCTACAGAGATCAGTTCCCCTAGCCAAAATGGATGCTCTGGAAGGTGGGCTCTGTGACATTGTACCCCCTGGAGGTCCCTGCCCTCCCCAGACTCCATCCCCAAATCTCTAGGGGTTTCCCAACCTGGATGTAGCAACCCTACCCCCCTCACTCCCTGCTGGTAGCTGGTGATCCGCCGGAGGAGCCATGTGTGACTCTTTGATATGTCCCCTGTGGCTCTTCTGAGCACCGATCCCCGTGGCACCCACCCTACCCCATGCTCCTGGAAACTGGGCAGTTGCTTTAGAAGCTGGGATAATGTCATCATTATGATGGGCCCAAGATACAACTCACACATTTATTTTCAAAACTGCTTTAGGCATGCTGGCATAGCTTTTTAGCTTTGCATAATTAAATATTCTGCAATTCATGAGAGGGCGCTGAAGTTCACCGTTAGAAATGCGATTCAGTCACCTCTCTGGTTTCTGAGAGATTCGCCATTTGGGGCTAAAAATGGGTTTCTGATGTTTAATGAGAGCAGAGCTTTTCAGAACGCTGAATTCGGCAGCCCAGTATCACATGCTGTGATTTTCCTGCATTTTCTTGGTATTGCAGTAAACTCAAAAGCCCGGACATACGGGCACCCCTGGACCTAAGCCCACAGAGATCACAAGGTTCCTTAAAATGATCACAGGCCCATTCAAAAGCTAGCACAGAAATCCCTCAGAGATATAGAAAGTGTTGAAGGAAGGGTTCCAGGATCTTACAAGTTTGGTATTCTTCTCTTACCACATGAGCCCATCAGATTTCCAGCGGATAATACTAAGTTGGCTTTGAAACAGTGGAAGCATTATTAACGCCTACAAGTCTTTGACTTCATCCACACAGGGCAGCTTATTGCTCAGTTTACCTGCATCAGCCCCCCCCCCCCCCCCCGGTTGCCATTTCCCTGCTGTGCCACTGGATACTGATTTTTTTAAATCACAGAAAAAATCCTCTGAGAGCACAGGGAAATGGCTGCTGATAGGGGAAGAACCTTCATAAATGTACCCCTTCATGTCCAGACAGCATGCATACTTTTTTGGACTGTGACCTTTATGGAAAGATACTACCACGCCAGGTTTGGGAAAGATTGAGGCAAAAGCAGGGGGAAATCTGGAAAGCGGGCAAACACTGCTCCAGTTTGGAAGCCAAGACCGAGCGAAAGAGCTTCAAGCTTTTATTGTGTGGAGAAATTAGTGACGTTTTTGCACTCTCCAGGTGGAGGAACTGAGGCTGAAAACTAATGCCCTGCTAAATGCTGTTTGCAGAGGTGGCATTTGAACCCAGCTCCTAAGCAGAGCCAAGTTCCGTGCTCTGTCCAAGACAGAAAGGCTCCGGAGGCGAGACGGGAAGTTGGCAGGAGCTCTGGAGGCGTGTGAACGGAAAAGAGGGTTTATGAGTGGGTGGGTGGGCAGGTGTGTTCCTCATCAGGCTATCATGCGCAGGATGTCCTGGGGCAGTGACTCAGGAGGATTGCATGAGGAACCGTCAGAGGAACGGGGGGGAGATTTTTAAAAAGGGTTCTTTATAAAATAAAAAAGATTGACTGGTCGCTTGACCGTACTAATAAACTTGACTTGACTTGAAAATAAAAAGGATTGCCTTCCAAAAGAAAACTTTGGAATGGGGTTCTCTTAGTGCAGGGGTGGCCAAACTTGCTTAACGTAAGAGCCGCATAGAATAAACATCAGATGTTTGAGAGCCACAAGACATGAACAAATATTACCTGATTTTATTGGAAAATAAGCAAATTTGCTTTTTATTAACATTAAATGGGACTGCCAAAAATAATAACAAAAGGGGTAAAAGCAGATATTGATAATGATATTAATTTGTCCAATGATATTTGTTTGCTAATGATATTTAGCTTCCCCAGCCACCGTGCCGGGAGCCACATAATATATGTGAAAGAGCCGCATGCGGCTCCCAAGCCACAGTTTGCCCACCCCTGTCTTAGTGTAATTAAAAAGCATTAAAGCTAATCCCCCCCCCACTTTATGAGAATGCATTTTTTAATTTATTTAGCCTGACTTGGATGGCCCAAGCTAGCCCGATTTGGCTGGATCTCTGAGGCTGCTTGAACGGAGACCACCAAAGGAAATCCAGGGTTCCTTTGCAGAGGCAAGCAAGGGCAAGCCGCTTCTGCCCACCTCTCGCTTTGAATACCCTATGGAGTTGCCAAAAGTAAGCTGTGACCAGTGTTCCCTCTAAGCTGAGTCAGTGTGAGCTAGCTCACAGTTTTCTAGCCCCCGGCTCACACATTTTTGTCAGCTCAGGAAGGATGTCTCCAGAGCCAACTAATTTTTGCAGCAACCAAGTCGCTCGCTCACAGCTTTAAGGCCAGTCGCTCACAAAGTAGAATTTTTGCTCACAAGACTCCACAGCTTAGAGGGAGCATTGGCTGTGACCTGATGATACTTTCCACCGTCCCCCCTTATTTATTGACTTCAGACACTTTGCCTGCCCCTTCTCCAAACTTGCTTGAGGCAGCTCACAGTAAAAACACCCCTCACCCATATGAGGGTGATATGGTTGCGCCTTCTGTCACCCTGATGGTCGCCAGGGTTGTTTCGGCTGATCCGGCTGGTTCGGTGGGTGTCCCTCCCTCCCCCACTGCTCCCCATGCCTAAAACAGTTTTCAAAATTCATTTTTAAAACAGGTTGCAGAATTCAGCTTATTACGGTGCAGAATTTTGACTTATTTCGCACAGAATGCCTTTGTGATACAGCAGTCTATATTGCCTGCGTATGCCAGTATCAGGATAATACGGGAGCACATCCAGCCCGCCCTAAAACTGGCTCCAGTGAGAGCCAGTTTGGTGTAGTGGTTAAGTGCGCGGACTCTAATCTGGAAGAACCGGGTTTGATTCCTCACTCCTCCACTTGCACCTGGCTGGATGACCTTGGGCAAGCCATTGCTCTGTACCAGCTGTTCTCTCAAGGACAGCTTGGGAAAGAGCTCTCTCAGCCCCGCCCACCTCACAGGGTGTCTGTTGTGGGGAGGGGAAGGGAAAGGAGTTTGTAAGCCGCTCTGAGACTCCCAAGTGAGTGAAGGGCGGGGTATAAATCCAATCTCTTCTTCCTCTTCTTCTAAAAGCACTGCACTGGCTGCCTATAGGATACCGGATTTGGTTCAAGGTGCTGGTCCTTACCTATAAAGCCCTATATGGCCAGGGACCTAGTTACCTAAGGGACCGCCTCTTCCTGTATGTACCCCAGCGAGCGCTTTGATCAGGCTCCCAGAACCGCCTGGTTCTTCCAAGGCCCAAGGAGGCCCAACTGGCAGCAACAAGGGCCAGGGCCTTTTTGGTAGCAGCCCCACACTGGTGGAACGAGCTCCCGGATGACACCAGGGCCCTGCGGGATCTTTCACAGTTCCGCAGGGCCTGCAAGACGGAGCTCTTCCGCCAGGCCTTCGAGGAGGGACCGCCTCGACTTTATAGCCTTGGCCCAATCACTGAAGTCCGCCAAGGGCCGTCGGCACCAAGTGAGAACTGAAGAGTGCTCGGTGACGCCGCTTGGATGGGAGAGATGAAGTGCCATCTTGGGTTGTAGTCTTAAAAGTTTATACTGGATGTTTTAATGTGGTTTTTATAGAATTTTATTGTATTAGGCAGCATGTTGGCAGCTGCTCTGAGCCTGCCGCAAAGCGGGGAGGGCAGGATAAAAATCCAATAAATAAATAAATAAATAATAGGTCTTTTGTGGTTTGTATTGATTTAAGCCTTCTTTGGAAATAGCTGGAGGGGGAGATTTTATTTAATAATATTAATAATTTCTATAAATGTTTACACCTCACCTTTCCCTTGCGGCTCATGGCAGCTTCCAATTAAAAAAGAAAAGAAAAGCCCCACAGATACAAAATACAATAAATTCCTATTAACCCTTCAGACCACCACAAGAAATTGCCTACAGCTTAAACCCTATTTTAAACCCTTGCAACTGAAGCAGTTTACAGGGTGTCCGAAAAAGTCTGGCTTCCATGGAAGGGAATTCTGAAGTTGTTGGGCTAGCCACTGAAACTGCCCCTCTGAGCAGGGGATCATAACTCTTATTGCTTGTATAATTGGTATCATACTTCCTAGGAGCTTAGAGGAATATATTTTTCACATTTCACCTTCAAAACAACAACGTATGGTAGGTTAGACTTAAGAAAACAAGTGACTGGCCTGAAGTCACCCAGTGGGCTTCTTGGCTGAGTCAGAATTTGAATCCAGGTCCCCACTAGACCAAGTCCGACACTCTGTTCACTATACCACACTGGATTTTAAAGCCTTCTTACCAATGCTCCTTCTAAGCTGTGGAGTCTTGTGAGCAAAAATTCTGCTTTGTGAGCTATGGCATTTGGCTTCTGCATAAATCAGTTTGCTCTGGAGCAATGCTCCCTCTAAGCTGTGGAGTCTTGTGAGCAAAAATTCTACTTTGTGAGCTATGGGCATTAAAGTTGTGAGTGAGAGATTTGGCTACTGCATAAATCAGTTTGCTCTGGAGCCATACTCCCTCTAAGCTGTGGAGTCTTGTGAGCAAAAATTCTACTTTGGCAGCAACTGGCATTAAAGTTGTGAGCGAGCGATTTGGCTACTGCATACATTAGTCTGCTCTGGAGCCATCCTGCCTGAGCTAAGACAAAAATGTGTGAGCCGGAGGCTAAAAAACTGAGCTAGCTCACACTAATTCAGCTTAGAGGGAACACTGCTCTGGAGCCATCCTTCCTGAGCTAAGACAAAAATGTGTGAGCCGGAGGCTAAAAAACTGTGAGCTAGCTCACACTAACTCAGCTTGGAGGGAACACTTCTTCTTACATTAAAAGCCATTACTCTGAGCTGTGTATGGAAGACATTGAGATGCTAGTTCAGTGTCTTCCCAATGACCCTTTAGTATTGTGGGTTCCCGAGTTATTCGAAGAGCCTCCTCTCGCGCTCATGGTTTTCTTACGTGTGCATTTGAAAAGTCAGATGTTTTGCTGCCTTCTACCAGCCCAGGACACAAGTCTTTACACTTGTCAACACATGAGAATGCCCTTGTTTTCGACTTGGCCGAGAATGGTTTCAGCCTGCCAGCGAAAAACACATTCCTCTGCAAACAGTTCTCTCCTTGCAATGGCTATTTAGGGATCCCAAATGCCTGCACGTGAATTGCATGTTCTGGATTGGGACATACGATCTCCCAGGTGTGCTGTGTGCCATTCCACCAACTGGGAGTACCACATTCCATTCAACGCCACGACATCGGCACAGTGCAGGCGCTCCCTTTCAAATATCCCCTCTGCACACCGCAGTTTCCTCCGGCTCCTTCCCCGGGTGCAAGGGAGGATCTGGAACCCATCAGAGCACACCTCTTCCTCCGCATGAGTGCCGTGTGCAAGCAGAAGGCGGGTAAACTGCTCGGGGGTGATGGGAGCGGGAGAGCCGGTTGTTCCAGAGTCAGCCGTGACCTTCCCTCGCCAAGGCCACCCCAGGGCACTTTTGGATCTGGCTTCACCTGCTGGACTGCTTGTCGCTCGTGCCCAGATTGTGTGTCACTGGGGCTGGTGGAAAAGTCTGCTGTTTCTCACTTCCACAATGCCGGCAACTGCAGTCTTCCGTGTGCACAAACCTTCCTACGCATGTATCTGCAGACATGTGCACGCACACAAAACCTTACACCCAGAATTAAACTTTTGTCAGTCTTAAAGGTGCTACTGGATTCAAACCTTGTTCTGTTGCTTCAGACCAACACACTTGGATCTATTTTCCTCTGCTTGGAAGAAGAGACAATTTCCTTTCACGCATCCAATCTTTTCAGTCTCTCATCCTCGCTCCTCTTCCCCCTTCCATCCTTTATTCCATTTTATTCAGTCATAAAATGGACCCAAATCAGGATTATCTACCCATCAGTCCCCAAAGAACCCACACTAGATATCCTACCTGTACAGTGAGCATGCCCCCTTCTCCCACAACGGTCCGCTTCGTTTGGATATGAGAGGACGAGGGACATGCGCTGTCTTTGCAATACCAGTATGAGAATGTAGTGCTTAGATTGCCAGAGTTTGAGACCCCCACTGTGCTCTGGCAGCTTAATGGAAGAACCTTGGGCCAGTCACATACTCTCAGCCTAACCTACCTCACAGGATTGTTGTGAGGATAAAATGGAGGGAAGGAGAATGACGGAGGCTGTGTTGGGTTCCCATTGGGGAGAAAGGCGGGGTATAAATGAAGTAAGTAATAAATAGTTGCTTTGTTTATAGAGGGACAAGCACCGCATAAATGGAGGCAGACAGACGCTCCCACAGCAGGTAGCAAATACCCAGCGATACTTGAATACTTCGCAAAGCCCTGATGAAGCTGAGCCTCTCTCTCTCTCTCTCTCTCTCTGTATTTCACACACACACACACACACACACTCTCCTCTGCAGGGCTCTAGTCACAGACCCACCCTGGAGGTGGACTGTCGACTCAGCAGCCACCTGCAGTCATTATGGGGCATTAACATTCTTTGGTCTTGGTCCGTGGCCACTCATTCAGAATTATCCAGCCAGTCATATTCAAAATAACTAGTTCATCTGGTCAGTTTGGCCATTATAATTCCCAGCTTGCAAATGAGGAACTCCCGGTGAGGCTGAGAACTATTTGCCCACATGGCCGTCAGAGGAGATGGCCAGAGAAGGGTTTGAAACTAGGCCCCCGTTTGGGGGGATGGGGACGGACCATGGTGTGGTCCCTGTGGAGGAAAAAACCTTTGTGCATGCGCAATGAACTCCTCCATAGAGCTATGCATGATTTACCCCATTACTGATGGTAACCATTCCCCCCCCCCCATGTATAGCGTTGCCAGCTCTGCGTTGGGAAGTACCTGGAGATTTGAAGAAGAAGAAGAGATTGGATTTATACCCCGCCCTCCACTCCCCAAGGGAGTCTCAGAGCGGCTTACAAACTCCTTTCCCTTCCCCTCTCCACAACAGACACCCTGTGAGGTAGGTGGGGCTGAGAGAGCTCTTTCCCAAGCTGTCCTTGAGAGAACAGCTGGTACAGAGCTATGGCTTGCGCAAGGTCATCCAGCCAGATGCAAGTGGAGGAGTGAGGAATCAACCCCGGTTCTCCCAGATTAGAGTCCGCGCACTTAACCACTACACCAAACTGGCTTTGAGGGGTGGAGCCTGCTGTGGTTGGGGTTTGCGGAGATGAGGAACCTCAGTGGGGTGCAACACCATAGAGTCCACCCTCCAAAGCAGCCATTTTCTGCAGGGGAACTGATCTTGGGTCATCTGGAAATCAGTTGTAATAGTGGGGGACCTCCAGGTGCTGCATGGAGGTTGGCAACCATATACAGGTAGGAAGCTTCTGTGCATCCAATACAGCAGATTCACCAATGGCAACTGGTCTTTGTGCACGAATTGTGTCTGCTGGCTTGGACACGCCTTCAGAGCCAATTGTATCCTTCCATCACCTGGTTGCATCCACATATGCTCGCTCACACAATCTCTGTATAGTCCAGGGGTCCCCAACACAGTGCCTGGGAGCTCGCTGACACTTTTCCGGGCGCCTGATGAGTGTTTTTGGGAAGTGGGTGGGGCCAGGTAGGGCTTTTGCAGGGCTTCCGACTGACTGTTGGAGATCTGATGGGCTGTGCCGATTCTGTTAAACATGTTGCTTTGGCAGCAGCTGCCACCACAGCACAAGGATCTGCACTGCGTGACTGAAGTTAACATGTGGCAATCATTTTGTGGCCGGCCCCGCCGCCTCCGGCAGCCATTCTGTGGCAGCCATTTTGTTGCTGCGCCCACCGTGCCATACTGGAAGTCCAAATGTGCCCACAGGCTCAGAAAGGTTGGGGACCGCTGGTATTGTCAACCCAATAAAAACCCAATAGAAACGCCTGAAGGAAACTTGAGTGGTGGGCTCTCTGCTTTGTTGTCTATGAGCCTGTGAAGTTCACTGCCAGAGGATGTGGTAATATTCTATCACTGGAGAAAAAAGCAGAATGAGAAATGCATGGAATGCAGACAGCAGCAGCCGCCGTTTAGTCAACACGTTAAAGACATACATCCTTTGGCTGGGAGGGTGTCCCCAAACTATAGCATGCTGGAAGGCAATGATAGGGGAATGGCTCGGCCCCATTATCACCTGGCTTCCTGTATTCTTTGGGACAAATGGCTCTGACTCAGCAATGCCCTGTTTACCTGCCGACCGACTGACAGGTTTCCAGTGAGTCAGCAAATGCTAGATCAGGCTCATACCAGCTCGGATGACCTGGCAGATTAGCTCCCACACCTTTATGTCTTATTTATTATTTCTACACAGCATCCCTGAAGACAATGGGAAACTCCTGGGTCACGTTTAGTGGATTGCCCAACAGTCCCTGGTCTTCAGAACCTGGTTACTCGCAATCGAGGACAGACACAAAATAAGTGGAACAATACATTGCATTGATTCAGCTGATCTATAAAGACGAAGGGAGAATTTAGTCTGTATAGAGGGCTCCCGGCTACACTTCCGGGTTGAGCAGGTGCTGCTTAACTCGCTCCTGAACTTTTGATTTATCACTGTTCATGGGTTTTAGCTCCTCTTTGGCAGCATACAGAAGCTGAATGCAAGAAACTTATATTTTTGGCCAGTTAAGAGCTGCTGTTTTATCTTGTCTGAAAGGACTGCTGTTTTATTTCATTTAGTCCGTACAAGCTTTCTCGGTCAGGACCGAACTTGAATGCAAAGATCTGAAAGTTTACAGCCCTTATAAGCAACCATTTGTTGTCAGATCCAGGTGGTCAGCCATGTTGGTCTGAAGCAGTAGAACGAATTTACATGTGCAAGACTCCTTCGAAGCTGTGGGGTCCTGTGAGCAAACATTCTACTTTGTGAGCTGCTGGCATTAAAATTGGGAGCGAGCGATTTGGCTGCTGCATAAACCAGTTTGCTCTGGAGCCATCCTTCCTGAGCTGAGACAAAAATGTGTGAGCCGGAGGCTAGAAAACTGTGAGCTAGCTCACACTAACTCAGCTTAGAGGGAACACTGGTTACATGTTAATTAGCTGTTCAGTCTCCGTCTATAAGTTTGAACCTTACCTACCATTCCAGTGTATTTGAAAAAGTGGGCATGCACACCTTGAATAAACCTCTGTTGGTCTTAAAGGTGCCACTGGACTCTGAATTTGTTCATCCATGGTCCGTTTGGTGTAGTGGTTAAGTGTGTGGACTCTAATCTGGGAGAACCGGGTTTGATTCCCCACTCCTCCAGAGGAACCCTCCCTCCTGCCCCTGGGTGGCACTGATGGGAAGGGTGTCTCGTTCCGTGTTGACACGTTCATCATGGGTGCCGTTACCAGGAGAACAACTACTCCACCACGCTCTGGCCCCAAATGACCTCTGCTCCCTGGAAAAGAAAAGTGGCAGAGTCAGGAGTTTCCGGTCGGAGGAATGGAGGTCTGACACACTTTGCAAATGCGCAAGGCGGACAGCGGCTCTTCCTGACAGCTTGGGTGGATTAATCCACCTGACGCAACCTCACACAGGTAGTGTGAGGACCAGCAAGCAATATAATCCAGGTTTGAGCAACCTCAGTGAAGGGAAAGTCTCGGAGGAGACTTTTCCGACACCTTGAGCACTGCAGCCGAAGAGGATTCTTGCGAGTATCTCTAAGGAGCCGAGCTGATAAATTCAGCATAAAACCTCCAATTCCCCTGATTCCTTAGCAAAGAGGACAAAGTTTAAATGTTGGGACCACATCTGAAGTGAAGTAACAACAAAAGGTAACGGAAAAAAAGTTTTTGCCTTACCATTACCGCGTTTTGAAAGACGAAAAGCAGATCGGGTGAAGCAATAGACTGTTGTAGATTGGATGAGTGCAGTTTTGAAGCGCTAAAAAGCTGAATTTGAACTTAAAAAGCCAAAAAAACAAGTTGTTTAACATTCCTGCGGTTAAGAAGAGTCGGGAGGGGGAGCCAAGCATCACGAGACAAAGAGGGAGAAGGGAACCAAGCATCGCGAGACTAAGATGTGAGGACTGAGACAGGAAGTGACGGCTAGAAGAGCAGACAAGAAGGGAAAAGGAGAAGAACCGGAAGAAGGTAAAGGGGACTCTAAATATTGCCGGACAAGAAAGACTATAACAGGAAGTGACGTGCAGAGAGCAGACAAGTAAACAAAAGGAAGGGACAAAAGGAAACTATGGCAAGCCAGAAGTAAGGTAAAAAGACTATAACCTTTGACACTAACCATAGAGAAGTCGCGCCCGCCATTTTGGATTCATAAAATTTTTAAACTGCAATATCTCAAAGACTATATAACTTAGAAGGCTGAAACCAACATAATTGGACTTGGCAAGATTAGCTTGTTTGAATGCACTAATTTGTGTTTGACTTGGAAAACAAGATAAAATCGATCTTTTTTAAAGAGACAAGACGGACCGCGGACTAAGATCGAGAGCAGCTACATGGTCCTCTCCTACAATGGCAGCAAAAAAAGAAAAAGAACTACTAGCTGTTATGGAAGCAATGGAAAAGAAAATGTTAGACGCTATAGGAGAGGTAAATGTCAAAATGAATAATATAGCGGCTCAAGCAGACAAAAATTTCATGGACTTAAAAGCAGAATTTCAAAAATTATCCACAAGAACACAAGATATAGAAACTAAAGTAAAAGAACTGGAAGAAAGCACCCAAAAGACAATGAGAGAGAATGAGAGGATGGAAAAGATGATGCATTATAAAGATATGCAAAACCATTTGAGATTTCGAGGGATTGAGGAAAAATTGAGTGAAGACATTTTTACAAGAATGCAAGAAGCAATAGCAGATTTTTTACAAGAACAGGAAGAAGTTGTTAAAGAACACATGGATCTTGTTTATAGAGTTAATTCTACATATGCAAGAGACAAAAACATACCAAGAGATGTGGTTGTCCAATTTACAATGAAAAGAACAAAAGAACAAATCTACAAGAAGTGCTTTACTGATCCTTTTGTAATAGATGGAAAGAAAATTATAGTAATGAAAGAATTGCCCAGAGCAATACTGCAAGAAAGGAAAAAATTCAAGCGTCTGACGGATAAACTGAAGGAGAAAAAAATCAGATTTCGTTGGGAAATACCTCAAGGATTAAGCTTTTACTATGGCAACACCAGAGTAGTGATTAAAAGTACAGAAGAAATGTATGCATTCCTGGGAGAGAATAAAGATGACTTTGGAGATATTTAAGAATATATCAAGATGGATTACAAAATACTTACATGGAATGTAAATGGACTTAATTCACCCAAAAAACGTAGAATGGTAGGTCATTGGCTGGAAAAACAAAAATGTAGTATAATTTGCATACAAGAAGCTCATCTTAAAAGACAAGACCACAAATATTTAATAAGGAAAAAATTGGGAGAAGAATTTTATTCTTTAGCAAGTAATAAAAAGAATGGTGATGTAACATATGTCAAAAAAGATTTGGAACCTAAAGTAATATTTAAAGACAAAGATGGAAGATATTTAGCTAGTGAAATTTTACTACAAGGATTGAAAACTTTGATTGTGAACATTTATGCTCCGAATGGAGCCAAAGAAATTTTTTTTAAAGAATTACAAATGGAATTGGACAATGTAAACTACGAACAAATCATGATGTTAGGGGACTTCAATGGAACTGTAGATAATAAATTAGACAGGCGCTCTAAAAGAAAGGATGAGACATTAGGGAAGCTTCCAAAAAATTTTTTTGAACTGATAAAACAAGAGAAGCTGGAAGATATTTGGAGGAAAACTAACCCACAAGGAAAAGATTTTACCTTTTATTCTAATAGACATGACTCACATTCAAGAATCGACATGATTTGGATGACTACTAACTTAACCTTTAAGACAAGAAAAGTGGAAATTCTACCCAGAATAATTTCAGATCATAATCCGTGTTTATGGACAGCTGGGCAGGTAAAAAAACAAAAGAGATGAAGAATAAACGAGGACCTACTAGACAATCAAGAAATAATTAAAAAATTACTTGAAGAAACAGACCTATACTTCAAAGTAAACATGCAGAAAGAAGTAAAAATCCAAACCGTATGGGATGCATATAAAGCAGTGATGAGAGGACTATTGATATCATTAAATGCTAAAGATAATAAAAAGAAAAGAGAGCAATATGAAAATATTCTACAAGCCATTAAAACAAAGGAAGAAGAACTGAAGAATAAACCAGGGAAAAAGAAACTGCAAAAGGAAATCTGGATGCTACAAGACCAAGCAAAAGCTATTCTGAACCAAGAGATGTACTGGAACTTAAAAAAACTCCTACAAAAAGCATTCGAAGGCGCAAACAAACCCGGAAAATACTTAGCATAGCAACTAAAGAAAAAACGTGAAAATAAATTTATTACTAAAGTGATAAGAGATAATATTGAGATAATAGACAACAAAGGAATAAAAAGAGAATTTTTTAAATACTATGCAAAACTTTTTAAGAAGGAAAATAAAGACAGAAGAAAGATTAAAGAATACCTGCAAACATTAAAGTTACCAAAACCAACAGAGCAAATTAAAGAATTATTTAATAATCCAGTATCATTACAAGAGATTAAAAATGCAATAAATGACTCAAAATTAGGAAAAGCACCTGGACTGGATGGATTTACAGCGAAGTTTTATAAAACGTTACAGGAGTCAATTTCACCGGTGTTACTGCTATTGATGAACGATATAGGAGTCACTGGTGAGGTTCCAGAAACCTGGAAAGATGCATCCATCTCACTGATCCCGAAAGAAAATCAAGATTTGACTAATGTTAAGAATTATAGACCGATCTCTTTACTAAATAATGATTATAAAATTTTTGCTAAGATTATAGCGGATAGACTAAAAGAGCACCTTAAAGAGACTATACAAACAGAACAAGCAGGGTTCTTACCTAATCGACAAATAAGGGATAATCTAAGAGTAGTAGTGGATGTTATAGAATATTATGACAAACACCCTGAAAAGGAAGTGGGCTTTTTCTTTTTAGATGCGGAAAAAGCGTTCGATAATTTAAATTGGGATTTTATGTTTGAAGTTTTAGAACATCTTGAGATTGGTGAATATATGCTTAACCTTATCAAAGCAATATATAAAGAGCAGAAATCCTCTTTAATAATTAATACTGAAAAGACAGACGACTTTAAAGTTGAAAAAGGAACAAGACAAGGATGCCCACTTTCGCCGCTGCTATTTATTTGGATTTTAGAAGTTCTACTGTTAAATGTGAAGGAAGACAAAGATATTAAAGGTTTAACAACTAAAGGTTTTTCCTTTAAATACAGGGCCTTCGCAGATGATGTGATGTTTATAGTGGAAGACCCCTTGTCCACATTACCATATTTGTTACAGAGAGTAAAAGAGTTTGGTGACTTAGCAGGATTTTATGTAAATAAGAACAAATCGAAAGTGATGTGCAAAAATATGTCAAATAAGAAACAAAATGAGTTACAAAACCTTATAGAATGTGAGGTGGTGAAAAAGACAAAATATTTAGGTGTAAACCTAACAATGAAAAACATTGATCTTTATAAAAATAATTATGAAAAATTATGGTTGCAAATTATGCAGGATATTAAAAAGTGGAATGTATTAAATTTGTCATTGCTGGGTAGAATTGCAGTGGTTAAAATGAATGTGCTACCAAGAATAATGTTTCTGTTTCAAACTATTCCGATTGTGAAAGATGTAAAAACATTCAAATGCTGGCAGAAGGAATTGTCTAAGTTTGTGTGGGGAGGGAAAAAACCAAGAATCAAGATGAAAATAATGTGTGATGCTAAAGAAAGAGGAGGGTTTCAATTACCAAACTTAAGGTTATACCATGATGCAATATGTTTGACCTGGGTAGGGACATGGACTATGTTACAAGATAGAAAGTTATTGTCCCTGGAAGGTCATGATTGTAGATTCGGGTGGCATGCGTATTTGTATTATGGTAAAACAAAAATGGACAATATGTTTAAACATCATTATTTGAGAAGAACACTAATGGAAACGTAGACAAGATATAAAAACTTTTTTTCAGAAGAGATACCTATGTGGATTGTACCCGCAGAAGTTTTGCATCCAGTATCACGGTACAAAGGACAAGATTGGCTGAAGTATAGAGACTTATTAACAAGACATGGTAAAGACTTCAAATTGAAGGAGCAACATCAGATGGACTTTGATTATGGTTGGCTAAGATATAGACAAATATATGACATGTATAGAAGTGATAAAAAACACGGCTTTAGGGAAAAAAATAATGAAATAGAACAAGTTTGGGAGGAAGGTGGGAAAAAAATGATTTCTAAAATGTATAAAGTTTTGCTAAAATGGTTTAATGCTGATGAAATGGTAAAACAACAAATGGTAAAATGGGCGATAAACTTTAACAAAGACATTGAAATGGAATCTTGGGAATTTTTATGGAAAAATGCTATGAGTATATCTACGTGTTATAACTTAAAAGAAAATTGTTTTAAAATGATGTATAGATGGTATATGACACCAAAAAAAATTGCAAATATTGGTCAGAACATGTCTAACAAATGTTGGAAATGTAAAAAGAAAGAAGGTTCTTTTTATCATATGTGGTGGACTTGTGATAAAGCAAAGACTTATTGGTCAAAAATACATGCAGAAATGGAAAAAATCTTGAAATGTACATTTAAGAAGTTGCCTGAAATGTTATTGCTTGGACTTAAATTAGAAGAGATAAATGTAAAGAAAAGGACAATAATATGGTATATGATAACAACAGCAAGAATGGTGTATGCACAAAATTGGAAAAATGAAAAAATACCAGAGGTGTGGGAATGGTTGAAAAAATTGTTATATATGGCTGAAATGGATAAATGGACTAGAAAATTGAATGATTTGTACTCAGAGACCTTTTTAGAAGATTGGAAGGATTTGAAAGAATATGTTGAAAAATACTGGGACATGAAAAATTGCATTTATACATGGTTATAATAACATAAAGCAATAGAATTAGAGTATATGAATGTATTAAGGATAACTAGATAATGAAGTTGTTTTTTATTTAGTATTTTTAAGAAATATAACCGTTACCAGATATGTAAACATAGATATAAGTGTTATTACTTTAGATAGAGGGGAAAATATGTCATGCTTCAGATGTGGTGGGAAACCGCTAATACAAGATAAAAACAAAATTATACAAACAGAACAAAATGTTATATAATATGGAAAAATGGATTTGTATAAAATAAATGTATCATTTTTAATGTTTTGAAAAATAATTTTTTTTTACAAAAAAAAAAGAAAAGTGGCAGAGTCTACAGGAGCTGGAAGTGAGCTGACTTTTGCTCTTTTGACAGTAGGAAATGGTTCAGCAACAATCCTGCACATCTGTGGGGACTGAAAGCTACAACACCTATTTCAAGGCCTTTGTTCACCCCATGTGACCAGTCCAAGAGCTTTTATGTTCTATATGCACAACCCTTTCTTGGTAGAATTAAGGCAGTGTGAGCCATTTCACCACCTCCCCAGACTCTCTGACCTCAGGAGGGCACCACAGCAAACCCTGAACCCTCTTCCAAACAGGCTATCCCTGACGTAACCTTTGCCATTCATTGAAGCCTTCCAGCCAGGGGTCCTTTCGTAAAAAAAGAGGTGCAGGAGCTCATTAGCATAACTCATTTGCATATGCCACACCCCCTGACGTCACCGGAATGACGTCATGGGCAGTGTGTCAGAAGGCCAGACGGGAGGGAGGGGGAAGGAAAGAAGGAAAGGAACAGGAAGGAAGGTAGGTAGGTGGGGGAGAGAAAAGAAAGAAAGAAAAAAAAGGAGGGAGGGGGGAAGGAAGAAAGAAAGGAAGGAAGGAGGGAGGAAGAAAGGGGAAGAAAGAAAGAAAGGAACAGTAAGGTAGGTAGGTAGTTGGGAGAGAGAGAAAAGAAAGGAAGGAAGGAAGGGGGGAGAGAGGGAGGAAGGGGGGAAGGAAGGAACAGGTAGGTAGGTGGGGGGGAGAGAGGGAAGGAAGGGAGGGGCGCTTCTCCCCACACTGGGGCTGGCTTTCCCTCCCCCCCCTTGCTTGGGCCTGAGTGGTGTTAAGCCACTCAGGCCCGGCTTCTCCCTCCCTTGGGCCCAGGGAGTGGGGTGAGTGGGGGAGGGAGGGGGGGTGACTGGGGGAGGGAGAGTTTTTTTCCTGGGGCCGGCGGCCAGCCGCGGCCCCACGGAAGGTGACTGGGGGTGGGACGGGGCTCGTTTGCGGGGCCGGCGGCCAGCCGCGGCCCCGCGGAAGGTGGCTGGGGGCGGGACGGGACGGGGCTCGCGGGGCCGGCGGCCTGCCGCGGCCCCGCGGAAGGTGGCTGGGGGCGGGACGGGGCTCACTCGCGGGGGTGGCGGCCTGCCGCGGCCCCGCGGAAGATGGCAGGGGGCGGGACGGGGCTCACTCGCGGGGGCGGCGGCCTGCCGCGGCCCCGCGGAAGGTAACTGGGGGGCCGGACGGGGCTCGCTCGCGGGGCCGGCGGCCGGCCGCGGCCCCGCAGAAGATGGCAGGGGGCGGGACGGGGCTCACTCGCGGGGCCGGCGGCCTGCCGCGGCCCCGCGGAAGATGGCAGGGGGCGGGACGGGGCTCACTCGCGGGGCCGGCGGCCTGCCGCGGCCCCGCGGAAGATGGCAGGGGGCGGGACGGGGCTCACTCGCGGGGCCGGCGGCCTGCCGCGGCCCCGCGGAAGATGGCAGGGGGCGGGACGGGGCTCACTCGCGGGGCCGGCGGCCTGCCGCGGCCCCGCGGAAGGTAACTGGGGGCCGGACCGGGCTCGCTCGCGGGGCCGGCGGCCGGCCGCGGCCCCGCGGAAGGTGGCTGGGGGCGGGACGGGGCTCCTTTGCGGGGGCCCCCGGCCCCTTCTCTCCCGGAGCAGTGCTCCGGCTCGCTCCGGCCCCAACGGAGCCCTGCTTCCAGCAATCATGTATTTCTGCCTGTCACTCCTGGAGCTGGAGTTTGCGGTTGGCCTTCAAGAAGACCTTCTTCTCCACAGCCTGCCGGGACCAGTAGTGCTGTCCAGTAGGGGAAGTCACATTTGATCACTTCAGGAAGGGCCTCTTCTACTCTGACAATCAGCTGGGCTAACTGCCATACCTTTTTCAGCTGGGTGGTATTTTTGTCCTGGCACAGTTTTTGCGAAATCTGTCCGGTAGGCATTCAGGTCATTTGCTGCCGAACCAAACAGAACTGGTGATTGGCGCATGTTTGATCATCACGTTATGTTTGACCGTCAAACACGTTCACCGTGAAATCCTCAGAGGCAACAAGCACACTTACTGAAACACGACACTTTAAGGGTCAAACTAAATGATACATCTGCCATGAATTGGGTCAGGGCTACCTGACCTGTTAGAGACAAACATAACTTGGGGAATTAATGTTCCCAATCATGCTGGAGCCCTTACTCTTGCCTTAGCAGCAATCGCCTTATGCTGTGCAAAATTTGTGCTCAGGGTAGAACTAGATTTTATGAGGCAGCTAGACATTAG
The DNA here is from genome assembly GCA_029233225.1 of Lepidodactylus listeri. NCBI lineage: Eukaryota > Metazoa > Chordata > Lepidosauria > Squamata > Gekkonidae > Lepidodactylus > Lepidodactylus listeri. Next base: position 15,148,495 of record JARCFY010000018.1, on the reverse strand, counting down.
CAGGGAAACGTGAGTTAGGTACCATCATATTTCCCTCATATCATTAATGTGGATACAAGGTGAGCATTTGTGGGACAGTCGGTAGACAGGAGGGTGTTTTGAATGTGCCTTCCCAGGTGGTGGACTCTAAAACTAGAATTAATCTTGGCTGAGGCAACATCGACCTGGGATGGGTGTATTTGCCGACGTGGGAAGGGCAGAGCACTTGGTCCTCTCACCAACCAGCCATTTCCTCGAAGTGCCCTCCACAGATATTACCTCAGCAAAAGTGCTGAGAAGATGTGTTTTGCTGAGTCAAGGCCTGTTCTCAAACTCTGGGGGAACCTACAGAGGATGAAATGTAACTGCGTATAGAGCACAGGTGTCTTTGTAAATGGGCCCTTTAGTTGATATCTCCCTGTCATATTGGAGGAACAGCCCTGCAAGGATATAATGAAACCACGGTTTCATGAAACCCCTGGGGCTTGACGTGTGCTGTGAACACACTGGGGTAGTGGCATCAAGTATATGGCTCTTTCCAAACAGGTATATGACCTCTGAAGTATTTTTTTCTAGACTTTTTATCATCCTAAGAGCCGGTACACTGCCTCAAAATGTAAAGTGGGAAATCCCTGGTTCGAATCTTGATCACCTCAGCCACAGACTCACAAGGTGGCCTTAAGCAAGCCATTCCTTGTCAGACCTTCTGCTCTTTAGAAACCTGCCTTAGAGGGTTGTTGTAACGAGTAATGAGAGTCATTGATGGGAAGCCCTAGGTGGAATGTTTGAAATGTGTTATATAAATAGTACTGTAATGATGTATCATCTTCCAGAGAGCAGGTGTCAGTGCGTGCTTCCTTTCCCATGTCACACTTCCAAAGCAAGCACTGTTAGAGACACCTTTTGAGGCGTGTATGTTATCTTAAATCCAAATCATCCAGTTTTACTGGTTTGTGTTTAAAAAGAAACCCACAGCGTGAAGAAATCAGGAAGCTGGTGGCTGAAATGGCAGGCCTTATTCTGAGCGGGATCCACCACAGGTGCCGCTTTAATTTTCCTCAGACACCAGCTTCTCTTACTCAGCAAACGCTCCAGACTGTTTCCCATTGAGGTGAGCAACACACCTCAAGGAAGAGCTGTTTGCGCTACGTGACCTAGAAACAAGTCCCAGTGTTGCTACACCTGGCACATGGGACCTTATGGAGCTGTGAGACAGGACATATGGTGCTTACCATAGTGAGCTGGAGGTTGTACAATAGGTATCCCCACAACCCCATGAAGCTGTTGGAAAATATGGTGTTGCAATTGAATCGTGGGAAAGAAAGGAAGACAGGCAGTGGGAGAAAGGAGGGAAAAGAAAAGACGAATCTGGTTTGAAGGGTACCGGACTGAATGAAACAATGATATGCAACTCAGAATTGCCAGTGTGGTATAGTGGTTAAAGGGTCAGACTAGGATCTGGGAAATCCAAGTTCGAATCCCCACTGGGGCATGGAAGCTTGCTGGGTGACCTTGGGCCAGTCACATACCTAACCTAACTTACCTCACAGGTTTGCTGTGAGGATAAAATGGAGGAGAGGAGAATGATATAAGCTGCTTTGGGTTCCCATTGGGGTGGAAGGTGGGATAGAAATAAAGTAAATAAAGAAATACAATTTTATCTACATTTTTACTTGTGTGTTGGTATAGCGATGTGTTTCTTTCTAAATTGTGTAGCAGCTAGACAAGAGCCTGTGAGACCCAAGTTCAAATCCCACCCCCCTGCTGAGGAAGCTTGTTGGGTGACCTGAGGCCAGTCCCACTCTCTCAGCCTAACCTACCTTGCAGGGTTGACGTGAGGATAAAATGGAGAGGTGAACAATGTAAGCTGCTTTGGGTCCCCACTGAGGAGAAAGGCAGGCTATAAAGTGAATAAAAACATTTTAAATAAAATAAAATAACTGACAATACTCTTCACCCAGACTTGCTCTTACCATGAGACAATCACCCCAGGAAACATATTTTAAGGGTCATTAACGATGGCAGCGAAGGTGACAGATATCTCACCTATGGGGCACAATCTCCGTGGCTTGGTGGCAGAGCCTCTGCTTGGCAAGCAGAAGGTCCCAGGTTCAGTCCCCGGCATCCCCACTTAAAAGGGTCAAGAAGCAGGTGGTGTGAAAGACCTCCCGGCCTGAGACTCTGCTGAGCTGCTGCCAGTCTGAGTAGGCCATATTGAACGTTGATGGACCAATAAGGCAGCTTCATGTGAAGTCCCCTGGCATACCTCCCCAATGTGTGTGCAATTTCCATTCATTTCAATGGAGCTTGTGCGGAAGAATTTCTTTGACGTTTATGCCCCGTGTTTGTTAGTGCTTGTCAGGTGTTCTGCCTCAGACTGTCTGGGGCAGCTTCTCCGGCCAGGCCTCGTGCCACACACACTGGAGAAACTGACTGGGCCTTCCACAGCGGACTGCCTGGCTGCAAGCAGCATCGCTAGCTGGCAGCTGAGCCTGCAAACCCAGCCTGCTCTCCCTGGATGGGGTGCCCGCGCCAGGCAAGGAATGAGAACCGGCCAGCTGAGAGGCTGCAGCCCTGGCCAGCTCAGAGGTCCCTTTGTCCTCAGCTTCTGCAGGGCTCTGGCTTCCTCCCTGAACTTACCTTCTCCCACTCTTTGCATGGGTGTGTAATTAACTGAGGATGAAACCACCTTTAGATGAAGGCACACCCCTGAATGCTCCCTCTGAGGTCAATCTGGCATCAGTGAGGGGCAACAGGGAGACAAGAAAAGTCCCAAAAAGTGGCAGAAGGAACACTCTAACCCAGTGGTGCCAAACATACAACCCGTGGGCCAGAACCGGCCAGTCCAGAGCTTTTATCCGGACAATGAGCAATTGCCAATGACAGAGGCTGTGCATTCTGTCCCTGTATCCCGTCCCAGTGCTAATGGGTAATGGGTAGTGGGAGGGTGGGCATTAGGGAGATACTTTGAGGAAGTACTGTGAGAATGTTTAAGCATGTTTATATTTTGAGTAAAAAAATAATATTAATTGGGTTTGCCTGTGTACGAAGTTTATATCTGCCATCCCCGGCATTACATTTTATGGCAGGACAAAGTGACATTTATGTCAGATCTGGCCCTGGTAACAAATGAGTTTGACACCTCTGCTTCTTGCCCTAAGGCTAAAAACAAAATAAGCAATGTGGTTGGGTGTGCAGGTGGGGGTGGTTTCTCCTTGGAACTGTTTTAACTGGAGTAAAATGGTGCCACTTCAGTTAGGTATTTCTAGGAAGTCCTAGGAGGCACTAGGGTGGGGTGGGGTGGGGTGGGGGTGGGGATCTCATAGAAATAATCTAGCTACAGTTAAACACTTTGACATATTTGAATTTAGTGGGTGCCTGACATGCCTCCTTAAATTTCTTCTCATAGAAATTAATAGAACTTTAAAGCACTGATGTATGCCTGGATTGTGTTTTTTTGTTTTAAGAGGATAATTGGGGGGGGGGGGCATAGTTGAAGGTGTACTTAGTTATTTCTATGCCTGAGACAGGGTCCCAGTTCTTCACCCCTCCAAGAAGAACCAGCACTGGGACAATTAAGAATAATAGTGGACCTTTAAAGGCAATGCTGGATGCATTGCTCAGATAGACTGCTCCTGTTTAGAAACAGCCCTGCAGTCCATTGCTGTCTAAACTCTCAGATGATCTCCTTCACCAATAGTACACAGAATTAACAGTGCCATCCTAAAGCAAATTTACACCGTTCTCTGCCTGTTGACTTCAGCAGACTTAGAAGGGTGCAGCACTGCTTAGGATGGCATGGCAAATGTGCTGTAGTGTTAGGCCGCAGGGAAGGAGCCCCTCAGATGCTGCAGTGGCATCATTCTGTTTAGCATGCTGCCCACACTAAGCCTCAGAGCTGAATTTTCATCCACTGTCCCGAAAATTTGCTTACTTAATTCTATTCTGAAAAAATTACATTATGTAGAGTTACATTAAAACTTGTCTGCATGACACACGGCTGTTCCCTCTGCAGCTGGTTTTTTTCCTCCAAACAGAGTCTATTTAATATTTTAAAAAACAGGTCACTGCTCAGGTCCGGGAGCTGCTAAACAGGAAAAAGAAGCTGCTCATTGTGCTAAGCACTACAGCTTCAGCTCATGTTGTGCACCTTTCTGGCTTGTGACTTCGCTGCCGCAGGCAAACCAGTAAATGAATCCAAAGCAAAATGCTTTAGTCTCTGAAAGTTTATGCTGGAATTAAAAATCAAGGAACAGTCTCCTACAGGGCAATCCTAATACAGAGTTATACTCTAGTCTAAATGAATTTAGACGGGGGGAATTCTGCCGTCAGAAGTGCCTTGAATACAGGCTCTCTCTTCCTAGAGTTTAGTGCGAATATGGGAATACGGGTTTGCAAAGGAGCTTCGGGTCTGGAGCGCGCCTTGGCTGCCCTAGAAAAACCCCGCTCTTGTTTTGCAAGGCATTTAATCCTCAACCCCCTCCCCCTTTCCCTTCTTGCACGATCCTTTTGCCAAGCTCTCCATTGGCAGCCAGCTGCCGCTGAAAAGACATCAGGTTCTCCCCCCACATCACGTTAAAGCATCACGTTTTTCCGGGGCTCCGTTGCCCCCCCCCCCCCCGGGTCTCTTAAGCGCGTGTGTGGATTTTTTGAAATCTCAAAAGCTCGTTTGATCTCTCTGCAAAAGCGGGGGGGAGGGAAGGAGGAAACCAGCAGCCCAGAGTCACTCCTCAGGAATGCGCAGCTAGCCGCACAAACAACACACACACACCAGCGGGTGGGTGGGTAGGGGGTGTTCGAAGGCGCGGTGCAGCAACCCCGAACTACAACTCCCGGCATGCCCGGCGCGCCCAGCGCAATGTGCCTGCCTGCCTGCCGCGGCTGCTGCAGCCGCAGCCGAAAGTGTGTCACTGGGGCACGAGGCTCTCCCCGGGAGTCACATGGTGGATGCTCCAGTGCCGCGTGCGGGCTTCTGCGCAGCTGCGGGCGGGGAGAAGACGGGGCGCCAGCCAGCCCTGGCAGAGTACAATCTTGCAGGCGAAGGGAGAGGCAGCAGCAAGCCGGGCCAGCTCCAGCCGACCGACCGACCAACCGGGGAATCCCTAGCACGCCTGGCGCTCTCGGTGCTCCCCTCCAGCCCGGACCCTGCTTTCTCGGCTTTCTCGGTCCGGGTGCAGAAAGACTTCAGCGCCTGTTTTGCAGACTGCGCCAGAAGCGGATCGGGGTTTTGTTTTGCTTTTGGCTCTCCAGCCTAACTTTGGGGGTCGCGGCCGAGGACCGAGGAGGCGAGGGGGCCCCCCGGGCGCTTCCCCTGCCTCTCTCCTCGCTGGGCTCCTTGGGCGCCGAGCCCCAGCCGGCAGCGCCGCTGGGCATGAATGACAGCTGTCAACTAAGCAGGATGGCCACCGTGGATACCAATAACAACGCCCCAGGTAAGCCCCGCGGGGGTCCCGAGGTGTGTGTGTGTGTGGGGGGGGTGTCCCGGCTTGTAGGGGGCAGGAGCCAAACCCAGCTGCGCCCTCCCCACTCTGGTTTGAGGTTGCTGCTCCGGCGCGACCCTGGCCCGCCACCCCTTGCTCCGGCCCTTCCCTCTCCCGGCTTGTCCCTCTGCCTGCCTCTTACTCTTGCTGCTGCCGCCCGGGATCCCAGCTGTTTCTGGCAGCCTTGCCCGATGCCCGGAGGGCCGCGGTCTTTCCTAGCCCCCTGGGGGGCAGGAAAAGGAGGCCTGCAGCTGGGCAGGGAAGAGACCCGGGGGCGCCGCGCTCCCCACCCCTCCTTTGGCCGCTTTCCGCCGTATTAAGTCCTACTAAGGCTGTGCAGGTGGAGGTCCCCCATCTCTCTCTCCCTCTCCCCGGGGAGTGCGCGCGGCGGATGGGGCCCCCTCGGTGTCAGTTTCAGGGAACCGGGTCAGGCTCCACGGGGAGGGTCCCGTGTTCTACCGCCGGCCGACGCCCTGCCCTAAGGACAGTCCTGGGGGCTGCGATCCCCGCATCTCGGGGGGGGGGGTTTCTCTGCAAAAGTTTTGGGATTATTAACCCAGTGTGTGTGGGATTTTATTACGGGGATCGGGCCGCCTCCCACGTTCTGTCTCCTGGGATCTGGACGGGGATCTCCACTCCCGGCCATGCCGCCCCCCCCCCGGGATCCCGCCGGCCGCCCCGGGCTTCCCCCGACCCGCTTCCCCTCCGCCGCCTCTCACGTGTCCCGCTGCCCGGCTCAGCCACGTGCAAGGTTTGTTTTCCCTACCGGCCACGCCCCCTGCTGCCTCCCATTGGTCGTCCCCGCCTCCCATTACTTCATCGGGCTCGCCTCCCTCCCCGGTGACGTCAGCGTCCAGGAAGAGCGAACGTTCCGAGGCCTGCCCCTTTGGGGCGGAGTTTAGGACTGGGCGCGTCCTGGACTAACATTTGCGCCAATAGCGAGGTGGGGGGCGGTCCAAAGCGTGAGGGGCGGAGCTGGGGAAAGGAGGGGGCCACGTGCGGGCGAGACACATGGCCCAGAGCGGCTTGGGTTTCTCGGTCGGTCCCCGGTGGGCGGGGGAGCGGAGCGGAGCGGGGGGAATCGAACTAAGTAGGTCAGTCGCCCTGGGACCTGAGCGCCAAGTATGAAAGGCACTCTGCACGTGCTCAAAGGCACTGTAGCCGTCGGTCCTTCTGCCCAAAGGCACGGCCCCGTTCCTCTGGGGGGGAACCCAGGTTTCCCAGTCGATGGCAGGTCAATTGTGTCCCTCCCTCTTTGACCCGAGAACCAGGGAGCACAGAGCAGCCTTCGCATCTAGACTCCTAGACTCTCCCTCATTAGCAGCTTCGGCTGCACAGTTTGGGCGCTGACAAGTGTCTTTGAGCATGTACAAAATGACTTTCTCCCAAGAGGCACACCAGCAGTGGATTTTTTTTTATAGAGGGGGAGAGAGGCCGAAGTGGGGGAAATGCCTCTGCGTGTGTGCAGAGTGGTTCTCTTTGTGAAATATTGGCCTGTAGGTATTAGGCAGTACCGCTTTCCAGTTTGGTTTAGTGGTTAAAGAGCGGTGGACTCTAATATGGAGAACTGGGTTTGATTCCCTGCTCCTCCACATGCAGCCAGCTGGGTGACCTTGGCTCAGTCACATGTTCTCTCAGAGCGCTCTCAGCCTCACCTACCTCATAGGGTGTCTGTTGTGGGAAGAGGAAGGGAAGGAGATTGTAAGCTGCTCTGAGACTCTGAGTAAAGGGTGGGGTATAAATCGAACTCTTCTTCTCCTTGAAAACATATAGACAGCCCTTCACCCAAGAGAAAAGCAAAATTGGGGTCTGGGGAAGAGACACAGATGTAAGGACAAAGTATCTTTGAATATATGTAGAGTTTTTAGCTTGTCATATTGGTTTTAAAATTCAGATGGGTAGCTGTGCTTGGCTGTAACAGTGAAATAAAAGGAATGACAACTGAAAGACTTAATATTTTTTCCAGTATAAATTGCAGTTAAAAAAACGTTTATTAGGCTTGAAGGTGTCACCAGACTCCAGTGTTGTCTTTATTTAAAGTTACAAGCCTTAATCTTTATAGTGTTGCTGATCTTGTATGCTGTCTCTCTGATGGAAGCTGTTAAAAGCAGTTTAAGAATACTGTCCCTGAGCATGTGCAAAGTGCCTCCCTGGAATCATAACCTGCCTTTGTATAGAAAACAAGGAGGGAAAAATAGCGGACAATCTTTATTGTTGAACTGAGTCCAGTTGTTTTAAAATTCTGTTACTTTAACATTCTGGAAGCAAGTTTTCCCATTAAGTCGGAGTCTTTTGAGCCTCGAAAAGAATTCTGTATGATCAAAAAGCTTACGCCCTGCATTTTAAACACTCGTTGGCCCACACACAGGTCTCTTTGGCTCCTCTTTTCCATGGGATACATTTCTCTGTTAAGGGATACCTCTTTTATATCGTTAATGGTGAGGGGGGAATAAAATAACACTGAATTACAAGTGTGAGGGGCATTTGTGGACTCCAAGGATAGTCTGGAAACTGAAGCAGATGCTGCATTGAGAGTCCCCGGAAAACAGAAGCCCCTGGAAGCTGAGAGAGGAAGGGTTAGTGGGTGGGATCATTCAGTGATTTGGGACAGGAGGTTTCTGGAACAGGTCTGCTCTATAAAGGCCTGGGTTGGTCTTTGGAAGCCCTGTGGGTTGAAGGTTGCGCAGTCCAGTGCTGTTCAGGGGCATGCTTTTCTGCGTTCAGCATGGCTTACTCAGAACATAGGTCAGACTGCAGCCTTTATGAGGGCACTGTGTGGTGTTTTTTTTAAATTTCTCAGGACTCGATTTCTCTCCCGAGTTAGTGTCACTTTGGGGTCAGGCCCGGCCAGGGCTTAGGAAGGATAAGACCTGTAATGCTTACTGACTTCGTTTAGGGGGTCCAAAGCAGCTTACATCTGTCTCCTCTCCCCATTTGATCCTCACAACAACCTTGTGAGGCAGGTCAGGCTGAGAGACAGTGGCGAGCCCAAGGTCACCCAGCAAGTTTCTGGGGCAGAGTGGGGAATTTGAACCCAGGCTCCCTGGATCCAATCTGACTCTGACCACCACGCCGCACTGGCGGTCAAAGTTTCAACATGTTGATTCTGGGGCCTGCTTGATGAAGATAACCTTTTCCTCCTGCTGATTTGATTATTTCTGACAGAAACGTTGCATGAACCTGTAGAATGCTTTGGGATCATTTGGGCTCTTTTTGTGGGGGCAAGGGATCCACGTTGAGTTAAATTCCTGCCTGCTCATCTCCATTCTAACCTTCTGGCTGCCTCTGCTGTATTGAGCTCAACCCCTCTGTCCTTTCTGACCCTGTCTCCACACCCCCCCCCCCCCCCCCCCCCCCCCCCGCGCACCAGGGCGAGATGTGAGCATGGGGGATTGTTTGCCTTATGCAATCTTCGGGGCCGCTTTCCCTGGAAGCTGTTGGCTTGTCCGCTTGCCTCTGCTGGGGGGGGGGCGGTGAGCAACCCAGCAGCATGTAACTCTGGGACAAAGGCCACGTGTGGCTCAGGATTCCACACGTGAGTCCCAAAGCCCTTGCGTCCTTGTCTCTAGGACACGGAAGTCTGGTGATAACAGACAGCCGAAGGGCAGGAGGGAGACACACCTTTGCTTTCCTCGCCCCTTTGGAAGGTCTCCAACTTGGTCTGCGCACGCTTCTCGACCCGCTCTTGTCCCCTCTAGTAAACAGAGTTCATTTTCTGTGGCCCGCCAATCACCTTCCCAGCGCGTTCTGTGTTCAATTGCCCGTCCATCCTTGGAGATTCCAGGCTGGGAGGGAGACTCTCAAATACACAGTTCTTCCGCTACTGGGATTCCCCACACGGCCCTTTGCACCCAGCCCGTCTCGATTTCCAAACCCCTGGTTCTCACCCTTGGAGAGGAGAGAGAGAAAATTGCCGTGTTACATAGCGGTGATTCAAGAGACGGCACGGGAAGGAAAAACAAAGCAGCCGGTGCCAAAGGGATTACTAACACGTTCACGTGTGAGGGCCACGTTCAAAGGCCAGACGGGAACAATCATACTTCGCTTAACCAGCCAGGGCTTGGCTGACCTCCAGACCTCTGCCGCAGCCCAAGAAGTCCTTAGCTCAAACCCAGAAGCCTGCTTGCCCCTGTGGATCCCTTGGGTGGCTCTCCATTTGTCCTCTGGGAGAAGACGGCGACGAAGAGATTGGATTTATACCCCGCCCTTCACTACCCGAAGGAGTCTCAGAGCGGCGTACAATCTCCTTTCCCCTCCCCTCCCCTCCCCACAACAGACCCCCTTTGAGGTAGGTGGGGCTGAGAGAGCTCTGAGAGAACTTGTGACTGACCCAAGGTCACACCAGCAGCTGCACGTGGAGACGAGGGAAATCAAACCCAGGTCTCCCAGATTAGAGTCCGCACTCCTAACCCCTACACCAGACTACACCAGCCTGCCCTGGATGGGAACAAGATGAATGGCCAGTTGTGTGGCAGGTGTTGTGTTGAATAGACAGGTGACGTTCCCTCCCACCCGGGACCACCAGTGTCAGAATGGTGTGGCGTTAGAGCAAGAGTGAAGTTTATATACATTCAGTGCCTTTCAGTTCTGCCCTTCCTCCAAGGAGCTGAAGGCAGAGTAACCAGATCTCCCTTGCTCCATTTTGTCCTCCTGACAACTCTGTATGGTAGCCTAGGCTGAGAGAGAATGATTGGCTTAGGGCTGTGCAGTAGGTTTGGTGGCAAGGTGGGATTTGAACGCAGGTCTGCCTGGTCCTAGTGCAACTCCCTACCCCAGTCTGGCTCCTGACAGCTTTTGTCTTGTTTGCCAGAGATGCCTGAATGATGGCAGGGAGTCAGTTTGGTGTAGTGGTTAGGAACATGGACTCCAATCTGGGAGAACTGGGCTTGATTCCCCACTTCTCCACATGTAGCTGCTGGTGGAACCTTGAGTCAGTCACAAGTTCTCTCAGAGCTGTTCTCTCAAGGACAGTTCTGGAAAGAGCTCTCTCAGCCCCACCTACCTCACAGGGTGTCTGTTGTGGGGAGGGGAAGGGATAGGGATTGTAAGCCACTCTGAGTCTCCTAGTGAAGGGCAGGGTATAAATCCAATCTTCTTGTTTTGTGGGATTTTGTGAGGGATCAGATAGTGTTAGACATGACTCCTGGGGGCAGAACGTTTGAGTGCCGACTGTCTTGGGGCTGACTGGCAGAACATCTGCTTGGCGGGCAGAAGGTCTCGAGTTCAATCCCCGCCATTTCCAAAAGGAAGGGTCAGGTGGAAGGTGATTTGGGAGAGCCACTGGCAGGCAGAGAAGGCAGTGCTGATCTCGAGAGACCAAGGCCCTGACTCCGTATAAGGCACCTTCTGGTCTTTGAGAAGATTCCCTAAGAGAGGTCTGTGTTTCTAGTTCTTTGAGGGCACTTAAGCATACCTCGTCCTACTCTGAAGTCACTCTTTCTGTGGTGTAGTAAAAGGCCCAGTAGCACCTTTAAGCCTAACAAGCTTTATTGTAGCATAAGCTTTCGAGAAACACAGCTCTCTTCATCAGATGCACGGAGGGTATGAAGAATCTGGCCAGAGATATATAGGTGGTAAGGGGGGGGGGAGGATGCAGGAAGTGCCATGTAAATGCAAAGCAGTTGCAAAAGTCGTGAAAAGGTGGAATGCGCAATCGAGGCTGGGTGCAACCCCTTCCCTCTATTGAATGGATCTGAATGGGATACCTGAAAGGCAGTTACTTTTGGTAATGAAATAACCATCCAGAGTCTCTATTCGATCCAAGTCTGACTGAGTCAAATTTACATATGAATTCCAATTCAGCAGCTTCCCGGTGGATTTTGGTTTTGAAATGTTTCTGTTGAACTGGGGTGACCTTTAAGTCCTTGATGGAATGTCCTGGATAGATTGAAGTGTTCTCCCACAGGTTTCTGGAGATTTCCAGTTTTTACGTCAGGTTTGTGTCCATTTTATTCTTTTGGGTAGAGGTTGGCTGGTTTGTCCTGTGTACAGAGCAGAGGTGCACTGCTAGCACATGAGAGCATATATCACCCCCTAGGTGATGGAACCGTAAGACCTGCTGTGGGCAGAATACTGGTTTTGATCACAGAAAGAGGAGAGTCCCCCGGTTTCCCTCACGGTTTCCCTCACGCGCCATAGCCAAGACCTGCCAGCGGGGTGAACCTTACGAAAGAACTAACACACACACAGGCTGCCACACTGTAGTGCGATGTGCAAATTGGAAAGCAGACTCAGTTGGGGGAATGTGAGCTGCTGAACGGAGAATGGGGAGGGAGGAGTGGAGCTTGTTCCAGGCTCGAGGAAGATGGAGGAGGCAGGTGGGAATTGAGAGAGACAAGCACGCTTTTTTCCTGTCAGAGGATCCTGATCACGGATTCGTCTCTTTGACTGATTCTGCAGGGAGGAGAGCTCTTTGAGAGGCGTCGTTAAAGGATATCGGATTAGAAATTCCTCTAAGCCATTCTTTTCTTGTCTTTTTTTTAAAAAAGAGATTTCCTGCCTCAGATGCTGAAATGTCTTGGGCCAGCCCCATTGGCTTGACTTTTGCCTTCTGTGCTGCTGGCTGTTTTGGAAGACAGGGACGGGTGTGGGATTAGAATGAAAGTGAGGTTCCTTCTAGTCCAGCATGTATTTATCCTTTTCTTGCTCCAAGGCGCTCTGGATAATAAGCATATGTGCTTCTCCCCTGTTCCATTTTATCCTCCCAACCTGTGAGGTCGGTTATGCTGAGCGAGCGTGACGGGCTCAGAATCACCCCGTGAGTTTCCGTGGCGGGCGGGGACTTGAATCCGGTCCTCTCTGGTCCGACACTCTCGACTGCTGCACCGCTCTGTTTTCCCGCCTGCATTGCCTCGGCTGCTGGGAATGCTTCATGGCCATTTCCCTCCCGTGTTCCCCCCTCCCTTTAGGGGTTTTCACCCTTTTTTCGACTTCCTCCCCCGGCCTGGAGATGTAGGTCAGCTGTGGAAAGGGGAAAGAGGGAGAGGAGACATTTGGCAGGCTGTGTCCAGGGTAGGGTTGCCAACCTCCAAGTGGGACCTGGAGATCTCCTGTTTTTACAACTGATCTCCGGGCGACAGAGATCAGTCCCCCTGGAGGAAATGGCTGCTTTGGAAGGTGGACCGTGTGGCATTTTACCCCCCAATCCATCCCTTTGCAGCTTCCGTCCCCCAAATCTCCAGGTCTTTTCCCAACTACGGGCTGGCAACTTTAGTCCAGAGCTTGCAGCCACAGTCAAGAATTGCAGTTGGGCATTCTAATGCAGCTGCTGGTGTGACCTTGGGTCAGTCACAGGTTCTCTCAGAGCTGTTCCCTCAAGGGCAGTTCTTGAGAGAGCTCTCTCAGCCCCACCTGCCTCCCAGGGTCTGTTGTGGGGAGGGGAAGGGAAAGGAGGTCGTAAGCCGCTCTGAGACTCCTTCAGGGAGTGAAGAGCGGGGTATAAATCCAATCTTCTCCTCCTCTTAAATCTGGGCACCTTGTTGCTTGGTTTTCCATAGTTTTGCTCACAAGTAGGTATAATATAATCTCACACATACCCAGAAGACACATTTTGTGGGATCTCTTTGGAGGGGTTGAGCGTCCACACAATCAGACACCTCTGCAGCACAGGGGAGACCTGTCTGATGGGCAGGGCAACACATTTTTTTCCTGGGATCTGCTCAGAGCAAAGGCAAGGGGTTGCTTAGTATGTGGTTCTCTGCCATGGTTGCCAGCTCCAGGTTGGGAAGATTTTTTTGGGGGGGGGGGTGGAGCCTGAGGAAGGTGGGGTTTGGGGAGGAGAGGGACTTCAGTGTGGTATAATGCCACTGTGTCCACCTTCCACAATGGCCATTTTCTCCAGGTGAATCTATGTCACCTGGAGATCATTTGTCATCCCAGGAGATCTCCTGCCCCCTCCTGGAGGCTGGCAACCGTAGCCATGTTAGCTGAGCAGCTCTCCGTATACAGAGGCAGTCTAGCTCTAAATGCGAAATTCCGTGGACCAAGAATGAGAGTCGGAAATCCCTCTTGGGCTTCGCTCGTGAAACTAAAATGCAGTACGAGCCAGTTCATACCAGCTGTCATGTCTTGCGCATGATTCAGTGGTTCCATTTTGGCTTCAGGTCTGACTGACCCTGATGGGGGCGGCCCTTTGCCCTCAGTCAGCTGGCTCGGTGGGGTCTGTCTTTGCGAAGCTCAGCGGCCTGGAGTTTGACTCGCGGCCGGTCTTGTACCACATGGGCTGCCTGTTGTTAGCGGTGGAGAAAAATCTCCTTTTCTCCACCACGTTTACAATTTTGCAATTTACTGTTGTGTTCTATTATGTTTTCCCTAACCTAAAAAAATACCCCAATCCCTTAGCTTTCTGCACAGGGAAGGTACTCCACCCCCTGGCTAATTTTGCCTGCCCTTTTCTGCACTTTCCCCCAAGGCATGGACCCCTCCTTACACCTCTTGGCTACTTCTCCCCCCCATTTGCTGGAGACAGGGTCTGCTCTTTCTAACCTAGCTCTGGTACGACATCTACCAGTTTGGAGAGCCAGTTTGGTGTGGTGGTTAAGTGTGCGGACTCTAATCTGGGAGAACCGGGTTTGATTCCCCACTCCTCCACTTGCAGCTGCTGGATGACCTTGGGCAAGCCATAGCTCCGTACCAGCTGTTCTCTCAAGGGCAGTTGTCTCAGAGCTCTCTCAGCCCCACCTACCTCACAGGGTGGCTGTTGTGGGGAGGGGAAGGGAAAGGAGTTTGTAAGCCACTCTGAGACTCTGAGTAAAGGGTGGGATACAAATCCAATCTCCTCCTCCTCCTCTTTTTCTTCTACAACTACTACTGTATAAATTGTAGTATCACCTTTCCGTGCTGTACGACACCTTCTTTGTGATGAGACAGCCAGAACTGTACATAGAGCTACATTCTAAATATGGCAGTGCTGTAAATATTTATGATGAACAGTGATGAATTGTCACAGTCAGGTATTTAACAGGTAAATGGTGTTCTGTAATTTGAGATCTAGCCAAGTACTTGGGAATCGCAAAGGTGTCTTCGCTGCAGTCTTGCTGTTCCAAGCAACACTGTCTTCTGGAGCTGAGCTGGTGTTACTTGCTCAGTGCCCAGAATATCCAGTTGTTTCTTGAGACTTCTAGAACAAAGTTCGAGTCCAGTGGCACCTTTAAGACCAAGGAAGTTTAATTCTGGGTATAAGGTTTTGGGTGCATGCCCGCTTCTTTGGAAACCAGGCTTCTAGGCAATGCTCCAAGGTTTCCAGTGACAACTGCCACAATGGTCCCCCTCTTCTCTCAGAGGCTTGCTCACTACTATAAAACCTATATGACAAAATACATTATAAAAACCATTAAAATAAAGCGCTCTCTCCCCTGTTTATAGGCCGACCTTATGAGATCTGCAGTTTTGTTCTCAGGCCCTTTCCAAACGACTCCCAGCTTTGGGGTTTTTTTTGGGGGGGGGGAGGCTTGGTGTGGTCTGGACTGTGCACTTTGGGGACCTGGGGACAGTGTGTGAGCGACCTACCCAGAGCTTGGCTGCTCCACTGTGGGTTTTTTTAAAATCCGGTGTGGATCCCATGGCTTCCTGATTGAGACGGTCGGTTTGCAGAATGGGGGAAATAGAGGCTTCCCTCCTTGGCATTTCAGAATCTCACTTTAGGATGCAATGGTGTTCTTGAGGTTTTGCCCATGTCACTGAGGACTAGACCCTTGCCTTGCTTTAAGAGAGAGAGCGTTTCCAGAATCCCGCGAGAATCCTTTCAGTGTCTTCTCATTGTTCTGCACGTGACGTGCCGGTGGTCGCTGGCTACAAACCAGCAGCTCTGTGGCAAAGCAGATCCTTAAAACTCCCCTCTCTCTCTCTGTCCGCAGGGGGCGTGATCAGCTACATCGGTTCTAATGGGTCCTCCCCGAGCCGAACCAGCCCCGTCTCTCTGTGCGGCAGCGACAGCTCCAACAGCAGTTGCCAACTGTCCTCCCAGCCTGCCTTCCCAAGTTACTTCCCTCCCTCGCCCACTGGATCACTGGTGCAGGATGCTGGACGTCCATACGGGAGTAGCTCCGCCGGGCTGCGTGAGGATGCCTCTCCTTCCTCCTCTTCCTCCTCTTCCTCGTCCTACAGCTCTGGAGGTTCACCAGTGGGGTTGCAGATGGCCATGGATGACGGGAGGCGCGGTTCCCCTACCAAAAGCACCGGCAGCAGTATTACAAGTGAGTGATTGAGGGGGGCACAAGAAGAAGGGGGGTCCCTACTGACAATTATGGGGGTTGCAGCAAGATTCACAGCACCAGCTAGGGTTGCCAAATCCAGTCTGGGAAATATCCGGAGATTTTGGGGGTGGAGCCTCAGCAGGTACAATGCCATAGAGTCTTCCCTCCAGAGCAGCCATTTTCTCCAGTGCTACTGATCTCTGTAGCCTGGACGTCAGTAGTAATTCCAGGAGATCTCCAGGCCCCACCTGGAAGTTGGGAACCTTATGACACTACCTGCATTATTCCCCCCCCCCTTATTTATTTATACCCTGCAAATCAAACCATAACAATTGCATTCAAAACGGTAAAAATATTTAACCGTGCTTAAATAAAACCAGGCCAATTTGAAAAGGTCTTCTGAAATGGGAACATTTTTAGCTGATGTTGGAAGGCCTGCAGCGGAGGGTGGGGGTGGGAATGTAAATTCACAGGGGAAGGAGTTCCGAAGGATAGAGGCAGCTGCTGAGAAGGCTAACCCTGTACTGTGGGTTCCAGCAGCCAAGCCCAAGTTTTATCTTCACACGGTTGCAATTCTTCCCTACTTCTCTCAAGCCGGTCGTTTTCTTCTCCCGCAGGGGTTCCCCAACCGTTTTCAGCCTACGGGCAGCTTTGGAATTCAGGCACAGCACAAAATGGCCGTTGTAGAACAGTCACTATAAAAACAGTAGCCCAGCCACAAACAGGAGGGGCAGCCAGCCACAAAATGGCTGCCGCAGCTGACCTTTGGTCACACAGTGATAGGGCTGCCAAGTCAGCCCGGGGGGCAGGGGATCCCCCGCTACAGGGATTCCCAATCCGCCGGCCAGCATTCGGCCGGTGGGGGAAACCCCACCCTCGAGGTTGTCCAGCCTGGACGACCTCCCCCACGTAATGACGTCATCCGGAAGTGACGCCTTCACGTTGGGGGCGTTGCCAGGGCGACGCTCTGGCAATTGCCCCAAAACTCTATGATACCATAGAGTTTTGGGGTGATTGCCAGAGCGTCGCCCTGGCAACGCCCCCAACGTGCTGACATCACTTCCGGTGACGCCGCCCGGCGCACCGGGGAAGCTCCCGGCCAGCGGCGCTCCCCCCCCCCCCCCCCCGGCCGCCGGTAAGTTAAATACACTTGGCAACCCTACACAGTGAAGATCCTTGTCCCGTGGGGGCAGGTTTTTAAAAACCTGCACCGCCAATCAAATCCCCAGTGGCCAATCAGAAGCCTTGGTGGGCAGTATGTCGGGGGCCCCTGCTGCACCCGTTTCAAAGCTTGCTGCTGCAGAGACCTTGGCCGGGAAGTCTCCTCACCCTCCTTTCTTTCTTCCCCTCCTCTCAGAGCTCAACGGGATGGTCCTGCTGTGTAAAGTCTGTGGGGACGTAGCCTCGGGATTCCACTACGGCGTCCACGCTTGCGAAGGCTGTAAGGTGAGCAGCTGAGGGCAGCGGGTGAGCTGGGCCACACCTCTGGGAGCACCCTCTCCTCCACGCTGATCCGCACGGGGCCCAGTCCAGCCACGTGTCAAACGAATAGAAGCTGCCCAAGAAAGGGCACGCGCCTTCCCTTTCCATTCGGTGAGGCTCAGAGAGGAGAAGCGTCTGGGCAGCCTCTGCCCCGTGGGTCAGCCCCGTCCCGTCCCGCTGCTTCCTTATCTGCAAGTCAGCGACCAGTTTGGTGTCGTGGTTAAGTGCGCGGACTTTAATCTGGGAGAACCGGGTTCGATTCCCCATTCCTCCACTTGCACCTGCTGGATGACCTTGGGCAAGCCATAGCTCTGTACCAGCTGTTCTCTCAAGAGCAGTTTCTGTCAGAGCTCTCTCAGCCCCACCGACCACACAAGGTGTCTGTTGTGGGGAGGGGAAGGGAAAGGAGATTTGTAAGCCACTCTGAGGGAAAGGCAGGGTATAAATCCAATCACTTCTTCATGGCTCAGGGCCTGAGGCCTGGCAGCTGCACCTAGGTGAGGTCCCCACTGTACATGTTAGGTTGTTCTTTCCTCTGGGGACAGGGTGACCTCCTTACCATGATAATTTGTTTAAAAAGAGTCCATGCCAGATAGAGAGAGAGACAGACAGACCGACATCCTCCCAACAGCCCTGTGGGGTAGGTCATGGGCCTAAGCGGGTGACTGACTGGCCCAAGGCGGGAGTGAAGGTGGGGGTCTGTGCTGTGAGGGCCGCAAGGGGTAGGCTTGCCAGCTCTGAGCTGGGAAATACCTGGAGATTTTGGGGGTGGAGCCTGAGGGAGGGTGGGGTTTGGGATGGGGAGGGACTTCAGTGGGGTACAGTGCCACAGAGTCCACCTTCCCAAGCGGCCATTTTCTCCAGGTGAACCAATTTCTGTGGCCTAGGGGGTCCATGGTAATCCCAGGAGACCTCCAGCCACCAGTATTCCCTCTAAGGTGTGAGTGGCCACTTATTGACACAGGAAGCCCCGCTCAGCAGTAGTCATGGAGCCACACAGGGTCTGGCATTGCCCATTTGAAGATTACGGCAGATATATTCTGCTCAGGATGTGAGTTTCTCCACTGGGGGGGGGGGATTTAGAGGGAACATTGCCAGTCACCACCTGGAAGTTGGCAACCTGAACAAGTGGGCGTGATCACGGCCCCCTTTGACTGGCAGGCAGTCGGAGGCCTCTGGATTGGCTGCCAGGAGCTGAGCCTTTGCCCTTGATTGGTCAGCGCTGCCGTGTCTTTCGCAGGCGGTCCCTCCGGGTTCTGGCCTCACTCAGGACCTTGGGGGTCGGGAGGGTTAAGCCAGCGCTCTGGATCCAGGCCCGGCCCTGACAAGGCTTCTCTCTGTCCCCCCCCTCAGGGTTTCTTCCGGCGCAGCATTCAGCAGAACATCCAGTACAAGAAGTGCCTCAAGAACGAGACCTGCAACATCGTCCGCATCAACCGGAACCGTTGCCAGCAGTGTCGCTTCAAGAAGTGTCTGGCCGTCGGCATGTCCCGGGACGGTGAGTTCCTGCCATGCCCCCCCCAAAACGAGAGGCTGGAAGTCCCCCCCCCAACAAGAGGTTGGAAGGCTTTGCGAAGTGGGGGGGTTGGAGACGGGAAACCATTGTCCCTTCCTCCAGTCACACGGCTCCTTGAATGACTGGATCACGCCGCGTTAGAGGTAAAAAGGACAGCAGCCACTGTTCCCTCTAAGCTGAGTTAGTGTGAGCTCCGCCTCTGGCTCACAAATTTTTTGTCTTAGCTCAGGAAGAACGGCTCCAGAGCAAACTGATTGATGCAGCAGCCAAATGGCTTGCTCACAACTTTTATTCCAGTAGCTCACAAAGCAGAATTTTTGCTCACAAGACTCCACAGCTCAGAGGAAGCATTGCAGCTGGTTAGAATGGTGGCAGATCCTTCACAGAGTGACAGGATTTTTACACACATCTCCTAACCTCGGTTGTTTACTTCATTTTTACTTCATTTGCACCTCGCCTTCCTTCTCAGTGGGGACCCAAAGCGGCCTGCACTGTTCTGCTGTCCTCCATTTCGTCCTCTCAACGACCCTGGGAGGTAGTTCAGGCTGAGAGAGTGTGACTGGCCCAAGGTCATCCAGCGAACTTCCGTGGCATGAGTGGAGACTCAAACCTGGGTCTCCCAGATAACTAGTCCAACACTCTTAACCGCTACAGTTAAACAAGCATTCCCCCGCTCTCTTTCACTGTTCACTAGCTCAGGATGCCTCCTTGTTCCGCCGGCAACTTACATCCCATAATTTCCCTGGACCTAGTTCTCTAGCAGCCCTAGGCTTCCATCTAGCAGTCGTACCTGTACAATTGGAAGGCCCCTCAATCTCCCCCTCCTCACCTCTAGCTATGCAGAAGGCCCTCACCTCTCCATTCTTTACCTCAAGTCAAACAAAACATGATTGACAAATTTGGGGGGGGGGGGGGGGGGGATGGGACACAGCATTGTGGAGCCAGTAGGGACCCGAAGCAGCTTACGACGTTTTTGTCCCTCCATTTTATCCTGATAACAACAGCCTTGTGAGGTAGGATAGTCGGAGAGTCTGTGACCAGCTCAAGGTCCTGTCAGGACATACTCCTGTGTGAGGGGTGTGTGGTTGTGGGGGGGTGTTGCAGTTCAGCCACTTCATGTGTTCCCTTCCCTCCTCCCCCCCCTCCAGCCGTCCGGTTTGGGCGCATCCCGAAGCGTGAGAAGCAGCGGATGCTGGCGGAGATGCAGAGCGCCATGAACAACATGGCCAACAACCAGCTGAGTGCGCAGAGCCCGCCCGAGAGCTTGCCGGTGGGGCACCCGCAGCCGGCGAACCCCTTGCTGTGCCGCCAACCCCAGCAGAGCCCCCGCTCCCCGCCACCCCACGCGGCCTCGCCCCCGCAGCCGTGCTTCTCCCAGTTCTCTCAGCAGCTGACGCCCCCGCGCTCCCCGAGCCCCGGCGATGTGATGGAAGACGTCATCTCGCAAGTGGCCAAGGCCCACAAGGAGATCTTCGTTTACGCCCACGATAAACTGGCCACGGGGCCCCTTCCACCCACCGCGGGTGACAGTCCTCTCGGTTGGGAGAACACCTGGCTGACCAACGGCTACTGCAGCAACGGGGTTTGTCCTCAGAACGACAACTGGAACGCCGGCTCCCCTCCCAGTAACACCTGTCACCAGAACAACATCAATGGGCACCGGTTCTGCCCTTCCGGCTATCCCTCGCTGGAGACGGACCCCTCTGCCAGACAGGGCTGCCCTCAGCCAGGCGAAACAAGAGATATCCTCTTAGTAAGTATCGTTGGGCTGCCGACCTCCCTGTCGTGCTTAATTGGCTTGGGACCGAGTTTGTGGCTGTTTCCTGTTTCATGGCAGCAGCTTCTCGTGGCTTCAGGGTTCTTTTGTGGCCGGGGCACTGGGAGTAGGCTTCAATCCTTGCTCGAGAGAGGGGTCGGGTATCGTATCCCTGTGCTGGTTTGCCATCTAGTGAGGCAGGGACAGAATTCGAATTGGGCCTTCCTGATGTGACCTGGGAAAAATACAGAGGAGGGCAAGCAAGATGATTCGGGGGTTGGAGCACCTTTCCTAGGAGGAGGAGGAAAGACTAAAGAATCTGGGACTTTGCAATTTAAAAAAGAGACGACTGGGGAGGGGGACATGGTAGGGGTTTCTAAAATTATGCCTGGGGGGAAGAGAGTGGACAAAGGAAAGACTAGAACCCGAGGGCGTCCAATGAAACCGATGGGCAGTCGGTTCAGGACGGACAAAAGGAAGTGCGAGTTTACACGGAGAGTGATTACAATGTGGAATTTGCCGCCAGAGGATGTAGTGACGGCTACAGGCATAGACAGCTTTAAAAGGGGGATTAAAGAGATTTGTGGCGGATAAGTCTATTAATGGCTATTCGCTTTGGTGACTGAGGGGAACCTCCACATTCCGAGGCACTAATCCTTTGAATCCCAGAGCCAGGAGGCAGCATCAGGGGAAGGCCTCGGCCTCTGTGCCCTGTTGTTGGCCCTCCAGAGAAACTGGCTGAGGCCCCTGTGTGAGGCAGTCAAATTTTCGAATCGCCCCAGAGCTTCTTTTGGCCTCTGAAACAACAGTATTGTGTGAGACAGATGGACCTCTGGTCTGATCTAGCAGGGCTCTTCCGATGGGAGCATTAGCAACCCAATGTCTGTTTCGGAGAACGTTGTTTTACCTCAGCAACATTTCCCCCAACACACACACACTTTCTATGTATTGAAACTTTGAGACTCTAAGGGAGGCATTAGGTACCTGGAGGAGGACGTTTCCGTATATATTTCCCAAGGCGGAGCTGTCTTGGACGCTGACTTGGAAGGCCCAGGCTAGCCTAGTCTTGTCAGATCTCAGAAGCTAAGCAGGGTCGGCCCTGGTTGGTACTTGGATGGGAGACCCCCAAGGAAGTCCAGGGTTGCCACGGAGAGGCAGGCCATGGCAGACCACCTCTGTTCGCCCCTTGCCTCGGAAACCCTCTGCGGTCACCCTGCCTCAGCTGCGAATCGACAGCACTTTTATGCACATACGTCCGTGTCGAGTCTCTTGCAGCACAGATACAACCGCAGTCTTGCGGTGCCTTGAATGTCATCTGTGCCCTGACATGGATGGCCCAGGCTGGTCTGATCTCTTCGGATCCCAGAAGCTAAACAGGGTCACAGAGGCAGGCAATGGCAAACCACCTCTGACTCTCCCTTTCCTTGAAAACCTTGCAGGATCGCCATAGGTCTGCTGTGACTTGGGGTCACTTCACACCCACACACACCCGCACGCACGCACGCCCATGCCTACCCAACGCGGAATCCACCACACGCATCCGACAAAGTCAAATCTAGGCACAAAAGATTGAATAACATCTTGTCGGTGCCACAAGACTTCTGTTTATATATTTTGTCTGTCTTGTGTTCCTTGACCCCTATAATTATGGTTTTGACTCTTCCATTGGTTTGTTGTTGTTGTTGTCGTTTGTGTCTTGGTCTTGGCTGTTTTTAATCTTGTTCACTGACGCCGGTGAAAAATGGAATCCTACCGGCATGATTTGGAGTAATAGAAAAGCCTTGCTTCTCAGACTGCTTTAATCCAGGAGGGGAAAATAGGCAAAGAAATGTGCCACAAGGAGTTAGTCTCATGCTAATGGTGGAGGCTGATCCGTGGATGGGTGCTCAAAGGAATGGCAGTGAAAAGCGGATGATGTTAGGAGCTGGGCGGAGCTGGGAATGGCACCCTAGATAGGTTACGGGGAAGGTTGTCGCATGAAACGTAGCCCAGTACTGGGGCTTCCAGTGAGGTCTCAGTTGGAGGCCTTGGAAAATAGTCGAGTGGGGAGGCATCCTGGACTCCCCAAGACTGAAGGAGAGAAGAATAAAAGATGGAGTTTAGAGAAGTGGTGCCCTAATCTGGATAGCCCAGGCTAGACTGATCTCGGTAGGTCTCAGAAGCTAAGCAGGGTCAGCCCTGGCAAATATTTGGATGGGAGACCTCCAAGGAATACCAGGGTCCTGCAGCCCCGTAGCCAGGATTTTGTGGCTTGTGGGGCAGGTTTTTTTTCTGGTGGGGCTGCAGTTCTCAGTGCAGAGAGAAAAGCCATTTAGCCAACAGGAAGCTGGGACCAGGCTAGCTCTCTAAATTGCAAGCTGTCAACCACTTTAGATGACAGTTCTCAGCTGCTGCAAGTTAATCGCTTCTGCTAGCCTAAGCAACAATCCTGATAACGAGCCGGCAGGTGGGGGTGAGGACTTCTGTAATCCAGAAAGCTAACAGGCGGAAGAACTCTCTTAAAGGAGACCAGTTTCTTGACACAGAGTTAGAAGGGATCCTAGAGGTCACCTACTCCAACCCCCCTTACTCAGTGCGGTAATTAGTCAACTACAGCACCCTACTCTGCTTAAAGGAGTACACACTTTTAAAAATGTTTTTAAACTATTGTAAAAAGCGTTTACAGGAGAAATTCTTGTGGGGCTGTGCCTGTAAGAAAGGGTGCGGAGCCCCCCCCCAAGTCCCACTGTAACTATGGACCTGGGGTCCTGACAGGGAGCCAGGCAGTGGCAAACCACCTTTGAACATCTCTCGCCTTGAAAACCCCACGGGGTCAGCAGAAGTCAGCTGTGACTTGACAGCCCCCCAAAAAAAGATGCGGCAAATTTGTGAAACAGCAAAATCCACTTGCAAACAATAGCTGAAGTGGATTGAAAACGGATTAATCAGCGTGTGTGAAAGCGCCCTTATAAGCCTCCCCATCTGTGCAGGTTTCCTCTAGCTTCCAGGGACTTCAATCCCATCTCTGGGTTCTCCGTCTAATGGGACTTCTCATTCCCTCTCCCGACAGGCATGCCCCATGAACTGTCACCCCCACGGCCGCAGTGGCCGCACAGTCCAGGAGATTTGGGAAGATTTCTCGCTGAGCTTCACCCCTGCTGTCCGAGAGGTCGTGGAATTTGCCAAGCACATCCCAGGTTTCCGGGAACTTTCCCAGCACGACCAGGTCTCCCTCCTGAAAGCGGGCACATTCGAGGTAAGAGGATTTCCCCGTGTCCCTGGCTTGCATTGCTCTAGTTCTTTCCTAGGCAGGAGCTAGGAGTGTTTGGGGAAGGAGGGTATATCCGTGGTGGAGAGAATTCTTAATAAATATTGGTTTATGGTCTGAAATGGGAGGAAGAACAGGGGACAGTTTTTTAAAAAAAAAAATCCCATACACCTTCTGTCTTGTTGGAATTCCCCCCCCTGCAACCTAATGAGCATGCATATAAAGACTGCGATCTGCTGTCATCTCTTTGAAATGCAAGCTCGTTAGGAATAATTAGAGTCTGAATCTGCTTTCGGCAGGCTGAATGGATCTTAGTCACACCCAAAGCAAAGGCAACAGAGAACAACATTCTTGACAAACGACTGGCTTGCGAGTTCTGGAGAGAAATCCAATTGTTCCCAGCCTGGCTGTGTGTGTGTGTGCGTTCAGAAATAATTCTACTGAGTTCGGTGGCATTTATTACCAAGGGAAGGATGTATTTAGGGTGACTTACTTGAACAACCAAAGATATTTTCCAAACTATCTTTTGAAAGTTAAAGTTGACATTACTGGGTTCCCCTGCCCCCCAAATAGGCTTTCTAAAAACCAGAGCCTCCATCCCAAACCACTGTATGTTGCCACACGCTGTGCCGACCGTCTTCAGAGAGCGGTTTGCTACTAGGCCATTTGAAACCAGCAGGGTTTGCACAGAAACATTCTTGGCAGGGCTTCGTAAGGTGAGGGACAACGTCCAGGGGCTTGTGCCAGGGTTTCCGTGTGGTGATGTGTGACCGTTACATTACCGTGCCTTGAACACCAGGCACTCCTACTTCTAGGGGAACAGAACCATACTTGGAAAGGGGGGTTTGGGCCTGAAGCCTTTTGTTACCCAAAGTACAGAACCCAACAAAGATACCGTTTCACTTTTCAGTGCCTTTTAAGCCTGCAAAACTCTCTAGATTTTCACACCAGTGTTGACTGTAATACTTAAATCTCGATTGCCGCAGCTTTTAGTTTTGCAGCGTTTTTGGGTTTTTTAACAGGGCAGGGACTTCCGTGTTGTACAATGCCATACAGTCCCATATCCTCCAAAGCATCTATTTATTTATGGAGATGAACTGTAATTCCAGGGGATCCCCAGGTCCCACTGGGAGGCAGGCATCCCTAGACTTGTTGCTCCAATTCATGGCCATGTGGGGACAGGGAAGTGTGTTTCCTTCCTTCCAGCCCCCTCAGCTTTGCCTATATAAATATGTCCACCCCACACTGCACGTGATTGCATGCATAATCATTGCATGGTTTGAACACTCACCTTACACAGGAGAGAGAGAGAGAGAGAGAGTGCAGCGTTTTTGGGTTTTTTAACATTCCATTTGTCAGTCATGGCAGATGTCTCCCTTGCAAGGTGTGTTTCCCACGAAGGTAGTCGGACTTCGCCTCAAGACCTTGACTGTAGGTGGAAAGAGATTTCCACCAGCAGCTGTTCTGCACTGGAAGCACGGAAGCTGGTGGGAGGAAGTGAGCATTACTTCTTCCAGCTTGGTGCAAGGCCTAGGGCACTGGCCAAGGCTCTGGAAGATCTGGTTTGAATCCCCCCCTTGGGCCAGTCTGTCACAAACTCTCAGCCCAACCTCCCTGCCAGACTGTTTGTGAGGGGTAAAACAGAGGGGAAGGCAGGGTCTGCCACCCTGAGCTCCTTGAAGAAAGTTTTGGGATAAAATGTAGTGAAATAATTGCCAGCCACCTTGGGTGTGCGCACAAGAAGGTACCGGTTACCTGTAGGCATGGGGGAATGCACACACAGCCCTGTTTTAGTCTCACAGCCCGCTGGCTTTGAGAGAAGGGGTCAGAGCCAGCCAGATGCAGGCATGTCTAGGCAAGAGAGATTCCTGTTTAGGCAAGATATTTCCTGCCCCTCCCCTCTGGAAGATCACGGCACCCTCTGTGCCGGCCTGGAATGGAGCATGCGGTGTGTCCTTTGGCGAGGGAATGGCAGACAAGCTCTTGCGTGGGTCCAGGCGGCCTTCGGGATCCTAGCCACAGTGGTTAAGCTTGGGGTGTAAAGCCTCTAGACCCTGCACACGAAAGCTGATACCGAGAATTCAACTTCGTTGGTCTTAAAAGGTGCCACCGGACTCCGATGTCGTTCTGCTGTTTCAGGCCAAACACGGCTACCCCACCTGAATTTATTTTGAGCAGCTGGATTGAGTCCTCAGCACCTGAGAGACCAACTAGAGCTTCAGGGTGTAAAGCTTTCGAGAGTCCGCGCTCCCTTCCTCAGATACAAGTAGAACAGAAATGGAGATATGAGTCCTTTCACCCCTCCCGCCTTCTGAGCGGGATAAGAGGACTCAGCTTTCCAACTTCTGTTCTACTCATGTCTGAGGGAGGGAGCGCGGACTCTTGGGAGCTTTACACCCTGAAGCGCTTGTTGGTGTCTAGTGTGCTTGCGGACTCAGATCTGAGTGTTGCACTAAAACTTATTTAGAACACCAATTTTTATAATTTTTCAGGGGGTAAAACTCTGAAAACAAATAAAGAGCATAGAGAGTAGATGTACAAAAGCCAGTTTGGTGTAGTGGTTAGGAGCGTGGACTCTAATCTGGAGAACCGGGTTTGATCCCCCACGCCTCCATATGCAGCTGCTGGTGTGACCTTGGGTCAGTCACAAGTTCTTTCAGAGCTGTTCTGTCAAGAGCAGTCCTCGAGAGAGCTCTCTCAGCCTCACCGACCTCACAGGGTGTCTGTTGCGGGGAAGGGAAAGGAGTTTGTAAGCCGCCCTGAGACTCCTTCGGGTAGTGAAGGGTGGGTATAAATCCAACCTTTTCGTCTGCTAAAGGATAATTTTTGCAAAAACCCCCCAGCAACAACCTTAGAAGGCATGACTGCTTCCAAAACAAGGTGTTGCTTATGACTTAATTGGGTTGGTGGGAGAATCTTCCTTGTCCAAAAACTAGATTTTAGGCAGCATTTGACTGTGTTCCTGAACGTAGCCTTACCGTGTGGCCTTTCCCCCCTCCCTCTCTCCCGCCAGGTGCTGATGGTTCGGTTTGCCTCCCTCTTCAACGTCAAGGAACAGACGGTGACCTTCATGAGCCGCACCAAGTACAGCCTGGAGGAGCTGTGGGGGATGGGCATGGGAGACCTGCTGACCTCCATGTTCGAGTTCAGCGAGAAGCTGAGTGCCTTGGACCTCTCCGAAGAAGAGCTGGGCCTCTTCACTGCCGTGGTGCTGGTCTCTGCAGGTAGGCGGTTGGCTAGATCCGAGGGCTCCCAACGTGGCGCCTGCTTTACCTTTTCTAGTGCCCACAAAGTGGTTTGAGCAGTGGGCGGGGCCGGGGCCGGCTCTTGCACAGCAAGGCTTCTGATCAACTCGTGGAGATTTGACTGGCTGTGCAGATTTTTTTTTAAACGTTGCTTTGGCAGCAGCTGCCACGACACAAGGATCTGCACTGTTTTACTGAAGTTAAGCTGTGGCAGCCATTTTGTCACCGTGCTGATCGTGCTGTCTCAGGACTCTAGATGTGGGCTAGATGCTGGTCCATCGTTATGTTTTTGGACCTCTCTGCCCTCCTTTTTGCCTGTGTTCCCTGCTGTCTCTCTACGACACCCTACCCAAAAGCCTTCCTGGTACCTTAAACAACTGTGCACTCTCTGTCTCACAGTCCCTTATGGGTTGGATCCAGCTAGTGTTCCCACTGGCAGACGAAGGAGGGTAACCCACTGGGCCACCAGCTGTAATTCCAGATCTCCAGACCCTACGTGGAGGCTGGCAACCCTAGCCACCCAATAGGCTGTGCTAGAAATCGTGGATTGGCATGATTAAAAGCCGTGTGCCGCAGGGGCTGTAATATGGAGGGAAATTGGGCAAAATTGAGTGGGAAAGCCAGCTGGATTCAACCAAAAATTGAGTGGGAAAGCCAGCGGGATTCAACCTGGAACCAGAACTGCCTCATTCTCTCTCCTGCAAACCCACCTGTTCCTTGAAGCTGTGGTCTTAACAGCTTTGTCCTCCATTCCAGCTGAAAGGAAGTCTAATTATGTGGCTCCGTATCTTTATTTCTGCCTCCCTGGCCTTCCCTCGTTCCCTAAGCGCTCCAGCCCCCACAGATGAAACTTAAAGCTTGTGAGCTCCTTGGGGCAGGGAGTTGGCTCCAGCAGCCAAGTTCCTTTGGGAGATGCCATGGCGCTATCGTATCATTCGTGAATAATAACACACCGCCAGGGCGTAGAGTCCTTGAGATCTGGAAGATCGGGCTGTGGCAGAGTTTAGTATCGGACGGTCAGCAGCCTTCTGGAAGGCTGGAGCGGAACGCACCCGGCGAGGCTAAGCAACCAGAACCTCGTTAGATCTGGCAGGCTGCCAGCTCCCTGGGACGGGTGTGCCAGTGCTGGCAGCTGACACGAGAGCCCTTGTGGTACTGGGTTGGCGGGAACTGGCAGCCTGTATGAGTGTCTGGCTCACTCTTGCGTACGTGACACTTCACCCCGTTTTCCCCTTGTCCCACGCAGATCGTTCCGGGATAGAGAACCCGGCTTCCGTGGAGCAGCTGCAGGAGACGCTCATCCGCGCCTTGCGGGCCCTGATCCTGAAGAACCACCCCCAGGAGACCTCCCGCTTCACCAAGCTGCTGCTGAAGCTTCCCGATCTCCGCACCCTCAACAACATGCACTCGGAGAAACTGCTCTCCTTCCGCATAGATGCTCAGTAGGGGAGGGGTGTGTGTGCAAAGGGCACCTTCCGCTGCCCCCCTCCTCCCACCGTTGCACTGGCAGGACTGTCCCTGAGCCTGGCGTACTTAATTTATATCGGTGTAGCACAGCTGCTGCCCCCCCTCCCCGACCCGCCTGGACCGAAGCGGCCCACTGACTTTGTAAATATAATGTGTATATTGGAGTTGTGTGAATAGAATTGCCACTCTTCCCTGCCACGGTACTGGCCGTGCGGGAATAATATATTGAAAAGCAAACTGCCTCCATTGCCTCCTGCCTGAGTCGTCTGCTGTCCGTCGCCATTCCCCCCTTCCTCTTCTCACTGGCTCTTTCTCAGGGGGGAGGGAGCAAAGATGGGGGGGGGGGGTAACCATGATTAAATGGGGGGGGGCGCGGTCTTTTGCTCAGCTTTGGAGGGCAGAACCCCTTGGAACTGTCCAAGCCGGGGTCTGCTCAAGTGTGCAAGATTTTTACGCCCCCGCCCTAAAGACAAATCCCACTGAAATCAGGGTGAGCACAAATGAAGCTGGAGCCAGGTAGATAATCGATTGCCGAATTGTTTAAGGAAGGCATTGCTTTGGTCTCCCACGGTTGTTTCTGGTCAGAGCATTTTTTGGGTGGTGGGGTGGGGTGGTGGGGACAAAGACATATTTGCCAGAGGGGAAAATAGCCCTATGAGTTTTTCCCCACATCCTCCTAGGGGGGGAGTAAATGGAGTATTCACTGGGTAAATGGCGGGGCCCTGAAGATATCCCACTTCCACACATCTGTGATGCTGCAAACAACAGAATCTGTCCTCTGTGTCCTTCTCCTGTTTAAAGGACACCCGCCCTAACACCTTTGTGTGTGCCGCCCTCCCACACACACACACCGCATACACACTCCACACACAGCCCTTCTCCCCTTACCGCTCGCCAGAAATGAGACACCAAAAACCAGTTGGGGCTGTGAGGTTTTTGTTTTTTTTTAAAGGGTAGGTTTGTTTGTTTTTTTAATCATATATTTATTACATAAATATATAGTAAAATAGACCAGCAACAATTACCATAAAAATATCTTTCTTTAAAATCCTGACCAAAAACACAAAAAAAGGGTTATTTTTTTCCCCGCCCCAAACTTTTCAGGTTTTTTTTTTTTTTCAAAATCGCACGTCACAGACAAATTGTGATTGTCGTATTTTTTTTTTCTCTTTTTAATATCAGCAGCTTTTCTGCTTCCCGGACGCAAAAAAAAAAAAAAAAAAAAGGGAGGGGAGAGGCGTAAGGGTGAAGAGGGAGGGAGGGAGGGAGGGGGAAACAACGTCTCCCTCCCTCTGACCCCCCCCAACCCGCTGCCCCTACTGAAACACACTGAAAACACCCCACATCCCCAAACGTACATTCACTAACGCCCTGCTCAGCGTTCCTTTCCCTGCTCTGGACTGCGAGGGAGGAGGGAAAAAAAACCACAATGCATAGTAGGTGGGGCTAACAGGGGGTGCCCCCTTATTGGAAACGCCCGTCTCCCCCCAAATATTTCAGAACAGATCCCCCCGCCCCCAAACCGAGCCTGGATCCAACGCTGTGATCGCTGGCGTTAATACCTTTTTGGAACTAAGGTCAGCTGGGGAGAGTGACGGTTGGGGTGGAGGGTGTATGTGTGTGTATGGGGGGGGGTCAGTTAGAAGAACGGTGTCATCTGCAGGATCTATATGAGGTATGTACTTGGCAAAGGAATACTGAGAAACGGTGCAGGAAGAGAGCGTCCCGTCCCCCCCAGCCTTCCGAACGGGCCTCTGGTATGGAACCGGAAAACCTCAGGGCTCCGTTCCTCTTGCAAAATTGTCACAGTCACTCAACTGCCCCACACGGAGGTAAAGGGGGGCCCCAGAGGTTCCAAAGGCCGCCTTGAGACAGCTTGGGTACCAACTCAATAGAAATGACTTGGTAGGCACCCGCTGGAGGGGGAGGGCGCGACACTGCTGCCCTTGGCTGGCACCCGTGGCGTAAAGAGGCAAGATTAGAAAAGACTGGCGTGATGGTGGTGGTGGGAAGCGGCATGAGGGTTGTGGGGAAAGGGGTTCACCCTGAGCTCTGCTCTTCTCGCTAAAGTCTCGGCACCTGTCAGTCCAACCGCCACCCCCCCCCCCCCCCCCGGTCAGTCCTTACGAGACATTTTGTAGTGCCTCCTCCAAGGAGATGGGCACACAAGGACATCCTCCCTCCTTTCTACGGTGCTCTCTGAAGTGAGTGCTTGGCATACATCCCTGGCTGCAGCTCTGGTGCGCGGGCTTTCTCGTCTCCCCAACCCTCTTTCTCAGGGACACACACCAAAGCTACCTGGTTCCCCTTCAGGAACAGAGGAGGAAAGGGTGCGCACCACACCCGGATGGCCCTACACACAGAGACACCCTTTTTTAAAAAACGAGGGTTGGGGAAGAGAGTTTGGGCCATCCCTTGCTGCCTCCCCATTTGACGGACATGAGCCGGTGTGGAGGAAAGGCCCAAGCTGGTAAAAGGGTTCTTTGGCTAAACACTACAGGCCCCACAGACTGAACGGACGCCCCCTTTGGGAACATGACCGGATGGTTTAAGAGCCAGTTCACACAACCGCAGACGGCCTTTGGCTGCGCTCCGCTAAGCGATACGAGAGTTTTGTCCAGGGGGAGTAAACTTATTCACACAAGCTGTCGTCTGGTTGGTCCGGGCAACAAGGGATGAGAGAGACAGATGTGTGAACTCGTTAAAAGCCTCAGCCCTCCTTGTAGCCAGAAGGCGGTACGGAGCCCTTCTTACCCACCACAAAGTTTAGGAGCCAGAGGGGGTCTTGTATGTCTCAGGAAAAGACAGACTGGTGGCCGTGGATGGCCAGTTTCGGGAGGTGAGGGTGGCCACACAGTTTAGCCCAATGATTCTATGGCTACTGGGTAAATCAAACCCACAAGAAGGGTCAGGAACATGCCATCCAGGTGCAAGCTGAATTTAAAAACATGCCCACCACAACTGGGTGGGACAACCTCACACTCGGTGAGGCTGAGGACAGAAAGCGAATCCTGTCAGCTGGAGGAGGAGGGGAACTGAATGAGCTGCACGAGAGAGCACCAACTTCTACTTTTCTCCAACCACAATTTGGGAGGGATTTGAGGTGGGAGGTTGTGCAACATTGTGTGTGTGTGTGTGTGTGTGTGTGTCTCGCACAATGTGCAAAAGTGCCCAGGGAGGCTTAACGCTTTGTGTGCATAGGCAATCTGCATGTTTAGTAACACACACAGTGTTGACAGGACTATGTTTATATGTACACAAACACTGCGGGGACCTTTGCGCGGGAAATTCCGTTGCACAGACCCCACTGAAACGAAAGAGGTGCAGTGCAACGGGGCCTGCGCAGGAGAGCTGCCGGTGCAACTGTCCCGTATATATACACATACACATATACATACATGTACACACACACACACACATCCCCAATAAGCATTTACACGCTGGGATGTCGAGATGGAACCACCGGTGCCCGTTTTCCTCAGGACTCTTGACTCCCACCCGCCATTTCGACGCTTCCATTTCCTGGAGTTGGGTATTCTTGGCAAGCAGAGGAGAACCAACGGACTACTTGGTAAAGAGACTTCATTATTTAGTATAAGGCAATGAAGAATTAATACCCTGCCCTGCTCCCTTCCAGATCGCCAGGGCCGTGGTTTTCTTTTCGTTTCTTTAAAAAAAAAAAAAATGCCTTGCGAGATTCCTCACAGGAGAGCAGGCGTGCGCCTCCCGCCCTGGATCATGCCTCCCCTCCACGTAGAGCTATTCTGCACTGAATGCCTCGCTATATACAAATATTTACAAGACTTACAAATCCGGAATTAACTGTACACTGCTTGGTATATATGAAAGCACCCCCTACTGGCTGGTTAAAGAATAAGGCCTCCAGAAAGAAGGGGGGAGGGAGGGGAGGGTGGGGGAGTGTTTCAGCCCCTGGATGAAGGGGGGGGGGGAGGACGGGAGGAGAGGCAGCAGAAGCGGGCTGGAGTGTTTTAGGCAGAGATAAGAGAGGTCTCACACACACACACACGCACACACGCACACGTACTCCCAAACAGGGTAGACACCTGAAACACACATACACACTGTGGGCATGCTCCCGCACGTGAAAAACGTTCACACTTATTTTAGCGCCCACTCAAATGTGTACATCTCTGCTCCTGAAAACAACCCAAAACGCTTCACCCGATAGCCGCAAGCAGGTTTGGAAACCCAAGACCACAGCCCAGCACCTGACACCTGCCAAGTGTGAGTGTTTGGCCACAAGCAAGCTGTGGACCGGATGTGTGCAGCCCATGACATGGAGGCATACTCCCTGCACCCTACATGGAGAGGATGGGAAATACCAGCTGCACTAGGACATCGCACCACTGAGCGGGAAGCACAGAAATAGTTATGTACACTCACACACACACACACACACAGAGGGAAGGGACTCCCCACCCCCCCAACACAGAGGGATAAACTGATACTAGACATGTGCCTCTCCTGACAGGAACTCACAAACCCAAGGGAAAACCCAATTTGCTCAGTCACACACATCTGAAGCCCGCACCTGAGTTGATCGTATGCACGACACACACACAGTGAATACTGAAACACGCCCTTCCCAGAGACGTTTAAACATCTGGACAGACAACCAGTGATGCATGTATCTGGCACACCACGTACGCAAATGCCCACGCACACCACACAGGAATATCCTCACAGGCAGGACCATCCAAGTTCATGCGCACAGGGGGTGCCCCCCCCCCAGACCATGCAAGCCTACTTCAAAATGGTGGATCTCCGCCACCCACCTCACTCTGCCCCCTTGCCTGTCCCAGGAGAAATGGCTCTTCGTGCTTTCACACTTGATGAATAATCCACTCTCAATCCACTTTGCAACAGGATTTTACCGTGTGTGAAGCCACAAAGTCCACTTGCAAACGATCGCTGAAATGCATCGAAAGTGCATTATTTAGTGTGTGTGAAAGCGATTGGTTAATGGCGTGAAGACGGCCATTGACTCTTCTGCAGAGAGGCCACAAATGATGTGTGTGTGTGTGTGTGGGGGGGGGCCAGCAGTCTTTGAGGGGCCAGCCTACCCCCCAGAAACAGAAGGGGGTCACAGGGCCATAGACTCCTAGGTCACACTAGGACCAAAAGAAATTCTTACTGTCAAAGGGGAGAATGAGAGGAAATTGGCGGCTGGTGAAGTTCAAGAGGTAGATGGGGGGGGGGGGGGGCGGGGAGAGAGTTGGTGGACAAAATGGCTGCTTTGTCATTTACTTGTGGGGCGTAGCCTTGGCAGCAGAGCTCTGAACGCAGGTGCGTTTAACCCCTAAAGCCCCTTTCCTACGCATTATGGCTCAAGGGAGGGGCCGGTGGCCCAGACCCCCAGCTTCCACTGCAGGCTGACACAGGGAGTTGCCACTCCTGCGCTTTCAAAAGGTGCAAGAAATCGATTGCTTCCTTCTCACCTTTAAGAGATAGGGAACCGTCTCCCGAGACCTCACACAATGTTCTGGGGTAAATTTAGGAGTCCAGGGGCCCCTTTAAGACCAACACAGTTTTATTAAAGGTATGAGTTTTCATGTGCATGCACACTTTTTCAGATTCCAACCAAGGCTCCCTCTAAGCTATGGAGTCCTGTGAGCAGAAATTTGACTTTGTGAGCTACTTGCATTAAAGCTGTGAGCGAGCGATTTGGCTGCTGCATAAATCAGTTTGCTCTGGAGCCAACCTTCCTGAGCCGAGACAAAAACGTGCGAGACAGAGGCTAAAATACTGCAAGCTAGCTCACACTAACTCAGCTTAGACCAATGTATTTGAAAAAGTGTGCATGCATACAAAAGCTTGTACCCTGGATAAACCTTTTGTTGGTCTGAAAGGTGCCCCTGGACTCTAAATTTGTTCTGCTCCTTCAGACCAACACAGGTGGCCCACCTGGATCAGTGTTTTAGGGTGTCTGGCTAAGGATGCCTAAAAAGGTTGGCTGGGAGAATGGTGTGTATTTTTAGTTTACACCACACGGAAACAGGCGCGGTACCTGCAATGTGACTGGAGGCAACCAGACAGAAGAGTTTCTGTGTCTTTGACAGCTGAGGAGAAGAAGAGGAAATTTGGACGAGCCGTGTAGGGGTCAGAGGAGCTGCGGCAACCACGATCATCTTTTCTGCACAGTTCTGGGGTGGGGCTCCCTAAAGTCTCCGGTTCTGAAAAGAACTGAATCACTTCAAATGTAATACCAGCGTGGGCAATGGATTGCCACCTTAACCAGCTTCTTGCCCCTTCCCAGCTTCTGAGAGACGCTCACCCCTCAGAGCCAAAGGCACTGAGAAAGCAGGATTGGTGTCTACTCGGGCCAAAGGATATCTTTTCCCAGGGGTTTTATCTGGCATGGTTTCAGTCATCTGTTCGGCCCAGAGGTGACATTAGGACAAAAATATATGTGCAGGAACGCAAACCCTCCTCTGAAACCAGTGCCGGCTAATGCCTCTCTAGCCTGTCTGTAGCCCAAAAGGTTATTTTCATGGATGCGGGAATACTGCTCGGATTGCTCCTGCATAGGGTTGGTCATCGCTTGAGGATGACTAGAACGGAAGTTGAGAAGCTTTATGTGAGGAAACTCTACAGGGGTGTTGCACGAGATTTTACTGAAGTTACAGTCCTCTGTGTGAACAAACAAGGGCCAGAAGAAACCCTGGGGTGGACTCCGACTCCCCCATTCTAGCGTATCGCTGAGCAAAATTTCGGATCTAAGGAGGCTCCCTCCAAATAAACAGGCTTTTATGCTGGAGGAAGACTCCTGGAGAGGACGGCTGGATCCACCCCATTCTCTTCAGTGCACTGAGGGGAAAAGCTTCCTAGCGTTCCCGGCAAAGCTATCGCAGCTTACAAAATGGAGGGACGTGGGGGGTGGGGATTATCAGGGGGGCCAAAGAGAGAGCCGAAAGCCGGTGCCCTCTTAGAAATTCCCCCATGAGATTCAGATACAGTTCTGACAGCCAACTAGAGCAGTACAATAGTGGTGGTGGGGGAGAATTAGGACCCCCCCAAAAAAACATACAGAAGACCCTCAAGATCTGCGGACTCGTGACTCACAGTCCCGCTTCTTTGCAGCCCCTGCTCTGATCACAGGATGTGGGCCCCCGCCTGTTTTTAATCTCACTGGACCATCGGAATCATGACATCACTGGATTTTGAAGGAACCTGAGCTGCGTGGCTACCGAGAGGCAGCCGTCTCCCTAGATTTCCCCTTCCATGGTGATCTTGGGAATGGATCTCCCAAGGACAGGGAGGGTCGACCGCAAATGGAATCCCGAAGAGGTGTCGCCACCGGAAGAGAGGAGGGGCTGTTCAGTGGTCGAACGACAAACTTGGCGTTTCAGGATGGACTCTGGAGACCTGCGCGGGGCTTTCTGTGGCAGCTGTTACTATTCAGTGCTGGGACTGCGGCTCTCGCAGTCCCACAGATGGATTTTTTAAACAAAATTAAAGTAGGTTTGTATCGGGTAGGGACCATAACCATGTGGCAGGGCACAAAAGGATCCAGAGTTCAAACTTGAAGAAGAAGAGGAGATTGGATTTATACCCCGCCCTTCACTCACCTGGAGTCTTAGAGCTCAAACTCCTTTCCCTTCCCCTCCCCACAACAGACACCCTGAGAGGTAGGTGGGGCTGAGAGAGCTCTGAGACAACTGTCCTTGAGAGAACAGCTGGTACAGAGCTATGGCTTGCCCAAGGTCATCCGGCAGGCGCAAGTGGAGGAGTGGGGATCTTAGCCGCTTGCCCTGGGAGTACACAGAGTTCTGCTACGCCGACTACTGAGCTTGGCCGATACCTCAGGCAGTTTCCTATACTTGCACGGTCGAACTGTGAGAGGGCACAAACAGGGCGTGACCACAACTAGAACACTGGCGCTCCAGGTTATCTACGGATACCCAATTTATCGGAAATGGCCACTCTCTGTTCCCAACCAGCCACCTGGCTCTCTGCCCACCCTGGTTTTTTCCCTGCTGAGCGGGATTCTGAGGGAAGGTACAGGAGATGGCCCTGCCTGGAGTGCTGCCACAGGCTAGGGGAGGGCGTTGCAGCCAGTTTGGGAAGAGGTTAAAGGGAGAATAGCTGAGGGAAAGAAAGCCCAAATCGACCTAGCTGTGCCTTTCCAGGAGTGTTTCTGCATAGTGATAAAAGCAGCCGGTTAAGAGACTGAAGGCAAAGGAATAAAGAACAATCAAGTGCCAAAGAGGAAAGTACTTGGGTCTATAGAAATGTGTGTATACCAGAAGCATATGCATTGACCGTGCGAACACTTATGCAGATCTGCTAAAGATCTGTTTAAAAAGCAGTGGATGGCTCCAGTTTGGAAGGGAGCAAAACGTTTGCTTACGGGAAGGGACCCTGGACTCCACGGCAGAGACCAGGAATGGTGTGAAGAAGAGTCCCAAGCTCAACACATGGCTGTCTCCAATAAAAAGCGCTCGCTTCCCTATGTGTGCATGTACACATGTATATGGGAAGGGGGGGATTTTGAGCTAGAAAAGGGCCCATGGATACATGGTTAATTATCCCCTTCCCTGTGTTCCTGTTTCAGTTTAAGAAGAAACCTGCCTATGTGCACTGTATGTCTCATTTGGGCTTCAAGTAGCACAAGTGGGAACAGCCCCCCCCCCGCCCCCCGTCTTAGACCTGGAGATCTTCTGCTAACTGGAGCACACGACGCTAAAGCTACATAGACGGACGATTCGGCTCCTGTAAGGCAGATTCGGGTGTTTACACAATAAACCCTCGGTTTGTAATTCAAGACCCCCAGAAACCTTCTGTTTCCCTCCAGGGCCCTCTACGAGAAAGGGCTACAGCCTAGCAGCTTGTTCTGACACACACTTACTCATAAGCAAACCACTAACTCTTGGGTTAGTGGGCATTGGATCACAGCCAAAGTTGCATAAAGGTAGTTTCTGGATGGACAGCCTGGTGAGTGCACACCCACACACACACTCAACCTTTTTTAGCACACCGCACATCACACAGGAGTTAAGTGCACAAGTGTCTCTATAACGCTTGCTTTAAAAAGAGCGGCAGGATTGGTGGGTTGGGGGCAAAGCAGGTTTTTGGAAGGGGAGCAGGGCTGTAAACGGGAAGGAGGGGAGCACGTGGGGGGGGTCCTGTGGCGAAGGGAGGGGGGCCAGAGGTCAGGTGATCTCTGTGAGCTAGTTGCTTCTGCAGGGCTGAACTGAGCACCAAAACACCAAAGCATCCCTTTAGAGACTGTTTCTGTAGGGCTGGAAAGTGTTTTAAATGAGGAACTGCAAAGGCAGGAGAGGGGCCACCGAATCCACGTCTTCAATCACAGCCCCCCCCACCCCCATTAACTCACATTTTTCAGGCCAAGGAATATACAACTGCATTGTCCCCCCCCCCCCCCCCCCAATGCAGCTTCAATGGACACATCTGCAATTCCCTGGGGACAAAGTTAGCTGGGAAAACAATTATAGCTTCGTATCATTCTGAGCTACCAAAAAATTATAACAAAATCTCTCATACTGACAAAGATTGGATTCCACGCAAAGAACAGCTGAATAATTAAGCAAAACTGCAATACTGGTGTCTGTTTTGCATAATTTATTCTGCCCCTGCAGTGGAAATCCTGCTTAGCTCCACTTTGGGTTCAAGATTTCACCAGCCTTATTTTAAATCTAGCTCATAGCCTTAAGGACTAAAAACTTTGCTTCTTCTTTTTAAAGAGACTCTCAGGATTTGTACACAAGACCAAATTCTATGCTTGTGTGGTGTGTTGGAGAGTTAAGAAGTGCAGTCCTGAATACAACCAACCATATTCCTAAATGGTAATCAGGATTCCGGACCATGTTCGAGTACCGACACAGCAGCAGTGTCCCCCCCCCCCCCCCCCAAATATCAACCTCAGGTCATTTTAAGATGGTTTTAAAAAAACTACTTTTTTTTCCTTCCAACCCCAAATTTTGTTTGCGTAGTATTCTTTTTCTTGTGAACAGACCCGTACAAAGATTTTTTTTCCTTGTTAATTAAAAAAATTATACATACTTATATATATATTTCTGTATATTAGCTTAAATTGGAGCTGTGTTCTCTGCACGCCGGCCCCTGAACCTTCTGACGGTACATCCAACATGCACCCAAACCATCATTTAACATTTCCCACAGCATCTTGAATGAGGTAAGAGGTAAAGGGTTTTTCTCAACGGAAACCAAGTGACAGAGAGAGAGAGAGAGAGAGAGAGAGAAAGAAAAGGAGAGATCAGGCGGAGGGGGGAGTAAAAATAGGGGGGGGAGTTACTCCCCACACCAACATTACATTACCGCTTTAAAAAGAAGTCTTGCCTAACAGATTGATGACAAAAAAGAAAAAGGAAAAAAGATGGATCTATCACAGAAGAAGTGGCTTGGGAGAGAGGTCCAGCCCATTAACTGTGTGAAGTGCCGAAAATACTTGTCGTTAGGATGGTCACAGTCTGGTTTGTGTTAAAATGAAACAGAGAGAAAGAAGAAATCAGGAAGCTGGTGGTCTTCTCTTTGTTTTTGTTTAAAAAAAGAATCCCCAACTCCCGTTTTTAGCGCAGGAATCGCCAACTGAAGGTTTGGGGCCCAAATCTGACACCCTAAGAAGCATCGGTCCGTGCACCCCGGCCAACACGACCGAGTTGCCAACCAGGGGCCAGAGAACTGCACAGAAGGTCTGCTGGCGGTGGAGATGGGGCTTGGCTGGCAGTCCATTTGGGGGTGGGGGGTGGGGGGGGGGAGGGGGGGCTGGCTCACTAGTCCTTGTCCCTCCCCCAGTGCGGCTTTCATGAACGGAGCAAGTGCTGATCAGGGCTTTAGCGGACCGGCCTGTTTCCCAAACAACCAGGGACCGATAGACAGTGAGAAGGGGACAATGAAGAGATGTGCTTCTTTGTCGCCTGCTTTCTGGATCGCCTGCTTGCCTACTTTGGCTTTTCCAAATGTGACCTGCCTGCGCCATTTTTTTTTTTTTTGAAACATGGCTATCCTTTCTGGGGACGAGGCTCGGAAAGATCCAGGCCCCATTTCTTCCCGCCTAGTGCATGCAACCCAAGAGCTCAGTTCCGCCCACAGCGTCAGAGGTGTCTACGCCGCACCAGTGCAGGAGGACAGGATTTCTTTGTTAAATGGGAGCCCGGCAGCACTTGAGTGACGGACACGATTTAATCCACCCTGAAGCTTTCAGGAGCTCACGAGAGATTCTGCTGGCAGCAATTATGATAGTCTTGAAGGTGCTACTGGATTCCTGTTTAATTTTGCTACAGAAAGACTATGGCGGTGATCTGAAAGGGAAAACGGGATTGGGGTGGAGAGGGCTGACCGTTCCCAGACAAACGGTGGGGCCCCCCACCCCCAGCCCCCAGAGATGGAACGTGGGCACAGTTCGATGGAAGCCTTTGCCCTTTCCCCCATGGACGTGAACATGATAGGTGCAAGAACAAGGCGGGATATTTACGGGCATAAGGGGACTGGGATATCCTTGGGAGAAGGGCTTTAAGGAGACAGCAAGCAGCTTGGCACCCCCCTCCCTGCAGCTCCCTTACACAGAGCTAATCACCCCTTCCCCCTCCCTTGACTGCTCCAGCCGGTGGGGCTGCAGCCAACTTCCTGTCCTCTCCATTGATAAGTGCCATTTGCAACAACAACAACAATAACAAAAATCAAGGGGGTGGGGGAAGCATTCGACCCTCACGTGGTTCTCCAGGAATGGGGAAGAGTCAAGGTTTCTGGCTCCTTGCCTCCCCCCAGAGAGAAGAACGTGGAAGGAAGGGCAAAAGGACGTTAGTGCAGCAAGGGTGGTTGTACCGCCACGTGGCGTGGGAAAGCGTGTGCAAAGAGTTAGCGAGGGCCGCTTCCGAGCCCCATGGGAGCGATGCATGCAGGTCTGCAGCTGGGGGGGGGGCAGTGTAAGCGGGGACATTAGGACACCCCCCCCCCGCCTTCCTTGCCCAACATGGAGGTAGATTGGCCACAGGGAGGGGAGAGGGGGTTTCAGGGATGGACAGGGGCGGGAGGTTGACGTTTTATTTCTTGTAGGAAGGGGTGAGTTTACCTCCCAGCACTGGAATAAGAAGCCGGTGCCCTGTAAATTCGAGCCCTGCAGTGCGATTCAAAGCAATATAAAATAAGAGTTCTCACTCAATCACCTGTTTTTCCCAATAGGGGAGGAGGGGGGGGGGGTTCCTTTTCCTATTTCAAAGTGCATCTGTCCTTTACACTCAGGACTGTGAACCTCAATTTGCTGGGGTTGTTTTTATTTTGTCTTTAGCCAAACCACCGTAGGACTTTCCTTCCACCCCGCCCCCCCCTCTGCCCCATCAATAATTTAATAGGATTTCTCTCTTCTCTCTCTCTCTCTGTTCCTTTTCTTTCTTTTTCTTAAAAAAATCTTTTATTTCTTTTACAAAAAAGTGCATTTTATATTTTAGCCTCCTAGGGAGGATAACTAAATGCTAGAAGTTCTAAAAGAAACTGAAAAAACAAGAATAAAACAAGCAAACACACTCTTAACGTTTCCTGGGACTGTTATGTGCAAAAGAAACATATATATATTTATATATATATTGGTAATCAAGTCCATTTAAACGAGAGAGGTTTGGATCAGGGCTAAAGCACAGAGGCGGTGGCGGGTTTCCAGTGCTGTGAGGGGGGGTGGGGAAACTCTTTCTTGATGGGGAGAAGGGCAAAGGGTTTTTTGGAGGGGGGAAGAGTAGTATGTGGCATGACCCCCCCCACACACACCCTTTGTTGCATTAAAATTTAAGACAACTTGTCTCACCCCTGAAAGACAACTTCAGGACAAAAAAAGGGGGATTTGGCGGGTGTAAAATAAGCAGGGAGGGAGATCGTATTGCCCAATTTTCTTTTTTAAAGTCTGCCTAGACGAAAGCATTGGCTACTGCACAAGTCTACCTTGTAAGGAAGGTTTTTTTGTATAAGTTCAACCTTTTTCTTTCTTTCTTTTTTTGGTGTCCCAGCCCCTATCGCCGACGCCTCACCTCCTGCTTCTGTGTGATTCGCTGATGCTGACGTGCAATATTTAGAAAAAAAAACAAAAAAAAACAAAAAATGAAAGAAAAAAAATGAAAACAACAAAACAGAACAAAAAAATTTTTTCTCTTGAAAATCTGTTTGTGTCCGAAGTGATGAGGTGGGGGGCTTTGTGGCCCAAGTCCAGACGTCGCCCCAGTCCCGGTTCGCCTGCCTCCCCGACTCTCCTGTGCCACCCTGTTTGCTCCCTCCTCCCCCACCCTAGACTTCCTGATCCTCGAAGACCTCGAGAAAGAGTGGGGGAAAGAGCTCTGTGGGGCATTCCACCTTCATGTGCAGGAAGCGGCTGGCGTGACAAGCCCCGATCATGCGCAGGTCGGTCACCTTCATGAGGAGCTTGGGCCAGAAGTGGGGAATGTTGTGTTTGCGATAGTTGATGTAGTGTTCGAACGCCAACAGGTAGGTCTCTTGGCATTTCTCGATCTTGTCGACGCAGATCAGCCCGCTGCGGTCTGCCGAGGGAATGGAAAGAAGAATGCCAAGTCAGAGGGGGGCCTTCACAGCTGGATGGGAGTCCAGCTAAAAGGAAGCAGGGCTTTCTTCCTGCGCAACTGCCTATTTCTCCCGGTCCCTAATCAAACTCCCTAAGGTTTAGGTTTGCCTCTTAGTCTGAGGGTTGTAGCCAATGTTCCCTCTAAATTGAGTTAGTGTGAGCTAGCTCGCAGTTTTTTAGCCTCCGGCTCACACGTTTTTGTCTTTGCTCAGGAAGGATAGGGCTCCAGGGCAAACTAATTTATGCTGCAGCCAAATCGCTCGCTCACAACTTTTAATGCCAGTAGCTCACAAAGTAGAATTTTTGCTCACAAGACTCCACAGCTTAGAGGGAGCATAGAAGAAGAAGAAGAAGAAGAAGAAGAGATTAGATTTATATCCTGCCCTTCACTCACTTGGAGTCTCAGAGTGGCGTACAAAGTCCTTTCCCTTCCCCTCCCCACAACAGACACCCTGTGAGGTAGGTGGGGCTGAGAGAACTCTTTCCCAAGCTGTCCTTGAAAGAACAGCTGGTACAGAACTATGGCTTGCCCAAGGTCATCCAGCAGGTGCAAGTGGAGGAGTGGGGAAGCAAACCCAGTTCTCTCAGATTAGAGTCCACACACTTAACCACGACACCAAACTGGCTCTCTTTGTTGTACATTGTTGTACATTGGTTGTAGCCTAGAGCGGGCAGGAAGCTCTGTTTGCAGAGAGCGAGAGAGGAAGACCTGCATTTGGGTTTGCCATTTCCCCCGGGGGGGGGGAGGGGTTTGCCCACTTTAGGGGCCCCTGATCCACCAGCTCAGATCCAACCGGCCGGGGATTGCGGTGACGTGCCCAGTGCAATGGTATCACCCCGAGGAGGAGGAGGAGGAGGAGGAGGAGGAGGAGGCACCCAGGCATGTCGCCAGGGGGACACTCTAGCACTCAGCCTAAAAACTAAAAAAGCACCACAGAGTTTCTGGCTGAATGCCAGAGCAGCCCCCTGGCAACGTGTCTAGCGTGATGACATCACTTCCGGGTGATGTCATCGCAGCATGTGTGCTACACGCGCAAACCAGAAGATCCCGGACAGGAAGCCTCACCCCCCTGCCAGCAGCAGGTAGGGACCTGGCAACTCTGCCTGCATTGCAGGTAGAAGCTTTCCGTCCCCGCTTCTCCCCTTTTGTACTGCATTACTTTTTTTACTGGAAGTCCCCATTGGGGAGACAGGCAGGCTATAAACGAGACTGACTGAATAAATGCCGGGACCAGGATTCACCACTGCACTGACCCTTTTGGTCACACCCCAAATCATTGCATTAAGAGCTGTTGGGTATCTCCGGGAGTAGGACTGTTGAGGCTCCACGTCTGAGTTGAACGTTTAGCCTGTTTTCACGGTGCACGGCTCTTGTTGCTGCTATGAATGCGCAGGCACTGGCAGCTGCCAGGGAATCTCATACACTTGCCTTGACTCAGACCCCAAAGCCCCCCCCCCCGACAAAGGGGGAGAGAAACAGAGGGCACGGGGGGGGGAGGGCTATTTTTTAAAAAAAAAGCAGTGGGGGCTGCCTAGAAACCCAGCCATGCTCCGCCATCACAGCCCCCTGAAACCTGGGTTTCCAC
The DNA here is from genome assembly GCA_029233225.1 of Lepidodactylus listeri. NCBI lineage: Eukaryota > Metazoa > Chordata > Lepidosauria > Squamata > Gekkonidae > Lepidodactylus > Lepidodactylus listeri. The sequence continues at coordinate 15,104,980 of JARCFY010000018.1, read as the reverse complement.
TATACACTGAGACTTCCTCCAATTTTTACTTTAAACATTCTTTTTCCCTTTTGCAAATTTAGCTGCCGGCAATGCAGGAAGAGAAGGGAACTTTAATCCTTCCCCCTCGGCTGTTTTTTTCAAAGTCACCCCCCCCCCCCCAAGCTGCTTCTATCACTGCCAGATGCAGGGATTCAGGTGCCTCCAAGTTTTCCTCAGTCACAGATCCAGAGGAGTTAGCCGTGTTTTGCTGCAAAATAGTAAAAAGCCCAGTCACACCTTTAAGACGAACAAACTTTATTGTAGCATAAGCTTTCGAGAAACACGGCTCTCTTCGTCAGATGCATCTGACGAAGAGAGCTGTGTTTCTCGAAAGCTTACACTACAATAAAAAATTTTAGTCTTAAAGCTGCTGCTGGGCTTTTTACTATTTTTCAAGTTTTCGCCAGTGAGTGTCAAGCAACTTGGGGAGGCTTTTTCTGTCCACAACACGGCTGGGGAGGAAAGGGCCCAAGGATCCCCCCATGTGCTCATTTTCCTTGCTTGTTAAGTTCCTGTTTCTTCAAAGGGTGTATGTGTGTGTGTTCTGTTCTACGTGTGTTTTGCTCCCTCTACTGGTCGATTCGATATTACATCAGTTTATGTCCTCCATAAAATCCTGCAGTTGAAATCCGCAGGGAGGTATTCTGGACATAAACCTGTGTTATATTCAATCACCCACTAGAGGGAGCAAAACACATGTGGAACAGGGAAAAACTCTGACGATAAAGCGATCTTCAACAAAGCAGCACTGGCAGCTAAGTTTCCAAACATTACAAAAGGGGGAAAGAACGTTTTTTTAAAATAAAGAAATCCTAAGGTGTCGTTGAATCCTCAATGGGCAGGAAACCACTTTGGGCACCTAACCCAAGGCCTCAATGCCAGCCCAACAATTACACTAAACTGCAAGCACTCAACAACACTTCTGGTCTATCAACCAACTCTTCTTACAACCTGGCTGCTCAACCCGCCCCCCCTGCCCGCCTCCATTAGGCAAGTCACCTATCAAACTCCCACCCGGAGTCCACTTTCCTAAATACACAGCAGCGTGAAGATCTGTTTCGCCAGTCTTTCAGTGACCACCTCCCTTCCTGGCCAACCCTTCATGCGGTCATCTTCTGCTCTGATCTCTGTCCCTTTACCCCTCCATAGCTGATCTGAACCGGCATCCAAAACCTTCCTCTGTATTACGCCATACAGATGCTTCGTGAGATCCCTGAGGCAAACGGCCCCAAACGTTATGCCCTGCAAGAGGCAGACACTGGGAGGGAGAGGGTAGAGCACAACCACCCCACCGCCCCCCGTACCTGAGGACATGAGTAGCACAGCCTGGAGCAGTGCTACTTCTGTGTCGTCCAGGTTGAAGGCAGAGAGGGACTTGCCCAAATCAAAGATGGCATCCGACACCACGCCCAGACCTCCGTTCTTCAGCTGTTCCCGCTTGACGGCCATCTCGCCGCTCAACGTCAGCGTCTCGCTTTCGGGGTCGTAGCGCACGGCTGCCCGCAGTGACATGATCTCCATGCAGCAGCCCTTCAACAGGATGATCTGGTCCTCACAAGGCAGCTGGAAGTCAAGGACGGGAAACGAGGGAGTCAGGACGCAGCTACAGCGGGGATATTCAGGGCTCCGCCCCCTTCCTTAAAGGGGCAGCCCCCATCCTTTAAATGCTTTTGAGAAGAAGCAGGAGTGGAGTGCGCCACTCTCCCTCTTGCAAGATTTAAAGGGCCCTCTAGCTGATCAGCGGGCCCTCCAGCTGATCGGCAGGCCACATGCTCCCCACTGATCTGCCGACGGGCCCTTTAGATCTTGCAGGAGGGGAAGGAGAGGAGCCCATGCCACCCCCTTCATTTTTAAAAATTAATTTTTATGAAATATTATCATATAATCAGTTGCATATAGAAATATGTCAATTAAAACTATACAGTAATAAAGTCAAGTACATAATATACCAGCTCTAAATAACGGAACAACAAACCATCTCACAACAAAGATATATAACAACCACGGTTTCAATGGGAAATTAAAATGCAAGTTTCCAACTTTTGTAGCTCGATAGGGTGTTTAACATTTTAAAACCCGACGTCTTTCCCAACGAAAGCTAACCATTTCTTTAAAAAGGTCGATTTAAGTCTAGCAGAACTCTTTCCCTCAATACCTACTGTCAATTTATCCAAAACAAAATATTCCCATACCTTGCGATTCCAAGTTTGTACAGTTGGAGGTTCCTCCTCCTTCCACTTTAATGCCAAAACATTTTTTTGCTGCTGCAAACATAGTTGCAGCCAATGCTTAGTTATGCTTAGGTATCCTATATTCTTCCTACAAATTCAACAAGATGATTTTTGGAGACTGTGGAATTTGAAGGCCTAACAGTGATTGAATTTCTATTAAAATTCAACTCCAAAGCTGCTCTTCCTCTTTCTCCACATCCCTTCCAACCCCCGTGGCGATGCAGTCTGTGTTAAATGTGACAATTAAACTGATGCCACCCCCTTCATTAAGGGATATAATGACAGCCCCACCAGAAAAAAAACCTGCCCCACAAGCTGCAAAATCCTGGCTATGGGCCTGGTCATAAGACTTGGCCCTTGGTGAGTGGCTTCCTAGCAGCGGTGCTCTTATCCTGTGTGTGTTTTTGTGAAGTGCTGTTAAGATGGGTTTTCAAGGAAAGAGATGTTCAGAGGTGGTTTGCAATTGCCTGCCTGTTCATAAGGACCCTGGGTTTCCATGGTCTCCCACCAAGGAACACAGGATGTGGGAGCAAAGCAAAGATGGAGCCTGCGCTGTAACCAGAAGACAAGGAATGGGTCATGTTTCATGCCGGGGATCCCACAGGCAGAAAGACCAAAGGACCTGGGTAGGAGACAGAGCTGGGTAAAGGGCCACAGGAGACTTGGATCTTGGCTTTCACTTGGAGGCAGAATCGAAGCTTTGCTCAGAAGAGAACAGGTTGGAAAGGTGAAGTGGAGAGGAAGGTTGAATTGTGAAACTCAGCTTCCAGAGCTTAAGGTTGCTCTTGGGGAGAAAAAACACTTGCGGGCATAAGAAGCTGCTTTTCCAGTAGCCTCACTTGGTAGTCCCACCCACCAGGAAGTTGACTGGACCCCGCTGGCTACAGCTGGCTACAAATACTTGTAGGACAGCTATTGGGTTCCTCTCCGAGCAACTGCTTACTGGGTAATTCTAGAGTTCTGGCCCTGCTGGTGGACCTCCTGATGGCACCTGGTATTTTTGGCCACTGTGTGACACAGAGTGTCGGACTGGATGGGCCACTGCCCTGATCCAACATGGCTTCTCTTATGTTCTTATGACTGGGGTAGTGATGCTCTGTATTCTTGGTGCTTGGAGGGTAACAGTGGGAGGGTTTCTGGAGTTCTGGCCGCACTGGTGGACCTCCTGATGGCACCTGGTATTTTTGGCCACTGTGTGACACAGAGTGTTGGACTGGATGGGCCATTGGCCTAATCCAGCATGGCTTCTCTTTATGTTCTTATGTTCAATTGTGCTCTGTTTCCTTTGCTGCCTTGCCTCCTGTACCACTGAGCAGATACCCTTGAGACCTGGCATGCGTGGCAGTGTGGTGTAATGGTTAGAATGTCAAATAAAGATCAGAGGGATCCAGGTTAGAATCCCCACTAGGCCATGAAGTTGACTGGGTAAGCTTGGACTAGACTGGGTAAGCTTGGCCTGCAACCAGTTGGAGCCAGCTTTACGCCACACCAGCCTTGGAAGCAGAACTTCCCGAAACTTGCCTGCCGGACTCCAGGGGCTTTTACAATTAGCCTCTAACTTATACATAGAGGAAGCAAATGGAAAAAACAGGCACGGAGCATGCATGACGATGGGCTACCACGCTCATGACAGCTGTACTGGGTAGAGTGTCACACTAGCACCTGAGAGGCTTGGGTTCAGAGCCCCACTCTGTCGTGGAGGCTTGCTGCAGGACCTGGGGGTCGAGGAGCTCTCTCTGAGCTTAACCAACCTCATGGGGTGATTGTTGGGAAGGAAAAACAGAAGGAGGGGAGAGTGAGGAGGGGAGAAGAGTGGGCTACAAACCGCTATGTACATAGAAAAATTGTCGCTGACAGGATGAGAAGCGTTTGGGAGATGGGGAGAGGATATATTTTTAGTAGGGTACCAAAACTGCTGACAAAACTGCTGACTAGAGGAAAACTGTGGCGGTGGGAAAGATCCTGACCCCAGGAAGCGGCCCTGAAGGCCCACTTTCTTTCTCATTCACACAAGGACACAGCTCGGACCTGTAACCTCTAAACTTTTGGTTGAGGGCAGCAATGGTTGATTGCGTTGGCTGGCACCCTTCTCTTCCCGCCCCCCCCCCCCCGAATCATAGAGTTGGAAGGAACCTCCAGGGTCATCTAGTCCAACCCCTTGCACAATGCAGGAAATTCACAAATACCTCCCCCCCCTCCACACCCCCAGTGACGGCTGTTCCACACCCAGAAGATGACAAAAACCCTCCAGGATCTTCAGCCAAACTAGCCAGGAGAAAAACGGCTTCCGGACCCCAAAGTGACGATCAGCATTTCCCTGGGCGTGTAAGAAAGGGCCACGAGAGCTATGCACTGATGCAGCCCTTCCTGCCCTCCCTCTCATGATCTGCCTCAGTTCACAGAATCCACATTGCTGACAGATGGCCATCTAGCCTCTGTTTGAAAACCGCCAAAGGAGGAGAGCCCACCACCTACCAAGGAAGCCTGTTCCACTGAGCAACCGCTCTGTCAGGAAGTTCTTCCTAATGTTTAGCCAAAAGCTCTTCTGATTTAATTTCAACCCGTTGGTTCTGGTCTGATCTTCTGGGGCAACAGAAAACAACTCCGCTCCATCCTCTAGAGGACAGCCCTTCAAGTACTTGAAGATGGTGATCATATCACCTCTCAGTCGTCTCCTCTCCAGGCGAAACATACCCAGCTCCTTTAACCTTTCCTCACAGGACTTGGTCTCCAGACCCCTCGCCATCTTTCTTGCCCTCCTCTGGACACGTTCCAGCTTGTCTATATCCTTCTTAAAATGTGGTGCCCAAAACTGAGCACAATACTCTAGGTAAGGTCCAACCCTGCATATTTTGTTTTTAAGTTCCCTCTCCCCTTCCCACTAAATGGCCGGGCAGTCTAGAATTGGAATAGAAATTTGTAAGTCGCCACCGTAGGTCTGGTTTTAGTTCTTATCAACGTGTATGGATATTTTAAAATTTGTATCTTTGTTTTACAGCATTGTGCCCCTTGTACATTGCCCAGAACCTGGTGTAAGCTGGGATAGGGCAATTCACAAATCAAAATATTGAAGATGGTTAAAGACTCTATGGTGAAATAGATGCAAAATCTGGGTTATTGATCTTACACAGTGGAGTAAACTATTGAATTGTATACCTGAGAACTTTGACAAAAATCAAAGATACTTTATCATTCATGTAGCAACTGTAGCTAGAATTTTATTTGCAACTTACTGGAAACTTCCATCAACGCCCTCTGAACATGATCTAATAGCGAAGATTATGGAAAGTGCGGAAATGGACAAATTGACCTCGATGTTAAAAGGGCAAATGGAAGAAGACTTTGTGGGACTATGGGCTCCATTTTATAAGTGGATAACAGAGAAATATAAAGATATGAACTTCCTAATATCATAAATATTAAGAAGCTCTTATGAACTTTTAAACCTTGCAGTTTATCTGTGTATATCATGAAACGACAAGTAGAGTGAAGTTACATGCAGGAAATCATTACTTTTGTTCGTTCCCCTGACCCTGACCCTTTCCCCTTCCTCATCCTTTGTATCTTAAAAACTTAATAAAAATCTATTCAGAAAAAAACAAATCAAAACAACAACAACAAACAAACAACGGGGGGGGGTTTGTCCCCAAGCACAGCCACAAAATGGCCGCCACAACACGGCTGCTTGCAGTTTACCTTAATTTCACAGTGAAGATCCTTGTGCTGTGGGGGTGGATGCTGCCAAACATTTTAAAAAATCTGCATGGAGGGCTCAGCCACAAAATGGCTGCCATAGAATGGTTCCCACAGGAGGTGGAGCCAGCCACAAAATGGCTGCTGCGACTGACCTTCAGTCACACGGTGAAGATCGTTGCACTGTGGGGGCAGCTGGCGCCAAAGCAACTTTTAAAAAAATCCGCGCAGCCAATCAAATCCCCAGTGGCCAATCAGAAGCCATGCTGGACAGAAGCTTCATTTGTCCCCACCCACTTTCTAAAAACACTCGGCGGGCACCCAGAAAGGTGTCAGCGGGTACCGAGGCGCCCACGGGCACCATGTTGGGGAATCCCTGCACTAAACATTCAAGGAGATCCATACCAAGCATGCCAAACTCCCTCCTCCCCCCCAACCTCCCACCCTCTGACACCAGCTACCTCCGCGCTTCACTCACCTCTGAAAACATGGGCAGTTTTTTGGCAAAGTCCACCACGCGGGTGATGGCGGGGGTGATGATCTTCGTAAACTCACTGAACGCCTCCAAGTCCACTTTGTCCCCATCGGGCATGGAGGCCATGGGTGACTGACCGATGTCTTCAGGCTGGGGTGGGGAGCAGAGAGAAAAGCAGAGCAAAATCAGGCCCTCTGGGAAGGTGCGTTTGGCGCTTTGGATCCTTTCCTTGCAAGGGGTGTGTGTGTGTGTGGGGGGGTCACCTCTCTGTGTGGGGGGGTGGAGTGCACCGAGGCCCACCATTGAGGCTCATGAACCAAACTCTAAAGACTTAAGGAAGAAGAAGAAGAGGAGGAGGAGGAGGAGGAAGAGTTGGATTTATACCCCACCCTTCACTCAGAGTCTCAGAGTGGCTTATAATCTCCTTCCTTTCCTCTCCCCACAATAGACACTCTGTGAAGTAGGTGAGGCTGAGAGAGCTCGCTCGAGGACTGCTCCTGACAGAACAGCTCTGAGAGAACTTGTGACTGGCCCAAAGTCACCCAGCTGGTTTCATGTGGAAGAGTGGGGAATCAAACCCGGTTCTCACAGATTTGAGTCCACGCTCTTAACCACTACACCAAACTGGCTCGAAAAGGGTTCCATTGTTGTAAGAAGGTTAGACTGTTGCTGCCAAAACGAATGTTTCGTGGCATTTTAAAAACTAACACGTTTTCCACAGCTTTTGCAGGCTCGAGCCCCCTTTGTGAAGTCTCCGCAGGTTCTTCACCCACAGCGCGACTCTGGCTTCTCCTCAGCTTTGCATTTTGTGCAACCCCTAAAACCAAATGCTGTTTTCAGACCTCTGCTCTGCCCTATGCTTGAAAAGCACCACGTGGACACTCACATATTTGCTTTTAAAAAATGGCAAAACTGCTCTAGGCGCAAGGGGATGAGGGCAGGGGTTTCTGACATCACAGGTACTGGCCCACAGGCCTTCTATACAGGCAAATCTGCCTCATTCAAGCGCCACCATCGTGGGGGAAAATCTGCTCAACGTCTCAGCGGCATCTCAGAACAAAATAAACAATGTCTGCTTACAAAACAGCAAAATGGCCTCTCTCGTGCTTGCGTATTTGTATGCCCCCTAAGAGGAATCCTGGCTCTTTTCACTCAGGATCTAACCCTACTTTTTAAAACCACCCTTCAAGATCAGATGTAATTTCTCTGGCAGTTCACAATGCACCCCAGTCTTCACAGCGGCTGACGTCTGTGCAGTATTATCCCCCTGAAGTGTAGTTACGATGGGAAGGAGGAATTTGCTACAGGGAGTGGCTGAGACGCGGGGACCCCACAGCCGCTCCACGGTCTCTGGCGTGTGATGAGGGAGCCCCTACACGAAGTCTGCAGTGGCCCAAATTCGGGGCCATCATGTCCTGTGGTTCCTCTACAGAGCTCATGGTGGGGGATAATGTTTCCGCCTCTGCTCTTTGCCAGCAATTGTTCGGTCCCTGCGCTTACCTACAGCAATCATTCACAACTGGGTCGGTCTTGCTTGCACAAGCGAATCTACTTGCAAATGATTACTGTAGTGCAATATCCAATTAGGTGTGGAGGAGGCCTTCCTGATTGCGACCGGCTCAGCTTCAGCATCCTGGCACCTCCAGCCCCTTCTCTGGCCTGGATTGCGAGGGGAGGCTCACTCCGTTATTGTTCTCGCACTTCCCTTTGAATCCTTCTGCCCTTGGGCTTCCTCCCCCCCCCCCCCCCAATAACCCACTTTGCATGACCTTTCTGTCCTCTCCTGACCCGCCCTGGCACCAACTCAGAGTGGACAGCAGAGGGCACCCTAAACCCAGCATTCCCGGAGAATAAAGATGGTGGGGAGGGGAAGAGAGAGGGATGGGGTTGGAGGTTTCCAGCTCATCTGCCCTTGGAGGCAACTGAGAGGTCACAGCTGTGTCCCTCTGCGTAGCTGGCTTCCCCCGTTCAAAAACTCCTCTGTAGGTCTGGATCCCTGGCTAAACTACGGGAGGGCGGGGAATATTTGTTTCTACACGGACAAACTAAACTCTGAGCTCACAGATTCATCTATAAATGCCCATCCTTAAGTGTCCTCTTCACTGCTAGAATGAAGGGGAGAATATCATTTTTAAACTCAAAACTGATCTATATGAAATACCCAGGAAAGGAAATTTCTCTCTCTCTCTCTCTCTCACACACACACACACAGACACACACAGGTTGCCAGGGTAGCGCCCGGCTCCTCATTGGGATGTCTCTGCTGTGTGTGCATGACATCAACATGTTGGGGGTGTCGCGTGGTGACATTCTAGCGTTTGGGGCAAAAACTCTATGGCAACCATAGAGTTTCCCCCAAATGATAGAGTACCACTGCATGACAGCCCCAACGCGATGATGTCACTGCATCAGCGGTGTCCTTATGGAATGCTGATGTTCGAGGGTGGGGCTTCCCCTGCCAGCCAGCTGGCCGCCGGCGGGTTGGGCCCCCCAAAATCTGGGGATCCGGGGGATGGTAACCAATGTTCCCTCGAAGCTGTGGAGTCTTGTGAGCAAAAATTCTACTTTGTGAGCTACTGGCATTAAAGTTGTGAGGGAGCGATTTGGCTGCTGCGTAAATTAGTCTGCTCTGGAGCCATTCTTCCAGAGCTGAGACAAAAATGTGTTCAGCTGGAAGCTAAAAAACTGTGAGCTAGCTCACACTAACTCAGCTTAGAGGGAACACTGATGGTAACCCTAACACACACACACACACACACACACACCACCCAATGGGGACCCAAAGTGGCCCACTGTTGTTCACCTTCCCTCCATTTTATCCTCACGACAATACTGTGAGGTAGGCTATGGTAAAAGTGTGTGATTGGCCTCGGGTGTTTGTGGCAGAGAAGGGATTCAAACCTGGGTCTGACAGTCTAACCGCTACACCATAATGGCTCTGTTTTGTATAGCATGAGCACACATACCCCAAAAAAACCCCCAAAAGCAAACAAACACCCAAATAAACAGCAAAAAACCCAACACTTTTCAAGTCCCATTAATTTCAACAGCAGGGTTAAGTACAGGGTTAAATCTCCCCACTAAAATAGACGGAACCTTCTTTTAAAGTGCTGGACTTGGTCAGGCCTCTAATTTTAGCCCACATTGTAATGTTAATACTAATTAGCAACACGCCTGTGAATATAAGATTTTGGGAAAGTGCTGAAAACACTTGAGGGGGAGCAGCTTCCATAACAAACCTGGAGGGTTCCTACAATAACAGCCCCTTTAATGAGGCACATACAAGGAAGCCAGTGTTGTGTAGTGGTTATAGAGTATCCTACTAGGATCTGCGAGACCCAGGTTCAAATCCCCACTCTGCCACAGAAGCTAGCTTTTTCAGGACATTTTAAGGGGATTTAAAAATGATTTTACATTTTGAAGAATAACTAACTAGACGCACAAGACTGACACCTGCCTCTAACTGAGTTCTCTTTACATGTAATATTTACACGCAACATTCTGTGGTCCCAGTACTGCAATACTTAGTGGTGATCTGCACTCAGTCCACAATGAAAGCAGCAGAGAAAAGACACCTCTTTCAGGACAGTACCCACTCTGGAGTGTATGGTTACATGCTACGGTGTGAAGAACAATCCTTGCACACATACAAAACTCAGAGAAGAACCTAAACACGCTAGCTTTCTGCAGGAAGGGAACATACTGCGTGAGGAAGGGTTAAATGATGTGACCCCCGCACCTGCCATCCACGAAGCCCAGAAACAGGTTTTCCCACCTCCCCTGCTGTTTGCCTGAATTAGGCCTAGGACCCACTGAAGCCCACAGAACAAGTCAGCCCCAATGCATTCAGCATGACTGCTAGCTTGGGGGTTGCTGGCAATGCTCCCTCTAAGCTGTGAAGTCTCGTGAGCAAAAATTCTGCTTTGTGAGCCACTGGCATTAAAGCTGTGAGCGAGCGATTCGGCTACTGCATAAATTAGCTTGCTCTGGCGCCATCCTTCCTGAGCTAAGACAAAAGTGTGTGAGCCAGAGGCTAAAAAACTGTGAGCTAGCTCACACTAACCCATCTTAGAGGGAACACTGGTTGCTGGGCATATGTATGTATGCTGTTGTCAGCTGCATTCTGGGAAGGCAGAGGCCAACTTGGCTCTTGAGCCCCCCCCCCCCCCCCGGTACAGTTTACAGGGACTCCATACTGGTGAAGTCACCTTTCTGTTAGACCAGGGGTGGGCAAATTGCGGCCTGGGGGCCACATGCGGCCCACCACAGAGTTTTTTGCGGCCCGCCGAGACAGTCGGCCACATGGTTTCAGTCAGGCCTCCGTCTGAAAAGGTCAGGAAGGCTCTCGCTCTCTCCTGGCTTACCACTATTTTACCACTAAACTACCACTATTTAATTTAATTTAATTTATATTTATTGATTTTTATGACACAATTTATACCTTTTCTGAAATGCAAATTTAAGTAATGAATGCAATCATTTTAAAAGGTGCGGCCTTCTGCTAACCTCCGCTCCCACAAAGTGGCCCCCGAGCCAAAACAATTGCCCACCCCTGTGTTAGACAATGCCAACTAGTTCACAGCACCTCACCCACCCATGGTTGGCGCTCTCCAGCACCCAAAACCATTGTGTGGAAAGCAGAGCTGCCTGTAAGAATACAAAAGCAGACGGCCACCGAGACAGACCACAGCCTGTACCACCCCTCCCTCCAGAAGACATCTCCCACTGTGGCATGCAGGAGAGGAAGGCCTGAGGATCGGGGGTGGGGGTGGGGGGAGGTGGGAAATGACCTCCACGTCAGAAGATGCATGCAAGTATTGTTTCGTTTCAAACTGGTCATTGCAAGGTGTTTGGGGAGAAACTTGGGGAGTCCAAAACTATGAAAGGGACTTGGTTGCATCTGGAGCCTTGTGGATACAGCTAAACACTGAACGAAAGGGCAGACACAGACTCATCCATTCTGCTGCTCCTCCAACAGCACAATTCATACCTCACACATGCAAAGATATCACACCGCTTCTGTACTTAGAAATCATCAGCACGGCTGAAAACCCCAAATCCAGATTCAAGCATTAAAACAACAACAACACCCCTCTGAAAAAGCATGTGGAAACCCACACTTTTACCCAGGGGTCATTTTGTAGAAAAAGAGGTGCAGGAGCTCATTAGCATAACTAATTAGCATAATTTATTTGCATATGCTACACCCCCTGACATCACCGGAAGTATGTCAGAAGGCAAGGAAGGAAGGAAGGAAGGAAGGAAGGAAGGAAGGAAGAGCTGGCATAGAGGGGACAGCTACTAATCCAAGCCTCAGAAATACCACTATTCTGGGAGGATAGCTTCAGTGGTGGCTGAAGCCTTCAGAAGGCTGGTCGGAGGAACAAGGACCTTTCCAGGGGACGGGGTCATTTTGCTGCAGCCATGACAAAGCAGGCATTCCCCTGCCGGGGAGGGGGGGGGGCTGGCACCAACTCCCGGAGCTGCGCTCCCCTGAGCACCTGCTCGAAATGACCCCTGCTTTTACCACTCCTGAATGACACTGACAAAATCAAAGCACAGTAGATGAAAATGGCTAAGGGGTAACTATCTTAAGAACCTAAGAAGCGCCCTGCTGGATCAGACCAATAGTCCATTGAGTCCAGCATCCTGTCTCACACAGGGGCCAGCCAGTTCCTCTGGACAGCCAACAGTAAGGCACAGAGGCCGAGGCCTTCATAAAAACATCAGAAGAACCCTGCTGGATCAGACCAGTGGTCCATCTAGTCCAGCATCCTGTCTCATACAGGGGCCAACCAGTTCCTCTGGACAGGCAACAACAGGGCAGAGAGGCCGAGGCCTTTCTCTGATGTTGCCTCCTGGCACTGGGATTCAGAGGACTAGTGCCTCTGAATGTGGAGGTTCCCCTCAGACACCATGGCTAGTAGCCTTAAAAAAATAAGAACTTGTATTATATTTATATTATATTCTGTATTATACTTGAACTAAAGCATGGTAGAAGGAAGCAGGCAGTGGGAAAGCATGCACAGCTGGGACACTACGAGGCCAAAATCAGTCACGGCTTCCAAAGAATCAGCCGGAAGAGCTACTGTCCACAGGGAGAGGAGGACTGGGAATTTCTACCAGATAATTCTTGGGAAAGCAAAGATGGAGCCGCTGATTTAAAAGTGGTTTCAAATGTGAAGACAGACAGCCTGCAGTGCGGGCCAAAGTGGGGCCAGGACACAATCCCGCTGCGTTCCAAAGCACGTCTTTTTCAGGGCAAGGCAGAAGATGTGTTTAAAACCATTCCCAACACACTTCAGAAGGTGAAGCCAGTTTTAAAACACAGAGACCGCAGGGTTTTTTTTGGGGGGGGGGGGAATCACACTCAACTGAAAAAATCCCCCATTTCTCAGTATTGTAAAGACAGACAGCTTGTCAGCAGAAGATATGAGTGGAGGCACTGAAATGTGCTAAAGGAATGGGGGGTGGTGGTTTTTGATTAATTAATTAATTAAACAACCAATATGCAACAGGATGCCCCAGGTTATGCATAGATTATGATTCCGCAGGTACTGAGAATACACACAGTTTCCTGAGAATCTCAGCCGCTGTTATTTTTTTAAAGCAAGTTCCTAGGCCTTATGGATGTTAAATTTTTAGAACAAAGCAGGGGTGTCAAGTTTTCAAAATCCTGGGGGGGGGGGGAGCTCTTCCATGTGGCGCGCCCACCAGGACCATGTTCCCACTGCCACCTCCCCCCCCCCCCCCCGGCCTGACCTCTCCTGCTTTTGTTCCTCCCTCCGTCCGTCCAGGGGCCAGCTGGGCATTTGCTTAGCTGGCCCCCGGACGGATGGAGGGAGGGACGGAGTGGCCAGGCGGCGGGGGGGGGGGGGGGGAGAGACGGCGGCAGCAGCGGCAGCCCTAGGAAGGGCCCAGGGAGGTGTGGCGGAGGGCGCACCGTTTTCCCAGGGGGGCTCAGTCCCCCCCGGGAAATTTCGGGGGTGGCTCGAGCCCTCGAGCCCCCGCGTAGTTGATGCCTATGGAACAAAGTCTGTATAGCTCTCTGATTCCTGGATGTCAAGATTCAGGTGGGGTCGCCATGTTGGTCTAAAGCAGAAGAACAAAGTTCGAGTCCAGTGGCACCTTCAAGACCCACAAAGTTTTCTTCAAGGCATAAGCTTTCGTGTGCAGGCACGTACCTGAAGAAGTGTGGCCTTGCACACGAAAGCTTATGCCTTGAACAAAACTTTGTGGGTCTCAAAGGTGCCACTGGACTCGAACTTTGTTCTCCCGGATGTTGAGTTATTGTTCTTTGCAAGCCTTAAATTGTGGGTCGCAGAACAGCCAGCAAATGGTTGAAGACGAGGGGCATATTAACACATGAATGAACATAGGAATCCCTTTGCCAGATGCCACTCAGAAGAACACACGTGGCGAAAAGCGGGCATTGCAGACTGCAAGCTCCTGTTCGCGACAGTACCGAGCTCACGTATGCAGAACACCAGAATGCCTGCATGGGCTTTCCATTCGTCCCCAACCTTGGCACAGAACTGGCCTGTAGCTGTGGTGGGGATATTGAGGGCTCCGCCTCCTTCCTTAAAGGGCCAGCCCCCTTCCTTAAAGGGGCCACCCCCTTCCTTAAAGGGGCCACCCCCTTCCTTAAAGGGGCCCCTACTTCTTAAAGGTCCCCCCTTCTACCCAAAAGCATTTAAAACGATCCTTAAAGGCCCCCCCACTTCTTAAAGGCCCCCCCACTTCTTAAAGGCCCCCCTTCTTCCCAAAAGAAAGAATGCTTTTGAGAAGAAGTGGGGGGAATGGCGCGTGCCCCTCTCCCTCCCCTCCGGCAAGATTTAAAGGGCCCTTCAGCTGATTGGCGGGGAGCACGTGGCCCACCAATCAGCTGGTGGGCCCTTTAAATTTTGCAGGAGGAAGGGAGGGAGAGGGGTGTGCGCAACACCCCCTTCATTAAGGCAAATAATGGCAGCCCCACCAACCCCACCAGAAATTTTTTTGCCTCACAAGCCACAAAATCCTGGCTACGGGCCTGGCACGGAATAAATTATGCTTATTTGGCATACAGTACTCCGGCAGATTTTCAAATCTGTTTTTTTCTTATTTGGCAAGCAGTGGGGAGAGGAAGGCGATGGAAAGAAGAAGTCAGAATAAAAGCTATGGGGCAGGGCAGGAGACTGGAGGAGGCAGGCGAAGGAATATAACAGGCTTGGGACCAGCATATATAAAGGATCTTCTACTCCTATATGAACCTGCCTGACCACGAAGTTCATCTTCCAAGGCCCCACAAGGCAGCCGTCCCCGTCTCCTGAGATCAAGCAGGTGTCAGCCTGAGAGGGGGCCTTCTTGGCTCTGACACCCAAACTGTGGAACTCTCTTCCCAGCGGGATCCACCCCTTCCCAGCATTGTCACTGTCGGGCAGCAGAGGATGACGCCTTCGTTCCACGTGGAGTGCCTCCAATGACCCTCCTTCCTGCCCTGTGCTGCTGTTACTGTTTTATGCGCTTTTAGTTTTCGTTTGAATCGTTCCTACGACGTTTCATTTTAACCGTTGGCCACCTTGGTGGCCCCGACTGGGCAGAAAGGCAGCATACAAATTTTTGTACATAAAACAAATAATTATTACCTTTAAAAAGGTCCTCAGGATGTCGAACTGGATTATCAGACCTTGTGAACGCACGCAACCCACCCACCCCCAGCAAAAATCCACATGCTTGTGCCCGTGGCTGCGATTTACCAGAAATTTCCGCTTCTGTTTCCAGTGGCTGCCTTGGGCATTGGTACTGCGGTGTGCCTCCGTGGCGATGTGGATCAGCTCCCACTCCTCCGCTGTCGGCTCCGGCCGGTGCTGAAGGGATTTCAGCATCTCCTCTTTGCGCCGCCTTTCCCGGTTCTCTTCGATCAGTTTCCGCTTGGCTACCCTCTTGGAGTCATCCAGCACCACTAGGGGGTGGCGGAGAATGGGGAGGGCATGAGTGGAGGGCAGGGCCTTGCCCACGGCCAATCACAGCCTTCTCGGTCCCCCCTCCCAAGAGTCTTTGCAGCCTGTTTGGCTATGTCACCACCATCGGCGTGCCCGAAAGGCTTCATGGGAAGCAAGCTGATTGGCTGACTCCAATGGTGTTCTACAGAATTCTGAAACAGCCACTATGAGGCTTGGCGGTCTCAGGCTACATCCAGGTCCAACAGCTAGAGCAGGGGTCCCCAACTTTTTTGAGCCTCCGGGCACCTTTGGAACTCTGACACAAGGGGGTGGGCGCGACCACAAAATGGCCATCGTGGCAGGCAAAGCTACACACAGAGGAAGCCCAAGTACAGGAGACAAGAGGAGTAATTTAAAAACACACACACACACACACACACACCGGGAAAGAGGAGGGGGAGAAAATAAAACCAAGATGGTGGTGTTAGCTGCCACCAAAACAACGGTATTTTAATTTGTACAGCCCGTTCAATCTCCAGTGGCCAATCAGAAGCCCTGCTGGGCAGAGCCGTTTTCTAAAAACACTTATTGGCAGGTGCCAGGAAAGGTGTCGGTGGGCAATATAGCGCCCACAGAGACCGTGTTGGGGACCCCTGAACTCTAGAGGTTCTGAGACAGGCCCTTCCACTTCCACTTCCACAACACACCACACTGACACACCGCTCAGTACCAGCTGTGGCCCTCCCAGATCTGCATCTCTCACAAGCCACCTTCCTTCCCACAGGGCCCCTCATCCAAGAGCTCAGCTACTCCCTCCCCCATCTCTCCCCCACCCCACTCATCCCCTGTCTCTCCACAGTGGGCGCAATGCCCTTACAGTCCATGGCCATGCCAACGGCAATGCACTTCTTGAATCGGCAAAGCTGGCACTGGTTGCGGGTGATCTTGTCGATGATGCAGGAGCCATCGTACTTGCAGGAGTAGGTCGGGTGCAGGTTCTTCTGTATGGTCCGTCGGAAAAAGCCCTGGAAAGGAGACAAGAGTGCTGTCAGAACCATGCGGTGTTGCCAACGCAGGCTGCAAGCCTTTTCGCCTTCTGCCACTGTGGGCAACAGTCCCTGCTGGAGCCCCAAAAGCAAAATTAAATGTAAACTTTTCTGCACTCTTAGGGCTTTTCTGCATTCTTATTTTACTTGCTGGCATGTTCCTGTTGCTTCGGGGGGGCAGGGGGGCGGGCAGGTTCTGTTTCACACATGTTTTGCTCCCTCTAATGGCCTATTTGATATTATATCGGTTTATGTCTGGCATATCTCCCTGCAGATGCAAACCGCAGGATTTTATGAAGGACATACAGCGATGTAATATCGAACTGACCACTAGAGGGAGCAAAACACATGTGGAACAGAACACCCCCCCCCTGCAATGGCAACACACAAGAGGGGAAAATGAGAATATGGAAAAGCCCTTAATTAGCAAGGTAAGGATAGAGGACCTTCACCACAGAGAAGCCAGGGACAGAGAAACTTTATCCTGTGCCCACAGAGAAATCAAGGCCTAAGGAGATCTCGGAGAAACATTCAGGCTGCTGGGGTGGTTTTTTTGTGTGATTCCAATGGGCAGGGCTCCATTATTTTATTTCTTCTTCCCAGAATGCCAGGGGATGCATTCTGGCACCAGCACGGTTTCAAATCTGCATACCTGCTCAGCATTCTGTAAAGGATGTTGATGAGGTAACATCTTAAGATCAGGGCCTGAGACATCTGTTCCTTCCCACCCAAACCATTTGATTTTTTGCCTTGTAACATCCATCCTGGCGAAAAGTCCTGGAGACCTTGAAAACCTGCATACTGCTCCGTGCCATTCTGTGTGTGTGTGTGTGTGTGTGTGTGTGTGTGTGAAATGCTGCCAAGTCACTCCCGACTTATAGCGACCCTCTGAATCCATTTCCTCTAAAGCGTCCTCTCATGAAAAGCCTGGCTCAGGTCTTGCAAACGGAGGGCCTTCGTGGCTTCCTTTGCAGAGTTAATCCATCTCAGGTCGGGTCTTCCTCTATCCTTCTGCCTTCAGCTTTTCCTAGCCTTACTGTCGTGCCATTTTGCTTAGTCCCAAGAAAAGGTTTCACATGGCTTTTATTCTTGTTTTTGGTTAAAACTGAAAGTTGCTAGTCCCCCCCCCCCCCCCCAAAGTGGTCAGTGCGATATAGTGGTTATGTGTTGGATTAGGATCTGGGAGACCCATGTTCCAATCCTCACACTGCCATGGAAACTCGCTGGGTGACCTTGGGCCAGTCACCCACACTTGGCTGGAAAAGATGGGGCAGAGGAGAAAGATGCCAGCCGCTTTGAGTCCCCATTGGGGAGAAAAGCAGGGTATAGATGAAGTAAACAAAGAAACAAGCACCACTGCACAGGCGCTTTATGGGCACCCGAAACTAACCACCGGTTCTCAATGTTTTTCCAGAAGGAGGATTGACCTTCAACCTCAGTTCTGCAGCTAGGGCTGGTCCTCTCACTAGGCAGGATAAGGTGACCTGCCTCAGTCAGCAAGTTTGGGGACACCACTGAAGGCAACAAAAGATGCATTATACCAGACCCCCAAAACATCTCACGTTCTCTTTGCTTGTTGCACGAGACCCACTTAAGAACGTAAGGGTATAAGAGAAGCCAATGCTGGATCAGGCCAATGGCCCATCCAGTCTGTGTCACACAGTGGCCAAAACCCAGGTGCCCTCAGGAGGTCCACCAGTGGGACTAGAACTCTAGAAGCCCTCCCACTGTTGCCCCTCCCAAGCACCAAGAATACAGAGCATCACTGCCCCAGACAGAGTGTCCCTATCTATACCTTGTGGCTAAAAGCCACTGAAGGACCTCTGCTCCATATGTTTGTCCAATCCCCTCTTAAAGCCGTCTGTGCTTGTAGCCACCATCACTTCCTGCGGCAGTGAATTCCACGTATTAATTCCCCTTTGGGTGAAGAAGTTTCTTCCTTTGACCAGTTCTAAGCCTCCTGCCCATTAATCTCATTGACTGCCCACAATGTTCCCTCTAAGCTGTGGAGTCTTGTGAGCAACCATTCTACTTTGTGAGCCACTGGCATTAGAGTTGAGAGCGAGCGATTTGACTGCTGCATCAATTAGTTTGCTGTGGAGCCATCCTTCCAAAGCTAAGACAAAAATATGTGAGCTGGAGGCTAAAAAACTGTGAGCTACCTCACAGTATCTCAGCTTAGAGGGAACACTGCCCACAAGTTCTTGTATTGTGAGAAAGAGAGAAAAGGACTTCTTTATCCACCTTCTCTACCCCATGCATAATTTTGCAAAACTCTATCATGTCCCCCTCAGTTATCATTTCTCCAAGCTCAAGGGCCCTAACCTCTTTAATCTCCCTATGAAGAAAAGTTAAAGAGATTTTTCACTGTATACAGTATAATTTGGGGGCTTTTTTTTTTTTAACTGTATACAGATTGTCAGGGGTCCTTTGGGGCCAGAGCGAGGCGGAGCAAAGCTCCACCAGCTCAGGAGTGGCCACTAAGGCAGCCACGGGCCGAATCAGATTCTCTGATCTGATTCGGCCAGCTGCTGAATTGCCGCCAAAATTCGGCAGCAACTTTAAAAGCGACTGGAGGAGAGGGGTTTGAGGGAGAGGCTCCAAACTTGCAGGGTAGCTGCTGGGGCCTCTTCTCAAAATGCCCACCAAGTTTCAAGAAGGTTGGACCACGGGGTCCGATTCTACGGGCCCCCAAACAGGTTGCCCCCATTCCCTCCATTGTTCTTTATGGGAGGAAAAAAGTTAACATTTTTTCCCACCATAGAGAACAATGGAGGGGATGAGACAACCTGTTTGGGGGCCCGTAGAATTGGACCCCCTGGTCCAATCTTCTTGAAACTTGGTGGGTATTTCGAGGAGAGGCCCCAGCAGCTACCCTGCAAGTTTGGAGCCTCTCCCTCAAACCCCCTTTCCTCCAGCCCCTCATATACCCTATGAGTTTTTGCCATTGATTTCAATGGCCCGTAGGATATAATCGGGCTGAAACTGACATTCCCTTTCTGACACACGTCCGGTAATGTCAGGGGATGGGGCATATGCTAATGAGTTATGCTAATGAGCTCCTGCACCTCTTTTTCTACGAAAGGACCCCTGCAGATCTTTCTAGTTTCTCTGTTCCTCTCTCTTATAAGAGCACAGGCTTCTGCTGAGGCTTCTGCTGTCTTAGCCCAAGCTACAAATGACTTTTGGGCCACAACTAACCAGCTGGAGAACTGTATCCTAGATGTGTCTCTCTCCCTCTGTCTTACGAGCAGAGCCCAGAGCCCAGGAGTCCGAGTTCAAGGGTCGTTTTCTAGTGGGACTGACTGCATCCCATTGTTCGCCCAACCCACAAGGCTCTTACTTTGGTGGCACTGCCTGCGTGACGTGGATTCCCAGAAAAATCTCTTGTGGCGCAATGGGAATTCCACTTCCCCTGGAATGAAACAAGAAACTTTGGAGGGACAGCGTGATGCCGTGTTCTGGACTGGGGAGGTTCACTCAGCCACAAAGCGCAGTGGATGACCTTGGCCAGTCACTGTTTTTTAAGCCTAACAGGGTTGTCGTGAGGCTAAAGTGAAGGGGTGTATGCGTGAGGGAACCATGTTCACTAATCTGAGCTCCCTTGAGGGAGGGTGGATAAAAACGAGACAGGAACTAAAGCCAAACATGAAGGATCTGGGGAAAAAAGAGCAGTGATTTGTGGCTACCGAACGCTTTGCACGTCCTCAGAGACACAGTCGCCTTTATTAGGAGCTGTGCAGCTTCCATATTTACCCTTCCAATGATTGTATGTCACAGGGGGGCTCTTTGGTTCAAAAATAAAACTTTATTTGGTTTATTTATTTGTTTACTTTATTTATATCCTGCCTCCCACCCCAATGGGAACACAAAGTGGCTTATATCATTCTCCTCTCCTCTGTTTTATCCTCACAGCAACCCTGTGAGGAGGGTCAGGCTGGGCCCAAAGTCACCCAGCAAGCTTCCATGGCACAAGCGGGGATCCGAACCTGGATTTCCCAGATCCTAGCCTGACACTACACCTAAACAGTGATACTACACCCGCTCTCAAGCTCTGATGTGGAAAGGAGGCTAAGCCAAGTTCTACCTAACCCTTGACATGCTTAAACCCCCCCCCCCCCCATCTCCAGAAAATTAGAGATGAGTAGGAACGAGGCTACTTCACTGCTCAGGGTTGCCAGCTCTTGGTGGGAAAATACCTGGAGATTTTTGGGGTGGAGCCTGGGGAGGGTGGGATTTGGGGAGGGGAGGGACTTCATGTCCCCATGAGAACTTTGCACTCTGCAGATAACAACCTGCTGGTGCTCCCTGGCCCCGAAGACATCTGGCTGTCCTTGACCAGGGTCAGGGTCTTTTTGGACCTGGCCCCAATCTGGTGGAGCTCTCTGCCTAATACAAGCAGGGCCCTGTGGGATCTTGTGCAATTCCTCAGGGCCTGTAAGGCAGAGATGTTCTACCAGGCTTTTGGTTGAGGACAGCAACGGTTCTCCACCGTCGCTGGCATCCCCCCCCACACCCCCCCAGAAGTGGTCAGACAGTCCAGAATTGGGATATAAATTCTAGACACTATCTTGGGCGTTTTAAATCTGGTTTTGAACTTTTTATTAGAATTCTGTTTGTGATTAGAATGTTAACGGTTTTTACATTTGTTTGTGGCTATATGCCTTCTGCTGTATATTGCCCAGAGCCCTGCCTAGCAGGAACAGCGCGATTAATAATAACGATGACGATGATAATGTATAATGCCATAATAGAGTCCACCTTCCAAAGCGGCCATTTTCTCCAGGTGAACTGACCTCTGTCACCTGCAGATCAGCTGTAATATTGGGAGATCTCCAGCTACCACCTGGGGGCTGGCAACCCTGCCACTGCTGCTAGGAATCCCGTGGCCCACGTGGCATTCCCTTTCCGCCTGTCCTGGGCCTGACAGAAGAGCTGGGAGAGAAAGGTAACACCATCGCAGCAACTCCCCGTGGAAGAATAACGCGTTCTCAAATGTAGCCAGAACACGCTGATAGAATTCTTGCTCATTAGACACCCAACATAGCTGGATGTCCAACAAGGCCCGCAGCCAATCTTCCCCCCCCCCCCTATCTTTCCACTGATGCCCATTAAAGACCATGGTGGCTAGTGTCCTTAGCTAACCCCCTATGGGAAGGCTTGCCTGGTGCCAGAAACACATCGGAAGGGGGTGGCGGAGGAACAAGAGGTGTCTCTTTGTGAACCATGCCCAACGCCTGATTCATAATCAGCATTTAAAAAAAAAAAGTAAAAAAAATAAAATACAAATGTTTTGTCTTACATCAATGTGCCCGGAAAACTCTGGATTGTATTAGCTGACACACGGAAAACTCTGGATTGTACTAGCTGACACACGAACACAAGGGATAAAAGTGCTTTTCAACATAACCGCCTTCCAGCTCTCTGCTTCAGTTTTATTTCTCATATCTTATATTCTTTCCTCCCTCACAATGCTTCCCCCGGTTCCACAAAGACTTGTTTTGGCCATTGGTCTTAAAAACTGCTCCCTCACAGGCCAAGGGGGCTCCGCTGCCGGACATGAAGGATATCAAGTATTATGAGGAGCGGCAGAGAGACAAACAGAAAAACAACTGAGGCAGCGGCGTCCGTTGGGAAGCTTCTAGTCACGTCAGCGCGGCTTTTGCAGGAGGATTTCCCCATGGACGAGCAAGGTGGGGGGGGGGGGGGGGGTTGGGATGGGGGGGTTGAATATGAAAATGAGAACCATGTGAGCTGCTTTAGGTCCCCGCTGGGATACAAACAAAGTAAATAAGTAAATAATAAATACTTGAAACCGAAAGATCGGGTTAAGGGGAAAATCAGCCAAACGAATTTGACGTTTTGGGAGGAAACTGTTTTCATTGGAATAATACTTCGAAAAAAAATTACGGACGATGTGGTGCATACTTCCCTCAGGGTGGTCACATTTAAGGGGGGGAAATCAAACGCAGAGAAAACCATTGAGACACTCATTTTAGCCTTCCCAAGTAACTGCATGATAGGCTGTGGATGTGGGCTGTGGATGCTGCTGTCTACTTATCCTTTTCAGCAGAACTTAATCCTTGTCCCCGGAGGTCAGTGGGGCACCTCATCACACCTCTTAGTTCCATATCAGACTGGGGATTACAATATCCCTTCAGGCAGACGGGAGTCTGAGAGCCGGCATGGTGTAAAGTGTGGATTAGGATTTGGGAAACCCAGATTTGAATCCCCACCGGTGCATGGAAGCTCTGTGACTTCCAATGCTCCCTCTTAAGCTGTGAAGTCTCGTGAGCAAAAATTGTACTTTGTGAGCTACTGGCATTCAAGTTGTGAGTGAGTGATTTGGCTGCTGCATAAATGGGTTTGCTCTGGGGCCATCCCTTCCTGAGCAAAGACAAAAAAATGTGAGCCGGAGGCTAAAAAACTGTGAGCTAGCTCACACTAACTCAGCTTTAGAGGGAACACTGCTTTTGCCTTAGGGTTATCTGGCATTTGAACAGACAGCACATACTGAGCCACATAATAGTCAGGGGCTAAGCTTCCCACCCCACCCCGCTCCCTCCCAAGCGCTTATTACCTTGCAGCCTTCGCAGGTGATACATCGGTAGTGGTAACCTGTGGCTTTGTCTCCACATACAACGCACTGTTCATCTTTGTCCAAGTAGCTAGGGATGTACCCTGTGGAGGGCGGAAAAACAGAGCCAAGTGGTCAGAGCTTGAAGGAGAATACCGTAGCACAAGGAGGGGAAAGCATCTCTTCCACAGCGATCCATCTTGCCCAGCAGGCTGTATCTGTAGTTTATAGGGTTGCCAACCTCCAGGTGGCACCTGGAGATCTCCTCCTATTACAATTGGTTTCTGGACGACCAAGATCGGTTCCCCTGGAGTAAATGGCAGCTTTAGAGGATGGATTCCATGGCACTGTACCCCATTGAAGTCCCTCCCCTCTCCAAACCCCGCCCTCCTCAGGCTCCACCCCCCAAATCCCCGGGTATTTCCCAACCCAGAGCTGGAAACGCTACATAAGCTAAAGGAAACAGAGATGTTGGCAAGAGGGTGACCATCACTTTTTGTCACTTGTTTCCAACATTATGTGATCAGACATATATACTCTCTTTGAATACGGAGGTTTCACTTCAATAACCTTTATTTAAACTTTTTTAAAAAACCTTGTCCTACTTGTACATTTGGGCTCTCAATGTTACTTATATTCCATAAAACAAAAAATATAAAATGGCATATAATTCAGCAGGAAAACACCAAAACTACCATTACGGGAACATAGAAGTGAACCAAACTGTCTGAAAAACTCTCCAATTTCACTACTAGAAGATTTTTTCACACAGATTCCAATCACTGAGCAGGAGGGGAACAATCAACAGGCTCCCCAGAGTTAAGAATTTGGACACACTACTGTTCAAACTTCAACACTCATAAGAACATCAGAAGAGCCCTGCTGGATCAACCAATGGTCCATCTTGTCAAGCATCCTGTCTCACACAGTGCCCAACCAGTTCCTCTTTGGGTTGCCAAGTCACTCACGTTTTGCAGCGGGGGAGAGTTGGTCCCGTTCTGAGACCTGGAAGTGACGTCATCACGTTGGGCTTGTCACTGGCCGACGCTCTAGCAATCAGCCTGGAAACCTCTATGGTACCATAGAGTTTTCAGGGTGATTGCTAGAGCGTCAGCCGGTAACATGCCCAGTGTGATGATGTCACCTCCGAGTGATGTCATCTTGCAGGGCACGTTGGCCCGAACAAGGCACTTTGGGGGCAGGGTTCCCCCTGCCGGCCTGATCTGGACTGGCAGATTGGGGGCTGTTTTGGTGGAGAAAACCCCACCCCCCCTGGGGGGACCTGGCAGCCCTAGTTCCTCTGGAGGGCCAACAGGGCATAGAAGCCAAGGCCTTCCCCTGATCTCATCCAGCACCTGTCTCACACAGTGGCCAACCAGTTCCTCTGGAGGGCCAACAACTGGGCAGAGAGGCCAAGGCCTTCCCCTGATAAGAACATAAGAAAAACCCTACTGGATCAACCAATGGTCCACCTTGTCCAGCCTCCTGTCTTACAGTGGCCAACCAGTTCCTCTGGAGGGCCAACGACAGGGCAGAGAGGCCAAGGCCTTCCTCTAATAAGAACATAAGAAAAACCCTGCTGGATCAGACCACTGATCCATCTCATCCAGCATCCGGTCTCACACAGTGGCCAACCAGTTCCTCTGGAGGGCCAACAACTGGGCAGAGAGGCCAAGGCCTTCCCCTGATAAGAACATAAGAAAAACCCTACTGGATCAACCAATGGTCCACCTTGTCCAGCCTCCTGTCTCACAGTGGCCAACCAGTTCCTCCGGAGGGCCAACGACAGGGCAGAGAGGCCAAGGCCTTCCTCTAATAAGAACATAAGAAAAACCCTGCTGGATCAGACCACTGATCCATCTCATCCAGCATCCTGTCTCACACAGTGGCCAACCAGTTCCTCTGGAGGGCCAACAACTGGGCAGAGAGGCCAAGGCCTTCCCCTGATAAGAACATAAGAAAAACCCTACTGGATCAACCAATGGTCCACCTTGTCCAGCCTCCTGTCTCACAGTGGCCAACCAGTTCCTCTGGAGGGCCAACGACAGGGCAGAGAGGCCAAGGCCTTCCTCTAATAAGAACATAAGAAAAACCCTATTGGATCAACCAATGGTCCACCTTGTCCAGCCTCCTGTCTCACAGTGCCCAACCAGTTCCTCTGGAGGGCCAACGACAGGGCAGAGAGGCCAAGGCCTTCCTCTAATAAGAACATAAGAAAAACCCTGCTGGATCAGACCACTGATCCATCTCATTCAGCATCCGGTCTCACACAGTGGCCAACCAGTTCCTCTGGAGGGCCAACAACTGGGCAGAGAGGCCAAGGCCTTCCCCTGATAAGAACATAAGAAAAACCCTACTGGATCAACCAATGGTCCACCTTGTCCAGCCTCCTGTCTTACAGTGGCCAACCAGTTCCTCTGGAGGGCCAACGACAGGGCAGAGAGGCCAAGGCCTTCCTCTAATAAGAACATAAGAAAAACCCTGCTGGATCAGACCACTGATCCATCTCATCCAGCATCCGGTCTCACACAGTGGCCAACCAGTTCCTCTGGAGGGCCAACAACTGGGCAGAGAGGCCAAGGCCTTCCCCTGATAAGAACATAAGAAAAACCCTACTGGATCAACCAATGGTCCACCTTGTCCAGCCTCCTGTCTCACAGTGGCCAACCAGTTCCTCTGGAGGGCCAACGACAGGGCAGAGAGGCCAAGGCCTTCCTCTAATAAGAACATAAGAAAAACCCTGCTGGATCAGACCACTGATCCATCTCATCCAGCATCCTGTCTCACACAGTGGCCAACCAGTTCCTCTGGAGGGCCAACAACTGGGCAGAGAGGCCAAGGCCTTCCCCTGATAAGAACATAAGAAAAACCCTATTGGATCAACCAATGGTCCACCTTGTCCAGCCTCCTGTCTCACACAGTGGCCAACCAGTTCCTCTGGAGGGCCAACCACAGGGCGTAGAGGCCGAGGCCTTCCCCTGATGCTGCCTACAGGCTCTGGGATTCAGAGGACTAGTGCCTCTGAATGTGGAGGTCCCCCTCAGTCACCATGACTTCTCCACGAATCTATTTAATCCCCCTTTAAAGCTGTTTATTTCTGTGGCCATCATCTGGCAGTGTATCCCACATTTTAATCACTCTCTCTGTAAAGAAGCATTTCCTTTTGTCTGTCCTGAGCCTACTGCCCACCAGCTTCATTGGATGCCCTCAACTTCTAGTATTTTGGGAGAGGAAGAAAAAGGACAGGTTGCTTACCTGTAACTGGGGATCTTCGAGTGGTCATCTGTGCATTCACACCCATGGGTTTCTGCACCTGTGCGGAACTTCATCGGTATCTGGAAAGCTAAGACTTTTCCCGCCCCGGGCCTCTGGGCATGCGCGGGCCGCTTCGCGCATGCCCAGAGGGGCCGGAGCGGTCCTCCCGCCAGTTCCTTCTGGCCGCCGTTATCGGTGCGGTGAGGCAGCCTGGCAGCAGCGGGGAAGGTCGGGCGGGCGGTGTGAATGCACAGATGACCACTCGAAGATCCCCAGTTACAGGTAAGCAACCTGTCCATCTTCGACGTGGTCTCTGTGCTTCACACCCATGGAGAATAGCAAGCAGTGACTTACCCGGAGAAGGGTGTTGCCAGGCTGCTAACGAGATGCCGTGGACAAGATGCCTCTGCCCATTTCAGTGCGGGATGAGGCGCGGACGTCGATCGCGTAGTGTCGAATGAAAGTATTCGGCGTAATCAAGGTCGCTGCTCGGCAAATGTCTGAGAGAGCAGAGCCTCTGAGGAACGCCGTCGATGTGGCCACAGCCCTTGTCGAGTGGGCTCTAGGGGTCCCCGGGAGCGGGGTACGTGCGAGTTCGTAACAGAGACGTATGGTTTGGACAATCCAGCGAGAAAGTCGCTGTGATGTAATAGGTCTCCCTAGGCGACTGGTTGCGTAGGAGACAAAAAGTTGCGGAGTACGTCTAGTTGCCCTAGTGCGTTGTAAGTAGAATAGGAGGGCTCTCTTGACGTCCAGTGTGTGGAGGAAGCGTTCTTCCTCCGTCGAGTAACTCGGAAAGAAGTCCGGGAGGAAGACCTCAGCATGCAGATGGAATTCTGAGACCACCTTAGGGAGGAAGGAGATGTCGGGGAGGAGGCGGACTCCGTCGGGTAGAAAGGAGAGAAAGGGGGGGTCGTGCCGAAAGGCTCTGAGTTCTCCTACTCTCCTTGAAGAGGTGACGGCCACCAAGAACGCTGTCTTCCAGGACAGGAGGCTGAGATCACAAGATGAGAGAGGTTCGAAGGGCCTTCTAGTAAGCTGTCTGAGGACTAGCGGGAGGTCCCACAGTGGGGTAGGGTGCTTTACGGGTGGGTACAAGTGTAGCATTCCCTTGAGGAAGCGCTTTGTGAGGGGGTGGCCGAAAATGGATGAGTTGTCCACGGGGGTATGGAACGCCGATATCGCGGCCAGGTAGACTCGGAGGGAAGAGTGAGAGAGGCCAGAATCTGCGAGAGAGAGGAGAAAGGTGAAGATGGCCGGTAGGCCTGCCGAAGTAGGTGAGGAGCCTTCCGGTAAGGAGGAGACGAAACGTTCCCATTTATGGGCGTAAGATCGTTGTGTGGATTGCTTACGGGAGTTTAGCAGCACGTTTGCTACTCTTGGGGACAAAGATGCTGAGAAAGTCTCCAGGCCGTAAGTTTTAGATGAGGGACATCGTGGTGTCGCAGTGGTGAGCCGGCGATGGTCAATAGGTCCGGGTCGTTCGGGAGGTGCAGGTATCGTCCCTGCGCTAGGGAGAGGAGCACGGGAAATCACGGCTGCCTCGGCCACCAGGGGGCGATTAGGATGCAGTCGGGGTCTTTCTGAAGGATCTTCCTCATGACTCTGGGAAGAAGAGGAAGTGGGGGGAAGATGTAGAGGAAGCCTGTGGTCCAAGGGTAAATGAGGCCGTCGCCCAGGGAGGCTGGGTGGCAGTGACCCAGCCTCCCTGGGAGCAGAAGAATTGGCATTTTGCATTGGAGTGAGTCGCAAAGATGTCTATCTGGGGAGTTCCCCAGCAGTGGAAGATTAGATTGAGGAACTTGGGGGCGAGCTCCCAGTCGTGTTGGCGAGCGCTGCCCCTGCTGAGTAGATCTGCCTTGGTGTTGAGGTCCCCTGGAATGTGGGTGGCTCTGAAGAAGACATTGCGGGCAATGCAATCGTTCCAGAGCTTCAGGGCCAACCTGCAGAGAGAGTGTGAGACGGTTCCTCCCTGTTTGTTTATGTACGCCACTACTGTTGTGTTGTGCGTAAGGAGTGCAACGCACTTGGAGCGTGTGAGGGGTGCAAACGTGTGGAGGGCGAAGACGACTGCCATGAGTTCTAGGATGTTGATGTGTTTGTTGCGGAGGCTTGCGTCCCAGGGGCCTCCGGTGGAATGACCGTGTAGGTGGGCTCCCCATCCCCACAGAGAAGCGTCTGTGGTGAGAGTCACTGTGGGTGCCGGTAGATGAAAGGGAGCTCCCTGGAGTAAGTTGGTGGGGTTTGTCCACCAACGTAGGGAGTTCCGGACTCCCGGAGGGGGATGAAGGCGAGTAGATTGGTCCTGGGATTGAGGATGGAAATGGGTGACAAACCAGAGTTGAAGGGGCCTCATGTGTAGTTTTGCGAACAGGAGAACAGAGGTGGTGGCTGCCATCAGTCCTAATAAGTGCTGGATGTCTAAAGCCGAGGTGGCAGGTTGATTCTGAATTTGTGCCGCCAAGGAGGCGATGGGAGCGACTCTGTCCTCCGGCAGATAGGCCCGAAGGGATATGGAGTCGAGAATCGCCCCGATGAATTGGATACGCTGGGCGGGAAGGAGGTGGGATTTTGCTCGGTTCACTCGGAGGCCTAGGTCGTCTAGGAGGTGTAGTATTTGCGCTACATGTTCCTTGAGGAGTGTTTGGGATTTGGCGTCCACGAGCCAGTCGTCGATATAGGGGAATACCTTTAGGCCCTGCAGACGGAGGTGGGCGACTATGGCGATCATTGTCTTTGTGAAGACCCAAGGGGCCGAAGTGAGTCCGAAGGGGAGAACTTTGTATTGATATTGATCGTGGCCGACCGTGAACCTCAGAAACCGTCTGTGCGCTGGAGCGATGGTTATGTGGAAGTAGGCGTCCTGGAGGTCCAAGGTCGCCATCCACGACTGTCTGCGAATGAGGGGGAGGATGGAATATAGGGTGACCATCCGGAATCGTTTGTAAACAACGTAGTGGTTCAGGCCCCGCAGGTCTAAGATGGGCCTGGTCCCGCCGTCCTTCTTGGGGATAGAGAAATAGCGGAAGAAAAATCCCTTTCCATGATGTTTGGTGGGTACCCGCTCTATGGCCTTCTTCTGTAGCAGCGTGGCCACCTCTAGGAGGAGTGATGGGGACGGTGGGGTGGAAACATACGTCGAGGGGGGGGTCTGTGTGAGGTCTACGAAGTAGCCCTTGGTTATGGTGGAGAGGACCCAGGCATCTGTCGTGATCCGTGTCCAGGCCCGAATGTAGGGGGCCAGACGGGTGGATCTGGACCGGAGAGAGTTGGAGTCAAAGACTCTGCTTTTGAGGGCGAGCAAATTTCTGACGTCCCTGCTGAGAAGGTGGAGCAAATTTTTGCTTTGAGGCCTACGATGGTCTCTGGTGGGAAGGAGATGGTCTAGGGCGCCATGTTCTGTCGGGCGATGCTCTGGATGATGGCCTTCGAGACCAGGGCCTTGACCATTGGCGGCCCTTGTAGGGGCGTGGGATAGTAGGAGAGACTCCGAGGGTACATGAGGCTTTGATGCTCTTATCGAGATCCTGCAATACTGTGTCGGTGGTGGCGTGGAAGAGTCCCTGACCATCGAAGGGAAGGTCTTCTATTAAGGATCTGGAGTCCTGTTGGAGGCTGGTTGTCCTAAGCCACGAGTGACGGCGTAGAGCGATTGCCGATGACATCGTCTTGGAAGCCGCATCGAGTGTGTGTTTGGCAGAGTTGATTTGTTGCTTAGCCAACGTTAAGCCTTCCTTTTGAAGTTGGCGAAAGGATAACCTCTTTTCTTCTGGGAGGTGATGAATGCACTCTGCTAGTTGCTCCCACAGGGCGTATTGGTACCTTCCCATACACGCCTGGTAATTGGAAGTCTTTATGCCAAGGACCCCTGCCGAATAGAACCTTCTGCCGAAGGTATCGAGTTTCCGGCTCTCCCTATCGGGAGGTGTGGAGTGCAACCTCTTAGATCTCGATGACGAAGACACAACCATTGAGGTTGGTTTGGGATGATTCGTGAGGAATTCCAACCCGAGTTCTTGTAGCCGGTACATGTGGTCTAAGCGGCGTGACGAAATAGGCGCGGACGCCGGTTTCTCCCACTGTGATTTGACGGCTTCCAGGAGGACCGCGAACATCGGGAGCGCCACCGACGTCGAGGTATCTCTTTGAACCACGTCGAAGATGGGGTCCGATATCGGTGGGGCGGGCTGGATGATGGGAATTCCCAGGGAGTGGGCCATTCTTTTAATCAATTCTCCATAGGAGGCGACGTCCTCCGAGGGGGAGATCGGTTGGTTGCCCGTGACGTCCAGGTTAGGCGATGGGAGTCCAGGAGAGGTGTGTGTAGAAGAGGCATCCTCGTCCTCGGATTCTGGTGATGATTCCGATTCCAAGGGACGGGAGGGGTGGTGGTGTTCGGTTGCTGGTTGTGCTATCGGTATCGATGGCTGTATCGTCGGCGGTGGAGGCGCTGTCACCGTATGAGAAGGGATCCGGCGGGGCTTCCACGGCGGTGAGGGGGATCGGTGTCGATGGTAATCTCAATATCGAGGGTCTTCCGAGGCCCTGTCAAGGGGGTGATATCGAGGGTCCGGTGGCGGACGGTGTGGAGATCGCGATCTATGAGCCCCACGTTGATGGTCTTGCCAAGTGGTCGACAGGGGGGGTTGCCCGTATGGATAGGTGAGGCGATGGTCCCATCTTCCCGGAGAGTAGGAGAGGGGGTGGTACCGGGCGTAATATTCTCCCTGTCGGTAGTCGGTATGCGGCCGGCGTGGAGACCTCGGCTCCGAAGGTTGTTGTACGTCAGGATCCGACATCGATAGGGACGGAGACCGAGAACCGGGTCGGGATGGAAGGTCGGTTTGGTCGGCTGCGTGAGTTGTTTCCGTGAATCTTTGAGTCTCCAGAATCTGTTCCGGTGGCTCAACGTCGATGTGTCGGATGGGGGAGTCCAAAAGGTGGACGATCCCTGCCGAAGTTGTGGAGTGGTCTGGGAGCGCTCTCAGAGTTGGGACCGACCCAACAACTGGGGAGCGAACCTGTTCTGGGCCCTTGGAGTGGGGCTTATCGGAAGCAGGTTTCTTAGGGCGTTTGTCGCCCTTGTCCTTCTTCTTCTTTTTCGGAGGGGGAGAAGATGGAGTCAGTGCGGGCGGACGCTTGGTAGTTGCGGTCGCTTCCGAGGAGGACTTAGGCGTGGGTTGTCGAGATGTAGTCGTCGATGCGGGCTTCGGTATCGAGGTCGGTGTGGATTTCGATGCCGAAGTGGAGGGGGCGTCAGCTGGGTCCATCGCGGGACGAGGCTGGAGTGCTGCCTCTAGGAGCGCGACTTTTAAGCGAGCTGCCCTGTTCTTTCGCGTTTGATTAGAAAAACGCAAGCAATATGTGCAAGTTTCCGGGCGGTGGGACTCACCCAGGCACAGAATACAAAGTGAATGGCCATCCGGAGCGGCAAGTTTGCTGCCACAGCGCGTGCAGCGTTTGAAACACCCCCACCTCTGAGCCATGCAGGGGGGGTGGGGGAATGGTCTCCGTGGAGACACCGAGTCCCTCTAGGTCCGTACAATATAGTTGAAGTCGCTGTCCGTTAGAATAGTCGAGAAACAGTCCGTTGGTCAAAATTTTTAGGGAAAGAACGAAATTGAGAAGTTGCTGTTCCGAACCGACGAAAAGGTGTTAACCGTGCGGTGGTCAGAAGAGAACTGGCGGGAGGACCGCTCCGGCCCCTCTGGGCATGCGCGAAGCGGCCCGCGCATGCCCAGAGGCCCGGGGCGGGAAAAGTCTTAGCTTTCCAGATACCGATGAAGTTCTGCGCAGGCGCAGAAACCCATGGGTGTGAAGCACAGAGACCACGTCGAAGATTTTATCTTTGTCAACTCTCTCCATCCCATGCATAATTTTATAAACCTCAATCGTGGCCACCTTAATAATCTTTTCTAAACTGAACAGTCCCAGATTCTTCAGCCATTGCTACCAAGAAAGCCACAGATCTTGCTAACCATGGTTATTCTGGAGGGGTGGGGGAAGGTACACACAGAAAGGCATCTTCTAAGGGTTTAAATGAGAGTCTTAACTGAAATAGGCCTGTCAACATACTCTAAAATCAGCACTTTGGGATACAGAAGTATGAATTACAAAGAATACCACCTTTTATTTCTCTGTATCACTATCCTGGGCCACAAAGAATGGCTACTCATGCAGAGATTCAAACGGCACCTCCTCCAAGAGTGAACAATTGTTTTGCATCTTTGCATCAGGAGAGCTTGAGTGATCCCCTCCCCACATACACAAACACCTTCCCCAAGGAGAAGGCAAGGCTAGAGGAGTAACTCATACAGAGATGCAGCAGACTCTTCTGCGAGTGAATTTAGGTTGGGTTCATATAGCTTTATTATTTATTACTTGTGACATACCAGTATGCTGCAACACACAATTTGGAAATTGCTGATCTAAAAACAGTAAGAAGCCCCTTTAGATACAACTTAGTCTGTTGACAGACCTATTTTTCACTCATTTGTGTGATCCTTCCTGAAAAGCCATTTACATCCATGGCCACTACAACATCTTGAGGCAATGAGTTTCATGGTTTAATTAGATATTTTACAAGTCCAAAAATGGCTGCAATCCAGTTTTCAACGGATGGCACCGGGTTCTAACGTTCCAACAGAAAGTAACTGTTCTTTCCCACATCTAAGCAACAACTCCACTTTGGGAAGAAGAGACATACTTCTTCGGGTCCCACAGAATGCTTCTCAAAACTGAAAACTTATTTCACACACGCCTCTATGAAAACGTAAGGAGTTTCAGATGGGATTCATTGTGGATTCTTGACCGCTTTTTTTCATGGCCAATTTAAAACCAGATTACAATTGCAGGGCTGACAGAACCTACCGAAGCTCTGTGTACAGAGCTTGAGAATTTAATTTCTGAAAGGAAAAAATGTGCGGGTTTAACTAAAAAAAGACATTCCTTGAAATTCAGGCATATGTTTTTAGAATAATATTATGCAATAATATTCCCCATTACTATGTATGGGTGAGAAAGCTGGCAGGAAGAAAGTTGATTGCTTTGAAATGTGGAATGAACTGAGGCTGTCGCACTTTGGTCACATGGTGAGAAGACACGTGTCACTGGGAAAGACAATAATGCTTTCCCTATGAAGCAAGGTTGAAGCGCTTGGGGCTCTTTAGCTTGGAGAAACGACGGCTGATGGGTGACATGATTGAGGTTTACAAGGTTATGCATGGGAGAGAGCAGGTAGAGAAAGAAGCAATTTTCTCCCTTTCTCACAATACAAGAACTTGTGGGCACTCGGTGAAATTGCTGAGCAGTCGGGTTAGAACAGATAAAAGGAAGTACTTCTTCACCCAAAGAGTGATTAAAATGTGGAATTCACTGCCACAGGAGGTGGTGGCGGTGGCTACAAGCATGGGCGGCTTCAAAAGGGAATTGGATAAACATATGGAGCAGAGGTCCATCTGTGGCTATTAGCCACAAGGTACAGACAGGAACTCTCAGTCTGGGGCAAGTGATGCTCGGTATTCTTGGTGCTTGGGGGAGGGGGGGCAACAGTGGGAGGACTTCTAGTGCCCTGCCCCCACTGATGGACCTTCTGAGGGCACCTGGTGTTTTTGGTCACTGTGTGACACAGAGTGTTGGACTGGATGGGCCATTGGCCTGATCCAACATTGGCTTCTCTTATGTTCTTATGTTCTTATGTAATGCTACGAAAAGTTGAAGGCAGCAGGAAAAGAGGATGACCCAATATGAGACGGATCGATTCAGTCAGGGAAACCATGGCCCTCACTTTGCAAGACCTGAGCAGGGCTGTTAAGACGTTTTGGAGAACGTTCATTCATCGGGTCACCATAAGTCAGAAGTGACTTCATGGTACTTAACACACACACACACACATTTTGTGTGTATGTGGTACGTGTGTGACATTGTGGTTAACTTAGCAGTGAAAGAATGGCCAACAGCACAGGAAGCAATGCTCTCTCTAAGCTGTAGAGTCTTGTGAGCAAAAATTCTACTTTGTGAGCTGCTGGCATTAAAGTTGTGAGGGAGCGATTTGGCTGCTGCATAAATTAGTTTGCCCTGGAGCCATCCTCCCTGAGCTAAGACAAAAATGTGTGAGCCGGAGGCTTAAAAAACAGTGAGCTAGCTCACACTAACTCAGCTTAGAGGGAACACTGACAGGAAGCAATTTTTCTCCAGGCCAGTTTGGCTGGAGATCCTGGAGGTTTTCTGTCATCTTCTGGGTGTGAAACAGGGGTCACTGGGGGTGTTGGGGGGTGTATTTGTGAACTTCCTGCACTGTGCAGGGGGTTGGACTAGATGACCTTGGAGGTCCCTTCCAACTCCATGATTCTACATGTGGAGTCTGATACAAAAATTTCAAATGGACTGGGTGGACCTGCGTTCAGCTCTCTGCTCACCTCTGGAAGGTCAGTGCAAAAATTAACAGGAGAATCTAGAAGGGCAGTAAAGACTGACATCATTGTATTCCAGCATACCAGCGCCCACTTTGTCAGATGCAATTAGGGTTGCCAACCTCCAGGTGGCAGCTGGAGATCCCTCGCTATTACAACTGATCTCCCGGCGACAGAGATCAGTTCCCCTGAAGAAAATGACTGTTCTGGAAGGTGGATTCTATGGCGTTATACCTTGCTGAGGTCCCTCTCTTCCCCAAACCTTGCCTTCCCCTGGCTCCACCCCCCAAATCTCCAGGGATTTCCCAACCCAGAGCTGGCAACCACTGATGCAATGCAGCGACTCCACACTAAGAAGATCCTCTGTATAGGCGTTTATTGAAAAATAAATCAGTAGTAGAGATGAGGGGCCATGAAATGTGGAAATCCCGGGTCAAACAAACTTGGGCCTGTCCCTAGCTCCCAACCTAATTCATCTACCTCACAGCCCTCCTGTACAGCACA
Source organism: Lepidodactylus listeri (assembly GCA_029233225.1). Lineage (NCBI taxonomy): Eukaryota > Metazoa > Chordata > Lepidosauria > Squamata > Gekkonidae > Lepidodactylus > Lepidodactylus listeri. Next base: position 15,069,846 of record JARCFY010000018.1, on the reverse strand, counting down.
TAGTTGGAAAACCCTATACCTGGTGTTCAATCGTCTGTGCCAAAGGGCCTAGAGGATATGGATGTGGCAAAACAAACCTTGCTTGTTAAAACAAAGGCCTCACTCCTTCGACTTGCAGGTTACCCCACATCAGAGGCGGCTTGTCAAAAACATGGTGGGCAGTGGTGCCAGAAGAGGAGGTGAGCCTGTGCAGATTTGTCCCAGAGGGGCCAAATGGGTCTCTTTTCACCCTAGACCCCTGGTGGGGGAGGGGCGGCAGTATCTGTCCTTGCCTGCTCCCATCCCACCCCCCCTCGTTAGCAGTTCTGAAAGGCTATTTAAAGTACCGCTAATGAGCCTGCTGTTCATGCGGAAAGCGCAACGCCGTGTGCTGCCATAAAAGGCCTCTTTTATCTCTGGGGCTTGGGGGGCTGAGGGGAAAGGAAGCCTTGAGCAAGCCCCCCTTGTCCAACCCCCCACGCCAATTCATGTAACCTTGCTTACCCTCTAGGGCCTCATCAGCAACCTCGGCCTTATAATGTCCTATTGTCTGGAGCTGTGGCAAGGGTCACATCCCCATGACCCTGGGGTGACCCAGCCCTGACATCTCCCCCATGGCACTGGTATGCTTGGGAGGGCGGGCAGAGAATAAGACTCCGGTAGGAATGGGGGCAGCTGCTTTCCAGCAGAGAAAGGTTGACTAGAAATAGACAGTACAAAGTTCTGTTGCTTTGGACCAACTCATTGGGCTACCCACCTGAATCTACAGCAGGGGTGGCCAACCTTGCTTAACGTAAGAGCCACGTCAGATGTCTGAGAGCAGCAAGACAGGAACAAATATCTCACACACGTTTTTATTTTTAAAAATATGCAAATTTGCTTTTTATTAACGTTAAATGGGACTGCCAAAAATAAAAACAAACGAGGAAAACCGGTTATTGATAATGATATTACTTGTTTGCTAATGATATTGAGAGAGAGAGAGAAAAAGAGAGAGATGGAAAGAAAGAATTAAAGAAGTGGAAAGAAAGAGAGAGAGAGAAACTAGGAAAGCAAATAGATGGGAGGGAGGAGGGAAGGAAGGAAGGGAGAAAGAGAGAAAAAGCATGCCTCTCCTTTGCTTTCCCAGCCGCCCTGCCAGGAGCCGCACAATATGTGTGAAAGAGCCGCATGTGGCTCCCGAGCCACAGGTTGGCCACCCCTGATCTACAGAAATCTACAGTGTTTGCCTGTCAAATGAAATGTGTGCAGTTCAAAAAAACCCCTCAGCCTGTTCTGCTTTCTCTTCCTCTTGCCTTTAGTCCTTCCTTCCTTCCTTCCTTCCTTCCTTCCTTCCTTTTGTTTTTTTTCCTGTCTGATTTCTTTTTTTGTTTAGAAAAATTTAGGAGATTATACACAATATAAAGAAAAACAGGAAGAAAAACAATACATTGCAAAATTGACATTAATTTAAAGATGACAATGCAGTCATCTTACCCTATGCGTGGCCCACATGATATAAGCACGCTCATACTAAGTTTCTTCAGTAAGTTACTCGCGCCATAGTATTATTACGCAAAACATATTCCATTTTTAAAATCACATTCCAGTTTCTTGTAAAATTTCCGATATCTTGTGACCTCTGCGATAAAGTTAGTTCTAACCATCTAAACATCTCTTTAGCCCAGGGGTGGGCAAACTGTGGCTCAGGAGCCGCATACGGCTCTTTCACATATATTATGTGGCTCCCAGCAGGGCGACTGGGAAAGCGAAATATCATTAGCAAACAAATATCATTGGACAAATTAATATCATTATCAATATCTGCTTTTACAGATATTTTACTTTTGGCAGTCTCATTTGATTTTTGTTAATAATTTAATGTTAATAAAAAGCCAATTTGCTTATTTTCCAATAAAAGCAGGTAATATTTGTTCGTGTCTTGTGGTTCTCAAACATCTGATGTTTATTCTATGCAGCTCTTACGTTAAGCAAGTTTGGCCACCCCTGCTTTAGCCAGTCCTCTTTTTTTTGTTTGCACCACCAGCGCCCCTCCTCCACTCCAACCTACAGCATCTCATCCCTCTTGAAGTGACACAGCCTCACATACTTTCATGGAGCATTCTCTATTTTTTAAAAAAAAACACACATTAATTTTAAAGACCATTTATTTATTTATTTATTTATTTACATAATTTACTTATATCCCGCTTTTCTCCCCCAAGGCAGCTGATAAGACTGGACTCTGGTCCTCCATTTTCCCCTCAGAACCACCCTGAGAGGCAGGCCGGGCTGAGAGAGAGAGAGAGTGTCAGTGACCAGTCCAAAGCCACCCAGGGCACTTTCACGGCGGAGTGGGTGTTGGAGTCAGGGCCCCCCCCCCCAAGCTGGATTAGACCAATGATTTATTTTGGGGTCCCCAACCCTTTTTGAGCCTGTGGGCACATTTGGGATTCTGATTCGGCACGGAGGACGCAGGAACAAAATGGCTGCTGCAAAATGGCTGCCACAGGAGGTGGAGCTGGCCACAAAATGGCTGCCACAGCTTAACTTCAGTCACACAGTGTGGATCTTTGTGCTGCGGTGGCAGCTGCTGCCAAAACGACATATAAAAAATCTGCATGGCCAATCAAATCTCCAGTGGCCAATCAGAAGTCTTGCTGGACAAAAGCCCTACCTGGCCCCACCCACTTCTTAAATACATTTGGTAGGCACCGGAAAAGGTGTGGTTGGGTGCCGTGTTGGGCACCGCGTTGGGGGACCCCTGGTTTATTTAGTCCAGCTTCCCACTTCTGACTGTGGCCTGTCAAATGCCACGCAGAAGCCCACAGGCAGAACCCAAAGGCAACTCCCCTGCTGATAGATGTTCCCTCAGCATCTATCAGTCTGAACCCAGAGGTCACATTCAGCTACGGTGGCTACCGTTCATGAACTCTCTGCCTTTGTCTCTCTTTCCTTCAGGCCACTGCCCATATTGTTCTGCTCCCTTCACCCTCCCAGGCTCTCTGGAGCTTCCCCTCTGAAGCAAAATCCATACAGCACTTGTCACTGGATTGGTTTGCCCTCACCGGGAAATCCAGCTGTGGATTAATTGCTACCGCGCTACCACAGTGCGATACCCACATGAACACACAAAGCTGCCTTATACTGAATCAGACCCTCCGTCCATTAAGATCAGTATTGTCTACTCAGACTGGCAGCGGCTCTCCGCGGTTTCAGGCTGAGGCCTTTCGCATCACCTACTGCCTGTTCATCATAACTGGAGATGCTGGGGATTGAACCTGGGGCCTTCTGCATGCCCAGCAGATGCCCTACCACAGCCTCTACCCAAGGATATATGGAAGCAGCTCAGTTTTCCTTGCCTTCGTGTTCCTGACCCCCTTTCACCTCGATCCTTTCACAGTTCTACTCCTTTCCCCCCCCAGACCTGTGCTGCTTCCACATTCCTTCTCAAACAACACATTTCAGTTGCAAATAATTTCCACAGCACAATATCCTGTGATGCATGGACACAGGCCCAACTTCTCCCAGGGACTAGGGCTTCCTTCCCACTTGTCCTTCCTGCCCAAAGTAATCTTGGGCTTCCCATTCCTAGGCCTCAGCAGGGTTTCGGTTTCTCAGCTCCACATTTCTTTCTTTCTTTGATAGCCTGCTGGTCCCACTGGACTCAAGGCGGACTACGCAATGAGAAACATCCCTTCTTTAGCTGTCCTGCCTTTGGGCTTCCAAGCCCTTCCAATGCTAGGCCAGTGCAGTGTGGTGGTAAAGAACAGCGAACTCTGATCTGGAGGGCCAGGTTTGATTCCCCACTCCTCCTTCACACGGAGCCTGCTGGGTGACCTTGGGCCAGTGACGGTTCCCTGAGAACTCTCTCAGCCCCACCTACCCCACAAGGTGCCTGTTGTGGGGAGAGGAAGGGAAGGCGATTGTAAGCCGCTTTGAGACTCCTTAAGTGAGGTACAAAAACCTACCCTTCCTCTTCTACTCTTCTTAGGCTCCCCAGCAACAGCACACAGCCACCCCTGTCCACAGGCTTCGTGTGAGCTTTCTCAAGCTAAAAACCAATCTTTTACTATCCTTATCGAAGCTGAATTGATCGGACAACTTTCTGTTGGGGAGGGGCTGTGGCTCACTGGCAGAGCAACTGCTTGGCACACAGAAGGTCCCCAGTTCGATCCCCCAGCATCTCCAGTTCAAAGATCTGGCAGCAGGTGATGTGAAAGACCTCTGCCTGAGACCCTGGAGAGCCGATCTTGATGGACTAAGGGTCTGATTCAGTATAAGGCAGTTTCATCTGTTCGTGTGTTCACTGATAGAACTAAAGATGAATCTCCAATTATACTGGGGTGGCCTTCTAAAAGTCACCACAAAGACCAAGAAAGTGAGAAAACCCTCACATATAGGGTTGCCAAGTCTTACCTGCCGTGATGTTGGGGGGACTCCTTGTCCACCTGCGAGTCTTCTGCTGCGCACGCAAAGTGCGCCTGGCGCGATGATGTCACCTGGAAGTGACGTCATCGTGTCGGGCACGTTAGGGCGGGACCTCTGAAATTCGAGGGAAAACCATAGAGGTTTCCCTCGAATTACAGAGCGTCCCCCTCAAAACGTGCCCGAACGTGCACGTCACCGCAGCCCAGCAATTTGGAAGTGGGGTTCCCCCCCGCCGGCCCAATCCGGACTGGCAGGGAGCGGGCCGCTGGAGCAGGGGTTTCCCCGCCCCCCAGGCTGACTTGGGAACCCTACTCACTTATTTCATTACTATAACCATACAAAACGCATATTATTTAATAACTTGGTTCTATATAATCAATTAAAAAGGATGTGTGTGGCTAACCCATTAATATATAGCTACTGCAACAGCTGTTTCAGAAACCCTGTGTCATGATCTGTGCCAGGCTAGGAGACAGGCCATGATGCTTGGTGGCGGTGGTAGCCAATGAGAGCTCGGGGAATGTGTGAGGAGACTGAACTTTAGCTGTGTAAACTGAAAAATGGTTTCTTCTCTCTCCTGCGGCCTTTCCTGAGACAGGGAGTCAAGCTGAGGGGAAAGTCTGGGCTGGGAGAGAAGTCCCTCAGTGGGATGGAGTGAGAACAGGCAGGAGGCCTGGTATAAGAGGCTGTAGGCCTTAAGCAGTACCAGTTAAGGAAAAAACAGTTAGTCGCATTAGATTCATTTTATTTTGCCTTTAAAACACTGTTATTGATTTTACTGCACCTCGTCTTGTTTTCCCTGCCCCAGTGTTGTTTAAATAAACCCTGTTGCTTAAGTGTCCTGCCTGGTCGTCACACCTCATGTTTCTTGGTTAAAAGAAGGCCTTTGGCTGGGCTTGGGAGGGTACCCTGGGCCTTCTCAAGAGACCCTACGTCCAGGGTGGCGGCGGCAGAAGGTGGCAACCCGCAAGGGGTCATGACACCCTGTATCACACAGTACTGCTGCACCTTCATTTTAAAACCAGGTCCTCTCTCCACCAAAACTGGAAGCAGGGTCTCGGGGACTAGAATGGGAGAGGGAAACAAGGACAGAATACCAAGGACGGTATTGATTTTCCCCACACTTTGTACAGCAAACACAACATGTAGATAATAAAGCACGTTTTTAAACACCCATGTACATGTGCTAGCAGCTCCTCAACATGGGTGTTTAAATATGTGCACATGTTGTTTACATGATTAAGCATTTGTTGCACGAAACATCGATGTTCTTGCAAGCAGGGGTCCAGGTGGGGCGGGGAGTTCTCCTGGAATCACCGCTGATCACTACACTACAGAGACCAGTTCCCCTGGAGAAAACGGCAGCTCCAGAGGGCAGACTCTATGGTATAGCACACAGACTCTAGGTGAGCTCCTTCCCCAAATTCTCCTCTCCGCAGGCACTACATCCATATCTCCAGGAATTTCCCAGGCCAGAGTTGGCAACCATATCTGCAAGTGATCACAACAACCACTACATTAAATCAGAAACTGTCCAGGAAGTTAGGAAAGTCTAATGGCTCAGGACCAATTTCCTAAGTAACTTTTTCTCTGCTTGGGTTGCACACTGGTATAAGAGGTTGGGAGGAGGAGGAGGAGGAGGAGGGGAGTCTACCTGAAGGAGTCTCAGAGCGGTGTACAATCTCCTTCCCTTCCTCTCCCCTCAGCAGACACCCTGTGAGGCAGGTGGGGCTGAGACAGCTCTGAGAGAGCTGTGACTGACTCAAGGTCACCCAGCTGGCTGCATGTAGAGGAGGGGGGAATCAAACCCAGTCCTCCAGATTAGAGTCCTGTCGCTCTTGACCACACCAAACTGAAAACAATACAAGAAGATCACAGATACATCTTTCAAAAAAAAAGACAGGGTATGTATGTAACACTCACTGGAAATTTACTAGTCAATTACAGCTTACTCGGGAATGTGTGTGCATGGGGGGGGGGTGTTAAGCGGTGTCAAGTCCTTTTCACCTTATGGTGACCTAATGAATTCATGTCCTCCAAAACGTCCTCTCCTTAACAGGCTTGCTCTGGTCTTGCAAACGGAGGGCCTTTGTGGTTTCCTTGATTGTCAACCCAGCTCACACTGAGCCTTCCTCTTTTCCTGCTGCTTTCAACTTTTCCTAGCATGATTGTCTTTCTCAGGGACCAAAGATTGTCTCATCATGTGACCAAAGTTATGATAGCCTCAGTTTAGTCATTTTAGCTCCCGGGGAGAGTTCAGACTTGATCTGATTGAGAACCTTCTGATTTGTATTTTGGGTGGTCCACGGCAGAGCTTTTTTTGTAGAAAAAGCCCAGCAGGAACTCATTAGCATAACAGGCCACACCCAACAGCAGAAACTCATTAGATATTAGGCCACGCCCCCCGACAGTGCAGCTCATTAGCGTATTAGGTGGGGGGCATAGGTGTCAACTACCAGGGGGCTCGAGCCACCCCCGAAATTTCCCGGGGGGGGGGCTCAGCCACTCCCGGCAAAACGGAGTGCCCACTGGGCCCTTCCTAGGCCTGCCCGCCCGCCAGCTGCCACCCAAAATTTCCCAGGGGGGGGCTCAGCCTCCCGCGGCAAAACGGAGCGCCCACCAGGTCTCTCCTAGGTCTGCCTGCCCGCCGGCCGACCAGTGCCTCTCCCCCCCCCCCGGCCTGGCCACTCCTGTCTCCGTCCCTCCCTCCGTCCATCCAGGGGCCAGCAAATGCCCAGCTGGCCCCTGGACAGACGGAGGGACGGAGGCAGGAGCGGCCAGGCCCGGGGGGGGGGAGGTGGAGGGGACATGGTCCCGGCACACAAGAGCCCCCCCCCGGATTTTAAAACTTGACGCCCCTGGTGGGGGGGGGGGCTGGGAAAACACAGGGCAGGCATGGAACCTTGCCTCTTTCTCCCCCTGAGCTTCTCCACCGCTGCCTGTGTTCCCTGCCTGCCCTTTTCCAGCGGCCACATGTCAGCTGGAGAAGGGAAGGCAGAGAGAGGCTTTTCCTTGCCAATTTCACTCTCAGCTGATGGGGAGTGAAATTGACATGGAAATCTGGAGGGGCTCCCCAGAGGGGAAGACAGCATTTTAATATGCCGCCTTTCCCTCTTGTGTGTAATGTGGGGAAAGCAGTGTGCTCTGTAGCCACCCATGCGCAGAGGTTTTGGCTGTAGGCGTGGCCAACTCAGAAGCCAGCCGGGACTGCGTTCCTGTGCGTTCCTGCCCAAAAATAGCCCTGGTCCACAGTATCCATAAAACTCTCCTCCAACACCACATTTCCAAGCGATCAGCTTTCTTCCTTGGAGACAGATCAAGATGGGTAGCTGTGTCAGTCTGTCTGTAGCAGCAGAAATGAACAAGAGTCCAGGAGCACCTTACAGACTACCAAAATATGTGGCAGGGGAGGAGCTGTCGTGAGTCACTGCTCACGTCTTCAGATATCTGAAGACGTGAGCAGTGACTTACGAAAACTCCTCCCCTGCCACATATTTTGGTAGTCTGTAAGGTGACATTGGAGTCTTGCTCTTTTCAACTTTCTTTCTGTCAGCTTTCTTCATTGTCCAACTTTCGCACCCAGACATAGTAATGGGGAATACTATGGCACGAATTTATTTTGATCTTGCCTGCCAGCGACACCTCCTTCCACTTAAGAATCTTTTCTAGCTCCTTCATGGCTGCCCCTTCCAATCTTAATCTCCTTCTGATTTCTTGGCTGCAGTCTCCCTTTCGGTTGAGGATGGATCCAAGGAATCGAAGAACAATTTCAGTTTCTTCATCATCATTCTGAAAGTTGTGTGACTCCCCCATCGTCATTGCTTCTTCTTGATGTTCAGCTGTCATCCTGCTTCGGCACTTTGCGCTTTAACCTTCCGCTGCAGCCATTTCAATGCTTCGCTATTTTCTGCCAGTAACGTAGAGTCTTCTGCCTATCTCAAATTGCTTATTCTGGGCAAAATACACTATGTGTGAGCTGTTCAAACACGAGGCTTTAGACGCTTTCCCCTCCTACATACATACAGAGAAAGGGCCCCAAAGACCAGATACGATTTTCCAGAGGGAGCTAGACAGACAGGCAGTGGTGGGAAAAGGTAGTGGATCTTCTGACCATCTGGTGCACAGCTGTCTGCAACATGAAAACCCAACAGTCTGTGGTGGGGGGAGAAGATGAGAAGGCCTCCTTTCCTCTCCCTCCCTGCCAGCTAGACAGCCAGCATCTGGATAAGAAGCAGAAAGCATCAGGGTGCAGTGCCGACGCCCTCTCCCCCACTGAGAGACCACACAATTTTCAGCCACATTAGACCAATTTACGCAGCCTCTTTTAAGGCTCGGAAAAAGCTAGGGATGCCTGCCCCCAGGTGAGGGTGGGGGAATCCCCCATTTTTGGGGCTCCCCCCAGACGCTGGCGAGCTGGCTGGTGGGGGGAAGCCCTGCCCCCAACAGTTGTCTCTGGCCCACGCTTGAAAAAAACGGGGGAGACAGCTTTTTTCCCAACCATTTAAAGCAGGGGTGGGCAAACTGCGGCCCACGGGCCACATGCGGCCCGCCACAGAGTTTTTTGCGGCCCGCCAAGACAGTTGGCCACATATACTTGTGAGCAAAGTTTTTCTTGCATGAAGATCAACAAGAGTAAATATAGATGCTCTTTGACAGACATTAACTTGCAGGCTGTGATGAGAATCTCAAGAAGCAATCTCACTCCTGAGTTCAAAAAAATTGTAGAAAAGTGTGATAGGGTACATTTCTCTCATTAAACTGATTCTAAAATTAAATGTGCTTGCAGCTGTAGATGATATGAAATTAGCACAAGAAATAAATTGAATAAAACTACCACTATTTTATTTTATTTATATTTATTGATTGTTATGATACAATTTATACCTTTTCTGAAGTGCAAAGTTAACTAATGAACGCAATCATTTTAAAAGGTGCGGTCCTCCGCTCACCTCCGCTCCCACAAAATGGCCCCCGAGCCAAAACAATTGCCCACCCCTGATTAAAAGGGAAGATTCCCTTTAAATGGTTGGGGGAAAGCGGGGGAGTGCACACAGAGCTCTTATGTCCTCGTGATGATGTCACTCAGAGTGATGTCACCGCATCAGGGATGGCCCCACCAATGCTCCCTCTAAGATGTGGAGTCTTGTGAGCAAAAATCCCACTTTGTGAGCTACCGGCATTAAAGTTGTGAGCGAGCGATTTGGCTACTGCATAAAGTAGTCTGCTCTGGAGCCATCCTTCCTGAGCTCAGACAAAAATGTGTGAGCCAGAGGCTAAAAAACTGTGAGCTAGCTCACAGTAACTCAGCTTAGAGGGAACACTGGGCCCCACCCCTTCCAGGAATGCCCCTCCAAATCCCCCTGCCAGGGAGCAGATGGGACATGGCAACCCTAGAAAAAGCTACTGCCATACATCTTCCCTGCTCCACTTCTCGGTGAAAAAGTCAAGCCATTTACTTGCACTGCACTGAGAACCCTTAGCATGCAATGGAACAGTGGGTAGATATATGCGCTTCCCATCGCATGCACACTGTAACGTGTGGTGTGGAACATGCACCCACAATGTGCATGTGGATTCCTCAGTAAGGCCACATGTCACCCATGTTGTGCTGTACACCAGGGGTTGCCAACACGGTCCCCCCGTGGGCGTTACAGTACCTGCTGATTCCTTTCCTGGTGCCTGCCAAATGCTTTTAGAAAGTCGGTGGGGCTGGCAGGGTTTCTTATTGGCTGTGCAGATCAAAAGGCATCCCGTTAAACAGAGCTCCTGCCCAAAATGTTGAAGAGGTCCTATGAGAGTTACATATAACCTCGCTCTCCAACATTTTGCGGTGGGCTCTGCCTTTTGCGGCAGCCGTTTTATGGTTCTGCCCACTGCCCTGTGTCGGAATTCCAAAGGCGCCCACTGGCTTGAAAAGGTTGGGGACCCCTGCTATACACCAGACCTGAGGAAAAGGAAATTTACTTTTCATTCAAAGTCAAACTCCCATGCACTTTGGTCTCTCTACCGTTCCCCTTTTGTAGAGATTTGTGCTAAAAGTACTCTTGCACTGAGGGAAATTCTCGATCTGGCAAACATTGAATCAAAATAATATCAGGTTGACAGTGCTGTGGATTACAAGATCAATAGACACATCTTTTAATTCAAAGTGGCAAATGAATCCATGATTTACCGCTGATATGAAATCTACCCTTGCTCCCTGGGGTTCTGTTTCTTATGCAAAAATACAGATAAACTCCTCGCCTAACATATATACATATACACACACATATACACACACATATACACACACACACACTTTACAGAACCTCCCCCGAATCCACAGAAAAATCACATACCATCCATGGCAATCATTTATGGGTGGCAGTCTGGCAGATCCAGATGATAAATTAGACCATCAATCACCTAAACTCCGGTGGGCAGCCATGTTGGTCTGAAGCAAAAGAACAAATTTTGAGCCCAGCGGCACTTTTAAAACCAACCAAAGTTTAATTCTGGGTATAAGCTTTTTTGTGCATGCACACTTCTTCCCGCTGTCTGAAGAAGTGTGCAAGCCCACAAAAGCTTATGCCCAGAATTAAACTTTGTTGTTCTTAAAGGTGCCAGCAGACTCAAAATTTGTTCCTTCACCTAAACTCCAGTCCCTGATACCTTCAGAATCTCTCTCTCCCCCCCCTTTCCCCCTTACTCAAGACTGTGCCCAGACCCCCGTGGCTTTACGGTCATCTTTAAAAAGTGCTGTTCTGCCGGTCAAAAGCTGAGAAACTCAAAACATGTTGTGGAAGAGCCGTTGACCTTTTGGATTGGAAAAGGATGAAAAGATTTTGATTTGGAGAGAAACAGAGCAGGTGGACAGAGGGAGGAGGAAGAGCGGGGGGGGGGGGGGGATGCATCCCAAAGGAAAAAGATCTGGCTTGGCGTTTGCATGCGCCTGCCCGCCCGCTGGCCCCTGCGCTCTGGCCCACTGCGACGTCACCTCCTGAATCCCCTACAGGAAGCCACGCCCTTTAACGCTTTATCTTCTGCCTGCAGATCTGGCCCGTTTGAGAACCGATATCCTGAGTTGCCCCGTGACCTCCTTCGCCTGGCCAGCAGAAAGGATCAAAAGAACCTCCACAGGATCGAGATGGATAGATTTCTTCGAGGATATCCTGCTCTACTGTCTGGGTGATGGCCTCTTTGGGTTAAGGCAGTTTCCCCGGCCCCCTGCTGAAGATTTCTTTTGCATTGACTCCTCTCACACTCTGAAGGTCTGATCTGCAGCTTAAGGGGGGTGGGGTGGGGGTGGGAAAGCCACCCTCTTATCCAGATGCTTGCTGACCTGGTGCGCACATGTGTTTCGGCTGGCCTGGCAGAGGGTGGGTCTGCAAGCACAAGCCAGCTGTGCATCTGCTCATCGTTTAGGAATTCTCTTGGTACTGGCTGGGTTCATCTGGAAGAGGGTGGGCAGCTGGTAGGTGGACAGAACCTGATCTGTGCGGCTAAAGGACTGGACAGGAGGAACTTCTGGTTCCAAGGCTGATTCTCTAATTCTACAAAATGGATCCCCCAAAATGGTGCCCGTTAACACCTTTTTTGGGTGCCTGCCGAGAGTTTTGAGAAAGGGGGCAAGGCCAGGCCGGGCTTTTACCCAGCAAGGCCTCTGACCAGCCAGTGGAGGTTTGATTGGCTCTGCAGATTTTTATAGAAGTGGCTTCGGCAGAAGCTGCCACTACAGCACAAGGATCTTCACTGTGTGATGGAAGGAAGGCTGACATTTTGTGGCTTTGCCCACCACACTGTGCCAGAGTTCCAAAGGCAGCCACAGGCTCAAAAGAGTTAGGGATCCCTGTTCTACCGTAAAATAATATCTACTTGGTGGATCTAGGAGAAGAAGAAGATATTGGATTTATACCCCGCCCTACACTCAGAGTCTCAGAGCAGCTTACAATCTCCTTCCCTTCCCCTCCCCACAATAGTCGCCCTGTAAGGTAGGTGGGGCTGAGAGAGCTCTTGAGGGAACTGCTCTTGAGAGAACTACTCTGAGAGAACTTGTGACTGACCCAAGGTCACACCAGCAGCTGCATGTGGAGGAGTGGGGAATCAAACCCGGTTCTCCCAGATTACAGTCCGCTCTCCTAACCCCTACATCAGGGGCGGCCAAACTGTGGCTCCTGAGCCACATGTGGCTCTTTCACACATATTGTGCGGCTCTTGACAGGGCGGTTGGGGAAGCAAAGAGGAGCCATGCTTTTCCTTCCTTCCTTCCTTCCTTCCTTCCTTCCTTCCTTCCTTCCTTCCTTCCTTCCTTCGTCTCTTTCTCTTCTCCTTTCTACCTCTTTCCTTCTTTCTTTCCACTTCTTTCTCTCTCTCTCAGACAAATCAATATCATTAGCAAACAAATCAATATCATTGGACAAATAAATATCATTACCAACATCTGTTTTTACCCCTTTGGCTTTTAGTTTTGGCAGTCTCATTTAGAGTTAATAAAAAAGCAAATTTGCGTACTTTAAAATAAAAACATGTTTGTAATATCTGTTCCTGTCTTGTGGCTCTCAAACATCTGACGTTTATTCTATGCAGCTCTTACGTTGAGCAAATTTGGCCACCCCTGCACTACATCAAACTGGCACTAAGGTAAGGCTAGATCTGACTTTCTTTTAACTACCAAAAGCTCTCATTTGCTGATCAGCCGCTAAACAAATGTTGGGGGGGGGGGGACACATGGGGACAGGGATACCCTCCTCTCTTGTGTTTCCGTCTGGGAGACTGAGATACAACTCCGCACTGTGCCATGCAATGTATTTGGTGGGTCAGCCACACACTCTCAGCCTCATGTAACTCACAGGGTTGTTGTGAGGATAAAATGGAAGAAAGAAAAATCACATATGCTGCCTTGAGCTTCTTACAGGAAGGGTTAAGATACAAATCACACTTTGCAGATATATTGCTATGGAATTCTGTTCTGCCCATCTGCAGTAGCCCCTCTAGGCCTGCACAGACTCGTGATGTCAAACCAGGTATATTTAGATCTCTCTGCCCCAGTTTTCTCCCCAGTACAGACCCAAAGTAGGCCTGTCAGCCCCCAGGTCCAGGCGGGGGATCCCCCGGGTTCAGGGGTTTCTCCCTACCAGCTGGCCAGTGGGGAAACCTTGCCCCTAAACAGGGACATCGCCGCACGATGTCCCTGACACAGTGACGTCACCTGGAAGTGACATCATTACATTGGGGGCATTGTGTGGGGGACACTCTGGTATTTGGGCAAACTCTATGGTTTGAGGGCAAAAAACCCATAGAGTTTCACCCAAATACCAGAGCATCCCTGTTGTGATGACCACTTCTGGGCAACATCATCGAGTCGGGACGCCCACCCCCGGACCACCACCCTAAATCCCTTCACCAGAGTGACGAGGGGACCCGGCAACCCTCAATCACTCTCTGTGTCAAGTAGTGTTTCCTTTTGTCCGTCCTGAACCTACCATCCATCAGTTTCAGTGGATGCCCTCGAGTTCTCGTCTTTTGGGAGAGGGAGAAAATAGTTCTCTTTGTTAGTTTTCTCCACTCCACGCATATTTTAATAAACCTCTACCATGTCCCCCCTTAGTCGTCTCTTTTCTCAACTGAAAAGCCCCAGACTCTTCAGACTTTCCTCTTAGGGAAGCTGCTCCAACCCCCTAAAGTAAAGAGAATGGCACTTACCTGACATACTGCTTTTCACCGAACATTGGCTGCTTTTTCTTTTACGTTTCCCATCCGGCCACCTTTGCAGAAGGAGGAAGGAGAGGTGGAAAAGGGGAGAAAAAGAAAGAAAACAATGTCAATTTATGCACCTGTAAGGGCTCCCGCAACCCCACTTCTTCACCGGCCGCCTTTATAAGCCGTGATGCCGTTTTGCTGCCTCTTCCGCCAAAGGTTCCTCCGCTCACCTTCTTAATTCGCACAGCCTCATTTCCCCCAGCCCTCTCCCTGGCAGGAAGGCAAAATGAGAGGACTCGCGTTGCGTTATCTGGAAGGAGCAGAGGCGATAAGGGGCCGTTTTACTGCATGCACGCAAGCACACCACAACTACTCCCCCCAATCGGGGTTCCCGTGGTGTCCTTTCTACGGCCTTAAAACTTTACTACTGGGCCCATCCATATAGCCCGTATGGTCCGTAGGGTCAAAGCAATGGTATTCCCAGTAGTAATATGTATGGCTGCGAGAGTTGGACTATAAGGAAGGCCGAACACCGAAGAATAGATGCTTTCAAATTACGGTGCTGGAGAAGACTCTTGAGAGGCCCTTGGACTGCAAGGTGATCAAATCAGTCAGTCCTGAAGGAAATCAACCCTGACTGTTCCCTGGAAGGCCAGATCCTGAAGCTGGAGCTGGCTCAAATAATTTGGCCACCAAATGGGAAGGGAGCACTCACTGGAGAAGACCCTGATGCTGGGAAAGATTGGAGGTAAAAGGGGACAACCAAGGATGAGATGGTTAGACAGTGTTATCGATGTGACAAGCATGGAGTTGAGCAGGCTCCGGAGGGCAGTGGAGGAAAGGAGGGCCTGGCGTGATGTGGCCCATGGGGTTGCAAACAGTCAGCCTCGACTGTGCAACTGAACAACAACAACTGGACCCTCATGCTCATCTGCATGGGCTTTCAACGGGTGGTCAAACGAGAAAAGCAGTCTGATCCAGATACCCCTCCCCTGCTCCTATGGATAGGTAGCACTGGAGTGAGACGTATTTATCCCAGGGGTCTCCAACCTGTTTGAGCCTGTGGGCACATTTGGGATTCTGATATGGCACGGTGGGCACAGCGACAAAAGGACTGCCACAAGATGAGAGAGATCAGTTCCTCCGGAGAAAATGGCTGCTCTGGAGGGCGGAGTCTATGGCCTCATACGTTGCTTAGGTCCCTCCCCAAGGCTCCACCTCCAAATCTCCATGAATTTCCCAACCTGGAGTTGGCAACCCTCCATGGCAGCTCGCTGATTGACCATGGGCCTGTTATATACTCTCAGCCTAACCTACCTCACAGGGTTGTTGTGAAGATAAAGCAAAGGAACGGAAGGAGAATGTTGTAAGTCACTTTGGGTCCCCATTGGGGGAAATATGAGGGCTTTAAAAAAAAAAATTAAATATTTCTCCTGGGCCTGCACCATTTTCAGCTTGGATGTGTCTGGAAGGAGTGGGCATGCCAGCCACCTCCTGTGATGTGGATGTCTGGGGGCAGCAAACCGAGCCCCTGAAGAGCATCTGCCCCTTCCTTGCTGTGCCACACCAAGCACTTGCTTTGGTGACCTGGCGGGAGAACTGGCTCTTCCAAGAAATAGTTTCCCAACTCCCATTTGGAGAGGGGCATTCAGGAAAGCCAGGTACCCAGGAAGACCCTATAACAGATAAGATTAAACCGTGATGGACTAACTAATAAAAATTATTTCCAAATGCATTTTTATAATTTTATATATTTTCCACGTAAATAGCGCAAAACGTATCGAATTATTCAGTGCGTACCGTAGAAAAACACAATCTCAGTTTGTTATTAGCTCAGAAGAATTCACTCAGTAGTGTTAAGTCCTGTTTGGAAAGAGTCGGATGAAAGGGAAGTCTCTCCTTAAGAAGTGGGGGACGCATTCAGTATACACAAACCAAAGCAGCTTCGAATCCTGTTGAAAAGCGTCCCGCAACACAGATGCCAGCTTGAAGATGTGTTTCGAGAGGCTTTTTCAAGGCAGGAGTAGTACGGGACAACATTCCTTGCGAACTGATCGCTGCAAATGAACCTGATGCTGCTCCCTTCCCCTAAAAGTTTGGTTGTGACCCAGGAAGACCCAACATGGGAAGGATGGACTCAATCCTGGAGGGCCACAAAGGCCCTCCATTTGCAAGACCTGAGCAAGGCTGTTAATGAGAAGACGTTTTGGAGGACATTAATTCACAGGGACACCATAGGCTGGAAGCAACTTAAGGGCACTTAACACAGAGACACAAGGATCACAAAGTCTGGGCTATATGTCCAAATGCTTACTTCTCACAAAAAGACAGTGGGCAGTTCTCAGCCCAAGGCCTGATCAAGGAAAAGCAAAGCGCTCTGCAATTTAGGCGACAGCCCCTTCCCCAAAAGCAAGGAATTAAAGTGAGAGTCCAGTGGCACCTTTAAGACCAACGAAGTTTTATTCAAGGTGTGAGCTTTCATGTGCATGCACACTTCACATGAAAGCTCAGCCCTTGAATAAAACTTTGTTGGTCTTAAAGGTGCCCCTGGACCCTCACTTTGTTCTGTTGCTTCAGACCAACACGGCTGCCCACGCTGATCTATCAGCAAGGAATTAAATTTGCTAATGCACAACTTTTGAAGACGGTGGTGTGAATTTCCACACCTGTGCTAAGAAAGTGCTCTGGGTGCAGAACTGAGTGTTCGGCTGAACATTTCATTGGGGGGGGGGGGGGGGAGAGATTTCTTGAACTGATTACAACAAAAGCCTCACCAATTTCTCAAGAGCTGAGAAAGGTACTGGATAGACGCAGGAGAGGAATAAATGACTATAACCCTGGTAAACAGTGGAACTCTCTTATCAATCACTGGAATCGCATATGGTTGAAAAGAAATATTCTTTTGGAGTGATGCAGGTTTGCAATACAAAGTTTGAGTCCAGAGGCACCTATTTAACTCAAGGTATAAATTTTTGTGTGCACGCACACTTGTTCAGATACAATGAAATGGAAATTGCCAGTCCATACATATAGGTAAGGGCTAAATGTGGTGAGCAGTAAATTAGCACACAGAATAATGAAGATTACCATTTATCCAGCTGTTGGAGCTAATATAGAAAGACATGTCGCCGTCTTTGGTAAAATCTATTTTAATCTAAATTTTAAATTTAATGTTTTAATCTGCTAATGGATTGTATTGTATATGAAATTTGATATTACCCACCCTGAGCCCGCGTGTGGAATACAAATGCAATAAACAAACAAATAAAGATGTTTAACAGATTCAAGAACCAAACAGGAATAAGTTTATATGGTTATCATTTGTTTGGGTTTAATTGAGGGGGGGGGGGACATAGTGAAGGAAATAATTATGTCAGAATTGGAGACTAATGGGCAGATATATCCTTAATTGTGGAATGCTGAGAGTAAATTAATTTAGACCCTGCCATTATGCTCCATCCGTCTCCTCTCAAGTGTGGAGGCGATCTTACAGTGTCTTCTTCGAAGCGGGGCGATTGGCTGTGTCCCCAGACCACAGAAATACATTCCAATCTACCATTCCAAATTACATTACATTCTACTATTCATTACATTAGATTACAATCTAGTATTCTAATCTATTATTCCAAATAAGAAATAAAACAAAGAGGCTGTATGGCCCTTCTGGGGGATTGGTGAGAATACAGATGTAAGGGCTAAATGAGGTTAGCATATGTAGTGAGATAAGAAACCAAAATCCCTGTTAAGTTCTGGGGATTCCATTGTCCTGAGTGTTGTAATAACTTGCAATGCAGCCATTTTCCTTTCTAGTCTATGCCTGAAGGAGTATTTTCAACACACGCAAGAACAGAACAAGGAAGAACAGGCAGCATCTTCACAACATACCATCACACAATCAACTGGAGAACAGCTACCATCCCTCAAACCCACCATTGAACAAGGAGCTTTTATCATTTCTGTTTCTCCACCCACTGACCAGATCACACCAGGTCAAAAAGGTGTTTCCTGGAGATCTCCAGGAATCTCTTTCCTGAAGCCTCTCTAGTATTCTATGCCTCCAAATCTCTGTTCCCTGCTTGGGGAAAGGGGAAGAGCTTGATCAACCCATTATCTCTCCTGCTAGATCTATTAGCATTTGTATAAAGGTGAGCTGAGGCATGTCTAGGAAGCAACTAAACTGACCCCGCCCCCTTCGGTCTGGTCTCTGCCAAGAGGGAAGAAAAACTTTTAAAACACACAGTGGAGGTTTTGCTCTTCTCAAACCTCCCAGGGAGAAAATGCATTTCTTCACATCTTGATTAAACTTTGTTGGTCTTAAAAGTGCCATTGGACTCAAAACTTTGTTCTGCTGCTTCAGACCAACATGGCTACCCACTTGTGTGTGTGTGTGTGTGTGTGTGTGTGTGTGTAGATTCATGTGGGTAGCCATGTTGGTCTGAAGCAACCGAACACAGTTTGAGTCCAGTGGCACCTTTAAGACCAACAAAGTTTTATTCTGGGCATAAGCATTTGTGCATGCGCACTTCTGCAGATACACTGAAACAGAGTTCCTCAAGCCTTACATATAGGTAGGGGGTGGGGGTTAGTTGCCAGGAAGGGCTAGTTAGAGCTATGATGCATAAGTAACTGAGCAGTAAGCATAGCTGAGATTGGTTTAAAACATCTGATAAGATCTGTGAATGGCAGCAAATTAGCATACAAATAAAACAGTATATTATATATAAATACAGATTGGGGGGGATTAATGACTGAGTTATGATTTTAAGAGCCGGAACTCTATCTGAAGTCTGAGCGAGGTTATATTTATAGCTTATGTCATTTCCTTTCTGTATCCCCCCCACACACACACACATCGGAACATCACAGTCAATGTTGCATGCTTGATTTTGCTCTTTGCGTACTTCCTGGTGCAAAGGCTTAAAGGCCCAGTTGTTAAATTAACTGCAAACTGAGGGACAAGCTACTGGGATGGAACCTCACCCCATCCTGTTCTTACGGCACCCCCATTTCATGGCTAGGTACCCAAAAAGGGAGCTGATAATTCCCCAGCTGCTCTCAGTTTAGGGGGTGTTTTCAGACGATCAGTGCCGCCGAGGAGTCTGGGATTCTCGATCCCTTATATTGTAGCATGTGTTGGGGGGTGCAGTGGGGAGGGACAGTTTTCTGGAGGGGCAAGCCAAGTTTTTGCTCCAGTTTACCTCCCTCCACTTGGTTAGACTTGATTGCAATTTAAGTAATTTCTCTCCTCTCCCCAGTCTGCTCTCTCAAGCACACTGGGGAGGAGAGGAGGGGACAATTCAGAAGGGATTAGGCCTGCTTTTGAGAGATCGCAGCTCAGATGTGTGGATGGGTGGGTGGGGGTGTTGATTAATGAAAAGAACTTTTGAGACTCACTGTAATTTGGTTTTAGATGCAGCAGTGGCGTTGTTCTTTTCTTTTTAGTTTATTTTAGTTTACTGCTTTCACACCCCACTTTCTCCACAATTCTCCAAAGCAATTTACAGTGGTTAAGTGTGTGGACTCTAATCTGGGAGAACCGGGTTTGATTCCCCACACCTCCACTTGCAGCTGCTGGATGACCTTGGGCAAGCCGTAGTACTGTCAGAGCTGTCCTTGAAAGAGCAGTTTCTGTCAGGGCTCTCTCAGCTCCACCTACCTCAAAGGGTGTCTGTTATGGGGAGGGGAAGGGAAAGGAGATTGTAAGCCGCTCTGAGACTCCAAGTGAAGGACGGGGTGTAAATCCAATCTCCTCCTCTTCCATTTTATCCTCGCAACAACCCTGTGAGGTAGGCTAAGCTGATGAGCGTGTGCCTGGCCCAAGGGCACCCAGCGCACTTCTATGATACAGTTGGGATTCGAATCCAGACTAGTGAAAATTAACTTCCTTGCAGCACTTACAGTGTGACTGTATAATAATATATATGTGTATTTGCAGTGTTTGGAAACAGGAGAGCAATGTTTTCCCGTAATAGTACATCACCTTCTTCCAAGCTGAGTGAGAGAATTCAAAAGACAAAATGTCCTTTTTGGCCCAGATTAACACAACAACAACAACAAAACGTGACCTCAGTGGCAACTCAGCCAATCAGCTGCCAGTTGGTCAAGCTTCATCTGCATGCTGCCATCCCATTGGCAGTTAATGTGCGTGTGGAATGTAGCGGGTGGGGTGAAGAAGAGAGCCGCTAATTTTTCTTGCAGACAGAGAGAGGGGGAGAGAGAGACAGGTACCTCTTAAAAGGTTAATATCCTGCAAAGGACAGGGCATTTATCAAGCACAGACTTCAGGGCAACAAAAACAAACCATAAAACCCCAACAAACTAGATCTGTAAAAGACCTTCAAAAAGGAATGTTTTCATTGATGCAAGAAGGGACTTAAGCTCTTGGTAACAAGCTCCATTGTGGTGGGGCCATAGCAGAAAAGGCTCTGCAGGCAAGGAAGTAAAAAGGGGCAGAAATTATGGTTGTGCAGTCTAGGACGGGAAATCCCCAGAGATTTGGAATGCTGCCTGGGGAGGGCAGCAGCACTCAGAGGAGAGAGGATCCTCCAAACCTCCCATTCCTTCCAGAGAACAGATCACTCTAGCCTGGAAATCAGGTGGGAGAACACCAGGCCTCACCTGGAGGTTGGCAACCCTAGCACAAGCTGGTTCAGCACGAGTGGTTCTTAAACGTTGGGCGTGGAGTTCTTTTCGGAACACAAACAGTTGGGGGGGAGGTGTTATTTAGGTGACGTGTACCCCGCTTTCGAATTCAGAGAACCCACTCAAGGAAGCTCCTGACCCAAATCAATGAGGCTGTCATGACCAAGTAACAGAAACCAAGCTGTTGAAACTGCTTACAACAATCAATCCATCAATTTGTTTTAAAAGGCATTCTGAAATGGCATCTCCCCCCCCCCCCCCCCCCACACACACACGTGTTCAACTGCAGTGAGGGAGCCAGACGTCCTTCTTGGGCCTGTTGAAAAGGTCCAAATACAGGTCCCGATGCTCCCTCTAAGCTGTGGAGTCCTGTGAGCAAAAATTCTACTTTGTGAGCTGCTGGCATTAAAAGTCGTGAGCCAGCGATTTGGCTGCTGCCTAAATTAGTTTGCTCTGGAGCCCTCCTTCCTGAGCGAAGACAAAAAGGTGTGAGCCGGAGGCTAAAAAACGGTGAGCTAGCTCACGCTAACTCAGCTTAGAGGGAACACTGGACGGGACGCCCCCCCCTTAGGGTCCCCCCCCCTCACCAAAGGTTCCCACAACACGCTCTCCTCGCAAAGATTCAGGGAGAAAGCAGGTCCCATTCCATTCACTGCGGTTTTCATCTTGCCCTGTCCCAGTGCTTGTAAGCTGTCTCTCTGAAGCCCTCCACTTATTACACAGAAGTCAACGCCTGCTTCCCGCTAGCACACATCAAGGACGGATGGTGGGGAAAGTGCTATCAAGTTGCAACCAACTTACGGTGACCCCCACAGGGTTTTCAAGGCAAGAGTCATCCCTAGGTGGTTGGCCGTTGCCTGCCTCTGCATGGTGACCCTAGACGTCCTTGGAGGTCTCCCATCCAAGCACTAGCCAGGGCTGACCCTGCTTAGCTTCTGAGATCTGACAAGATCGGACTAGCCTGCGCCATCCAGGTCAGAGTACCTGCTCTCAAACTCAATTCCCTGGTGCACATGTCCTATTGTGTATTCAGTCAAAAATACCAGCGCACTCATAAGTTACTACAAATACATGTACATCCTGCATACACCCAGCCTGTACCTTTTTAAGGAGGAAGAGGAGGAGGAGGAGACTGGATTTATATCCCACCCTTCACTTGGAGTTGCAGAGTAGCTTACACTCTCCTTTCCCTTCCCCTCCCCACAACGGACACCCTGCGAGGTAGGTGGGGCTGAGAAAGCTCTTCTGAGAACTGCCCTTGAGAGAACAGCTCTGAAAGAACTTGTAACTGACTCAAGGTCACACCACCAGCTGCATGTGGAGGAGTGGGGAATCAGACCCAGTTCTCCCAGATTAAGAGTCCACGCTCTTAACCGCTACCCCAAACTGGTTCTCAGGAGTCCACTTTCCAAATGAAAGCTGGGGCTTTCATTTGGATAAATGCAGGTTCTAAATTGCTCAGTCATCTGGACAGGTGTTGAACATAATGAGAGAATTACTCAGCGCACACATGTATGCTGTACACAGACTGTACACACATTCTCTCTAACTTGTGAACAGGGCTTGCACATTTAAATACACACCTTTAGAATGCAACCTATGATGCAGCTCAAGGAGACAGGAGGCAGGGACATGTGGTTGTCTTCAGGGACCACTTGGCCATGTTCCTATACCTTTCAAGGACAGTTTTCAAGGGAGCAATAAAGGCAGCATCCAGGATGTGCAATTTTGGACTGCGGAGGGGGGCACGCAAGACTGAATGTTTCTCATCTCATGCCCCTCCAAAGAGAAGACTGATGGCCGGAAAATCAGGGATGCCAGCCTCCAGGTGGGACCTGGGGATCCCCCAGAATTACAGCTCACCTCCAGTCTACAGAGACCAGTTCCCCTGGAGAAAATGGATGCTCTGGAGGGTAAACTCTATAGCATTGTACCCCACTGAGGTCCCTGCCCTCCCCAGCCTCCACTCCAAAATCTCTAGGAGTCTCCTGACATGGAGCTGGTAACCCAACCCTTGCCAGTGCCCGGGGGGACCTGGCAACCCTTATCTTGAGAGCCAGTCAGCGTGGACTCTAATCTGGGAGAACCAGGTTTAATTCCCCACTCCTCCATGTGCAGCCTCTGGTGTGACCTTGGGTCAGTCACAAGTTCTCTCAAGAACAGTCCTCAAGAGAGCTCTCTCAGCCCCACCTACCTCACAGGGTGTCTGTTGTGGGGAGGGGAAGGGAAAGGAGATTGTAAGATGCTCTGAGACTCTGAATGAAGAGTAGGGTATAAATCCAGTCTCTCTTCTCCTTGACATGCTAGTTTTCTACACGGAAATATTTTGTTTTGTACAGAGGTGGCATTTAATGGTGCCCCCGCCCTCCGGTCTGAAGTGGCATAATCCAAACACTGCTTTCATCACCTGGAAGGGAGGCCTGGCCGTTAAAAGAAGAAGAACAGTTTTTTATAACCCACTTTCCTCTTCCTTAAGGAGTCTGAAAGTGGCTTACAATTGCCTTCCACTCCCCACAACAGGCACCTTGTGAGGCAGGTGGGGCTGAGAGAATTCAGAGGGAACCGTGACTGGCCCAAGGTCACCCAGCAGGTGTAGTGGTTAAGTGCGCGGACTCTAATCTGGGAGAACCGGGTTTGATTCCCTGCGCCTCTACATGCAGCTACTGGTGTGACCTCGGGTCAGTCACAAGTTCTTTCAGAGCTGTTCTCTCAAGGGCAGTCTTTGAAAGAGCTCTCTCAGCCCCACCTATCTCACAGGGTATCTGTTGTGGGGAGGGGAAGGGAAGGTGATTGTAAGCTGCTCTGAGACTCCGAGGGAAAGGTGGGGTATAAATCCAATCTCCTCCTCCTCCTCCTCTTCTTCTGGAGGAGTGGGGAATCAAAGCCAGGTCTCCAGATTAGAGTCTGTCGCTCTTCACCCCCGTGCCACGCTGGCTCTTGTAATCCCAGGAAGGCTTTCTGTGTGAACCACGGCTCTGCGTGTCTCCTGCTGGTCTGTTGTTGCCTTCCTCTGCAGAGCCTTCCCTCAGAGGTCTCCCTTCCAAGTCCCGACCCTGCTTGGCTTCCGAGATCTGACAAGTTCAGCCTCTCCCAGGCCGCCTTCCCTCCAATTATAGCATTAGGAAATGCAAAAAAGGGGGGAAGAAAAAAAGCAAAAGCAAAAGGCAAGCGAGCATCACTGCAGGAAGCGGTCCAAGAATAACACGCGCGGGCTGTGTGTGTACGTGCCGCTTTTGAACAAGCACAACACATCAGCATGTACACAATGCGGCTCCGAAAGAGACCAGAAATAGCGCCGGCAGAAGCGGGCGGGCACCGGGGCTGGGGTGCCCAGGTTAGCGCTGCCCGCCCCCTCCGGAAAGGCACCTCACAGGATGTCCTCTGGCCCCATGGAAAGGACTGCAGGCACGGCCTGTCCCAGGAGTTCCCGGGAGCCGTGCCAGACTCCGCCGGGCCGCTCCCCCTGCAGAAGAGCTGCGTGATGCTGCTTGGCTCCCCGCCAGCCCAGCCCGCTCTCGGCACCTGAGGACAGCCTGTGCCTGCCAGGGGAGAGCAGGAGCGGCACGGAGGGCCCTTCTTCCCGCAACCGGGATTCCCTGGTGATCCAGGGAGAGGAAAACAGCACTCAGCATGGTCGGGAGGTGTGTGTGTGGGGGTTTCGTACAGCTGAAACCAGCTCTGTAGACAACCCCCCCCCCCACACACACACAGAAGGCGGCAGGCTGCTTGGAGCAAATCCACGTTCTCTGCACCTGGGCACTTGCTAAGGCAGAGGGCCAACCCTCCCCCCCCCCCCCATTAGGGGTCCCATCGAGAGGACATGCTCGGAGCTTAATCCCCAGATGCATGGGGGCTCCGGTTTGGGTGAGACTGGGCACGTTTATGCGTACCAGTAGTAGGTTATTATATGTAAGTTCCCAGTGGGGCAAAACGCAGCTCTCAAAGGCCTTTTCAGTTCCGGAAAGCAGCAAAGGGGGGAGGGAGGTTTAATCCCTTCTCCCCACAGGCTGGAGTCTTGATGCAAATCCGATCTCCATGCAGTGTTCCCTCTGAGCTGAGTTATTGTGAGCTAGCTCACCGTTTTTTTAGCCTCCGGCTCACAGGTTTCTGTCTGAGCTGGCAGGATGGCTCCAGGGCAGACTGATTCATGCAGCGGCCGAATCGCTTGCTCGCAACTTTAATAATGCCAGTAGCTCACAAAGTAGAATTTTTGCTCACAGGACTCCACAGCTTAGAGGGAGCACTGCCTGCACGCACCAGAGAAATAGGTTCCAAGCATGCAACCACCACTCCCCGAACACATCATGCAACAGGGCATTTCTTCATTTCCTTCACTGACACCCCTTCTTCCTCCCCGACGGGGACCAGATAGGGTGTATATTGCTCCCCTCCCCTCCATTTTATCCTCACAACAGCCCTGTGCTGAGAGCGTGTGGCCCGTCATCCCGTGAACTTCTGCGGCAGAGTGCGGATCTGAACCTGGGACTCCCAGATTCTAATCTACTAACTACCTACTAGCTACTACAAAGCCCTCCATGGCCTTGGACCCTCGTATCAGGAGACCGCCTCTCCCCCTGTACTCTGCCACGGCAGCTTCGCTCATCAGAGCAGGGCCTCCTGCAGGGGCCAACATGAAAACGAGCAAAAAAACCAACAACTGCCTGTGCAGGTGCCTTTTCCGTGGTGGCCCCCGCCTTGTGGAACAGCCTGCCTGAGGAGGCTGAGAAGCCTCCCACTCTCCTGGTGTCCCGCAAACTTTGCCAAACTGAATTGTGCAAGGGGGCTTTTCCACGCAGGCAACAGACTTGCACGGCACTTACTGATCCACAATGGTTCCTGGACAAATGATTAGGCACCGCGGGTTTACACTACCGTGTATAGTTGGCTGTCGGTTAAATCCTACCACATAATTTTGCATCGTTTAATGTGTCATGTTAATGCTCACCCTTTGCTTCAGTTCTTGTTTTTGTTAGACTTTTGGTTGGCTCTACGACCCAAACCCTATTTCATTGTTTACTGAATGTCCCATTCTGTGGACCATATCGACCCACTCTGTGTAAAATGCCATGAGTCCCAGAGAGAAAGGCGGATTATAAATAATGGAAATAAAAGAAGAAGAGATTGGATTTATACCCCGCCCTTCACTGCCAGAAGGAGTCTCAGAGCAGTTTATAATCCCTTCCCCTTCCCCTCCCCACAACAGACACCCTGTGAGGTAGGTGGGGCTGAGAGAGCTCGTGAGAGGACAGCTCTGAGAGAACTTGTGACTGACCCATGGTCACACCAGCAGCTGCACGTGAAAGAGTGGGGAATTGAACCCAGCTGGCAAATTTTATTTATTTATTATTTCTATTTATATCCTCCCTTGCCAGACAAACTGGCTCAAGGCAGCGTACATACATTAAAAGTGATACGACAACAAATACAATAAAATGCGCATATGCAACATAAAATACAGATCAGAACAGTATAAATACAGATGGCGGTAGCATTCAGTAAACAATCAGGGATGGAAGGCAATATCCAACTGTATGTCATAAGGGCCGTAGGATGTTCCAGTCACGTGGTCATCAGTCACGCGTTCGTCAGTGGCGGCTCCTAAACGAAAGCCTGGTGGAAGAGCTCCATTTTACAGGCCCTGCGAGACTGCAGAAGGTCCCGCACGGCCCTTATGTCCTCCAGGAGCTCATTCCACCAGCAGGGAGTCACCACTGAAAAGGCCCTGGCTCTAGTAATGGCCAGCCTGGCATCTCTTGGGCCAGGGAGAGTCAGGCGATGTTCTGACCCTGACCTCAGGGCTCCCTGGGGCACATATGGGGAAAGGCGGTCCTTCGGGTAGGCAGACCCTTGACCATGTAGGGCTTTAAAGGTCAAAACCAGCACCTTGAACCGAATCCGGTACGCTATTGGCAGCCAGTGCAATGCCTTCAGCGCAGGCTGGATGTGGTCCCGTATAGAGAGACCCATCAACAGCCTGGGTGCCGCATTTTGCACTACAAATACACCACGTCGGCTTTTGTACGGGGGCACACAAGGACACTGTAACATGTAGATCAGCTCTCTGACCCTGGGCCAGTGAAATTCACAGCCAGGATACCTGAGACATCCATACGAAGGCCGGCAGCTCAGCCCCATGTGTGATGCCGCTTCACTCAAAGCCTCCCCCCTGGATCCTCTCTGCTCTGAGTGACAGAGGTTCTCCAGGGCCCCAGGAAAGAGCTTTCTGTGATGCCTGCAACTTTGCCGCTGGGAATGCTGGGCCTTGAACCTGGGTCCCCCAGTCTGCAAAGCACTGGCCATGCAGGACTTGGAGGCAGAAAGTCTCAGCTCTGAATGGGAAGGTGAACTATTCCGCCCCCCCCCCCCAGGGGCCAGAGGGTACAAGGATGGAAAACAGAATGGAAAACATTTCAAAGGAGGAGAAGGAGGAAGAAGAGGAGGAGGAGGAAGAAGAAAGGAGGAGGAGGAGGAGATTGGATTTATACCCCGCCACTCACTACACAAAGGAGTCTCAGAGTGGCTCACAATCTCCTTCCCCTCCCCACATCAGACATCCTGTGAGGGAGGTGGGGATGAGAGAGCTCTTTTGAGCACTGCTCGTGAGAGAACAGCTCTGAGAGAACTGATGACTGGCCCAAGGTCACACCAGCAGCTGCATTTGGAGGAGCGGGGAATCAAACCCGGTTCTCCCAGATCAGAGTCCACTCTCATAACCACTATACCAAACTGGAACTGGTGGAAAGGCTGGTGGCCACGGAGGAGGCTGTACTGGACCCTGTTCCGAAAGATAGTTGGAATTCAGTTGGTGCAGAATGTTAAATGTTGGTCTACATTTCTGGAAATGATGTAATGGTGATTCTGAAGGCATCCAGAGAGTTCTCAGAGGGTCAACCTCCTCCTGCACGGCTGGGCCACTGAGCGGCGGTGCTAGAGGATGCGGTGTGGACCCCGCATTGCAAAGCCCACCTTCCCTGCGTGGCTTTCTCTAGGCCTGCCAAAAACACAGCACAGGACGCCTTAGCGCTCCCATCTGCGACTTACCGCTTCCCAGAGCCGCTTCACAATCGGAAACGACATCTCACCTCCACATGCGCCAGCCACACGCCCGGTTTCTGTTTGTTCTTGCTGCGCCAACTGCAGCTTCTCGTGCATGCGGCAAACCCCCCCCCCCGCGTGTAGCATTGCCACATACAGGGCAGAAGCTCAGCTCAGCTCTCTCCCTCGCCACGTCCCCTGCTTGGAGCAATGAACCTTCAGTTGTTTGTGAAACAGGGGTGTTTGTTCAGGGACAGCCTTGTCGGCCACTGCTGTGTAAACATGAGGGCCACGGGCCAGTGGCGGAGGCCTGGTCTGCACATTCAAGCCACAAGATTATTTCCTACACCGAAAGTGACTCTTTGCAGCCTGCGATCACCA
This sequence comes from Lepidodactylus listeri, assembly GCA_029233225.1. Lineage (NCBI taxonomy): Eukaryota > Metazoa > Chordata > Lepidosauria > Squamata > Gekkonidae > Lepidodactylus > Lepidodactylus listeri. The sequence continues at coordinate 15,041,721 of JARCFY010000018.1, read as the reverse complement.
CTCCCAGCTGGGAACAGAACCCAGGTTTCCCGGCAGCCACCCCTGGAAGGCTTGCTAAACCTCTGGAGCCACCCAGAAAACAAAATACACAGTGAAAAAGCCATGTCTAACAATTACATCTAAAGAAAGACTTATACAAGCTTATTTGTCTAATGGTTATTTTAAAGTCAAATATGATAGTACAATAGAAGGAAACAATATATATAAAGTGGAACATTGAACATATGTGTGCAACATGTCTTATGAAATAGATCTTTTAACATATATGTGTACCAAGTCAAAGGACAAAAGACGAGCCACAACAAGTCAAACAAGACGGCTTGTGTCTCCTGTGCTCTTGGCAAGCAAAGATTTTCACAGCAGGTACGTCGATCTCTTTCAGCGGATGAGATGACTTTCCAGGAAACTAACGTCTCTCCCAGGTAAGGTCAGGTTTCCAGTCAGAGTCAAGGATAAGCAATTTCCCACGGAGCTCCCAGACCTCACAAAAACGCACATCGATTCCCGCACACGAGGAGCGAGCTGCTTCAACCTCAGAAGGGTTTACTGCCTTATTTCTAAATCTCTGGAGCTGTCAGTAGTCAGTGGCCAACACCTTCTGGACACCAGCCTTCCAAAATAAGCCAGCCAAGGATCCTAGCCCTCGTCGATGTTTATAAACCCACATGCATGACCTGGATGGCCCAGGCGTAGGCTAGCCTGATTTCGCCAGACCTTGGAAGCTCATAAGGGTCAGTCCTGGCCAGTGTCTGGATGGGAGACCCCCGAGGAAGTACAGGGTTGCTATGCAGAGGCAGGCTATGGCAAACCACCTCTGGCTAGCCTGATCCCATCGGATCTCAGAAGCTAAGCCTGATCGGCCCTGGTTAGAAGAAGAAGAAGAAGAAGAAGAAGAAGGGACTGGATTTATACCCCGCCCTCCACTCGGAGTCTCAGAATGGTTTACAGTCTCCTTCCCTTCCCCTCCCCATAACTGACACCCTGTGAGGTCGGTGGGGCTGAGAGAGCTCTTTCGAGGACTGCTCTTGAGAGAACAGCTCCGAGAGAACTGTGACTTGCCCAGGGTCCCCCAGCGGCTGCACATGGAGGCGTGGGGAAACAAACCCGGCTCTCCCAGATTAGAGTCCGCGCTCCTAACCACCACGCCAAATCGGGTCCGTGTTTGGATGGGAAACCAGCAAGGAAGCCCAGGGTCGCTGTGCAGAGGCAGGCAATGGCAAACCGCCTCTGAAATTCTCTTGCCTTGAAAACCCTGCGAGGGGTCACCATAAATCGGCTGCGACTTTTTCAGCACTTCCCACCGCCAGCGTGACTCTGAAGTCACCAGGGGTCATTTTGTAGAAAAAGAGGTGCAGGAGCTAATTTGCATAACTCATTTGCATATGCCACACCCCCTGACGTCACCAGAAGTGTGTCAGAAGGCAACACCCACCCCTCAGGCTCCACTCCACAGGGGAGTGAAACTGACCTGCTCTTCCTCCATTCCCTTCCCCATCCAATACTTTGTGCAATAAAAATAAGCGTCAAGAACACACCCTCATTCTCTTCCTGCTCCCTTGAAACCACCAGGTTTCAAGTGGACTTGAGATACCCAGGACATGTGCACCACGCATCCCTTCCCCTTCCCCTCCCCACAACAAAACACCCTGTGAGGTAGGTGTGGCTGAGAGAGGTCTTTTGAGAACTGCTCATGAGAGAACAGCTCTGAGAGAACTTGTGATTGGCCCAAGGTCACACCCGCAGCTGCATGTGGAGGAGTGGGGAATCAAACCCGGTTCTCCCAGATTAGAGTCCAACTCCTGACCACTACACCAAACTGATGGGGTGGAAGCTGCTGAAGGGTTGGTGAAATTTCTCCAGTACTTATGTGCCATGTGCCCAGATAAAAAATGGTATACTTAGAAAATTTATATGCCACCTTGAGCAAGTCTCTGGAAAAGCAGCACACAGTCATAAAAGGAACAATGATAAAATTATCAATATTAAAACAAAACATTAAAATCAATAAAGACCCTAGCAGGGCTTTCCCTGGGGCGCTGGGCCTCTGCACTGCTCGGGGAAGCCAAGGAGGGGGTGGGGCTTGGTCATGTGCCCGCCCCCTGGGCTCCTCACTCCCGGAGCTGCGCTCCTGTGCGCTCCCGCTCCCACGGACCCCTGGAAGTCACTGATGACACACAGTTGCCCAAGGAGGAGGTCCCAAAGTCCCCAAGATTCCCGGACCTGTATGCACTTATGCAAACGGTGCAGTCTTTCTCCCGTCCGGCATTCTGCGTTCCACCCTTCTGCTACTTGATGTAATTTATTTTGCTTTCGCTAGTCATGGGAAGGCACTCCAGCTTCTGACCTGCAGCTGTCTTCCTTGCTGACCAGCTGGATCTCTGAGATTTCACCAGGCATTTCCCACAACCTTTCAGACGTTATCCTCTCAGCCACTGAATCAGGGCTAGAAAACGGAAAGCTAAAATTCTCCGGAAGGTCCTACAGCCATTACAGGGAGCAAGTTTGGGGCAGTGGTTAGGAGCGCAGACTCTAATCTGGGAGAACTAGGTTTGATTTCCCACTCCTCCACATGCAGCTGCTGGTCTGACCTTGGGCCAGTCACAAGTTCTCTTGGAGCTGTTCTCTCACGAGCAGTTCTCGAAAGAGCTCTGGCTCAACCCCACCTGCCTCACGGGATGTCTGCTGTGGGGAGGGGAAGGGAAAGGGGATTGTGAGCCGCTCTTAGTGAATCCAAGAGCGGGAGCGAAGGGCGGGGTATAAATCCAATTTCTTCTCCTCCTCTTCTACTGAGAACGCCTGCAGAAAAGTCGGCCGTGCTGAGAGAAATACCAAGCCCACGTTCAGTGTGCAAACTAATGTGAACTCGTTACTTATAAAATGAAGTGTGTGAGGAGCAGCAAATGTCTCTCCGCCAAACAGTTCAGCCAAAAGCCTTATAAATCCTAAACGGAGGTCCCCACATCTCCCATCTGAGGGTCAGGAGTGGAAGTGTTCCCCGCCCCGCTCAGGCAAGCAAAGCCTCTCAGATCCCCTACTAGAAGGTCCCTCCCTCCCCATGAGCCTGAGACTCACATCTGCATGAGACGCAGACAAACCTGTGGGAACACTCTGGCCCTGGAGCCTAGCAGCGAGAACAAAAGTTCGAAACAGGAGTGACACATCCTGAGATGGCTCACACACACACACACACACACACACCCACACACCCGCCCTGATGCCTAGGCAGGAGAACAGTGGAGATGACCAGGTTCAAACCCCCCCCCCCCCCCAGTTTGGGCCTGGAGCTCTGGTTGGCATTGGGAAAGCCCCCGGAGAGCTCAAACTCAGCCTGGCCTACCTCACAGGGGTGGCCAGGACAGGGAGCCAAAGGCCAAAGATTCAGATTACAGTCTCCCCCCTGTCATTTCCCCTGCATAAGAGTAAAAATAAATAAGAAGATTACATTGGCAATGAGCCATAGGTTTATGATAAAAGACTGACTTTCAACAGTGCCTTCGAAACCTGCCACCTGGGTCACACCTCATCCCATGGAATGCGACGGTTAGGACAAAACGGGGATCACCCACCCCACACACGATGCCCTGAACCCCAAAGAAGGGAGTGGACACAGTGAGTGGGATATATCAATAAATGCATACACACACACGCACCAGTTTGGTATAGTGGTTAAGTGCGCAGACTCTAATCTGGGAGAACCGGGTTTGATTCCCTGCTCCTCCACATGCAGCCGCTGGTGTGACCTTGGGTCAGTCACAAGTTCTCTCAGAGCTGTTCTCTCAAGAGCAGTCCTCGAAAGAGCTCTCTCACAGGGTGTCTCTTGCAGGGAGGGGAAGGGAAGGAGATTGTAAGCCGCTCTGAGACTCCGAGTGAAGGGCACGGTATAAAGCCAATATCTTCTTCTTCTTCTTTATTTCTTTCCTTATTAACTCCACATTCCTCCCCAAGGGGAAACCAATGGGCAGTTGACATTATTCTCCCCTCCTCCATTTTATCCTCACGCCAACCCTGTGAGGTAGGCGAGGCTGACAGAGTGTGAACCCGACGGGGTGGATGGGGCAGAAGAACGGATTTGGATGGGTACTGACCAGCTGGTCTGTTTGAACAGCTGCATAGCTCCTGTTGATGCCTCAAGATTGTGGCTGCCTTCTGTAGGCTAAAGTTGGCAACACGGATGACACACGCACACACAGACTTCTGGCTAGCCATCCCCTGTGGCGCTGGAGGGAAAGCTTCCACGCTCAACACCCCCCCCCCCCCCCAAAAAAAACAAGTCCAATTTTCCTCCTGGCTGGCTTTGATTTTGCCCAGGTAAATACCCCTTTGGCCCAAAGTTATGGAGCAAGCCTGCCACCCTGTGGCCAGGTGTGGCAATCACAGGTGAGCATCCATAGCTACTGCTCATAAGAGAGCGGTAGGAAGGGCAGGGGAAATAATAGCCAGTCTGGTGTAGTGGTTAAGTGCGTGGACTCTAATCTGGGAGAACCGGGTTTGATTCCCCACTCCTCCACTTGCACCTGGCTGGATGACCTTGGGCAAGCCATAGCTCTGTACCAGCTGTTCCCTCAAGGACAGCTTGGGAAAGAGTTCTCTCAGCCCCACCCACCTCACAGGGTGTCTGTTGTGGGGAAGGGAAGGGAAAGGAGTTTGTAAGCCGCTCTGAGACTCCCTTGGGGAGTGGAGGGTGGGGTATAAATCCAATCTCCTCTTCTTCTTCTTTTTCTAATACCACAAAGGCTGCCAAGTTATGATCTCTGCGGAGGGAAGACCACCAGGCCTGTGAACCAACACCAGTTTCAAATGCTGCCTCCCAGTCCACAGGGGTGCATGGGGGGTAGGGGTGGTCCTAATGTGCAATGGGGAACCAGAAGGACTCAAACGGAATAATGAAAATATTTGTCTACTTACTTTATAGCCTGCCTTTCTTGCTGAGACTCAAGGCGGGTTACGGAATATAAAACAATGCAATCAGACAGCACAGGACAACCAGTGGGCAAGGCAACAGAACAAGGAGCATGGAATGAGGAAGAAATGCAAAGAAGAACCTACCTCAGGCAAGGTGTACTATAAACAATGCAACACAGCTCAAGGCCAAGGGCACCTTCAAGGCCAACAAGGGTTTAATTCTGGGTATAAGCTTTGGCGTGCATGCACACTTCTTCAGATACATTGGAACAGACTTCCTGAAGCCTTACATATAGCTAGAGAGAGGCTTGTAGTAAGTCTGCTTCAGTGTATCAAAAGAAGAAGAAGAAGAAGAAGAAGAAGAGATTGGATTTATACCCCGCCCTTCACTCACTCGGAGTCTCAGAGCGGCTTACAAACTCCTTTCCCTTCCCCTCCCCACAACAGACACCCTGTGAGGAAGGTGGGGCTGAGAGAGCTCTGAGACAACTGTCCTTGAGAGAACAGCTGGTACAGAGCTATGGCTTGCCCAAGGTCATCCAGCCAGGTGCAAGTGGAGGAGTGGGGAATCAAACCCGGTTCTCCCAGGTTAGAGTCCGCGCACTTAACCACTACACCAAATGGCTCTCACCAAAGAAGTGTGCATGCACACAAAAGTTTATACCCAGAATTAAATTTTGTTGGTCTTGAAGGTGCCGCTGGACTTGGACTTTGTTCTCTACCTATATGTAAGGCTTCAGGAAGTCTGCTTCACTATATCTGAAGACGTGTGCATGCACAGGAAAGCTTATACCCAGAATTAAACTCTTGTTGGTCTTGAAGGCGCCCCTGGACTCCGACTTTGTTCTGTCGTTTCAGACCGACACAGCTACCCACCTGAATCTATAAACAATGCAGAAAAGCAGAGCTACAAAGGTATAAGACAATGAGACACATCGGTGTCTGTGTTGCACAGATACGTGTCCACACAGCTATCTGTGCACAGAAGTGCACTCCCTACACAACGGACCTCCACAAGAGTGAATGTGTACAGGTAAACACCAACATCTTCCACACACTCCTGCCACAACCTGTGCCACTGCAAGGGCTCACTCAGCGCATGTATGAGAGCCAGCAAGGTAAAGTGGTTAGAGTGTCCAACTAGAATCCAGGAGACCCAAGTTCGAATCTCCACTCCTGCCATGGAAGCTTGCTGGGTGACTTTGGGCCAGCTGCACACTCTCAGCCCAACCTAGTTCACAGGGCTGTCGTGAGGATAAAACAAAGAGGAGGAGGAGGATGTAAGCCACCTTGGGTCCCCACTGGGGAGAATAAAAGGTAAAGGTTTCCCTGTCTCGAAAGCCAGTCAAATCCGACTCTAGGGAGCGGTGCTCATCTCCGTTTCCAGGCCGAAGAGCCAGCACTGTCTGAAGACTTTTTCCGTGGTCATGTGGCCGGCATGACTAGACACCGTGCACGGAACGCTGTTACCTTCCCACTGAAGCAGTACCTATTTATCTACTTGCAGTTTCTTGCTTTCAAACTGCTAGGCTGGCAGGGGCAGGGGCCAGAGACGGGAGCTCATTCCATCATGCGGCACTTGGGTCTCACAGTGCCAAGCTACTGACCTTCCGGTCTGCAACTCAGCTTCTCAACCTTTGAGCCACCGCGGCTCCATTATTGGGGAGAACAGCGTGGTATAAATGAAGTGAATAAATAAACAAGCACACAGATCCTCATGCGCAATGCCCAACTCAGGTTTGCTGTTCTTCCCTCCCCCCGAAACCCCCTCCCACAAAGCAGATTCAGGTGGGTAGCCGGGTTGGTCTGAAGCAATCGAATAAAGTCTGAGTCTGGTGGCCCCTTTAAGACCAACAAAGTTTAATTCTGGGTATAAGCTTCTGTGTCCCTGCGCACTTCTTCGGATACATGCCCAAGAGCAGAAAAGTCTCAAACTAACAAAGCAACTTCCTTGCTGACAGCTGACTTGAACTCTGTTTCACAGCCTCGCTCACAGCCCCGACGGGCATTCTGCCAGCCCGCCTCTTGCATGCTTGTCTCACCTGGCAAGCGCCACCTCCACAAGGAGGCCTCCTGACTTTAACCCCAGTAAAGCCATTGTTTATCTTGTGCTTTGCATACAAGGCAACTTGATAATCCTTAGACGCTCCCTGCGGGGTAGGACCAGGGCTAGGCAGACCTGGGCTGTATAAAGTACTGAGTCTGGAGATGCGTTGCAGTGAAATCAGCTCATAAATTTATTGCATATGTACACAGACTGCAAAAGTTACCGAACAGTGGATGGTGTTTTGTTCAAACTCAGGGTATCGTCAAATGGGGGGGGGGGGGCGGGGTAAGGATTTTTTTTTTCTTCATGACTAAATTGTTCTCTCATTTGAAATGATTTTATATTTCCATGCTGTTTGTGGCTTGGCTTGCTTCCTTGAGTCACCTAGAGTTCTTTCACTCTGCAGCAATGCTCCCTCTAAGCGGTGGAGTCTTGTGAGCAAAAACTCTACTTGGTGAGCTGCTGGCATTAAAGTTGTGAGCGGGTGATTTGGCTGCTGCATAAATTAGTTGGCTCTGGAGCCATCCTTCCTGAGCTAAGACAAAAATCTGTGAGCCGGAGGCTAAAAAACTGTGCGCTAGCTCACACTAACTCAGCTTAGAGCGAACACAGCTCTGTAGGCACCTTTCTGGGCAAGCTGGCACCCCCCCCAGTGCATGGGAGCATGGCAAACTGAATACACACACATGCACTTGAGAACATACCTTCCCATCAGCCAAGGCTGAACACTCACACCTAAGAAGACTTCTGTCCACCTAGCCCAGCGTCCCAGTTCCCAGAGTGAGAGACCAGATGCCCAGGAAGTGCCAGAGGAGGGGTACAGAGGCCAAAGCCTCCAAAAGCTTCTGCCCCCCAGCAATCAACAGGTACAGTGCCTCTGAACATGGAGTCTTCACCCAGCCATGGTGGCTAATGGCTGTATTAAAACCTGCCCCCAATCTAACCAGGATAAACAGACGTTCCTAGCTGGGAGGGCTGTAAACTGCTTGGAAGGATAAAAAAGAGTCCTTTCCCCTTAGCAGAAGCTTAATGGGATATTATTTGCCAGGTGATGTTATTGACCTTCATGCCATGAAAAGAGTCAACCACCCATTTCTGTATTAAACCTCAGTTAAACAGGGAGGACGTTTCCCTCCTAGTCTGGTGGCGCCCCTGTTTGCTAGCCGACAACCACCCTCCCCTCTAGATCTTGTACCCTGAAAACGCAAATTCTGCAGGGGGAAAAATCCCAGTGGGATAGGAATGGCTTATGCCAACTGCCCCATTCTTACGGTTAGCCATTAAGGATGCCATCTCCCCAATGGGGGCAGGGTTTTCTCCAATTTCCAGGCCTCCAATATGCCGCCGGGCAGCTGGCCGGCGGGGCAGCCCTGCCCCCAAAGAGCCCTGCCACGTCTGACGTGCCCAACATGATGATGTCACCCAGAGGTTACATTACACGGGGACATTACACGGGAAGGGGGGGACACTCTAGCATTTGGCTCAAAACTCTATGGTGACCATAGAGGTTTTTTTTAGCCAAACGCTAGAGTGTCCACCACACGGCATGCCTGGTGCGATGACGTCACTTCTGGGTGACATCATTGCGGCGTGCGTGCCAGAAGACCCAGGGAAGTGGGCTGGAGGACCCGCTCCCCCCCCCCCCCCCAGCAGAAGGTTAGGACCTGACAACCCTTCTAGCCATGTGAGACTGTCTGCAGCAGCAGAAAAGAACAAGAACCCAGGAGCACCTTAAAGACTAACAAAATTTGTGGCAGGGGAGGAGCATTTGTGAGTCACTGCTCACTTCTTCAGTAGACAAGAGCAAGAGTCCAGGAGCACCTTAAAGACTAACAACATATACGGCAGGGGAGAAGCGTTTGTGAGTCACTGCTCACTGTCTCTGAAGAAGTGAGTGGTGACTCATGAAAGCTCACACCCTGCCACAAATTTTCTTAATCTTTAAGGTGCTGCTTGACTCTTGCTCTTGGCTACTGAAGGAGCGAGTGGTGGCTACTGAAGCGAGCGGTGGCTACTCTTGGCTACTGAAGGAGCGAGGAACAGGAGGGTTAAAAGAGAAGAAACTGTGCAAAAACTGGAAGGGGGACACATTTAAAGGGGGCTGGGGTGGAGGAGAAGCTGCACTTGGCAGATTTTAGGCCGGGAAGCAGGAGAAGAGTTCTGAAGAGACCTGGCGCCCAGCCCCACGGGACTGGCCTAGATGCCAGTGCCTCCAGCCAGGGAGGTCTGGACAAACAGGAGGCAGCAGGGCAGCCGGCCAAGGGACAGGCAGCTTTGCCGGCAAGAGACGCTTGCTGCACTGCAGGGCTCAGCCGGCCACCCCAGCAGCAGAGCACCGGCCCCCAGAGCACCATGCCTCTCTCCCAGCCCTTCTGGACCCCACAGACTGGCCCAGCTTGCAGCCTGGCAAACAGGAAGATGAGCCCTTCTTCAGACTTGCCGTCTGGCAAGAGGAGAACTGGAGAGACAACAGCAAAGCTGCTCTCGCAGACGACTGAGTGACACACCAAGGGCCACGTGCGTTGGACACCCGCGCGCCCCGCCTATGCTCAAGACTCCATCCCAAGGAATGCCCAAGCTCCCCGGGCTTCAAGGGATGCAAACACATCCACGAAAGCAAGCGCAGAGTGGTGGCGCAGCAAATGGGCGGTCCTGAGTTCAAATCCCACCTCTGCCTCTGCCTCGGTTTCTCATCCGCAATCTCTTCCCGTCTGCAACCGAGGCACAATCCTGACTAACTGTGCAGGGTTGCTGTAAGGGCTACTGCATAGTCTTCCACAGTTTCCCCTCTGCAACTGAGGGGTAATACAGGCCAACCTTGCAGGACTGTCGTACAGACTTCTATACACCTCAACTGCAGATGGGAAGCTGAGGAAGAGGTTGCAGTAGACAAGAGTGTTGGACTGGATGGGCCACTGGCCTGACCCAACATTGGCTTCTCTTGTGTTCTTATGATGTAATTTCAACCTGTTGGTTCTGGTCGGACCTTCTGGGACAACAGAAAACTACTCCATACCATCCTCTATAGGACAGCCCTTCAGGCCCATGAAGGTGGTTCTCATATCACCTCTCAGTCGTCTCCTCTCCAGGCGAAACATACCCAGCTCCTTCAACCTTTCCTCACAGGACTTGGTCTCCAGACCCCTCGCCATCTTTCTTGCCCTCCTCTGGACACGTTCCAGGCAAGCTTCTCTATATCCTTCTTAAACTGTGATGCCCAAAACCATTTAGAACAATATGAGTGCAGCCAACCTGACACTCAGACCAAAACCGCAACCGAAAACGTCATGCTCAGATCGTGTCCTGAACACCCACCACATCAATCTCCGTATCAGTCACTGTTCCCCATTCTCAGGCCGGGTTATGCAGCCTCCTCTGCCCCCTTTCACCCTCACAACAGCCCTGCGAAGTAGATGAGGCAGGCCCTTGCCCGAAGCCATCAAAAGAGCTTCACGGGGACCCAATGAGGCCCTCTGTTTTCCTGACAGAATGCACTGGGGAGCCCTGTCGACATTGTTTGGACTCTTTCCAGCGTACACAGTCCCTGAGAGCTCTCCTCTCTCTTTGTGGTCACAACAACCCTGCAGGGCGGGTTACTCTGAGAGGGAGCAGACCGAGATTACCGAGTGAACTTCGCTAGGATTGAACGGACGATATTATTCACAGTTTTGGGCCGTGCTTTTCTTCCTGAGGGCTTAAACGTGTTGCTCGGAAGAATTCTGCTGATATCTGCAGTGCCGTCGAAAAACACGGATTGAAAAATCCCAGTAATGGTAATATGCTGCTGAATCCAGCCCCCAAACCCCAGAAGCCTCGCCCTACAAAATACGCTCCATATCTCCAGTCCCCAACTGGAAACCTTCATGGAAAACCCTTGCAGAAAAAAGCCCGGCACTTTGCAGCTCTTTTGAAAAGTCCGTGACAAATGAAGCCTTTTCTTATCACTTCCTCCAGCGGATCGTCTGCATCTCAGGGCAGCAGCTTTGCAGCCAAGGAGAAAGCCTTGTGCAGGAGAGGATCACGTCCCAGGCTGGTTCTCCAGCTGACCCACTGGAACGACTGCTCAGAGTGACCACAGCGAGGGGGAGATGGCATGGGTTCAGCTCACTCCCGGCCATCAACAGTGTGAGGGAGGCAAAGGGACTCTGGATCCACGCGGCTGCCATCTGGACCCAAACTTGGTCCCCGTCGCCAGGCCGTGGGGTTGCCAGCCCCCGCCCCCCGGCTCCTGGCAGGAAGGGGGGGGCAGGGTTACCAGTTCCAAGTTGGGAACTCCTGGGGGTGGATCCTGGGGAGGACAGAGACCTCAGTGGGGTACAATGCCATAGAGCAGGGGTGTCAAACATAAGCCCCGGGAACGGTCCATCATGGGCTATTATGCAGCCTGCAAACAGGGTTGCCAGCCTCCAGGTGGGGCCTGGAGATCTCCCGCTTTTACAACTGATCCCCAGATGACAGAGATCAGCTCTCCTGGAAAAAATGGCTGCTTTGAAGGGGGGATTCTGTGGCATTGTACTATGCTGAAGCCCCTCCCCTCCCCAAACCCCGCCCTCTCCCGGATCCTCCCCCAAAGTTTCCATCAGCAGACCTTCTAGGGCTGCAACCATCCCAGTCAGTTAAAGGACCCATCCCTCCTCTGCGGAGGCTCCACTGAGACAGGAGGGATAACCAACCTGGCCCCCTTCCCTAATCATATCATTTGGAGAGAGAGAGAGAGAGAGAGAGAGAGAGAGTTGCAAGCAAAAAGTCAGCTCGAGAGGGACTTCACTGGAGCACGGGATGGTTGCAGCTGTTTCTTGGCCCGCGTCCCACCCGCCTGCCCTTTTACGCTCTGCGCAAAAAGGGCTTTTGTGGCGCTTTTCATGGTGGTTTTATTGCAGACGGGGTTTGTGCGTTGCGCATTGTTTTAATTATTTGCTTTCGTGCTCTTTTCATGATGGTTTTATTTGCTGATGAGGTCTGCGTGTTTTTCATGGTTTTAATTATTTGGCTGAGGACAGAGACAGCCTGGCACTCTCACACGCCAGCCTCCCCTTTTAGTCCTTCCCATCCCCTCCCCTCCACCCAGGGGGGCTGGTGGAAGTGAGGATTTCCCTGTCATCTTGGATTTGGCGTTGTCCTTACAATCGTCTTTTAAGCATTTTAATGCTGTTTTAATTCGATTATATTGTATTTGTCTTTGATGTAAGCCACCTGGAGCCCTGCTTGCAGGGAAGGGTGGCTGATAAGCCGAACATAATCAATCAATCAATAAATATTTGCTTTGAGATTTACTTTTTTTTAATTGAGAGGAGGAGGAGGAGGAGGAGATTGGATTTATACCCCGCCCTTCACTACCCAAAGGAGTCTCAGAGCGGCTTACAATCTCCTTTCCCTTCCCCTCCCCACAACAGACACACCCTGTGCAGTAAGTGGGGCTGACAGAGCTCTCCCAAGAACTGCTTGTGAGAGAACAGCTCTGAAAGAACTTTTGACTGACCCAATGTCACACCAGCAGCTGCATGTGGAGGAGTGGGGAATCAAACCTGGTTCTCCCAGATTAGAGTCTGCACTCTGAACCACTACACCAAGCTAGCCGCCTTGAGGAGGTCTCTGGCAAGCAGGGATATGCACTTTTAAAAAACGAACACATTGAACCTCCATGTATAATGGCAGTATACCTCCAAATTCAAGCCGGAGTGGGAAAAGCAACAGGTGAAGGTGTTACTTGAGCTTCTGGAGTGATGGGGAAACAAATTAATGCCAGACTAGGTGGGCCTTGGTCTGATCCAGGAAAGTAATTCCCTTTTTTAAAACAACAACAACAGAGAAACAGAGACAGGTAGAAGGCTCTCCTGCCTCTGACCTTCCCCGGACATCTGTTATCCAGAGGCACACATTTTTCTAGATTAAAAATTAGTGGCACGCGACGCTCTTTATGCCTTGCATCAAACGTACACCCCCTCGTCACTGCTGAGACGTTGTCACAGCGGCTGTACAAACATGGCACTGAATCAACAGGCTTCAGAAATTCTGACGTGAAAATGTAAAAAAAAAGTTTAATACAGGGGGAGGGGAAAATGAGTGGGTGGGTTGGGAGAAGAAAAGAGAGCGAGAGAAAGAAATGTGTTGCTGTTCCTAGCACAGCTTGCACCCCCTTAAAGAAACACTGCTCCATCCAGTGAACTTGCTGGTCCTCTTACGGAACGACACTCACCCACCTGGCTCAGCCTCCCCTGTCGATCAACTAGAAATCTGGACTATGGCAGAGGCTGCCCCAGAGAGCACAGCCCTAGATGGCCGAAAGCCAAGGTACGAGGCTGCGCGCTCCGGCAGAAAGCTGTCGGCACACACATACCCCTCTCCCCTTTCCTCCCAGGGTCACTTGCGAACCTGACCCAGGGAGATGGGAATCCAGAGCGCGGCTAGGTGACTGGGACAGCCAGCGAGGCAGAGCAACTTGATACCCACCACCTGACCGCCGCCGGGACACCCCTGCCAAACCCTTCTCTGGTTTCGGAGCCTTTGAGAGACGCCACGAACAAGTATCTGCCTCTGTGACTCTCTCTCTCTCAGGGCCGGGGACCTTCTCGGTTTTGCAAAGGACGACGGCCATCCCACGGAAGCTGCGTCTCCCTGGAGGCCTGCACTGGAAGCCTGACAACCAGATTCCACTGTGGCACAGCATGCTGGCACAGAGCAGGGGCGAAAGCCAAAGGGGCGCAGCAAACGGGAACTGGCGACGCAGAGGCCTCGCAGTGCCAGCCTTTGCCGGAGGAGCCGCGGTTTCGTCACCTCGCCGAGGTCTGCCAAGAGCCCGAGCCAGCAGCTCCATCGGCTTGCGGCATCGCCACAGGCTCCATGCGTGCCCACGGACAGGCTCTCGCCCAGATGCATTAACCACTTACTCCCTTGGCTTTGTAGGCACTCATTCTGGATATGTCTTCCACGGGTCTTTCCACACCGGCACTCAGGGAGGCTTTTTTTCTTGCTGTCGGCCCCATAACAGTTGCCGAGGCAGTTGAACACATGAACAAATGACGCCGCCTCGTACTGAGTCAGACCCTTGATCCATCAAAGTCAGTATTGTCTACTCAGACAGACAGTGGCTCCCCAGGTTCTCACGCTGAGGTCTTTCATATCCCGTACTGGTCCTTTCAACTGGAGATTCGGGGATTGAACCTGGGACCTTCTACTTAGCGTGTGTTCAGTTACTGAATTCTATCCCAAGCAAGGGTGGATTCGCTCTTAGGCCTCAATTACACATAACTCAGAAGGTTAGCCTACAACACTGAGCACAGTGGGGCCTCCAGAGCTTAACAGAGATATCGGTTTCTTATCTCACTACACATGATAACTTCATTCAGTTCTCCCATCTGTTTGTAAACTCTCTTATTATTCTGTACACTAATTTGCTGCTATTCACAGGTCTTACCAATCGCCTTCATCCAGGCTTAGCTATATTTATTGCTCAGTTACTTATGCATCTTGACTCTACTTAGCCCTTCATGGCAACACCTCCCCAACTACTACTTATACATATTGGCTGGTGACTTCTGTTTCAGTGTATCTGAAGAAGTGTGCATGCACACGAAGGCTTATACCCGGAATAAAACTTTGTTGGTCTTAAAGGTGCCCCTGGACTCGAACTTTGCTCAGAAGGTTAGAAACCACTGCTATTTTCTTCTGCAACTTTGCCCTGATGGAAACTGGTCCTCCCCACAGCTGCCGTTGTAAAGAAGGTGGAGGACATCACCTTTCTTCTAGTGCCAAGGTTCAAAACTAATTTGGACTCCCCCATTTGTTCATTTCATTTCTACCCCTCCTTTCTCCCTAACGGGGACCCACAGCGGGTTTCGTCATTCTTCTCAGCTCCTCCATTTTAGTCTCCCAATAACCCCATGAGGCTGGGCGTGTGATCAGCTCAAGGTCACCCAGCGAGCTCACGTGGCAAGAGTGGGGATTTATTTGAACCTGGCTCCAGCACTCTGACCACTACAATGTACTGGCTTGTTCGTGACTGCTTTTCAGTCTTCAAGAAAGGGTTGGGAAATCCTGCTGTGACCTCAGAGCTGTTCAGCCAATGGTGTCAAGGACAGAGAAAGGTCACAGGTCTGTCGGCATTTGGCTGTAAGGAGAGGGGGGGGGGGACCCTGCCTAAGAAAGCCATCCAACGAAAGTCCTGTGCGTTCTCAGTCATTAAACAAGCAAAAATTGGAGCAACTAAGCCAATAGCAGCCAGAGGGGTCGCAACGTTCCCGTCACCAGTCTGCTGTGATGTCACAGCTGTTCAGCCAGCGGCATCAAGGACAGAGGAAGATGCCAGATAACAAGGGTGTTCCGCGGGAGAATGAAAATACTGCCTTATCAGCAAAGAACAATAGCGATAATGATTTATTCTAACCACCGCAAACATGGGGAAGGCCACTTTGCCCAAACACAGCCACGGAAGCTGGCTGCCTGGCCAACGAATCAAAATGCAACGAAATCCATTACCGGAAACGTTTTGGGTTCTCTCCTTTCATTTCGTAACGGTCACCCTGTAGCATATGCTTTTGGCCCCGGTAATGGCCTCATACGTGTGGCCACTTGGCCGCTTCAGACACGTCCCTGTGCCCTCTTAGAACGCCACATACCCCTGGTACATGGAGGAGCTTCTCCCCCGAAAGGCAGGTGAGAGCAGGGGTGTAGACTTTTGGAAATCCCGGGGGGGGGGGAACGGGGGCTCCTTAGCGTGTGCGCGAAGCATGCGCGCTCGCTGGGGCGATGTTCTCCCCCCCCCCGGAAACCGCCCCCCCCGCCCCGGGCCCTTCCGAGGCCGGCCAGCTGCTGCTGCCGGTGCCTCTCTCTCCCCCCCGCCACCCCTTTCCTCTCCCTCTCCAGCAGTGGCGGCCAGACCTCGGAAGGACCCGGGGAGGCACGGTGGCAGGCGCTTCATTTTCCCAGGGGTGGCTGAGCCCCCCCCCGGGAAATTTCGGGGGTGGCTCAAGCCCTCGAGCCCCCCCGTACTCTACGCCTATGGGTGACAGGTTTCGTCCAGTATATTCCCAAGGGGGCAGTGCAATAAACTGAGGAAGCATCGCCTTCTTAGGAAGCAGCCCCATTCAAGGCACGGAAATGCACTGAGACCAAGTCAGGTCGTTGGTCCAGCTAGCTCAGGGCTGTTACCTCTCTGCCTGGTCCAGGTTCTCTAGGAGGTCAGGCAAATTTGGATCTTTCCAAGCTCCAGCTACCAAGACCCTTTTTCTAGAGATGCCGGAGAGTCTTTCCTCATGCAAAGCCTGTTCTTTAGCACAGAGCTGCGCTCCTGAATTAAAGTAAACTTGTACGTGTGTAAAGTGTGGCAGGCCCGTAGCCAGGATTTTGCGGCTTTTTTCCTGGTGAGGCTGAAGTTTCCAGTGCAGAAAGAGAAGCCACTGAGCCAATAGAAAGCTGTGACCAGGCTAGATCTCTAAATTGCAAGCTGTCAGCCACTTTAGATGACAGTTCTCAGCTGCTGCAAGTTAATCACTTCTGCCAGCCTAAGCAACAATTCTGAGAACAAGCCGGCAGGCGGGGGTGAGGACTTCTGTAGTCAAGAAAGCCAACACTTAGGCAGGAGAACTCTCTTACAGGATACCAGTTTCTTGACACAGAGTTAGAAGGGATCCTAGAGGTCACCTACTCCAACCCCCTTGCTCAGTGTGGGAATTAGTCAACTACAGCACCCCACTCTGCTTAAAGGAGTGCATGCCTTAGTTTAAAAAAAAATGACTGAAAAAAGCATTTACAGGAGAAATTCTTGTGGGGCTTTGCCTTTAAGAACGGGGGCAGAGCCCCCACAAGCCCCACCATAGCTATGGGCCTGAAGTGCGGTCAAGTCGCAGCCAACTTATGGTGACCTTATTAGATTTTCAAGGCAAGAGACTAACAGAAATGGCTTGCCATTGCCTGCCTCTGCTTAGCAACCCTGGACTTCCTTGGTGGTTTCCCATCCAACTACTAACCAGGACGATCCAGGTCAAGGCATATTAAAGCAAGTTTCACTCTACTATTCCACAAACTGCATTCACACAACCACAGAGTTCGAAAGGACTCTGTGGAAAAGGTATTGCAATGTTTCCCAAATTTCTCAGAGCTGAGCCACACTTTCCTAACAAACTAAAGTTGGATACATCCCAAAAGAATAAAAGTGTGAGAATTCTCCACCTTCATGGGAAGCTGTCCTTGTGCTTCTTACTAGCGGAGCATTGCTCCAGACTGGGAGGAAAGAAGTCCAGAGTACTGACTCACGCAGAGATACAACGGGTAGTCTCATCTGAGAGTGGGCAGTTCTGCGGCGCTTTGCCCCTTACGAGCTCTTAATTAGCTTAGTCATAGTTGATGCAGCATGGCAGACTTACTGTGGACAAGCCCAGTACAACGAATCCTGCAGAGACGCAACAGGTATCCTCCTTCCGTAGCCAGTGACTTTGGGCCCACTAGGGGCTTCAATTCCCGTATGCCTGGTGTCCGGCCTTTCTCACAGCACACTGCTTGGGGCCCAGTCCCATGCCTCGTATCCTGAGACAAGGCATTTTGGGTTACAGGCTTAGCAACTAGCAACGCTGGGCTGCATCTGTCTTGCCAAGTTAAACAAGTCGGCTCCACCTCAAAACAGATTTTTCAGACCGCTGAGAACAGACGGAAGAGCAGGGAAGGGGGGCTCGCTCTGGGTTGTTTTCCAAACTTCTGCCCTCTCTGTTTCAAGGTGAGTCTTTATTTGCTATCAGAAGGGATCGAAACGTCTTTTTTTAAAAAATGCTGAATTCTGCTCCCAATATCACGTTCTGTGCTTTCAATTGCTAGAACGAGGAACAGACATAACAAAGCCTTGGAAAACAACCTTTAACGCGATTAGTTCTTTGACCTAAGCGGTCCTCTGTCAGCCAGGGGGGGACTCAAATGTTAGAGCAGCCCAGAAGCAAGCAGAAACAAGTGGCCCCTGTGCAGGGTTGCCAGCTCTGGGTTGGGAAATACCTGGAGATTTGGGGGGTGGAACCTGAAAAGGGGTGGATTTAGGGAGGGCAGTGACCTCAGCATGGCTCAGTGCCATAGAGACCACCCTCCAGGCAGCCAGTTCCTCCAGGGGAACTGATCTCTGTCGCCTGGAGATCAGCTGAAAAAACAGGAGATCTTCGGGTCCCGCCTGGAGGCTGGCAACCATATCACTGTGGGTGTTCCTATTAGACAAAACTACCCTTGCTGCCATCGTGCCCTGTCCTGGTCTGGACCAAATGGTCCCCCACTGGACTCAGCTTCTTCCAGGTTGCCAGTGGTCCTTCTGGAACTTTCCTGGTACGTGAAAGGGCTGATTCGCCCTGGCCTGCAGCACTGCAGCTGACAGCAATATTGCCACAGTACAAAGGCCCTCCAGGTGGCATTTCCAGAAGTGATCTGAGCCTTCTGAAACAGCTGAGGTACAACCAGGAGAACATAAGAACATAAGGAGAGCCCTGCTGGATCATCTAGTCCAGCCTCCTGTCTCACACAGTGGCCATCCAGTTCCTCTGGAGAACCAACAACAGGGCATAGTGGATGAGGCCTTCCCCTGATAAGAACATAAGGACAGCCCTGCTGGATCAGATCTGGAGTCCATCTAGTCCAGCTTCCTGTCTCACATAGCGGACAACCAGTTCCTCTGGAGGGCCATCAACAGGGCATAGAGGCTGAGGCCTTCCCCTGATAAGAACATAAGAAGAGCCCTGCTGGATCAGACCTGGAGTCCATCTAGTCCAGCTTCCTGTCTCACATAGCGGACAACCAGTTCCTCTGGAGGGCCAACAATAGGGCAGAGAGGCTGAGGCCTTCCCGGGTAAGAACATAAGAAGAGCCCCGCTGGATCAGACCAGTGGTCCATCCAGTCCAGCCTCCTGTCTCACACAGAAGCCAACCAGTTCCTCTGGAGGGCCAACAACAGGTCAGAGAGGCTGAGGCCTTCCCCTGATAAGAACATCAGAAGAGCCCTGCTGGATCAGGCCAGGAGTCCATCTAGTCCAGCTTCCT
The DNA here is from genome assembly GCA_029233225.1 of Lepidodactylus listeri. Lineage (NCBI taxonomy): Eukaryota > Metazoa > Chordata > Lepidosauria > Squamata > Gekkonidae > Lepidodactylus > Lepidodactylus listeri. Next base: position 15,022,769 of record JARCFY010000018.1, on the reverse strand, counting down.
GTCTCACACAGTGGACAACCAGTTCCCCTGGAGGGCCAACAACAGGGCAGAGAGGCTGAGGCCTTCCCCGGTAAGAACTTAAGAAGAGCCCTGCTGGATCAGACCAGGAGTCCATCTAGTCCAGCTTCCTGTCTCACACAGTGGCCAACCAGTTCCTCTAGAGGGCCAACAGGACATAGAGGCCGAGGCCCCCTGATGCTGCCTCCTGGCTCTGGGATTCAGAGGATTAGTGCCTCTGAACGTGGCGGTTCTCCTCAGGCACTATGCTAGTATCCACTGACAAACATCCTTCATTAATCTAACTAACCACATAAGAACATAAGGAGAGCGCTGCTGGATCAGACCAGGAGTCCATCTAGTCCAGCCTCCTGTCTCACACAGGGGCCAACCAGTTCCTCTGGAGGGCCAACAACAGAGCATAGAGGCCAAGGCCTTCTCCTGATGCTGCCTCCAGGCTCTGGGATTCAGAGGACTAGTGCCTCTGAATGTGGAGGTTCCCTTTAGCCACCACGGCTAGTAGCCACTGATAGACCCAATCCTTCTAATCACATAAGAATATAAGGAGAGCCCTGCTAGATCAGATCAATGGCTCTTTCACACACATTGTGTGGCTTCTGGCAGGGTGGTTGGGGAAGCTAAACATCATTAGCAAACAAATATCACTGGACAAATAAATACTATCAATATTTGCTTTTACCACTTTTGTTATTATTTTTGGCAGTCTCATTTATAACGTTAATAACAAGCAAATCTGCATATTTCCCAGTAAAAACTTGTCATATTTGTTCATGTCTTGCGGCTCTCAAGCATCTGACATTTATTCTGTGTGGCTCTTACACTAAGCAAGTTTGGCCGCCCCTGATCTAGTCTCACACAATTGCTAGCAGCCATCGATACACCGATCCTCCATGAGTCTCTCTAATCCCTTAGGACAGGGGTGGGCAATTGTTTTGGCTCGGGGGCCACTTTGTGGGAGCGGAGGTTAGCGGAGGGCCGCACCTTTTAAAATGATTGCATTCATTAGTTAACTCTGCATTTCAGAAAAGGTATAAATTGTCTCATAAAAATCAATAAATATAAATTAAATTAAATAGTGGTAGTTTTATTCAATTTATTTCTTGTGCTAATTTCATATCATCTATAGCTGCAAACACATTTAATTTTAGAATCAGTTTAATGAGAGAAATGTACCCTATCACCAGTGCTCCCTCTAAGCTGTGGAGTCTGGCGAGCAAAAATCCTACTTGGTGAGCTACTGGCATTAAAGTTGTGAGCGAGCGATTGGGCTGCTGCATAAATTAGCCTGCTCTGGAGCCACCCTTCCTGAGCTGAGACAAAAATGTGTGAGCCAGAGGCTAAAAAACTGTGAGCTAGCTCACAATAACTCAGCTTAGAGGGAACACTGCCTATCACACTTTTCTACATTTTTAATCAGGAGATTGCTTGTTGAGAAATCATGTGGCCGACTGTCTTGGCGGGCCGCAAAAAACTCTGTGGCGGGCCGTATGTGGCCCCCGGGCCGCAATTTGCCCACTCCTGCCTTAGGAGGAACTGAGAACGTGCAGAAGATCGCGGCGGGTTCAGCGGCCTTACCGGGTGTCCTCTGGCTCCGACAGGCACTCCACCGAGCTGGGCTTCTGTTCCATTCACCGCAATTCCATCCAGGACCAAGAAGGAGAGACCGAGGTGGGCTCCGCCCCCAGAGGCGACTCTCCGCGGCCGCCACGACAGATGCGGGTTTAGGATTCGGGAGGAAGGGTGGGGGTGTTACCGGGAGCTAGGAGGCAGACCCCATTGCGCCTCCTCAGCGCTGGTGAACGTCAAACATTCTGGGCAAAACGCTGGAGAGGAGCCCTGCAAAGGCAAAAAAAAGTGTGTTTTTTTTTTAAAAAAACATGCTTGATTTGATTTAGGGCTGCCAAGTCGTACTCATGCACTGGCGGGGGGGGGAGTCCTTCGCTGCCCGGGAGCCTGCCTGGTGCACGCCCAGTGACGTCACCCGGAAGTGACATCACCACGTTGGGGGCGTCGCCCTGGCAACGTCTCCAACGTGGTGACGTCACTTCCGGGTGACGTCACTACGCTGGGGAAGTCGTCCAGGCTGGACAACTTTGGGGGTGGGGTTCCCCCCGGCGGATCGGGAACCCCTATAGCGGGGGATCCCCCGCCCCCCGGGCAGACTTGGCAGCCCTAATTTGATTTGATTTAGTACATTTCTACCCTGCCCTCCGAGCTGAGGGCAGCTTACATAAAAACAGCATAGAATTTACAATAAACATAGAACACAGATTAAACAGCAACAGTTAAAACAATTAAACAATTCTAAAACCATTAACCATATAACGTGATAAAGTGCTAGCATCTCACAGCGGTTGCTGTTACTCAGTTCTTTTTCCCGCAGCCGGCTCCTCGGTCTTCTTAGATTGTCTTCGGTGGCTAGCTCAGGCTGTAGTTAGAAACCCCAGGGGAAACAGGGCTCTCCAACCTTAGGTTGTCAGAGGTTAGTAGTGGCCGCGGCTCCAAAGGCCTGGTGGAAGAGCTCCATCCTGCAGGCCCTGCGGAACTGCACAAGGTCCCGCAGGGCCCTGATCGCTTCTGGGAGTTCATCCCACAAGAATGGAGCCGCCACCAAAAAAGCCCTGGTCCTGGTTATTGCCAGCCTGGAGATCTTTGCTATCCTCCTGCATTACGGTCTTGAAATTCCAGAGCTGCTACCCCCCCCCAAGTCAATCCCAAAGCCACGTACTCACAAAATCTAAACTGTGACGGGTGATTTACGCCAGTGAATTTCATCTTTGCAGCTGATCGCTTACACTGCATCGTTATATTCTGTTGTTTGGACAAAGGTGGGGGGGCAGGGAGGTGGGAAGAAGAAAGGAAGGGGAAACAAACTATTGGGGTTCAATAAATTGTGGTACCAAGTGCAGCCAGTGTAGTGCAGTGGTTGGCACCATGAATGGGGATGGGGATCCCTGGGCTGAGATCTCCCTCTGTTCCTGGGTAGCTCACAGAGGGTCGAACCAGGGAACACACTGAGACTCACGTGCCAACCCAAGATTCCGCCTGGCCCAGCATTTAGATTCCACCAACGGCCAACCAGATTGGAGCTCACAAGCATAGCAGGATGGAGTTCCCCACCCCCACTGCATTTGACATTCAGAGGTAGACTGCTTTCGAACGTGGAGGTTCTACTTAGCTATCACAGTTAACAGCACTGACAAACGCGGACTTTTTGGGTGGCTGTTAAGATGACAGCAGCCATTGCTATAACCTGTGACACAGGAAACTAGAAATACCCTGTGCAGTGTATACCCTCATTTGCTACTGGCAAGTAGACGGCTGTGTAAAGGCAGGGCTATCGTCAAGGGAAATCTGGAATTGTCCCGATGGTAATTCGTGTGCATTGCTACTCCACACCTGTACATTTCTTTGGGCATGCTCAAATGCTTTGCCATTTAGAGTCACACTTTATGGGATTTAGAAGCCTAACACAGGGTGGGTGGAATATCCCCACAACTGAGAATTTGACAACCCTAAATGCAGAACATCTGAATTTTAGAACTCCACCCCCCCACCCCCGGTTTAGAACTGCGCATTTGGTGTCCCGCTGTGCATTAAAACAAAAACAGGCTTGGGTCGAGAGGTCCGTCTCCTCCACAGCCACCAGTGGTGAAAGAACCTCCGACCCCTGGCGGTGCTCCACTTCAGCACTGACAAATATGTACAGTCTCCACAAAGAACACCCAACCAATACCAGAAAATGTCTAGGCTGGGGAAAGACAGGGGATGTGTAGGGAAGCCACCAGGCTGGCTGAAGTAGTCCTATAACCAGCTTGTATCTCAAGCCCTTTCCATTTTTAACACTCTGCCTCCCTGGCACAAGGACTCCACATACATTTAAATAAACATATGCAAATATGATTGTGGGGGGGGGGGGGACAATGCTCTCACTGATCTCCTCTTGGAAAGGGAGCATTAACTCTAGAAGATGCAGCTTTAGATGGGAGCTTCCTAGCTCTTACACCCTCCGAGCTAGTGAGTTCTTCCACCCAATGCCCCTGGCTCAAAATCCCGCTACATCAGGGTTTCACCCAGAAACCTGTTTTCAACGCAGCATTTCCCAGCCTCAGAACATATGAAGAGTAATGTATCTTCCTGCAACCAGCCTGGTCAGAACTCCAGCATCCCACAGTGTGCCAGAAAGGGTTGCCTTGCCAGCCTCCAGGCAGGGACAGGAGATCTCCTAGAATTACAGCCAATCTCCCGGCGGAGAGATCGGTTCCCCTGGAGAAAACAGCTGCTTTGGAGAGAGGAGTCTATGGCATTATATGCCGATGAGGTCCCTTCCCTCTCCAAACCCCGCCCTCTCCAGGCTCCACCCCCAGAAGCTCCAAGTATTTCCCTGCCCAGAGTTGGAAGCCTTAGTGCCAATTTGGTGTAGTGGTTAAGTGCGCGGACTCTAGTCTGGGAGAACCGGGATTGATTCCCCTAGCCTCCACTTGCACCTGCTGGATGACCCTGGGCAAGCCATAGTTCTGTCAGAGCTGTTCTCTCAAGGACAGTTCTGGCAGAGCTCTCTCAGACCCACCTACCTCCCAGGGTGTCTGTTGTGGGGAGGGGAAGGGAAAGGAGGTTGTAAGCCACTCTGAGACTTCTTTGGGTAGTGAAGGGCCGGGTATAAATCCAGTCTCCTCCTCCTCCTCCTCCTCTTCTAGTGCAAGACACCCCCCACCCCAGACCTCTCATTTTAGAAATTCCCCACCAGAGACTTCTGCCCTTAACAACAGAAATGTTTGCACACCAGGAGGTTGTGCTGGAAAACAACGAGCATCACAGAGATGGGAAGGGGAGACTGAGGCACCGACACACGGAAAGAGAGTCAGGGTTCTTGTAACCACCCGACCGACCAGGGGCAAAGGAGGAGGATGCCTACCTCAGTTTCCCCAGCACACCTTGGCGCTGGCGTGTGCTGCGATTTCCTGGCATTCCTCCTTGCTACTCCAGGCAGGGGTTAAGCGGAGGTTAATAGGCGGCTACTTGGGCCCCCTCCCTCCTCTCCCCCGGCAGCTCACACTTTCCCTGCACAACTTTCTTGCTTCCCCCTCCCCAATACAGTTTGTACGGAAACCTGCCGTTCTCTGGCAGATTGCCCAAACTGTGTTACATCATCAAAGGGAAAATGGGAAAGAGCAAGGTCCCACCAGCCTCCCCAGAGGGAAACAGAGGGGAGGGGAAGAGAAAAAGCAAGGCCCAGCTGTGTCCTCGAATGACCTCCTCCATAGGGATTAGACCCTCCTGGAATGGACTGAACAGAGGAGCTTAAAAGAGGGGGGCACTGGCTAATTTGGAGACTTGGGGGGGGGTCATCGTGTGCAGGAGCGTGGCCCGGCCTTTGCCCAGCAAGATGCAAATAACTGGAGGAGGGGAGATGGGGGGCTGGGCAAGGGGAAGCGGCCCTCCGGGCGCCCGGGTCAACACAGAACCAGGAGGTGCGGGAGAACTCGTGCATAAAGGTTCCTCCTCGTTTTTTTTTTAGCAGTCCTTCCCAAATCATACAATAAAGGGTATTTTACAATCATGCAGTCAGACACACAGTCAATGCTCCCTCTAAGCTGTGGAGTCTTGTGAGCAAAAATTCTCCTTTGTGAGCTACTGGCATTAAAGTTGTGAGCGAGCGATTTGGCTGCAGCATACATCAGTTTCCTCTGGGGCCATCCTTTCTGAGCTAAGGCAAAAATGTGTGAGCCGGAGGCTAGAAAAACCTGTGAGCTAGTTTACACTAATTCAGCTTAGGGGGAACACTGCACACAATCAAGTGAGGCAAATCTTAAACTACAATGGTCAATAATTCAATCGACTAGTTTGGATACTACAAACAGATCTTCAAAACCTGGACAAAACAAGTCTGGGGGGCGTGTTCTGAAAGCCTGTAAGGATGAATTAGGGGGGGGGGGGGCTCATTAGGGCTGCCAGCTCTGGGTTGGGAAATTCCTGGAGATTTGGGGGTGGGGCCTGGGGAGGGACCTCAGCAGGGTATAATACCATAGAGACCACCCTTCCAAAGCAGCCATGTCCTCCAGCAGAACTGGAACCTGTAGGCTGGAGATGACCTGTCATTCTGGGAGAGCTGCAGGCCCCACCTGGAGGTTGGCAACAATAGCTTCATTGCAACTGACTTTTTTTTACAGATCTTCTTTGCTACCCTTCCAGAAAGTCATGACAACTTATGAAGGAGTAAGGGAGGACTGTGAGACTGCCACCTCTGGACAGAGCACTGTCAATATGTTTATTTTCTTTCTTTTTTTCTGCTCTGGAGGGCAGAAGTTGCTAGCGTTGGTCTGCCCTCTCTTCGGGGATGGCTCCACTCACAGATACAGGACACCAATTATAATGGTCTTAATTTCCTTCCTTCTTTTGATGTTCCGTTTTAAGCCCAAGTTCTCTTTCCCCCTAGGGGGAAAGAATATTTGAAAACAAATATATTGTTGTTTTAAAAAACAGATTAAAAGCGAACTGTCCCACACTCGGGCGCGCAAGAAGTCTCCCCATCTCCTAAAACGGTCGCTAAAATTTGTGCGTTTTGGCTTGGTAGAATTTGGAATGTTTGGGGGGCAAAGAATGTCCCAAAAGGCAAATTGGGGCAGGGGGGGAGGAACATGTGCCCCCGGTAGAACAGAAGGGGTTTGCAGCTGCTGCCTTAAACCTCCCCCCATCACTCCCCAAACTTCACTGCGGTTGTGGAACTTGCAAACCAACCCAATTTGGGGGCTACAAAACTTCTTTCTACGCTCCCAAGCGAACTTAAAATATGAAGAAGTTACAACAATGACACTCCAAGCTAGGCATACACTGCTCAGGGACCTGCCAGGCCTAACAGAATGGTCTCCCGGCCCAGCTACACCATGGTTAATCCACGTTAAGCCAGGCTGGAGGTAAGGGAGATGGTACAACCAACATTATATAGAGTTACCAGGGCTTGGTTGGGAAATACCTGGTGACTTTGGGGGTGGAGCCTGGGGAGGGCGGGGTTTGAGGAAGGGAGGGACCTCAGCAGCCATTTTTTCCAGGAGAAGTGATTCCAGTCATTTAGAGATCAACTGTAATAGTGAGAGATCTCCAGGGGCCACCTGGCAGTTGGCTGCTCTACTGATATAAGGATGGACTCCTAAAACCCTCCCCCCCCCCCGCCGTGCCTTGGAGTCTAGCAACCCATAAAGGCCTAAAATGCCAAATTCAATTTATTTTACAGGATTCAGTTAGCTCCAAACCACATAATCCCAAAATGGAAACTTTTTAAAACAGATGCAAGATTCTAGTCCTCACTGTGTAAGGATCTTTGAAGAAAGGGGCAGGTGTTGTCTCGTAGGAGGACCAGGACCGAACGAAAATGTTTGAACTTGGATCTGCAACTATAAGGGAGAAGGTGGGAAGTGAAGGTTCAAATCAGCAAGCAAGAGGGGCTCAGAAGTGTGAGGGAAGAGCTGAAATCTCACCTTCCTGAAGCCCCTTTTTCTCGAGCATTTACTTTCTCAGCCAAAGACACCTTGAGCATCAGCTTGGAGTAGAATACCTGGGGAGCAAACGGGGGGCTCCCTCACTCTCCTGTCCTTTCAGCCCCTTATGTCAAACCCCTTCCACAACCTTGTTTCCTTCACGATGGCCTCAATTTATACCCTTAGGCCTAATACTCTCCTCCACAGTTGGGATGCCAGAACCCAAAAGGGGCATTAAGAATGTAAGAGAAGCCATGTTGGATCAGGCCAATGGCCCATCCAATCCAACACACTGTGTCAAACAGTGGCCAAAAACCCAGGTGCCATCAGGAGGTCCAGCAGTGGGGCCAGGACACTAGAAGCCCTCCCACTGTTGCCCCCCCCCCCAAACCACCAAGAATATAGAGAATCAATTGCCCCAGACAGAGTGTTCCATCTATAAGAACCTAAGAGAAGCCATGTTGGATCAGGCCAATGCCCATCCAGTCCAACACTCTGTGGCACACAGTGGCCCAAACCCAGGTGCCATCAGGAGGTCCAGCAGTGGGGCCAGGACACTAGAAGCCCTCCCACTGTTGCCCCCCCAAACCACCAAGAATATAGAGCATCAATTGCCCCAGACAGAGTGTTCCATCTATAAGAACCTAAGAGAAGCCATGTTGGATCAGGCCAATGCCCATCCAGTCCGACACTCTGTGGCACACAGTGGCCCAAACCCAGGTGCCATCAGGAGGTCCAGCAGTGGGGCCAGGACACTAGAAGCCCTCCCACTGTTGCCCCCCCAAACCACCAAGAATATAGAGCATCAATTGCCCCAGACAGAGTGTTCCATCTATAAGAACCTAAGAGAAGCCATGTTGGATCAGGCCAATGGCCCATCTAATCCAACACTCTGTGGCACACAGTGGCCGAAACCCAGGTGCCATCAGGAGGTCCATTGGTGGAGCCAGGACTCCAGAAGTGCTTCCTGTGGCCTCCCCAAGCACCAAGAATACAGAGCATCACTGCCCCAGGCAGTGGCTGCGATCACACACACTAAATAATCCACTTTCAACCCAGTTTTGAATTGGATTTTGGTCCTTTCTGCATTTGCCTGCCACTCTGGATTTTCTCAGGGTTCAGGTCAAGGCAATTTAAGTCCATGGCAAAACAGCATCCAAATAACCCGGGGCAACAGCAGGCTGAAACCAGGCCGACCACTGAAGGGAGGTCATGTAATGCAGAAAGGGGGGGGGGAGCCCAGAATAAAAAGAAGGTTGAACCCGATTTTAGAGCAGAATTGCTTGGATAACACTGCAGTGAACATGGATTGAAAGGAAAGTGTGGAAAGGGCCTTTGCCAGTTCACACAGTAAAAATCCAGTTGGAAAGTGGATTGAAAGTGGATTATTTAAGTGTGTGTGATCGCAGCCAGAGCGTTCCATCGAATAGCCACTGATGGACCTCTGCATCCTTATATCTATCCAATCCCCGCTTGAGGCTGTCTGTGCTTGTAGCCGCCGCCACGCCCTGCGGCATTTGATAGCAGCTGTCTGCACCTGAGCTATAGGAGAGCAAATTTACTCCACATTGCTCCATATCCCTCCCACTTTCTACAGTGGGGCAGACAGCAATTCTGAATTTTTGCACTGAAGGCTGTTCTCGCCAAAAATAACAGTGCACTCTTGATGCATTCCACTTCACTGTAATTTTAAAAAAAGTTTCTAGGCCTCATGGTGGCGGGTAAGGTGAAGCAGCTGCTACAACTGGATTTGTAAACTCTTCTCTCAACACCCCACTAACCAGAAAGCCGGTTACGTCCCTAAGACCAGTTCTTACTTCACATGGTACACACGCTTTGTCACCATCACGCCCCCAGGAAACACCACAATGGGGAAAACATACTGAGATACACACCGTGTGCCTGAGGCGGGGACAAGGGAACAAAGACTCGGCCCACTCCCTTGCGCACGTCCTCCGCGTGCTGACACGGCTGTCCTTTTCAAAAGTTACCATGTTCACTGGGCAAAACAGAGAAGAGGAACAGCCAACGTGTGTGCCATGTAAAGTGACCACTGTCCCCTTCAAATCAGGATGGGTAGCTGTGTTAGTCTGTCTGTCGCAGTATAAAAGAGCAAAACTCCAGTGGCACCTTAAAGACTAACAAAATTTGTGTCAGGGGAGAAGCTTTCGCGAGTCACAGCTCCTGAAGAAGTGAGCGGTGACTCCCGAAAGCTCATCCCCTGCCACAAATTTTGTTAGTATTTAAGGTGCCACTGGACTCTTGTTCTTTTCCTTCAAATCAGGGTTACCTGGCCAAACCTGCTCTTCCTAAGGGAAGGCCATAGCCCAGGGGTGGGCAAATTGCGGCCTGCGGGCCACATGTGGCCCGCCACAGAGTTTTTTTTGTGGCCCACCAAGAAGATTTCAGGACTTCAAGAAAACTGAGCCTAAATTCAATTTGCTCTCCTATCCCATCACTGCTGATATTGATGCAGCACCTGAGGAGTGCAGCTTGAACTTATTGACATGCAGTCAGATCACACCATGAAAGAAATGTTTAATGCTGTGACATTAGTTGACTTTTACAAATCTTTGTCTGCTGAAAAAAATTCCATGTATGAAGAAATTTGCTGGGAAAATGTTCTCTATATTTGGGTCTACATATATTTGTGAGCAAAGTTTTTCTTGCATGAAGATCAACAAGAGTAAATATAGATGCTCTTTGACAGACATTAACTTGCAGGCTGTGATGAGAATCTCAACAAGCCATCTCACTCCTGATTTCAAAAAAGCTGTAGAAAAGTGTGATAGGGTACATTTGTCTCATTAAACTGATTCTAAAATTAAATGTGCCTGCAGCTATAGATGATATGAAATTAACACAATAAATAAATTGAATAAAACTACCACTATTTTACTTAATTTATATTTATTGATTTTTATGATACAATTTATACCTTTTCTGAAATGCAAAGTTAACTAATGAATGCAATCATTTTAAAAGGTGCGGCCCTCCGCTAACCTCCGCTCCGACAAAGTGGCCCCCGAGCCAAAACAATTGCCCACCCCTGCCATAGCCGTAATAATGAACAACAACAACGGATTCCATGTACAAAACATGTACGAATTCCATGTACAAATTCCATGTACGAAACATGGGGATCTTCCCACACTTCTCTCGATTTCTTCAGCCTTTTCCACCCCCTAGAAAGAAATTTCTCACCGTTGTAGGATCCATGTGGATGAACGGGGAAGTTGGAGAGAAGAGGGACAACAGGGTGAAATTCTTCCTCCTCCACAAGCGCAGTTCTGCTGAGGAAAGGGGTCGATTTTGTCCCCTTCTCCCCACTGACTTGCAAGGGCTGTTCCTCTGCATGGATCCCATGACCCCAGGACTGGTCATTCAGGGCGTTAGAAAGGGTGCAGGAATAGAGAGCAATGGAAGAAAATATCTGTGCACCGATGGTTGGATGAACACCAGGAACAAATATCTTTCTTATAGCAAATTTCAAGTGCTTCAGTATACGTAGCCAGAAGTAAGTGTGGCCTATACAAGCCACAGAATAGGGCTGCCAACTCCGGACTGGGAAATTCATGGAGATTTGGGGGTGGAGCCTGAGTAGGGAGGGGAGGGACCTTAAATAGGGCATAGTGCCGCAGAGGCCACCCTCTGAAGTAGCCATTTTTCCCAGGGGAACTTAACCTCTGTAGTCTGAAAATCAGTAATTCTGGGAGATTTCTAGTTCCCCCCTGGTGGTTGGCAACCCTACCACAGAATCATAGAATCACACAATTATAGAGTTGGAAGGGACCTCCAGGGTCATCTAGTCCAACCCCCTTCCACAATGCAGGAAACTCACAAATATTTCACCCTCACATATCCAGTGACCCCTGCTCCATGCCCAGAAGATGGCAAAAAACCTCCCCGGCCAAACCAGCCTGGAGGAAAATGGTTTCCTGACCCCAAAGAAGTGATCAGCATTACCTTGGGCACGTAAGAAAGGGCCACGGGAACTGAGCACTGATGCAGCCCTTCCTGCCCTCCCTCTCGTGATCTGCCCCAGTTCACAGAATCTGCATTGCCATCAGGTGGCCGTCCAGCCTCTGTCTGAGAACCTTCCAAGAAGGAGCACCCCCCTCACCTCCTCCCGAGGAAGCCTGAAGCAAAATGAGGTAGCTTACTTTTTTCCAAGGCTCCATCTCTACAAGAGCAAAAGCAAGCGCAGCGCGCAAAGACCTGAGGTACAACCTTTCTCCTGAACACACTATTAAAAAAATAAAAATAAAAATGCAGGGAATCTTTACTTGGAGAAGGCATTTGAAATGTGCCTCCCTCCCCCTGCAGCCTGAAGTGGTACAGCCCATCCTACCGCCCACCCTGTTCCATCCCCTCAGCCCCCTGCATGGGCAGGCCTGGGCCCAGGGCAGCAAACCTTTCTGAGCAGGGGCACCCCAAGCCAAGTCTCCGAGCAGGAGATAAGGGCCATTACGCCTCGCTTTGCACTACAACGTCCGTCCCCACCCAGAGTGGAGCTGAGGCTTCCAAGCGGGAGAGGCAGGTGGGTGTGCTGGCCACAGCCAGGCGAGGGGTGCCAGCCTCCAGGGGGGACCTGGGGAGCCCCAGAATTACAACTCATCTCCAGACAATGGAGATTAGTTCCCCTGGAGAAATTGGATGCTTCGGAGGGTGGACTCTATGGCATTGAACCCCGCTGAGACCCAGTTTGGTGTAGAGGTTAGGAGCACGGACTCTAATCTGAGAGAACTGGGTTTGATTCCCCACTGCTCCACATGCAGCTGCTGGTGTGACCTTGGGTCAGTCACGAATTCTCTCAGAGCTGTTCTCTCAAGGGCAGTCCTCCAAAGAGCTCTCTCTCAGCCCCACCTCCCTCACAGGGTGTCTGTTGTGGAGAGGGGAAGGGAAAGGAGACTGTAAGATGCTCTGAGACTCCAAGTGAAGGGTGGGGTATAAATCCAATCTCCTCCTCCTTCCCCTCCTCCTCCTCCTCCTCTTCTCCTGTCCTCCCCAGGCTCCACCCCCAAATCTCCAGGATTTACCAACCTGGAGCTGGCAACCCTACCCCCCATCCCCCACTGGTAGCCAGGGGGGACCTGTCCACCTTATGGCAAGCTCGGGGCCGACCCAATGATTTCACAGTCAGGATGAGAATCTGAAACAAGAACCGCCTGCCTCTCACAGATCCACCTGCACTGCTTGGGTAAACCGGACAAACCACAGTGTACAACCCAGAAACCAAGCCTCCAATCTGGGCTGCAGGGTAATGACCGCCGCAAGTGGAATAAACACACCAGGTGCTTATCGGCCCAGATGACTCAATCAAAGCAAGGGGATGGATGCCCAGGTACTAACTTGTCCCATTGCTACTCCAAAGCCCACGGATCTTCTCTCTCTCTTTCCACTCATGGTCACTTTGGGCTCCCCAAAGCACCCCACTGGCCCCCCACAGGTTATGGGGGCTCTTCTCTCTACTCCCGCCTGTTGGAAAGGCAGCCCTTTTCTCTGCGCAATTCAGCTTGTTAGCTAACAAGTCCTTAGACTCTTAGAGAGCAAACAAGCCTTCTGAAGTTGGTGCCAGGAAGGGCGCGATCATGCCAAACAAAGGCCGGGCGGACCTTTTATCAGTGCTGCGGAGGGAGCCACGAGGCAGGAGTTAAAGGGACCGGCCTCGGGACCCACCTGGGCATGCAGGACTCCAGTTACACTCTGGCTGTGGTCACACACACTAAATAACCCACTTTCAGTCCACTCTCCAACTGGATTTTTACTGTGTGGACTGGCAAAATCCAATTCGAAATGGCATTGAAAGTGGATTATTTAGTGTGTGTGAGACCACAGCTTCTGACACTGGAATGGTGCGCACCTAATTTCTTCTGAACAGAGTCACAAGGGTTACCCGGGGGGGGGGGGGGAGAGATAGCCAGACTACCTCATCATAACCTTCACAAAACCCATACCACTACCAGTGCTTTGCCCCCCCAGCCCATGGACAAGAGATTATTGCAGATGAACACAGCTTTTGCCCTCTACTGCAGAAAGAAGGAAATTCAGCTCCCCCTGTCCACTACTCTAAACATGTGGGAAAAGCACATGGAACTGGGCTTAAAACGGACCAAAAGCCTTCCTGGGCCTAGGTCCTGAACCTCAGCACTATGAACATGCCATGGAATTATTCCTCTGAGCATGGGCAAAATGCACTGCCCTCTCCACTAGCAATCTACAGCTCAGGTGCATGCCATTAAGGAAACCTTCTCTTCTGCCCCCCCCGCCCCCGTCATGCTTTAAGAACATAAGAGAAGCCATGTTGGATCAGGCCAAATGGCCCATCCAGTACAACACACTGACCAAAACCCAGGTCCCACCAGGAGGTCCACCAGTGGGGCCAGAACTCCAGAAGCCCTCCCACACTTGCTCCACAAGCACCAAGAAGGCAGAGCATCACTGTCCCAGACATCAAAACATAAGAGAAGCCATGTTGGATCAGGCCAATGCCCATCCAGTCCAGTGGTCTGTGTCACACATTGGCCAAAACCCAGGTGCCATCAGGAGGTCCACCAGTGGGGCCAGAACTTCAGAAGCCCTCCCACTGTTGCCCTCCAAGCAGCAAGAATCCAGAGCATCACTGCCCCAGACAGAGTGTTCCATCTATCCCTTGTAGCTAATAACTTCTGCTCCCTATGTTTATCCAATCCCCTCTTGAAGCTGTCTATCCTTGTAGCCACCGCCACTTCCTGCGGCAGTGAATTCCACGTGTTAATCACTCTTTGGGGGAAGAAGTCCTTCCTTTTATCTGTTCTAAGCCTCCTGCTCATCAATTTCACTGAGTGCCCACGAGTTCTTGTATTGTGAGAAAGGGAGAAAAGTCCTTCTTTCTCTACCTTCTCTACCCCATGCATGATTTTGTCAACCTCTATCATGTCATTTAGATTGTTAACTTCTTGGAGGTACAAACCTACCTAGTTTTTGTCTGCCATAGTTGGGGGGGGGCACTACAACCTTTTTTAATCGCATTTTTGTTGTCTGCCTTTAGACTGAGAACTGCTTTATCAAATTGGTTTTAGGCTCCTTAAACTTTTATGCTGTTTTAATGCTCTGGCTGGGGTTTTAAATTTGGGGTTTAATTAATCACTTTCATGGTGTTTCTATGTTTTATTTTGTGAGCTGCCTCGGGCAGGTTCCCTGGAGAAGTGGCAAAGACATTTTCTAAATAAATAGTGTACACTGATGGTCATTATTGCTTCATCTGAGTGGTCTGCGCCAGTCACCAAAATCAGAAAGAAAGATTTTTTTACAAATCCTAATCTGAAGAGGACTGAGAGGCCCCAGCCAACTCAAAATGCTGAGAACTGTCAGGCGTCAGCTAAAAGGAAAAAAACTATCAGGAAAATTAGTCTTTAAGCCAGTAAGAGTGCAGAAAATTCCTGGAAGGACCGGGGGGGGGGGGGGGGGGGGGAGAGAGCAGATTTCGAAATCTGTTTCCTCCTCCCTCCCTCAGAGGTACCCAACATGCAACTATGACAGTACATGTGGTTTCACAGCAGGCTTCAGCCCTAGCGCTTCTCTTTTCAGAAATTCCACACTGGTTGCATCCTTTAAAGAGCTATGCATCATCTCAGGCTTTAAATTCCAGAACCCATTTCCAGCCAGTTTGGTGCAACGGTTAGGAGCGCGGATTCTAATCTGGGAGAACTGGGTTTGATTCCCTGCTCCTCCACATGCAGCTGCTGGTGTGACCTTGAGTCAGTCACAAGTTCTTTCAGAGCTGTTCTCTCAAGGGCAGTTCTCGAAAAAGCACTATACCGAACTGGCTCATTTATCTCTGCCAGGTCCTCTTTAATAGTTGGACTCCTACCAAGAAGGTATGGATTCAGACTCTGGGTAATTAATTTTATGAATGTGCTCAGTAGCGCTCTTCTGTAAAATCTGTTTATGAACGATCTAAATCACAACAAATGTTGTGAAGAGAGACTTTTTAAAATTGCAGAAATAGTAAAAAGAGACACAGAGGGTGCGTTCAGATGGTGTGCTGGAGCCGGCTCAAAACGCCCCATTGTGATCACACTCACCCCAGCTCGAAGCGCACTCAGGCGGCTCCCCGGCGTCTACACAGGAGTGTGTGTCTGGACCCTTTTTTAATTTTTATTTTTCGCTGCTTGCGCATGCGCATGAGCAATCACCCAAGCTCCGTGACTTCCTTGCCCTGAAAGAATATGTCCCTTTAAACATTTACCCCGAAACTGGTCTACGTGGCATCCGGAACGGAGAATTAGTGTCCTTTTTAAAAAAAAATGGGGGGGGGGAGTTGTCTAAGCGCTCATGCGAATCTTGCTGACAGTAAAAAAAAAATGGCGGCCAAAAAGCGGAAGCCAGAGGCTTCCGTGGGGGGAGGGGGGGCTTTAAGACTCGGAAATGGCTCGGCGACAGCTCCGCGTTCAGATAGGGAAAAGCCAGCTGGAGCCAGAAGAGGACGGCTGAGACCACCAGAGGACCTGGTCTCTGAAATGCGACGGTTTGAGACGGCATTTGGTCTGGTAGGTGACGGCTGGGGACGGGAGCCAGTTGTGGCTGTGTGAACAAGCAGATATGAGCCGGCTCGAAGCATTACCAGCGGACTCAAATCTGCGCGTGTGAACGCACCCAGAGAGAGAGAGAGAGAGAATGTTTTAAAAAGTGGGACTGCAGGGTGGTTTTGCCAGTCTTTGACTTGCAGCTTCGGTCTATCGTGTCCATTTCACGGGTGGAAGAAGAGAGACTGAAACGCATCAGAGGGATTGGGGGTGCCCGGCTGGCAGACGTGGGGACAAAGAGGCAGAAGGGTCCTCTATGGGCCTACGAAAGCTCCCCTGAATATGCTGGAGCGTGCCACCCCTCCGCAATCCTCTGCCTGCACAGGATTTAACCCCCTGGTCTTGGAAGAGGGGGGCAAAGGTGGAGTCCTTGCCAAAAAAAAACCCCTTCCTCACAATGTGTTGGCAATTTTTGATAACTGGTGAGCCCAGTCCTCAGCATCCCTGACAAAGAGAGGGTGACTCTGGAGGGACACCCCCCCCCCATATAGCCAACATGCTTTTGGGAGGGGGGGGCTGGGGCGACTGGTTCCCCACCGCCCCAGGGAACTCCCTGCCCTTGCCTTCTGCCTGCGCTTTTGCCAAAGATGAGAGACACAGAATGTAGGTCACATTTCTCTTGGCTGCGGGGAAAATTCCTTTGATGGATTTATAAACTAGCAAGAGAACAGATCTGCTCCGAAAAGAAGGGGGGGGGGCGGAGTGTCAGAGAGAGAAATGGGGAGGGGTGCTGAACAAATGAAAGCTTTGCCTGTTTATCAGGAAAGAGAGGGAAGCGGCGACGCAGTCCCTGGGTTCTCCTTAAAAAGGACTGTCCACCACCCATGTCTACGCTGGCCTAAATAGGGATTTTGTCTCTCTCGCTCTTTCTCTGTGTAGAACATAATACCATCTGTGTGTCTCGGGGTGACATTAAGGCTGTGCAAAAGCTGGGGTCTCAGAAGAGAGGAAAATGTTTGATATTTTCTATGCGCGCTATAAATAGGGCATTTCTTAACACATAGGAAGTGCCAAAATTTGTAATTTGGCAGAGAAAGTGAGGGGGTTGAGAAAGACGTTACGCGAATTTCAGAAGCCAAACCTGTAAGAGGAGAATCTCTAAGGCAGCGTGGCACCCATGGGCACCCACCCCTTTCCTGCTGCCTGCCACGTGATCATAGAAAGAGGTCAGGGCCTCTGCCCAGGAGGGCTCCTAATTCTTCCCACGGCTCATTAAAGATCTGACCGGCTACCCCGGATTCCTGGAAATCTGAGAGGGCCACAGCAGCCATCACAGCACAAGACTCTTCAACATGTGACTGAAGGTAAACAACAGGTAAGCAAAAAAATTTTTTTGAAACAATATGTCCAGTTTAAAAGCCATCTTGTTACACAGTGCTTCTGTCTGACAGGTGGAAGAGTTATTATTAGAGTTATGCATGGCCTTACGCCTTTACATTTTGGGGCTGGCTCCGGCTTCTATGGGAGCCATTTGGGGGCTGCGCCCTCCAACCTGTGTCCAAACCCCAAATGTGCCCGTAGGCGCAAAAAGGTTGGGGACCCGTGTTTTAAGGGCGTAAGCAAGACACCTTGGCTTAAAGACCCAAGAGCAAACCTTGACTAAAAAAGACATAGGTCGCATTTGGTCCCATGACTGCAGCAAGGAAATTCAAAGACGCCTGCTCCTTGGGAGGAAAGCGATGGCAAACCTAGATGGCATAATAAAAAGTAGAGACATCACCCTGCCGACAAAAGTCCGTGTGGTCCAGGTGACGGTATTCCCGGCAACGCTTCCTCTAAGCTGAGGAGTCTTGTGAGCAAAAATTCTACTTCGTGAGCTACTGGCATTAAAATTGTGAGCGAGCGATTTGGCTGCTGCATAAATTAGTTTGCTCTGGAGCCATCCTGCCTGAGCTAAGACAAAAGTGTGTGAGCCGGAGGCTAAAAAACTCTGAGCTAGCTCACACTGACTCAGCTCAGAGGGAACGCTGATTCCCAGTAGTAATGTATGGCTGCGAGAGTTGGACCATAAGGAAGGCCGAGCGCCGAAGAATAGATGCTTTTGAATTATGGTGCTGGAGAAGACCCTTGAGAGTCCCTTGGACTGCAAGGAGATCAGATCAGTCAGTCCTAAAGGAAATCAACCCTGACTGTTCCCTGGAAGGCCCGATCCTGAAGCTGAAGCTCAAATACTTTGGCCACCAAATGAGTAGAGAGCACTCACTGGAGAAGACCCTGATGCTGGGGAAGACTGAAGGTCAAAGAAGAAGGGGACGGCGAAGGATGAGATGGTTAGACAGTGTTACCGATGCAACAAACATGAAATTAAGCAAACTCCGGAGCACGACGGAAGACAGGAGGGTCTGGGGTGATGTGGTCCATGGGGTTGCGAAGAGTCAGACTCGACTGTGCGACTGAACAACAACAACAACAACAACCACCCCCCTCTCACCGACAGGGTTCTGACATGTCATTCCCCTTCAGGATAGCTACAGCCCCCCCCCCGGGGTTTTATGAAATGTATAGCCACAGTCGTGGCACATCTGCGCATCCAGGGCTGTACGATATTCCCCTATTTGGATGATTGGTTAATTGTGTCATCCACTCAGGAGTCACTGTGTGATCACGTGCACACGACCAGGTCTCCTTGTCCCTCACAGACAGTTCAGTTTATTGGGGCTTCCCTTGATTCCAAGTCAGGGAAGGCTTTCCTACCCGTAAACAGTTCTGAAGGTCAGTTCAACCTTGGCCTCTCTAGATTAACCTGTTCTGGGTGGGCCAAATGCCAAATGCAGTTCCTGAATTTTCTTTTCCAAATGAAATTTCATTTCTGCTACACTCAGGAGAGAGGGGAATGGAGAAAGAGGAATACAGACTCAAGCCACAGAGGTCTTCCCCAAAGGTGGCAAGTGTCGTAGACAAACAGCACCCCAGGTTTGGAATAAAGCAGATGGCTTCATACCAGCACAGCCGTATTTAAAGAGATCCTTTTGACTCTTCCAAGTGCTCGCTCTGTATGGAAGGCTAATATTACCGTTCCCAAGCTTGCCTCGGGTCACCGAATGAGCACATTTAAACAGAACAAAGACTCACAAAAAAAAAATACTCCAGCATAAGCTTTCGTGAGTCAGGGTTCACGTCATTAGATGCACAAAGGGCTCCAAGTGTACACTCCGATGCATCAGATGAAGCGAGCATCGATTCAAACCTGTGTGCTGGAATAGCTTTTGTGAGTCTTTAAACTCCTTTTGTAAGTCTTTAAATTCCTGTTTAATTTTGCTGCCATGGACCAACACAGCCGCCCCTCTGTAGTGACTACCAGCAAGCAAGCCCACTGCTGGGACAAGATTCGATTCTCTCAGTCATGACACTAGACTGGATCTCACGGGTGGCTGCTGCATTCACCAACTGTAAACGCACTGATTTCTCCACTTATATGTGCAACGGTCACATACCAGACAGTCCATGGAGGCTTCTCCGTGTGTGCCAGTGAAAAGGACACGCATGCCAAGGGTCATAAGCCATGCACAGCCTTCCTGCACAGAGCAGCAGCTGCCCAAGTACAAAGTCACACTTTCAAAGTCTCCCATCCACTTCCACAAGCGGCTCAGAACAGCAGCTGAGGCCGTCAAAGTGGCCGGCTGAGGACCACCCGTACTCTCACCCCCCCAACCCTTTCAGCTGTGCTCCTGCCCTTTGCTAAAGCCCCTGTGCCATATCTGAAGGGATGCTCTTGACTGCCCAAGTTCTTGGGCCAGATTCATGGAGGATAGCTCTATCGGTGGTTACTAGCCATGGTGACTAAAGAGAACCTCCACATTCAAGGGCACTCAAGCTCTGAATCTCAGTGCCAGGAGGCAACAGCAGGGGTAGGCCTCAGCCTCTATGCCCCGTTGATGGCCCTCCAGAGGAACTGGTTGGCCACTGTATGAAACAGGATGTCAGACTAGTGAACTACTGGTCTGATCCAGCAGGGCTCTTCTTATGTTCTTATCAGGGGAAGGCCTCGGCCTCTATGCCCTGTTGTTGGCCGTCCAGGGAAACTGGTTGGCCACTGTGGGAGACAGGATGCTGGGCTAGA
Organism: Lepidodactylus listeri; assembly: GCA_029233225.1. Taxonomy (NCBI): domain Eukaryota; kingdom Metazoa; phylum Chordata; class Lepidosauria; order Squamata; family Gekkonidae; genus Lepidodactylus; species Lepidodactylus listeri. Next base: position 15,002,649 of record JARCFY010000018.1, on the reverse strand, counting down.
CGGACCACTGGTCTGATCCAGCAGGGCTCTTCCTATGTTCTTATCGGGGAAGGCCTTGGCCTCTATGCCCTGTTGTTGGCTGTCCAGAGAAACTGGTTGGCCACTGTGGGAGACAGGGTGCTGGACTAGATGGACCACTGGTCTGATCCAGCAGGGCTCTTCTGATGTTCTTATCAGGGGAAGGCCTCGGCCTCTATGCCCTGTTGTTGGCCATCCAGGGAAACTGGTTGGCCACTGTGGGAGACAGGATGCTGGGCTAGACGGACCACTGGTCTGATCCAGCAGGGCTCTTCTTATGTTCTTATCGGGGAAGGCCTCGGCCTCTATGCCCTGTTGTTGGCTGTCCAGAGAAACTGGTTGGCCACTGTGGGAGACAGGGTGCTGGACTAGATGGACCACTGGTCTGATCCAGCAGGGCTCTTCTGATGTTCTTATCAGGGGAAGGCCTCGGCCTCTGTGCCCTGTTGGTTGGCCGTCCAGAGGAACTGGTTGGCCCCTGTGTGAGACAGGGTGCTGGACTAGATGGACTATTGGTCTGATCCAGCAGGGCTCTTCTGATGTTCTTACAAGAGGGGGTAATACACACCAGATATTCTGTGATCCCTAGTATTGTGCCCCCTTGGCAGTAGCACATTGCAGGAGATCAGGAAATTGCCTGATAAAATTCCCAGCATGCCTCTAGGGGTCCTAGAAATATCACTGGAAAACATCTGCTGCTGCTTTTGAGGAATGGAGGCCAAAAGCACGCAATGCACTTTAGCCCTTTCCCAAACTTTATGTTTGGGAGGATCCAAACATGTGTAGCAGGAATGCATGCTACCCACAATGCTCCTGGTACATGTGGCTGCCATGTTGTCTGAATAAGGAAATGTACGTATTTTCTGGGTTTTGGTATACCCATGCTCTGGAAAATGTAGTACTGCATTTGCATCCATCAAAGCCAGAAAATACGCATATTTCCCTATTCATACAAAACGGAGGCCACACGTATCAGGAGCACTGTGGATAGAGCATGCTCCGGTACACGTAATTGGATACCCCTAAAGCGTATTGTTCAAAGCATGGAACTTCCAGAACATGTCTGGTTTGGCCCTAAGGCATACGGACACACAAAGCTACTTTACTGCGTCCAACCTCTGGGGTCTCTCTTGCTCTGAACTGTCTCCGCTTTGGACAACAGCCTTCTGGGAGCTCAAGACATTTCCAGCACCCACCAGCCAGGGTTCCTTATCTAGAGATGCCAGACATTAAGCCGGGGGCCTTCTGTATGAGAAGCAGAGAGACACGAGGTCCCTTCCTCGTGTCTCAGCTCAGCCACCTGAGAGCCTCTAACTGGAGAGACTGAAGGTTGAACCAAAGCGACCCTTTGAAGAAAAGGCATGTGCTTTCTGACTTCCAGGCCAAAACTGCCCTGACATCACCGGAAGTGTGTCAGAAAGGGAACGTCAGTTTCAGCCCCATTATATCCTATGGGCCATTGAAATCAATGGCAAAAACTCATAGGGTATATGAGGAGCTGGAGGAAAGGGGGTTTGATGGAGAGGCTCCAAACTTGCAGCGTAGCTGCTGGGGCCTCTCCTCGAAATGCCCACCAAGTTTCAAGAAGATTGGACCACGGGGTCCAATTCTATGGGACCCCAAACAGATTGTCCCATCCCCTCCATTGTTCTCTATGGAGGGAAAAAATGTTAACTTTTTTCCTACCATAGAGAACAATGGAGGGAATGGGGGCAACCTGTTTGGGGGCCTGTAGAATTGGACCCCCTGGTCCAAACTTCTTGAAACTTGGTGGGTATTTCGAGGAGAGGCCCCAGCAGCTACCCTGCAAGTTTGGAGCCTCTCCCTCAAACCCCCTCCCCTCCAGTGGCTTTTAAAGTTGCCGCCGAATTTCGGCAGCAATTCGGCGGCGAGCTGAATCAGATTAGAGAATCTGATTCAGCCCGTGGCTGCCCTACTGGCCAGTCCGCCTCACTCCGGCCCCAACGAACCCCTGACTGTATGTACATTAGACTCATTTATTCTATTAGATTTGCATCAAGCCCTCTGCAGATAGCAGGCTCTGTGCGGGTTCCGTCGTAGATAATATAAACAATTAAAAACAATTAAAATACGCCAATTAAAATACAACTACTACTAATTCCTGTATTTCGAACCAGCGCCTCAACAGGTGAGGTCTACTACAATTTGGGTTCTGAACGATGACGCATCTAATCCACTGGAGGGGAGGCCCGATAGAGTGTGGACGTCCGCTGTCTCAACTACAAGCCTGGTGGAAGAGCTCCGTCTTGCAGGCCCTGAGGAATGGTAAAAGGTCCTGCAGGGTCCTGATCTCATATGGGAGCTCATTCCACCAGGTAGGGGGGCTAGGGCCAAAAAAGCCCTGTCCCTGGTTGAGGCAAGATGGAAGTCCCTGGGGCCAAGGACCACCAGAAGGTGCTGATTTGCTGATCGTAAAGTTTTCCAGAATTTGTCTGGTGCAGAATTTAGCAGTGTGACAAACTTCTGTTGCTGTTGTTTTTAAAGCAAGTTCCTGGCCCTTAAAAGCAAAGGGTGGGCTGGTGTCTGAATAACGCATGGGTAATTCCTGGTGGAAGTTTAGAAGCCAGAGGCTGGCTGAAAACAGCTATCCACTATTGGTACAATGAGATGCTAGTTTCAGAAGGCAGCTGTGCTGGGCCCAATTTACACCTCCCTTCTGAAGTAGTTTGACTGCTGTCTTTTCCTACGCTCATTTCACGCTGGTTTCAAATTTCACTCCCTGGCTCTGAAGAGTACAAAGCAACAGGATCTGTTTAAAGCAGTAAAATGCTAGCTTGACCACAGGAGGGCAATTAATGAATGTAAACAGTAATTTTTAAACTAGAACAAGTATGGTTTGAAACTAGAAACAGGTATAGACGGGGTTTTTTGAAACCAGAATGATTCCAGCGGGAAAGTCAGATGTAGATTTGACCTTAGTTTGCAGTAGACCAGCTAGACTCAAGTCCAGTAGCTCCTCCAGAGACCAATCAGCAAGGTTTGGGGAGTGTAAGTTTTCGGAAGTCAAAGCTCCCTAGTTGTATAAAAGTCATCCCATTCAGCTGCGTGGAGTGAAAATCCATCTGATGTCTGCAGAAGGGAGCTTTGCCTCTTGAAAGCTTACACGCAAAACATCTTGTTGGTCTCTTAAGGGGCTACGAGTGTTTGAAAGGTTTTCGGTTTATATCGATAGGGTTTATAAGAATAGAGCCAGCAAAGAACATGAGTTGTACAACCCGCTAGATAATACTAACGATGGATGAGGGACAAATAGGTGGTAAACATTGGTTTAGATCTAGACACAGAACATTGTTAAGCTGTGTTTGGACTTTTTCAAGGGTTCTGAGTATAAGTCTCCTTGAGAATTCTGTTGTCTTCCTTTGAACACTGCTCCTGAGTAAGGAGAGTCTGTAATTGGGTATAACAATTTACAAAAGCTGAAATCGTTTAAGGGTTTTTTTAGATCAGTGCTAATGACCCTGATGCATTGTTTGTATAAGTTAATACAAAAACTGTGGTTTGCTGTATTAGTTTTGGAAAAGAAAAGTTTAATACACAACTGTTGCTTTTTTAAAAAAGGTGCTACAACAAGAAGAAGCGGTCTGAACTAGGAGGAGGAGGAGGAGGAGGAGGAGATTGGATTTATACCTGGCCCTTCACTACCCAAAGGAGTCTCAGAGCGGCTCACAATCCTTTGCCTTCCCCCCCCCACACACACCAGACACCCTGTGAGGTAGGTGGGGCTGAGAGAGCTCTTGAGAGAACTGCTCTGAGAGAACTTGTGACTGACCCAAGGTCACCCAGCTGACTGCATGTGGAGGAGTAGGGAATCAAATCTGGTCCTCCCAGATTAGAGTCCGCACTCTTAACCACTACACCTAACACACACACACACACACACACACACACACACACACACAAGCAAATACATGTGCACCCATTTCACTTGCATAAAATTATTCATGTTAGAGCATCTGGTTTCTTGTGATGCAGGGATTTGGGTTACCAAAGTACAGAGCTGAAGAGAACTGCTGCGCAGGGCTACCCCAGGGAGACAACAGTGAGCAGTCTTGGCAGTGGTAGTGCACATAACCGAGGAGGACAAGAATTCTGGAGGAAGAATTCAGAGGGTGTGTATGGGGGGGGGAGCCCATTCATCTCTCTAGGACAATACCAGATAAGGTGCAAGATCCTTCGGCTGTGAGGTCTTGAGCCCAAGGAAAACAGACAATACTAATCAAGGCCTGGCAACAATCCATGCGATCAAGGGCAGAGATGAGTGCCAAAGGGCAATGCCTGCTACCAGCTGGACCAAGCAGGGCTCAGACTGGTCATTTTGCCCAGTTTGGAAGTGCAACTGAGCGTGAGAATCAGGAATGCGAAGTCAGAGTTTTGGCTCCTCTGGACCCCTGGATCCCTGCCACACTTTGGAACAATCCAGCCCGCAGCCATAAAACCCCATGCTGTGCCAATGCGCATGGGTAGGTATGGACGAACATTTGATTTAGTGGAATGTGATGGGAAGTGATGGGACAACAGCCTCATCAGCCACTGAAGAATCTTAACCTGAAAAATTCAGAATGGCGGAAGAGCTCCGTCTTGCAGGCCCTGAAAAATTCAGAATGTTCAGACTGCGCAAATGGCGGGAGGCCAAGGGGGCTTAGAGCAGGTACTCCCAGGACCCCTTTGCGTGTGCACGGAGGAGCTGCTTTGGTGCCTTTAAAAGGCGGGTGTTCAACAAAGCTCCCCCATCACTGTACTCCCGCACCGGGAAATGGATTGAGATGGGTAGCCGTGTTAAGTCTGTCTATAGCAGCAGAAAAGAGCAAGAGTCCAGGAGCACCTGAAAGACTAACAAAATTCGTGGCAGGGGAGGAGCTTTCGGGAGTCACTACATGCTCTTCTACTGGGAAATGCTTCATTTGTGCAAGTCTGGAAGTTGTGCGGTAGGGAGATGTCAACCCTGTATGTGTACACACACACTCAAACCCTTGAACTTGTCCCCAGCAGAGTCTTTAGTTTCCCAGACTTGGGGCTTTTGAGAAGTGAAAAATCCGGAACTGCACAGTGATGTGAGATTCGTGGAGGGGTTGTGGCTCAGTGGCAGAGCATCTGCTTGGCATGCAGAAGGCCCCAAGTTCAAACCCCAACATCTCCGGTTAAAAGGACCAGGTAGGAGGTGATGGGAAAGACCTCCACCTGAAGCTCTGGAGAACCCCTGGAGTGGACAATACTAAACCTGATTCAGTGTAAGGAAGCTTCATGTGTTCATGTGTATTTCAGCGCACAGCACCCATCGCTACAACATAGCTGTGCGTTTTCCTCGTGTACTCACATGTTTTTGTTGCTTAGAGTCACATTCCACCATTTTTTAGAAGTCAACATAGAGTAGGAAAAAATCCCCAGTGCTAGGAATTCAACAGCAGTAATGTAGAAGATGGGAAATTTCTGAACTGTACAAATATTCTTCGGGGACGAACCCTTTTTCTTTTCCTTTTAGCCTGGAAATGCACACTTTTGTGTCTGGCTGCACTTTTCGAAAAAGCCATGCCCATACTCGCAGTGTTAGAAAGCGGGTGTCTGCTTCCTTTAACGGGGAAGGATATGGCACCTAATGGTTAGAGCACTGAGGGTCTCAAGATCCAGTTCCCACTTTGGAAGGCCGCAGAGGGTGAGAGAGACCAGAAGGGGACCGAGGCCTGGTGGCCTGCGGCCTGTAACATGGGTGCCACATAGATGGTAGCATTTGATAGTTCTCAATAGTCATTTGGCCTTGAAAGGTTTGTGTGACCTGGAAGAAGAAAATTATACAGTTCTCTCTTTGAGATCAGCGTGATTATTCTTAGACGGGGTCGGGGTGGGAGAGAGAATATCTATGCAACCGCTTCTCCTATGCCAAACGTTCAACAGTTCAGCAGATCTGAAGATGACATTTCCATTAATCTTTGAAAAATATTTTTATTTACACACACAAAACAAATGCCAACAAAACGTAACATAAGCAAACCATCTAACCTCATACCCAGTATAAGAGATGATAGCATCATGTTATGGTGATGTTCCAAGCAAAACAAAACAAAGAAAATATGAGAAAAATCACAAATATATAAAGGGGGGGAGGGTGCTTCCATTCAAGCTGATTTTCAATGATTCCGTTTCTGCCAAACAGTATCCTCTAATATAACCATTCAATGCCTTATTCAATTTTTTCAGGTAAGGGTCTCCATCCACTAAAGAAAATTCTTTAAGGAGCCATTAAATAAATTATAAAACTATTCCACATTATCTTAAAATCAATCTTTCTTTTTTCCCCCCCTCCCCTGAATTAATCTAATCTTATTTGTTAATTTTCCTTAATTTCCATAAACCTAACGTGGAATAAAACAACCTAAACAAGATTAAATGTGGAAGGAGCCTTCGGAATGGTGGGGAGTGGCAAAGAAACTGACCATGAGGCATCGCCCTTCCGGTCTCTTTGCACTGGGGCTCAGATTTCGTCAGTGTCAACTCACAGCAAGCTTGACAAAATAGGACACAACCGAAAACTGAGAGCTGGGGGTAGTGCAGTGGTCACAGATTAAGACCAGAGAGATACAGGTTCAAATCCACACTCACTGTGAAACACACTGACCTTGGGCCAGCTATTCACACACGCATGAGGTTGTTGGACAGGTAAAACAGGAAGAAGGAGGAGGAGGAGATTGGATTTATACCCCTCCCTTCAGAGGCGTCAACTTCAGGGGGTCTGGGGAGCTGGAGCCCCCCCCCCCTCCCCGAACTTTTCCAGGAAGTGCTGAGCCTCCCAAGAGACAATGGCCTGTGATGTCTCTGGCCCAGCCCCAGCCTCCCCCCCCCCCGGGAAATTGGAAAGTCTACACCGTTGACTCCCTTCACTACCCGAAGAAGTCTCAGAGCAGCTTACAATCTCCTTTCCTCTCCCCTCCCCACAACAGACTTCCTGTGAGGTAGGTGGGGCTGAGAGAGCTCTTTCAAGGACTGCTCCTGAGAGAACAGCTCTGAAAGAATTTGTGACTGACCCAAGGTCACTCTAGCCGACTGCATGTGGAGAAGTGGGGAATCAAACCCAGTTCTCCCAGATTAGACTCCGCCCACTTAACCACTACACCAAGCTGGAGGGGAGAACCATGTTGGCTGTCCTGAGCTCCCTGGAAAAACAGCCAGATAAACACGAAATACAATTAAAATGGATAATAAAAACACCGCAATCTTGCCAGGCGAGTCCAAAATGAACTATCAGCCTGGTGGCCCAGCACATTCATGGGATACAAAACCAGAGCAGGCTCAAGAGAAATAGCTGTGTCCCCCTCAAAGAGGACTAGCTCCTTGCTGTCTCCAGGAAAGAAAGTGAGGCTCCCCTACTGGTTTATTCCCATTTTACAGACTGGAAAACTGGCCCGCTGAGAGGTGGTGGCTTCGGCCATGGCCAGCCCTCCAGAGCCCAGGCAGCATTTCTTCCGCTAACACAGCAAATCTTTCGAGTCTTTACAGATGGCTTATCACGGGGGTCTAGTGTTGCCAGGTCTTACCTGGCTGCCAGCGGGGGGGATCCATGCTCCACTCTGGGATCTTCTGGAGCCTTCAAAACCATAGAGTTTGCCCAAAAACTAGAGCTTCACCCCCTCCATGTCCCCGATGTGATGATGTCACTTTCAGGTGACGTCACAGAGTCCAGAACGTCTCCTGGTGATGTTTGGGGGTGGGGCTTCCTCCTCTGGCCAGCTGGCAGCAGACTGGAGCCCCCAAAAGCGGGGGAACCCCTGCTGGGAACTGGGGGCTGGCAACCCTGCAGGGGTCCCCAACATGGTACCTGTGGGCACCACAGCACCTGCCAAAACCTTCTCTGGAATGGCCAAGTGTTTTTTGGCGGTGGGTGGGGCCAGGTAGGGTTTTTGCCCAGCAAAGCGTCTGACTGGCTGTGCAGATTTTTTTAAACATTGTTTTGGCAGCAGCTGCCACCACAGCACAAGGGCCTACGCTGAGTTACTGAAGTTAAGGTGCGGTGGCCATTTTGTGGATGGCTCCGCCTCCTGCGGCCGCCATTTTGTTGCTGTGCCAGCCGTGCTACATCAGAATTCCCAATGTGCCCACAGGCTCAAAAAGGCTGGGGACCCTTGGTTTATCACTTCCTAGGCCACTGTACCTTTGCAGCATCCCTTATCTTGGCTGAGCAATTGTGCAAACACACCAGCTGTGCAATTGCCCTTGATTGTGCAAAGTGACCAACCCCTTGTTTACATCTATTTACTTCATTTATCCCCCACCTTTCTCCCCGGTGGGAACCCAAAATGACTTCACAATATTGTTCTTCTCTCCTCCGTTCCTCTCCGCTCTGAGAGGCAGGTTCGGCTGAGAGCACGTGACTGGCCCAAGGTCACCCAGCAGGCTTCCAGGGCAGAGCAGGGATTCAAAACTGCATCTCCCAGGAGAGATCCTGGTCTGGTACTAACCACCACACAACAGTGGCTCTCACAAAATGGCCAGCGAGTTCCCATGACCTTAACTTGGGGGTAACTAGGGTCATGAACCTCCAGGTGGTAGCTGGAGATATCCTGGGAATCTGGGATCACAACTGATCTCCAGGCGACAGAGATCAGTTCAGCTGGAGAAAATGGCCGCTTTGGAAGGCGGACTCTGTGGCAATGAAGTCCCTCCCTGAACCCCGCCCTCCTCAAGCTCTAACCCAGTGCTGGCAACTCTAGGTGTAGCTTTCCCAGCCAGCTCTAGCCAACTGCCTTCCCAATGAAGCCCACTTCTAAACAAGAAAAGAACTTGGATCTGAGGAATCCCCCCCCAATGCGGAAAACGACATGCCTCTGGGTTCGAATCACCTCACAGCCATCAGTCTCGTCAACCGATTCCTGCACTCTCCCTTCTTGGTTCACACTCTTTCCCCCAAGGTTAAAACTGGAGCTGCACTTAACAGCAACTAAAAATATTTCCTGAAACGGTTCACACACACAACTCTCCTCACACCTGTAGGCTAACTGAACTAAGGGCTTGCTTCCTGGCACCTCCGGCCCTTCTCTTTTCCCCCATCAGGCAGAGTCTGGATTAGGGCTTGCTTCCGGGGCAGTACATGGGCCTAGAGTGCTGCACCAAGATCTGGGGCATCCAGGTTTGACTGCCCACTCCGCCGTGGAAGCTCACTGGGTGGCCAGCCTAACCTACCTCACAGGGTTGGCAGAACAAAGTTTGAGTCCAGCGGCACCTTTAAGACCAAGAAAGCTTAATTTGGGGCATAAGCTTCCGTGTGCATGCACACTTCTTCAGGTAAAGCTTTGTTCATCTTATAGAAGTGTGCACACACACGGAAGCTTCTACCCAGAATTAAACTTGCTGGTCTTAAGAAGAAGAAGAGGAGAAGAGATTGGATTTATACCCCGCCCTCCACTCCCCAAGGGAGTCTCAGAGCGGCTTACAAACTCCTTTCCCTTCGCCTCCCCACAACAGACACCCTGTGAGGTAGGTGGGGCTGAGAGAGCTCTTTCCCAAGCTGTCCTTGAGGGAACAGCTGGTACAGAGCTATGGCTTGCCCAAGGTCATCCAGCCAGGTGCAAGTGGAGGAGTGGGGAATCAAACCCGGTTCTCCCAGATTAGAGCCTGCGCACTTAACCACTACACCAAACTGGCTCTCGGCCACCGGACATAAACTTTGTTCCAAGAAAGTAAGTGTTAACTGTCCCCTACCTGGAGGCAGGTAGATACTGCGGCCTCTCCCCAGCCTCCTTTTAATCCACTAGTCTACCCCACCTCCCACTTTCAATTTGCTCCTATAACTGTACAAATAAGCCCACACTTGTTCAACTCCGTCCCGTCCCCTCCCCACCTCGAACCCTCCACTCCAATTCCTCCCACCCATCTGAGCAAACACTCAAGGCTGGGTAAACAGGGGAAAAAGCCCCCTCCTTTCTTTGTTCTCCCCCTTAGCCACCTGGCTGCCCCACCCTGGGCACACCTCTCCCCCCTTGCAAAGGCCCCCCAGCCCCGGCCTCTCCCCCCCCCCCAGCCCCTAGCAATCTGCCTGCTTCAGCAGCCGCCGCCTGGGGCGGTTGAAGGTGGGGGGAGAAGGACAACGTTGCACAATCCGGCTTAGTTGGTTTCTGGCATGACCCAGCCCTAGACAGATATGGGGGGGAAAGGAGGGGGAGAGGCCACGTTAACCCTCGGAGTGCTGCTGTATCCCTAAAGCCCTTCCCTAAGAAAGGAACGGAACTGGAGTCTTTGGGACTGTTTCGAACTGTAAAATTCAAAAGCAGTGGGGTGCAAGTCCATAGAATGGGAAGCAAGATCCTGTGGGGTATGGAGTAGGAAGCAGGAGCGAAAGCCCAGATATTCAGATCCCACTGCTAGGCTGGGAGGACGGAGACAGCTGCCCACTCCTATCCAAGCCTCATTTGACTGCCACAAATACCATACCGAGGAGGGTTCCGTTTCCCTGTCTCGGCCCCTGCTGCCCACATGGATCGGATCGTTAATATTACTGACCAACCGGATCGTGGAAAGGAGTCCCATGACGGGCTTCGCACCCTTGAAAGCCTTCTAAACAAACTAAGCACTTCCTTTTACGCTTCCACACACACCAAATAACTCACTTTCAATCCGCTTTCAGCACACTGGGCAACTGCATTTTACAGTGTGAAACGGCCAATTCCGCTTGCAAACGGTCGGCTGCCGTGGATTGGAACTGCACTATTCAGCATGTGTGAGAGCAGAGTTTAAAACCGCAACATTTACTCATGCAGAATGCTCCACTGTCTCCTTGTCCCTTTCTCGAAAGAAGTTTTGTGGTTCAAAACTGAGAAACATCTCTCTCGCTCAGTCTCTTTCTTTGTGCATTAGCAGGCGCCAAGATCCACGGACTCTTTCCGTTTCATTTCGGGGTTATTTGGAAGAACTCCTGCAGCTGATATGAAGAGAGAGGTTACAAAAATTGCCTTGAAGTTTCCAGGTGCACACTTAGGGTTGCCAACCTCCAGGTGGGGACTGGAGACTGCCGGTTATTACAGCTGATCTCCAGGTAATGGAGATCACTTCACTTGGAAAAAATGGCTGCTTTGGAAGGTGGACTCTATGGCACTGTATCCTGTCGGGGTCGCTCCCCTCCTCAGGCTCCGCCCCCAAAATCTCCAGGTATTTCCCAACCCGGAGCTGGAAACCCTACACAATCTATCTCCAGGGCTAGGCTGGGCTGGGTACACCTTTTTCTTTTTTGTTATACAGTACTTTCTTACATGAGCAGCTCAAGACTTTGCCATGGTCCCCTGCCACTAGCTCTCAAAGACCCGGCTTCCACTCGCCCACTCTGCCATATAGGGATGCCAGCCTCCAGGTGGGACTTGGGGTTCCCCCTGGAATTACCACTCCTCTCCAGACTACAGAGATCAGTTCCCCTGGAGAAAATGGATGCTTTGGAGGGTGGAGTCTGTGGCATTGTACCCCAGTGGGGTACCTGTCCTCCCCAGGCTCCACCCCCCGAATCTCCAGGAGTTTCCCAACCTGGACCTGGCAACCCTAGCACCAGTAGAGTGGCCACTGCGACTTGGGATGCCAACCTCCAGGTGGGGCCTGGGGTTCCCCCAGAATTACACTTCCTCTCCAGAGATCAGCTCTCCTGGAGAAAATGGCTGCTTTGGAGGGTGGACTTTGTGGCACATTGTACCCCACTGAGGTCCCCTGCCCTCCCCAGGCTCCATCCCCGAATCCCCAGGAGTTCCCCTACCTGGATCTGACAACCTTACCCCCCCCATCCCCTGCTGGTGGACAGGGAGGGGGTCTGACAACCCTACTGCTACACCTCCCTTCTCTCTTCAATGCTCCATGGAACACCCCCCCCCCCGGCCCAGCCCGGCCCAGCCCAGGAACCTATACCGTGATGTGTAAATATGTGGAAGAGCTGAGCAGAGCATTTACTCCATATGGGATTGGCACATGCACGCCACTGCCAAGTATAGAGACTGGCAGTGCGCCAAGAACGTACACAGAATCCATGTCCTTCACAGGGGCATTGGGTGGGGGGGGGAGGGATTCTTTGGCGTATGTGGCTTGGACACAGGCTACTCTCTTTCTTCCCCCACCACCTTCCCTAAGACACGACAGGCACAAGAGCATACACGTTTGTGACCTCCAAACTTCTGGCCCCCGAGTTAGAACCGTGCACTGCGCAGTTTTAGTCTCTGTGCTGAACCACAGACCGGACCTCTCTTCTGCTGTGATCTAGAGGCAAGGCTAAATCAAAGGGTGGAGTGGAGTGGGGGTGGGGGGGAGTAAAGTCCTGGCAACACTGACACTCGGGTCCCACATTCACATACTCCAGCGTAAGTGTGCGGACCAGCCTCCAACACAGGAAGAAAAGAATTATACATAGAGCCCTGAATGTCTGGCTCTTGAAACACATCCTCCCTCTCTCCCTCCCATCCTTCCCGCCCTCCAGTTTTGCACAAGGAGACAGCAAAGCGTGTGTCATTCCCTCCCAGTCGGCTCCATTTCTACTACATTTTTTAATCCCACCTTTCCTCTAAAAAGCTCAAGATGGCGTACACGAGAGCAACAGGCCCAAGGCCACCTGCCCCGCTGTGTGGCGGCAGGAAGATTTCAGCCCAGGACTCCAACGTCCAGCACCCGCCCAGTGTCACCCAACACACTTCATGGCAGAGAGATCTGAACCCAGGTCTCTGTGATCCAAAACTCTGACCCATTTGCCACAGTGGCACTGGCTGCCCTGTGCGTGGCAACGTTCAGGATCCCACACGCAGCAGCGAACAGTGGATTTGGAATGCCCGCTGTTCTCTCCTTATGCCTCTAGCCTAAACCGACAAAACCTTATTATTGGGCAGAGCTGCTTCTTTCTTTTTCTTTTTAAAGAGGTGCTGGAACTCTCAAGAGGGAAAAAGGAGTTTTCAGTCTGTATACTGAAAGCTCATGAACTTTTAAACGTTCTGAGAAGAATTTTGTCGAAGAGGTTCTGGAACTCTGTTCCAGCGTGTTCCCGCAGAAAAAGAGTTTCCTGGTCTTGGGAACTGAACTATAAATTTACAGCTCCTGCATTTCCAGAATCCCCTGCTCCAAGCCAGCCTTGCAAATAATTCGGGGGGGGGGGGGGGGATAGTAGCCCATGAAAATTTGTACTAGCTCGCCTGTCAACAGATAGGCTGTATTAGACATTGGCTGCACACTGAAGAACACAACACCATCATCTCTTCCCAGGACACAATGGGGTTACTTCCTGGTTGCCTGCCTCTCCACAGACTACCAAGCAAGAAGCAACTTGCCAGCTCTTTCAAATCCCTGGATTCTGCTTCAGTCAGAGACCCTGGAACTTCTGCCTTCCAACTAGCCTCACACCAAATCACGGGATGCCAGCCCCCTCTTCCCATATCTGTAGGGTTACCCCTTTGTCCTCTTCTTTTTGGTGTCCATCCTCTTTTGGGCTCCTTTAACAAACTGATGAAAATGTCCTCTTTTAAGGTTGGAAGGTCCGGAATATTCCTAGTTAGTAGCAATTATCAAATCTTAAACAGGAGGGGTATTTAAAAGGAGATTTGTCAATAGGGATCACTTGTTGTTTGAAGTAGTCGGTCGGGAAACACCTCCTCCTTTTTGCCTTTCAAAATATGGTTGGTAACCAGTGTTCCCTCTAAGCTAAGCTGGTGTGAGCTAAGCTCACAGTCTTTCAGCCTCTGGCGCACACATTTTTGCCTTCGCTCAGGAAGGATGGCTGCTGAGCAAACTAATTTATGCCGCAGCCAAATCGCTCCCTCACAGCTTTCATGCCAGGAGCTCACAGAGTAGAATCTTTGCTCACAAGACTCCACCGCTTGGAGGGAGCCTTGTTGGTAACCCTACATGATTGGCAATAGCCGCCAAATCGCAGAGGAGGTAGTTGTCTTAAGTCTCTTGCAGAACAAACTTTCTTGGTCTTAAAAGGTGCCACTGACTCAAACGTTGTTCTTTAGGCTCTTGTAGAAAAAGAAACGTCCAGTGGCACTTTAAACACCAGCGACATTCCCTGTTCTAATATACACAGAACGGATTGGGAAGGAGGATTCCGAAGTTTCAGAAAATTACCTGCTGTCAGTACAAGGCTGTGGGATGATTAAACAAGTCAGGAATGGCGGAAAGGATGAGTCAGTGCTTGGCGGTTGAGGCCCTTTCTTATATGGCCAGGGTAATAGTGATTACCATTCTGGGGTCAGGAAGGAATTCCCCTCCCAGCCAGACTGGCCCAGGGATCCTGGATAGTTTTTTTACCTTCCTCTGGGCATACAGAAGGGGTCACTGAGGAGGGTTGCCAGCCTCCAGGTGGGACCTGGGGATCCTTCGGAATTCCAGTTAATCTCCAGACTACAGAGATCGGTTCTCCTGGATAAAATGGCTGCTTTGGAGGGTGGGCTCAATGGCATTGTACCCCACTGAGGTCCCTGTCCTCCCCAGGGCTCCACCCCGAAATCTCCAGGAGTTTCCTAGCCTACTCCCCCCCGCAATCCCTCACCCGTAGCCAGGAGGGGACCTGGCAACTATAGGCCGGAGGTAGCTGTGAATTTCCTGCATGGTGCAGAGGGTGAGACTAGAGGACCCCTGGGATCCCTTCCAGCTCTCTGTGTCTATGATTAACATTTCTAAAAAGTGGGCCCTGTGGAGCTATTACAGATTGCAGTGAGTAAGGAAACCTAAGTTTCTCTTTGTGCCAGGATTTATTTTAACTCACTTTGTTGTTTATTTGTGCCCCAAGAGAGGCTGGAACCTTTGACCCCTCTCCTCATCCATTATCAGTTCCTTACACAGAGAATTACACTTGACAGATTTATTTATTGGATTCACACCAAATCACTCTCTGTCTCAACTCTATCCCCACCCCACTTCAGTAATCTTCCTTGTTAAGTATTCCCAAAATGCTTTCCTTTCCACATACCTGGAAAAGTGAGCTCTGAAACACAAACACTGAAATAAACGGCCATCAAAGCCCTGAATGCTAAAAGAAGGTGTGCTGGATCAGACCAATGGTCCACCTATGTCTACCATCTTGTTGCCCACAATGGCCAAGGAGATGTCCCTGCAAGGCCTACAGAAGTTAACAACTGTTGTACACTACCCTAATACTGGTATTCAAGACAGTTTCTGCCTCTGACTATGGAAGTTCCATTTAGCCATCAGAGCTAATAGCTACTGAAGGACCATGAACATATCTAATCATTTTTTAAAGCTAACAAAACTCGTGGCCAGCCTGTGGGAGTGAAGGGCAGGACTCTTGGGCTGATGAAGTACTTCCTTTGTCCATCCTGAACGTATTGCTGATCAACTTCACTGGATGCCACAAGTTATAGAATTACAGGAGAGGGAAAACATGGTGGTTGGCGCGATGACCTCACATGGAAGTGATGTCATCGCGCCGGGGACATCATGCATCGACACTCCAGCACTTTGGCCAAAAGCTCTATGGTAACCATAGAGTTTCAGCCAAAATGCTAGAGTGTCAACATGCAACACCCCTGGCGTGATGACATCATTTCCGTGTGAGGTCACTGCACCGACAATGTTGTGTGCAGCGATGTCGCCCTGCCCCCCACACCCCGAGACAACTCTCTCCCACCCCCCGCCTCCAGGACAATCGGACTTGGCAACCCTACCTCTCCATCTACTTTCTTCAAACTGAGCGTCGATCAGGGGTTCCCAAAAGTTTTGAGCCTGTGGGCACACTGGAGTTCTGTCACGACATGGTGTGCAGCAACAAAATGGCTGCCTCGGGAGGCAGAGCCAGCCACAAAATGATTGCCACAGCTTAAGTTCAGCCACACAGTGCAGATCCTTGTGCTGTAGCGACAGATGCTGCCAAAGCAACATTTAAAAAAAACCTACACAGCCAATCAAATCTCCAGTAGCCAATCAGAAGCCTTGCTGGGCAAAAGCCCCAACTGGCCCTACCCACGTCCTCAAAACACTTGGCGGGCACCAGAAAAGGTGTCAAAAGGTGTCACAGAGCCCGAGGGCACCATGCTGGAGACCTCTGGCATGGATTTATAAGCCTCCTCATACCCTCCCCCTCCCTAGTTCCATTTTCTCTAGACTCAAAATCTCCTTTCCTGGTAGGGAAGGGACTCTGTCACTTGACCATTTCTGATGCCCATTTCTGATAAGTCTTCTCCAGCACCACAACATCCTTTTCGAGATACGGTGGCCAGAACTATGTGCAGTATTCCAGATGCATCCACACCACAGATCTCTACAAGGGCATTGTGATATCGAACTTGCTGACTGGGATCCATTTCACAGCAATCTATAGAATGGAATTTGCCTTTTCAACTGCTGCCACACACCAAGTTGACATTTTCATCGCGCTGTCGGGCATTTGCCTTTCCACCAGTGCGGCACACCAAGGCGAAATTTTCATCCAGCTATCTGCCTTGACTCCCAAGATCTCTTTCCTGGTCAGTCACCACTTGTTCAGACCCCACTCGGGCTTATTCAGATTTCAGATTTCCTGCCCCCCTGTACATCAACATTTACTGATGGGAAGGAGGCAGAGGTGGAGGGGAAGAAGAAGAACGGTTGGATTTATACGCTGCCCTTCGCTCAGAGTCTCAGAGCAATTTATAATCTCCTTCCCTTCCCCTCCCCACAACAGATACCCTGTAAGGTAGGTGGGGCTGAGAGAGCTCTTTCAAGAACTGCTCCTGAGAGAACAGCTCTGAGAGAACTGTGATTGACCCAAGGTCACGCCAGTGGCTGCACGCGGAGGAAGTGAGGAATCAAACCCGGTTCTCCAGATCAGAGTTTGCCGCTCTTAACCACTACACCAAACTGGCTTTGCTTGGCATGCAAAAGGTCCGAGGTTCGATCCCCGGCATCTCCGGTTGAAAGGATCAGGTTGGAGGCAAGGGGAAAGACCTCTGCCTGAGACCCTGGAGAGCTGCTGCCAGTCTGAGTAGACAATACTGACCTTGATGGACCAAGGGTCTGATTCAGGATAAGGCAGTTTCATGTTGGATTTCCCAACACCATTGGCGCCACTGCTCGCTGCTGCCACTGGCTTCTTCGCCCGCACTACTTACCAGAGTAGCTAGGCAGCATGTATCATTTGTACCCTTCATCCCTACCCCGCAACAGGCAAGTCAAAATTTCCATCTCTCTACATTCCTAAGGATCGAGTCTCCTGCTACCTAGAGGTCAGTCCCTCCAATCCGAGAGGAGTATCCTTGACGCAAGGGGCTATCAGTTTACCAGCTGAGGAACAGGTTCATTCTATGGGATCATTTCTCCTACTCCTCATCCCAATGCTCTCGTATCCCAAGACCCACATTCTCCCTGACTGCGGAACGGCTGACACCATTCAAGACACACTAACAGGTCCCTGGAATTGCTGTCTGTGACTCTCTCAGCTTCTCCGAGTTGACAACTTCAGCCCCAAAGATACAGCTTTGTTCCCTGGGAGCCATGATTTCAATCCACCAAGTGTGCGCACAGAACTTCCAGCCGCCAGACAGATAATCATACATGTGACACTGTCTAATACTCTGGATAGCCCCCCAGATCAACCTCCAGGCTTTCGACCCCTTGTGAACGGTTTTGCCTTTTAATGCCATTTTAGCTGGAAACTGAATTGTTTATTCGGAATTATCCAGGAGCAGAACAGTTTCCCAGTGCTCAGGCTTCCCTGCCCTACCACTGAACTCTCGTGGCTAACTCGCGCACTGGCACAGTTGCCAAACTCCCTTGCCCTTTACCCTTCACCAGACGCTCGGTCTCTGAGGCGCTTCCTCATTAGGCATCTCCGGGTCACATGTCAGCCCTTAAACATATACAGCGGTAGCAAAAAGCTCCACCCTCTCATTACAGCTGAAGAAAGTCGTTGAGGGCCTTGCAGTTGAAAAAAAAACTCGTAAAACAGTTCATGCAACTTGTAAAAATTGGGTTGCTGAGCTTCCAATTACTACATCTGCATCATCCGCTCTCCATTATTACGACAAATAAAATTCCTGCTCCAAGACAGGCCGGTTTCTGCAACTGCGGCGACCGTGCCAGTCTGCATGCACCTGAAAGCCGGGCAGCGCTACTGAGCTACGAATCGGCAGCACTATGGTCTTGATCCCACCTCCATGACGGGCTTGCCGGGTGGCCTTACAAAAGCCGCACTCTCTTCTAACGCATTC
The DNA here is from genome assembly GCA_029233225.1 of Lepidodactylus listeri. Taxonomy (NCBI): domain Eukaryota; kingdom Metazoa; phylum Chordata; class Lepidosauria; order Squamata; family Gekkonidae; genus Lepidodactylus; species Lepidodactylus listeri. Next base: position 14,984,467 of record JARCFY010000018.1, on the reverse strand, counting down.
TCATCTCCACCCCTTGTGGATTAACAAATCTATTTCACTTACAGGGGGATTACAAACAGGATAAGGTAAGAGAAGTGCTTTGAACCCTCTCAAAAAGGGCTATATAAATATTGTATTATTAGTATTTGCTTATGTTTGCATACCGTATTTTTTGCTCCATAAGACGCACCTGATCATAAGACGCACCTTGTTTTTAGAGGAGGAAAACAGGAAAAAATGAAACAGAAAGAAAGAGAGAGATAAAGGAAGGAAGGAGGAAGAGAGCGAGAAAGAGAAAGGAAGGAAGAAAGGTGGGGACAGAGAGACAGACAGAAAGATAGACAGACAGAAAAAAGGAAAGGAAGGAAGGAAGGAAGAAAGATAGAGAAAGGAAAGAAGAGAGAGGTCAGCATGCCATGCAAAGCCAGGCCTTTCTGTGCAAAGTAGCCACAGAGCTTAATCTGTGGGCGGGGCTTTCTGCTGCTGGCTGTCTTAAAGGGGAAAAGCACTTAAAGGGAAAGAGTACTTAGCCTGGTGGGGGTTTTCCTGCCGTTTCCCTTTTAAGTCTTAACAGCTCAGGCCCAGCAGGGAGGGGCGGGGAAGGCTGGGATGCCAGCCTGAATGGCGTTCCCCTGCGTTCCTGCTGAAGAAAGAGCCCTGTTACAGGTAAGAAAAGCTCCATATTCGCTCCATAAGACGCACACACTTCCCCCCCCCCCACTTTTTTGGGGAGGAAAAGTGCGTCTTATGGAGCGAAAAATACGGTAATTTATTCAGCACCAGAAAGTCATGGGAATAAACAAGCTACTACAGAGGACTGAGCCATGTTACCTTCCCAGGATCTCAACGGATACTCTCTACACCCTTGGTCAGGAGCTGGGTATTCTGACAACCCACCTTGCACAGGTCTTACTGTTTCCCCAGGCAACACAACTACAGGAACTGGACTTATGGAGGGCCAAGGCTTTCAAACCCCAAACTTCCACAGCCCATCTCAAGCAGTCTGCTACTGAAATGGATGCTACTCTTTCCACAACCCCTCTTGACCTGCAAGTTAGCAACGGACCGGCTAAACCAGGGGTGGGCAAACTTGCTCAGCGTAAGAGCCACCTAGAACAGGGGTGGGCAAACTTGCTTAACGCAAGAGCCGCATAGAATAAACATCAGATGTTTGAGAGCCACAAGACACGAACAAATATTACCTGCTTTTATTGGAAAATAAGCAAATTGGCTTTTTATTAACATTAAATGAGACTGCCAAAAATAATAACAAAAGGGGTAAAAGCAGATATTGATAATGATATTAATTTGTCCAATGATATTTGTTTGCTAATGATATTTAGCTTCCCCAGCCGCCATGCCGAGAGCCACATAATATATGTGAAAGAGCCGCATGCGGCTCCCGAGCCACAGTTTGCCCACCCCTGGGCTAAACAACAACCCCAAATGGGTCAGATCTGGCCCAGCAGCCTCCTGCTACTGATCTTTTTCAAGGCCATAAAGCTGCCTTGGTGGGTGGCCCTATGAGGGTAAAAACCTCATCAACCAGCCAATAAAATAAAATATCTTTGGATCAGTAATGGTTAGGAGCAGTGTTCCCTCTGAGCTGAGTTAGTGTGAGCTAGCTCACCGTTTTTAAGCCTCCGGCTCACACGTTTTTTTTTGCCTTCGCTCCGGAAGGTTGACTCCCGAGAGCAAACTCGTTTATGCTGCAGCCAAATCGCTCGCTCACAACTTTAATGCCAGTAGCTCACAAAGTAGAATTTTTGCTCGCAAGATCCCACAGCTTAGAGGGAGCATTGGTTAGGAAGCTTACTTCCCTAAGGAACAAATACAGATTATTCAGATACTAAATACTACACCCAATACATCATTTTTCTGCGCCTAGGCCTCACTGTTTACACCTATCCCAAAACCAGAAGAATGCCATCACCTGGAGGAGATCAGGTATGCCTAACTGATAACCAATACATTTTTCGTACAAAGGTACAACAGGCCATCCAAATTAGAAGATAAATTTAATGGAGGAACAAAATTAGCATTCAAAACAGCCACCTTCTAGGTTACGTAACACAGTCCGTTGCATTCACACATGAAACATCAGACCAGAAACTCGCACTTGCAAAAGAGGCCTTATCCATTTAAAACCACCCATCCTGCCCACAGCTTTTAGGTGAATTCTTGGTGGAGTGGTAGATCTGGATCTCTTTTTATATAGCCCATGCAGTTGAAGTGGTTGGGCCTTGCTTCGGAGAGAGCCGGGCTCAATTTCCCGCTCAGTTATTAAGTGAACACTGGGCTACTTGCTCTGTCTCTCAGCCTTACCTCTCTCACAGGAGGGCTGCGAGGATAAAATGGAAGAGAGGAGAATCACATGTGCAACTTTGAACTCCTGGGAGGAAGGGCATGATAAAAATTTGATACGGAGTCTCATTTATATCTGGAAGGGAGAAGGAGGGCCAGTGAGGTTTTTTTTTGGGGGGGGGGGGGGGGACATTGCTTTTGCAAGGGGGCGGGCACAGGATCCAAGATTTGTAGCTTGTTTTTCTTGGTCCTTCTTCGCCAGAACTTTCTGCTCCTGTTAAACTCTTCTCCCTTCTGCAACAACTGGGGCACAATGGGTGGGTGGAGGAAGCTGCTTATGGGGACTGGCAGGAAAGGGGGGGGGGACACAAAGTGACAGGGTGTACTCGTGGAAGTGCCTGCGTGCAGCGACAGAGCCCCAACCCACACAAGGGTATAGCCAGATGGAGGCTCTCTGCCCATCTCATTACCACCTGCACCACCTGACCAACAAGGACAAATTAGAAGGAATTAGCAGGGTTTAGCTAATCCTGTGCCGACAATAAGGGGTAATTAACCACCCATCGGTCGGAAATGGCTCCGGCTGATGGGGGGGGGATGCCGGGTGTGTACACATAGACCCGAAGCACACAAACTTCCTTACACACACAACAATCACGTACAACCTGACAAGTCCCAACCCTTGGGACGGTACAGAGCTTCTCTCCAGGCAAAAACCTCTGCCAAGCAGAAGGCTGACGCTGGTTGCCAGTTCCCTTTTTGCTACTCCTGGTGACCTTTTCCTGAAATCTAACCACCAGTACTGATGATAGTTAAATAGAGGGTGACCAAGATGATGGGGGGGGGGGGGGGGGCTGAAGCACCTTCCCTTGCGGGAAAGGCTGAAGAGTCTGGGACTTTTCCTTTTAGAAATGAGACGACTAAGGGGGGACATGATAGACACAATACAGCCCTCCCTTCCTCAAGGTCGTCCCTACAGCGACAGCCCTGCGAGGTACGCTCGGCTGAGAGCACATGACCCAAGGTCAACCAGCCAACTTTCAACGCAGAGCGGGGATTCCACCCGGGGATTCTCAGATCCTCACACAAACACCATGCTGGCCATCCTTTGGGGGTCTCAACACATTTAAGGCGGAAAATTATGGTTGCCAGCTCTGTGTTGGGAAATACCTGGAGATTTTGGGGGTGGAGCCAGAGGAGGGCGGGGTTCGGGGAAGGGAGGGACCTCCGCAGGGTATAATGCCATGAAGTCCACCGTCCAAAGCAGCCATTTTCTCCAGGGGAACTGATCTTGGTCATTGGGAGACCAACTGTAATAGCGGGAGATCTCCTGGTGCCACCTGGAGGCTGGCAACCCACACACCAAGGGTTTGCAGGGATAAGGGGAGAGGAAGAAATAAAAAAAGAATAAACACTTTTAGATGCAAAGCATCCCAGTTTCAGGCCTTTAGGATTCCTTCTGGCTCTTGGGCATGGGAGGAGTGTGCCTCACAAAGCCACAGTGGAGCCCTCCCTGAGGCCTGTGGAAGGGCTCAAAAGGCCAGGGTTGCCAGCTCCGAGTTGGGAAATACCTGGAGATTGTGGGTGGGTGGGTGGGGTGCCTGAGGAGGGTGGGGTTTGGGGAGGGACTTCAGTGCAATATAATGCCTTAGAGTCCACCTTTCAAAGCAGCAAATCTCCAGGGGAACTGACCTGTTGTCATTTTCTTCAGGGAAAATGTGACCTCTGAGATCAGCTGTAATCTCAGGAGCTCTCCAGCCACCATCTGGAGGTTGGCAACCCTATTACTCAGACTTCCCTATACAACTCTGCTAGGTGTTGCCATGCCAGGTCCCCTCTGGCCACTGTTGGGGGGCCTGCCCACCTTCCTCCACAAGAGTCAGACCTCTTGACTCTAATTAGTCCTTCCTGGTAACTAACCCCCCCCCCCCCCACCACCACTTGAGGAAGTCTGTTTCAGTGTATCTGAAGAAGTGGGCATGCACACGAAAAAGCTTACCCCCAGAATTAAACTTCCTTGGTCTTGAAGATGCCACTGGACTCGAACTTGGTTCCCTACCTATACGTAAGACTTGAGGAAGTCTGCTTCACTGTATCTGAAGAAGTGGGCATGCACATGAAAGCTTGCGCCCAGAACCGATGCTCTCTCTAAGCTGTGGAGTCCTGTGAGCAAAAACTCTACTTTGTGAGCTACTGGCATTAAAGTTGTGAGCGAGCGATTTGGCTGCTGCATAAAATCAGTTTGCTCTGGAGCCATCCTTCCTGAGCTAAGACAAAAAGTGTGTGAGCCGGAGGCTAAAAAACAGTGAGCTAGCTCACACTAACTCAGCTCAGAGGGAACACTGCCGAGAATTAAACTTTGTTGGCCTTAATGGTGCCACCGGACTCGAACTTTGTTCTCTCGCTCCCAACTCAGCCTTTGCTCGCGGCTGGAGACTGTTCCCAGACAGGCCTGCATTCTTTTCCCCTCACCTGAGTCAGCACCCGTGTTCCCTCTGAGCTGAGTTAGTGTGAGCTAGCTCACAGTTTTCTAACCTCCGGCTCACATGTTTTTGTCCTAGCTCAGGAACGATGCCTCCAGAGCAGACTGATTTACGCAGCAACCAAATCGCTCACTCACAACTTTAATGCCAGTAGCTCGCAAAGTAGAATTTCTGCTCACGAGACTCCACAGTTTAGAGGGGGCATTGATCAGCACCCCAACCTCTCTTGCCATCTCCCGCAACACAGATTCCACTCCTGGGCCCTCCGTGCAGCTGCAGCAGCCCCTGAAACCCCCCCCCCCCCCGCCCGCAGCTACAGAGGTCAAGCAAGAAAGCACATAGACAGAGCGCAAACGGTATGGACGATTCGAGCCGGGCAGGTGCAAGAGAGCTGCTGGGAATCCTTGTGCTGTGGCAAAGAGCCGCCCTGACTGGAGAGAAAGCTTCCACGCCCCCTAACGCAGCTACGCTCTGCCCCCCCTCCACCCCAGCCTCCAGCTCCTCCGCCAGGCAAAGGGTGGCAGGCAGCCAGGCCCAGGGAGCCCCCTGCTCCATATCGGAAGATGCTTAATTAAGCCTAAGTGCTGCTGGGGGTGGGGAGGCTGGCGGAGAAAAGGGCAGTCAGTGCAGCACGATCCGCCACCGGAGCCTTCCCACATCAACCTGAGCCAAGGCCAGCTGTTAGGCCGTCCTGCGCGCTTCCCTGGGTGTGCTGGCATCCGACGCCTGCGCTGAGGAGGGAGCCCAGAGCCGCAAAGGGAAGGAAGCGCTTAAGGAGTTCGTTAATTGGCACCGATTTGCTCAGCTGCCCTTCCCCCACCTAAGGGCACACTTTTGATCAAAGTATCTGGGTAAGCGTACAGGATTCAAAGCTTCAGTTAAAAAAACCAAGGGCACCTCTTCCCGTTTCCGATTTCTTACTGGGGGGACAGGACTAAATCAAACAGTTTGGACTGAGGGGGAAGGATCCGCCGCTCCCCACACACAATGGCAACTTAACACTGGGGGCACAATCCACCGGGATGCTCTCCCACACAGGCTTCACTGGCAGTTACTCAAGAGTGTATTTCGACAGAGCCTGGCTGTGCCAGAGAACCTTCCGGAAGATTGTTATGTGCCTCCCAGCCCCGGCAGCCATCGTGTGGCGCAGTGTGTGACACACCATCCATCTGGTGGCCATAAACTGTCAAAATGATTCCATGAAGATAGATTCAGGTGGGCGGCTGTTTCGGTCAGAAGCTATAGAACAAAGTCTGAGTCCAGGGGGCACCTTTAAGACCAAGAAAGCATTTTTTTCTGGGTATAAGCTTCTGTGTGCATGCACACTTGATCTGAGAAAGTATGCCTGCACATGAAAGTTTATACCAAAAATTAAACTTTGTTGGTCTTAAAGGTGCCCCTGGACTCAAACTTTGTTCTAAAATTATTCCATTATTCATTTTTTCACCACATAGTTTCTCCTTAGAATGAGGGAGGAGGATAGTTTCTCCTTAGAATGAGGGAGGAGGAGAGGAGATTGGATTTATACCCCGCCCTTCACTACCCGAAGGAGTCTCAGAGCTGTTTACATTCTCCTTTCCCTTCTCCTTCCCACAACAGACAGCCTGTGAGGTAGGTGGGGCTAAGAGAGCTCTTTCAAGAACTGCCCTAGAGAGAACAGCTCTGAGAGAACTTGTGGCTGACCCAAGGTCACACCAGCAGCTGCATATGGAGAAGTGGGGAGTCAAACCCGGTTCTCCCAGATTAGAATCTGTGCTCTTAACCACTACACCCACGCTCCTAACCACTACACCAAAGTGGTGGTACACCCAGCAAGGTAGGTTAGGAGCTAAGAGACATAGAGAGAGAGAGATGGCTTCAAGGTCAACCAGAGACCTTCATGGCACAGTGGAGATCTGCACCTGATCCAAAACTCTAATCATCACATCACACTCTCTGGCGCGGACCTTTTGCCTCAATCACAATCCAGATTTGAATTCCAAGATACAACAGGAAGAGACCCAGGCCTGCTTTGGAAACAGCAGGAGACAGGTGTGGCACATCACGAGGACAACTCCGGCCTATGAGTGCATGCCCATTCCCACAGACCTCACACTGCTCAAGCGGCCTTTGCACATGTAATACGAAGTCTAGCCATGTCCAGGGATGTCCCCAGGTTGCCCTCCGCCCTTCCACTTAGGCCCCAAAGAGTGCATTGAAAGTGCGTTATTTAGTGTGTGTGAACGCACACTTTCAGAAAAACCTAGCCATCCCAGCACTCTGTGCTATGTGGAATCCACTCCAGAATTTTCATGAAGCGGAACACCTTCATTCCATGTTCCTCAGAGCAAAAACTAAAATACCTCTGCATCCCTAACCCTCAGAACGTCCTCTGGTCACAAGCAAAGGGATGTTTCCCAAGCAGGCAGAGGCTACAAGGAGCCATGCCGATCCAAAGCTAAATCCAAGAGGAGGGCAAGAAAGATGGCGAGGGGTCTGGAGACCAAGTCTTGTGAAGGAAGGCTGAAGGAGCTGGGGATGTTTAGCCTGGAGAGGAGACAATTGAGAGGTGATATGGTCACCATCTTCAAGTACATGAAGGGTCGTCCTATAGAGGATGGTGTGGAGTTGTTTTCTGTTGCCCCAGAAGGTCGGACCAGAACCAATGGGTTGAAATTAAATCAAAAGAGTTTTCGGCTAAACAGTAGGAAGAACTTCCTGACAGCTAGAGTGGCTCCTCAGTGGAAGAGGCTTCCTCGGGAGGTGGTGGGCTCTCCTTCTTTGGAGGTTTTCAAGCAGAGGCTAGATGGCCATCTGACAGCAATGCTGATTATGTGACCTTAGGCAGATCATGAGAACGGAGGACAGGAAGGGTTGCATCAGTGCTTAGTTCTCGTGTCCCTTTCTTACACACCTAAGGAAATGCTGATCGCCACTTTGGGGTCAGGAAGCAATTTTTCTCCAGGCCAGTTTGGCCAAAGATCCTGGAGGCTTTTTTATCATCTTCTGGGCATGGAACAGGGGTCACAGGGTGTGTGTGTGTGGGGGGAGGTATTTGTGAATTTCCTGCATTGTGTAGGGGGTTGGACTAGATGACCCTGGAGGGCCTTTCCAACTCTGTGATTCTATGTGCCTGCCCTAACGACAACTCAGCCACTTCCCTTAGTAACTGGGCCACAGTATTCTTTATATCACGCCCATTCTACAAAGGCTCCATTGGTTACTGACCAGTTACTGGGTGACGTCCAAAGTTCTAGCTATCACCTACAAAGCCCTTGATGGCACCGGCCCACGCACCCACAGGACTCAGTCGCCCGCTATGTTCTGCCATGACAGGTGCGCTCACCTGAGCAAAGCCAGGTTCTGAAGGTGCCACCTTGCAAACAGGTAAAATCAGCAACTGCCCATTCAGACACATTCTCCATGGAGGCTCCCTCATTAGGGAACAGCCTGCCCGAGGCTATCTGGTAGGGCCTCCCCCCCTGCAATTATCATTTCACACACTGTCCAAAGCAGACTAGTTGGGTGGGGGGATTCTTATAAAGGGAGCAGAGCTATTGTATAACAGATCAGCGAAGGAGGGGACTTCTGTTAAGGGATAAACTTTTCCTGCATGGTTTGTTTCGTTGCTTTAGACAACAGTTCCTCAATCCCCAGCCCTGTTGCATTATTTTGGTTTCTTAAGAATCTTTGCTGTTAGAGCTGACTTGTCTAATATAAAGGATAAATTTTATCCACATTGATTGTTTCAGTGTTTGCTCATGCTGTTTGTCTAGCTCTTCAGTCCCAACCCCACTGCATTATTTTGTTTTATTAAGAATCTTGGCTGGGAGACTGAATTGTTTTGCCATATTTTTCCACTCCACTCGCTGAGTAGTCTTTCTCACACCTGCGATCCACCCAGCCACATTTGTATTATTCTGTTTTACTAGGAATCTTTGCTGTGAGAATCAAATGTCTTTATCATATTTTGCAATTTGCTTGCTGAATGACTAGGATTGCCATACCCCCCCCCCATGGGGGCGGGGTTCCCTTGCTTTCGGGAGCCCCAATCTCCCACCAGTCAGCTGACTGGTGGAGGAGCCCCACCCCTGAAGAGCCCTGTCACACCCAACGCAATTACATCACCTGGAGGTGACATCATTGCACCGGGCATGCCCTAGCACTTGGCTAAAAACTCTATGGTGACCACAGAGTTTTTGGCCAAATGCTAGAGTTTCCCCTGTACCACATGCCTGGTGCAATGACATCACTTCCGGCTGATGTCATTGGGGCGCGCAAGCACCAGAAGATCCAGGAACCCAGGCTGGAGCCCCCTGCCAGCAGCCAGTTAAGACCTAGCAACCCTTTGGTTGACTGAATAGTTCTTACCATATTTGTAATTTCCCATTGAGAAAGGCGGACTATAAAGGAAGCTACAGATAAGACTACTTTTTTTTAGTAAGACCAACCAAACTGTCAAACCTTGTGCCCAAGCTTTCAAGTTCTTCAGAACTCTTAATCAGACTGGATGATTTCATTTTTTTAAAAAATTATTTACTTCATTTGGTACCCCACCTTTCCTTAAGGTTGCCAGGTCTGGGCTGGGAAATACCTGGAGACTTTGGGGGGGGGGGTGGATCTGGGAGAGGGCGGGGTTTGGGGAGGGGCCTCAGGAGGGTACAATGCCCTTCAAAGCAGCCATTTTCTCCAGGGGAGCTGATCTCTGTCACCTGGAGATCAGTTGTAAAAGCGAGAGATCTCCAGGAGCCACTTGGAGGCTGGCAAGCCTAGCTTTCCCCCAATGGGGACCCAAAGTAGCTTACACATAGCAACGTGTAGGTGTGATGGCCCTCAGGGGTCGATCCAAGAACAACTTCACACCCTACCAGATGCTTACAAAAGGCCTCTAGATCCATAGCCTCAGATTTCTTTTCTCTCCCCCCACCCTCTTTTAACATCTGATCTGATTAATAGTTCTGGAGATCTCAAAAGCTCACATACCGTTTTCCGTAATTTTGGTCCGTCTGAATACACACGTTCCTTATTTACCGCTGTAGACTGTCTCACATAAAAATCTTTATACTACACATTCTGAGGGAGCAAAATCTTGTCTGGGGGGGGGGAATTACTCATAACGAAAGAGACGATATTTCATATTCAGTATTTCTCTTCCCCTGTTCCCCCGAATGTCTAGTTTTTCCATGAGAAAAATGGGGGCAAATGCAAAGTCCCTCCCTTTCTCCAGAATTTTCCACACACATCCAGCCTTCTGATTTTTTTTGTGGGAGTGGCCATTTTTCTGACTTTCTCATATGAGTTAAGGATCTCAATTTTGATTTTTTAAAATTTTTAAAAGTTACAGTCTATGGTCGGTTCTAAGCCCATTACAAACGCACACCCCCAAAGTGAACAGATATACAGTCTGACCAAGAATTTCACACCGAGCGGCCTTCTGCTGTAGCACAATAGAGGGAAAGTTTTCTGTTATTTCAAACAGACAATATATCCAATTCACAGATATGTATATTCCAATTTACAGAGTTATTCAGATATTCAACACCTCCAGATTGAGGCTGGAACAACGGTCAGCGCTTTGTAGACCTGAAGGTCAGGGTGACTTCTGGGACTCTTTCTCAGCACAGACAACTACCAGCTATCGCTGGCATCACAGCCCTTAAAACAGTGTACGGCCGGAATGCATAATTTCAGATACTGGTCGAAATTCCACACTTTAGCCAAGTACTATTTGTGAAAATGTGGGTTTTTAAAAATTGCAAGTCTTCCAAATACACGTTTGTTAACCATACAGGCAACCTAACTGTACGTAACATTTAAATACCCGATTGATTCTTCCAATAGCTCAGAGCTGCCAGTTCTCAGAAATATAATTACTTTTCCCTATAAAACCCTCTCGGTGTCACCAGAGACTTTATTTCCCCACATTTTTCTAACCTCTGATCCTCCCCACAATGATAAATACAGAAAGTAACCCTTTGCAGTTGCCAGTTCATTTTCTTCCGCAGCCAGGAACTGCTTTAATGGCTTTGTACCTGGTTTGCAAACCACACACTACTGAGTAGGGATCCTATTCAGAACACATACTACGGAGTAGGGATCCTGTGATTCCTGTCCCTAAAATCCGGCCATTCTAAGGAATGCTAGCTATCCTCCGCTCCTGGCAAACCCAGAGGCAAAAAGAACCGTGCAGATGAACCCAACTGCCACAGTGATAGGATTTGACTGCAGTTCGTTTTGTGAGATTATAGGCTGGTGACAGGGTAGGGGATTAGGTTGGCCAACCACCTGAAGGACATAAGAAAAGCCATGTTGGATCAGGCCAATGGCCCACCCAGTACAACACTCTGTGTCCCACAGTGGCCAAAAACCAGGTCCCATCAGGAGGCCCACCAGCGGGGCCAGGACTCCAGAAACCCTCCCACTGTTGCCCCCCAAAGCAGCAAGAATCCAGAGCATCACTGCCCCGGACAGAGTGTTCCATCTATCCCTTGTAGCTAATAACTTCTGCTCCGTATGTTTCTCCAATCCCCTCTTGAGAAGCTAACTATGCTTATAGCCACCACCAGTTCTTGTGGCAGTGAATTCCACGTGTTAACTACTCTTTGGGTGAAGAAGTTCTTTTTATCTGTTCTAAGCCTTTTTGTTGTTGTCGTGGTCATCGTTCCGACTCTTCGTGACCCCACGGACCACATCACTCCAGGCCCTCCTGTCTTCTGTCGTGCTCCAGAGTTTGCTTAATTTCATGTTTGTTGCATCGATAAGACTGTCTAACCATCTCATCCTTCGCCATCCCCTTCATCTTTGACCTTCAGTCTTCCCCAGCATCAGGGTCTTCTCCAGTGAGTGCTCTCTACTCATTTGGTGGCCAAAGTATTTGAGCTTCAGCTTCAGGATCTGGCTTCCAGGGAACAGTCGATTTCTTTTAGGATTGACTGGTTTGATCTCCTTGCAGTCCAAGGGACTCTCAAGAGTCTTCTCCAGCACCGTAATTCAAAAGCATTTATTCTTCGGCGCTCAGCCTTCCTTATAGTCCAACTCTCGCAGCCATACATATTACTACTGGGAATACCATTGCTTTGACCACACAGACTTTTGTTGGCAGGGTGATATCTCTACTTTTTGTTATGCTGTCTAGGTTTGCCATCACTTTTCTTCCAAGGAACAGGCGTCTTTTAATTTCATGGCTGTAGTCACCATCTGCAGTGATCTTGGAAGGTGAAGTCTGTCACTGCTTCCACGACTTCCCCTTCTATTTGCCAAGGAGTGATGGGACCGTATGCCATGATCTTTGTTTTTTTGATGTTGAGTTTCAAGCCAACTTTTGCGCTCTCCTCTTTCATCCTGAGCAAGAGGCTCTTGAGGTCCTCTTCACTTTCTGACATTAGAGTGGTATCGTCTGCATATCTGAGGTTATTGATGTTTTCCCCAGCAATCTTAATTCTGGCTTGTGATTCATCCAGGCCAGCACTTCGCATTATGTACTCTGCATATAAATTAAATAAGCAGGGTGACAATATACATCCTTGTCGTACTCCTTTTCCTATGCTAAACCAATCAGTTGTTCCATACCCAGTTCTATCTGTCGCTTCTTGACAGGTTTCTCAAGAGACACGTGAGGTGGTCTGGTACTCCCATCTCTTTAAGGACTTGCCATAGTTTGTTGTGATCCACACAATCAAAGGCTTTAGCATAGTCAATGAAGCAGAAGCAGATGTTTTTCTGATACTCTTGCTTTCTCCATAATCCAGCGAATGTTGGCAATTTCATCTCTAGTTCCTCTACCTCTTCGAAACCCAGTTTGTACTTCTGGTAGTTCTCTATCCACGTACTGCTGAAGCCTAGCTTGTAGGATCTTTAGCATGACTTTGCTAGCGTATGAAATGAGTGCAATTGTGCGACAGTCTGAAAAATTCCTTGGCATTGCCCTTCTTTGGGACTGGAATGTAAACTGAACTTTTCCAATCCTGTGGCCACTGTTGTGTTTTCCAAAGTTGCTGGCAAACTGAGTGCAGCTCTAGAACAGCATCATCTTTTAAGACTTTGAATAGCTCAGCTGGAATACCATCACCTCTGCTAGCTTTGTTGTTTGTAATGCTTTCTAAGGCCCATTTGACTTCGCATTCCAGGATGTTTGGCTTGAGGTCAGTGATTACACCGTTATGGTTGTCAAGGACATTGAGGTCCTTCTTGTATAGTTCTTCTGTGTATTTTGCCATCTTTTCCTAATCTCTTCTGCTTCTGTTAGGTCCCTTCCGTTTTTGTCCTTTATTATGGCCAGTTTTGCATGGAACATTCCCTTGATTTCTCCAATTTTCTTGAAGAGATCTCTAGTCCTTCCCATTCTATTGTTTTCCTCTATTACTTTGCATTGTTCATTCAGGACTTATCTCTCCTTGCTGTTCTCTGGAAATCAGCATTCAGTTGGGTAAATCTTTCCTTTACACCTTTGTCTTTTGCTTTCCTTCTTTCCTCTGCTATTTGTAAAGCCTCATTAGACAGCCACTTTGCTTTCTTGCATTTCTTTTTCTTTGGGATGATAGTGATTGCTGCCTCTTGTACAATGTCACAAACCTCCGTCCATAGTTCTTCAGGCACTCTAGCTATCAAATCTAGTCCCTTAAACCTATTCTTCACCTCCACTGAATATTCCTCAGGGATGTGATCTAGGTCAAACCTGAATGGCCTAGTGGTTTCCCCAACTTTCTTCAGTTTAAGTCTGAATTTTGCAATAAGGAGTTCATGATCTGAGCCACAGTCAGCTCCAGGTCTTGTTTTTACTGACTATATAGAGCTTGTCCATTTTTGGCTGCAAATGATATAATCAATCTGATTTTGGTGTTGCCTATCTGGTGATGTCCATGTGTAGAGTCGCCTCTTAGGTTGTTGGAAGAGGGTGTTCGCTATGACCAGCATGTTCGCTTGACAAAACTCTGTTAGCCTTTGCAGGGGCGTAGAGTTTAAAAACTCCGGGGGGGGGGCTCTTCCGTGCGCGCGCACCTTGCATGCGCACCTGCCAGGACCATGTTCCTGCCACCGCCGCCTCTCCCCCCCCCCGCTTGACCACTCCTGCTTCCGTCCCTCCATCCATCCAGGGGCCAGCTGGGCATTTGCTTAGCTGGCCCCTGGACAGACGGAGGGAGGGTTGGAGTGGCCAGGTGTGTGTGTGGGGGGGAGAGGCAGCGGCAGCCCTAGGAAGGGCCAAGGGAGGCGCAGCGGAAGGCGAATCGTTTCCCCGGGGGGGGGCTCAGTCCCCCCCAGGAAATTTCGGGGGTGGCTCGAGCCCCCCCGTAGTTGACGCCTATGAGCCTTTGCCCTGCTTCATTTTGTTCTCCAAGGCCAAACTTGTCTGTTATTCCGGATACCTTTTGACTTCTACTTTAGCATTCCAGTCCCCTATGATGAGGAGGCCATCTTTTTTTGGTGTTAGTTCTATGAGGTGTTGTAGGTCTTCATAGAACCGGTCCACTTCGGCCTCTTCTGCAGCAGTGTTTGGGGCATAGACTTGGATTGCTGTGATGCTGAATGGTTTGCCTTGGATTTGGACTGAGATCATTCTGTCGTTTTTGAGATTTTATCCCATTACTGCCTTTTGCACTCTCTTGTTGACTATAAAGGCCGCACCATTTTTTCTACGGGATTCTTGGCCGCACTAGTAGATATACTGGTCTTCTGAGTTAAATTCGCCCATTCCTGTCCATTCTAAGCCTACTGCTCATTAATTAATTTAATTAATTCTCATACGGCAGTGGGTATAGTACAGCCAGGCGATCCAAAGATCGTCTGGCAGCCTGAAACTCTTGCTCTTTTTGTGGTGAGCTAAGTTTGTTTTTTGGGCTGAGAGAACCGTGACTGACCCAAGGTCACTTCAGCTGGCTTCAGGTGGAGGAGTGGGGAATCAAACCTCGTTCTCCAAATTAGAGTCCGCCGCTCTTAACCAGGACACCAAACTGGCTCTCTAATTTCATTAGAGAAACTGCTCATTAATTTCATTGAGTGGCCGGGAATTCTTGTATTGTGAGAAAGGGAGAAAAGCACTCCTTTCTCTACCTTCTCTATCCCATGCATAATTCTGTAAACCTCTATCATGTCGCCCTTCAGTCGCTGTTCCTCCAAGCAAAAGGGCCCTAACCGCTTTAAACTTTCTTCATAGGGAAGGTGTTCCATCCCCTTAATCATTTTAGTTGCCCTTTTCTGCACCTACTCCAATGCTAGAATATTTTTTTTGAGGTGCAGTGACCAAAACTGTACACAGTATTCCAAACGAGGCCACACCACAGATTTATACAGGGGCATTATGATACTAGCTGACTTGTTTTCAATCCCCTTCCTAATAATCCCCAGCACAGCATTTTCATTGCAGTCACAATAATTTATCACATCCCCCCCCCCCCCCACCCATCTGCCAGTCACTGGGCACTGCAGTGCTTGCAAGAAATCCCTTTGCAGGTCTGACCAGCTTCCCTGCTAATACAGGAGGGGCCCTAAGATCTGCCTGCATGGCAAAAAAAACGAATGGGAGAGGGAGGGGAAGACAAATAACTTTAGAGGAATCAAGCAGCAGGGAGTTAAGGAGGGTGTTACAAGAAGAAAGGGGTGAGCAAATTTGTGGTTTGCAATATGCACACCCCCTTGGCCACTTATGTCTTTGCTTGCTTGCAGAGTCACAAAAGGCGGGTGAGAAGCCGTGCAAAGAAAATTTTGAAATCGAGGTGTCAGATTCATACCACATGCCTGTGGTGGGAGTAAATCTAGAACAGGCGCTAGCCCATAAAGTTTTTCGCTAGCCCAACTGGTGCTGTGGCTCACTGAAGGCCTGCCTTCACACCAGGGCGCAGGGAGGAAAACTTCTCTTCCCCGTCCAAGGAAAAAACTTCTTTGTCAAATTGCTATGGTGATTCTTGCGCACCACAGGGTCAAATGGTTATTTATATACTGTTGGGGGGGGGGTGTTGTATTTTTCATATGTGCATGTGTGTGTGTGTGCACCTGGAAGTCATGGCATGCTCTGGTGACTGACCCCTCCTGGGGGCCTGCAGGATATTCAGAGAGGTGGCTGAATAAAGCCTGCCCCCACCTCCCAACTGCTAGTATTCCAGGGAGGTCTCCCCTCCAAGCAATGCTCCCTCTAAACTGTGGAGTCTTATGAGCAAAAGTTCTCCTTTGTGATCTACTGGCATTAAAGTCGTGAGTGAGCGATTTGGCTGCTGCATAAATTAGTTTGCTCTGGAGCCATCCTTCCTGAGCGAAGACAAAAAATCTGTGAGCTGGAGGCTAAAAAACTGTGAGCTAGCTCACACTAAGTCAGCTTAGAGGGAACACTGCCTCCAAGTACCCTGCTTAGCTTCCAAAATCTGATGAGATCGGGCTTGCCTGGGCCAAGTCAAGTTTATTAGTACGGTCAAACGACCAGTCAAAATAAAACATTTCCGAAGGGAATATTGATATAAAATACACAATAAATGCATAAAATTCAAGTAGATATTTTAAAGGGCATTAAAACAAAACGGGAGTAGTGCAATGTATCATTAAAGCGGAAACAGAACGATGCTAATTTATCATTAACTTACTATCTAGGATACAAGTTTCCTCTTCTTTAATGCCAGGAAACAATTTTGCCACAGCTAAAGATATCCTCTCTTTCCGATCTTCCAAAAAAAAGTTAAAATCCTTAATTCCACAAATTTCAAATGAACAGCCAAAGGTTTAAATTTGGACAACAATGGGAAGATTAACAACTGTCTCTCCATAACATAAAAATTATAATGTAATAGGATATGTGAGACTGACTCTACCTCAAGATTTGTACAAGGACAACATCTTTGAGAGATCGGCCAGCGCAAAAACCTTCCTTGTAATAGATTAGAGGGTAGGGCGTCAAAATGTCCCCTTGAAAAAGCCCATCTAGGTCAGGGCTACACACTGTTAATATAGACAGATACATGCACACATAGTCAATCTGTACAGATTATTTCAAATTCCTAGGCATCAGCATTAAGGCTCCCCAAAGACCCGATATACTCAAGACCAGAGGTCCCCAACGTGCCCCACCATTTCTGGTGCCCGCCAAGCGTTTTCAGGAAGTGGGTGGGGCATTTGCCCATCAAGGCTTCTGATTGGCTACTGGAGATTTGATTGGCTGTGCAGATTAAATGTTCTTTGGCAGCAGCTGCCACTAAAGCACAAGGATCTGCACCGTGTGACTGAAGTTAAGCCGTGGCCGTAATTTTGTGGCTGGCTCTGCCTCCTGCTGCAGCCACTGGGGACCCCTGCTGAAGACCATTATCAGGCAGAAATACATGGATTCTACTTTCTCTCCTCCACTTGCCCCTTCTAGACCACACCCAACTGGGATGGCTTGGGCCTAGAGATGCCAGCCTCCAGGTGGGACCTGGGGATCTCCTGGAATTACAGCTCATCTCCAGGCTACAGAGATCAGTTCCCCTGGAGGAAATGGTTGATCTGGAGGAAAATGGATAATCTGGAGGGTGGACTCTATGGCCCTGTATCCCGCTGGGGTCCTGATCTCCCCAGGCTCCATCCTCAAATCTCCAGGAGTTTCCCCAACTTGTTTCTGGCTATGGTGGCCAGATGGACCTGACAACACATACAATGCCTGAAACTCACTCTGAACCTTTGGAGCAGAATAGTTTCTACATGCCAAATGTGTGTATGCGTGTGCACAGACGTCTTAATTAAGTCCTCCTCACTGGGACTCAAATGGCACTCCCGAGATTCATCACAGCCGTTGCATTCAAAAATTTCAAAGCATTCTATGTGGTTTAGCTTGCTGTTCTTCACCACGGTCAGGGGTGTCCCTCTTCCGTAATCCCAGAACTGCATTCAACAGCTGCAAGGTGTACAGAATTTGGCCTCCTCCTGAGAATTTCAGCTCTCATTTTTTTTAAAAGCAAGTTTCTAGCCCTCAGGTTGCAAAGGCACTTTTAAAATACCGTCAACATCCAATGAAGTTTCAGATTTGAGCCAGCATGGTGTGTGTCACACACTAGGACGTAGGAATTCCAGGTTTGAGTCCCCACTCGGGTGTGGAATCTTGCTGGGTGGCCTTGGGCCACTCACACACACTCAGGCCTAACCCTACCTCACAGGGCTGTTGTAGGGACAAAATGGAGGAGGAGGAGCAGCAGATTGGATTTATACCCCACCCTTCACTATCTGAAAGAGTCTCAGAGCGGCTTACAATCCCTTCCCCTTCCCCTCCCCACCACAGACACCTTGTGAGGCAGGTGGGGCTGAGAGAGATCTTTTGAGAACTGCCCTTGAGAGAACAGCTCTGAAATAACTTGTGACTGACCCAAGGTCACACCAGCAGCTGCATGTGGAGGAGTGGGGAACAAACAAATATAAAATACAGACATCTGGTGAAGGATTAAATCTGAGCCTTGAGATGCATAATTTGGTTCAGTCCCAGACTGATAAAACCAGAGGTGGATGAGACCTAGGACTGCCAGCTCTGGGTTGAGTATCCCTGGAGATTTTGGGAGCGGAGCCTGAGGAGGGCGGGGTTTGGGGAGGGGAGGGATGGCAATGGGGTATAATGTCATAGAGCCCACCTTACAAAGCAGCCATTTACTCCAGGCGAACTGATGTCAGTTGCCTGCACATCTGTTGTCATCCCAGGAGACCTCCAGCCACCACCTGGAGATTGGCAATCCTAATGTGACCTCTTGTTAGAAGAGGTGGTTTTTCTGCAGTAACAAGATGCACGTCAAGCGCTCCCCATGACCACCCTCCAGCCCAAGAAGTTGGCAGAGAAGCCTGTCCCTAATTCTTCTCTGGCTAGATTCAGGTGGGCAGCTGTGTTGGTCTGAAGTAGCAGAACAAAGTTCGAGTCCAGTGGCCTTGCACACGAAAGCTTATACCTCGAATAAAACTTTGTGGGTCTTCAAGGTGCCACTGGACTCGAACTTCTGCTAGTAAGGTACATCTCTGGGTGCCAGTCTGCTAACCGAAACAGCTGGATAGAAGAATCTCTGCAGAGTTAACAGCAGTTAGTGCAGGAACGGACATGCACGTTACTATGCAAAGCACACTTGCAGCGTTAACAGTCCCCCCCCCCCCCAATCCCAGAAACAGCATTCCATAACTTTATTGAACACAAAAAGGAAGGCTGGCCTTGTATCATGCGCAGATTTGCATACACATAGCTTTGTAATTGTAGCACAGGATGACAGATTCACAGGCTTTACCTGTTGTCTAAAAACTACAGAAAAACCACTACCTCACAGAAAGGCCAAAGCATAAAAAAAAAAAAGTGGTAGACTGCACCTCCCAGTGGTGTCCAACCACGAGAAGAGAAGAGAAGAAGGGATTGGATTTATACCCCACCCTTCACTACCCAAGGGAGTCTCAGAGCGGCTTACAAACTCCTTTCCCTCCCCCTTCCCACAACAGACACCCTGTGAGGTAGGCGGGGCTGAGAGAGCTCTTTTCAGAACTGTCCTTGAGAGAACAGCTGGTACAGAACTATGGTTTGCCCAAGGTCATCCAGCAGCTGCAAGTGGAGGAGTGGGGAATCAAACCCGATTCTCCCAGATTAGAGTCTGCGTACTTAACCACTACACCAAACTGGCTCTCACAAACATGGGAGGACAGAGGTCGGCCACTGTAAATCCAAGTTGACTTTGGTCCAGAGATATGCAAGAAACACACACGTGGGTATTAAGAACTTAGTGGCAAGGTGAATATGGGAGCCGAGAGGGATGACTCGAAGATTCATTCTAACAGGGTGGTACAAACATGACACATAAAGGTACATAGAAGTGCACATGGGATACATGCCACATCATGTTAGACTCTGAAGGCAGAGGAAATGCTAAGTCCAAAGACCTTGATCTCCTTGCACAGCGCATCTTCACAAGACCCTGACGTTGTGGGTACTACTGGAGCTACCGGAGTGGGTAGTGCGTGCCACCATAAAGCAGTTGTCATGTGCGGGAGGGACACAGCTACCCACAAAACAGCCTACAAGGGGTACTGAGGCTAATCACGAACTATTGGAAGGTTCTAAGCCAAGTGTCCTAAAATGAAGGGACATTTCCAAGGATGATCCCTGCATACACAGAGCCATCCTGGACTTTTCTGGAGCAACTTTTGCTTCAGTCAGGTGGAGGAAAGGCAAGACTGCCTCTTTGCTTTGGGGAAGAAGAGAGAGATTGAAGAGAAGAGAGAATAGATTAGATTTATACCCTGCCCTTCACTACCTGAAGGAGTCTCAGAGTGGCCTACAATCTCTTTTCCCTTCCCTTCCTCACAACAGACACCCTGTGAGGTAGGTGGGGCTGAGGGAGCTCTTTCCAGAACTGTCCTTGAGAGAACAGCTCTGAAGCAACTTGTAAGTGACCCAAGGTCACACCAGCAGCTGCATGTGGAGGAGTGGGGAATCAAACCCCGTTCTCCCAGATTAGAGTCCGTGCACTTAACCACTACACCAAGCTGGCTCTTTTGTGGGCACCAAGGAATACATCCTTGAGGGTCACAGCACCCACAGAGATCACTGTCCTAGAGAGATCTCTAAAATGGGTGAACAGGTGAGAAAATGTAAGCAGCAATAAATATTAATTGGGGCAGAACCTCCGAATTTGAAAGACGCCCAGGGAGGGGGGCTCAAGCTGGTGATGTGCAACCATGGTCATGATGCAGATGCCTACAGAGAAAGTCAACCCGTGAAAATAGATGTGCTGAAGAAAATCTGGAAGGATAAAGAAAGGCAATGAAAATAAACCAGCCAGTATCACATATAAATCCACGGTGTTGGCTGCATCTCTTTTGGTCTCCAAATTGTAAAATTTTGGTCTCCAAATTGCAAAAACAGGTATCAAAGCACCTGGTTGGAAACCGGGAGGGGGATCTAAAAACAAAAAGAGGGGGGTAATATGGAGGAAAAGCCTACGAGTGAAAGCTAAAGGTGCTTGTGGATTTTTTAAAAAATAGTTGACTAAGGAGAGTGTATAGATGAAGAATTTATTTATGAATAGTGGGGAGGAGACAAACAGAAGGACTCTCCTTGTGATACCAGAGCTGAGAGCGCTGTCATGAAATGGACTGGCAGCAGGCTTAGAGCAGAAAAGGAGGAACCATTTCACACCACACACAGTTAACTGGTCCTGGACAAAGGATGTGGCAATGGCCATAGGCAGAGATGGTTTTTTAAAAGGCACATTCCCGTCACACAAATACACGCAGGTGCCTTCTGCCGAGTCAGACCACTGCTCCACTGGAGTGGCACCATCTTGCCAAGGTCTCAGCCAGAGGTCTTTTCCATCACCTTCTACAAGAACCTTTTGATTGCAGGTATGGAGGATCGAATCTGGGATCTTTTGCAAACAAGGCAGATGCTTTACCGCTGAGCCGCAGCTCCGTCCCAATCACTATTAGCCATGGTAGCAAAATGGAGCTTTACAGCTTCAAGAGGGGATTGGATAAACATATGGAGCAGAAGTCCATCAGTGGCTGTTAGCCTCAAGGTATAGATGGAACACTCTGTCTGGGGCAGTGATGCTCTGTATTCTTGCTGCTTGGGGGGATGGGACTTCTGGAGTTCTGGCCCCACTGGTGGACCTCCTGAGGGCACCTGGGTTTTGGCCACTGTGTCTGATCCAACATGGCTCTTCTTATGTTCTTACAAAAGTAATTAACACGTGCAGCTCCATGTCCAGAAACAGTATACCTCTGAAAACCTCAATCACATAGCAAGGAAGGGCAGATACCTTCAGAATGTTTGAATGGATGGCTCCTTGATCTGATACAGTGACCCAAAAAAATACCGTTCTGGGGAGGGGTGCCCAACCTTTTTGAGCCTGTGGGCACCTTTGGAATTCTGACATGGGGGGGGGGGGGGAATGCAGCCACAAAATGGCCACCTCAAAACGGCTGTCACAGCCACAAAATTGCCACTGCGGCTTACCTTTGGTCACACAGTGAAGATCCTCATGTTATGGGATCAGCTGCTGCCGAAACAATGTTTTCAAAAATCCACACAACCAATCAAATCTCCAATAGTTAATCAGAAGCCTGGTTGAGCACCACTCCGGGGACCACAGGGGTGCGCAGAAGAGGAAACCTGGGTGCAATAGTGTACCCTGACAAACACTTGTCAGGGATGCTCTAGGCCAGGGGTGGGCAAATTGCGGCCCAGGGGCCACATGCGGCCCGCCACAGAGTTTTTTTGCGGCCCGCCAAGACAGTCGGCCATGTGGTGTTATAGAGTACATTTGTCTCATTAAAGTGATTCTAAAATTAATTGTGCTTGCAGCTATAGATGATATGAAATTAGCACAATAAATAAATTGAATAAAACTACCACTATTTTATTTAATTTATATTTATTGATTTTTATGATACAATTTATACCTTTTCTGAAATGCAAAGTTAACTAATGAATGCAATCATTTTAAAAGGTGTGGCCCTCCACTAACCTCCGCTCCCACAAAGTGGCCCCCGAGCCAAAACAATTGCCCACCCCTGCTCTAGGCTGATTCTTCATTGAACAGGGGGTTGGACTAGATGGCCTGCATGGCCCCTTCCGACTCTGCGATGCGGCCACATGTACTAAATAATCCACTTTCAATGCACTTTCCAACTGGATTTTTGCCAGTTCACACAGTAAAATCCGGTTGGAAAGTGGACTGAAAGTGGATTATTTAGTAGAACAAATTTAGAATCCAGTGGCACCTTTAAGACCAACAAAGGTTTATCAAGGTATGAGCTTTCGTGTGAAAAGGTGTGCCTTGCTAACGAAAGCTCATACCTTGAATAAACCTTTGTTGGTCTTAAAGGTGCCACTGGATCCTAAATTTGTTCTACTGCTTCAGACGAACATGGCTGACCACCTGGATTATTTAGTGTGTGTGACCACAGCCAAAGATTCTATGATTCTATGGCCATTTCTTTGGGAGCAAAGTAGATACAGCCTCTTTATCAAACCATGGTCTCCTTCATCCAGGCCCAAACTTTCTGGTAAGAAGGTTTCAGGACAGACAGTGAACAAACTGAAGTTCCTTCAAGCCCATATCTGACCGTTCCTCGCTTTTATGTTGGCAATGGCATGCCTTAAGGCCTACCATCTAGAGCAGGGGTGGCCAAACTTGCTTAACATAAGAGCCACACAGAATAAATGTCAGATGTTTGAGAGCCACAAGACCTGAATATTACACACGTTTTAATTGAAAAATATGCAAATGTGCTTGTTATTAACTGCCAAAATAAAAACAAAAGGGGTTAAAAACAGATATTGATAATGATATTTATTTATCCAATGATATTTCAGGGGGGGGGGCTTTGAGAATGCATTTAAAGTTAAATTTGCTTCCTTTTTCTGCTCCCTCCCACCTCAAGTCCACCAAGGGAGGGGAACCCAGACTGGGGAAGGGAGGAGCGATCGGGCAGGCATGCCTTCGAGTTGCTTTCCCAGCCACCCTATCGGGAGCCGCACAATATGTGTGAAAGAGCCGCATGTGGCTCCCGAGCCACAGTTTGGCCAGCCCTGATCTAGAGCATGCGACTGCGGTACAGGTAGTGTAGACACCCTGTATCACGTGACCTTTGAATGCAATCATTTTTCTGATTCTAGAAATCTTTTAATTCTTCCTTTGCTCCAAAATATAGATCATGTGGAGACATTACCTCTTTTATAAGAAGGTAATAGCCTGTTATGGGTTGTTGTTTTTGTCATGGCTTCTTGATGGTGAAGAGGGGCCTCTGTCCATGCCCAGAGGTTCTCTTGTTTTTACACACAAAAAATAAAGCACACCTCTCCCTTCTTCTTTTGCACATCCTAGGGTGAGACCAAGCTCCAGCGCTAAGCCTTGGGGAGCGCCTCCCCTAGTCCAAATGCAGCCCCCAATTTTAACAGAAAACAGACACACCAGGGGAGACACGCTCGCTCCCTTCCCAGCCGTTCCAGGGCCCCTCCCCGCCTGACATGCAAGCGCCTGGCTGGCTCCCAGTTCCCACCATCGCTGCACCCAGCAAGGGTTTTTCCTGCTGACTCAGGAGTTTCGCAGCTGCAAAACAAGCCCCGGCCGAAGTCCAGGGCTGAGAGAAAGCCAAGCTGCACCTGGACGCAAACCGACGGCCGGAGGAGACATGTACGGTTTGGGGGGGAGGGACACCCCAATGTGATACCGTAGCAAAGGCATACAACCCCCCACCCCCAACTCACACACGCAAGGCAGCAAAGCAGAGAGGGTGGGTGGGGATGTTTGCGTGCTGGAACGGAAGGAGGGGGCCAGCCACTGAAAGAATGCATATGCCGACAATAAATCTTGAGATTATAAACAGCAGCGCAGGGGAGGAGGCTGGGAATGGCTGTGAGCCGCAACTCTGAGAGTCGCTGGGTAGGGATGAGGTAGGCGGGGAGGGCTGAAGACTGAGGGGGGGGGGGTGGAGATCATCTGCAGAAGGGTACCCATCACCCACCACCACCCCACAGAAAAGGAGAGAAGTGGCAAAGGAGCTCTGCACTAGACAAGGGAACTGCATGCCTCATGAAGGGTTGCCAGCCTCCAGGTGGTAACTGGAGATCTGCTGGGGTTAATTACAATAGTTCTCCAGGTGGCACAGACCAGTTTCACCTGAATAAAATGGCTGCTTTGGAAAGTGGACTCTAGGGCATTATACCCAGTTGAGGTCACTACCCTCGCCCAAACTCTGCCCCTCCTCAGGCTCAAAACCCCCCCCCCCCCCAATCTCCAGGTATTTCCCAACCTGGAGCTGGCAACTCTATGCTTCACTCTGGCGTCAGGGAACTCAGCATGCTGACAATCTCTACTGCCATTTCTTTCTTTTTACAAATAAAAATCAAGTTTCTAGTCCTTAAGGTTTCGCAAGACGAACTTTAACGTATGTGACAGTGCCTGATGATGTGTCTTGAACCAGAGAAGAAGAAGAAGAAGAAGAAGAAGAAGAAGAAGAAGAAGAAGAGACTGGATTTATACCCTGCCCTTCACTATCCGAAGGAGTCTCGGAGTGGCTTACAACCTCCTTTCCCTTCCCCTCCCTACAGCAGTGAGGTAGGTGAGGCTGAAAGAGCTCTCTCGAGAACAGCCCTTGAGAGAACAGCTCTGGAAGAACTTATGACTGACCCAGGGTCACACCAGCAGCTGCATGGGAATCAAACCCAGTTCTCCCAGATTAGAGTCTATGCTCCTAACCACTACACCGAACTGGATACACCAAAAGAATACAAGAAAAGCCCTGCTAGATCAGACCATTGGTCCATCTAGTCCAGCATCCTGTCTCACACAGCGGCCTACCGGTAACAATTAGGTTTGCCAGCTCCGGGTTGGGAAATACCTAGAGATTTTGGAGGTGGAGCCTGAAGTGGGCAGGGTCTGGGTAGGGTAGGGTATAATAATAACTTCAATAGGATATAATGCCATAGAGTTTGTCTTCCAAGTTCCAAAGCAGCCTTTTTCTCCAGGTGAACTGATCTCAGGCACCACGCTGGGAATCCCAGCTCTAAAATAAGCTCACGAGAGTCCAGTCCCCTGTACACTTACCCAAAAAGTAAAAACAGCAGAGCTATTTGGCATGACCAGAAGATAATGTGACACCAATGCAGCACTTCCCGTATTTCTCAGTGACAATCTGCACAAATGACTTTTAAAGGTTGGCCTCTGTCCTCCTTCTCATTAGCGAGACGCTTGCCCTTGTGACGAGAAGGACGCC
This sequence comes from Lepidodactylus listeri, assembly GCA_029233225.1. Lineage (NCBI taxonomy): Eukaryota > Metazoa > Chordata > Lepidosauria > Squamata > Gekkonidae > Lepidodactylus > Lepidodactylus listeri. The sequence goes on along the minus strand of JARCFY010000018.1, from coordinate 14,959,034 downwards.
TTGGAGGCCTGCATGCTGCCAGGACCCCTGAGGGTCACAGAACATCTCTGCAGGAGCTGGACGGGAAAGCGAAAACAGCCCCGAGCAAGTCAAATTGAGCGGCTCCTGCTGCGCTACAAACCCACGCTGCAGGCCTGCTCGGTCAGTGGGGGCCAGCGATGCACATTCGCTCGCCCACTGCGTCCTGCCCCCAACTGGACACATTGGTGAGCTGACACCAGCCGTGGTGGAGGGCGAGGGGTCCAGGCCGAGTCATCTCTGTGGCTCAGCCAGAGTTTCTGGGCATCCTCTTTGCCTGCTCTGAGCCACCAGAGGTGCTTTAGGGTAGTGACCCACTGGGAGGTTTCCCTGCACGTTAACGGCCAGTCCACTCCTAAATCTCTGAGTGGTGTGTACACAGCATGGATGCCAGCCTCCAGGTGGGACCTGGAGACCCCCCGGAATGACAGCTCACCTCCAGACTACAGAGATCAGTTTCCCCTGGAGGAAATGGATGCTTTGGAGTGGGGACTCTGTGGCCTTGTCCCCCACTGAGGTCCCTGTCCTCCCCAGGCTCCACCCCCCAATCTCTAAGAGTTTCCCAATCTGTAGTTGGCAACCCTTCCCCCCCCCCCCCGGCCTCCCACCAGTGGACATGGAGGACCTGGCAACTCTAATACACAGGGACACTACACAGGCTGGGGAACTCCTGGAGATTTGGGGATGGAGCCTGGGGAGGACAGAGACCTCAGTGGGGTACAATGTGCCACAGAGTCCACCCTCCAAAGCATCCCTTCTCTCCAGGGGAAACTGATCTCTGTAGTCTGGAGAGAAGCTGTGATCCCGAGGGATCCCCAGTTCCCACCTGGAGGCTGGCATCCCTACTTTACAGCCTAGGAACCACATATCTGAAGGACCACCTCCTCTTACAGGTCCTTGGGTGGGCGGGCACCAACCGCAGCCCTCCAGGTTGCCCCTTCTAGTTTGTCCCCTGCTTATGGTGGTATCTGCTAGAGCTCCGTCCTTCTCTACAGCAGTTCCCACTTTGTGTAAGAGACTCCCGGAGGAAGCTGGGAGGGGCCATCAACTTTAGAAGGTCTTAGGAGATGCTGGTTGTATTATTTGTGCTACCTTTTAATGGAGTTTAACCTGCAGATGTGTTCCGGGTGTGTCTGAAGTTTTGCTACATGTTTTTAATCTTCACAGTATAAACCATCTTCAGCCACGGGGGAAGGGAAGGACTAGAATGAATAACTAGACATGCCTAAGCGTCCCCCAGTCAGGATCTCCTGAGTTCCCTCCAGTGCATACCCTAAACACACACACACACACACACACACACTCCGGGGTGCAATCCTGGCTGCCCTTGGGCTCCGCTTTGCACAAGGCTGAATCACCATACAATCTGCTCCTTTCGAAGCAACGGCCTTTGCTTGTCAATCAGGGCTCCGCCTTACTAATGGCTTCTTGCAGTTGCCATGCAGATACATTTAAGATAACCAGATAACCGGGCTCCTCCTGCAGCAGATCACGCACGATAATCTACACGCACGCACGCTCGAAATTAAAAGTCAATTAAGTCTATGAAACACAATTGGTTATTCTCCCCCCCCCCCCCCCCGGGCCCGGACAGATAGCCCATTCATCCAATAATCCAATCCCAAACTGCCTTTTATAGGCTTTGCGTACAGCCACAAGGAAGTCCTTGCAGCCTCCGTTGTTTTTTAAACGAAAACCGGGACGCCCATCAGCTTCTAAAAGATGCACAAACGATGCACAGGAAACTGTTAGGCTTGACATTCCGCGGACCGGACCAGTGAACCGCACACAAAACCTCGTCTACAAAGGGCAATGCATAAAGCTTACAGGGACGGACCATCCCCATCCAGTGCAGCCATTTCTGCAACTTCTCCCAGCTTAGAGGCCTAAAGTGGATCAGGCAGGTAAGATGCTTTGCAGGAAGGCGGCTCACTCAAGCAATTAGAGGGAAGCAATCAAACAGACCAAATGACGGGCCAGAGACTGGCTGGGGGGTGGGGGGTGGGGAATGACCAACGAGGACAGCGAATGTCTGAGATGGGTTTAGGGGGTTATGGTAGCTCATAAAAAGGAACACACACCCTCCCTGTGATTTCTGTATTCGTAGTAGTCACTACGCTGTGGTTTTGCGGGACAGCGGGATGAAAACTGGGCTGCGGAATTCAGCTCCCCGAGAAACGCTGCGTGCATAATTTTGGTTCCCTTTGAACAAGCAAGTTGCTAGCAAAGAAATACTTACATTCCACAGTGAGGGCTGTGTGTTAATCTCTCGCAACCAAAGCAGCAGAGCATCCGAACATATTTATCGCGGCATACAGCTTTTGTAACGCCTGTTGCATCAGATGCACACAGGTTGAAACTTGAAAGCACATATGGGACTACTGAAATCTCCTAAAATGCCTACTAAAATCTCGGAAGCTACCACTGTGTTTGGAGGAAGAGAGAGCAGGGCAGCCGTGCTCCGCACAGCTCCTTGCTCCTTCCCCATAAATAGCAAAATCAGAATAAATTTTCCCAGACAGAAGAGCCATTTCTGCCAATTTGTGCAACGATTTGGATTGCACAATGCAAAAATTTACTGGTGTTTTTTGTGTGTGTGTGTGTGTGTAAAACGCATGGAGTGCACACAGTTCCGCCAGTCATTCAAGACCAATGCTGACAAACTAGAAAATAAAGGAGAGAGCCGGCAAGCTCTAGAAGAGCAGCTGAGAGTCCTGTGACATTTGGAAGAGGAAGATAGCTGCAAGAGGAATACATTGCACACGCGTAGCAGAGACAACAGGAAATGGGTTGAACGAGCATTTTCATCCAGAGACTTAAGCACAAACCGATTTAAGCCTCATGTGCAAGAACCACCCCCCCCCCCCTCCTGGATTGTGGGATGAGCTGTCTGAGAGAAGAGCCTCCGCTGCCAGATGCCAAGATGGCAACAGCTATCAGAGCGTCCATTCTGGGGAGGACATGCCGCAGGAACCTGGCATGCGGGTGGCGTAAAAGACAGGAGGAGATGTGGCCGGCGACTCTCAAGTTAAATATTTGAAAACCTCAGAAGAAGAGCGATCGGTTACCAGGTTCAACAACGGCAATAAGCAGCGTGTTTAATTTAGATTTCGGCTGAACGTGACTGAAAGGCATTCAGGGTGCTTCATCTACCCAAGCAAGGTTTGGGGTTGCCAGGTCCACCGGGCAGGTGGGGGGAGGGCTGCCAGCTCCAAGTTGGGGAACTCCTGGAGATTTGGGGGTAGAGCCTGGGGAGGACAGGGACCTCAGGTGGGGATAACACCACAGAGTCCACCCTCCAAAGCAGCCATTTTCTCCAGGGGAGCTGATCTCTGTCATCTGGAAATGAGCTGTAAATCCAGGGGATCCCCCGGCCCCACCTGGAGATTGGCATCCCTAAGCAACATCTACCAATGCCCTCCTGAGTCACAGAATCATAGAGTTGGAAGGGACCTCCAGGGTCATCTAGTCCAACCCCCTGCACAATATGCTGTCCACTATTGTGGACTGGACTAGTGGTGGCATATATCCAGGAGGGGATGCCTACTGTACCACAGATGCCCAAGAGCACTGGCACGCTCCGGACTGTGTCGTAGGGTTGCCATTCTCTAGGTGGCACCTGGAGCTCTCCTGGAATTAAAACTGATCTCCAGGTGACCAAGATCAGTTCCTCTGGAGAAAAGGGCTGCTTGGGAAGGTGGACTCTATGGCATTATACCCTGCGGAGGTCTCTCCCCCCAAACCCCACCCTCCCCAGGCTCCACCCCCAAATCTCCAGGAGTTCCCCAACTTGGAGCTGTCTCAGGAAAGCTGTCTTTAGGGAAACTGGGGATCTCCTTCCATAGCCATTTCTCCTACTGAGGACACTTTTTCAAACATAAGATATACATACGGTTGGCAGGTCTGGATTGGAAAATACCTGGAGACTTTGGGGGTGAATCTGGGAGAGGATGCGATGTGGGGAGGGGAGGGGCCTCAGCATGGTAAAATGCCATAGAGTCCACCCTTCAAAGCAGCCACTTTCTCCAGGGGAACTGGTTTATGTAGGGTTGCCAGCTCTGGGTTGGGAAATAGCTGGAGCCTTTGGGGGTGGAGCCAGGAGAAGGTGGGGTTTGGGGAGGGGAGGGGCCTCAGCATGGTACAATGCCATCGAGTCCACCCTTCAAAGCGGCCACTTTCTCCAGGGGAGCTGATCTCAGTCATCTGGAGATAAGTTGTAAAAGCGGGAGATCTCCAGGCCCCATCTGGACGCTGGCAACCCACTGATGCACAGGACAGGGGCTGAGCCCTACAGGATCCCTTTCACTCTCCATCAGTCATCTGAGGAACTGCAATTCCTTTTCCCACCCCCCATGAAAGAGCCAGTTGGAAACTGCAGCAGATATTCAGGCCGGCAGGCAACACCCATCTGGTGCTAAAGAGGAGAGCGCTGGGAGCTTTGGGGTGGGGGGTGGGGTGGAAACAGCGGCGTTAAGTGACCCGCGAGAGGATTCAGTCCTGCTTATGTTTAATCTGGAGAATACTTTGCGGCGGCGGGTAGGGACGGCGCAAGCTGATTACCAAAACCAAAAAATCCACAACATCTGGCCAGGGGAGGGGAGGCGGCAGGGCCGGGGTGACTGGTGTCGAGCATGTGTTGTTGTGATCTTGCAGATGTGTCGGTGGGCAGGAGTGGTTCCAAGCGTAGGTGTGGAGAGAAAGAGAGAAAGACTCGGCATCTGCTAAATTTAAAACTTCCTTCTCGCTTTCGCCAGAAACAGGTGGTTTGTACCAAATCCCCCCCCCCCCGCAAGCCTTAACATATAATAAAAACAAGATCGATCAAAAGCCAAGACTACACGAAAGCGTCAGTTAAGACTTGACTACAGAAGCAGCATTACCAGGGTTTCCCCTGACTTTCCCTTCCCTTACTAAACTGTTATGCTACAAACAGGGGTCCGCAACCTGGTGCCCATGACACCTGCCGATACTTTTTCGGGTGCCCGCCAAGTGTTTTTAGGAAGTGGATGAGGGCAGGTAGGGCTTCTGCCCAGCAAGGCTGCTGATCGGCTGCTGGAGATTTGATTGGCTGTGCAGATTTCTTAAAAATGTGGCTTTGGCAGCAGCTGCCAAAGGACCCACGCTGAGTTACTGAAGTTAAGCTGTGGCAATCATTTTGTGGCAGCCTCCTGCGGCAGCCATTTTGCGGCTGCGCCAGCCAGTGCTCCCTCTAAGCTGAGTTAGTGTGAGCTAGCTCCCAGTTTTTTAGCCTCCAGCTCACATGTTTTTGTCTTGGCTCAGGAAGGAGGGCTCCAGAGCAAACTAATCTATGCAGCAGCCAAATTGCTCGCTCACAACTTTAATGCCAGTAGCTCACAAAGTAGAATTTTTGCTCACAAGGCTCCACGGCTTAGAGGGACCATAGATGCCCACCATGGCCTGTCAGGGTCCCAAAGGTGTCCACAGGCTCAAAAAGATTGGGGACCCCTGTGCTGCAGCATGGCTTAGTGGGAAAAGCCCTTTAAAGGGGGGGATGGCCCACCATTTTGTAAATGGAGCTTAGTTCCCCTCCCCCCACCATAGTGGCCACAAAGGAAGTGTCCATACAGCTACTCCCCTGCAGCCACTATGAAGATTCTAGTTTAAAATGGAGAAAGACAGCCGTTCCCCCTCACCGCCCCCTCCGGAGTAAAGAGGGAAGCCCAGGAATGTCTTGAGCGGTTCTCAGAATCAACATGACATCATGTGTACATTCCCCTTTAATCCTACTTTTCCCACAGAGAAAAATTCCTCATGAGGAAGCCCCCGCATTAAGATGATTCCCCCCCCCCTTCGTTTTGGCATAAACATTAAAACTGTAAAACAAACCCATGAAGTGGGGGTGAGCAATGAGAATGCCCACAGCAATGAGCCGGTATGGATGGAGCAGCGGTTAGCGTGTTAAGAGTCCTAATCTATGCGGTAGCATAACGTAATCAAACGTTAGAGTGAGGTCTAGAAGAGAGCAAGAATCCAGCAGCGCCTTAAAGAACTAACGAAATCTGTGGCAGGGTAGGAGCCTTTGTGAGGGAGCAGTGGTGCCCGAAAGCTAGGGCTGCCAAGTCAGACCGGGGGGCAGGGGATCCCCCGCTACAGGGGTTCCCGATCCGCCGGCCAGCATTTGGCCAGCGGGGGAAACCCCACCCCCAAAGTCATCCAGCCTGGACGACTTCCCCCACGTAATGACGTCACCCGGAAGTGACGCCATCACGGTGGGGGCGTTGCCAGGGCGACGCTCTGGCAATTGCCCCAAAACTCTATGATACCATAGAGTTTTGGGGCGATTGCCAGAGCGTCGCCCTGGCAACGCCCCCAACATGCTGACGTCACTTCCGGTGATGTCACCCGGCCGGCGGAGGACTCCCTGCCCCCCCGCCGGTAAGTTCAACAGACTTGGCAACCCTACCGAAGGCTCACACCCTGCCACAAATTTTGTTCGTCATCTCTAAGGTGCTCCTGGACTCTTGCTCTTTTCTGCTGCTACAGACAGACCAACACGGCTACCCAATCTTGATCTATCTCCAGACCTGAATCTGGGAGACCCAGGTTCAAATTCCACCTCTGCCTTGGAAGCTCTCCGCATGACCTTAGGCCAGTCATGCATCGCCAGCCTAACTTTACCTCACAAGGTTGTTGTGAGGATAAAATAAGAGAAGGGAAGAATGATCTCAGCCACATTGGGTCCCCACTGGGGAGAAAAGCAGGATATTAATCAAGTCAATAACTAAATAAACAAACATATTTGCCCTGAAAAGGGCATATTCTTTCACCTGTGTGGCTCCACAGCAGTCTTCTGGGAAAGCTGGCCTGCCATGATGGACTGCCTTGTAGAGGAAGGCCTAATTCAGTCCAGAGTTCTGTAGAACAGTGTTTCCCATCCTGTGGGTTGCTGGGACCCAAAAGTGGGTTGCAAAGCCTCTGCAAGTGGGTTGCAGGCCAGCCCTCCCAAATGGCCACCCCTGCCTTTTCCATTGCTCCCTTTTGTATCTTGGAAACCAAGATCTGACCCTGGAAACAGGACCTTCCATTTTTTCTTCACTGCATAGATATTCTGATCAGGTAAAATGTGTCCTAATAGTCATTAGAGTGACTGAGAATCTTAGGGGGTTCAGGTGGGTACTGAAGCCACAGAACAAAGTTTGAGTCCAGTTGGTACCATTAAGACCCACAAAGTTTAATTCTGGGTATCAGCTTTCACATGCATGCACACAAGAAGAAGAGGCTGGATTTCTACCCCACCCTTCACTACCCAAAGGAGTCTCAGAGTGGCTCACAATCTCCTTTCCCGTCCCCTCCCCACAACAGACACCCTGTGAGGTAGGTGGAGCTGAGAGAGCTCTTCAGAGAACTGCTCGTGAGAGAACAGCTCTGAGAGAACTTGTGACTGACCCAAGGTCACACCAGCAGCTGCATGTGGAGAAGTGGGGACTCAAACCTGGTTCTCCCAGATTAGAGTCCGCACTCCTAACCAGTACTCCAAACTGGCTCTCACAAAAGGTGCCACTGGACTCAAACTTTATTTTAAGGGGTGTTAGAGGGAGTAATGGAGAAAGAGTGGGTGGTCAAAGGCTGGAATGTAACCTCCATATGCCAAGGCTGTGTATGTCAGAATGCCACTTCCTGGGGGTCCATAGTGGGGCAGCTGTGCCCTTCATGTGATGTTTGTTTGTTTCTCAAAAATATGTGGTTGGCCACTGTAGAAAATGGAATGCTGAACTAGAGAAGGGTGCTGAGGTCCTAGTGTGCCTGACGCGGCGGAAAACATTGGGCCAGTCCTGAACTGGTTACCATATCAAGTATATTTGGACTTGTGAGTCACCATGCTGAAAAGTTTGGGAACCGCTGCCCTCGAACACCGCTGGAAAATCACTGCCTTACCGCACGCCAGTATAGCCACAAAGGGAAGTGACTCTTCTAGGAAGAGCTCCAAAGGCCAGAACCAGCCCTCCGAATTGCGCCTACCCTAAGCACAAGCAAGATGCGCTGTCTATAGCCATTCCAATTCGTAATCTGTCCGCCACATTCTGGGCCAGCTAAAGTTTCCGACGCCTCTTGAAAGGCAGCCCGCATAAAGCATGTTTTGGGTAACCTGATCGAGAAGTTACCGAGGCCCGCATCATCCCTCGTGCATGCAGAAAGAGCATGGCAACCACACTTCTGCGAAGGCACACACGCTTGTGCACCAGAGATATGCACTGAGACGCATGTGCACTGAAATGTGCTGGTGGGTACACTGCTACACAAAGCAATCTGTCCACGTGATAGAACAGATGCTGAAGGGTGGCCATACATGGTTTCTAAAAGCATCTGGGATCTGGTGCATTACTACGAAAGAGGATGGGGGTAAAAAACACAAGGGCTAGCCTTGCACGCCAACAACGAGTGGCACCTTTAATTATATTTTATATCTTGCATCCATCCCCTCCTCTCCTTTCCAAGAAAGCCGCTAGTGGCGCTTTACACTCCCAACGTCTCTGGGAGAGATATTTTCATTCTGCAGAAAGGAACTCTCTGAGCAGGAAGTTTCCAAGCCGAGTTTCTAACCCGGGAAACACAATACCTTTAGCCAGCACAGCGCACGCGTTGCCTTCAATTACATGCAACATGGCACCAAAATCGGAGATCTCTCTCACATGCAAATATAGTCCATCAATTATTAATCAAGCAACCAGTTTTCGAGCCGATCATGTATCGAAATAAACTGAATTGAATCGAGCAACCCAAAACCTCGAACTGGTGGAGAGACCCTAATGTCCAGGGTGGTGTAGTGGTTTACGTGTCTGTTTCAGATCTGGGAGATCCAGGTACCACTCTGCCATGGAGGCTGGCTGGGTCACCTTGGGCCAGTCACTCACTCTCGTCCTAACCTGCCTCACAGTGTTATTGTGAGGATAACACAGAGGAAAGGTGAATGTTGTAAGCTAATTTGGGTCCCCCACTGAAGAGAAGAGAGAAGAAGAGAAGAGATTGGATTTATATCCCGCCCTTCGCTCACTTGGAGTCTCAGAGCGGCTTACAGACTCCTTGCCCTCCCCCCCCCCCCACAACAGACACCCTGTGAGGTAGATGAGGCTGAGAGAGCTCTTTCCAGAGCTGTCCTTCAGAGAACAGCTGTGCCAGAACTACGGCTTGCCCAAGGTCATCCAGCAGGTGCAGGTGGAGGAGTGGGGAATCAAACCCGGTTCTCCCAGATTAGAGTCCGCGCACTTAACCACTACACCAAACTGGCTCTCGAGAAGAGAAGAGTTGTTCAGTCGCACAGTCAGGTCCGACTCTTCACAGCCCCACAGACCACATCATGCCAGGACCTCCTGTCTTCTGCCGTGCTCCGGAGTTTGCTTAATTTCATGTTTGTTGCATCGATGACACAGTCTAACCATCTCATCCTTTGCTGTCCCCTTCTTCTTTGACCGTCAGTCTTCCCCAGCATCAGGGTCTTCTCCAGCGAGTGCTCCCTTCTCATTTGGTGGCCAAAGTATTTGAGCTTCAGCTTCAGGATCTGGCCTTCCAGGGAACAGTCAGGGTTGATTTCCTTTAGGATTGACTGATCTGATCTCCTTGCAGTCCAAGGGACTCTCAAGAGTCTTCTCTAGCAACATAATTCGAAAGCATCTATTCTTCGGTGCTCGGCCTTCCTTACAGTCCAACTCTCGCAGCCATAAATAAACAAATGCTATTAGAAAAATGCACCATGGAATGCTATCTACAATCAAGCATGAGTCTTCAGAACTATCGGGAAAAAAAATCATACTCCTTTTTACTAACGGAAACCAAATGATAGTTTAACAAAGAAATTCGATTCCCCAGGGACAGCAAGTGAATAGGATGTGCTCCCCTGGACAGAGTGTGCTGAAAGGTCTGAGCAGGTTCTGTCCTCTACCTCAATCAAACAGTCTTCTGCAATGCAAACCAACCCACACATGTCTTTTTAGTCTGTACACCTTTCAACAACACTTTCCCCTCATTTTCAGGCAACAGTGAGTCCCTGACTTCCAATCCTTCACACCTGCAAAGGTTTACTTTTAGTGCTTATTAAAAGAATGATTCTTTGCCTACAAAGGAGGCGCACCTTCTGTATGAGGCACTGTCCTGGACATGGCTCCTGATTCAAAGGATGCAAAACTCAAAGCACTGATGCATACAGAGACACAACAGGCAGCCTATTTCTCCTGCCTCCTCTGCATTGGGGCTAACGGGATGGTCCCATCCCAACTGAAGAAGAGAAACAAAGTTGATTTACCCTTCGCTAGTGGAGAATGAACGGAAGGACGCAAGACCACCACTGACAAGCTACTGTGTGGAAGCGTGAGGTCGGGAAAAGGTTGATGGCTCAAGAAGAGCTTTTTGTTACTAAACGGGTTTCTTAATTGTTTAACGTTCTCCCTGGCAGCATGCTAAGGTGCCCCAACGCATCCCTGTGAGAATGACTGGCTGCTACACATCCTCAAGGGCTTCAGGAACGATCACTCTGCAAGGGTGCCACAGACTGCCAACACAGCATTCTCAACACTTTTTGCCAAATTCTAGAACCTGGAATTCCTTAAGCAGCAGCAGTTCACCCCGCCAAAACCCAGTGTTCATTTACAGCAGGCATCCCCAACCTTTTTGAGCCTGCGGGCTCCTTTAGAATTCTGACACAGCAAGGTGGGCGCAGCCACAAATTGGCTGCCACAAAATGGCCACTGCAAGAGGAGGAGCCAGTAACAAAATGGCTGCCACACTTTACTTTTAGTCACGCAATGATGTTTCTTATGCTGTGGTGGCAGCTGATGACAAAATAATTAAAAAAAAATAAAAGTTTGCACAGCCAATCTGAATCCTTGCTTGAAAAAAGCCCCACCTGGCCTAGCTCTATTTCTAAAAACACTTGGTGGGCATGAGGAAAGATGTTGGTGGGCACCCCGGAACTATGTTGTTAGCCTGACTGACCTTGCTGGCTTACAATGCTGGGGACCCCTGATTTATGGCATGCCAGCACTATGATTCTCAGTCAGCTGCACGGCTGGGAATTCTTTAAAAAGGACTGTAGCTAGGGACGAAGATTGCCAACTCGCCAATGGGGGCGGGATTTCCCCCGCTTTCCGGCCCTCTAATCCACCACTGGCCAGTAGGCTGGTGGGAGAGCCCCATCCCCAAAGAGTCACGTCATGTGAGGGACACCCTAGTGTTTGGGTAAAAACTCTATGGTGACCATAGAGGTTATTTTTACCCAATTCCTAGAATGTCCCCTGCATGACATGCCCGGTGCGGTGACATCACTTCCGGGTGATGTCATTGCGCCGTGCACACTAGAGGACTCCAGGAGCTGGGTTGGAGCCCCCCGCCAGGACCCAGGAAAGATCTGACAACCTGGACCTAGCCAAGAACTCAGACTGCACAGAACCTACACTCCCTAAAGACTGCAGGAGCCACTGAAAACACAGGCTCCGGTTTCTAATCCAGTTCAAGACTGCCGTGTAGATGTCATGCGCAACACCATCTGAAGGAGTTCTAAGGTCGACCCTGAAAAGGAGGGGCTGAAGCCTGTAGCCACAGGGTGAGGCGCTGAAGTCATGGGGGCACAGAGAGAGAGAGAAAGAGAGAGAGGCAGGCTGAAGGTGGTTCAAGGAAGTCAATCCTGAAGGGGAGGAAGGTGTGGGAAGGGGTAGTGGGGCCGGGGAATCAGGAAAACGCCCACTCAGTAACCTCCCGTCTTCAAACACCATGTACAGCCATGAGGACTTCTAAACAAAACATAGCAAGGGAAAGAAAAGGACAGAAATGAGGTAATGGGAGACCGCCCAGGAAGTCCAGGCTCCGTATGCAGAGGCAGGCAATGGCAAACCACCTCCTTAGTTTCTGGCACTGAAAACCCTATGGCAGGAACCTCCAACCTTTTTGAGCCTATAGGCACCTTTGGAATTCTGACACCGCGTAGTGGGCACAGCTACAAAATGGCTGCCACAGAACAGTTACCGCAGGAAGTGGAGACCGCCACAAAATGGCTGCCACAGAACAACTACCGCAGGAAGTGGAGACTGCCACAAAATGGCTGCCATAGAATGGTTACCGCAGGGAGACCGCCACAAAATGGCTGCCACAGAAGGGTTACCACAGGAAGTGGAGACCACCTCAAAATGGCTGCCACAGAACGGTTACCGCAGGAAGTGGAGACCGCCACAAAATGGCTGCCACAGAATGGTTACCACAAGAAGTGGAGACCACCTCAAAATGGCTGCTGCGGCTGACCTTCAGTCACACAGTGAAGACCCTTAAGCTGTGGAGGCAGCCCTTGCCAAAGCAACGTTTTTAAACATCTGCAGAACCAATCAAATCTCCAACAGTCAATCAGAAGCCCTGCTGGGCAAAAGCCCCACCTGGCCTCACCCACTTTTCAAACACACTTGGCGGGCACCAGGAAAGGTGCTGGCAGGTGCCATGGCACCCACAGGCACCACGTTGGGGACCCCTGACTGATGGGGTCATTATAAGTCGGTTGCGATGTGAAGGCAAGAAAAAATATATTAAAAATGGCAGGGAACAGCACAGTGAAGAGGGCGGTGGGGTAGCGCAAAGAACGCCTGGAGCTAACTGGGCCCACAAAAGAAATATAAGGGCCTCAGCTGATGACCTGAACACTGACATGCCCCTCTTGATTAACTTTGGGTCAGTCACAAGTTCTCTCAGAGCTGTTCTGTCAGGAGCAGTCCTCGAGAGAGCTCTCTCAGCCCCACCTACCTCACAGGCTGTCTGTTGCAGGGAGGGGAAGGGAAAGGTGATTGTAAGCCACTCTGAGATTCCAAGTGAAGGGCAGGGTATAAATCCAATCATCATCATCTCCTCCTGCTCCTCACAATATGTACCCATGTAAAATGACCTGGATGGCCATCACCAGCCCGTTCTTATCAGAAGCTAAGCCAGATTGGCTCTGGTTAGTACTTGGATGGGAGACCACCGAGGAAGTTCACGGTTGCCACAGAGAGGCAAGCAACGACAAACCACCCCTGTTCGCCTTCTGACTTGAAAACCCCACATGGGTTCCCATAAGCTGGATGCGTCTTGACAGCACTTTCCCCCACCGCTGGCAGGGAGTGTCTCTTTAGCACAGTGTACATTTCTTCCCTTCTCCAATTTTCTGGATGTGTGAGCACATGTGCATGCCTATGTGCCAAAGCCACCAGGACAGCACACTCAGTTGGGCATTTTCCCCAGCAGGTTTGCATGGATGGCAGCGCGCATCACAGATTCAAATGCGCACCTGCTCAGCCAGGCCGACCTGGGCCCTTGACGGAAGAATGCTTTGCATGCAGGAGGTCCTGGGGTCAAACCCCCGCATCTCCAACTCCAGGAAAAGGGACCCATGCAGCACAGCAGAGAGATAATGAAGTGCACCCTCTAAGCTGAGTTAGTGTGAGCTAGCTCACAGTGTTTTAGTCTCCGGCTCACACGTTTTTGTCTTTGCTCAGGAAGGATGGCTCCAGACCAAACTGATTCATGCAGCAGCCAAATCGCTCGCTCACAGCTTTAATGCTAGCAGCTCACAAAGTAAAGTTTTTGCTCACAGGACTCCACAGCTTAGAGGGAGCATTGGACAATGTTATGATATTATTATGTTATTCATGGGCTCTTTACATTAATAATGCCCTCCAAATTGGGGGAAGGGGTGTAGACACAGATTGCAAACAGCTGCTTGGCTAGGAAGGCCTTTTTTTATCCTAAGGTAGTGTTGAGGACATGATTCTCCCTGCTTGCAGTCTGAAATGGTGAAGTCCATATTTAGATATTTATCCCCTGCTTTCCACCTCAAGGCGGACCCAAAGCCTCCATTTTCTCCTAACGATCACCCTGTGAGGTAGGTTATCCTGAGAGAGCGCAACCAGCCCACAGTTCCCACAGCAAGGTTCCAGGGCAGAGTGAGAATTCAAACCTGGGCCTCCCAGGCCCTGATCTGGCATTCTAACCATGCTGTGGAGACAGGCTACAGAAAAGCAAATTACGAATAAAAGAAAAGAAAAGTAAAGTAAAGTAAATCTATCGGGGCCCGTCATGTGTCTGCATGGATTTTAGAAGAAGAGCTTGGATTTGTACCCGGCCCTTCACTACCCAAAGGAGTCTCAGAGCGGCTTACAGTCTCCTTTCCCTTTCCTTCCCCACAACAGACACCCAGTGAGGTAGGTGGGGCTGAGAGAGCTCTCTCGAGGACTGCTCCTGACAGAACAGCTCTGAGAGGACTGCCCTCAGCTTGACACCCTGGAGAGACGCTGCCGGCCAAAGTAGACAATACTGACAGTGATGGAACGATGGTCTGATTCTATATAAGGCGACGCCATGCTTTTGATTTAGCATCTCAGTGAAGGGGAAACTGCATGCAGACAAACATGTACATGATCCAGAACAAACGATGGTACAAATTTGCAGAGTGCACGTATGGAAATTTGTGCGCAAACGAACGTGCAAATCAACACATGCCTGTTCCCCCCGGGCGTGTGGCTCCCCTGCAGGGGGATCTATCTTGAGCCCCCCTCCATTACCCAACCGAACTGGAATCCAAAGTATTTCGGGACAGCAGCTGTTGAGACTGACAGCAGCTTGGTTAGGACGGATGGATGGGGGGGATGCCACAAAGATGACATAAGCAAAGGGAAACTGGACTGGAAGAGAGACACTGAGTCACTCGCAGCGCCTGTACCCACCACAAAACCACGGCCCGGGGTTACCCAACAGAACCACATCAGGCCTTGACACACAGAGCCCAGGAGCACAGAGGCACCAGGGAGGTCACGCCACACGCACGTCCAAGAACGCCTCTCCCTGCAAAACATGCAGGCATGGTGACAGGACGAGTGATTGTGAAAGCGACACATCTCCTTTGCAAGAGGCGCAGAGAAAGTCCGCAGCACAGAACAAGAGCAGCAGTGTTGGGTGAGGAGGCTGGCCTGGACGTCCCTCGGGTTTCCAACAACACCGAGCAAGCAGGGAACTCCCTCCTCTCCGGCCTGCGGCAGGCGGGCCGACAAGGATTGATCCGGAAAACAGCCGACCTATATCTGGAGGTCATGAACTGACGGGCTCTGAGTCGGAGGCATGGGCAAAGAAGGCAAGGCGGTGGGGGGGAGGGGGGGAGGAATCGATTCTCAAAATGACAGAGACCCAGCTTTTCAAAGTCGGGATGCGTGCATGAGAAGGGGGGGGGGGGGGGGCCGGAGAGAGAAAGAACAGATTTCCAAAACAAGCTAAACGTGATGTTAAATGTGGACTTTATCCAGGGTGTGGTATTTACTACATTGTGGACGGCTCCAAAAAAAAAAAAAAAAAGATTACATAAAAAATCAGCAAACTCCAACTTTTTCAGATTCTGTTCCCTTTTCCTTCTGCCTGAGGACTGTTGTGGAAACTCTAAGGCTGACGTACTCTTACACGGAAACCACTCTGTCTCACAAAGTACGTGTTCTCCATTTCCAGGTTCCTTGCTCATTCGAAACGGTATGGCACTGTCTCTCTCTCTCTGTGTCTCTCTCCCTGACTCTCACGCGCACGTATATGAACACACATCCACACACATCCTACTCATCAAGATTTTGGCCAGCTCTACAACTGCGGCAGGAAACGCTGCTGTCATACTAGTGCTGCCCACCACAAACACATGGAAGTGTGGGCAAGGCACAAGCATGCACGTATGTCTGCATCGCTAACTGTCGGCCCGGGGTTCCCTGAGTGAGGGCATTTAATAAAAACGCAATAGATGCATCTGTTCACGTTTCGCAAATCTGCTGCAGAAAACATCGGTGTAATATTCTCCTTTCCCCCAAAAAAACGCATGGGGAGGGGCTGTGGCTCCATGGGAGGGAACGTCTGCTGCCCGTCAGAGCGGTCAACGCCGACCTTGACAAACCCAGGGTCTGACTCAGTAGAAGGCAGCTTCACTCTCCCCTCGGCTGCCAGGGGGAAAAAATCTACATTTCTTTCTCTGCCTCGCTCTGTTCACCTCTGCAAGCCGAGTCCCACCCCACCCCACACCCAGAAAAACAGGAAAAATAGCTTTTCTACAAAAGTTGTGGCTTGTTCCTTCTCCCCCCCATCCCATTTGCCCCGCCCTTTCTCTCTTCCCCACCATCTTTTGCCACTGCTCCTCACCACGCTGCGCAGCCGAGTGGGGGGAAGGCAATCTCGAGGTTGATTTTCTTGTTTAAAAGCACCACGGGAAAGGCTGAGATTCTGAGGCAAACAATCCCTTGCATTGGGCAATTCGTGTTGCACAGGCACATTGAAGGCTGAAGAAGACAGACACCAGAACCCGTGGCGACCATTCTGGGGAGGGGGGAAACCCAAAAACCCTGAAATCAGAGCAAAGGTTAATTCGCCGAGACTTAAATGACACTGGGGTAACAAAGCGCCTTTGAATGAACAGCAAAAGAAGATTACACCTCTCTGTGCCAAGCAGTTGACAGCAAAATGGAAACCCTGTGTACAGAGGCAACATGCCTGTGAGGGGAGAATAACAGGGGCGAAGTGACCACCTCTGTGGCCTACCTGTGTATCTCCAGAAGCGCCTGTCTGACTGTTGTTGGACAAGGGCAATCCAGAACTAAGTGAGCCACTGCCAGATTAAGCCCTGGTATCCGTTTCTTAACTGAACCTCCGCCATCCCAGATGCCCCGGCTGTCTTTTTCCCCACAACTGAGCAAATTCACTCTGCACATGCTCAGAGATGCCCTCAAAGTGTTTCAAAGAACATGCAGCTCCAACACCTGTATGAGAGCACGATGAACCGGGGGGGGGGGGGGGGGGACTGAATATGGGGGGGGGGGGGGGATGTTCTGGCAAGACAAGATCAGGGTTGATTTCTGAGTCTTATGAAAGCAATTGGAAAGCTTGGCTGTCAGGGTCAGGATAAAGCTGGGGGCAAGCTTTTCTGGGCTGTATCAAAAGTACAGCTGTGGTGTCTGAGTTCTACTTGTGAGTATAGCTGCAAGGGCTGAGAAGACAGGAAAATTGGGGGGGGGGGGGCATTTTCCTCCATTTTTCCCCAAGGTCCTTTTTTCCATTTTTCCAGTGGAAAATGTGGAGGCGCACAAAAAAACCCCCAAGCCCTATGAAATATTTTCTTTTATAATTCGTAAAATGCTTCTTCGGGCATTTTATAGTGTTGAATTAGTAAAAATAAATGTAGGTTTGATGGGAAAGTAAGTATTGCATATATTTCAATTCTTCTCAAAATTCTCTTTATTTTTCCTGAATAAACAGAGGGAGGCTTCCCCCTGCCCCCCGGCTTCAGCATTCCCAGAAATTTTTTCATCTCTGCTTGCAAAAAGATGGACGCTCAAAGACGAAGGGCTACAGCCCAGAAAGAGAATACACCCTTTGCATGCAGAAGATCCCTGGTTCGAGCCCCACCTTCTGCCATTAAAAAGATTTCGGGCAGTAAGGCTTGGAAAAACTTCTGCGTGCCAAACTAACCCACATCCACACATGGATGATATTGCGCTGCAGCAATCAGAGGGCCTGCCTGTCAGAGAAAGACTCGGTGGAACAGTGGCCTCCTTCAATAGATGGCACCTTCCTCTGTTCACGCCACGCCCTTCAAATGGCACTGTTTTAATCAGGATGGTTTTTTAAAAACCCGCTTGATAGTCCATCACCGGGGCCCATGCTCCCTCTAAGCTGTGGAATCTTGTGATCAAAATTCTACCTGGTGAGCTACTGAAAGCATTAAAGTTGTGAGCGAGCGATTTGGCTACGGCGTAAATTAGTTTGCTCTGGAGCCACCCTTCCTAAGACAAAAAATGTGTGAGCCGCAGGCTAAAAAACTGAGAGTTAGCTCACACTAGGCTCAGCTTAGAGGGAACACTGACTGGAGCAAGCAACCAGAAGTGAAGATCAGTTCTTGCCAAGGTGGGGGCCACATCAGCATTCAAAGGGAAGAGCCTCATGGGAAAGATTGCTCCTTCTTACCAGAAATACTACTACACAGAAAACTAGCACTTCATGGACAGCCCCTTCGTCTCCCTGGCACAGTAGCATTCTTTGAGCAGGGTGTATTTTTGTCACGTGAAGGAGCACTCAGTTTCTGAAGCCCACCCCCCCCCCCCCCCCGTACTACGATCCAGACACAGGTTTATCACTTCCATGAGAATGAGGGCAAAATATAACATTGGCTGCTTCCACGCAGCAAGGATTCTTTGACATTCACACTGGTAATGCAGTATCTATGCGGGAAAGCTTTGTATATTTTCCTCTGTCACCTGACATTTTCTCCTCATTTTTTCCCCATTGTGCCACCGGTGGTCTTTTTCTTAAAAAAATTAGTAATTGCAGCACAGTATTACAGCAATTTAGCAATTCTCCTGCCAACCTAACAGTTCGAAAGCAAGAAATTGCAAGTAGATAACTAAGTACCACTTCAGTGGGAAGGTTCCGTGAGCCTCAGTGTCTAGTCATGCCAGACACATGACCACGGAGAAGTCTTCGGACAGCGCTAGCTCGTTGGCTTGGAAATGGAGATGAGCACCGCGCCCTAGAGTCAGATTCGACTAGGTTTTCAAGCAAGGAAAACCGTTACCTTTACTATAGCAATTACTGATCTTTTTTTAAAAGCCCTCTGGGAAATGGTGGCTGAGAGAGGCTAATGGAAGGCACATGGTACCAATGTGGACAGGGCCTTCAAAAATACACACCTTCTTGTTCAGGTGGCATGCTAACATATTTGGACTATAGTCTTTCAGAAAAGATGGTAGTAAAACCAGGTTTGAGAAAATGCAAAGAACATCAGAGGAGCCCTGCTGGATCAGACAGGATGTCCATTTATTCCAGCATTCTGTCTCACACAATGGCCAACCAATTCCTTTGGAGGACCAACAAGAGGGCAGAGAGGCCCAGGCCTTCCCTTGATAAGGCCATCGGAAGAGCCCTGCTGGATCAGACCAGTGGTTCACCTAGTCCAGCATCCTGTCTCACACAGGCGCCAGCCAGTTCCTCTGGAGGGCCAGCAACAGGGCATAGAGGCCGAGGCCTTCCCCGGATGTTGCCTCTTGGCTCTGGGATTCAGCGACTCAGTGCCTCTGAATGTGGAGGTTCCCTCAGCCACCACAGCTAGTAGCCACTGAAAGACTTCTCCTCCATGAATCTATCTAATCCCCGTTTAAAGCTGTTTATTCCTGTGGCCATTGCTACATCCTCTGGCAACCAATTCTACCTTTGAATCACTTTCTGTGTAAATGTCATATGGACGCTTCTCAAAAGAGCTTTGAAGTTTATAAAAAAAGGTAGGCAAAAACCTTCAGAGTGCCAGTGACTGCAGCAGCTCAGAAACCAGCTCTGAAATGTGCAAAAAAGGTGGGGGGAAACTTTGCGCAAGCACTTGCCGTGGCTCAGAAAACAGCTAAAAACCAGCAGCCGCCAAGCTCCGATCGTACCTTTGCCATGAACTCACACTCAATTCAGATGTCAAGAACAAACTGGACTTTGCTTGTGACGAGGACGGTGCGCACAACGACTGAAGAAAGAAGGCTACAAACTTTTCCCGTCTGTTGTGAGGGGTCTCCTTGCGGGAGGCACAAACAGCTTTTTGTCTGTTTCCCAGTAACCAGAATTCTTAATGAATAATTTAATCCTGGTTTTGGGTCCCACTTAACTAGGAAAGAAAGAAAATGCAGCTTGCTTGAAACACCTCCAGTGGGACGCCACAGCCCACTAGAGTTCGGTATTGATTTTAGACTTCAATCTTGGTGCGCCATGTGTGGGGAGAGAGAGAGGAAGGGAGCATGCAGGTCAAACAGATGGGGTTCGGGTGCCCTGTTTGGACCCGCTATTGCACCTATACCTATATCCAGGGGTCCTTTTGTAGAAAAAGAGGTGCAGGAGCTCATTACCATAACTCGTTAGCATACCTCATTAGCATATGCCATGTCCCCTGACATCACCAGAAGTGTGTCAGAAAAGGGAATGTCAGTTTCAGCCCCATTATACCCTATGGGCCATTGAAATCAATGGCAAAAACTCATAGGGTATATGAGGGGCTGGAGGAAAGGGGGTTGAGGGAGAGGCTCCAAACTTGCAGGGTAGCTGCTGGGGCCTCTCCTCGAAATACCCACCAAGTTTCAAGAAGATTGGACCAAGGGGTCCAATTCTATGGGCCCCCAAACAGGTTGTCCCATCCCCTCCATTGTTCTCTATGGTGGGAAAAATGTTAACTTTTTTCCTCCCATAGAAAACAATGGAGGGAATGGGGGCAACCTGTTTGGGGGCCTGTGGAATTGGACCCCCTGGTCCAATCTTCTTGAAACTTGGTGGGCATTTTGAGAAGAGGCCCCAGCAGCTACCCTGCAAGTTTGGAGCCTCTCCTTCAAATCCCCTCTCCTCCAGTTGCTTTTAAAGTTGCTGCCGAATTTCGGCGGCAATTCGGCAGCAGGCTGAATCAGATTAGAGAATCTGATTCAGCCCGTGGCTGCCCTAGTAGCCAATCCTGAGCTGGCGGAGCAAAGCTCCGCCTCGCTCCAGCCCCAACGGACCCCTGCCTATATCACATCTGCAATATGGAAATAACATGTACTCTCATTGTGTATCACAGAGTTTGAGCTCGGTAGCACCTTTAAAACCAACAAGGTTTTATTCAAGGAATAAGCTTTTGTGTGCAAGCACACTTCTTCAGATACAGTGTACAGGAGTGTGCATGCACAGAAAAGCTTATAACTTGAATAAAACTTTGTTGGTCTTAATGGTGCCGCTGCTTCATATGTGCTTCATAGACTATGTGCTGCTGCTTCAGACCAGCATGGCTACCCCACCCGAATCTGTCATTGTGTATGTGAATACGCCACAGCACTGTATATAAATACCGCGGTTACCTTGCCGTGTGACCACAGCCTATGATTGTTTTAGAATTGTTATTTTATGTGTTTGATTTTTACGTAAGCCGCCCTGAGCCTACTCCAGCTGAAAGGGCGGGTATAAATTGAATGAATGGATAAAATAAATAAATAAGGACATATGCTTTACTGAGTAATTTGGATTTAAAAATTAAGCAGAGTAAGCGCTGAATCAATCCAGGATCTCTGAACTCATCAGCTAGAACACTGAAATACGGTTCCTTTTCACTGAACAACTGCACGGAATATTCTGTACCGTGTTGCTTATACCTCTGAAGAAAAAAGGGCTAGAAACTTGCTGTTTTAAAATGAAACCTGAAAATACAAGAAAAAAGATTGGAATATCCCTGGAAGGACCAGGCCCCCGTAGACAGTACCCACCCACAAATTTATTTATTTGCGCTATTTATATTCCACCTTTCTTCCCAATTAGGACCAAAGCGGCTCAAATGGTTCTCCTCTCCTCCATTTTATTGGCCCTCTTCCTATTACCTTTCTAAACCAGATGTTATTCATTACTGGCCCATCACTGAGTACAGTGATACAGGGACAGGGGGTTTCACATTCTCACAACAACCCTGCAGGGCAGGTTCAGCTGAGAGATTGTGACTGGCCCCAGGTCACCCAGCAAGCTTCCATGGCAGAGTGGGAATTCAAACCTGGGTCTCCTGGATCCGAGTCTAACACTTTTACTGGCTCTCCTGTGTCTCACTTTGAACACGAGGACAACAAACTTTTAAAAATACCCACCAGGCTATGAAAAGACACTATTAGAAATTATCAGTAAAAGGAGGGTAAGAGTGGGTACTGGGACTAGTTTTGTGGATTTCTCGCTGCGGTTGAAGGCGGGCAACTGGTCCCCAGTCTCTCCACACTACAGGGATGTTGCAAAGTCCTTCCGACAGCCCCAGACGGGAAGCCGGCGGTGGTGAGGTGGCCAGATAGGGAACTTGCATTCGAAAACTCCGGGGGGCCTCTCAGCCTTCCGAGAAGCACCGATAGGGTGGGTGAGCAAGGTCAGCCTGTGTGGTGCGAGAGGGCCTCTTGGCATTACACAACTGCAAGACCTTCCTCTTGTCCCACGTCCGCCATCTCCTCCTCCTTCCCTCCCTCCCCCATCAGGTGGGGCTTGTGACAAAATTCTTTGGTTCTGCAAACAGCAGAGGGGGAAATAAGCCTGCTTCTTGAACTGACAGTGAGTGGGGGACGACACAACCGAATGCACTCTGCGCAAAAATAATAAAAAAATCCCTGCATGCAAAAATCTAGCATGTCAGTGCTCAAGCCTATCCCTTTCCCTGGGACGCCAGTCTTCTGTAAGGAATAGGTGTGTCGTCCGTCCCCCCCCCAATTTTTTAAAGTGGAGGAGCATGCAATCAGTCAAGCCCCCATTTGCTCAGCCAAAACAATATGTTTCCCATCTCATTTGCTGCTGGTGAGAACTAGAGAGGCAGTTGTGGGAGAACTGGGTTTGATTCCCCACTCCTCCTCCACAAGTAGCCGCTGCTGTGACCTTGAGTCAGTCACAAGTTCTCTCAGAGCTGTTCTCTCAAGGGCAGTTGTCTCAGAGCTCTCTCAGCCCCACCTACCTCACAGGGTGTCTGCTGTGGGGAGGGGAAGGGAAAGGTGATTGTAAGCCGCCCTGAGACTCCTTTGGGTCATGAAGGGCAGGCTATAAATCCAGTCTCTTCTTCTAACCCCCCCAAGAAGGGTTGTCAGCTCTGGGTTGGGAAATTCCTGGAGATTTTGGGGGTGGGGCTCCTAGGGATGGTGGGGTTTGGGATCTCAGCAGGGTCCAATGCCATAGAGTCCACCCGCCAAAGGAGGAAGAGAGATTAGGAGACTTTCTGATAAATGAGATATTTGGAAACATTTGTATGTGGCGATTACCTTTTTATTCATCAGAAGTTGTTTTACTGCACCACTGAGGAAGGCAGTTAGCCAAAACGTGTTTGGTGTTTATTGTTGTGTCATATTCTTTGACCAACTCCCTCTAAGCTGTGGAGTCTTGTGAGCAAAAATCCTGCTTTGTGAACTACTGGCCTTAAAGTTGTGAGCGAGCGATTTGGCTGCTGCGCAAATCAGTTTGCTCTGGAGCCGTCCTTCCTGAGCTAAGACAAAAATGTGTAAGCCAGAGGCTAAAAAACTCTGAGCTACCTCACACTAACTTAGCTTACAGGGAACGCCGGAGGAACTGTACATGTATAGTACAGCAATATTTATGGTGTATGTCTAATTCATGGATAACGGAAACTCATTTTAAGTTTTTTAAAATATATATTTATACGTATTTTGAGGTTTACTTAACTAACGCTTTTCGGTTATTTGAGGCGAGATTTGAACAAGGAACCGGACTGACGGCTCACCGTACTGTCTCCGATATTATTCCCATTGCAGAGGCGAGACACTGAGGCAGAGTTGAAAGGGTGATCAGCACACGGCTTTGGGGGACTGGCGGAGGCTGCTTTCCATTCCCAGTCGTCCTGCAGCCGGGGAATTAACACCCACAACTGGCACTCCAGTAGCACCATAACCAGGGGAAACGACGAGAAAGAGCGACAGGAGAGCGAGAAGGAAAAGCAACTGCAAAAAAAGATTATAAAACTTGGAAGCGTATCCCAAATCCGCCACAGGGTTGTAAAAAGATGGCCAACGGTTGAAGGCTGCAGCCTGCGTATCCCCACGTCCCCCTCAGGAGGCAGTTAGAATCCTTCGTCATCCAAAATCCACCACGGGAGGAACCGTTACAAATAGAGAGAGCTGCTATATACTCAAGTCAGACCATTAACCTGGGACTCTATTCCGACAGCCAGCCGCTTACCACGGTTCCAAAGCTGTCCCAATTTTACAATTATTAAGCTACTCAAAAAGGCTACACTGCTAAATTCTGTGTATCCTGGAGATTTTGGGGGTGGAGCCTGAGGAACACAGGGCTTGGGGAAGGGGAGTTTCATCAACAGGGAATAATGCTGTAACATCTGCCTTCCAAAGCAGCCATTTTCTCCAGGGGAACTGATCTATCCTGCCTAGAGATCAGATGTAATACCTAGCTGTCCATCAGTATTTCCAAGCAAGTCTTGCTTTAGAAACATTATCAAGGATTCCTGTGTCTGCCTTTCAAAAAAAAAGGGGGGAAACTTTGATTCTAGATGATAGAAGAGGTTTGGTGGCAAGCAGTATTCCCTCTAAGCTGAGTTAGTATGAGCTAGCTCACGGTTTTTTAGTTTCCGGCTCCCACATTTTTCTCAGCTCAGGAAGGATGGCTCCAGAGCAAAGCCAAATTGCTTGCTCACAACTTTAATGCCAGAAGCTTACAAAGCAGAATTTTTGCTCACAAGACTCCACAGCTTAGAGGGAGCATTGATGGCAAGGATCTCTAAATTCAAATTGTCAGTAAGTGGAGCTGAATTTGGAATAATTCTTTGCTGGGGTTACTATCTGCAGAAATCGATTTTTTTGTTCGTCAGCCGTATTCAGGGGTCATTTCGAGCAGGAGCTCGGGGGAGCTCAGCTCCGGGAGTTGGTGCCAGCCCCCTTCTCCGCGGGGGAATGCCTGCTTGTGTCACGGCTGCAGCAAAATGACCCCGTCCCCTGGAAAGGTCCTTGTTCCTCCGACCAGCCTTCTGAAGGCTTCAGCCACCACTGAAGCTATCCTCCCAGAATAGTGGTATTTCTGAGGCTTGGATTAGTAGCTGTCCCCTCTCTGCCAGCTCTCTCTCTCTCTCTCTCTCTCTCTCTCTCTCTCTCGCCTTCTCACATACTTCCGGTGATGTCAGGTGGTATAGCATATGCAAATAAGTTATGCTAATGAGTTATGCTAATGAGCTCCTGCACCTCTTTTTCTACGAAATGACCCCTGGTGGTATTTAACTCTGTACAGGTGGAAATAAATTTGCAGTGTTTAATGATAAGTGTTGGGAGATACAAAGCATGGAAGGCAGGCTAAGTTCTGATCTGCCTCTATTTTTTTGTTTTTTGAAAATGCAATAAAGAATTTTGGTCATCAGGATAATGGAACACTGGAAGATTGACAGGTGTCAGGATACCTGTCGAACATTCTCTGCAAGCATTCCTGTAGAACTTCTCTGGATTTTACCAGGTTCCTTAAAGGATACTGTGGGTAAAGCAGATTTAGAACTAAAATGGAATCTCCAGTTGCAGAAGAAATCATGGTTTCGTCTGGAAAAAGGGGAGACCACCGCGATCATCCCAGTGGAATAATTTTACAGAATGTGGGACTTGGCTGCCTCAGAAAAATAATTTCGTCCAATGCAGGTCTTTATTTGTAAAGATAATTTTCAGGATAATATTAGCCTGCATTTTCTGTTTGTTATATCAAGATACACATTCAACACTAGTGACCCTCTAACTAGAACCTGGGATCTTCCCCAAGCAATATAAACGTTTAATCTCAGCGCTACAGTCCCTCTCTTCAGACATGGTTATCAAGCCTTGTCCCTCTTGGGCCACTGTATGTGGTCGGTGGGCTATAGAGTGTGCCGACTGGGTCATGAGTTTTAATCCAGTCCTCTTCTGTCAAACACTGTAGCCACACCATACTTGATCTGTTCTTAAAAAGCCTTTCCAGTAAAAAAAATTCTACTTCTCTTTAGCCAGTTCCAGCTTTCAATTAGTAATTACTTCTATTGTCACTTCTGTGTTGGTTGTTTTTCCTAAGTTCGGCTTTAAAGCGATTGTAGAGGTTTAAGTGTAGCTATTTTAATTATCAAGTATAGTATGTACATACAGCCTGCACAGCATGGGGCTTAGAATGCTGTACGAGGTTTGGGGAAAGAACAAAGTCTAAGTCCAGTGGCACCTTTAAGACCATCAAAGTTTAATTCTGGGAACAAGCTTTCATGCGTGTGCATCAGGTCTGGGGAGGTTCAAACCCCTGCTTACCATGAAACTCATTAGACAACCTTGGGCCTGGTTACTCACACATCTGCGCTTTCTTGCACACCTTCCCACTCCGCCTACCTCACAGGGTCGTTGTACTGACAAAACAGGAGAAGGGAATCATAACTAGGCACACAGCTCTCAGCCCTTGGAAGAAGGACAAGATTAAAATGTGGGGCACTCAAAAAAAAAAATCAGCAACATGAAACACAACGTTGGGTTGCATCTACTTCAGTACCTGGGAAAGTGATCGATAAAATATAGTTAGTCGCTGAACGAAATGCTAATATTAACGCCGGATTTCCAGGGCAGAAGGTGCCCGATTTGCAGACAGGCTTGATCCGTTCCTCGTTTCAGATACGAAGCCATGTCCCAATCCTCCTGCCAACAGAACTACCCTCCCCCCCCCCTCGTGACACAGAGAGAAGGTCATTTCAGCTTGATCCTACGGCCCAGCAACACAACCGGCTACTGTTTCCTGATATACACACAGGGGCTCCAAAGAGAAAGGGGTTGGTGTGGGGGGAGAGGAAAGGCATATAAAGAGAAAGGGGTCAGCCCTTCTCCACCCACCCAGGGCCCCCCCCCCTTCTCTACCACCCCGGCAAGCAGCCACGAAAGCAGGATTCGGTTTTCATTTGGCATGGAGGCGGTGGCAGCCCCATCCTCCCTTAATGCTTTCCGACAACTGGCAGGGGAAATTCAACTGGAGAGTGAAAGGGGGGGGGGGGGGACAGAGAGGGAATTGGATCCTAGATCAGAGAGGGGGAGAGAGGGGGGGGAGAGAGAGAGAGAGTGAAAGAGAGAGAGAGAGAGTATGAAGACAAGGATCCCAGAGACAACGTATTTATTAATTAGGCCCTTTTGGGGATATCGGAACCGCATTTGAATCCTTTTTTTAGAAATAAAAAAAACTGCTAACTAGATTCTCTATGCCGCTACTTGAATTCCAGGTTTTTTGCCAGCCGGGAATCCCGCCTGATTCTGCAAACAGGGTTTTGCGAGCGGCCTGTGCCTGTGCCTTTAACAGTACACGAATGAGAAGATAAAAGCTTTGCGGGCATGGAAATAGACCTTGACACTCAGCTAATATCTACAGACACGGAAGCAGGGAGCCATTATGAAGTTGGCGCTGCCCTTCAAAAAGAGCAGGGCATATCCCATTGGTTAGATTGGCGCTGCTTGGAATTCTGGGGAAGCCTCCAAAGGGGTCTCCCTGGCTTTCAGAATCCCTTCAGAAGCAGCCCCCCTCGTCACCTTGGCTGGTCCAAATGGACCACCAAGCAACTGTTGCATCCGCAGTCAGGCGTCAAGATTTCCCTCACCCGTGGTTTTTAAAAAGACCAAAGAGCTACCCGCAGATAGGCCAAAAGTCCACATTTTGAGGCAGCTACGACCCACCCACCCATCACCAGCCATGCAACAAAGTTGGCCCTCCCTTTTAATTTATTTATTTAGGGTCTGTCAAGGCCACATGCCCAGAGGCTTGCTCAAGAACGCAGCAATTCAAGGCACGATATAAAGCTAATGAAGCTAAAGAAGTGTGCATGCACACGAAAGCTGATAATCCAGAATTAAACTTTGCAGGTCTTAAAGGTGCCCCTGGACTCAAACTTTGTTCAAGGCACAGAATCCGCATTTTCCAACTGCATCTCGCCAACTATAGCGTGAACCCTTTCTCTCGGGCCGCACAGAAGTTCCTATAACTTGGCCACTGTTCACCCTTGGCTTCTTCCCCCCAGTCCCTGTTCTCGGATTACAGGCCTCCAGTTCCGTGCCCTGTGACCAGATATGGGCTGGGGAGATAGGATGGTTTCAATTAGAGGCCAGTAGGCCACCGATCAGCAAGCCGGCAACAAGACAGAATTCTTGCCACCTTCTCCCAGAGAACAGTCCACTCGAGGAAGCTGTTGGACGCTCTCACACACACAAGCTGGTCACCAAGTCACCTACAACCCCCTTTGTACAGTTTCAGCACCTGACGGATAAGATTCCAAGAGCCATACCTGAGAAGCAGAGGAGATGAAAGGTAACAAGCCAGGAAACCCGACAAGATGGAAACCAGTGGCGGGTGGGTAGGTCAGAGGGGAAAGGAACAGCAAAGGATTGGCAGGTTGTACAAATGGGGGGGAAATTCTCATGTTCATCCCCAATACCTTGCGTCTCTCTTCCTCCTCCAAGACTTTCTTGTTTTTCTACATTTCCAGTGGAACTTGAAAACACGTGAGTTTTCTTATTTTTCCAAGGGGGGTTTAAAGAGAAACAGAAATCTATTTTTGTACAGGGCCATCTGCAGAGACGGCACTTTTCAGAATCAAGCATGCACAAAAAGAGCAAAGAAAACAAGTGTCCCTGCCCTGAGGAGCCTACAGTCTCCCAAATTCAACACACGCGGATGGGTTCTCTGTGACTGGACGTACGGGCCAAACTCCACAGCACAGTAACAGGCCAGCACCTCCTTTCTGCACCCCAGACCTCTCTCTGAGGTTGATCCAGCTCCACTTTACCACTAAGGGCTATTCTGCTCATGGAATCTGAAGCGGAGAAACAACGCTTCACCCCCATGGAATCTGAAGCGGAGAAACAACGCTTCACCCCCTCCACCCCCAGCCCAACACTGGCGTCTTTCGGCTAAAAAACACCACCACTGTCTTCCACTGCTACCTTTGCTTGTCAGATGGGGAAAGGTGTGTGTGTGGGGGGGAGACTTCCAGCAGGAAAGGTGGCTGATAGGGAAAAACTCTGCCTCCCTCTAAGTTCCTGCTGCACTCAAAACTTCAGCCTCCCTAAGTCGTTTTTCATCTTTAAAAAAACAAACACAAGTGGGGCGCTTGCCCACGAAACATAGTTGCTCCAAACATCACAGACCTCTCTAAGCCGGTGATCCCCAAATTGTGGGCCCTGTGACTCTCTCACAGCTTGGTTGCGCGGCTCAAATTCTGGAAAAGGGCGAGCGGGCTAGGGGTGAACAGAAGGCCCTACACAGCCTTTCATTCCTAGGGCGCTTGGGGACTGGGCTCCAGGCTCTTCCCTTCCCTGGCACAGCCATCCAAAGTCAAGTTGGGTTGGCGAGGGAGCTGGGCACTGATATTTCTTCTGCGTGATGTCCAAATCCTTAGGGCAGGAATCATCCAGGGCAGTTAAACAGTAAAAACCCCAGTAGCACCTTTAAGACAAACAAACTTAATTGTAGCATCAGCTTCCAAGAAACGCAGCTCTCTTTGTCAGATACAATGACGTTCGCTAGTCTTAAGAGTGTTACGGGGATGTTAACTATTTTCCAGCAACACAGCTCACTCCTCTGGATCCAGGGCAGTGCTTCTAACCAGTGCTGGGCAAAAGGTGGCATGCAGGGTTTCCTAACAATTACTAAGAGCTTGTTCCGCCCTCAAACCACATGTCCACCGGCAAGCATGACATGACATGAGGTTTCCCACGGACTCTACCTGGCCACGGATTGTCCATCTTCTGTGATCTTTTGGCATGCCAGGGGTCACCGTGGACACCCGCGTTTCTCCTAATGGTCCATTCCCCCGACCTGCCAGCCAGCGTCTTTGACAGGCCCCTTCCTGCTGGCCCTGTCTGCCATGGATTATCCAACTGAGACACGCTACTAGTAACAACACAAGGCCTTCTCTGGAAAAGTGGCCTTTTTTGCGTCTGTCATGGTGTGATCCAGGTACTTTGCTAAGAGAAATGCGATGGGAAATACAAAAAGCTGAGAATCACCAGAGTGGCAGAATTGTAATGTGGGAAGGCCATGCAGACCTGAACGATTCAATTCAGGTGGGGAGCCATGTTGGTCTGAAGCAGCAGGACAACGTTCGCATCCAGGGGCACCTTGAAGACCAACACAGCTGCATTCAAGGTATACGCTTACATGTGCAAGCAGCACACTTCTTCACATACATTGGAATGGAAGTTACCAGTCCGTACATATCGGTAGAGGATGAGCAGCAAATTAGTATACAGAATAATGAAGGTGTTTAACAGATGCAAGGACCAAACTGAAATGACAAGCTTAGTGTACAAGGTCACCATTTGTCCGGGTTTTATTCCGGCAGGGGGACACAGTGAAGGAAATAAATGTGTCAAAACCGAAGACTGACGGGCAGATGTGCCCTTCTTAACTGTGGGATGCTGAACTATTCAAGAGGGCTCAAGATGGGTACCCAAGCTAGCCTGTCTGTAGCAGCAGCAAAGAGCAAGAGTTCCAGGAGCACCTTAAAGACTAAAAATTTGTGGCAGGGGAGGAGCTTTCTTGAGTCACTGTTCACTAATTCAGACTTTTGTGAGTCACTGCTTACCTCTTCAGACTTACACGGCTACCCATCTTGATTTATCACAGAAGTGAGCAATGACTGACCAAAGCTCCTCCCCTGCCACAAATTTTGTTAGTCTTTAAGGTGCTCCTGGACCCTTGCTCTTTTCTAGTCCAGAGGGCCTTTCTGCACAGATGACAGAATTATTGCACTGCACAAACACGGGGGTTACAAACTTGCTCGGAGAAAGGGTTAGGAACTGGGGTCGAAAACCGCTGTGTATAGCTTATTACAAGTAGGATCCTATTTAAGGAATTTCTGTACTGCTCAATCTGTCGTGTGAATACTTATGCTATGTTCCAGTCCTTTCTGGTGGTTCCAGACTTCGAAAATCCTAATGCATTAATTACTGAATGTCCCATTTTTGGGACTGTTCTGGCTCAGTGAGCATCATCCACCTTGAGTCTTGCAAGACGGGCGGACTACCAATAACCAGTAACAGACATAAAACCCAAACCAGCAACTTGGGGGGGGGACGACAACACAAAACCGAGAAACCTATTTTTTTCTCCAATCCACTCAGGGTTGTCAGGTCCTCCCTTGGCCACCGGCAGGGGATGAGGGAGGGGAGGGTTGCTAGATCCAGTTTGGGGAACTCCTGAAGATCTGGGGGGTGGAGCCCAGGGAAGGTCAGGGGCCCCAGTGGAGTACAATGCCACAGAGTCCACCCTCCAAAGCAGCTATCTTCTGCAGGCGAACAGATCTCTGTAGTCTTTAATTCTGGGGGAGCTTTAATTCTGGGGGAGCTTTAATTCTGGGGGATCCTCAGGTCCCACCTGGAGGCTGGCATCCCTAACACTCGATGCCCTTCATCTCAGAGAAGATGGGCTCCACGGTGCCTGGCTTGGCCCTGTCACCTTTTCCTGACCCACAGGAGGCACAATCTCTGGGGACATCCTCATGTCAAAGAAGGGTGGGGCTCCCCCTCCCTCCCTTCCTCCTCCTCCTCCTCCGCTCCCATCCCAACAGGCTCCTACAAGCAGCTCGTTGATAAAGGAAGAAGCAGGAGCGCTCCCTGCAAAAGATTTCCAAGTGGCATTTCTAAATTTGGAGAGGAAGGTAGGGACTGAGACACAGCGCATATGCGCACGCGCACACCTCTTTGCACAGCAGTGGTGACTTTTGCACAACTCGGCCGACCAGGAACAGAACCTCACTGCTGTCCGGGCTGGTGTGCGGCAGTGGAGGAACTATTCCAACTCCAGGCTATGTTCATGCCGAAATGCTGTTTGAAAAATTGCCCATGCATGGAAGCAAGGTGGGGAAGAGGGGAGAGTGAACTGGCAGCTGCTGCAGTATCTGTGAACACGCAGCCCTTTTCTAGAGCTGCCGTGCAGGCCGCCAGCACCACAAGAACAGGGGTTCGCATCAGCAAAGCCTCTTGTGCAAGCACAGTCTAGCTGCGTGTACCGGCATGTACCCGAGAGTTCTTTGTTGTGGCTCCCACCTGGTGGAAGGGCCGGTCTGAGGAAGGCAGGAAGGATCCCACATTCTTATCGTTCCAGAGAACACATTAAACAGAATCCTTCAAAAGGGCATTTTTTTAACATGGAACAAGGCTGTGGTTAACATCTGTGAAATTTCAGGCAACTTTTCTTGCTTTGTCGTTGCTTGCATATTTTGCATGGGTTCATTCTCCAGTTTTGCAGTTCCGCTCCGCTGCAGTATCTGTTTGCATTATCCTGCTACACGTTATGTTTTTGGCACTTCGCTCTCTAATTCTGTAAGCTAGTTTTATTCACTCTGGGAGGAATTGCCTGTTTTATTCTTACCGCGTCTCTTTTTTTTTAACAAAAAAATTGTAATCTGCCCTAAGTTTCTGCAAGAGAGGCGAACTACAAATGAAGTCAACAAGCCGCTGGAGAGCTGAATTGGCTTTACCTGATCCTCGAGTCCAAAGAGCCACCATGCTCCAGATGAAAAAGATGGGTTTGCAAATCTAAACCCTGCCTCACCTGCTGGATGGGAAGCGCCCTCAAGTTACAGCTGATTTATGGCCACCTGGTAGGGTTTTCCAGGCAATTCCTACCTCTGCGTAGCAACCCTGGACTTCCTCGGTGGTCTCCTATCCAATACCAACCAGGGCCAACCCTGCTTAGTTTCAGAGATCTGGCAATCACGCTAGCCTGAGCTATCCAGATCACACCTGCCTGAGCCAGTGACTCCTTTTAACAATGCTGCCACACTGCACCCTTCAGCTATTCACCTTTGTGTCTGTAAAATGGGAATAAAATAGACTTTCACAGACTTGAAACAGTACTGGTAGGAATAAAATTAATTATTGCAGATATTGCTAGGCTTGGAGTGCTGTTCTTTAAAGAAAAAGATACTTCCTGCATTATATAATAAAAAAGTGTCTCTGAGCATTGACAGAGTGCTTTCCCCTCCAGCAACTGCGGCCTGCCTTCAGACTTGGAGAATGAAGACGCTGGGATCCTTTCTAAGGCATCTGGCAGGACTCCCAATACAAGCCCAAGCTCTGGCAATTCACGAACAATTAAGTACCGCTTCCACATCTCAAGCCAGCATTCTCGAATGTAATCTGGATGTTTTCCAAAAATTCCCAAGCTTAGAGCCGAATTCCTGTGCCAGGGCTAAACTCCAGGCTGGTTTTCCGTCCCGGCCTGTACCCACTGACTTTCGACACAGCTGCTGGGAAGAGGAACAAGGGGGAATTAGGCGCTGTAAAAAAAATAATAAGTTTCCCGCTCGTTAGCCTATGAAGATTCAGCATGCTGCAATAGGGTGGCTCCACAGGTGAGGTGCCTGCAGAGGGAAGAGTCCCGGATGGATCCAAGCAGGTGAACCAAGCTGGCAGATCGGAAAATAGATGCACGCCCCTCTCCCCACGCAGTGTGGTGCTGCGGAAAATTCTTCCCCAAAGCCAAATATGGTGATTGGTCCGATCTGGAGGGCAAGCAGAGCCCATCTGTTGAGTCTGCCAGAGATTCAGGCATGGGCCATGTTGAAGACACACTGAAACGAATTCTTGTACTGCTCATATGCCAGCAAAGGCTGTGCCTCAGTTTCACTGGACGTTCAAAGAACAGATGCACCTATGAGCCCCCGGAGAGAAAGAGAGTGCGCGGGGACTCACGCACTCCTGCGGCTTACAAGAGGGAAGGAAGCCTCGGATGTTCAAAAGCCAGACTGACGGAAGGTGGGTAAAATGCCCACTCCCCATACTCTTCCCTGCGGGCATATTCTTGGCGGTGACCTTTGCGTCCCTTTCCAGAGTGGTATTTGGTTGGATCTGTTACGGTCCAAACCGAAGGCTGCCTTACAGGTAACCCCACACCAGCGGCCACCCCTTTCCCCTCCCTCCAATGACTACGACGACGACAACAAAAAAGAAATCTCACGCCAGTGGTGCATAATTGCCCCCTCTCTCCGCCAGACTTGAATCAACCATTTATATCAAGATGCCAGTGAAAGAGACTCTCTCGTTTCTCCCACGTGCGTTTCAGCTGACATCCCTCCAACGCAGCCCCCCCTCCCACACTCACACGCCAACCCTGCCCGCTCATGCCAGCCGTGGTGAACTCTGCCCCACTTCCAGAGAGAGAGAGAGAGAGCTGTCTCCCTTTGGAAATGGACAAGGGCTCAAGGAAAGAGGTGGCCCCAGCCGGCACCAGGCCTTCCAGGCCGAGATGAGCAGCCGGCCAGTACTGTGTGCTGCTGCCTGAATAAATGAGAGAGAGAGAGAGAGACCGACCACAGCAACAGGGGAGGGGCAGAGCGCCAGGCTTGCATCCCAGCAACTGGCTCTGCCGAGAACCAGCTCTTCCCATAATTTCCATGCAGGGAGGTTTGCTCTTCCCCAACACCTCTTTACAAGGATCAGAGGCCCTTTCCGCCAAGGGGTGGCCGATGGGCATTGCGCCTGCCAGCGCCTAATCGAAGGTAACCTCGGGAAGACGCAGACGGCCTTTTACAGGAGGGGGGAATGAGGAGTGGTGGAGCTTCGGTTTGAAAACATTTCAACCCAGTGAGAGCTGGGCAAGCGGAACTGGTGGACTGAGGCTCCCAACAGGAACTTCTAGCACTGCCGCCAAGAGACCGAACGATTAACCTAAATTTCATCTGTGCTGTTAATGTGCTGGGAGGGGGCACTGTTTCTCAGCACAACCCTCCTCCCCCTGTCTGCTGAAAGGCCGTGATCTACCTTACAGGGTTTGTCGCCAGGCGAGATAATGCCCCTGGAATGCTTTCAACCACGTGGAGGGCCATCTAAACCCAGGGTTTTATTAATAACAATCCACTTCCCCATCGCCAGTTCAAAACACTCATGAGAACTTATGGAGAATATCAGAAGAGCATTGCTGAATCAGACCAGTGGTCCATCTGTCCAGCTTCCTTTCTCACACAGGGGCCAACCGGTTCCTCTGGAGGGCAGAGAGGCCGAGGCCTTCAAAAGAACATCAGAAGAGCCCTGCTGGATCAGACCAGTGGTCCATCTAGTCCAGCACCCTGTCTCACACAGGGGCCAACCGGTTCCTCTGGAGGGCCAACAACGCAGCAGAGAGGCCGAGGCCTTCAAAAGAACATCAGAAGAGCCCTGCTGGATCAGACCAGTGGTCCACCTAGTCCAGCATCCCGTCTCACGCAGTAGCCAGCTAGTTCTTCTGGAGGGCCAACAACAGGGCATAGAGGCTGAGGCCTTCCCCTGGTAAGAACATCAGAAGAGCCCTGCTGGATCAGACAGGATGTCCATCTAGTCCAGCATCCTGTCTCACACAGGGACCAACCAGTTCCCCTTGAGGGCCAACAACAGGGCACAGAGGCCGAGGCCTTCCCCTGGTAAGAACATCAGAAGAGCCCTGCTGGATCAGACCAGTGGTCCATCTAGTCCAGCACCCTGTCACACACAGTGGCCAACGGGTTTCTCTGGACAGCCAACAACAGGGCACAGAGGCCGAGGCCTTCCCGATGGTGCCTCCTGGCTCTGGGATTCAGAGGTTGACTGCCTCTGAATGTAGAGGGTCCCCTCAGCCCCCATGGCTAATAGCCATTGATAGACTTATCCTCCATGAATCTATCTAATCCCCCTTTCAAGCTGTCTGTGCCTGCGGCCATGATTCAAAGGGTCTTGTCTCTCAGTCTCTCCACGCCAGCCCACACCTTTCAGGGCTTCTGTGGCAGGACTCAACACAGAACAGCAGCAACAACAGAATAACGGCAAGAATGCCTCTGAGCATGCACTGGATGCATTTCCCTCCACATCTCTCCATATCAAGAGCCAGTTTGGTGTAGTGGTTAAGGGCGCGGACTCTAATCTGGGAGAACCGGGTTTGATTCCCCACTCCTCCACATGCAGCTGCTGGTGTGACCTTGGGCAAGCCATAGCTCTGTACCAGCTGTTCTCTCAAGGACAGTTGTCTCAGAGCTCTCTCAGCCCCACCCACCTCACAGGGTGTCTGTTGTGGGGAGGGGGAAGGGAAAGGAGTTTGTAAACCGCTCTGAGATGACAATTGAGTGAAGGGCGGGGTATAAATCCAATCTCTTCTCTTCTTCTCCTCCCCATTTAGAAATCATCCTCTTCCCCCTGGCTCAGCAGTTATAAACCACCCAGTGCATAGTTCCTGTACCCGGGGTTTTTACTGACATCCCTGAGAATGCCAGCTGAGCATGGCAAACCCAGAACGGAGTGTATATCAGTAGTCCCAAAACTCCAAGGACAGTTGAATTTAAGAAAACAAAAACCTGCTCCCTCCTACCAAGAAAGCTGCAGAATTTTAGAAGTTGGTTTTTTTGGGGGGGGGGGGGTAACTCAGACGGTGCAACAAGTTGTGCTGTTTGAGGGGATTTGCCCTTGTTCAGCTGTGGGAACCTCCAACCAAAGATCCTGCATACTTGAAGAGAATCCCCCCCCCCCAAGTCTCTTATTTGAAGACTGCATGGCCCAGATTCTACATCTGGCAGGGTAACCATGCCATTTTCGGATGGCTGCCCCCCCCCCCGTTACCTTCCCAAGGTGCCCCCTGCCAGACACCCCCCTCCACTACAATGTCAAAGCTCAAACAGCTAGCCTGTGTAAATGTCATTTCCCTGCGGCGATTGCTTCAGAGAGGAATGAGGGAGAGATTGCTGCATTTAGACGCCCCGGATCAAGGTTCAAACCCTGCCCCACCACGTCACTCCCCAGGTTGCTTTGGCCAGGCCACGATTTCTCAGCCTGGCCAGGCTCACAGAGCCAGTCACCACCACCACCACCCCCCCCAGCATGTGCGGAACCTGAGCATGGGCCCTGTGCATAATTGCACTCTTGCAAGCTAATGTTCACCCCGTACACATTTATGGGGCCCACCCACAAGGGTGTGCAAATGCAAAACCTCTGCCGCACGGTAAAGTTGCGGGAAGCTCAAATGCACCACCGTATTCCCTTCTCCCACAAAACTGCGCCAAGGGCAAACAGCACGCAACTCTCTGCAGGCCACTGTGATCACATGTTCACACACACACACACACGCATCGCACGTCAGTAACAACAGTGGCAGGTGCAAACGACTCACCCGTTGAACACCAGTTTGCACACTTAGGAGAACAACCCCAGGGCGGCACCTAGTTATAGTGGATCCAGGCGCGCAGGCAGCCCCATTAACACAAGCTTTACGAAAATAGCAACAACATCAACAAGCCAGTAATGTGTGGCAGTATTCAGAGCCTGGGACACCTCAGACCAAGGGGAGAAACTAATCGTAAATGCAGGAAAAGCTTGCGCCAAGCGCCTCTGCAACTCTGTGGAGCATGCTCAAAGCAGCAGCCATTGGGACGGAACAGAGAATCCACCCGGGTTCCGAGGAAGGTCTCCCCCTGGGCTGTCCCAGGCAAAGGTCAGACAGGGTGAGACACCCAGGCCATAGTGGTGGCCACCTTGCAAGTGCCCCAGCGGTGAACACCTCTCAACCGTGCTCCTACCTTGACCAAGCAGGCCGGTAACTCCGCCAAACTGAATGCGGCTAGGCATGTGAGGCATACAGGCCACGACCCCTACAGCCAGGGAAACCTGTCCAGTCACCGCAAAGGCACCAGGAAAAGCCCAGGGGTCTGTACACGGCGACCAGGGTTTCAGACTTGCCACCGAAACCCCATTTCTAGGGCATGACACAGACGTGTCCCTCCACTGGTGCCTGCAGGCGCTTCGAGTGACATCTTCTCAACACAGCCCGGGCCCAACCACAGGAAGAGGCGCTGCAAAGCAACCCCCCCCAGTCGGCATCCCAAACACCCCCACAAAAAAAAACCCCAAGGGCCGGCCATTGACGGAGGTGCGGAACGAGCCTTCCCTGGACGGAAGGCAACCCACGGAAGGCAACCCACCCAAGGCCCTCGCCAACAGCCCCTCCTCCCTCCCAGAGGAAAATCCCTTGCTCGATCACCAACACCCACACCCGATGCATTCCCTCTGCCAACACAAGCCATGATGGCCAAGGACCCATGTTCCAACGCCAGGGACAGCAATTCCGAACAAGCCTTCCCTTCGCTGCTGCATACAACCCCAACTGATTTTCATGAATCTGGAACCAGAGGGTGTGCTCGCAAAGGTCACCCTGCTTCCAGGCAGTCTGGAGAGCCCCTCTCCTTTTAAAGGCAACAGAATGAAGGTCCAAAAGCCAGGATCTCTCTGCTTCCTAGGTAGCTACAGGGCCCCCTCTTCCCCCCCCCCCGGCTCTTGCAAAGCCCCCACTGCTTGGGCCTGAAATGGATTTCACCCCTCCGCAGCAGGTGCTTTTCCGACCTCCAAAGGGGAGGTGGTTTGTTTAATACGGAGAGGGAAGACGAAGCCAACACCGAAGGGTAACAGAGACCTTTCCAAAGCCAGCCTAGAGTACATTTTCACATGAAAGCGCCTCCGACCGACCGTCTCTCTCTCTCCATTTCAGTGTGTGTCTGAATCCTGTCTGCATGCTATAAAAAAAAGAGACGCTGTTTATTTCTTTTTTAAAAAACTGTCTGTCTGTTCTAAACATTGATTAGTATTACAGAAACACCCACCAACAAGGGTGAGATTTTTGGTGTCGGGGCTGAAAACGCTCCACCGCCTAATTATATTCCGTTTCAGCAACAGGGGGGAAAAGAATTTCTGGGTCTGATTCCCAGCTCTGACCTCTGACACTGGACCAGCCACATTCTTGGCCTGCGCTAACCCCGGGACTGGTTTACGGACAAGGCAACCTGCTTTTGGGGAGGACAAGGCCGAGAGACCTCGCTCCCGCCG
This sequence comes from Lepidodactylus listeri, assembly GCA_029233225.1. Taxonomy (NCBI): domain Eukaryota; kingdom Metazoa; phylum Chordata; class Lepidosauria; order Squamata; family Gekkonidae; genus Lepidodactylus; species Lepidodactylus listeri. The sequence goes on along the minus strand of JARCFY010000018.1, from coordinate 14,920,716 downwards.
GTCATGACCTTTCCCCTGTACTCTGTCACTCACCCAGCACTTGTGACTTCCTTCGACACTTCCTAGCTACGGACTGAGAGAGAGAGAGAACAGGAGTAGGCAGAATTACACCTTTTCCTCCACTGGCGGTAAAAGGAGACCTGAGCATCAAACACCCCCCCCCTCCAATCCAGAGCAAAAGTTAGCTTCTTTTCCAGGGAAGGTACAAGAACAATTAATATTGAATGGTGAACAACCAGGGACTGAACAACCAGGGACTCGCAGCCAAGGAATGGCAGAGGGAGACATGTGCATTGGGGGGTGGGGGGGAGCAGGGTAGAGTGGGGGCAGCAACACACATACACACACACACACACACCAAGAGGGAGAGCTGTCTGAACCGATCAGCACAGGAAGAAAATGCTCTGGGAACTGCCCTAAGACACTGGCTCCTTTCTTCACCTAACTGTTCCCTCTCCCCCCCCCCCCCCGCCCTGCACACTTGCCCCAACCTGCTGCTGCTCTTCTAGCCAAGGACCACCCCCCCCAGCCCACCCCACACCTGTTTTTCCAGGGAAGGGGTCCACAGCACACTTGGCTCGACCCCTTCACCTGACCCCCACCAGGGACATCATTCAACCAAAGGGCGGGGCTGTCCCCTTCCTCTCCTTCCCCCCCCCCCCCATTCCCAGGGCGACTTGTTCCAGCAAGCAAAAGTAAGAGGGGGGGGAGGGGAGAAGGGGGGGGAACCAGACAACATTTCCAAGATTGGAGTGAAAGCGAGGGGTGGGGACTGCCAGAGAGCGGCTCTCTTCCTTGCATGGCGGGCTCTGCACGGCTTTCCCCCCTCGGGCCAGAAGCGAGCGAGAACTCGCAGGCTGTATGTGGGCCACAAGGGGGGGGGGCGCGCCAGTATCCACACCCAAAGCAACGTGCCCCCCAGCCCCCTCCCCTCCTGTCATCCTGAAATTTAGAAAACCTAGGAGAGCACCAAGAGTTAGAGCAATTTCCAGGCTCCCCCAAAGCTTTTCATTTTGAGCGCCAGGATGCATTAGCAAGCTAGGATTAACTGCTGCTGCCCCCCCCCCCCCAAACCCGGCCACGTCCCACCAGGGGCAGCTGTCACGGTGACAGGCCAAAGAGTGTCGCCCCTCAGAACCCCCCCTTCCCGCAAGGACAGGATCCCTGCTGCAGACACCCCTTTGCAACTCAAAGTAATCCCCTTCCTCCCACCCCCCCCAACCTGCTCTGATCAAGCCAGGAGGGGGAACCCATCACTCAACACCCCCCCCCCCTGAAAACCCCGCCCCTCCGGGAAGGGGAAAAAAAAACCCTCTCAGGACATGCAAAGTTAAAGCCAGCGCCGCCGGAAAACGGGCCCTGCTGCCAACCTCCAAGGGCCCTCCGACGCAGTCCCCCCTGCAACCCCCCCCCCCCAGACTTGTGATCCGCCAGCCACATGCCAAGCGTCCTTATTTTTTAGGAAAATATTTACCCATATTTCCCCCCCACACTCTTTAAAAGACCAATAGAAAAACACCCCTCTCTCCTCCAAACTCTCCCTCCCCCCCCGCCCCCCAAAAAGCGAATGTCAAAACTAGTTAACCCTCGCTGCAGCGGTGGCCCCTGCTACAATCCAGAAAGAAATAATATATATATACGTGTATATATAGTGTGTGTGTGTTAAAAAAATAAGGCGGCCAACCAAATCTAGACCACCCCCACCCCCTCGGGATTAGGCGCCGTGGCACAGTTAGCGGCAAGGACAGGATTTGTGCAAAAGAGGGGGGGGGGGTGGCGACATGCTATTTAAATCCCATCCGAGTCGGCTCGCTGGCCAGCGGCAAATAGCGCCGTCGTAACGCCTGGAGTGGAAGACGTTTGCGCGGAGCGCGGCGGTGGTGGGGAGTGGGGAGTGGGGAGTGGGGGGGTACACCCTTTGCTTGCATTTGATCTCAATTTATTTTATTGTTTTTGCAAGCCCGAAGGGGAGAGGATCGCGTTGCAACGGCAACCCCTCCCCCGGCTGGCACCCTCCTCTCGAGGAGCGCAGTAAACAAACCAGCGATTCCAAACCGCCCCCCCCCCCCGTGCCCGCCCGCGAAAAGGAAGAGTCTCCACAACTACGGCGCTGTCTCTGCCTCCCCTCGTCTTTTCGCCCCTCCTTCCACGCACTCTCCAACGCTGGCGAGAGGCAGGCGCGCTCGCAGAGACATACAGACACACATATACATACATACAGATAGATATATATAGGTTAATGCTACGGGGGGGGGGGGCAGAGGAGAGATTAAAGGGGAAGGGAAGGGGGGGGAAGGGGCTGCCCTCCGCAAAATCCCCCCCCCCAAGCTGAAGCCCTGGGGGGGAGACCCCCGCCCGCCCGCCAGCTCCCCCCCCCCCCCGCTGGCTCCGGGCTCTGCAACGTTGGCAGTGACAGGAGCAGCTGCGCCGGGACGGGGCGCGCAGGGTGGAGACAGCTGGAGGCGGGTGGGGGGCAGCGGCGGCGGGAAGACATGTTGTCGGGGGGTGCCAGCGCGCTGGGCAGGCGGCATCCCCGCTGCTGGCCACCTACCTCGGGGCGGCTTCTGCTCCGGCGGCTTCCCGGCCTCCCTCTGTCGGGCTGTCTCCTCTTTGCGCGCAGCAGCAGCTCCCTCTCGCTCGCTCGCTCGCTCTCTCTCGCCGCCCCCCCCCCCCCACTCCCGGGCCCGGGCCCTCCTTCTCCTCCTCCCCGCTCCTTTGCAAGCAGGAAGCTGGCGTCGTGCCCCCCTCCCCTTCCCTCCGCCTCGCCTCGCCAGCCGGAGTTTCCCCGCGCGCGTCTTCGCTGCAGCCCCGGGGAGGGGAGGGGATCGGCCGGGCGCTCCGGAGCGCCGCGGAGCAGGAGCAGGCACAGGAGGCGGCGGCGAGGGCGCTTGTAAGATCCGGGCTGGGCGCTCGCCTGGCGTGTTTGTGTCACTCGAGCTGGGGAAATGGACTCGCCGAGCCGAAGGGAAGGAGGCCGGCCTGGCTCCTCCTTCGCCGCCGCCGCCTCCGCCTCCCTTCCTCCGGCCGCCTTGGCTGACGCCTGCACCCTGTAGGCCGACGGAGGACGCGCCGGCCGGAGCGCACGGCAGAGGCGAGTGCCCCGAGCCCAGGGACGGAGTGGAGGAGGAAGGAAGGAAGGGAAGGGAAGGGAAGGGAAGGGAGCGGGGGGGGGGGGGGGGAGGAGAAGCCGGACCGGGAAGAACTTTCGGCAGCGCCGCCGCCTCCTCCTCGCGCGGCGCTCTTCCCTGCTCCCGCACGCTGCAGTGCGTTGCGCAAAAGGCTTGCCGACTCTCACCGTACCCCAAGCCTAGGGGCATGATGGCGGTGGGGCTTACTCCCAGGTAAGTGTTATAGAGGCTGGTATTTATTAAGATTTTTATCCCGCCCCGCCCCCGGAATGGGGCTCCGGCAGCTTAATGCTCCTTCTTGTGAGCCAAAATTCTACTTCGTGAGCTACTGGCATCAAAGTTGTGAGTGAGTGATTTGGCTGCTGCATAGATTATTTTGCTCTGGAGCCATCTGTCCTGAGCAGAGACAAAAATCTGTGAGCCAGAGGCCAAAAAACTGTCAGCTAGCTCACACTAACTCAGCTTAGAGGGAACCCTGCAAAACAGAACTGTCATAAAACCATACTTTCAGTAAACTCCAGTGAAAACTCAGCATGCAGCTTTTTGGTATCCAGAAGCTAGGAAAATTTACTTGGAAATAAAAGAGCCATAGAGAAGTGGTGTTATTTATTTTTGTTCTAATTTACTTTATTTCTATTCCATCTTTCTCCACAGGAGCCAGTGTGGTGTAATGGCTAAGAGTGGTGGACTCTATTCTGGAGAACCAGGCTTGGTTCCCCACTCCTCCACGTGCAGCCAGCTGGGTGACCTTGGGCCAGTCACAGCACTCTCAGCCCCACCTACCTCACAAGTTGCCTGTTGTGGGGACAGGAAAAGAGAGGTGATGGTAAAGCTGCTTTGAGACTCTTCCGGGAAGAGAAAAGCTGGGTATGAAAACCAACTCTTCTTCTTCTTCTTCTTTTCCCCTGCGACACCCAAAGCAGCTTACGCTGTTCTTGTCTCCTCCGTTTTGTTGCCCAAGGTCACCCAGCAAGTTTCCATGTGGGGATTCGAACCTGAGTCTCCCAGCTCCTAGTCCAACACTTTAACCACTGCACCACGCTGGCTGTCACACGGGTGAGTGTTGTACAAGGACTGGGGACTGATGCAGTCCAAATCCCCACTCTGCCATGAAGCTCACTGTGGGGCTGATGTCTTGCTGTCAGCCTTTACCTACCTCTCAGGATTTATTAGGATAAGCGAAGGGCGAGGAGACCAATGAAAGCGACCCTGAGCTCCTTGGATGAAAGAGGGGATAATATTGCCCTAATTATTGCCCTAAATTCTGCTTTATCCCTACACTGACCCTATGAGAGAAGAAGAAGAAGAGAAGAGGTTGGATTTATACCCCGGCCTTCACTACCCAAGGGAGTCTCAGAGCAGCTCACAAACTCCTTTCCCTTCCCCTCCCCACAACAGACACCCTGTGAGGTAGGTGGGGCTGAGAGAGCTCTTTCCCAAGCTGTCCTTGAGAGAACAGCTGGGACAGAGCTATGGCTTGCCCAAGGTCATCCAGCAGGTGCAAGTGGAGGAGTGGGGAGTCAAACCCTGTTCTCCCAGATTAGAGTTCGCGCACTTAACCACTACACCAAACTGGCTTGGGTCTTGCTGAAAGAGAAGAAGAAGAGATTGGATTTATACCCTGCCCTTCACTACCTGAAGGAGTCTCAGAGGGGCTTACAGCCTCCTTTCCCTTCCCCTCCCCACAGCAGACACCCTGTGAGGTAGGTGGGGCTGAGAGAGCTCTCTCGAGAACTCCTCTTTCAAGAACAGCTTGGAGAGAACTTGTGACTGGCCCAAGGGCACGCCAGCAGCTGCACATGGAGGAGTGGGGAATCGAACCCAGTCCCCCCAGATTGGAATCCACGCTCCTAACCGGTACACCAAACGGGCTCTTCAGAGAGCGGGCACTTCCACCCATGCTGAATAACACAGTTTCTATCCACCCCAGTGGCCATTTGCAAGCGGACTTTGCCAGTTCACACAGTAAAATCCAGTTGCAAAGTGCACTGAGGGTGGATTGGAAGTGCATTACTTCGTGCGGGTGAAAACGCAGTGTCAAGTTTTGTCCCCTCCCCCAGCGGAATTCCAACAGCCACAGAACAGACAGGAATGCCACAGGTGATGCTCTGCTGCTAACTCTTGTCCAGCGGCATGCTTTATTTGCAGCTTTGTTGTGTAAGTTCTAAAAATGGTGGTTTGTATGCCAGCTTGAGCCAGAAGGAAAGGTGGGATATCACACCCCTGGCTCAAAGTCAGTAACACCCAAGGCTTGTTCCTCAGGTCTCCTCCTGCTGAAGTCTGACATTCAGGGGAGATTCTGGAGCTCAGCTACTTTGGGTTTCCCAAGCTACTTACTCGCAGGGGTCATTTCGTAGAAAAAGAGGTGCAGGAGCTCATTACCATAACTCATTTGCATAACTCATTTGCATATGCCACACCCCCTAACATGCCGGAAGTGTGTCAGAAGGCAACACCCACCCCTCAGGCTCCACTCCACAGGTGAGTGAAACTGACCTGCTCTTCCTCCGTTCCCTTCCCCATCCAATACTTTGTGCAATAAAAATAAACGTAAAGAACACCCCCTCATTCTCTTCCTGCTCCCTTGAAACCACCAGGTTTCAAGTAGACTTGAGATACCCAGGACATGTGCACCACCCATCCCTTCCCTTCCCCTCCCCACAACAAGACACCCTGTGAGGTAGGTGGGGCTGAGAGAGGCCTTTTGAGAACTGCTCATGAGAGAACAGCTCTGAGAGAACTTGTGACTGGCCCAAGGTCACACCAGCAGCTGCATGTGGAGGAGTGGGGAATCAAACCCGGTTCTCCCAGATTAGAGTCCAACTCCTGACCACTACACCAAACTGATAAGGTGGAAGCCGCTGAAAGGTTGGTGATGAGAAATGTGCCCAGATAAAAAATGATATACTTAGAAAATTTCTATGCCACCTTGAGCAAGTCTCTGGAAAAGCAGCACACAGTCATAAAAGGAACAATGATAAAATTATCAATATTAAAACAAAACATTAAAAACAATAAAGACCCTAGCAGGGCTTTCCCCGGGGCGCTGCGCCTCTGCACTGCTCGGGGAAGCCGAGGAGGGGGCGGGGCTTGGTCATGTGCCCACCCCCTGGGCTCCTCACTCCCGGAGCTGCGCTCCTGTGCGCTCCCCCTCCGATGGACACCTGCTTACTCGGCAATTATGTTGCAAGCCCCAGTGGTCCTGGTGAGGGTAACTGCCCAGTAAGTAGCTTGGGGCGATTGTTTATTTTATGCCCTGCCCTCCTCTCCAATGGAGACCCAAAGCAGCTGAAGAAGAGGAGGAGGAGGAGATTGGATTTATACCCTGCCCTTCACTCGGAGTCTCAGAGCGTCTTACAATCACCTTTCCCTTCCCCTTCCCACAACAAGACACCCTGTGAGGCAGGTGGGGCAGGTGGGGCTGAGAGAGCTCTCTCGAGGACTGCTGTTTTTGAGAACAGCTCTGAGAGAACTTGTGACTGACCCAAGGTCACACCAGCAGCTGCATGTGGAGGAGTGGGGGAATCAAACCTGGTTCTCCCAGATTGGAATCCGTGCTCTTAACCACTCCCCCCCCTATTTTATCCTCACAACAACCCTGCTGTGGACCTGGCTGAGACCATGCGACTGACTCAAGGTCAACCAGGAAGCTTCCGTGGCAGAACTGGGGTTTGAACCTGGATCTCCCAGACACCCTCGTCTGACGCTTTAACCACTACACCAAACCGAAATACGTAGCATCAAGGCCATACTAAAAAAACAAACCCAAACTCCCCCCCCCCCCGCCCCCCAATGCTTTATGTCTTCTTCTGGAACACGACGTTCCCCCTTCAGAGCCCTGTTGAGCCCCAGAAGCTCTGAATGTCAAAGTTCACCTTGGGAACTGGGAGCGCCTGAAGTACAGAGGTGAATGCCATGGCAGAAACACCTTGCCCGGAACACGAAATAAGGCAAAAGTCCAGTTTTGTTTTATTTCGCTATGACAACCTAAGGCAGCGGTCCCTTTGCAACCACTAAATAAGCCCATGTGTGTGAGCTGAGGAGCAGGAGGGGGGCTGAGAAAGGAGCCTTGGGTGTTACCGACTTTTTTTCTGGGAAATCTCCAGGCCCCACCTGGTGTGGTGACATGCAGAAACACAAAGGATAGTCTATCCTGAGGACGGGATCGTTTCGTTTGTATAATTATAGACTCTAAAAATGAACGTTTTGGGTGCAGCAGTAAAGCTTTTTGGCATGCCTCCAGTTATAATTTAGGATAAAATGCCAAATCCACCGAAACAGGTCACCTTCCGCCAAACGCTCTCTGGCATAGAACGGCCTTGCAACCTTTCCTTGAGAGCCAGTTTGGTGTAGTGGTTAAGTGCGCGGAGTCTAATCTGGGAGAGCTGGGTGTGATTCCCCACGCACCCATATGCAGCTGCTGGGTGACCTTGGGCAAGCCACAGTTCTCTCAGAGCTGTTCTCGAAAGAGCAGTCCTCCAAAGAGCTCTCTCAGCTCCACCTACCTCACAGGGTGTCTGTTGTGGGAAAGGGAAGGGAAAGGAGACTGTAAGCCACTCTGAGACTCCCAAGTGAAGAATGGGGTATAAATCCAATCTCTTCTTCATCTTCTAAATGGACGGTTGAAGGTGCTCTCTGCAACCATTCTGGCAGGCGATTCCAAAGGATTGGATTCACTGGAGAAACCGTCCCAGACCTGGTTGCTGCTATATGGCTATTCCTTTGGGAAAAGCACCTTAAAGAGAAGAACAGAGCTGGTGTGTGGGAGAGAGCTTTAAAAATGTATTTCTGCTACCAAAAGAGTCGGTTTGAGAGCCGGTTTGGTGTAGTGGTTAGGTGTGCAGACTCTAATCTGGGAGAACCGGGTTTGATTCCCCACTCCTCCACTTGCACCTGCTGGATGACCTTGGGCAACCCATAGCTCTGTACCAGCTGTTCTCTCAAGGACAGCTTGGGAAAGAGCTCTCTCAGCCCCACCTACCTCACAGGGTGTCTGTTGTGGGGAGGGGGAGGGAAAGGAGTTTGTCAGCTGCCCTGAGACTCCAAGTGAGTGAAGGGCGGGGTATAACTCCAATCTCTTCTTCTTCTTCTTCTTCAAAAGTTTTAGAACTATTCCTTCACTGATCCTTCTGGGCTGGCCCCATAACTTTATTTTATCCACGTTATTTATAGTCCGCCTTTCTCACGGGAACTCAAGGCGTAGTGAGTCAGTACAGTTGACAAAATGGGACTCTCAATAACCAAATGCATTAGGATTTTTGAAGTCTGGAACCACCAGAAAGGACTGAAGCGCAGCATAAGTATTCACATGATTACACATTAAGTGGTGCAGAAAGGACATACATAGGATCCTGCTTACAATAAGCGCTTTTGGGGGGGGGGCCACCAAGTCACAGCTGACTTATGGTGACCCTGTATGGTTTGGTGTAGTGGTTAAGAGCGCGGACTCAGGTTTGATTCCCCACTCCTCCACGTGCAGCTGCTGGTACAACCTTGGGTCAGTCACAAGTTATTTCAGAGCTGTTCTCTCAGGAGCAGTCCTCGAAAGAGCTCTCTCAGCCCCACCTACCTCACAGGGTGTCTGTTATGGGGAGGGGAAGGGAAAGGAGATTGTAAGCCGCCCTGAGACTCCTTTGGATAGTGAAAGGTGGGGTATAAATCCAATTTCCTCTTCTTCTTCGAGGCAAGAGACATTGAGAGGCAGTTTGCCATTGCCTGCCTCTGTGTCGAGACTCTGGTATTCCTTGGAGGTCTGCCATAGCCAGGGCCACCCCTGCTTAGCTTCTAAGATATGATGAGATCCGGCTAGTCTGGGCTATCCGGGTCAGGGCATGGTAAGCTATACATAGCACTATAGACCACAGCCGCTAATCATTTTTCCAAGCAAGTTTGTTAAACTATTGTGTGCAGTGCCACCCTATTCCCTGTGTAGGGAAGCTTCTAGAATAGTTCAGTTTTGCATAGTTTGTGGAAGGCCAGGAGAATGGGAGCTTTCCTGAACATCTTGGGCAAACCGTTCCACAAGGAGGCGGAAGCTGCAAAAACTGAGGAGGATTCAAAAGGACACAACCCAGGTGAAGGCAGAAATAGCAAAAAGGTGGGAAAGATTAACCATGTCATGGAGAAAGCGGAAGATGTCCCAGAATGGGGCAAAATGAAGCAACCTGGTGAGAATTAGAAACGGAAGGCAGGCCTCTAATAAGGGTTTCTCCGTGTCTGCAATAAAGCACAGGGGGTCTATCAGGGAACACCTCTTAATTCCGCCCCCCCCCAGCTCCGTAAGCAGCCTCCAGCCAAAAGTTAATCATCGCATTTCTTCCAAGAGAAATGACACGCCGCAGGGTTGCCCATTTGTATACCACACCACAACGACGGTGTGGTTTGCACGGCGATTGGGCAAACTGAACGGCAATGAAAACAACACAACCGCAAGGGTTATAAATAAATAAACAAATATATACATAAAATAAAATAAGTATACAGGAAGTATTTCGAACATTTTAAAAAGTGCCGTAGGGATTTTAAAAAGAAAGAAAACTGTTCAGGTTCACAGGGCAAGTTTGGAGGCGCAAAGAGAGAGACTTCTGCCATTCGTAACACCTCTGAATAGCAAAAAAAAAAAAAAATTAGCGTACAGATAATAAGAGTTAACAAACAGATGTGAGAACTCAGTTTGAGTCCAGTGGCACCTTTAAGAGCAACTAAGTGTTATTTCTCTGTTATTTCTGAGTTCAGGTCAAGGTGCTGGTTATGGCCACTGGAGCCCCTCATCACCTGGGAGCCACATATCCGAAGGACCATCTCCTTCCGCATAGGCGTAAACTACGGGGGGGCTCGAGCCACCCCCGAAATTTCCCCGGGGAGACTGAGCCCCCCCCCCCGGCAAAATGGAGCGCCTGCTGCCGCGCCTTCCCACCGCCAGAGCTGTGCCACCGCCAGAGCCGCTCTCTCCACCCACTCCTCCCTCCCTCCCTCCCGGAGAGCAGCAGCGTGGCGGCTCTGGTGGTGGGGACATTGCCATGGCGGCACAGCAGCAGCTCTGGCCGCGGCGGGGGAACACTGCCACCGAGCCTCCCCGGCTGCTGCTGCCGCCACCACAAGAGCCCCCCCGCCCGGTTCCCCCGCATCCACTCCCTCCCTCTGAGGGGTGCGTGGGAGCCAGGTGGGGAGGAGAGGCGGTGGGGACATTGTCCTGTACCTGAGGCCTTGCTTTCTAAATCTCCCAAAAGTCTGGCTGTGGTGGAGGAAAGATCTAATGTATCTTTATCCCCCTCCAATCTTGTAGGTTCCATCAAGAAAGATCGCCCACAGCCACCCACTGGACTTCATGGTAGAGGCGGGATTTGAACTTGGGCTCCCAGTCCAAGTCTAATGCTCTCACCACTACACACTGTCTTTCTCTTGGTTTCTACATGCTCATCAAAGGAGAATCCACTACTCTTCACCAGCAACTGAGGGAAGTACAACATGGATCCGATCAGGGCTTTTTTTGTAGAAAAATCCCAGCAGGAACTCATTAGCATAGTATGCCACACCCAACAGCAGAAACCCATTGGCATGTTAGGCCACACCCCTGACAGCGCAGCTCCCTCCCAGGATCAGCTTCCCCAGGTGCCCTGTGGCTTGTGGGGCACATGGGTAACCCGAGGGAAGGAAGGCAGTTTCTGGATGTTTCCCGTGTCAGCTTGGCTTCCCCAGGTGCCCTGTGGCTTGCGAGGCGCCTGGGGAACCGGGGGTGGGGGAGGCTGTAGGCATGGCCAACTCAGAAGCCAGCCGGAACTCCGTTCCTGTGCGTTCCTGCCCAAAAATAGCCCTGGATCCGATACTTTTTAACTTGTTCATTAACAATTTGGAGTTGGGAGTAAGCAGTGAAGTGGCTAAATTTGTGGGTGACACGAAATTGTTCAGGGTGGTGAGAGCCAGGGAGGATTGTGAGGCACTCCAAAGGGATCTGTCAAGGATGGGCGAGTGGAAGTCAACGTGGCAAATGGGGTTCAGTGTGGCCAAGTGCAAAGTGATGCACATTGGGGCCAAAAATCCTAAATATAAATACATGTTGATGGGGTCCAAACTGGCGGAGACTGAGCAAGAGAGAGATCTTGGAGTTGTAGTAGATAACTCAATGAAAATGTTGAGACAGTGTGCGACTGCAATGAAAAAGGCCAACGCTATGCTGGGGATTATTAGGAAGGGAATTGAAAACAAATCAGCCAGTATCATAATGCCCCTGTATAAATCGATGGTGTGACCTCATTCGGAGTACTGTGTGCAATTCTGGTCACCACACCTCAGAACGGATATTATAGCACTGAGAAAAGTGCAGAAAAGGGCAACTAGAATGATAAAAGGGTTGGAAGACTTTCCCTATGAAGAAAGGTTAAAGCGCTTGGGGCTCTTTAGCTTGGAGAAATGATGACTAAGACATGACATGATAAGAGATTCACAAAATTATGCATGGAATAGAGTAGGCAGAGAAATAAGTCCTTTTCTCCCTTCCTCCCAATTCAAGAATTCATGGGCACTCAATGAAATTAATGAGCAGTAGGCTTTCGAGCAAGGGAAACCTTTACCTTTTCAAGGGGCTGCAGTGGCTCAAGTGGTTAAGATGCTGAACAGCAGACCAGTAGTTCAGTAGTTCAAGACCCAAGTGCTGCATGACGGAGTGAGCTCCCGTCTCTGGTCCCAGCTCCTGCCAACCTAGCAGTTCGAAAGCAAGAAATTGTAAGTAGATAAACAGGTACCACTTCGGTGGAAAGGTAACAACATTCCATGTGTCTCGATGTCTAGTCATGCCAGCCACATGACCACGGAAACGTCTTTGGACAGCACTGGCTCTTTGGCTTGGAAACAGAGATGAGCACCGCATCCCTAGAGTCGTATTCGACTGGCTTTCGAACAAGGGAAACCTTTACCTTTACCTGGCTTAGAACAGATCAAAGGAAGTACTTCAACCAAAGAGTAATGAACCCACGGAATTCACTGCTGCAGGAAGTGGAGGCTACAAGCAAAGACAGCTTCAAAAGGGGATTGGATAAACATTTGGATCAGTGGTCCATCAGTGGCTATTAGCTATAGGGTATAGATAGGAACATTATGTCTGGTACAGTCATGCTGTGTTTTCTTGGTGCTTGGGGGGTAACAGTGGGAGGGCTTCTGGAGTTCTGTCCCTACTGGTGAACCTCCTGAGGGCACCTGGTATTTTTGGCCACTGTGTGACACAGAGTGGTGGACTGGACAGGCCACTGGCCTGATCCAACATTGGCTTCTCTTATGTTCTAACCTGTTCCCTTTCTTCCTCCTTTCCAAGATTTCCTGCAGCTGCTGCAAACTCAGTGAGCTCATCCAGACGCTAAATGCTTGCTGCATTCATGAACCTCCACTGCACGCAAAAAAATGCCCAGGAAACTCTGTAAATATTAACCCACCCTTACAGGTCAATAAACGCCTTATTGGTATGTTCTTCCCTTGTTCAAATAACTCGGGTACTTACAGAGCAAGGTGCTGTCCTTTTGGAGTGGGTGGGGTCGTTGCTGCAGAGGTGTGGCCTTGCCCGACAGGGGGCGGGGTTTCCCAAGACCAGAGCAAGGGATTCTGTAGGAGTAGAGCAGGGGTCCCCAACATTTTTTGAGCCTATGGGCACCTCTGGAATTCTGACAGCATGGTGGGCACAGCCACAGAATGGCTGCCGAAGAAGAGGAGGAGGAGATCGGACTTATACCCCACCCTTCACTACCTGAAGGAGTCTCAGAGCGGCTTACAACCTCCTTCCCACAACAGACACCCTGTGAGGTAGGTGGGGCTGAGAGAGCTCTTTCGAGGACTGCCCTTGAGAGAACAGCTCTGGAAAAACTTGTGACTAACCCATTTGGAAGAATGGGGAATCAATCCCAGTTCTCCCAGGTTAGAGTTCACAGTCCTAACCACTACACCATACAGGCTCCCACAGGCTCCCACTAAATGGCGGCTGCAGCTGACCTTCAGTCATGTGGTGAAGATCCTTGTGCTGTGCTGGCTGCTGGTGCCAAAGCAGCATTTTTAAAAATGTGGACAGCCAATCAAATCTCCAGTGGCCAACCAGAAGCCTTGCCAGGCAAAAGCCCCGCCTGGCCCCACCCACTTTCTAAAAACACGGGGCGGGCACCAGGAAAGATGTCGGTGGGCACAGGCGCCACACTAGGGTCCCCTGGAGCAGAGCCTGGCATGTCCCCATTCCCCTCCCATACATTATTTGCTTATTAACAAGTTTTTGGCCCCTCCTTTCCGCCCCTCCAACGCCACAGGCAGCTAACAAATTAAAACGCACAAATCAAAATGTCTTGAAAGCCATTATAACCAACACACAAGTACATCGTTAAAACAAGTTAAAACCAAAGCTGAAAGTCAATGTAAAAGAAACAGTTTAAAACACGAGGCAGGAAGGGAATGCAGCCGCAGACTACGGGCCGGTTCCTTTACAGGGGAGTGCAACCCCATCCAGAACCGGCGACGCCTTAAATCTCCGGTTGGACCTCCCGCCCACCAGTAGCACTGCCGTCTTGGTGGGATGAAACTTCAATTAATTAGCCCACTTCCGCTCCAAAACTGCCTCCAGGCACCCGGGCAAGCCTGGTTTCTGCAGCCTCCCTGGGATTGGCCGGAAGTGCAAGACTGAGTGGAGGGTCTCACCTGCATATGGGTGACAACCCAGCCCAAATCTCCGGATGACCTCCCCGAAGGGTTTTGTGTAGATATTAAAAAGCACCGGGGGGGGGGGGGGATGGAACCTCACAGAAACACCCCAGAGGTCAAGGGCCGAGCAGCAGTCCCCCTTGGCATCACCTTCAGGAACCTCCTCTCCAGGCAGGCCCGTAGCGACAGTGGGGCCTCTCGGGGCCTGGCCCCCTGACTGACCACCAAGGCCCCCCCCCCAAATCCTTATTTTATTTTTTTGTGTGCCGCGCTGTTCGGTTGCGACACCCCCTCACAGAGCCTGCCTACTGGAGCTGAGGCTGCCTGCTGGAGTCCTGCCCTTGCCCATGCCCTCATCCCATGGCCGTGCCAGCCAGCCTCACCCTCCATTCCCACGCCGCCAGACAGACTGCCACCAGACGGGCCACAGGAAAGAAGCAAAGTGGTAGCGGCGTCGACAAGGTCGAGGAGGTCCGTCCAACACCCCATCTCCTGGTTTTCATCCGCGTTGTGAATTGCAGCGTGGTGATGGACATGGTGGTGTGGCTCCCCCCCGCCTGCCCTGTGCCCCCTAACTTTTAAAAATCCTGGCTACGCCCCTGCCTCCAAGTAGTACTGAAACCACAGCAGAATGGTTCTTCCCAGCCCAGAAGGGTACTGTGTTCAATCGTACCGAAAGCTGCCGAGAGGCTCAGGAGAATCAACGGAGTTGCTCTGTCTATGTCCCAGTGCAGGTCATCCTCCAAGGCACAGGCGTCAACTTCAGGGGGGCTGGGAAGCTGGAGCCCCCCCTGAACTTTTCCAGGACATGCTGAGCCTCCCCCGGAGACAATGGCCTGTAAGGTCTCTGGCCCAGCCCCAGCCCTCCCCGGGACATTGGAAAGTCTACACCCTTGCTCCAGGGTAACCAAGGCCAGTTCAGACCCCAAACCAGGTATATAACTAGACTGGGAAGAATCCAAATGATTTGCCTCATCCACGAGAGCCCGAAGCTGTCCAGCTACCACCCATGCAATCACCTTGGCAGAGAATGGAACGTTTAAGACTGGAGAATAGTTACTGAGATCCAGGGGTCATTTCGTAGAAAAAGAGGTGCAGGAGCTCATTAGCATAACTCATTTGCATATGCCACACCCCCTAACATACCGGAAGTGCGTCAGAAGGCAACACCCACCCCTCAGGCTCCACTCCACAGGTGAGTGAAACTGACCTGCTCTTCCTCCATTCCTTTCCCCATCCAATACTTTGTGCAATAAAAATAAGCGTAAAGAACACACCCTCATTCTCTTCCTGCTCCCTTGAAACCACCAGGTTTCAAGTAGACTTGAGATACCCAGGAGATGTGCACCACCCACCCCATTCCCTTCCCCTCCCCACAACAAGACACCCTGTGAGGTAGGTGGGGCTGAGAGAGGTCTTTTGAGAACTGCTCATGCGAGAACAGCTCTGAGAGAACTTGTGACTGGCCCAAGGTCACACCAGCAGCTGCATGTGGAGGAGTGGGGAATCAAACCCGGTTCTCCCAGATTAGAGTCCAACTCCTGACCACTACACCAAACTGATGGGGTGGAAGCTGCTGAAGGGTGGGTGAAATTTCTCCAGTACTTATGTGCCATGTGCCCAGATAAAAAATGGTATACTTAGAAAATTTATATGCCACCTTGAGCAAGTCTCTGGAAAAGCAGCACACAGTCATAAAAGGAACAATGATAAAATTATCAATATTAAAACAAAACATTAAAAACAATAAAGACCCTAGCAGGGCTTTCCCCGGGGCGCTGCGCCTCTGCACTGCTCGGGGAAGCCGAGGAGGGGGCGGGGCTTGGTCATGTGCCCACCCCCTGGGCTCCTCACTCCCGGAGCTGCGTTCCTGTGCGCTCCTGCTCCAACAGACCCCTGCTGAGATCTCCAAGGTTGAGGGTAGGATTCTCCAGGCCTCTGCCCTAAAATCTGTGAAGCAGTCTCTTTTAGCATGTACCGAGGGCACTCTGCCAACCAATGTTCCCTGTAAGCCGTGGAGTCTTGTAAAGAAAAATTCTACTTCGTGAGCTGCTGGCATTAAAGTTGTGAGCAAGCAATTTGGCCACTGCGTAAATTACTTCGCTCTGGAGCTAAGATAAAAACGTGTGAGCTGGAAGCTAAAAAACTGAGCTAGCTCACACTCACTCAGAGGGACAACTGCTGCCAACTGTCTTT
The DNA here is from genome assembly GCA_029233225.1 of Lepidodactylus listeri. Taxonomy (NCBI): domain Eukaryota; kingdom Metazoa; phylum Chordata; class Lepidosauria; order Squamata; family Gekkonidae; genus Lepidodactylus; species Lepidodactylus listeri. The sequence goes on along the minus strand of JARCFY010000018.1, from coordinate 14,904,724 downwards.
TTGCTAAACCAAGTAAGTTTGGGGAGGGGGGGCATTCTGCAGTGAGTCAGGCAACAAGAAGGATGATCACAGCTCATTTCTGTGACCGGTGTTTAATTAATTTGTTTAGGGCATTCCCTAACAATTTATGTTTTGTACCGAAAGCAGTTTTCCAAAGAACAATATCAGAAACATTCTCAGGAATCAAACCACAGCCTGAAAGTCACTGAACAGGACAGAACTGGCACTGCTACATTATTTATTCAGACAGATTTCCCACCCTGTTCCTACATCTCAAGGCGGGTTACGATAGATCCATATTTCAGCAGCCCCCGAGTCCTCATAAACCGTACCCTCCAACTCTGTGGTTCCAACGTAACATTCCAAAGGCATTCAAACACATTCAGCTGCGCCGGTTTTTAAAAAACAGACTGGACCCAGAAGACAAACCTACAGAGCATGTGTGTGCGGAATTACATCAAAAATTGATGCACAAATGCACACGGTGCCTCTTGCACACAAACCATGAGAAGCCGTTTGCTTCCAGCAAGGGAATGCACAGCAAGTATGAACACATGAGCATAGCAAAGCTGGGGCGGGGAGGCGCACAAACACCCTTGAATTGAGCAGGTGGGTGCAACCACAAGATTCGCTGATCCATGCTCGGAAAAGAGCATGCAAATGTACTGGAGCTCCCAGCGACGTCTCTGCCTGTACAGCCGGGTGGACGGCTGTGCATAAATCAGTGGCACATAAAAAACACGTGCCGGCTGCAAAGCTGGGATTAGGGACCAGCCGAGCTCTCTGAGGCTGCTGTGGGGGATATGATGATTTCAGAAGGGAGTTGTAGCAATCTTCTGGTTTGGTAGAGAGCAGAGACAGAACTGTTGCAAAGCTCACCTAATTTAGAATAGTAGAATCATAGAGCTGGAAGGGACCTCCAGGGGCATCTAGTCCAACCACAGTTTCCCTGACTGTTAGGAATTCATGTGTTCATAGTCTGTGTTGTCTGTCTGTGTGTGATCTCTCCAAGGAATCCATGTCTCTCTTCCCCAAATCCAGCCCTTTGGAAGGTTTCAGAGCAGGTAGATATGTCACTTTTAAGGAACATGAGGAACATAAGAGAAGCCATGTTGGATCAGGCCAGTGGCCTATCCAGTCCAGCACTCTGTGTCACCCAGTGGCCAAAACCCAGGGGCCATCAGGAGGCCCCTGATGGTTGGGAGTTTGTGCCTTCCTTCCAAGAATGTTCAGAGCATGAGTTGGAGAATCCATTACTGCAGGAGCAATCCTTAGTTTCAGCAGTGAAAGATGCGGCTGAGACCTTTCCATCTGGTGCCTGTGCTCCTTTGCTATCCACCCCACATGCCCTCTTTTTAGAGGATATGTCCTCTTTTTTGGTGTCTGTCCCCTTTTGGACTCTTTTTAAAAACTGATGAAATTGTTGTCTCGTTGGTTTGGAAAGTTAGGAACAGCTTCAATAGGGAGGGGTGTTTAAAAAATTAGATTTATCAATAGGGATCACTTGTTTGAAGTAGTCAGGTGGGAAATACGTCCTCTTTTTTGCTTTTCAAAATATGGCAGCCCCAATGGCTGTGGCTGTTCAGTGGGAAACGAGAGCCATTTGGCCCATCCTCTGGGGGCACTCTTTCTTAGGCCACACCATACTGGGTTGGTTTGGGTTTTTTTTTTGCTTGCCTGGCTCTCTAATTGTGTAATCCTAGTCCTATTGCATTGTTTATTGGCTGTCTTTTGCTGTCTGATCGCCTTGTCTCGCATTTTGCAACCTGCCCGCAGTCTCAGTGAGAAAGGAAGACCGTAGACAAATAAATAACATATTGTTTCACATGTTTCCAGCTTTCGATATAGGCAACGATCCAAGACTGAGTCCTAACAAACCCCGGGCTCTAACTGACAACATGAAGAACTGTAATGCTGTTGTGAATGTGAGTTTATTTGTTTAGGCCCTCGGCTCACCCACCCAGCAGCTTACTGCACTCTCAGCATTGCTTTGGAGGGCCTCTGCCCTGCGCTGTCTTTGGGCTAACCCCCAAAGTGGCATTTGGCCATGTTTCCCTCCTATAATAGTACATATTTTCAATGCAGCCGCTTCCTCCGGAGCTTCCTCCACTGTTTCCTAGAGAGCATTATTCCAATTAACATCATCCTCCAGAAGATCTCTTGGCAAACTGCCTGAAGGGTTGTTTTGCAAAAGAGGAGGGGAAAGATTTCACCTGCCCTGTTGAACTCACCTCCACCTTTCTGGCTTCCAGGGAACAAACTGCCACTTCCATTACAAATAGCAGAGAGATATTCTGGAGATCATCTCAGGAAAATGCCAGTCGCCACTTTGGGGTCAGGAAGGAATTTTCTCCAGGCCAGTTTGGCCAGGGATCCTGGACCCAGGTGTTTTTTTTTTTGGGGGGGGGGGGGGGGGTTTGCCATCTTCTGGGCATGGAGCAGGGATCACGGGTGGGGTGGGGTGGGAGGCAGTTGTGAATTTCCTGCATTGTGCAGGGGGTTGGACTAGATAACCCTGGAGATCCCTTCCAACTCTATGATTTTGTGATTCTCTACAATTCTATAAGAACAGCCCTGCTGGATCAGACCAATGGTCCATCTAGTCCAGCCTCCTGTCTCACACAGTGGACAACCAGTTCCTCTGGAGGGCCAACAACAGGGCAGGGAGGCCGAGGCCTTCCCCTGATAAGAACATAAGAAGAGCCCTGCTGGATCAGACCAGTGGTCCGTCTAGTCCAACATCCTGTCTCTCACAGTGGCCAACCAGTTCTTCTGGAGGGCCGACAACAGGCCATAGAGGCCGAGGCCTTCCCCTGATAATCTAGTCCAGCCTCCTGTCTCTCACAGTGGCCAACCAGTTCCTCTGGAGGGCCGACAACAGGGCATAGAGGCCGAGGCCTTCCCCTGATAATCTAGTCCAGCCTCCTGTCTCTCACAGTGGCCAACCAGTTCCTCTGGAGGGCCGACAACAGGGCATAGAGGCCGAGGCCTTCCCCTGATAATCTAGTCCAGCCTCCTGTCTCTCACAGTGGCCAACCAGTTCCTCTGGAGGGCCGACAACAGGGCATAGAGGCCGAGGCCTTCCCCTGATAATCTAGTCCAGCCTCCTGTCTCTCACAGTGGCCAACCAGTTCCTCTGGAGGGCCGACAACAGGGCATAGAGGCCGAGGCCTTCCCCTGATAATCTAGTCCAGCCTCCTGTCTCTCACAGTGGCCAACCAGTTCCTCTGGAGGGCCGACAACAGGGCATAGAGGCCGAGGCCTTCCCCTGATAATCTAGTCCAGCCTCCTGTCTCTCACAGTGGCCAACCAGTTCCTCTGGAGGGCCGACAACAGGGCATAGAGGCCGAGGCCTTCCCCTGATAATCTAGTCCAGCCTCCTGTCTCTCACAGTGGCCAACCAGTTCCTCTGGAGGGCCGACAACAGGGCATAGAGGCCGAGGCCTTCCCCTGATAATCTAGTCCAGCCTCCTGTCTCTCACAGTGGCCAACCAGTTCCTCTGGAGGGCCGACAACAGGGCATAGAGGCCGAGGCCTTCCCCTGATAATCTAGTCCAGCCTCCTGTCTCTCACAGTGGCCAACCAGTTCCTCTGGAGGGCCGACAACAGGGCATAGAGGCCGAGGCCTTCCCCTGATAATCTAGTCCAGCCTCCTGTCTCTCACAGTGGCCAACCAGTTCCTCTGGAGGGCCGACAACAGGGCATAGAGGCCGAGGCCTTCCCCTGATAATCTAGTCCAGCCTCCTGTCTCTCACAGTGGCCAACCAGTTCCTCTGGAGGGCCGACAAAAGGGCATAGAGGCCGAGGCCTTCCCCTGATAATCTAGTCCAGCCTCCTGTCTCTCACAGTGGCCAACCAGTTCCTCTGGAGGGCCGAGAACAGGGCATAGAGGCCGAGGCCTTCCCCTGATAATCTAGTCCAGCCTCCTGTCTCTCACAGTGGCCAACCAGTTCCTCTGGAGGGCCGACAACAGGGCATAGAGGCCGAGGCCTTCCCCTGATAATCTAGTCCAGCCTCCTGTCTCTCACAGTGGCCAACCAGTTCCTCTGGAGGGCCGACAAAAGGGCATAGAGGCCGAGGCCTTCCCCTGATAATCTAGTCCAGCCTCCTGTCTCTCACAGTGGCCAACCAGTTCCTCTGGAGGGCCGACAAAAGGGCATAGAGGCCGAGGCCTTCCCCTGATAATCTAGTCCAGCCTCCTGTCTCTCACAGTGGCCAACCAGTTCCTCTGGAGGGCCGACAACAGGGCATAGAGGCCGAGGCCTTCCCCTGATAATCTAGTCCAGCCTCCTGTCTCTCACAGTGGCCAACCAGTTCTTCTGGAGGGCCGACAACAGGGCATAGAGGCCGAGGCCTTCCCCTGATAATCTAGTCCAGCCTCCTGTCTCTCACAGTGGCCAACCAGTTCCTCTGGAGGGCCGACAACAGGGCATAGAGGCCGAGGCCTTCCCCTGATAATCTAGTCCAGCCTCCTGTCTCTCACAGTGGCCAACCAGTTCCTCTGGAGGGCCGAGAACAGGGCATAGAGGCCGAGGCCTTCCCCTGATAATCTAGTCCAGCCTCCTGTCTCTCACAGTGGCCAACCAGTTCCTCTGGAGGGCCGAGAACAGGGCATAGAGGCCGAGGCCTTCCCCTGATAATCTAGTCCAGCCTCCTGTCTCTCACAGTGGCCAACCAGTTCCTCTGGAGGGCCAACAACAGGGCATAGAGGCTAAGGCCTTCCCTTGATAATCTAGTCCAGCCTCCTGTCTCTCACAGTGGCCAACTAGTTCCTCTGGAGGGCCGACAACAGGGCATAGAGGCCGAGGCCTTCCCCTGATAATCTAGTCCAGCCTCCTATCTCTCACAGTGGCCAACCAGTTCCTCTGGAGGGCCAACAACAGGGCATAGAGGCTAAAGCCTTCCCTTGATAATCTAGTCCAGCCTCCTGTCTCTCACAGTGGCCAACCAGTTCCTCTGGAGGGCCAACAATAGGGCATAGAGGCCAAGTACTTCCCCTGATAATCTAGTCCAGCCTCCTGTCTCTCACAGTGGCCAACCAGTTCCTCTGGAGGGCCAACAACAGGGCAGGGAGGCCGAGGCCTTACTAAGAACATAAGAAGAGCCCTGCTGGATCAGACAATATAGTCCATTTAGTCTAGCATCCTGTCTCACATAGTGGCCAACCAGGCCGAGGACTTCCCCTGATGGTGCCTCCTGGCTCTGGGATTTAGAGGATTAGTGCCTCTGAATGTGGAGGTTCCCCTCAGCCACCATGGTTAGTAGCCAGTGACAGACTTATCCTCAATCTATCTAATCTCCGCCTAAAGCTGTTTATTCCTGTGGCCATTCCAACGTTCTCTGGCAGCGACTTCCACACTTTATTCACTCTCTGTGTAAAGAAGCATTTCCTTTTGTGCATCCTGAACCTACTGCCCATCAGCTTTATTGGATGCTCTCAAGCTCTAGTATTTCAGGAGAGGGAGGAATAATTCTCCTGGTCAACTCCCTCTAACTCATGCATAATTTTAGAAACCTCTGTCTCATCTGGGCCAGGATGTTCTAATCCCCTTCATTGTTGGTGCAGCAATCACCCTGGCCTGTCATCCTGAAACTGGTGGCCAATTTTGAAAGTCCTTGCTTTGTTTCCTGATGAGTTATGGTCGCCACAAATAGATTATTTTATTATTCTAGATTGGTACCCCACATTTTCTCCCCAATGGGGACTCAAAGCTGCTTACAGCACTGTCCCCTTCTCCGTGTTATCCTCACAAAGCAACACTGTGAGGCGAGTTAGGCTGAGACAGTGTGGAAACCCTAGTTATAATGCTATAAAGTCCACCCTCCAAAGTGGCCATTTTCTCTAGGGAAACTGATCTCCACTGTCCGGAGATCAGGTGCAATTGTGGGAGATCGCCAGGCCTCACCTGGAGGTTGACGACCATATTTCTCTGGGCCTAATATGAATGTGTATTCTTCCAATCCCATTCCATACTTGAAATCCCATGAGTCATAAAAATTTCTATGTCTGAAATCACAGAAATAGACCATATCACAGCCATAGGTTTGCAGCCCTGGCCAGATCTCCCTGGCCTGTAGCTATGATGGGGCTGTGGGGGGGGCTCCACCCGCTTTCTTAAAGGCACAGTCCCACAAGAATTTCCCCTGTAAATGCTTTTTTCAATTATTTTTAAACACTTTTTTTAAAGGCGTGTGCTGCTTTAAACAGAGTGGGGTGCTGTAGTTGATTAATTCCCGCAATGAGCAAGGGGGTTGGAGTAGGTGACCTCTAGGATCTCTTCTCACTCTGTGTCAAGAAATGGGTCTCCTTTAACAGAGTTTTGCTGCCCAAGTGTTAGCTTTTTACTATAGAAGTCCTCACCCCCACCTGCCGGCTTGTTATCAGGACTGCTGCTTAGGCTGGCAGAAGTGATTAACTTGCAGCAGCTGAGAACTGTCATTCACAGTGGTTGACAGCTTGCAATTTAGAGATCTAGCCTGGTCACAGCTTCCTATTGGCTAAATGGCTTTTCTTTCTGCACTGAGAACTTCAGCCCCACCAGAAAATAATTTGCCCCACAAGCCACAAAATCCTGGCTACAGGCCTGCCAAGGTAAATCTTCAGGACGCTGGCAGCACCATTGCATCTTGGCTTGCTTTGAGCATTTCTGGCCCCTAGTCTCCCCTCTCCCCCCGCCATTTTGTTTGCCAGCACGCTGACCTCTCCACAGGTAGACAATGCATTTTATTTAGGGATGCCAACCTCCAGGTGGGGTCTGGATATCCCTCAGAATTACAACTCACCTCCAGACTACAGAGATCAGTTCTCCTGAAAAAAATGGATGCATGTGGAGGGTGGACTCTGTAACGCTGTACCCTACTGAGGTCTCTGTCCTCCTTAGGCTCCACCCCCAAATCTCCAGGAGTTTCCCAACCTGGATCTGGCAACCCTAACCCCCCCCCCCATCCCATCCTAGTGGCCAGGGGGGACCCGGCAACCCCTGTATTATTCAGGCCTAGGGCAAAACAAAAAGTTTGCCTACCTCTGTGATAGCTTGTGTACACTTACAAGACTAACCACCGTAGGAGCTGGTGCTAACTAGTCCTTAGACAGCGTCTAGTTGTGTCCTTTTCGCTTCCAAAAAAGGACTCCTTGGTGAAACACAAAACGAGACTTTCAGGGGGGAGGGAGGGATTGTAGTTCCGAAAGAACATTTGTGCAGTTAAAAAATAATAATCTCAAGTCATGCAAAAGATGTATTACGTTGGCTTGAATACAGCAATCTTTGGCATGACTGCTGTCAGGTTCCCAGTTCTGACGGTTCCCCCCTTCTCCTTGTAGGTTTAGGTCATGAACTGTGGCTCAAAGCAATAACATGTGAGCAGACACACAAGGAAAACAGGTGCTTGGACGGTTGCTTTTGTTGTTTATCACTGCTTGGGCTGTTGTTTTCGTTATATTGCAACAGCCTTTGGCCATATCCAATAAATTTTACTTGCCTACCTACCACGAGGAAAAATACACTGGTGTGTTGTAACACTGCAAGCCCTACACACGCATTACAATCACACACCACTGGGCAGTTCCAACTCTTTCTTTTAAAAAGCCCTGCCCCAAACTACGAACATTTTGGCTCCACCGTGACCTCATTTTGCAGAGCAAGTGGTTAGGGTCGCAACACAGCAGAGGGGATACCTGTATCGCTTGTCATGGGGGGATGTTCCAGGCACTGTCCAATAGGCACTTATCAGACTTGTGGGACCACATTCCAGAAAGACTCCAAAATGTAACAGCTCTCTTTGTAGGTACCCTGAATAGAGGGGCAGGATATAACCCCCTAAATAAATGGGAGGGTGGGAGGAAGGCTACCCCAAAGATTCCCTGTATGATTCACAGTAGGAGCACATGGATACAAGGCCCATTTCCAGTATGAACCCATGGTCCCCTGCAAGGACACGCCACATAGTGGATCATCGGACAGTTTCCCTCCCAGCTCTGCTCCACAGGGAATGACTCTACACCAGGGGTCCTTTCGTAGAAACAGAGGTGCAGGAGCTCATTAGCATAACTCAGTAGCATAACTCAGTAGCATATGCCACATCCCCTGACATCACCAGAAGTGTGTCAGAAAGGGAATGTCGGTTTCAGCCCCATTATACCCGACGGGCCATTGAAATCAATGGCAAAAACTCATAGGGTATATGAGGAGCTGGAGGAGACGGGGTTTGAGGGAAAGGCTTCAAACTTGCAGGGTAGCTGCTGGGGCCTCTCCTCGAAATACCCACCAAGTTTCAAGAAGATTGGACCACGGGGTCCAATTCTATGGGCCCCCAAACAGGTTGCCCCATCCCCTCCATTGTTCTGTATGGAGGGGAAAAGTGTTACTTTTTTCCTACCATAGAGAACAACGGAGGGAATGGGGGCAACCTGTTTGGGGGCCCATAGAATTGGACCCCCTGGTCCAATCTTCTTGAAACTTGGTGGGTATTTCGAGGAGAGGCCCCAGCAGCTACCCTGCAAGTTTGGAGCCTCTCCCTCAAACCCCCTCCCCTCCAGTCGCTTTTAAAGTTGTCGCCAAATTTCAACGGCAATTCAGCAGCGGGCCAAATCAGATCAGAGGATCTGATTCGGCCTGTGGCTGCCCTAGTGGCCACTCCTGAGCTGGCAGAGCTTTGCTCCGCCTCGCTCCGGGCCCCAAAGGACCCCTGCTCTACCCTGCTCCCTGTACAAAGTGCTTCCACTTGAATTGGGCCATACAGCTGCTGGGTCTTAAATTCTGGACAGCACATGATAGTCCATATCCCAAAAAACCCGAGCCATACCGGTTTGCCTGATAGGATTTACCTAATTGATCCTCTTCCTTTCCCCCTTATGCTTGCCTCTCTGCTGATATCCCAGCCAATTGGTCTATTAATTTGCGGGGTTATCATACAGATGGCTTCCACATGGAGGTTTTGCTCCAGTTTGGCATGTTCTTGTGTGTTCTGGAAGCTTTCACATGACATTGTCCCTAGTAATCTGCTTCCTGTGTTTTTCCTTGTTTCTCTGCAGCCTTTCCTAAATGTGGTTTGGTATTACCTTTTTGGAACGATCCTATTACAGTCAGAGCGTGTTTGTATGCTATGAAGATGGGGAAGGGGTTGGTTTTTTGCAGCTCTTGCCCATACAGGCCACAGTCCCCTTCCCTGAGTCCTGCTGCAGCCCCAGTGGTCCAGTCTGAATACCAAACTGGAGCCAAAGCTCCATGTGGGAAGGAGGAGGAGATTGGATTTATACCCTGCCCGTCACTACCCGGAGAAGTCTCAGAGTGCCTTACCATCTCCTTTCCCTGCCCCCCCCCCACAACAGACACCCTGTGAGGTAGGTGGGGCCGAGAGAGCTCTCTCGAGGACTGCTCCTGAGGGAACAGCTCTGAAAGAACTTGTGACTGACCCAAGGTCACACCAGCAGCTGCATGTGGAGGAGTGGGAAATCAAACCCAGTTCTCCCAGATTAGAATCCTAATTCTTAACCACTACACCAAACTGGCTCTTTTGGAAAGTTCTGCTAGGAGACAGTAATGCTGACTTCTACATCGGTGCATGGAAAAGAACCGAGGCCACCGGAGATTCTGCATGCAGAAAAGCATTCCAAAGAGGTCTGTCTCAGGGGTGGGCAAACTGTGGCTCGGGAGCCGTATGCGGCTCTTTCACACATATTTTGTGGCTCCCGGCAGGGCGGCTGGGGAAGCTAAATATCATTAGCAAACAAATATCATTGGACAAATTAATATCATTATCAATATCTGCTTTTACCCCTTTTGTTATTATTTTTGGCAGTCTCACTTAATATTAATAAAAAGCAAATTTGCTTATTTTCCAGTGAAACAGGTAATATTTGTTCATGTCTTGTGGCTCTCAAATATCTGATGTTTATTCTATGCAGCTCTTATGTTAAGCAAATTTGGCCACCCCTGTTCTACGTGGCTCTTACACTGAGCAAGTTTGCCCACCCCTGGTCTATCTCTCCCCCCCCCCCCCCCCCCCCGTCCTAGAGCCATCTGCCAAAACCCTTTGCACCCAGAGAAATGCTTGGGGGAGGGAGCGATATTCCTCAGGGCCTTGGAGTTCAAGCCGGCTCTGCTGTCTGGGGATGGGGGGTGGGCTGGGAGCCAGCGTGGCAGGGATGCGGTTCAGGGGCGGCAGTGGGGGTGGGAGGGGGGAGGACGGAAAAGATTCATCATGTCTGTGATGTTGCTCCCATACAGTACACTTTATCCTCTGCAAATAAGCAATGTCTGGGGCGTCCCCTTCCCCAAGAGCAAGCACCGTCTGGCCCTGATAAGCCTCTGGTCAGGCTGAATGCGTCACCACACACACAGAACACAACACAACACAACACACACACACACAGAACACACATACTAGCAATTGCACTCATAATTAAGAGTTAGCAAGTGTCACCTGCAGTTTTTAGAACCCTGGCTTGTCTCTTGGGAAGGGGATCTGTCCCTGGAGAAAGAATGACCCTAACTGGAAACCACCTTTGGAGATAGGGCTGCCAACTCCAGGTAGGGTAATTCCTGGATATTTGGGGATGGAGTCTGGGGAGGCAAGGATTTGGAGAGGGGAAGGACCGCAGCAGATTCTAATGCCGTAGGGCCCACCTCCCCAAAAAATCAGCCACTTTCTCCAGAGAACTGACCTTGGTTGTCTGGAGATGATCCCGAGAGATCTACAGGCCGCATCTGGATGCCGGCAACACAGTTTGGATGGAAGAGTTGAGATTTATTTCACACCCACTCATAAAGCCAGTTTGGTGTAGTGGTTAGGAGTGTGGACTCTAATCTGGGAGAACCAGGTCTGATTCCCCACTCTTCCACATGCAGCTGCTGGTGTGACCTTGGGTCAGTCACAAATTCTCTCAGAGCTGTCTCAGCCCCACCTACCTCACCAGGTGTCTGTTGTGGGGAGGGGGAGGGAAAGGAGAGTGTAAGCCGCTCTGAGACTCCTTTGGGTAGTGAAGGGTGGGGTATAAATCCAATCTCCTCTTCTTCTTCTTTCTTCTACATCTCCCCCCTCAGTCAGGTGATGCAGGTTGGCAAGAAAAAAGGATAGCAGGTGGCGCTCAGGAACATGGCCTCCTTTCCCTGTTCTACCCCCGCCCCCAGACTAGAGTTGCCAGCTCCAGGTCAGGAAAAATCTGGAGATTTTGGGGTTGGAGCCTGAAGAGGGTGGGGTTTGGGGTGGGGTATAATGCCACAGAGGCCACCTTCCAGGCAGCCATTTTCTCCGCCTGAACTGATCTGTGTTGCCTGGAGAGCAGTTATAACCTATGCTCCCTCTAAGCTGTGGAGTCTTGTGAGCAAAAATTCTACTTTGTGAGCTCCAGGCATTAAAGTTGTGAGCGAGCGATTTGGCTACTGCATGAGTTAGTTTGCTCTGGAGCCATCCCTTCCTGAGCTAAGACAAAAACCTATGAGCCGGAGACTAAAAAACTGCGAGCCAGCTCACACTGACTCAGCTTAGAGGGAACACTGGTTATAATAGCAGGAGATCTCCGGTCACCACCTGGAGGTTGGCAACCCTAGCCTAGACTGATCTACCACTGGTCGTCACTCCCCTTTTAAACTGGATATGGAGAACCCAGGCGTCCTGTCATGTACGCCGTTCCCTCTCTAAGCCAGAGGAGTTCATCTCTTCCCAAGAGAACCCAGGAATCCTGGATCCTCGCCAGCTCTCCCACTCAGCCATCTAATGTAAACTAGACCCCTTCTAAAGCTGGGAATGGAATCCATCCATCTCGGCTTCTCACTGTGGGTAACTCTGCCCAGAAGGGTACTGGGCGGCTTCTGCACATGAAACTGCCTTACACTGAATCTGACCGTCGGTCTACTCAGACTGGCAGTGGCTCTCCAGGTCTCTTTCAGATCACCTGGTACTTGATCCTTGGACTGAAGATGCCAGCAGGGCTTTTTTGGTAGAAAAAGCCCAGCAAGAACTAATTAGCATATTAGGCCACACCCAACAGCAGAAACTCATTAGCATATTAGGCCACACCCCTGACAGAGCAGCTTCCTCCCAGGATCGGCTTCCCCAGGCGCCTCATGGCTTGCGGGGTGTTTGGGGACCCCGAGGGAAGGAAGGCAGTTTCTGGATCAGCTTCCCCAGGTTGGGGGGCACCTGGGGAACCCGAGGGGGAGAGGCGGTTTAAACTGCCTTCTTTCCCTGGATTGGCTTGGCTTCCCCAGGAGCCCCATGGCTTGCGAGGCGCCAACTCAGAAGCCAGCCGGAACTCCGTTCCTGGGCGTTCCTGCCCAAAAATAGCCCTGGATGCCAGGGATTGAACCTGGGACCTTCTGCATACCAAGCAGATGCTCTGCCACTGAGCCACAGCCCCTCCCCTCAGGCCCGGCCTTCTACCTGTCTAAACACGTCATCCCCCCCCCCCAAGTCCATTGCCTTTTGAAATCAAAGGACAGGAGTACTCCAGGTGCCCCCCCACCTCCCCCCCAACCCCCTCCTGAAGGTCTCAGTCTGGTTCTGGCAATGTATAACTCAAATACCTGGGCTCCTAAACTGGGCTTCACTCAGCCCATTCCCTGCTCCCCCAAAAATGAAGGTGACTCTGCTTAAAACATTTCTTTCCAGAGCTCCTTTGGTGTTTTTGGCAGGCAAAAACCGAACAGGTTAGAGCAGTCTCACATCGCATCTCCCAGCTCAGGAAAACTGCCATTTGCTGGATTTCTGCCTCCGATCCGGTCTTTAAAGGCCTTGCTATGGAAAGGGGGGTGGGCACTAGGGTTGCTCCTGCTATGAGCAGCTGGGGATGCCAGCCTCCAGGTGGGGCCTGGGAATCCCCCAGAATTACAGCTCATCTCCAGACTACAGAGATCAGTCCCTCTGGAGAAAATGGATGCTTTGGAGGGTGGAAGCTATGGCACTGTACCCCACTGAGAGGTCCCTCCCTGCCCTCCCCAGGCTCCATCCCCCAAATCTCTGGGAGTTTCCCGACCTGGAGCTGGTAACCCTACCTCCCACCCCCCACCTGTGGCCAGGAGGGACCTGGCAACACTATGGGGAGCTCAGCCACATTGCTGTGTGGCACAGGCAGCTGGTATGGAAGCTATTAAGATAGGGTTGGATGGGAAATACCGGGAGATTTGGGGGGGGTGGAGCCTGAGGAAGGCAGGGTTTGGGGAGGGGCGGGACCTCAGCGGGGCACAGTGCCTGAGAGTCCACCCCCCCAAGCGGCCATTTCCTCCAGGAGCATTGATCTCAAATCTCCTGGAGATCAATTGTCATAGCGGGAGATCTCCAGGCGCCACCCTAGGTTGGCATCCCAAGTGGGCACCCTGCAGAGAACCCCCGAGTCCTGGATGGACTATCAGCTCCTCCCGGTCACACTAAACAGAAAGATGGCCCTCACCCAGAACGGGTTGCGGACCCCAGATCTTCTTTTCACTGCTGTAACCCAGCGGATCCCCCCCCCCGCCCCCCCGGCTCGCGTCTGTGGTCTGCAGAATCCAGGATGTTGCACAATTTGTTAAGAGACTGCCGCTGGGGATGGGCTCTGGGAACAGAGTTTAGTTTGGGGAAGGGCGGGGGGGGGGGGGAGGAGGCAAGGGGATTGTTTACCCTTGAACTTCTGCGGCTTCGCCATGCGGGAACAGAGCGAAGAGCCTATATATTAGATTAGAGGCCCCACGTCACTCCAAAGACTTCCACACAGGCATCCGGGTGCTCAGACTGAACCTAAGGTGTTTTTTTCCCCTCACAGTGAGCTCTGGATTAACTATTTCCAGTTCTTTAGAAGGAGCCAAAATGAATACGCCAGCTCGGCCACATAGCTGTGTGGCACAAGGTAGCAGGCATTGAAGCCATTAAGGTCAGGTTGCCAGGTCTGGGTCGGGAAATACTGGGAGATTTTGGGGGGTGGAGCCTGGGGAGGGTGGGTTTTGGGGAGGGGAGGGACCTCAGCTAGGGACAATGCCACAGAGTCCACCCTCCGAAGCGGCCATTTTCTCCAGGGGAACTGATCTTGGTCAGCTGGAGATCAATTGTAATAGTGAGGGATCTCCAGGTCTCACCTGGGGGTTGGCAGCCCTACATGATTTCTTGTGACACACAAAAGGAGGACGAAGTTTGGGTTGGATTTTTTTTTTAAATCAAGCAATCCAGTTTACAAGCTCTCCTTTTAACCCCCACCCCCGAGAGGCCAAAAGTGCATCTTCCTATCGCACATGGGGAAAGGCAGAGATGCGGGGGGGGGGGGGTCTTATTTCAGAGGTTATAAATAAAAGATAATCCTCCATCAAGATCAGAAACGAGGACCCCACTCGTTTCCGCGTCTCCCAAATCCCCAGGAGATCCAGGGCCTCGTGAATAGCGAACGATGAGAATTAGCCCGCTTTTGTTAAAACCGACTTTCATGCAATTACCAACCTCTTAGCTCACCCCCCCAAACAAACGCCTACCTAGTATTTACCATCACTCCTGCAAACACGCCGGTCTTTAATTTCAAGACTTGCCTGGCGGCCACAATTAGTCCAGGGGTGGGGCTGGGGGGGGGGGGTTCGTATTATTATTTTTTGAATAATACAAAACTTGCCACAAGCTGCTGCCAGAAAAAAGAACCTGATTGCAAGAGTATGCTGCCCCCATAAAGGGATGCCAGCTCTCGTTTGGGAAATGCCTGGAGATTTGGGGTGTGGAGCCTGGAGAGCACGGAGTTTGGGGAGGAGAGGGACTCAGGGCCACGGAGTCCACCCTCCAAAGCAGCCATTTTTTTCCAGGGGAACTGAATTCTGTCTTGTGGAAATCAGTTGTAACAGTGGGACATCTCCAGGCCCCACCTGGAGGTTGGCAACCCTTCCACATACCAGGAAAAATCCAGTGTTCTAGGAAATTACAGTTTGCCAGCTTTCCACTTGTTCTCTATGACTGTGCCTTTTCCTACCATGAGCACTCGGTCACACTTTATCTCCGTGTGGTGAGGAGCGCACTCCTGATAATGGGCAGCAGATTTCAGTTGTTAAAATGGAGCTTGGAACACTCCCCCCCCCCCCCCCCCGGCCCTTTGTCAGCTGGCAGTTCTCTTCCTACCCTTCTTTCAGATCCAGAAAGGAAATGTGTGGATGTTGCCAAGGATTGTAGCTATATAAATGTGAGGCTCGTTTTAATATTTGCACCCCGCCCATCCTTCCATACCAGGGCTCGTCTTAAACTTCATGGCCAGACGTTTGGTTTCTTCTTTTTTAAAAGATGAGTATTTATATCAACCCTGCCTAGACGTTTCCCCCATAATGCGGCGTGGGGGGAGAAGAAGAGGAGAGACTGGATTTATACCCTGCCCTTCGCTACCCAAAGGAGTCTCAGAGCAGCTTACAGTTTCCTTCCCCTTCCCCTCCCCACAGCAGACGCCCTGTGAGGGAGGTGGGGCTGAGAGAGCTCTGACAGAAACTGCCCTTGAGAGAACAGCTCTGAAAGGACTTGTGACCGACCCAAGGTCACACCAGCAGCTGCATGTGGAGGAGTGGGGAATCAAACCCAGTTCTCCCAGATTAGAGTCTGCACTCCTAACCACCACACCAAACTGGTTCTCCAGGCTAAAGGTTACTCAGTAATGAGAAGAGTAATAGGGATATTATTATCCATATTGATAGTATCATCCATTTACATTTTCCAAGACCGAAAGATACAGAGTGTAGGGCAGATCCTTGGAAAGGCCTTGTTCCAAAACTAACACCCTTGTCAGGGAGACTGGCCTTTGGGTTGCCAATGTTTTCCCCAGCCCATACGCCTATGCCCTTAGCAATGTCTTGGCCTGAGAACATGCACAGGTGATAAAGCCCATCTCTATGTGTATCTTCACCTGCTAGTTTCTACAGATTGAATGGTTGTAGGCCAGGCCTTTTTTTTGTTCTTGGGCAGCTGGTCACAGTGATGCCAGCCTCCGGGGGATCCCCGGGCATCACGGCTCATCTCCAGACTACAGAGATCAGTTCCCCTGGAGAAAATGGATGGTGGACTCTCTGGCACACAACTGAGGTCCCTGTCCTCCCCAGGCTCCACTCCCAAATCTCCAGGTGTTTCTCAACCCAGCGCTGGCAACTGTAAAAGTTGGCAACTAGAGTCGCCAGCACCCCCCTGGCCAACTCCTGGAGAGGGTGGAGTTTAGGGAGGGGAGGAGCCTCAGCAGGGTATAATATGCCATAGAGTCCACCCTCCAAAGCAGCTATTTCTTCCAGGGCAACTCGTCTTGGTGGTCTAGAGAGCAATTGTGATAGCAGGAGATCTCCAGGTGCCACCTGGAGGGTGGAAAACCGAAGTGGGATCACAGGATGCGTGAGTAAAAAATAGTTAAAGACAACCGTGACATATTTACGAAGGACACCTCGCTCCTTTTTTGGATTTTCAAAAATAGATAAATATATATATGAATACATTTCTGTACATTCACGCAAGAATAAACATCAAAAAAAATGATTCCACAATGTCGACAAGAACTTTAGATTATTGGACTGTGCTTGTCAACATTGTGGAAGCATTTTTTGATGTTTATTCTTGGGTGAACGTACAGAAATATTTATACACACACACACACACACACACACATATACATGGGTCCGTTGGAGCGGGAGCACACAGGAGCACAGCTCCGGGAGTGAGGAACCCAGGGGGCGGGCACATGACCAAGCCCCACCCCCTCCTCGGCCTCCCCGAGCAGTGCAGAGGTGCAGCGCCCCGGGGAAAGCCCTGCTAGGGTCTTTATTGTTTTTAATGTTTTGTTTTAATATTGATAATTTTATCATTGTTCCTTTTATGACTGCGTGCTGCTTTTCCAGAGACTTGCTCAAGGTGGCATATAAATTTTCTAAGTATACCATTTTTTTATCTGGGCACATGGCACATAAGTACTGGAGAAATTTCACCAACCCTTCAGCAGCTCCCACCCCATCAGTTTGGTGTAGTGGTCAGGAGTTGGATTCTAATCTGGGAGAACCGGGTTTGATTCCCCACTCCTCCACATGCAGCTGCTGGTGTGACCCTGGGCCAGGCACAAGTTCTCTCAGAGCTGTTCTCTCATGAGCAGTTCTCAAAAGACCTCTCTCAGCCCCACCTACCTCACAGGGTGTCTTGTTGTGGGGAGGAGAAGGGAAAGGGATGGGTGGTGCACATGTCCTGGGTATCTCAAGTCTACTTGAAACCTGGTGGTTTCAAGGGAGCAGAAAGAGAATGAGGGTGTTTTCTTTAGGCTTATTTTTATTGCACCAAGTATTGGATGGGGAAGGGAATGGAGGAAGAGCAGGTCAGTTTCACCCACCTGTGGAGTGGAGCCTGAGGGGTGGGTGTGGCCTATATATATATATATATATATATATATATATATATATATATATATATATATATATATATATTTCAAAATCCCAAAAAAGAGAGAGTGGTATTTCTTTCATAAATATATCACAGTTGTTGTTTCCTGCCCACCTGGAGGGTAGCAGACCTACTCTCCATTTAGTTGAGGAGATTGAATCCAGTAGCACCACAGAGTGAACAAGATTTTCAGGGCATAAGCTTTCGAGAGCCAAAACTCCCTTCATTTGATGCCAGGCAGATAGATTCGAATACAGCGGCACCTCAGAGAACAGCAAGATTAAATGGGGGGGCATGAGCCACGGCTCCGTATTAGGGTTGCCAGCCTCCAGGTGGGGCCTGGGGATCTCCCGCCTTTATAACTGATCTCCAGCTGACAGAGATCAACTCCCCTGGAAAAAATGGCTGCTTTGAAGGGTGGACTCTATGGCATTGTACCATGCTGAGGCCCCTCCCTTCCCCAAACCCCACCTTCTCCTGGCTCCGCCCCCAAAATCTCCAGGTATTTTCCAACCTGGACTTGGCAACTCTAGCTCCCTTCATCTGATGCCAGGCATTTTGAGTCAGGAAAATGGTGCCGGATGGGGAGGAGGCTAAAAGCTCCTCTCCCCTGCGTGCTATGGTTAGGGTTGCCAGCCTCCAGGTGGGGCCTGGGGATCTCCTGCTTTTACAACTGATCTCCAGCTGACAGAGATCAGCTCCCCTGGAAAAAATGGCTGTTTTGAAGGGTGGACTCTATAGCATTGTACCATGGGGAGGCCCCTCCCCTCCCCAAACCCCACCTTCTCCTGGCTCCACCCCCAAAGTCCCCAGGTATTTTCCAACCCGGACTTGGCAACTCTAGCTATGGTCCCAATCCAAATTGGGCTCCACACGCCTGAGAATCTTAAGTTTCAAACAGCAACTCCAAGCACAGGTCTGCTTGACAGGGCCCAGGGCAGACCCTAAACAGGGTAAAGAACAGTAAGGCTCTGAAGCGTTAAACCAAAAGCTGAATTTAGAGGGAGGATTTGGAGGAGGGATTGGAAAGCTGATGGGAGAGAGCACCCCAGCTATCAGAGGTAGTGAGAAGGAGGAGGAGGAGGAGGAGATTGGACTTATATCCTGCCCCTCACTACCTAAAGGAGTCTTAAAGTGGCTTACAATCTCCTTTCCCTTCCCCTCCCCACAACAGACATCCTGTGAGGTGGGGGGGCTGAGAGAGTTCTTTCGAGAACCGCTAAGAGAACAGCTCTGAAAGATCTTTTAACTGACCCAAGGTCACACCAGCAGCTGCATGGGGAGGCGTGGGGAATCAAACCTGGTTCTCCCAGGTTAGAGTCCGTACTCCTGACCACTACACCAAACTGGTGTATGAATGATGTCTAGGGTTGCCAGATCTGGGTGGGGAAATACCTGGGGATTTCATTTTGTTTCCCAAATTTTCAAATTTATATTCTGCCCTCCCTGAGAGTGGGCTCAGGGCGGATCACAACAAATAATTAGGCCATAATTTTAAGGGGGGACGTGAAGAGGGAGGGGCTTAGTGAGGGGAGGGGCCTCAGCAGGACCTAATGCCACAAAGTCCATCCTCCAAAGCAGCCATTTTCTCCAGGGGAACTGATCTTAGTCTGGAGATCAACGGTACAAATCGGAGATTTCCAGACTCCGTCTGGAGGTTGGCACCCTAGTGGTGCCTGGCAGAGCATGCTTTTAATGGGTAGGAGCACAGAAGGAGCTAAAGGCAAAAAGTTAAAGGTGGTTGGGGAGGTCGTGAAAGTCAGGACAAAGAGCTTACACTGAACAGGGTAGGCGTTTGAGGATGCAGTTTCATCCATGACAGGGCTGAAATATTTTGGCACCAGAGTTTTGAATAAAGGTGAGAGGATGACTACAGAAAACAGGAAGGGGAAAAAATAGAGCCATCATGGGATAGTAGTGTTGGATTAGGATCTGGAAGACATGGACTCGAATCTGCACTCTGCCATGGAAGCTGCGGGATCTTATGCAATTCCGCAGGGCCTGCAAGACCGAGCTCTTCCGCCAGGCCTTTGACTAGGAGCCACCACCCTTAGTACCATCCCACTGCAATAACATCGGCGATGAGGGCTGGCCCTGAACACAACCCAGGCCTGACGGTCCTGAGAGGCTGGACCCAATTTTATAGGACGCCATCTTAATACTAAAGATCACGACTGGAAGCATTTTATTGTAATTTATTGTAATCTATTGAATTGTTTTATCACTGTTTTATTATTGTTATTGTATTTTAAATGTTTATCTTGTATGGGGTTGGCATTATGTGACCTGGTTAGCCACCCTGAGCCCGCTCACGGGGAGGGTGGGGTATAAATTTGAAATAAATAAATAAAGCTCACTGGGCAACCTTGGGGCCTCCGGCTCACACATTCCTACCTTAGGTCAGGAAGGATGGCTCCAGAGCAAACTAATTTATGCAACAGCCAAATCGCTCGCTCACCACTTTCATGCCAGTGGCTCACAAAGTAGAATATTTGCTCCCAAGACTCCACAGCTTAGAGGGAGCATTGGTTGCAGCCAAATTGCTCGCTCACAACTTGAATGCCAGTAGCTCACAAAGTAGAATTTTTGCTCCCAAGACTCCACAGCTTAGAGGAAGCATTGCTCACAAGGTGGTTTTCTTGTGAGCATAAGATGAAGGAGGAGAGAGTGATGTTGTAAACCAGGTTGGGGCCACACTGATGAAAGTAGAAGGATATCTATATATCTAATAGCCATCTGTGGCCCCCATCTGTAGATATCTAAATCTGCAGATTGGGGCCACTTGGACACTAAACAGACTTTTCCGCAAACTTGGGGGAATCCCAGGTTTGCAGAAAAATCTGTAATGTTTAAATCCCTGTCCCCCCAAATGAAAATTAAAAGAATTAAAAGACATCTGCACATACTGTGGCAGAACCCAGAAGCAGCAAATGCCAGGAGCTACTCTGGGCCAGGGGCAGCAGTGGCAGACACTGGGAACCACTCCCAGAGACCACCACCACTACAGCAGGGCTACAAGTGATTGGAACTGGATTTATGCTGGCTCAGCAATGGGGTGGGGATTCCCGCCATGAGTTTTGTGGGGCCCCCCTTGTTACTATCTAACTGATAAATTCCTTGCGCTACTCAAAACCAGAATATGATCCAGAGATTCACCCAAGTGGGAATGGATAGAATCAATGCTCCTTGTAAGCTGTGGAGTCTTGGGAGCAAAAATTCTACTTTGTGAGCTGCTGGCTTTAAAGTTGTGAGCGAGCGATTTGGCTGCTGCGTCAATTAGTTTGCTCTGGAGCCATCCTCCCTGAGCAGAGACAAAAATGTGTGAGCTGGAGGCTAAAAAAACTGGGAGCTAGCTCACATTAACTCAGCTTAGAGGGAACACTGGATAAAATAGAAGAGAGTTTTTTAAGGTTGCCCAGAGGACTTGCATACAGCAACCACACCAAGGAGGAAAGGGAAGGCCCCAAGTTCTGAGGATACAGCATCCAGGCAGGGTGTGCTGCCTCTTCCTTTATATAACTTCCAGCTGCTCTCATAGGCCATTTCCAATGCAGATGATTTGCCCCCACTTCAGTGCTTTGAGGAAGCGCGGCGGTTGTTTTTTTCTGCTTCCACAGTCTAGGGTTGCCAAGTCTGGGTTGGAAAATACCTGGGGACTTTGGGGGTGGAGCCAGGAGAAGGTGGGGTTTGGGGAGGGGAGGGGCCTCAGCATGGTACAATGCCATAGAGTCCACCCTCCAAAGCAGCCATTTTCTCCAGGGGAGCTGATCTCTGTCAGCTGGGGATCTATTGTAAAAGCGGGAGATCCCCAAGCCCCACCTGGAGGCTGGCAACCCTGTTCCACACAGCAATCATGATGCTTCTGTCAGGGCCGCATTATGACTTTTTGTGGGCCCCTCTCACCATAATAATATCAATATTAAAAAATATTTTTGATACACATTTAAATACATCAACATTTAATTCCACCCCCTGTTCTAGGCAACATGTAATAAATTTCCGTGGGCCCTAAACACCTCGGGTTTTTTTCTGATGTGAGAAAAAAATTAAAACGTTTTCCTTGACCCTAAAAGTTCATTTCCTTCTTCTGATGGTAAAAGAAATTAAAACATTCTCGTGGGCCCCTGAAAGTATTGCGGGCCCTAGGCACTGTGGCTAATGGATAAGTCGGTCCTGGTTTCTGTGTACCACCTGGGCTTTCCTTGACTTTTGTGCAGTCTTTCTCAAACCCACTTTGCTGTGATGTTTTGGGAATGATCACAGCAAAGCTGGGCTGGCTGCTGTGTAGCCGGAGAGGTCTGGTTTCCCCCAGTTCCACCCACACAGCGGCCATTTTCTCTGTCCCTGTACCCATGGCAACCACTCCCTCCACATACCACCGAGGGGCTTTGGAGAGGGGTTTTAAAAAATCAGCAGTTGGCATGGTGATATAATGGTATATTGGCAGGTTAATGAACAGTTCTTAAGGGAAATTCGGGGGAAGCCCCCCATGGTTGCAGGGATGGCCACCATGGGACAGGGGTGGCCACACTTGCTTGACATTAAGACCCACACAGAATAAACGTCAGGTGTTTAAGAGCCACAAGACATGAATAATTTTTTAATTATGTGAAATGAGACTGCCAAAAATAAAAACAAAAGGGGTAAAACTCGATATTGATCATGATATTTATTTGTCCAATGATATTTATTTTTTGCTAATGATATTTATTTGTCCAGTGGTATTTATTTGTTTGCTAATGATATTTATTTGTCTAAGAGTGAGAGAAAGTGAGAGAGAGAGGTGGAAAGAACGAGAGAAAGAGAGTGAAAAACAACGAAAGCAAATAATGGGGGAGGGAGGGGGAAGGAAGGAAGGAAGGAAGGAAATAGATGGAGAGAGAGGGAGGGAGGGAGGAGGAAAGAGAGACAGAGAGAAATAAGAAAGCAAACAGACGGGAAGGGAGGGGGAGGAAGGAAGGAAGAGAGAGAGAAAGAAGAAACAAAAAAGCAAATAGATGGGGAGGAAGGAGGGAGGGAGGGAAAGGTGGAAAGAATGAAAGAGGTGCAAAGAAAGAAGGAGAAAGAGAGAGAGAAACAGAAACAAAGAAATTAAATCGATGGGAGAGGGAAGGGGAAGAAGGAAGGAAGGAAGAGGAAAAAGAAAGAAACAAAGCAAATGGATAAGAGATGGGGAGGAAGGAAGGAAATGAGAGAGAAAGAAAGATGGAAAGAAAGGAAATAGATGAGGAGGGAGGGAGGAAGGGGAAAAGAGAGAAAAAGAGAGACAGGCGTGGGAAAAAAGCAAATAAATGGGGAGGGAGGGAGAGGTCGAATGAAAGCACCTTTGACTTTAAATGTGTTCTCCCAAAAAAAAACCATGCCCCCACACCAGCCGACTTGGCTTGTCGAAGGGATTTAAAGAGACAAATGCCTGCTCCAAGCCACCCAGGGAGGTGGGGCGGTGCTTTGAGAATGCATTTAGAATTAGAGTTGCTTTCTTTCTCTGCTCCGCCCCCCCACCTCAAGCCTACCCAGGGAAGGGAACACTAGCTGGGGAAGGGAAGACCGATCAGGGAAGCATGCCTTCCCTTCGCTTTCCCAGCTGCCCTGTCGGGAGCAACACAATATGTGTGAGAGCTGTATGAGGCTCCCGAACTGCAGTTTGGTCACTAGAATAAATCAGTCTCCAAGCAGCTCCTCTTTCTGCAAAGCTGTTTTCATAGCCAACTGGGGTTGCCAGCTCCAGATTGGAAAATACCTGGAGATTTGGGGGTGGAGCCCGAGGAAGGTGGGGGTTGAGAAGGGGAGGGGCTTCCATGAGATATAATTCCATAGAGTCCACCTCCAAAGTGGCCATTTTCTACAGGCCGAACTGATCTCTGTCACCTGGAGGTCAATTGTAATCCCAGGAGATCCCCAGCCACCACCTGCAGGTGGTTCCCCCCCCTTTTTTGCCCAAGGTCAGCTGCTGGATGACCTTGGGCAAGCCACAGTTGTGTCAGAGCTGCTCTTGAAAGAGCAGTTCTGGAAAGAGCTCTCTCAGCTGCTCCACCGACCTCCCAGGGTGTCTGTTGTGGGAAGGGGAAGGGAAAGGGAAAGGAGATTGTAAGCTGCCTCCCTCCCCCTCGAGTTCCCTCGGTCTGAGGAAGACGATCCAGAAACTGCCTTCCTTCCCTTGGGTTCCCCATGTGCCCTGCAAGCCACGAGGCACCTGGGGAAGCCGATCCTGGGAGGGAGCTGCTCTGTCAGGGGTGTGGCCTAATATGCTAATGAGTTTCTGCTGTTGGGTGTGGCCTACTATGCTAATGAGTTCCTGCTGGGCTTTTTCTACAAAAAAAAGCCCTGGGTACAATGACCATGCACAAAAGTGAAGTCCAAGGCCTCTTAGCAAATTCTCGACCCAATGGTATCAAATCAAGCAGGCAATTGTAGAACTTGGCTGTAGACAATCTCTGAAGTTCAGTAGGTTTCCAGTAAAGGGGTCTGTAAATAAAATACTTTTCTTAAAACCAGAGTCTAAGGAAGGAGTTGCAGGCCGGTATATCTGCTCAGGACGCCATCTTGGAGCCCTCCCCAATTCCCACGCAGGCAAAAATATCATTTTCTGATGAAGACTGATAACTCTACAGAAGACGTCATCGCGCTGTGCAGGCGTACAGCAGAAAAATCCCAAAGAGGAGTCGGGAGCCCCCTGCTGCAGGCAGGAAGCATCCTGGCAACCTATAGAGGAACGAGCAGCATCGAAGGGGCATGTCACATCCTCCCTGAGCTCCTCCCCTCCCCAGACTCCACCCTCTTCAGACACTTCCCCCATCTTCAAGGGATGTCCCAAATAAGAGTTGCATTAGAGTCCCAAGGCATTCATGCCACCCCAGGGAGGCATCCCTACCAATCCACCATAGGGCAGGAAGAAGTCTTAGGCTGGTTTTACACCTGCCTTTCCTGCTGGAATCATTCTACTTCCAAAAAAACTCGCCCACATCTCTTTCAAGGGTGAATCTGCATTCCTTCTCAACTGTCCATATCTGCTAATTGCCCTCTAGCTCTCAAGCTGGCTTCACACCTCTGTAAACAAATCCTGTTCTTAACAGCACTTCAAAAAAATGACCCCTTTCACTCCAGTTCAATCAGATGTGGGCATTCCCCTACAACAGCTTTGACACCAATGTGTTACCGGTGCAGGGAGCCCTGGAATGAAGCTGTTACAAAAATGCCCATGTAAAATCACCCTTAGAGAAAATAGCAGACATTTGCGATTAGAGTTACCAACCTCAAGGATGGCCAGTTTCCATACAGGAAATGGCAGCTCTGGAGATTAGACTGTGTGGTATACCATAAAGACTCATGGAAGTCCTTCTAGAGTGACATCACATCCCCACTGAGTTCCCCGCCCCAAACTCTGCCCTCCCCAAGGCACTGGCTCCAAATCTCCAAGCTGGAGTTGGGATGGATGAACGGACCGGCCTGAGTGGCACCAAGCCAGTTGCAGCAAGCGTGCGTGCGCACACACACACACACACACTCACACACCCCCCTTCAAGGAGGAAAGCTTCCAAATGAAAAAAAGTTCATGCCGCTGCATCTTTAATGGTAGCCTGACACAGAGACATTACGCAGGTGAAAGTATTCCTCGTAGAGCTGCTGCCCAGACAATATTTTATTCTCTTGGCCTGTTACCAGAATGGGAAAAAGCAAATGCTTTTTTAAAAAAAAAAGAAAAAAGGAAAAGAAGTCCAGCCAAGCCTTTTAGTGAACAATGATGTGCTTTGCTAGCAAATGCTTATACGTATTACATGCGGATGGTGTCTACATTTATGGTGTGGTGTGTATACACACCCTGTAAAGGCCTGGTAGGGTTGCCCAGCCCCCCACTGAGGCACTCCCCGCCATTGCTCAGCTGGCCAGCAGGGGACGAAATGGCACCAAAACTGAGAGGGGACATCAGCAGGGTCCTGGCACAGTAATGCCACTCCTGTGTCTGGAAATGCTGTCAGCACATCACTGGGGGAGAGCAGGGATGCTCTGGAGTTTGGGCAAAACATTATGGCTAAGCCACAGAGTTTTGTCCAAATGCTAGAGCGTCTCTGGCATCACTGGCAATGCACTAACATCACTTCCTGTGCACACAGGAAGTGTTGTCAGCATGTCACCGGAAACATCTGCGAGACACCAGGAAGTGCCCCTGACGACCCGGTAACACCCCCCCCCCCCGCCCCAGTTGCAACCCTAGGGCTTGGGCACATTGCAGGCAATGCATGATTCTGAGCCACCCACCCAAAGCAGGGAAACTACTGCCCTCCGCCCCAATCCCCTAGCCTCATAAAACAGAATAGAAAAAAACTATCAGGAAATTGACTCCATCGTGACACTCCAGGAATCTCCTCCAGTCTCTGTGATCTTGACCAGAGAGATTAAGGGGAAATTCCTAGAGTGTTACCTGGAAGTGACATCACATGCTTTCCAAACTCCACCCTCCCTCAAAGTCTCCTGGCAATTGCCAAGCTGTACTGATAACCCTAGCCCAAGGTCAGGAGTTATAGAACTTGGCTGCTTCCACACAGAGACAATTCTCTATGCAGCTTTCGCAGCTGCTACGAATGCAATGGCATTCACAGTGGCCATGGAACATCCACATGGAAGTTTTCCTTGCCTCAGCCCACACCCCACTCCATGGCCATTTCCTCCTCCTCCACCAGAGGGTTTTAAAAAAATTGTGATAAGAGAGATTGCTTCTATAGCACATTTGGTTGCACAGAAACAAGGGGGAATGTACAGCCAGAACCTTTCTCTGTATAACTCGCCACAAAAAGGGCTAGAGACTTACTTTAAAAAAAAGAAAGAAAACTGAATAGAATATTCAGAATATTGCAGCAAATTATATCATTACAATGTTACTGCACCATAGCAGCCTGTTGCTCATACTTTAATTTTTTGGAGGGGTCTGCTATGGAAAGGAGTCCTCTTATTAGGGTGGAAGCACCTCCTTCAAGAATGCTTCTCTTCATGCGCACGTGTGTTGCTTACAGTGTCAGACCAGAATCTGGGAGACACAGTTTCGAATCCCAACTCTGACATGGAAGCTTGCTGGGTGACCTTGGGCCAGTCACACACTCTCAGGCTAACTCACCTCATAGGGTTATTGTGAGGGTAAAATAGAGGAGCGGAGAACAGTGTAAGCCACTTTGGGTCTCCAACTGGGGAGAAAGGCGGGGTATAAATAAAGCAAGTAAATAAATTGCTAATTGTACTTGATGTACAGATGACACTAAAAGCCCCCCCCCATCAATGGATCTCAGAGACCACATTAAAAGTCATAGAAGAACAGTCTCTAAAATACGGATTTCTTCTGAGATTTCACAGATTAAAACAGCACCTGCTTGTAACACCTTAATTCTCACATCAGGGATGGTTGCTGAAGAAGACTCTTTTCAGACTTTCATATGCTATATTTCATTATCCTGCAGTGGACCCTAATTTAAAAGGCAAGAATATGTCTGTGCTTTTGGTTAAAGATGTGCTAGAGAAATATAATTGTCCTGTAGCGTGACAGTAAAAGTTTAAATCACGGTGCACAAAAATGGCAGGTTTTGCTCAGCATAGTTCATGCACATGCAGTTTCTGTTCATGCACATGCAGTTTCACACATGAGCATGTGATACAGACTTCCAGCGCCTCCTCAAAGATTTAACTTCAGTGTTTTCTGTGCAGGGACTGGCATGTCTAGTTTCCATGCTGCTGCTGTGGCTGCTGGGACAGCATAGCAGCAATGGGGCTTCCACACGGCAGACGTCCTCACAGTTTCCCTGCCCCAGTGCTCTGGTCTCGCAACAGCGCTCATCCCTCTCCCCACACCACACTGGGGCTTTTCCATTTTTTAAATTGGCAGTTGAGTATTGTTATAGTGATATAGCATTCTAACAATATGAACAACATGTTCTCTGAATTCCAGGCTTTCATGAAAAAATAATAGTAAGTCTCTGTCCCCTTTCATTCTGGAGCTATGCCTTTCCCCTTATATCTCAGCAACAAAAGGTGCTCTTAATTTAAAAAAAGAAAGAAAGAAAGCTGGGAATTCAGAGAACTTGTTATACATATTGATAGAAAGTTATATTGATGTAGCTAAAAACCCTTTGGTGGCGGGGGGAGGAAATGGCTGCTGTGGGGAAAACATCTGTCATGTGGGTGGATTAGGGTTGCCAACCTCCAGGTGGGGCCTGGGGATCCCCTGCTTTTACAACTGATCTCCAGCTGACAGAGATCAGTTCCCCTGGAGAAAATGGCTGCTTTGAAGGGTGGCCTCTATGGCATTGTACTATGCTGAGGCCCCTCCCCTCCCCAAACCCCACCCTCTCCTGGCTCCACCCCCAAAGTCCCCAGGTATTTTCCAACCCAGACTTGGCAACCCTAGGGTGGATAGGGTTGCCAGGCTATTCACAGAAGACCCTTGTTACCCACTCCAAGTGGGTGGCAGGAGAATTTAAAAAAAAAAACTGACAGTGTCACACGCTGCATGATATCACTTCTGTAGAAAACTCAAAAGTGGTGTCACGTCGTTCTAGGAATCACTGGAAACTCTGGCTTTACTATGGAGTTCCTGGTGATTCCTAGAGTGACATGACATCACTTCTGGGCACCACTGGCACCCCATGTCCCTCCCCAAACTCCTAATTGTAGCCAGGCTGTGCCTATGGGTGGGAATAGGTAGAGTAGGCATAACTCCTGCCCCTGTTCCATTTTGCCTCTTTCTGCTCTGATGAGTGGCTGGGGGGGGGGGGGGGGATGCAGGGCCGAAGCAGCATTTGATGACTTGATGACATCATTTCCTGCCATGTAAAAAGTCACAGCAGCACCGGATGCTCTAGCATTCACTTGAAACTGTTGGTCTTACCATAGAGTTTCAAATGAATAATAAAGTGTCTGGCGATGTGATGACATCATTTCTTGTTATACAGCTGGAAATGACATTATCACATTGCCAAACACCTCTCCGTTACTCTCTACCCCCCAAAATCTCCCAGGGTGGGAAAATCCAAACTGCCATGGCTTCTCCCAAAGAGTCCTGGGAGTTGTAATTCAGTGAGAGAGCCACTAATTTTCTGCTCATGATTCACTCCAGTCCTCCGGGTTCCCTGAGGAGAAAGAATGCTTTGTAAAGCAGTTTACACTCTTTACAGCTAGGTGTTGCCAACTTTATAAGGGAGAAAAGAAAAAGAGAATGTTAAATTAATTATTTTTGTTCATCACTTGCCTGTGTGGCAAAGAGGTGAGGCAGGGACCAGGCACCTGGATATTTTCTCCACATCCAGGTAGGAATTTGGGTGAAAGGTAGTGTCTTTTTAGCTGCGTGTAAGGTTTTTGGGGAGTTTTAGATAGGCAGTTCTAATGGAATTTTAATGTATTTTATATCTATTACTTTACTATTTCAAACTCTGATTGTTGATAGATTTGCTGTAGTTTATATTATTGTGGTTACCCGCTTTGCATCCTCAGCTGGTTAGAACAGGAATATTTCAAATACATAAATAGGTGACTAAAAATGGAAATGCTTTGCTCTGTTTTTGCTCTGTGTTCTGGCTCTCTCGTGCAGGCTTGTGAAGAATGTGGAGGGTTTCCCTCCCTCCTGGTGGATTAGGACCGACCAGGATCTTGGCCATCCCCAGTTTCCCCTCAGTTCCCAGAAAACGCGGCCTGCCAAGCTTTCTCCCTCCCCCTACACAGAAGCAATAAAAAAAAGTGGAGCAGTCCGGGGGTCCCCCCAAGGTCAAAGCATCCCCGGAAGACATAATTGCCAAGCGGCTTCTGAGTAACCTCATTGCGGGGGGCACAAAAGCATCCTTCTGGATTTGGAAGCCATCTGTAGTCGTCCTGACAGGTGGAGCTGTATAACCCACTGCCACATCTGGGAAGGGGGCAAATCAAGCTGGGGCTTCCACAGAGTGACGCCCTGTCAGATCTCATTGTCCTAGTTTCCCTTGAACCGCCCTGATGTCCCTTCCTGAAATTCCTGCCTATAACTTTCCTTGCACAAATAAAAGATCAGACATAATGACAACAGAAGTGAATGTTTGCAGATTTTTACGGATAACAAAGCTTGGGGAATGCAGCGACCGTCTTGAGCATGGAGGGGCAGACTGTGATATTAGAAGAGCTCCGGTGTAAGCTGAGCTCAGTTGATGCCAGTGGTTCTGACAGTTCTGCGGGGGTTGGATGTCATGGACCCGTGCCACAGCAACAGGGGAAATGAGTGTAGGTTTGTCTACTGCCCGTATCACCACGGCATGGATCTGAGATCAGCTTATGTTGTTCAGCCGCACAGTCGAGTCCGACTCTTCGCGACCCCATGGACCACATCACGCCGCACCCTCCTGTCTCCCACTGTCCTCTGGAGTTTGCTTAATTTCATGTTCATGCTGAGCTCAGCAGGCTCTGTTAAACTTGCCATTTGCCCATTTGCAGAGGTTAACCCCTGCCCTGATTTGACTAAACTGTATGCTGCTCTAAAGATTGTAATAAACAACGACTACTACAATCCCTGCCCTGCCCCTCTATTCCCTGCCCTCCAGGAATTTAGTAGGAAAAATGGCCAAAAAACGGTCTCCGTAGTGACACTCTAGGAACTTCCCACTGTCACTATGGTCTTTGCAACAGAAATTAAGGAAAATTCCTAGAGTGTTACATTACTTCTAGGTGACTCTCTAGAAATTTCCCTCTGTCACTATGGTCTTTGCAACAAAAAATAAAAGAAAATTCCTATAGTGTTACTTGGAAGTAATATCCCATCCTCCTCAAATTCCGCGCCCCCCCCCCCCAAGCCCTGCCCTCAAAACCTCCTGGTGTTTGCTGAGCCAAAGTTCGTCACCCTAGGCCCTATGGTGGTGCCAGCATCAGAGGGGCTACTTGGCTTAAGTGTCCCTAGCCATCCCTGGCCCTCTGCCCAGACCACAGTCCACCAGGAAATTTTCTGGTAAGTTAAACAGCCAATCTAGAGCTTGTGTCTTACCTTCCAGGGTGCTTCCTGAGGCTCACAGGACATTCCTAGGACAAGCAAAGATCCACTGTCCCACCTGTGCTTAAACCTCTGTGTTTCCTTCATGCATCTGACAGAGTGAACAGTGTCCCACAATTTGCCACCATAAGTTAATTAGTCTATAGCAGGGGTCCCCAGCGTGGTACCCATGGCCATCCTGGTATGTGCCAACACGTTTTCTGGTTCCCGCAAAGTGTGGGCGAGATCATGTGGGGCTTTTGTCCAGTAAGGTTTCTGACTTGCCACTGGCGATTGATCGGCTTTGCAGATTTTTAAAAACACTGCTTTGGCAGCAGCTGCCAGCACAGCACAAGGATCTTCACTGTGTGACTGAAAGTAAGCTGCAGCAGCCATTTTGTGGCTGGCTCCACCTTAGAGTTGCCAGGTCCTATCTAGCAGCCAGTGGGGGACTTCCGGGTCCTTTCCAGGATATTCTCCTCAGGATGTGATGACGTCACCCAGAAGTGCCATCATTGTGTCGTCAACATCGGGGGGGGGGACACTCTAGTTTTTTGGGCAAAACTCTATGGTTTTTTGCCTTCAAAACCATAGAGTGTGCCCAAAAACTAGAGTGTCACCTCCCGTTGTCGGTGATGTGATGACATCATTTCTGGATGATGTCATCACGTTGGGGATGTTGCCCGGCGACGTCCCTGTTTGGGGGCGGTGCTTCCCTGCCCACCAGCTGGCTGGCAACGGATCAGAGCCCTGAAAAATGGGGGAACTGGGGCTGGGATCCCTACTCCATCTCCAGCAGCAGCCATTTTGTGGCAGCCATTTTGTGGCTCCACTCAACATGCTCTGACAGAATGCCAAAGGGGCCTGTGGGCTCAAAAAGGTTGGGGACCCCTAGTTTATAAGGTGCTGTTAGACTAGCCTTTTGAAATCTGTTCCAGCCACGCCACTGTTCAAATACCCAAGAAGGTCACGACAGGAGAGGTCTTCGTTTGCCTTCCCTCCTCTTACCGGGGCTTGTGGAGAGTGTCTGTCTAAGGGTCTAAGAAATCGTAGAGCCGGCCTAACTTGCTTCCATATCCCGTAAGGTACCAAAAGTTACACCCTTTAAAGTCCTTCGAAGTCAATGAGTTTAGAAGGATGGAACTCAGCTTAGAATGGTGCTGTGTGTAGTCTTTCCCGTTGATGATGTACCTTTCATCTGTGGGAAGGGCTTTCTTCTTTTTGGTGGGAACACGTTTTCTGCATTAATTCTGAACGTTCCATAAATCTAAGGGGCCAGGTTTGGGTTTTTTTTGTTGAAACTTTAATTAAATTTAATTACACTTATTCCTTGTTCTTCCTCAAAATAGCTCAGAGCTGCTCAAAGATAGCTGGATTCAGCATTCAAGCAGCATCGTGTGCTTTTATACCATTATGTTGACTCCTGGGAAGGAGGATGGCTGTGCCCCACCCAGGGCAAAAACCTGTTTCCCTTTTCCCCAGAGAAAGCCGTGCTATGAAACTCCTGCAATTTTATTTTATTTTTAAAAATTATTTTATTTATTAGGTTTTTATTCTGCCCTTTCCTGAAGGCTCTGGGTAGATTACAACAATGCTTCTCAGGTAGGATTGTCAGCTCTGGGTGGGGAAAGACCTGAAGGTTTGGGGGATGGAGCCGGGCGGGACTTCAGCAGGGTACGATGCCGTAGAGTCCACCCTCCAAAGCAGCCATTTTCTCCGGGGGAACTGGTCTCTGTTGCCTGGAGATGAATTGTAATGGCCAGAGATCTCCAGGTTCTTCCTGGATTAGGGCTGCCGAGTCAGCCTGGGGGGCGGGGGATCCCCCGCTACAGGGGTTCCCGATCCGCCGGCCAGCATTTGGCCGGCGGGGGGAACCCCACCCCCCTTCCCCAACGTGATGACGTCACCGGCAGGAAACTCCCGGACGATGGAGGACTCCCCCCCGCCGGTAAGTAAGGGACACTTGGCAACCCTATCCTGGATGTTGACAACCACATTCTCAGTCCCCATCCTTCACTGATCTAGTGAGCACAAAGAATAGCAGAGAGCGTGGAATAAAGCAGGGGTCATTCTGGGATGGAATCAAACTTACCAGTAGCCTGTTGGGAGTCATAAGCAGTGCTCCCTCTAAGCGGTGGAGTCTTGTGAGCAAAAATTCTACTTTGTGAGCTACTGGCATTACAGTTGTGAGTGGGCGATTTGGCTGCTGCATCAATTAGTTTGCTCTGGAGCCATCCTTCCTGAGCGAAGACAAAAATGTGTGAGCCGGAGGCTAAAAAACTGTGAGCTGGCTCACACTAACTCATCTTAGAGGGAACATTGGCCATAAGCCCCGCTGGAGCGGATAGGGTTGCCAGGTGTCGTCCCCCCCGGCCACTGGCGAGGTACGGGGCAGTGCTGTTGCCAGCTCCAGGTTGGAGAAATCCTGAACATTTGGAGGTGGAGCCTGGGGAGGACAGGGACCTCAGTGGGGTATGAAAGAAGCTTGAATTCGATTTTAGTGAAGAGTTGCTTAGAGGACACCGCAGTGAACATGGATTAAAAGGAGAGTGCAGAAAGGACCAGAGAGTCCACCCCTCAAAAGCATCCATTTTCTGCAGGGGAACTGATCTCTGTAGTCTGGAGATGACCTGTAATTCCAGGGGATCCCTAGGTCCCACCTGGAGGCTGGCATCCCTAGGGGCAGAAGGGAACATTCCCGTCTGGGGTCGCCAGTATTGCCTTTGCTGGCTGACCATCGGGGACTGAATCACATCCTGTGATGGAGGCAGAAGCTTTACTTTGGAGGAAGCCTTGAGCTCATCAAGGAAGTTTTCTGCAGTGTTCATTGGTGAAATCTGGATGGACATCTTGGTATTTGGCAACCTTGTGTGTGGAAATATCTGTTGAATTCCCTGAGGAAGACCCTGAAACAGGAGGATATCTGGATCTCTGTTGGAGGAAGAATGAAGATTAATTCAAAATAGACTTAAAGGCAGGGGTCATTTCGAGCAGGAACGCGCAGGAACCCCATTCCGGGAGTAACAAGCCCAGGAGCGGGCACATATGTGTCAGTAAACTGCCATAGACTGGGGTGACTGCACCAATATTACAATGTTACATCCGCTAAGCCTTTCTGTTTAACTTGCATTGGTTTGGGTCTGAATGTTTTACTCCATACTTATAGGTCCCGACCGGGAGATAGCATCGGGGACCTGACCCCCAACACTGGAATGCACACCTCGCTTCGCTTCGCTTCGCCTCACTCGCTTTGCTTTGCACATGCTCATTACTCATTCGCTTTTATCTCTAGCCTCCTCAGCTAACGACCTTGAAAGGAAGTGCCTCCTGTTCTGTGTGACAAGAACCACAGGTGTTATGTATTCTATTTTCTTAATTTCTCTGGGAACCGTTCTGCTAAAATGTTCAACAGTATTTCTCCCTGAGAACTCATTTTGCTGCGCTTTCCTTGGGAACGTTGGGCCGGTATAATTGAGCGCCAAGAATTCTCTGTATTGATTGGTAGAGGGTAGTTGGGCCATATTTCATATCCAGTATAATTATGATTGTAATTCAAAGCTTAAGCATTACTAACAGAAGAAGTGTCTGACCAACATGATCTTTTCTACAAATAAAGGACTATCTGTTCAAGGAGACCTGTTGTGGACTATATGTATTGGGACAGTCTCACAATATGGTGATGCGCTGTGAAAAAAAGCAAAGGCATGCTAACTTGATCTGTATTTTCATGCTTGTTGTAGGGTTGCTTCCCTGCAAGAGCAAAGGAAACCTAAAGTGTCTTTAGTCAAAGTGTTAAGCTGGCTTGCCAGCTCTGAGTTGGGAAATACCTGGAGATTTTTGGGATGGGTGGTTGCCTTCTGACACACTTCCGGTGATGTCGGGGGCGTGGCATATACAAAACAGTTATGCTAATGAGTTACACTAATGAGCCTCCACCTCTTCTTCTATGAAAGGACCCCTGATTTTAAAACTTTTGTATAATTAAGGTGGAATGGTATTAATCAAGGGGTTGTGCAATATCATTAAACAATTGGATATGATTCTATATGCTAATGTTTATGTGATCGTTAATATTATGGTGAATAATTTGTAAGATATATAGATATATAAGAAAAATAATTTTAAAATATACAGAATTGAATAAATATATTAAAATTACTTGAGGTACTTTGTAACCATCTGTAGCGTGGGATTTGTTGATTTTTGGCCACTAACAATGAAAGCAGAAGATGGGGTTCCAATTTAAAGAACAGAAAGGTAAGCAAAGGTGAAGGGTGCCCAACGGGATTTTCTTCCAGCAGAGCTCATATCCTGCCATAAGGAAAAAAACATCTGTGGGGAAATCAGCCGGGTCACAGCGTTCCGCCTGTGCTATTTAAGTCACGCCCTCCGTTTTATGTGATTGGGCAGACCCATGTTTTAAAAGATGGCTCTTCTGCGGCCATTTCTGCTTTGGTGGTGAGATCCTTTAGTCAGAGGCAAGCTGGTGGGCTCAGGATAGGGATAACAGCCTCCAGGTGGGACCTGGGGATCCCCTGGAATCACAGTTCATTTCCAGACTAGAGAGATCAAGTCCCTTGGAGAAAATGGATGCTCTGGAAGGTGGACTCTGTGGCATTGTAGCTAGGGTTGCCAGCCTCCAGATGGGGCCTGGTGATCTCCCGCTTTTACAACTGATCTCCAGCTGACAGAGATCAGCTCCCCTGGAGAAAATGGTTACCTTGAAGGGTGGACTCTAAAGCAATGTACCATGCTGAGGCCCCGCCCCTCCCCAAACCCTGCCCTCTCCCGGATCCACCCCCAAAGTCTCCAGGTATTTTCCAACCCAGACCTGGCAACCCTAATTGTACCCAACTGAGGTCCCTGTCCTCCCCAGGCTCCACCCCCAAATCTCCAGGAGTTTCCTGACTTGGAGGTGGCAACCCCACCCCCCAACCCTCTGCCAGTGGCCAGAGGGGACCTGACAACCCTAGCTGAGGGATACACAGAGGTCTGGTTGTTTAGCTGTTTAAATATTTGGTTCTGGGATCTTTAAAATAGTAGAGATATAAAAATGTTATTTTATTATACACTAGAAATATTATGCAATAGAAAGAAGAAGAAAAAGAGGAGGAGGAGATTAGATCTATACTCTGCCCTTCACTACCCACTCCTTTCACTTCCCCTCCCCACAAGAGACATCCTGTGAGGTAGGTGAGGCTGAGAGAGCTCTCTCGAGAACTGCCCTTGAGAGAACAGCCCTGAAAGAACTTATGATTGACCCAAGGTCACACCAGCAGCTGATTTGGTTCTGGGATCTTTAAAATAGTAGAGATATAAAAAATGTTATTTTATTATACACATATATACAGAATGCAGGTTTGTTACTTCAATATTTGTAATAATCTCTCCAAGCCTTGTGCTAGGCCTATTTTTGATGTTCAGTCACACAGTCGAGTCAGACTCTTCGCGACCCCATGGACCGCATCACGCCAGGCCCTCCTGTCCTCCACCGCCCTCCGGAGTTTGCTCAATTTCATGTTCGTTACATCGATAACACTGTCTAACCATCTCATCCTTTGCCGCCCCCTTCTTCTTTGACCTTCAGTCTTTCCCAGCATCAGGGTCTTCTCCAGCGAGTGCTCCCTTCTCATTTGGTGGCCAAAGTATTTGAGCTTCAGCTTCAGGATCTGGTCTTCCAGGGAACAGTCAGGGTTGATTTCCTTTAGGACTGACTGATTTGATCTCCATATATTCTGTGCCAAAACAACCTGAATTCCACCAGCAGGGAATTTTGATTTGACTTTCAGCTTATATTATACAATTTAATTTCCTGTTTGTCTCCTTCATATAATCTGCAAAACTAGTGTTCCCAGGTCCTCCCGCTGGCCACCAGCAGAGGATGGGGGCGTAGGGTTGCCAGATCCAGGTTGGGAAACTCCTGGAGATTTGGGGATGGAGCCTGGTGGGGCACAATGCCATAGAGTCCACCCTACAAAGCATCCATTGTCTCCAGCGGAACTGATCTCTGTAGTCTGGAGATAAGCTCTAATTCCAGGGGAGCCCCAGGTCCTTCCTGGAGGCTGGCAACCCTATGCAAAATGGGGGGGGAGGTTATGCAATAGAAAGAAGAAGAAAAAGAGGAGGAGGAGATTAGATCTATACTCTGCCCTTCACTACCCACTCCTTTCACTTCCCCTCCCCACAAGAGACATCCTGTGAGGTAGGTGAGGCTGAGAGAGCTCTCTCGAGAACTGCCCTTGAGAGAACAGCCCTGAAAGAACTTATGATTGACCCAAGGTCACACCAGCAGCTGCACGTGGAGGAGTGGGGAATCAAACCCCGTTCTCCCAGATTAGAGTCCACTCTCCTAACCACCACACCAAACTGGCAGTAAGGATTTGACTGAGGAAGAACAGGAAGGCCACAGTGATGTTTCCTAAAGCTTTTATGCACTGATAAGGACTAGAAACTTGCATCCTGAGAATTCATCCCTTTCGTTTCATTTTTCAAGCAAAATTGCACATCAGACCACAATGGTCTCTGCACAGTTTGTCTTATTTTGTTCGTCCAAAATCATAGATTTTTTTTTTTTTTGCCAGGCTTGGAGTTCTTAATACATCCATCCCCGTCATCAAACCCCAGTATTGTTTTTCCCTCGGCTGTCACAGCTGCGGCTGCTGTGGCTGCTGCTCTTGCCTCCCGCATCTGAGAAGGAAGGAAGGAAGGACACGGCGACCTTCACAACCAGCTGTGCATCCAGCGCCAGGGGCAGGCGGCCCTAGTCTGCAGCCCAAACAATCATCACCCAGAGCCTTGCAGGGACAAACCCGGACTAGGTTAGCCGCTGGCTGAAAGAGAGCGCAAGGGGGGCAGGGATGAACACTGTCTGGGATATTAAGGGGACTGATTGCCAGTAAACACCCCCTCCCTGTACCAAAGCAACACATTCCTATACAAGACCTATAGTTCAGGGAGCAACAAACAGGGACACTGTCACACGAGGAGTTGGTTCCTGGTTCCATAGTCACAGTTTTTTTGTTCCTTATTCATGAATCCAACCACAGGAGTTAAGAACATAAGAAGAGCCCTGCTGGATCAGACCAAAAGTCCATCTAGTCCAGCATCCTGTCTCACACACTGGCCAACCAGTTCCTCTGGACAGCCAACAACAGGGCATAGAGGCTGAGGCCTTCATAAGGACATCAGAAGAGCCCTGCTGGATAAGACCAAAAGTCCATCTAGTCCAGCATCCTGTCTCACACACTGGCCAACCAGTTCTTCTGGCCGGCCAACAACAGGGCATAGAGGCCGAGGCCTTCCTCTGATAAGAACATCAGAATAGCCCTGCTGGATCAGACCAAAAGTCCATCTAGTCCAGCATCCTGTCTCACACAGTGGCCAACCAGTTCCTCTGGATGGCCAACAACAGGGCATGGAGGCTGAGGCCTTCCACTGATAAGAACATCAGAATAGCCCTGCTGGATCAGACCAAAAGTCCATCTAGTCCAGCATCCTGTCTCACACAGGGGCCACCAGTACCTCTGGACGGCCAACAACAGGGCATAGAGGCCAAGGCCTTTCCCTGATAAGAACATCAGAAGAGTCCTGCTGGATCAGAACAGGGGTCCATCCTAGTCCAACATCCTGTCTCATACTGTGGGCAATCAGTTACTCTGGAGCCAACAACAGGGCATAGAGGCCGAGGCCTTCCCCTAATAAG
This sequence comes from Lepidodactylus listeri, assembly GCA_029233225.1. Lineage (NCBI taxonomy): Eukaryota > Metazoa > Chordata > Lepidosauria > Squamata > Gekkonidae > Lepidodactylus > Lepidodactylus listeri. The sequence goes on along the minus strand of JARCFY010000018.1, from coordinate 14,866,721 downwards.
AACATAAGAAGAGTCAGGTAGGAGATTTCTTACATTGCTGATGGTCGTGCCCAACAATACAGCACTTTTGGTCTCAAATCTTAACACAGATTTATACTACAATGTGTCGATTTACCTGCTCTACCTGAAACCGTCCCCCTAGATGTTTTTCCAGAAACCTGTACAGACAAAACGAAAAAAAGTTTGCTCTCCATGTTGTTAGCAATTGCCAGGATAACAATTGCCCAGAAACCGAAAGAACCAACTTGTCCCACTTTGACAACCTGGCAAAATAAGCTTTTGGAGCATTTTGTTTATGGGAAAATGGTCAACCACCAAACACAAGGAAACTTTAACACTTACCAAAAAGTGTTTCAAGCAACATGGTATCCAATTGTCACATATCTTGAAAAAGCTAAAGTGATTCCTACAAACAAATATTACAAAAATTTTTTATACTTTTGAATACTATAAGGTACTGTTTTAAGTTAGCATACAATTGTATTAGTTCACTGAGGCACTGTAGATACCAGGGTTAAATGTTCTGTATTCCTTTTATCTTTATTGCAGTTACTGTACAGTTTATTTGAAATGAAAATTTAAAGGGGGGGGGGAGGAAGGGAAAGGAGATTATAAGCTGCTCTGAGACTCCAAGTGAAGAGCGGGGTATAAATCCAACCTCCTCCTCCTCCACTACCTAATCCTTTTAACTGAAGAGGCCGGGGATTGAAAATTAGTATCTCCCCATTGTGGAATCAAACCCTGGTCTCCTGCATGACGTTGCAAGTTCTGTGCTGGAAAAAACACTCAGCCCCCCTTTGCCCTGTGGGGAAAACTTCATGTACCAATGGGCTACGTGTACATTTACAGTGCATGCCAAACCATGGAGACCCAAGGAAGACTTGAGGACAATGTCATGTGTAGTTAAGGCTGTCCAAAAAGGCTGCGGTCACACATGCCAGTTGGAGTGGAGGGGAAGCGAGGCTATTTCCTCCAGAGGAATCTGGCACGCAGTTGCGAGATCACACATCCCTTTGAAGCTGCTGGCTCAGCCCATCACTGTGTGATCAGACACAACCGCGGGTGAGTCAGGTTTTTTTTTGCTGTTTGTTTCCCATGCACTTAAATGAGGAATCGCACCTCTGCACTGAGGACTCCCTAAGGAGTTTGTAATTATGCGCATACTGCAAAGGGACACGGACAACGGCACGGAGTCGGGATGGAATGATCAGACCATCCCGATGGCATAAGAGTGTTCTTGCGCAATCAGACGGGAAAGTCCATCCATGGCCCATCGCAACCAGTTAGAGCTGTACTTTCCCCGGGGTTTTTTTAACTCCTCTTCTGTGGCGGAGCAGCACGGGTTGCTGACGACTGTGGGACTTTTCCCAGATGTCTGATTGTCTCCTTTAGATCCGTCAGGCATTCACAGCTATGTCGGATCTAAAGGTGCGTGTGATCTCAGCCTAAGAGCTTTTCACATCCCTTCCTACATAGCCTTTTAATGATAGATGCCAAGGATTGAACCTGGGACCTTCTACATGCAAAGCCACAGACCTTCCTTATATGAAGCTGCCTTATATGGAGCGAGGCTATTGGCCTACCAACGTCAGTCTTGCCTGTTCTGAGTGGCATCAGCCCTCCAAGACCATGGTCTGTCCCATCACCCGCTGCCTGATTCTTTTAACTGGAGATGCTGGGGACTGAACCTGGGACCTTCTGCGTGCAAAGCAGATGCGCTGGCACTAAGCCACAGCCCCTCTCTAACATCATTGCTCCACTAAAAGGGAGCCAAGCTATCCTGGGTGTCGCTTCAGCTCTGCTGGAAAACCTGTCTCGTTTCCCCTTCCGTTCTTCCACCTCCCGCCTTGGCCAGTCCCCGTTCTCTGGCGCCTGTCCAAGAAAAGAAGGGGTATCAGCCCTCCAGGTCCTGGGTGGGGTCTCTTTAGCTCGCATTCCTGCTCACATTAGACTTCTCCCACCCCCTTCACCTGCTCAGGTAAGGCCTCTGGAATTCCTGGCTGGCATTCAATCCCCTCACCTGGAGCAGAGCTTGTGTTTTCCCAGACTCTTTTGTGAACGGGTAGGGTCTATCGTTGCCAGTTCTCCTCCAGGCAAGCTTCCTGTGCCTGCAACCCCTGCGTCGCAACCAGAAATTCCACTGCAGGACTTATTTGTTGCATTTCCACCCCCACTTTCCAGCCAAAATTGGTTTACTGTCGTAAAAAATAGCAATTACAAGATCGTTAAGTGGGCTCAGAGAGGAGGTTCCCATTGAGGTCAAAGTCTGGGTGTGATTAGGGGAATGCCTGGCTCCCAGCCCCCTCCCTCTCGTGTCAGCAGCCTAAAGTAGTATATAAGCCTTTTATTTCTTTAGCGAGCGTATTGCCAGGACCCCACCCCACCCCCTTTCCTCTGACAGATCTTCAAGGTGGTCCACAGCAAGTTAAAACACACAGAATTACATTACAGGAGCAGTACAGAAGAACAGAAAAGCATCTAAAGAGCGCAGGAGAGTGCGCCCCAAGAAGTGCCGTCCCAACATCCATCTGGCTTGAAAGCTGCGTGCAAAAGCGTTTTCTCATTTTGCCTGGAAGGCCTGCAGGGCAGTTGCGACATGGCCTCCGGAGGGAGTGGGGAGGCGCCACAGTCTGTAGGCGGCAGTCGAAAAGGCCCTTCTGAGAGTTCTAAGCAGCCAAACCCCAGCTAAGAGAGATTCCCACAGAAAGAAATTGTGTGTAGGGCCCTGAGGTACGCATGGATCTGGTCTTTTAGATGGGGGGGGGGGTCCTCAATCTTTTTGAGCCTGTGGGCACCTTTGGCACTCTGACACAGTTGTTTCTTTCACACACACTAAACAACACACTTTCAATCCACTTGCAATGCACTTTGCAACTGGATTTTACTGTGTAAAAAGGCAAAATCCATTTGCAAACGGCCGCTAAAGTGGATTGAAACTGCATTATTCAGCGTGTGTGAAAGCACCCAGTGTGGGGAACAGTCACAAAATGGCTGCTTCAGGAGGCAGAGCCAGCCACAGAGTGGCTGTTGCCGCTTACTTTCTGTCACACAGTGAAGATCCTTGTTGCTGTGGAGGCAGCTGCCGCCAAATCAACATTTTTAAAAAATCTGATGTGCCAATCAAATCTCCAGTGGCCAATCAGAAGCCTTTTGGGGCAAAAGTTCCACCTGGCCCCACCCACTTTCTAAAAACACGCGGAGGGTGCCAGGTAGGGTTGCCAGCTCTGGATTGGGAAATACTTGGGGATTTGGGGGGTGGAGCCTGAGAAGGGTGGGGTTTGGGGAGGGGAGTGACTTCAGAGGGGTATAATTTTAATGAAACAATTAATTAAAAGGCTTGGTTTAATTGTTTTATATTTTTATGTAAGCCACCCTGAGCCTGCTGATGATAGATAGATAGATAGATAGATAGATAGATAGATAGATAGATAGATAGATAATGACATAGAGGCTTTATAGCATTGGAAAAAGTGCAGAAAAGGGCAACTAGAATGATAAAAGGGTTGGAAAACTTTCCCTATGAAGAAAAGTTGAAGCGCTTGGGGCTCTTTAGCTTGGAGAAACGACAGCTGATGGGTGACATGATCGAGGTTTATAAGATTATGCATGGGATAGAGCAGGTAGAGAAAGAAGTCCTTTTCACCCTTTCTCACAATACAAGAACTCTCGTGGGCGCTCCATGAAATTGCTGAACAGTCGGGTTAGAACAGATAAAAGGAAGTACTTCTTCACCCAAAGAGTGATTAACACGTGGAATTCACTGCCACAGGAGGTGGCGGTGGCTATAAGCATGGATGGCTTCAAGAGGGAATTAGATAAACATCTGGAGCAGAGGTCCATCAGTGGCTATTAGCCACAAAGTATAGATAGGAACTCTCAGTCTGGGGCAGGTGATGCTCTTTATTCTTGGTGCTTGGGGGGGGGGGGCAACAGTGGGAGGGCTTCTAGTGTCCTGGCCCCACTGCTGGACCTCCTGAGGGCACCTGGTGCTTTTGGCCACTGTGTGACAGAGTGTTGGACTGGATGGGCCACTGGCCTGATCCAACATTGGCTTCTCTTATGTTCTCTTAGGCTGCAATTACACACACTAAATAATCCACTTTCAATGCACTTTCCAACTGGATTTTGCCAGTTCACATAGGCCCATTCTGCATCTAGCATTCCCTCTATTGTTTTGCCAAACCCACGCTGGAACAGAAATGTCCCCCTTCTAAAGCAGCCATTTCCTCCAGGGGGAACTGATCCCTCGAGATCAGTTTAATCCCAAGAGATCTCCAGCCACCACCTGGAGGTTGGCAGGCCTAGCACCAGGAAAGGTGTCATCAGCATGGTACACATGGGCACACTTTGGGGACTTCTGCTTTACATTCACCAGACCCAGCTATGTAAGACTTTCAAGATCAAAAGTCAGCATCTTAAAACTGAGCCTGATTGAAACCCAGTGCATTGAAATTAACATTGGCTGTATAGCAGACTTTTGTACCACACTGTTTTCAAGGGCAGCTCCATGCAGAGCAGGTTACAGTAGTCTAACATGAATGTTATCTAGACCAGAGGTTCCCAAACTTATTTGGCCTACTGCCCCCTTTTCAGAAAAAAAAAATACTCAGTATCCCCCTGGAAATCTACCTTCAAGAAGTGGACAAAAAGACGCAGGTAGAGTCCACCACAATCCATGCAGCCAGGCAGGCCAAGGCAAGCACAGAGCAGCAGCAGCAGCTGAAGGCCTGAAGCCAGAGGCCAGCAGCAGCCACCACACAAGAGCCCAGCAGCAACAATAGTCTTACAAGGGCGCACATGCATCTGCCATTTGAAAATGCCTGGCTGTGATAGGACCCCCACCCCACCCCCCCACCGATCCCAAGGAAGGCCAGTAGAAGGCAGGAGAAAGCTGCTTTAGATAGGTTCTGGACTCTTCTTTCTTTATGCTTCCACCGCCCCCTTATTTTTATTTGACACCCCCCAATTGCACCCAAGGCTCCTTCTGCCCACCTGGATTGTTCCAGCACCCCCCAGAGGGCGGTATTGCCCACTTTGGGAACCAGTGATCTAGACTGTGGCCAGATCAGCTTTCAGAATTCTCCTGAACTCTTTTTTAGATTGGATGATGAGCCCCACCCCACAAAAAGGGAGGGGGGATAGGGTTGCCAGATCCCCTGGTGGAGGCGGGGGCCCCCCGCCACCAGGCCCTGCCCCAGTCACTGATCAGTGGGCCAGTGGGGGGACTTACCAGGAGAAAAAGGAAGGCCCAGACCATGTCACTGGCATTGCATAGGGAGTGATGTCATCACACCAGCAACATCCAGGCGCCGCTCTGGTATTTGGGCAAAAACTCTATGGAAGGAGGAGTAGAAGGAGGAAGGGGAAGAGATTGGATTTATACACTGCCCTTCACTACCTGAAGGAGTCTCAGAGGGGTTTACAGTCTCCTTTCCCTTCCCCTCCCCAAAACAGACATCCTGAGAGGTAGGTGGGGCTGAGAGAGCTCTCTTGAGAACTGCTCGTGAGAGAACAGCTCTGAAAGAACTTATGGCTGACCCAGGGTCACACCAGCAGCTGCATGTGGAGGAGTGGGGAATCAAACCTGGTTCTCCCAGATCAGAGTCCAACGCCTAACCACTACACCATCCTCTTAACCACTACACCATTTTAACCAGAGGCTTTGCCCAAGTACCAGGGCATCACCTGGATGTTGCTAGCATGATGATGTCACTTCCTGCACAACACAGACAATATGGCCTGGACCTTCCTCTTTCTCCTGGTAAGTCCCCCCCATCCTCCACTGGTTGCCACAAGGGATCTGCAACACTAAGGGGGAAGGAAAGAAAATAATTGTAAGAGTCGAACGCTGAAGCAGGGGAGAGATGGCTGCTCTTATTACTAGCTGAAGACTCTGGGAGCTTTCTATCATGCCCAGAAACAACCTTCTATCTCTTCCCCTTCCCCTTTTTGTGCATTTGCTTATTCATCCTGAAGAAGAATCCAATGGAACTCAAAAGATCATTCATTATTTTCTGGCTTGTTTGCCAGCCTTAACAAACTAAAACCAGGAACGAAATCCATGTAATACCTTTTATTAGGACCAACCAAAATGACCCAAGACATTGTGCAAGCTTTTGAACCAGGACTCTTCATCAGGCTAAACTCTGAAAAGCTAAAAGGGTGGAAAGCAGATCTCTCAGGCCATGGTGTAAAGGTCTGATCTTGCCAGCTAATAATTGCATTAATGTTGCTTTGAGATTTTTCCCAAATGCACCAACATGGTCACCTGCAATTATTGTTTCCTGACAGGGCAATGCAAGGGAAAAAACTTTACCGGCAGTATTTCTGCCTGTTTTGCAGGTTTTAAAGGCACACGAGTTGTGAGGGCAATTCCAGTGAGGATAGGTTTTTAAAATCCCGTTTGTACTTAGGAAGGTGGAACCTTCAATCTATTCTCAAGCAAACTGGGAATCGAACCAGCCAGTTATCAGATAGAAGACAAAGTCCTTGCTTTGTCTTTCTGGTGGAACCCTTTTAATAGGTGCGAGAGAGGCTTGAAGTTCAGCAGGCTAAGAGAACTTTCAATAGCGGCATCTCAAGGCGGAGGAAGATGTGGCCCCAGTTTTTTTTCCATTTGGGCTGCTACACAATGAGGGAGCCAAAACTTGCAACTCTCCTCTTCATTTGTCTAGATCAGGGGCATTGAGTTTTTAAATTCCCAGGGGGGGCGGGGGGTCTTGCGTGGACCTTGTCCCTGCTGCCACTGCCTCTCCCCCCCTTCCCTGCCTGGCCACTCTTGCTTCCATCCCTCCCTCCATCGTCCAGGGGTCAGCTGGGCATTTGCTTAGCTGTCCCCTGGACGGACAGAGGGAGGGAGGGACAGAGGCAGCCAGGCGGGGGGGGGGGGGAGAGAGAGAGAGGGGCGGCGGCGACGGCTCTTGTGTGCGTGGGGGCTCTTGCCTGTCCCCGCCGCCGCTGCCTCTCTCCACCGCTGCCCCGCTGCCATGTCCCCGCCGCCGCCTCTCCCCCCCACTCCTGCTTCCATCCCTCCCTCCATCCGTCCAGGGGCCAGCTGGGCATTTGCTTAGCTGGCCCCTGGACAGACGGAGGGAGGGAGGGACGGAGGCAGCCAGGCGGAAGGGGGGGGGGGAAGAGAGAGAGAGAGGCTGCGGTGGGCGCTCCATTTTCCCGGGGGGGGGGCTCAGTCCCCCCTGGGAAATTTTGGGGGAGGCTCAAGCCCTCAAGCCCCCTTGTAGTTGACGCCTAGGGTCTAGATGCCAAATATGATAGAGTTACCAGATGTCCTCTTGTTTTGGTGTCCGTCCTCTTTTGGGCTCTTCAGAAAAAAAGTATGAAAATGTCCTTTTTTTGGGTTAGAAGGTTAGGAACATTAGTAGCTATTCTCACAGCTTAAATGGGAGGGGTATCTAAAATGAGCTTTGTCATAGCGATCACTTGTTTGAAGCAGTCACTTGGGAAATATGACCTCTTTTTTGCATTTCAGAATATGGTAACCCTAAATGTAACCCATTTGTTTCTTTTTGTCTGTGGTCAGAGGATAGGCTTGGCACGTTCTGGGCATGCCTCTAATTGTGCCGTATTCTGTTGTAACGGAAAGTTTTGATCAGGCATCCCAGCATGAGCTGGCTTCACTGTGCAATCACTCAGTGGTCAATCGTTCAGATTACTGCTGCGAGTCAACCACAGAGTGTGCTGTTGAGTGGCATCGCTTTTTTAAAAAAATCATCTTTCAGGCATGCACAGAAGCGCTTAACCTATACATTTTATAACTGCAACTAGAGTTCTCTATGCAAAACACTGGGAAAAAAGAAGAAATACCATCGAAGGAAGAACTAAATTACAAATTATTGGAAACGGCTGAAATGGAGAAATTAACTTTGCTATGACAAGGAAAAGGAGAAGATATCTTTGAAAACCTATAGTCAAGATTTTACAAATGGCTTGAGAACTATACTAAAATATAGATTAATTTATATATATATATATAGATAGAAAGAAAGTTAGGAAAATAAATGAAGGTGCAAAGAGGAAAAAATATAATTATAAAGTACGATGTTGTAAAAATGTTGGGGAATGCTCCTGTGTCTGTTTTGTTTTGTAGTAATTTTGTTTTTTTTCTTAACAAACTTAAATAGAATTTTTAAAAAGTGCTTAACTAAAACACGACTCCATTTTGAAAGCTCCACAATCCTGTGGCCCCTCTCTGCCACCTGCACTTTGCCTCTCTTACTTGGACTACAGATTTACATGAGAGGAGCCCCACTGACTTTAGTGAATTTACTCTTATGTAAAACATGGGATGCTCTCAAACAGCAGCTCTTTTTCTGCTAACGCCGTTTGCATGGGGGAAAGTGGGATGGGACATAGGATTGCCAGATCCAGGCTGGGAAATTCCCAGAGATTTGGGGGTGGAGCCTGGGGAGGACAGGGACCTCAGTGGGGTACAAAGCCATCCAGTCCACCCTCCAAACATCTGTTTTCTCCAGGGGAACTGATCTCTGAAGTCTGGTGAACATACACCCCCCACTTTAGACAAGGTCCATGCCCAGAAAACCCTGCACACACTTTTTGGGGCAGATATTCAGCCCAAGTTTGCTCAGAAGCAAGGCTGCCTAGATTTTTCAATTATTCCAGCTTTCCCCAAGTCTCCCTGTATTAAGGATGCCAGCCTCTCCAGGCTCCCTGCCGACATGGGAGCCTAACTAGGGACAATTTACATGGCTTTCCCAACCTAAGAAACTGGAGAGAGGGGTTTGGGGGCAGGGATTTGTTGCTTGAAAACAAGTCCCCCAGGGGCTCCCAATCCTGACAGAACGTTTGGGTGCAGAGATGCACAAGCAATGATTCACCTGGGACGAACATTCACTTATGCGCACACCACTAACTGCATTTTTTAAAAAGTCGTGAAGATGGAAGTGTGCAATCAGACTTCCCAAATGGCTTGAGCTTGCAAGAGAGAGTTCAGACATCTGGAAATGCGCTGTGAAAAAAACGCTGACATCTGTAAAGACTGGACATTTCCTGGTCTCAAATAACTCAGATTTCAAGACGGGTCAGAGTGGGATGCCAATGACCGGGGAACGGAAGGCAGGTGTCGCTGCCTGATCATGCACTTTAAATCCGGAAGTGAACAGCAACAACATCGGATCAAAGTGCTTGTCTGATCGCAGCCTTTGTGTGTGGATGTAGCTGTGGAGGGATTAAAACTAGCAACATGTGTTTTGCTCAGGGTCGCCAACCTCCAGGGAGTACCTGGAGATCCCCCAGTAGTACCATTGATGTCCAGAGGACCAAGATCAGTTCCCCTGGAGAAAATGGCAGCATTGAAGGGTGGACTCTGTGGCACTGTATCCCGCTGAGATCCCTCCCCTCCTCCCAAATCTCCAGGTATTTCCCAACCCAGACTTGACAAACTTAGTTTTACTGCCCCCCTTTTTTACAAACTACAGCAATATTGAAGGTACAGCTGCTACAGTTTTTATCAGCTCAGCTCCTTGTCAAGGATTCCCAATCCAGGGGATCCTTGTTATGGGTGGGCAGAGCTCAAAATTACAAAACAACACTGGAGTGTGAATTCACACACAATGGGGTAGCCTGCCAGCAGACCTTTTGAGGATCCCAACGATAAGAACCCAAAGGGCAAACTTCCAATCTTCCTGGGAATAATCCAGAAAATCAGTCCTGCAAGGCTGGCCACTTGCAGAATGAGCCTCAAGTAATAATTAACCAGTAGGTGGATGCTTTGAGTCTAAGGTACTAGAATTAAATTGAAGCTTCTGAAGTGCAGAACAACCAGTTATAGTCAAGGTATTTTGTTTTATTCATGAGTGCAAGAATATTTCCAAAGAACAAAGCAACGAGCGGAAAACAAGAAAGCTACATCGTAAGTTTCTAACTACATAGGACAATCCTAATTCATATTTACCAGGTACTGTTCTTCATAGTTGAAGTTAGGTGTCTTTCCAAGTCTGTTTGGTTAAAGAGGATCGTGTGTGTGTGTGTGTGTGTGTGTGTGGTGCCTATAGCAAGGTCAGCCCATGGCCTCAAAGTAACTGGAACAGGCTGTCCTACTAACGACTAACAACAGGAAAACTACACTTCTTAAAAGTCTATCATTTCCATAGGCCTGGGCTCAAGCCAATACAAAATCCATACCCTGTGTGACAGTGAATTGCTCAGAGGGGAAACGCTTATGGCTGGATGCTTCCCCCGTGAATTATAAATCAAGCATCCGCAGAAAGAGTGAGGTGTGTGTTCAGTGACAAACGGTATAGCACAGAGTGGCTTGCCAACTTTCCCATGACCACAGCGGATCAGATTTTCAATACCAAGCCTGAATGATGTTTGATTAAGGAACAAGGAACTGAGCCAGAGGTCCAATCTCCTTGACACGCCTATTCCTCTAATAGTTGCTTGACATGGAGAAATTCAGCAGGTTATTCTGGCCCCACCATTTGTCCCCAAGTCAAGAAATACGGATGTTTCCCTGGTGCAATCAGGAGTGCGGAGCCCCTAACATAGTGCCCACCAGTACCTTTCTTGGTGACTATAAGTGTTTCTAGAAAGTGGACATGGCCAGGTCGGGCACATTTCTTCAGATTCACTGAAGCAGACTTCTTCAAGTCTTACATATAGGTAAAGAGCAAAGTTCGAGTCCAGTGGCACTTTTAAGGCCAACAAAGTTTAATTCTGGGTATAAGCTTTTGGGTGCATGCACACTTCTTCAGATACATTGAAATGGAAGATAGTAGATTGTATTGTTAGACTGCCATCTCTGCAAGGCTGTCTTTAATGTGCAACCGAACACAAAAGGTGCGGTTGCATGAGGTAGGGGTGTGTGTGTGTAGTTGCATAAGTAAATTGGTGTGGTTCAAACATTCATGTCAGGCAAAAGTGGTATATTAGCTAGTGTTAAATTTGATTGAGAAAGTCAAAAGTTAAGCGAGTTGTTAAGGTACCACTAGAATCCCCAACTCTGATCAGGTGCCCTCGCTTCTCCCCCTGTCCCCACCAAAGGAACTTCCTGCAGACACCTAAATAAAATGCACACCTGATGTTTTATAGTGCATGCTATGCACGCAAATGGCAATCATGTACCATGTGACCGTGCAATACCCTTTCCTTACAAGATGCTTTAAATCTCTCTCTCTTTTTCCTGACCTGGCTTCAGTATCTCAATAGCAGCCGCTTGGTAGAAGGCACATATTCAACAGGTGGAGTTTTTCCTGTAACAGGCATACATTCAACAGGTGGAGTTTTTCTCTCACAACACCTCCAATGCAGACACGCCAGATTTTCCTTGGCATTGAAAAAAGACCTCGTGAGAAGTGAAAGAACAAAAACCCACCCTATTAAATGTTAATTTACAGGAATTTCGTGACGTACCCAGATTCCTGAAACGAACACCGCAAAGCAACTCCCTCGTAGCAGAACTACAACTCCCAGTAGGCCCCGCGACTACAAAGTTGGTCCCAGCCAATCCGTGCGACGGTCTTTGTTAGGTGCCAACATGGCGGGTGCCAGGAACTAAGGGAAGTGTGTTGCTTTAGTGCACGAGAGAGAACTGGTGAGTGTGTTGCTGGTTGAACGCCTTTCCTTTTAGGGATCCGAGAAGGGGATCCGGGAGTCCCGGGGTTGGCCGGCTGCCTCTGTTTAGCCAACTAGACCGTCCTCCTTTTTCTTTCCAGAAGGTCCTCGTCCCCTCCACCCCCACCCTTTGTTCTGCCTTCACCCTGGGTTGGGTCTTGCCTAGTTCAATGATTTGTTTTTCTGCAGTCTTTTAAAATGTATGGAGCAGGAAGGTGCATATTGAACAGTGCTTTACTGTTCATTTCCCCCCGAAGCGTTCCTTCCTTTAAGAACTTGTTGCTGGAAGAGGTCTATAGAAGCCGGGAAGTGGGGAGTGGATGCAGACGTAGCGAGGCAGAGTTCCCTCTAGCTCAGTTTATTAACCTCCGGCTCAGGGATTTTTGTTTTAGCTCAGGAAGGATGACTCCAGAGCAAACTAATTTATGCTGTAGCCAAATGGCTTGCTCACAACTTTCATGTCAGTAGCTCACAAAGTAGGATTTTTGCGCAGGGGGCATGCTAATTTTTGCTCACAAGACTCCAGAAGCTTAGAAGGAGCATTGGCGAGGCGTTGTGTCAAGCTATTTTTGTCTTGACGGAGTTTCTTTTAAAAAATGGACCCTTAAACTTGGAAGGGAGGCTTTGTGGAGAAAAACGTCACAATTTCCTTTTACTTAAGAACGTCACAAGGGTAACTTGTTGGATCAGGCCAAGGTAAGCCTGGCCCAGCATGATCAAGAATCCTGGCAAATAACTTTTACCCAATCCCCTTCTAGCTTGTCAGACCTTACTAGTGTGGATTAAAGACAGAGAGAGAGAATGAATGAATTAAGGACTCCTTAATCATTCAGTGTGAAGAAGTTGTTATTGTTTATTATTGAATTCTTTATCCTGCCCATCCTCCAAGGAGCCTGGGGGTGGCATATATGCACATGTGTTAGGGTTGCCAGTCTCCAGATGGTGGCTGGAGATCTTCCACTATTACAGCTGATCTCCAAGCCACAGAGATCAGTTCTGGAGAAAATGGCCACTTTGGAAGCAATACTTCCTCTAAGCTGTGGAGTTTTGTGAGCAAGAATTCTACTTTGTGAGCTACTGGCATTAAAGTTGTGAGCGAGCCATTTGGCTACTGCATGAATGAGTTTGCTCTGGAGCCATCCTTCCTGAGCTAACACAAAAATGGGTGAGCCAGAGGCTAAAAAAACTGAGCTAGCTCACACTGACTCAGCTTAGAGGGAACACTGGAAGGTAGATTCTGTGGCATTTTAGCCATTGAAGTCCCTCGCTTCCCCAAGCCCCACCCTCCCCAGGCTCCACCCCCAAATATCCAAGTATTTCCCAACCTGGAGCTGGCAACTCTAGCGTGTGTGTGTCTGTATGTATGGAAACATGTACATACTAGGAGTAAGGCTTGTTGTGGAAATAAATACAGTGGGCTCTAGAAAGAGGCTCTGGGAGAGTGCCCTGGCCTTGGGCACTCAGTGTCAATTTGCTGTGGCGACCTCAGCAGGGTATAATGACACAGAGTCCACCATTTTCTCCAGGGGAAGATCTCTGCCATCTGAAGAGCAGTTGTAATTTGGCGTGGAAAGGACCTTTTGCTGACAATTTGGGGGGTGGGTCCTGTGGAGAGCAGCATTTGGGGGGGGGGGATGGAAGGACTCAGCAGGGTATAATGCCATAGGGTCTACCCTCCAAAGCAGCCATTTTCTCCAGGGGAATTGATCTTTGTCATCTGCAGATCAATTGTAACAGTGGGAGATCTCCAGGTCCCACCTGGAGATTGGCAACCCTAGGGGGAAAGGTCAGCCACACAGCAGGGGGTTGAAAAGAATGGTTTGATGGTTGCTGGCCCACCTCATTAGCCAGCCAGCCATGGTGGAGCTAAGCAGGAGAGAGAGCTGTTTTCAGTTTATTCTGACAGGAAAGTGGGCAAGCTGGCAGTGGTCGGGGGGGGGAGGTTATGCTGAAAGTCCATTGTCTTTTTACTGACAGAAGCAGGCCACTGAGGGGACAGTTAGACCCACCTGGCAGTGGCCGGAGGAGAAGAGTGGACCCAGCACCCAGTCCATCCCCTTCGCTGGCTCCCTCCAGACTGAGGCCGAGACAGTGGCTGGCGCCTCTGTGGGCGAGACTGAGGCAACGCAGCGAGGGAATGCAGCCAGTGGCCAGGGACGCCTTTTGAGTGGCAGTTCTTGCAGCCAACTGATTTTGGTGCCCCATGGAACGTTGCCACCCCAACTGGCTTTTATATAATAAGGAAAGGATATATAAAATTCTTACAGTAAGGCTTCAGAGATTAACTGACCAAAGGTCACCGTTGTGAGTTTTTCATGGTTACTGCCACTGGCTACTCCAATCTGACTTGACCAGTGTTTTAACCACTGCACCACACTAGCCAGTGAATTGTGGGTTTTCTTGGAAAATTAGACTGGGAGGGGAAATTCCAGAAAAGCATCCAGTGCCCTAAGTAGAGCATGATCTGTTTTAGCATATTTAACTGGACTTATATTTAGTAACCGAATTTCAAAAAATATCCCTTGTATAGCAACAAATACATCAACTGAAATACATAATTACTAGAAAAAAATAAAGTGTGTTTTGAATGTTATGTTTGCATGCTCACATATGTGTCTGTGCGGTGTAGTGGCTAGAATGCTGGACTGGGGTCTGGGAGACCTGGGTTCGAATCGCCACCCTGCCACGGAAGCTTGCTGGGTGACCTGGGGCCAGTCATTCACTCTCAGCCTACACTTGTTGGAGTGTTGTGAGGATAAAAAGGAAGAAGAGGAGAATGATGTAAACTGCTTTGGGTCCTCATTGAGGAGAAAGGCAGGGTATAAATGAAGTTAAACAGATAAGTGTTGTATCCTGTGGCTCTTTTGGTGCCAGTTTGGTGTAGTGGTTAAGTGCGCAGACTCTAATGTCAAGAAGTCTCTCAGCCCCACCTACCTCACAGGGTGTCTGTTGTGGGGTGGGGAAGGGAAAGGAGTTTGTAAGCCGCTCTGATTCTCCCTTGGGTAGTGAAGGGCGGGGTATAAATCCAATCTCTTCTCTCTCTTCTTCTTCTTCTTCTTTTTCTACCTTATCCAAAGCGGCCTGAACCTGTTTGAGATTAGCAGGATCGGGTACTACAGCAGTGAGTGGGAATCAGATAGAATTGTCTCTTCCTCTTCCATTTGCAGTTTGTATCATCGGAGAAAGAAGAAAGTGTTTTTTTCTTATTCCCCCCCCCCCCCCCCCCCCCGGTTGCTGTGATGCATTTGGCACACAAAGTTCTCCCAGTCTTTAGAAGGACACAGTTTGAATCCTGTGGCACCAAATTTTATTCTTGGCATAAGCTTCTGTGTGTAGAGTACGCATGAAACCTTGTACCAGAATGAAACCTCCTTGGTCTTAAAAGGGTGCCACTGGACTCGAACTTTGTTCTGCTGCTTCAGAACAACATGGCTGCCCTCCTTCATCTTTAGAGGAGTTTTGGGACAACTGGCAAGGGGCTTGGAGAAGGCAGAGGGAAGATCTGTCCTGCCCAGCTGCTTCTGTGAACTCTTCCTCTGGAGCTAAGCTTTTATGTGGAGATAATTTCTATGGAAATAATGCTCGTGAAAAAAACTGAAGTCATCTAGTATGTCTTTTCTTCGCACTGGGCCTGTATATGCGCTTCCTCCGTTGTGGCGCCCACTTTGTGGAACAGCCTGCCCAAGGAAGTCAGGAGAGCTCCCTCCCGGCTTTCCGCAAACTATGCAAAACTGAACTATTCAAGAGCCAGTTTGGTGTGGTGGTTAAGTGCGCGGACTCTAATCTGGGAGACCCGGGTTTGATTCCCCACTCCTCCACTTGCACCTGCTGGATGACCTTGGCAAGCCATAGTTCTGATAAGAGCTGTCCTTGAAATAGAGCAGTTTCTACCAGAGTTCTCTCAGCCCCACCTACCTCCCAGGGTGTCTGTTGTGGGGAGGGGAAGGAAAAGGAGTTTGTAAGCCGCTCTGAGACTCCCTTGGGTAGTGAAGGGCGGGGTATAAATCCAATCTCTTCTCCTCTTCTTCTTCTCTTTTCTACATAGGCAATAGGGTAGCACTCAGGGCCTGTGGGTGCCCTCGGCCCTTCCATTGCTTAACTGACAAGACATGAAGACTCCATAAGTGCTGAAGGTGAAATAAGAGATTAGAAATTCAGTTTTCTTCCAGGCCAGACCCCACAACCAATGCTCCCTCTAAGCTGTGGAGTCTTGTGAGCAAAAATTCTACTTTGTGAGCTACTGGCATTAAAGTTGTGAGCGAGCGATTTGGCTGCTGCATAAATCAGTTTGCTCTGGAGCCATCCTTCCTGAGCTAAGATAAAAACGTGTGAGCCAGAGGCTAAAACACTGTGAGCTAGCTCACACTAACTCATCTTAGAGTAGGGGTGGGCAATTGTTTTGGCTCGGGGGCCACTTTGTGGGAGTGGAGGTTAGCGGAGGGCCACACCTTTTAAAAATGATTGCATTCATTAGTTAACTTTGCATTTCAGAAAAGGTGTAAATTGTATCATAAAAATCAATAAATATAAATTAAATAAAATAGTGGTAGTTTTATTCAATTTATTTATTGTGCTAAATTCATATCACCTATAGCTACAAGCACATTTAATTTTAGAATCAGTTTAATGAGACAAATGTACCCAGAGGCCTGACTGAAACCACGTGGCTGACTGACTTGGCGGGCTGCAAAAAACTTTGTGGCGGGCCGCATGTGGCCCACGGGCCGCAATTTGCCCACCCCTGGCTTAGAGGGAACACTGCTGACAGAGCCGATTGAAATTGAATCCGACGAAGACAGAGGTCCTGTGCCTGTGTCGGAGCGGTCCAAGGTTAGGGATCCCTTTCCTGACCTTTGATGGGGCGCCGTTGGTGCCAGCGCTGGAAGTGTTAGGAGCTTGGGAGTGCTCCTGGACACCTCTCTAATGATGGAGGCCCAGGTAGCAGCCACTGCTAAGTCGGCCTTCTACCATCTTCAGCTCATTGGGCAGTTGGTTTCCTTCCTTGAACGCAATGACCTGGCAACAGTGATCCATGCATTGGTCACCTCAAGACTGGATTACTGCAATGCTGTCTACTTGGGGCTGCCCTTGGCCCAAATCTGGAAGCTGCAGCTGGTGCAGAACGCAGCAGCGAGGCTGCTGTTGTGCCTTCCCATGCGGGAACACATCCAGCCCACCCTAAAAGCACTGCACTGGCTGCCTATAGCATACTGGATACGGTTCAAGGTGCTGGTTCTTACCTTTAAAGCCCTATATGGCCAGGGACCTACCTACTTAAGGGACCGCCTTTCCCCGTATGTACCCCAGCGAGCACTAAGACTGGGTTCCCAAAATCGCCTAGTTTTTCCAGGGCCCAAAGAGGCAAGGTTGGCTATAACAAGGGTCAGGGCCTTTTCCATGGCGGCCCCTCACTGGTGGAATGAGCTCCCAGAGGACATCAGGGCTCTTCCCCCAGGTTTTTAAACAGGGTGCCGCCTCAACTTTATGGCTCTGGCCCATTTACCAACTATACAGACTGAGACCAACAATGCCACCAACCGAGGCCTCATAGCTCTATAGCTTTACAGCTAAGGGGTGGCCTATTAACACACCACTTAGTTGTTAGGGATGGTTGAAGATTGCTATCTTTTACTGTATATTATGTTTGTAGGATGATTTTGTACTGACTGATTTTAAATGTATATTTATTATGTTGTTAGCTGCCCTGAGCCTGCCAAATGGCGGGTAGGGCGGGATGTAAATGCAAATATAAATAAATAAATAAAACTATATTAAACATGCACTTTTTTTAAAATTACCCCTGAATAGCAGTAAGCGATATAAGCAACAGCCCCCCTCCTGTGCTGCCCCCCTTCCCTTGGTGCCCCCCAAGCACGTACTTATTTTGCTTAATGGTCAATCCAGGGCTACTTGCACTAGACGAAATGGGTTTTACAAACTGGCCTGGACTAATCATTAGGGACTGCGAAATGGACTGACATGTATCGCTTGTTGTACGTTGGATTCTATTTACGTAATTTCTGCACCACTTAATGTCTCATGTGAATACTTGCACTGGGCTTCCGTGCTTCCTGGTCGTTCCAGACTTCTATAATCCTAATGCATCCATTATTTAATGCCCCATTTTTTCGATTATACCGACTCGCTCTGTGTAATCTGCTTTGAGTCCCTGTGAGAAAGGCGGACTATCAACAAGGTAAATAACTAAAAAAGTAAATTATTTAACTTTGAGGGGAAACCAAAAAACTGACACTAAATTTCATGCAGTAACTGTGGAGATCTACTGTCGCTGTGGTTGTTTACTGACGGGCCTCAACAGAATTTAATTCTCCTCCGCCAAGGCCACTGGGGCACCACAACCCATGCCTTTTTCGTTAGTTCTGTATCAGGTTGGTGATTACAGTCTCCCTTCTACCGGGAGAGAGGAGACACAGAAACACAAATTTCAGCTTTGGGCTTTAGGTGACCTGCTGCCTAGCCAGTGAGGTTTCCCCATCCATGCCTGCAGAAAATGCATTATTGAATGTCGGTTCAATGTTACCGTTAATTTGGTGATAATCAGTAGCTCATCGGCCATTGTTCCCCAATGGGGCACCTGCCCCCATGTTTCAGGGAAGCGGGCAAGGCCTTTGCCCTGTGGGACATGTGGTTGGCAGGTGGTTCTCATCTTGAAATGGTTGCCCAGGCTGTGAACCTCCCTGAGGTACAGGCCTCGTGCCAGGGATGCAAGTATCTGGGGCTCTTTTGGTTGATGGTCATTGCCAATCTGGCCCTCCATGAGGCTTGGGATGAGGGCTGCTGTTTTAACTTTCTGTGCCCAAGCCCGACATGGGATCCTGTTAGCATAACTCATTTTTTCTTCAGAAGAATCTGTAGCTGAGCCGATAATATATATGAATGTCTGTGTGGGCTAGGCAGATTGTGAGGTTGTCAACATTTAAAGGATACAGTTTTTGATAGTGTGAAGGGCTTAGGGCTGCCAAGTCTTGAAAACTCACCAGCGGGGGGGAGTCCTCCTCCTGCTGGCGTGCACGCCCATCGACATCACCGGAAGTGACGCAGCACGTTGGAGGCGTTGCCAGGGCGATGCCCTGGCGACGCCCCCAACGTGCTGCGTCACTTCCAGTGACATCATTACGTCGTCCTTGCTGGACGACGTCGGGGGTAGGGTTCCCCCCGCTGGCCAAATGCTGGCCGGCGGATCGGGAACCCCTTTAACGGGGGATCCCCCGCCCCCCGGGCTGACTTGGCAGCCCTAGAAGGGCTGCTTTCTTACACCAGATTTAATTGATATGGGTTGTGGATTTACTTCCTCCCCATCATTTTACAAGTCGACAAAACTTATGTGTACTCTCTCACATAATTCCTAGGGATACTTCCCTGTTAAAACACTGTTAACTGTGTAGCTGCCAAGCTTCAAAAACGGCCATTGTGGCGCCCTGACGTGGATCGCCCAGGCAAGCCAGATCTCGTCAGATCTCGGAAGCTAGACGGGGCTGACCCTGGCGAGTACCTGGATGGGACCTCCAAGGAATACCGAGGCCGGGAGGCCAGAAGCAGGCTAACAAGCCGCCGCTCTGAAAAACTCCAAGCCCTCAAGAAGGGGTCCCCGGAAGTCGACCATGACTTCCAGGTATGTGTGCACACATACACACACAAATACAAAATGCAGAGGAAAAGGCCATTGTGGCCACGGTTGGGAAAGCTCCCGCTGTCCCAGCTTTCTGCGAACTATGCAAAACTGAACTATTCAGACGGGCTTTTCTACACAGCTAATAGGGTCGCACTATACAAAATGGTTTTATACACTTGCTTGGGTTAATGATTGAGGACTATGGGCTGTACTGCTGTGTGTAGCTTGTTGTAAGCCGGATCCTGTTTTATGTAATTTTTGTACTGCTTAACGTGTCATCATGTGAATACTTGCGCTGCGCTTCAGTCCTTTCTGGTGGTTCCAGGCTTCTAAAACCCTAACGCATTTGGTTATTGAACGTCCCATTTTGTCGACTGTACTGAATCGTTACGTGTAATCCGCCTTGAGTTCCTGTGAGAAAGGCGGACCAGAAATACTGTCAATGAAATTAAAAGTAAAATAAAAATCATTTGTTGTTAATTGTACGAAACAGTCTTTAGATGCGGGGGGGGGGGGGGCATGGAAATTTCCCCCAGAATTTTTTTTAGCCCTACATCTCTAAATTGAAGAAGAAGAAGAAGAAGAAGAGATTGGATTTATATCCCGCCCTTCACTCACTTAAGAGTCTCAGAGCGGCTTATGAACTCCTTTCCCCTCCCCTCCCCACAACAGACACCCTGTGAGGTAGGCGGGGCTGAGAGAACTCTTTCCCAAGCTGTCCTTGAGGGAACAGCTGGTACAGAGCTATGGCTTGCCCAAGGCCATCCAGCCAGGTGCAAGTGGAGGAGTGGGGAATCAAACCCGGTTCTCCCAGATTAGAGACCGCGCACTTAACCACTACACCAAACTGGCTCTCTCAAATGTGTGTGCTCCTGAAAAGCAGTTCTATGTTGTCTGGCTAGGGGTGTGGGGGGGGGGGGAGTCTGTCTTCTTTCCACTCTAATTGAGCCAGTGTCCGGCTGCCTGGTTGTCAAACACAGTTTCGAGAAGAGGCAATGCAAACGGTCACTCTATCCATCAGGGATGCCGGGCTGAAGGAACTTGGCTCTCTTTCCTTGTTAGCATGTCACGTGTTGATCCTCGGAGGGGGCAGCTTGCTGTTAACCAAATGCTCCTACAGGATGTGGCAGATTGCCCGGGATGGAGAGAGGTGGGTTTCACCCAGGTGGAAAGCAGGTTTAATGAAGCAGCCCTTTACCCTATCAAATGTTGAATCTTTTAAACATTAACAAGCTCACATACACATTCTTCTATATTATCAGCTCTGCTACAGGTTCTCCTGAAGAAAAATCAGTTATGCTAACATGATGATGATGAAGAGTTGGTTTTTATACCCCGCTTTTCTCCACCCGGAGGTGTCTCCAAACGGCTTACAATCGTCTTACCTTCCTCTCCCCGCAACAGACACCCTGTGAGGTAGGTGGGGCTGAGAGAGTCCTGAGAGAACTGTGATTAGCCCAAGGCCACCCAGCTGGCTTCATGTGGAGGCGTGGGGAATCAAACCCAGTTCTCCAGATTAACCACTACACCGTGTTGGTCTTGTGCACAGACAGTTAACCCAGCAATACTCATTCCATGGCTCATGGAGAGCCACAGTGCAATTAACATCAACCAGAAGACCTATATGCTTGCATCCCTGGCATGAGGCCTGAGCTCTGGGAGACTCATAGCTCAGGAAGACTCAGTACCTGCGAACGACACATTCCACTGGGTAAGGCTGAAACATGGGGACAGATGCCACATTGGGGAACAGTGCTCAGGAGAGCCACAGGTGGCTTTTGAGCTATTGATTGTCACTGCATTAACAGCAACATTAAATGAACATTGAATAATGCATTTTCTGCAGGCACAAATGATTCTGTGATGGACAGGGAAGCCTTTGCTAGTTTTGTAAGCCTCAGAAGAACAAACATTTATAGCAGTGTATAAATGGTAAACGAATCTGTATAATTTAATCTTTTCCCTCCCAAGCGACAATCCTTGATAAAAAATTTTTATCGTCGAGTCACAGCTCACTTATCGGAACAATATTACAAGTTAACAATAATTAATAATTATTATTGTTAATATTATTATTAATAATTATTGTTAACATTCTCTTGCGCTACATAACATTTCCTGGCGGATGTTAAGATGTTAAGAGGTGGTTTGCCATTGTCTGCCTCTGCGTAGCAACCCTGGTATTCCTGGGAGGTCTCCTGTCCAAACACAAGCCAGAGCCGACCCTGCTTCGCTTCCGAAATCTGATGAGATCGGACTAGCCTGGCCCATCCAGGTCAGCTGTTGCAGTCCTTGGGCAGTTGCAAAATACATGGATGGAGCAGAGAAAGCATTCTGTCTGCCAGTGTGGTGTAGTCATTAAGAGTGTTGGACTAGAATCTTGGAGACCCGGGTTCAAATTCCCCGCTCTGCCATGGAAGCTTGCTGGGTGGCCTCGGGTCAGTCACACATGCTCAGCCTAAGCTGCCTCACAGGTAGAAATGGAGAAGGGGAGAATGCTGTAAGCCGCTTTGGGTTCCCACTGGGGAGAAAAGTAGAGTATAAATGTGTTTCATTCATAAATACATCTTCCCTGAAAGAAGACAGGGATTCTGAAGTCCATGCCTGCTGAAACAGTGGGCCCTATTCGCTCAACAATCAATCTGGGGAGGAGGGTGTTGGAAGCTTGGCTGGGACGCATGTTGGCGTTGCCCCGTCACGTTTTCTTTCTGTGCCTTTCAGGAAAGAAAAATGATGAAAGTGGTCAATCTCAAGCAGGCCATCCTCCAGGCGTGGAAGGAGCGGTGGAGCGATTACCAGTGGGCCATAAACATCAAGAAATTCTTCCCCAAGGGGACTACGTGGGACATCCTGAATTTAGCAGGTCTGGTTCATGGGTCGTGCTACAGATAGGTATTTACTGGCATGTTGTTCTCCGGCTGGCTGACGTGTTGAAACAGGATATGCTGTGGCTGGTGGTACATACACGGGTGCAGGGGTTTCCAACATCAGACTCGTGGGCGCCATGGTGCCTGCCAATGTATTTTCTGGTGCCCTCCCAATGGTTTCAGAAATTGGGTGGCGCCAGATGGGGCTTTGCTCATCACTGGAGCTTTGATTGGTGGTGCCGATTTTTAAAAAACCTTACTCTGGCACCGCAATATGTACATACTAGGAATTAGGCCCATTGTGGAAATAAATAGAAAGAGGCTCTGGGAGCGTGCCCCGGCCTTGGGCACTCAGAGTCAGTTTGCTGTGGCGACCTCAGCAGGGTATAATTGACACACAGTCCACCATTTTCTCCAGGGGAAGATCTCTGCCATCGAAAGAGCAGTTGTAATTTGTCGTGGAAAGGACCTTTTATTGACAATTTGGGGGGTGGATCGTGTGGAGGGCAGCATTTGAGGGGGTATGGAAGGACTCAGCAGGGTATAATGCCATAGGGTCCACCCTCCAAAGCAGCCATTTTCTCCAGGGGAACTGATCTCTGTCATCTGGAGATCAATTGTAACAGCGGAGTAAATTGTAACAGCCATAGGATCTTCACTGCATGACCGAAGGCAAACTGGGGCAATCATTTTGTAGCTGGCTCTACCTCCTCCGGCAGCCATTTTACGGCAGCCATTTTGTCGCTGCACCTGCCGTTAAGTTCCAAAGTGCCCGCAGGCTCAAAAAGGCTGGGGACCCTGCATGAGGGCATGACGATTGCACGGCTGCTGGAATGGGTGACGAAAACACCTCTGTGGTCTACATCTCCTCATAGTTCCTTGTTAAATCAAGTGTAGCCTTTGCTGGAAGAGCCGTCATTTGTTTGAGGCGTTTCATACAAGAGAAAAGTCAGATGACAAAAAGGAGCCGGAGTAAGTAATAGCCAGTTTGGTGCCAGTTTGGAGCCAGTTTGGTGTTGTGGTTAAGTGCGCGGACTCTAATCTGGGAGAACTGGGTTTGATTCCCCACTCCTCCACTTGCACCTGGCTGGATGACCTTGGGCAAGCCATAGCTCTGTACCAGCTGTTCTCTCAAGGACAGCTTGGGAAAAAGCTCTCTCAGCCCCGCCTACCTCACAGGGTGTCTGTTGTGGGGAGGGGAAGGGAAAGGAGTTTGTAAGCCGCTCTGAGACTCTTAAGTGAGTGAAGGGTGGGGTATAAATCTAATCTCTTCCTCTTCTTCTTCTTCTAATATCCCAACTCACCTCCTGAAAATCTCTCTATATTTAGTATATTTTCAATCTTGCTTTTCGTGCAAGGAGTGACTAGTTCTACGTTAGATAGCTGTGGCCAGGGGTCCTTTTATAGAAAAAGAGGTGCAGGAGCTCATTAGCATAACTCATTAGCATATGCCACACCCCCTGACATCACCGGAAGTGTGTCAGAAAGGGAATGTCAGTTTCAGCCCCATTATACCCTAGGGGCCATTGAAATCAATGGCAAAAACTCATAGGGTATATGAGGGGCTGGAGGAAAGGGGGTTTGAGGGAGAGGCTCCAAACTTGCAGGATTGCTGCTGGGGCCTCTCGTTGAAATACCCACCAAGTTTCGAGAAGATTGGACCACGGGGTCCAATTCTATGGGCCCCCAAACAGGTAGCCCCATCCCCTCCATTGTTCTCTATGGTGGGAAAAAATGTTACTTTTTTCCCACCATAGAGAACAATGGAAGGAATGGGGGCTACCGGTTTGGAGGCCCGTAGAATTGGACCCCCTGGTCCAATCTTTTTGAAACTCGGTGGGCATTTGGGGGAGAGGTCCCAGAAGCTACCCTGCAAGTTTGGAGCCTCTCCCTCAAACCCCCTCCCCTACAGTCGCTTTTAAAGTTGCTGCCGAATTTTGGCGGCGGGCCAAATCAGATTAGAGAATCTGATTCGGCCCATGGCTGCCCTACTGCCCCTCCTGAGCTGGCGGAGCAGCGCTCCGCCTCGCTCCGGCCCCAAAGGACCCCTGGCTGTGGCTCAGTGGTAGAGCATCTGTTCGGCATGTAGGAGGTCCTCGCTTCTATCCCCAATCTCTCCAGTTAAAAGATATGGCAGTAGGTGATGTGAAAGACCTTGGAGAGTGGCTGCCAGTCTGTGTAGACGATATTGACTTGGATGGACCAAGGGTCTGATTCAGTATAAGGCAGCTTCATGTGTTACCAGGAAAACTTGCTAGTTTGGTGTAGCGGTTAGGAGCGTGGATGCTAACCTGGAGAGCTGGGTTTGAGTCCCCACTCCTCCACATGCAGCTGCTGGAGTGAACTTGGGTCAAGCACAAGTTCTCTCGGAGCTGTTCTCTCAAGGGCAGTTCTCGAGAGAGCTCTCTCAGCCCCACTTACTTCACTAGGTGTCTGTTGTGGGGAGGGGAAGGGAAAGCGATTGTGAGCCGCTCTGAGACTCTTGAGTGAAGGGCGGGGTAGAAATCCAGTCTCTCTTCCTCTCCCCCTCCAGAATAGGGCTTTGAACCCGGGTCTCTGATCCAAAGCTCTCTTGCTACACTGCAGAATAAATTGTTGAATTTTGTAGACATGTCTGCTGACTGAAGTAGATGGACCAGTCGGTGACTACAAACTGGGAGAAAGAAAAACAAGTGGGTTGCTCCCGTGGCAGAGTTACTCCAGTGTCATTGATTCAGTGGGCTTAGCTGGAGTAATTCTGTGCGGGGTTTCATTGAAAAATAATTTGGTGCTGTGGTGAACCCTCTTCCTCTCTTTGACTCTTGCAACCTGCAGAGAAATATAGAATATATAGTGAATTTCTCCCAGTGTAAAGTGGCTCAAACTAAAGCAGGGTTCCCCAGCCATTTTGAGCCTGCAGGCACATTTGTAATTCTGACACAGCCTGGTGGGTGCAGCAACAAAACAGCTGCTGTGAGAGGCAGAGCCAGCCACAAAATGATGGCCACAGTATAACCTCAGTTACACAGTGTAGAGCAGGGGTGGCCAAACTTGCTTTAACGTAAAAGCCACATAGAATAAACGTCAGATGTTTGAGAGCCACAAGACATGAACACACACGTTTTTGTTGAAGAATGTGTAAATTTGCATATTAAATTAAAGAGACAAATGCCTTTTCCGAGCCAAGCCAGTCTGCTGGTGTGGCGGGGCTTGGAGAACACAGTTAACTGTAGATGGGGAGGGAGGGAAGAAAGATAGAAAGAATGGTGGAAAAAGAGAAAGTGGAAAGAAAGCAAATAGATGGGGGAGGGAGGGAGAGAGAGGTGGAAAGAAAACAACTTTAACTTTAAATGTGTCCTCCAAACCCCCCATGTCCCCACGCTGGCTGGCTTGGCTTGGTGAAGGGATTTAAAGAGACAAATGCTTTCTCCATGCTGGCCAGCAGGGGTGCGCGGGGGCTTTCAGAATACATTTAAAGTCAAAGTTGCTTTCTTCCTCTGTTTCCCCCCACCTCAAGCCTACCCAGGGAGGGGAACACTGGCTGGGGAAGGGAAGACCGATTGGGGAGGCATGCCTCCCTTTCGCTTCCCCAGCCGCCCCGCCAGGAGCCGCACAACATGTGTGAAAGAGCCACATGTGGCTCCCGAGCCGCAGTTTGGCCACCCCTGGTGGAGACCCTTGAACTGTGGTGGCAGCTGCCGCCAAAGCAACCATCAGAAGTCTTGCTGGGCAAAAGCCGTACATGGCCCCCCACGTTCCTGAAAACACTTTGGTGGGCACCAGAAATGGTGTCAGCAGGCATGTGGTGCCCACGAGCGCCATGCTGGGACCTCTGAATTAGAGGTTGGTAGTAACACCTTGGAGTTTAGGCTACGAAAGGGAATTTGCTGGAGTAGACGCTACAGAGGAATATTTTGCAGTAGCATATCCTGGAAGCATAGTTTTGTTTTATATTCTGTGTTCAGAAAATTGTAAGCTAGTAGGTTTTTCAGAAAGACGGATTGGAAATTTATGAATGAATACTCTGCACCTGTTTTTCCCTCTCTGGGATAATTTTCCCTCTCTGGGATAATTAGTCTAGAATTACAGTTTGGTCTTTGGTTACTAGAGGCTGGTCCTTGCATTTTGTCGGCATGCTCGTGCTCTGAAAGTGCATGTAGGGAATTGGCCAGAAAAAATGATCAGAGAAAGCATGCCTGTGTCATTTGCAGACGATTGGCTGCAAACATGAAGTGCACAGATGGCAGAGAGACTTCCTGTGGTGTGTGCCTAGCTTGCCTCTGACCAGTCACACCTTGGAAAGATGTGCATGCTGGCTTGGCCCTCCCTGTTTTCAGGCTGCAAGGAGGGATAGGGAAAGCGATGGAAACTGTCAACAGATTTAAAGAGCCCTGGGTGAAAAGGAAGATGACTAATCTGCTAATTGATAGTTAACGCGTTAAGTAAATGTTCCTATAAAAGGACAGCATAATAGATGTCTTTTTAAAAGCACTTGCAAATTAACAAAAGCAATCACTCCGAAGGCATCTTTGTAATATTCTCCTTTGAGTTTCCTATTGGGCTGTTGCAGCCAAACCAAAATGTTGGTTAAAATTGTCCCTCGTTGATTAAAAATAGATTCCTGTCACTTTATCCATTCAAGGAGGTGATTCAACTATAGACATCTTTGGCTGACTGGACGACTGGGAAGGGATGGGGCGGGGTGTCCAGCACTTGGCTGGGACCATTCTGTTTTGGAAAGCTTTGGGGCACACTGAGCTGCGTGCTGGTTCTGGTATTTCGCTAGTTCAGTTTGGACTTTGCACTTAAAACCACGGATGGTCCCCAGAGACTCGGGGTGCTGACTCTGGGCTGGGAAGCTCCTGGAGCTTGTGAGTGGAGTTTAGGAAGAGAACTCAGCCGGGATGTGATGCCCCTAGAGTCCACCCTATGAAGTGACTGTTTTCTCCAGAGAACCTGGTCTCTAATCTGGAGATTTATTTATTTCTAATTATTTCATTAAATGTATTAATCGCCCACCCTGCAAGCAGGTTCTGGGCGATTTACAGCCGTTATAAAAACATTTAAAATACAAACAGTATATATAATAATTTAAAACTAATCCAAGATAGCGATATAATAATCCCCCTTTACTGGCCACGTCACTGTCCCGCACGGCAGGGCAGGGGAGGGTATGTGGAGCCATAGAAAAGAAAGGAAGGGTGCCAGTCTTAACTTCCTGTTGCTGTCCTCAAATAAAAGCCTGGTGGAATATCTCTGCCTTACAGGCCCTGAATGATGTCATTCAGCAAAGAGTTCCACCAGGTCGGGGCCAGGACCGAAAAGGCCCTGGCCCTAGTTGAGGACAGCTGGACCAGATCAGACCAGGTCCTGGAGAACTCCAACCCCAACCCCTGAGGTTGGCAGCCATACCTGAAACCCATAACATAGAACCCTGAGCATTGGTTGATCTTCAGGGTTTCAGAGCGGTGTGCTTGTTTCTGCCAGGGTGGAGCAGTGGTTACAGCCAGTTTGGTGTAGTGGTTAAGTGCGCGGACTCTAATCTGGGAGAACCGGGTTTGATTCCCCACTCCTCCACTTGCACCTGGCTGGATGACCTTGGGCAAGCCATAGCTCTGTACCTGCTGTTCCCTCAAGGACAGCTTGGGAAAGAGCTCTCTCAGCCCCACACACCTCACAGGGTGTCTGTTGTGGGGAGGGGAAGGGAAAGGAGTTTGTAAGCCGCTCTGAGACTCCCTTGGGGAGTGGAGGGTGGGGTATAAATCCAATCTCTTCTTCTTCTACAGTATCAGACCTAGGAACTTGGGGTACCCAGCAATATTCCCTCTAATTCCCCCCCCCACCACTTCTGAGCAGAGCAGTTCACATCCTGAGCAGAACAGAACTGCTGTAATCCTTAAATGGGTGAGACCCTGTGCGGCTCCAGACTGCTGCTGAGCGGTGCTTCCTGTGTTTGGTGTAGTGGTTAGGAGTGCGAACTCTAATCTGGGAGATCCGGGTTTGATCCCCCACTCTTCCACATGCAGCTGCTGGTGTGACCTTGGGTCAGTCATAAACTCAGAGCTGTTCTCTCAACGGCAGTTCTCTCGGAGCTCTCTCAGTCCCACCTACCCCACAGGGTGTCTGTTGTGGGGAGGGGAAGAGAAAGGAGATTGTAAGCCGCTCTGAGACGCCTTTGGGTAGTGAAGGGCAGGGTATAAATCCAATCTCTTCCTCCTTCTTCTTCATGAGCGGCTGCTCATGCTCACAGCTTAGAGGGAACCTGGGCCTCAGGTTCGAATCTACTCTGCCATGGAAGCTTGCTGGGTGACCTTGGACCAGTCACACACTCTCAGCTTAACCTAGCTCATAGGGTTGATGTGACGATAAAACAGAGCAGAGGAGAACGATGTGGACTGTTTTGGGTACCCACTGGGGAGAAAGGCAGGGTATAAATGAAGTAAAAAAAAAACCCAGTTTCTAGAAGTGGACAGCACTGTTCCCTCTAAGCTGAGTTAGCATGAGCTAGCTCACAGCTTTTTAGCCTCCGGCTCACACATTTTTGTCTTCGCTCGGGAAGGATGGCTCCAGAGCAAACTAATTTATGCAGCCGCCAAATCGCTTGCTCACAACTTTAGTGCCAGCAGCTCACAAAGCAGAATTTTTGCTCACAAGACTCCACACCTCAGAGGAAGCATTGGTGGACAGCAGCCCTTACGTATGGCTTGTGAATCCATGCACTGCTGCAAGCAATACTGAGCACAAATCCTGATTTGCATCCCTGCTTCAAACCAGCTTCTTGATTATGGTTTTACTGACTGATTATAAATGATGGCTTGTCAGTTCAGGAGAGTTCTGCAGCCTTATCTGTGGTTGGAGTTTGACATCTGATTGGCAAATCTGAGATAGCAAATCTGAGATAGCATGGATGCTAAACAGTAGTTTCAGAATGGGTTTTTAAAACTCCCATTTTTTAAATATTCATAATGTTTCTGTTTGGAAATCCACTGGCCAGTCAGAAGCTATGATGGGCAAAAGTCCCACCCACTTTCTAAACACTCGGGCACCAGAAAATGGGGATGTCTGATTTACTGTCTGCTTTTGACCACAAGTGTACTTTGAGAGCTGGTGTTTGTTTGTGTGTGATCTTTACTTTTCTGCCCCTCCTTTTATTTATTCTCTTGAAAAATTTCTGTGCCACCTCTCCAAGGTGGCGGACAAAACACAATAAAAACCTAAACCATTATAAATGTTACTAAAAACCCATCATCCAAACACAGTGCATAGAACAACATAAAACACCAAGCAGCATAAAATGGGTCTTAAATATTTTCTCACGGTAAAAGCAGAGGAGAAGCCAGGGTCACACCAGCGGTAGCAGCAGAAAAAGAAAAACAAGGTGTAGAAAACTATTTATTCTTTCTTGATCCCAACGCGTTTCGCCTATGGCTTTGTCAGGGGATCTGTTATAAGCAAGTAAAACACATTCATAAGATAAAACCGTATTTTAAAAAAATATTGGTCTCCTGATAGGCTAAGCAAATGTTTCAAAAATGTTTCGGAGGTATGTTGGCTATGCGGATCTGAAGTAGGATCCTTCTTCCACATGTGGTGGACATGTAAAAAGATGCAAAAATATTGGCGAATGATAAGTAAATGGATCTGTCAAATCTTTGAGTTCAAACTACCTTATAAGCCTGAGATTTTCTTTTTGAATATGCTTCCGGAGAAAATGAATAAATTGGATCAGAAACTGCTGGCTTATATTTTGACAGCAGCGCGAAAATTGAGGGCTAAAAACTGGAAAAACTCTGTACTACTGGGCAAAATGGATTTAATAAATAAACTTCTGGACTGGGCCGAAATGGATAAGCTGTGCTACCTATGTAATATGGACAACAAAATAGATCCAACGCCTATATGGTCCAAATTATATTCACAGTTGTAATGACTTTGTGCTCTGTATACTAATTATTAATCACAATGTAATCAACGGATTAATTTGGAAAGTTTAATAAAATATTTTTAAAAAAACATATAAAGTCATCACAATTAAATTAGAGTAATTAAAAACAACGTAGGAACAAACTGAGATTCTTTTTGAGAATTTGGCAAGACAAGAAGAAAATCGACTCATTTGGGCTGTGATGCTGGGGAAGGCTCCTGCGCATTCCTCAGTCAGCAAAGGTGAGCAAACAAGCAAGTATCGGAGCACATAAAACCAGACATGTCATAGGAAGGAAAAATCATAAAACTGCGACTGACTTATTTCGGCCATGTCATGGGGAGGAACTCACAAGAAAAAGCAATTACGCTTGGATTGGTTAGTGGCAAAAGGAAACGGGGCCGCCAAAGAACATGGTGGCTAGACACCATAAAAGTCGACACCAGCCTGAGCATGGAATGATGCAAAGAAACAGTACAAGATCGGAAAATGTGGAGAGAGCTGGCCCATAGAATCACCAAGAGTCAGGCACGACTGAAACAATTGAGTGAATCATAAGAACGTAAGAGAAGCCAATGTTGGATCAGGCCAGTGGCCCATCCAGTCCAACACTCTGTCACACAGTGGCCGAAAATACCAGGTGCCCTCAGGAGGTCCAGAAGTGGGGCCAGGACACTAGAAGCCATCCCACTGTTGCCTCCCCCAAGCACCAAGAATACAGAGCATCACTTGCCTCAGACTGAGAGATCCTATCAGTACCTTGTGGTTAATAGCCACTGATGGACCTCTGCTCCGTATATTTATCCAATTCTCTCTTGAAGCCGTCCATGCTTGTTGCCGCCACCACCTCCTATGGCTGTGAATTCCGTGTGCTAATCACTCTGTGATTATTCCATGTAATTATTACATGTTAAGAAATATAATATATGGTTGTATGCTTACCCCTTATAGCATAAGCTTACAATCACACCTTGAGCATTAGAATTGAAATCAAGCTCAGCTGGTTATATGGTCTAATGCTTTAGGCCCTCATTAGCTCTCTTAAAGGACCACCATTCAAAAACACTGTCAGTACATTATAGCAATCATCAGTTCCTTATAGAACGGATTGTAACCATCCTAAAATTAAATTAATTCCAAATTATAATAATACTAGTTATTCCTTTACATTTTTCCATTATAGATTAGTGGCATATATAAGAAATATATATGAGCACTAGAAGTACAGCCAGGCGCAGGTGGTTATATGTTCTAAAGCAGTAGATATTCATTTAACCTCTTAAACGGCCATTGTTCAAAAACATTTTCAAAGTCATTGTAAGTATCTTCCAGCAAACAATGGTTCTACATACAATAGAATACCAAAAGCCATAAAATTTAAAATAGTTCCAGATTATATCCTCCAACTATGTAGTACCAGGGGGTTGTCACTTTGACTTCAGGGATCTTAAATCAAATGTATAAATTCAAATTTTTCATTTAGTCCTGATGGTACCAAGGATTTTAGCCTTGAAATCCATAGGCAGTGGGTGCCACTATAGGCAAGGTGCCACCACAGAAAAAGCCCTGTCTCTAGTCATCACTTGCCTTACCTCTGAAGGTGGGGGCGCAGAGAGCAGGCCTTGGGAGGTGGCTCTTAACTGGTGGGTTGGACAGTAAGGGAGGGGGCAGTCCTTCAAGTACCCTGGCCTTAAGCCATTTAGGGCCTTCAGAAGAAGAAGAGATTGGATTTATACCCCGCCCTTCACTTGGAATCTCAGAGCGGCTTACAATCTCCTTCCCTTCCTCTTCCCACAACAGACACCCTGTGAGGTCGGTGGGGCTGAGTGAGTCCTGAGAGAACTGCTCTTGAGAGAACAGCTCTGAGAGAACTTGTGACTGACCCAAGGTCACCCAGCTGGCTGGATGTGGAGGAGGATGGGGAGCCAAACCCGGTTCTCCAGAGTAGAGACAGGATGCTGGACTAGGTGGACTATTGGTCTGATCCAGCAGGGCTCTTCTGGTTTTCTTATGAAGGCCTCAGCCTTTATGCCCTGTTGATGGCCCTCCAGAGGAACTTGTGTTTTGCTGTGGCACCAAAATGGGAATTCCTTCCCTGAGGAGATTTATCTGTCCTCCTCGGTCATTGTCTTCCACCATTAGGTGAAAACTTTTGTTCCCTTTGGCATTCTGTTAGTGACCCTCCTTTGTGTTTGCTTTGATTCTGATGGGCAAACTGGAAGACTGTGGTCTGGACTATGGGACAGTTCGGTGGATATGGAACTGGTTAGAGGACTGCACCCAAAGAGAGGTGGTCAATGGCATTTCATCAGATTGGAGGGAGGTGTCCAGTGGGGTGCCGCAGGGCTCAGTTTTGGGCCTGGTACTTTCCAGTATTTTTATCAGTGATCTGGATGAAGGGGTCGAAGGGCTACTCATTAAATTTGCTGATGATACCAAATTGGGAGGAGTAGCAAACACCCAGAAAGTTAGAGTTAAAATTCAACAAGACCCGAATACTCTGAAGAAATAGGTAGTTGCACACAGGACGTAATTCAACAAAGATAAATGCACAATACTACATCTGGGCCACAAAAATGTCAAGCACAAATACTGGATGGGGGATACGTTTCTGGTGAGTAGAGTATGCGAAAGAGATCTTGGGGTAAGAGTGGACTGTAAACTAAATAGGAGCAGTCAGTGTGATGTGGTGGCAAAAAAGGCAAATTCAGTCTTGGGTCGCATTAAAAGGGGCTACAGCATCGAAATCGCAGGAGGTCATCATAGCCCCTCTGTAGATTGCCTTGGTCAGGCCGCACCTGGAGTACTGTGTGCAGTTCTGAAGGCCTCACTTCAAAAAGGACGTGGACAAAATCGAGAGGGTGCAGAGGAGAGCAATGAGGATGATCAGGGGTCTGGAGACGGAGCCCTACGAGGAAAGACTAAGGGCCTTGGGAATGTTTAGTTTGGAGAAGAGGAGACTGAGGAGGGACAGGATTGCTCTCTTTAAATATTTGAAAGGCTTTCCTTTGGAGGAGGGCAAGGAGCTGTTCCAGGTGGCAGCAGAGGATAGGACCCGAAGCAACGGGTTTAAATTACACGCAGAAGGGTATTGGCTGGATATTAGGAAAAACATTTTCACGGTCAGTGTGGTTCAAAGGTGGAATCAGTTGCCCTGGGAGGTGGTGAGCTCCCCTTCACTGCCAGCTTTCAAGAAAAGGCTGGACGAATATTTGTCAGAGATGCTTTCAGCACATATAAGCCAGCTGTGTGTTAAGAGAATCCTACAGGTTGGATTTTCCTGCTAATTGGTTTGGTGTGTTCTCTTTGTCTTTTACTAGATAATCCTATTTTAAAAACAAAACAAAAAGCTTTTTCTGGTGATTTCGGTATCATTTATTGCAAGATACAAGCTGTGGAGCATTAAGCTTCTTGGTGAGGGTGATTCTATGGGGCAGTGTAGTACAGGGGTGCCCACCGAGTTTTTTTAGAAAATGGGTGGGGCCAGGTGGGGCTTTTGCCCAGCAGGGCTTCTGATTGGCTACCAGAGATTTGATTGGCTGTGCGGATTTTTTTAAAAGTTGCTTTGGCACCAGCTGCCCCCACAGTGCAAGGATCTTCACTGTGTGACTGAAGGTCAGCCGCAGCAGCCATTTTGTGCCTGGCTCTACCACCTGTGGGAACCATTCTATGGCAGCCATTTTCTGGCTGCGCCCACCATGCTGTGTCAGAATTCCAAAGGTGACCGTAGGCTCAAGAAACGTTGATGACCCCTGGTGTAGTAGGTGATATCTTTGTGGAGAGCCATCAAGTACTCATGCGTATGAAGAGCCATTGTGGGCAGAAGGTTGGGCTAGGACCTCGGAGACCTGGGCTGAGAGGCAGTGTGGTGTAGTGGTTAAGAGCAGTGGATCTGGAGAACCGGGTTTGATTCCCCATTCCTTCACATGCAGCTGCTGGTGTGACCTTGGGTCAGTCACAAGTTCTCTCAGAGCTCCGAGCTGTTCTCTCAAGAGCAGTTCTTGAAAGAGCTCTCTCAGCCCCGTCTACCTCATGGGGTGTCTGTTGTGGGGAGCGGAAGGGGAAGGAGATTGTAAGCTGTTCTGAGACTCCGAGTGAAGGGCAGGGTATAAATCCAACTCTTTTTCCTCTTCCTCCTCTTTGGTGTAGTTTGGTGTAGTGGTTAGGAGCACGGACTCTAATCGGTGGGAACTGGGTTTGATTCCCCACTCCTCCACATGCAGCTGCTAGTCAGTCAGTCACCTTTATTGGCATGTACAGATACTACAAACAGCAGCTGAACAAAGCCAGCTATATACAAATTTATGTGATATTTAAAAGAAAATTAATACTATAACATTTCCTGATGGCCCCTTATTACGGATTATAAAAACAGGGCTACCTTCTCGGTAGCTTCGGGTAAGCGATCGTTCAGAAGATTACACCTTAACATGATCAGAAAGACCCGACATTCCAGCTAAAAACAAGTTTAAATGTTTAGCACGCAAGTCTGCATATAAGTAGCAATGGAGGAGGATTTGTGACATCGATTCGACGCAGCCAGAATTACAAGGACAAGTCCTAGCCAAGACTGCAGTCTCATTAAACCTGCCGTATAAGACCGCTGAAGGCATAACATTAAATTTTGCCAGAGAGAAGGCTTTCCAAGATTGGGGAACTTGTAGAAGGGATAAGTAGGAAGCCATCTGATCTGAAGAGGAACCTCAAAACTGAGAGGGGAACTGTTGGTGTGACCTTGGGCCAGTCATAAGTTCTTTCAGAGCCATTCTCTCAAGGGCAGTCCTCAAAAGAGCTCTCTCAGCGCCGCCTACCTCACAGGGTGTCTTGTGGGGAGGGGAAGGGAAAGGAGATTGTAAGCCACTCTGAGAGTCCTTTGGGTAGTGAAGGGCAGGGTATAAATCCAATCTTTTCTTCTTTTCCCTCTTTCTTCTGCCTCCCCCTTACTCTGCCATGGAAGTTTGCTGGGTAACTTTGGGCTAGTTAGTCTTTCAGCCTAATCTACCTCACCAGGCTGTTGTGAGAACAATATAAGAACAGAAGAGAAGCCAATGTTGGATCAGGCCAGTGGCCCATCCAGTCCAATAGTCTGTCACACAGTGGCCAAAAACACCAGGTGCCATCAGGAGGTCCAGCAGTGGGGCCAGAACTCCAGAAGCCCTCCCACTGTTGCCCCCCTCCCCCAAGCACCAAGAATACAGAGCCTCACTTGCCCCAGAGTTCCTATCTGTTCCTTGTGGCTAATAGCCACTGATGGACCTCTGCTCAATATGTTTATCCAATTCCTTCTTGAAGCCATCCATGCTTGTAGCCACCACCATCTCCTGTGGCAGGAGATTCCATGTGTTAATCACTCTTTGGGTGAAGAAGTACTTCCTTTTATCTGTTCTAACCCAATTGCTCAGCAATTTCACTGAGTGCCCATGAGTTCTTGTATTGTAAGAAAGCGAGAAAATTACCTCTTTCTCTACCTGCTATCCGCCAGTTATATATAATTCTGTTTTCACCATGGACTCTCCTGAACATTCCACACACTCCGAAATTAGTTGGCTCTCTGATGTGTCACTTAGAAGCTGTCCCTATCCACTGGCTGTGAGTACTCATGTGCCATTGGCTGGGTGCTGGTCTGCTCCTCTCCCTGCCCACTACTTCAGCCACTGTGCCCTGTCAGAATTTCTGGTAGATGGCTTTCTCTCTTGATGAAGATGCTTCTCCTGCTTGCCTCCTGTGTGGGACCAACTATTCCCTCAGTGGCTGTTGGTAGGTATAACAAAAATACCTGTGTTTCTAAGATGGCTGCTATCTATGGTTGTTTATTTAAAATGTTACCCCATAAGGTTCAATTCAGCTGTAGTTCCAGAGAGGGGCCTGCAGGGGTATCACTCACTGGGTTGAATGGAGCTTCCTCATCTGCTGGCCTACAGTTCCCAGCTGCCCCGAGGACAAAAAGTGCGGGAAAAGAGGGTGACGTGCCTGTCAGGGTTTCAGAGCACGGTAGAGGCTGCAGGTGTGTGTGGGGGAATAGAATGCTGAACAGTGAGGGGGGAATAAAGGTAGGTTGATGCTTGGCTGGGAAGGAGAATGGGTTACCAACTCCAGGTGGGGAATTCCTGGAGATTTGAGGGATGGAGCCTGGGAAGGTGAGGTTTGAGGAGGCATGGGGCCTCAGACAGGTGGAATGCCATGGACTCTGCCCTCCAAACCAGCTATTCCCTCTTGGGGAACCACTGTTGCCAATCTCCAGGTGTGGGCTCTCCAGATGGCATTGATCAGTTCCCCTGGTGAAAATGGTGGACTCTGTATCATTATACCCTGCTGAGGTTGCTACAGTAAATTGATGCTGAGTGCCCAAGGCCTTGGCACTCTCCCAGAGCCTCTTTCTAGAGCCTGTTGTATTTATTTTCACAACGGGCCTTATTCCTAGTATATATATAATATAGAGACAGGGAGAACCATGCCTTTCTCCCATTTACAAGCCAATATGGCACTGCGGTTAGAATGTTGGTTCAGATCCCCAGTCTTCCATGGAAGTTTACTGGATGAGAGGGTTGCCAGCCTCTAGGTAGTGACTGGAAGATCCTCTGAGATTACAACTGAACTCCAGGCGGCAGGAATCAGTTCGCCTGCAGAAAATGGCTGCTTTGGAAGGTGGATTCTGTGGCTTGATACCCTGTCTCATCCCTCCCCTCCACAAATCCCGCCCTCCTCAGGCTCCGCCCCCCAAACCTCCAGGTATTTCCCAATGATGAGGTAAGCTACTTTCAGTTCCCATGAGGTACAGAGATCAAAAGGAATAAATGCACGGCTTTGCTCTGAGCAGCTTGGAGGAAGGGCAGGACAAAACTGTGCCACAAGACAAACACCCATTGGCAACTGGAGGGCAGCCCAGGGGATGGAAGATGTAAATAGCGGATGGTCCTTTGAGGAGGTCCAAGGGTTGCTATGGCGATCCCAGGCAGAGGCACCTGGAAAAGTTGGGTTTGATGGATGGGCCTAGTGGTTGCTTGGCCAGCCTGAAGAGTGTGTGATGGTTGCTGTTGCTAAGGGCAACCCCAGGATGCCAATGATAACTGTGAAACTCTTATCAGCAATGGAATGAGAGGTGGATTGTTGAATGCTGAGCATGGCGGCGGCGGCGGGGGGGGGCTTAATGGTGGGTAAGAGAGAAGCCAATTGTTGCTGGTAAGGGCAGCCCCTCTGAATGGTTGCTAAGCCCCCCCCCCAAAGGAACTGTAAAGCTGTGTAATATTTTAGATTGCTGGCGGTTGTGCAGGTGACTGTAATTATTGATAGAGCTCCTACAATTGCTTTTGCTTTCAACTTTGGGGAGGGTGAAATAAATACAAAGAATATTTCTTAAGTGTTTTATAAATAATGGGTCGGTGCACAATCATACTTTGGAAGAAGGGATGATGGAGGTTTCTCTCTCTCTCTCTCTCTCTTTTGCCTTGTATATAAAGGGGTATGCATATTTGAGAATGGGAGATGTAATTCGGATGAATGCTACAAACCAGGAGGCTGTCTTGCAGAATTCCCCTACACTCCTCTGCAGCCTTTCAAACGGATAATTAAAAGCTTGGCTGCGCAGAAAGAGTAATGCGTTGCCCTCGCCAAATCTGGTGGAGTGGCAAGCTGCCACCGGGAAGCGCATGCCAGCGGTTGGCACATGTTCTGTTGGGAGATCTGTGTGCTAGTCCTCAAAGTGTCTTCCCTGTTCCGGTTCTCCTCCTGTCTGAGCACAAGGAAGGGGTGAGCGCATTGCTGCCGGGTAGCGAAGAGGATGCCGAGCAGAACATGTGTGCACGTCCTGTTCCATCAGAGGCGGCAGAGGTCATGCAAAGGTCATGTGCATCGATTGCCGCAGATTCAGCGGGTGGGGAGGGGGCGGAGGTGTCCATTTCCTACCCAGAATTCCTGATGGAACGATGAGCTAGCTCTTTTTTTCCCCCGTCTTGAATTATTTACGTCTCTTACGATGTCAGAGAATGCAAAACTGGGGGACCTTGGCGATTCCTGGGAATGCCCCAGATTTTGTATGCTTCCTTACAAATCCTAGGCTTGTCTTAACACTTCACTTCTTGTTTCTCAGGCTGAATTCCCTTCGCATCTCTCTTTTTTTATTGCAGAAGCCCTTCTAGAGCAAGCCATGATTGGCCCATCGCCAAACCCACTACTTCTGTCTTACTTGAAATATGCCATCAGTTCCCAGGTAACAGTTCCATTGTGGGCCCTTTATTTTTAGAGGCTATTAACAGTTGCTAATGGGTTGAGTGATCCCTACCAATTAGGGGATTTATATATATATATCTCTTTTAAAAAATTATGACCAAATAAAGTATCTGCATTTAACAGAACAAAGTTTGAGTCCAGAGGCACCTTTAAGACCTACAAGGTTTTATTCAAGGCATAAGCTTTCGACATGACTCAAACTCTTAACTGTATGCTCCTATAAAACTGGGATAAGCGAATTTGGTGAATTAGATATTGATTCTAGTAGAAATGTTAACATAGATGTATATAGTATGGACTCCGTATCT
This sequence comes from Lepidodactylus listeri, assembly GCA_029233225.1. Lineage (NCBI taxonomy): Eukaryota > Metazoa > Chordata > Lepidosauria > Squamata > Gekkonidae > Lepidodactylus > Lepidodactylus listeri. The sequence goes on along the minus strand of JARCFY010000018.1, from coordinate 14,828,195 downwards.
GATAGTATGTTTTTATCTTTGTATGTTTTTTCTTTTTTTCCACTTTCTCCTTTTTTTCTTTTATAAAAACTCAATAACAAAAATATTTTTAAAAAGATCTTAATTCTCTGAAATGCTTGGCAAATTTGCATCAGTTATTCAAACTGAGTGAATTTCATGGTGGGTTTTTTTTTTTTACCTTTTTAAACTTTACTTTTACTTTGATATTTTTTACTCTTTTTGCGTAATTTATTCTGAATTTGCTAATCACTGGCGAGGGTAAGAAATTGTGCACACCCTGGAAAGCTTCGCCATCTCTCTGGTGTCTGAGATATCCACTGCATCACCCACGTTTTCAAGCATACCACGTAGGGTTACCAAATGTCATCTTTTTAGAGGACCTGTCTTCTTTTTGGTGTCCTTCCTCTTTTGGGTACTTTTAAAAAAAGTGACACAAGTGTCCTCTTCTGGGCTTGGAAGGTTAGGAATATTTCTGGTTAGTAGCAATTATCACAGATTAAATAGTAGGGATCTTTAAAACGAGATTTGTCAGCAGGGGTCACTTGTTTGTCATAGTCAGGTGGGAAATATGCCCTGTTTTCTGCTTTTCAAAATATGGGAACCCCTGGTGCTAGAAACTAATTTTCTTTTATTTATTTTTTTTAAAAAGTAAAAGTTGTGGTTCTTTGGAGGCTGAATTCTGTGCCTGATACCATATTCGGCCCACCAGTGGCCCTTGGCATTGTGCTTTTAAATTTAATTTATTGATTTTTTTGCCACCAAGTCACAGCTGACTTATGGCAACCTCGTGGGGTTTCCAAGGCAAGAGACATTCAGAGGTGGTTTGCCATTGCCTGCCTCTGTGTCACAACCCTGGTATTCCTTCGTGGTCCCTCTTCCAAATACCAGCCAGGGCTGACCCAGCTGAGCTGAGATCTGATGACATTGGGCTCGCCTTGGCTATCCATGGCAGGGGTTTTATTTTTATTAGGGGGAATTATTGATACAAAGGGCTGTTACCCTTGGTGGTAGGTTCATTACTATTCAAAGGCTGCAGTCCCACTAAATAACATTAGACTTACTTCTGAGTAGACCTGCTTAACTCTACGATCGTTCAGTAGTAACACTGCTTAGCTATCGGTGAGCATGAAAGAGAATCTTGGGTTTCTCATTCCGTCTTCTGCCAAGCAGATGGTGATGTTGGATTTTCTTTTCTGACGTTTTCCCCGAGCAAAGAGGAGAAGTGGCATTTCTGCCCCCTTCCTCTTCCAGCACGGTGAGCAGAGCTGGGCCGTGTGCATGTGAGACTCTTGCAAGGTCTTGCCACGGAGAGGAGCTTTTTCGGTTGCTTTTTAAAGCTTCCCCCCCTCCCTGCAGTTGCTTACTATAAAAGTTGATGCGAAGCAAATATGCCCTCACCTAAAAATGTCTGTTTAAATTTGTGCCACACCATTGCCCCAGCAACAAGCTGTGTTGCTATTAAGTGACCTTGTCGCCCCCCCTTGGCGGTTGAAATGGCGGGGTTTGTGTGTGTGTCTCTCTCTCTGTGTATGGTTCCCCCCCTTGTTAGCTCTGCATAGTAACTTTCTCTTTGGTTTTGTTTACAGATGGTGTCGTATTCGACTGTTCTGATGGCCATTAGCAAGGTAGCATTTGAACGTTTCTCTGTCTTCCTTACCCCCACCTACCTCATAGGGTGTCTGTTGTGGGGAGGGGAAGGGAAAGGAGTTTGTAAGCCACTCTGAGTGAAGGGCGGGGTATAAATCCGATCCCTTCCTCTTCTGTTCTCCTTAATCTTGATCACTGTTCTCCCCCCCCCCTTCCCAAATCCCAAGCCAGGAAGGACCAAGAGGGTGGGAAACTAGCAGTTAATGTGAATTTGGCAGACTCTCAAGTGTTGCTAAAACAATACCAAGTGTCTAGCTCTCATAGCTATGCGCAAGATAGACAGAGGTGTGTGGAGGAGAGGTGACTAGATCCCACCAGCTTTTCTGTTTGTGGAAGTGTGAGGAGGGGCTTGTCTTGGCCACCAAAAAGAAGGCTGTACCAGGGATCATGGACCCACATGGAGAAAAGCTGTACTGGACAGGGACTGTGGTACATAGGGAAATCATGCAAAGCCACGCTGAAAAGGTGGGAGAATCCAGCCTATTTAATTGTTTTTTTCTTCTTGGCTGAATGGACAAGATTTTGTTGTTGTTGAAGAAGAAGAAACGGAAAGTTTGCCGGACGATGGAGCGTTCTCCGAGTTCATGTCAGCCTGCTTTTACCAACTCAGTTGTTTCCAGAGTGTTTTTTTCACTTCTTTCTCAATCTTTCACGTTTGAATTCACTCGGAAATCAGATTAAAAAAAAAATAAAATGCAAATGTGCCCTGTTTGTGAGACTTTTTTCAGACCTGAAATCTGTGTTCCTATAACGCAGTGAAGGTGAAAGGCAGGCTTCTCTTGTTGCTTTGGAATTAAAAAAGGATCTCTCTGTGCCAGGGGTCCCCAATGGGTACCATGGTGACCACCGACACGTTTTCTGGTGCCCGGCAGGTGTTTTTAGAAAGTGGCCACTGGAGGTTCAACTGGCTTTGCAGGTTTTTAAAAACGTTGCTTGGGCAGCAGCTGCCACCGCCGCACAAGGATCTTCACTGTGTGACTAAACTAAGCTGGGGTGACCATTTTGTGGCTGGCTCCACCTCCTGCGGCAGCCATTTTGTGGCTGCGCCCACCATGCAATGTCAGAATTCCAAAGGTGCCCACAGGCTTAGAAAGGTTGAGGACCTTTACTCTAGTCTAGGACATTGATCTGCATGGGCAGCTGATGAAAGGCTAGCTTCCCAGGGCCACCGTGACTGAGATCCCTTACCTGTGGATACCAGCTGTTGAACTTCAGCTTTCTTACATAAAAGCATCATCTTTGCTGTGGCTATTTGCCTCCTCCCGCCGAATCATAGGCCTCAGGGAAGCTGGCAGGCCGTTGGTTAACAACACTTCAAAAGGCATAGCAAAGAATGCAGAACTTATCCTTTTCCATGTCAGAGTTTACTTTGCCAGTGAGCAAAGAAATTGCAAACAGGAATCTAGCTGAGGGAAATTTGCCATGGAATCCTGCATGCAGGACTGTTTGCAGCACCCCTAGTCCTTCGAAGCCCCTCCTCTCCCCTCTGTTCTGCAACATGAAAATGCAAACTCAGAGTCATGTCTTCATGCTGTGCATTGAGATCCAGAGTAGTCTAGAGGTTAAACCTGAGATCCTGGAGCCGGCCAGACTGCAGTTTATATGCCAGTTAAATCATGCCGTGACAGCAGACTGACGTGTTCAGCTGTCTTCCCGTGTTTTACTCTTTCAGATGGCAGATAATTTCTTAGCGTAGAAAATCTAGAAGAGTTGTTCTAAACTAGCTGCCTTCATGAAGTGGGGTTTTATGTGCAGTGCGGATTAAGGTTTTTGTTTTAGCCGAGAGGGAATTCTGAAGCACTCTACCGTTCCTTCAGTCTGAAGTGGTATGGCCCCAGGAGACACCTTATCAAGGTTTTTTTTTCTGAATGTGTACTTAAGAACATAAGAAGACCCCAACTGAATCAGACGAGCGGTCCATCTAGTCCAGCCTCCTGTCTCACACAGAGGCCAACCAGTTCCTCTGGAGGGCCAACAACAGGGCATGGAGGCCCAGGCCTTCCCCTGATAAGAACATCAGAAGAGCCCTGCTGGATCAGACCAGCGGTCCATCTAGTCCAGCCTCCTGTCTCGCACAGAGGCCAACCAGTTCCTCTGGAGGGCCAACAACAGGGCATGGAGGCCCAGGCCTTCCCCTGATAAGAACATCAGAAGAGCCCTGCTGGATCAGGCCAGCGGTCCATCTATTCCAGCCTCCTGTCTCACACAGTGGCCAACCAGTTCCTCTGGAAGGCCAACAACAGGGCAGAGAGGCCGAGGCCTTCCCCTGATAAGAACATAAGAAGAGGTTGAGGCCTTCCCCTGAAGTTGCCTCCTGGGTCTGGGACTGAGAGGATCAGTGCCTCTGAATGTGGAAGTTCGCCTCACTCACCATGGCTTGATAGACGTATCCTCCACAAATCTATCTAATTCCCTTTTCAGGCGGTTTATTCCTGTGGCCATCACTACATCCTCTGGCAGCGAATTCAACATTTTAATCACTCTCTGTGTGAAGTAGTACTTCCTTTTGCCCATCCTGAACCTACTGCCCACCAGTTTCACTGGATGCCCTTGAGTTCTGGTATTCTGGGAGAGAGAGAAAAAATTCCCTTTGTCAACTCTCGGCACCCCATGCATAATTTTAGAAACCTCTGTCATGTCCCCCCCTTAGTCATCCCTTTTCTAAGCTGGAAAGTCCCGGGCTCTTCAGCCTTTCCTCCCAGGGAAGGTGCTCCAACCTACTAATCATCTTGGTTGACTTCTTCTGTACTTCTCTGTTGATCCGCCGTTAAATCTGGTGGTTGAAGATTTTTTGTCTATTGAATTTAAATCTAACCCATGGGGCAAGCCGGGTTAGCAGTTTAACCTGCAAGGAAGTTATAAAGCAGAACGTTGTATGGAAACAGTCGACCCCTATTTGGAATATTCAGCATAGACTAGCAATGGGACTGCAGCCCAGTGGCAAAGCTTCTACTTGGCGTGCAGAATATCCTAAACTGAGTCCCTGTCATCTCCGGTTCTCAGGTAGTGGCTGATGTGAAATATCCTGGAGAGCCACTGCCCGTCAAAAGCGCTCAGTGCTGCCCTTGAAAGTCCAAAGGTCTGACTCATTATCAGGCAGCCTTATGCACTCAAGGTTAAAATTTCAGCTCTCTCATAGTCTGGGAGCTGCTCCAAACATACGTTGCATGCTGATTTTGTGCCAGTTTCAGTGCTGAGAGTAGTTTCCCCTCCCTTTATATTCCAGAAATTGCCCATTCTTCTGCCTTAGCCGGGTCTGCTCCAAGGTTAACATCAACCACGGCTAGCTTTCCACTAGGGTTTGGAGCTGGTTTGCCAGCTCTGGTTAAAATACCACTTAGCCCCGGTAACCTTCAGTGTAGTAGTGAAAAGACAAAGCGGGAGGAGGAGGAGAGGGAAGAAGTTTCAGGACGAACAAAAGGAAGTGCAAATTTACACAGAGAGTGATTCAAATATGGAATTCACTGCTAGAGGGTGTCGTGATGGCCACAGGAATAAACTGCTTTAAAAGGGGATTAGATAGATGCATGGAAGATAAGTCTATCAATGGCCACTAGCCATGACGGCTGAGGGGAACCTCCACATTCAGAAGCGCTGAGCCTCTGAATCCCAGAGCCTGGAGCCAGGAGGCAACATCAGAGGATGGCCTCTAATGTGCTGTGGTTGGCCCTCCAGAGGAACTGGCTGGCCACTATGTGAGACAAGATGCTGGACTAGATGGACCATTGGTCTGATCCAGCAAGGCTCTTCTGATGTTCTTATCAGGGGAAGGCCTTGGCCTCCATGCCCTGTTGTTGGCCCTCCAGAGGAACTGGTTGGCCACTGTGTGAGACAGGAAGCTGGTCTAGATGGACCATTGGTCTGATCCAGCAAGGCTCTTCCGTTGTTCTTAAGTTAGCCAAAGAAGTGCTTGCAATCTTCTAACCACAGTTAAGAAGTTTATAGTGTGGTTCTCTACAGTTACTCCAGGCTAAGGACATTGAGTAACTGTGTAGTATTGCACTGTGGGAATCATTACAGCTGTCCTGCAGTGTGGGATGGGTCCTACCCCTACTCTGCCCCATCACTGTGCAAAGTGTATTTGTTTATTAAAATATTCACACCCCACCTCTCCTTTTGGCTCGTGTTTGAAGCCTTCCTCCAACCTAAGGAGCATCCTTCCAAAGTAAGCGGCTCTTCAGTTGCAGGAAGAGCCATTTAGATTAGATGAAGGCTCCTTGGAGGATGGTTGGATCCTTGTTGATTTGAGTATAGGGGGCTTTAAAATACAGTTGGAGCAGCATTTGCTGTTGGTGATAACTTGGCAAGCCGTTCTCTGTTGGAGGCCATTCTAACAGGGAGCAAGATTTACAACACGGCCTGTGTTGCCTTGGATATATGTGCAGTGCAAGACATATTTCTTACATGAAGTAGAAGTGCATCCTCTGCATATTGCGTTGGTGGTTGGGGACTGTTTTTTTAGACAAGTTGTTTTCTTTCTTTGTTTTTGTTCTTTGTGTTCTCGTGTTTAGTTTGACGACTTCTCCCGAGATCTCTGCATCCAGTCCTTGCTGGAAATCATGGATATGTTCTGTGACCGGTTAAGGTAAGGAATGGGTAAAACCTTTCACTTACGTGTGTGCATTGCACGGTATGATCCTTTTGTGGATCAAAAACTGGCTAATTAAAAGGAAAAAGAGAGTGAGTATAAATGGGCAATTTTCTCAGTGGAGGGAGGTAAGCAGTGGGGTACCGCAGGGATCAGTACTCGGTCCCATGCTTTTTAACTTGTTTATTAATGATTTGGAGCTGGGAGTAAGCAGTGAAGTGGCTAAATTTGCAGATGACACGAAGTTGTTCAGGGGGGTGAGAACCAGGGAGTGAGGCACTCCAAAGGGATCTGTCGAGGATGGGCAAGTGGGCATCAACGTGGCAAATGGGGTTTAATGTGGCCAAGAGCAAAGTGATGCACATTGGAGCCAAAAATCCTAACTATAAATACATGTTGATGGGGTCCGAACTGGCGGAGACTGACCAAGAGAGAGATCTTGGAGTTGTAGTAGATAACTCAATGAAAATGTCGAGATAGTGTGCGACTGCAGTGAAAAAGGCCAGTGTTATGCTGGGGGTTATTAGGAAGGGAACTGAAAACAAATCAGCCAGTATCATAATGCCCTTGTATAAATCGATGGTCTGACCTCATTTGGAGTACTGTGTACTCCAAGAAAGATATTATAGCATTGGAAAAAGTGCAATAAAGGGCAACTAGAATGATAAAAAGAGTTGGAACACTTTCCCTATGAAGAAAGGTTGAAGCGCTTGGGGCTCTTTAGCTTGGAGAAACGACAGCTGAGGGGTGACATGATCAAGCAGGTAGAGAAAGAAGTCCTTTCCTCCCTTTCTCACAATACAAGAACTCGTGGGCACTCCATGAAATTGCTGAGCAGTTGGGTTAGAACAGATAAAAGTAAGTACTTCTTCACCCAAAGAGTGATTAACACGAGGAATTCATTGCCACAGGAGGTGGTGGTGGCTACAAGCATGGACGGCTTCAAGAGGGAATTAGATAAACATATGGAGCAGAAGTCCATCAGTGGCTATTAACCACAAAGTATAGATAGGAATTCTCAGTCTGGGGCAAGTGATGCTCTGTATTCTTGATGCTGGGGGGGGGGGGCAACAGTGGAAGGGCTTCTAGTGTCCTGGCCCCACTGCTGGACCTCCTGAGGGCACCTGGTGTTTTTGGCCACTGTGTGACAGAGTGTTGGACTGGATGGGCCACTGCCCTGATCCAACATTGGCTTCTCTTATGTTCTTATGATCCAGGGTGGGCGGAGAAAGGGACATCCTGAACAAATCTTCAGGGCCGCCTCTCCCCATATATGAGCCCTGCAGGAACTTACTATCAATCAACCAACATCTCCTGGTGGTTCCTAGCCCCAGGCACATCAACTTGCTTCAACGAGGGCCAGGGATTTTTTGGCCCTGGGCCCTACCTGGTGGAATGAGCTCCCATTAGAAATCAGGGCCCTGTGGGACCTATTATAGTTCCTCAGGGCCTGCAAGATGGAGCTCTTCCACAGGCTTTTTAGTTGGGGCAGTGGGCACCCACGTGGCCTCCCCTACAGTGACCTCAGATCCGAATGGCCGTCTGGGTACCAATTGCTCCTTGCTAAGATCTTTTGAGCCATTGGGTTTATATACTGACGTTGTTTTTAGATAGATTATTAGATATATTTGACTTGTTGATTTGTTACATTGTGAATTTTATGATGGAACCCGTACGGGAATGGCGGGATACAAATCGAACCCAATAAATAAATAGTGAACACCCTTGTGCTGGCTGGTTGTTATGATTCTTGTAAGTGATGCTAGACTAAGTGGTTCTTAGTCTGATCTGGCAAGATGGTACTACTTGTATCCCTGTAAACAAAGAGTATGCTTTGAGAATCAGTTAACAGATATTAGGTACACCGTCTCTGTGAAGTGAGACTGATTAATCCGCTTTTGCTTCATGCATTTTAAAGCTCTTGGACCTCAGGAATTCTGCTAAAGGAAAAAAATAATATAACAAATGGATCACATAAGACTGACTGTGTGCCTTAAGCCAGCTTTTCTTGCTCCCTTCTCTTTACTGCAGACTTCCTCCTGCATGGCTTTTGTCTGTGCAGGTCCTTTGATCCCCGGCATAGGCTTTTGGGTGGTCGGGCGGGGGGGGGGGGGAGACCCCTGCTTCCCCCTTTTTTGCTACCACTTAAGTTGGTTGGATCCAACCCTATGGCTGACCATCAGAAATCTGATGGCTCTTGGTCATTCCTTGAGGTCATGACGGGTTTCTGGTGTGGAGATAGTATTGCCTGAGCACTTGGGTTTTTCGGACTCTGAACCAGTAACCTAAGTTGGTTACTCAAGCGACAGGAAACCCTAGAAAAGCTGCTCGCCTGTCTGCGATAATAAACTTTGTTTCCATTCTGTTTATCAGTTGCGTTAGTAAGAGATGCAAAGTGTGTGTGTGTGTGTGTGTGTGTGTGTGTGTGTGTGTATGAAGTGCCATAAAGTTGCAGCTGACTTACAGTGACCCCATAGGGCTTTCATGGCAAGAGACATTCAGACGGGGGTCGCCATTGCCTTCCTCTGCATAAAAGGCCCAGATTTCCATTATGGTCTCCCATCCAAATACTAACCAGGGCTGACCCTGCTCAGCAGCCAAGGCCAGAGACTAACAGAGATGGCTTGCCATTGGCTGCCTCTGCATAGCAAACATGGAGTTCCTTGGTGGTCTCCCATCCAAATACCAACCAGGGTTGACCTTGGTTAGCTTCCAAAGCAAGAGACTAACAGACGTGGTTTGCCACTGCCTTTCTCTACATAGCAACCGTGAAATTCCTTGGTGGTCTCCCATCCAATAATGCCCCATGCCAACCTGGCTTAGCTTCCATGATCTGACAATATCAGGCTATCCTGGGCCATCCGGGTCACGACAAAACGAATATAGGTTCCAAACACACACACGCCCCACACCATCTCAGTAGTCAAAACAGCCAGGAGCTCCTTTGCATATTAGGCCACACACCCCCTAATGTAGCCAATCCTCCAAGAGCTCTTCTTACAGGGGCTACTGTAAGCTCTTGGAGGATTGGCTACATCAGGGGTGTGTGGCCTAATATGCAAAGGAGCTCCTGCTACGAAATGAGGCCTGAAAAGAGCCAAATAACTAGCCATGTAGACTGCGTTATCTTGGCTTATGTGCAGTGACTATAGTTCCTCTATTGTTACCTTCACGACCATGAGAGCTAGAAACCCGCTTCTTTTGTTCAAATTGAGCAGACTGGAATCATCATCTAGAGCCTTGCCGAGACGCTACACGGAATCTCGAGAGACAGACGCTCTGGCACCTAACGTTCTTCGCTGGCTTTGTCGTTTTGGTTTTGAATGAGCAGAACAGGTCATAGACTGACTCTTCCTTTAAAAAAAAATCAAACAAATAAAAAAACAGCCAACCCCCCCCCCCCCCCCAATGTTCTTAAAGCATTTAGGCCAGAGCTGACAGATGAGTACATTGGAGGGGCCAAAACGGAGAGACAGAAGAAACCCTTCCTTCTTTCCTGTAAGCAGAATAGAAACAATGAATATTAACCTGTCACCAGAATGCTGATAAACAGCTGTTCTCGTCCAAATACAAAGCCCTCTGCTTAATCCCCTCCCCGCTTAATTCGATCTTCTGATTTTTAATTTGATCAAAACCCTTCAGGTCCGGGATTATTTGCGCTGGCCGCAGCAGCAGCGCTCGTCCTGTCGAAAGGGGTTTCTTCCTCAGTCCTTGATCATTTCTCTGAGCCGGCCCGTTGTAATCGCAGGCTTGGATACTTGTTTCTTTTCCACTCCCTCCCTTTTATTAAATGTATTTAAACAAAGACAAGTGCTGTGGCGATTTCGTGAACACTCCAGTGTACATAAGTTGTGCCACAGGGCAGAAGCCACAGATGCTTGATTCTCTTCCACTTGTGGGTTTCGGAGTCCTTTGGCGGATAGGAGGAATCTCAGGCCGGCTGCTCCCTTCTTTGGGCCGCTTTGAAACTGAACTGAGGGAATGGTGGGCGAAGATCATTTTCGGGGTGGTCGGGAGCAATACTTCCTCTAAGCTGTGACATCTTGTGAGCAAGGATTCTACCTTGTGAGCTGCTGGCATTAAAGTTGTGAGTGAGCTATTTGGCCGCTGCATCAATTAGTTTGCTCTGGAGCCATCCTTCCTGAGAAAAGACAAAAATGGGTGACCGGAGGCTAAAAAACTGTGAGCTAGCTCACACCAACTCAGCTTAGAGGGAACACTGGTCAGGAGGGGTTCCCGCCCATTGAGCCTTCCCTTGAACTGACACCGCAGCCCAGGAGTCCCCACCCTTTTTGAGCCTGCGGGCCCATTTGGAATTCTTACACGGCATGGTGGGCGTGGCAACAAAATGACTGCCACAAAATGGCTGCTGCTGGAGGTGGAGCCAGCCTCAAAGTGAGTGCCACAGCTTAACTTCAGTAGCACATAGATCCTTGCACTGTGGCGTCAGCTGCTGCCAAAGCAGCATTTTTTAAAACAACAACCCCTGCACAGCCAAGCAGAAGCCGACCTGTCCCCCTTACTTCCTTAAAACACTTGACACCAGAAAAGGTGTTGGCAGACACCGTAGCACCCATGGCCACCACATTGGGAAGGACTGCCTCTTCACTCAAAGAGTAATGAACACATGGAATTCACTGCCGCAGGAAGTGGTGGCTGCTACAAGCATAGACAGCTTCAAGAGGGGACTGGATAAACATCTGGAGCAGAGGTCCATCAGTGGCTGTTAGCCACAAGCTGTAGATGGAACATTCTGTCTGGGGCAGGGATGCTCTGTATTCTTTGTGCTAGAGGGGCAGCAGTGGGAGGGCTTTTGAAGTTCTGGCCCCACTGGTGGACCTCCTGATGGCACCTGGGTTTTGGCCACTGTGTGATACTGAATGTTGGACTGGATGAGCCATTGGCCTGATCTAGGATGGCTTCTCTTATGTTCTTATGTAACCCCTGCCGTAGCCTTTCCTTTTAAGAGCTCCTCTGATCAATAGATCTTGAGCAATGACAAAGAGTACTAAATAAGTTTTCAAAGGTTGTATTCTAGCATCACTGTCATAGCATCAGATAGGAAATAACATCCCTCTGAGAACTATTGAACAGTAAACATGATGAAACAGGTAAAGATCCATCGTTTCCTAAAAGCAGAATGAAAGGAGCATTCCAGTATCTTATGAGATAAAGTATCAATTTTACCCTGACCATAAGGACAAACACTATAGCTCAGGGACAGACAATGCCCGGCAGCATACGGTACAGCAGCACACTGCAACCCTTGTTTGGTACGTGGGGCTAGTTCTCTGCTCAATTAAGCCACGTGAGACCCAGAGCCACGGGACCAGCTACATGGGAGAGGGCAGACAGCCATAACTCTTGGAACCTTTGTGGATCTTACTGTGCACAGAAATTATTTATTGTTAAGTTCATTTACAGCCCACCTTTCTCAGGAGACTCAAGGTGGATGACGAAGTATGAAAAGCAACTAAACTGGACAGTGGAGACCCCACTAATAAACAATGCAATAGGACTAAGGTTACAGAATTGGAAACCAGTGCAAACCCAAAAAGGCACCAAAAACTGTCTGAGGCATGACATAGAAGAAAGGGGATTAGAAAGATGGAGGACTTCGTAGTAAAATGGAAGGTGATACATACAATAAATATTACAATAGACTACAGTACTGTGTTTGCATAATTTAATGTGTTGTGTCAATACTTCTGCTTTGCTTCAATTCTGTTTTTAGACTTCTGGGTGGTTCTACAGCCCTATTCCTGTTGCACTGTTTATTGAATGCCCTGCTTGTCGATTGTCTTGACTCACTCTTTGTAATCCGCTATGGGTTCAGGAGAGAAAAGTGGAGTATAATCTACATAAATAATAGTAAAATTTTAAAAAATAAAATTCATACAAGCAACCACTTGAGCTGTTCTAGTCTACTACAGCACTCATTCTTTTAAAGTAATGCCCCCCTGAATATTTCTCTTCTGCACATTCTGTAAAATGTTAGCTGTGTGGGGGTGGTTTTTGCCTTTCCAAGGATAGGCAGAGGCCCTTGTGCATTCCCACTTATTTGCAAAAGGTGGCACATAAGTGGGAAATGTGCTTGGGCTATGCCACGGTTCACTTGGCACAAAGGACCAACATGAAGCTCCCCCCCATATGCTACTGCTTGCGCAAGGACCCCAGCACACATGGAAACCTTCCGGTGGATCCATGCCATTGTGTGGTTGAGTTATGGGAGAGAGTATTTTCCCCCTCTGCTTTGTCTTTCCACAGCTGCCGTGGCAAGGCAGAGGAGTGCATCGGCCTCTGCCGTGCTCTGATGAGTGCCCTCAATTGGATGCTGCGCTGCGCGGCCTTCTACGCAGAGAAGATGAAGGAGCCGCTGGAGCAGGAAGCGGCGGAGAGCCAGCTCGAGATGTGCCTGGAGCGGCTGCTAAAAGTTCTGGGCAGCACCAAGAACCGGGCTCTGATTCACATAGCCAAACTTGAAGAAGCACGTATGTAGCCCCCACATGTGCATGATGGAAAATGAAAGTGTGGGGGAGCGTGAAATATGGAGCTGCAGATTTGGGGGCTTTGCCACATTGTCATTTTCCTTAAGCGTGTGTTCCTCTTGCTTCCATTCTGCATGTATTTTGCTCCCTCTAGTGGTCGATTCGGTGTTACACCACTTTGTGTCTCCCACGTTAAAACCTGCAGTTTAAATCTACAGGGAGATATTCCTGATATAAAGCGATGTAATATTGAATTGACCACGAGAGGGAGCAAAACGTGCAGAACAGACTGCCCCCCCTCCACTTGAAACAACAGGAACACACAACCAAGGAAAATGAGAATGTGGAGAAGCCCTTAATCTGAATCCGAGCGGCTGGTGCTCACAACTCACCCGTCTGTCCTGACTGGGAATCATTCCAGGGGGACAATTCTGGACACAGCTTGCTCCTTTGGCTTCTGGTGGCCTTGTGTGATCACATCATGGTGTTGCTGCTTCCTCCAGTGGGCAAGCTTACTCTCCAAATTCTCTCCAAAACAACTCATTGGAGGTCAGTCCAATGATCATAGGAGGCAGGCAGAGTCCGGAGTTGTGGTCACAAACAGGGCTGTGACTGGTTGCTCCCACAATCTGCAGTTCTCCAGGTCTGATCCGTGTAGGCCAGGGGTGGCCAAATTTGCTTAACGTAACAGCCACACAGAATAAATTTCAGATGTTTGAGAGCTGCAAGACATGAACAGCTATTACACGTTTCTATTGAAAAACATGCAGATTTGCTTTTTTTTAACGTTAGATTAGACTGTGTGAAAGAGCCACATATGGCTCCTGAGCTGCAGTTTGGCCACCCTGGGTGTAAGCATTCTTTAACAAGCCTGATTTACAGCCATCTTCCCAGAGGTGCTCCTTCACTTACTCAGAACTACTATCATTAAGCAGCTGGCGCAGAGCCAAGAGGCGAGCCCTCTGTCTGCGTGTCCTTAAGTCTTGTTGGAGCTTTTTCCTTTGCGGTTCAATGAAGGAGGGGGAGCCTGGTGGGCTACTTTCCTGCAGCTGTGTTTTGTCGGCTATGTCAGATCTGTGCATGGATGAGTCAAAGTCAACTGCCAGCAAAGGATCTTGAGGCTCCTGTATCTTTAATTCGCTAACTTTAGCTGGTTCAGAGCTGGCTGGATGTGGCTCCTCGACTCCTGAGAAGTCTTCAGCCACACTGGAGTCAGGCTAGTCAAGCTGGCCCACGATACACAGTTGCTGGCTTGAAGGATGGACAAGCTTCTTTGGGTGGGTTGGTTGGAGCTGGGCTGTGTCGCACTGATGCCGGGGCCCCTCCCTTGATAGCTCCTGTCAGGTCACCTGGACTCAGGCTGGTCAGGCGGGCCCATGACAGTTCTTTTCTCCTCCACTTTTCTCCTCACATCAACTCTGTGAGGCAGGTTAGGCCGAGAGGCGTGCAGCTGGCCCAAGGCCCCCACCAAGCTTCTGTGGCAGCTGATCCTGTGACATTCTTCCCACTGCATCACACTGGCTCTCACTGGCTTGTGGTGATGCTTTCAATTTAGGGTCGGTCTTGGTTCCAGTGGAGCAGTTACCTGAGACTCAAATCTCTGCCTTTCCTTGCTAGCTTCCTGGGGGGCCGTTGAACAGTCCCTGGCCAAACTGGGAGACAGCTTGGGGCACATTGGAAACAATGTCTTGCGGAACCAGGCCGAGGAGTGCGTTGGCCTTGTCAGGAGGTGAGTGCATAGCGATGGCAAGGCGAGGTACGCAGAGCACTCCCACCAAGAAGCCAATAAGACCAGGCTCTCATTGTCTTTTCTTCCTCCCTGCCCTGAACTTTCCGCGCAGCATCCCCACCATGCTTTCGGCGCATTCGGAACAGCTGAACAAAACCGGCTTCCCTACGGTCCATGCTGTAGTCCTGCTGGAGGGGACGATGAACTTGACCGGGGAGCCACAGCCCCTGGTGGAGCAGCTGATGATGGTGAAAAGGATGCAGGTATGGCTGGACTGGGGGAAATGATGCTGTGCCTCCCTGTAGTTTTATTTACTCACTTAATTGTAGTCCACCTTTCTCCCGGAGATCCAAGTGTACATTGATGCAGCCAGTAGGATGAACCCTCTAACGGGCAACGTACTAGGATTCAGATTACAGAAATCCCGAAACCAGCGTAGAATTTTAGCCATGATACAAAATACAGATGCAGTGCAGAAAAATGGACTTACATCAGCAGAAAGAAGAAGAGATAGGATTTATACCCCGCCCTTCACTCGGAGTCTCAGAGCAGCTTACAAACTCCTTTCCCTTCCTCTCTCCAACAGACACCCTGTGAGGTAGGTGGGGCTGAGAGAGCTCTTTCAAGGACTGCTCTTGAGAGAACAGCTCTGGGCGATGTACATCATTCATAAAAATATCAAGATAAAATAATTAAAACATTAATAAAATCTTTCAAACAAGAAGATGTTGTATATTAATTTGTCCCATTTTAGACTGCTGGCCGCTTTGCGGGCAGGGGAGAGAAAGGTAAAACAGATAAAACAGAAAGGTAAAGCAGCTGGAGCAGAAAGGGAGCCAGCTATGATGGAAACGGTTGCTGTCCTCAACTAAAGGCCTTGCAGAACATCTCTGCCTTACAGGCCCTGCAGAATAGCATAAGGTCCTGCAGGGCCCTGATTATATTTGGTAGAGAATTCCACCAGGTTGGAGCCAAACAGGTTGAGGGCAGCCGGATAGCTGGTACATGATCAGCTTGGAAAAATATTAACAAAAACGATAAAAACTACCATGTGCCCCAACAAGACTTAAGAGATATGTTCCATTATAATCCAGTATTGCAGAATTCTTGCACACATTTCACAATAGAGGAGGTGAGTTATTTGAACACTCAACCATCTGCTTTCATATTGTGCCTGCCACTGTATAAAATTTTGCTACATTAGAGGGGTCTGAAAGGAGGGAAGTGTAGAATTATCTTGACTTTCCTGGGGAATTTACTAAAATCAGCATAATAGATTGGAAAAATATATTAAGGTTACTAACTCCTAAATGCTACTAACTAGGAGTATTCCTGACCTTCCAACCCAAAAAGGGGACATTTTCGTCAGTGTTTTTTAAAAAGCCCCAAAGAGGACAGACACAGGAAAAAGACACATCCTCTAAAAAGAGGACATCTGGTGACCCTAATGTGTATCGTTATAGAACAAAATTTGAGTCCACTGGTACCTTTAAGACCAACAAAATTTAATTCTGGGAATAATTGTGTGCATTTGAAGAAGAGGGCTCGCGCACAAAAGCTTATACCCAGAATAAAACTTTGTTGGTCTTAAAGGTGTCAGTGGACTCAAACTTTGTTCTGTTACTTCAGACCAACACGACTACCCACCTGAGTAGAAGAAGAAGAGGAGATTGGATTTATACCCCGTCCTTCGCTACCCAAAGAAGTCTCAGAGCGGCTCACAAACTCCTTTCCCTTCCCCTCCCCACAGCAGACACCCTGTGAGGTAGGTGGGGCTGAGAGAACAGCTGTGAGCTCCTTGAGAGAACAGCTGTGCCAGAGCTATGGCTTGCCCAAGGTCATCCAGCGGGTGCAAATGGAGGAGCGGAGAATCAAACCCGGTTCTCCCAGGTTAGAGTCCGCACACTTAACCACTACACCAAACTGGCTTTCTATTATTATAGTCAGTATAAAGCTTACGCTGGGATAAAATCCTTTTTGTCTTTAAAAAGGCTCCCGTTTATTTTTAATGCAACACCTTAGCTGTGGAATTATCAGTACCCGTGTTTACCCAGAAGGAAGACAATTCTAAATGTGAGGTGACACCCTCACCCGTGGCCATACTCAAAAAGTTTATTATTGGTATACATACTTGCCACTCGAGCAAAGTTTGAGTTCAGCGACATCTTTAACACCAACAAAGTTTTGTTCTAGGCATCAGTTTTTGTTTGCATGCACACTTCTTCAGATACGTTGAAACAGAAGTCACCGACCATTGCATATAGGTAGAGGGTGGGGAGAGTGTTGCCTGAAAGGGCTAATTAGAGTGTTGTATATGAATGTAAGATGACTCCCACTTTTCATGAACGCACCTGGCAAGAAACCTAGTGTTGCTTTAGGGTAAATAAAGGGAAAATCGAGATGAGAACTCTCTCTCTCTGTGACGCTGTGTGCCATTGCTGGCTTGTGAAGTTCCATTCTTGCAATCGGGAATGTTTGAAAAAGGAGTCATCGGAATAGAACCTGTACAGGTACTAATGCTGCACTTTACAAAAAGGTTTCACAAACTTACTTGGATAGATTCAGGGGGGTAGCCATGTTGGTCTGTGAAGCAGCAGGACACAGTCTGAGTCCAGGGGCACTTTTAAGACCAACAAAGTTTAATTCTGGGTATAAGCTTCCGTGGTATCTGATGAAGTGTTCATGCACACAGAAGCTGATACTCAAAATTAAACTTTGTTGGTCTTAAAAGGTGCCCCAGGACTCAGACTTTATTCTGTTATTTGGAGAGATGGTTCGGACTTCTGATCTCCACCACTTTATATAGCGTATTGTAAGTTGAATCGTATTATGTAATTTCTGCACCACTTAATGTGCCATGCTAATACTGGCGCTATGTTTCTGCTTCTTTCTGGTGATTCCAGATTTCTAGTCTCCTAACGTGTTAGCAATTGAATGCCCCATTCCATTGACTGTACGGACTCACGCTGTGCAATCCGCCTTGAGTCCGTGTGAGAAAGGCAGACGATACATAACGTAAATAAAAATATATATATATACACTTTCTGTTAGTGGCTTAGAGGGTGTGGGTGATGCTGCATAGGTAAGGGGAAATGAGGCCCACACGCTCGTTCCCATAGTCCTCTTTTACGCGCACTGGAATCAACGGGGCTACTGTTGAATCAGAACTGTCCAGATGATGCTTCTGTGGCAGGTTCGGCGGTGGGGCAGACAACTCACATTCAGAAAACCCGCAGCTTCAGGCTGCTGTATTTCCAGTTCTCAAGAAGCAGGGCTGGGGAAAAGCCCACCCCCCAGAGCAGGGGGAATAGCCAGGCCAGGTAATCCAGCATGTGAAAAAGTGCAGAAAGGGACAGGCAAAAGGATCCAGTGGTTGGAGCCAGGGGCATAGACTTTTGTAAAATCCGGGGGGGGGGGGGGCTCTTTAGCGCGCACGCGAAGCGCATGCGCTCGCTGGGGCGATGCCCCCCCCCCCCCCGGCCAGGAAACCTCTGCGCTTCCCCGGGCCCTTCCGAGGCCCACCAGCTGCTGCTGCTGGGGCCTCTCTCTCTCTCCCCCCCACTCCTTCCCTCTCCCTTCGCCGGGAAAAGAGGGAGGGAGAGGGAAGGATGGAAACGGGGGGGGGGGGGGGAGGAGAGAGGCACCGGCAGCAGTGGCTGCCGGTCTCGGAAGGGCCCCTGAAGGCGCAGTGGCAGGCGCTACGTTTTCCCGGGGGGTCTCAGTCCCCCCCGAGAAATTTCGGGGGAGGCTCAAGCCCTCGAGCTCCCCCGTAGTCTACGCCTATGTTTGGAGCACCCACCCTCTGAGAAGCAAGGGCGCATTTTAGTTTAGAGCAGGGACTATTGTAACGCTCTCTACATGGGGCTGCCCTTGTCACAAATCTGGAGGCTGCAGCTGGTGCAGAATGCCGCGGCGAGGTTGCTGATGGGTCTCCGTAGACGGGAGCACATCCGACCAGCGCTGGCGGCACTGCACTGGCTGCCTATAGCGTACCGAATTCGCTTCAAGGTCCTGGCACTTGCCTTTAAAGCCCTAAATGGCCTGGGTCCGACCTCCCTGCGGGACCGCCTTTCCCCGTATATACCCCAGAGAGCACTATGGTCTGGGGCCCAACACCGCCTTGTTGTACCAGGCCCCAGAGAAGCCAGGCTTGCTGCCGTTAGGGGGAGAGCCTTCTCGGTGGTGGCCCCTTCCTGGTGGAACAAGCTCCCGGAAGAGATCAGGGCCCTGCGGGACCCGATGCAGTTCCGCAGGGCCTGTAAGACGGAGCTCTTCCGCCAGGCTTTCGAATAGGGGCCGCCCCCCCCTCTTTCTCCCCCATGTTATTTCCATCAACAAGGGGCCTCAGAGAATACCATCTGGCTCCTTGACATCGCCCTTTGTCATCGGGGCCTGGAATTGTCGGGGCAGAGGGTTCGCCATTTAACTCTACTGAGTGCTGTATGAATACTGTTACGTTTTATAATGTTTTAATCTGTTTTAATTCTTATTGTATTTATTGTATTTATGAATCTTGGCTTGTCCGGGTCTTGTAAGCCGCTCTGGGCCTGCAACAGCGGGAAGAGCGGCTTAGAAATCTAATAAATAAAATAAAATAAATGCTTGTAGAGCAAAAGGTGGCTCTGTGCAGAACCTGAATCACCCTGTCCTGCTCCCCCCCTTTTTTTCTCCAGACTGAGCCCAGTCGGTAAAGACTGTTCTTTTCTAGTTCTCTTCTGCAGGGATGAGTTGAGTAAGGCTGGGGAGAGAGGGAGGCTGCATCTTTTTAAATGAAAGACTTCTAGCTGACGGAGAGACAGGGCTTTTAGACAGGGCCTTCATGGCCTCTTACGCCATGGGTACCCAATGTGGTGCCCGCGGGAACCATGTTGCCCGCTGACACCTTTCCTGGAGCCTGCCAGATGTTTTTAGAAAGTGGGAGGAGCCAGGTGGGGCTTTTGCCCATCAAGGCTCCTGATTGGCCACTGGAGATCTGATCGGCTATGCAGATTTCTTAAAACATTGCTTTGGTAGCAGTTGCCTCCCCCGTGCGAGGATCTTCTCTGTGCCGCCAAAAGCAGACTGCGGCAGCTGTTTTGTGGCTAGCCCCGCCTCCTGCAGTAGCCCCTTTTGTGGCAGCCGTTTTGTTCTGTGCCCACCGCGATGTGCCAGAATTCCAAAGGTGCCCACAGGTTCAAGAAGGCTGGGGCCCAACGCTGCCTCTAAGCTGTGGAGTCTTGTGAGCGAAAATTCTACTTTGTGAGCTACAGGCGTTATAGTTGTGAGGGAGCGATCTGGCTGCTGCATGAATTAGTTTGCTCTGGAGCTAAGACAGAAATGTGTGAACTGGGGGCTAAAAAGCTGTGAGCTAGCTCACATTAACTCAGCCTAGAGGGAACACTGTTGGGGACCCCTCTCCTAGACAGACCCGTGGCTGTGTGGCAAACAGGTTTTACCCGACCCGCCGTGTTTGAGATTCTGATGGCCTTGTTTCTCCGCCCGTCTCCCCCCCCCCCCCCCATTAGCGGATACCATCGCCTCTTTTCATCCTGGAGATATGGAAGGCCTGCTTCGTGGGCTTGATCGAGTCTCCTGAAGGGACAGACGAGCTGAAATGGACGGCCTTCACTTTCCTCAAGGTGAGAGGGGGTTCCCCGTTGACCCTTCGTGGTCTCCATACTTGCTCGGCTGCAGGTGCCAAAAGGGGTTGTGGGCGGCCGGAAGGGTTGCGGGGGCCGGCCCGGACCGCAGTTGTGTCTCAGGATCTGCACCTCTGGAGCGGGGAATTGGTTTGGCACAGGGTGAAGCAGGACTGGCCTTAGCAAGGAAGGGGGCTCAGCACCTTGCTCCACGCGCTCCCGTGTTCTGCCGTAGCTCAGGCTTAATTTTATTTTGAGACGGCTTTCCAGCTCTTGCAACAGTGGGGGGAAACTTTTGGAAGCTGTGTTTCCATTATTGGGGAGATTGTTCAGGACAGTTGTTTCTGAGCTTCCAGTCGAAGTGAAGAAGTCCTGAAAGCGCCTACCCTGGCACAATTTTTGTTAGTCTTCAGGGCGCTGCCGGTCTCTTGCTCTTTTCTACTCCGGTAGGAACTGCGGTTGCGCCTTTGCAGGCTCCCATCCAGGTAATACTGAGGACTGGAAAGTTGCCTTTCTGTATACAAGGTCCGGGTGTGGAGGCTGACTTGAGAACCTTTACTGGGTGTCATCTTTTGCTCCTAAGCCTTTATCAGAGACTGATAAAGCCAGAGGGGGCTGCGGCTCAGTGGCAGAGTATCTGCTTGGCATGCAGAAGGTCCCAGGTTCAATCCCTGGCATCTCCAGTTGAAAGGATCAGGCGGTCAGTGATGTGAAAGACCTTTCTCTGCCTGAGACTCTGGAGAGCCGCCGTCAGTCTGAGCGGAGAAGACCAGCCTCAATAGATTGATGGTCTGATTCAGTATAAGGCAGCTTCATGTTTTTCATGCGATTGCTGGTATGTACTGAGGCTTGAGCCTTAAACCACGTGGCCCATATCCGGAACCAGACTCAGCGAGCTGCCTGGGATTGGAGAGCAACGAGGCCTTGGAGCCTGTCAGAAGGGAACAGGAGAGTGTAGTCTTAGCAGCCCAAAGCCTCCAAAAACCAAAAGAAGAAGAGATTGGATTTATACTCCGCCTGTCACTACCCAAAGGAGTCTCAGAGCGGCTTACAATCCTTTCCCCTTCCCCCTCCCACAACTGACAACCTGTGAGGTAGACGGGGCTGAGAGAGCTCTGAGAGAACTGCTCATGAGAGAACAGCTCTGAAATAACTTGTGACTGACCCAAGGTCACACCAGCAGCTGCATGTGGAGGAGGAGGAGGAGGAGATTGGATTCATACCCCACCCTTCACTCGGGGTCTCAGAGCAGCTTACAAACTCCTTTCCCTTCCCCTCCTCACAGCAGACACCCTGTGAGGTAGGTGGGGCTGAGAGAGCACTTTTGAGGACTGCCCTTGAGAGAACAGCTCTGAGAGAACTTGTGACTGACCCAAGGTCACGCCAGCAGCTGTGTGTGGAGGAGTGGGGGATCAAGTCCGATTCTCCCAGGTTAGAGTCCGTGCTCCTGACCACGACAGCCAACTGGCTCTTTTGCCTTCCTCCTGTGCAAATACCAGGACAGCAGTTCTGCAGCTGACTCAGTGCAGCCGCAACATGGAGCAATTACATTAAAACGTTTTTTAAAGCAACTCAACCCACAATTCTGCAGAAACAAAGGCCTTTTCCTACACCAGGGGTCCCCAATGTGGAACCTGTGGATTCCGTGGTGTCCACCAGTACCTTTCCTGGAGCCCACCAAGTGACTTTAGAAAGAGGGTGGGGCTCCTGCCCAACAGAGCTTCTGATTGGCCACTGGAGATCTGACTGAATAGGCAGATTAAAATACTGTTTCAGCAGCAGCTGGCGCTACAGTATTGGTTTTATTTTCTCTCTTATTTCTTAAAATCAATCCTCTTGTCCCCTGTGTTCAAACTTCCCATGTGTGTGTGGCTTCACCTCCCACGGCAGCCATTTTGTGGTTGTGCAGTGTTCCCTCTAAGCTGAGTTTGTGTGAGCTAGCTCACAGTTCTTTAGCCTCCGGCTCACACATTTTCGTCTGAGCTCAGGAAGGAAGGCTCCAGAGCAAACTAAATTATGCAGTAGCCAAATCGCTCGCTCACAACTTTAATGCCAGTAGCGCACAAAGTAGAATTTTGGCTTACAAGACTCCACAGCTTAGAGGGAGCATTAGTTGGGCCCACCACCCTGTCTCAGAAATCTGAAGGTACCACAGGCTTAAAAAGGCTGGGGATGCCGGTCCAACACAGTCCAACACTTCGTGCCCAGAACGCCGAGTTTCCCAACAGTCTCTTCTATCCCTGCCACCCCTTCTGACTGCCCAGATGGATCCTTCCTTGGATGACAGGACTAGGGCAGAAGAATCGCCATGT
The DNA here is from genome assembly GCA_029233225.1 of Lepidodactylus listeri. Lineage (NCBI taxonomy): Eukaryota > Metazoa > Chordata > Lepidosauria > Squamata > Gekkonidae > Lepidodactylus > Lepidodactylus listeri. The sequence goes on along the minus strand of JARCFY010000018.1, from coordinate 14,805,813 downwards.
GGGTTGGGTGAGCAGAACAATGAAAGACAAAGGGGTGAAGTTCTTCCTCTGCCACAAGTGCGGTTCTTCCAACAAAAGGCGTCGATTCCATCCTCTTCTCCGTCCTCACTTCAGCCCACTGGCCTGCCGGGGCGGTTCCTTCGCATAGATATTGTGAGTGACACCCCCCTCCCCCCGGGAACAGTCTTTTTCCAGGGATTGGAAAGGGCTGCAGAAGTCAAGGAGATCTTGGGGAAAACTTGCATACGCAAGTAGTTGGGCACTGCCCACTGTGCAGTGAACTTGGCTGTGCCAGTTCCTATCCTTCCTAATTGCAGCTCCGACCACCCCCCACTTCCCATGCCCAGCTCTGCCCTGTGTCTGGGTTCCCTGATGCAGTGACCCGAAGCACATACAAATCTTCCCAAGCTGCTCGAGCATTCTTTTTCTTTTCTGTGCTGGCGTCCTTCAGACAGCCTGAAGGAGTCTCTGGGTTTAGCGTTCTAATTTTTGTGTGCGCACAAATGTAAACACAGGCCAGATGGCTCTGCCTTTCTTCTCCCTGGTCCTCTCAGTAAACATACTCTGGTGTGGCTGGATTCCCCAAAAGAGACTCGACAAATTGCAACTTAGCATTCCCTGCCTGCTCAGTCAATCTTCATTCCTTCTCGAGTACATCATGTAACCTGCTGTAGACACAGAGAGGAATACATTAAGACAAGAAGTACGAGAGAGGCAAATGGACATACCCACTCAAACAGTCTGTAATGCTGAAGAACATTTTTTTAAAGGTCAGTTTGCCTTGGGGACTTGCGGCCACATGACCGTTTCAAGGACCTTCGTGCTGTCATGTGACAGTGAGTTCCAGAGGTCGAACCCTTCCTTTTTGTTTTCCTCCTTTCATCTTTGTGCTCAAAAGTCATTGTTTTCTGTCTTGAAAAACAACTATTTTGTAGCAGAATAGAAACTTGAAACCTGGGTCTTTAACATTCTGATGTAACACTCCATCCCTTCCAACCTCCGCCACACCCCCAAATTGCATTTTTGTGTTGGGGAGGTCTTCCCTTCCTGATTGTCGCGGGAAGCTAAGCAGATTTACAGTTTTTGTTTCGTACAATAGTCTGAGTATCCCATTTTGTCGTGCCACATCCGTGAGCCCTTCCTAAACTACTGGCTGAACTAGTCTGATATCATGGAATGTTCATAAATATTCTTTCAGGATGAAAAGTTTTTGCAAGGAAAGTGCAGATCAGTGTGCGCAGGGAAGACAGCAACTGAAGGATAAGGACAGGACTACAAGCTGTGTTCCCTCTGAACTGTTCACGTGAGCGGCCGCTCCTTAATACAGGAAGCGCTATTCAGCAGCAGTCGGGAGCCGTACAGGGTCGTGCACTGCCCATTGCCCACTTTAAAATTATGGCAGTTATGTGCTACTCAGGATGTGAACTACTCTGCTCAGTACGGGGGAAAATATTAGAGGAACATCAACTACAAGTCGTTCTGTTAATGGGGAGGAGAGGCAAGGAGCCAGTTTGCTGTAGAGGTTAAGAGTGCAGACTCTAATCTGGGAGAACGGGGTTTGATTCCTCACTCCTCCACATGCAGCTGCTGGTGTGACCTTGGGTCAGTCATAAGTTATTTCAGAGCTCTCTCAGCCCTACCCGCCTCACAGAGTGTCTGTTGTGGGGAGGGGAAGGGAAAGACGATTGTAAGCCGCTCTGAGATGCCTTTGGGTAGTGAAGGGCGGGGTATAAATCCAATCTCTTCTCCTCTTCTTTTTCCTAGTGGGAAAAAGGCTTTGGAGGCAGAGTTAAGCAGAGTAGGTATGGTAGAGCAAGTTGGTTGAAGCCAAGGGTACAGTGCAGTCAGTGTGGGCTGAGAAGCAGAACCTGATAGGTGGCAGGTGGAGGAGGTGGAAAACTCAGCTAAGGAGGGACCGAGGGGAGGCCAGGGATGAAATCTGACACAGATATAGGAGTGGGAGCTCTCTATGCGGGAGCACATCTAGCCTGTGCTACTGGCTGCCAATAGCATGCCGGATTCGCTTCAAGGTGCTGGTTTTGACCTTCAAAGCCCTATATGGTCTGGGGCCTGCCTACCTGAGGGACCGCCTTTCCCCGCATGTTCCCCAGAGAGCACTGAGGTCGGGGTCTCAACATCGTTTGGCCCTCCCTGAACCGAAAGACTCCAGACTGGCCTCTACCAGGGCCTTTTCAGTAGTGGCTCCACGCTGGCGGAATGAGCTCCTGGAAGACATCAGGGCCCTGCGGGACCTTTTACAGTTCTGCAGGGCCTGTAAAACGAAGCTCTTCCACCAGGCCTTTGATTAGGAGCTGCTGCCAATAACAACTGAGGCCCTTTATGTTAACATCAATAGCTTCCAATACATTGGGCGCTGACTACTTTATGTCATCTTCTTATGGCCTACTGGGGTGTTACCATTACCGCCACCAGGGCTCTTTTTGTAGAAAAAGCCCAGCAGGAGCTCATTAGCATAATAGGCCACACCCAACTGCAGAAACTCATTAGCATATTAGGCCACACCCCTGACAGCACAGCTTATTAACATAAGGGCACACCCCCATGTTACCAGAAGAGCAGCCACACCCACCGTTTGCTTCGTATTGTGTTTACCTTGTTTGTTGTCAAAACCCAGGGCTTTTTTGTAGCAGGAATTAATTTGCATGTTAGGCCTCATGCCCTTAATGTAGCCAATCCTAATGAGTTTCTGCTGTTGGGTGTGGCCTATTATGCTAATGAGTTCCTGCTGGGTGTGGCCAACTCAGGAGCCAGCTGGAACCCCGTTCCTGTGCGTTCCTGCCCAAAAATAGCCCTGACCGCCACCAGCACTTTACCAGCACTTTATTTGTATTGTGACTTCCTGAGTTTCGTGAATGTTGTATTGTGTTTATTCATCTGTGTTTTAATATATTTTAAATTTTTAACGTGAGCCGCCCTGAGCCTTCCTTGGCAGGATACAAATCGAAGCAAACAAACAAACAAATAAGTAAGAGCAGGGGCTACTTGTGGTGGTGGAAAGTGCCACCAGGTCACAGCCAACTGATAGCAACCCCTCATGGGGCTTTCAAGGCAAGAGAGGTGGTTTGCAGCTGCCTGCCTCTGTGTTTCAGAGGTGCCTGCCTCTGTGTTTCAGAGGTGGTTTGCAGCTGCCTGCCTCTGTGTTTCATCCCTGGACTTCCTCCATGGTCTCCCATCGAAGTCCTAACAAGGGCTGACCCTGCGTGGCCTCCAAGATCTGACCAGATCGTGCTAGCCTGGGCCATCTAGGGACTACTTGGAACAGGAAGAAAATGGAAAGGCAGTGGAGCTTCGGGGGCTTTGCATATGTGATGCAGGGGGCCCTTAAACAGGCATTGTTTAGATCAGGGGTGGGCAAATTGCGGCCCGGGGGCCACATGCGGCCCGCCACAGAGTTTTTTGCGGCCCGCCAAGAAGATTTCAGGACTTCAAGAAAACTGAGCCTAAATTCAATTTGCTCTCTTATCCTATCACTACTGATATTGATACAGCACCTGAGGAGCTGCAGCTTGAACTTATTGACATGCGGTCAGATCACACTGTGAAAGAAATGTTTAATGCTGTGACATTAGTTGACTTTTACAAATCTTTGTCTGCTGAAAAAATTTCCACGTATGAAGAAATTTGCTGGGAAAATGTTCTCTATATTTGGGTCTACATATATTTGTGAGCAAAGTTTTTCTTGCATGAAGATCAACAAGAGTAAATATAGATGCTCTTTGACAGACATTCACTTGCAGGCTGTGATGAGAATCTCAACAAGCAATCTCACTCCTGATTTCAAAAAAGTTGTGGAAAAGTGTGATAGGGTACATTTGTCTCATTAAACTGATTCTAAAATTAAATGTGCTTGCAGCTATAGATGATATGAAATTAGCACAATAAATAAATTGAATAAAACTACCACTATTTAATTTAATTTATATTTATTGATTTTTATGATACAATTTATACCCTTTCTGAAATGCAAAATTAACTAATGAATACAATCATTTTAAAAGGTGAGGCCCTCCGCTAACCTCCGCTCCCACAAAGTGGCCCCCGAGCCAAAACAATTGCCCACCCCTGGTTTAGATTTATCTTTTGATGCATTTTTTTTTGTCTTTTCAGATCCCACAAGTACTGGTGAAACTGAAAAAATACATACAAGGAGAAAAAGTGAGTATCTGCCAGAAATCTGTTTATGTACTTTCGTTTTAAAAATGATAGGAATTTTAAGTGGTTTCAAAGAAAAAGAAAAACCAGCTGTGGTTCATCATCATACCTATTTTGTAATGAGGCGCTGAGACAAAGGGTGATTACTGTGGGATCAGACTGTACCGATGTCGCTTCCCCAGGAGGCAGGGGCTGGAGTCCGGCAGGGCAGGTCACACAGGCAAAGTTGCAGAGAGTAACCAAAGTCCAGTCCAAAAGTCGGGGGTTCCAGAGAGCAGGTTGACCAAAGTTCAGTCTAGGGTCAAGGAGTTCCTGGCAGCAAGTCCAAGACCGGTCCAACATCAGGGGTTCCAGAAAAGCCAGTTGTCAGTTCAAGGTTGCAGCGTAGCAGCAAGGCTGGTAGCAAAGTATGCTTGTTTCATCCACAAACTGCCACATCTTCCAGCTGAATCTATAGCCCAGTCTTAATGAGCTAAATTCCCAGCCAACTCCTTGGCAGTCATCCTGAAACTACTCATCCGTCTCTTTAATTGACAGCTGACAATGGCCCATGAAATCTCGCACTTCTCCTTTCTTGCAACTCTAAGCATCTCTGACACCGTCGGCGCTGCAAGGGTGTGGGTGAGCTAGGTGGGCTGGGAGTGGCTGCTGAAGACTTGCTTACTGCTTCAGAGCTACAAGGTGTAGGTTGTGACTCCTGATCAGCCTGTAACCTGATCTCTTTATTGTTCTCCTTCTGGCTCTGAGCCGGCTGCAGCTGGCTGGTCAGTTACCTGCTCAGGGCTAGCAAGCAGCTCTTTGCCATCACTCAGCACAGACTGGCTTACGACACAGACAAATTCAAACAGTTTAGGTTTGCCAGTTGCTGCTAGCTATGATGGTGAAAAATAGAACATCCACATCTGGAGGCAGGATACCTCTAATTAACAGCCCCTCCAATAAGTGAGGACCTCACACTCTTCCACACATCTTTCTGCCCCCAAGCGTTTCCCCTCTGCTCTTATCAAGCAAATCCCACTACGCATTGTACCCCTGCGTCCTTTACAAGCATCCTTTACAACAACCCCCCTCCCCCACTATAAAAGGACTTGAGAGATCTCCATTTCTCGTCTGACGAGAGGGACTTTGCTCTTGGAAAATTATACCCTGAAATTCTTGTTGGTCTTGAAGGTGCTCCTAAACTTGAATCTAGCTGTTCTACTGAAGACCAGCACAGCCACCCTCTGGAACTGTCTTCCACACGTTGATTTCTTCCCCAGCTCTCAAAATTATTCCGTGAAGTCCAGTAGATGGAGCGCTGCAAAAGAGCGAGCAGAAGCAACTAAGTGAAATTTTGCCTGGGGAATTTTGGTTTAGCAAGCAAGCCAGGCCGCACGGAACTGAAAGCACCAAAAAGGGGGTACCGGTTTGTCAGGGGACGCTTAGCCGTATGCGTGGCAGTCATTGAGTAACGCAGAGCAGCCCTGGCCTGGATAGCCCAGGCAAGCCTGATCTCATCAGATCTGGGAAGCTGAGCAGGGCCGACTCTGGCAAGTACTTGGATGGGAGACCTCCTTGGAATACCAGCAGTCAGGAGGCGGGGGCAGGCATTATTCAGCCACCTCTCTGAATATCCTCCAGGCCCCCAGTAGGGAGTCAGTCACCAGAGATCGCCATGACTTCCAGGTGCACACGCACTCGCACGCACTCACACTGACACATGCACATATGAAAAATACAACACCCCCCCCCCCCCGAGTAATGCAGAGCATACAGAATTGATAATTAGCTAATTTGTTCAGTGCTTTTTGGGGTGTCGAGTCTGGGTCCATTCTTAAAAGCCCTCTTCCCAAGGTGCAGTGAACACTGATAGAATCCTTGTGCTTGATTTTTCTTTGTATGTGCATTGAGTAATTCTCACGTTACGTTTGACGCGTGCTCAGCTGCACGTTTGATACAGATTCCACAGTTAGCCAGGCGCTGGTCCCCAGTTTCATTCATAAAGTGACTATACATCAACTCTTACTTACAAAATAGACGTAGGCACATCCAGGCCAAGGGGCTGTGGCGCAGTGGTAGAGCATCTGTTTGGCATGCAGGAAGGCCCCAGATTCGATCCCCGGCATCTCCAGTTAAAAAGGATCAGGTGGTCAAAGAAGAAGAGTTGATTTTGTACCCCGCTGTTCACTATCCGAAGGAGTCTCAGAGCGTCTTACAGTCTCCTTTCCCTTCCCCTCCCCACAACAGACACCTTATTTATTTATTTATTTATTATATTTATATCCCGCCTTGCCAGCGAACCGGCCAGCGAACCTTGTGAGGTAGGTGGGGCTGAGAGAGCTCTGAGAGGACTGCCCTTGAGAGAACAGCTCTGAGAGAACTTGTGACTGAATCAAGGTCACACCAGCAGCTGCACGTGGAGGAGTGGGGGAATCAAACCGGGTTCTCCCAGATTAGAGTCCGTGCTCCTAACCAACTACACCAGATTGGCTACAGCAAACTTCATTCACTGAGACGTGTGAACAGGACTCTAGAGAACTGGGGTGATAGTTGGAGGGGAAGGAAGCTTTCACTGTAAAGTTCGTATGTTCTTACGGTCTAGCAACGGAAACGTTTTTTTTCTCTGTTTCAATTGCAGGAATTTACAGAAGATGTGAACTGCGCTTTTGAGTTCCTTCTGAAGCTGACGCCACTGCTGGACAAGGCTGATCAGCGCTGCAAGTAGGTCCCTCTTCCTGTGCCCAGACGCTGCCTAGCAGGCGGGGAGAACATTTAGCCCTTGGGTTTGAATCTGAAGGGCTGGACCCAACGTGTCAAGGGTTTAGCCCCTTTCTCTGGGTCCCAAGGGAAGGACTAAACCCACAAGACAGTGGGCCAGAACCAAGAACCTGACTGTTACCTTGTTGACAGAATGTTGTGTTTGAGAGGCAGGTTGAACACTTGAAGCTGCCTTAAACGTCGTCGGAGCCTCGGTGCGGCAAGGTCAGTGTCATCCACTCTGACCGGCAGCCGCAGTTCAGGGCCTCAGGGTGAGATCTTTCGCAGCACCTCCTACCTGGCCCTTTTAACTGCCAGTGATCGAACCCGGGACCTACTGCGTGCAAAGCAGATGCCCTACCAGTGTGCCGTGGCCCTTCACCATTGGCTTGACTCGAGGGCCTGCAAGGAAGCCGGGTACTTAGTTGGGGATGAAAATAAGGAGCCAGAGGTTGAGAGAAGGGGAAGACCATACAGTCGAAGACCTTAAGTTTGCTGATGCCCCGTGGTAGCCAGGGGATCAGCCCAGAGGAAGGGTGTGTGTGCCCTCTATGAATGTCTCTCATTAATTGCCCGGAGGGAAGGGGGTCTGTGGGACAAGCAGGTCGCTGCCTCTGAAGATTGTAATTGGGCATGCGTTCCCCATCTCCAATTTCCCCCTTATTCCAGGATGCTACGATTGGTTTAATTATTTGTATTCCGGCTTTTTTCTCTCTCTCAAGTTGGGATCCCCAAGTGTCTTACAGTTTTAGACTGTACAGTACAAACAGGAGAAATGGGGAAAGGCTTTCGAATACAGAGCAAGTCTTTCTCTTTCTACCTCTGCGCTAGTGAGAATTCCTCCCAGCTCTTGGCTGTGGCCCTCACTTTAAGAGCCCAGAGCTCCTTTGGCGCGCAGCTCTGGGCGTGCCCGGAATTTATGTCCCTGCAGCAGAGGAGAGATGAGTTCCGCCAGCAGGGTCTTTACTTCCTTTGTTAAGTGTTAGACGGTACCAGGTCTTTGGGTTTTAGATCGATGAGGAATTTAAGATGCAAAGCTTGACACGGATGGCCAAGCCTAGAAGAAGAAGAGAAGAAGAGCTTGGATTTGTACCCCGCCCTTCACTACCCGAAGGAGTCTCAGGGCGGCTTACAATCTCCTTTCCCTTCCGCTCCCTACGACAGACACCCTGTGAGGTAGGTGGAGCGGAGAGAGCTCTTTTGAGGACTGCTTGAGAGAGAACAGCTCCGAGAGAACTTGGGACTGACCCAAAGTCATGCCAGCAGCTGCATGTGGAGGAATAGGGAGTCAAACCCGGTTCTCCCGGATTAGAGTCCACGCTCTTAACCACTGCATCAAACTGACTAGCCTGATCTCGTCAGACTCCTGAAGCTAAGCAGGGTTGGCCCTGATCAGTACTTGGATGGGAGACCACCAAGGAAGGGCCATAGTTCTTATACAGAGCCAGGCAAAGGCAAACCACCTCTTTCCGTCTCTTGCCTTGAAAACCCTATGGTGTCCCCATAAGTTGGCTGCAACTTGACGGGCCTTTTTCACCACCTCCACTTGGATGCAAAGGGACCAGACAACCTCAGCGTCCTGGCTTTGGGGGGTGGGGGTGGGGTACGGTTAGGGTGTGTTCACCTCTTGGTGAACATCCCTTGACCCTAATTCCCCTCCTCCAGATAAGCTGTTAGACGTTCAGTAGAGAAAGCCAGTTTAGTGTAGTGGTTAGGAGCACAGACTCTAATCTGGGAGAACCAGATTTGGTTCCCCACTCCACCACATGCAGCTGCTGGTGTGACCTTGGGTCAGTCACAAGTTCTTTCAGAGCTGTTCTCTCAAGGGCAGTTCTTGAGAGAGCTCTCTCTCAGCCCCACTTACCTCACGGTGGGGGGGGTCTGTTGTGGGGAGGGGAAGGGAAAGGAGGTTGTAAGCCGCTTTGAGACTCCTTCAGGAAGCGAAGGGCGGGATATAAATCCAACCTCTTCTCTTCTCTTCTTCTTTTTCTTCTTCTCTTCAGTAGACTTGTTCTCTAAGAACATAAGAGAAGCCAATGTTGGATCAGGCCAGAGGCCCATCCAGTCCAACACTCTGTCACACAGTGGCCAAAAAAACTAGGTGCCATCAGGAGGTCCAGCAGTGGGGCCAGGACACTAGAAGCCCTCCCACTGTTCCCCCCCCCCCCCCCCGTCAAGCACCAAGAATACAGAGCATCACTTGCCCCAAACTGAGAGATCCTATCTATAATTCGTGGCTAATAGCCACTGATGGACCTCTGCTCCATATGTTTATCTAATTCCCTCTTGAAGCCATCTATGCTTGTAGCTGCCACCACCTCCTGTGGCAGTGAATTCCATGTGTTAATCACTCTTTGGGTGAAGAAGTACTTCCTTTTATCTGTTCTAACCTGACTGCTCAGCAATTTCATGGAGTGCCCACAAGTTCTTATATTGTGAGAAAGGGAGAAAAGGACTTCTTTCTCCACCTGCTCTATCCCATGCATAATCTTATAAACCTCGATCATGTCATCCCTCAGCCGTCATTTCTCCAAGCTAAAGAGCCCCAAGCGCCTCAACCTTTCTTCATAGGGAAAGTTTTCCAGCCCTTTTATCATTCTAGTTGCCCTTTTCTGCATTTTCTCCAATGCTATAATATCTTTCCTGAGGTGTGGCGACCAGAACTGTACACAGTATTCCAAATGAGGTCGCACCATCAATTTGGACAGGGGCATTATGATACTGGCTGATTTGTTTTCAGTTCCCTTCCTAATAACCCCCAGCATAGCGTTGGCCTTTTTCATTGCAGTCGCACACTAGGAGCCGCTACACACTAGCTAGGAGCCGCTACAGAAATGACCCTGCTGTGTCTCCTTCCAGCGCAGTCGTATGTTTCTTAAAGAAAGGACCTCTTTGGTGTGTCTCAGTGGGTGTGTGGCTGTTTAGATTTGTCAAATATGGAGAGGTGTTCATAGTTGTGGAGGAGGGGGGACTTACTCAGGGCCACTTGCTGAGCTCGTGTTGACTGAGCAGGGGGTTGAAATTGGATCTTCTGGTTCCAAATCCTCCGTGCATCACCCCACGTTGGCACTCACTGACCGGAAACCGAAGGTAGTACACTTGGATCTCAAATGGGGATGTGTCGAGGCAGATTCTCGATACTTTTCTTTTTCCTGCCGGCCTGGGATATCGCCGGCCCGCACCCATCAGGAGGGGGCCAAGAAGGACCGGAAGCCCGGCCAGCGGAGTCTGCCGTGGTCTGGTTTGCTGCTGATGTCGCAAGTGGAACTGTTTGTTCTGCATAACAAAGCTCCGCAATGCATGCAGCAGTCAGTGTTACTCTGGCACAAGACCGCCTTTGAATCAACCGGGTCCAATTTCCTTGTGCCCGGCTCTCGAACACTTTGTTCTATCACGGTAACATCAACACAGGGGGGTTGGTGGTTCCCCCCCCCCCCCCCCCCCCGTCTTGCTTAAGACCTTAGCCGGAGCTGTACACGCGAATGACACAGACAGGTTCTCCGCGAAGGATCCCCAAGGAAGGAAAGGGGTTTGTGGTATGTTGTGGCCTCTGTGGTTTTGTTGCGCAGGGGCAGAATCTGTCGGGCGTGGGGCTCAGCATGCTAAGAACCCTGACTTCTGTCTCTTGAGTGTGTGTGATTTTAATATAAAAAGGTGTCTGCCCTGGATGCTTCACAGATAACTTCGAAAACATGTGGGCAAAAGCCCAAAAGGACCAGAGCCGGTCCAGGGCTCCCAGCCCCATGCCCAGCAGAAGCAGAGAATGCATTATGCAAAGCAGGCAGATGGAAATGTGCCAAGCTCAGCGGCTCATATGACTTGCATAGTTTGCAGGTCTGAGCGTTGTCTGTGGATTTGGGGCACCTGTGCTGAAGTCCCTGTTCTTCAGTCTTGGAGCTACCTGGGAAGGTCTTGGGCAAGACGGCTCAGCCTAGCTTGTTTGACAGGGTGGCTAAAAGGGCATAATCCCTCCGCTCCCTCTGGTAAAACAAGCTGACCTTAGAAGAAGGTCATAGATCAGTGGCGTGCCCTCTGTGGCTCATGGAGAACCACATCTGCAGTCGCCATGAAGAAGAAGAAGAGATTGGATTTATACCCCGCCCTCCAGCGGCTTACAAACTCCTTTCCCTTCCCCTCCCCACAACAGACACCCTGTGAGGGAGGTGGGGCTGAGAGAGCTCTTTCCCAAGCTGTCCTTGAGGGAACAGCTGGTACAGGGCTATGGCTTGCCCAAGGTCATCCAGCCAGGTGCAAGTGAAGGAGTGGGGAATCAAACCCGGTTCTCCCAGATTAGAGTCCGCGCACTTAACCACTACACCAGACTGGCTCCATTCCTGGCATTAGGCCTCTGCCACAGAAAGCCTCACAACTTACCCATTCCCCTGGCGGTGGCTGTTTCAAGATGAGAACCACTTACCAACCACAAGTCCCACTTTTGGGGAAGACGGGGCTGGTGCCACAGCGGGGAACAGTGCTCAGAAGATCTGCTCGTGGCCCCCAAGCCACTGAGTGAGTCTCCCTGGCAGGGGGATTTTTGTTTTTTTTGCCATCAAGTCACAGCTGGAAAAAGACAATAACCGTCGAACAATAACTAATTCACTCTCGAACAAATCTCTTCTTTAATATGCCAATTTGCGAAGTACATAAACTTCAAATAATAGAAATAATACCTCTGTGTCCATTTCACAAAATCATTTAGACAGTGCTGGTCTGCTGGTTAACAAATCCCTTTAAATGACTAAATCCTTACAAATGTATAGAAAAGCTAATGAATACTAATAAACAGCACAGTAAAGCTAAGAAGTATCCTTTTTAAAATATTAATTTTTTTAATATTAAATATGGGGATCTTTTACTCCTATGAGCTTTTCTGAGAAATGAATCAGAAGAGAAGAGGTTGGATTTATACCCCACCCTTCACTACCTGAAGGAGTCTAAGAGCAGCTTACAATCTCCTTTTCCTGTCCCCTCCCCACAACAGACACCCTGTAAGATAGGTGGGGCTGAGAGAGCTCTTTCGAGGACTGCTCCTGAGAGAACAGCTTTGAGAGAACTTGTAACTGACCAAAGGTCACACCAGCAGCTGCAAGAGGAGGGGTGGGGAATCAAACCCGGTTCTCTCAGATTAGAGTCTGCTCTCCTAACCACAAGACCAAACTGTCTTTCATGAAGAGAAAATTTGTATCAGACCAGATGATGTTGAGAGGATTCTCCGTACAAAGGCAGTCTCCAGTCTTACAGACTGTAAGGCTTTTTTGCCAAGTGTGATGGAGAGAAGATGTTTTTGATTCTGGGAAGATTGTAAGGCAAATGCCAGCGCTTAAAGGGATAAGAGACTGAAGGCTTTTTGACTGGATTACCAACAAGTAATCTGTCTTTGAGGAAGTTCTACGAAACGGGTCCTCTAGGTAGCCTCCCAGAAGACTGGAGACTGCCTTTGTATAAATGATTTTGTTAAATGGCCACAGAGGTGTCATTTCCAGGGGTCATTTCGAGCAGGAACGCACAGTAGTCTAACCTCAAGGTGACCATTGCATGGATCACTGTCGCCAGGTCATTGCGTTTGAGGAAGGGAAGCATCTGCCTAATCAGCCGTAGGTGGTAAAAGGCTGTCTTGGCAGTGGCTGCTACCTGGGCCTCCATCGTTAAGGAGGCATCCAGGAGCACTCCCAGACTCCAGACCCTCGGCGCTGGCACCAATGGCGCCCCCCCGAAAGCCAGTAGTGGGATCCCTACCCCCGGTCCACTCCGACTCAGGCACAGGACCTCCGTCTTCGTTGGATTCAATTTCAGTCAGCTCAGCCAAACCCAGCCTGCCACGTCCTGAAGCACCCGCTCCAGGTCATCTGGGGTGGCTCCGGACTGGCCGCCCAACAACAGAAACAACTGGGTGTCATCAGCAAACTGGTGACAACCCAGCCTGTACCTCCAGGCAATCTGGGCGAGAGGGCGCATATAGATGTTAAACAGCATTGGAGATAGCACTGCCCCTTGTGGCACACCGCATACTAGCGGGTGCCTCTGGGACATCTGCTCCCCCAGCGCCACTCTCTGTCCCCGACCTTGGAGGAAGGAGACAAGCCACTGCAAGGCAAGCCCCTTAACCCCCGTATCGGCGAGGCGGTGGATCAGTAACTGGTGGTTGACCATGCCGAACACAGCCGACAGATCTAACAGCACCAGCACTGCCGTTCTGCCCCGATCCGGATGCCGTCGGAAGTCGTCCGTGAGGGCGACCAGCGCTGTCTCCGTCCCATGCTTTGGCCGGAACCCAGACTGAAACAGGTCTAGTGCGGAAGTGTCATCCAGGAAACTCTGCATGCAACTGAATCACCACCGCCCTCTCCAAAATCTTGCCCAAATAGGGCAAGTTGGAGACCGGTCAATAGTTGGCCAATTCGGCCGGGTCCGATGATGGCTTTTTCAGGAGAAGGCGGACCATCGCTTCCTTGAGTGCCCCAGGGAACAGCCTCTCCTGGAAGGACTTGTTGACAATCTCCGTGAGGTCACCTCGTAGCCCCTCACGGCCAGCTTTTATCAGCCATGAAGGGCACGGATCAAGGCTGCATGAGGTTGGACGTACAGTTGAGAGTATCCTGTCGACTTCCTCAAGGCCGAGTGGACTGAAATAATCCAGAATGGAACTAGAAGACGTGCGTGGAGCCTCGAGTTCACTCACTGCCTCAACTGTGGCAGGGAGGTCACGGCAGAGCAGTAAGATTTTATCTGCAAAGTAGCTCGCAAAAGCCTCACAGCCGATATCCAATTCCCTATCGTTTGGTCTGCCATGCGGCAGTTCTGTTAGAGACCAAATAGTTCTAAATAACTGTGGCGGGCGTGAGCTAGCAGACGCAGTCGTAGCTGCATAGAACTGTCTCTTCGCAGCCTTGACAGCCACCTCATAGGATCTCATAAACGTCCTATAAGATGCTCTTGATGCTTCGTCGCAGGCACGCTGCCACCATCTCTCTAGTCATCTAAGCTCTCGTTTCAGCTGCTGCAGCTCCCCGGTATACCAGGGAACCCATTTAGAATGAGGGTAGTGGCGAGCCGGGCATCCTTGAGGCCCGGGAGGGTCAGTCGGTTCTGAGACGCCGACCTCAGTGCTCTCTGGGGTATATATGGGGAAAGGCAGTCCCTCAGGTATGTCGGACACTAACTCAGCTTAGAGGGAACGCTGCTTCCGACTATTTAAATACATTTGTAATAAACAATTCTTGAATGGCGCTAATACATCAGATTTCAGACTCTGTCATCGCCATGCAGGAGAGGTGGAAGGAAGCAGGAAAAAAAGGGGGTACGGAAGGGGAGTGCCTGCCGAGATGGTGCCCGTCACTGTCCTCAACCAAAAGCCCGGCGGAACATCTCTGCCTTACAGGCCCGGCAGAACTGCATGCATTGGAAGAAAGCACTGCCGCGAGCGGAATGGGTCTCTGTTTGGAGCCAGTTTGGTGTAGTGGTTAAGTGTGCGGACTCTAATCTAGGAGAACCGGGTTTGATTCCCCACTCCTCCACTTGCACCTGGCTGGATGACCTTGGGCAAGCCATAGTTCTGTCAGAGCTGTTCCCTCAAGGACAGCTTGGGAGAAAGCTCTCTCAGCCCCACCTACCTACCAGGGTGTCTGTTGTGGGGAGGGGAAGGGAAAGGAGTTTGTAAGCCGCTCTGAGACTCCCAAGTGAGTGAAGGGCGGGGTATACATCTAATCTCTTCTTCTTCTTCTTCTGGGATCCAACCCAATGATGTTCAGTTTAAAAAGATTGTCCTATAAATTAGATTGATTTCCGAATCTTCCTCCACATTTTCTGGCTGTATCCCATACCCCTTTTCGAACCGTGACTCCCATCATCCTGTTCTCAGCCTGCTGTGTGTCATTCAGTGTTCATTCTAATACTCTTCTTTCCCCCCGTCCTTTCCCACCTTCCTTCTGCTATTTGTACGTATCTCAACGCCCCCCCCCTTTTTGTTTTTGTTCCAGCTGCGACTGCACCAGTCTTCTTGTCCAGGAATGCAGCAAGCAGGGTCTGCTCTCGGAAGACAACATGAACAACCTGGTAGACAAACGGTAGGCTTTGCTTTAAAGGGCACGGGGAGTTTGGGGCAGGAAAAAAAGAAAGGACCCAGGGTGATTTGCAGTAAGCAGCGGCTGGGCTGCCGTCTTCAGGCATTGCCCGGCCCCGACTGCATGCACTTTGGCGGAAAGATAGTTTTGTTTATTTATTTGCAGTATTTATAGTCCGCCTTTCTTCCTCGTACCCACGGCAGGTTACACAGAGTGAGTCAAGACAATCGACAGGATGGGGCACCAATAATTAGTGAAATAGAATGTGGGTTGTAGAACCAACCAGAAGTCTATAAGACGGAACTGAAGCAAAGCATTAAGTGTTAACATGTCACATTAGATGATGCAAAATTACACAAGGGGAGCCCACCCACAGCAAACTATAGACAGTAGTACAGGCCACGATCCCGAAGAATTTATCCGAGTAACTTCGTGAAGCCTTTTGTAACAGGGCTATCCCATTGTCTGCATAGAAAAGCCCTTTTGGATAATTCAGGTGGGGAGCCCTGTTGGTCTGAAGCAACGGAACAAAGTTTGCGTCCAGTTTTGCAAAGTTTGTGGAAAACTGACACTCTCCGTAGCTCCTCCATTGACTGTCTTTTCTCCCCAGTTTCTTTACGTATGTGAGAACAAGAAATCTGATTTCTCTAATTTGTGAAAAATCCAAGGAGGACAAAAATATTTAGCGCAGATTTCCAAACGTGGACCTGAGCCCAATGTGAAGAGCCCAAGACTTCACCGGAGGGGGTGCCTGGGGGGCCCAGACGGGGTTCCGTCTTTGTTAACGCATTATCTGTCCTATCGCTAATCGTTGCTGCTTTTCTTCCCACTCCGCCCAGGACTGCCGACAGAGAAAACGCACCCCGCTTAAAGTCTGCCGAGAATGCCAACATTCAGCCCAACCCAGGCCTCATCCTGCGAGCGGAGCCCACAGTCACCAACATCCTCAAAGTAGGTCCTCTCCCGCGGGTGTTATCTTCAAATACCTTGGCATGAAATTTCAGCCTTAGTGTGGCTTTAAAGCCATTGCTTAGCGGCCTTTTCCCTCCAAGAGGCTCAGAATGTTGCTTTGACCTCAAGTGTGCAGGAGGTTAGGTTGGAAGGCAGTGACTTTTGGCAGTCTGTGAGCTTCATGGCTGTGGGTTTAGAATAATAAAATCCCACATGCAAGCTCTTGGGAGCTCCGGCAGGAGTCCCAGCGTTTCCTCAGTGTAAGACTGCAATAAGAAAAGGCAAAACGCTATGCCGGGGATTATGAGGAATGGGATTGAAAACAAATCAGATAGTATCGTTTTGCCGAAAGGGGCTGCGGTGGCTCAGTTGTTAAGACGCTGAACTACAGACTGGAAGGTCGGTAATTTGGCAGTTCGAGACCCGAGTGCCACATGATGGAGTAGCTCCTGTCTCTGGTCCCAGCTCCTGCCAACCTAGCAGTTTGAAAGTAAGAAATTTCAAGTAGGTAAATAGGTACTGCTTCAGTGGGAAGGTAACAGCATTCCGTGCGCTTCAGCGTCTAGTCATGCCAGCCACATGCCCACGCAGAAGTCTTTGGACAGCACTGGCTCTTCGGCTTGGAAACGGAGATGAGCACTACCCCACAGAGTCGGAGTCAACTGGCTTCCGAGCAAGAGAAACTTTTACCTTTACTATCATAACACCCCTGTATAAACCGATGGTGCAACCTCATTTGGAATACTGTGTACTGTTCTGGTCACCACACCTCAGAAAGGATATAGCACTGGAAAAAAGTGCAGAAAAAGGCAACTAAAATGATTAAGGGGATGGAACACTTTCCTTGTGAAGAAAGGATAAAGAGGTCAGGGCTTTTTCGCTTGGAGAAACGACAGTTTAGAGGCTGACACTACAGAATTATGCATGGGATAGAGAAGGCAGAGAAAGAAGTCCTTTTTTTTTCTCCCTTTGTCACCATCCAAGAGCTTGTGGGCACTCAATGAAATTAATGAGCAGTAAGCTTAGAGGAATTAACACATGGGATTCACTGCCACAAGAAGTGGTGGCGGCTACAAGCATAGACAACCTCAAAGTGATTGGAGAAGAAGAAGAGAAGAAGAGATTGGATTTATACTCCGCCCTCCACTCCCCAAGGGAGTCTCAGAGCGGCTTACAAACTCCTTTTCCCTTCCCCTCCCCACAACAGACACCCTGTGAGGTAGGTGGGGCTAAGAGAGCTCTTTCCCAAGCTGTTCTTGAGGGAACAGCTGGTACAGAGCTATGGCTTGCCTGAGGTCATCCAGCCAGGTGCAAGTGGAGGAGTGGGGAATCAAACCTGGTTCTCCCAGATTAGAGTCCACGCACTTAACCACTACACCAAACTGGCTCTCCATATGGAGGTCCATCAGTGGCTGTTAGCCACAAGGTACAGATGGAACACTCTGTCTGGGGCAAGTGATGCTCTGGATTCTTGGTGCTTGGGGGGGGCAACAGTGGGAGGGCTTCTAGTGCCCTGGCCCCACTGCTGGACCTCCAGAGGGCGCCTGGGTTTTGGCCACTGTGTGACACAGTATTGGACTGGATGGGCCATTGGCTTGATCCAGTATGTCTTCTCTTATGTTCCTTTGCACTGTCAATTTATTTGTTCACTTTCCTGATTTCACAAGGACAATTGGTAAGAAGACACTGTCTTCCTTTTAAACAGTTACACAAAGGGTAGAGCACTGTTGCAGAGCCCTGGACCAGATGCACCGCAGATGTGTTCTGTAAACTCTGGTGCATGTTCTCCTATATAAACCTTCCCAAAGGTGTGTGTTCTGCCCCTGATATTTTGTGCAGTGTTGCTGGCAGCCAGTCAGAACTCATCGCCAGCTACGTCTCTTTCCCTCTGCTTTTTTGTTACTTCTCTGTCCCTCCCCACTTTCAGACAATGGATTCGGACCACTCGAAATCACCGGAAGGGCTGTTGGGAGTTCTGGGACACATGCTGTCCGGGAAGAGCTTGGATTTATTGCTGGCGGCAGCAGCGGCTACGGGGAAGCTGAAATCCTTCGCCCAGAAGTTTATCAAGTGAGTTTGTGTGTGTGTTTGTGTGGGCTGCACCCCTGCTAAACTCTGGGAGGTGGAGTTTTCACCAAGATTAGAGTGTGAAGAACTTCCAGAACAACAGAGAGAGGTGTGGATATGTGTGAATTATTATTGAGAGAAGCCGGAAGGGCCTGTTTCCCAGGACAAGGTGTGTCCGTCACAGAGCACAAATGGAAACCAGATCAAAAAGCATAAACAGTCCACTTGGGCGTGGGTGTGGGCTGCTCCCATCTGTTGCTGAATCCCTGATGTAGGATGTGTGTGTGCTCACAAAGAGAAATTATTGTACCTTATGTCCTTATGTCCTTTACATACATCACGGTCCTTAAAAAAGACTGTAATAGAAACGGGTAAATTATGAGAGTCCTGTGGGACTAGTGACTGTGATATTGACACGGTGCCGTCGGAATATCTGAATAGAATGTAAACCTATACTTCGAAGTTTTGTTTGGGTAAAATCTATTTTTGATAACATATGACACCAATTTATATAACCGTATAGAAAAATAAGAAAAGAAAAAGCACAAAATTGATCTACCTTGAACACACATCTTTGATGATCTACCTTGAACATACATCTTTGATACACAGTGCTATATATTTTTGCATAACTTCCAGGTAGAGCCTGGAGCTCTCCTGCTACTACAGATGATCTCCAGACAACAGAGAGATCACTTCCCCTGAAGAAAATGGCTGCTCTGGAGGGCAGAGTCTATGGCATTGTACCCTGCTGAGGTCCCTCCCCTCCCCAAACCCCACCCTCCCCAAGTTCTGCCCTCAAAACCTCCATGTATTTTCCCACCCAGAGCCGGCCACCTGTCAAGGAGTTCCAGGCCCAAACCCCGTGGGTTGCACTCAAGTAGCCAGACTGATGATTATATTTTAAAAGTTATGTAAAGTGTATTTCAAATTCAGTTAATACAGGTATTTATTCTGTAGCCAACATGCATCAAGGAAATAAGAAAAAACAGCTGGACTATTGAACACTCTTCGGGCCAGCATTGGACGGCATAAACCTCAGTTTCCAAAGTCAAAGGCCAAAGAGGAGGTGCTCTCTGCGTTGCTAGCAATTGCAATCTAAGCAGGTCATAGTTTAGGCCTTCAATCCATCAAGGTCTCAGCTAGCTCTCTTCTTCTGGGCCTTCGCTAAGTTACAGTTTTTGGCCCGGCAACATTGGGTGAAGACGACACCCAGTCAAAACATGTTCTCTGGAGAAACCTCTAGAAAATTACCTCACCACCTCTGGCTCTCCCCCTCCCATCACATGGGCTGCAGTTCTCCTGAGAAGCTGGCTCCTTTGGCCTTGAAGATGATAAGAGCGGACCAACAACCAATTAGCAACACCTGCAGAACAGACCAGGCCTGTTATTGGTCACATTAACCCTTTAGAGGAGGCCAAGGGCGCTTTGCTTTCTGAGGTCTTTCTACAGGAAGGTAGCTCGTTCACTCCCCCCCACCACCACCAGTGTCCGCAGGGTGCTTAGCTTGTTTGGCTCTCCAAACTGGCCCCCCCTCTTCCAGACCCAATTCAACAAGGAGCCCCCATGCGAGTCTAGGCTCTCCAGCATTAATCATTTAAGCAGAACTCTTAATGCGCAATGGGCAGAGCTGGGTTGGGAGGGGGATTTGCATTCTCCCTGCTTCCTCCGGCCCTGTGCACTAGAGTTCCCGTTGCACAGGTGGGGAAACTGATGCTATGAATTATGGCTGGAAGTCTGAGCAGGATTTTAGCTTGCAGTCGGCCATTGTAGGAGTCTGTGGCAACTGCCTAATCGGCAGGCCTGTCCCCCCCCCCCCCCCCCCCCCCAGTTAGCTTACAGCAACACTAAATGCCTGGTGTAGTGTCATTGCATTAGAAGTGCCCCCATCCCTGACAGAGTGTAGTGGAAGCAACTTGCAAATGTGTGTCACCTTGGTTTTATTGTTTATTACCAGACTGGGATAGCTGGCAAGGGGCAGGGAGCCAGTTTGGTGTCGTGGTAATCTGGGAGAACCGGGTGTGATTTCCCACTCTTCTGCATGCAGCTGGTGGTGTGACCTTGGGTCAGTCACAAGTTCTCTCGGAGCTGTTCTCTCAAGAGCAGTCCTTGGAAAATCTCTCTCAGCCCCACTGCCTTACAGGTAGTCTGCTATGGAGAGGGGAAAGGGAAGGGATTATAAGCCACTCTGAGACTCCTTTGGGTAGTGAAGGGCAGCGTATAAACCCAACCTCCTCTTCTTCTTTGTCTTCTTCAACCAAACCACCTGAACGTCCACCTGGGGCAGCACAGTGGCAGGGGGGACGCGCAGCAGGGAGGCGGCTTATTGGGAGTAAGCCGGTGTCCTCACCTGGGCCACTGCAGCTTGGACTCCGCTAACAGTGATTTGGGTCTGGAAGCGCAGGGGAGTGCCTTGCTAAGGACAGCTGAGTATCCTGCACTGGCCCTGGGAAGAGGGGGAGGAGATGTGAGCCGGTTCTTTTTCGGCCTAGCCGTCTGGGCTGCCTGGATATTCCACTGTTGCAATGTCAGTGGGCCGCGGGCACTGCAGAAATGGCAAAAGCGGTTGATTCCCTCGTTCCTGCCCGCAATGAGAGACATGAAACCGTGCAGTCGTCTTGCTTTCCCAGGTGATGGAGGGGGTTTAAGGTGCAGTCTGTCTTCCCCCCTCCCCTGCCAAGTCCTGCTCTGTCTGCTTCGAACCCATTTGCGCCTTTGCTTCACTGAAAGGGCTGTTAAGAGAGCCACTTAGGGGCTCTTTGGCCCCTCACGAGCAGCCAGATGTGGGCCTCCCCTGGCTGTCTTCTTGTTCTTGAGCCCATCGTGCAAGACACAGACCTGCCTCCACACACTTTTAAGCACAGATCTTTCTCCTCCAAGAAGGAGGTGGATCTTTGATTTAAAAAAAGGTATTGGAGCTAGGAGAGGAACCTGAAGAATGCTGGAATAACTTTTGAAGCCACGTTGTTGGTATATTTCTGTCTGTCCACACCAGGGCTTCCCAACTTGGTGCTTCTGGGTGCCCGAGTGCCCACTGGCAACCTTTCTGGTGCCGGCCGAGTGCTTTTAGCAAGTGGGCAGGGTTAGGTGGGGCTTTTCCAAGCCAGGCTCCCAATTGGCCGTTGGAGATTTGATTGGCTTTTAGAAATATTGCTTTGGCACCACCGCACAAGAGTCTTCACTGCTGAAATGCCGCTTTGACAGCAGCTGCCACCGTAACACGAGGATCTGCACTGCATTACTGAAGTTAAGCTGTGGCAATCATTTGGTGGCTGGCTGCACCTCCCGTGGCAGCCATTTGGTGGCTGTGTGCCCACCACGTTGTGTCAGAATTTCAGTGGTGCCCATTGCTCCCTCTAAGCCATGGGGTCTTGTGAGCAAAAATTCTACTTTGTGAGCTACTGGCATTAAAGTTGTGAGCGAGCGATTTGGCTGCTGCCATCCTCCCTAAGCTAAGGCAAAAATGTGTGAGCCGGAGGCTAAAAGAATTGTGAGCTAGCTCACATTAACTCAGCTTAGAGCAGGGATGTCAAACATGCAGCCGGGGGCCGGATCAGGCCCCCGGAGGGCTTCTATCAGGCCCGCACTGGAACTGGCCATCTCCTGCTTCCAGTTGTGTTGCTGCTGCTGCATCATAGCTTGCTTCACCAGACTCTTTCAATCGCTCAGCCATTTCAAGTTTTCCCCTGGGTCCTAGACTCAGAACTCTGAGCATGAGATTTCTGTGGTGGATGTCAATAAATCAAAAGTAGGTTTGCAGCTTACAGACACACACCTGAACAGCATACTCAAGACTGCAACAGCACAGACATTTCGATGCAATAATTCAGAGCAAGGGGTGTCAGTTATCAGATACTGTTAAATATGTTGCAAGAGCCCTGTATGGTCAGGGGCCTGCCTACCTAAGGGACTGCCTTTCCCCGTACATACCCCAGCGAGCACTGAGGTCAGGCACCCAACATCGCCTGACCCTCCCTGGCCCTAGAGAGGCCAGGCTAATGACCTCTAGGACCAGGGCCTTCTCAGTGGCGGCTCCTCACTGGTGGAATGAGCTCCAGGAGGACATCAGGGCCCTGGAGGACCTCTTACAGTTCCACAGGGGCTGCAAAGCGGAGCTCTTCCGCCAGGCCTTCGACTAGGAGCCGCCACTTGGGGGTGGGGGGGGGAGAAATAGCACCTGGAAAAATGCTGGTGGGATCACCGGCCTATGAAACCGGCTGATGGACGCTTACTGGCCTGTAATCTTTAGGCTGCTGCTCTGATGTCGGTCCTTCGCACTGCCTTGCTAACTACGAGTTCTGTATTACCACCATCTTTGCGGGTTTATTTGTTAGTTTTATACTGACTTATGGATTTTTAACTTACATATGAATGTTGGTTTTAATGTTGTTAGCCGCCTTGAGTCGGTATATCTGACTAGGCGGGATATAAATCTCAACAAACAAACAAACAAATAATGTTTTAAGCACGTTTTTAAGTAAAAATAAATCTTCGTGTCTGTGTCCTTTATAAAGTTTCTATCTCTGCTGCCTGGCATTTCATTTTATGGCACACGTGGCCCAGCCCAACAAGGTCTCATTTATGTCAGATCCGGCCCCCGTAACAAATGAGTTTGACACCCCTGGCTTAGAGGGAACACTGCACAGGCTCAAAAAGCTTGGAGACCCCGATCTAAACAGAGCGATCCTGCTCCCGTGTAAGGACTTCCGAGCCTGCAAGGCTTCGTCCTGTAATATAATCAGGGCCATCTGTATTCAGTGCAGAATGTCATGCAGGTGTGGCACATACAGTACTGAGTGCGTAATTCCCTTTCCTGACCTTTCATTTTTTTTAAAAAGCAGGTTTCTAGCCTTAGTGTTGTGGAGGCAAGGCTGAAAGCCTTGAGGGCAACGGTTGATGAATTCTCAGAAACCCAGAGAAGGTTCTGTGTTAGGTTTTCGATGGGCAGGGTTTCAGGGCTTCCATAGCGCCTTTCCATTCTCCGTAACTTCAGACCAGTGTTCCCTCTAAGCTGAGTTAGTGTGAGCCAGCTCACAGTTCTTTAGCCTCTGGCTCACACATTTTTGTCTTCGCTCAGGAAGGATGGGGCTCCAGAGCAAACTCATTTATGCAGTAGCCAAATCGCTGCCTCACAATTTTAATGCCAGCAGCTCACAAAGCAGAATTTTTGCTCACAAGACTCCACGGCTTAAGAGGGAGCATTGCTTCTGACGTGTACATTTTTTAATTTCTGTGAACTGCCTTGGGACATTTTGCATGGGCAGCAAAGACAGCAGAGCAAATTTTGCTTTATTTAAATGGCACTCAGAGTTCAGCCCTCCTGGGACTGAACATGGCTTTCCTTGATGCTCTCGGCCTCCCTTCAGCCTAATTCCCGTCTCCTGTAGTTGAGGACGGGCTCCTGTCTCCTACTCTTTGCTGCACCATGGCAGGCACACGTGTCAAAAAGCCTTGCCCCTTCCCCGCAGGTGGTGCTTGGTGCATCTGTGCATAGGACACCCACATGATTCACACAGGCTCAGGGCTCATTTCGTAGCAGGAGCTCCTTTGCATATTAGGCCACACCCCCTAATGTAGCCAATCCTCCAAGAGCTTACAGAGCTCTTCTTACAGGGGCTACTGTAAGCTCTTGGAGGATTGGCTACATCAGGGGTGTGTGGCCCAATATGCAGAGGAGCTCCTGCTACGAAACGAGCCCTGCGTGACACGGCATTCCAGAGAGTTTAGAGCCATCAATGCTCCCTCTAAGCTGTGGAGTCTTGTGATCAAAAATTCTACTTTGTGAGCTCCTGGCATTAAAGCTGTGAGCGAACAATTTGGCTGCTGCATAAGCTGAGCTAAGACAAAAATGCGTGAGCTGGAGACTAAAAAGCTGTGAGCTAGCTCACACTAACTCAGCTTAGAGGGAACATGGATCCTTTCCCACCACAGGTAGGCCAAGGCTGAGATTTGAACTGTGGAATCTCTCTGGCTCACACTCTGTACTGGACCTGGGCATGGCTGGGTCATGTTCGAGTTTGCTGGTTGAAGATGTGGGGGATATTTTCGTGTGGCTCATTAGATCCCATGCTCGAAATCCTCCTTAAACGGGTGAGGGGATGAATCACAGCTGGGTGGAAAAGGTTTTCTGGAACGGCCTGAATCGGGAAAAGGCAGCGGAAGGATGAAGGCAGGGATGAGGGTTTGCCTGGGTCGTGTCCAGAGAAAGGACACCAGACCGTTATTCCGGAGCAGCACCTCTGTTCCAGGCCCTGCTCAAGCCTTAGTCAAAATCACTGCTTTCTGCCCTTAGTTTTACTTAAGACTCCTCTGTAAAATGGGTATAATTAAAGCCTACCTGATGTTGCAGATGGTATGTTAAAACTCCCACAGCAATTCGTGGCGGGCGGGGCGGCGAGGAGACACACCTGGGAAGCATTTCGGGATATCTGGTTTGCGTTCTTGTGTCAAAAGTGACTGCCTTTTATTTTCCCTTTTCCTTCTCCTTGTTTTAGGCTCAATGAATTCACCAAGCAGATAAACGTCGAGGGCTGTAAGTTCTTTTTTTTTCCCTCTTGCCACCAAGTGCTGCTGCCGATTCCCTGGGACTCCAGGCTTTTAAGGGGTTAACTAGCAAGATGTGTGGGGCAGGGTTGGTGGTGGTGAGGGCACACAGTTGAAAATCAGCCGCAGTGCCTGGCAGCGTAGGCTGTGCCAGCCGGGCATCCCCAAGGCAACAAGGGGGGTATTGAAGTCGCCACTGGGGTCTCTTTGTCTTCTTCTTCGCCTCTTTTGCATTGCCCATTCTCCTCCGATTAATACTTAATTTGTACTGTTGGGGCAGAGGAATTTCAGCCCCAGGAGGGAAAGGGTTGACTTGCAGCTGTGGACTTTTTTCTCAGCGGTTTCCCAGCACCCAGACAGAGCTGGCGTCCTGTGGATGGAATGATGTTTGAGTCTTCACGTCTCCCTTTCCCCCCCAAGATAAGGATTCTGAATGCATTTGCATGTGATTAGACAAAACCCTTCTGACCTTCCACTGGACAATCGGGAGAGGGGGCTCCCAGCCAGCTGAATTTTTATGTGTGCGTGGTGCTGCCATCGGCTTTTCTAGACATGGGCTTTAAAAGGGTTAACCCGCATTCGTCCCCGAAAGCTCCACATTAGATTTCAATAACCCAGCAAGTGGGGGCTGAACAGGATCTCCAGCAGGTGCCAAGGCAGGTTTTTGGAATCGCTCTTGTCGTCCCTGATGATACATGAGACATAAGAAGCCCAAATTTTGTCGATTTGTATAATTTATACTAATTGGAGGTACCGAGACCCCGCCAGCTCTTAGGAAGCGAGAAAGATCTGCCCCCAGTGGCAGAAGAGGAGTTACCTTGATGCAAAATGGTTCCCCATTCTGTCATTTGCAGGGTTAGTGAGAAAATATGGTCTAAAGCAATGTACATATCTGAAAGAAAACCTGAAAGATGAATTTCCTTGTGCTTCATAGAAAAGCACTTATTGTAGCAATAGAATAATACAATATACTGTTTTTTTAAACTTATGTTTTATTGAATTTTCCAAAGAACAATATAGAACGTAATAATAGATCTAAGTGCACAAATAGCACATGGTCTGTAAGGCTACAGATAGAACAAGCGTATACAGCAGTGTGGTGAATGTACACAGAAAGCCAAAATCTGCACCGTGGTATCAAAGGGTAAAGAAGGATCATTTGAGAGCAACCTACTTGACAGATACCACAGTACACAAGTCTAAGAGCGGCATTCGCTGCACTTAGCTTTCAGTCTATGCCCACGGAAGTGCTGTCTGGAAGGTATTCTAATATACCACAGGAACAACGCATTTGTGTATGCGGAACCTCTGTGGAAGATTTAGTTCATTATATAATGATTTGTCCTTTATACTCGGACCTCAGAAGCAGATCCCTATCTGGAATTTTAAGCCAAGGGCACAATTTACCTGACAGTGAAAAGCTGGTCTTTGTCTGGTCAGATACGAGAGTCCTTTGGTCGCACACAAGGCAGCACTCTTTGTACTTGCAGCTAGGAAAGTTAGATCCAAGTCTCCCCTTAGAAATGTTTTATAATGAGTTATAAAGTACCGATGCCATGTTTTTACAATTCCAAATTGTTGTAATTTTTACATTTTAGTTGTATAGCTGAGTTTTATTCTGAATGCAATGTTTTAAATCATAAGTACACTTTGAATGGCGTTTTGTAGTGTAATGGCCAATGGCCATATACAATAATCATAAGTACACTTTGAATGGCCTTTTGTAGTGTAATGGCCAATGGCCATATACAATAATCATAAGTACACTTTGAATGGCGTTTTGTAGTGTAATGGCCAATGGCCATATACAATAATCATAAGTACACTTTGAATGGCCTTTTGTAGTGTAATGGCCAATGGCCCTATACAATAATTCAATTTTACATCTTACAGATAATTATGATAGAGTAACAATAATGGTTAACATGGTAAACAGGTGCATAGAAATGTAAAATCTTATCATTATCATCAATAAGAGTATCGAAGGAAACACAGAAGTACAACCAGAATTGCAATAACCATAATATAAAATGATAACATTATTTCAATGTACTGTTAACAAGAACTTAATTGTAAGGTCCTGCTTTCCAGCTTTAGAGCAAGGCAGAAGGCCCGTGGATTGGATCCAGCTCATTGGTTCCTCAGGTGCAAGGATTTTGGCCCATGGAGCACGAGTTTCTCGCCCCCTCCTCCCCCAGCTGTTGTGGAAAAGGGGGGAGCTGAGAAAATCCTGCTCTTTGGAGTAAGTCCTTGTCCCTGCTGTGCTGGATCCAGTCCTTGTCTTTGTAAAATAGTTGGTCCTCCAGATTTTTTGGGGGGGTGGTATTGTTTTTTTTGCCCCAGGAACTTCTGTTGCTGTACATCTATCATGACTTCAAAGCCCCAAAAATAAAGAAGCTAAAAAAATGTTAATGGTGTTAAAAAAAAAAGTCACACATGAACACACATTTTTGAATCATACTGAATCAGACCATCGGTCCATCAGAGTCAGTATTGTCTACACAGACTGGCAGCAGCTCTCCAAGGTCTCGGGCTGAGGTCTTTCACATCATCTCTTGCCTGGTCCTTCAAAAAAAATAATTCAAACACTTTATTAAAGTTGAAAAAACTGCAGTACAACCAATAGAATATAGTAAATCAGCCAAAAGTCAAAAGGTGTAACAACAAAACCCACAGACTGGATCATATAATTATGAGCAAAACATTACAAGAAGTCTAACAAAACCCAATAAGATAATGTCACTGAAATTAAGAGACTCTGGTCAACTGAGCCCTGGTCCTTTTAACTAGAGTCGCCGGGAATTGAACTTGGGGCCTTCTGCATGCAAAGCAGAGGCTCTTCCACCATGCAAAGCAGAGGCTCTTCCACCAAACCACAGTACTCTTTCTCCCTGTTATATGAACTAACTGGTTTTTCTGTTCTTTTTTTCGGTCTGGGTTTCTGCTCTTCCCTCCTAGCAAAAGCTGCTTCCGTCAGAGCGCTTCTCTTCGATATCTCCTTCCTCATGTTGTGTCACGTCGCCCAGACCTACGGCTCCGAGGTAGGATCTCTGGGGAGCCTCAGCCTGGTGGGGACAGGTTGGAACCAGTGTTCCCTCTAAGCTGAGTTAGTGTGAGCCAGCTCACAGTTTTTTAGCCTCTGGCTCACACAGTTTTGTCTTTGCTCAGGAGGGATGGCTCCAGAGCAAACTAATTTATGCAGCAGCCAAATCACTTGCTCACAACTTTAATACCAGTAGCTCACAATGTAGAATTCTTGCTCACAAGACTCCACAGCTTAGAGGGAGCGTTGGTTGGAACCCAGGGAGTTTTCTCCTGTTCTTTGGTGTGGAGCTGGAAAGCCATGTCCAAATGTATCTGCACCAGAACGGAATTCTTTTGGATCTAGCATCAAAGGCACCAGGCCAGCACAGCCTTCTCGGCAGGCACCAAACAGTTTGGCGCTGGCATTGTGGGGTTTTTTTAAAAATGCCCATCTCTCCCTGCCTTGCCCTAACCTTGATTTAGTGCGTGGCTCTCAAAAGCATGAGACAGACACTCTCTTTTCCTCCTCCAGGAGGATGGGACTGCTGTGAATCCAGTGGCAGATGGCTAAAAGGCAGGGGACCCGATTTTATGAAGGTTCAAAACCTGTTGCATTTAGCTAGTGTGCTTCTCTCTCCCAAAGTCTAGACACATAATAAGTTGTTCAGGGGAAAGAGAAGGATGTCTTGCACTTGATCAGAGATGCCCAGTTTGGTGCAGTGGTTAGGAGTGCGGACTCTAATCTGGGAGAACTGGATTCGATTCCCCACGCCTCCACAAACAGCTGCTGGTGTGACCTTGGGTCAGCCATAAGTTCTCTCAGAGCTGTTCTCTCAAGGGCAGTCCTCAAAAGAACCCTCTCAGCCCCACCTACTTCACAAGGGTGTCTTTTGTGGGGAGGGGAAGGGAAAAGGGATTATAAACTGCTCTGAGACGCCTTTAGATAGTGAAGGGCGGGGTATAAATCCAATCTCCTCTTCTTTATCAAGTCCTAGCACTGGGGCCTGCCACTGATGGAAACTGATTCCAGGAATTGGAGATTTACACTGCCTGGGTGAAAATTAAACCTTCCTCTATCTCTAGAGTTGCCAGCTCTGAGATGGGAAATACCTGAAGATTTTTGAGGGGGGGCCTGGGGAGGGCAGAGTTTGGGGATGGGAGGGACCTCAGCAG
Source organism: Lepidodactylus listeri (assembly GCA_029233225.1). Taxonomy (NCBI): domain Eukaryota; kingdom Metazoa; phylum Chordata; class Lepidosauria; order Squamata; family Gekkonidae; genus Lepidodactylus; species Lepidodactylus listeri. Next base: position 14,777,086 of record JARCFY010000018.1, on the reverse strand, counting down.
GGTGTAATGCCATAGAATTCACCCTCCAAAGCAGCCATTTTCTCCAGGAGATCTTGGTTGCTTGGAGCTCAATTGTAACAGCAGGAGATCTCCAAGTGCCAAACTGAACGTTGCCAACTTCTGCTCTGTTGCAGACGATGTTGTGCCCTGGCTTGTAGGAGAATTCAAAATACCTGGATTTGTGTGTCTTTGAGGGAGAAAACAGAATGGTGCTGGCGAAACATTAACGAATAAAAGGAAAATCCCTGGCTTGAAATCCTAAACAGAAACCCCTGTTCTCTCAGGCCTGGTCTGCACACGTAGACCATAGTACAGTGCAGTGGTAGATATCTGAGGTGACAGAGGGCGCTGCGCCACTTCAGGTGAGACGGGTCATATGTTCAGTGCTTCCTCATCACCTACAGATTTTTTTAAAAATCCAGCATACCAGAGGTTCTAGCAAGCCTTGCCATGTTGGTTTTCCCACTTAGTAAAGGAACTTTTGAAAAGTTTGTGATGTGGATACAGTCCATTGTCCCGCTTCAGCACACTCTGCCACCTCACTTTGCCTCATTTTCCTGCATGGCTAGGTTAGACCTCAGTCTCTACCTCCCATCTGTAAAATGGGCTAATACCGGCTTGCCTGCTGTGCAAAATGCTGGGGAAAGTGCTGCATTTATAAATGCAGGGGGGATTAAACTCAGTTATTAATTATTTTGTAATATTAGATATATTGATGTTAAATCAGTCGTTTCTGCTAGCCAGATTTATTGTTTATTGTTTATTATATATGGTTAATCGTTTGATGTTAAATAGATATTATGTATTCTATGTTTATTGAAAATATTTAAAAAATAAGTTGTAAAAAAAATAAATGTAGGCTGTGTGCGTGTGCGTGTACATAAATAGGGTTGCCAGCTCCGGATTGGGAAATTCCTGGAGATATGGGAGGTGGAGCCTGGGGAGGGCGGGGTTTGGGGAGGGGAGGGACCTCAGCAGGGTATAATGCCGTAGAGTCCACCTTCCCAAGCAGCCATTTCCTGCAGAGGAACTGATCTTGGTCGCCTGGAGATCAGTTGTAATCCCAGGAGATCTCCAGGTGCCATCTGGAGGATGGCAACTGTACAGGTAAAAATCAGCTATTGCAGTGATCTGCAACATTTCCAGAAAGGAGATCCACCTGCAGCCCCCAGGGGGCAGTGTGGGACAGGAAGTAACTTGACATTACGGTTATGTGATATCAGAGTTATGTGACAGGAAGGGGAGGAGCCCTGCATTTCCTGAAAAGGGGAGGAGCCCTGCATTTCCTGAAAAGGAGTTCTTTCTCCCCTGTAGAGGGACCCCACGTTGCGATCCTGATGTTCCTCTTAGCGGGTGTGCAAACAGACGCAGGAAGCATGCTTCTCTGGCTTTTCTACCCATGCATATTAGCAACAGGTCCTTGCAGAAAAGCACTTTTCTCTGGCCTTTCATTCCCCCCAACAATTGACGTCAGCAGGCAGGCTGGCTAGTAGAACATTCCAGCAATTTTGGAGGATTTCTTTGCAAGGCTGCCTCAGTGCTTTTCCTCCAAAAAAAAAAGCTACCTGCAGGGATGACCCCGGTATTTACTTTTTTGTAATTCTTTCTTTTCTATTACTGTGGTCCCGAACAGCCGCTGAGAGTTTATGTTTAAGCAACTAACAGAAAGCTACCTACATAATAGATCTCCCCAACAAAATATTATAGGGTTTATGGAGTTGTCTTAGAATGTTTCCCTATTTCTACAACGGCAACCAAAAATCTAGCGACCCTGTATATAACCTGTCCATCTACATTGCTCAGTAGCCTAGAAGTCTCAGCAGCTGGAGAAGCAGAGTCCTTACTATGCAGGGGGAAAATCAGCTCCTAAGGGACCACCTTTCCCCACATGTTCCCTAGAGAGCACTACGATCAGGGTCCCAAAATCAGCTGGCCCTTCCAGGCCCTAAATAAGCCAGGCTAGCTGTGACAAGGGCCAGGGCCTTCTCAGTGGCGGCCCCGTACTGGTGGAATGAGCTCCCAGATGACATCAAGGCCCTGCAGGACCTCCTACAGTGCTTCAGGGCCTGTAAAACGGAGTTCTTCCACCAGGCCTTCGATTAGGGAGCCGTCCCTTCCAACATGGAGGCCCTGGCCCCAATCCCAACACCAATTTAAATTCTGTGATTAACAGCCTGACAAAAACCCAGACTAACAGCGGTAGTTGACAACTTTGGATGCTGTGAATGCCACCACCGTCTATGAATGTTCTCACACTTTATGACGTGTTTTATTACTGTACTGTTGTGGTTTTATTTAATTCTGTTTTAGTTTGTTTTAACATATTGTTTGTAAGCTGCCCTGAGCCTGCCTTGGCAAGGAGGGTGGGATACAAATAAAATAAATAATAATAATAATAAAAAAATTCAAGGCAAGGCTTTAAAGTACGCAGTCAATAGATTCAGTGCGATTAAAGTCACAGTTGCATATTCTCTGTAAACAGGGCTATTTTGGGGCAGGAACGCACAGGAACGGAGTTCCGGCTGGCTCCTGAGTTGGCCACGTCTACAACCAAAACCTCTGACATGCGTGGCTACAGAGCACACTGCCCTCCCCACATTACACACAAGAGGGAAAGGCGGCATGGTAAAATGCCGTCTTTCCCTCTGGGGAGCCCTTTGAGATTTCCTTGTCAATTTCACTCCCCCACCAGTCAGCTGAGAGTGAAATTGACAAGGAAAAAGCCTCTCTCTGCCTTCCCTTCTCTAGCTGACTTGTCTGTCACAGCTGGAAAAGAGCAGGCAGGGAACCCAGGCACAATGAAAATGCTTTTCTTTCTGAGGCACTTCAGCACCGCATTTCCCCAATTGTCTGGTTTGGGGGGGGTGGGGGGGGTAGGAGACTAGAAAGGCGATGCTGAAGTGGGGCGGAGAAGCTTGGGGGGGGGGGGGGAAGAGGCAAGCTTCCATGCCTGCCCTGTGCTTTCCCAGCCCCCGCCTGATATGCTAATGAGCTGCACTGTCAGGGGTGTAGCCTAATATGCTAATGAGTTTCTGGTGTTGGGTGTGGCCTATTATGCTAACGAGCTCCTGCTGGGCTTTTTCTAAAAAAAGCCCTATCTGTAAATATGGAATACCAGCATATCTAAGCGTCAAGATTGCAGATGGTAGAGTGTTAACCAACATAAAGGCACATCTATATTTAGGATATGTTGGATCACAAAAATACATTGGGATGCTGACTGGTAGGGGAATGCCAACCGTGAAGGTTGAGCAAACTCCTCTTGACCTTATTTACTTTTTTGGCTACTGTATGGATTACATGCCCAAGCAAATCCCTCAGTGTGGGGTTCAGTGCTGCAGCAACATAATTCTAAGCATAATAACCGCTAGAGGCTATTAGAAACACTGCAATAATAATAATAGCCTGCAATAATAGATACTAGCAGATAGCGTAATTGTCAGATTTGTTGAATCTAAAATTCGTAGTCTGTGGTTCCAGCCTTGGGCTGCTAGCCTGTCCCCCTCCCGAGATCTGGCTCATTTTTCCTGTCTCACTAGCTTTTGGGTTTGGAAAATCAAAGGAGTACCCTGTTCAGCAAGGCTTCCCGGGATACTGAGCCATTCCCCAAACTGCTCACTAGAGGGAACTGTTTCCTTGGCCTAAGGCTGACTGGCGAGTCTCTTGCTCTCTCAGGTGATCGTTTGGGAAGCAGGTCCCCCCGGAGAGGTACCTTTCTTCGAGACTTGGATGCAGACCTGCATGCCAGAAGAAGGCAAGATCCTCAACCCCGAACATCCCTGCTTCCGGCCTGATTCCACCAAGGTGGAGTCGCTCGTCGCTTTGCTCAACAACTCCTCTGAAATGAAGTTAGTGTAAGTGGCGGCCTTGGCGCTCTGTTTTGAGCAGGAAATGGGTGTCTTAAGAGAGTTGATGGTTGGCTGCTTACGGCTGACAAATGAAAGGCACAAATTCTCATTTACTTGCAAGACATGGAGCTATTCATTGGTGTAGTGGTTAGGAGCGTGGACTCTAATCTGGGGGAACCGACTTTGATTCCCCACTCCTCCTCCACATGCAGCTGATGTTGTGGCCTTGGGTTAGTCACAAGTTCTTTCAGAGCTGTTCTCTCAAGGGCAGTTCTCAAGAGAGCTCTCTCAGCCCCACCTTCCTCACAGGGTGTCTGTTGTGGGGAGGGGAGGGGAAAAGGAGAGACTGTAAGCCACTCTGAGACTCCTATGGGTAGTGAAGGGAGGGGTATAAATCCAATCTCCCCCTCCTCCTTCCTCTTCATCATCACCATGTCATAGGGGCTGTGTTCCTAGTTTGTTGGCTTTCAGTTTTTCTGTCTGTGTACCTCATACTGCTTCTTAACTGATCAGTTTTAAGCAGATTACTAAGATATAGGAAAAGCTAGACCCCATTTGAATGGCTGCGAAAATCTATCACAGATGCATAAAAAATTGCAAGTAAAAGAGTGATAGGTCTGCTGCTATCTTCTTATAAAAAGGTAATGTCTCCATTGGAGCAAAGGAAGAATTAAAAGATTTCTAGGCTCGGAAAAGTAATTACATCCAAAGGTCACGTGATATAAGGTGCCTACACCGCCTCTTCCCATATACGCCTCGAAGAGTGTTCCGCTCGGAAGATCAACACCTCCTGGTGGCCCCTGGCCTGAGGGATGTCCATCTTGCCTCATCCAGGGCCAGGGCTTTCTCTGTCCTGGCCCCCACCTGGTGGAACATGCTCTCTATGGAGATCGGGGCCCTGTGGGATCTTCTTCAATTCCACAGGGCCTGCAAGACAGAGCTCTTCCGCCAGGCCTTTGGTTGAAGAAGAAGAAGAAGAAGAAGAAGAGATTGGATTTATACCCCGCCCTCCACTCCCCAAGGGAGTCTCAGAGCGGCTTACAAACTCCTTTTCCCCTCCCCTCCCCACAACAGACACCCTGTGAGGTAGGTGGGGCTGAGAGAGCTCTTTCCCAAGCTGTCCTTGAGAGAACAGCTGGTACAGAGCTATGGCTTGCCCAAGGTCATCCAGCCAGGTGCAAGTGGAGGAGTGGGGAATCAAACCCGGTTCTCCCAGATTAGAGTCCACGCACTTAACCACTACACCAAACTGAGGCAGCGGGCATCCATACGTGGCCTCCCTGAGGTTGCTGTCCCCCGTCTGTCACCTGTCTGCTGACCACCGACAACTGGCCTTTAACCCACGGTACCATCAGGCCAGAACTTTATAGCCAACTGATGCTGTTTCAGTTGTTATCATGTTTTATCATGTTTTAACATTTTAAATTGGAATTGTATTTATTCAAATGATGTTACCTGCCCTCAGCCCGCCTTTGGGATGGGCAGGATATAAATGCAAATAATAAATAAATAAATACACTTACCTGCAACCAGTGCTCCATCTAAAACTATGGAGTCTTGTGAGCAAAAATTCTACTTTGTGAGCCACTGGCATTAAAGTTGTGAGCGAGCGATTCGACTGCTGCATAAATCAGTTTGCTCTGGAGCCCCATCCTTCCTGAGCTAAGACAAAGAAATGGGTGAGCCGGAGGCTAAAAAACTGTGAGCTGGCTCACACTAACTCAGCTTAGAGGGAACACTGCCCGCAACAGTTTTTTGAGGGTAGATTTCCAGTTCTCACGGTTGAGGACACAGCAGGCGGGGGTCTGCAAGGGTTTCCACTGTTCGAAGTGGGGATCCCCCTCCTTTCTGAGCCTGCAGGGCACATTTGGAATTCTGACACAGCCTGGTGGGCACAGCAACAAAATGGCTGCCCTGGGAGGCGGAGCCAGCCACCCAGTGATTGCCACAGCTTAACTTCCAGTAATGCAGTGCAGATCCTTGTGTTAACATTTTTGCAAAAAAACCACCCTTTGCAGCCAGTCGAAAGCCTTGCTGGGCAAAAGCCCTGTTTGGCCCCGCTTGCTTCCTATGAACACTTGGGGGGTGCCTGAAAGGGTGTCAGCAGACGCCATGGCACCCACAGACACCATTTTGGGGTTCCCTGGTTTAAACTGTGGAGGTTTTGTGCGCTCTGCAGACCCTCCTCCGTGGCCTCTGTCAGGGCTGTGTTGCTGCGAAGGGAGTTCTGTGCCTAGAATCTGCAAAACAGTTATGCATTATGCATCACTGTGTATTTATCCTCTTTGTGAATTATTTGGTCAGCTTCTGGGGGAAGGCCAAGAACCTGCCTCCTGCTCGCCGGACATCTTGCTGATACGTTTTGAGGACGGGAAGCCAAACATTTGATGTGGGGGAGAAACAAAAAGCGAGAGTCTGAGGATGCTAAAATTGGCATCTGGCGCTGAGCTTTGTTTCCGCCAAATACATACGGATGTGCTTATTGCTCTGTTCCTGTACGTTGTTGATCGCCCCTGGCTTGGATGGGTGAAACTGCTTTTAATGCTTTCATATATTTCTAACTCCCCCCCCCCTTTTTTTGTTTGTTTGTCTATACCCTTGTCAACCTGCAGACAGATGAAATGGCAAGAAGCCTGCCTGAGCATCTCCGCTGCCATCTTGGAGATCCTGAATGCCTGGGAGAACGGTGTTTTGACCTTTGAATCCGTCCAGGTAATGCTACAGAGCATTTTCCTCTTGCAAATAATGATAATGCACCACCACTTAATTCAGGGCACACACACCCCGCCACCTTTTTGTGCCTGTGGGCCTCTTTGGAATTCTGACAAAAGGTGGGGGGCACAATCACAAAATGGCTGCCATGGGAGGTAGAGTCAATCACAAAATGGCTGCCACAGGAGGTAGAGCCAGTCACAAAATGGCTGCCACAAGAGGTGGAGCCAGTCACAGAATGGCTGCCACAGGAGGTGGAACTAACCACAAAATGTCAGGGATCAAGGTTATATAAAAGTAACTCTTCAATGTTTCGGGCAGTAGCTCTGTTTAACAGGATGCCTTTTAATTTGTACAGCCAATCAGAAGCCCTGCTGGGGAAAAGCCCCCCCCCCCGGCCCTGCCCACATTCTAAAAGCACTTGGCAGGTGCCTGGAAAGATGTCAGCGGGCCCCATGGCGCCCATAGGGACCATATTGGGGACCCCCTAACTTAATCAGTTGAATCGTGAAATGCGGTTTATGAGGGGCTGTACCATTTCAGACTTAAGGGGCTGAGTTCGTGTTTGAATAGTTTCCCCCCTCCCCACAAGCAGACTTTTCCTGCACACAAAAATGCTTGAAAAACCTAATTTGTCCCAGTGGATGAATATTGACCAGTAAGGAGCATGCACAGACTCAATTGTTTGACTAAAATAAATGAAAACGATTGATTAGGCCCGACGCAGTGAAAGAAAATGATCTGGCACGAAAACGTAAGCCGATACGTAGTGCATAGCGCAGCGGAACGGCATGCAGACTTCTTTTTTTTTTTTTTTATAAATTTTTATTGATTTTTCCTATATCTACAACTAATACGCTACAATCTAAGCTGCATATACCTTATACAGAGAGTACTTTATCATTTGCTTAATACTACCATGTTACATAATATAATTATGAAGCATTTAGAACCTTGGATAAATTTCAATTATTTTGTTACTGCTACTATAAAAATTATCAAAACTATTTGGCAGGCACGCCCACCTAGAGAAATACGGTTAATTAAACAATTTATAATACATAGGTGCAATGCTTAATAAAACAGTTTAATCACTATTTCTTCTTTCGTCCTCTTCTTGTCTTAACAGTCTCATCTACTTTTGGAGCTGCTGCTCCTTTTTCCGAGTCAGACACTTCTTCTTCACTCTTTGAGCTATCAAATCCATACATGCTTTCTTGCGAGGCCAGTGAACCATCTGAGTCTCTCCCAGTTTTCTTTTCTTTGCGTTTTTCCAGAAATTTTTTTGCTTGTTGAACAGAGTCAATCTTATACTTCTTATCTTTGATGCTGAACTATAGTCCTTCTGGAGTATTCCAGCGATAGATGATAGACTCAGACTGGAGCCAAGATGTCAATTTTCCATAGGCTTTCCTTCTTTTCCTTATTTCAAATGGGATATCCTTCATCACTTTTACTTCTTCTCCCAGGATCTTCAGAGCTGCTTTGTTTGTGCTCCTAAGCACCACGTCTCTTGTAGATTTTTTGGAGAACCTTATCATAATTTCACCAGGCAGGCTTTTCTTTTTAGTATAATCTGGATAGGTTCTGTAAACCATATCCATATCGCTTTTTATATCCGCTGCTTTCATGCCTGTCACTGGTTCAAGTGCTTCACTTAGCAAATTTTTAAGGTCTTCTCCTGTGTTTTCTGGCACATTCTGAAGTCTTAGAAAAAAATTCGATCTTTCCATTTGTAATTTCAAAAGCTGATCATGGTGGAAGGCCTTTTCCTTCTCTGCCTTTTGTAGTCTTGAGTCTTGGTTTTTTACTGAAGTTTTTATTTCCAGAAGTTCTCGCTGCAGCTTCTCTGTGGTTTTATTCGACTCTTTTAGTTCTAACTGCATTTTGTCCATCTTCACGTTGAGAGCTGTCATTTGGTCCACTAGAGGTCGCAATAACGAGGAGAACACCGCGCTCATCTCTGTGGTATCAACCTTTGCACTCGGAGCTGTACTTCCTAGTTTGGGGGAAAGGTTTCGGTTTCCCCGCCATTGTTGAGGCTACGCTCTTTGTTTATAGATAGATAAGATGAACGAAAGGAGCAAATTTTCGAACAGCACTTATGTCCTTTTAAAGTTTATATCTCCAAGTGAGCGATGCTGCCATCTAGCAAGGCGGATGGGCTTTTATTCATGCAGTAACGCCACGTAAAGAGTCTGGTAAGTACGCCAGTCCCGGAGAGGGGGGTGGGCTGGGTTTCACTCCTCCCGCCATCTTCCCACTGTATTCTGCTTTTCTTACTTCAGACTCACGTTTTCTCCATGCGTAACTGTCAGTTCCAGCCTCATTGCTTCGCACTCTCTGCTGCTTCACGGATTTGCGCTTTCAGCCATACGGCTCCCACGGCGGGGGAACCTATGGGGGTGATGAAAAGGGATCTCGATCCCTCAATCGCCACCGTAGGGAGAGATCCCCTTCGTGCCACCCCAGGCAGAGCCCCCTCACTGGGGTCTCTGGGGGCTCGGCACCAGTCCAGAGCCCCTTCTTCCCACCGGGTACGGATCGCGCTCCCCGCAGTTGCGGAGGAGCACGTCCGCCATTATCGCAAGTCTTGCCGGAAGTCGGCACGCAGACTTCTGATGCGTTTTCAGACAAAGCAACTAGGATAAAATCATTAAGCAAATGAGCACCGGCAATAAACCGTAATGTGTGAAGATGGGTATGGCCCATGGACAGGGAAAAGAAATAATGGAAGCAGGTAGCATTGTAACACTATAATGTCTAGTTGCCTGTTGTCCGAATCCCCTTCCAGGTCATCTAGTTAAAAGCTAAGTGGAACTGAGCTCCTCTCTGTATTACCTTGCATCCCTGCAAAGAAAGTTGGTAGCCGCCCTGGTGCTGACTTACGGCAACGCTGCCGGGTTTTCAAAGCAAGAGACGCTTGGAGGTGGTTTGCCATCGCCTGCCTCCCCAACAAAATACGATAGCAATGTCTAGCTGGGACACTCTGTCTGGGGCAGTGATGCTCTGTATTCTTGGTGCGTGGGTGGGTGGGTGGGAACAGTGGGAGGGGCTTCTGGAGTTCTGTCCCCGCTGGTGGACCTCCTGATGGCCCCTGGATTTTGGCCACTGTGTGACACAGAGTGCAGAAAGTCTCACCTGCCTTAGCTTTTCTTCTCAAGTTCCACATCACATGTTGGGTGTTAAAGCCGTTGTCTTCTTTCTCACCTGTCTTGGATCCCAAGAAAATCACCGACAACATCAAGGGGAAGGTCTGCAGCATGGCTGTGTGTGCCGTGGCCTGGCTGGTGGCCCACGTCCGCATGCTGGGCCTGGACGAGCGCGAGAAGTCCCTGCAGATGATCCGCCAGCTGGCCACGCCCCTCTTTGGGGAGAACACCCTGCAGTTCTACAGCGAGCGGTGAGTGGGAGACAATGACGTCCTTCCGAGCTTTGGCAAAGGATTTAAAAGAGGAACCTGCCTTCCCTTCTGCGATGGGGGTGGGGGGACTGCTCGGAGCTTGGGGCTGTTAGCATCATGGCCCCAATCACATGAGCTGTGAGAAGTGGGTGAGTCCAGTGATGGTCCACACTGCACTGCACTGGTCCACACTTGCAGAGTATCCAAATTCTGTTCCATGCTACTTTGTGGTTGTCCGTGCATGTGCTGCTCACTGAGACAGATCAATATGGGTAGCTGTGTTAGTCTGTCTGTAGCAGTAGAAAAGAGCAGGAGTCCAGTAGCTCCTTAAAGACGAACAAAATTTGTGACGTGGTATGAGCTTTTGTGGTTCAGTGCTCACTTCTTCAGCTACAGCTAGAATGTAAGTCACACCTGTCCTTATATCTTGAAGATATAAGGTGACTCCTTATGGAGTGACTCCAGATGCCGAATGACAGTAGCAGGTGAACGTTAAGAGCAGGAGAATGACAATAGCAGGCATGATTGGATTAGATGTGATATGCATCGGGTAGTAGGCTTGGAGAAATCAGCATTGGTACCGAGACAGGAAACCTAGGTCTCGATTCAGTCCAGGAGGATGCATTGCCTTGAGCTTGGAAATTCCTGTGTAAGAGAACTGCTACTCTTACATCAGCAACTGAATGTCCCGGGAGGTTAAAATGTTCCGCCGCAGATGGACTCACATTCTAGCTGTACCCGAAGCAGTGAGCCAAGAGTCACAAAAACTCATCTCCTGCCACAAATCTTGTTAGTTTTTAAGGTGCCACTGGACTCTTACTCTTTTCTAGATCTGTTCCTTGGTGTGGCAGTCATGTCAATACGCAGTCTTTACAAAAATTTGAAAATTTCTGGACTTTACGGTCCCCACAATTTCTGAAAATTCATTAAACGGTGCCACCGAGGCACAGCTGAGCAGGACTTCATCAGTTGTCCTGCAAAAAAGAAAAAAATTTTTTGCAAGAAAACCTCTGCCTCCATCAGTTGCATCTAGAAATGAGGCTCAGTTGGAGCCGCTCTCCTCACTGCAAACCTCACGGTCCACAGCCCGTCTCAGGAGTCTCTATTAGGCATTGAGATTCAAAAAAGAGCAGTTAGATTAAAGCAGCCAGACACATCTGTATTTGTCTATAAAAAGATAACTTCACTAAAGATTAGGGAAAAGGTACTTGGAGAACAAAAATAAAAGAAAGCATCCTTACTAGCTCTAAGCTACATGTTGCTTCTCTACAGGGCTTTTTTTGTAGAAAAAGCCCAGCAGGAGCTCATTAGCATAACTGGCCACACCCAACAGCAGAAACTCATTAGCATATTAGGCCACACCACTGACAGCAAAGCTTATTAGCATACTAGGCCACGCCTCCATGTTACCAGAAGAGTGGTCATCTAGCCACACCCACCTTTTGCTTCTTATTCTGTTTACCTTGTTTGTTGTGAAAACCCAGGGCTTTTTTTGCAGCAGGAATTAATTTGCATGTTAGGCCACATACCCCTAATGTAGCCAGTCCTAATGAGTTTCTGCTGTTGGGTGTGGCCTATTACGCTAATGAGTTCCTGCTGGGTGTGGCCAACTCAGGAGCCAGCCGGAACTCCGTTCCTGTGCATTCCTCCCCAAAAATAGCCCTGCTTCTCTAAGAACTTAACTTGAAACTCAGAGGAAACTTCAAGGAAGCGGGACAAGGAAGAGCGGTGAACTGAAACTTGCTGCTTTCTCCCTTCTCATCCCCAAACTATTGATTATCCAATTGGAGAAGCCCAGCACCAGCTAATTATGCCTTCTTGCTCTAGCGGGAAAAACACACAAACACCTCTGTGGGATCGCTGACTAGAAATTAGCATGCATAACAAACAGGAAATGCTTTCATGACAAACAGGAAGAGAACGTGCAAATATCCCAGCAGTCTCTTCCTGCTACCTTTTGCAGGGGCCTCTGGGAGTTTGGGGCCAGTAGCATCTCGGCAGTAGTCAAAGCAGCCTCGAGAAGGAGGCCGGTATGGTGACTTCCTTGTTTCTATACCCAGAGGAGTTAGCCGTGTTAGTCTGTTGCTGCAAAATAGCAAAAAGCCCAGTAGCACCTTTAAGACTAACAAACTTTATTGTAGCATAAGCTTTTGAGAAACACAGCTCTCTTCGTCAGATGCATCTGACGAAGAGAGCTGTGTTTCTCTAAAGCTTATGCTACAATAAAGTTCATTAGTCTTAAAGGTGCTACTGGGCTTTTTACTGTCCTTGTTTCAGTCCCTCTTCCTCCTCCTCCCCCTTCCAGAGTGGTGATCATGAGCTCCATCCTTGAACACATGTGTGCTGATGTGCTGCAGCAGACAGCGGCTCAGGTTAAGTTCCCGTCTACCGGGGTAGACACCATGCCCTACTGGAACCTCCTCCCTGCAAAGAAGCCCATCAAGGAAGTGCTCACGAGTGTCTTCTCCAAGGTGCTGGAGAAAGGCTGGGTGGACAGCCGGTCCATCCACATCTTCGACACCCTTCTGCACATGGGCGGCGTCTACTGGTTCTGCAACAACCTCGTCAAGGTGTGGGAAAGCCTGGGGCAGGGTTGGGAGGGGAGCATCATGCTTTTGGGACAGACCGGCTCCAATGCTCCCTCTACACCAGTTTGGTGTAGTGGTTAAGTGCGCGGACTCTAATCTGGGAGAACCGGGTTTGATTCCCCACTCCTCCACTTGCACCTGGCTGGATGACCTTGGGCAAGCCATAGCTCTGTACCAGCTGTTCTCTCAAGGACAGCTTGGGAAAGAGCTCTCTCAGCCCCACCTACCTCACAGGGTGTCTGTTGTGGGGAGGGGAAGGGAAATGCGTTTGTAAGCCGCTCTGAGACTCCAAGTGAGTGAAGGGCGGGGTATAAATCCAATCTCTTCTTCTTCTCTGCGGAGACTTGTGTGCAAAAATTCTACATTGTGAGCTACTGGCATTAAAGTTGTGAGTGAGCAATTTGGCTGCTGCATAAATTAAGTCCGCTCTGGAGCCATCTTTCCTGAGCTAAGACCAAGATGTGTGAGCTGGAACCTAAAAAAACTGTGAGCTGGCTCACACTAACTCAGCTTAGAGGGAACACTGACCGGCTCATCTCGACCCATTTAGAACACGGAGCATGGAAAGCGGCAGGAGGCTTTCCTCTCCTGGAAGCGTTTTTTTTTTGTTTTTTTTTAAAGATAAAACGGTGTCCCTGAATTCTGTGAGAGCAAATCTGGCCCATGTGGTATGCACATGCATGCATTGCTTCGTTTGCTCTTCTTCCCTTGGGATCATGGAAGTCCCCGGTCGTGACACGGAGGCAGGCAGTGGCAAGCCCCCTCTGGCACCTCTTGCCTTAGAAACCCCACGGAATTGCCATAAGGCAGCTGCTGTGATTATAGATACCAACCATCCACTGCTGACTTGTTGCTTCTGTTGCCCTCCTTTCTCATGCGTGTGGGTAAGTGCTGTCAAGTCGCTTCTGGCTTACGGCGACCCTGTGACTTAGTGGCCTCCAAAACATCCTCCCGTGAACAGCCTTGCTCAGGTCTTGCAAACGGGAGGGCTGTCACTTCCTCGACTGAGTCGCTCCATCTCCTGCTGGCTCCTCCTCTTTTCCTTTTCCCAGCACGGTTGTCTTTTCATAACGTGACCAAAGTACAAGAGCTTCAGTTTGGCCATCTAAGCTGCTAGGGAGAGAGGTCCGGCTCAACCTGATCAAGAACCCACTGATTTGTGTTTTGGGGGCTCCTTTCTCTTTCAGGAGCTGCTAAAGGAGACGCGGAAAGAGCACGCCATGCGGGCGGTGGAGTTGCTGTACTCCATCTTCTGCCTGGACATGCAGCAGCTGACGCTGACCCTCCTGGGGCACATCCTGCCCAGCCTGCTCACCGACTCCTCCAAGTGGCATATGCTGATGGACCCACCGGGCAAGGCCCTCGCCAAGTAAGGAGGAGACGCGGACGCCCACATTCTGCCTCTCAAAAGTAGAATTCTGCCCCTGGTGGTGAAGCGTGGTGGCACGGTCCCCTCCCCCTTACCTTTGCATTAGTTTTCTGTGTCCCGTCCCCCCCCCCCCCCGAGGGAAGGGGGAAATTGTGTGGGTTCAGAATGCACAAGCCCCCCCCCCCCAGGAATCGTGCTGTGCCTCCTCCTTTCACCAGGCAATTTGCCGTCAAGTCCTGAGAGCTAGAAACTCGCGTCCCTTTGTTGGAAACTAACCAGTTCTCTTGAGGGCTGAAGAGCAGCATTTGAAAGTTGAGAGGGAGAGAACGAAATGAGATGCAGGGGTGTAAAAGATGTCCAGGAATTGGCTGCTGCATAAATTAGTTGGCTCTGGAGCCATCCTTCCTGAGCTGAGACAAAAATATGCGAGCTGGAGGCTAAAAAACTGTGAGCTGGCTCACAGTTCCTCAGCTTAGAGGGAACACTGCCCAGGGGGAGCCTTTTCTGTCTTCCACCCTTCAAAATGCCACATCCTCCTTGAATTGGAGTCCCTGGAGGGTCAGTTGCCCCTTTCCCACCGTGGTGCAGTGCTTAAGAGCGACGGACTCTAAATCTGGAGAGCCGGGTGTGATTCCCCACTCCTCCCCCACATGAAGCCCGCTGGGTGACCTTGGGCTCATCACAGTTCTTTCAGAACTCTCAGCTCCACCTACCTCACAAGATACCTGTTGTAAAGAGAGGAAGGGAAGGCGATTGTAAGCCGCTTTGAGACTCCTTGGGGTAGCGAAAAGCAGGGTATAAAAACCAACTCTTATTCTTGCCTTCGAGACTATGTGCCCACAATTGCCGCGGTCTCTTGAGGCTATGTGCCCACAAAATGGCTGCCACAAAATGGCTGCCACAGGAGGCGAAGCCAGCCACAAGATGGCTGCCACAGCTTCCCTTCAGTCGCCCCGTGAAGATCCGTGTGCTGTGGTTGCAGCTGCCGCCAAAGCAACCTTTGTAAAAATCTACCCAGCCAATCAGAACCCCAGCTGGGCAGAAGCTCTGCCTGCCCACCCACTTTCTGAAAACTGACAGGCACCAGGAAAGGTGTTGGCCGGTGACGTGATGACCACAGGGATTTAAAAGAATCCCTGTTTCAGCTGTTCAGTGAAATAAGGAGTATCATCTCACTGCTAGTGCCTAGCTGTCGTGGCTCCCACCGCTTCTCTGTAAACCTTTAACCCAACTCCCTTCTAGGACCGTCAGTAGTGCCTGTAAATACGCCCTTCTCCACATCCGTGCTCAGCGGGATATCTTTGGTGGAGTGCTTGCTGAGGGGCCGTTAGACGTGTGTTTGGGTTGTATCACTCCAGACCGTAGGTGGGCCCCACGTGACTGAATGCTACTCTGTACAAAACAGGTCCCCTCCATGCAGAACAACCAGCGTGAGAAGCTGCGGGCTGGGCCAGGGTTCTTCTCCCCATTGCAGAAGGGGTTGCTTTGTACTCAGGTTCCTCGTCTTAGCCGGCACGAGGCCTGAATCTTCTGGGAAACCCGTCATACAGTCCTAAGCCAGTCTGGTGTAGCGGTTAAGTGCATGGACTCTAATCTGGGAGGCCCAGGTTTGATTCCCCACTCCTCCACGTGCAGCTGCTGGATGACCTTGAGCAAGCCATAGTTCTGTCGGAGCTGTTCTCTCAAGGGCACTTCTGGAAAGAGCTCTCTCAGCCCCACCTGCCTCACAGGGTGTCTGTTGTGGGGAGGGGAAGGGAAAGGAGATTGTAAGACGCTCTGAGACTCCTTCGGGTAGTGGAGGGCAGGGTATAAATCCAATCTGTTGTTGTTGTTGTTGTTATTCAGAAGCAAGTTCCATTGCAGCCAGTGGAGCTTAATCTCTAGCAGGGGGGGCAACCAAATACAGTTGCTGTTTGGAGTGAAGGAAACCATCTGAGTAGGCATATCTGCACTGGAGTCTGTGATATCCTCATCCCTGTGGTCTGAGTTACACATGCAGCAATACTGAGGTGGCAGAAAGGACTGTGTTACTTCACGCTACAGAGAGGGGATCGCATGCTTTTAAAGTTCAAAAATCTTTGTGCAGAAGCTCCCATCTTTCTGTGACGGAGGGAGCTGTGACTCTCGAAAGCTGACACTCTGAATCCCTTGTCGGTCTCTCTAAGGATCTCCTGAACTCAAATCTGTCTTTCCCTCCGTGGCTTTCAAGGAACAATAGATTTGTGATCCTGCCTACAGTCTGAAGCAAGTAGTTGAACAATAAGGATTCAGAGCATAGGAGTATACGTCAAAGAATCACTATGAAAACGGCTACAGCCATGGAAAAATCTTTATAAGAATAAGATATCAAATTGTCGTTTCATATAATCCACAATACCGCAATAAGAAGCATGTGCATCCGCTGGTAACCAAACCAAAGATAGCACCGTCTCTAATTGCTGGTAGCACTAATAAAAATCCCCAGGGTTATATCCGTCAAGACGTCTTCCAAGCCTGTTCTCTGCATACAGATTTATGTCAGCTGAGATGGTTCTATTAAATGAAATTAAGAAGGTGGCCAGTTTGACTGTTGAAAGCGAGAACTCCATGTTATGGTTTGGTGCCTAAACCTTCTGATTTAATATTTGGAACATTTTTGTTGAGTGCATCGTATGTATGTCTGTGTAATTTATGGGCGGTTGGGTTTACAAACACATTGTAGAGCACTTGCATTGTAGTTCTTATGGGATATTGAGGAGCCAGGTCTTCTGACGAAAGGAATTCAGAAACAGGATGATCACTGGGCACCTGTAGGGGACTGTCTCAGCTGATAAAAAAAAATCTCATCACAGGACACGAAGCTTAAATAGAACCATCTCAGCCGACATAGATCTGTGTGCAGAGAACCAGCTCGGAAGACGTCTCGACGGATATAACCCTGGGGATTTTTATTAGTGCTACCAGCAATTAGAGACGGTGCTATCTTTGGTTTGGTTACCAGCATACGTACATGCTTCTTATTCTGATATTGTGGATTAGATGCAGCAACAATTTGCTATATTATCCTTATAAATATTTTTTCCGAAGATGTAGCCGTTTCCATAGCGATTCTTTGAGGTACCATCTGAAGTGAGACAGCCCATGCTGCCACCTCAGTCTGCTGCGTGTGCAGACCAGGCCTGAGTCTTTTGGGCTGGGGCAAACGCGTTTTTGTGTGAATGAGGCACAGGGCGGTGGAGGCCAGACAGTCTCTTGCCATCCATCCCTTGGGGCTGACACCCCTTCCTGGCATCTTTAGGCTGTCCGTGTGGTGCGCCTCCAGTTCCTACTCCTCCCACAACAAGGGGCAGGCGTCTGCCTGGCAACGGAAGAGGCACCGAGAAGACATCGAGGTAAGCTCTTTCCCCCCACTGAAGTGCTCCACAGAAATGTCGACCCGTTTGTGTTGACTGGACACAAGAAAAGCGGCTTTTTACTGAGTCACCCCATTGTTCTGTCAAAACATATAACTCGCTGAAGAAAAAACACTATTTTGTAAATTTTAACGCACTTTGCTAATATCTATCATAGGTAACATCCATTGTATAAAATACATTTCATAAGTATGAGTAAATAGATATAGTCTGTGGTGTGAGACTTCTGCTCAAAGTAGTCAAGGATCAGATCTTTGTTGATGAAACACAGTTCTTTATTTCCAATTTCTACATTGGTACAGGTTCTCGGATTATTGTCAGAGATAATGCATATGACAGAAGCAGGTCTATTATACCTTTCAGTAGAATTTGAATTGCCCATAGGTAACCAATCAGCAAAGGGGAAAAACGGCGGGCAAAAAGGGGTCTGTGGCCGTTTGCTTCCCACAGGAAAGAAAGCTAGGTGTTAAGCAGTAAATTTCCCTTCCCAAACCAGACCCCTTAGATGTAACCATATTCACATAACAAATGCTTCTCCTCAAGGCCTTCGCACGTTGATAAGAATTGGTCTCTGTCCTCCCCTTGTCTTCCCAGCAGGGATGAATGGAATGCGGAGGCAGGAGTGTGAGAGGCCCATTGTTCCCATGCTTTGAAGTTGTCATTCTCCTGGGCAAACAGTTACACAGACCAGGCCTGGTCAGAGCCATAAACCTGGGGTCACATAGCATACAGTCCTCCTGGCAAGGGATATGGTTACATGGTGGGCATAGGGGCAACTAAAAGCAATAAGCATGGATACATAATAGGTGCAAGCACAGGGTACACATAGCACAAAGCAAGAGGAAGCATAGCAAACATTCATGTCTGAATCAGCAGATTCTGACATGTGGTCAAAGACCATCAGAGAATGGTATTAATAGAATACAAAATCTTGATGTAAATATTATGAACACAGTCCTGGCTACGCTTCTGGATTCTTTTAGTGGCGTCAGTGCCTTTTCCCTTATATCTCCAAGAGACAAGAGCCTAGAGGCTTTTTATTAAATAAAAGTTGGGAATTCAGAGAACCTGCTAATCCAGTTATTACAACGGTATATCTCTATAATAGGAGCCATGGTGGCTCAGAGGTTAAGATGCTGGGCTGCAGACCGGAAGGTCTGTAGTTCAGCAGTTCGAGACCCGAGTGCCACATGACAGAGTGAGCTCCCGTCTCTGGCCCCAGCTCCTGCCAACCTAGCAGATCGAAAGCAAGAAATTGCAAGTACATAAAGAGGCTAGGGTTGCAAGGTGCCCCCGTCTCTGGGCCCAGCTCCTGCCAACCTAACAGATCGAAAGCAAGAAATTGCAAGTAGATATAGAGGTACTGCTTCGGTGGGAAGGTAACAGCATTCCGTGCGCCTCGGCGTCTAGTCATGCTGGCCACATGACCCCGGAGAAGTCTTTGGACAGTGCTGGCTCTTTGGCTTGGAAATGGAGATGAGCACCGCCCGCTAGACTAGAGTCAGATTCGACTGGCTTTTGAGCATGGGAAACCTACACCTTTACTATAGCTCTATAACAATATTTTCGTGCTGTTTTTAAAAATGCAGCCATGATACTGGTATATAGAGATAAGTATGCACAAAAAATAAATGGGGGGGGGGGATACTGTGACACCACCAGTGAGGCCACTGATGATGAGAGTGCCCTCCCTTAAACATCCTGATTATTCAAAGCATGTGCGGGAGAAACTAAACTGACTCTGCAGCTGTGGAAATGCAGAGAAAAGGCAGACACGTGGAAGACCGCTGCGCAAATTGATTCCCCCACTTGTGGGGAGAGGAAGGGAAGGCTGCTTTGAGCCTCTTTAGGGTAGGGAAGAGCAGGGTCTAAAAACGTACTCCTCTTCTTCTGTTGCTTCCATTTGGGTCTCTCCTCCAGGATTACATCAGCCTCTTCCCACTGGATGATACCCAGCCCTCCAAACTCATGCGCCTGCTCAGCTCCAATGAGGAAGATACCAGCATCCTGTCCAGCCCCAGTAAGTGGAATCATGGTGAGGAACCTTTCCTGGAATTCAGATGGGCACCAGCAAGTTCCCTGGAAGCGGCTGGCTAGTCCTTTTTTGCGGGGGCAATGAGTTCTAATCCTGGTAAAGTTCCCTTTACCATTCCCCTTACCGAAGAAGGCAAAAATAACTTCTGTTGCCTTCTGAGAAAATTAAGATTGAAATGTCTACTTATTAAAGGTCAGTACTTTGGAAAAGTCCAGTTCCTGCATCCTGCCCGGCCTCCCGGGAAATAAGGGCAACAGATCCTCACAGTCTGCAAATTCATGACTCGTGATTTAATTTCTTCACGGTCCATGCTTTAGTCCTGTGAGACAGCCTCCAGACTGGGTTTATCCCGATCGTTTTAGCCAGTTTTGTGTGAAACATAAGGTGTTTTGCTACCAGAAGCAGCCGGCCACGGCCTCCCAGTATTCGTGGAGTTTGTCTGGAGACATGGAGAGCCAGTTTGGTATAGTGGTTAAGTGTGCGGACTCTAATCTGGGAGAACCGGGTTTGATTCCCCACTCCTCCACTTGCACCTGGCTGGATGACCTTGGGCAAGCCATAGCTCTGTACCAGCTGTTCCCTCAAGGACAGCTTGGGAAAGAGCTCTCTCAGCCCCACCTATCTCACAGGGTGTCTGTTGCGCGGAGGGGAAGGGAAAAGGAGTTTTAAGTCACTCTGAGATTCCCTTGGGTAGTGAAGGGCGGGGTATAAATCCAATCTCCTCCTCCTCCTCTTCCTCTTCTTCCTCTTCTTCTTCTTCTTCTTGTCGTTTGTGGTAGTCCAGGGCTATTTTTGGGCAGGAATGCACAGGAACAGAGTTCCACTGGCTTCCAAGTTGGCCATGCCTACAGCCTCCCCCCCTCGGGTTCCCCAGGTGCCTCACAACCCATGGGGCGCCTGGGGAAGCCAAGCTGATCCAGGGAGGGAAGGCAGTTTAAACTGCCTCCCCTCCTCAGGTCCCCCAGGCTCACTGCAGCTGTGGGGTGCCTTGGGAAGCTGATCCAGACACTGCCTTCCCTCCCGCGGGTTCCCCATGTGCCCCGCAAGCCACAGGGCATCTGGGGAAGCCGATCCAGGGAAGGAGCTGCACTGTCAGGGGTGTGGCCTAACAGGCTAATGAGTTTCTGCTGTTGGGTGTGGCCTATTATGCCAATGAGTTCCTGCTGGGCTTTTTCTACAAAAAGAGCCCCAGGTAGTCCCAGAGAATGGATCCCGCACAAATGGCAAGGGTCTACTACAATCATGGGTCCTTTGGGGCCGGAGCAAGGCGGAGCAAAGCTCCACCAGCTCAGGAGTGGCCACTAGGGGAGCCACGAGCCGAATCAGATTCTCTGATCTGATTCAGCCCGCTGCCGAATTGCCACCGAAATTTGGCGGCAACTTTAAAAGCAACTGGAGGGGAGGGGGTTTGAGGGAGAGGCTCCAAACTTGCAGGGTAGCTTCTGGGACCTCTCCGCCAAATACCCACCAAGTTTCAAGAAGATTGGACCAGGGGTCCAATTCTACGGGCCCCCAAACAGGTTGCCCCCATTCCCTCCATTGTTCTCTATGATAGGAAAAAGGTAACACTTTTTCCCACCATAGAGAACAATGGAGGGGATGGGACAACCTGTTTGGGGGCCCGTAGAATTGGACCTCGTGGTCCAATCTTCTTGAAACTTGGTGGGTATTTCGAGGAGAGGCCCCAGCAGCTACCCTGCAAGTTTGGAGCCTCTCCCTCATACCCCCTTTCCTCCAGCCCCTCATATACCCTATGAGTTTTTGCCATTGATTTCAATGGACCATAGGGTATAATGGGGCTGAAACCGACATTCCCTTTCTGACACCCTTCCGGTGATGTCAGGGGACGGGGCATATGCTAATGAGTTATGCTAATGAGCTCCTGCACCTCTTTTTCTACGAAAGGACCCCTGGCTACAATAATAATGAACAAGGAATGAATGAAGATGGGGGAGTGTTGTCTGGCTTCGTCTGGCTCTTTAAAGAGCAGCTACAGTGAATTCTTTGCCAGCACGGTGAACTTGGCTCTGCAGTCTGTACGTGGGGTACTCACTAGCAAATCCAATCACTAGCCGTCAGTTTTTGCTCTTTCTCCAGTTCCTTGGGAATACTCTTCTCCATCCTGGGGGGAAAAAGACGCGTGTACACTTATTTCTTTGTACATCCTTCACTTTTTTAAAAAAATACCCAAATATAAGTAAAACTGCTTTTAGGATTTAGGGGTGAGGTAGGTGACATTAGGGGCCGCGGTGGCTCAGAGGTGAAGATGCTGAGCTGCAGACCGGAAGGTCTGTAGTTCGGCAGTTCGAGACCCGAGTGCCGCGTGAGGGAGTGAGCTCCCATCTCTGGCCCCAGCTCCTGCCAACCTAGCAGTTCGAAAGCAAGAAACTGCAAGTAGATAAACAGGTACCGCTTCGGTGGGAAGGTAAACAGCGTCTAGTCATGCCGGCCACATGACCACGGAGAAGTCTTCGGATGGCGCTGTCTCTTTGGCTTCGAAACGGAGGTGAGCACCGCCCCCTAGAGTGGGAGTCAGCTGGCTTCTGAGCAGGGGAAACCTTTGCCTTAGGGGACATTACAGGCATGAGCCAGTCAGTACCTTCCATGGGTGACTTTTCCATGGTTCAAGTGTAAACAGTCCTGCAGATTTCAGAAGCGAGGTGTGCCCCCCCCCCCCCGGCTTGCTCTAGGAGAGGAGAATGAGGATTTGCACTGAATAGGTTGAAGGTTCTTGCAGACAAACTCTCCGCTGTAAAAAGGTTATGTGTCTCTTAACCTTCAAAATGCCGGTCCAGGGCCAGGATGACCACACTGTACATCTCACTTTTCTGGCATGCTGACACAGCAGAAAATGTTTACAGGAGGTGGCTGGGAAGTGGCAGATTTGGATGAAATGCCAGCAAGGGCTGAACAAGCAAGATGACCGGTGGTTTATGGGAATGGGGAATGGGGAACAGCACCGTCTGTCGTCTTGGATTCACGCCCAGTCATTCAGAGAAATCCCGTCTTGGCTTCATTCCATTTGCATGTTTTTCCCATTGTTTTTAAGGTCTGGTTTCCCCGTGTTTCATTACCCTTTGTTTGTAGTTTTGCTTTTCTCCTCTCCCCCCTGAGCAACTGAAATTTGGGACTTTTTCTTCCATCCTGACTCCTGTCTAAATGGGTGAGTTGGCAGGGATCGTTTCCTCTTCCGCTGCACATGGACGAATTACGACAGCCACAAAACCCTGACATCTTCTGCCTTGATTTAACAGTGACTCAGTTGGGAGCACTGGCCCTGAGGCTTGGGTCCCAACTTGCACAAGCAGAGTCATGCTAGAAGGAGGCCATTCTTCTTCCCTCCCCCTTCCCACTGCAGTCTCCTCTGCCCCCCAGTTGTCTCCTGTGGATCAGTGGATGACCCCAGGAACAGTGGGGGGGGGGGCAGGTGTGCCCGTAGTACAGGAGGGGATGAGCAAACATTGTCCTCTCCTGCTCTTCTATCAACGGAATTGCTCTTATACCGATGGAATAGCAATTTAGGATCCAAGGCGTAATTCCTTGAAATTATTGCTTCTCATTCTCCTGGAGAACTGGAAAGAGACAGCAAACTGCTTCTTTTTCTTTCTTTGCGTTATTGATCGTCTGCCTTTCTCACTAAGACTCAAGGCAGGATTGCACCCGGTAAGTCAGTGCAATCAATAGAATGAGACGTCTAATAAGCAACGTAATAGGACTAGGATTTCAAAAGAATGCATGTAGCCCAACCTCACATGAAGCCCACCAGCCAAGGCTGGGGCTTTGGAAATATAAGCAGTAAAGGGGCTTGCATAGCCAAAGCATGTGAATTTCTGTCCCCGGAGTCATTTTAGGGGCTAGGGACTATTGCCCTCCAGCTTATTGGCGAAAGGAGGTGGCAGGGCAAGAGAATACAGTGTCCTGGCATACGGGCAGAGTAAGGCAACAGAGCCAGAGAACAGTCAAGAGTCCAGTCTGGGGTCAAACACCGGTTTAGTAGCAGTGATGGGCTACCTCAGAGCTGAGCAGGGGTGGTTCAAGGTCAGCTGCCGGCAATGAATCTGGAGGCTCCTGTATCTCTAATTCACTAACTTTAGCTGGTTCGGTGTGGCTGGATGTGGCTCCTCAAGTCCCGAGGAGTCTTCAGCCACACCGGAGTCAGGCTAGTCAAGCTGGCCCACGACACACAGTTGCTGGCTTGAAGGATGGACTAGTTCTGGGTATGCGTCTTCACTGCCAGTTTTGACGGTCTTGTCTCTTATTGGCAGAAGCAAGCTTCTTTGGGTGGGTTGGTTGGAGCTGGGCTGTGTCGCACTGATGCTGGGGCCCCTCCCTTGATAGCTCCTGTCAGGTCACCTGTTCCAAGTCTTTCTGAGGGCTTGAGTTAGGGGGACAGCGACTGGTTAAGGCAGTTTTGACAGCAGGCAGATTGGATGTGCTCAGACCAATCTTTCTTCTCCACCTCTTTCCCTGGCTCTGCAGGTTCCCCGTGAGATTTCCCCATTTGTCTTTTCAAGGGCCACAAGGCTAGGCTTCCATCATGTTGAGGGGGTGTGTGCGTGTGAAGGAGGAGTGTGGAAGGGAGGAAAAACCAGCATCGGGAAGGAATGTGTGTAGGGGGATCAAACTGGGAGGCGTCCCGTCTTTGAAAAACTCTTGTTTCCTTAGTTCTAAGTTTCTGTGCTGCTTTTTTGCTGGAATAAGCTAAACTGCAAAAACCAAACCAAGAATAAATAAAACGGATAGAGCCCTGTGGCTAAGAGTGAGAACATAAGAGAAGCCATGTTGGATCAGGCCAATGGCCCATCCAGTCCAGCACTCTGTGTCACCCAGTGGCCAAAACCCAGGTGCCCTCAGGAGGTCCACCAGCGGGGCCAGAACTCCAGAAGCCCTCCCACTGTTGCCCCCCAAACACCAAAAATACAGAGCATCACTGCCCCAGACATAAGAACATAAGAGAAGCCATGTTGGATCAGGCCAATGGCCCATCCAGTCCAACACTCTTTGTCACACAGTGGCCAAAACCCAGGTGCCATCAGAAGGTCTACCCATGGGGCCAGAACTCCCGAAGCCCTCCCACAGTTGCCCCTCAAGCACCAAGAATACAGAGCATCACTGCCCCAGACAGAGATTTCCCTCTATCCCTTGTGGCTAACAGCCACTGATGGGACCTCTGCTCCAGATGTTTATCCAGCCCCCTCTTGAAGCTGTCTATGCCTGTGGCCGCCACCTCTTCCTGCAGCAGTGAATTCCACGTGTTCATTACTCTTTGGGTGAGAACAGTGAATCCCATGGCTCAAATTCCAGCTCTGTTCATGAGCTTAGTAGGTGACCCTTTGTCATGATCCTGGGCCCGTAGTGGTGTGGCCTGTGGGCCCTAGGGTGGCCTAGTGGCTCCAGGGAAGCCTGTATGAGAGTGACTACAGGGCCTACATTTCCCAGGTGCCCTCTGGACCCTGTGATTGGCTAACAGGGCGTTTGGAGGAGAAACGTCTACCAGTAGAGAAATAAGAGGGTGGTGGCTGGGAAGAAGGAATAAAAGGCCTGACCCAAAGTGGTCGCGTGTTCATTCCCAGGGGAACAGGGCTGGTGTGGGGCTGTTGCAGAAGGAGGGGTCCCTCATCCAAAGTCAGTCTGAGGCCAAGTACCTAGAGAAGGCTAGGACAGTACAGTCAACATGGGCGGGTTTCTTATTTTGCTGATTTACCTGCCTTTACTGTGTTCATTTTTCCTACAGGTTTTTGAACTACAAGTTGTTATTAAATCTCTTTAATACACATGGTTTGTTAACTCTGCCTGAATCCTCACACCTCCTCTGGTCACTTCTCAGAGGGAACCTGCTGGAAAAGTAGTGTCTGAAAGGGGGGGGGGGTGCGCTGGGCCCTCCCTAGGATGAGACCCTGACCAGTGATGGCAGCTATTGGAGAACCTTTCTAGCCGCTGCCCGTGACACTCTTGAAGCAAGCCACTGTTCTTTCTGCCTAGTTAGCACTGTATGTTTCCAGCTTTACCTGTTTTATTATCAAGGCACTGTGTGCTGTGCTACCAAAAAATGCTAAATGCGATTGCTACCGTTTTTACACTGTCAGTGAAGAATAATGACAAAGTTTGAGGTGGCAGACGACAGTCATGGGTGTGGCCATCCCCCTGGTGCCATCTTGGGTCCCTCAAGGAACTTTACTGAGCTCCTTGCCGATTTAATTGTCTCTCAGACTTGGGTGCTTTCTCTTTCCTCAGCAGACCGGACCATGAGCAGTTCGCTCTCCGCCTCGCAGCTCCACACAGTCAGCATGAGAGACCCCCTCAACAGAGTGTTAGGTAAGCCTTTTGGAGAAAGTCCCAGAACAAGACCTGAGGGCTTGCTTGGCAAAGCTTTTACAGTCAGGGCCAAGTCATGTTGAGTTTTCGCTTGATTTCGAGGTCAAAGTGTGTTTGAAATAGTTTCCTGCGGTGGGGGCAGAGCTCTGCTTACATTCTCCCCTTTTCTGTCCCTCAGCCAACCTCTTCCTCCTCATCTCCTCCATCTTGGGCGCCAAGACGGCCGGAACGCACACCCAGTTTGTCCAGTGGTTCATGGAGGAGTGCGTGGAGTGCTTGGAGCAGGGCAGCCGTGGCAGCATCCTACAGTTCATGCCTTTCACCATGGTTAGTTAACTCCCCTGTTGGTGTCGCTCCTTCTGGCGCTTCTTGGGCCTTCCTCCACGGGCTGCGGTTCAGTGGCAGAGCATCGGCTTGGCACACAAAGGTCCCAGGTTCGAACCCCGGCATCTCCAGCTGAAAGGACCAGGTAGTAGGTGATGTGAAAGACCACTTCCTAAGACCCTGGAGAGTTGCTGCATGTCTGAGTAGACAGTACTAACTGATGGTCTGATTTAGGAGAAGGCATGAATCTGGCTTCCTCATAGAGATCTTGCAGCGTGGCTAGAGCAGACTTGTCGATCTGCATCTTCAGGGTCCCCTTTGTTATTTTCTGGGCCAATTCCCCCCCACACACACTTGCTCATTTGACAACTGCCGTTTCAGAGTAGCCAGGTTTACATAAGAACATAAGAGAAGCCAATGTTGGATCAGGTCAGTGGCCCATCCAGTCCAACAGTCTGTGTCACACAGTGGCCAAAAACACCAGGTGCCCTCAGGAGGTCCACCAGTGGGGCCAGGACACTAGAAGATCTCCAGAGCTTCTAGTGGCTCCAGAGCAAACTAATTCATGCAGTAGCCAAATTGCTTACTCACAACTTTAAAGCCAGTAGCTCACAAAGTAGAATTTTTGCTCACAAGCCTCTACAGCGTAGAGGGAGCATTGGTCCCAAACTGTGTAAACTATGCGGCCATGTGCTTGGTGACAGGGCAGTGCCTCCTAGAGACTCGAGCCTGGCTCTTCGCCTTGACATTCTGGTTACGCCTTCACTAGAGGGCAGAATCAACCAGTTATGTCCATTTTATGCTTTTTGATTAAGAACTTAAGAGAAGCCAATGTTGGACCAGGCCAGTGGCCCATCCAGTCCAACAGTCTGTGTCACACAGTGGCCAAAAACACCAGGTGCCCTCAGGAGGTCCACCAGTGGGGCCAGGACACTAGAAGCCCCCCCCCCCCCCGTCAAGCACCAAGACTACAGAGCATCGCTTGCCCCAGACTGAGAGTTCCTGTCTATACCTTGTGGCTAATAGCCACCGATGGACCTCTGCTCCACATGTTTATCCAATTCCTTCCATTTGGATTGGCTGCATTTCCCCACCTTTAATCCAGCAGGGTTAGTTAACTGCAGCAATAGCCGATGAGCCCAAGTGGTGCCCTAAAGGGTACCAGAATTCATGGAGTTGGAGCTCACTTCAGTCAAATGCATGAAACGTACATTGGTAGGAGATAATCTTTTATACCCAGAGTTACCAGCAGCAGAAAGGTTGCTCTTCCCAAGCTACTTGCACTAATTTGCAACCCTGGGGGGCTGTTTTTCAAAACAATCCTGGAAGGAAATGCTGTTTGTTTTCTCAGATCTTTGAGCTTCCTACCACTAGAGGGCGCCCATTGGCAGGGAATGGAAGTACCGAAGAAAATCGTCTAAGTAACTGAAGCGTTTTCCCTTAGAGACACGGAGAAACTTTGACTGGGGGAGTGTTGCCCTCACATTCAGGCTTCAGAGCATATCTGAACACATGCCACAAATAGGCAGTCTCTCTGGATTATCTCTTTGCCATGGAGGTAAATGGGCTGTGGAAAGGGGGACACCCACAGACCCATTTAGACATAGGCGTAAACTACGGGGGGGGGGGGGGCTCGGGGGCTCAGGCCACCCCTGAAGTTTCCCAGGAGGGACTGAGCCCCCCCCCCGGTGAAACGGGGCGCCGGCCCCCCGCCGCCACTGCACCTCCCCGCCTCCCTTGCTAGGCCCGCCTGCCCCGCTCCCCTGAACCCACTCGCTCCCTCCCTCCTGGGGCCATCCGGGGATCCGCCCAGCGTGATGATGTCACCCGGAAGTGACATCATCACACTGGGCAGTCCCCAGATGGCCCCAGCAGGGAGGGAGTGGGTTCAGGGGAGCCGGGCGGGGTGGGGGTGGGGCTCTGGCGGCAGCGGCAGCGGGGACATCGTCAAAAACTCTACGCCCCTGCGTGTAGATGCTGCCACAGAGCTTTTACAGTTCTGCATTGGCTTTTCCCTTTGTTTTACGAAACCCATGTTGGAACAGAAATTCCCCTCTGCACTGCATGCTGCTTTCACTTTCTTTGATCATTAGGTTTTATGGTACCTTCTGCATAGATTTATGACCGTTCAGGGGTGACTTTGCCCCGGGGGTATCTGAATGTGGTTTTGAGCTGCACCTTTTCTGTTCCAGCATGGGTTTGGTAAACCAACGGAGGGAAAACCAATGCGGAATCAGCCTTTGTCAGCTGACGTCTTTCTCCTTTTCCCCCTCCCTGGGCAGGTCTCTGAGTTGGTGAAAGCACCCACCATGTCCAGCCCCAGAATTGTACTGGCCATCACAGACCTCAGCTTACCCCTGGGCCGCCGGGTAGCTGCCAAAGCCATCGCTGCCTTGTAAGCCTCAGAAAGGGCCCTTGCTGCAGCTGCGGGCGAATCCCAAGCGTAATCTCAGCAGCGGGGTGAACAGAGAACACGGATCTCCTCCAAAAGGTGCTGCAGGGCTTCTCGGAGCGGCACAAGAGTGCCACAGAAGCAGCTCAGAACGCAGCGGTGGGAGAAAGTTGCCAGATGGTCTTGAATGCGTTCCGAGAGTGTTCCTGCCAGCTGCTCAGGTGCCTCCGTGGCTGCCAGGCTGAAGCATTGCCGAGGATCGCAGGGGGATTTTCCATCATCCAGCAGCATGACCGTTTCTCAGCATTACCGGCTGTCATCCGAAAGTGCTCTCCAGGTTTTGTGTAGGCTGCTTCTTCAATTTGTCTTGGATTTCTAAAAGAAAAATCTGGGTTCCCCTGCCCCATTCTGGGGGAAAAACAAACCCTGACAGGAGCTGCGATGCTGAGCAAAGAGGTCATGCGACAGTTTTGGAGATCAAAATTTCCTTTGTGTTTTCAAAAGAGTTGCAGAAACCTTCAGAGAAGAAAGCAGTGAAAACACTGCCCCCCCCCCCCCCCCGGAGCATTCCTTACCGGAAGCTGATTTTCCCAAAGGACTGGATTTCGCAAAAGAAGAGTGATCGGTCTGATTCCAGCGAGCTCCTTTTCTGTCCTCACCTCTCCTGTGTACGGATTTTGCATTCCTTTCCTTGGATATTGTGGATATACCTTTTTAAAAAACGAATAAATGCCGAAGAATCCTTTGTCTTTTCTTGCTCTCTCCCGGAAATGTGCACGGAGAGCTAATTGAGGTTAAATGCAGATACATTCCATAGTTCTGTAATCGTGCTGTCTGGGACACCGTGTTGGATGCCGGGCACAAAATTCAGCATCCTGAGAATCTCAGCAAGTTCCTGTAGATAGGTGTTGAAAGTAGGCAGTGAGAGGCAAGCCCAACCTCGTCAGATCTCGGAAGCTAAGCAGGGTCGAGTGTGGTTAGTTCTTGGATGGGAGACTTCCTTGAAGTACCAAGAAGGGAGGACAGGGGCAGGCTTTATTCAGCCACCTCTCTGAATGGCCTCCAGGCGCTCTGTAAGGTTCAGTCACCAGAGGTCAACCTGACTTCCAGAAGAGAAGAAGAGATTGGATTTATACCCCGCCCTTCACTCACTTGGAGTCTCAGAGCAGCTTACAAACTCCTTTCCCTTCTCCTCCCCGCAACAGACACCCTGTGAGGTAGGTGGGGCTGAGAGAGCTTTTTCCCAAGCTGTCCTTGAGAGAACAGCTGGTACAGAGCTACGGCTTGCCCAAGGTCATCCAGCCAGGTGCAAGTGGAGGAGTGGGGAATCAAACCCGGTTCTCCCAGATTAGAGTCCGCGCACTTAACCACTACACCAGACTGGCTCTCCAGGTGCAGACACATGCACACACACACACAAAATACCCCCAAAAAAGTAAGCAGCGAGGGGCCTGAGGTATTGGGGTTAGCTCTGTTTTGGCTCTAGCAAGGCTGGCTTTTGGAGGTTCATGTGCACTGGTTAAGGAGTGAACCTGCTTGCCCTTGGGGCCGAAAATAGCCATGAAAAAGATACAGGCTGTGAAAAACTACCGCAACAAATATGGCTGTCTCCTAGCCTGCATTCCTGCCCAGGGCTTGCTGTGAGCATTAGACACAACTTTCCTCTCTTTTGTTTGTCCCCCCCAAGTCCCTGCTGATCTCTGGAAATTCCAGAATTTGTGAGTGAGGATTAAATGTTGAGTCTCTCACAGCATGTGTGAGTAATCGGCATCCTCTCTAATCCCGCTATTGATGTCAGGAGGAAGATACTTGTATATTTTTTTTAATTGCTGTTAAAATCCCTTGCTGGAATTTGTAATTAGAACCCGAGTCAGGTGCCAAAACGTGGAGATCTGGGCCAGACAGACAAAGAGGGCATGTTGGGTTCTTTCTGGTATGGGCTAAAGCAGGACTTGGCTGTGGCTGGGTAGCAGGAAGCATTTGTAAATTGGGGACGGGGAGTTCGGCAAGCACAGCAGTTGCTTTACGTCATGCTTTCCAGGCGAAGCTTGCTGGGAAACTGGGCAGGGCTATGCTCCAACTCCGCCCACGTCCAAGTGCATCATGCCGACAAGGCCCCAGAACAGGAAGTGTGCGGGGCCTTTTTTCGTGGCACGCTTGGCCCCACATAGCTGTCTTCAGCACACAGCAAGAGATGCTTTTGCACCAAGGTCCAGTTATGGCTGCTGATGCCTCACTTCAGCGTGGTGACTGTTATTTATTCCAAGTCCCGTCACTCCCAGGGAGCTTAGACGATGGGAAGTTTACACCCTTGGACTCCAGTCTTGCTCTTCAACTGCAGACTAGCAAGGCTACTTACCTGAAACGGTGGTTCTTCATTTATAGCCCACCTCTCGTGTTGGGACTCAAGGCAGATTACCAAATGTGAAAAGAAATTCAACCAAACCACAAAGACCTCCAGTAAGCAAGGCGTTACAGAACTTGCTGACACCGAGAGGGGAAAAGATCCTGGGGCTGTAGGGGACAGCTCAGTGAGAGTGTCAGCCCAGTGTGCTGTAGCGGTGGAAAAGGCAACGCTCTCTGTTAGGGATTATTAAGAAATGGATGGAGCATAAAACGGCCGATATTGCAGTATAGATCGATGGTGTAGCCTCCTTTGGATACTGTGTACAGTTCTGGTCTCCGTATCTCCAAAAGGACACTGCAGAGCTGGGGAAAGGACAGAGGAGGGCGGCCAAGATGATGAGGGGGTTGGAACACCTTCCCCATGAAGAAAGGCTAAAGTGTCTGGGACTTTTCCTTTTAGAAAAGGGACGACTATGAGGGGGAACATGATAGAGGTGTACAAAATTGTGCATGGAGTGGAGAGAGTGGTCAAAGAGGCATTTTTCTCCCTCTTCCCAAAGTACTGCAACTTAAGGGCATCCAGTGAAGCTGACGGGCAGTCGGTTCAGTATGGATAAAAGGAAATACAACTTTACAGAGAAAGCGATTACAGTGTGGAATTCGCTGCCAGGGGATGTAGTGATGGCCATGGGAATAAAAGGCTTTAAAGAGGGATTGGATAGATTCGTGGAGGAGAAGTCTGTCAGTGGCTACTAGCCATGGTGGATGAGGGGAACCTCCCCGTTTGGAGGCACTGAGCCTCTGAATCCCAGAGCCAGGAGGCAACATCCAGGGAAGGCCTCGGCCTCTGTGCCCTGTTGGCCCTCCAGAGGAACTGGTCGGCCCCTGTGTGAGGCAAGATGCTGGGCTAGATGGACCACTGGCCTGATCCAGCAGGGCTCTTCCGATGGCCTTATCAGGGGAAGGCCTCGGCCTCCGTGCCCTGTTGTCAGCCCTCCAGAGGAACTGGTCGGCCCCTGTGAGGCAAGATGCTGGGCTAGATGGACCACTGGCCTGATCCAGCAGGGCTCTTCCGATGGCCTTATCAGGGGAAGGCCTCGGCCTCTGTGCCCTGTTGTCGGCCCTCCAGAGGAACTGGTCGGCCCCTGTGTGAGGCAAGATGCTGGGCTAGATGTACCACTGATCTGATCCAGCAGGGCTCTTATGAAGAACCATGAAAACCAAAAAGGCCAAAACAAAGAAAAAAACCCTGTCCTGAGACATGATATACCATGATGAAGAAAGGTGGAGGTGTTCCAGTGAGAAAAGGAGGCTAGCTCTATGTCATTGAGGGCGTGGGGGCTGTACGGTAGCCAGGCGTTGGATGACTGTGTGTGGGGTTTCCTCACAGTCTTAGAGCGTTGCCATCTAATTGTCATATTTGAGTGGACGGAGTCTTCATACGGATCTAAAGGCATGGAGGGAAGAGAGAGGCTTTTGCCTGCGGACGACACTGCTGCTCTCAAGGCGGGCTCAGCTGTTTCCTGTGCAGAAGTTCCCTTCGGCAGGTGCCTTTTCGCATGTGAGCGTAACACAGACCCGGTTGTACCGGTGGGACAAAGGTCCGGTCCTGCCGTGCGCAGACGGATCAGAGAAGCGGGAGCTGAGCCACGCGGTGGAAAATCTCTTGGTTCCCAAACAGAACCCTGGTGGAGCCTTAAGAAGGAAATCCTTTGTGGCTTTCCTTTTTATAAAGGTCGTTTGTTTTGTCACCCTTCCACCAATTATGACAAGCCTGAACAAGCCTTTGAGACAGGGCTGTTTCCATCTTGTCCTTTTAAACACAAACACGCACGCTTCATCGGCTGCTTGGTTGGATTTATCCTATGGAGCGCTCTCCTTTTGAAGTCAGAAAGCCAGAGCCGATCCCATTCCCCTAGGAAAGGGATGCTTTCAGTTAGTTCTTTGGTCACTGAGACATCCCATCTGGTTCTGATCTTGCAGTTATTTTCATGCTTGTCACTTTTGTGTCTCTTAAAAGAGGGAGGGAGCACCGCTGTAGTGCAGCGGTTAAGAACTGGGGCCCCATGGGAACCCCCCTGTTCAGAGCCAGTTTGGTGTAGCGGTTAAGAGCGCGGACTCTATTCTGGGAGAACCGGGTTTGATTCCCCACTTCTCCACATGCAGCTGCTGACCTCTGGTCAGTCACAAGTTCTTTCAGAGCTGTTCTCTCAAGGGCAGTTCTCGAAAGAGCTCTCTCAGCCCCCACCTGCCTCACAGGGTGTCTGTTGTGGGGAGGGGAACGGAACGGAGATTGCACGCCACTCTGAGACTCCTTTGGGTAGTGAAGGGCGGGGTATAAATCTCCTCCTCCTTCGAACTCCTCAAGTGGGCTTAGGTTAAAACCTCTTTCTTCTCCAGCCTCAGTTCTCCCCTCCCCCCTGCACATAAATCCAAATGGTCGGGCTTAGGGGTGTGGTAAAGATCAGTTGGCTGAAAGAAGAAAACACAGGGGCGTGGTAAAGGTTGCAACCGGAAAATGTCATGTGCCGTGTTTAGAATCATGCTGAAAAGCTCTGGATAAGTGCTTAGGAGTTCTGGCACCTCTGAGATGAACGCGACTCACCCCAAGAATCTGCTGTTGTGGGTTGGAGCCCTCTTAGTCGGATGTATGATACCTCACTGGGTAGACATTTATATTTGGAGTTATGAAGGAAAAATAATAATAAACAACAGGGTCAAAGACATACAGGGTGAGATGTAATTATGTAATCTTCAAAGGTAGTCAAGAAAAAGTACAGAAGCTATTCTCACAGCAGGAGTAATCGGACGTTTCACCAGCTTTGCTAGGCCGATTAATACCCGGGGTTGGATGGAGCCAGTGTTTTCATTCGGTTGTGTCCAATTAACTCCTCATCTGTACTACACCCTCCATCCCAGATGTTTTGGTCCATACAGACAACAAGATTCCTGGCATAGCATTTATGGCAATCAGAGGGGACCCTTAAGAACATCAGCAGAGCCCTGCTGGGTCAGATCAAGGGTCCATCCAGTCCAGCATCCTGTCTCACATGGTGGTCAACCAGTTCCTCTGGAAGATCAACAACAGGGCAGAGAGGCCAAGGCCTTCTGATAACAATATCAGAAAAGCCCTGCTGGGTCAGAGCAAGGTTCCATCTAGTCCAGCATCCTCTCTCACACGGTGGCCAACCGGTTCCTCTGGAGAGCCAACAACAGAGCATAGAGGCCAAGGCTTTTCCCTGATAAGAACATAAGAGCCCTGCTGGATCAGACCAGTGGTCCATCTAGTCCAGCATCCTGTCTCACACAGGGGCCAGCCAGTTACTCTGGAGGGCCAACAACAGGGAATAGAGGCCAAGGCCTTCCCCTGATGTTGCCTCCTGGTTCTGGGATTCTGAGGATTCGTGCCTCTGAATATGGAGTTTCTCTTGGTCAGCTCTCTCCACCCCATCCATAATTTTATAAACCCTTCTTTCACCAGCAGAAAAGCTGGTTGGATCCAGGCCTTGTAATGGCTGAGGAGTTCCAGGTTTTACTAGGGAAATTATATAAATTATATACAATGTTTCCTCTGGAATTATCTATATGGTTTTAAAATCTCAAACTTGAACAATTCCACCTTTTTTTGGCATTCGTTTCTCGCCTTCAGAGTGGGAATGTTCATTCTGCATGGTTTTGCAAGGGGCACTTGATCTCAGGGATCTAAAACATGGGGCCTAATTATAAAACTCAAAAGTCAAGCTTTGGCCTCAGAGCCACACCCCTCCTGCCCCATATGACTGAACCTGTGCATGCTAAAACTACAGCAGATCACAAGCAAAGATCATCTGATTCCCACGCTGCTTAACAAAGTGCTTACAGGGCAAACTTACATACAATTCAGTAAGTGCGTTGGGGCTGTGTGCTGCAGAAGGCTGGGAAAAGTTTAGGCTCATTGAGGCTACGATCACACACACACACACACACTAGATAATCCACTTTCAGTCCACTTTCCAACTGGATTTTGCCAGTTCGCACAGGCCCATTCTGCATCTAGCATACGCTCTGCTGTTTGACCAAACCCACGTCGGAACAGAAATTCCGCTCTACATTGCATGCCACTTTCACTTTCTTTGGTTGTCGGATTTTATGGCAGTAACCACACTAGGGCTGCCAAGTCAGCCTGGGGGGCGGGGAATCCCCCGCTACAGGGGTTCCCAATCCGCCGGCCAGCATTTGGCCGGCGGGGGGAACCCCACCCCCGAAGTCGTCCAGTCAGGATGACTTCCCCAGCGTAATGATGTCATCACGTTGGGGACGTTGCCGGGACGACACTCTAGCAATCACCCCAAAACTCTATGGTGATGATGTCACTTCTGGGTGACATCATCGCGGCGCGCGCGCCAGGGAAGCTCCCGGACCCAGGAGAACTCCCCCCCCGCCCGTAAGTCACAAGGACTTGGCAACCCTAAACCACACTCCATGCCACTTTCACTTTGTTTGATCTCTCGGTTTTATGGTGCTGTCTGCATAGAGTTATGGCCATTCAGGGGTGACTCTGCAGTCAGTACGGCATTGGCCTGGGGTATTTGAATGTGGTTTTAAGCCACATCTTTTTCTGTTCCAGGGTGGGTTTGGTAAAACAACATGGGGAATGCTAAATGCAGAATGGGCCACAGTAAAATCCAGTTGGAAAGTGCATTGAAAGTGGATTGTAATTGGATTATTTAGTGAGTGTGATCACAGCCTTAGGCTGATTTTACATGTGCATTTTTGTAACAGCTTCATTCCAGCGCTCTCTGCACCGGTAACACATTGGTGTCAAAGCTGTTGTAGGGGAATGCCCACATCTGACTGAACTGGAGTGAAAGGGGTGATTCTTTTGAAGTGCTGTTAAGAACAGGATTTGTTTACAGAGGTGTGAAGCCAGCTTGAGAGCTAGAGGGCAATTAGCAGATATGGACAGTTGAGAAGGAATGCAGATTCACACTTGAAAGAGATGTGGGCGAGTTTTTTTGGAAGTAGAATGATTCCAGCAGGAAAGGCAGGTGTAAAACCAGCCTTAGTGATCTGAGTTTGAGTCCAGTGGCATCTTTAAGACTGGGTATGAGCTTATGCCCAGAAGAAAACTTTGTTGGTCTTAAAGGTGCCACTGGACTCAAACTTTATTCTGCTGCTTCAGACCAACACAGCTGCCCACCTGAGTCCAAGTGATCTGAGAGAGAGGACTTATTCCCAAAGAGGAATGTAACCATCAGTCATACCCCCAAGCCAAAGTTCAGTTACTGAGAGCGACTTCACACAGTAGGCAGAAATGCTGAAAAGAAAGTGCATTTGGGAACCCTCTTTTGGTGCTTTTGGACAGCATCCACCAATCATCAATATTTGCATTTTCCCTATGGGAAGATGTGAGCTGGCAGTCCATCTTGAACGGGTTCGTGTTGCTTCATAGCTAAGAAGCCAAGTCATTGCTTCAGTTTTTATCAGGCGTTGTTCTCTGGTTGTTAGGTTTTCTTTTCTCACAGTCCTTCCAAGGACCATCTGAAGTCACCTTGAAATGTACTTGAGGCCACATCTGCTTTTCACCAATATCCTGTCTGTAGCTGTGGATGTCCTCGCGTCCCCAAAGGGAAGCGGGGAATTTCCTAAGATCGTATGTGGAGTACACTAATCCCCAAACTGGCCACTAAGCGTTGCACTACTAATGTCTGAGTGTTACTTTTTTAGGTACCACCCTATTACAGTTCTGCTCAGAACATCCTGGGGTGTCCCTTGGTTATTTGAGTCTAACACTTTTATCATCATGAATCACAGCCCACTGCCCCACATCTCAGGCCTTGAGCCCGTATGGGGTTTTGTTCATGATGAAGCCCTCTGACAGCAGGCATGGGGCAGGGAAACTACCTCGCTCTCCCCTTGGAATTGTCTGTGCCGAACCGAAGATGACACCAGGGAACCTGGGGATTTGGCTGGATTTCGAACCAAATTCTATCTAGACTGTTTGTTTGGCCGTGTGTAGCAACAGCCCCATGTCTCCTAGAGGCAGCTGGCCAGCGGCAGTCTGATCCCGGAAAGAACAACCAGTCCCTGCAAATGGTGACTCTGCAGGCACGACTTCCAGAGGAGGAAGTTGGCGAGAATTCTCGTACGAGCAGCTTGATGCGGTAACTTTTTGCCTCGTCGGGCTTCTGCGAAAATGTTTCAAGGTGCCCTGAGTTGACACAGAAAGCCCACGGACCTTGCAGCTTGACTCGTTTCCTTCCTACTTGGCTGCTGTGCAAAGGAGGAGTGACCAGCCCCAAATCAAATGGGGGGAAATAATATCGTTGACAGGTTTTGCACTTTTGAAGTCCCTGTGGGATAGTCTTTGGCTCCCTCGGTCCAGGCAGTTGAACTTTTAAAACGTTTACTTTTGCCCTTCTCTCCCTCCCTTTTCCTGTTGTGCAAATAGATTTTTTTAAAAATTGGCGATTGTAATCTGGTTTTGTAACTTTCACCTCCTTGAAGGGCGGGGGGCGGGGGGGGAGTAGTCATAAATCACACAAGATTGCTGCCAGGAGCTGGTCAGAGATAGTTGGCCAACACAATCGTTGATCGACATCTTTAGGGAAATGCAAGCAAGACACCAGAGCTGTAAAACTGAGGTGGGACATGATGGAGGTCTTAGGCATGTGGAAAGTACGTCT
Organism: Lepidodactylus listeri; assembly: GCA_029233225.1. NCBI lineage: Eukaryota > Metazoa > Chordata > Lepidosauria > Squamata > Gekkonidae > Lepidodactylus > Lepidodactylus listeri. The sequence goes on along the minus strand of JARCFY010000018.1, from coordinate 14,739,697 downwards.
GCAGAGCTGTGGATCCAGGGTGACGGGGTCTGGGAGGAATGTCCAAGAAACTTTGCAGACACGACACCATCAGAATGCTTATTTCTTGCTCTTCCCATAAGGGGATGCAGTACAAGGGAAACACCCTTTGTGGCAATAAGCGGTCAACTGGACTGCAGGACCCTCCCGCCTTGCAGGATGTTGTCTGACAATAATTACACATCAGTGAATCAGATTTGTTGGGCTGTCTGCACATGCGATGCTTAAATTAGGACTGTATGTTATTTATATCACAACAGTCATGGCGTTTCACAGAGTAATAAGCACAGCAACGAAAGGACGTGTTCCCTGCCCCTAGGAGACTGCAATCGAGATTTCAGCGGTGGAGGGGAAAGAGGACAAGAAACAAGGATAAAAGCGGAGAAGGCAACAGGATGGGAGAGGATGGGGTGAGGGACTGAAGCCTGGGATGAAGACTGAAGGTTTAAGGCCAAGGTGTTCCTTGGAGAGGTATGTTTTGCCCAGGGATTAGAAGGAAGTGATACAGCATCAGGGGCAATGCGCTTCTGTCTCCTAAGAAAAACGTGGGTGGCAATCTGGCCCAGTTAGTACATAATGATGCTACCCTGACCACTATTTGCTAGTTAATAATGTCACCTCTGACATACATTCGTGGTACAGTATATAATACACATTTTAACTTTTATGTTATTTTATAGCCCATGCTTCTCACTGGGACTCAAGGTGGCTTACACAGTGTAAATCATAGAATCATAGAGTTGAAAGGGACCTCCAGAGTCATCTAGTCCAGCCCCCTGCACAGTGCAGGAAATACACAAATATCTCCCCCACACACACACCCAGCGACTGCGGTTCCATGCCCAGAAGATGACAAAAAAACCCTCCAGGATCTCCAGCCAAACTGGCCTGTGGAAAAATTGCTTCCTCACCCCAAAGTGGTGATCGGCATTTCCCTGGGCGTGTAAGAAGGGGCCACGAGAACGAAGCACTGATGCCACCCTCCCTGCCCTCCTTTCTCATGATCTGCCTCAGTTCACAGAATCAGCATTGCTGTCGGATGGCCACCCAGCCTCTGTTTGAAAACCTCCAAAGAAGGAGAGCCCACCGCCTCCCGAGGAAGAGAAGAAGAGATTGGATTTATACCCCGCCCTCCACTCCTCAAGGGAGTCTCAGAGCGGCTTACAAACTCCTTTCCCTTCCCCTCCCCACAACAGACACCCTGTGAGGTAGGTGGGGCTGAGAGAGCTCTTTCCCAAGCTGTCCTTGAGGGAACAGCTGGTACAGAGCTATGGCTTGCCCAAGGTCATCCAGCCAGGTGCAAGTGGAGGAGTGGAGAATCAAACCCGGTCCTCCCAGATTAGAGTCCGCGCACTTAACCACTACACCAAACTGGCCCTCATGCCATGCAGCCATGCAGCCAATATGATAAGACATCTGATAGGCAATATCTGCTGTGATTTGAAGCAAAGCACGACGTTTGGTTTTTGCCATCAAGTCACAGCTGACTTATAGCGACCTCTTGGGGTTTTCAAGGCAAGAGACGTTCAGAGCTTGCCATTGCCTGCCTCGGTATAGAGACCCTGGTATTCCAAATACTACCCAGAGCCAATCTCACTTAGCTTCTGAGATGGACTGAACAGATTCCCTTCTCCCCCCACCCCCTGCGAGTATCACGGATCCTCCTGCTTGTATGTGTATGTGTGTGGGCGTGTATGTATATATGTGTGTGTGTGTGTGTGTATATATATGTGTGTGTATATATATATATATATATATACATATACACATATATATATACATATATGTATATATATATATTCTACAAATATATATATATATATATATTCTACAAATATATATATATATATATTCTACAAATATATATATATATATATATATATATATATATATATATATTTGTAGAATCACAAACATAATTGCTCTTTATTATGTTTGTGATTTTACAGTAATATATATATATATATATATGTTTGGCATTATCATTGACAGTTTTCTATATAATTATTGTTGCATTTATTTAGCGTGTTTTGACTACAGATTTGTTTGGGTTTTTTTAAAAATAGTTTATTAGTAGTAGTACATAATCAACACAATGCAGTTGTTGTATACAAAAAAGAAGAAGAAAGACCAAAATACATAAACCGCCAACAAAATTACAAAGCTTAAGTTTGCTTATAGTTCTCATACCAATGATAAAACTTTTGTATTCCAATAAACAGTTATAAACTTTCTTTATCGCTTTAGTTTCTGTGTACAACCAAGCTTTATCTAGTTCGGTTGGGATTTCATTGCATCCTGTACTTGTCATTTTTTTTAGCCCAGCTTTACCTCATGGTGGTAGACATTGTTTTCTCTTCTTCCATTTTGACTCCCTCAGCAACCATGGGACGTTAGAGCAGGTTGAGGGAGAAAAGAACCAGCAAGCTTAATGATTTCTTTTCAGGTCTTTCAAGTCCTGCTCTGACACTCCAACCACTGCCTGCCTGACTCTAGATCTGACTTCATACCGCTGGAATGGTTAAGCTAATTTATTAAGATAGTTTCCAGAAAGCCAAGTCAATCTAACTGAAAAGCCTTCCAGGGATTTCCTCTACTGGCTAAGCAGAGAACGGAACTTTGAAGGTTTCTGACTCTACGGTGTCTTCAGAGATGGTAGATAAGCGCAAAGATCTGTTGACCAGCACCTCTATTTTACCAACCAATTGAAGAGGGTCTTCGCGTTCAAGAATGGCTTTCTCCTTTTCCATTAACTGTGGCTAACCATCCACATTTGGAAGAACAGAGTCATTATTTTTGGAAGTGGGGTTGCAACTAGGAACTGATTGCTACCATAACTGTAGACTTTCTCAGAAAATTGCAGCATTCTGCTCCAATTCCTGGGCAGATTTATACCGTTAGTCGCAACACCGGATTGAAAAATCAATGCCTAGACATTAATGGTTGCTTTTCTGCCTTAAGCTAATGGAGAATCGTGGATGCTTTCTTGGTTAGCTGTTCCCTTGTTGCTGTGTGCTAGACGGACCTTCAAGATCGGCAATGAAAAAAGGCATTTATTGTTGAGCTGATACATAGAGCTCCAGTATAGTGCTGCCAGATTAGTAAATGTAAAAAAAAAAAAAAAGCAAACAAAAATAGTGGTGAAAGGATGACCATGCAAGTAAAAAAAAAAAAAATCAGTGCTGGGAAAGAAGAAGAGTAGGTTTTTATACCCCACTTTTTCTTACCCTAAGGCAGGGGCGGGCAAACTGTGGCTCGGGAGCCGCATGCGGCTCTTTCACATATATTATGTGGCTCCCAGCAGGGCGGCTGGGGAAGCTAAATATCATTAGCAAACAAATATCATTGGAAAAATTAATATCATTATCAATATCTGCTTTTACCCCTTTTGTTATTATTTTTGGCAGTCGCATTTACTGTTAATAAAAAGCAAATGTGCTTATTTTCCAAAAAAAGCAGGTAATATTTGTTCATGTCTTGTGGCTCTCAAACATCTGACGTTTATTCTATGCAGCTCTTACATTAAGTAAGTTTGGCCACCCCTGTTCTAGGTGGCTCTTACCATAGGCGTAGACTATGGGGGGGCTCGAGGGCTCAAGCCACCCCTGGCAAAACGGAGTGCCTGCCGCTGCGCCTCCCCGGGCCCTTCCGAGGCCCGCCAGCCGCTGCTGCCGCTGTCTCTCTCTCCCCCCCTCGCCACTCCTCCGTCCTTCCCTCTCCCTCCCTCTTTTCCAGGCAAAATGCCCAGCGTGGTGGCGTCACCCGGAAGTGACGCCATCACGCTGGGCACATTGCTAGGTGACACTCGAGCAATCGCCCTGAAACTCTATGGCACCATAGAGTTTCAGGGCGATTGCCAGAGCATCGCCCTGGCAACGTGCCCAGCGTGATGGCATCACTTCCAGGTGACGTTCACCACGCTGGGCATTTTGCCTGGAAAAGAGGGAGGGAGAGGGAGGCACTGGCAGCAGCGGCTGGCGGGCCTCAGAAGGGCCCGGGGAGGCGCGGCAGTTTCCCGGGGGGGGAGAACATTGCCCCAGTGAGCATGCATGCGAAGTGCGCGCGCTAAAGAGCCCCTGCCCCCCCCTGGAATTTACAAAAGTCTACGCCCCTGGCTCTTACGCTGAGCAAGTTTGCCCACCCCTGCCCTAAGGAGTCTCAAACCGGCTTATGATCGCCTTCCCTTCTCTCCTCACAACAGGCACCTTGTGAGGTCAGTGGGGCTGAGAGAGTTCTGAGAGAATCGGGACTGGCCCAAAGTTACCCAGCAGGTCTCATGGGAAGGAGTAGGGAACCAAACCCAGTTCTCCAGCATCTGCTGCTCTTAACCACTACACGCTGGTGGTATAGATTTTATTGATTTTGTTGTTCTGATATCTTTGTTATTTTGAAATAGTGCTACCACATTTACAAGAGTTTTAAAGTTTTTAAATATTGAAGAGGCTAACCACACACGACAGGTGCTGCCAGGGAAATGGTGCAGGAGGCATGTTGAGGAGAAAATGGTCACAAGGTAGGTGTGAAAAAAAAAAATAAAAAAAAAATATATATATATATATATATATATATATATATATATATATACACATACACACACACACACAGAGATGTGTGCTAGAGGCCCACAGAACGATACAATAACAAAAGAGACTAGGTTAAAGCCATAACATCATTTAGCGTCTGGTAATAAAAGACAACCACATTCCTTCATAGAAAAAATACAAAGGTCAGTGAAATTTCACACTGCAGTCTGCCCCAGGCACTTTATGTCCGGATCCCTCTAACAGCATTGTGTGCTCACAAGCAGTCTGCTCCCAATTCAGTCAGTCTCTCTTTCAACAGTTATTCTGGGTAGTTAAGTATTTCAGACCTCTGGTCTTCCCTCAGGAACAAATCCTATATAGGAATCTCACATTCAATGTTACCTTCAAGTTGACACTTTCACTGATTTTCGTTCATACTGGCCAGACTCCTGCCAGTCTGCCGGAATGGAGCATTCAGACTGCTGCGGAACGGCCCAGGTGGGCCAGCCTCTGCGGCTTGTGGCGGGGCCGTTTCAGCAAGAGGCGCATGGGCGCGTATGCGCATAGGTGCATGGGCGCAGCAGCAGTCTAAAAATTTAAATCCCCCACCTGCTGTATTGGAGCTGCTTGAGCGCATGAGTGGAGCTGCTTGAGCGCATCTCTCCGTGGCGGCGCTTCATATCACCACCTCTGCTTGAATCCCACTTTCTCCCGTCCACACAGCCGAGAAGTGGGATCCAAGCGGGAGATGGCCCCTGGACACCACTTTCTGCCGGTGTCCCTCTGAGGCGGAAGAGAAGCGGCTCCCAAGTGGGTGAGTACAGAAAGAACTGCAGTTGTTTGAACTGGCTCCCTTCCCCCACTTCTGAAGTGGAGCTCTCCCGCCTCACATTGCCAGTCTGTCCTCAGCCTGAGCTTGAAAAATTAGTAAAAGAATATGGTAAAACACGAAAAGGGCTAATCTTGAAAATATATCAAATATTAATTTAGATAATTCAAAAGTGCCAGTGTACAAAAATACATGGCAATTAGATTGCTCCACAGTTATTACTAGGGTTGCCAAGTCTGTGTGGGAAAATACCTGGAGACTTTGGGGGTGGAGCCAGGAGAGGGCGTGGTATGGGGAGGGGAGGGGCCTCAGCATGGTACAGTGCCATAGAGTCCATCCTCCAAAGCAGCCATTTTCTCCAGGGGAGCTGATCTCTGTCAGCTGGAGATCAGTTGTAAAAGAGGAAGATCCCCAGGCCCCACCTGGAGGCTGACAACCCTAGTTATTACTGATGTGCAATCGGACGCTATATGGACTTAATCCATTATGACGTTAAAAACTAGTGCTCCTGGATTAACAATATTCAGACTAATTACCCATTGGTATTTAACCCCCATGCAATTACATCACATAAATCCCTCTAAAAATCCGAAATGCTGGAAATTGTGTGGTGAGAAGGGGACATACTATCATTGTTGGTGGTTGTGCTATTATATTGCTGAATTTTGGCAAAAGGTATTGAAATTGATTCTAATAATAACAGGATATTCACTCCCTTTACGACCTGAGCAAATACTGCTTAATCTATGGGAAGATATTCCAGTTCCACAAATACGAAAGACTTTGATTGTCACATTATTAACTGCCGCAAAGACAGCAATAGCTTAAAAGTGGAAGGACAAATCGGCACCCTCAGTTTCATTATGGATGTCTAAGATATGGGACTGCTATATTTTAGACAAAATTACAAATAGACGGTTACAACTTGAATATAATATTTCCTGTTAAACTCTGAAAGAGACTTTTTACAATAACTCCTATTCCATAAGAACACAAAAACAAGAGAAGCCAGGCTGTCCCATGTAGTCCAACACTCTGTGTCACACAGTGGCCAAAACCCAGGCGCCCTCAGGGGGGGCTAGTCTAAGCCAGCTTAATTCAATTAACTTAAATGGCCCAATGTCCTCAGAACTTGGAAGCTAAGCAGGGTCGATGATTGGAAGGGACACCGCCAAAGAAGACTTTAGTGGTCACATTATTAATTGCCGCAAAGACAGCAATAGCTTCAAAATGGAAGAACAAATCGGCACCTTCAGTTTCGTTATGGATGTCTAAGATATGGGACTGCTATATTTTAGAAAAAAATTAGAAATAGACTGTTGCAACTTGAACATAAAAACTATCAATCTACTTTGTTGAAAAATGGTTTCCGGTCATAAATTACATGGCACAGAATGGAATTATTCCTGATTATTTAGTTTCATCTGAAGTGTTTATTCTATAAACCCCAGTATGTTTTAATTTTGATCAATAAATATTAGCAGATTCTTACACTGATACAAGATGGTTGCTAACCCAACTGTATTATTAGAAAACATGTTAAGAGTTTTAATTAGTTAAGTTTTAGATAAATATATTGAATAGAATATCAAGAATATTTTTAATGTTAAATAGTTTGAATTGTTTGGGATTCTCTGTATTAGTTGTTTTATATTTATTTAATAAACATTATTGAAAAAAATTTAAACGATAACTTGTCTGAACGTTAGAGAGTACCATAGATATTTGGTGAGAGGCACTTCTTATTACAGGATTACTACTGTGTTAAATTTATGAGAAAGTCATTCAGTTAAACGCTGTCAGATCCACTGCCCTTTTCATGATTGATTAGTTTGGATTAGAAGCAGAAATGCCTTTTGATTTTTATTGGTCCCCAGGATATCCAGTTTAAGTGGCGTCCGTAGTTAATTTTTTACTACCAGATTTTTAATGCTGAATTCCAGAATCTTTTATTTCCAATCCTTTCCCTTATTTCTGCCAATTGGCCTCTCAAAACATTTAAAATCCGTTTCAAGGGGGAACTACACACATGAGATTATTGCTAAACTATCCTTGTACTTTCTGGCTTCTGTTTTCTACAACTGATGCATGAAGTAACAACCAATTAGTTTTACTCTTCCAGTTCACAGACTGTTTCCTGCTACCTCAAACAACCTCACCTTTTCTGCTTGGAACTGCCTTTTGATGGGGTCTACCTACACGTTACACCGTCCAGTGTGCTGCCATGAGGCCTTTAAGTCAGATGATCCGGAGACTCAGTTCCCCAGGCAAGTGGGGGCCTGATTCAGTTTGGGACTCTGTTATATGGGGAGCAGGTACTTGAGTGCCATTTTCCTGACCTGAAGCAGCTCTAGGACGCACCATTTACCCCACTGGGAAACATATGTGTACCCCACCAACCTACATGGAGCACTGAAGAGGACAAATGGTGCCCCTGGAACATTTCAGGTTGGACAAACAGCACAGGAACAAGGTTTAATAGAAGAAGAAGAAGAAGACTGCGACTGCTCTTGTGGGAAAAGCTCTGAGACAACTTGTGACTGATCCAAGGTCACACCAGCAGCTGCATATGGAGGCGTGGGGAATCAAACCCAGTTTTCCCAGATTAGTCCGTGCTCCTAACTATTATATCAAACTGGCCAGACTTGATTTTACGGCAGTCACAGGTCCAACCTGTGGCTGTTGAGACCATTTTAGAGACCATTTTGGCCATTTAAATATGCTGTGATGTCTTGGGGGGGGGCTGTTTTGGCACTTGAAAAGGTGGGTGTGTGGGACTGCGAAATGTACAGCTAGGTCCTCGGAGCCTGTGTTTGATGCTCCCTCTCTCGCTTTCCTTAAACCACTCTGTGGAGATGCAATTGGCTCTACTGTAAAGACCACACTACTTTCTTCCATCACTCCACGGGGTGCTGTGCAGGCATGAAATCGGCATGCTGTGGTCACAAACTGAAAACAGACAGCTAACGTCGGGGGGGGGGGGGAGACTCCCCAAGTGTGACACAAAGTCCTTGGCTGTGGTCACACACACTAAATAATCCACTTTCAATCCATTTTCAGTGTGCTTTCCTACTGGATTTTAACTCTGTGAACTGGCAACATCCAGTTGCAAAGTGCACTGAAAGTGGATTGAAAGTGGATTATTAAGTATTTGTGACCGCAGCCCTTGTGCTGTTCCTTAACAAACACAAGAACAAAACTTATATGTCGAGGGAGTCCTTTTAAAGGTGGGGCCTGTTTGTCTTTTATGGTAAGTCTTCAAAGGATAGGTTCTACCCCACCTTCTTAAACTGTAGTGTGGTGGTAAGCAAGGCCCTTGGCTTCCTAAGCATAGATGTGGTTTCGTTCACCTGTTTCCTGACCAGATTTTAAGGTGGACTCCCAATAGGGATGCCAGCCTCCAGGTGGGACCCGGGGATCCCCTGAAATTACAGCTTATCTCCAGACTACAGACGTCATCTCCTTTGGAGATAATGGATGCTTTGGAGGGTGGAGTTGGTGGCATTGTACACCGCTGAGGTCCCTCTCAGGGTTGCCAGCCTCCAGGTGGGGCCTGGAGATCTCCCGCTTTTACAACTGACCTCCAACTGACAGAGATCAGCTCCCCTGGAGAAAATGGCTGCATTGGAGGGTGGACTCTATGGCATTGTACCATGCTGAGGCCCCTCCCCTCCCCAAACCCCACCCTCTCCTGGCTCTGCCCCCAAAGTCTTCAGGTATTTTCCAGCCCAGACCTGGCAACCCTAGACCCTGCCCTCCCCAGGCTAAAGAGTTACTATTACAGCTATATATAACCTTCCTCCCTGGCATTTTATGATTGGTTCTACTTCCTGTGGCAGCCATTTTGTGATTGTGTCTTATGTGGGCCTCCTCTCTTACATTTTATTTTCAAAAGCACCAGCCTGTGAAGGAAGTTAGGCTGCATGTCCATGGTCCATCAGTCACCATAAACTTTATTGCATCAGCCAACAGCCTTGGCAATTATAACCAAAGATACCAACAACATCAGATTTATAATGTAACAATCACAATAACAGTGAGCTTCCATGGTCGAACAGGAATTTGAACCTGGGTCTCCCAGGTCTGAATCTTAACCTATGGGGAGGGGGTGTGGCTCAGTGGAAGAGCATCTGCTGGGTACGCAGAAGGCCCCAGGTTCAATCCCCAGCATCTCCAGCTAAAGAAGGATCAGGTAGGAGGTGATGTAGAAGATCTCAGCCTAAAACCCTGGAGACCCCCTGCCAATCTGATTAGACAATACTGGCCTTGATGGGCCGATGGTCTGATTTAGAAGCCGGCAGCTTCATGTGTAATCCGACACACTAAAACCCTGTGCCGCACTGACTGTGTAGTGTCTGATGCTATGATATGTACTGTGGGTGTCTTAATGGACAACTGGGATACTGGTGGTGATTTCCTGTTAAACTCTGAAAGAGACTTTTTACAATAACTCCTATTCCATAAGAACACAAAAACAAGAGAAGCCAGGCTGTCCCATGTAGTCCAACACTCTGTGTCACACAGTGGCCAAAACCCAGGCGCCCTCAGGGGGGGCTAGTCTAAGCCAGTTTAATTCAATTAACTTAAATGGCCCAATGTCCTCAGAACTTGGAAGCTAAGCAGGGTCGATGCTTGGAAGGGACACCGCCAAAGAAGACTTTAGTTGTCACATTATTAATTGCCGCAAAGACAGCAATAGCTTCAAAATGGAAGAACAAATCGGCACCTTCAGTTTTGTTATGGATGTCTAAGATATGGGACTGCTATATTTTAGAAAAAAATTAGAAATAGACTGTTGCAACTTGAACATAAAAACTATCAATCTACTTTGTTGAAAAATGGTTTCCGGTCATAAATTACATGGCACAGAATGGAATTATTCCTGATTATTTAGTTTCATCTGAAGTGTTTACTCTATAAACCCCAGATTTAGAGTATGTTTTAATTTCGATCAATAAATATTAGCTAGTTGAACTCAAATTCTTACATTTATACAAGATGGCTGCTAATCCAACTGTATTATTAGAAAACATGTTAAGAGTTTTAATTAGTTAAGTTTTAGATAGATATACTGAATAGAATATCAAGAATATTATTAAGGTTAAATAGTTTGTATTGTTTGGGATTCTCTGTGTCAATTATTTTATATTTCTTTAATAAACATGATTAAAATTCAAAGAAAGAAGACAATGACTCTGCAGAGGAAGGCAATGGCCAACCACCTCAGCTTCTCGCTTGCCTTGAAAGCCCCTTGCTGAGGTTGCCGAACATCAGCTGTGAACCTGTTGACACTTACATACATAGAGAGATGGGAGTAACTCTGCACAGGATTGTACTGCTAAAGCTAAAGGGGTTTCTTTCTATCGCTTTCATTTTCTTCCTCCTCCTCATCTTAGTCTGACTGGCCCCTGATTCTTCTCAGCGGAGATGTCTGTCAAACGATTACCGTTATTACACAACCGGTCAGTCGTAGAGGATCGAAAACCTCTGTGGGGATTTTTAAAAACATGTAATGCCCTTGCATCAGTGGCACTCATCTAAGAAATCCCACCCACTCATTTTTCCTTTCCAAAACCAGAGTCTCACAAGCTTGTCCTCGTGACCTGCAAGCTGAAACTGAAAGTAAAAGTCGGGTGGCAGAAAAGCTCTTCCGTAAGGATGGGGGACACGGCCCTTCCTGTGAGGGAACCGTGTCCTTCCCTTCTTTTTGCGGTTTGGACTTTCCTTCTCTGTCTAGCCTGTTGCAGCTTGTCAAGAGATGGCTCATCACGCACCCATCCCACGCTGTGGAAAATAGAACCAGGGAAAGGCCGCTTCTGCGGGGGCCATTTGAGGAAGCAGAAAGCAGAAGGAAGCTTTCTTTGCTTTCTAGGAAACTGCTGTGCTTCGGCATGACCAGAATGAGGAAACCCACAGACGTCAGTTAGCCAGCCAGCCTCGGGGCTGGGCAAAGTGGCACACGCTTTACGGCTCCAGGACAATTTTGTGCAGCGAAGTACCTCCTCTTTGATGGAAAGAATCACAGTTGGTTTGCATTTGTATGTCATGCAAAAATATAGTTAAGATGAACTGGTTATAGATCCTGCTCAGACGTACCCTAACTAACCATCGTTAGTGGATAGGGTTGCCTGAAGATCCCCTGGAATGACACAGAACTCCGGATGAAAGATCAGTTCACCTGGAGAAAATGGCTGCTTTGGAGAATTGACTCATGACGCCTTGCTGAGGCTCCTCCCCATCTTAAATCCTGCCCTCTCCAGTTGCCACATCCAAAATCTCCAGGAAGTTCCCAACCTTGAGCTGGCAACCCGAGGGAGTGGCCGACTGGCTAACATTCAGATGATGATGCTTCCCACACTTAGTTGAATAAAATCAGGTCTCCCCAATCTTGTTGCTGGAATTCTGAGGAAGGGTAGCAATGCTAAGACAAAATGGCTGCTGAGAGAAGACTTTCCACATGTATAAACAAATAGGTTTTCAATTAAAGGGGGGAAGATGGACTATTTCAATATTTTGAAGGGGTCCAAGAAAATTTATCGGCATTGCATGGTATTGTTTTTAATTTTTGTAATTGAACTTGATCCTGACCTTGGGGTCTGGAACAACAACCAGGTTTTGCCCCCTTGGAACAAAGATTTCCAGCAGAGCCATCAAGAATTGAGCCAATATCTATATCTTTGTAGCGTCACCTCTCATTGGTGAGAACCAGTGTGGTATAGTGGTTAAGCTGTTGCCTATTACGAACGGGTGTTTTCCCATGCTTCCACCATGCATGTCCATCAGGTTTTCTTTGTCATTCTGCATTGATTTTCCTCCTTTCAGCGCTCAGTTCACTTTCTGATCGTTGTTTCCCCAGGTTCTCTGAGTGTGCTTTTGTGCAGATTTTTACCTTGCTTCACTTCCAAGGTAATTTAAAAGCATACAGATTCCCTTGGGTTTCTCCCCTGCCCTTTTGCCGCCTCTTGAAGATCACTCCTCCACCCACATCGAGGTCATTCTGCCCACTTTCCACCTTCTGCCACCCTCCCTCCTTCATCAGTGTACAAGCTCCATTGATTACTTTCCCCCTCATTGTTTTAATTTAAATTTTTTTTTACAAGCAGCATGAGTCTAGTGATATGAGACTATCGCTAGTCTCAGGCTGCTGAATTTTAAAATATTAAAATGATGGGGAAGTTTAAAAGGAGCTGCACAAGGTTTAGTTCTTTGCTGGTGTTGACTTGAAAGGGGAATTGGATAGGAGGCAAACGGCAGCATCCTCAGTGCAAAAAAAAATGTTTCAGTGCTGCATGCAAACAAAATAAAGGGGGGGGATCGTCAGCATGGAATGAAATAGACATGAGATGTAAAGAGAGAGAGAGAGAGAGAGAGAGTAGTATGGGAAGCCTAAAACTTTGAAAACATGTTTCTTTTTTAATGCTTTAGTGAACAAAGTTGGGTGGGGGAAACCATTTTGGCAGTCTCTGGAAGCCTAACATTAAAATGGTGGCTGAACCATATCGACCTTCTGCAAACTGCCGAACTTAAGAATTACTTGGGATCGATCCTTTTTGAGGAAAGAGTGCAATCAGCACAGGAGAGGCTTTAAAAAACTGCCAAGATCACGACCAGTGTGCAGGATCAAATTAGAGAATCACGAAATGAAAACCACACACATTTGCAAGGAAGGGCAGGAAATTAGCATTACTACATAGCTGTGTTAGGGCTTTGGTGAAAATACCCCCCATTTCTTTTAGGGGCACAAGACTAAAAAAGCTCTCCAGAGCTTCTGCCCGAGGATTCCTCCCCCATACAAATTGCAGCCCTGTGAAAAACATGGTGGAATTGCAGCCAACTTTGCATAGGAGCACGCAAGCACACACATGTGGCGTTACCAACTGTCACAGCTTGCAATGCCAGTCTCAGTGGGTTCTACAGTATATTCTATACGCTCAACATGTCCCCCCATATCATGAGATCCTGCGACTCTCGCCCATTTTTCATAGTGACTGATAACACAGCAGAGAATCCCCTAGTGCTTGGCAATATGGAAAATGGGGCTTCACAGTTGCTTGTTAGTTTAAAAAAGGTCTTGTCAGTTTCAACATTGATTTCCCCCCCCTTTGCCTGTATGCCTTTCTGTTCCCTTTCATTCAATGAACTAATGCTAAAATTTAAGTCAAAGCTCCCTTTGTCAGATATAAGTAGGAATGAAGATCCCTGAGCCCTTTTATCCCAACCTAGTAGAGTCATTTTCTCTCAACTTACCTACCTCATTTGGTTGTTGTGAGGATAAAATGGGGGTGGGAAAACACCATGTATGCCATCCTGAACTCCTTAAAGAACAAGTGGGATAAAAGTCTAATAAATCCATATCTCCTGGTGGACAGATCATTTGTTAGAATAAGGGTTGCTCAGACACCCACCATTTGGGCTGACATTATGCTTGCTGATCGTGAGCAGGGAGATAATTTTTTCTGAAGCAGTTCAGTTGCTGGGAAGCAGCCTGAGCCAGTTTGATGGGTTACTTTCCATGTCTTCCATCAGTGCAGCTGGCAGCATTTCACACAAGCATGCTTTCTTGCAGCCCCTTGGGAATCCTAGTCCCCTCCCCTGGCAGTCTTCACTGATTAACAATCCAAAGGAATGACACACAGTCCCAAAACAATCAGGTCTGAAAACAGTATGTACAGACCTGTGCTAGATGCCCACAGAACAATCCAACAACAAATTTTATTTTTATTAAAGCCATAACATGTTTAATGTCTGGTAATAAAGACAAACAACATATTCCATCACAGAAAAAATACAAAGGTCGATAGAAGTTCACATAACAGTCTGCTCAAGTCTCAATCAATCAATCAATCAATCAATCAATAGGTTTATTGTACTAAGCCACTGGCCATGACAATATACAAAAATGCAGCAGAGCAAGCATAAAAAGTTAAAAGCACCATTAATATCTAGGTTAAAATTAACTGCTAGTCAGTAATACAAAGAAAGATAGGACAGGTTTGAACACCTTCAAGTAACCTGGCCCTTAGATCTAATCTTAGATGCTGCTAAAGCAAACAAGGAAACTATAGGATAGATAAGCATCATTATCTGAAAGCAAGAATGCAATCTTCTCCGTTTCTGGGTATGCTTGCATAACCGGTAGAATCCCTGCTAAAAATTTCTCTCTTGGAGTACCGTACAGCAGGCAGTAGAGCATATAGGGAGGAAGGTCCTCCACCTCTGGCAATCCACAGGTGCGAAGACATTGCGCTTTTGGAGTGTGTGAATAACGGCCAGCCAAAAGAGCTGTTTGCATCGTTCGGAATCGTAAGTCTGTAAAGGGCACTCTGAGGTTATAATTAGAGATGAGTCTCACTCAATCTATATTTCTCAGTCAGTGTTGTGTTCAGATTCACAAAAAGCAGTCTGCTCAAAGTCTGTGTTTCTCTTTCAGTCAACACTTATTCCGGATATCTAAGGGCGCATTCATACGGCTCTTTTGAGCCACGCCAGGCACGAGTGCCTGGTGGATTTAAAGTGCACATCTAGATCACAACATCTGGGAATCTTGCCGCTTCCGTGAGTAGCCTGTCGATCCCCGTCGGGGATCTGTACTTAAAAGATAGTAGTGAAAGGCCAGTCTAAAGCTGGCTGATGGGACAATGCCAGACTTTCCACCGTCAGGTCGTACCTCCAGCACACAATCAGCCCGTAGGGATGGTCTCCAAACCATCCCGAACGGCCGCCATTTTAAAAAACTCTTAGCGATGCACGCAGACCCACTTAAACATGAGACATCCCCAGAGCTTTGCTCAAGTGATCCAAACAATTTAATGTTTCTGACGGTCCCCTGAACTTTATCAGCTTTATCAACTGAAAGGGTACCTAGAGGAAGGTACCGCTAATGGCACTTTTGCCATTTTAGTCTGCGCATGCACGGAAAAATAAGTACATGGTGAGACGCATCTGCGCATGCGCAGACAGGATTTTTTTTTTTTTTTTAAATGCCAACCGCACGGCTCTTTATGGTGGATGCTATCTAGACAGCCCACCACGGGAGTCATGTACGGTAAAGCGCTTCACGGGCGACCTGTCTGGTCATGCAACGCTGGATCAAAAAGATCTAGCTCGAATTACAGCCGGGCCAATGGCAGGATTAGCTGCCATCTGCACACCCCCTAGGTGTTTCAGACCTCTGGTCTTTCCTCAGGAACAAATCCTCTATAGGAATCTTCATTGATTTATTTTTGTTAATCTATTTGGGCAAGGTTTCCTCCCTTATTTCCAAGCATGCTGATACTGCTGCCAAAGTAAAATGGACCCACACTATGCCTGTTTTTCACACATGCACATTTTCATACAGCCATATGGGAATCATGGCATCTCCTCCTCTGCAAGCCCTAGGCAAAGGGGAATTAAACTCCACTATCACCACAGTTAATGTGCAGCCGCAAAGCTGTTTGGCATCTGCTCAAGTGGAAGGGCGGCAAGTTGTGAGTTCAGTTCACATGTGATAGCGGTGGTTGAAAACAGTATGTTGCCCTGCCGGGAGTGTTCCCTGTGAAGTTTGCGGCACCTCTAGTTAGCATATTCTACCTTTGTAGATCTTTATCATCAGTGCAGATGTGTTGAGAGATTTCTCTGTAATTTACATGCGCTGCAGTGAAATCTTGCTACTTGAAGGTGCCACAAGGTTCCTTTTTTAATTTTAATGCATGATACTTTATGGACATTCTCTGAAGGCAAGAAACTTTGTGACTGAGGCTGTGGTCACATACACTAAATAATCTACTTTCAGTGCACTTTCCAACTGGATTTTATTGTGGCCTGTTCTGAATCTAGCAGTTACTCCATTGTTTCACCAAACCCACAGTGGAACAGAAAAAGATGCGGCTCAAAACCACATTCAAATACCCCGGGCAAAGTCACCCCTGAATGGCCATAAAACGGCCATAAATCTATGCATACCATAAAATTGAGAGATCAAAGGAAGTGAAACTGGCATGCAATGTGGAGACTATAATAGAATCCAACAACCAAAGAAAGTGAGAGGGGCATGCAATGCAGAGGGGAATTTCTGTTCCAACTTGGTTTGGTAAAACAGTGGAGCGAATGCTAGATGCAGAATGGGCCGCTCTGTGAACTGGCAAAATCCAGCTGGAAACTGCATTGAAAGTGGATTATTTAGTGTGTATCACCGCACCCTGAGACTGTCCAAATGAAAACTTGGCTGAGCATTCTAAAAGCATCCAGCTGCAGATATCTGGTCATGGAGTCAGGGCTCTTTCTGGGCTTGGTGGTTCGAATCTGGGTTTTGTTTCCCTGCTTTCCCCAGCTGCGTGCTGTGATGGATGAACGCTTAACGTAATGCATCGTCCACACTGAGCATCAGGAATTTGTTTCAGCGGCAAGCCCAGACAGTTTTCCAAAATTGCCAAATTCCGTGGTAGCATTTCCGTCTTTGGCATCCTGTTGGAAAGCAGGGCCTGAAGGGGGGCGGGGAGAAAAGGTGTTGCAAGAGGGAGATAAGATCTGCAAAGCTACTTGGGAAACATAAGGAGTGCCAGGAAACAGGACTGGGGGAAAGGGGGAGGAAGAAACAAAGACTGAAATAACAAAGCAAAGTGGTGACGTGGGGGGGGGGTGTTTGTGACAGATTGAGACTCAGATTTACCTGTGTCAAAAATGTGGGTTATTCAGCAATTTGAACATGCCCAACGTGTTGTCCAGGCAGGGCCCTGACTAAGATATTTCGGTGCAGGCGGTGGAAAATCCAAATGTCAGCTACTTCCTTTCCGCTCATTCAAGCGGACACAATCGGCAGGGATTTCTTCTGCTTCATTTAAAACACATGGAAGATGTGCAAGAGCCCCCCCCCCCGCATCCTCCTGTATCCATTTCAAAGCCCACCACTGCCACACATCTACCGTATTTTTCGCTCCATAAGACGCACCTGACCATAAGACGCACCTAGTTTTAGAGGAGGGAAACAGGGGGAAAAATATCCTGAACCAAATAGTAGGTAGTTGGGGGGGGGGGGGGGAGAGAGAAGAAAGAAAGAAAGAAAGAAAGAAAGAAAGAAAGAAAGAAAGAAAGAAAGAAAGAAAGAAAGAAAGAAAGAAAGAAAGAAAGAAAGAAAGAAAGAAAGAAAGACAAGATGTTTTACTCCCCCCCCCTTGCTTGGGCCCGAGTGGCTTAACGCCACTCAGGCCCAGTTCTTCCCTCCCTACCTCCCCCCCCCAGCCCAGGAATGGTGAGGGGAGGAGGAATGAGGTGGAAAAGGTGAGCGAAGGGGGGGGGGGGGGGTTCTACCAGGGCCAGTGGTGTACTGGCCCGGGAGCTTGATTGGGGGGGAGGGAAGGGGGCGTCCTCCCGGGGTCGGCGGCGCTTGCCGCGGCCCTGGGAGTCTGTGCAGGGGGGGAGGGAAGGGGGCTTCCTCCTGGGGCTGGCGGCGCTTGCTGTGGCCCCAGGAGCTTGACTGGGGGGAGGGAAGGGAGCTTCCTCCTGGGGTCGGCGGCACTTGCCGTGGCCCCGGGAGTTTGTGCGGGGGGGGGGAGGGAAGGGGGCTTCCTCCTGGGGCTGTGGCACTTGCCGCGGCCCCGGGATCTTGAGCAGACAGGGGGGGATTCACTCCATAAGACGCACGCACTTATCCTCCCACTTTTTTGGGGAGAAAAAGTGCGTCTTATGGTGCGAAAAATACGGTACTCTTCTTTTAGAACCAGTTTGGTGTAGTGGTTAAGAGTGCAAACTCTAGTCTGGGAGAACCGGGTCTGATTCCCCTCTCCTCCACATGTAGCTAGCTGGTGTGACCTTGGATCAGTCACAAGTTCTTTCAGAGCTGTTCTCTCAGGAGCAGTTCTCGAGAGAGTTCTCTCAGCCCCACCTACCTCACAGGGTGTCCTGCTGTAGGGAGAGGAAGGGAAAGGAGTTTGTAAGCCGCTCTGAGACTCCTTCGGGTAGTGAAGGGCAGGGTAGAAATCCAATCTCCTCCTCCTCTAGGGGCAGAAACAGATCTAAGACAATTATATTTTCTTATCTTACTGGTAGCTAGGGTTGCCAGTTCTGGGTTGAGAAACACCTGGAGATTTTGGGGGTGGAACCTGAGGAGGGCGGGGTTTGGGGAGGGGAGGGACCTCAGTGGGAGGTACAATGCCATAGAGTCCGCCTTCCAAACCGGCCATTTTCTCCAGGAGAACTGATCTCTGTTGCCTGGAGATCAGTTGTAATCCCAGGAGAGTTCCAGCCACTGCCTGGAGGTTGGCAACCATTCTGGCAGTTGGCCAGCCAAACACCATAGGTGGGAGTTTCAGACCCTAGGGGTTTAGTCCCAGTTAGGTGTGTGTGAGGGGGAGACTACAGCTGGAACTATTTCCCATCAAAATCAGTGGAAATTAATAAAGAAACGGAGCATGTGTAATAACAAAGATAACAAAGATGAAGGGAATTAATACACATATCGAAAGATGTATAGTAAACAAATGAAGCTGGGGTGCCTGCCTTTCTCCAAAGCCTCTGGCAGAACTTTCTGACACTCCCATTTCACAAACAGAAGTAAACTGCTGCCGAGGGCTTTATTACATTCCTGCTCTCACCCAAGGATTGCGAAACCTGAACTAATCTCCCCACCCTATCCCTCATTACCAATTGCTTAAAGTTATTATTTGCTGTGCTCTTTCTGTACTAAAATGCTAAAACAGGAGTTTCCATATACCCTGCACCAAATGCTGAAACTTGTTGCTGGAGAAATTATACCATAGTTTCTGCCTCTCTGCACCCCAAGGAAAGGGAAGAGTCCCACATCTGGAGTTTAGAACATAAGGAACATAAGAGAAGGCATGTTGGATCAGGCTAATGGCCCAGCCAGTCCACTTTGTGTCACATGGTGGCCAAAACCCAGGTGCCCTCAGAAGGTCCACCAGCAGGGCCAGAACTCCAGAAGCCCTCCCACTGTTGCCCCTCAAGCACCAAGAATCCAGAGCATCACTGCCCCAGACAGAGTGTTCCATCTATACCTTATGGTTAACAGCCACTGAAGGACCTCTGCTCCATATGTTTATCCAATCCCCTCCTGAAGCTGTCTATACTTGTAGCCGCTGCCACTTCCTGCAGCAGTGAATTCCAAGTGTTAGTTACATGTTAATTGGTTGTTAGGAGCTCTAATCTGGGAGAACTGGGTTTGATTCCCCACTCCTCCACTTGCACCTGCTGGATGACTTTGGGCAAGCCATAGTTCTGGCACAGCTGTTCTTGAAAAAGAGCAGTTTCTGTCAGAGCTCTCTCAGCCCCACCTAACTCACAGGGTGTCTGTTGCAGGGAGGAGAAGAGAAAGGAGTTTGTAAGCCACTTTGAGACTCCAAGTGAAGGGCAGGTTATAAATCCAATATCCTCCTCCTCCTCCTTCTTGTTAATAGCCACAAATGGACCTCTGCTCCATTTCCTTAAAGCTGCAGCTCCCCTCTGTTTGATGACAGGAAAGAATTTATCTCCTTTCAGGTTTAAAAGCAACTTAAAAAAATAGTGCCATCAAATCACAAACTAACTTGTGGTGACCCCCTCATGGGGTTTTCAAGGCAAGAGATAAACAGCGGTGGTTTGGCATTGCCTTGGCATAAAAACACCTCAGTCGTCTCCCATCCAAGTACGAACTCTGGCCTACCCTGCTTCGCTTTCAAGTTTTTTCCCATCAGCCATTTTGAGGGACCACTATATGAAGATCACATTTCAGAACAGATATTGTGGATGTGGACAGAGAAAGCTTGAACCACTGGGTCATATGATCTTGTTTTGCCCCTGGCATGATCTATACAGATCGAAATGGCTGGATTCAGTCCTGAGGAATTAAGGATTTCTTGATAGAATTAAGATTGTACCATTTTTGCTAAAAGGATGAGGATCCGAGGCATGGCAAAATTCTTCTCAGTGGTGATTATGTGGAAGGAGAAGATAATTTTTTTATTATGGGATGAAGAAAATGGATAGGGTTAATTTCAAATTTAGAAATAAAGTAGAGTTTAAAATGTATAGAAATATATACATAGAATAATAATAAAGAATACAAAAAATAAAAATAATTTAGTGAGGCCTGATTTGAGATCTTAGATCAAATTAGTTGACTGTTAAAGGAAAACTTTTAGGCTCTGACAAGCTTGGGCTAAGCTGGACTATTTACGCTGTTCTAAAACCAACTATGGAATGCTTTTTATTTAGACTAACATGGCATGCGAAGGTCCCCGGTTCAATCTCCAATGTCTCCCATTGAAAGGACCAGGTAGGAGGTGATGTGAAAGACCTCCACCTGAGACCCTGGAGATCCGCTGCCAGTAGACTATACTGACTTTGATGGACCACAGGTCTGATTCTATATAAGGCAGCTTCATTTGTATTTATTAATATATTTATTAATCATATTTTTATCCCGCCTTTCCAGACAACTGGCTCAAGGCATCATGCATCATCCACACAGTTTGCAAGCACTGGAGTCCTCCTGAAGTCTTCATCATGGTTGACATGGCTGTTCTTCCGTCTTCACTGCACGCTGGAAGAGATGGAAGTGGGGAAAGCAAAAATAAATCCAGCTGGTCTCAGAAAGCACCGCTGGGCGTGTAATTTCTTCACATGACAAAAATAACACATGGAAGTTCCTTCTGCCAGGCATGGTGATAGTCGTTAGCTCAGGTGGCTTTTATAGAGATTGGTCAAATGCAGGGGTCATTTAGTAGAAAAAGAGGTGCAGGAGCTCATTAGCATAACTCATTAGCATAACTTATTTGCATATGCTACACTACCTGACATCACCGGAAGTATGTCAGAGGGCAAGAAAGAAGAGAGAGAGGAGGGAGGGAGAGAGAGAGAGAGAGCTGGCAGAGAGGGGACAGCTACTAACCCAAGCCTCAGAAATACCCCTATTCTGGGAGGATAGCTTCAGTGGTGGCTAAAGCCTTCAGAAGGCTGGTTGGAGGAACAAGGACCTTTCCAGGGGACGGGGTCATTTTGCTGCAGCCAGGACACAAGCAGGCATTCCCCCGTGGGGGGGGGGGGCTGGCACCAACTCCCGGAGCTGAGCTCCCCCGAGCTCCTGCTTGAAATGACCCCTTGTCAAATGGATTGATGATGCGTCCAGAAACAGCTGTTAGCCACGAAAATCTTATGGATTCTCCATGTTCCGACCCCTGAATAGGGCCAAGGATAAAGCATGAGAGAGGACATTCAAAACAGAATCTGAAGAAGTGAGCAGTGACTCACGAGAACTCATGCCTGCCACAAATTTTGTCCGTCCAATGGACTCTTGCTCTTTTCTACTGCTCCAGACAGACTAGCATGGCTACCCGTCTTGATCTACTCAAGACTGAATTATTCGAGAGCTGTTCTACACAGGCAAGAGAGGTGCACTGTGCTAAATGATTCACAAAGCTGCTTAGACGCATCGTTGGGGACTGTGCTGTATACTACTGTGCTAAGCTTAGTGGCATGAGGATCCTACGAAGTGATTTTTGTATCATCTAATGTGCCGTGTTAGCACTTATGCTTGGCTTCGATTCTGTTTTTAGATTTCTGGTTGTTTCTACAACCCTAATACTATTGTACTGTTTATTGCATACTCTCTCCTTTCGATTGTACCGACTCACTCTGTGTAATCCACCTCGAGTCCATCGGAAAAAGGCAGACTATACATGGCATAAATAAATGAAATTCCATGGGAATTGAGCTGATCCCTAGAGGAGGGAAAAAAGAAAATTTCCAGTCAGTTTCCCTCCCAGAGGACCCCTAAATAACTCTCCACCATATTCATCCACGCCCTTTTCAAAACACCACGTTCCCGATTCCCCCAGTTAATTTCTCTCACTGCTTCTCCTGGACCTCTCCTTAAAAGGAGGGGGGAAATTCCCTGACACACAAAGTACCCTTAACCCACAGATATGGTCCCTAAACTGAAGCCACTTCATCCCCCCCACCCCATCAGGGACCCTATCAAATGCTAAACAAGATGCCACTCAATGAAATGTTTTGCTTGCAGGTTTAATTATGAGGGATTAGAAACATTAGCTTTTCACTTGTGCTTAGTTATGGTTCTCTTCCCGCCCCCCTTCTGCTACATTAAAGCTCAATACTATCTTTATTTACTTATTTACTTCATTTACATTGTTGGGGAATGTCTTTCAGTCTCCCCTCCTGGCTGAACTAGCTCTAGGGTGGGGGCTGATATAAAATTGCACGGAGACAGATTTCCCAAATGTAAAGGGAAAGAAATTATTTGTGGCCACAAAGGAGAGCCCAGTATTCTGCAAGGAGAAGGAGGGGTCCCAGTGAACAAAGCAAATGGCCATTCTTATACAGCTTTAAGTAAATAATCATTTTAGCAGAACATCTTGTGACAGGCAGGGAGCCATTACGGGTGGCACTTTCTTTTCAGTCTTGCGGTTTACTGCTTTGTAGAATATTTGGTACTTGAGAAGCTGGTAACACCAGGATCAGAAGAAAACATCTGTCCATTTCTTTTTCCCTCAGCTAAAATTGTGAAGTCTTAATGTTGTGTCCGATGACTGCCACTAGGCGCCAGCGAGAGTAGCCCAGAGCTTGGCTCCGAGAACAATAGGGGCCAAGGATCCTAAGATTCCCTCCAGTCTGCCAATGCGATCTAGGTGGGAAATTCAAACCTCCCAATAGGACTGTAGGTGGGACCAGGGGTGTTTCCTGGGTGTGTATATAGTTGGCCATTTGGCCAGGTAAGCCATGCTTGTTGTATCTTGAATAAACTAAAAGCTGATCACTATGCCATCGTCCTCGTCTCTGCCGCTGAGAACTCAGTATTCTTCACTGATGCTATTAATTTCTCATGCTAAGCAGGCTCAATGTGACCGCAATGTGCAAGGCATTCTGGGCTCTCTAGAGCAGGGGTGTTGAACTCATTGGTTATGAGGGCCGGATCTGACATAAATGAGACCTTGCTGAGCTGGGCCATGTGTGTCATAAAATGTAATGCCAGGTAGTGGAGATATAAACTTTATAAAGGACACAGACAAACACAATTAAAGATTTTTTAAATTTTAAATAAAACATGCTTAAAACACTAGCATACTTGCAATATTTTGTCTATTTAACAGTCTCTGATAACTGACACCTCTTGCTCTGAATTATGGCATCAAAATTTCTGCTGTAGCAATCTTGAGTATGCCGGTCAGGTATGTATCTGTAAGCTGCAAACCTACTTTTGATTTATTGACATTCATTACAGAAATCTCATGCTCAGTGTTCCTAGCCAGGGGGAAACATGAAATGGCTGGACATTGCAACCTTTTGTACATAAGTTGCTTCGTGTGCCTGCTCACTGCCTCAGATACCTGCGAGGTAGGTTAGGCTGAAAGAGTGCCAATGCTCCCTCTATGCTGTGGAGTCTTGTGAGCAAAAATTCTCCTTTGTGAGCTACTGGCATTAATGTTGTAAGCGAGCGATTGGGCTACTGCATAAATTAGTTTGCTCTGGAGCCATCCTTCCTGAGCTAAGACAAAAAGATGTGCGCCGGAGGCTAAAAAACTGTGAGCTAGCTCACACTAACTCAGCTTAGAGGGAACAGTGACTGGCCCAAGGTCACCCAGTGAGCTTCCATGGCATGAGGAGGATTCAAACCTGTGTCTCCCAGGTTGCAGTCTGACACTTCAACCACTGCACCATGCTGAGATCTCTTGCAGACAACGCTCCTCAACTGCTGCAACCTGCATGTGTGGTCCCAGGACCAGCAGAATGCGTGCACACAGCAGCCTGGCTTGTGTTTTGGTTGAATTATTTCATGCATACTTCAGTTTAATGCTGTTTTAATGTTGAAACATTAATGTTCGCCACCTTTGGAACCCTATTTGGGTGGGAAGGCAGCTTAGGAATGTTTTCAAAAATAAAA
The DNA here is from genome assembly GCA_029233225.1 of Lepidodactylus listeri. NCBI lineage: Eukaryota > Metazoa > Chordata > Lepidosauria > Squamata > Gekkonidae > Lepidodactylus > Lepidodactylus listeri. The sequence goes on along the minus strand of JARCFY010000018.1, from coordinate 14,715,456 downwards.
TAAATGGAACATAATGCTAAGGAACGCCAGCTTTTTTTTCTTACTCAGCCTGACCGTTCACAAGGGCATCATGAATATGTGTGTGTGTGTGTGTGTGTGTCAGATTCTTATAGCTTCTTGAGAATATCTGTTTATCATGGACAGTTTTCCTGTCTCCCTTCCTCCATGGAGCGTAGAGCAGCATCCATAGCCCTCCCTTTCTCAATGCGACGGGTTCATCCAGACAGCTTTGAAGAGGGAAAGGAGACAGTGGATTCAAACTTGGGTCCAGCAAATCCTAGTCCAGCATTTTAGCCACTACAGTACAATGATTTTTTCTGTAGGAATAGAGACATGTCAGAGATTCCAGGGTAATAACAGCCAATTTGTGAAACTAGCTTTCCAAACAGTCGGCCAATTGACCATTGGGATCAACAGATGACTGCAAACTGGTGTATTTAGGTGCGGGGGGAGGAGTAAGTTTTAGGTCGCTGCTGTCGAGATCAGTGGTTCCCAGCCTTTGGGGTATGGTGATCCACAGGTCCAAAGTTATGGTATGGTGACCCACCCAGGGCTGGCCATGTAGGGCTGCCAAGTCATCCGCCCCCGAAGTCATCCAGCCAGGACGACTTTCTCAAACGTAATGATGTCACCCGGAAGTGACGTCATCACGTTGGGGGCATTGCCAGGGCGACGCTCTAGCAATCGCCCCCAAACTCTATGATACCATAGAGTTTTGGGGCTATTGCCAGAGCGTCGCCCTGGCAACGCCCCCAACGTGCTGACGTCACTTTCGGTGATGTCGCCGGGCGCACGCGCAAAGCGCGCACGTGTGAGAGTTCTGCTCTACGTAGTCAAGGATCAGATCTTGGTTGGTTAACCACAGTTCTTTATTACCTCTTCCTACATTAGTACAGCATCTCGGGTTATTGTCAGAGATGAGACAAATAATACAAGCGGGTCTATTATACCATTCCAAGGAGTTTGAATTACCCATAGGTAGCCAATCCCCTTAAGGGAAAATTGGCGGGCTAAAAGGTGTCTTGACCGTTTGGTTCACACAGGAAAAAAGTGAGGTGTTAAGCAGTAAATTTCCCTTCTCTAACCAGACCCCTCAGTTCACATAACAATTCATGGCTCCAAGGTTCTTTAGCATGAGATAAGAGATGAGAGCCATCCTCCCCTTGAAGTTACTGCCAGGGCAGCTGGAATGCGGAGGCAGAGATGAGAGGCCTCCTTGTTCTCACCCTTAAGGGTTGTCACCCTCCCGACCAAAACAGGATTAATACAAAGGTCTAATACATAAGGCATAAAGGTTACATAGGATACATAGAATGCATGCAAGAATACATTGGCTGAATTGACAGATTCTGACACCCTGCCCTCCCCATAATTCTCTTCACCTAGCTTTATCAGGGAACATTTTATGAAATAGTTTAGTCAGCTTGGGGGCATGAACATGTTCAGAACGAATCCATTCATTGTGCTCCGGGCCGAAATCCAACCATCTAACTAAATAATACAAGTGGCCCCTTCGCAGTTTGGAGTCAAGGATCTCAGTTATCTCGAAGTGAGGACTCCCCTCCTTCATCAGTGGAGGAGGAACTGGAGGAACTGGATGCCATGCATTCGGCCCAGGATCTTTCTTCAGCAGGCTGAAATGAAACACAGGGTGCACAGAACTCAGTGATTTAGGCAGTTCCAGTTCAAAAGACACATCAGAGATTTTACGTAGTACTTTATAAGGTCCAACATATTTCCATCCCAGCTTTCTGCTGGGCTGCAACCCATGGATATTCTTAGTAGAGAGATAAACAGAGTCCCCGGGCTGAAGATCCCATCCCGGTGCTCGCCCACGGTCAGCATATTTCTTGTAGTCCTCTTTGGCATGGTCCAAGGCTTTCCCTATTAATGGCCAGGAGTCTTGGAGGCTGGACCACCAATTTTTAAAATCCGAGGGGGGGGCTTGAGGGTCCTCTTTAATAGTAGGAAGTGGTTTTCCTTCAAAACCTCCCACTGCCATGAAAGGTGAGACCCCTGTGGATGAATGCACTGCATTATTGTAACTATATTCTGCAAAGGGTAGCAATTCCACCCAATTATCCTGGTGATAATTTGTGTAGCATCTTAGGAACTGCTCTAGAATTTGATTAGTTCGTTCGGATTGGCCATCGGTCTCTGGGTGGTAACCCGAACTTAAGGCAGGTTCTATGTCCATTAATTTCAAAAGCTCCCGCCAGAAGGTGGCAACGAACTGACTTCCGCGGTCGGAAACCACCCTCTTCGGAAAAGCATGTAATTTGATCACGTGGTTGAAGAAAGCTTTAGCCATTCCTTTGGCTGTGGGCAATTGCTTGAAGGGGGTGAAATGTGCTTGTTTGGAAAAAGTGTCTACCACCACCCAAATCACTGTTTTGCCCTTGGAGGGGGGCAAATTGGTGATAAAGTCCATGGCTATGGCTTCCCAGGGTCTTGACGCGGTGGGAAGGGGGTGCAACAATCCTGGGACTTTTCCCCCCCGTTTTTTACACATTAAACAGGTTTGGCATGCCGAGACGAAGTCTGAGACGTCTCTGCGCATGCGCGGCCACCAGAACTGACGCTGGATCAAATTAAGGGTCTTTAGGAAACCAAAGTGCCCGGCTAGCTTTGAGGAGTGGCAATTTAGCAAGATTTCCTTGCGCTTGGCCTTAGGCACCACTAATTTGTCCCCATGCAGCCAACAGTGGTCCTCTCTCTGGGAACATTCCTCCAAAGCTTCCAGTTCCTCTATCTCTTCAGGAGCATACTCCCCCTCCCACTGACAATTCCCCGTGTTGAGTTCGGCCTTCTTTGTTTGGCTCCGGGTGACTACCACCCCCCCCAGTTGTTGGGGGGAGAACATGGAATCAAACACCTCTTCTTTCACACTTTCATGTTGGGGTAATCTGGACAACGCGTCTGCCAGGGAGTTAGCCTTCCCAGGAAAATGTTTAAGCACGAAGTTAAACTTGGAAAAGAAATCGGCCCATCGCAGCTGCTTTGCATTGAGGGACCGCTGAGTGCGCAACGCCTCCAGGTTTTTATGATCAGTCCATATTTCAAATGGAGTTTGCGCTCCCTCCAGCCAGTGGCGCCACGTAGTGAGTGCTAACCTAATGGCTGCGGCTTCCTTGTCCCACACCGACCAATTCCTTTCCGTTTCGTTAAATTTTTTGGAAATGTAAGCCAAGGGGTGCAGTTTTCCTTCCGAGTCACTTTGTAAAATGGCCCCCCCCCATGGCTACATCAGAGGCATCTACATGAATTATAAATTCTTTCGTTTCATCCGGGTGCGCCAGAATGGGCTCGGAAGTGAAAAGGGTTTTTAAAGTCTCAAACGCCCTCTGACATTCCCCATTCCACGCCAACTTCTCTCCTGGCTTCCCGGCCTCGGGCTCCCTCCCCTTGGTTTTTAACAAGTCCGTTAAGGGAAGGGTGACTTTGGCAAAGTCTTTGATGAAGGTTCGGTAAAAGTTACAAAATCCTAAAAGGCTCTGCAATTGCTTTCTTGTTCGCGGGGCCTCCCATTGTACTACTGCCTCCACCTTCCCCGGGTCCATTTCCAACCCCTTCTGAGAAATGCGGTAGCCCAGGAAGTCCACGGACTCACGGTGAAACTCGCACTTAGACAGTTTCACATAAAGCTGGTTTTTCAGTAAGGTTGAGAGAACGTCCCTGACCAAAGTCACATGCGCACTCTTATCAGTAGAATAGATCAAGATATCATCTATGTAACATAACACGCCCTTAAATAGATGCTTGTGCAACACTTCATTGATTAAACTCATAAAGACCCCGGGCGCGCCACTTAAGCCGAACGGCATCACTAGATATTCAAATTGCCCCAAGGGGGTGTTAAAGGCAGTCTTGGATTCATCCCCTTCCCTGATGCGCACCCTGAAGTAGGCATCTCGTAGATCCAATTTGGTAAAAATCTTTCCCTTGGCCGCCTCCGCCAAGAGGTCCTTTATTAATGGGAGGGGGTAGGCATTCGTGGTGGAGACTGCATTCAACCCCCGGTAGTCAGTGCATAGCCGTAAGCCCCCATCCTTTTTCTTTCGGAACAGCACGGGCGCCGCGAAGGGGGACTTGGCTGGGCGGATGAACCCCCTTGCCAAATTTTTGTCCAAGAACTTCCGCAGTTCTTCCCGTTCCAACGGGCTCATGGAGTATAATTTCCCTTTTGGGAGTTTCTCTCCTGGGAGGAGTTCTATGGCACAGTCCGACAGCCGATGGGGGGGTAACTCATCCGCCTCGGTCTCGCTGAACACTTCCAGCAAGTCTCTATACTCTTTAGGCACCATGGTAGGGGTGAGGGCGAGCGCGGGAGCCGGGGGAGGGGGGGCCGGAGGTCCAGGCCCCCATCCCGGGTCCCACCGGTGGCTCTGGCAGCGTTCGTCCACCCACGAAATCTTCCCCTCACTCCATTTTATGTAAGGGTCGTGCGCCCCGAGCCAAGGGCTGCCCAACACCATAGGGAACTGGGCGTTTGGGGTGATGACGAAAGCTCGCTTCTCCCAGTGCTCCCCCGTTCCCAAAATCAAGCTCTCAGTCTCTGCTATGCACTCCTCCTTCATCTCCGACCCATCCATCTGTGTAAACTTTAGGGGTTCCAGTAACGGGGTGATTTTGGGTCCCAGCCCCTCCACTACTAGGGGGCTGATCAGGTCTCGCGCACACCCAGAGTCAATTAAAGCGCGAACCCGCATGTGGGTACCCGATCCGGGGGTCACCACCGTCACTACCATATATAACAGGGGGCCGGGGATGCTCACCGGAGATGGCGCTTCTTGGCGGGGGACCTGCAGCTCTGCGCCGCTCACTGCAGGCCGTTGGAGTTTCCCGACATCTGCGCTTCCATCAGCTCCAGCTCTCCCTGGTCGCTCGCTACTCCTTCCAGCTGCAACGCCCGAGGCTTCATTGGTGTTTTTCCACGGCTAGGGGTGCTTCCCGCTCCGGGGGTTGAGGTCTTCGGGCCTTTCCCCCCTCCTCTTGGGCAAGCGGAGGCGAAGTGGCCACTCTCCCCACACTTCATACACAACCCCTGTCGAAACCTCGCATCTCGGACATCTTGCACACTGGATCGGGGCTTCACTCGGGGGGCTGCTTTGCTGGCCGCCGTCACGGACGCTCCCACCTTAATTAGGGCGAATCGCTCCTCCATGTCGATGGCTGCTCTCATCCAGGTGTTCAGGGTGCCAGGGTGACCCCCTAACAGCACGGTCTCGTAGATTTCCGGGTTCAGGCCCTCCCAATACTTCTCCATGAATAGTTCCTCCGGCCACCCATGGATCTTTGCTGCGATGCGCCGGAACTTGTCGGTGTAGTCCCTCACTGACGACCTTCCCTGGAACAGCTTTCTTAGTTGATTGCGGGCTTTTTCCTCACCCAGGGGGTCCTCGAACTGATGCCGGAGGGCCCACATGAAGTTGTTCAGGGAGCGCAGTTCAGGACCGGGGTTGTCGTGCAGGCTCACATACCAGTCGCTGGCAGTGTCTTTCAGTTTGGACCCGATGTAGCCAATCCGTTCTTTCTCGGTGGGGTAGAGGTGGCCCCAGCTGTCCAGGAATCTCCCGATCTCCAGCATGAAGAAACGTAGCTTCTCTGGGTCCCCATCGAAAGTAGTCGTCAAAGGGTCGGAGGGGGCTGGGTGGGCGGCCGGCGTGGCCGGGACAGGGGCCGGCGCTGGGACGGGCCCTGGAGCTGGAACTGGGACGACCGGCTGGGCTGGTTGTGCCGGCAGAGCGGGCGCCTGCGGTTGAACCGGAACCCCTCCGGGCGCCGGCGGCGGTAGTGGGACTCCGACCCCTTGACCGGGGAGGGCTCCTTGCATGGCCATCATAGCATCGCGAAATTGGTGCTGGAGATCGAGGGCCAACTCGCGGAGCTCGGCGGTGAGTTGAAGCCGCAGGTCTCCCATCATCTGATCCAAAGGGACCGTCTGCTCCTCGCGATACGGATCGGGCCCATACAGATCCATCCCCTCCTCTTCGAGAGGCGGGCGACGCGGCCCTCCACGATAGATCGGCTCGCGGTCGTCTCCTAGGTAGCTCGGTCTCCCTCGATCGGGCTGGTCTCCGGTGAGCGAAACTCTCACCCCTTTCCGGTCGTGCACCCACGAATTCACGGTACGCTGACCGAAGTGGCTCCATGCGTACTTGGGGGTCACGCTCTGATGGGTAACCGGGCGGCGCGGAATGTAGTAAGCCCCCTGGCTCGTGGTCACCGGCACTTCGGGACCTCCTCCGCCGCCACCACCCCCGTTCCCCGGATCCGCCGGGGTAACGGGAGTCTCCTCTGGAGTAGTAGGGTTGAGGGGGACCGTGTCGTCTTCTGACATGGTCAGGAATGGCTGAGTCCCAATCACAGATCTGTGACAATCTGTGAGAGTTCTGCTCTACGTAGTCAAGGATCAGATCTTGGTTGGTTAACCACAGTTCTTTATTACCTCTTCCTACATTAGTACAGCATCTCGGGTTATTGTCAGAGATGAGACAAATAATACAAGCGGGTCTATTATACCATTCCAAGGAGTTTGAATTACCCATAGGTAGCCAATCCCCTTAAGGGAAAATTGGCGGGCTAAAAGGTGTCTTGACCGTTTGGTTCACACAGGAAAAAAGTGAGGTGTTAAGCAGTAAATTTCCCTTCTCTAACCAGACCCCTCAGTTCACATAACAATTCATGGCTCCAAGGTTCTTTAGCATGAGATAAGAGATGAGAGCCATCCTCCCCTTGAAGTTACTGCCGGGGCAGCTGGAATGCGGAGGCAGAGATGAGAGGCCTCCTTGTTCTCACCCTTAAGGGTTGTCACCCTCCCGACCAAAACAGGATTAATACAAAGGTCTAATACATAAGGCATAAAGGTTACATAGGATACATAGAATGCATGCAAGAATACATTGGCTGAATTGACAGATTCTGACAGCACGCCGAGGAAGCATCCGGCGGACAGGGGACTCCCCCCCGCCGGTGAGTATTACACACTTGGCAACCCTATGGCCCAGTGTTTTTCAGTGCCCTAGGCAAACTGTGCCCTTGGCATCTATCTAGTTCAGCATTCCATTTTCTACAGTGGCCAACCAGATGGTTTTGAGAAACCAACAAATCACACAAAGGGTGGCAGCTACCCCCACTAGGAGCCCCCAGCAAGTGGCATTTTGACATACATAGCCTTGGTACACAGAGGTTACAATCCAGCCTTTGACCACCTGTATGGAAGCAGTATCTGTTTTTATTCTTTTCTTTTAGATGATTAATTTGAAATAGAGACTCTAAGTTGTTTCAGCTTGAGCCCTGTGAACTGTTTCTGTTGAAGACCTTGGGGTGTTTTTTCTTTAAGAGCTCTACACCGGCACAGAATAATTAGTTATTTGGCCTTGATTCGCTGGCAGGTTGTTTAATATCGCCTTTCTTTAGAACTGAAAAAACCCACCTTCCAGATCATGTGGGTCTGAGAGCTTGAAACTTTGTCGATGCAGGCACATTTGTTTTTTTACTGCGATTTGTTATTTTTTAATCATCTTCAGTAAACTTTGTCGGGCTTCCCAAAAGCTGAAGTGTGTAACAGTGGTGTTAATGGGTGACTCCCTCCCCTTTCCCAGGAACCGGAGACTGAAGAGGTGAGCCTTTAAAGAGCAGAGTGTTTCGAGTCCTGCCGGAGTAAATAAGCTGCTCCTTGCCAACTCAAGGCCTGGAGCCCCTGCAGACTTGCCAGAAGAACCAAGAGAGAAGCTCCTGGCTCACACACCACCCTCTCCTCCATTACTCCCTCTAATCCCTCCTAAGTAGGGATGCCAGCCTCCAGGTGGGAACTGGGGATCCCCTGGAATTACAGCTCATCTCCAGACTACAGAGATCAGTTCCCCTGGGGCAGGGGTGGGCAAACTTGCTCAGCGTTAAGAGCCACCTAGAACGGGGGTGGCCAAACTTGCTTAACGTAAGAGCCGCATAGAATAAACATCAGACGTTTGAGAGCCACAAGACATGAGCAGATATTACCTGCTTTTATTGGAAAATAAGCAAATTTGCTTTTTATTAACATTAAATGAGACTGCCAAAAATAATAACAAAAGGGGTAAAAGCAGATATTGATAATGATATTAATTTGTCCAATGGTATTTGTTTGCTAATGATATTTAGCTTCCCCAGCCGCCCTGCCGGGAGCCACATAATATATGTGAAAGAGCCGCATGAGGCTCCTGAGCCACAGTTTGCCCACCCCTGCCCTGGGTGAATGGATGCTTTGGAGGAGTTGGGAGTGAAGGACTTTGCGCTGTCTCTTAGCCTCAGACTTCAGAGGGGGACTATAGAGAGTCAGAGAGATAGGGAGGCCAGGACCCCAATCATCCTTCTCTTCCACTGCGCTGATACTATCCCTTTGATGTGTAGATTGTTACTCTCGGGGAATCTTCCTTCTGGTCTGAAACCTTCTCTACACACTATGTTTCTCTTTTCCACCTTGGCCCTATGAGGGCAGGATGTGCTTTCCTGCGTCTCTATCCATCCTAGCTAGTTAGACTAGATTAGAATCCTGTCTCTACTCTATCCTGTCCAGAATGGAGTTTCTGACTATAAACAACTCATATTAATTTTGCAAGGATAAAGAGGCTCCGTGTGTAACTTCTTTTCTTTGTCAGCACACACAAACCAGATAGACTCTGCTGCTTTATGTGCCTTGAATACTCTGCTAACCCAAGTGATCCTTCAGGAGGTTGAACTCTATGGTATTTTACCCCACCGAGGTCCCTGTCCTCCCCAGGCTCCATCCCCAAACCTCCAGGAGTTTCCCAACCTGGGCCTGGCCACCCTGTCCCCCCATCCCCCACCGGTGGCCAAGGGGACCTTGTGACCCTACCTCTAAGATTCTAAGAAACTCACTCTAGTAATCATCAGGACACATTTTATTTGGTCAACATGTATGTTCAATGAAGAAGAAGAAGAGTTTGGATTTATGATTCTGTGATTATATCCCCATCCTTCACTACTCGAAGGAGTTTCAGAGAGGCTTACAATCTCCTTTCCCTTCCCCTCCCCACAACAGACACCCTGTGAGGTAGGCAGGGTGGCTGAGAGCTCTCCCGAGAGCTGCCCTTGAGAGAACAGCTCTGAAAGAACTTGTGGATGACCCAAGGTCACGCCAGCAGCTGCATGTGGAGGAGTGGGGAATCAAACCCGGTTCTCCCAGATTACAGTCCGTGCTCCTAACCATTACACCAAAAATACCAACTAATGCATGACATGGAAGATCCTGTTTCCAGGTCAGATCTTGGTTTCCGAGATACAAAAGGAAGCAATGGGAACGGCAGAGGACATCCCTTAGGGAAGGTTGGCTCAGCCCACGAACCACTTCCAGAGGCTTTGGGACTCACAGTTTGGGAAACAACACTGATATGGATCCTATACGAAGGCCCAGTCTCTGGCTCCAGGTTTGTAGCTCTCCAAAAAGTCACTTCCCTGTACAGATTCACACAATCTTAACTAGGGTTACTTAGTTTAGCAGTTCGAGACCCGAGTGCTACGTGACGGAATGAGCTCCCGTCTCTGGCCCCAGCTCTTGCCAACCTAGCCATTCAAAAGCAAGAAATTGCAAATAGATAAATAGGTACCGCTTTGGTGGGAAGGTAACAGCGTTCCGTGCTCCTTGGCATTTAATCATGCCGGCCACATGACCACGGAAACGACTTTGGACAGCGCTGGCTCTTTGGCTTGGGAACAGGGATGAGCACCGCCCCCTAGAGTCGGATTCGAGTGGCTTTCAAGCAAGGGCTACCTTTACCTTTATTTACTCCTTGAGTGACAGCTGAGGCATTAGCTGGAAATGCACCGTCAGCAGAGCTTTAAAAAAAGTTCTACCTTTTATAAAAACAGTTTGGCAGAGAAGGGAAGAGGTGGAGGGAGCCGAAAGCAGAGTGGGGTTTTTTTAAGCATCACCGGCTTGGGGGGGGGGGGCTATCAGCTTCTGTTGCTAACTACCCTGAGCTGTTCAAATGGTGCAGAGCCCCACATTTTAATGAAGGAAATTATCTTCTGCAAACTCTCATGGCTAACACTGAGATACAAAATGTGACCATTCAGGGTTGGGCCCTGCCTGCTTCCGCATAGAGTCTCCCCCTGATTTCCCCTCCTCTTAGGGCTGCCAACCTCCAGGTGGGACCCAGAGATCTCCTGCGATTACAACTGATCTCCAGACTACAGAGATCAGTTCCCCTGGAGAAAACGGCTGCTTTGGAGGGTGGACTCTATGGTGCTATATCCCACTGAGGTCCCTCCCCTTCCCAAACCCCGCCCTCCTCAGGCTCCACCCCAAAAATCTCCAGGTATTTCCCAACCCAGATCTGGCCACCCTCCTGGAGCCCCCATCTGGCATGCCTTTGATCCACGCAGGCCCCACGATCCCTCCCTAGGGTTGCCAGGTCCCTCCAAGCAGCTGATGGGGATGGGGGGTGCACATACCAGGAGCTGGGGTTTCTTTGCATGCTCCAACAACATGCCCATGTGACTTCCAACACGCCTTAGAAGTGACATAGGCACACTGGGGCGATGCTTTGGTTTTGGGGCAAAAACTCTATGGTAGAATTAGCTACTACCATAGAGTTTTTGCCCCAAAAACACAGAACATCACCCTGCTGTCCCCGGTGTGCCTACGTCACTTCCGGGTCACAGTGAAGTCACATAGGCATGTCCAGGGCTCATTTCGTAGCAGGAGCTCCTTTGCATATTAGGCCACACACTCTTAATGTAGCCAATCCTCCAGGAGCTTACAGAGCTCTTCTTACAGGGGCTACTGTAAGCTCTTGGAGGATTGGCTACATCAGGGGTGTGTGGCCTAATATGCAAAGGAGCTCCTGCTACGAAATGAGCCCTGGGCATTTCACTGAAATGCTGGGTGTCCCTCCTTCGTTGGGGGGGGGGGGTAATTTTCCCACCAACCAGCTGATCCGTGGCAGGAAGGTGTGGCTTGGCAACGGGAGACCCCCCTGCCCCCACTGGGGGGGGGGGTCTGGCATCTCTGTCCCTAGTGTAGCTTTCTTCTTGGTCCAAAGGGGCTCCTTCTCACACTTCTACCAGTGGCAAACTTGATAGGATCCAACCCATTAGACTTCAGTGGCTCTTTAAGATTGCTCAGAACAGGGACAGATGAACTCCTCTGTATTTAATTTCAAACTGCTTGTGTTTTTGCCTTAAATGTCCGACAGGTACCTGCCGGCTTCCTCTGTTCACAAGCTAGTCTGCCTCATTTTTCGCTCCACATTCATTTTTGTGCGTCTCCACCAATAAAGAAGTTAAATGAGTATGTTGTGGGATCATTGTGGTTGCAAAGAGGAAACGAGTGATTCGAGGATGTCTTCTTGAGCAAGGCCAGAGGAATGAGGAGCTTTAGTCTAGCTAGCAGAATGCTCCAGCTTCAGTGCTTGATGTGAAATTGACTTTGCTGAACTTTCTGGATCTGTGAATATTATGTTCCTGTATTCTCTTCTGAAGAAGCATTATATGAAACTATTTCCAAGCTGATGTTATCGTAAAAGGAAGAAAAGAAGAAGGAACATTCGTATCTTATTGATAAGAATCATGCATACAAGCACTCCATTTCTACAAACAATATTTTAGGTTGACTGTTATGGGTTGCTTTGACAATGGATTTGGACTTTTACACGCAATATGCACTTTGAATGTTGATATTGTCTCTGAATGCTGAAAAGTTGTGAGTTTATACACAATAATAGTTCATGCATTTTCATTTATACACCCACCCACATATATATATCTTGCCTACTTATTTTCGTCATTCTCCGCAGTATTTTTGTTTGTTGTTAGCCTAATACTGAGTGCCAGGAAAATCTTTGATAGAAAGCAACAATCCTAAAGGCACTAGGAAAAAAATGGGACTTATTTTGTGGTAAACACACAGAGGTTTTCACCTGCGGGGATGGGCCTTACAGTTTTGCTATATGAAGAGGTGCGCAAACCCATGTTTTTAATTCTCTTTCCAGCAGGCTGCAAGACAGCAATGCCCTGGCCAGGGTGGACTGGCCAGGATGGACTGGCCAGTAAAGCTACTGGGAAAAATAGGGTTGCCAACTCTGGGTTGGGAAATACCTGGAGATTTTAGGAGTGGAGTCTGGGCAGGGTGGGATTTGGGGAGGGGCTTCATCATGGTAGAATGCCACAGAGTCCACCCTCCAAAGCTGCCATTCTCTCCAGGGGAATTGATCTCTATTGTCTGGAGACCAGTTGTAATAGTGGGAGGTCTCCAGTCCCAACCTGGAGGTTGGCAACCCCACCCGGCCTTAGGCAAGGACAGGTTCACCTCACAAAGGTGGGTCTGGTGCCAAGTGGATGGGAACCACCACCAGCTCTCACTTTGTGCAAGGTGGCTGGTAGGGTTGCCCCCCCCTGAGGGGGACAGGGTTTCCCCCGCTTTTGGGGGCCCTAATCCACTGCCACTCAGCTGGCTGGTGGAGGGAGCAGTGCCCCTGAGCAGCCCCATAGACACTAGCATGCCCAGTGCAATGATGTCTTCCAGAGGTGATGTCATCGCACAGGGCACATTGTGGGGGGATGCTCTAACATTTCAGAAAAAACCTCTATGGTTACCATAGAGTTTTTTCCTCAAGTGCTAGAGCGTCCACCCCGCAACGTGCCCTGCGTGATGACATCACATCTGGGTGACATCATCCTAGAGCACACGAAGGCTCCAGGAAGAAGACAGGAGCCCCCCCCCCCCCCCGCTGGAACACAGTAAGGATCTGGCATCCCGTTAGTGGATTTGATGGAAGTTGCTATGAGAAACGGCCATATTGCTTGTTAAACGAATTAACTATATAGACATTTCAACACGACACACTCTGACAAAGTTTGTGAACGAAATGAGACTTGATATGCATAGTCTGTTGTGCTGATGGCCCCATTGTGAATTATTCTTGAGAGATTGATTTGCTTCAGGTAAACTGGATATTGGATAAGAACGTAATAGTCTTTGGATATTTTCCTTTGGCATAATACATCACAGTTGTTCTGCTTATTTCCACAGCCCTAGTGTCTGGGCAGGAGCTGTTGCCACTGCCAGCCTTTGCTTTGTGTGAAGTACACAGGGGCGGACAAGATGGTGGCACTCATTTGGCAGGAGAATGTGCCCTTCCTCCCTGGGGGGGGGGGGGCTTTTTCAGGGCCATTGTTGGCCTCCCAGTCTGCCCCTGGTCCCAGCTGTGCTGAAGAACTGTTGCGTCGGTGGGAAGGGCCTTTGAGAGGGTTATTTCTTGGTCATGTGGAAGTCTGGCTTCATCAAATGATGACGGTGTGCAATACTGGAAAAAAGACCAGTCCCACTCACCAGGCCTCGCCTTGTGGCCCTACCGAGCTGCATATTTATAGCCAATGACCACAGAAATCACAAGCCCACGCCGTGGCAGGTGATGCACACTGGGACAAAAAATCTCAGCTTCAAGGATAGGCTACTGGGATCTGAACTTGCTGAGACTGAAAGGGAAAAAGATCTTGGGGTCGTAGTGGATGACTCAATGAAAGAGTCGACCCAGTGTGCTGCAGCAATGAAAAAGGCAAAGTTCTCTGTTAGGGATTATTAGGCAAGGGAATGAAAATAAAACGTCTGATATTGTAATGCCCCTGTATAGATCTACGGTGCGGCCTCATTTGGAATACTGTGTACAGTTCTGGTCACTGTATCTCAAAAGGGGCATTGCAGAGATGGAAAAAGTACAGAGGAGGGCAACTAAGATGATGAGGGGGCTGGAGCACCTTCCTTATCAGGAAAGGCAGAAAAGTCTGGGACTTCTCAGTTGAGAAAAGAAATGATTAAGGGGGGACATGAATAGAGGTTTATAAAATTATGCATGAGATGGATTGAGTTGAAGAAGAGAACTTTTTCTCCCTTTCCCAAAGCACTAGAACTCAAGGGCATCCAATGAAGCCGGTGGGCAGTCGGTTCAGGACAGACAAAAGGAAATACTACTTTACACAGAGAGTGATTAAAATGTGGGATTTGCTGCCAGGGGATGTAATGATGGCCACAGGAATAAACAGCTTTAAACAGGGATTCTGGTTGGCTGTGCCGGTTTTTTAAAACGTTGCTTTAGCAGCAGCTACCACCACAACACAAGAATCTTCAATGTGTGACTGAAGGTAAGCTGAGGCACTGATTTTGTGGCTGGCTCTGCCTCTGGTGGCAGCCATTTTGTGGCTGTGTGCCCCCCCCCCCCGGCTGTGTCAGAGAGTTCCAAAGGTGCCCATGGGCTCAAAAAGGTTGGGGACCAATGCTCCCTCTAAGCTGTGGAGTCTTGTGAGCAGGAATTCTACTTTGTAAGCTACTGGCATTAAAGTTGTGAGCAAGCGATTTGGCTGCTGCATAAATTACGTTTGCTCTGGAGCCATCCTTCCTGAGCCAAGACAAAAATGTGCGAACCGGAGGCTAAAAAAAAAAAAAAGAGGTGTGCTAGCTCACACTAACTCAGCTTAGCGGGAACACTGACTCCGGGAGTAGTGGGTGTAGGTTTGCCACAGCCCAGGTCTGAGCCAAGCAGCCCCCTGCCGGCATTACATGGGCTACGGGGCTCAGCTTCCAGCAGGACCATTTTACTGTTCCGGCCCACTCCTATGTGGGTAGAATACAGGCTTGTCTAAATTTGTGGCCACAGTCAGCTATGGTCTTCCCTGCTCCTGTTACGCCACCTGTAACTCCCTTCTGTTTGGTTTCCTCACTCCACTTTTAGTTTTAACAGCCCATCTCACAAAGAGCCACAACACATTTGGTTCCATTCATTAAAATTTTTATTTCGACTTTCACAAGAGATTTCAGTTAAAATTCGTATAAAAGTTGGAAGCATGTCCACTCTGTAATCATGGCATTCAGTTAGAAGAACAAATATGAGAAATGTTAACTGTTGCAAATGATTGTGAAATTCTTTAGCTCGGCAGGTGTTCTTGGAGAAAGGGCCCAGATATTTCAGGAGTCTCACAGTACAGACATGAAATAATACAAGCTAAAGCCGTACAGCCGGGGTGGGACAGAATCGGCTGCCAACAAACTTTAAGGGGAGAAGAGTTAGCTGTGAATATAAGTCATGTTTAAATAAAAATACATAAATTCACAGTTAAGTTAAAACTACATCTGCATTGCAGAACTGAATAATCACATTGCATGTAGGAATTAGTGGATGCTACCTTAAGTACTTCAACATCTGAGAGGCAGATACCAAGTTTCCTCTACTGCTGATAGTTGTCAGTCAATTAACAATTGCCAGCATGTGGCAATGAGAGCAGTAATTAGTTCTTATATGGCTCTTTTTACAACATGCATTTAAAAAGCTGCTTTACTTACAGACCATGTTATACTTTACAGATGAGAAATATTTGACAAGCCCCCCCCCCCCCCCCCGCAACGATCACCCCTAGCGGAGGAACTAGAAGCTCTCGGATTTGTCCAGCTACCAATAGCTGGTACTCAGTGTTTAAATATTAAACAGCAGATAAACATTGTTTGTCTCAACATGCCCCACGGCAAGACCACGAGCATTGCAAGTCTGCACACCCAAGACTCGATATCCTATCATTCTTAACAGCCTCTTTGACCACGTACTCTTAGTCATATAAATATTAAATACATAATATCCTAAATAGTTAGTTGATTAAAAGGGCAACAAACTTAAGTTGCAGCAAAAAATATTTTAAATATTAATAAATAAAAGTCCAATAAATAAAATTAAGAACCAAACATTACAAATAATTCCAGGCAAGCCCATTAAGTTTGTTGTGGGAAACGAAGTCTTCCGAGAAGTCTCTACACAAGTTCTTGACATCTTAATTACGTAGAAGTTGTGAAGTTGGGGATGAGCCAGTCTCCATCAGTTAGATCTCAGTCACCTTACGGATGGAATGGTAGCTCCGGACTTCTCCGTCAACATTCCACAATCAAACCAGTTTGCCCAAAAACTCTTGAGTGCTAGCCATTTGGAAAAGGCAGTTTAGGGATTCCGAAAATTGGGGGATTCAATTCAGCACACTAAAAAAGATTTGCTAAAATTTAGTGAAGTGCTTGGAACCTCACCTGACGCTTGTAATGACTTTTGGTTAAGTATTGTAAAAAGTTGTGTCCGCTGGGTAGTGGAGATGACCTGTTCTATTGGCGAAAAATGGCTACACAAATTTTTTAAAAACCCTAAAAAGTCTGTATGTCAAAAAGCAATTCACTGTCCATCTTCATAGAAGAAGCACACCAGGCGCCCTGCAAAGAGATTTCTGATCTCCTTCCCGAGATCTCCAAACCTCCTGTGTTTATGAACTGCAGTGCCGCAGGGCTCGAAAGGTCATCTCGAGGAATCTCTCAAAGTTTCTGAGAACAAGGTAGCTTCCGATTTCCCTTTCGGATTCCAGAAAGGAAGGGTTGGCCTGGCTTTCCATCTGGGGATAGGCAACTACTGACAGCCCGCTTTCTTGCATCTGAAGGAAGATAAGTGAAAGCTGTTAGGGACTGAGGCCTGAACAGCTGTGAGTGCTATAGCAGTCAAGCCAATGACCTTTCCTGAAGGCTGAAAATCAAGGTTTTTTTTTACTTAATCTATCTTAACCTGACTGCTAGTTTGTCTAGCTCTCTGTCTCAGAACATCTGAATACACCCCACTTTTCTCCTCAAAGGAGACTCAGAGTGGCTTAAATCATTGTTCTCCCCCTTCTGTTTTATCCTAGAGAAGAAGAAGAAGAGATTGGATTTATATCCTGCCCTTCACTACCCGAAGGAATCTCAGAGCAGTTTACAGTCCTCTTTCCCTTCCCCACAACAGACACAGGTAGATGGGGCTGAGAGAACTCTGATAGAAATTGCTCTTGAGAGAACAGCTCTGAAATAACTTATGACTGACCCAAGGTCACCCCAGCTGGCTGTGTGTGGAGGAGTGGGGGGATCAAAGCCAGTTCTCCCAGATTAGAGTCCACACTCCTAACCATTACACCAAACTGGCACTATATCAAACGAGCCCCCTTTTAACCACTACATCACACTGCCTCTCCACATGTGCCACAGCTGCTGCCGTGTGAGAACGGCTGACTGTTTCCCAGCTGGAAGAGCACAGAGGCTGGGAGAGTCCTACATAAGGACGATCAGTTGCAGTATCCCTTCACATACATCTGCCACGCCGAAGTCTTAAGGCTCTTGCATAATTTGGTACAAGAATGAAGTGGCCTAGGAAGGGCTCTAACCCTCAGATTAAGGTCTGAGCAACTAGCTCTTTCTTACCTGCCGTTGGAGGTTGGAGGACAGGTTTGTCACATCCGCCAGGAGACCATCTATGTGGCCAGCAAAATCCGGCAGGATCTCCTTTATGCGGGAAAAGTAGCCCTGGTAGGTGTGAAGGCCGGTCCTTATCTGGTTGAAACAGCCAGTCTGAAAGATGGGGGGAAGGAGATGGCATTAAAGGCTTGGATACACCTAGAAATAGCAACAAGGGTGGGGGGTGGTATCTATGGTTGCCAGCCTCCAGGGGGCACCTGGAGATCTCCTGTTATTGCAACTGATCTCCAGATGACCAAGATTGGTTCTCCTGGAGAAAACGGCTGCTTTGGAGGGTGGACTCAATGGCATTGTACCAGGCTGAAGTCCCTCCCCTCCCAAAACCTCAGGTTCCACCCCCATGATCTCCAGGTTATTTCCCAACCCAGAGCTGGCACGCCTTTAGGGCACTGTAGTTTGTGGCTTAGGCTGAAGAAACAGGGCCAGAATACAGCCTCAAAACATACTGGGCTCTCCCCACATCCTTGGAAAGCTTGCCAAAAGTTCTACTGACATGGGCTCTATCTTGACCTGGAGGTTAGGAGCAGGGACCATTCACTGCACTGCTGACTAGATAGATCATTCATGGTTCAGCAAGAACAAGTGCTGTGTGTGTATTCCTGAAGTTTAAGGTTTTTCATACAAGGGAAAGATACGAGGCAGACATTTTAATGCTTGATACTCCCCTTCTGTCCAGTTGCTAACAGCTCAGTTTATTAAAGTTGGGACAGAACATGCACAGCAATCTCTCTGGGGTTATTTTGGCAAATGATTTACAAAGACAGGCAATCAATAATGCCTAAATGTGGCCCTATTAAATAATCCCTCTGTTCTTAATTTGGTGATCTTGAGATACTTGACTCTGCAGAAGATCAAGCCAAACTTCTGCTGGAAACAGAGCCAAGCTTTCAAGTCTCGTTTAAGCCAGGGATCAGCTCCAGGCCACATTTTTTGACTGTTAGGATTTCTGCCCAGGGAAATTTGTGGTAGGAATATGAAGTTCTTTCCTTTCACCACTTGTGAACTTCAGGCTTCCCAGTTACAGGATTCACCACCACCCAAATCAATCTTTATTTTTAAAGCTGCCACTCAAGAGCTGCCACTTTAAAGAGCCACTTTGGTGTTGTGGTTAGGAGTGCAGACTAATCTGGGAGAGCCAGGTTTCATTCCCCACTCCTCCACTTGCAGCTGCTGGTGTGACCCTGGGTCAGATACAAGTTCTTTCAGAGCTGTTCTCTCAGGAGCAGTTCTTGAAAGAGCTCTCCCAGCCGCACCAACCTCACAGGTGAGGGGAAGGGAAAGGAGATTGTAAGCTGCTCTGAGACTCCTTCGGGTAGTGAAGGGTGGGGTATAAATCCAATCTCCTCTTTTTCAAAAGGAACCTCAAAGTTTCAGTTGAAGATTCTGTTTTTTTCTTAAACATGCACAGTATTTTGTTTTTTAGTCTTTTGGGGAGGGGGGTGGTAGAGAGACTGCTCCTGAGATATTGCCTACCACCCACATAATTTTAGCAAATATTTTATTAAATAATCAGATGGCCAGTTACACTGTCCCTAGTGGATAGATTCAGGTGGGTAGCTGTGCTGGTCTGAAGAAACAGAACAAAGTTTGAGTCCCGAGGCACCTTTACGACCAACAAGGTTTTATTCTGGGTATGAGCTTTCATGTGAAGAAGCGTGCATGCACACAAAAGCTTATACCCAGAATTAAACTTCTGTTGGTCTTAAAGGTGTCACTGGACTCAAACTTTGTTCTGTCCCTAGTGGAGTGAGTTAACGTGGCCTCAGGAGTTTCACAGGGCTATTACAGTGGCCTAGACAACCCCAACATACACACTTAAAACAGAAGAGATCTGGATCCATACTCCCTTCTAGTATGGAACCCTGGGGAGATTCACCACACCTTGTTAACTCATATCCTAATCCCCAGAAGTGCCAAGTCAGGACTGTGAAGCTAGACCAATGACTTCCCCACAGTTCAGGTTACTAAACTCATCTCGCTTTCTTCTACATATTTATTTTTGGCAACTAGCTCTTGGGAGGAAAACCCACCGATGTTTCTCAAGACTTTTGGTTTGAGTGATGGCTTGCCAAATAAAGAATAATGACATCCTCCATTTTGCAAGGCCTACTGTGATTGAGTGGTTGGTTGGGAAATGCACATTCTTCACATTGCCTGACTCAGATAACTCTTTTCTGGCTTCAGGGGAGTTATTTCTATAGCTCATCCCTCTTGATAGGCATGGCTACTGCCATGCGTATGACCACCCACTTGACAGGCCTGCAAAAATACAGCTTGGAGTTGGGAACAGATGACCGTCACTCACCAGGTCACAGGGTTCGGTGCGGCAGAGGGAGAGATCCACTTGTGAGATGCCCAGCATCTCCTGCATCAACATCAGCTCGTTGTCGCTGCCGATTTTAAACTGTTTAAGCTGAGGGTTTGCAAGTGGAGAAGACAGGATTAGGAGAGAGATTTTTCTGGCAGGGATATGCAGTGCATTTGAATATCACACCCAGGCAGATTGGCCTTTTAACTTAGGCTGATTCTGCAAGGGCTTTTCTCTCTGTTGCTTTAGCAAACCCATGCTGGAACAGAAATTCCCCCCTGCATTGCATGCTGCGTTCACTTCCTTTGATCACTGGATTTTATGGTACCCTCCACACTGCATGCCGCTTTCACGTCCTTTGATAATCGGATTTCATGGTACCTTCTGCATAGATTTATGACTGTTCAGGGGTGACTTTGCAGTCAGTACACTGTTGGCCCAGAGTATTTGAATGTGGCTTTAAGCTGCACTTTTCCTTCCCAGTTGAGAAAATGTGGAGCGAATGCTAGGTGCAAAATCACCCTTAGAGGGAAATTTCTTGATTGACCATTGCCCTGGAGGGGCACTAGTGCTCGAGAGCAAGCAGAGCCAAGCCCTAGCAACTCTGCCAGCACCTCTAGGGCTACTGGGCTCCAACTAGGGTTGCCAGTTCCAGGTTGGCAATTTGTGGAGATCTGGGGGTGGAGTCAATGTCTGGTGCTACTGAGTTCACTACTGGCTTTTAGCAATGCAGGGCCTGCTCAGCTGGGCTTGTTCCAGGGTCATTTTCACTTCCTGGTCCATTCTACACCTCCTGGCCTTCCCCTTGGCTGCGCAGTAGAAGCATGCTGGGCCCGTAACCCTGTCGGCTGCATGATTAATGCAACAGACATGCACAAACTGATCTCACAGAATAACGCAACTCTGTCACCTTACTCATTTAGCCAACACCCCTTTGCCACTGGCTTGTGGGTCATATCCTAGAAGATTGCATCCAGCAGTGCATTAATTTCCTGATGACCTAATGCATTTTACAAGACTTGAACAAGGTCTGGCATTATAGAGGAAGTTTCTAGTCCTTATGACTGGAAGATAACTTTTAGGTTGCCCATGCCTGCAGAAGCCAGGAGGGGGCATACCACTGTGATTTATAGTGTAGGGAGGGACAATCTTCACAGCCATCTGCAGCTCTTTATCCAACTTCATGGCCAGCAAATATTGGCAGGACTCTTCTTCCCTTTGTGCGGAATTTGGATAGCCCTGGCACAGAGTTCACTTTGAGCATGGAATTCATCCCTCCTCATTTGTAGGCGAGCTAGGACATCTTCCTTCCCCATTGCCACACATAGGTCAATGCACATGATCTCAACCAGTGAATCTGGTTCTTATTAAAGGGTGCAAATGAGTCTTGGCATCCACTGAAATCCAGTGTCAACCCTGTGCTCCTATCCAAATTTCACTGAAGCTGGAATAAACATTCATCTTCCTTTGGCAGGTCAACTCAAAACTTGTCTCCAAGAAGCAGCCGAGAAGAAGTCAATCCTCTCCCCTTTTGCCACTGGGTGACCTTCTTGGGTTGGCTTGAAAGGGAGAGCTGGGTGCCTGTGAGTGACACAAACTGGACCAAGTTCACTGTGCTTAGAATAGGAGAGGAAGCACTCCTCTATATGGGGGTTAAATTCCATGGAGGGGCAGTCTAATTTCACAGGAAACAGTAAAAAAAAAATCCCATTAAAAACCTCTGGCCAACTATTTTGTTTATCTAATAACACAGCCAGTTGGGAGTAATTACCCTCTGGGTAGTTCTGAGCTTGCCAAGGCACATAATCTAATACTGCACATTTAATTGTTTCCATTGCACTTTACAAAGTGCAATTACTTTATTATTATTGAGAGAGAAGCAGTTGCAGGCTAAATTTGGCAGGTATGGATGCTGGCAGCATGTCGCAAGCTCAAACCAAGACTAGAAATCTTGGGGAGATGCCTTTATCTGTCCTTTGGGATCTACAGCAATTGTTTTAAGGCATTTCATTCCAGGGGCAGAGCCAGGTTAGTCTGTGGCAGACAATACAGAAGTCCAGAGGCACTTTAAAGACTTGTGATTGGATCCAACCCAATCTACAGCCTGATCCTATATACTGTTACACATCCATCCCAGTGAGCTTATTCACACATACAGCCGCAGACTTAGATGCTCCTTCCACAAATCACATCCATATTTTTTTTGGGGGGGGGTCCCCTTGAACCCTTCTGCAATATTTACCCTTCACTTGCCAACTCACCATGAGCTTTCTGATCCTAGAGACATCCTGTTTTATCCTCAAGACAAATTCCCGGTTTTTCTGGACAAACTGGAGCAGTTCTGGATCTCCGGAAGACTCCGGCAGGGGGGCAGAAGCACTCATGGCCCACCACAGTGCAATAGTGAGTAGAGAAAGAACACCTGGAGAGAAAGGCAGGCACAGACGTCAGTTTCTGTTGAAGTAGGCCAGGGGTTCCCAACCTTTTTAAGCCTGTGGGCACCTTTGGAACTTTGACACAGTACGGTGGGAACGATCTCAGTGAGCAAGGCTGTATATATAACCCTAATAGTACCTCTTCCACATTTCAGGCAGAAGGTCTGTTTAACAGGATGCCTTTTACTCGGCACAGCCAATCCCCACCCACTTTCTAAAAGGACTTGGCAGGCCCAGTAGAAGTGTCAAGGGCACCAAGTTGGGGTAGCCTAAGGCTGATTTTACACCTCCCCTCTAAAGTAGTTTGACTGCTGTCTTTTCCTGTGCTGATTTCACAGTGGTGTGAAATTTCACTCCAGGGGGTCTAAGTGCACTAAGAAACCACAATTGTTTAAAGCAGAATAAAGCGGTATTATACTAGCTTGACCACAGCAGGGCAATTAGTAGATATGGACATTTCAGTAGCAGCACGGTTTCACACCGCACTGAGGTGTGGGCAGGTTTTTTTGGAACTAGAATGATTCCAGCAGGAAAGTCAGGTGTAAAATCAGCCTAAAACAGCCAAAAGGTAACAAATCTCTGAAAGTTCTCTTCCACAAGGGAACAGGAGCACCACCACAGGTTCCCTTGGTGCAGTTTGTGCAAGAGAAGTTCCCAGCAGAGTCTCCCTATCTGGCATCTTTAACGGCACCCCAAATCCACTGCTTGTTCCCTCCCATCAGATAAGGCCAGGGAGAGCTACTTCAGTCTGTGCCAGTCTTCTTTACGCTCTTTCTGCTACAGCCTCAAGGGAGGCCATGACTTAAAAGTTTAGTCAGTTGCCTACGTAATCCATACCCCTCCGAAAGAAGGAACTTCCAGAAGGTGATTTATTCAGTGGCATCGAATGCAGCAAACCTTTAACCAGTCTGTGTCATTCATGAAAGCTCTTTTATTTTTAATTTTGTCTTTACTGTTCTTGCAACTGGAGTCATACACAGGAAAGCTCTTTTGAAAGAAAGCCGTCCTTCCATTTCTAAAGAGAAACAATTTCTATATGCAGGAGATTAAAGACATTTAATATCTTTAATAAAGATATAATAATATATTTAATAAATATCTTCAATAAAGATATTAAAGGCGGGAATCCAGGGGGTTGTGCTTTATGACCAGGAGTTAGACCATCCGTTTGCTGAGGTTTTGGACAGCAAAGGCACTGTGAACAAAAATTGTACTAGAGGTGGACCAATGAAGCCTGGAGCAGTGTCCTTTCAGCAGTTATAACAGCAAGAACGATAGACTGAGGCTCCCACTTCAAGTTCTGGCTCCAGGCATTTCTAATAGGAGTGACACCAGACCAGAGCAGCAATTCATGTACGAAAGCAAAAGCCTCTTCCCGAGGAAGGGTAGTTTTCACATCTCTCTACATCAGGAGTGACTGAATGCTATAGCCATTCCCAATACAGAGTTCCCATGCCCAGTGGAAGATGGATGGCAAGAGGTAAAGGCAGAGCAGCAACTCATACAGAACCACAACAGGCAGACTCCTCCACTGGATAGGTGGGGACCATGACTCCCCCCCCCCCCTTACTTTAAGCCTGACCGGTCTCACACATCTGGGTAGGGTGTAGGATCATAAAGCACAAAACAGATATTTTTAAAAAGCAGGCAGGAATTTCAAGAATTGGGAGACTTCCTTCACTCTAACCGGAGAATGTCCCAAAGGTTAGCCTTTTCTTTAAACTTGTTTTCTTCACTTTTGAGCAAGCTTCTCTCTGTACCCAGCCTACCTCAAAGGACTGTTGTAGATCTAAAGCTGCAGCTCTGACCTCCTTAGGAGAAGGAGGAAGGAGACAGTTTGAACACTGAAATGTTTTCAAAGTCTCTTTCTTCTGACAAAGTTTAATCCTGGGTATAAGCTTTCGTTTGGAAAAGTGGGCATGCCCACAAAAGCTGATACCCAGAATTAAACTTTGTTCATCTTAAAGGTGTCACTGGACTGAAACTTGGTTCTGCAGCTTCAAACCAACACGGCGACCCACCTGAATCTTTATTCTGTAAACTTAAAGGGGGGGGGGGGGGAGAACCAGTTTCCCCTTTCCACACCATTATATTGGTAGACAGGTAAGGATAATAAGAGAAGCGACTCCAAAATTTTAAAACCAAGAGGGTTAGGCAAAATGTAAAGAGCACCTGATCACACATCGTTTATCAACCGAATTACCTCCGGTGGGTCGCCATGCTGGTCTGAAGCAACAGAGCGAAGTCTGAGTCCAGCGGCACCTTAAAGACCAACAAAGTTTAATTCTGGGTCTCAGCTTTCATGTATCTGAAGAAGCACAAGGAAGCTTATACCCAGAATAAAACTTCATTGTCTTAAAAGGTGACACAGGACTAAAACTATGTTCTGACTCCACTCAGCTAGTATAACTGAAAGCTCTCCATAGCTAAATTATGGATATATATGTTATTTATATACATAGATAATG
The DNA here is from genome assembly GCA_029233225.1 of Lepidodactylus listeri. Taxonomy (NCBI): domain Eukaryota; kingdom Metazoa; phylum Chordata; class Lepidosauria; order Squamata; family Gekkonidae; genus Lepidodactylus; species Lepidodactylus listeri. The sequence continues at coordinate 14,690,943 of JARCFY010000018.1, read as the reverse complement.
CAAATACATCGTTAACTATGGAGAGCTTTCAGGTATATTATATCTACATAGCGTATAAGGCAGTATACCTGAAAGCTCTCCCTAGTACAGGGACCAGTGTTCCCTCTAAGCTGAGTGAGTGTGAGCTAGCTCACAGTTTTCTAGCCTCCAGCTCACAGATTTTTTGCCTTAGCTCAGGAAGGAGGGCTCCAGAGCAAACTGATTTATGCAGTAGCCAAATCGCTCGCTCACAACTTCCGTGCCAGTGGCTCACAAAGTAGGAATTTTTGCTCGCAGGACCCCACAGTTTAGAGGCCGTATTGACTGGGACCCTACTGCAACTCAAAGCTCTCCAAAATCAGTACAGAAAATAAATAGCTTACAAGACAGTCCTGCAACAGAGAGAGGAAAATTATCACCCCCTCTCTGAAAGTTAGGCGCACTAGTAGTCGAGAGAAAGGCGATCCTAAACAAAAAACCCCGAGTGAAAGTGAGCAAAAGAAAGTCCTCCGCGGCGCCCCCGGCGCAGCAACTTACTGGCTCCGGCGCGCCTCGACTCTGACCAGGCAGCGGTTCTGCAGCTGGAATGAAAGCACGCGGGGAGGCTGAGCGCCACTTACTTCGTACTGAACTCATCGCGCCGCCGGAGCCTCGTTTAGATGCTGCGAGTCGCTCCTCCCCTCTCGGCAGGCTGGGTTGGGCTGGGCTGGGCTGGGCTTGGCTTGGCTTGGCTCGACTCTGAGCGGCTGCTGCGGCTACCGGGAAGGCCGCCGAGGTAGGCACGGGTAGCGTCCAAGTGACGACTGTGAACGGGCTGTCCCACCATTAGAGGTATTTATAGGGCAGTCTCAGGAAACCCCACTGATGTGATTCACATGTACGCCAGAAAGGGGAGGGGAGGAAGGAAGACTTTTCTTTTTTAAAAAAATCCACCTGGTCGTTCCCAGAGGGTTTCTTTGGGGAGATTCCGATGGGTCACCGTTGGGGGGGGAGACCCTATGACTGTCACCATGCCATGTTCCCAAATGAATCCCCTTTGTTTGCTCCCTAAGGGGAACCACACACGCAGTGCTCAGATCCAGATGGGTCTGTCTGTAGCAGCGGAAAAGAGCAAGAGTTTAGGAGCACCCGAAAGACCAACAGGACTTGTGGCAAGGGAGAAGCTTTTGTGAAACACTGCACCCTTCTTCGGATGGGTGCTCTGGAAGAAACATCAGGGAAGGACTATTGCAGGGGTGGGCAAATTGCGGCCTGGGGGCCACAGGCAGCCCGCCACAGAGTTTTTTGCGGCCCGCCAAGACAGTTGGCCACATGGTGTGATTGGGTACATTTGTCTCCTTAAAGTGATTCTAAAATTAAATGTGCTTGCAGCTCTAGATGGTATGAAATTAGCACAATAAATAAATTGAATAAAACTACCCATTTTATTTAATTTATATTTATTGATTTTTATGATACAATTTATACCTTTTCTGAAATGCAAAGTTAACTAATGAATGCAATCATTTTAAAAGGTGCGGCCCTCCGCTAACCTCCGCTCCCACAAAGTGGCCCCCGAGCCAAAACAACTGCCCACCCCTGGACTATTGGACTGATCCAGCAGGGCTCTCGTGTTCTTTTGAAGGCCTCGGCCTCTGTGCCCTGCTGTGGGCCTTCCGGAGGATATGGTTGACCACTGTGTGAGGCAGGAGGCTGGACTAGATGGACCCCTGGTCTGATCCAGCAGGGCTCTCCTTGTGTTCTTTTGAAGGCCTCAGCCTCTATGCCCTGCTGTGGGCCTTCCGGAGGATATGGTTGACCACTGTGTGAGGCAGGAGGCTGGACTAGATGGACCCCTGGTCTGATCCAGCAGGGCTCTCCTCGTGTTCTTTTGAAGGCCTCGGCCTCTATTCCCTGCTGTGGGCCTTCCGGAAGATATGGTTGACCACTGTGTGAGGCAGGAGGCTGGACTAGATGGACCCCTGGTCTGATCCAGCAGGGCTTTTCTTATTTATTTTCTTAGGCTTATATCCCACCCTCCCCACATTGTAGGCTCAGGGCAGGTTCCAACATATAAGTCCGCAGTTTATTCAGATTTACATTTAAAATCTGTAAAATCAATACAATAATCGCATACTAAAAGAGCAACGCCTCAACAGAAAAACACTCTGATCCCAGCCCGGCTCCACAGGTCTGCGGTCACTGGAGGGGAGGCCAGTCAAGGGAACGCCTGCTGCCTCAACTAAAGGCCCAGTGGAAGAGCTCCATCTTCCCGCAGGGCCCGGATCTCATAAGGTCGCTCGTTCCACCAGGCAGGGGCCAGGGCCCTAGCTGAGGCAGGTCGGACAGCCAGGAGATGTTGGTTCCCAGAACACAGGACCTCTGTCTTCGATGGGTCTTATGAAGTCCTCGCCCTTTCTACCCTGTCGTTGGCCCTCCAGAGGAACTGGTTGGCACCTGTGTGAAACAGGAGGCTGGACTAGATGGACCACTGGTCTGATCCAGCCAGGGCTCTTCTTATGTTCTTAGCAGGGGAAGGCCTGGGCCTCTATGCCCTGTTGTCGGCCCTCCAGAGGAACTGGTTGGCTCCTGTGTAAGTCAGGAAGCTGGACTAGATGGATTATTGGTTTGATCCAGCAGGGCTCTCCTTATGTTCTTATCAGGGGAAGGCCTTGGCATCTAGGCCCTGTTGTCGGCCCTCCAGTGGAACTGTTTGGCCCCTGTGTGAGACAGGAGGCTGGTCTAGATGGACCACTGGTCTGATCCAGCAGGGCTCTTCTTAGGACCTTATGAATGTTGAGGTTTGAACAATAGTGTGTGTGTAGGGGAGGATGAGGCCTCTGATTGACCACCACTCCTCTGCTCTAGGGTTGCCAGCCTCCAGGTGGGGCCTGGGGATCTCCCGCTTTTACCACTGATCTCCAGCTGACAGAGATCAGCTCCCCTGGAGAAAATGGCTGCTTTGAAGGGTGGACTCTATGGCATTGTACTGTGCTGAGGCCCCTCCCCTACCCAAACCCCACCCTCCCCAGGCTCCACCCCCAAAATCTCCAGGTATTTTCCAACTCAGACCTGGCAACCCTACTCTGCTCTCCTTTGAAATGCCCTCTGTTGGTTTAAACTGGTGCCAACGTGGAGAAGAGGAGGCTGTTAGAAAGAAGATTCCTGGATTGCTAGGTCATGAGAACACCAGCAGCACCTGAAATCAAAAGTGGATTTGTAGACGGGCCGGGAAGTTTGATATTTCAAAAGACAATCTCTGGCCCAGTACTGGCCATCCTTAAAATGTCAGGCTCTCCTTTCCGTCAAGCGCCCTCCCCAAAATTGTGACATACTCCCACCCACTCACCCTGGCTGGTTCAATGGATCTAGAAGTGTCTCACCCTGCTTAGGATGGCTCTGTTCTTCTGGGTGTCATCCAGCTGGGTGTGACTTTCATAATGGAAATAATGTTCTGATCTGGATGGCCCAGGCTAGCCTGGTCTCGTTGGATCTCAGAAGCTAAGCAGGATCAGACCTGGTTATTATTTGGATGGGAGACCACCAGGGAAGCCCAGGGTCACTGCACAGAGGCAGGCAATGACAAACCACTTCTGAATGTCTCTTGTCTTGAAAACCCTATGGGGGTCACCTTATTTATTTATTTATTTGAATTTATATCCCGCCTAGCCAGCACAAAGCGGCTTGCTGGCAGTTTCCACCATCTCCAGTCATCATTCACATTGCTATGATGCTGGGATCTCGGAGAATGAAGAGCATGACAGCTATTAATTTGTTATGATTTCATCTAAAAATTCTGCGCTGTGGCCTGGGGCAGTTCACAAACGGAGGTTCCAAAAGGCGTGCAGTGCTGGAATTCCTCAGACAGGACGCATCTCCTGTCTTGTCTTTCGAGTCCTAAAACACTGCTTGGATAGCTGCTCCCAGAAGTGAGAAAGGCAGGTTAACTCTTTATGTGTGCCCATGTGCCGTCAAGTTGTAGCCACTTTATGGCAACCCAGTAGGGTTTTCAAGTCAAGAGACAATCAGAGGTGGTTTGCCATTGCGGGCCTCTGCACAGCAACCCTGGACTTTCTTGGAGGCCTCCCATCCAAATACTAACCAGGGCCGAAGCTGCTTAGCTTCTGAGATCTTATGAGATTGGGCTAGTCTGGTCACTAAACTCTTCTCTGTTCCCAAACTGAATATGCCACCCTTTCCTCCTGTTGCCCTGGGGATCCCAGTCTTCTTTTCTAGGGCTCACAGGCTTGCTGGGTCTGGGAAGGGCAAAGACTCCAAACATCGATGGTGGTTAGAAATTGGTGAGAAATCTGTGGCTTCAAAATGGTCCTTGGCCTAAAGACAGCGTGGCACAGTAGTTAGAACACTAGTCTAGGATATGGAGAGAACTCGATTTGAAATCTCGCTCTGCCTTGAAGCTCCCTGGGTGACCTTAGGCCTTCACTCTCTCAGCCTCGCCTACCTCATAAGATTGTTGTGGGGGGGGGAAATATCATGTAATAATTTTGGGAGAAGAAAGAAGATGAAGTAGACATGAAGATAAAGTGTGCAAGTGAAGCTTTTTGTTTTTCAGAATATTAATTATTTTTACGGTGTTGTTAAATTCTAACATTCTTTCTTCAATAAAACAAAATGCAAAAAAAAATAAAAGACCGTTGTGAGGATAAAATGAGGGAGACTCATGTATGCCGTATGGATCTGGAGGGTGGGATAAAAAAATGAGCCAGTTTGGTGTAGTGGTTAGGAGTGTGGACTCTAATCTGGGAGAACCAGGTTTGATTCCCCACTACTCCATACCCAGCTGCTGGTGTGACCTTGGGTCAGTCACAAGTTCTTTCAGAGCTGTTCTCTCAGGCGCAGTTCTCAAAAGAGCTCTCTCAGCCCCGCCTACCTCACAGGGTGTTTGTTGTGGGGAGAGGAAGAAAAGGTGATTGTAAGCTGCTCTGAGACTCCGAGGGAAAGGTGGGGTATAAATCCAGTCTCTTCCTCCTTCCGTTGCACCCCAGCTATTTACAAGGAACCCAGTCATCCTATTTCTTGCCAGTACCATCTGTGTTACTTCCCTGTCTTGTGCCCAATGTGTGATTATTTTAAAATGTTTATACCTAATTGCATAGCTTGTCTATCATGCGGAGGCAGCCAAAGTGCTTGTGAGCCTTCCCACAGCTACAGTTAGATTTGAGTTCAGTAGAACCTCAGAGACCAACTCTCCTGGGTCTCTTAAAGTGCTATTGGACTCAAATTGAAGTGTTCTCCTGCAAGACGAACCCAGCAAGCCTTTGAAACCATTTCCAGGGCTGCTGTCATCTTAAAATTTAATTTCTTCCTTCTCTTTCATGCTCAAGCAATTATTTCCTGTTCTTACCTATGGCTGACTGGGTTATCTGAAGAAGTGAGCGGTGACTCAGGAAAGCTCCTACCTTGCCACAGATTTTGGTCGTCTTTAAGGTGCTCCTGGAGTCCTGCTTTTTTCTGTTGGTTCTTTTAGGCATTCATGAATCAATTGTAAATTATCTGCTGGGGGGCGGCTTGCGTGCTTTTTTGAACTTGGCATTCAGACAAGGCCGCTGGCGATTAGAAACATATTGTTGTTTTTCCATTGCTCTGCTACAATCTTAACAGCAAAAATTAGGAACAACAGCAGTAAATATTTGGCTGGCATCGAAGTAAGCAGCGGTACTTGAAGGTCTCAGCCCCACTGAAATCAGAAAAGTGAGAGAAAAGAAGGGTGTAAATAAATAAATGAATGAATAGGTTGGGCTGTTGGAGAATGACTAGATCAATGTAAGAAGAAGGGTAGGTTTTTATACCCTGCTTTTCTCTACCTTAAGGAGTCTCAAAGCAGCTCACTATCTCCCCTCGACAGGCACTCTGTGAAGTATGGCTGAGAGTTAGGGGATTGGAGCACCTTCCCTATGAGGAAAGGCTGAAGAGTCTGTAACTTTTCAGTTGAGAAAAGAGATAACTAAGGGAGGACATTGTAGAGGTTTATAAAATTATGCATAGGATGGAGAGAGCTGACAAAGGGAACGTTTTCTCCCTGTCCCAAAATACGAGAACTTGAGGGCATCCAGTGAAACTGACGGGCAGTAGGTTTCGGACGGACGAAAGGAAATAGTACTTTACACAGAGAGTGATTGAAATGTAGAATCCACTGCCAGAGGATGTAGTGATGGCCGCAGGCATAAACAGATTTAAAAGGGGATTTGATAGATTCGTGGAGGAAAAGTCTATCAATGGCTACTAGCCCTGGTGGCGGAGGGGAACCTCCACATTCAGAGGCACTGAGCCTCTGAATCCCAGAGCCAGGAGGCAACATCAGGGGAAGGCCTAGGGATGCCAGCCTCCAGGTAGAACCTGGGGATCCCTGGAATGACAGCTCATCTCCAGACTACAGAGATCAGTTCCCCTGGAGAAAACAGATGCTTTGGAGAATGGACTGGATGGCTTTGTACCCCATTGAGGTCCCTGTCCTCCCCAGGCTCCAACTCTCTAGGAGTTTCCCATCTTGGATCTGACAACCCTAACCCCCATCCCCTGCCAGTCGCCAGGGAGAACCTGGCAACTCTGCCTTGGCTTCTATGCCCTGTTGTTTGCCCTCCAGAGGAACTGGTTGGCCACTGTGTGAGACAGGAGGCTGGACTAGGTTGACCCTCACAGGTCTGATCCAGCAGGGCTCTTCCTATGTTCTTATGTGCTTATGTTCTGTGACTGGCTGAGGGTTGTCCAGCAGGCTTCATGTGGAGTAGTGGGGACTCAGACCTGGTTCTACAGATGTCCAGCATGCTTAGCCATTGGCCAGTAAGTAAGATTGACCCAGGTCTCCGAGCTCAGCAACTTAAACCACTATACCACACGGTATTGACCTTGCACTATACCACACTGTCTTTGAGAGGAGAGAGCCGATGTTTTCAAGGGAGAAAGCCAAAAAGGCAAAGTGGTGAGATCATAGCTCAGCAGCCTGAGTCTTTATCTGAGGGCCTTCGTAAGGATTATTGTGCAACGGAGCGAATTGCTCAGGGAAACTGTGGAATTTCCAACTTTGGAGGGTTCAGAAAAACAAACAAACAGCTGAGCCACTTTGCGGAAAAAGTTACATTCAGTGATGAGATTTAAATGTTGGCGTGCGTACCTCTCTTTTGAGTATGGTTGCCAGCCTCCAGGTAGTGGCTGGGGATCTCCCGGGATTTCGACTGATCTCCAGGTGGCAGAGATCAGTTCACCTGGGAAAAATGGCCGCTTTGGAAGGTGGACTCTACAGCATTATGCTCGGCTGAGGTCCCTCCCCAAACCACACCCTTCTCAGGCTCCACCCCCCAAATCTCCAGGTATTTCCCAACCAGGAGCAGGTAAGCCTTCTTTTCAGGATTTGGGGGTTCACAGGAGATCTTTGTGAGTTGCAACCTGGCCTGAAGTGCCAGAACTCTCTCCTGGGTCAAATATTACTCTGGTGGCTTCCAGCATCCCACCCTTCCCCCCAGATAAAAATTCGGGAGGAAGCAGAACCAAGCGAAGGCAGGCATGAGGTGGGCAGTGTTCCCTCTAGGCTGAGGTAGTGTGAGCTAGCTCACAGTTTTTTAGCCTCCGGCTCACACATTTTTGTCTTAGCTCAGGAAGGATGGCTTCAGAGCAAACCAATTTATGCAGTAGCCAAATCGCTCGCTCACAACTTTAATGCCAGTAGTTCACGAAGCAGGGTTTTTTTCTCTCAAGACTCCACAGCTTAGAGCGAGCAGGTGGGGGCGGGGAGGAAGAGAGGGCTTAGGCAGAGAAGGTAATGAGATTAATAATTACAATATAAACGTAGCTCTTGAACACATGTGCCTGGTCTGCCCTTGGTCCATCATGGTCAGTACTGTCTACTCAGACCGGCAGGGACTCTCTAGCGTCTCAGGCAGAGGTCTTTCCCATCACTTATTACTTGGTCCTTTTAACTGGAGATGCTGGGGATTGAAGGCTTCTCCATAGATCCTCTGCCCCTCTTAATAAATGTAACGTTGCATGTCCCTCTGAAATGATGCTGTGGCCACCGAGACAATTCAGCAGAGCCATCGTGAAAATTCTTAAAGGGAAAACAAGTCAGGAAAATTGGGGGGGGGGGGGGTTAGAGCTAGAGGGGAATCAGCCACAGATCTTTTACAAGGACCCGGGATGGTCTCCAAGGTGAGGAGGGGGGAAGAACAGAGAAGGATTGCTTGTGGGTGGGAGGAAAAACACATCTGAAGGCTTCAGTCTAAACTGGTTTGGAAAGGCCCGCCAGATGAAGAGTTTGAGGACAATGAGATTTTGGGGGGCATTCTTCTGTTCCATAGTTAGGCGGCTTATCTTCTAGGGACTCAGAAGGACCTTGCTTACACAGAAGGATGGAGTTGGAGGCAATGCTCCCTCTAGGCTGTGGAGTCTTGTGAGAAAAAATTCTACTTTGCGAGCTACTGGCATTAAAGCGGTGAGCAAGCGATTTCGCTGCTGCATAAATTGGTTTGCTCTGGAGCCAGGCTTCCTGAGCTGAGACAAAAATGCGTGAGCTGGAGGCTAAAAAACTGTGAGCTAGCTCACACTAACTCAGCCTAGAGGGAACACTGGTTGGATGATCTTCTGCCCCCCCCCCCCCCCCATCAGTGGACATGGTTTACACTTGGCCAACAGCGGGCTGTTCCATTTCAGATTGCCAATGGATGAATCACATTTTTAATGTTCCTCTGTGTAACAAAGAACTCCCTGCTAGTAGAGAATTAGCACTGTAGGCACAGCCATTCTCCTTGTGGGGTGTTGTTGTTGTTTTCTAAGGGAAAATATGGAAAATTCTATCTGCACTCACAAGTGATGCAGTCCATTTAGGGATGCCAGCCTCCAGGTGGGACCTGGGGATCCTCCAGAATTACACATCATCTACAGACTGTAGAGATCAGTTCCTGGGGGAAATGGAAGCTTTAGAAGGTGGGCTTTGTGGCATTGTACCCCACTGAGGTCCCTGTCCTCCTCAGGCCCCATCCCCAAATCTCCAGGGGTTCCCCAACCTGGATCTGGCAACCCTATATCCCCCATACCCAGGTAGTGTCCGGGGGGGGGACCAGCCGACCCTAAATCCGTTCCACTTGTTTAGGATTCTATCACGGCATGTGTAGATCAGGCCAACATTCTATTATTTAGGCCTAGCTGTCGATGAGGTACTAGGCAGTGCTCCCTCTAAGCTGTGTGCCTGAGTGGCCGCTCATTAATGCAGGAAGCCCCGCTCAGCAGCTGTCTGGAGCTGCGCAGGATCTTGCACTGCCCATTGCCCATTTTAAGATTACAGCAGTTCTGTCCTGCTCAGGATGTGAACTGGTCCGCTCAGCAGGGGGAAAATTAGAGGGAACGTTGGTTGAAGGCCTGGGCCTGTCAGCCTGAGGTGGGGGCCACAGATGAAGAAGAAGAGATTGGATTTATACCCCACCCTTCAATCAGAGTCTCAGAGCTGCTTACAATCTCCTTTCCTTTTTTTTAAATTTTTTTCTATACACTACAAACAAACTATAACTAAAAAGATTAATCTACCCCTACCTGTACAGGGACCAAGTTTTTACAATAAGGTAAAATATATTGCTTCATTTGTTCAAGAAAATGATTAATATATCAAGGCATATCATAGCTTTCTAAATAGCTGCATACCCTAAGAATTTAAATCAAATGAATAGCTGCATATCCTAAAAATTTAAATCAAGTGAGTACATAAGTCTTGTGAATACATAAGCAAAAATCAAACTTTCAAAATAACATTATTCTTTCTTCCTTCTTTTAGCTTCTTTTAACAAAGTCTTATTTGGCTATCAGGGGTTTTAGAGCTGCTGCTCCTTTTTCAGCTTCAGAATCTTCTTCCTCAGACTTATTACCCGCTGAAGATTCTGTATCTTCCAATCCGTATGTGCTTTCTTGGTGTTCCAGTTCTTCCTCTGTAGATGTTTTCTCTTTTCGATCCAGTTGTTGCTCCAGAAATTTCTTTGCCTTTGCAACAGAGTCAATCTTTTGCTTCTTATCTTTGTAGTTGAAAATCAAGCCCTCAGGAATAATCCATCTGTACATGGTAGCACTTGCTTGTAGAAATGTGGTTAAATTTTTGTAGGGTTTCCTCTTCTTCCTGATCTCACATGGAATGTCTTTTAAGACTTCAATTTCTTCATCTTTGATTTTTAAGGTTGTCCTATTAGTGGCCTTGAGCACCACATCTCTAGTGGATTTCTTAGAGAATCTCACCAAAATCTCGCCTGGCAGGTTCTTTCTCTTCAAAAATTCAGGATAGGTTCTGTAAACCATATCCATATCGCTTTGTAATAATTCTGGCTGTGAACCTGTCATTGGAGCCAATGCTTCATTTAATAGTTGTTTGAGATTCTCATCTTTTTGTTCTGGGACACCTTGGAATCTTAGGAAAAATGTTGACCTTTCCATCTGCAGCCTCAAGAGATTATCTTTATTTGAGGCCCTCTTTTTTTCTACCACATCCAGTCTTTGTTTAACAGCTTCTGTCTTGGCTTTGACTTGTTCCATCTCTTTAGCTGTCTGCTCAGACCTAGTATTGGCATCAGTTATCTGCTTTTGAAGAGTATCCAGCTTAGAGTTGACAGTAGTCACATGTTCCATTAGAGGGTGCAATGCTATAGCTAACAAGGAAGGAAAGCCAGTATTTGCTTCAGACTTAGATGCTAGAAGTACTGATGTAGTTTTAGGGGAGGGCTTTGGTCTCATCACCATTTTCTCCCCCCCGTCCAGTCATTGTTATTGTTTATAGTTCAAGAAAGTTATTAAAAGGTTTGAAGGAGACTGCTTAATTAGATGTTTATAGTAGATTTGTAATCACTTGCTTAGAATCCAGCCATTTCAGCAAATTAAGTCCCACAGATCAAAGAATCGCCCAGTGTAAAAGGGGGAAGGGCATTTAAACCCCTGCTCTTTCCACTTCAATTTGGGACCAGAGAATCAAACTTGGGAACTCACAGATCTTGCCATGCGTCTTCAGGTAAGTAACTTTTCAAGTTGCCTCAGTTTTGGTCTCCTGCAGCTGTCCGGTATGCGCCTCTGGATGCCATTCTGGTGCCGCTGCAGCAGGACCTAAAGAGGCAAAGGGGAGTCTCATCACTTTGGGAGAGGCTCTCCTCGCACCTCAAGCTAGGAGCCCCCTACAAGGGTTCCGGGGGGAGGGGAACAAAAATAATTCGGCACCCCTCCCAATTGCCGGGCTTGGGTCGCATCTCTCGAGACGCGCCCGCCATTGAGATCGCCAAAACCTGAAGTCCATCTACAATCTCCTTTCCTTTCCCCTCCCCACAACAGACACCCTGTGAGGTAGGTGCGGCTGAGGGAGCTCTTTCAAGGACTGCTCTTGAGAGAACAGCTGTGAGAGAACTATTGAGTGAGCCAAGGTCACACTAGTAGGTGCATGTGGAGGAGTGGGGAATAAAACCCGTTACTCCCTGATTAGAACCCACACTCCTAACCACTACACCAAACTGGCAGGGGAAAAACAATATCTATACAAAGACCACCTGATGGCAGCAAAACAATTATTAGCACAAGCCTGGAGTCAGAAAAAGTCACCTGATATAGATATATGGTATATTGTATTAATGGATAAAATCTCCCCGTATGAGAAAATGCAAGAAGGAAAAAGCAGGGTACAGGAGAAATGTATTGAGAAATGTTATCTCTTTATTATATATCAGAACAGAAACAAATCTAATGAAATGGTAAAAGAGAGTGAGACTATTCTAAAATATATTTGAACCAGGGCTTCTTAACCACACAAATATAGAAGCATGGAATGATTACCAATTAATAATTGTGGTAAATAATTTCAATTGTTATGGATTGGTGGGGTTTGCTTAACACATGGTAAGAATTTGTAACTGGATTTCTTTATATTGAACACATTTTTTTTCTTATATTCATAATAAAAAAAGTTTTAATAAAGAACTTGTGATCATTAGGGTAAATTCTGTGGAGCCTGTGTCTAGATCTCAGACTGCTGTGCTGGGGGGCACACAGAGGTTTGAATGCACCCCCATACAAAAAGCTCCCTGCTTGTTAGGGTTGCCAGCTCTGGGTTGTGAAATACCTGGAGATTTGGGGAGTGGAGACTGGAGAGGGTGGGATTTGAGGAGGGGAGGGACCTCAGCAGGGTACAATGCCACAGAGTCCACCCTCCAAAGCAGCCATTTCCCCCAGGAAAACTGATCTTGGACATCTGGAGATCAACTGTAATAGAGATCTCCAGGTGCCACCTGGAGGTTGGCAAACCTACTGCTCATGGAAAACAAGCTGATAGGTTATAGCCCTTCTCTCTGACATCTAATCTTCTATGTGCAGAGATTCTGTCTCTCTTGCATGGGGAAGTATTCTCACAGTTTGGTGTAGTGGTTAGGAGCGCGGACTCTAATCTGGAAGAACCGGGTTTGATTCCACACTCCTCCTCTTGCAGTGGCTGGTGTGACCTTGGGTCAGTCACAAGTTCTTTCAGAGCTGTTCTTTCAAGGGCAGTTCTCTAGAGAGAGAGCTCTGTCAGCCCCACCTACCTCACAGGGTGTCTGTTGTGGGGAGGGGAAGGGAAAGGAGATTGTAAGCCGCTCTGAGACTCCTTTGGGTAGTGAAGGGCAGGGTATAAATCCAATCTCCTCTATATCTGGGGAAAATATTAAGAAGAGCTACCTCAGGGTCACAGTACCCTGAAGCCCAGTGTTTTATTCAATACCTTAAATACGTCCGTCCGAAGACCACCATATTTGCTCAGGATATGCAGGGTTTTGATCAGATGTGGTAGAGAGAAACATAGGGATTCCAGCTTCCAGGTGGGGCCTGGGGATCCCCCAGAATTACAGCTCATCTTCACAGTAAAGAGGTCAGTTCCCCTGGATGGTGGACTTTGTGACATTGTAACCCACTGAGGTCCCTGCCCCCCATAGGCTCCATCCCCAAATCTCCGTGAGTTTCCCAACTTGGATTTGGCAACCCTACACCCCCATCCCCCATCAGTGGCCAAGGGGGACTAAAACGACATCAACATTATTAAAATTGTATAGTCTTCTTATTACTAAAGGTAAGCCCTTTCTGTGAGCAGGCTGAAGAACATCATGGAATTCTTCAGACTGGGTTCTGCATCCTACTGTTCCAGAGCCAAGTGTGGCTCAGTATAGAAACCAGATTGGCTCTTAAAAAAACAAAATCAAGACTGTAAATTGAGATAAATTGGAGGGGTGAGGTGGGATGCTGGATTAACGAGGACGGCAGGAAAAGATTCTGATGGGACTCAAGGGCTTCTTAGAGATGCTTTACAGAGAGGGAAGTGACAGAGATGACCTGTTGCCAAGAATCTATATTCTAATTCCGAGAGTTTTTTTTCTGTGTGGATGCTTATTTCTGCCGAAAGAGAGCTCACTCTGCCCCAACAGCTTTTCCTACATAGTCAGGCCCCTTTCTCGGTCTGCAGAAAAATCTGAAAAGTTAAAAAAAAACTTCAGGGACTGTTGAATTCCCCCAAATACCTTTTGAAATGGCATTATTGGAAGAAAATTCAAAAAATGATTCGAGAAATTACAACTATAGATTTACCACTATTACCAAAAAATTTCCTACTAAATATGTTTCCAGAAAAGATAAGAAAGCCAGATAAAATTTTTATAGTTTATACTATTACGGCTGCGCGAATTATCTGGGCCAAAAATTGGAAAACAGAAAATAGTCCCATTATAGAAGAAATAATATACAAATTAATGGATTTAGCGGAAGCAGAAAAAGTTAGTCATATATTATACGGAGAAAAAAAGGATTCCTTACAGGAAATATGGTCGAAGTTTTATGATTGGTGTAAAAATAAACAAAACGGCTCAAACATGGAAAATATATAAAATTTAAGGTGTTTCAGATATTAGAAAGACAAACAAGAACCTACAAAAGATCCAGTATAATGATAAGAATCGTGTACGGTACAAGATTAAAAGGGGAAGTACTAAAGAAGAAACAGATAGACCAAAATAAGTTGCAGCATGATATGTGGAGGTTCCGTGTGGTCCCCACTACTAGACTTTTATAATTAAATGATAGGTCTATAGGAAATAAAGTATGAAATATGATAATGTAAAAGTGGTATCTGATGTATCTGACACGCAAATATGACGTTCTTTATTGTGGAATTGTTCGGTAGTACTGGATGTAGAAATGGAGGTATATTGTTAAAAATGAAATAAAATATTTATTAAAAAAAAAAAAAACCTTTTGAAATGGCATCAGCTCCAGGCATCAACTGTGAGGAGATTAGAATGTTTGGGGGAGGGGCAGGCTTCTAACTGTTTCTGTCAGTAAAAGGTGGGTGGAGAGGAGAGAAATAGTGGAGAGAAAGAGGGGGCAGATGGGGTGGGAGAAAGAGGACAGTGTCTGAGAAGGACAGGGGTAAGAGGGGGTGAGACATACAAGGGGTGAGAGGAGAAAGGGGGTAAGAAAGGATTGCTAGAGATGGGGGTCGGGAGAAAGCTGACATAGAAGGGGTGAGAGGAGAAGGGGAGGGGAGGGAAGATTGGTATATAAGTGGTGTGTGCAGAAAGACAGAGAAGGGAACTTTGACAACCAAGGTGGGAGAGGGAAACAAAGGTGGGGGAATGCCCCCTCCCCACAAATTCCTTGCGGGGACTGCTGGCAACGAAGACTATGGTAGGGCCACAACCTGCAACATTTTGTTGCAGGTCCCCTCTTGTCCAAATATAAACCCCAGGTAGATACATGCCAGTGAACAAAAACAATCACACAGGGTGCTCCCGTGTGGATCTATTACTCACTGTGAGACTTCATGCGTGCCACTTCCTATGAAAGGACTTCTGACAACCTGTGTTTGGGCCACAAATAGTTTATAGATTAAGGCGCTTTCACACATGCTGAATAATGCAGGTTCAATCCACTTCGGCGACTGTTTGCAAGTGAATTTTGTCATTTCACACAGTAAAATCTGGTTGCAGAGTTCACTGAAAGTGGATTGAAAGTGCATTATTTAGTGTGTGTGAAAAGCGCCTGTTATGAACCAACCTCTCCAACTCTCCAGTAATGTCCAGCTGTACATTTTTAGATCTGAAATTGGGCTGCCTTATACCTGTGGATCTCTTGCTCTGAACTGTGACACTGTTTGACCTTTAAACTGTGAAAGGTTGCTGATCCCTCCGGGCCACCAGCAAAGGATAGGGACTTGTTGGCAAGAAGGGTTTGCAAGGAGGCCACAGGTAGCCTGGGGCTGGGCCGGGAAATTCCTTCCCTTGTCTGGAGCCAGGCTCTTCCCTAGAGGAAGGAGGAAACAGCGGATCCCATCAGACAAAATATGCAAAAGCAGACGAGCTGGAAACCCAGAGGAGGGAATAACAACCTGCCTGGAACAAGGATTAATTGGAGTTGACACCTTGCCCAGTTAAGGTGAGTTGTCCCACCTGTTTAATAAGGGGCACTCCTTGGATGTAGGCATAGTTGGCTGCTTCTTCATGGGGCACACTACTGTCTCGCACAAAGCCAAGACATGATCTGGGCTCTTGTCTTAGACTGAGAGCAGATGAGTGCTTGAGGAACAGGGGCGAATTCCTGGGCGATACTCTACGGCTAGAATCTTTAACCACCTTCTTGTGTTGGGGCTGCAGGAAACACATAATGAAAGAGAGGCGAGTCCATGTTTCAGAGCAGGCTGGCAGGAAACTGTCTGGAAGGTGGAAATGTCAGTCAGCAGTTGCCAGCTCCAGGTTGAAAAATACCTGGAGATTTGAGGGGGTGGAGTTTGGGGAGGGGAGGGGTACAATTATTGGGATATCTGGTTAATATAGCAGAATTTCGCCCAGTCATAGAAAAGTAGGGTTGCCAAGTCTGGGTTAGGAACTACCTGGAGACTTTAGGGGTGGAGCCAGGAGAGGGCGGGGTTTGGGGAGGGGAGGGGAGGGGCCTCAGAATAGTACAATGCTATCCTTCAAAGCAGCCATTTTCTCCAGGGGAGCTGATCTCAGTCAGCTGGAGATCAGTTGTAAAAGTGGGAGATCCCCAGGCCCCACCTGGAGGCTGTGGCATCTTGTTTGGCTCTAGGGTTGCCAGCCTGGGTGTCCTTCTCCTGTTTGCTAATCGTTCCATCACCTGGTGTGTGTGTGTTACAAAACATACCAGAAACATGCATAAGATTTTTTTTTTTGTCTTTTGCATTAAAATCTCCTAATTTTTTTTAGTACCCACTCAGCAGTCTCAAGAGGAGAAACTAGAAAACTGCTGATGAGGAAATGTGCAGAGGCAAAGAAGCAGTCCTTCGCTAAATATTGAAATGGAAGTTTCTGCAGAAAAGGGGTGACATTTATTAAGTGGGTGACTCAGAGATAAAAAGGGGAAAGGAGGCAGAGGAACGTGTTATGGGGAAAGGACTTGCGTGCACGGAAATTGCTTGGAGAATAGTTGCAGGCCTCTGATCTTGGCGAGTCTTTCTTCCTGGGAAAATAAAAAAAGCTATTGGTCTCCGATTGCATTATGTTTCAGGGGCATGCTTATGTAGTGGGTGGCCGTCTGTGGGGAAGGGCTTGAACCTAAACATATCAACAAGCGCTTGCCTGATAGGGATGCCAGCCTCCAGGTGGGACCTGGGGATCCTCCGGAATTCCAGCTCATATCCAGACTACTGAGATCAGTTCCCCCTGGAGAAAAGAGATGCTTTGGAGGGTGGACTCTAGGGCAGGGGTGGGCAAATTGCGGCCCGGGGGCCACATGCGGCCCGTCACAGAGTTTTTTGCGGCCCACCAAGACAGTTGGCCACTGTCAGCACCTGAGGAGCTGCAGCCTGAACTTATTGACATGCAGTCAGATCACACTGTGAAAGAAAGGTTTAATGCTGTGACATTAGTTGACTTTTACAAATCTTTGTCTGCTGAAAAGTTTCCATGTATGAAGAAATTTGCTGGGAAAATGTTCTCTATATCTGGGTCTACATATATTTGTGAGCAAAGTTTTTCTTGCATGAAGATCAACAAGAGTAAATATAGACATTAACAGACATTTGACAGACATTAACTTGCAGGCTGTGATGAGAATCTCAACAAGCACTCTCACTCCTGATTTCAAAAAAACTGTAGAAAAGTGTGAAAGAGGACGTTTGTCTCATTAAACGGATTCTAAAATTAATTGTGCTTGCAGCTATAGATGGTATAAAATTAGCACAATAAATAAATTGAATAAAACTACCACTATTTTATTTAATTTATATCTATTGATTTTTATGATACAATTTATTCCTTTTCTGAAATGCAAAGTTAACTAATGAATGCAATCATTTTAAAAGGTGCGGCCCTCCGCTAACCTCCGCTCCCACAAAGTGGCCCCCGAGCCAAAACAATTGCCCACCCCTGCTCTAGGGCCTTATGACTTGCTGAGCACCCTGACCTCCCCAGGCTCCATCCCCAAATCTCCAAGAGTTTCCTGACCTGGATCTGGCAACCCTGTGGGGCCCGGTAGGAAGGACCTGGCCACCTGAGCTTGCTAGCAGGACTGCAGGAAGGTAACCCAGGGGAAAATAGAGTCTTGAGGTCCGCCTCCTGCACTCCCACCAATGCTGTCTGTCGATAACATACCATACTTTAATACATGGCATAGCGACGTGATCACTGCATTTAGTCTGTAACATGTAATGCTGATAAATAACCAGGAATGGCCATTCACTAGTTAGGCAAAGAGGCTTCCTCTTGGGGAGGGGGGGAGAGGTCAGCAAACTTTTATAGGTAAAAAACCCAAATGACACCAGCATTCAGAGCAAGAGATTCACAAAGAACTAGGACAGCCTGTCTGCTTAACTGGAGAGATACAACTTAACATTACTGATAATTGATGAAGCAATAAGAAAAATTAATCAATAATTATGCTGAATAGAACTCAGCATATTGCTTAGTAAGTTAGAAGCTTTGAAATGCAAGGTCAATGAAACAAGATTCTTTGCTGTTACATGGAACACTAACAACATCTAGCTAACAGTCTTACATTGTTTAGTGTGCAACATTATTGCTCTTAGGCTGGGCTAAAGAACCATGGGAACGGCAAGCAATTAGCAACATTTAGATAGAAACATTCCTAACACTTGAGCAGCTAGTTAGGCGGAGTTATATCGTACGATTTGTTAACAAATATGATGCTGTATGACACTGTCCCCTTCCTTTCTGTGCGTCCCCACCCCCTGGTATAAAACGCCAAGCCTCAGTAAAATCTGGGCTCGGTAGCTTTAATGGATTACCATTGCCGAGACTGACGTCATAAAAATAAAGGCTTTCTTCTCTACCTGATGTTCGGACCTTAGGATCATTGGGAAATCTCTATTCTTGGTTTATAGTGCTTCATTGACAGGTTGATTAACAATCCATAAAGCTCCCGCCGCCCGCACTGGTTGTTGCGAGTCCCTTCTTAAGACGTGCTGCACCCGCGGGGGTCTCACGAAAAGTAATCAGTGTATACAGAGGAGCACCCTGCATGATTATTTTACTGCAGCAGCATAGCAGAGTTGCTCGTGGATTCCTGGGAGGGTTGCCAACCTCCAGGTGGTGGCTGGAGATCTCCTGGGATTACAGCTGATCTCCAGGCGACAGAGATCAACTGGAGAAAATGGCTGCTTTCAAAGGTGGGCTCTATGGTGTTATATCCCACTGAAGTCCCTCCCCTCCTCAAACTCCACCCTCTTCAGGCTCCACCCCCACAATCTCCAGGTGTTTCCCAACCTGGAGCTGGCAGCCCTTATATTTGGCAACTGTTCATCTCTTATTTCCCTTTCTGTAAAGTATCTCTAAGAAGCCCTTCAGGCCCGTAAAAATCTTTGGCTGCCGTTCTCTTCACCTGCTGGTGAGTCTAGCTGCTCACCTACCCCTCTAATATACCTTAAGTGAAAGATTTGACTTTCTTTTATTTAAGAGAGCCACGTCTGGCTCTAAAGGCACTGGTTGCAGACACTTGGAGCAGATCACTGCACTGGAGGTTAAAGGTGAAAATTCGGACAGGCACAGCTTTCTTTGTTTAGTACTCTTCTGCAATATGAACTAATATATTGGGGGCCCTCAAGCCTTGGGGAGCCCCAGGGGAGGTTGCCCTCCCCCGCCCCACTGCTTGCTGGGTTGCCAGTAGCAAGGAGAAGAAGAGGAAGAATAGGTTTTTATATCCCGCTTTTCTCTACCGTAAGGAGTCTCAGAGCAGTTTACAACCTCCTTCCCTTCCTCTCCCCACAATAGACATCTTGTGAGGCAGGTGGGGCTGAGAGAGCTCTGACAGAACTGTGAGTGGCCCAAGGTCACCCAGCAGGCTTCAGGTGGAGGAGGAGCGGGGAATCAAACCCAGTTTTCCGGATTAGAGTCCCCTACTCTTAACCACTGCCCCCTGCTGGTTCTACCAAGGATGGGTATCAACATGGGATGAGGTACAGCATCTGTTTCAGCAGTCAGGATCTATTCCTTCCTTCCCTTTAATGGTCAATTCAATTGACCTAAGGTCTCAAGTCTCATTCATTCATTCATTCATTCATTCATTCATTGTAGTAGTAGTAGTAGTAGTAGTAGTAGTATACATATTTCTATATATTTTAAATCCTATTTTATTTCTAAATGTAGAATCAACCCTTTAACAATTCTTAATCCATGAAATATTTCTATTCTTTCTGTGGTTCTCTTGTCAGACACTGAACGGAGATTTAACAGAAGGTAATCTGTCAAATGGTCTCTAGATTTATTCTGGAACTGGAAGTTCACTCACGATGTGGGTTTCAAGAAAGAGATGAATGAAAATAGAAGCCCAGATAACCGAAGAAGGGGACTTGTTCAAGAAGTTGGGCCTCTCCTATGAGGTGTGACTGAGAGAGTTAGGGGGTTGGAGCACCGTCCCTATGAGGAGAGGCTGAAGGGTCTGTGACTTTTCAGTTGAGAAAAGAGACGACTAAGGAGGGCATGATAGAGGTTTATAAAATTATGCATGGAGTGGAGAGAACTGACAAAGAGAACATTTTCTCCCATCTCCCAAAATACTAGAACTTGAGGTCATCCAATTAAGCTGTTGGACAGTAAATTCAGGATGAACAAAAGGAAATACTACTTTACACAGAGAGTGATTAAAATCATGAAAGTTGCAGAGGGAATTCTGACAGAAGTTCTGAGGGGAACCTTCACGTTCAGAGGCAGTCAACCTCTGAGGCCCAGAACCAGGAGGCAACATCAGCAGAAGGTCTCGGCCTCTCTGCCCTGTTGTTGGCCCTCCAGAGGAACTGATTGGCCACTGTGTAAAACAGGGTGGTGGACTAGAGGGACCGCTGGTCTGATCCAGCAGGGCTCTTTTTATGTTCTTATAGTCTTAAATTATTATTACCTTAATTTTTCCCCAGATGCATACTGTATTTTTTCCCCTCAGGATCTGCATTTAGCCAGTCGACGCAAGGCTAGTCGAAGTCACCATCAACATACAGGTAGTTGAAGTCACCAATGATTACACAGCTTTCCCCTCTAGCCACCTTCCAGATTTCCTTATTCGTGTCAGAGTTCGTGAGATGTGTGTAGCAGTATGTTCTCAGAACAGTCATCTTTCAGGCTTGGTATCTTCACGCATAGCGATTTTGTGGAGGGTTGTATTCCTATGAATTTGAATAGTTTATTGGACTTGATGCCCTCTTTGGCTTGCAAAGCAACACCATTCTAGTATGTTCTTTTCTATAGCCTCTGCAGAGTTTATATCCAGAGATAGTTGTGATTTTTCTTTATTCCAACAAATTTCCAAAAAGCCAACTGTATGTTAGCTCTCACCAACAGCTCCTGTTTTCCCATCTTGGCTTGGAAGCTTCCAGAATTTGCACAGAAATCTTATTTTCTCCTCCAAGACATAGCATGCCCCTGTACCCTTTTTGGTTTCTTTAAACAACTATCATTTCCTTTCATAACCTCATTGTCGAGTCCTAGCTTGTCCCCATTTAGAAGACCTAACTGGAAGATGGAACATTTTCATCATTATCCATTCAGGATGAATCTTCACCAACCAGACACTCTGGCTTTTCTGTCAGAATTCCCTCTGCAACTTTCGTGATTTTAATCAGCACAAGTTGCGTTCTTTCAGTTTGGGTCGTGTGAGCCTACCTGTTTTGAATCAGCTTGTCCAAAAGAGTTCTGTAATGTTTAAACTTGACTGCATAATCTCAGCCCCATGCCCCAACCTCTGCTTGTCTACCTGACTGTGAACATATTTCTGAAAATGCTACCTTGTTGTTCCTGGATTTCTCTCTCTAGCAAACTAGATTAGACTTCTAGGACTGAGCACAGGGCTTTCTTCTTCTTCTTTTGAAAAAAAGGTGCCAGAACTCTCAGGAGGGAAATGAAGTTTTCAGTCTGTATACTGAAAACTCATGAACTTATAAACTTTTTTAAAAATAATTTTGTTGAAGTGGTTCTGGAACTCCGTTACGGCATGTCCCCGGGGAAAAAAGCCCTCACTGGGCATATTTAAAAGTTACTGGTGCAGAGGACTTCTTCCCTTCACACTGCTTACCAGTTGATCTACGCATGGATGATTGATGCTATTCACTAGGTGGGCAGGTTACCGCATGGTCAAAATGCCCATTACAAATCATTGTATATCTCCGATTTCTAAGTCGCTACAGCCAAAAACACCCTCATCCAGAAAGGGTACCCTCAACACAAGAAGAGATTGGTTCATTAGCTACAAAATGGATCTCTTCAGAAGAATCGCATCTCTCTTCCTATGTGCTCCTGCCCTCTGATCTTCATTCTTTGTGGCTGTAGAGAAAGGGTCCCGCCCCAACGGGGCACCTGCTGACACCTTTTCTGGTGTCCACCAAGTGTTTTTAGAAAGTGGGTATGGCCATGTGGGGCTTTTGCCCAGCAGGGCCTCTGATTGTCCACTGGAGAGTTGATTGCACAGTGACCCTCACGGTGTGACTGAGGCTGGTTCAGCTAACTATGGCAGCCATTTTGTGGCTGTGCTCACCACACTGTGTCAGAATTTCAAAGGTGCTCACAGGCTCAAAAAGGTTATGGGCCCCTGCTGTAGAAGTTCTGTTAGCATGGGAATAGGTGCCTCTTGCACGGATCCCAGGATGTAGTGGGAGAATGCATAACTCATCACCCCTGATGGAACTCACTGGATCTGGTCAGTAGCTAGATGGAAAGATATCCCGGGAATCCCCTGTAAGGAAGGGAACTGTGAGGTTCATGATGGGAGAAAGGTGGGATTTAGTGATAATAATTAGTGCTAGTGTCCCTCTGTAAGTGTCTTCTGTCTGGCAACTCGCTATTTTATAATTTTTATTAGGTTTTCGCATAAAAACTGAAGAGTGGGAAGGGTAAAGGGTATGGGGTAGTAAGACATACATAAAAATTTCCTCCAAGTTCATAATATAGCTGTTACAAGTTTCTACTTCCGTTTACAATTTGCTTTCTATTTATAAAGGTACTAGAGTTGTAATCAGTTAGTCCATTTGCTGAGAATTTCTGTTATGCATCCTGAAAAAAGAAAAATTAAGCTTTCCACAGATCAAACTAGAGTTTCTCTACATTTTTAGTCATTTGCTTTCATTATTCTTGATCATCAAAGTTTCTTTCCATCCAGTCATAAAATGGTATCCGGTTATCTTTCCCATTTTTCTTACGACCATCTTTCAAATAGTTCGGCTGGCAACTCAACAGAATGAAATTGTTCCCTGGCACTGACGGCACACCCACGATTTCTCCCCAGTGGGCAGGGAGTCATGCCTGCGTGTGCACATTTGTTATCTCTGAGGTTTAAGGTGTGCACGAAGAACAGCTGCACATCTCCAAGATATGAGTGAAACAGCCTTAATCATTTTAAGGAATGGATTTGCGATGATGCACCAAGTGTGACAAAAAGCAGGGGCATGATAAGAATATGAGGAAAAACGTGATTTTCTAATGTATGGCAATATGGTAAGTACGGGAGTACAAAGGCACTGTAATGATGCAGAGAAAATTAATGCTAACTGGAGAGCCAGTTTGGTGTAGTGGTTAAGTGCGCAGACTCTAATCTGGGAGAACCGGGTTTGATTCCCCACTCCTCCACCTGCACCTGCTGGATGACCTTGGGCAAGCCATAGCTCTGTACAGCTGTTCCCTCAAGAACAGCTTGGGAAAGAGCTCTCTCAGCCCCGCCTACCTCACAGGGTGTCTGTTGTGGGGAGGGGAAGGGAAAGGAGTTTGTAAGCCGCTCTGAGACTCCCTTAGGGAGTGAAGGGCAGGGTATAAATCCAATCTCTTCTACTTCTTCTTCTAACACAATTTATATCAATATCACCTAATTAAAGAGAAACAGCACATAAGAACTTGATTACATACATTCTTTCCTTCTCAGGCACAAAGTCCACATCCAAATTAAAGGACAAGTAAATATCAATACATCACATACAAGGAAAATATCTATTACAATAAATGTTTCTTCTTTACTTAGGGCACAAGGCTCACAGAATCTTCAAGAACAAAGTATCCAGTAAAGGGAGACGAAGATGCCAGCTTGTTCTCTTCGTTTCACTAACGCTTCCTCAGTGAACTGAATACAAAATAGATACATCCAATGTAATACATGTCAATGAAAATAACAATGAATATTCATCAAAAGGTCACCATTGGCATATATTACATTGGATGTATCTATTTTGTATTCAGTCAGAAACAGAAGAAGAAGTGAAAAATGTATGATTAAATGGATGCAGAATTTCAGAGAGCAAACACCAGTGCATCAATGGGAACAGTTATGGGGAGAAGAAATTAAGTGCACAGCTAGCCAGGCATTAAGAGAAAACTGGTATAAAATGTTCTTCTGATGGTATATAACTCCAAAAGATACTGAGAAAGTAGACAAAAATTAGAAAGGAACATATTGGAAATGGCAAGATATAGATGGAACCTTCTACCATATGTGGTGGACTTGTAAAAAAGCAAAAAGACACTAGAAGGAAATACAGAGGAAAATGCATAACATATTAAAATTTAAATTCCCAATTGAAGCTAAGAACATGATAATACTGCCCAACAAATTAACAAAAGTTTTGGAAGAGATATTCAAATATATGGTGACAGCAGCTAGAATGATCTATGCAGCAAAATGGAAACCAGACATTTGTCCAAGCTTAGAAGAAGGGGAAAACAAACCTGCCGATTATGCAGTAATAGCGAAATTAACAACTTATTTGAGAAATAGATCAATTTCAAAATTTGAGGAGAGATGCAGTGTTTATTATGCAAGCAGGTGAAAAGTTTAGAATGAAAAATAGTTTTAAAAATGTGTTTAAATGTATTGCTATGCATATAAATGTATTACAATGCAGAAATAGAATGAGAACAAGTTTTGAATATAGATGTATTAAGAGGTGGATTTTGAACAAAAACATCTGTCATTTTTATCTTATATGTGAGCTATATAATAGACTTTCGTTTAAGCTTTAGTATATTAAAAGTTATAGCTAGTATGTAGAAACACAATAATATGCAATAGGAGGAAATTTAATGATATAGTTGCAAAATAGATCAGTTATGAAATTCGAAATTCAAAATGTTTGACGTAAGGTCCATTGTGTCCCATAGAAAATGTCTTAAAAACTATAATGATGGGGATGCTGGGGAGAAATATTTACTTTTTCTGTTCTATATTTCCTGTTACTTACAATAATCTCAATATATATAGTTCATTATATAATCCCTCTTCTTTTTGTATCCCCTCGATATCCTTTGCTTTCCAAAATATCTGTCCGTCTGTCTGTCTGTCTGTCTAATCTATCTAATCTATCTGTCTGTCTGTCTGTCTGTCTATCTATCTATCTTTCTATCTATCTATCTTATCTAGCTATCTATCTAATCTAGCTATCTAATCTATCTATCTGCAGTGGTAGTGAAGATGTTTCCCCAGCAATGAAAACATTTGAGTGCGAGAAACATGAAATAATTCCTTGTAACCCAAGGGCCACTTTGTATGAAAACATCCAGATGCCCTTTGCAACAAATCCTTAACAGCTGTGCATGAACTGTGCAGCAAAAGCCTTCCTGGTTCCCAAGAAGAGGCTTGCCCATCTATATCCTGTGATCAATCACACTGTCTTGAGAAATCTAGGGCATTCTCAGTATTCTCCCCCCCCCCCCCCCCCCCCAGGATGCTGATGATGTGGATATGAGAAGTTATGTGCAATGACTGTGAAATGCTGATGACATAGTGGAGCCCTCGTTGCAGCAGGAAGGTGCAGGGTGATGCCACTGAAGAGCGGTCTGATGTGCTGAGAGCTGAACTGTTCTGCAGAGAAATTCTAGAAATATCCTGGCCTCGGGCCATATCACTGCCTGCGTGAACGCTGACCCCTGCAAATCCATTCCCAGTTTTAATAAGGAAAAAAAGTGGAGTTGGTTCCAGGACGAATTGACTTGACCTCCAGAACAAATGAGTTCCAGCCTGCCAGAAACCCCTGAGAGTATGTTGTAGAATCTGGAATGAAATCTGTAATCCATGCTGGGCCTTGGAACGGCACAAGACACTGTTGAACCCTTCGTGTAGGCCACAGGTAGCTTTGGGCCAGTCTCAAGTTTCTGCTTAACCTTCCTAGGATCCTTGAAGCTGCCTTCTACTGAATCAGACCCTCAGTCCAGCTAGGTCAGTATTGTCAGCTCCGACTGGCAGCAGTTCTCGAGGGGTTTCAGGTGGAAGTCATAAGAACGTAAGAGAAGCCAATGTTGGATCAGGCCAATGGCTCATCCAGTCCAACAGTCTGTCACACAGTGGCCAAAAACACCAGGTGCCCTCAGGAGGTCCAGCAGTGGGGCCAGGACACTAGAAGCCCTCCCACTGTTGCCAACCCTCCCCCAAGCACCAAGAATACCGAGCATCACTTGCCCCAGACTGAGAGTTCCTATCTATACCTTGTGGCTAATAGCCACTGATGGACTTCTGCTTAGGGTTGCCAAGTGTAATTAACTTACCGGCAGGGGGGGAAGCTCCACTGGCCGGGAGCTTCTCTGGTGCGCGCGCAAAGTGTGCGCGCCAGGCGGTGTCACCGGAAGTGACTTCAGCACGTTGGGGGCATTGCCAGGGCAACACTCTGGCAATCGCCCCAAAACTCTATGGTATCATAGAGTTTTGGGGCGATTGCCAGAGCGTCGCCCTGGCAACGCCCCCAACGTGATAGCATCACTTCCGGGTGACGTCATTACATGAGGGAGGTCATCCAGGCTGGACGACCTCGGGGGTGGGGTTTCCCCTGCCGGCCGAATGCTGGCCGGGGGATTGGGAACCCCTATAGCGGGGGATCCCCCGCCCCCCGGGCTGACTTGGCAGCCCTACTTCTGCTCCATATGTTTATTCAAATCCCTCTTAAAGCTGTCCATGCTTGTAGTCACCACCACCTTCTGTAGCAGTGAATTCCACGTGTTAATCACTCTTTGGGTGAAGAAGAAGAAGAAGAAGAAGAGATTGGATTTATACCCCGCCCTTCACTCGGAGTCTCAGAGTGGCTTACAAACTCCTTTCCCTTCCCCTCCCCACAACAGACACCCTGTGAGGTAGGTGGGGCTGAGAGGGCTCTGAGACAACTGTCCTTGAGAACAGCTGGTACAGAGCTATGGCTTGCCCAAGGTCGTCCAGCAGGTGCAAGTGGAGGAGTGGGGAATCAAACCCGGTTCTCCCAGATTAGAGTGAAGAAGTACTTCCTTTTATCCATTCTTGCCCGACTGCACAGTGATTTCATTGAGTTGCCCACGAGTTCTTGTATTGTGAGAAAGGGAGAAAAGTACCTCTTTCTCTCCCTTGCATAATCTTGTAAACCTCGATCATGTTACCCCTCAGTCATCGTTTCTCCAACAGCACCACGCGCTTCAACTGTTCTACATAGGGAAAGTGTTCCAACCCTTTTATCATTCTAGTTGCCCTTTTCTGCCCTTTTTCCAATGCTATAATATCTTTTCCAATGCTATAATATCTGTGGCGACCAGAACTGTACACAGTACTCCAAATGAGGTTATGCCGTCGATTTATACAGGGGCATTATGATACTGGCTGATTTGTTTTCAGTTCCTTTCCTAATAACCCCCAGCATAGTTTTGGCCTTTTTTCATTGCAGTCACACACTGTCTCGACATTTTCATTGTGTTATCTACTGTGACTCCAAGATCTCTCTTTTGGTCAGTCTCCGCCAGTTCGGACCCCATCAACGTGTATTTATGGTTAGGATTTTTGGCTCCAATGTGCATCACTTTGCACTTGGCCACATTGAACCCCATTTACCACATTGATGCCCACTCGCCCATCCTCGACAGATCCCTTTGGAGTGCCTCACAATCCTCCCAGGTTCTCACCCCCCTGAACAACTTCATGTCATCTGCAAATTTAGCCACTTCACTGCTTACTCCCAACTCCAAATCGTTAATGAACTAGTTAAAAAGCATTGGACCCAGTACTGATCCCTGCAGTACCCCACTCCTTACCTTCACTGAGAGAATTGCCCATTTATACTTGCTCTCTGTTTCCTAGTAATTATCCAGTTTTTAATCCACAAGAATCGCCCAATGACACCCCACCACAATACAAAGAAAAGCAGAACCCCGTAACACTCCTACATTATGCAGAATGCTCTACATAATTTGCATTCTTTTGCAACATTTAATTATGGTTCTGTTAGTTGTAGAGAGGAGCAAAGAGCTATGCTGTGTACAGATGCCCCGCCTACTGGAAATCCTACTGTCACTTCCCAGTTGAATGAGATTTCGATAGGCAACGCGCACTTTTAGGCAGCCAGACTTCTGCTGCTGGCCCTGCCATTGGGGCTGCTTGGTTTGGACTCGAACTGTGGTAACAGGTATATGCTTGTAAGGTGCACAGAGCAACCCTGTGCCCACTGTGATGTGAAAGACCTCAGCCTGAGACCCTGGAGAGCCACTGCCAGTCTGAGTAGACAATACTGTCTTGGATGGACTGATGGTCTGATCCAGTAGAAGGCAGCTTCATGCGTTCACTGTCATTGCAGTGGCAACCTGGGCCAAGCCAGGCAAACCCTGCCAGGCTGCCAACACAGAGGACCCTTGGGTCAGGTTCTTCCAGGGCTGTTTTGACATCCCTGCTTGCCCCTGCGCCCTGCGGGCAAAACACATCCTCCACCACTGAGCAGATTATCTGCTTCTTTTCATATTTCCACGATGAATTCATGCTCTGTTGTCCAAAGTGCCCAGTCTTGAGCAACCTGTTGCGTAGGTATTTCTCCTCCAGCTGCCCATGAACTGGGGAAATCCCATTTCAGGCCATACCTGTCACAACATAGCTCCAGACTCTCTGATCCCACTTGACAAGATGCGCACTTTGAAGACGATGCCTCAGGAGCCCTGCCATGGCTGGCATGGAAACCTTCAGCTGTGTGGCCAATAAAGAGGCAACAGAACGAAGTTGGAGTCCAGTGGCACTGTGGAGACCAACAAAGTTTAATTCTGGGTATAAGCATCTGTGCATCTGAAGAAGTGTGCAAACACAGAGAAGCTTACACCCAGAATTAGACTTGGTCTCCAAGGTGCCACTGGACTCGAACTTCGTTCTGTTGCTTCAGACCAACACAGCTTCGCACCTGAATATATAAAGAGGCCGTTTCTCTTTCTCGATCTTAGTGAATTCCCCCTCTTCAGCTTTTCACTGATCTGGGATATCCAGTGCATTGACCCAGTTGAGAAAGTAACTACTGGAGGTAATTCAATACAGCTCTGAAGAAATATCTAGGATTCCCTCTTATAAACCTACACTTTTTTATTTTTTGGGAAAGGAAATGCCATGAAAGCATGAAGCTGTCTTATCCTGAATCAGGCCACCGGTCCATCCAGGTCAATCTTGCCTACTCAAGAGTAGCAGCCGCTCCCCCGGGTGCCAGGCAGAGGTTTTCATGTCACCCACTACCTCATCTTCTCTACTGGAGATGCTGGGAATTGAACTTGGACCCTTCTGCGTACAAGCAGATGCTCTACTGCTGAGCCGTTCCCCCTCCTCACACATTCACAACGCAGTGAGGCTGTAGTGTAGGAAAACTACATCCATGATTCCTCAGTTGGATTCAGTGTCACTTTCTTCCCTTCCTGCAGGACTGGATCTGAGCTCGGTCTCCAAATCCTTTGTGTAACACTGTGCCATTCCTCAGTTACACCCTTCTAAGTCTATTGACTACACTGGACTTGAAAGATGTAGCTCAGTTTAGGACTGGCACAGGTAAGCTCTGAAACTATTGGGAAAGCTGGTATGTTAGCCCGCATCCCTTGCTAAATTTGCAGTGCACTAAAGGCTCAGAATGCAACATAGCTCCTTTGTTCAGCGTAGGCTTGTAAAACTACAAAGTTACACAGAGCCACTTCTCTGTTTCAAAGAAAATAAGAACTACTTTATTTAGGAAATACATACTGGATAGCGCAGTTTGGAGACAGTTACAGTTTCTAATCTGGAACAAATTTAGAGTCCAGTGGCACCTTTAAGACCAACAAAGGTTTATTCAAGGTATGAGCTTTCATGTGCACGCACATTTTTTCAAATACACTGGAACGGAAGGTAGAGTTCAAACGTATAGACAGAGGCTTATCAGCAAATTAGCATGTAACAAAATGAAGATGTTTTAGAATATGCAAAGAAAAAACTAAATAACAAGCTAAGGTCAACAGCTGTTTTGATTTAATTAAGGGGGGGAGACAGCAGAGCAGTATGTCAAAAAAAGGGGGATAAATGTGTAAAGGTATCTTTTCTAGCTGGTGATGGATGCAAATGTAGAGAGGCATTCTGCTTCTATGGTGCCAAAGATGGAGGAACGTGACCGCCTTCTTTGTGTGCATGCGGGAAGAGAGAGAAAGAGACAGAAGGAAGTTGTTTTCCCTAAGAGTAGCGATCTACACTTCAAAGGATTTCAGAGACAGAAGAGTAAACAGAAAGATGCTTAGTGTCTGCCTATCTAGCCGTAACTCTCTGGTTACCTGCTTCTTGGAGGCTGAGGCACAGGGACATCGCATCTGATTCTTCCATGGTAGTGCTTCTGAACACTGTAAGAGCACTGCTGCCTCTCTACTAAGCAGCCACCGTTTGCCCTCAATGTTCCAGAATCAGATGCAGCAGGATCAGGTCTTGGAAAGTGCTGCTTGGAAAGCTGTGTGTCCCAGAAACTTCCCTTTTCAAATACTCAGCAGCACTGCTCAGGTCGGTATTAGGGGAGTTGGTTCTTACGTTAAGCGGCAAAAAAAAAATTCAGTATAACCTTGAAAGTGGCAACAGCAAATTAACAACCCACTGAAAGAGAGCTCCTTGGTGCGGCTGAATGTTTAGCCTTTGCTATACCCAGGGGTCATTTCGTAGAAAAATAGGTGCAGGAGCTCATTAGCATAACTCATTTGCATAACTCATTTGCATATGCCACACCCCCTAACATGCCAGAAGTGTGTCAGAAGGCAACACCCACCCCTCAGGCTCCACTCCACAGGGGAGTGAAACTGACCTGCTCTTCCTCCATCCCCTTCCCCATCCAATACTTTGTGCAATAAAAATAAGCGTAAAGAACACACCCTCATTCTCTTCCTGCTCCCTTGAAACCACCAGGTTTCAAGTAGACTTGAGATACCCAGGACATGTGCACCGCCCATCCCTTCCCCTTCCCATCCCCACAACAAGACACCCTGTGAGGTAGGTGGGGCTGAGAGAGGTCTTTTGAGAACTGCTCATGAGAGAACAGCTCTGAGAGAACTTGTGACTAGCCCAAGGTCACACCAGCAGCTGCATGTGGAGGAGTGGGGAATCAAACCCGGTTCTCCCAGATTAGAGTCCAACTCCTGACCACTACACCAAATTGATAAGGTGGAAGCTGCTGAAAGGTTGGTGAAATTTCTCCAGTACTTATGTGCCATGTGCCCAGATAAAAAATGGTATACTTAGAAAATTTATATGCCACCTTGAGCAAGTCTCTGGAAAAGCAGCACACAGTCATAAAAGGAACAATGATAAAATTATCAATATTAAAACAAAACATTAAAAACAATAAAGACCCTAGCAGGGCTTTCCCCGGGGCGCTGCGCCTCTGCACTGCTCGGGGAAGCCGAGGAGGGGGCGGGGCTTGGTCATGTGCCCACCCCCTGGGCTCCTCACTCCCGAAGCTGCGCTCCTGTGCGCTCCTACTCCAACGGACCCCTGGCTATACCTGGTTAAACGAGCAACTTTTTCGCTTTTGTGTGAGCACTCTTTGTAACCCTGGCACTAATAAAAGCTACTTATGCCTAAAGTGTCCTGTGCAATCTGAAACTTTGCATATTTCTTCACAATGCCAACTCCCTAGTTTACTGCTTCAAGCCCTGCGTCGTTGAAAAGTAGCTTGGAATGTGCCTTAAGGGCCTAGAGCAGGGGTGGGCAAACTGTGGCTCGGGAGCCACATGCGGCTCTTTCACATATATTATGTGGCTCCCGGCAGGGTGGCTGGGGAAGCTAAATATCATTAGCAAACAAATATCATTGGACAAATTAATATCATTATCCATATCTGCTTTTACTCCTTTTATTATTATTTTTGGCAGTCTCATTTAATGTTAATAAAAAGCAAATTTGCTTATTTACCAATAAAAGCAGGTAATATTTGTTCATGTCTTGTGGCTCTCAAACATCTGATGTTTATTCTATGTGGCTCTTATGTTAAGCAAGTTTGGCCACCCCTGTTCTAGGTGGCTCTTACACTGAGCAAGTTTGCCCACCCCTGGCCTAGAGAGTAGGAGGAAGCAGGGAGGAGGTGTTCAGTCGGCTGGATGTTTAGTTCTCACTGGAACAGTAACAAAAAAAGATTTTTGTGGAGAGTTTGTTTTGGAACATGAGGTGGAGCCCTTACCCCCTTGTCCTCTCGCCCCCACCCCCCAAGTACCTGCTCAGCCTGCATGCCTGTTAACAGATTTGTTTAATAAAATTACCAAAGATCTTCTGCGTTTTCTCCTCCAGAGGAAAAGGCTGCAACTACAATTATGTTGTCTTTACTTGTC
Organism: Lepidodactylus listeri; assembly: GCA_029233225.1. Lineage (NCBI taxonomy): Eukaryota > Metazoa > Chordata > Lepidosauria > Squamata > Gekkonidae > Lepidodactylus > Lepidodactylus listeri. Next base: position 14,658,982 of record JARCFY010000018.1, on the reverse strand, counting down.
TGCCCTTGGGGATCAAGACAGAAAAGTTCCCGTCACTGCCACAAGCATAGACAGCCTCATAAGAACATAAGAGAAGCCAATGTTGGATCAGGCCAGTGGCCCATCCAGTCCAACACTCTGTCACACAGTGGCCAAAAACAGCAGGTGTCAGAGTGTCTTACAAACTCCTTTCCCTTCCCCTCCCCACAACAGACACGCTGAGAGCTAGGTGGGGCTGAGAGAGCTCTTTCCAGAACTGTCCTTGAGAGAACAGCTCTGACAGAACTATGGCTTGCCCAAGGTCATCCAGCAGCTGCAAGTGGAGGCGTGGGGAATCAAACCTGGTTCTCCCAGATTAGAGTTAACCCCTACACACTTAACCCCTACACCAAACTTTATAAAGGACACAGGCAAACCCAAATAATATTTTTACTCAAGATAAAAATATGCTTAAAACATTAATGCTCTCACAGTGTATCCTTAAAGTAGCTCCCTGATGCCCACCCTCCCACTCCCACCACCCATTACTAATTAGCACTGGGACAGTAAATAGAGAGATAATGCACAACCTTGGTCATCTGGTAATGACCAGTTGCTCGCAGGCCACATAAGAGCCCTAGATGGGCCAGTTCCAGCCCACGGACCATATGTCTGACACCCCTGGTATACATGGAACACTATGTCTGGGGCAGTGATGCTCTTTTTCCTTGGGGGTGGGGCAGGAGTAGGAGGGCTTCCAGAATTCTGGCCCCACTGGTGGACCTCGTGATGGCACCTGGGTTTTGGCCTCTGTGTTACACAGTGTTGGACTGGATGGGCCATTGGCCTGATCCAACATGGCTTCTCTTATGTCAATCTGCAAAACGATTTGTGTTGTGATTTGTTTTTAGCAAAATGTTAAAATACAATGCCTGGCACAAGTATTTAGAAGTTTAAAGGATGGGGAGGAATTCACTCCCTGGTGACAGTAAAAAATGGAGGCTGGTGGTTGATGGAGAAAGCCCAGGAACCATGGGAAGACAGTGTTATGCTGGACCCTTGACTGAGAATGACTCCACAGCCATATGCCAGAGATGCTCAGTCCATCAAAATCTGCTATGTGGGCCACTAATAAGGGCATAAACTGCAGCTACACACTTCTGTGCCTTCGGGACTAGAGCCTCTACATTTTGTAGCAAGGTACCCGCTGAGCCATGCACAGTCTGTGTTAATAAAGCAGAGCCGGCCTGGTGCAGCAGCTCTGGGAAATCCACGTTCAGATCCCCACTCTGCCATGGAAGCAGACTGGGGGACCTTGGGCCAGACACACACTCTCACTAGCCTACCTCACAGGGTTGTTGTGAGGATAAAATGGAGGAGAGCAGAAAAGATGTAAGCCCCCTTGGAGAGAAAAGAAAATACATAAATGAAGTAAATATTTTCCTTGTGGGGCTTTTACTTCAGGAAATGGTGTCAACTTTGTTTTATGTCCAGTTTTGATTATGAAGGGTTGTGGTACATAACACTTCATTGGGACTAAACTACGGCTGAAAATTTTTTGTTTTGTTATGTTTTCTAGTATTATGTGTCCAGCCGTGAACAGCTAAACGACAAGCAAAATGCAAACGTTTTACATTTTAAAAACCGTGTCCCTTCTGTTTCAATCAATATGACTTAGCTATGACTTGTGGTGGTGACTATTGACATGAAGTAGCATTCAACAGTAGCAGGAATAAATGTGGTTTTCATTGGGCAACTTTGACTCAGTGCCGAGGTTGGCTCCCCCCCCACCCCAAAGCCCTGGTAAAGGTTGTTCTTTCAGTGAAGTAGCTCCCTCTTGTGGTCCTGTACTGAAAATAGAAGTGACTTTAGGCGCCGCGGGCTCCAAGCCCTGGTCAGAAGCAGGCATCATTCCTAAAGCTGTCCCTTTACGAAAGATGATGCACCATCATCTTCAATGGTAGGAGGCCCTCAGATAAAGAGTGGGCAGGGACCTCATTCCCTCATTTTATATCCACCTACAAAACCCCTAAGCCAGGGCTTCCAACATTTCTCAGCCTGTGGGTACCATTGGAATTTGAACACAGTACGTTGGGCGCGGTCGCAAAACGGCTGCTTGAGGAGCCAGAGCCGGTCACAAAATGGCTGCCACAGCTTATCTTCAGCCATACAGTGAAGACTCTTCTGCTGTGGTGGCAGCTGCTGTACAGCCAATCAAATCTCCAGTGGCCAGAAGCCTTGTTTGGTGTACTGGTTAGGACTCCAATCTGGGAGAACCAGGTTTGATTTCCCCACTCCTTCATATGCAGCTGCTGGTGTGACCTTGGGTCAGTCACAAGTTCTCTCAGAGCTGTTCTCTCAAGGTAAAAGTAAAGGTTTCCCTTGCTCGAAAGCCAGTCAAGTCCGACTCTAGGGGGCGGTGCTCATCTCCATTTCCAGGCTGAAGAGCCAGTGCTGTCCGAAGACTTCGCCATGGTCATGTGGCCGGCGTAACTAAATGGTGAGGCGCACGGAATGCTGTTACCTTCCCACCGAAGTGGTACCATCTACTTGCAATTTCTTGCTTTCAAAGTGCTAGGTTGGCAGGAGTTGGGGCCAGAGACGGGAGCTCATTCTTGAACTGCCGACCTTCCAGTCTGCAATTCAGCGTCTAAACCTCTGAGCCACCATAGTCCCTGTTCTCTCAAGGGCAGTCCTCGAAATAGCTCTCTCCGCCTCACCTACCTCACAGAAGAAGAAGAGATTGGATTTATATCTTGGGAGTCTCAGAGTGGCTTACAAACTCCTTTTCCCTTCCCCTCCCCACAACAGACACCCTGTGAGGTGGGTGGGGCTGAGAGCTCTTTTCCAAGCTGTCCGTGAGAGAACAGCTGGTACAGAGCTATGGCTTGCCCGAGGTCATCCAGCCAGGTGCAAGTGGAGGAGTGGGGAATCAAACCGAGTTCTCCCAGAGTAGAGTCCGCGCACTTAACCACTACATCAAACTAGGTGTCTGTTGTGGGGAGGGGGAAGGGAAAGGAGACTGTAAGCCACTCTGAGACTCTTGAGTGAAGGTCGGAGTATAAATCCAATCTCCTCTTCTGCTTGGGCAAAAACCTTACCTGGCCCTGTCCACTTTCTGGCCCACAAGTACCATGCTGGAGACCCCGGTCTAAGCAAACACCATCTAGCTTGATTTTAAAAGCTTCCAGCAAGAGAAGAGGCTCACAGTGCCCCAGCAAAGACTGACACGCTATTTTGCCGCTGTAATTTGAGAGCTTCAGAGGTGGATAGATACTGTCAGGATCATAGGATCCTAACAGGGTTTTCACTGTGCTTTCTGTAACTTGCTATCGCTTAGCTAAAAGTGTAACCAGTGCTATCTCTTTCAAGCGGTCTCCTGTTTCACCCCAACCGTTTATTGCTCTGAGTTATATTGCTCTTTGAAGGTCTGGTCAGTGTAACCATTTCGTCCGGGAGAGTGGCGACCCCGCATACTTGCACGTCACCAAAGAACAAATGGCTTTTCCTCCCATGCATTCCCTCCTCCTCCATCTCCGGAGAGACAGAACTGTCTTATCGCTATGTGAAGACCTTGAAAGGCCGAGGCAACCACTTTGTTATGTATATGTTTCACACACCTGGGGCGCCCAGTTCAAGAGGGGAATTTTTATAACTTTCACACTTCACCTTTCCTGTGGGAAGTAAAACGGCTAAGATCTTTTAACCGCGCTTTTCTCCCTTTTCTGTGATTGGCCGAATGTCGGGGTTCAAACTGTACAGGAGGGTATATTAACTCTGACTGTTCTTTATGTGGCATCTCTAACAAACATTCGAGAACCTGTCATGCAGTCTTAAGAACTCTGTTTCATCAACAAAGGTCTGATCTTTTGCTGCTAAGTGCAGAAGCCTCACAGATACCCCCCTTCGTCCACAGTCTTATATGGAGCTCTCAGATAAGACCCGTCCTCTTTAAAGCAACTGTTCATGGACTTGAATCTTTTTTTTCCTTGCTTAAAAATTAAAGTCAACATTAGGAAATATTAGGAAGAACTTCCTGACCGTTAGAGCGGTTCCTCAGTGGAACAGGCTTCCTCGGGAGGTGGTGGGCTCTCCTAATTCGGAGGTTTTCAGACAGAGGCTAGATGGCCATCTGACAGCAATGTGGATTCTGTGAATTTAGGCAGATCGTGAAAGGGAGGGCAGGAAGGGTGGCATCAGTGCTCAGTTCTCGTGTCCCTTTCTTACACTCCCAGGGAAATGCTGATTGTCACTTTGGGGTCAGGAAGCAATTTTTCTCCAGGCTGGTTTGGCCCAGGGATCCTGAAGGGTTTTTCGCCATGTCCTAGGCATGGTGCAGGGGTCACAGTGTATATGTGTAGGGGAGGCATTTATGAATTAACTGCTTTGGGCAGGGGGTTGGACTTGATGACCCTGGAGGTCCCTTCCAACTCTATGATTCTATTCCGTGAAAAGGTCTTTGCAGGGACTGTGACACTATTCTTGCTGTCTATTACTCTGCATTTGTTTGCCTGCAGGGGACTGGGTTCTGATCCTGTTGAGGATGAAGGGACTAGCAGGATGGGAGCAGGAACACCGACCTGGATTGCGCTTCGGTAGACACTCCGCCCCCCAAATTAAATCCAGGATTTGAAGACGAAGACAAGGACTGCACTTCTGGAGACACCCCCCCCCCCCAATCCAGTACTACATCCCTGCACAACATTGTAGGCGAAAAGACTTTCTTTTTCCCAAACTTTTATTTAAAAGCCCTAAACAAAGTCTGACAAAAGTCTCCCAAGCGAAATAACTCCGCCAGCTGGAGCTGAAGAGGTGTCCACGGTGTCACCGACTGTGTCCCCCCTCCCCGTCCCCGTGTTCGCCTAAAAACTGGTAAGGATGGCAGCAGATCCTTTTGGCGCCTCGTGGGGTCATCTAGGACTGAAAGCCACAAAGCGACCTTTAGCGGAGAGGAGGGGCTTACCCCTTTCCTGGGGGAGGGGCTGCCGGCCCCTCTACTGCGGCACATAAGAGGATGTGAGTTTCTCGGTTCCACCCCTGACATGCAGAATATAAGAAAGAAAGGCGATTTCTGGGTTTCAGCCAGTAGACAATGGTTTGTATTGGGCAAGAAACAAAACAAAATAAACGCAGTCATCGCCAGAGCATCAAGGGAAACCGTCGTCGTCATCCTCAGCCATTTCCTTGGCGAATTCTAGATCTTGCTGCTCACGCTCCCGGCGCTCCTGCAGAACAAAAGCGAGTGTGATTGATGTGGGGTGAGGCGGGACATCGGGGCCAGGACTCTACCCTTTCTCACATGATACACGGTGTCTTCTAACACTTTATTGGGTTACAGATATATCCCGGCAAGTATGTTGATGAAGGGGCTGTAAGGATGGGTTCTTCTCTGAATTCAGAAAGGAAAGAGTTTTTAAACTGAGTGACCATGTTTCTGGGGGCGATCTGTGTGCGACATTAAGATACGCATTTTCCTGCTCTGTAAAAGAAAAAAAAGGCAGTCTTTAAAAGGGGCCACTATGAGCTCCTGGTTAGCATTTTTGCCCCAGAAAAAGCACAGAAAACATGCTAGAAAACAGCAGCAATATTACTGGAGGCTGATTAGATATGGCATGGGTAAATCCACAACTAGGATCTTTGGCTTTTTGAAAAAAGACTTCATGTACCTGTAAGGCAACTTGATTTGGACTGAGGCCGTGGCATGGGGGACTTAACCATGATGTGAATGCTCTCCATGGCTGCATCAATTCTTAATGATACTACTACTTAAAAAAAAGGAGGTGCTAGTCACAGATCTAAGCCTCTGAATTCCAGAGCCAGAAGACAGTATCAGGGGAAGGCCTCTATTGCCCTGTTGCTGGCCCTCCAGAGAACTTGGTTGGCCACTGTCTGAGACAGGAGGCTGGACTAGATGGACCACTGGTCTGATCCAGCAGGGCTCTTATGTCCTCATCAGGGGAAGGCCTCAGCCTCCCTGCCCTCTTGTTGGCCCTCCAGAGGAACTGGTTGGCCACTGTCTGAGACAGGAGGCTGGACTAGATGGATCCCTGGTCTGATCCAGCAGGGCTCTTATGTTCTTATGAAGGCCTTGGCCTCTATGCCCTGTTGCTGGCCCTCCAGAGGACCTGGTTGGCCACTGTGGGAGACAGGATGCTGGACTAGATGGACCACTGGTCTGATCCAGCAGGGCTCTTCTTATGTCCTCATCAGGGGAAGGCCTCAGCCTCCCTGCCCTCTTGTTGGCCCTCCAGAGGAACTGGTTGGCCACTGTCTGAGACAGGATACTGGAGTAGGTGGACTACTGGCCTGAGCCAGCAGGGCTCTTCTGGTGTTCTTATGAAGGCCTCAGCCTCTATGCCCTGTTGCTGGCCCTCCAGAGGACCCGGCTGGCCACTGTGTGAGACAGGATGCTGGACAAGATGGACCCCCAGTCTGATGTAGCAGGGCTCTTCTTATGTCCTTATCTTGTGTCATTTCAAGTTTAGCCCCAGCAGCAAAACCCCTGCCCCCCAAATGACCACACTGCATCAGGCGCCTCCAACACAGAGGGGAGATATACACAAGAACTGATGTGCGCAGTTTCTTGAAAAGCAACCAAGAAACTCTTCTCTTTTTATTTATTGCGTTGGGTCAAAAAATATCCCTCCAGCTTTGACATCAGCAGAAATATCCAGGGCCTGTACAGCCTTGCTGGGATTTGGAACGGGTACCAAAAAGCTCTGCTGCCTTTGGCCACTCTGGACAACAGGGTCCAATTCTGGGCACAGGATGCCGGCAAGCCCTTCCACAGTGCCACACAGTGGGGGGGGGTTAATGGGCTTCATTGATATATGCATGAGAGTGATGCAGCAAAGCAGAGGAGGATTCTAGCCTCAAATGTTCCTTCACACGTAAAAAACTACAACTGTCCAAGTAGAAAATCAGCACAAGAGGGAAAAGGTTCTCCTGGCTCACGCTTCCACCTGCAGTTTGAAATGGTGCTTTTGTTTGCTTTGGTCAAGAGGAGTCCTACAGATTCATACTGTTTTAAAAATTACAAATTTAAAACTGCACCAGTAGAGAAATTTTTCACAGAGATAGGGCACGCTCATCTCCAAAATGGAGAGCAGTCTTGTTGAAGGAAGGGAAGTTGGGCGCTTCACACGTGCTAAATAAATGCCATTTCACTCCACTTCAGCTACTATTTGCAATGGATTTTGCCATTTCCCACAGTAAAATCCAGTTGCAAAGTGGACTGGAAGTGCATAATTTAGCGTGTGTGAAAGCGCCTGTGCTGCCCCTAGCAGATTCTAGTAATGAGTGGTAATATAGATCGGTAAATAGTTCTGTATCTTTAAACCTGAGATTTCTGGGAACACTGAAGATGGACGTTCTCATACATTCCCAGCTCAATTGTAAGTCTGTGAACTTTTAATGCGTGAGGAGTTCAATAAAGTGTTCTGAGCTTTAAAGTGGACTCGTGAGTTGAACACTTGCTGGGGAATAAGATCTGGCAAGCCTTTGATCTAGGATAGTACCCGTAGACTATGAGAGAGTGGAGACTGAGTGAGAGAGGGCAAAGAAGGTCATACACAGCTCCCGAACGGGGCACGCGGGCCCGGCTTATCTGAGTGGCTGTTCCAGAATAAGTCAAAAGAGGTGACCTAGTTGAGTTGGAGCACATTTTGCACAATCTGGCTGCCTTTTGCTCATGACACACGCAGGGGTTTTTGAATAGAATCCAGTCCTACAGTAGTGCGGGGAGGGGGGAGCCCAGAACTTGGGACTGGGCCCATCATTTAGCTACAGGAGCATCTCAACATAGCAACTTCCTAACTCTATGGAAGCTAAAATAAGCTTGCAAATATGAGGCCCATGCTTGCTGCAATAGAAGCAACTGAAACGTTTATTCCCCCCCCCCCCCAAAAAAGGACTAGGAGAGACAGACATTCAGTGTGCTTGTCCCTCTCATAACTACTAAAGGGAAAAATAAATGATGTAAAACAAGAGAAATCGGGGAAGATTGACGCTAGCATAATTTATAACGCTCACAGAATCCAGTTTTCTTGACACAGAATATGAAATGCATGTATGCAACTATATGCAACTTTAAAATAAAAAAAAACCCAAAACCAGACAAACGATGGAGCACATATGGAACTACAGCTCTGGTTTAACATTAATCCCTTGTTCACTGGAACATTCATGCTACTATATACTACACTATACTATACGCTACATTCATGCTACTATAACATTTAAGTTTCTGGCTTGGCCAGCAGTGCCCCCTTCCCTCATTCTCAGGAACTGCACCTTCATTTGCCTGCACAATTTCCTGCACAAAACATAGGCCCTTTCTGCACTCTCCTTTTAATCCACGTTCACCGCGGTGTCCTCCAAGCAATTCTGCACTAAAATCGAATTCAACCTTCTTTTAATATGGTTTCGCCCCCCACTGCACTAAAATCGATTTCAACCTTCTTTTTATTCTGTGTTACATTACCTCCCTTCAGTGGCCAGCCTGGTTGCCCCGGGGTTATTTGGATGCTGATTTACCATGGACTTAAACTGCCTTGACATGAACACTGAGAAAAATCTAGAGCGGCTGGAAAATGCAGAAAGGGCTTCAAGAAGAGCAAGAGTCCAGTAGCACCTTAAAGATTAAGAAAAGGTATCTGAAGAAGTGAGCAGGGACTCACGAAAGCTCCTATCCTACCATAAATTTTGTTAGTCTTTATGGTGCTACTGGATTCTTGTGCTTTGTTCCTGTTAACAGACATGGCTACCCAACTTGATATAGAGTCTTAGACATCCCAAAGGCTGACTTGTCATTCTATAAGCTTTCAGAAGCCACAGCCTATTTCATCAGGTGCATAAAGTGTTACATTACTAAGTATTACAGAGATACAGACAGAAGGATGGAGAGTTATTCCCAAGTGAAGATCAAAGGCCTAGCAATCCAAGAAAGAGGGGTTGTTAAACTGCTATGAAGCGAAGGGAGGTGCAGGTGTGGAATGACGGTGCCAAGAGGGAAATGGAAGAGACTTTGACAGACTTGTGGCTCACCTACTGAGCAACGGGAGGTCTGGAACCATGAGGTTGTGGGAATGCATGCCCCCAGCCTACATCAGTTACCAAAGGGGACACTCACCTCGGCAGACTCCAGGTCCTTGTTATAAGACTTCGGAGGGAACCTCATTGCCTGGAAACAGAGGAAGGAATGGGAAAAGGGTTACGACAATGAACTAGGGGGGAAAGTCTCGCAAAGGTCCCAGCAAGGAGCCCAGCCAACAGGTACACAACACCAACAAGGGGTTCCTAGATCCCACACTTCACATTAACTAGGATGCTGGGAATCAAATCCAAGAGCTCCATATCCCAGGAGCTCTCTCTTGAACCCGGCACCTAGATTCCCACCCCTCTCCCCCAGAGCTAGGGGGAATCAGAACCTCTCCAGTCCCCTTCTTAGCCCAACCCAACAATCTGCTTCCTTTTTAGCCCAACCCTTCCCTCTCAAGGAGCTCAGAACAGCTATCGTTCACTTTCCCATTTTAGGCTTGCAACAATCCTAGGAAAACAGACTGTGCTGAAAGAAAGAGTGAGCCCAGGCCACCCAGCAATCTTCTCGGTGGCATGGGGATTTGAGCCTGTGTCTTCAAGATCCTCAACTCTAACCACTACACGCACCTAGCCTGCCTTTGAGTTAATAAACAAAATGATAATGATAATGATAATCATAATAATAATAAAATCTTTATTGCATTAGCAAAAAAAGCCATAGCAACAGTACAAGCTAAGAACTACAGTTCAGACTAAAAGCAGGTGACCAGCCCTAAGTTCAAACAGATAATAACAGCAGCATAACAATCTTCAAATTTCCGGATAAGTACATACATGGTCAACAATGATCAGTAATGACCTAATTTAGCTCAGGGCGATTTATTTTCCTAATCACCGTGGCTAAAAAGGAGGCCACCAGAGCCGTGGTTTGATTGTCAGAGGAGTTATCAGACAATAATACTGAAACTACCCAAGGAAGGAAAGGAAGATTTTCTTTTCTCATGACAGGAGTGATATCTCTCTCTCTTTCTTTATTCCACTTGGGGCAGAAAAGGATGATATGATCCACAGTTTCTATCCTCTTTAATCCGCAATCACACACTCGTTCTGAGAAGTCCCGAAAAACGCCCTAAAAGCACCTTAGAGGGAAAGGAATTAGGCCTCGCTAAAGTGAAGGCTCTGCATTGTTTTGAAGTTTTTAGGGTGTAGCAATAGGACGGAATAACCTCAGGGGGGGCAAGAGTCCCAACGCTAAACCGGAACAGGTACGTCGGGCTCTTTGAAGGGTGCTGCTGTGGTCAAGGTCCTTTAATTTGGATTTAATTACTCTGAGCGACTCATTTGGTAATGGAGATGTTATGTCCATCCCCAGAGTTATTAAATTTCCGTTTAATTAACTCTAATCGACTATAAACAATATCAATGTTCTACGTAGTGCCTAAAAGTGCTCAGTGACTTTTACAGCAATCTTGGGAGGTCGCTCAGTACTATCCTTCCCACATTGCCAATGCGGGACCGGGGCTGAGAATGCAGGCTCCTTGAAGCCATCCACTGAGGTCGTACTGCCTGTGAGATCTGGGCCGGAGGCTTCCTCAGTCCAAGCACCAGCCAGTCCTCTAAATGCCTACTCCCATGCACTTGCCGGAGAAAACATTTGAACCTATGAGCAAGAATGTTCCCCATTCTTCCCTACAAGCAAGCACGTCCCCTATGGGTAAACACGTGCACCATTTTAATTAGGGCTACCGCACAGAAATCCACTTCTCCCCTCCCCCTGCTCTGCTTTAATTGTGGGATGTCATCAATTACTTCACTCTCCACGTAGCACTAATTGGTGCTGGTGTTCTAGAGTGGACCCCATCTGAAAGGTAACAGTGCTGTGGGGCAGGAAGCCACCCCGGATGCTCACTGCAGGATTGAAGCACCCCCCTTTTCTTTTGCCACTGTGAACACGACACATGCCTCGGGGTGCTTGCGGGATCCCTGCGGGAGATGACTGATGCACGTTACCTTGACAGACATGTTGTGAATGTCGAGGCAGAAGGAGATACGCTGGTGGAAGGCCAGCTGGGGTTCCCGTGTCGAGTAGATGTCGGTCATCTCTTTGGACTGGACGTAGCCTTTCTCGTGGTTGATGCTGGCTTCTATCACGCCATCCCGGATGGCCTGGGAACCGGAGACAAGCATAGTTGCCCTCTGACAGTAAGATTTGTGGGACCACAGTGCAGGCAGACTGTTAAGGTTTTACTAGGCACGTGCAGGTTAATTTCCAAAGAGGCATTCACCTTCCTGACGCCCATGACCTGCTCTTTCCAGATGTATTAGGGCAGGCTAGGGTTCTTTGGCAGAGGAATTCCCTGTTGAGTTCAATGGTGCTTCATATATTACTAGTCCACACTATGAAGACTGCACATTCCAAGACAAAGAAAGAGATTCGGGAGCCAAGCATTGGCTCAGTATCACACCCACCCCAACAGGAGCTTATGCTGTCTCCAAAGGTGGCGTGAGGCTGTCTTCATCCAGCTGCTCAGTGTGTCTGGAAGCAGTCAGGGGATGGAAACGGGAGGCTCTCAGAGCAGGAGAGAGGTGGACAGCAGAGCGTGGGGGCCTCCAGTGCCAAGAGTGACTTTGAGACGTCATAGCTAAAGCTTCATCCCACAAACTCCTGCTCAAGAGTCAGGGTTAGGAAATCAGAGTGCGAAGAGGGACATTTTATCTGGATTAGGGGTACGGACCATGGTGTCCCACAGCTCTTGAGGTGCAAAGAAGGACAAGCTCCCCAGCAGGTAAAGAACATTTGTTTAAGAGTTGGATTATTACTGCAGCTCTGCAAAATGACAGCATGGTACTGGGGGATTCCCCCTTCTCCCCCCATCCCAGCAGCTCACCTTGGCAACAATGAACTCAGCATCTTCTGGACTATCCAGCTGCAACTTCTGGGCAATGTCGGCCAAGGAGATTCGCGAGTACGACAGGCTGATCATGCGAACCCCTGCATGAGAGACAGAGAGTTCGGAGCATGAAGGACTTGGATGCACTCGGGGATATTCACCCTGTACAAGCTTTCTCTCTCTGCACAAGGGAAAGCTTCACACCCATGTCCTCAAAAGAGAGAGAAGGGAAAGTGCGAGTATCTCTGAAAACAGATGCCCGGCTTAGCTGGGACTTCAAATTGGAGGGCCAATCCCAGTACTCGTTGCTGAAAGAGACCAAGGATACCTGGAGGCAATTTCTGGTTCCTCACCTGTCTTAATCACGTTGTGCCTCAGCCGGATGATAAGGGTGTAGGTCCCGTCAGCCTGGAACTTGTCACTAAACTGATCCAGGACTTGATTGAACTTGGCCAGGTTTCCTGTCCGAACAGCTGTCAAAACCAAAAAGGGGTGTGTGAGGTCGGACAGGGATCCAGAAAGTTATCTGGAAACGGAAAACTTGCTGCCTGGGAATTCTCTTGTCCTCCACTGTCACGCCGAGTTACTTTTTGTGCAATTTAATTCTATGAAGTTAATTATGTTTTCACTGATGGTTGTTATGTTGTTCTGGACTGCCTTGGGAGTGCTGTATGTTGAGAGGCAGGATAAAAGTATTTTAAACAAACACTTTGGACCAGCAAAATCTGCAATTTCACAACATGAATCCACAGTAACAGAGGACAGTCTCCAGCCTTAGCAGTGCACCAGGCTTTCTCCAAAAGCACGCAGTGATGCTGGTGTCAACACTCATCTGGACCTGACCTGACACATTTGCATGGTATACAGGTCGGTGGCTTTGCTTTCCTGAATGGCTCTTCCCATGGGAAAGAAAATAACCTGAAGGCTCTCGTGGACATAATCATGATGCTCTGCAAAGTGAACTGTGGTTTCTTTGCAGTGTTCGCAGGTCGCATTTTGCAGTGGGAGTCTACTCTTCAAACAAGTCCTGGGTGCAGCAGCTTGCTGGATGCAGAGGCCGAATTTATTTGGCTCCATTATACCCTATGGGGATGGGTCCCCGTAGGGTATAATGGAGAAGAGAGTGGGTGAACTCATGCCGCTTTGTGTTCACTCACACACCACGTGGCTTGCAAAAGCCATTTAAAGGGAAAGTTCCCTCCAGGCTCTGCTGGGGCTCCGCTGGGCAGCCCGCCATTAGAAAGGAGGGAGGGAAGATCTCAGGTCTCCCCCCGGCCCCTTCTGCTGGCCTTGGGGAGAGTTCTCCCCACAGCACTCGCTCCTGGGAGGGCTCTGTTGGACAGTCTGGTTTCAACCCAACAGTCCAGTACAACCTGCGGGGAGAGTTCTCCCTGCAGGATGGGTTCCTGGGAGGGCTGATAGGTGGACCCATTGGGGTGTCAGGTTTAAATGGCTGGCAGTCATTTCACACCTTGGACTGCCCATCAGAGCCCTCCTACGAGCTGATCCTGTGGGGAGTACTCTCCCCAAGGCCAGCAGAAAGGGGGGGGGGTTATTACCAATTAGAACCAAATAAAAGCGGAATAATTTCAGCTTCTACTCAGGATCACTTTATCAGTAGCTGGATCAGATTCTCAGATCTGATTCCGCTTAGAATATTTATCCGGCTCCTTTTATGTAGAATACACACCTCTGGTGCAAAGTGCCATCAAGCAGCAGCCAGCTCATGGCAACCCCATACGGTTTTTAAGGCAAGATACATCCAGAGGTCACTTGCCATTGCCTGCCTTCGCGTAGCAACCCTGGTATTCCTTGGCTGTTCCCCATTCAAAAACTAACCAGGCCCACCCTGCTTAGCTTCCGAGATCTGACGAGACTGTGCTTGCCTGGACTATCCAGGTTAGGGCACGTCATTTTATTATCATCAAGTCCCTCGACTTGTGGCGACCCCATGGGGTTTTCAAGGCAGGAGAAGTTCAGAGGTGGTTTGCCACTGCCTACCAGAGCCTGGTATTCCCTGGTGGTCACCCTTCCAAATACTAGCCAGAGGTGACCCTGCTTAGCTTCCAAGATCTGATGAAATCAGGTTAGCCTGGGGCTATCCAGGTGATGATGTGCTACATATACATGCCTACATTTACATCTTTTCAAACAGACTACTAGTTGCAAGAAGAGCATGAAAATGTATGAGTGATGTTTCAGACAGAGAGCTCTGTAGGAGAAGATTTGGAAACAGTTACCGTATTTTTCGCTCCATAAGACGCACTTTTCCTCCCCAAAAAAGTGGGGGGGAAAGTGTGTGCATCTTATGGAGCGAATATGGAGTTTTTCTTACCTGTAACAGGGCTCTTTCTTCAGCAGGAACGCAGGGGAACGCCATTCAGGCTGGCATCCCAGCCTTCCCCGCCCCTTCCTGCTGGGCCTGAGCTGTTAAGACTTAAAAGGGAAACGGCAGGAAAAACCCCACCAGGCTAAGTACTCTTTCCCTTTAAGTGCTTTCCCCCTTTAAGACAGCCAGCAGCAGAAAGCCCCGCCCACAGATTAAGCTCCGTGGCTACTTTGCACAGAAAGGCCTGGCTTTGCATGGCATGCCGACGTCTCTCTTCTTTCCTTTCTCTATCTTTCTTCCTTCCTTCCTTCCCTTTTTTCTGTCTCTCTTTTTGTCTCTCTCTCTGTCCCCACCTTTCTTTCTTCCTTTCTCTTTCTCTCTCTCTCTCCTCCTCCTTCCTTCCTTTATCTCTCTCTCTCTTTCTTTCTGTTTCATTTTTTCCAGTTTTCCTCCTCTAAAAACAAGGTGCGTCTTATGGAGCGAAAAATATGGTATTACTAGTTTATTTCGATTAACTGTATTTTGGCTTAGGATTGCTAGCACTGCAGTCCCATTGCCCACTATCTTCTGGAAGGTGTGAAGAAGGACCCTGAGCTGCATCGCTTACCCTGTGTCAAGAGGAAGTAGGGCATGAGCGACCTCTTCAGAGACGGCTGGCGAAACTGCAGTCTGTCCGGGATCTCACCCAGCAGCAGCTCCACCACGATCAGCAGCTTATGGACCTGGGGTACCAAAGGTGTTGGGGGGGGGGGGGGAGAACCCCACCCATTCGTAATGTTATTGTCAACAGACTGCCAAACAGTTCTGTGCAAAAGGCAGCTGAACTCTCATCACTGACCAACACCACCCCCTTAGAGGAGCCACCCCTCTCTACTTGTTTGCTCACCGTCTGCTTGAAGCCGACCGCCGTGTGTTGCGGAGCTTTCCGAAGGGCGTTAGTCATGGTTCTACGGGCTTCAGAATATTCCAGCTGGATGGCCTTGATGCGGCCTGGAATGGATGAGAAGCTCAGAAGGGTTGGCATGGTCAAAACGGGCTAAGACTGCGACTAATGGACGGCTATGAACCACTGCCAATTTAGTCCTCCGCCAGAGACCAGAAAGGAAGAGACCTCAAAGGCAGGGCAGCTAACCAAACCAGGACTGTACGTGGCAGTTGCTCTTGGGTTCTCTGCCACCTGGGCTCAACTGTTTTTGATCCTCATACAGCCTGTGGATGCCAGGTGTGCAGCGTCTACAGAGACACACCTGCAACCCTCCTGCCTGGGAGAACCCTAAAAAGCACTTCATGGAATCACAGGGGGACAAGCTGTAACCTAACAGAGCCCAGCCCATGTACAAATGGCCAACAGCAGGGCTGGATCAAGGGCTTACGCTACCCCCAGGTAAATTAAACAGAACATCCCATTATCAAGAGGCAACATCTGTTACTTCTTTATTATACCCCTCTTACAGTAGCACCTATGCCCTGGGGACATGGTACAGTCCTGCAAAATTGCCCCTGCAATTATTATTGATATAAGAATGTCAAAAGGTTAATTCACAACAAAGCATAGGCAGAGCTCTTCAAAGGGCCAGTCCTCAGAACTAAAAACTGTATCCCTCTGGAGAGCTGACCCAGAGCATTGGTTCTACCTTTCTCTGTGGGCTTTTAAAATAAGTAATTTCTAGAGTCTAGCAGTACAACACCCACCCACCCCCCGAATGTGAGGGCAGGACAAATTCTCTTTGATATAGAAGAAGAAGAGATTGGATTTATACCCCGCCCTCCACTCCCCAAGGGAGTCTCAGAGCGGCTTACAAACTCCTTTTCCCTTCCCCTCCCCACAACAGACACCCTGTGAGGGAGGTGGGGCTGAGAGAGCTCTTTCCCAAGCTGTCCTTGAGGGAACAGCTGGTACAGAGCTATGGCTTGCCCAAGGTCATCCAGCCAGGTGCAAGTGGAGGAGTGGGGAATCAAACCCGGTTCTCCAAGATTAGAGTCCGCGCACTTAACCACTACACCAAACTGGGTTTGCAAAGAAATTAATCCACAGCAATGATGTTTGCCCTTTAATCCAGTGAAGCCTAATTTACATATATTTAAATAAGATTTTAAAGCATTTTGTTTTGCCCTGTTGTGTTTTATTGTCATTTGCTTGGAATGCGTCATCATGACGAAAAAGCAGAACACACATTCGAAAATAAATCGAATGTGCCTGCAAGCAAATTCTCCTGCACTCAGCTCAGAGAAAGGAGTGGGCAACGTACTCCTCTCACCCAAGAAGCGAGCATTTCATATCTATTTTTCTGTGACCAGGAATCTGACCCCACTAGCCCCAAGCAAGGATTGTTCAGCAGGGCTCTGCATAGACTTTGAGGAGTTCTGGGATACTTGAAAGCCTGCACACTGTTACGTGCCACTGGGCTGATTCCAATAAAGGTATTACATGGTTGGTGTTATTGGCTTTTACTTTTGGAACCAACACAGCTGTAAACAGCAGGCAAGTGTGGAGTTTGGCAGTTCTCAAGACAAAACACAAAAGTTTCCTGCCCTTAAAGGCAATGCTTGGGAGATTAGGGACGCTGGGAGCAGTGTTCCCTCTAAGCTGAGTTAGTGTGAGCCAGCTCACAGTTTTTTAGCCTCCGGCTCACAGATTTTTGTCTTTGCCCAGGAACGATGGCTTCAGAGTGGACTAATTTATGCAGTAGCCCAAATCGCTCACTTACAACTTTAATGCCAGCAGCTCACAAAGTAGAATTTTTGCTCACAAGACTCCCCACAGCTTAGAGGGGGCACTGGTTGGGAGTGGCAGTGACAAGTTACAAGGTTAAGAGAGAGGGGTTTCTTCTCTATGGGTAAGAAATGGATCTTTGCTTGTGGCCAGCCGAAGCAGGAAAAGAGAGGCTAATTTCATAAACGATTCAGATCCCTCAGCAATCTGCCGACTTGGGCCCTTGGGAACCAAAGAAATAATAAAACAACGAATTTGGGCTATACATCCCTCCAAACTGATAGAGCTTGGGAATGCCTCTATCCAGTGGCGGGGAACTATACCCGAAACTTTGTTCCAGCAAACGATCTGCATACTATAGAATTTCCTAAATACTGTGGAGCCTTCACTTTGACCTGGCTTTTGCCCTCAGCATTTCTAGAAGGGAGATACCTAAGCATTCCACAACTCCCAGCACCTTTGTCTCTGCCAATCCGGCACAGCTGAAAAGGTTGAGCATTATGTTACTACACTGTATGCGCTCCCCAGACCTGTTCTATCTAAATTCCCATCCAGACTGGACACATTTTACATATCCCTCCGGCTTGCAGACCATTCAAACAAGACCTCCCTCAAAGTGGCTAAGTTCTGTGATAAGATTTCATTCATAAGGAAGCTGATAACTCAATCCATCAACACCTAGCAAGAACAGGGCTAGTTTCATAAGGATTCAGTTCATGCGGTGCTTTCCTGGGACAAAAAACAGTTGACAAAAAGCAGAAAATACAACAGGGCACAAGCTTTCAGTCTCACGTTTAGTCCCAGACCACGTCAGATTCCCAAGCACAGGTCGTTTCATATGTGTGTGTGTGGCTTCTACGACTGCTGCTTCTCACCTGTGTAGTAGAGATACCTGGCCCACTCATTGTTGTTCGCCTGTTCAGGAAACACTGATTTGGAGACCAGCTTTTCTGCCTGGTCATAGAGGTTGTAGTGAAGGTAATTCCTCAGCAGCAGATTCAAGAGGGTGGCCTGGCCATCTGCATCGTGGCGGAGGGTTGCTGTCCTTAAGCGAGCATGAAGGAAGCTTTTGGGGGAGGGCGAAAGAACAGGAAAGCTGTTCAGTTGGAAATTTGGAAGAATGTCATAAAGAGGGCGCAGCACATTTAGATGCTGTTGGACTTACCTCCGGGCCACATCCAGCTTGTTCAAAAACTCGTAAATTCGTGAGTGGTAATAGTAGCATTTGGCCACCACTAGGTCAAGGGCTCGGCGGTTTTGGGGACTTGTCTTCTGCATAAGATCATCTGATACTTTCTGGGCCTGGGAAAAGGGGAGAAGAGAACTTTGGTTTGGAATGCTGGTATGCAAGTCTTGTAGATATAATATTGGATTACAGCAATTTAGCCTCTGTCTCAATGCCTGGACTTTCTACCTAGGCTGCCACCGTTCTTCAGATCGAGGCCAGAAAAAAAAGCCTAGTGGGTCAGAAATGGGATTATGTCTGCGTGTGTGTGTATGCATGCTTGTATTCAATCACTTCGCTCAGCAAATTTCTTAGGGTAGGCATGTTGGTCTGCAGTAGAACAACTTGATTCGAACCCAGTAGCACCTCAAGACTGGGGTCACACACTGCCAGTTGAAGCGGAGGAGAGGAGAGGCTATTTCCTCCGGAGGAATTTGACACGCAGTTGCGAGATCACACAGCCCTTTAAAGCTTGCAGCCTGACACTGTGTGATCAGATGCAACTGTGGGTGAGTCGTCTTTTTTTTTTTTTTTGCCATTTGTTTCCCTTGTGCATAAACGAGGAATTTGCACCTCTGCAATGAGGGCCCCCTATGGAGTGATCTCAGCCCAAGAGACCTACAAGATTTGCGGGGGGTATAGGCTTTTGACAGTCGAAGTTCCCACTGTCAGATCTGACTCATGTTGCTGTTCTATTTTGCTGCCCATTCTCCTTATGCCAAACTAGGCAGTTTTCTGCTTTCATCCGAGGCCAAGACACAGGATGGGTGGCACCCTGTTACCTCTTGGTAGCGCTTGCTATTCATCAGGTAGATGACCAGAAGCAGCTGGAGATACGCCTCGACTTCTGGAAGGAGAGGAGTGGAAGCCGCCTTGCCTGTGCGGGGCCGGAACTGCAGATCAGCTTCTGTGTCCATAGGCTACAAACAGGTGGGAAAGAGAAGCACATGAGGACGATGGGAGGCTGTGATTACACACACACACACACAGGACTTTTCAAGAAGCTGAACAATAATGCCTTAGGAACTACAGCTAGTGATAGCAGATTTAATCATAGGTGATAATTGAGTGCTGCTTCCCTGTTTAACTGGACCCTGAAGGGCCACTTGTAGGTGGAAACACAGGAATTTTCTGATTCAGGTACCCAGTATCACATTTTTTAATCCTGTTCTTCCTCCAAGGGAGCTCAGAGATGCAAATGTGTTTCTCCACACCTCCATTTTGTCCTCAGAACAACCCAGTGAGGTGGGTTAGGGAGAGAGGGGATCCCCAGTGGCTTCACAAATGATCCCATTTCCGCTCCCCCCCCCCATCCTAGTCCAACACTTGAACTGCTACATAGCATTTCTTCACTGAAATGTTTTTGGACTTGCCTCCTCCAGGAAGCTGATGAGGAAGTCTCGCACAGCACTGTTGGATGTGAAAAAGCCATTGATGGCTTTCTGGAGCACATTGGGATTGAGGCGACGGGAGGTGGAGGGCAGTGCTCTCAGGGCACGCAGGACATAACGAGGCTCCTTCCCAGAGACGGCTTTTTCCAGCTGCTTCACATGCTCTTTGATATCTGCAATGGCCAAGAGGAAAGGCAAGAGTGTCAGAGCTTAACAAAGGGAAAGCCTGGACAAGCAGGAGCGGGTGGGTGGAGACTGAGCGTTTTGTCGGCAGGCCAACCCCAAACATCAGGACAAAATTAAACTGAAATTGCAAAACCCCAGGAATCCCTGCAGGTATCCCAGGCCACCTCTGGACTCTGAAACATGGCTCTCGCATGTCCTCTGGACAATTATGAAAGTTAGCTGTACTTACAGTGGTACCAACAGCTTGTGAAAGGCAGGATGTATTTATGTGAGTAACGTGTGCAGTTAGCTTGTGATCCTGATCTGTTCAAATATTCTCTTATGACACTCCTACTTAGGTTTTTTGCATAGCTTCAAAAGTACATCATAATGGGTTTATTTTCTGTCATTCAGTTCAGCACTATTTAGCTAACAGGTGGGGTACTAACAGCACCCCATGGCAAAATGCAAGACACTCAGAACAGCGGCTCCTTGAAAGATTCTCCATGGTAGGGAGACTAAAGCCTTTCTAGCTCTGTAGGACCAAAGTCCACACCACCAATACCAATGCTCCCTCTAAGCTGTGGAGTCTTGTGAGCAAAAATTCTACTTTGTAAGCTACTGGCATTAAAATTGTAAGCGAGTGATTCGGCTACTGCATAAATTAGCTTGCTGTGGAGCCATCCTTCCTGAGCTAAGACAAAAATGTGTGACAAAATTTCCTAATTGGATTATACTTGACATATTCCTTTGCTTTCCCCTGTAGTTTGTATTATGTGATCTTCATTGCTGCTTGTGTAAAATTTAGTTGTATTGGTCAGTGTTCCCTCTAAGCTGACCTAGTGTGAGCTAGCTCAGGTTTTTTGCCAGTTTCGTTTGGCAACAGAACGCTCACCATGATGAAGTGCACACATCTGAGTGGAAAATAAAAAGCTAGGCAAAGAACCACTGGACTGTTAGCAAGCTCCACCACATGCTCTGGCAGCTGTTTGATAAAACTACAGGTAAATCTAACAGAACAGAAAAAGGTGGTTTGACTCTGGGATTTTATCAAAATAGTTATGGGCCTTTCTAGAAAGGGAGACGCATTCTGTAGAAATAATAAGACAAAAAAGTACAGTACTTTAGACACTACAGTTACCATCCCAAGATGGCACCAAAGAAAATGGGACTTACTTCTGAGGGCACCTGGTTAGGATTACCGCTGTTACAGCTTACTGACCTTATTCTGCGTTGCATGTTCGAGACCACTGGACGACAATTAGTTACTTCTCTATACCGTTTAGCCAGCTTTGTTGTCACCTGGAGGGTGGGTGATGTGGATTATTTCCCACTATTTCAATGCAGGCTTAAGAATAAACTCCAAGTACCAGTCCATCTTGGTAATAAAGTGGTCAACGGAAAAGAATGGAATGCGAAAGCTGCATCATCGTGCACAGACTGTAGAAAGTCTGGGGTTTACTGCATGAGCCTGCTGAAGCAAATGGTATGCTTCAACAGTACCACAAAGACTCCTGTCACAGGGAATAAGCTGGAATAAGATCGTGCTGTCCTTCTGATCCCAAAACATCTGTTGTTGGTTTCTTCATTAACAAGTTCCCGGCCATATGTCCCTGCCTCCTCACTGACCCCAAGGAGCAACAAAGAGCAATTAATTATGCGCTTTCTCCCCCGGCTGCTGCAAAATCCCAGCTTCCTCCATCTTGAAAATATCTAGAATGACACTGCGTGCTATTTCTTTACAGCTGGGAAGGGCCAAAGGCAAACTGTGATCCTTTGGTCAATATCCTGTGGACCAGCTACCATTAACTGTCCTTCTAGCAAACTACATCAGTGGGCCTTGGCCAGAACCAGGAAGACAGTCTAATGTTCTTAAACAAGAATGTGCACTAAGGATCACTTAACAAAGATGAGTTATCCTTTGACTTTTAAGAACCATGCAAATATCTTACTTGCATATGACCATGCCAGTGGACTTGCACCTTTCTCAGGCAAAACAGATCAATAAACACAAGTTTTTAAAAAAAAAAAAAAAGAATAAAATCATCCCTATAAATAAATACTATCTTACAACACCAGCATCTACAACCTGAAGCCGACATAAATAAAACATCTTTTCAAACACTGCAAGGCTGGACTTTAGCAGGTCTCCTTTGGAAATGAATTTCAGAGATGCAATGCCATATTAAGACAGTCTGCTCTGCATACTCACTAACATATACTTAGAGGGAGATGGAACCTGTAAGCAGAATATTACTGGTTGGTCTTATTAAGTTTTGTACATGTTAATTCTTCCACCAAGCTATATGGCAGTCTGACCCCATGCATATATATATACCCACCTCACTGATTTCAAGAGAGCTTATTCTTATGTAAGCATCTGTAAAAAGGACCAGGCGAACACAACTCAGGGTGCATTCCTAACCACACTTGCCTGTAACAACCCTGTGAGGTAGGCTGAGAATGCATGACTGCCGAAAGTCTGCTTCCGAGGCAGAGTGGGGATTCAACCATGGGTCTCCCAGAACCTAGTCTGACACTCTAACCACAGGCAACCAAGAGGCAACTGAGCCAGTGTTAGGAGCACCTGGACCACAGCAGCACCATATGAACCAGCCTGCTTTAGGGCTGTTTTAGCAACAAAATCCACCCTTGACCGCTATAAACAAGCATACCACATAGCAGCACCTGACTCCACACCAGTTTCACAGATGGGTAAACATTTAAGCCACAGCAGTAATGATAGAGGAAACTGTATCAAAAAAGTAAAAAAATAAACAAACAGGCATATAATAGCATCTCAAAAATCAGCAAGACTTCAATCCACTATAAATACAGACTCTAGTCCACAAAACTAAAAATAAAAACTATATTAGGCATTAAATAATCATCAAGCTCCAATCTAAACTATGGATTTCTTCTCCCGAGCCCAAACTTCTAACTAAGAAGAGCCCTGCTGGATTAGGCCAATAGTCCACCTACTCCAGTATCCTGTCTCACACAGGAGTCAACCAGTCAATCCGGAGGGCCAACAACAGGGCACAGAGGCCGAGGCCTTCCCCTGATAAGTACATGAGGAGAGCCCTGCTGGATCAGACCAGTGGTCCACCTAGTCCAGCCTCTTGTCTCACACAGGGGCCAACCCATACCTCTGGAGGGCCAACTGCAGGACATAGAGACCGAGGCCTTCATAAGAACATGAGAAGAGCCCTCCTGGATCAGACCAGTGGTCCATCTAGTTCAGCATCCTGTCTCACAGTGGCCAACCAGTTCCTCTGGAGGGCCAACGACAGGGCAGAGAGGCCAAGGCCTTCCTCTAATAAGAACATAAGAAAAACCCTGCTGGATCAGACCACTGATCCATCTCATCCAGCATCCTGTCTCACACAGTGGCCAACCAGTTCCTCTGGAGGTCCAGCAACAGGACATAGAGACCGAGGCCTTCCCCTGATAAGAACCTAAGAACAGCCCTGCTGGATCAGACCAAGAGTCCATCTAGTTCACTACCCTGTCTCTCACAGAGGCCTTCTTCTCACGTTGTCTCCCGGATCTGAGACTCAGAGATTAACTGCCTCTGAACCTGGAGGTTCCCCTTAGTCCTTATGCGCCCCACACTCCCCTGGATAACCCACGCAGCCCTCCCGGAGTCCCACCCACAAGGGGAGTGGCTGCCGCTTAGCCCCACCCCCTCCTCCCCAGTTCGGCCCCGCCCGTGAACCAGGTAGCGGCCCTTGCCTGGGAGCACGTTCGCCCCCGCATTCCTCTCCGTCCAATGGCAGCCACGGAGAGCGTTCGATCCGCCCCCGCCCCCCCTTTCGCCACGCCCCTTCGGCCAACTCGCGCCGCTCCCTCACCTGGGACTGTGGAGGAGGGGGCTATGGCCCCGCCCCTCGCGCCCCGCAGGCCCCGCCCCTTTCCTCACAGCCCGGGAGCCCGGCTTCCCTCCCCCCCCCTCCCCCGGCGCTCCTCTCGCCTCGCCTTCGAGCGTGACGGCGTCCAGCTCGCGCTGCGACTTCTCCCCCGAAGCCGGTTCGGCGGGCGCTGCCTCCTCGTGCATCTCGACGTCGGCGGGCGGCGGGGGAGGCTGGGTGGGCTCGGCGGGCGGAGGCTTGGCCTTTTCGGCCCCGGCGCGGCGGCGAGAGCCGCCTTCCTGCTTCATGGCTTCACCTTCTTCAGACCGGCTACGGCCGTGACAGAGCAACAATCGCAAGGGACGACGGGAAAACTGGGGCAGGCTCGACGAGCCGAACGCCGAGAAGAGAGCCCGGGTTGGGTTTCTTTCCCTCTCACGAGAACTCGGTCGCACGCTCTTGACGGCTGACTCATCGGGGATCGTTGTTCGGCATTTTCCGGAAAGGGTCGGGAGTCTCCGTTTCAGGGTTCGTGGGTTTTCGTCTCCGCCCGTTTCGCTCGGGTAGTTCCGTCGCCGCTCGCGTCGGACTTCTCACTTTCCCGCCCTTTTTTAGTGAGCGGTTTATATTTGTCAAGAGAAGGTGGTTGGAAACCTGCTTGTGGAACACAAACTAACACAAAGACCACTTTTGCCTGAGCTAGCCAATGTGTGCGTCGGGGTGTGTGTGTTAGTCAGTTCTGGTAATTTATGTATTTTAAATATTTCCCTGATGGCGGGCCTTTCTGCCTGAAACAAGACAGCAGAAACACAGGCCTCCATTTTAAACCATGGTATGATTAGGGTAAAATAAAACAATTACTTAGCCAGAGATTAGAAAAATAGAAATCACAGTGCGCATACAATAATGTACAGCACAAGCAAATATCTTGAAAGGGTTTCCTGTGAAAGCTGGCTTCCCCTTGTCTTTGGATGAGGAAGAATACGCTTTGCTAGATATGAGCCCGGATTCCAGCAGTGCCTTACAGGCCAACAAGAAGTGAAAAGTGACTCAGGAAAGTTCATCCCCCTGCCACAAATTTTGTTAGTCTTAAAGGGGCTCCTGGACTCTTTCTCCTCTCTACTGAAGGAGTGAGAAGTGACTCAGGAAAGCTCCTCCCCTGCGGCAAATTTTGTTAGTCTTTAAGGTACTCCTGGGCTCTTGCTCTTTTATACTGAAGAAGTGAGAAGTTACTTGTGAAAGCTCATCCCCTGCCGCAACTTTTGTTAGTCTTTAAGGTGCTCCTGGACTCTAGCTCTTTTCTACTGAAGAAGTGAGCAGTGACTCACGAAAGCTCCTCGCCTGCCACAACTTTTGTTAGTCTTTAAGGTGCTCCTGGGCTCTTGCTCTTGTCTACTTGAGAAGTGACTCGCAAAAGCTCATCCCCTGCCGCAACTTTTGTTAGTCTTTAAGGTGCTACTGGCCTCTTGCTCTTTTCTACTGAAGAAGTGAGCAGTGACTCACAAAAGCTCCTGCCCTGCTGCAAATTTTGTTAGTCTTTCTCAACTCTTGTTCTTGTCCACTGAAGAAGTGAGCAGTGACTCATGACAGCTCCTCCCCTGCCACAAATTTTGTTAGTCTTTAAGGTGCTCCTGGGCTCTTGCTCTTCTCAACTGAAGAAGTGAGCAGTGACTCACAAAAGCTCAGCACCTCCCACAATTTTTTTAAAAAAAGAATTCAAGGTGTTCCTGGACTCTTGCTCTTTTTTTTTTTTTAACAACAATTTTATTGTTTTTTGTGTAAGTAAGCAAATTACAGTAATAAAACATATAGCGAAATAATTACAAACACTGTGGAGTAATTAGTTACTGCACTTGATAAAAAGTCCAGTTAGGTGTTGCCCAAAACGGTTAGATGTTGGTATCATTCTGTGCCTTTGCTCTGAGGTGATACTCGGGTTTGTGATGGGTGCTAAGATTAGCCGTAGATGTACGTTTTGAACTTTGCGTCCATCATGTGTTCCCAGTCGAAGCTGTTAAAATTAATTTTATTTAATATTGGGTTCCATTTGTCGATGGGGTTTAATAGGTTCCTTTCATTGGAGGTCGCGTTAGAGTATATAGATAGTTTTTCAAGCACAAAGAAGTCCCATACTTTGTTGAGCCATTGCTCCAGGGAGGGAGTTGATTTGTTCTTCCAGTTTTGAGCAGTGGCCACTTTGGCTGCTACTAGGAGGATGTGGATTATTTGGGAAGAGCGTGTAGGAATATGATCCGGAAGATTGCCATGGAGCAGAATTATTATTGGGTCTAGTGGTACCTTGTACCCAGTTAGTGTTTCTATTTTGTTAAGAATTAAACTCCAAAACTTTTTGATCTTTCTGCATTGCCACCAATTGTGGTAGTACGTTCCTTTCTGGCCACAGAGTTTCCAGCATTGAGGTGAAATGTTAGAGTGCATGTGTGCTAGTTTTTCAGGGGGTAGGTACCACCGCATAAGAACTTTGTAAGCTGTTGACTGGACGTGTTGCGAGATGGATATTTTAGCTATTCTAGACCAGATTGCCATTTTTCTTCCGGTAAATGTAGACCCAAATCATGGTGCCAGGCTTGTTGATAAGAAAGAGTTCTATTCTGTTTAGGTGTTACTAGAAGTTTGTAGATTTGAGAGATAAGGCCTTTGTTGGCAATGCGTGAATAAAGGATATTTTCAAATCCAGTTAATTGTTTTCTGATGCTGTTTTGTACTTCAGGACTCTTGCCTACTCCTACAGACAGGCTAACACTACTACCAGTCTTGATCAAGATTTTCAAGGTATGAACTTTCGAGAGTCAAGGCTGCCTTGATAAGATGTGTTGAAAGGAGATTTGACTCTCAAAAGCTCCTACCCCAAAACTTTTGTTGGTTTATAAGATGTTCTTGCACTCATAGCTAGCTGTTCTACCTCACATCAACACGACTACTCTCTGAAATGTGCTTTGCTGTGGATAGATTTCCACAAAGGGAACCCCACCTATGAAAAAGCCTTGTACTCAAGAAAAAGTATACTACTGAGAAAACGACCACCAGGGGGTGGGACGGAGCTTCCCAGGAGTCTGGAGGGGGCAGGTGATGTTGCCACACATGTCCTTGGTGTGATGATGTCACTTCCACGTGGGGACATCACACCGAGTAGTGGCTGTTGGGGGAAACCATGTCCTTCTGGGCCAAAACGGGGCCATCAGGATGCAGGATGACTGGTCTGTCCTCAGCTTTGCTAACACCCTGGGCAGCAGCCCAATAGGTGGGCAGGCAAAAAATAGGGATCCTGTCCACGGGAGTTGGAAGGCATTTCCCAGGGAACCCATACCGTAACCTGCCCTGGAGCAGTAGCTTGGACATATTGCAGTGCTTTCTGAAGCGAAAAGGTCTACAGAGGGGAACCCCCAGTGACGGAAAACAGATTGAAGGACAGTGTATGAGAGAGAGGTCCCCGTGGTATGTTGGCCTTCTCTGCTCAGTCTGTCTGCCAAGACATTTTGAATGCCTGCAATATGAACAGCTGTCAGGTGTATATTGTGAGCTATGGCAAACTGCCAAATGTGGGTAGACTCCATACAGAGCCTCATGGAACCAGTGCTTCCTTGTTTGTTTATGTAATGCATAGCTGTGGTGTTGTCTGTTGCCAGCAAAACACGATGACCGTGGAGTAGGCCTGTAAAAGAATGGAGGGCACGTTTGATGGCTCTGAGTTCCAAAATGTTAATGTGTAATGAGGCCTCAACCTCAGTCCAGAAACCTTGCGCAGTAATGGTCCCACAATGAGCACCCCAACCTGTAAGGGATGCATCTGTAAAGACCTCAATGGAGTGAGGTTGATAACCAAACTCCATTCCTCCAGTTAGGTGTGAGGAAGAGGTCCACCATGCAAGGGACCGCACCACCGACCTCGGGACTGTAAGTTTAGTCCATTGAGATTGCCTCAAAGGGGAATGATGTCTGATAAACCAGTTTTGCAGGGCTTGCATATGTAATCTAGCATGGGGGGTAACAGCGGTAGTTGAAGCCATATGACCCAACAGAGACTGGAGGAATCTGACAGAGACAAATCTGGTGTGAGCTAGCTTGTCTACCAGACCGCACAAGTGATCTGCCCTCTGCTTTGGGAGGAAAGCATGACCCTGAGAGGAATCCAATATAGCACCAATAAATTCTACAATCCTTGTAGGGGTCATTGTGGACTTCTCCAGGTTAATCAAAAGACCCAAGGATTGAAACAGGTCACACATATACTGCAGGTACTTTAACAGTAGCAGTGCAGCTGGAGAATTGGCTAGGAAAAGCCAATCATCGAGATATGGGTAAAGGATACACCCCTTAAGTCGGAGGTGAGAGACTACTACTGAAGGGACCTTTGTGAAGATCCTGGGTGCTGAAGAAAGACCAAATGGCAACACCGTATATACTGAAATATACGACCCATATAAATAAATCTCAAATACTTCCTGTAATCAGGATGAATTGCAATATGAAAATACGCATCCTTTAAATCAAGTATAGCAAACCAGTCTCCCTGACTCAATAAGGGCAAAATCTCTTGTAGAGAAAGCATGCGAAATCTACGGGCGGAGATAAATTTATTAAGAGCACGGAGATCTAAAATCGGTCTGTTACCTCCTCCTTTTTTGCTGATAGCGAAATATCTAGAGTAAAACCGCCAGGGGGAATCCTCCTCAGTAACTTCCGTCACTGCACCTTTCCCAAGGAGGGAGGCTAGCTCATTGGATAGAAATGGAGAATCAGAAACATCTCTAGAGCAAGGTAGGTGACACTGTGGCAATGACTGGAACTCCAAATGGTAACCAACCTTTATTATCAACAATACCCATGAACTTTGAGTAATAGTACACCAGGCGTCGTAAAAATAAGATAACCTGTCCAAGAAAATTGGATTGCCCATTAGTCAGGGAGCCATAGACTCTCTGTTAGACTGGCCTCCCTGATAGGGGTGAAAGGTTTTATTCCTACCACGATTCTCCCTGTGTGGCTGTGGTTGTTGAGGATATGCCTGACGCATAGTAGTGGCCATCTGAGGATATTGCTGGTAGGCAGGCCTGTACCCCTGATAATGGGATACTTACAGGAAATGAAATGGTTACCTGATCTAGGCCAATACCTTTGTTTAGAGGGTTGTTGGGATGTGGCAGTAGAAATACCCAACGTGGCTTGTAATTTGTATTTCCTCATTTTCTCCAGCACATCATCCGTCTGGTCGCTAAACAATTCATGCCCCTCAAAAGGGAGATCTTCCAACCTTGCCCTTGTATCAGGGGGTAAAGTAGATTACCTGAGCCATGAGTGGCGTCTCAGGACCAAACCGGATGCCATTGTTCTACCATGACAATCCGCATTATGGCGGGAAGCATTTAATTGCTGTTTACCCAAAGCTTTTCCCTCTGCAAAAACTGCAGAGGTTGAGAAAAGGAGCTATTTTCTCCCAGAGTATCATCTGGTAGCTACTCATGACAGCTAAGTGATTTACTACTTTAAGTCCAAGTGCCCCTGAAGAATAAATTTGCATCCAATGCTGTCTAGCTTCCTCCCTTCTCTGTCTGAGGGGGCAGACTTAGACCCAGAACAACCTTTGGCTGGTAATACTTCAGCCATCAGAGAGTTAGCTTTGGGGTGTTGAAACAAGAAAGCACAGTCTGTCTCTTTCACACGATAGAGATTTTCTAATTTCCTTGAGGCTGGAACCAATGCAGGATGCTCCCAAGCAGAATTAATCACTTCTTGTATGCCTGGTAAGAATGGAAGGGCCGGCTTCTGGGTCAAAGAGCACCTTCATGAGTGGGTCTTTCGTCTGTGGTTCAGTGGCTAGGTATTCTAGGTTTAGTGCCTTTGCCATCCTTATAAGCATCTCAGCATACGATGTGTTTGTGTCAGAGGGCAAGATTTGTCTCTGAGATTCCTCTGGATCATCAGGTGAAGGCAAAGACAAAGGCTCCGAGCCGTGATCTGAGGCTCTGTCAGCTTCATTGTCAGAGATGAGCAGGTCGTAATCACAATGTGCCCTCCGTTTCTTTCCCCTCCTCATCTCATTGACGGAAGAGCAGGAGGGGGCGTGGCATGGGAAAGGATATGGATGATCCCAGTGTCCCCAGGATGATGGCATCATCATCGGCATCGGGAATCATGGAGTCAATCGGCGTCGGTGAGACTCACTGTCGTGGGTCCCTGGCAGAGACGATGGCAAGACCTCGATGTCAGAGGAAGCAGCTGATAGAGAGCGATCTCTCGGTGGCGAGCTCAGTAGTCTCCCGCGAGATGTGCCCTGAGGAGCTGACTGTCTGTGACGTTGAGGAGATGACGGCATCATACCAGATGTCGCCACTTGGTGGCGTAATGAGCCTTGCCGCTCCTGACTGCGGCCGGCTGAAGGCGACCTCGAGTGGGGCCTTGACCACGAAGACAAACAGACAGCAGACAGTGCCACTTGCTTCCTTGTCCTTGAGCAAGGACTGTGCTCTAAGCGTGGAGGGTCCCGCGTTGGAGAGGGGGAAACCTGACACCTAGGTGTGATTTTCTTGCCCAAAGGAGCTCTTGCAGACAAATGGGAGGATCTTGGAGACTTAGATAAGTGTTTGGTCTTTTTTGACTTTTTCCGTGGCGGCTCCGAAGATGCCACCAGGTAATGGTGGTAAAAAGAGCATAGGAGTCTCTGACGGTGGTTTATCAACTGACAACTCCTTTTCTGATGGCACTTCCACAGGGGGTTGTAAAGCTCTTTCCCAAAGGGCAGCTTTAAGTCGGGCTGCTCTGCCTTCCCTTGTCTTTGGTGTCAAATGGTGACAGGTTTGACAAGTGCTAGTATTATGTGCCTCCCCAAGGCAGAGGAGGCAAGAAGAGTGGCCATCTGCCTGAGCCATCTTCGCTCCACACTGGTCACACTTTTTAAACAGTGCCATATCAATCCCTGAAGTAATTTTACCTCAGAAATTATTCTGACAGGACATCCAGAGAAGCAACTTGCTATTAGGTCCTCTCTCACCAGCTGCAAAAAGAGAACTGAGGGAT
Source organism: Lepidodactylus listeri (assembly GCA_029233225.1). Taxonomy (NCBI): domain Eukaryota; kingdom Metazoa; phylum Chordata; class Lepidosauria; order Squamata; family Gekkonidae; genus Lepidodactylus; species Lepidodactylus listeri. The sequence continues at coordinate 14,628,385 of JARCFY010000018.1, read as the reverse complement.
GAGTGCTGGCCCCTCCCACATCGCGTGATTTCAGGCGGGAAGACACTGAGGGGAGGGAGCCAGCACTCTTGAGAGTCTAGAAAATTCTTATAAAGAAGCTTGCTAATTCCTCTCAGTTGACTGGCCTGCGACTGCACAGTTCCCATGTGGGACTGCACAGAAGCCACGATGATGAATCTCTTCCTCCCCAGCCCCCTCCTTGAGGTGTTTGTGGTCCCTCTTCAGTAGCCTGCCACCACTCGGGGTTAGGGTTGCCAGCCTCCAAGTGGGGCCTGGGGATCCCCCACTTGTACAACTGATCTCCAGCTGAGAGAGATCAGCTCCCCTGGAGAAAATGGCTGCATTGAAGGGTGGACTCTATGGCATTGTACCATGCTGAGTCTTCTCCCCTCCCCAAACCTCGCCCTCTCCTGGATCCACCCCCAAAGTCTTCAGGTATTTTCCAGCCCAGACTTGGCAACCCTACTTGGGGTATCTAACTTCCCAGCTGCCTCCCAGTACCCTGATTCACCAGAAGGTAATGTGTGTGTATATCTGAGTGAGAACAAACCTCCTGTTGTCTGGCCCAGGGGTCCCCAAACTTTCTGAGCCTGTGGGCACATTTGGAATTCTGACATGGCATGGTGGGTGCAGCAACAAAATGGCTGCTGCAGGAGGCGGAGCCAGACACAAAATGATTGCCACAGCGTACCTTCAGTCACACAGAGCAGATCCTTGTGCTGTGGTGGCAGCTGCTGCCAAAGCAACAGTTTAAAAAAATCTGCACAGCCAATCAGAAGCCTTGCTGGGCAAAAGCCCTACCTGGCCTACCCACCTCTTAAAAATAACTTGGTGGACAACAGAAAAAGTGACAGTGGGCACAATGACACCCACGGGTGCCATGTTGGGGATGTCTGGTCTAGCCCCAGCTTTCCCTCTTAACTGAGCATGAACAAGTGGCAAGGCACGAAGGTAAACATTAAGAGCAGTAAGAGCACACCGTGGATCTTTAAAAGTAAAAGCTTTAATAATTAAGCATAAATGTTCATAACCATGAATAAATGGGAATTAATCAGAGCACAGCTAGAGAAATTGCAGAGCACTCAAAAAGAAACCAAAAGAGAGAGAATAACTTGCTAATTCTAACTCTGAACACTGCTTTTATCTTGACATTTCCCCCCAGAGAAGTTGCCTAAAGGCAGCAGGGAACTCAGCAAGGGCACGGGCGCTGGCTGTGGGCTCCTGGTTCCTTCCTTCTCCTTGGTGTGCGTTGTCAAGATAGAAATCGAAAATTATCCATTCTGGCCCACAGACTGCCTTGAGCATATGGCAGTTTGGGCTCCTTGTCTCATCTGACTTTCTCAGCCTATCTGTCACTGTAAAAGTTGACTCCCTCTTCTGAATTAACTTGTGCGTTCTCTAAAATGGTCTCCAAAACACGGCTGTGTATTTGTTTCCACAACCTCATTCCTCTGCGTCTAAAACACAAGTTTTTCTATCGGTCCACCTGGCTCAGCATTGTCCTCTCTGCCAGCAGTTCTCCAAGGTCTCAAGCAAGGTCTTTCCCCCACACTTTTTACTGGAGATGACAAGGAAAGAACCTGTGACCTTCTGCATGCCAACGATGTGTTTGAGAGCGCTGAGTAAAATTGATCTAGTTTGCTGTGAGAATGTAAAAAACAAACATTTCCACAGTGCCAACACCAGAGGGCACCCAATTAAATTTGTTTTTTCACAGTACACATCTTTTGGTGGGGAAGTAAGGTAGCATGGTATAGCTTGATCTCAGAAGCAGGGTCAGCACTTGGAAGGGAGACCACCAAGGAAGACTCAGGCAAATATAGGCCAATTAGCCTTTTGAATGTCATCTGTAAATTATACACTAAACATCTATGTTTGAAACTGTGTAAATGGCTAGACCAAGAGAACCTGTTAGAAATTGAACAGGCAGGTTTTTCCCAAGGCCGTTCAACCATGGATCATTGCTTGGTATTGGATAATATCATCCACAAACATGCAGTGTCTCCCAAGAAACATTTATATGCAGCATTCATAGATCTCAGGACTGCTTTTGATACTATCTCTTGAGGAAGATTATGGGCAAAATTGGGAGACGCATCCATTGATAGAAGATTGTTATATCTGATGATCATCTTCATGAGAATATTGAACTTCAGACAAGGTACACTCAAGATGGTAAACTATCCAAGAAAATCCCAGTTCAGAAGGGCATTAGACAAGGCTGCTTATTAGCACCCTTTTTATTTAATATCTGTCAACACACTGATTCAATGTATACATAAGATAGATGTCCATGCCCCAAGTTTCGCAGGAAGAAAAGTACCAATTCTCATGTATGCAGATGACACAATTCTCCTGTCACAAACAAAAATTGGTCTAAAGCATGCCATAAAAAAAATTAGTGATCGATGCGATACAGAGCTCTTGACAATTACTTGAAATCTAAAATCATTCACTTTAGTAGACACTTTAAAAAAACCAACTGGGAAATAAATGGGAACACTGTAGACCAAGTTAAAAAAATTCAATATTTGGGAGTCCTCTTTAAATTTAATGCTAATTTCAAAGCCCATACAATCACATCAGCAAACGCTGCAGAAAAGAGCACAAATGCCATCCTTAGATTCTTTAGAAGAGAAGGTGTGGGCTTCATACTTGCAGCCCTGAAACTATTTCAAACAAAATCTTTAGTTCAACTCTTATATGGATCACAAATGGGACTAACTGCTAATGTTAAGATTCTAGAAACAGTCCAATCAAAATTTCTTAGATCTTTATTTAATGTACATAGATGTTCTCCTAATGTCATTCTTAGGCAGGAAGCTGGTTTGCCGAGAGTTGAATTGAAAATCTGGGAACATGCCATCTATTACTGGATAAAAATTCATCTTGAACCAAAAGGCTTAATCCCCCTGTTGTTAGCTTCTGACCCTTATCCTACATGGTATTCAAAGATAGCTGATAAAATTAAGCTGATTGGTTTGGATCCAGTAGCCCTGTTTAATATGGGACCCAACAATGCAAAAGCTCTAATCACCCAAAGACTAACTGATATAGAGTCCCAAAATGATGAAGCAATACTTCCTTCAAATTATAAAAGCTGTATCCCCATACCTTTCAGATATTACAAATGAAAGATGTAGATGGGTCTTCTCTAGAGCACGGTTTGACGCATATCCTTCTGCAGTTTTGTATGGGAGATTCTCCCACCTGCCCTTGCAGCAGTGTTGCTGTCCCTGTTCAAATAAAGTGGTATACTTTTGCACTGCGAATTTCATCAAGAAGAAAGGCTACAATTAATTATCCCATTACTCTATAGCAGGGGTCCTCAAACTACGGCCCGCGGGCCACATGTGGCTCGTCAAGGGCATTTTTCTGGCCCGCCAGGTGTGCCACTGCCTGTCCTCCAATTCCCAGCAGCACACAAAGCAGTGGAAAAATTGCAGCCGACTCGTCCCGGGCCACATGACAAAGCCCCGCCCCCCCTGCTTCCAGTCAGCCAGGAGGAGGCAAAAGGAAGACTGGAAGAGGGTAAGTGTGGGGTGGCAGGCGCTCCGGCTGGCCCCAAGTCTCCTAGCCGGCTGAGAGGCCTCTCAACCGGCTAGGAGACCTGCGCCAGTCCCAAGAGCCGGGTGGGGGTCTTTTTCGAGGCTTTTTGTGCTGCTGGGAATTGGAGGGGGAGAGAGAGAGAGAGAGGTTTCTCTTTCCCATTATAATGCCTGCAGTAGTGGAATTTCAGGGAGAAGCAGCTGGGGGCTTGCTGCCTTAAAAAGTTTGTGAGGATGCCGAGTTCTTTGTTTCTTCAGAGAGGGAAAGAAAACAGCCCCGTCAAGGGTGCCTTTTTAACTTTACTTGTTCATTTTAAATATTGCATTTGTTCCCATTTTGTTTTTTTACTTCAAAATAAGATATGTGCAGTGTGCATAGGAATTTGTTCATAGTTTTTTTTTTAAACTATAGTCCGGCCCTCCAACAGTCTGAGGGACAGTGAACTGGCCCCCTGTTCAAAAAGTTTGAGGACCCCTGCTCTATAGATTCAAACCACAACAGTATTATATAGATTTTAGCCCTAAAACCCTTTGGGTATACTTATTTTTTAAATAAAATTTTTATTGCTTTTCTATAAAATTACAACAGAAAATAGGAAGGGGGAGCTACAAACTATGGGAGAAAGAAAAGAAGACCACTGAAAGCCCAAGTGACAGGGGTCATTTTCAATGTTACATAGCTTGGTTGAGATTTCACTTACAATACATTTTAGTAAGATGAAGCATAAGAGTTATGTTTATATACTATTTAGTAATACAGAAAGACTTTTTAAAGGCTGAAATAACAATTCATAGTTTCAAACAGATAACTGGATTCATGTTTCTTATTTTTTTGGTTTCTTCACTGTAGGCTTATTTTTATCAAAGTCCCATCTGACTTTAAGTAATTTAGGGGCAACAGCAACTAACTCAGATTCAGAGTCCTCCTCAGAGGAGCTGCTCGATATGTCTCCATGTCTTCCCATATCATAGTCACTGTGATCTGATGTCATCCTGTGCTGTTCCTTTCGGTTTGTCCATTGTTTGACACTGCTCCAAGAAGGCTATGGCTTTTGTAACAGAGTCCACTCTTTCTTTTTTGTCTTTAAATTTAAAAGTGAGCCCTTCAGGAAACAGCCATTTGTAGGACATGGGATTTTTCTATAGAAAGGTTGTCAGATTTTTATATTGTTTCCTCTTTTTCCTGATTTCAAATGGAATGTCGTTTAAAACTTTTATGTCCGTACCTTCAATTTTTAGTCCCATTAGTTGCTTTAAATACTTGATCTCTGCTTGATCTTTTGGAGAATCTCACAAAAACCTCTCCTGGCAGATTATTTTTCTTGATGTATTCTGGATAGGTCCGATAAACCATATCCAATTGTAAAAGTTCCACTGTAATATCTGCAGCCGGTGCCGAGGCATCGCTTAAAAGCTTCTTCAAATCTTCTCCAATGTGTTCTGGGACTCCCTGGAATCTCTGTACATAAGCTGATTTTTCCATTTGCAGTTGTAGTAATTGATGTTCATCTGGGGTTCTCTTTTTTTCCACTGCCTCCACTTTTTTAACTGATTTGGCAGTTTCCTCTGGTCTCAGATTAGTTTCTTCAAGCCGTTTTTGAAGTATCAAATTTCATGTTAAGAGTTGTCATCTGGTCCAGCAGAGGGCGCAATGCAGCAATTAACATTTGGAATGTCTATGGTTGCTTCCGCTTTAGATGATGATGTAGTTGAGCTCGCAGTTCCTGGAGAAGGTCTGACTTTAGGTGCCATGATTTTCATAGTGAGGGACAGGTTGTTTACGTTTGGGGAAAGTTCTTAAAAAGTCTCTGGAGCCAGTTAGAGAAAGCACTTTAGTCTTATCTGGTTCCTATTTCAGCCGAAAATGCTTTGGTTGTGCCCCTCCTCCTCTCCAATGAATTTTATTATCTTTGTGGGGTGGGGTTAACTCCCCCCTACTTTAAAGTTGAGGATCGGGGGCTTAAACACTTATCTGGCCCTTGGGATTAACATATGAAAGACTCATGCTTCATCAGATATCTTCTGCCAGGTAAGAGAAATGCTGTTGACCACCTGCTCGCTTGTCCTGGTGTGCGTCTCTGTTGCCATTTCTGGTCATGCGGCAGGACCTATCGGGGCAAAGAGGAGCCTCAATCCCTTGGCATTTACCTTGAGAGAGGCATCTCTCGAGCCCCCTACAAGGGCTCAAGGGGGGACCGGGTCCAGCCGGTACCCCCCCCCCCCCAGCCGCTGTAGGCATGGGCCGCTATCATTGGAGCTCCGATGAAAGCATACTCGCCCAGTGAGAGCCAAAACCGGAAGTCCGGGTATATTTATTAAATGATAGCTAGAAAACTATATCAAATGCAGCAGCAAAATTCTGTGTGATAGCACTCAGAAAGTGGTATCACTTGACGAAGGAAACGCCATGTGCTGGGAAATAAATTAATGAACTGAGTGTGGTTTTTACCATTTTGACATATACACATATGGTTTTCACCTTTATGTACTTACCCATTTTAAAATTTATGAAGTGTCCTTTTTATCTGTACCTATTGTGGCTGGTCTTATGACCGTAATAAACTTTTGAACTTTTGAAAGAACAAATCAGCAGCACAGGTCTCTAGACAGTCAAAGAAGCTTGTCTGAGGCACATACATTTAAGCTAGTTATGGCTTCAGAGTGTGGTTTGAATTCGATACCTGCCAGTACAAATATGCTTTCACTAACGAGCCAGTAGGCTGGATCCTTTCACACACAGGATTCCACACACACCAGGCTCTCTGCCCTTTTGGGGCAAGGTTGGAGACAGAGATCTTATGGGATCCCATTTCTGATATTCCTGATCTTCATTTTGTGGAGTCAGTGGAATGCCATGCTGTATATTTAAATGGTTTTCAAGATGCACTTTGGGAAACTCAGGGAATTTGTTGTATGTTTATCAGGTGGGGCCTGGAGATTTCCTGGAAATACAGCTATCTCCAGATTACAGAGGTCAGTCGCCCTGGAGAAAATGGATCATTTGAAGGTGGACTGGATGGTATTATACCTTGCTGCACTCCCTCCCCAAACCATATATGACGACGCCCTTCCCTTTCTCTCCTCCAGAGGCAAGATTTTTCCTCTGTTTCTATTTGCCTTTCTGACTGAGTAGCCCTAGTGGTCTGTTTTCTTCTTTCCTGAAGAACTCTGGCTGCCCATCCTGTCTCAGTATTATATTTTACAGCTAGCTCAGCCCAGGACCTGAGGGAAAGGTCGGAACTGCCCTTTAACTTCAACCACTGAAAATGGCACTTGAGATGTTTTGCAATTCAAAATTAACAAAATATTTTATTCAACATAGAGGGGAAAGAGCAGGTGAAATCAGGGATGGAAATTTCTGCAGTAACTCAATATTGATAACTCTTAGGTAAAATCAGTATATGTACAGACTTTAGTAAATATGCTTTTCAGGCTATTGGGAGGTTTCATAAGTAAAAATGGGCATGGACCGGACCATGGACCTAATTTCTTCATGGACTGGGGGCCAGTTTATGGACCTTTTGCCCAGTCCATGTGTTTACAATTTTTTTCAGGTGGTCTGTTTGGTCCATGGGAGTGGTCCGTGAGCCAGACAACTTGGTGCCAAGGCATTAACTGTCAAGGTGACTTGGGGATGTTCTGAAGCTGCAGCCCTGGAAACGCCGATACAGGCCCTCCAAAGTTTGACAGGCAGCTGTGACTGCCAATAAGAGAGCTCACATTCTGCTCCATAGAAGCAGACTGCATCTGGAGATGAGCAGTAATCCAAAGCCAATCTGCACAAAACTTGGAGAGCAGGTAGAGGGGCATCCTGGGGAGGTCTGCTGTGAGTTTGATGTTTCTAGCTTGCAGAACAACCATTTGACACACTCCTGTGAGACAACCCCCCCTTTGCACAGTGGACCCCAAGGATATTTTCCCCCTTCCCCAAAGCCAGTCTGCATGCAACTTGGAAGGAAGGCAGAGGGGCATCCTGGGGAGGTCCTCTGTGAGTTTGATGCCTCTAGCTTGCAAGGGGTCTTTTCAACATTCCTGGACCTGTGGCTGTGATTTCCCCAGAGCACACTTTCCTGGGGGCACCTGCTTTGGGTGGCCATAACCAGGGGTCTGTTGAGGCCGGAGCGAGGCGGAGCAAAGCTCCGCCAGCTCTGGAGTGGCCACTAGGGCAGCCATGGGCTGAATCAGATTCTCTGATCTGATTCAGCCTGCTGCCGAATTGCCGCCGAAATTCAGCAGCAACTTTAAAAGCGACTGGAGGGGAGGGGGTTTGAGAAAGAGGCTCCAAACTTGCAGGGTAGCTGCTGGGACCTCTCCCCCAAATACCCACCAAGTTTCAAGAAGATTGGACCAGGGGGTCCAATTCTACGGGCCCCCAAACAGGTTGCCCCCATTCCCTCCATTGTTCTCTATGGTAGAAAAAAAGGTAACACTTTTTCCCCACGATAGAGAACAATGGACGGGATGGGACAACCTGTTTGGGGGCCCATAGAATTGGACCCTGTGTTCCAATCTTCTTGAAACTTGGTGGGTATTTCGAGGAGAGGCCCCAGCAGCTACCCTGCAAGTTTGGAGCCTCTCCCTCAAACCCCCTTTCCTCCAGCCCCTCATATACCCTATGTGTTTTTGCCATTGATTTCAATGGCCCATAGGGTATAATGAGGCTGAAACTGACATTCCCTTTCTGACACACTTCCAGTGATGTCAAGGGATGTGGCATATGCTAATGAGTTATGCTAATGAGCTCCTGCAGCTCTTTTTCTACGAAAGGACCCCTGGCCATAACTCTCCCCCCCAAAAAACCAATCTTCACCAAACTTGGAGGGTAGGTAGAGGAGAGTCAGCTGAGACTTGTGAGTTTGGCGTCTCCAGCAGGGCGGGGGGGGGGGGGGAGGAGAGCATTCTACTGCATCCTGAATCACAAACTACACGAACCGCAAACTGGTTCGTTAAACAAAACGGTCCATGAAAATTTGTGGCTCGTGGTCCATGAAACCCAGGAACCTATGCAAACCTCAATTTTTCTGGTCTGTGCTCCTCCCAATTCATAAGCTTTTCCCAGTTACTTAGGAACTTTAAGGTGAGAGGCTTTTGCTCTAGTGTTTCCCGAACACTCCGGTATACTTTCTTTGAGTCTTCACTGACTCTTTTGGTTTCCAGAAGGCTAGTACACTTTATCCTGTGCCCAAACTCCTTCTCTAATCACACCAGTACTCTGCTTGAGATTTGTCTGACTCTTAAGATTTCACAAGGCAGCTTCTAACTACACCAGACCAGGGACCTCTTTTACAGTTAGGAAATATTGAGACCAAAAGAGACGTTTGACTACCAGTGAATTTATTTATTCTGCAGAGCCTAGCCAATCTCAGCAACATATAAATACAGCAGAGTTATACCCTACTTAGTCTATTGACCTCAGTGGTGCTTTCCTAGAAGCCTGTGCAGATCTCTCTGGCTCACCCAGAGTGTAGGATACTTGGAGCAGCTTACTGCTACTTGTGCTGCACCACTTGCTCCTGACACTTCTAAATGGATTCACCCTTCTGCTCATTGCTGGTGCCTCCACTGCCTGGCCTACCATGGCTAATGAGTTCCCACTGCCATCTGTTCTTGTTACTGTGGCCACAAGCTCCACTGGCTGGGCTGAGGTGACCTAGACTGCTGTTCACCCTTTTCCCTTCAATCTTCCTCTTTTGTTCTTCTGCCACCATTTTAGGTTTCTTTTTTCTGTGCAGCTCAGTATTGAACACAAACAAGAAAGCAGAAATTCTTTTCCTTGTCTAGTAAAACTACTGGAAGTGGAGGGCTGACATTGAAGTACACTGAAGTACACACACACCTTCCACTTTGAATAACTGGTAGTTCTGGTGAGGAGGCAAGCTTGCTGGTGAAAATACTGCAAACTAGAATCTGCACTACAATCAAAGCTAAACACGAATACATACTTTACAGCATCTGAACATAACCCAAATGCACAATCAGTCTGCATTATTATAAAATATTAGGCATCCAGTCAGCAAAATCTTGCGCTGAAAAAAGACCACCAAATTGTTTGCATCTGAACTCATGTTGTTCACTGGACAGATTGGTCAGGGCTCCCTTGGGATTTCACAGCTGATAAGAAATAGGATGAGCACTGGAAATAAATGTGAAAAATACCACCGTAAACAGACATTTCTCACAGTGCAAAGAAGTAAGCAATGATGTGGTCTCTCAAGGACTTTAATTGAAACTGGTAACGTTTAATTTGTTCATGAGTGATTTGGAGCTGCATGGAGGTGGCCAGGTTTATGGATCACACCAAACTATACAGTATGCTGGAAATCCAGGTGGGTTGGAAAGAACTCTGAAGGGACATTCCCAAAATGGTGAATAGGCGAATGAATGGCAAACAAGGATCAGTGTAAGCATAAAGTCATGCACAGTGAGGGGCAAAAAATCCTAGCCACGTTCACATAGATGGGATCTGAACTGGATAAGGTTAATAAAAGTGTTTGGTGGTACACGTTCAAATGAAATATTAGGCATCCTCTCATTCAGATAGAATTTTCAGCACATACAGAGCAACATACAATGCACTGACGGCCATAAAAGCATCAGGGTTTCCAGTCACAACAAGACCAGCGCTGCTTCTTTGGACTGTCACTCCACATAACTGGATCATAGCCTCAGTTATGTCCAGCTCGTCTTTGATGAAAGGAGAGATTTTCTGTGTTCCTATAGTAAGCTTTCCTTCTTTATTACTGGCAACTTCTTCTAGGATGCATTGTACCTTTGCAAACAAGAAAGAAGCAAAATCAGAACTTTTCAAGTCATAATATCAACAATGGAATTTGTATGTCTGAAAGAAACTATACCAGGTTTGTGAGAAATGTGATGTTTGTTGTGATAACTTATTGATGTTATCTTTAATGCATGCCTGTTTCTTTCTGTGCATGTTGACCAGGAAGCATATCCTCAAGAATACAGCAGGACATTGTTCTGTAAGTACAGGATTGCACCCATATACAACCTGGCTAGCAGCCACAATGTTTACTAGGTATCTTGTTGGAACACCCCAGTTGCATTAGAAGGTACAAAAGCTAGGCATAAACATTAATTGAAGATGGTGGACATGTCAAAACTGCAGTTGTGTCATTCTGACTTTCTTGAAAATCTTCAGCAAGTTTACATTCTATTGCTTTTTTAAAAAATCAAACCATGCTCCTTGAAGAGTACAGGGCTTGTTTGATTTTGGAATTCTTCCTTACCAGTGCAGTCTGCTTGGGCAAAATTTTCCTCTTCACAGATTCTTCCAGAAGCAACAGCTCAGATTCTGACAATTCTGGGGAAGTAAAAACAGACAATTGTTTGAGGAACACGTACCGTTCTAGGAAAGGTGGAGAGCAGGGAAGCCTAATTAACTACAGTGGTAACCACAGTTTATTTGCAGCTGATTATGACATTAAAAAGAAAAAAAAGCACCATTCAGGTTCCACTCACAGCTAATACCTGAATAGCTTGAATTCACTAAGATGTGGGCCTCTCAAAATGGAAATTCAACCATGACATATTTATGAACCTCTGGTGAAGATTTTCTCTTGAGCAGCTTCACTCCATGAGTGAGAGCCAGTTTGGTGTAGTACTTAAAAGCGGCAGACTCTAATCTGGAGAACCGGGTTCAGTTCCCCACTTGAAGCCAGCTGGGTGACTTTGGGTCAGTCACAGTTCTCTCAGCCCAAAAAACAAACCTAGCTCACCACAAAAAGAGCTAGAGTTTCAGGCTGCCAGACAATCTTCGGATCTCCTGGCTACACTACACCAACTGCCATGCTATAATTACTATGAATATTACTCCATGATCTTAGACATAATCTGAAATGGATAGGGATTTCCTGTTTTTCTACCCTCAGGATGGTCAGTATAGACATTGCCTTGAAGTTCCAACTTTGCTCATTGATAAATCCGTGTATTTATCACCTCCCAATCTTCAGTATCTTCTTTCCAATAACTTAAGGACTTCTCTTGGTCTGCCCTTGCATTTTCTCTGAATTTTGGCCCATTTGTCTAAAAGCATACTGTCAAAAACTACAGTTTTAAAATATGATTGAACTGGTGTAATACATTGGGATAGATTCTAAGCATAGCATTCTAAGAAGGGCTGATGTAATGGAACCACTGCCAGTTTCCTAATGCAGCCTGCTTTCCTCCTTGAAATTCTGTCCTAGGAGAAAATCAGGAACAATTTGAAGTGGGGGTTATTGGGTAATCCATGGAAGGTAAAATCTATAAAAGTCTTGTGCAATTGGAACAAAGTGTAGAATCCAACCCAATGTCATCAGCATTGTAAGAAAGCTCTGGGGTTGTCTTTTGGAGTTACTTCAAAATGCTCAAGAAAATTCCCCAGTAATAGAATTTGGGAGTTCTTAAAAGGAGCTGTAGTCAATGCTGGCACACTCATGTGTTGACAAAGTTGGAACAAATACCCTTCCTAGTTTCTTATTCCTAGCCCAAAATATACCAGTCTTGAAAAAAAAGAAGTTTTTTCACAGAACTAAACAAATTAATTAAAAATTTCATTTGGTACCCCAAAAGATCAAGAATAAGATGGAAATTGTTGCAATATACGAAAGAAAGAGGGAGTTTTGCTATGCCCAGTTGGGAGTTATACTATCAAGCTGCATCTCTAGTATGGATTAAAGACTGGATAACTTTAGAAAACTCTAGAACTTTGATGTTAGAGGGTCATGATTTGTACATGAGAAAGCATGCTTATATCTGGTATGGGAAAGATAAAATCCACTCTAATTTCTATCAGAATATATTGAGGAGCGCACTAATAAAAGTCTGGTCGGATTTAAGAATAAAACATTATACTAAGATTCCAAAACAGGTGTCTCCTTTAGAGGCATTTATAAAACCGTCATTAATCAGTAATACTAATTTAGGAAGCTACGACACACTGTTAGATAAAAATACTAAATTAAAACCGGAAGCCACCCTATAAGCAAATCATAACATAAAATTATTGAGGTGGGAAAAGCTGCAACTTCAGGCTAGGTATGATACAGATAAAAAAGAGGGTTTTTATGATGTTAAGAATGATTTGGATAAAGCTTGGTTAACCACAAGTGAAAAAATAATACAGAAAATATATAAAATTTTATTGGAGCAACAAATGCAAAACGAAGCAATTAAAAACCTTATGATTTCATGGATGCAAGACCTAGGATATTGCATTGAAATGTATGAATGGCTAAAGATATGGAAGTCAATAAAACTTATGAAGGCCACAGCATTTAAAGAGAACATACATAAGATGTTCTATAGGTGGCATTGGTCTCCGGATAGGATTGCCAAATGTTATCCTAATGTTTCTAACCTATGCTGGAAATGTCAATCAAATGTGGGCACATTTTATCATATGTGGTGGCGATGTATGAAAGTACAAATGTATTGGCGAAAGATTCAAAAAGTAATACTAGAGATAACAAACATTGATTTGACATTAAATCCGGAGACATATTTGTTAAATATAATACCAGAAGGTCTTAATCAACATGATACAACTTTTTTGATATATATAATGACTGCGGCTCGAATGATTTGGGCAAAATATTGGAAATCTGACATTTCCCCCACTTTAGAAGAGTTGAAATATAAATTAATGGATTTAGCTGAAATGGATAGCTCAAGCATCATAATACACGGAAAAGACAAAGCCTTTTTTTCGGATGTATGGTCAAGATTTTATGAGTGGATGGATACTAGTTAAAAATATGACTCAAACGTATGCAAACAGTTATGATTTGTAGTTTTCTTTTGTGTATTGTTATAAAATCTGACAATTTTTTTTTAAAAAAAAGTTGGAACAAATACCACATTGATGCAAACATTTGGTGGAGTTACACACTGGTAGCGTTAGCAAGAAGCAGGTGTGTGTTTTCAACTAGTTTTAACTCAGGAATGTAAGCCATTTGGAGTTTAACCTTCAGCTGCCTCAAGGCTAAACGAACCCTTTAGTGAAATACTTGCATCCCGGTGGTTACTGCACTTGAAGGTGGTATTCCTTACCATCCAGAGCTTGAAGAAAGTACAGGACTGATTCAACAACCTCAGGGCAAATGGCGCCAGTGGAATCTTGTAAATTGTCCACCAGTTCTCGCAGCTCTGGTCTGCTAGTCTTCAGCTTGACTGGATTAATCCTATCAAGAGCCTGCTCCAGCTAAGAGTTCAGGGCAAAGGAGAAGATGTTAATGGCAACATGCTACATTATAACTTGGACAAGGGTGCTACAGATCTGAAAGGTGAGATTGCTAGAAGCACAGGTTTGACTCTGTCAGATTATTTGTCATAATAACATCAGGAATCTGGACTAATTTGGCAGGCCTAACACTACTCAGTTGCTAAAATCTTGGTGTTTGGCACCATGAAATGGAAACAGAAGAAATGTTAGGTGAAATGGGGAATGACATTGTATGGTATAGTTACTCCTATTCTTTGGCCGTTAAAGGCTTTCTAATGACACAGGAAAAGGGCTGCTTATTCATGCAAAGGCCATTGACAGCCTCCCCCCCGCCCAGCCTTTTATAGCCTGAACTTAATAATGTCCGATGGTACATGGTTTTCTTTCTCTCTGGTTAGATGGCTACTTAGGACCACATAAAAGAAGAATCTCTAGGCAATCTTGTGCAATGCAGTCAGAATACAGTTTGACCGATTTCGCACAGGCCACATGCCTCTCATTCACTCCGGGGTTTCCCCTCCAAGTTTCCCCTGGAGCATTTTCGTCAATTTCGCACTTGGAGCCACAGCTCCTTATCTGCCCCTCGTATTCCATTTCTCATTACCGGCTGCTCCGGGGCTGCCACGAAGCTTCCTGCTGCTGCCCACTCCCCTCCCTCTTCCCCTCCCATCTCCCTCCCGCACGCTCTGGCTGCCATCCTCCATGCCGCCGGCAGCAGGAGCAGCAGCAGCAGAACTGGGCACTGGATGCGAGCACGAGCCAGGGGTGGGGAGGGGGGACTGGCCTCCCATCTCCCTCCTGCACGCTCTGGCCACTGTCCTCCATCCACCATGCTGCCGGCAGCAGGAGCAGAAGCAGCAGAACTGGGGCGCTGGATGCGAGCGTGAGCCAGGGGGTGGGGAGGGGGGAATTGTGGTTCCTTCTGGGCTTCTTCTCTAGTGGCGGCGGCGGTGGCAGCCAAGGAGGAGAGGTGGCAATGGCAGCCCGGTCACCTCGCTCCGCACCTGCCTGCAGCACACTGAATCGGAAACCAGAAGAAAAAGTTCCCCCCACCACAAAAATACATAATAAATAAATGTGAACATGTGTATTATACAAAGAAAACAATGGTGCGGTCTTCCCTGGCTGCATCACTATTTTGATATTTCGATATAAGTAATGAGGGTTTCTTTTTTTAAAAAAGGGAAGACAGTCCAGCCTCAGGCCGGGAGGAGCGCACCCAGAGAGCGGGTGGGGCGGAAGAATCGCGCCCCTGGCCTGCCCACCCTCTCGCTGCCGCTCCCCCAGGGGTGCTCGGAGGAAAGCGCCCCCCTGCCTGCTCTGCGGGGGCTGCGGCTGGGGCACCCCAGACACAGGGCAGTGGTCATCCGCTGCGGCTGGGGCACCCCAGATACAGGCCAATGATCCGCTGGGGCACCCCAGACACAGGCCAATGATGCCCGGGCCCAGGGCTCATTTCGTAGCAGGAGCTCCTCTGCATATTAGGCCACACATGCCTGATGTAGCCAATCCTCCAAGAGTTTACAGTAGCCCCTGTAAGAAGAGCTCTGTAAGCTCTTGGAGGATTGGCTACATTAGGAGTATGTGGCCTAATATGCAAAGGAGCTCCTGCTACGAAATGAGCCCTGCCCGGGCCAATGATGCTCCTGCTCCCAAAAGCCCACCAAATCCTCCTCACCGACTCACTTCTTGCTTTGCTGCCTCACCATTTCGAACTAACGTAAGGAGGGGTTCTTTTTTTATTTTTAAAGGAAAAAACTCCCACCACGGGGCGTGCCAGAAGGCAGGCGGGTGAGTGGGCATATTTTCATTTTGGCATCTCCCTGGAGCAAACAGGAAAATCCTCTAAAAACAGGATCTGTTTGCTCCAGGGAAACACCGGTGCAGTACGACGATACTCCGGAGCAAAACGTGAGCCCGGAGCAACTGGTGTGAAATCGACCAGAAGCTCCGGGGCAAGCATGAGGGCAAACCCAGGGCAAACGCTAGTGTGAAATCGGTCTTTTTGAGATAATTCAATTATGTGTTTTGGATTAGGGTTGCCAGCCTCCAGGTGGGGCCTGGAGTTCTCCCAGAATTCCTGCTGATCGCCAGAGATCTGATCGCCTGGATGAAATGGCAGCTTTGCAGGGTGGACTCTATGGCATCACATCCCTGATGACTTGCCTCCCTCCACTCCCCAGACTTTGCCCTGAGATCTCCAGGGATTTCCTAAACTGGACTTGGCAACTCTAGAACCAGAACTTTAGCCAGATCATGACAGGCCACATATGCAGATGGAGGTCAACAACAACAAGATGGAGATCAAGAATAACAGGATAATTCTAATTATTAGGAGAACATTCAGCAATGCATTCCTACGACAAATTAATGCGTACCAAAGGTCATCAGGATGGTGATGTCAACAGTCACTGCCACCAAATCCATGTTGAACAGACAATGAAATTCCAAATTCCCATTAGTTTAAAAAGGAATTTAACTTATTAAAGTGAATTCTTTGGGGGTTTCACCATGAGGATCCCAGGCATTCTTGTTACTCTTCCTAGATATGGCTCGCTTGTCCAGGGAAGATAAGATGCTCTGTCATCATAGCTATGTGACAATATAATGAAAAACCATGACTAATTTTAACTATGCTTGGTTTGTGAAACCAGAATTCAGCCTACAGTCCATTTTTCTCTAGAAAAATAGTAGTTTCATTTTCTTCTTCTTGCTGTTGCCTTGGAGGGTGCTGCCAGACAGAATAAGCCAGGATCAAACCAGGACAAAGCAAAGATTCCCCATTTCCCCCCCTTTATTCACAAGTTGGAAGAAATCTTGAGTCTCTGTTATTAAATCACATTACTGAATGGGGGAACAGAAAGTAATCCTTAGTAGGACTGTTTGGAACCCTACTCAAGCCTATTCAGTGGTGCTTACTTCCAGGAAAGTCTTCTTAGGATGGCGCTGTTAGGAATGTGGCAGGAACCTAGAAGGCTGAGCAGCTACAACATAGAACAAAATACGTCTACTGTAAAGTGCACAGCAACTACAAATTAAAAACATTCATAGAATGTAGATAAAAACTAAGAGGTATCCACATGTCAACCGAAAGTGATACATTGGTTGACATATGGATGCACGCTGTGAATAGAACAACAGCCAAGGGCAGAATGGTTGTACGGTTATTGTCTCTGTTGGCTGTGGGCTCCTTGACAGCAAAACTTTATGACTGTTATTTGGAGTGACACTATTCCATTGATTCATATACAACCTTCCTTGCCTGGAATAGATATTTTACATTCTGCGCGTGGCATTATTGTTATTATTTAGAGTGCTAAAGGAGGCCCTCAGGGCCAAAATGCATTTGGTCTAGTGGTTACTGTATGCGTAACCAATATTTTGGTCTAGAGGTCACTGTATGTGCAACTTACTTTGGTTGCTGTGTATGCTGTGTCTTAGTGGGTGTGATGTGATACCCACTGCCTCTGTTTTTATCTACATTCTATGAATGTTGTTTTTAATCTGCAGTTACTGTGCACTTTACAATAAACAGATGAATTTTGTTTTATGGTTTAGTTGCTCAACCTTCTAGGTTCCTGCCTTGATTCTCAGGTTGCCCCAACCCCCTTTGCTGTTTCCTACAGTTAGCAATGTGATCTGTCATACCAATATGGCAGTTGTCTTGCTAAAGAAGGACAAATAGGTATTTAGCTACATATATTGCTGGAAACACCAAGAAAGGGAAGATCTTTACCTGGAGTTCTAGTTCTTGCAAAAGGTCATTATTTCTGATTATAGCCATAAAACCATTAAAAAACTTGTTGCACAGCTCTCCGGTCAATGAAAGGAGCGGTGTGCATTCCTGTTTAATTTCCATCAACGGTTGTTTTTCCTTGCTTCCTGCATGTATCCGCACTGTAGAGAGGGAAAGAGAAAGGTTTACTGCTTTAATTTCAGTCTACAAAGGGGCAAATTACAGACTTTAAAAATCTGGATGTAGGTATTCAGTTTCACTAAAAAGAATCTAGTCAGGTCACCATGAGAGCCCCAACATTAAATGTTACAAGCACATAGTATGAGTATAGGAGGACAACTGGTAAAATTAAGTATGTTTTGCTTAGACATGGTCTCATGTGGATTGTCATATTATGCATGAGCCTGGGAATCCTTGAGCTCAAATGCTTCCTTCCACCCACCTCTGCATATATTATCTAATTAAAGGTTCCATTTGTCATTAACCACAAGCCATGGTTTGCTCTCTTCCATGCAATCCATTTTTTGCTGTTCCTTCCAAACCATGCCAGAGAGCTTGTGAGTTTCTTAACATTTTGACTAATAAGATTTTAGTGGAACACTTTACTCCCCCCAAAAAACTGAAATTACTTGTATTCAGCCTCTAAAATGGGGTGAGATATAACAAACTCAACTGTATCTACTTACTCAGTAGTCTACATATGTCTAAGGATAACATTTGTTAATTGGGCCCAAGGCTTTATTCAGCATCTGACCAGTACTTGTCACATCCGATTTACTAGACTGTCTCCAGTTTCCTCATTTTTCTTTGTTCCCCTCCACCTTTTAACTCCAATAGGCAGCATGGAATTTATTTACCATGAACCATCATGCTACTGGTTGGTAAAACAAACAAAAACAAACGATAGTGCCGCTCACATGACAAGCATTAGGATGGGTGACATCCAGCTTTGGGTTCTGACCCACCAGCAGAAGACCAGTGAGGAAAACTGACATCCATAGAATTTTCCCAAATGACTTGCCATAAACAGGAGATAGAAACATCTATTTGAAGTGGTTAGCTTGTCTCATACAACCCTTAGACTTGCTCTTGGTCTGCTGTTAATGCTTTTCAAATGACTCTCTGTAGTATAGTGCCTTGTGTGGAGGAGGAGGAGGAGGAGAGCTGAATGCTCTTTGGGCCAGGGACTTCCAGTAAGTGTTGGTTTCCTGAGAGTAATGCTCTCTGGGGGACATACCAGGAGAGGTGGTCCTGTAGGTATGTTGGTCCCAGACTGTTTAGGGCCTTAAAGGTCAAGACCAAAACTTCCAGATCAGCCTCAAGGGCAGCCCTGCACAGAGTGAATTATACTAATCAAGCCTAGAGGTGACCTGGGCCTCTATTGATAAGGAGGCATCCAGGACCACACCCAAACTCTTGACCATCTGCGCCAGCGTTAAAGGCACATGATCAAGGGTCAGGAGTTGGCACCCTAAACCTGAATCTCCCCCACCCAGCCAGAGAACCTCCATCTTTGACGGATTCAGTCTCAACTGACTCTGCTTCAGCCACCTCACCATGGCCTCCAGATCCTCAGCCAAATTTCCCGGGGTGACGTCCAGCCTGCCGTCTATCAACAAATAGAGTTGGGTGTCATCAGCATACTGATGGTAACCCAGCTCAAAACTCTGAACCAGCTGAGCGAGGGGGTGCATGTAGATGTTAAACAACATCGGGGAGAGGATAGCCCTCTGAGGGACCCTGCTAGGGTTGCCAGTTCCAGGTTGGGAAATAACTGGAGATTTTGGGGGTGGAGCTTGAGGAGGGTGGGGTTTGGGGAGGGGTAGGGACTTAAATGAGGTATAATGCCTTCCAAAGTGGCCATTTTCTCCAGGTGAACTGATATTTATCGTCTGGAGATCAGTTGTAATAGCGGGAGATCTCCAGCCACTACCTGGAGGTTGGATAAACCAAAAGAGCGCATGGGAAATATTGTGTAAACCAAAGATGAGACACATCATGCTAACTTATGTCACAAATTCTCTATTGTTATATAATGGAAATGAAAAATAGCTTAATTAAACTTAAAGATACTTATACATCCAATTCATAAGCCTCCTGGGTATATAACAAACTATTTTGAAAGGATAAATACAATTGAAAAGAACTTGTGTAATTTTTTCATCCGAAGACGCCTCCATGGCTTGACTTCAGATGTGGCTGCAAGTTCTTCTGAAATCAAATCTCAGCTGGCTGACATGCTTCAAAATTTTTCTTTGTCAAAGCCAGTATAAAAAAACAGCTTCCACGGCAGAAGTCAGAACCCACTGTCTGCAGGCTGTTGCCGTGAAAGTTGGGTGACTCTTTAGAGAAATATAAGCTGTTTTTTATTCTGGCTTTGATGGATGTATAAGTATCTTTAAGTTTAATGAAGCTGTATTTCATTTCCATTATATAACAATAGAGAATTTGTGACGCAAGTTAGCATGGTGTGTCTCGTCTTTGATTTACATTACCTGGAGGTTGGCAACTCTAGACCCTGCATATCACAGGGTATTGACAGGAAAGCCACCCTCTGTCCCTGACCATGGAGAAATGAGGCAACCCACTTCAGGGCTGTCCCACGTACTCCAGCAGACTGATCCACTGTGTTGAACCCTGCCGTCAAGTCAAGCAAAATCAGCAGGGCCGACCCACCTCGATCCAACTGCCTGTGGAGATCATTTGTGAGGGCGACCAGCACAGTCTCCATCCCATGACCATGGCAGAAGCCAGACTGGAAGCCAGGTCCCTTTGAAGGACCATCTCCTTCTATATGTCCCTGTGCACCAACGACAGTCATCATGTAGCCATGGCTATCCCACCATTAAGTTGACCCGTTTGGCATCAACCAGAGCCCAGGCCTTTTCCACAGTGGCTCCTGCCCCGTGCAATGTGTTCCCTTAAGAGGTGAGGGGGCCCTTCCTTGGAGGAGGCGCTTCACGTTTCACTTGTTCATTAGGCCTTTTGAGGGGGTTTGAACGGCAGGCATCTTTTATAGGGGCTAGGGAAGGTTTGACCCCCCCCCTTTTTTTTAAAGGGTTTTAACTGAAAATGATTTTTAAATTATTGTAAGCTACCTTGAACCACAAGGAAAGGTAGGATATAAATGTTTTAACAAATAATATAAAACGTTTTTTAAAAAAAGATTTTACCTGTATCAGCTTGATATCCAGGTTTGCATGAACCTGAAAGGAATCATAAACGGGAAAATGTGAGGTACTGACAGTACGAACATCATGAAGTGTTAACAGATAATCTTCTCCCTTTGCAGTATAATACCACCCCTGGGAATGTCTGGGATTGTCAATTTTCACAAAGAAACTGTTTTACCTCACGCTGATGCTGTGCTTTATTCTCTTGTAAAGGAAACTTTTTGTAATCTATCTATCTATCTATCTATGTTTAATTGCAAAATTGGGTTTACGTAACAGAGTATCAATGCACACGAACAGAAGAATTTATAAAGAACAGTACATCTAGCTGTGTTAGTGTTACAAAAAATTAAGGCCTTTGATACATATTACAACACAGTTTAGTGGCTAGTGATAAACATCTGTATACCATGTCATAACATAGCGACCACAAAATCATCAGTTTGGTTATATCTCCAATTGTCATTCTGGGAATCAGATTAAAGGTTTTAGGATCTTGCTTCAGAAGTAAATCATTGCTATATATACACACACACAGAAGTAAATCATTGCTACACACACACACACACACACACACACACACACACACACAGAGGGTTTACTGGAATAATGTCAGCCTCTGCCATATATTTGATGAGTCAATACCACGTTGCTATGAATTTTTCTTCAAATTTTCCTGAGAATAAGTTGTGTGTGTAGTGATATTCTGCACATGATGAAGTGGTCCCATATGTGGTTTTGCCAAGATGGGACTGTTGGGGGAGACTTATTAATCCAGTTTGCAGCAATGGTTTTCCTAGCTATGGCTAGTAAAGTGTGACTGAGTTCCGTCCTGCATTTGTTTCTGTGTGGTATTTCAGGCAAGAGAGGCAGGCTCACGTTTGTGATTAGTGGTAACTGGTGGGTTATTTGAGACCAGAATTGTTGTATGTGTCAGCATGTTCACCAGCAGTGGAAAAAGTCAGCTATCTGTCTGCATTTTTTTGTAAAGGAAACTTGAAGGTCTAAGTGCCCAGAATTTTTTTCAGAAAAGGAGGGAACTTAAATTTGTTAGTACACATTTTGAAAGATAAAGCAGATGAAATACAAATGGGGAACATAAGTTAAATGTTTTTCGCTGGAAGAATGGGTACTAGTTTGCCTGCCTGATGGGACAAAGCAGTTGCTGGAAATTCTGCAAAATCCTGCAAGGCAAGACGCAACATCTGCAATGGTTTTATTTAAGAATCTTGCCTGTTACCTGTTTGTGACAGAGGTTAAGGATTGTTGGAGACTGTATTAGGAAGCTTCACCAGATAAATACACTAAATGTGAAAGGTTTAAATAATCCCAGTTCTAAAAAAGCAAAGTAATTAATCACGTAAGCAAAAGAAAAGTAACATATACTGGGTAGAGATAACTGTTTTTGGCCCAGTGCTTAAGCACGGTAAAGTATTCTTCAGGGCTCACAGGAGAGGGCATTCCAAAGATAAGGTACTACTGCTGGAAAAGCCCTGTCTCTGGGTGCCTCCAGTCTCAGCTCTACAAGCAGGGGTGTAGAGAGATGGGCATGAGAAAAAGATCTTAACTGGCAGGCTGAAAGATGCAGTACTTTAAGTACTCTCATCTCAAGCCATTTAGCACCTTTAAAGGTAAGAACAAGCACTAAAGTATACCTGAAAAGACAGGCATCCAGTGAAGATCTTATAGCACAGGGTTGATAGAATGTCACATTTTGTACCAATTGAAGTTTTTATATTTTCGGCTTTAACCCTTGCTCTTACATTTAAGAGACCTGTGAGTAGTTTAAACAATTTAGGCTTGGAAGAATCTGTGTCCATTTACTTAAAACTTATTGTCGTATAACCTGAACTCATTTTTCCTGTACCCCACAGGCGTCAACTACGGGAGGGCTCGAGGGCTCGAGCCTCCCCCGAAATTTCCCAGGGGGGCTCAGCCACCCCCGACAAAATGGAGCACCCGCCGGTGGCCAGTCAGCCGGCCAGCTGGCTGCCATCGCCGCCTCTCCTTCCCCTCCACCCCCGGCCTGCCCTCCTGCCTCCCTGGGGCAGGGGGGGGGAGAGAGGCAGCGGGGACATGGTCCTGCGCTTTGCGGGTCTACCTTCCTGGGGCCGGGGGGGGGGAGAAGCGACGGGGACATGGTCCCGTGCTTCACGGGTCTACCTTCCTGGGGCCGGGGGGGGAGAAGCGGCGGGGACATGGTCCCGTGCACGCGCACACGCTTTGCGCGCACACACGAAAGAGCCCCCCCCCCCCCGGGGATTTACAAAGTCTTTTTTTTTTTAAATTATCTCTTTATTGACTTTTAACTTTTACAACATAAATAAAAACGTAAAGTACAGCCATATCGGGCCACAAGATAATAAAACAATACCACAAGAACATTTTTTAACAATCAAGTAATAATAGCACAACATATCATATTTTTTAACTATAATATCAGCCGAAATAACAATCTAGTAGGATTTACAAAGTCTACGCCCCTGCTGTACCCTTATTCTCTGAAGCATGTTTAAGTCATTTAAACTTTTTTTATATATTAGTCCATTTATCAGTGTGTAAGCTTGCTTTCCCCATGTTCCAGCCATAACAAAGCCAGGGTGTATCAGCCAGCAACCTCTGCCTATAGATTGAGCAGCAAAGGGGCGCTGGTGCTAGGGCCCCCCAGGAGACAGGGTCAAAAGGCCCTAGAATCTATTGCAGCCAAATGCACCTCTGAAAAAACAGGGTGAACACTATATCCCCCTTGTGAATTTCGCAAAACATGCATGCATGCACGGTGTCATCTCCCACAATTACAACTGATCTCCAGGCAACAGAGATCAGTTCCCCTGGAGAAAATGGCTGCTTTGAAGGGTGGACTCTATGCCACTGAACCCTGCTAAGGTCTCTCCCCTCCCCAAACGCTGCTCTCTCCAGGCTCCACCCCCCAAAATCTCCGGGTATTTCCCAACCCAGAGATGGCAACCCTAATCCATACATAAGTATGAAACAAAGCTGCTGAAATATGCTTACGGAAAGTTTGTCTTTGGTCATCTGGAAAGATTGAATGACCTGTGGGGGGGGGGGGGACAGAAAGAGGCAAAACCACTATTAAATAATTTGTTTGAAGATTCTCAGTTGTGAACTTTTTTGAGGTGTTCTAAAACTAATAACATTTCAATTTGAAAAGACCACTTGAGCACGGTCCAGAGCAGGTGTAGCATATTTTAGTGACTGGTGTGCAAAAGGCCGTGCCCCATCCCCATGGTGGCTCCCCAAGAGATGGGGGTTGTGCAATGCTCCCTCTAAGGTGTGGAGTCTTGTGAGCAAAAATTCTACTTTGTGAGCTACTGGCATTAAAGTTGTAAGCGAGCGACTTGGCTGCTGCATAAATCAGTTTGCTCTAGAGGCATCCTTCCTGAGCCAAGACAAAAATGTGTGAGCCAGAGGCTAAAAAACTGTGAGCTAGCTCACACTAACTCAGCTTAGAGGGAACATTGGTTGTAAGTAACAGCATTGTTGAATAAAATACTCTCTACCAGGAACAACGTAAAGAAGGCCTCAGAAATTGTGTGTGAATAGGCCCATACCGCCCTCATGCTTTCCCACAACTACTACTCCTACATACAGTGTCTCACCTCTACATAGGGTTGCCAGCTCCAGGTTAGGAAATACCTGGAGATTTTGGAAGTGAAGCTAGAGGAGGGTATAATGCCATTCGATGGGGTATAATGCCACTAGAGTCCAAAGTGGCCATTCTCTCCAGGTGCGTTGATCTCTGTCACCTGGAGATCAGTTGTAATGGGAGATCTCCAACTACCACCTGGAGATTGGCAACCCTACTTCTAGAGCAACATCTCCCTGAGCCTGTCTTTAATCCTTTCCATTTGCCCCTTCTCTTCCAATTGGTCTTCTGCCCATTCTATCATCTCCTGGCTGTTTCCCATGGCCCCTAAGAAGTTCCAGCTGCCTTGCCACTTTCTGTACTGCAAATCCTGTCCTCCATATATGGAGACACAACTGTGACATTGGAGTGAAAGGGAATAACCCAGTTTGCCCATTCACAATTAGTTAACTGTGTTTTTAGCTCCCACTAAAATTATCCCTGGATTGGTGTTCAAATTGGATTAGATCGATAAGACCATAACATACTCTAGCTGTTTTGACCAGGTCCCCAGACTACAGAGTTAGGAACACCTTGCTCTGACCAAGATCTAGGATCATCTGCTTAGATAGGGTTACCATATTTTGAAAAGCAAAAAAGAGGGCATATTTTCCAACTGATCACTCTGACAAATCTCATTTTAGAAACCTCTCCTATTTAAGCTGAAGCTTGCCTCTGCTGGGGGACTAGGGGGCAAAACAGGCTCAGCCTCCCAACCCAAAAAGAGGACATTTTCATCAGTTTTTTGAAAAGAACCCGAAAGAAGACACCCAATAAGCACATGTCCTCTAAAAAGAGGACATCTGGTAACCCTAGCTTAGAAGAAGAAGAAGAAGAAGAGGAGGAGATTGGATTTATACCCCGCCCTCCACTCCCCAAGGGAGTCTCAGAGCGGCTTACAAACTCCTTTCCCTTCCCCTCCCCACAACAGACACCCTGTGAGGTGGGTGGGGCTGAGAGAACTCTTTCCCAAGCTGTCCTTGAGGGAACAGGTGGTACAGAGCTATGGCTTGCTCAAGGTCATCCAGCCAGGTGCAAGTGGAGGAGTGGGGAATCAAACCCGGTTCTCCCAGATTAGAGTCCGCGCACTTAACCACTACACCAAACCGGCTCTCCAGAAGTAAAGATGCCTTTACTTCTGGGAGCTGATGATAGTGGGCAATAGATTTCAAAGTATCTTACTCAAGGATCCATCTCTGATTAGTAGTCGTTTGACTCTGAATGCCAGGGTGCAGGCCTTTGGGACGATTACTGCTTTCTTGCTGTCTCTGAGGCCCTAGAATGAAACAGAGTTTGCTCAGTATATTGCTCAAGATATTGTTTCTCTTGTAGACTCAGTCCAGACATAACATGAAATCATGGTTTACTTTAACGGTGGTTAGTTTGTGAAACCAGAATTCGGCTCATAGCCGCTCAAATCCTGTTTCCTTATCTTCAGTATGACCAGAAATCTCTGTAGCCAGAGAGTATGCAAAGGGAGGCACAAGGGAAGGAGCCAGGATGATGCCAAGAGGTCCATGTTCATAACAACATAAAGCCATACTTGAGACTTTGGTTACTAAACCCACTGGCTTCAAATCCTGGTTTGACAGAACCTATCAAACCGTGGTGAATGCCTCGTGTTCAGACAATCACATTAACCACAGCTGGCTTAATAGAACCAGAGCTTTGCATTATGTCCGGACCAAACCGTTCTCTCTAATTTTTATCACACAAACACAAATCTGACCGTAAATTTTGTTTTGAGGCGGAGTTCGGCGAGGATGCTGCCTTCTGTTTTGCTGGAGTCTCTAAATTCGGCCGCTTCCACAGTCTCGACTGTCTCAGTGACGATATACAGATCCCTTCGGAACTTCTCTGATTGCTTAATAAGTGGGTGGTCCAAGTCGATTTTGCTATAGGAAAAGACAAGAATCCACTGTACAACAATGGAGCATTTATATAAAACGCTAAGAGTACTGCAAGGCTAGGCAGAAGGTGACCGTTCATCCTCCAAGCAACTTCCGGTGCAATCCTATGCAGAATTCATTTAATTCAAACCAAATTTAATGCAGGGGTCCCCGACCTTTCTGGGGCCTCTGGGCACCTTGGGAATTCTGAAACAAGGTGGTGCGCACAACCACAAAATGGCCACACTGTGGGAGGTGGAGACAGCCGTAAACGTAGCCACTGCAGAAGGCAGAAACACACACACACAGGAAACTCAAATGCAGGGGACAAGAAGAGCAATTTTTAAAAAGAGGAGAGAATAAAATGAACACCACAACGGCAGCTTGTACTGAAGCCATGTTATTTTAATTTATCCATGTGGTCAATCAGATCCCCAACACTAATCAGAAGCTGGGCAGTAGCCCCACCTGGCCACGCCCACGTTCAAAAAACACTTGGGGGGCACCAGGAAGAGTGTCTGCGGGTGCCATGGTGCCCACAGGCACTGCATTGGGGACCCCCTGATCTAGTGATTCCGAGGGACTTAGGTCAAATCTACGTCTGGCTTTCCCGCTGGAATCATTCTAGTTTCAAAAAAACCCATCTATACCTGTTTCTAGTTTCAAACCATACTTGTTCTAGTTTAAAAATCACCGTCTACATTCGTTAATTGCCCTCTTGTGGCCAAGCTAGCATGTTACACTGCTTTAAACAGATCCTGTTGCTTACTGCTCTTCAGACCAAGGGGGGGAAAACCAAAGTGAAATTTGAAACCAGTGTGAAATGAGTGTAGGAAAACAACAGCAGTCAAACTACTTCAGAGGGGAGGTGTAGATTTGGCCTATGCAGGATGGCCCTGTAGAGATAGTGCTCTTCCTCCAGTGCTGCTGTAATCACTTTCTTATTAAAATGTACTGGACTCTGGAGGCCAGTGGAGTGATTTCCAGCATAGCTCTTTTTATTAGGGGTCAGGAACAAGCATAGGGAAAGGTCGTCGGGGAGCCTGCTTATATTTACAGGTAAACCGCACCCGCGACTTCTCCCCCCACGGGGGATTGGGTGAACAGGGATTACGTTCCCGCCAGAGGCTATCATAGGTCCATTTGAATTTCCTCAGCCTCTGATAGGGGGACAATCAGGATCTGAGGGACCATTGTTCTCTCTGAGTAACAATGGCATTACAGGCGAACATGCCCAGACATGTTGCCGGGTGCATGCAGGAAGTAAGTGGACACTTAAGTTTAAACTAGAGAATCGTGTACAGAACATCACAAACATAACACTTATCCTTCCCTGTAAAGCCACCACATCAGCTTCCCTCCTCTTTCATTTTTGTGTACAGAACATCACAAACATAACACTTATCCTTCCCTGTAAAGCCACCACATCAGCTTCCCTCCTCTTTCATTTTTCTGTGAAGAAAATGCACAAACCTTTGCTCAGGGTGGGAAAATGACACCACCGGCACCCTTTCCCTCCTCCTTCACACCTGCACCCTTGCTCGGGATGGGAAAGGCCCATACTGATCGTTTCCCCCTGCATCAAAGTGGCTGTTTCCCTCTTCCAAGGGGAACATAGCAGTAACCATTCATTTCTCCTCTGCAGGGCAAGCTGCAAGGGAGTGGGGATCGTTTCCACAAGGGATCACTGCAGACCTGCATCATTTTGTGACTGGCTCCATCTGCCAAGCTGGCATTTTGTGACTGATGGCACTCAAGGCTCTTGAAGAAAGGCTTGAAGAAAATTAAGCATCCTAACATGAAGTCTGCCCTCAGTGATATATGAGGTATGTTTCAGAGTCCAGTAGATACCGATCTTTTTGCAATGTATGGCCTCTGTATCAACAGCCATTGTGGGATATAGGGGTCAGAGTACTAGACTAGGATCTGGGAGATCCATACCCAAACCCCTGCTCTGCCATCAAGCATAGCTGGTGGGTGATCTTGGGCCAGTCACTCTCTCAGCCTAAATTCCTTCACAGGGCTGTTCTGAGGTAGGGATGCCAGCCACCAGGTGGGACCTGAGGATCCCCTGGAATTACAGCTCATCTGCAGACTGCAGTGATCAATTCCTCTGCAGACAATGGAGGGTGGACTCTGTGGCATTGTACTTCACTGGGGTCCCCGATGTCCCCAGGCTCCACCCCCAAATCTCCAGGATTTTTCCCACCTGGATCTGACAACCCTACCACCCATCCCCTGCTGGTGGCCAGGGGGGACCTGGTAACAGTGTTCTGAGTGGGGGGAAATGGGAAAAGGTGAACCAAGTCTGCTAGCCTGATCTCCTTGGAGGAATGCCAGGAGAAAAATGGGATAGATCAGGGGTGGCCAAACTGTGACTCGGGAGCTACATGCAGCTCTTTCACACATATTGTGCAGCTCCCGACAGGGCGGCTGGGGAAGCAAAGGGAGGCATGCCTCCCCAATCGGTCTTCTCTTCCCCAGCCAGTGTTCCCCTCCCTCGGTAGGCTTGAGGTGGAGGTAAGCAGAGAAAGAAAGCAATTTTAACTTTAAATGCATTTCCCCCTGCCCCCCGGCCAGCTTGGAGAAGGCATTTGTTTCTTTAAATCCTTTCTCCAAGCCAAGTCAGCTGCATTTAAAATTAAAGTTGTTTTCTTTCCACCTTTCCCTCCCTCCCCCATCTATTTGCTTTCTTTCCACTTTCTTTTTTTTCACCTTTCTTTCTATCTTTCTTCCTTCCCTCCCCATCTAAAGTTAAATGTGTTCTCCAAGCCCCGCCACACCAGCAGACTGGCTTGGCTCGGAGAAGGCATTTGTCTTTTTAATTTAACATGCAAATTTGCATATTTTTCAATAAAACCATGTGTGCTCATGTCTTGTGGCTCTCAAACATCTGACGTTTATTCTATGTGGCTCTTAAGGCCAAGCAAGTTTGGCCACCCCTAGGCTATATGGACCGAATTTCTTGTTTCCCCTCTAATTTGTGCTTTGGGATTAGTTAGTGTGCAGCGCCTCAGAGCAGCTCCACATTCCTCCCTGGTGGGGAATGAGTAATTTAAAGCAGTGGTTCCCAGTCTTCTCAGTATGGTGACCCACGTGTCCAAATCTACTTGGTATGGGTGATCCATTCAGGACTGGCCCAAGGTCTTTTAGTGCCCTAGGCAAACTGTGACCTAGGCATCAATCTAGTTCAGTATTCCATTCTTCTATACTGACTAACCAGATGTTTTTGAGTAACCAACACACATTGCACAAAGGGTGCAGCTGCCCCTGCTAGCAGCCCCAAACAAGTGGCATTCCAAAATATACAACCTTTGCATATAGAGGTTACATTCCAGATTTTGACCACCCTCTTCTTTTCCATTATTCCCTCCAACCCCCACCCCCCCAAGAGTCTGAAAAACTCATCAGGACATGTTTTACTCGATCAACATGCATATGCAGTGAAAAAGGAATACCAACTAACGTATGACATGCAAGATCCGGTTTCCAGGGCCAGATCTTGGTTTCCAAAAATATAAAAGTTAGTAATGGAAAAGGCAGGGGTGGCCCTTAGGAAGGGCTGAGCCCTGACCTGCTTTCAGAGGCTTTGCAACCCACCGTTGGGGTCCAGACCCACAGGTTGGGAAACACTGGTTTAAAGGGCTGTCTTGGAGACCTCGGAAACAGAATGATTCAAAAAGTTGTGGTGACTGAATTTTCAGTTGCCTCCAGGTTTTGATTTTGGTTGGGTACTTGAGGCGGATCAAGATGGGTAGCTGTGTTAGTCTGTCTGTAGCATAAGAAAAGAGTCAGAGTCCAGGAGCACCTGAAAGCCTAAAAAAATACGTGGCAGAGTATGGGCTTTTGTGAGTCAGCGAAGTGAGCAGTGACTCATGGAAGCTCATGCTCTGCCACATGTTTTGTTAGTCTTTAAGGTGCTCCTGGACTCTAGCTCATTGCTACTATTTGAGGTGGATATCTACACAGTTGTTCTCTTCCAACTTACCTCTTTCCATTTAGAGAATCGAGAACCTGGGCACCGATGTGCCGCTTTTTCACTTTCACAGACCTTGCATGAGTCATGCTGGAACTGCTCTTAATTTCCACGGTTGCCACGTCAGTGACCGCGGTCACATCGCCCTCTAATTTTCCATCCACGTGGTCCACGATAGTGAATGAGTCTGAATCGTAGATATCTAGGGGCAGAAGTGGAGAAAATCCGTGATGAGGAAAAGAGCCTTCCTAGAGAGAACTAGGGAGGATATCCGAGGAACAGAATAGGGAAAGCATTATAAAAGAAACCTACTTTATTACAGAAAGGAAAAGGGGCTGAGCAGATCATAGTTATGGAGGAAAATGAAAACTGGTGAAACAAACTCTGTCGCAAAATGTGAAAGAGCTGGTGAGCACACAGTGTGGTTTAGAATTCACATTGCAAGTCATCTCACCCCTCCTTCAAGGAGCTCAGGGCGGAAAGAATGGTGATCTTTTCCTTCGCATTTTAGCCCCATGACAACTTTGTGTGGTAGGTTAGGCCAGGGGTGGGCAAACTTGCTCAGTGTAAGAGCCACCTAGAACAGGGGTGGCCAAACTGGCTTAATGTGAGAGCCGCATAGAATAAACATCAGATGTTTGAGAGTCCCAAAACATGAACAAATATTACCTGCTTTTATTGGAAAATAAGCAAAGTTGCTTTTTATTAACATTAAATGAGACTGCCGAAAATAATAACAAAAGGGGTAAAAGCAGATATTGATAATGATATTAATTTGTCCAATGATATTTGTTTGCTAATGATATTTAGCTTTCCCAGCTGCCCTGCTGGGAGCCACATAATATATGTGAAAGAGCCGCATGCAGCTCCCGAGCCCCAGTTTGCCCACCCCTGGGTTAGGCTGAAAGTGTGTGGCTGGCCTAAGGTCACCAGGATTTGTTTTCCAAGATCCTAAATATAACACTCTACAGCTGCACTAGGACCGATTTCCCATGAGGCGTTGCTCTGGCATCGTTCTTCCCTTTGCCCCGATTGCGTGCTTGAATTTCCCACTATTTGCCCCGCGCCGTATTTTGACCTGTGGCTTTGCCCAAATTTCCCGGCGGCTTCAGTTATCCTCAGAAAACAGGATCACTGAAGCTGCGGGGGAATTCGGGAAAAGCCGCGGGTCAAAATGTGGCGCGGGGCAAATAGTGGGAAATTCAAGCACGCAATCGGGGCAAAGGGAAAAATGATGCCGGAGCAGCGCCTCATGGGAAATCGGTCCAGGTGTAAGTTTCTCCAGTGACAGATCCTTGGAGCTGTTTCAGATTGGGAAATGGTGGTGTGTGGGTATCCCTTTCATATGCGGCATGGTCCCAAATCAAATTGGGCCCATATGTTCCCAGGAACTGAGTTCTCAACATGGAACGCCAGGTACATGTCCGACCCAAAGTCCTTGTGAAAGGCCTGCGTCTGCCATGTGAACTCTGAAACATGTGAACTGGTTCTCAGTAATTTCTGCCTGTTTTGGTTGAGCCCAGGTATACTTAATTAAAACAAATGAACATTCTTTATTTATTCCCACCTCTTCTCCCTTTATTGTCGCCCTTGTGTTGAATTTTTGAATGTCAACATTTTGAGGAGGGGATAAGTGTTCTGGAACTCTATAAAGCATCGTGCATATTGATGGAACTATATCCATCAATAATAATAATGTTTGAATTGACACTGGAGGGTGGTCTCTTCTACTGACAGTTTTAATTATATTATTGTACTGGGCATAGGGGAAGGAGTCAACCACAGTTCAAGTGCTTTGAGAACATCTTGGATTGTGACCAGCACCTTGAACCAACCCCCTGAAGTAATAAGGGTTTTGGGGTACTTGCACAATGAATGACCTTCTAACTGTTAGTTGCATTTTGCTGTGGCTGAAGATTCCTATTTTGAAGCTCTTACACTTATGAGAATGGCCCAGAGGTTCTGCTTCACTATGGAGCCTTCTGATGGTGGAATACACAGCTTTGGATCAAATCCAGGATAGTTTCCCTATACCAGTGTATGTGAACAATGGAAGAGCATATCTGTTTTTCCAAGCGTACTTCAATGTTCATAAATTTGGTTTCCAAAACAATTTGTTGCATGCATGCTTTTCATTTTTAGGGGGGTGTGTGTGCGTGTGTGAGGCTTCTGAATAGACAGCAAGAGATCAGACCTTTGCGTTGAATCAAAGTTCTTTATTGTCTAATACTGTAAACAGGTTCTCAATGTTTGTTAGAGATGTTTAATGAAAGACAGTCACGGTTAATATACCCTCCAGCCACAATTGAACTCTAGCTTTAGACCAATCAGAGTCAGTGGGTGAACGCGGGAAAAGAAAGATGACCGTTGAGGTTCCCACAGCAAGGTGAGAAAGTTATAAAAATTCCCTTCTTGATCTGAGTGACCCACATGTGTGAAGCTAGGCACAACAATTCTAGGCAGGCAGCCATAAAGGAGCTCTCAAGGTTTTCACAACAAGATAACACACTCTGGCCCGGAAAAAGGGTGGAGGGATGCATGGGAGTGAAGACCACTTGTTTTCAGTGACGTGCAGGAATTTGGGTCGCCATTCTCCCATCTAGAAATTGTAACATTAACTAGAGTAACCAATATACTTCAAAGTGACATTTGCAGCTGTATAGGGCAAGGGGGTTGGAACAGATAAAGGGTACAAGCAAGGAATCCGCAAGAACAAAGAAACCGAAAGCACATTACAGAGATGCCATTGTCAGTTCCTGACAGCGTGCGCGCGTGCGTGTATACACGCCCAGACACACACTAAGTTTTTTAGCTGTGGACATTTCTTTGGATACTTGGTCACAAGAGCCAGGAATGGCTGTTGCTCTTTGCCACATGGACAAGTTCCTGAAGTGGTAACTTTATTGGAAACTTTTTGGCAATTGTAGTTTTCCCTGTAGCAACATCCCTGAATAGGCAATAAATCTGGCTTAATTAGTTTCCAGGCAGGTTCCAGGCTCTATCCAATGCTTCCGCTTTGCCTTCTCCACCCACAAAACAGGAGACAGATGTGTAGGGTTTTACTAGTAAACATAACTAGGGCTGGGTGTATTTTGCACTAAAAATATTTAATGGTCGGGGAATGGACATTCAAACACAACACAGCCAGGGAGGAAGACTAGTAAGAGTTTACTGGGGAAATGGAACAAAAAAAATTCCTTACCTGCTGGCAGAAGACAATGACAGAGACTGCTGCATCTCTCTGGGGAGGGAGTTTCAGTGTTTCAGCGCCATGACCAGGAAGGCCCTGTCTCAGGTTGCCACCCATCTAGTCTTGGGAGGCGGAGGCACCCAGAACAAAACCTCCAAAGATGACCCGAGTGGACAAGTAAGTTCACAGGAGAGAAGGCAGCCCTTAAAGTATGCTGGCCCCAACCCGAATAGAGCTTTATAGGTCAATATCAGTATCTCGAATTGGGACTGGAAGCAAACTGGGAGCCAGTGTAGATGGAATGAGAGTGAAGCCAGAGGGTCCCTATGACCCACTCCAGTCAACACTCTGGCCGCAGCCTTCTGTACCAACTATATCTCCTGGACAGTCTTCAAGGGCAGTTCCACACAGAGCACATTGCAGTAATCTAATTT
The DNA here is from genome assembly GCA_029233225.1 of Lepidodactylus listeri. Taxonomy (NCBI): domain Eukaryota; kingdom Metazoa; phylum Chordata; class Lepidosauria; order Squamata; family Gekkonidae; genus Lepidodactylus; species Lepidodactylus listeri. The sequence continues at coordinate 14,594,571 of JARCFY010000018.1, read as the reverse complement.
AGAAGGTACCAGGGCATGCACCACAGTGGTAAGATCTTTCCTGCCCAGGAAGGGCTGCAACTGGCTCACCACCCAGAGTTGGCAGAAGGCACCCCTGGCCAACCACTGCCACCTGTTTATCCAACAGGAAGTCCGGGTCCAGCAGGTCCAAGCTACAAAGCCGCTCCTTTAGGGGGAGTGCAACCGCTCTGGCACACAGGAAGTTTAAGAAGAGCTGGATTTTGAAGAAGCTTACACAATATCCCTTATTATGCAAGGTTCATTCTGCAGTTTCTTTGCCACTTGGCGTAATTTATTCTGACTATGCTTGCCACAAGACAGGCAAAGACTCTGAAGCCATGTCCCATGCAGTGAAAATACTATTCAGAGTCTTCTCTGCCATCTGAGATTTCACCAGATGTTGCCTAAACGCTTTCAAGCTACGTATTTGCTGCCAGTAGCAATTAAAATTTTCTTTTAGACAATAAAACCTGAGATGCTCGGGAAGCTGAATTTGGCAGCCAGCTTTGTATTTTCCTGTGGGTTCCTGAATTGCAACCATACACATAAACATGTGACTATTTCGATCATGGGACCCAATCTTGGGAGATTACCTGGCTGTGAAGCGGATTCTCCTGGCAAGAGGACATCTGGTAGCTTGTAGTCAGTTTTATGGTAAGGGCACTTCCGCCACCAGGGGTCCTTGCATTTCTTTTGAACCAGGCACAGAGGACCGAAATGGTTTTGGTCTAGAAGGCAGCGTACTGGGATCAAGTCTCCTTCCGGGTCTAGTTGTTTAGCCAACGATTTAGTAGCTTTATGGAACATCCTTTCTAGGAGCTTTGCAGATTGACCTTAAGAAATAAGCAATACGTAAAGAAACAGAATTGTTACTTGCAACCTTTTGTGCAATCTGTCAGCGAGCAAGCTTATTTACTTACTTACTTATTGGATTCAGGGGTCCGTTGGAGTGGGAGCGCACAGGAGCGCAGCTCCGAGAGTGAGGAGCCCAGGGGGCGGGCACATGACCAAGCCCCACCCCTTCCTCGGCTTCCTCGAGCAGTGCAGAGGCACAGCGCCCCGGGGAAAGCCCTGCTAGGGTCTTTATTGTTTTTAATATTTTGTTTTAATATTGATAATTTTATCATTGTTCCTTTTATGACTGTGTGCTGCTTTTCCAGAGACTTGCTCAAGGTGGCATATAAATTTTCTAAGTATACCATATTTTATCTGGGCACATGGCACATAAGTACTGGAGAAATTTCACCAACCCTTCAGCAGCTTCCACCTTATCAGTTTGGTGTAGTGGTCAGGAGTTGGACTCTAATCTGGGAGAACCGGGTTTGATTCCCCACGCCTCCACATGCAGCTGCTGGTGTGACCTTGGACCAGTCACGAGTTCTCTCAGAGCTGTTCTCTCATAAGCAGTTCTCAAAAGATCTCTCTCAGCCCCACCTACCTCACAGGGTGTCTTGTTGTGGGGAGGGGAAGGGAAAGGGATGGGTGGTGCACATGTCCTGGGTATCTCAAGTCTACTTGAAACCTGGTGGTTTCAAGGGAGCAGGAAGAGAATGAGGGTGTGTTCTTTACGCTTATTTTTATTGCACAAAGTATTGGATGGGGAAGGGAATGGAGAAAGAGCAGGTCAGTTTCACTCACCTGTGGAGTGGCGCCTGAGGGGTGGGTGTTGCCTTCTGACACACTTCCGGTATGTTAGGAGTGTGTGGCATATGCAAATGAGTTATGCAAATGAGTTATGCTAATGAGCTCCTGCACCTCTTTTTCTATGAAATGACCCCTGATTGGATTTATTAATCGCTCAGTCCCTGCTATTGGCTCTGGGTGATGTACAGTATCCATAAAAACATATCAAGATAAAAATGACTAAAAACATTACTAACACACTTCAGAACAAGATTGAATGGTGAATACTAATAAATTCAATTGCAGACCAATGGCTACTTCGCAGGCGGCCGGGGGGGGGGGCAGCAATATAAACAGAAGAAGGAACTTTTTCAACTTGGGGAAAAAAGGATTGTGGAATATTTTCTTTTACAGTTATAAATGACATGTTTATGACAAGGTGTTCACGTATTTAATCTTCCAATATTATTTCAAAAGCTATGTAACATGAAGACTTTTATGTAAGACGATGTAAAGTGTCAAATCATTGTAGTTCCTGTACACTGAGGATAAGCAAATGGTGGAATGCGGTTTAAATACTGAGAATACAATTCTCAAATGCAAGGGAAAAGTGCATTTCTGTCTCTAGGGGGGACTGCAGTTGTCACAAGAGAAGGGAAAAATTTTCAGTTTCCTTCTTGCATGTGGGCCTCATCTTGTTGGTGGTGGATCTGTCCTCTCAGCTAGGCCTCAAAAGATTTATAGAAATTACTGTTTGTACTATGGAGGAGTAGGAGGATTAGAGGAGATAAAATAATTTTCTTAGTTTTGTTCCACTGATGGTTTCTTTGTTTTTTATTGGGGGGTTTTCGGTGTGTGGGGGGGGGGCCTTTGCCAGCTCTCATAAACTGGCCAAAGAGGTTCCTTATAATTCAGGTGATCTTTACATTTCAGGACCTTGTACTTCCATTTATAAATAAAAAAGTAAATTCTATTTGTTATCATTTTCTAAACAAGCTGCACTTTTAATATACCAAACATGATACTTTTATGCCAAAGCAAGTTTATGCACACTGCATTTTAAGTTCCCAAAGTGACTTTCAATCTGTAAAGAGAACTAATATTGCATTTTAATCCCCCCTCCCCAAATTCTGTTTTTTTCTGGAAATTTTACATCTCTAGAGATGGGTAACACATGGCTCATGATATCCGTCTCAGCAGTTCTTTGTAATCTGTGATCTAAAGGGTGGAATGAAATGCCACATGTCATTCCATGATCTCCCTGGACTGGTTTTAGCAGTTTTAGGCTTCTTTGCCCGCTGTGATTGTCCCGGGAAAATGCTAATCTGGCCTCACTAATTCATGTCTTGCAATATCCACACATCACAGGATATTTCACCAACGGCTGAGACACTACAATATCCATACCCTTGGATACTGGTGACTTCCAGTTTAGCTTGCTGCCAACCTGCAGCAAAGCGACCTACTTTAAAAAAAGAAAAAGCTCAGATAGGTGATCTTAAGTGATAACAGAACTTCTAACTGGAACCCGCTGCAGAAACAGTGTTACCCATGCATTATGCCAACAGCCAGTGTGTTTCTGGGCCCACTTTATAGTGCTGTATTTGACCCATAAGCAGTTTAGGGCTGAGACCAGGCCCGTAGCTAACACGGGGCCCACGGGGCCCAGCCCCCCTTTTGGGCTGCCCCCAAAGTGCCTCAACTCACTGCCTGCACTGTGCTTTGATTTAATTAGCTGGCAGCCCCCCTGAGGCCCCCTCCCAAAATAGTTCCTAGCTACCCGGCTGGCTGAGACACTTAAGGAATTCCCTCTTCCCATGCCAGCCTGCCAGTGAATTAATGCTGGCTACGGGTGACTTGCTCTATGTGCCTGGATTTAAAAAGATGAGATTTGTTGGTACGCGAGGCAGGGCCTCTCCATTTATGGAAAGACAGAGGAATTCCATTTCCCAGACAGAGGAATTCTTTGCCCTAGAACACCCATCCGGGTCTCTCCCTTTTGCCCTTCCAGAAACTTACAAAAACCATTCTAATGTGGAAGACCTTTAGACAGTGTTTATAATCACTCTGTTTGCTTTCCTCATTTGCCGACTCTTTGAACAAACATTTGGCACAGTCTGCGGTTGTTTAAAGACCAGAGAGGCACAGGGTGTATTCTCTATTGTTTATAGATTGAGGAATAGCCCTCTTCCTGTTTTTTTTCTTGGACGGTCTTTAGCAGACTCTGAGAATCCAGCAGCTCAGAAATCAGTTTGACCTTACATAAACGTGTGCGTGCACACACACACACACACACACACACACACACGTAAGTAGCTTCTTACCTCCCCTGTCTTTCGGTGATGGCCCCTCTCAAAAGTTTGGTTGACCTTACACACACACGTGCGTGCGTGCGTGTGCACAAACACACACACACACACACACACACACACATCACGTAAGTAGCTTCTTACCTCCCCTGTCTTTCGGTGATGGCCTCTCTCAAAAGTTTGGTTCTCTGACTTTAAGCAAGAATGTCTCCTTTCCTTTGTGGGGGTTTCTTGTCTTTTCCAGTCTTCAAACAAGGCAGCAATCTCACCCTCTCCCTCTGATGCCAGAAGAGGAATAGTTCTTGTTTCACTTTCCTTTAAAGCTGATGACTCAGTGTGAAGTCCTTTCCACTTCCCAGAAACTGCTGCGATTGGTAAATTTACTTTCCTGTGTTAAAATCTGTCTTATTTCACTGCCTGTCTTTATTGGAGATTTGCTCTTCATCCGTCAGTCATTGTTCACAGGATGTTCATGAAATACAGCAGACAAGTGCTGGCATTCCTCCCCTGTTGCTAGGGTTGCCATCATCCAGGTACGGCCTGGAGTTTTCCTGGAACTATGTCTGATCTCCAGTCTATAGAGATCACTTTGACTGGAGAAAACGGCAGCTTTGGAGATTGATGCTAAGCTTCCTCCCCTCCCCAAACTCTGTCCTCCCCACTCCCCAGGCTCAAGCCCCAAATCTCTGGGAGATGCCAAAGTGCAAACTGGGATGCTTGTTGGGTTGCCAACCTCCAGCTGGGGCCTGGAGCTGTCCTGGAATTGCGGCTAATTTCCAGGCTATCGTGATCAGTTGCCCCAAAGAAACAGAGTAGCTTTGGAGGTAGGGTTGCCAACCTCCAGGTTATGGCAGGAGATCTCCTGAAATTACAACTGACCTCTATGTAACAGAGATCAGTTCACAAAATTTGATGGTGAATGCTGAGAGATGAGAGAACTTCTTGGAATTTTGTAATTACATTTGAAAGGTTGTATATTGGAGTCCTGACCTTGAGGAAATGAGGAGTGAAACAGGTGTTCCAAGTTGCCGGGACCATTGATTTTTCTATTGAATAGTTGATGGAATATGAATTTTTGAAAATACCCAAATTGTCTGAAAAATATTACTCACTGAAATTGTGAGAAGTTATTTTCTTTTGGGACTTTTCCAGTATGTATCGGCATACCTTTGGATTGGGACAGTAATACGATCGTGTGACTTTATAAAAGCCTGTTTTGTGCACGAATTATACAGATTTGAAATTTATTGAGTCTAATTGAAACAACATTAGTAATCTGGTCATGACTGCTTTTGCTCCTTTAATGTTATCCTTTTTAACCCGACTTTCTCTCATGTTACATATAACCTCCAGATGGTGGCTGGCGATCTCCTGAAATTACAAGTGATTTCAAGGTAACAGAGATCAGTTCACCTTGAGAAAACGTACACTTTGGAAGGTAGTGTCAGTTAACTGCCATACAGCCTGTTCAATAACTGTGTTACTGCTATTGAGTGTATTTACATGATCCCTGAAAGGGTTACTGGCTTTCATTTGCTTTTTCCTCCTAATTGGTGACAGGCAGGGGTCATTTCGTAGAAAAAAAGGTGCAGGAGCTCATTTGCATAACTCATTTGCATAACTCATTTGCATATGCCACACACCCCTAACATACCGGAAGTGTGTCAGAAGGCAACACCCACCCCTCAGGCGCCACTCCACAGGTGAGTGAAACTGACCTGCTCTTCCTCCAGTCCCTTCCCCATCCAATACTTTGTGCAATAAAAATAAGCGTAAAGAACACACCCTCATTCTCTTCCTGCTCCCTTGAAACCACCAGGTTTCAAGTAGACTTTAGATACCCAGGACATGTGCACCACCCACCCCTTCCCCTCCCCCTCCCCACAACAAGACACCCTGTGAGGTAGGTGGGGCCGAGAGAGGTCTTTTGAGAACTGCTCATGAGAGAACAGCTCTGAGAGAACTTGTGACTGACCCAAGGTCACACCAGCAGCTGCATGTGGAGGAGTGGGGAATCAAACCCGGTTCTCTCAAATTAGAGTCCAACTCCTGATCTCTGCACCAAACTGATGGGGTGGAAGCTGCTGAAGGGTTGGTGAAATTTCTTCAGTACTTATGTGCCATGTGCCCAAATAAAAAATGGTATACTTAGAAAATTTATATGCCACCTTGAGCAAGTCTCTGGAAAAGCAGCACACAGTCATAAAAGGAACAATGATAAAATTATCAATATTAAAACAAAACATTAAAAACAATAAAGACCCTAGCAGGGCTTTCCCCGGGGTGCTGTGCCTCTGCACTGCTCGGGGAAGCCGAGGAGGGGGCGGGGCTTGGTCATGTGCCTGCCCCCTGGGCTCCTCACTCTCGGAGCTGCGCTCCTGTGCGCTCCCGCTCCAACGGACCCCTGGATCTTCTTGTGAGTAGGAACACTAGCACATCCTTTAGAGCAGAGGTGCCAAACTTATTTGTTACAAGGGCCAGATCCAACATAAATGTGACTTTGTCGGGCCAGGCTATGTGACCTATAAAATGTAATGCCAGGTACAGGAGATACAAACTTTTTAAAGGACTGCAGTTGATAAGCTTCAGGTTGGTGTGTCCTCACTGCAAGGCCCCAAGGGCTGGGTGGTGGCGGCGGCGGTACAGAGGTAAATTCACGAGAAGTGCACTCCTGCACTGCCTGGAAGGGGGCAAACCCCTTCCCCAGCCCACTCCCACCATTAATGCTGTGAGCCCAGGCCCCAGGGTAAAAATGTGAAGCAGCTAGGTGTTGCGTGCTCCCCCTGCTCTCAAACCACCCTGGAAGGGGACTGGGAAGACGTCGAACTAACCCCCCTGCCTGCAGGTCCCAGGCCAAGCAAAGCCCAATAAACCAGAGACGCCAGCGCAGCAGCAGCCGTTTCCAGCCAAGGCCACCAGGCAATCCACGGCGAGGGGCAATGTTTGGGGGTTAAAGTGAGAGATCGTTGGCAAGTCGTACCACCCCCCCTTGTGGTGGCGGCTGTCTGAGGCCGAAGGCCACTGGATCATCTGATGGGGAGTGGGCGCCATACACACAAGGCCACGCATGTGGTAGAGGCCTGAGGCTAGGGCCTCTGAGAGGAATTTTATAAGTTGGTGCAAAGTAAAAGAGCGTTCCCTGCGCATGTGCTGAGAATGCTCTGGGAAGTGCAGCGGGCCGGCAGCTGGGAGCCTCTGAGGCTTTGCTGTCGGTGCCAGGGGTGGAGGGGGGAGATCGGTGGGCCCAGCAGCTCAGAGCCACACGGGCCTCGCCGTCAGAACTGGGGGAGGAGGAAAGATTGGTGGGCCCGGTGGCTCAGAGCCACACGGGACTTGATGTCAGAACCGGGGGAGGGGGGAAGATCGGCCCGCCCGGCGGCTCAGAGCCACGCAGGCCTCGCCATTGGAACTGGGGGGAAGATCGGTGGGCCTGGCAGCTCAGAGCCGTGTGGGCCTTGCCGTCAGAACTGGGGAGGAGATCCGCGGGCCCGGTGGCTCAGAGTTGCATGGGCCTCGCGGTCGGAACCGGAGCGGGGAGATCACACACACTGGCACAGCTTTTTTGTTGTTGTTGAAAAAGAGCAGTTCCTGTCAGAGCTCTCTCAGCCCCACCTACCTCACAAGGTGTCTGTTGTGGGGAGGGGAAGGGAAAGGAGATTGTAAGCCGCTCTGAGGCTCCTTTAGGTAGTGAAGGGCAGGGTATAAATCCAGTCTCTTCTTCTTCTTCTTCTAGTCTCAGATTGCGGGAGTGCCTGAAGCAGAGTTTCTGGAGATGACCCGAGTAGATGAGTAGGTTCATGTGGAAGTAGGAGGTCCTTCAGGGTATGCTGGACTCAGTCTGATATTAATGATTCTTCAGATGTTTCATTATTTTTACGAGGTCAGCAATAACACTATCACTCGTGCACGTGCTGTTTGTTGAATGGATGTGGATGTTGCCAATTTCCCCGTGAATAATCCAGATTTTTTTAAAGGAATGAATATTAGTACAACATGAGCTATGCAGGTCTGTGATGCCAACTTCACAATGAAGACAAACTATTTGTAGGGGTTTTTTTAAAGTTGTTGCCCATGATAACGGTCCCTCTCCTAGTCCAAGCTCTCCAGTTTGTGCCGTTGGTTGCCTCCAAATCTGCCCAGGGTTATGAGTCTTATGTGTTCCCTTCTGAACCCATAGTTCTACGGCTGCAGTCCCCCAGGGTAACATTTAAGTGTTTGAAAGTATTCTGCTTCCTGATTGAAGGTGTGTTTTTACACCACAGGGGTCTACCTTCCACTCTATGACATCATTGCATTGGAACTCCCCAGTGCCAGCTGACATCTACATGGCTGGAGAGAACCTGACGTGGGGAGGGCTCCGCAACCATCTCCAGAGAGCTGCCCACTAAACTCTCTTGGCCCCTCCCGTCACCTTCTTGGCATCAAACTGGAGACCTCTTTCATGGTGCTACTGGAAGATCAGTAATTCAAGAACTTCCTCCCGCTTCACCCACATGGTCCGACCTGTGCAACTCCCTGCTGCTTCTGTTTTGGGCCCTTGGAGGTCACCAACTGGGCTGCTAATCTTTTCAGCGGTTTAGCAAGTGAGTGGGGACAGGATGAGGGTTGGAAAGGGAGGTGTTCTACCGTAAGTAACCAAGTATGCTGTGGGCCTAGCAACCTAAACAGCCTGGCCTTGTCAGAGCTTGGAAGCTGGCCACAGTTAGACCACCAAGGAAGAAGAAGGTAATGGGCCAACCATCTCTGCCGATTGCTTGCTTGAAAACCCCATGGTTCTGGGGTTGCCATGAGTTGGCTGCAACTTGATGGTACACTATTATTATTATTTGGGGGAATGGGTGGGCTGCAGTTCACTAGCGGAAGTGAATAACTTGACCACTGTAACGCTCTCTACATGGGGCTGCCCTTGTCCTGGATCTGGAAGCTGCAGCTGGTGCAGAATGCTGCGGCCAGGCTGCTGATGGGTCTCTGTTCACGGGACCACATCCGGCCTGTGCTGCAGTCACCGCACTGGCTGCCTATAGCATACCGGATCCAGTTCAAGGTGCTGGTGTTGACCTTTAAAGCCCTATATGATCAGGGGCCTGCCTACTTGAGGGACCGCCTTTCCCCATATATGCACCAGAGGGCACTGAGGTCAGGCACACAACATCGCCTGACTCTCCCCAGTTTGAAAGACGCTCGGCTGGCCTGTACCAGGGCCAGGGCTTTCTCGGTGGTGGCCCCATACTGGTGAAATAAGCTCCCGGATGACATCAGGGCCCTGCGGGACTTATTACAGTTCCGCAGGGCCTGCAAGACGGAGCTCTTCCACCAGGCTTTCAATTAGGAGCCGCCACCGGGGGGAATTTGCAGGATAACATCGCCCTGATCCCTTCAGTCGAACATTGTACTGCCATCTGTTCACCATGAGAACTCTGATGCTGCCAGTTATATTGTTGCTTTATATTTGTGTATGCACTAATGTTTGGTTTTATGTTAGTTTTAACTTGTTTAACTTGTAAACCACTTTGATGGTATTTTATGGTTGTTAGCCGCCTTGAGCCAGTTCGCCGCCAAGGCGGGATAAAAATAAATAAATAAATAAATGACTTCTTTTCTGCCTGCTGCTGCATTCTTGAAGCTTCCCTTATCTTTTTACTGTGCTGAATTAGTTTAGGGTTCATCTGACATCTCCGCTAATGTGGAAGGAGCAAAACTTTCCATCCCAGAAAAATGGAGAGAGCTGACAGGTAATTCATTTTTCCGTGTCCGTGAAAACACGGAAAAATTTTTCCTATCCGTGAAAAGAACCCAGCCATTTTTGTATGAATTTATCTTGATTACTGTGTATCAAGCTGATACTATCCGTTGTATCTTTTAAATCATGAATGTATTTCCCCACTTTAAAAAAAGATTTCGAGAACTATATTTTTAAGATCCAGCTTTTAATGAAGTGTTTAATAAATCGTGAAACATCTGTATCCTAGGTGGAAAATGTCTATATCCTAGTTGTAAAAATATCTTAATAAAAAAAATATTAATTGGGTTTCTGGATGTGTACTGAATTGTTATTAAACAGGTGAAAGCACTCTGCCCATAATCAGACACACACTGTTTTTTAATTCATGGGTAGCCATGTTGGTCTGAAGCAACAGAACAAAGTTTGAGTCATATAAGCTTCCATGCCTATAAGCTTCCATGTTCTTATTCTTGTTTGCATAATTAAACTTTGTTGGTTACAAAGGTGCCCCTGGACTCAAACGTGTTCTACTGTTTTTTTAATATTATTGTTCTGATCTGTATAGTTAGTTCTGGCATATTCCAAGATGATCTCCGGTGCTGGAAAGCAAGCTGCAAGCCTGTGATAGGGTTGTGAGCTCCCGGTTGGGAAACTCCTTGAGATTTGGGAGGGGAGTAGGGCTGCCAAGTCAGCCCGGGGGGCGGGGGATCCCCCGCTACAGGGGTTACTGATCCGCCGGCCAGCATTCGGCTGGACGACTTTCTCACACGTAATGACGTCACCCGGAAGTAACGTCAGCACGCTGGGGGCGTTGCCAGGGCGACGCTCTGGCAACGCCCCCAACATGCTGACGTCACTTCTGAGTGATGTCAGCCGGCCGACAGAGGACTCCCCCCCGCCAGTAAGTTCACCGGACTTGGCAACCCTAGAGGGGAGGGACCGCAGCAGGGTAGAATACCATAGAGTCCGCCATCCATTTTCTCCAGTGGAAATGAGCTTTGTAGTATGAAGATCAGTTCTGATTCCAGGGCATCTCCAAGCCCAACCTGGGGACTGGCAATTCTTATTTTTACTGGCCTTAAATTTCCTCTTGGCTCATAAAAACAGAAAAACTGCCTAGAGCAGAGGTGGCCAAACTTGCTCAGTGTAAGAGCCACATAGAATAAACGTCAGATCTTTGAGAGCCGCAAGACATGAACAAATACTAGACATACGTTTTTATTTTAAAAATATGCACACTTGCTTTTTATTAATATTAAATGAGACTGCCAAAAATAAAAACAAAGGGGGTAAAAACAGATATTGATCATGATATTTATTCATCCAATGATATTTATTTGTTTGCTGATGATATTTATTTGTCTGAGAGAGAGAGAAAGAGAGAGAGGTGAAAAGAAAGAAGGAAAGAGGTGGAGAGAGAGAGCACATAGATGGGAGGGAGGAAAAGCATGCTTCCCCTTCGCTTTCCCAGCTACCCTGCTGGGAGCCGCACAATATGTGTGAAAGAGCCGCATGTGGCTCCCAAGCTGCAGTTTGGCCACCCCTGGCCTAGAGCCAGATGCTGTCTAGAGCTGAAATGTGGCATTTTTTATGAGCAATCTCACTGAAAAATGGCCTGTTTATAGCAATCTCATTAAAAAAAAAAGAGAGAGTACAGATTTCCATTTCAAAATGTCATTTTGATGGGCACATGCTTTTTTTTTTTTGCCATTGTACACTAAAGGCAATGTCCCCCAAACTTATGATAGCCAAGGAACGCCCCTGCATCCACCCTTGTCTGTGATATATGCTTGTTTTTTTTAATTCTCTCACAGCCAACCCCAAGATCTCCGTCAGGTGACTAAGGACAGCCAACCCCAAGACCTAAGTGATGAGCCAGAGGAGGACAGTAAATTGACAGACCTATCTGAGCAGAATGAAGACAGCAGATCCCAAGAGCCAAATGAGCAGAGCGAGGGGAGAATCCAGATACGACTGGAGTCATCAGAGCTGCAGTCTTCGGAAGAGAGGGGCAAAAACAACACTGACTGGGTGGATGAAACGTCTAGCTTCCTTGTCTCTGAACCGAGCACGTCCTCCCAGCTTGACTTCCTTAGCTCAGACACGTGAGAGAAAACAGTTTTACAACAGAGGGTGACCTATCCAGGCACCCATTCCGTGACTCATCACCTACATGTTGAGATACTTGTCAAATGTGCACTTATAGCTCCATTCTGGCTCCCCCCCCCCTCCCCGGGCTTTTTTGTTAGGACTTTTGTCCAATATTCAAGAAAATTCAGGGTAATGGATCTTGCTTTTCTGGAAAGAAGAGATTGCTTCTTTTAGTTTAAAAGAAACTTTATTACTAAAGGAAAAAGGGAAACGGGATTAGCTACAAATAAACAAAACATGCTTACTAAGCAGCACTGTGCTGCGTCTGCACACTAAGACATCCTACTACAGAGAGAGAGAGATTACGATGGAGGATCTCTCCTTCTTCTTGACCCCTGAAAGGAAACACCTGATATCACTGACCAATTAGCAAAACAGTACACCTTCAGGTTTCCCGGGCTTAGAGTTAATTGGCCAGCTGCCAGGCACTTCCAGGTTAAACTAAGAAACACAACAAGCTGCATAGGTTAACCCTATAATGACTGAAATCCCAGGTCTTGTCTTTCATACTCATTTCTCCAACACTTTTCACAATCCCAGAACTTTAACCTCTCAGTTGCTTGGTGAGCTAAAGGCAGGGTTGTCAGTTCTGGACTGAAAAATACCTGGAGGTTTTGCAGGTGGAGCCTTGGCAGGGTGGGGTTTGGTGGAGGGGAATGATCTTAGCAGGAGATAATGCCATAGAATCTATTCTCCAAAGCAGCCATTTTCTCCAGGGGAATTGATCTTGGTCATCTGAAGTTCAACTGTAATAGTGGGAGATCTCCAAGTGCTGCCTGGAGGTTGGCAACCCTAGCTAAAGGGGATCTCTGTCCAGTCTGGCATTGTCTCAAACGGTTCGTGAGAATTTCCCCCTTGAAAGTGATGGCTATATGGAATGGTAAACTGTTGTCTCTTGTCAGTCAGTCAGTCAAGTTTATTGTCTTGGCCATTGGCCATAACAAAACAAAACAAAATAAAACAGATAAAACAAAATACAACAGACAGTATAAACCAAAATGGGATAGGCCCTTCAGTAACTTGTTGCAAATCCAAGACTTAGTCTTATCTTTTTTGCCACCAATGCAAACAAAGCCATTCTGCTGGTAATATATGTGTCATTATCAGAGAGCAAAAAAACAGTCATGTCCAGATCTGAAATTCCATTATGCAAAGGTATAATGGGGTAAATAAACCTTTGCCCAAGTGATTCATGCCAAGAGCATCTCATAATATAATGCTCGACGTCATCCACTTCGCCTACGCCACACTGACATATTCTAGAGACAGGAGGGGAGCCCAAGAAGCGACCAATACAGACCATTGAAGGTATGGCATGAAACCTTAGGGTGGTAAAAGCCCTTCTTAGATCAAGAGTGGTTAATTTATCAAGGTAAACAGTCCTACAGTGATCTCTTTTAAATATCCTATACAAGGGGGCTGTACGACAACTTACCACCGCTTGGCGGTTCAAAAGCCCATCCTTATTAAATACCCATTCCTTCAATTTGGACTTTTGACTTTCACTGTCCCATATATCGTCTGGAATTGAGTATTTTAGTAAAATAGAGGTCAGGTGGTCGCCTAATCTTTTGGAGGATTTCAAAAGCAATATAAAACTTGTCTCTTGTCACAAATGCGTTGGCCACCCACAGACAAGATTGGGGTCTTCACCTATTTAGGGAACTCCCAGGTACGCAGAAGAATGTTTTACTTTGTAAATTAACTGGAATAAAAAGTGAGAGAAACCCCTCAACGTTTTTCTGATGGGGAATTAAATATACTTCAGAAGAGATGGGAAGTCAAGAGTAGTGGTTAGGAGTGCCAAATCCATGTTGGGAAATTCCAGGAGAATTTAAGGGCAGACCCTGCTGAGGGCAGAGTTTGGGGAGGAAAGAGACCACTACAAGGAGGGGATGTCATAAAGTCCACCATCTAAAGCTGCCATTTTCTCCAAAGAACTGATCTCTGTAGTCTGGAGATAACATTTAAATCCTTGAAAGATCACAAGCCCGCCTGGAGGCTGGCAACCATAAGTAGAATGCCAGTTAAAATGAGGGTGGGGGGAGAAAACAGCCTTCTCAAGCCCCTGAGAGTTTAGAGGGTCTCAGAGGGGAACATTTTAGGGGTGGGCTGGTCCAGGGCTTCAAATTTTCCCTCATGCTGACCATCACGAGCCTCCATTTTGTTTCACTTCTAATTGCTGCCCTGGCAAACATGTCAAACCATGGTGGCTGCATTGTAACACTGTTGTCCAGCCTTTACCACAGAGTTCCCACTAAGTTCTGAGACTGGGCTTATTTTTCCAACAGCAGTCTTGAAGGCATACAAGACCTGGCTTGGGGGGAAGACTCACAGGAGATACCAGAACTGTCGGAATATGAGGAGCTTCCTTTGTCCTTATGGGAGAAGAGGGGGACAGAATGGAAGTTCGAACTGGCTGGTCATCCTGTCCCGAAGCAAAAACTTTCCTTCCACAGACACTGCTGCAGCAGTGCAATTGAGTGAGCAAAACCCATATTTCACATCCAGGACTTCCCTGAGCTCCCTCCTGCTCCCTGCTTTGTACCATACTTAAGATATGTCTCTGGTGCAGTGTTCCCTCTAAGCTGAGTTTGTGTGAGCTAGCTCACTGATTTTTAGCCTCTGGCTCACGCATTTTTGTCTTAGCTTAGGGAGGGTGGCTCCAGAGCCAAACTAATTTATGCAGTAGCCAAATCGCTCGCTCTCACAACTTTTAATGCCGGTAGCTCAAAAGTAGAATTTTTGCTCACAAGACTCCACAACTTAGAGGGAGCATTGCTCTGGTGCCCTTCACAGTAAGGAGTATTTGCTTCCATTTTGTAAAACTTCCCCAGCCTTCAATCGCTACCTTGTTGAAGTCCGCAACACTCCCCACGTCCCAGTTACTTAGCCTTGGGAAAGCTGAAGTGATTTTCAGCCATATTTAGCATGACCCTTACTGTCACTGGACAGACCCACTTGTGAGGTGTTCTCCTGGTGGGGAGTTGCCACTTTGGCTGTTACCAGCTCATCTGGGGCTTGCCCCTTTGCTTTTCAGGACAAAGAGTACCCTGATGGATAGCCTAGAAACAAATCCCTCATGTGTTGGCTCCTCCCTTTCCACAGAGAGACAATCAAGCACAGCCCCCTGAAGCTTTCAAAGTCATCATATCTGAGAGGCTTCATGCTGGAACAGAAAGCCCTAAATTTCAAAGGACGTGAGGTGAGAGACTATTTCTGGAAAACATTCAAGGTCTGGAAATGATCCTCCAGAGCAGGGGTGGGCAAACTTGCTCAGCGTAAGAGCCACCTAGAACAGGGGTGGCCAAACTTGCTTAACGTAAGAGCCGCATAGAATAAACATCAGGTGTTTGAGAGCCACAAGGTATGAACAAATATTACCTGCTTTTATTGGAAAATAAGCACATTTGCTTTTTATTAACATTAAATGAGACTGCCAAAAATAATAACAAAAGGGGTAAAAGCAGATATTGATAATGATATCAATTTGTCCAATGTTTGCTAATGATATTTAGCTTCCCCAGCCGCCCTGCCGGGAGCCTCATAATATATGTGAAAGAGCCACATGCAGCTCCCGAGCCACAGTTTGCCCACCCCTGCTCTAGAGCAGAGGTGTCAAACTCACTTGTTATGAGGGCTGGATCTGACATAAATATCACTTTGTTGGACTGGGCCCTGTGTGCCATGAAACGTAATGCTACATACTGGAGACATCTAAAGGACAGCAGCTGGTAAGCTCTGAGTTATTGCATCCTCACTGCAAGGCCTCATGGGCTGGGAGGGGTTGCAAAGGAAAACCCACATGGGCGGACTGGAGAGCCAGCGGTGCAGAACTAGGCAGATGCTCCCACGCCGCTTGGCTGCTGCAGATGAGGTTGTTCCCCCATGCTGAAGCCACAATCCAAGTGGCTCCGCCCACTCCCCCCTGAGCAGTCTCCTGTTTTCTCCCTTGCACTAGTTGCTCCTGGGCCTCATAAGTGCCTGTCCAGTCCTGGCCCCCAGGCTTTATGTTTGACACCCCTGCTCTAGAGCCATGAATTTCAAATTGTGTTCTGGGGAACCCTGAATTTCATTTTCTGGGGTGTTTTTGATGAGAAGATGTTGAAAGTAGAAACAGAGAACTTCCCTCTTTCATAATACTGTAACCCAATGAAGAAGCGAGAAGAAGAGATTGGATTTATACCCCGCCCTCTACTTCCCAAGGGAGTCTCAGAGCAGCTTACAAACTCCTTTTCCCTTCCCCTCCCCACAACAGACACCCTGGGAGGTAGGTGGGGCTGAGAGAGCGCTTTCCCAAGCTGTCCTTGAGGGAACAGCTGGCACAGAGCTATGGCTTGCCCAAGGTCATCCAGCCAGGTGCAAGTGGAGGAGTGGGGAATCAAACCCGGTTCTCCCAGATTAGAGTCCACGCACTTAACCACCACACCAAACTGGCTCTCAATGAAGTGGATGAACAATAGATTCAGGATGCAAAAACGGAAGTACTTCTTTACTAAATGATTTAATTAGACTGTGGGATTTTCTGCCAAAGATATAGTAACAGCCATGACCATAGACAGCATTAAAAGGGGGATTAGACAGATTCATGGAAGAGAAGTCCATCAATAAATACCAGCCATGGTGACTAAAGGGAGCCTCCATATTCAGGTGCAGTCAACCTACAAGGCAGCATGAAGGGAAGGCGTTGGTCTGCATGCCGAGTTTGTTGGCAGTCCAAGGCTACAAGTTGGTCATTGTGTGAAACCAGATGCTGGACTAAATGGACCTTTGGTCTGATCCAGCAGAGCTTTCTTATATTGTCTCTGAAACACAATTTGCCCAACCACTACCAATATTCTGAGGCTCCTGGGGAGTGTTATATGTGCCTAGGTCTGTACATTTTCAGTTCAAGCAGGGATAGGGTGGCCATTGGTATAATTCAAGGATACTGTCCATCCATACTAACCACTGTACCTCACCCAAGAATCCGAGTACCCCCTGCATGTGTACTCCCATAGGTCCATTTCTGTGTTTTCCATCTTCTCTCCACAGAACCCTACTAGACTATATGGCTAAGAATCTTCTTGCTCTCCCTGCCCCCACAGATCATCTCCCCCTATGACAGGATGTGGAAACAGAGGATTCCTGTGGGCTTACAGAAGAAGAAAGAATCCAAGGGGTTCTACAGGGCCCGCCCTCATACGACTGGCTCGTGCGAAGGAAGCTGTAGCCACCTGGGCAGGTTAGAATTTCTGATATTTTTAGACATATGGAACATTAAAAATATAAAACCTCTTCAAAGAGGACTTATAACAAGCTTACTGGTTGCGGCTAAGACCTCAGTAGCTTCTAAATGGAAAGCAGATAAGACACCTTCCACTACTGACTGGCTCAACAAAGTTTGGGACCATCTGATTTTAGAAAAAATAATGGAATACATCAAACAATCAGACATCTACCCCAAACCTTCTAATTTTGTTGGGAAATGGTCTCCATTCCTGGAATATTTATATGCACCAGATATTCAACCATATAACCCTATATATCAGTCATTACTTCAATGAAGATTCCTGTAATCACTAGATTACACAAACAACAAACAACAAAATAAACAAACAAAAATACTCATAACAAAAAACAAACAAAATAAAATACAATAAAGTCAAAACCCTCTGGGAAAAACATGATCACTCTAAAATCATTTACCATCTTCTAGCTCTGACTTATATAATAAGTACTATCAGCGTGGTTAAGTAAAAGGTGTTGTTAAGATTTGTTCATGTTATGTTTCTATTGTTAAGCCGTAGGAACCTTAAAGTTGGAAGCTATGCGTATCTTATATTTACTTTGTTATGTATACCAGTATTATTGAAAACCAATAAAAAGAATTAAAAAAAAAAGAATTTCTGATGCAATGCGACAAACATCTCTAATGAACTGATGCCACAGTGCTTTGTTATTTTCCCCAACATGCCACAGAGTTCCCCTTTTCAAAGTAGCCATTTTCTCTAGGGGAACTAGGTTTGCCATTCCCCTGGCAGCATCGGGGAAACACCCAATTTTCGGGGCTTCAGCCCACCGCGGGCCAGCTGGCCAGTGGGGGAAGCCCCACCCCTAAACGGTCATCGCCACACGACATCCCCGATGTGATGACATTACCTTGAAGTGATGTCATTGCACCAAGGATGCTCTGGTATTTGGACAAACTCTATGGTTTTGAAGCTGAAAAAAACCATAGAGCTTGCCCAAGTACCAGAACATCCCCCATGAGATGTCCCCACCCACCCACAAAACGGCCTACAAAGTCCACCACTCCAGGCAAGGGAAGACCTGGCAATCCTAAAAGGAACTGATCTCTGTAACCTGGAGATCAGTTCAGGTGGGTTGCCGTGTTGGTGTGATGCAATAGAACAAAGTTTGAGTCCAGTGGCACCTTTAAGACCAACAAAGTTTAATTCTGGGTATAAGCTATTGTGTGCATGCACATGAAAGCTTATATACCCAGGGTGATGAAGCCCCCCACACTCTGAGTTTAAAAGTGCGTTTTTTCTCTCTCTGGATGTAGCAGGGAGCCAGTTCAACTGCCTTCTAGATTACATCTATACATATGCCCTGGTAGGAAAACCAACTAAGGAATTTGGTGCTAGGAAGTCTCCAGGCGATTCCTAGCGATATCCCAGAATGCCTTCCAGGAGGGCTCCCAGGATGCACCTGGGACCAGGCTGAGGGGGTGGGGAGAGTGATGTAAAGTGAGTGGAGACAGGGTTAAGAAAACTTCCTTGCAAGGGGAAATTGATCTCCCTTGGATTGCTGCGCTGGGGACAACTTTGAGCTCTGGTCTGCAAGCAGGCAGCCATCTTATTCTGACCATGTGGTCTTCCAGGTAATGGGACATAGATAGGAACTTTGTAACTTTTAAAGATCATTAGTGCCTGCCCTATTTTAACATCAGTTAGGGTATGTCTAGAACAGGGAAAGGGGGTTGCATTTATGACCAATTTTCCTTTGAAATCCAGTTGCTGATCTAGTGCTGTCCTTAAGTACGCTTATAAATATTTTCTTTTCAATAAATCTTCTTCAACTTTTGATGCTGAGAGTGGTTCTCTGTGCCACAATAGAACTCTACCGTTCTGGACACGCTGTCTTGACAGGGGTTCCCAGGCAGCTGGCAAGTGGCTATTTCCCCAGGGGCACCCAAGGCAGCAATCTGTCCCTGTGGTAACCACACACTGGGTAGAGGGAGACACTGAGGTAAGGCCTCTGAGCTTGGAAGGGGAGCTGAAGGTCCAGATCCCCTCAGTGGGAAATCCCTATATTCAGGACTCATTTCGTAGCGGGAGCTCCTTTGCATATTAGACCACACACCCCTAATGTAGCCAATCCTCCAAGAGCTTATAGAGCTCTTCTTACAGGGGATACTGTAAGCTCTTGGAGGACTGGCTACATCAGGGGTGTGTGACCTAATATGCAGAGGAGCTCCTGCTACGAAATGAGCCTTGCCTATATTGATCAGGTGGTGGCAGTGCCTACTGGAGAGTAAAGAAGAAAAGTCCCTCCAGGGTGTTGGCAACCCCAAGGAGGGCAAAGCAGAACAGGGCATGCAGGCCAGAGTGGGGATGTTCTGCCACACCCAGAATTAAACTTTGTTGGTCTTAATGGTGCTGCCGGACTCAAACTTTGTTCTGGAGATCAGTTATAATTCTGAGAGATCTTCATCCACCACCTAGAGACTGGCAACCCTACAAATGAAGGGGAAACGAGAAATTAATATTTTAATTAATAAATATATGTATGGAAACAGGGTGAGATCTCAGGCCCAAATCGGCAATTCCCAGACACAAGTCTGCTGCTGAGTATTTAAGGTGGCTCTAAGGCCCTAACTGGAACTGAAGATCAGGACAGGTGCCAATTAGTAGATACTGATCTGTGTCCAGTAAACTTCATGTTACAGTATGCAATTGGCGCTGTTTCTGACATGACTCTAGATAATTGTTGGAGAAGTGACGGCCTGCTAAGAGTCTAGTTCAGGGGTGTTGAACTCATTTGTTATGAGGGCTGGATCTGACATAAATGAGACCTTGTTGGGCCGGGCCATCTGTGTCATAAAATGTAATGCCAGGTAGCGGAGATATAAACTTTATAAAGGACACAGACAAACACAACAATTTTTAAAACTTTAAATAAAACATGCTTAAAACATGCTAGGGCAATTTTTGGGCTGGAACGCAGCCAGAACAGCGTTCTGGCTGCCTTCCTAGTTGGCCACACCCGGGGGTCATTTCTAGCCAGAACGATGTTCTGGCAGGAACAAGGCCTCAAGCCCCGCCCCCAGCAGAAAACACAGGGTGAGTCTCCAGGGGGTGCCTGGAAGGCCAACCATGCTCAAGTCTGGCCATGTGCTGAGCAGAGTTGTCGGGTGAGAGGCCAGCCCCCGCCAGGCACCCAGGGGACCCAATGTCTGTGCTGTAGCAATCTTGTGTATGCTGTTCAGGTGTGTATCTGTAAGCTGCAAATCTACTTTTAATTTATTGACATTCATTACAGAAATCTCATGCTCAGTGTTCGGAGCCTAGGACCCGGGGAAAACCTGAAATGGCTGGGCATTGAAAGCTTTTATATAAAAGTTGCTTCATGTGTTGGTCAAAACTTGAGAAGGCATCCTGACACAGACTGAGGGCTGTTTGTCTACAAAACTATATTCTTCTCCAGAGAAATAACTACAACTTCCTACAAAGGAAATGTGCTGGGTGAACTTGGTCTGGACACACACTCTCAGCCTAATCCACCTCACTGGCTTGTTGTTATTCCTCCTCTAAAATAGTTCACATCACTTTCTTACTGAAAAAGAGTGGATCATGAGGGCATAAATACAGTGAAAAGGGGGAGGGAATCCAGTTGTACCCTGAAGAGTCCTGGCATAAAGAGCCCAACAAAACATAGACTGTAGCAAGTCACACACAAACTCATACATTGAACAAAACTTTGTTGGTCTTAAGGGTTCTTGGTATTTCTCCCATGCAATTGAGGCAACCCAGCAAAGCAAACTTTCCCTCATTGCCTCCCGTCAGGGAGGAGCCTCAGTCAGGGGAAGTTAAGAAAGGCTTCCCTTTGTCTCCTGTCGCCTGGCCAGGAAGCAAGCTCTAGCTACTCCCTCCCTCCCCCTGAGAGGAGGAGGGGAAGGAGCCTCAGCCAGTGCTTTACCAGACTCTCTCAATTGCACAGGAGAGGCTTGCCTTTCTATCTCTCCTGTGCAATTGAGATAATCTGGTAAAGCAAGCTGTGATGTGGCAGCAGCAGCAGAACTGGAAAATGAAGCGGGAAACAGCCAGGTCCTTGTGGGACAGATTGGGAACCTCTGAGGGCCTGATCCAGCCTGTGGGCCACATGTTTGATGCCCCTGGTCTAGTTACTGTAAATACTGCTGATATAATAGATTAGTCCACTTGTACCCTAGGGGTTATCTAGTGTTTAGGGTTTATTGAATGTTTTTCTCTTGCAGTTCAACCTACCTCTTGTTTCTCTTTTTCTCCTGCATGCTAGTCCATGTTAGTGCTGGTGCTCTAAGGGCTTCTCTGTTCCATTAGTGGTCTGCAGTGAGTTATTGTCTTTTTGCAAAAATCCTGTTGTAGTAAATTCATTGGAAGCAAACTCCAAAGCACGGATTGGATTATTTCCTGAACTCTGCCAACTATGACCATGGATGTAATGAACTGCAGTAGACTCCAGGTCTGTCTAGCATTATAGGAATTAAGTATCCTGAATCTAGGAATTTGCATGGAGGACAATGCTAAAAAAGAGTTATATCTTTCTAATCAGTGGGCTTAGAAGGGTGCAACTCTGTTTAGAATGGAATGGTGAGTCAACCTGTTGTAATGTTACCATTGTCAAACTCCCATTGTTACTTATTTTCTCACATGTGGTAAAAGGCATTTGATCAGGGGCGTAGAGTTTTGGAAATCCCGGGGGGGCAGGGGCTCCTTAGCGTGTGCGCTTTGCACACACGCTGGGACTATGTTCTCCCCCCCTCCGGGAAACCGCCCCGCCTCCCCGGGTCCTTCCGAGGCCCGCCAGCCGCTGCTGCCGGTGCCTCTCTCCCCCCCCCCTTCCCTCTCCCTCTCCAGCAGCAGCCGCTGGGCCTCGGAAGGACCCGGGGAGGCACGGCGGCAGGCGCCCCGTTTTCCCGGGGGTGGCTGAGCCCCCCCGGGAAATTTCGGGGGTGACTCAACCCCTCGAGCCCCCCCGTACTCTACGCCTATGCATTTGATATATTTTATGACTTATGGAACAAATGCTTATATAACTTGGAAGCTGCATGGTGTGTGCATGTGCATATAGACTGAAATGGCTAGGTTTTTTCAGCTTTGTATTTTTTTCTCTACATTGTCTAAATAAGGCCCATTCAGCTTTACATGTAACTATTTGAAGTCTCACCTTTGTTCTTTCACAGCCTAGGCTGTGATCAGACGTGCAGTTTGAACTGTTACCATTGCTGTTCCCTTACAGATTTAAAATGCATGATCAGACAGCAACATCTGTCTGTCGCGCCCCAGTCATCTGCATCCCATCCTGCCCCCTTTTACTGTGTGTTTCTTTGATACCTGTGAAAGTCCAGTCCTGTTGGTCTGAGCTTGTTCCAAAATGGATTTCCTGTTGTCTGATTGCTCTGTTGGGCACCCAAGTAATCAGGGAGGTCTGACTGGTCTCTTGCTTTCCAACTGCCATTTTTTTTTACTAGTTAGTGATGTGCACATAACTGCATATTTGCACCTCTCTCTCCCCCTCTCCCACAAGGGCTGCTCAAAACTTTGTTTTCTTTATAAAAACTTTCAAAGAAAGATGCCTCTGTACTTCAGCTTTTTTTATGTGCTTTGGGGAAGTGGTTAATTGAAAAGTTTAGAGAGGGGGGACGACAGTGAACTATAAATCCCAGCAGGGTCATCAGCACTTGTGCGCATCTCAAAAGACAAAGTTTTTTAAAAATGGCTGATGGCCCCATGAACTACATATCCCAGCATGCTCATCAGTGTTTGTGAGCATGCTCAAAGGACAAACTTTTTAAAAATGGCCAACAGCAACACTCCCTGGCTCCTGCATCTGATTGATCAAGGACGGGGTAAAAGTGCTTTGAAGAGTGCTAAAATGGGTGAGTCTGATCAGTATTCTCTGTTACAAAATAACCTGGATCAATTAGAGTTCAAGCAACAGTGGATCGAACTGCACATCTGATCGCAGCCCTAGACTGGCAATCTGTACAGCCTGAGAGTGTAAGGATATGTCATGTCCAAGCATGAACAGGACCTGAAACATAAGAAAAAAGTCGGAACAATTTGATTCTTGCTTGACCACGGTCTCCATCACTACATCCAATGGGTCTGAACTTTGGCATCCCTTGGATAAAAACCTAAGACAAAAATGACTGTACTGATACATATGCATGTGTCTTTGCAGGAGAAGCAAAGCTTTGTACAATCTATATACAACCTTCTGCGATGAAGAAGAAGAGGCTGACCCAGATTTTCTTCAGGGAGTGGAAGGTAATGACCTGGATCCTCCTGCCTGATAATGGAAGAGTTCTGCAAACTTGCAGGTTTACTTGCAAAGAGGAGTGTTTCCAAGTTTCGGTTCTGTAGGGATGAGGGATCGGATCAATGCTTCTGTCTTTGGAGCTGCTTTGCTGTCATTGGAGACTCTGCTGCTCATGCACAGAGTTGATGTGGCATGAGATTGCCTTGTTCTGTCGGAGCTAGAGGCTCCTATGTTGCATCATATGGCCTACAATGCTGGCAAAACATCTAGAACTGCTCAAATTTGCTAGATTCCAATAATTTCTGTAGAAAATATGGTGTCCAGAATATGTGTGTCTGTATGTGTATTAAGTGCTCTCAAGTCACTTCTGACTTATGGAATGGTGACCCTATGAATTAATGAGTTCCCAAATGTCCTCTTGTTAACAGTCTTGCTCAGGTCTTGCAAACTGAGGGTCGTCACTTCCTTGATGGAGTCAATCCATCTCATGTTGGGTCTTCCCCTTTCCCTGCTGCCTTCAGTTTTTCCTAGCATTATTGTCTTTTCCAGTGACTTGTCTTCTCTTCGGGTGTGATCACACGAGCAGTTTGGCCCAACCTAGCCACCCCTCCCCTCCGGATTAAATGGGCACAGTCACACAGGCACATCTGTCAGGCTTTCCCCAGGCATACTCACATCGTCGTAGGACAACTCAGAGTTATTATTATTATTATTTATTAGATTTATGGATTGCCCAACCCCAGTGAAAAATGCGGGTGAAAAAGCTACCACATCACAAGTGATGTTTTCAGTTCCCTGGGCATTCGTTCCGTATGGTGTGGTGTCTGAGCGTGGGGGAGTATGCACAAAATGGATCGGCAGCCTGCACCTGCAGATCCACTTCCACTGCTGGGGTGGGTTTTTTTTTTAGTTTTTGCCTATATGCGCATGAGCGCAAGTGCACATATGCAAATGCATGAGCACACATGTACACGCATAAGTGCATATGCGCCGACTTGCATTTTTAAAAATGAGTAGGCAGCACACTCCATGGCTGAGGCGCTACAGTAATATGGATGCTTGACCAGGGGACAGCCGCATGGGTAACCCGCAGCAGGGTGTGCTGTCTAGATGTTATGCCCCACAAAATTTTAAACCAGTATAATTAGAGGTGGCACCATATTGTGCCAATCTGCCAGTGTGATCACACCCGTAATGTGATCAAAGCACAATAGCCTCAGTTTAGTCATTTTTTCTAGAAGTCATTAGCTTCTAGATAGAGATCAGGCTTGATTGATCTAGAATTCACTTATTTGGGGGGGGGGGGGTTTGGCCGTCCATGGTTAACTGTAAAACTCTCCTACAATACCTTCCCAGTCTGAATCTTCTTCTGTTTTCTTGGATGCATTTTCCTTCGTGGTTGATGGAGCCGAGGAACATAAAATCTTCGACACTTGCAATTCCTTCACCGTCCCCCACCCCACCCCACCCCCGACACACAAAACCCAGATGCTGGCTTGGGTTTGAAAGTTTGGTGGACATCTACAAAGAAGATCCCTGTGCAAGATATTATCTTTGCTTTCCAGGATCTCCGACAGCTTCAGGGCTCTCCAGGGCCTGCACCATTTTCAGCGTCCTGAAGAAAGGAAGGATTAACGTCAGCAACCTCCTCCTAACTCTGCACACGATGGGAATCTTGATGGCCAGAGCAGACATGCACCAAGCTCTGAAGTGCATCCCTGTGGATGGTGCGAGAGAAACTTTGGCAGATTCATGGACAACTGCTTTACAGTTCCATAGAAAGCAAGCTGGTGAAAACTTGGGATGATCGCAGGTCTCAGGGAAATCAGGGAGATTTATTTACTTATTTATCTATTTAGTTGGATTTGTATCCTTCCCTCCCTGCTGAGGCAAGCTCAGGGCAGCTTACAGTACAGATTTAAAATGTGTTAAAACACCAATGCGTTAACATAATGCAAAATCATAAAACTATAAACAAAATGTAACAGGTAACGAATAACAGATGAATGCAATTAACGTGCTGGTGGCGGTAGCATTGCGTGAAATATTTCACTTGATGGAAGTGACACACATCATTGACGAATGGGACATTTGGTACCAGACTAATTTGGAGAATTCGCGCAGCTACCACAGGCTTATTTTACTAGTTGTAGCAAATATATAGCATTCAAGACAGCAACACCTGGTCTTGTTTATATATGTATATACAAAATTCTGAATGCATGTATTTTTGGATGTGTGTCATTTTATAATAAGGAATATTGACCACTGAGGAAGGCCCATACGGGCTGAAACGCTTATGGTCCTTAGGTCAAAGGTTTTATCCATCAGTTTGATATGCACTGCAATTAGTTCTTAACGAACCTAATTTTAAATGTCTGATACTTTTACTGTCTCTTTTAATTTAATTTTGTTTTATTTATGTGTATGCCCTAATAAATGTCTATATTTTTCATAATAATTCTTTTGTCAGCTTGACCCTCTCAGTTCACAACTATTAGTTGGGTTGAGTTCCCCCCCCCCCCCCCTTTTCGCCTATTGGTGGTAGCATTGCCTCATAATCCCTGTCGGTCATAATATGATGGTAACAAAGAAGTTTGGTCAGAGGCTGTAGCTCTTGGCATTGCCTGCTATTGCTGCTAACATAGAGGGCCATGCCCAGTTCAGTTGTTGTTAGTATTGATAGCAGCTCCTAGTCAAAGGCCACCACCAGTACATAAACACAGTTAAGGCAAATACGCTCAAACCTTCACACAAACAAAATCAGAGCGGCGGGGGGGACCCGACATTTTCAGAATCTGGAATTTTTCATACTGATTTGTAATTGGAAAGATCTAATACTTGCACAAGGGATTTTCAACCTTTTTGAGCCTGCAGACGCTGCTGGAATTCTGGCAGAGGGCAGAGGGCACAATCGCAAAACGGCTGCCACAGGAGGAGGAGCCAGCCATGAAATGTCAGGGAGGGAAGTTATTTATAATTCTGATAGTACTTCATCAACATTTCAGGTGGAAGATCTATTTAACAGCATGCTTTTTAATCTGCACAGCCAGTCAGAAGCCCTGCTGGCAAAAGCCCAAGTCTTAAATTTTTAAAAAGAAATTATATCAGAAAAACAAGACAAAGAATGTGGAGGGGTCTAAAATCCAACACTTAGGTAAAATTTTTAAAAAGAAAGGGGGGGGGGAAGGGGGGGGAAGCAATACATGAAGACAAGATAAAATTATAACAGTGGTGGCAGATCTATACATAATTTTCTATAAATGATTTCTAGTTATCTAAGAATAAGTCCATATGCAGTTGTGGTCTATATGCCATGTGTTCAAATGTTGATAAAGTTCTAAGGCCCTAGATCCACTGAATAAAACAATAAAGCTCCACCAAGCCCTGCCTACTTTCTAAAGTACTTCATAAGCGTAGACTATGGGGGGGGGGGCTCGAGGGCTCGAGCCTCCCCCGAAATTTCCCGGGGGGGACTGAGCCCCCCTGGGAAAAAGTAGTGCCTGCCACCGTGCCTCCCGGGGCCCTTCCGAGTCCGGCAGCTGCTGCTGCCGGTGCCTCTCCCCGCCCCTGCCTGGCCACTCTTCTATCCTTCCCTCTCCCTCCCTCTTTTCCCGGCGAAGGGAGAGGGACGGAGTGGGGGGAGGAGAGAGAGGCCCCGGCAGCAGCGGCTGGCAGGCCTCGGAAGGGCCTGGGGAGGTGCAGAGGTTTCCCAGCCGGGGGGGGGGGACATTGCCCCAGCGAGCGTGCGCGCAAAGCGCACGCACTAAAGAGCTCCCCCCCCCCCCCCCCCCCCGGAATTTACACAACTCTACGCCCCTGAAGTACTTTCCATATTAGGACCCATGAATTACATCATCCTTGTTACCTAATATACAAGGTCTGGCCCCAAAACAGATTAAAAATTCTCACAGTGATATCCCCCCCCAATTAAAAATTGTGGGTTTGATATTTCTATGCTGCTGCTTCAGAGTCATGCTCAAGGCGGCATACAAGTAAAACAGCATCACCATATAAATACACACAGCTGAAAACAAGCTGCTGGCCTAGGGTGGCCAACTTCAGGCTGGGAAATTTCTAGAAATTTCATGGTGGAGCCTGGGGAGGCAGAGTTTTGGGAGTGGAGAGAGTACAGCGGGGATGCTGACTCCACCCTCTGGAGCAGCCATTTCCTCCAGGGAACCAAATCTCCGTAGTCTGAATATAGGTTGTAATTCTGGGCTGGTAACTCTACATTGGACAAACTATCCATAAAACAGAAGTAGACCATACAAAAGACAATTCCTTATAGTCTGGGGTTGCCAGCCTCCTGGTGGTGGCTGGAGATCTCCTGGGACTACAGCTAATAGCCAGGTGACAGAAATGGCTGCTTTGGAAGGTGGACTAAATGGCATTGTACCCCATTGAAGTCCCTCCCCTCCCAAACTCCACCCTCCTCAGGCTCCACCCCCTAAATCTCCAAATATTTCCCAACTCAGAGCTGGCAACTCTATCACAGTCCGCTATCCCCCAGGAGTAATTCCATTCTGCTACTGGAAAATTTTGGTGGCACTTGGAGATCTCCCACTATGACAATTGATCACCATGTGACAGATCAGCTTCTCTGGAGAACCACAGATTCCATTTGAGACATGAGCTGTGCCTAGATTATAGTGGAAATCAGGTTCCAGTTTTTCAGCCATACAACTGAGGAAGAATGCTTTGAAATGTCTGGCATACCTAGGAAGGACGTTTTTGGCTACAGATTTATCTTTGGAACACCCTCTGCCCTTATTGTGGACTTTGAGGTCTTTGGGACACTACTATCCTGAAAGGATATAGAGGAGTCGCCTGTTGGATTCTTTCTTTACTATTGAATTATTAATTATACCAAATTTTGCCTTCTATTCTTTGAATTCTTACTAGAGTTTTGGAACTGTGACCACTAATTCTACTTTATTAAGGTTTTACTATGATTATGTTGCAATAGACTATTGTCTAGTGGTAACTTGTGAAATTTGTGAATGCTTTGATGGTCATCTTTGTTCATTCCATATGCTTAGGGTCCCTATTGTTTGTCTTCCCTGGAGAAAATGGCTGCTCTGGAGCATGGAATCAATGACATCATACTCTGCAGAGCTCCCTCCTCTCACCAAATCCTGTTTGGGATCTGGGGAGGAGAGTAACTTCAGTGGGGTATAATGCCATAGAATCCACCCTCCAGAGCAGCCATTTTCTCCAGATGAACTGATCTGTCACCTGGAGATCAGGTGAAATCCCAGGAGATTTCCAGCCACCACCTGGAGGTTGGCAACCTTACTACATTTCACTATTCATACCGATGCCTTTTAGAATATGAATTTGAATGCTCAGTTTGAATCCGATATTAGAAGAGACGCTGCTGACATGCCGCATTTGGCTGAGTGGTCACCCCGCCTCCACTGTTACCAA
This sequence comes from Lepidodactylus listeri, assembly GCA_029233225.1. Classification (NCBI taxonomy): domain Eukaryota; kingdom Metazoa; phylum Chordata; class Lepidosauria; order Squamata; family Gekkonidae; genus Lepidodactylus; species Lepidodactylus listeri. The sequence goes on along the minus strand of JARCFY010000018.1, from coordinate 14,565,828 downwards.
TTTACCATTTTCTCTTCTTGTTCACACAGAACGAGGGAACCTGAATTTCCTTGAATTCCTGAACGTTGTCTCTCTCACTACACCTTTTGCTGGAACCAAGGGTATGAGGAGGGAAATGAGAATGCTGTTGACTGCACTTTGATATTTCAAAAGGCACTTTGCCCCCCATCCCCCACCCTCAGTTTTAGTCTGCTTTGGGTACAGAAGTTCTGGTGGGTTCTTGTTGGGTCACGTCTCTCTATTTTGGTGCAAATAGCCTATGCTAAGCATTGCGCTCTCCCCTCGAGAGCTCTGCCGGTTAAGCACTCCAAAAGGTTCCTCACCAAAAATGAGGGGCTATTGGATGTCATTCTCCCTTGCTTCGATACCTACCCTAGGTTTGCCTAGGTTCAGAAAGACCTGGAGATTTGGGAGGTGAAGCCTGGGAGGGTGGGGTTTGGCGAGGGGAGGGACTCAGTAGGCTATAAGGTCATACAGTAGGGCTGCCAAGTCAGCCCGGGGGGCAGGGGATCCCCCGCTAAAGGGGTTCCCGATCCACCGGCCAGCATTCGGCCGGCGGGGGGAACCCCACCTCCGAAGTCGTCCAGCGAGGACGATGTAATGATGTCACCGGAAGTGACGTCAGGACGTTGGGGGCGTTGCCAGGGCGACGCTCTGGCAATCGTCCCAAAACTCTATGTTTTGGAGAGCTGGGAGCCTGTGGCTGGCCTGAGGGACCTGCTTGGCTCTCGCAATAAGCCTTGCAGAGGTGTTGGTGCCGCAACAGCAGCCGGAGGGGAGCGAGCGGCTGGGGCGCTTTCGAGCTGCCTGGCGAAACAAGAGGAGGGTGGCGACGGAGGCAGCCACGGAGGCCTTGCAGCACGGCGCGCGAGGTCGGCAGTCGCCTGGGCTGCCTCGGAAGGGGCCGGCGGCGTGGAATGCTGAGCAGCAGTGGCTGTGTGTGTGCGTTGCCCTGGCAACGCCCAACGTGCTGACGACACTTCCAATGACATCGCTGGGCACGCGCGTGAAGTGCACACGCCAGGAGAAACTCCCGGCCGGAGGAGGACTCCCCCCCGCCGGTGAGTTCCTAAGACTTGGCAACCCTACCATACAGTCTACTTTCCAAAGCAGCCATTTCCTCCAGAAGTGGAATAAATGTTTCAAGTAAATGATAAATAAGTGATTTATGTAGTCTGGAGATCACTTGCACTTCTGGGAGGTCTCCAGCCCCCACCTGGAGGTTGGCAAGCCTAATCAATATTTATGTCTCACCCACAGACATTAACGTTCCTTTACATCCTCCCAGGTCTTGTGGAAAATTAGCCGCTAAGATAAGAAATGTATTTAAATTTATATTTAATTTTTAAATTTTAAATAAATATATACATAAATATATTAAATATAATATAGTCTATAATATATTATAGAATAATATCTGTAATAAGAACATAAATAGAGTCCTGCTGGATCAGGCCAGGGGTCCATCTAGACCAGTATCTTGTCTCACAGAGGGGCCAACCCGTGCCTCTGGAGGGCCAGCAACAGGGCACAGAGGCTGAGGCCTTCCCTGACAAGAACCTAAGAAGAGCCCTGCTGGATCGAACCAGTGGTCCATCTAGTCCAGCATCCTGTCTCACACAGGGGCCAACCAGTTCCTCTGGAGGGCCAACAACAGGGCGTAGAGGCCGAAGCCTTCCCCTGATAAGAACCTAAGACCAGCCCTGCTGGATCAGACCAGTGGTCCATCTAGTCCAGCATCCTGTCTCACACGATGGCCAATGAGTTCCTCTGGAGGGTCAACAGCAGGGCATAGAGGCCGAGGACTTCCCTGATAAGAACCTAAAAAGAACCCTGCTGGATCAGACCCGTGGTCCATCTAGTACAGCATCCTGTCTCGCATGATGGCCAACTAGTTCTTCTGGAGGTCTAACAAAAGGGCTCAGAGGTTGAGACCTTCCCCTGATGTTGCCTCCTGGCTCTGGGATTCAGGTTCCCCTCAGTCACCAGGGCTTAGGGTTGCCAGCCTCCAGGTGGGGCCTGGGGAGCTCCCGCTTTTACAACTGATCTCCAGCTGGCAGAGATCAGCTCCCCTGGAGAAAACGGCTGCTTTGAAGGGTGGACTCTATGGCATTGTACCATGCTGAGGCCCCTCCCTTCCCCAAACCCTGCCTTCTCCTGGCTCCACCCCCAAAGTCCCCAGGTATTTCCCAACCTGGACTTGGCAACCCACCAGGGCTAGTAGCTATTGATAAGACATTTCCTCCATGAATCTATCTAATCCCCTTTTAAAGCTGTTTGTTTCTGTGGCCATCCCAACATTCTCTGGCAGCGAATTCCATATTTTAATCACTGTGATGAATACATAATGAATAAGTTTAAATTTATACGAGGGGAGATAAACAACTGACAGAAAACCATCACTTCTTCCCACATGAATTCTCTGTGCCCTCCCAGTCTCCTGTACCTGTTGAGGGGGCATTTTTCAGAATTTCCAACACACAGCGATCCGCAGTCAGGCTGTAAACTGCACATTTAAAAAGATGCCTGGTTTCAGAAAAACTCACTAGCCAGCCTGTTTACCTCTCCCTCTGGCCTCCCCTTTCTGCAAAATCACTCCTTTACATTCTGCCCAGAGAGTTTCATCTTGTCAGCTCCCCTCAGAGCAGCAGGATAAACTGGGCTGGGGCTTTGCAGGCAGACGTGGAACAAGGAGAGCCAACAGTGTTTGGGATAATTAAAGGGACAACTTTATTTTAGCTGACATTGTCAAGGGATCTGCAGCGCCACATTCCAAACGTAGTCACAGAGCTCTTCTTCCACATTCTCATTTTTGTTGATTGTGTCTCTCTATTGCTTCTGGGTTTGCCTCCCTCTAGTGGTCGGTTTGATATTACACTGCTGTATGTCCAGCTTATTATATTATGCAGAAAAGGGGAGAGGGGGAAAGAAACCAGAAGCAATAGCAATGCACAAGCAGTGAAAATCATAATGTGGAAGGGCCCACAGTGTGGGCAACAGGTGGGGTGCAGAAGAGCCTGGCCTGCTCTGTCTACACATCCCTGATTTCACATGTGAGATCCCTGAACTGTCAAGTATCCTGTCTCAGGCCTCTCCTTGCCAAGATTTCTTAGTGCTTGAGGGAGGTGGGCTACATTCTTTCCCCCCTAACTGTGAGGTCTGTGGGTATAATGGCATCCCATAAGGGGCTCCTGTCTCCACCAACCAGTGCCATGGATATCATTGCATAAAGCACAATACCAAATATATTATACATTCCAAAGTTGCCCTTCCTTAACCCATTCCTTGATAAGGAGACTTAGGCTAATGACGGTTTCTCCTGCAACCTTCCATATGTTCAAGTCCTCCCTCTGGAATCTGTGGGAATTAATTAGGGTTACAAGATGTCCTCATTTCAGAGAACATGTCCTCCTTTTTTGGTGTCTGTCTTCTTTTGGGCTCTTCTTAAAAAACGGATTAAAATGTTCTCTTTTTGGGTTGGAAGGTTAGGAATATTCCTAGTTAGTAGCAATCATCACAGCTTAAACCAGGGGTGTCAAACTCATTTGTTATGAAGGCTGGCTCTGACATAAATGGGATTTTGTTGGGCCAGGCCATGTGTATCATAAAATATAATGCCAGTCAGCGGAGATATTCCATTGGAGCCCCACATTAGGAGAGTGTGTGTGTTAAAACTAAATTTCTCTGCAAAACTGGAGTTCCTTGAGTTTGTGGAACTCTATATTATAATTGTAGTTGGTCCCAAACTTCCCACCCCCTTAAAAGATGCCTGCCAAAAATGGAAACATGGTGGAATACTGGGATTTGGCAACACAATTTTTAAAACAAAACATCAAGAAGAGGCACAAGGATCACAGCAGAAACTAAAAATATAACCTAAAAATATCAATTCTCAGAGACCAGGACCCAGGGGAAAACATGAAATGTCTGAGCATTGCAAGCTTTTCCCCCTACCCCCCAGTCTACTCAGAGTGGGAGTGGTTCCCCAGGTTCTCAGGTTTTTACAGGGTGGTTTGAGATAATAATTTTGGTTATCCTCGTCAGCACTTGGTCTGCTGTTCCTTTGGAGCCCCCACATTAGGAGGGTGTGTGTATTAAAACTAATATTTCTCTGCAAAACTGGAGTTTCTTGAGTTTGTGGGATTGTGTATTTTAACTGTGGAAGGTCCCAAGCCTTCCCCCCCTCCTGCCCTTAAAAGATGCCTGCCTAAAAAGGAAAGATGAGGAATAGTTGGATTTGGCAATGCAATTTTTAAAATAAAACAACAAGCAGAAGCACAAGGATCACAGCAGAAGGATGCCGTGGGGCCCCTACCTGTGAGGAGGACGAAGGAGGCTGGGAGCGGTGGCTGGGAGGCAGAGAGGAATGTACTCAAAGGCTGAGTGAGCTGGGAAGTTTGGCAGCCCCACCCTCTACTCTCTGAACTCAGAGACAACCCCGCCCTTTACTTCCTGCACTCAGAGGCAGCCCCGCCCTCTACTCTCTGAACTCAGAGACAGCCCCGCCCTCTACTTCCTGCACTCAGAGGCAGCCCCGCCCTCTACTCTCTGAACTCAGACAGCCCCGCCCTTTACTTCCTGCACTCAGAGACAGCTCAACCTGAGAAGGATGAGTACTGGCAGGGGATGGGGGAGGCGGGAGAGAAGAGAACCCCACTTGCAGGCTGGATTAAAGCCCTGGGCCGAATGGTTCCGGCCCAAGGGCTGTAGGTTTGATACCCCTGGCTTAAATACTAGGGGTATCTAAAATGAGACTTGTCAAAGTGATCACTTGTTTGAAGTAGTCATTTGGGAAATATGTCCTCTCTTTTGCTTTTCAAAATACAGTAACCCTAAATTAATGGTTTTGTAGTTGCTCATCAGCTGTTGACTTCCTGTGTCCTTGCATTTTCCACAGCTCTCCAGAAGGCTCAGCAGGTTTTCACAAAGCTGAAGAAGGACATGGTGGCTGTCGAAGATTTAGAGCCGACCCTGGCGTGCCTGGGGGTTACCATGAGCCCCACGATTATAGAACAGGCACTCGGGTGCATTCAGACTACCTGTGAGCAGGGCTATTTTGGGGCAGGAACGCACAGGGATGGAGTTCTGGCTGGCTCCTGAGTTGGCCACGCCTACAACCAAAACCTCTGGCATGCGTGGCTACAGAGCACGCTGCCCTCCCCACGTTACACACAAGAGGGAAAGGCAGCATGTTAAAATGCCGTCTTTCCCTCTGGGGAGCCCCTCTGGATTTCCTTGTCAATTTCACTCCACACCACTCAGCTGAGAGTGAAATTGACAAGGAAAAGCCTCTCTCTGCCTTCCCTTCTCTAGCTGACATGTCGCAGGGAACCCAGGCACATTGAAAATGCCTTTCTTTCCTTCCCTGATCTGAGGGAGGGAGAGAAAGGCATTTAACCATGTCCCCCCCTTTCCCAAGTCTCTCTGCAATAGTGGAGAGGCTCAGGGAAGAAAGGGGCATGTGTGCATGCCTGCCTTCCTTTCCCTAGCCTGTCCGCCGCAGTGGGCAGGCTGGGGAAAGAGGGCAGGCATGCAGACATGCCTGGGTTCCCCTCCTGATCTTCCCCAGGTGCGAGAAGATCAGGAGGGGAACCCAGGCACGTTGAAAATGCCTTTCTTTCCCTCCCCAATTTGGGGGAGGGAGAGAAAAGCATTTACCCATGCCCCTCCTGCACTTCCCCGAGTCTCTCCGCAAAAGTAGAGAGGCTCAGGGAAGGAACAGGGCATGTTTGCCTGGCTGCCCTCGGTCTCCCCAGCCTGCGTGCCTTGGCGGGCTGGCTGGAGAGACTAAGGGCAGCCAGGCAAACATGCCTGCTTCCCTTCCCAATCTTTTTTTGGGGGGTAGGAGACTAGAAAGGCGTTCAGCACCGCCTTTCCCCGATTGTCTGGGGGGGGGGGAAGTAGACTAGAAAGGCGGTACTGAAGTGCCTTTCCCCGGCTGTCTGGTTCAGGGAGGAGTAGACTAGAAAGGCGATGCTGAAGTGGGGCGGAGAAGCTCAGAGGGGGAAAGAGGCAAACTTCCATGCCTGCCCTGTGCTTTCCCAGCCCCCTGCCTAATATGCTAATGAGCTGCACTGTCAGGGATGTGGCCTAATATGCTAATGAATTTCTGCTGTTGGGTGTGGCCTATTATGCTAACGAGCTCCTGCTGGGCTTTTTCTACAAAAAAAAGCCCTGCCTCTGAGTATCTCCCAGCATCAGTCTGTGCCAGAAGGGAGTGCAGTGGTGCAAGGGAAAGACTATCAGTTATGTCGCTAGAGAAGTTAGAGGGCTTTCCCGCATTTTCATTTTGCTCGCTTGTACATTCCTGTTCCTTTGGGGAGGGGGTTTCTGTTCTGCATGTGTTTTGCTGCCTCTAGTGGTTGATTCTATATTCACAATGCCCCTGTATAAATCAATGGTTCGACCTCATTTGGAGTACTGTGTACAGTTCTGGTTGTCAGAGCTCAAAAAAGATATTATAGCATTGGACAAAGTACAGAAAAGGACAACTAGAATGGTGAAAGAGTTGGAACTTTTTCCCTATGAAGAAAGGTTGAAGTGCTTGGGGCTCTTTAGCTTGGAGAAACGATGGCTGAGGGGTGACATGATTGAGGTTTATAAGATTATACATGGGATAGAGCAGGTAGAGAAAGAAGTCCTTTTCTCCCTTTTTCACAATACAAGAACTCATGGGCACTCCATGAAATTGCTAAGCAGTCGGGTTAGAACAGATCAAAGGAAGTATTTCTTCACCCAAAGAGTGATTAACACGTGGAATTCACTGCCACAGGAAACTGGTTTATATTCAGCATCTCTCTCTGAAGATTAAACTGCAGGGATTTATACTGGACATAAACCAGTGTAATAGCAAATCAACCACCAGAGAGAGCAAAACACATACGGAACAGGAAATCCCGCCCTCCCCCCCAAGAAACAGGAACTTACAAGCGAGGAAAATGAGACGGCATAAAAACCTATACTCTTGACCTTGTCAGAAGAGTCTACTTGTTATTTCATGTCTGCCTGTCACAGCTGTTCTTAAATCATATTGGAGTTCTCAGATTTGAAAATTGCGCTGAGTCTTTCCAGCGTATTTTCTCCACTGTTCAAAATGTTTGGTTCGCATATTTATTTATAATTTTTTTCTACGAGACGTTTCAAAGAATATCTAAGTTACTGAAGTAACAAAAACAGACATATCATCTTTGAACTAATGTCATGTTCTACAAAAGGAAGAAAGTTACAGACTAAATAAGAAACATGTTTGCAAATTGCTGGTACCAACCCCACAAATTCTCCATGGCTTGATGGTCTTCTGGTCGACACTGAACATCAGGTGGACCTCTTTGGTGAGATGGTTCTGCAGAATTTTAGCTGTAGCTGAGAGGGCCGTTCCCCACCTGCCTGTCAATTTTATCTCCTTTAAAGATGAGCTCCTAATGAGGGCCATTAGAGCAGAGCAGATGGACGTATAGGTAGAGAAAAGCACTCACTAAGAATAACAGAACATGTGTCTTTCTTTCTGTTGCAGGGGATGGGAAACTGAACATCTCAGACTTCTTGTCGACTGTGAGAGGACTGCAGAGTTGCTGTGATAAAGCGTGTAAGTTCGCATTGCCTGCTAACTAGGCCGAAGTCTATCTAGCAGGGTTTTGCAAGCACTGTCGGGTTTACAAAGGGTGCTTTGGGTATATGGGAAGGTCACTCCACTAAAGAAAGGATTGAGGGAGTCAGGAAACTCAGAAAGAAGCAGGGCAAATCCTAATGAATACTTGGTTTTCATAAGACCACAGCATTCATTGTATGTGTGCCTGTATTTCACACACACACACATTAACAGAACTTTTATTGTGGATTAGAATTTATTCATACAGTATTGGAATATAAAATCTGAGCCAAATGTTAGGATTGTACGTCATATTTAATAACGGTTAGAATGTTTTGTATCAGTGCTTCCCTCCTTTGCTCATTCTAGTTAAATACAAGATTAGTTACCAGTTCTTTAAGAGCCCTTAGAATAATAACATTTATAAATCTTGGTAAATATACTGGGACACTGAGTGCTATTCTACAAAATGAAATTCTTTGACATTAGAATTCACATTCTGGCATCTCCAACTGTTAAAAATATTAGACCCATCCTCCACGGTGTTCGTGGGACAAGTTTCCGTTTATGCAATATTTTATAAGAAACTGGGCGCAAAATATTTTGCCCCTTTGGTTTGACCTGCAGGTTGGGTTCTCTTTGCTTCTGTCTGCAGCGAATCGGGAGGAATACCCAACTTTGAACTGGAGATCTTTTGGGGATGCGTATGATGTGGGCTACTCAGAGCTTAGATGGAGAAGAAAAGGTTCATTGGACAGAGAGACACTTGCTCATCGAATCCCCATGGTTACATTCTGTAGTGCAGAAGAAGCGACTGCTTTCACAGAACTGCAGAGGCAGAAAAGTAAACCTCAGAGACCTGTGGACTTGAAGAGACCCCGCACTGCATCCCCCGTCTCTCCTGCAGAAGAGAAGAAGAAAGTCATTATCAAGTGGCCCAAGGCCCGTCTGGGCTTTGGCTATAGGAGTCAGGACACTTTGTTCCCACTAGAATATACCCTGTGCAGTAAAAAAACTGAGAATGCTCCTGTCCAGCAGGCAGAGACAAAGGAGACAGTGAACCAGAGCGGCGAAGATTCTCCTTCCCTGCTTTCTCATCTAAACATCATCCCCAAAGTCATCCAGACAAAGAAGAAGCGGCTGTCCTTCCACCATGAGCTCCCAAAAAGGTATTCTGCAGAAGACAGCAGAGTCCCAGCTTTCACTTGGTTGGAAACGAGAGGCAAGAGAAGTGCAGAAGACCCATCAGCGCAGCAACCCCTCCAGTGATGCTGAAGGCAGCTCCTGAAAATCCACACCCCCTTGGACAGTGCAGCTGAGCTGGCACATTTCTGATCAGGTGAACTGATTTATGCGGCCATTTCAATAAACAAGGCACTTGTCATCCAATGAACACTGGAAGCAGTTTCTGGAATTAGCAGGTGTGTTAAAACAGATTCCCCCAAACTGCTACATTGCACTGCTTTTAGGGCCTTGGGGGTAGGGGCAAAATTCAACAGCTTTATCCTGTTGGGCTCAAGCCCAGCTGTATCTAGGGTTGCCAACCTCCAGGTGCTGTGATCAAAAAATACAAGAACCATGAAACAATAACTATGGAAAGTTCAATACTTCAGTATTTTCTTATTATCGTGCATGTGTCTCTGCAGCAGTACAGGTCTTAATCACAATAAACAATTCATTATCACTATCAACAGTCCATTCTAATAATGAATGAAAGTGCCCATAAGTGTACTTTCCAAGATTAAAGTGCTTGTGCTGCAGTAAATAGCCCTATGTTAGTTGTTCTTTCAAATCCAGTAAGTGCGGATGATTTAGAACAGGGGTGGGCAAACTGTGGCTTGGGAGCTGCATGCGGCTCTTTCACATATATTATGTGGCTCCCGGCAGAGTGGCTGGGGAAGTTAAATATCATTAGCAAACAAATATCATTGGACAAATTAATATCATTATCAATATCTGCTTTTACCCCTTTTGTTATTATTTTTGGCAGCCTCATTTAATGTTAATAAAAAGCAAATTTGCTTATTTTCCAATAAAAGCAGGTAATTTTTGTTCATGTCTTGTGGCTCTCAAACATCTGATGTTTATTTTATGCGGCTCTTATGTTAAGCAAGTTTGGCCACCCCTGCCTAGGTGGCTCTTACGCTGAGCAAGTTTGCCCACCCCTGATTTAGAACATCCATAAATTATCCACAACTGCTGGATTTGAAAGAACAAAGGGCACAGAACAAAAAGACATATGCACTACAATAAGAAAATATTTAAGTACTGAACCTTCCATAGTTACTACTTCACAGTTCTTGTATTTTTTTATTATACCTTATTCCCATGGATCTCTCTGGATTATATAACCTCCAGGTGGTGACTGAAGATATCCTGGGATTACAACTGATCTCTGAGCAACAGGGATCAGTTCACCAGGCAGGCACAGGCGCGTAGCCAGGAATTTCTAAGTTGGGGGGGGGGGGAGATTTTAATTCCTTTGGGGGCACTGGGGCACTGTCTTTGATTAAAAGTGATTTGATTATCAGCTCCTTGGCGCTCTTGGGTCCTGGCTAGGGTTGCCAAGTCCGGGTTGGAAAATACCTGGGGACTTTGGGGGTGGAGCCGGGAGAAGGTGGGGTTTGGGGAGGGGAGGGGCCTCAGCATGGTACAATGCCATAGAGTCTACCCTTCAAAGCAGCCATTTTCTCCAGGGGAGCTGATCTCTGTCAGCTGGGGATCAGTAGTAAAAGCAGGAGATCCCCAGGCCCCACCTGGAGGATGGGAACCCTAGTCCTGGCCGTCCTCTACAAGGCCATCAGCTCTGCCCGCCTTGAGCTTGTGCATCTTGTGCCTCGACCCTGGCGCTTCCCTCCACCTACCCCAGCTGCCGGCCTGTCTGCTCACCTTCTTCCAATGCAGAAAAGACCTACCGGAGGAGTTGGAGGGGGCTTAGTCAGACCACTGCTTCCTGAACTACGGAGGGCCAGGGCACATGAAAAGAGCAGTGGCCTGGCTTCTTTCTCTCTCTTTGCAGCTCCAAGCCCCCAGGCTGCTCCCCAGCCTCCAAGCTATGATGGAGTCATGCTGAGTCATGGGGATGTGGGGGTGGGTGGGGACTGGCCCAGAGAAAGAGGAAAGGCAAGGAGAACCGGTGGCCCCAGGAGTGCGAGTCTGCGGTCGCCACCACATCTTACCAGAGAGTCAGGGCACCTGGGCTGAAAGAAAGTCAGGGGGCCTTGCAGGAAGTCAGGGGACCAGGCCCTGAAATGCCCCACTGTAGTTATGGCTCTGGGCAGGCAGGATCTTATCCAAAGTCCACAGCAGAGTCTCTCAGGCAGTAGGAGTCAGACTTAGAGAAGCAGCTGAAGCCAAAGCCAGCACACACTCACCAAACCTCTCTCAGCAACGGAGTCTAGTTCAGCCAGACTCTTGCTTTTATGCTCTTTGCCTATGCACAGAAGAATTTCAGAAAGGAACAAACTTCTGTGATTGGCTATTAAGCAGTGTCCCCCCTGACCTGAAACCCTATTGCCACATTGCCGCTGTTGCTCCTGTCCGCCCTCCTGTTCCCTGGGAAATGGATGGGGAAAGCAAGGTAGTTACTTGGTTGGACTTCACATTTGAAGGCAACAACCTTGCAAGGAGCAAACCTGCAATGCAATGATTGGCTGTAAGGCACTACAGCTTCCCCTAAGGTGCTTTTGCACCTTAGCAGAGAGGCCTCGTCCCCCGCCTTCCTGTTGCCCAGGAAACCAGAGCAAAAGGCAATAAAGAGCCCTAAAGGGGAACTGAAAGTTAACCTTGTAGCCCTTTCAACCTCTCCACCATCAGCTATTCAGTATAGCTAAATATACCGGGGGGGGGGGGGGGGGGGTGTGAAAAAATTCAGCTTTATTTGGAATCAGGTATACCAGTAGCCAGAGTTCCCTCTAAGCTGAGTTAGTGTGAGCTAGCTCACAGTTTTTCAGCCTCTGGCTCACGTATTTTTGTCTTAGCTCAGGAAGGATGGCTCCAGAGCAAACTAATTTATGCAGTAGCCAAATCGCTTGCTCACAATTTTAATTCCAATGGCTCACAAAGTAGAGTTTTTGCTCACAAGACTCCACAGCTTAGAGGGAGCTGTGCCAGTAGCCAAATCAGATTCTCTGATCTGTATTCAACTTAAAAAATACCCCCAGAATACTGGGGTGGGGTTTTTTTTGGCTCAGATACAGGAAAATGCACACCCCAGCTTCCAGCTTCCATGGATGGTAGAAAATCCCAGCACTACTGAGTTTAGTTTAAACAAGAAAGCACTAGCCATGGGAAGGGGTTATGTCTCAGTGGTAGAACATCTGCTTGGAGTCCCAGGTTCAATCCCTAGCATCGCCAGTTAAAAAGGACCAAGCAGTATGAGCAACCAGTGTGATGCGGCGACAAAAAAATATAATGCAATATTGGGGTGTATCAACAGAGGCCTAACATCCAAATCGCAAGATGTCATAGTCTCCCTGTACACTGCATTGGTCAGGCCACACCTAGGGTATTGTGTGCAGTTCTGGAGGCCTCACTTCAAAAAGGATGTGGACAGAATGGAGTGGGTACAGAGGAGAGCGACAAGGATGAGCGACGAGGATGGAGACCAAGCCCTATGAGGAAAGGCTGAGGGACTTGGGAATGTTCAGTCTGGAGAAGAGGAGGTTGAGGGGGGACAGGATTGCTCTTTTGAAGTATCTGAAGGGCTGTCACTCAGAGGAGGGCAGGGAGCTGTTCCTGTTGGCAGCAGAGGAGAGGACTCACGATAATGAGCTTAAACAAAGGGCGGGAAGGTACTGGCTGGATATTAGGAAAAACTTTTTTACAGTAAGAGTTGTGCAAGAGTGGAATCGGCTGCCCAGGGAGGTGGTGAGCTCCCCCTCACCGGCAGTCTTTAAGCAGCAGCTGGACAGACACTTATCAGGGACGCTCTAGGCTGATCCTGGATTGAGCAGGGAGTTGGACTAGATGGCCTGTATGACCCCTTCCAACTCTGCAGTTCTACGATACTATATGGAATCTGTGGCCCTGTAAGGTTTCCCAGATGTGTATATGGTCATGATCTAAGCATAATTTCTTTGGCCTGGTATAAACTTGTAACATGGAAACCCTCTCTTCCCATCCCTACATGAGTCTTATCAGAGTAAAGGGCTTGAATGCTGTACCTGCCCCAGACTAGGGTGGCCAACCTCCAGGTGGTGGCTGGAGAGTTCCTGGGATTACAGTTCTTTCCAGATGACAGAGATTAGTTCCCTGGGAGAAATGCCTGCTTTGGAAAGTGGACTCTATGGCATTATACTCCATTGAAGTCAAAAAACATTAGTTTTTTGTTGAGTTCTCAAACCTTGCCATCCTCAGGCTCCACCCCCCAATCTCCAGGTATTTCCCAGTCCAGAGCTAGCAACCTTACCCACAATATATGGGCCTCATACATGGTGATTAAAGATCAGTGTGTGTGCATACTTATGGTGATGGTGTTACATAAATGTATCAAACACTCTTTGTTTAGTAATACTACTTACTATTTCTGTGACACTTCCAGGTTTGTAAGTTTCTTACACATGTCTGTCTTCAGGTGGGTAGCCATTTTGATCTGAAGCAGCAAAACAAGGTTGAGTCCACTGGCACCTTTGAGACCAACAAAGCTGGTATAAGCTTTTGTGTGCATGCACACTTTTTCAGACACCTCTTCAGATACTTCTCCATTAAGTTATCACTGGACTCATGTTTGTGACACATCTACCTTGCTGAACTTCAACGGTTTGCTAAAGAAGACCCTAGATATTTTAAGGATAGGTCTCAAAAAAGAAAAGGATCCTCTGAAAAGGGGGATCTCTGGGCACCCTATTTAGAGCACTGTAATCCTGGGGATTTGCTAACCTCCCACTGGGACTTGGAGACCTCCTAGAATTACAACTGATCTTCAGACTACACAGATCATTTCTCCTGGAAAAAAATTAAAACTTTGGAGGGTGGATTCTGAGGCATCACATCTCTGCTGAGCAACCCCCTCCTCCCTAAACTCCCCCCTACCCAGGCTCCAACCCCAAATCTTCAGTAATTTCCCAGCCGGAGCTGGCGACCGTAAGTGAAACAAAATCCACTAGTGAAAGCTGAGAATTCTGTGAAGAGCATTGATCTTCTTCTTCTCCATGATTCTCTGCTACTTAAGGTACTGAAATGGACCCTCAGCATCCCAGATCACCTGGAGGTTTGCCAACAGGCCAGGTGAAAAATGTCCTGTTCCTTTAATAAATGCTTGATGTGGGGAAATGGGCCGCTGAAGGTTTTCTTGGCATGAATACCATTACCTGGTACATGATATCCCATTAAGCCTCTGTTAAAGGGACAAGACATCCCCCCCCCAACAGTTGGCGACCCTAAAGTGAGCAGCAATTTCCCAGCAGTCCCTTGGCAAGTGGTCGCTATGGACAACAACAGAATGAGGCAGTATTGTCTTGGATGCTGCTGACCTCACCCAGGGTGTGGCATTTGCCCCATTGTTTTAGAAGGCCTTTATAATCGGCTAGGATCAATTCTCTTGCTGGGCTTACTGGGCTTGGGACAAACACCTGGTTCTTAAGATGCCTGAGAGAAAAGCTAAGAAATCTCCAGGAGGGAAAAGTACTCCACCTCACCAGAGTTTGGAGGGAACCAAACCTAAGCTTAGGGGTAAGGCTTTTGCTTTCTAATTTTTCTGTCCCGGTGGCTTGGTGTTGTACAGTGTGAGACTTCTGAGCTAACACTATCAGACCAGACCTTTTCAAAAGCAAAGTTCTTTTATTTCCAATCATGGTTCAGGTACTCGATGTTTGTTAGAGATACATGACAGCAAGCAGCAAGGATTAATATACCTTCAGTCACAATTGAATACAGGCATTGGACCAATCAGAATGGGCACAAGGAAGCGGGAAAATATGGCAACCGTTTGGTTCTCACAGGCGAGGTGGGAAAGTAATAAAAATTCCCTTCCTGCCCTGTGTGACCCAAATGTGTGAACGATAGGCTAAACATTTGGTTAGCAACAATTCAGGAGTCTCCAAGGTTAGAACAGCAAGATAAAATACTTCGAGCCTCAAAGGCTAGGGGGAGTGGACGGATGCGATAGTCCCTGTTGTTTATGTGACGTTCAGGAATGCGACAAGCCACCCTCCCAGAGAAAGACAGGTACATTCAGCAGAGCAGATAATATACTTCAAGGCAAGCAGTAAATAACAGATGGCTACAATAGAGATCACAGAAACAGAAAGTAAGCACACAATTGTCAGAACCTGACATACAGTGTGTGAGGAAACAAGTCCTGTCTGGGAAAGAGGTCCCCAGCATGCTGTCTCCATGGGGTCAGACCATCCGCTCGATAACAGCAACTTGGCAGTGAACGTTTCAGGCGTGTCACTTCGAAACCTGCTGTGTTAGCCACTCTTCCCCTCAGCAACAGAGTTCCATTTTTTCACCCTCTTCCCTGTGGTGATTTGGCCTTTTAAAATATGCACTCTTCCATGGACATTCTTCTATGAAAGAAAAAAAATAATTTATCATCATCGGGCCCTGGTGGTGTTGGAAAGGGAGTACAAGATTGAATCACTACCAGTTCTGGTACTAAACCCTGACTTAAATGCTGCCTTCAGCATTCATCAAATGAAAAGAGGAACATTAGTTTTTTGCTGAGTGAAAATTTCCTCACAGTAGGACGAAGAACAGACAGTGGGAATGAGCTTTCCCCCCATGGGTTCTAGCGACTGGCGTGTCCCGCCAGAGAATTTTGAAAACCATCAATTCCAATGAAAAACACTGCAGTCCCCACATATACGGGCTCTTTTTGCACAACCATTTTCAGTCTGTGGCAAGCAATATGCTTTTCCTTGTGCAACCATCTGCTGAGCAGGGTATGTGGAAGGCAACCACTACTATCTGCTATACAGAGAGATGAAGGATCCAGGGAGCTGTCTGCACACTGTAGCAACTACCCAGAAAGCTTTGGTTTGCAATGGCATTGGCTGAGGTCTCTGTGTAGCAGGTGTAAAACGTACCACTACCTCCACTGGTCCAGATGTTTCCTATACTTTTTCACAACAGCCTGACACACAGAAAATCTAGCCAGTGAAACTTTTCCCACTGTGGAGTGACTCTCTTCATAGAATCATAGAGTTGGAAGGGACCTCCAGGGTCATCTTGTCCAACCCCCTGCACAATGCCAGGAAATCACAAATACCTTCCCCCACACACCCCGTGAACCTTGCTCCATGCCCAGAAGATGCCTCCCCCCAAAACCCCCTCCAGGATCCCTGGCCAAACTGGCCTGGAGAAGGATTGCTTCCTGACTCCAAAGTAGCAATCTGCTTTTTCCTGGGCATATAAGAAAGGGCCATGAGAACTAAGTGCTGATACAACCCTTCATACCCTCCCTTCTCATGATCTGCTGAAGTTCTCAGAATCAGCATTGCTATCAGATGGCGATCTAGCCTCTGTTTGAAAACCTCCAAAGAAGGAGAGACCACCACCTCCTAAGGAAGCCTGTTCCACTGAGGGACCACTTTAAATAATCCACTTTTAATCCACTTTCAGTGCAGTTTCGAACTGGATTTTTACTGTGTGAATTAGCAAAATCCAGTTGGGAAGTACACTGATTCCAAATAAAGCTGAAAGTGAATTATTTAGCGGGTATGACTGCAGCCTGTGAGGAAGTTCTTCCTAATGTTTAGCTGAAAACTCTTTTGATTTAATTTCAACCCATGGGTTCTGGTTTAACCTTCTGGGGCAACAGAAAACAACTCCGCACCATCCTCTATACGACAGCTCTTCAAGTACTTGAAGATGGTTATCATATCACCTTTCAGTCATTTCCTCTCCAGGCTAAACATACCCAGCTCCTTCAACCTTTCCTCATAGGGTTTGGGCTGCAGTCACATGCGCCAGCTGAAGCGGAGGGGCAGAGAGGATATTTCCTCTGGAGGAATTTGTCATGCAGTTGTGAGATCACATAGGCCTTTGAAGCTGCGGGTGCAGCCCATCACTGTGTGATCAGACAGAACTGTGGGTGAGTCTCCTTTTTTTGCCATTTTGCCATGAGGAATCAAGGACTCACACCTCTGCACTGAGGGCCCCCTATGGAGTATGTGATGATGCACATACTATGAAGGGGAGGGAACCACGGCATGGAATTGGGATGGCAAGATCAGACCATCCCAGCAGCATGAGAGAGTGCTTGAGCAATCAGATGGGGGAAAGTCCGTCTGTGGCCTGTCAGCAAGCGTTAGGACCAGACTTTCCCCAATGTCTTTTAACTCGGCTTCCGTGGCAGAGCAGCATGGGTTGCCGACAACTGAGGGACGCTTCCCAGATACTGCTCTCTGATCGCTCCCTTTAGAGCTGTCAGGCATTCACACCTATGTTGGATCTAAAGGAGCGTGTGATCACAGCCTTGGTCTCCAGACCTCTCAACATCTTTGTTGCCCTCCTCTGGACTCGTTTCATCTTGTCTATATCCCTCTTAAATTGTGGTGCCCAAAACTGAACACAATACTCTAGGTGAGGTCTAACCAGAGCAAAGTAAAGCGATGCCATCACTTCGTATGATCTGGACACTATACTCTTGTTGATAAAGCCCAAAATGTCCTTTGCCTTTTTAGCTATGGCATCACACTGCTGACTCATGTTCAGTGTATGGTCTACTAAGACCCCTAGATCCTTTCCGCACACACTACTGACAAGACAAGTCTCCCCCATTCTATAGTCATGCATTTGATTTTTCCTACCTAAATGCAGAACTTTACATTTATCCCTGTTTAAATTCATTTTATTGGTTTTAGCCCAGTTTTCCAGCCTGTCAACATCATCTATTTACTACCCTTCCCAATTTAGTATCTGCAAATTTAATAAGTATTCCTTCTATTCCTTCAGCCAAATCATTGATAAAAATGTTGAACAAAACAGATCCCAGGACAGATCCTTAAGGCACTCCACTTGCTACTCCTCTCCAAGAAAATGAGGAACCATTTACAAGCACTCTTTGGGTGCAATCTGTCAGCCAGTTACAGATCCACCTAATAGTCATAGGATCCAAACCACATTTTTCCAGTTTGTCAACAAGAATATTATGTGGAACCTTATCAAAAGCCTTCGTGAAATCAAGATAAAGTATGTCTACAGCATTCCCCTGATCCAGCAAGGTAGTAACTTTCTCAAAAAAGAGATAAGGTTAGTCTGACATGACTTGTTCTTGAGAAACCCATGCTGGCTCTTAGTAATTACAGCCATCCTTTCTAAATCCTCAATTACTGTCTGTTTGATGATTTGTTCTAAAACTTTCCCAGGTATAGACGTCAAGCTGACGGGTCGGGAGTTGTCTGGGTCCTCATTTTTCCTTTTCTTGAAGATGGGGACAACATTTGCCAGCTTCCAGTCTTCTGGCACCTCACCTGTTCTCCAAGAATTCTCAAAAATAATGGACAGAGGCTCAGAAATTACATCCACAAATTCTTTTAGTACCTTTGGATGCAGTTCATCTGGCCCTGAGGACTTAGTTTCATTTAAAGAAGCTAGGTGTTTTTTTATATATATATAAATTTTTATTGCTTTTTCTAATATCTACATCTAAACGCTATTTACTATGCTACATATATCTTATACAGAGAATACTTTAAAAATGCTTAATTATATCTGATTATATAAAAAAAACTGAAGCATTAATAAAACCATGGTTAACTACAGATTACATTGTTACTGTTTCTACTATAAAAGCTATTTGGCAAGTATGCATACTTTAAAGAAAGCACTTAATAACATGGCTTATACATCATATTAGTGCACATGCTTAATATAACGATTAAAAAAAAAATCATTTCTTCCTTTGTCCTCTTCTTGTCTTCTTGGTCTCAACTTGTACTTTTGGGGCTGCAGCCCCTTTTTCCGAGTCTGAAATATCTTCATCGCTTTTAGAACCATCGAAACCGTACATGCTTTCTTGCAAAGCTAGCGAGTCATCTGAGTCTCTGTCTTTTTTCTTTTCTTTATCAATTTCCAGAAATTTTTTCGCTTGTTCAACAGAGTCAATCTTATATTTCTTGTCTTTGATGCTGAAGCTTAGTCCCTCTGGAATATTCCAACGATACACAATAGACTCAGACTGAAGCCACGTTGTTAACTTTCTATAGGCTTTTCTTCTTTTCCTTATTTCAAATGGTATGTCCTTCAAAACTTTCACCTCTTCTTCTTGGATCTTCAGAACAGCTTTGTTTGTGGTTCTTAAGACCACATCCCTTGTAGATTTTTTGGAGAACCTTATCATTATTTCACCAGGCAGGCTTTTCTTTTTAATATATTCAGGATAGGTCCTATAAACCATATCCATGTCGTTTTTTATATCCTCTGCTTTTAAGCCTGTTACTGGCTCCAGTGCTTCACTTAGCATAGTTTTGAGGTCTTCTCCTTTTTTTCTGGTACATTCTGAAGTCTTAGGAAGAAATTTGATCGTTCCATCTGCATTTTTAAGATCGAATCTTGTTGAAGAGCCTTCTCTTTTTCCGCTTTTTGTAGCCTTGAGTCTTGATTTTTAACTGACTTTTTAACTGACTGACTTTTCCATGAGGTCCAGCTGTAGCTTCTCTGTGGCCTTATTTGATTCTTTCAGTTCCATCTGCATTTTATCCATCTTAGTGTTGAGAGACGTCATTTGGTCCACTAGAGGTCGCAATAACGAGGAGAACACCGTGGTCATCTCTGTGGTATCGACCTTTGCACTTGGAGCTGTACTTCCTAGTTTGGGGGAAGGTTTCGGTTTCCCCGCCATTGTTGAGACTACGCTGTTGTTTACGATTAGATAAGATGCGCAAAGAAAGCAGTTTTCTTAATGGCACTAAAATCGTTTTCAAGCTTATGCCTTCAAGTATGCGATACCGCCTGCAAGCAGTTTGTAGGAGCTTTTGTTTTCTCAGTAACACCGTGGGATCGAGCCTCGTAAGTACGCCGATATGTACGAGAGGGGGGGAGGGGTTTCACTCCACGCACCACTTTCCCGCTAAGTTCTGCTTAGTTTTACTTCGAGACTCACTTTTTCATCATGTGTATCTGGAATCTTGTGCTTCTCTACTTCATATTCTCTGCTGCTTCACGGTTTGCGCTGCTGCCGTTACGACTCTGCAACGGGGGAACCTACGGGGGTGATGAGGGGGATCTCAATCTCGCGGTCGCCACCACAGAGAGAAATCCCCGCTCGTGCCACCCCAGGCAGAGCCCCCTCACTGGGGTCTCTGGGGGCTCGGCACCTGTCCAGAGCCCCTTCTTCCCGTCGGGCACGGATTGCTTCCCCCGCTGGTGCGGAGGGACACGTCCGCCATTGCTCGCAAGTCTTCCGGAAGTCTAAAAAAGCTAGGTGTTTATGTGCTATCCCTGTGTCAATCCTAGGCTGCAACTCCCTTCCCTCATCATGTGTTCTGTTTTTGCCATGTTGAGCACCATTTCCCTTGCAAGAGAAGACTGAGGAAAAGTAGGAATAGAGCAGTTCTGCCCCCTCTTCATCGTCTGTTAGAATTTCACTTTCCTGTCCCGGCAATGGGCCTACCATGTCCTTGCTCTTTTTCTTATTTCATTTCCATACATCAGGTGAAGGGAGTGAAAATGCTAGTTAGGGAGGGAAGTGGCTTTAACATGACCAGTTCATAGGGTTGCCAACTTCCATGAGGGGCCTTGAAACCCCCCCTCCCGAATTATAACTGCTCTCCAGTTTACAGAGACCAATCCCCCTGGAGAAAATGGCTACACTGAAGAGCAGACTCTGTGGCATTATACCCAGTCTTCACCCCTAAATCACCAAGAATTTCTCAACCGGGAGCTGGCAGTTCTACCAATTCAGCTTATGTCAGTGTGCTTGACTAAAAACCATGGTTCCCAAAGGCGAAAAGTGTTGTGTGGCTTGCCAACTCTGGCTTGGGAAATTCCTGGAGATTTGGGGGTAGAGCTTGGGGGGGTGCAATTTGGGAAGGGGAAGGAGCTTAGTGGGGATATGGTTTCATAGAGTCTACCCATCAGAGCCACTATTTCCTACAAGGGAACAGAATTGTGTAATTTGGAGATTGGTTGTAATTCCAGGATAACGCCAGTCCCCACCTGGAGATTAGCAACTCTAGATGCCACACATCTGTATATATTTTTTTGGTGTGTGAAGACTGGTGTATGTGCACTCTGGTTCCTTCCCACACCCTCTGTCTTGCTCCACTTCAGTTTCCTGGATGTGCAATGGATCATGTGTTGTTTTTTTAAAACAGCAGTAGCCAATGGGATCAACTACTGGAGAAGAAAATGAAATCTCTAGGTATAACAAATGATATGGTGAAAATCATGGCGACCAAAGAAATAATTAGGCTAATTAATTTGTGCATTAAGAAATTGGATATTAACAGCACATCTGTCAGGACCCACAGGGTATGCTCAGTGTCTTATTTACGTATTGCCCTCCTGATGTGACTGCTGAAGTACTTTTATCAGTTGACAATACCAGAAGCGCTTTTACTTTGGCCAGAATGAATTCTCTTTGGTTGGTGATCTTGGAGGGCAGACATTTAAAAAGTGCCATATACAAATCGAATGTGTAGATCAGGGGTGGCCAAACTTGCTTAACGTAAGAGCCACATGGATTAAACATCAGATGTTTGAGAGTCACAAGACAAACACAGATTTTTTAATTGGAAAATATGCAAATTTGTATATTAAATTAAAGAGACAAATGCCTTCTCCGAGCCAAGCCAGTCTGCTGGTGTGGCAGGGCTTGGAGAACACATTTAACTTTAGATGGGGAGGAAGGGAAGAAAGAAAGGTGGGAAAAAAGAAAGTGGAAAGAAAGCAAATAGATGGGGGAAGGAGGGAGAGGTGGAAAGAAAACAACTTTAACTTTAAATGCAGCTGGCTTGGCTTGGAGAAGGGATTTAAAGAGACAAATGCCTTTTCCAAGCTGGCTGGGGATGGGGAGCTTTTAGAACACATTTAAAGTTAAAATGGCTTTCTTTCTCTGCTTACCTCCCCCTCAAGCCTACCTAGGGAGGGGAACACTGGCTGGGGGAGGGAAGACTGATTGGGGAGGCATGCCTCCCCTTTGCTTCCCCAGCTGCCCTACCGGGAGCCGCACAATATGTGTGAAAGAACCCCATGTGGCTCCCGAGTCACAGTTTGGCCACCCCTGGTGTAGATGCTCATCTGACAAAGCTGAAACTGTTGAGCATATGATTATGGGGTGTCCTATATTTAACGAGTTTAGGGCCAGTTTAATTACTTCTTTACTCCAAATGATGGAAAGGTCTAACGAGGCTATTATCAGATGCAAAAATGATTCTGTTACTCCAGAGGCAGGAGAGAAAACTTCAAATAGCATTCTGAAATTTCATCAATCCCAAGGGGGCCATTATATACCAGCCTCCCTTAAATTATTTAAAGCTAAGTTATTGGCTTAGATATTATATGGAACATTCCTTGGACCACCATCTTCCTCTTTCTCTCCACTTGAGAGTGCAGTAGATCCCTGAGAGCTATACTGCAGGTGCCCAAATGTGTGTCGAACTCCTGGGTTAGACTCGAGTCAGGGATGTTAAGGGTTGAGGCTAGAATATGCATCCTTTCAATCTTCAAATGGTTGGTAGGAAACACAAACTCACATGGCTTGTTCTCTTTAATGCTGCAAGACCAATTCAATTTCAGTTGTCAAAGGAGGTCTTGAAATCCATTGAAATATTAGGTTTATCTTCCCAATCCCTTTTGGATCTTGGGATAGATTGGGCAAAAACACTTATCAAGATAAGAGTGGCAGACACTGAAAGACAAAGGGAGATTTCAAGCTCTTCAGAGTTCATTTCTTCAGGAAAAAAAATAGATATATTGCAGCCCAGCTGCTTATCTATACTTTCTGTAGTCTAACCATAGGCATAGAGTACGGGGGGGCTCGAGGGCTTGAGCCACCCCCAAAATTTCCCGGGGGGGCTCAGCCACCCCAGGAAAACAGAGTGCCTGCCGTCGTGCCTCCCTGGGTCCTTCCGAGGCCTGGCTGCCGCTGCTGGAGAGGAAGAGGGGAGGGGTGGCGGGGGGGAGAGAGAGAGGCACCGGCAGCAGTGGCTGGCGGGCCTCGGAAGGGCCCGGGGAGGCGGGGCGGTTTCCGGGGGGGGGAGAACATCGCTCCAGCGAGCGCGCACGCTAAGGAACCCCTCCCCGGATTTTCAAAAGTCTACGCCCCTGAGTCTAACAACGCCAGAAGAGCATTCACATTGGCCAGAAGTTCGACTGTGCCTTCGGCAGTGCTGGAAGGGAGGTTTAAAGCAATCCCTTACCCCTTAAGGCTCTGCTCCTGCTCCATGGGTGAAATTGACTCTTTAGAACATATTTTTAAAACTGTCCTAATTATACAAAGGTTTGATTAAAAAGTATTAGTCCTCTCTTAGAAACCTTCCCTGGAAGATCAAATAAAACCAAGCTTGATTATCTTTTGTTGGATAGAAATCACCAAACTACCCATCAGGTGGCTAAATTCTGTGCTCAGATTTATAAGCATCAGAAATCCCATATGGCAGCATGATTTTATAGTTACTTGGTATTTTTTTTTATGTAGCTAAGATATAATTTTATCTCTTTTTATCACCTTTGAAAATTTTAATCATATTGTACTGCTGGTCGTTGACTGTGGCAATAAAATTGATTGACTGATTGATTGATTCTGTTACTCTGTCTGTGGTAAAAATTTTAGGGGCCATAATTAAACAGCAGAAGAAGGATATCAAGTAAGGCTTTGTTTTGTTTTATTTTATTTTCTGCTCAGAGCTATAGCTGTATGAACAGTGATAGGTGATCTAGATAGATTATAGATTTTATTTTATTTATTTTCTGCTCTAAGCTACAGCTGTATGAGCAGTGATAGATGATCTAGATAGATGATAGACAGACAGACAGATAGATAGAACAGTAGATATTAAACATCCTCTCTGAACCTGAACCTGGATCCTCTCTGAACCTGAAACATGTACCTGGATCCTCTCTGGAAGAGGGGTTGTTTGGAGCAGAAAAAGGCTGCTGAAGAAAAGAGAAAATATTCCTCCTTCCTGCAGCTTTCCTACCCAAAACTGCCTCCTCCTTTAGCTCTCTACATCTTTGAGACGTGCTTTTGGTATGTGACATCCAGTGTGCCCTGCTCGGTCTCTTTTCAGCCTTAGAAGATGCCTTCAGCATTGTCAGCCAGCTCAAGGAAGATAACATCCAGGCTGGCCGCCTGTGCTCCATCCTGAACAAAATGGGAGTGACTTTGAAGGACAAGGAGTTCGAGGAGGTGCTGCTTAAATCGGGCACGGCAAGTGAGTCGCTCTCTGTTTGAATTCTGCCTTTGCCTTTGAGTTGCTTCCAAGGCGTTCGGGCTCATTCCAGTCATGTACGGAGTTCTAGATGTGGTTTCAGTGTGTGCACTTTGCTATTTCATTTATTTACTTGTGTGTGTGTGTGTGTGTATGTGCATAAAGTGCAGTCAAGTTGTAGCATAAAGTGCAGTATGTGCATAAAGTGCAGTCAAGTGTATGTGCATAAAGTGCAGTCAACTTATGGCAAGCCGAGCAATGAGCATTCCAGGCAAGTGAGAAGCAGAGGAGGTTTGCCGTTGCCTTCCTCTGCAGAGTCTCCCTTGGCGGTCTCCCATCCAAGTCCTTGTGACCCTGCTTAGCTTCTGATGTTTGACAAGATCAGGCTATACCACGCTGCTGCCCCTCCACTGACTTGCTTACTCACTTTTATAGTCTGCCTTCTTTTTTGAGACCAGAGACAGATTACAAAATCAAAATCAGAACAGCAAGAACAGTCTAATGCAGTTAAACGAGCAAAATTAAAGAGCAATACACTGAAAAATGCAGTATGATACAGGCAATGAAGAAGGATTACCAGACTGGAGGACAATGCAGTCACACATTTACATCCCATGCAACTGAGGATGGGATAAAGCTGGAGAGGCCGGAAGGGTGGGGTATAAATTGAACTAACAAATAAATAAATAAAGTGAGAATGATAAAGTAATAAGAGAATAAATAAAGGTAAAAATGGTAGAGGGAAAACTGCCTTAAATATCAGAGACATTAATTACAACATTAACAGCAGACAATTAGTTTGGTGTAGTGGTTAGGAGCGCGGACTCTAATATGGGACAACCGGGTTTGATTTCCCCACTCCTCCACATGCAGCTGCTGGTGTGCCTTGGGTCAGTTACAAGTTCTTTCAGAGCTGTTCTCTCACAAGCAGTCCTCGAAAGTGCTCTCTCAGCCCCACCTACCTCACAGGGTGTCTGTTGAGGGGAGGGGAAGGGGAAGGAGATTGGAAGCCACTCTGAGACTCCTTCAGGTAGCGAAGGGCGGGATATAAATCCAATCTCTTCTTCTTCTTTATTCTTTTATAAAAATGCTTTCCTGAACCAACTGCATTCTATACATTTTGCAGAATGATGGTGCGGGGCCGGGGAGGAGCATTCCTGGCCTCATGGATAGTTTTTCTATTCTCCTATGAATTTTCTGCAGCAAGAATAGTGCTATACCGACAGCTTGTTTGACTGTCCTGAAGGACAGTCACCACAGTGTGAGCACTGTGAAGTCTACCCTGGCCACCAGTGGGGGATGAGAAGGTAGGGTTGCCAGATCCAGGTTGGGGAACTTCTTGAGATTTGGGGATGGAGCCTGGGGAGACCTCAGTGGAGTACAGTGCCATAGAGGTCACCCTCTAAAACATCAGTTTCCTCCAGGGTAACAAAATGTAGTTGTCAGAGTCTCCAGTAATCAGCACTCAACAATGTTCCTTAAACAGGATCAGTTTATTGGTCAGGCCACTACATTGTTCTAAACACTATCTGTGTTAAGACTACAGAGGAAAAGCGGGAATGGGATTTTATATGGGGTTCAAACTTGGGTCGTCAGATGGCTACAAGCCAATGAATGCCAGGTTACCCTCGCACGGAAAATAACAGCCCCTAGCTCCATCTCCATCTCCTTCTACATCAAAGCCATACCCTGCGGTTTTGTCGGCAGGTACAAAGATCTCGAGAAAATATTTCTGTTGGCCTTCAGTCCTATCGGGTTATAAATGCTCATATAAATAAACACTATTTGTCACTGATTGTCTTTATATTGCAGAAGATGGCACTGTGAACTTCAACACCTTCATGGCTGCCTTGGGCAAAATACACCATTTCACTGAATTAACAGGTGAGCAGAAGAAGGTAGTCTGTGCAGGGCTTGAACTGTGTGTTCACATTCTGCATCTGGCATTTGCTCCACATCTTCTCAACACTGAGAAAAGGTGCAGCTTAAAACCACATTCAGATACCCGGGGCAACGCCGTACTGACTGCAAAGTCACCCCTGAATGGCCATAAATCTATAAATCTACCATAAAACCTGATAATCAAAGACAGTGAAAGCAGCGTGCAATGCAGTGGGGAATTTCTGTCCCACGTTGGGTTTGGTAAAACAACGGAGGGAAAAGTCAAGGCAGAATCGCCCATTGTTGTATATTCAGGAGAGGACTGGAGAGTGAGAATGGCCCTGGATCAAGCCAACCTGAGGCCCCCCTGCAATGCTCCTAGTCTGAGCTGCAGGGATTACATTGGGATATTTGGTTAATACAGCAGAGTTTGCCCTGTCATGGAATCATAATATTGTGTGCAGCAAAATAAATATCCCAAGAAGTGTATTGCAAAAAAGGTAAACTTAAATTCGTTCAAGTAGATCCAGTTCACATACAGGTTGCAGTCAGAAGGAGAGAGAGAAGCCTAGTCTATAGAGTCCTTTCCCTATTATAAGTGGCCAGCTAAATCTGGCATCATGTGCGTGGAAGCATGGGCGTAGACTTTTGGAAATCCCGGGGGGACGGGGGCGCGCTTGCTGGAGCGATGTTCTCCCCCCCCCCGGGAAACTGCCCCGCTTCCCCGGGCCTTTCCAAGGCCCGCCAGCTGCTGCTGCCAGTGCCTCTCTTCCCCCCCCCCCCCGGCCACCACTTCCCTCTCCCTCTCCAGCAGTGGTGGCCGGGCCTCGGAAGGACCCCGGGGAGGCATGGCGGCAGGCGCTCCGTTTTCCCGGGGATGGCTGAACCCCCCCCCCCCGGGAAATTTCGGGGGTGGCTCAAGCCTCAAACCCCCCCGTACTCTACTCCTATGCGTGGAAGTACGCGTAAACAACAGGGAAAAACCACAGCTATTCCAAATCAGGTGGTAACGAACAAAATAGCTGCAAAGCACTAACAATATGATATAACAACACTGGGATTTAATATATAATACAAAAATATTGATAACAAAGGTAAGGGTCCAATATTCAGTTTACAACGAACATCCGGTAACTATTCAGTCTCGAAGAATCTTCCTCAGAAGAGGACCATCTAACAAGCTTGATGTCTAATACTGTATGAGGTTTCTCTAACAATTCTCCAACAATTTCACAAATTCAATGTAGAGAAAAAATATCCAGATTCTTCATTGGAAAGAACTAGTTTGGGAAAGAGAATTTTTTGAAATATTTCATTGTGTGTCAGAAGATTCGTATTTAGAATTATTCTGTTTTATTGTGCCATGATTATATTCATGTATTGCACACATAGTATATATTATATTACTATATTAACAATATATTAACATTGGTACCAGTTCTCTTGCCCATTGTTGTCACTACTGTGCCAGTTTGGTGTAGTGGTTAAGTGCGCAGACTCTAATCTGGGAGAACGGGGTTTGATTCCCCACTCCTCCACATGCAGCTGCTGGATGACCTTGGGCAAGCCATAGTTCTGTCAGAGCTGTTCTCTCAAGGACAGATCTGAAAACAGCTCTCTCAGCCCCACCTACCTCACAGGTTGTCTGTTGTAAGCTGCTCTGAGACTCTGAGTGAAGGGCGGGGAATAAATCCAATCTCCGGCTCCTGTTCCTCCTCCTCTTCTTCTTCTATTGTGTCCTACTTCACAGCTCTTTCCCTCTGTTATTACTGCTATACAGCTGTGTGATCTCCTTTTCGTTTACCTCTGAATCAGTGCCAGCAACGCTGTGTCCCATCACCATGCAATGGGATAGCATGACTGTTAGTTTAAAGCAGGCAAATGTACACTCCAGCACTCGAGCGAGGGAGTGCACAGCCTTTAGAACGTCACTTGAAAGTAAATGATAGTTCTTTGAGACAGCCCTATTTGTATAAAAGCGGGCTGAAAGGAAAAGTGCCCCTGCTTTAGCAGCAGTAGAGTGTTACTGCCCGCAGTCCACAGACCGCCTTCCAAAGGGGAGGAAGGTACATTTTCAAAGGAGTCTTGTTATGTATTGACCATGAGGCACCATGTGCTCCAGTAATGGCGACCGCCATGAGGCCAGAGCACATGGCCAAGAAACTACCTGAGCTTCAGCCAGGTAGAACAAAGGCTAGGTGGATTCTAACCGGCCACCAATCATGTACCTAGGTTTCTCCCAGGGAACCTATGAGATGTAAATAGACTGATAATAGCCTATCAGGCCAGTGGGGCGAGGTCAGGGGATTATCCCTGACCAGCGTGAAAGGAGGGCTCGGGGCCCTGGGTTGTATGCTTCATCCGGACCAGCAATAAAGATCTAGCTGTTTCACTGTTCCATGGACTCCCAACTCCAATACTTCTCAAGTCTCTTGGGAGAAACTTCTCTATGGCATTTGGGCCCAATGCAAGATACTGATTTTAATTTTTATTTGCAGCGCAGATAAAGTCCTGTAAGGTTTTGCCAAGGAATGCCCCCTCCCACCGAACCCCTCACTTGTCTTAAGATTGTTAGGGAGCGATGTGCTAAAAATGCCCTCTGTAAATAAGGATGCCAGCTTCCAAGTGGGACCTTCCGTAAACTTTGTTAGATTGACAGAACAGGGAGGGCACTATCCTCCGAGACCTTAGCCTATCTTGATCTCAGAAAACAATGTAATACTTGCTATTTAGGATATCTTTTTTGAAAGAGTTTTTTGGTTTGGGGGTTGGGTTTTTTTAGATTGTTTTATTCAGATTTTTAAAAAGTGTATATTAAATGCTACCTATTTAATGGACCTGTCTAGTGATTTTATTATGTCTTAACAAGTGTTGGTAACATTATCCAGAATATTGCTGTAAATCCTTATATGGAGCTTTCTAGAGTTAAGGATGGGGTACCTTTTTGTCTTCACAAAACTCTGGCACCTCAGGCTGAGCAATTCTGATCATGTGCAGTGTCCCTTCATGTCCAAGTAAGGCAATTTTTAATCCAAACAAACCTAAGGAACATATGCTTCTGTGTATCTACGCAGGGCTCCTAATGAAGCAACTTTGTGAACAAAATCAATGTTAGGAAAGACTATTTTAGCATGTGTAGAATGGTAACACCTCTGTAATGATATTATGTTTTGGTGTGTATGTTTCTTTAAATGTTTAGTGTGACTGCAGTAATGTAAGGAGAATGATAGAGAGAGACAAGTGTGATGTGATTGGCTGATGATTGAGAGTGTGGGAGGAGAGGTGTCTCTGAGGAGATTTAGCAAGGTTGCCATGTCTAGGCTGGAAAATATCTGGAGACTTTGGGAGCGGGTCCAGGAGAGGGTGGGGTTTGGGGTGGGGAGGGGAGGGGCCTCAGCATGGTACAATGCCATAGAAACCACCCTTCAAAGCAGTCATTTTCTCCAGGGAAGCTGATCTCTGTCAGCTGGGGATCAGTTGTAAAAGCAGGAGATCCCCAGGCCCTACCTGGAGGCTGGCAACCCTAAGATTTAGTATTGTGTGTGCTTGTAGATATGAGTGTGGAGAGTTGTGGAAAGAGTTTAGCCTGTGTGACTAATGAGCAAGAGAGTTTAGCCTGTGTGGCTATATGAGAGTCTAGCCTGTGTGACTAAGACAAACAGTTCAGCCTGTGTGGCTATATGAGAAAGAAAGTTTAGATTGAGTGTCTAAGCCTGTCAGAGTTGAGTTTTGGTGTTTGAGTGACTGTGTGTGATGCCAAGCTTTGTCAGTTATATGTTCTTTCTTCAACAACTGTTCAAAAATACTCAGAAACCAATTTGTTCTTGTATAAATAAATCCTCATTTGTTTAAACTTATCCCAGCAATCAGAGCAGTCCTTCCTCAGGGCCACATAGTCCTCTGAAGCGCCCAGACACTGGGTCATTCTACCAAAATTGAGAGTTGGATTTTTTAATTCCTGGTGGCAGCAGGAATCTATTAAGTTCATGTTCACAGAGTGTGTTTTAAAGGAGAAACAGTCTCCCCAATAAGCGAGGATGTCACAATCTCTCTCTCTCTCTCTTTCTCATAAAAGAATATTTTTATTGAGTGAAATAATGCAAACGGTGAGCATGCAATTTCTTTTAAATCGTACTGGTCTGGGGAGTGGCTGAAAGGAAGGAAATCTGGCTGGGTCATCTGACAGCCTTGTCTGGTTTGAAAATGCCATTTTTATCCCAAAGTAAAGTTCTAGAGACTGAAGTGAAGTTAATTCTGGTATGCAATTTTGCAGTGTTGAAAGATGCCATTCAGGCTCTTGACAAAATGGAAGGAGACAAAGTTTTGGTGCATGAACTCCCTGCCTTTCTGAGGAAGATGGGAATCCAGCTGTCTGGCCCAGAGTTCCAGCAAACCCTGCAAAAGGTCTCTGTGGATGGTGAGTACATGAGGAAAGGCCTTCTTGGAGATTGGTTCCACTACAGTATCTTGTCTTGAAACTGTCCAGTTTCGCAACTATTTCTGGTTCACCTTGGAACACGGCAAGGACCTTTATAGCCTGAAATAATCTCTCTACAACTGTTCACAACACTAGTGTCAAGCTATGGAGGGAGCCCAGAACGAACTTGATAACTTCTATTGTCCCCGTTTCAGCCTCTTCCCCTCTCCCACCACTGTTTTAAAACACAGAGGATTATTGTTTTTGGTTTGCAGGTGGTGGAAAGGTAGTTGCAAAAGACTTCGTTAAAGTTCTTACCAACGTTCCACTTTTCCCGGATTTGTTGGGTAAGTAAGTTTGGTAGCTGTTGCTTGTGCTTTTGTTGGGGTGGGTGGGAATTGTGGGGTGGCTGGCACCATTTTTGTGGGGTGGGTGGGTATTGTGGTGTGGGTGGCACCAAACAGGGGAAGGCAAGCCAAAATGGTTTCTATCACCCCTGTTACATGACCCCCTCTCAAGTGGCCACCAGGTGAAATAAATTAACTTCGCCTGGAATCTTCCTGTTCATTGACTGTGTGAAAATCGTGATCGGTCAGCCAGTTTTTTTGGGGAGGGAAACTACTCAAAATTGGTAGTTCAAAGTTTACTTAGGTTTAATAGCCCATAGGCCATACACCATTTAAATAAATTAAGAGTTTAAAAAAATAGTAAAACAAAAATTTGCCACACCCACAATGCAATTTTGGCAGAGGCTGCCCAGAAGTAGTCTTAATCTTGCTGCATCAGGAAAAAAGGAATATTTCAACAGCCATTTTCTTAGGAATCTTTCTCTTGCTGCTGCATGTTTTGGACAATAGAAGAAAACGTGACATGCCGTCAAGTTCTGTCAAAGGGCAGTCACAATAGTGCTGGTCCAGAGGGATCTTGAGAAAATGGCCCTTCATCTGGGCTGTTGGAAACGCATTGCAGTGTGCAATCATGTATGACCGTCTGAGTTTTGGAATGGTCAACATGTTTAAGTAAAGAGGCGGGTCAAATTTGGTGGCGTATGTAATTCCTAGATGAAGTGGGCAGCACTTCCTTCTAGCATCTGTTTGAAGAGCGTCCCAATCATTTTAGAGCAACTTTTCTGTGAGTAAATTTTGTCTTCTTTTGGTTAAGTTCTCTGTCTTCCGTAAGCCCAATTGCTAGGGCTGCCAAGTCCCCCCGGGGGGTGGGGATTTCCCCGCTAAAGTGGTCACCAGTCCGCCGGTCCGGATCTGGCTGGCAGGGGGAACCCCAGCCCCAAAGTGGCCTGATCCGGCCGATTGCCCAGCATAATGATGTCACCTGGAAGTGACGTCATCATGCTGGGCACATTGCTGGGCGATGCTCTAGCAATCGCCCTGAAAACTCTATGATAACATAGAGTTTTAGGGCAATTGCCAGAGCGTTGCCCCGGCAATGTGTCCAGTATAATGATGTCACTTCCGGGTGACATCACCCCGGCGCACGCATGCAAAGTGCACACACCAAATTCCAGGAGAGGGGACAGGACACCCCCGCTTTTAATAAGGTAGGACTTGGCAACCCTACCAATTGCCTTGTTTTCGCATCTACAGCATCATTCCATTTTGACCAGCAATGTTCATGTTCTGTCAATATGGTAAAGGTTGGGAAGCTTTCAACATTTAACAATCAATATTTATAGCTGACTACAGCCTTCCAGATCAGAGTTGAGATTTTTGGGAGGCCTATCTTGAGCCTTATAAGAACATAAGAGAAGCCAATGTTGGATCAGGCCAGTGGCCCATCCAGTCCAACACTCTGTCACACAGTGGCCAAAAACACCAGGTGCCCTCAGGAGGTCCAGCAATGGGGCCAAGACACTAGAAGCCCTCCCACTGTCGCCCCCCTGCAAGCACCAAGAGTACAGAGCATCACTTGCCCCAGACTGAGAGTTCCTATCTATACTTTGTGGCTAATAGCCACTGATGGACCTCTGCTCCATATGTTTATCCAATTCACTCTTGAAGCCATCTATGCTTGTAGCTGCCTGCCACCACCTCCTGTGGCAGTGAATTCTACATGTTAATCACTCTTTGGGTGAAGAAGTACTTCCTTTTATCTGTTTTACCCGACTGCTCAGCAATTTTATTGAGTGCCCACGAGTTCTTGTATTGTGAGAAAGGGAGAAAAGTACTTCTTTCTCTACCTGCTCTATCCCATGCATAATCTTATCAATCTTGATCATGTCACCCCTCAGCCGTCATTTCTCCAAGCTAAAGAGCCCCAAGCACTTCAGCCTTTCTTCATAGGGAAAGTGTCCCAACCCTTTTATCATTCTAGTTTTCCTTTTCTGCACTTTTTCCAGTGCTATAATATCTTTTTTGAGATGTGGCGACCAGAACTGTACACAGTACTCCAAATGAGGTTGCATCATCGATTTATATAGGGGCATTATGATACTGGCTGATCTTACTTATACTTATACTTATGACTGTGGAAGTGATGCATGATGGTAAAGTTAATATTTTACAGAAAAAGGCTTGCTGTAGTTTTTCAAGTTGCTCAGAACTGGTAATGGTGATACAAGCATTGGACTGGATTAGGTCAAATTTCTGACCCCTGATGCACCTTTTTGTGTGTAAGCTTTATTTTTATACTTGCCAAGGTTTAGTTTTTCAGAGTGGCAATGCACATGTGGACACAGAAGATAATCTCTTTTGAGAACAGGAAATTGTGCTGCATCTCTACTACTTCTAGAGCGGTTGAATGATGCAGTCACCCGCCAAATGCATAGACAAGGAAAAGACCAAGCCTTTAAAAAATTGTTTATCATGGAAAACTTGCCATTCTGTCTTGTAGCATGGTGGCTTGCCACAGCACCCAGTTCGGGAAATCCTGCATTTCAACTCTATGACTTAGGGTTGCCAGCCTCCAGGTGGGGCCTGGGGATCTCCGGCTTTTACAACTGATCTCCAGCTGACAGAGATCAGCTCCCCTGGAGAAAATGGCTGCTTTGAAGGGTGGACTCTATGGCATTGTACCATGCTGAGGCCCCTCCCCTCCCCAAACCCCG
This sequence comes from Lepidodactylus listeri, assembly GCA_029233225.1. Lineage (NCBI taxonomy): Eukaryota > Metazoa > Chordata > Lepidosauria > Squamata > Gekkonidae > Lepidodactylus > Lepidodactylus listeri. The sequence continues at coordinate 14,532,562 of JARCFY010000018.1, read as the reverse complement.
CCCTTTCCTGGCTCCACCCCCAAAGTCCCCAGGTATTTCCCAACCTGGACTTGGCAACCCTACTGTGACTTGAGCGAAGGGTCTTGATGTGGGGTGGGAACTCTGTTTGTAATGCTTTCATTGAAGGAGCTGAGACATAAGAACTAGTTCCCGTGAGCCAAACCCAACTTTTTTTTTTAACCTCCAGTGCTGAAGGATACCATTAAAGCTCTCAGCTGTATTCAAGGAGGAAAGATCTCCCTACAGGACCTCAAGCCCACCCTGACAAAAATGGGCATCCACTTAACCCCGCTGGAATATGAGGAAATCATTCAGATGACCCCCACTGACAGTGAGTATTTTGGGAGGCCTTTGTCTGGTCTCCTCCAGTTGCCAGACCACAAGGTGAGAGTCCATGAGACACTTTTGTGGTGCACTTGTAGGAGGGAACATCATGACACATCCAAGAAGAACAGAGTAATCCTGGTTTGCCCTTTCTCTCCCACTCACTGAATCCATTCTCTCTTTCTCTCATTCTCTCTCTCGTTCTGCAGGAGAAGGGGAACTTGATATAGGACAAGTCATGAACAAGATTAAAAAAACACAACGCTTCAAAGACATGGAAGGTGAGTGAGGTGGGGTGCAGGGTAGGAATACACTTTAATGGAGCAGAAACCCCAAGATAAATAAATAGGGCTGTTTAGAGTGAAGTATTGTGTTAAATTGTGTTAAAGAGTATTAAATTGTGTTAAAGAGTTAAAGTATTGTGTTAAAGAGCCTGAAACACGGCTCTTTTTTTTTACACCTACAGTTTTGGGCTAGGAGCAAAAGAATCAATTTGGAGAGTCCTAGCACTAGCAAGGGAGAATATATTGTGCAAACATTACAATACCTCTGCCCAAACTACATGTTTTGTAGTGGTCATGGAATTCAGCATCCCTTAGTACAGAATATGAATCACCTGTGCATTATTTTATTTTTTATTGTAGAGGGTGTCTGTCTGTCTGTCTGTCTGTCTGTCTATCTATCTACCTACCTGCCTACCTACCTACCTACCAAGAGCCGGCCTTGCTGGCTAGGCGGGGTATAAATCCAAATAAATAAATAAAATCTATCTATCTAATCTATCGATCGATCTATCAATCTATCTATCTAGCAATCAATCAAGAGCCGGTCTTGCTGACTAGGCAGGGTATAAATCCAAATAAATAAATAAATAAAATCTATCTATCTATCTATCTATCTATCTATCAAACATCCCCTATCATCTTGTTTTTATTTTTCCTTTTTTTGAAAGGGCTGAGAATACTACACTCTTTCTCATTTATTCTCACAGCATTCTTGTGTGGCTGAGTGTACTGAGAGAAAGTGACTTGGGGCCACCTAGTGAGCTTTGTGGCAGGGCAGGGTTTCAATCCCGTGCCTCCCAGATTCTAGTCCAACAATGACCACTGCACACCATTACCCTGATAGAGGGCTTTTCTGCATTTTCATTTCCCTCTATTATAAGTTTCTGTTGCTTCGGGGTTATTTTTCTGCTCTGCATGTGTTTTTCTCCCTCTAGTGGTCAATTTGTTATTGTATCACTTTATGTCCAGCATATCTCTCTCCAGATTTAAACTGCAGTTTTTTATGCTTAACATAAACCAGTGTAATATCCAACCAATCACTAGAGGGAGCAGAACACATGCAGAACAGAAACCCCCCGAAGCAACAGGAACTTACAGGCAAGGAAAATGAAAGTGCAGAAAAGCCCAGAGGGTGCCAGCACAGAAGCATTGTGGAAGGATAGTGAGGTGTTTTTTTTTTAAAGGTTAGTCCTACCTGTTCTTCCTTCTTCTTTCTAGTTCTAAACAACAGCATTAAGGCCTTTACCCAGTTCAAGGACAATAAAGTGAAACTTTCGGATGTGAAAGCCTGTCTCAGTAACATCGGGGTCCATTTCACCGAAACAGAATTAGCAGAGGCTACAAAGAACTTAAAATTTTCCCGTGAGTATTTTCTCCCATGAGTATGGCCTTTGGGTTTAAAAAAAAATATTTAAAATTATGTCTAGTATGAGCAAAACAGTTTTTCTCCCCTTCCTGATAACAGTTGAACCCGAGAAACTGACAGTACATTTAGGACAGACTAAAGGATTAATTTACGGAATAATTAATTTACGGAATTTGCTACCATAAAACATGGTGACGCCTGCTGTCTTAAATGGCTTTCGAAGTAGATAAGACAAATGATCAGAGGATAGATCTATCCAGGGCTATTTTTCTGGGGGAACGCACTGGTACATAATTCCAGAATCTCTTTGACAAAATTATTTTTAAAATGTTTAAAAGTTTATGAGTTTTCAGTATACAGATTGAAAACTTCATTTCCCTCTTGAGTGTTCCGGCACCTCCCCCCCCCCCCAAAAAAAAGCAGCCCTGGGTCTATCAGCTGTTATTAGCCATGACTGCTAAATGGAAACTTCATACTCAGGAGTAACATACCTCTGAATAGTAGTTGCTGGGGGACAAGTAACAACAAGCCTTGGGAATTAGGAGGTATCAGAAAGAAGTGTTAATAATGAAGCCACTGTCCAATATCAAGATCCCTGCTAGAATCACAGAACTGAAAGGATTGGATAATGTTGTTATGTGGAAATTATGAAGTGTTCAAAAGCGCTTCACATACAGTTCCTCAGTTAAACTTATAACAGCCCTGCAATATATAATAGTATTATAATTCTTATGTTACAGATGGGCTGAGAAAGTCTGGCTTCCCTAAGTAGGGACTAAGCACAATTTCTTTGGGCCTGGTACAAACATGGACCTCCTGCTATGCACACACTAGTCCCATCCTATACAGTCTCATGAGCTCTGACAGCAGAAGTAAATAAATAAATAATCTGTTTTGTTTCTGAAATGTCAGGATGCGCTCAGAACTTTGGCTGGGCCCCTCATAAGCCCTGTCCTGATTCCCAATACAAAGATCAGTCACTGACAGATGTTTCTTTTACTGTGGATTTCTTATACTCTTACACGCCTTTAAAAGTGTATTAGACAGATTCATGGAGGTTTGATCCATCAGTGGCTACGAGCCATGGTGACTAGTGGGAACCTCCACATCCAGAGGCAGTAAATCTATGAATGAATGAACGAATGAATGAATTCCAGTGCCAGGAGGCAACATCAGAGGAAGGCCTTGGCCTCTATGCTCTATTGTTGGTCCTCCAGAATGATGGATTGGCTATTGTGGCTAAGAAAAAATGCTGGAATAGATGGAACATTGGTTTGATTCAGCAGGGCTCTTCTTATGACTGGGGAAACAAAACAAGCAGGTTAGTTGTGGAATCTTCTTCTAAATGTAAGAGGCTGGCTAGGCATCTCTTAAGGATGTTGGAGGGTACAGGCTACCCAGAGTTCGGAGAGGGTGTTGGTCAGTTCTTTAATAGCATGTGGGAAAATGTACTATTTCTTTTCTCTTGCAGCTGAAGGAACTGTAGATATCAAGGAACTTATGTCAGCTGTGAAGGGAGCCAAGCGGTTTGCAAACTGCGTAGGTAAGACCATTCACAGGTCAAGAGAAACCTACATGGAAGGCACCTCTCAGACTCCAACAACGGTTGCGTTCTTCTCCATAAAGTGGAATGCTTGTGTCTGAACTTTGCTTCGGCAGAGACTCGCTCACACCACTGACTGCTCTTCCAGACAACAAAATCCCCACGCTAGATTTTTAGGCACAAAAAAAAAAAACTGTTTTGAAAGGCAGAATTTTCAGTTGTGTGAGCCCTCTCCTGGTATCTGAAGTGGTAAAGCCAGCAGCTGACCACTACAGTGACAATGAGGACATAAGGACATAAGAGAAGCCACTGTTGGATCAGGCCAATGGCCCATCCAGTCCAACACTCTGTGTAACACAGTGGCCAAAAATAGCAGGTGCCATCAGGAGGTCCACCAGTGGGGCCAGGACACTAGAAGCCCTCCCACTGTTGACCTCCCCCCCCCCAAGCACCAAGAATACAGAGCATTACTTGACCCAGACCGAGAGTTCCTATCTATACCTTGTGGCTAATAGCCATTGATGCACCTCTGCTCCATAGGCTTATCTAATTCCCACTTGAAGCTGTCCATGCTTGTAGCCGCCGCCACCTCCTGTGGCAGTGAATTCCATCGGTTAATCACTCTTTGGGTGAGGAAGTACTTCCTTTTGTCCATTCTAACCCAACTGCTCAGCAATTTCATTGAGTGCCCATGAGTTCTTTGTTCTGTGAGAAAGGCAGAAAAGTACCTCTTTCTCTACCTGCTCTATCCCCTAAACATATAACATATAAACCTCGATCATGTCACCCCTCAGCTGTCGTTTCTCCAAGCTAAAAAGCCCCAAGCGCTTCAACCTTTCTTCACAGGGAAAGTGTTCCAACCCTTTTATCATTCTAGTTGCCCTTTTCTGCCCTTTTCCCAATGCTATAATATCTGTTCTGAGGTGTGGTGACCAGAACTGTACACAGTACTCCAAATGAGGTCGCACCATCGATTTGTACAGGGGCATTATGATACTGGCTGATTTGTTTTCAGTTCCCTTCTTAATAACCCCCAGCATAGCATTGGCCTTTTTTATTGCAGTCACACATTGTCTCGACATTTTCAGTGAATTACCTACTACAACTCCAAGATCTCTCTTTGGGTCAGTCTCCGCCAGTTCGGATCCCATCAACGTGTATTTATAGTTAGGATTTATAGACACGATCTATAACAGGAGTTCCCAACCTTTTTGAGCCTCGGGGCACCATTTTGGGGACCCTTGATCTATAGGAAAATTCAGCCTTACTTGTCTTCATTGTCTTTACCTGCACAGAAGTGGCTTTTCTTCAGCGTAGTACAGCACGTCACCTTCGTACTGCAGCGAGTGTTTTACCGTCACGCTCTTACTGACGTCGCGTTCTAGTAGCTAGATTTTCATACACTCAAAACTGCCCCTTTTGCAAACCCACCCACCCAAATTAACAACTTTTTCATTATTTTGAAATACTCAACCATGACATTCTTTTTTTTCCTTTTTTTTTACTATTCTGATGGTTCTGAGATATCTTTGCTAATAGCTAGGAGATAACGGCGAACTTTAAAAGCAGGAATAGGCAGCCCCAAGGAAAAAGCATGAGTAGGCACTCGGCAGCCCCAAGGAACCGACTACTCCTCTTGTTCCCGAGTCCTGCAAGGTCTCCTGATACAGTTAGCAGCTGGGTGGATTTGCCACATTCACATGCTATTAGACGCTTTTGAGACCCTAATTTCTAACTAAACCCCTGCCTTTGGGATCTAGAAATTCCTAATCCTGTTTTGCAATAATTCTTGACCCATTTTGCACATAATTCTCCTTCACTGTTCCAAGCAGAGTGATATTTATTTATTATTTATTTTATTATATTTATACCCCGCCCTCCCCACGAGCAGGCTCAGGGCAGCTTACAGAAACTGGTACAATGTACCTGGCCAGCTTAAAACATTTAAAACAGTACAACAATCATACAAATTAAAGTGCTCGCAGTACTATACAATTTGTGCATTACAAAAGATATGGAGGATCCCATTCAAGTCTTTGTTTGGTACATAGGCTATGGGAATTACCTAAATCTAGGGCTTTTTTGGTAGAAAAAGCCCAGCAGGAACTCATTAGCATAATAGGCCAATCCCAACAGCAGAACCTCATTAGCATATTAGGCCACACCCCTGACAGCTCAGCTCATTAGCATAATAGGTGGGGGACTGGGAAAGCACAGGACAAGCATGGAAGCTTGCCTTCCCCCCCACCCAAGCTTCTTCGCACAATTTCAGCATCGCCTTTCTAGTCTCCCCCCCCCCAAATGGACAGTGGGGGGATAGGTGCTGCTGAAGTGCCTGGGATGGGGGGGATGGTTAAATGCCTTTCTCTCCCTCCCCCAGATTGGGGAGGGAAAGAAAGGCATTTTCAAAGTGCCTGGGTTCCCTGCCTGCCCTTTTCCAGCTGCGACCTGTCAGCTAGAGAAGGCAGAGAGAGGCTTTTCCTTGTCAATTTCACTCTCAGCTGATTGGCAGGGAGTGAAATTGACAAGGAAATCCTGAAGGGCTCCCCAGAGGGAAAGAGGACATTTTAACATGTCGCCTTTCCCTCTTGTGTGTAATGTAGGGAGGGCAGTGTGCTCTGTAGCCACGCATGGCGGAAGTTTTGGTTGTGGGCGTGGCCAACTCAGGAGCCAGCCAGAACTCTGTTCCTGTGCGTTCCTGCCCAAAAATAGCCCTGCCTAAATCATTTCCCATAGAGGAGGTTTGGCCATAGCAAAACCTAATGGTATCCTAAAACAAGAACCTTTAATCCTGGCAAAGCATGAAGAAATGCTGTTGATGTTCCCCTCTGCAGCTGTGCATGACACCATCCGTTCCCTCAAGCTTGTCAAACAATGCAAGGAGGTGAAATCAAAACAGAGGAAGGCCACCTTGAATACCTTGGGACTTCGTATGGCCAACCAAGTGGTGGCCCATGTACTGAAGCTGGCACATGTGACCGGTGAGTGACCAGGCTGGTGGGGCATGAATAGCCAAGGCAGAACCTTGACAACTCTTCAGGTGGTGTGCTGAATACTTTTGTTTTAGAGAAGCCTATTCTGTATGCTCATTTTCATCACCTGTGTGCTCCTGTGGCTTCATTTTGTTTGTTTGTTTCTTTTCCTCACATGTTTTGCTCCCTCTTGTGGTCGATTCGATATTACATCTCTTTATGTCTTATAAAAACCAGCAGTTTAAATCTGCAGGGAGGTTTGCCGGACATACAGTGATGCAATATTGAATTGACCACTAGATGGAGAAAAATGTCTGCAGAAAAGGGGAAAAAAACCTGTCACGATAGGGACACATAAGCAAGGAAAGTGAGAATACAGAGGAGCTCAGAATCTCAGTGGCTATAATAATTACAATCTGGTCTTCCTGGTTCAGAAGGAAGGGTATTTTAATGTATGGGATTTTAAAGGGGAAACTAATATACCCTGTCCCCACTATGGGAAAAAGAAAGTCTTGCAGATTTATGCTCAGTGATTTGAAACCTTCCCCTCATGTGAATTTCAGGAAAAACTGGAAAAAAGGGACGCAACTTTTGAAAACTGAAAAAAGGGAAGCATTTTTTCCCCCATGTTTGGAGGGTACCCTTTCCCACATACCTTTTCCGGACAATCTAAAATATTATCTCTGAATTTAAAAATGCACTGAAGAATAATGACCAGAAACACAACTAAGTTAAAAAAAAACTATGCAGTTTCGGGTTTTAACTACTACTTCTGTATAAATGGTAAAAAATTGGTCCAGAAGACATTTAGAATTTATGTATACCTGCTTCCTCTACTTCAGAAAAATGTTGTAGACTTTCTGAAATCTGTATTATTTTACTGTCTCAGCAATGCAGTGTTCTCCTGATTATTTTCATACATTTGTATATTTACTTACATATATATTTATTTAGAATATCTCCCCTAGACAACTTTTCTATCTATCTAGTACATTTCTGTTCCACCACCCTTCTTCCAAGGAACTCAGAGTAGTTTCCATGATTCTTCCTTCCACTTCCACAAACCTGTGAGGTAGATTAGGAGAGAGCCTGTAGCCCAGTGACATTCAGTGACTTTTGTGGCAGTGTAGGGATTTGACCCTGGATCTCCTAAGTCTTACTCTAACCACTATACCACTGGCTATATGAACTGGGCTCTGTTACGCTAGTGGGGAATGAAGCTGAAAATACTAAAGATGGCCTGTTCTGTTAAAAATCAGTAGACTTTCAGTGCAATCCTAAAGACACTTTCCTGAGAGTTAGCCCCATTCACTAACACGGGACTTACTTTTGAGTAGACCTGCTGCCATTGTTAAAATTAACTTGTATCTCTCTTCTTTTGGTGTTTTAAAAAAAGTATATTGAAATTCGGGCGATATTTTAGTGCATTTGAAACGTCATTGATTCAAAATAAGCGGCTTTGCCCAACCATGTTTCCAATGGTGCTCTCCAATCACCACTTTTAACTTGCAGATGCTGGGCAGGCAAAATTCAATGACTTCATGAGGACTTTGACAAGGAACCAAAAATTTAGGACATCTGCAGGTAAGGGAAACCCCTCCCTTGTAGTCTGCTCTTGGGTTAGCAGGGAACTAAAAAAATCAGTCCATTTTCTGTTTTTACTGATGTGTTCCCCACTTAGTTTCCTTTGGATGAGAAAGCCCCAGAGACTTAGAATTACTTAGAAGACCTGTTTTATTTCTGAATACGCAAGTAGAGCATAGCAGAGGCCAAGGCACTCCTATAAACAAACACTGTAACCACTGTGCCATGTTGGTGTATCAACATCCACCTTGAACCATGAGGAATGGCAGGGTATAAATGTTTTCATTAGGAAAGAAATAAACTGTTTTTCTATTCTAACGGACTGTGGCTTTCCTAGGCAGAGATGGGTTTCCTCCACCACCTGCTGCTTGAAATCCTTTTATCTAGAGGTACCAAGGATTGAACCTGAGATCTTCTGACTGCTTCAGCATTTCTGTCAGTTGCCCTGAGGTTCAGGCCTTGAAATTCAGGGAGCAGTCTGGTAGTGAAGGGGTAGGGCCCACAAGATCCGAAAGAGGAGCTTTGCAGAGAATGGGTGGAGGCAAATGCTTTTTTTTACGGGAGTGGAGGACGGCAGCAAGAAGATCGAAGGGCGCTTCAAATTGCTTCAGGGGTGGCCACTGATAGATGTCAGGGCAGAACTTACAGGTATCCATATCTTTTCCCCCAGCAAGGGTAAAAGCGGCTTGAGGCTGGCAGTTTTCAGAAGGAAAATGGCAGGGGATGGAAGAGTTAAAAAGCTTCCCCCACCCTTGAAAAAGCAGCCTCAACAGCTGCAGTTGCAAAAGTGTGTGTGTGGGGGGTCTTTTTAAGTGATCATGGAACAAAATGATGTATAATTCTGCCGTATAAATGCCTACGTATACTCCAAGCTGCAGAAGAACTCCCCTCCTGCCACCCTCTCCTCACTCCTAGGGCGAGTCTGCATTGTGAAAATACATAACAATAAGGGCATGTTTAAAATACACATAAGTTTGTATAAAAATAATTTGTATAGAAAGATTTTTAAAAAATTATACATACAAGGTGTCTCCAAATTCTTGTGTATGAAATTAATCACAAAGCAAATAACGTGACTTCTTTAAGATGGATGAAACATAAATCAATTGCTACTACAGAATATACATGGTTATACAAGAAATTATACCAAAAAAATTCTACGAGAAAATTCATTAACCATATTGCCCTTATTGTTATGTATTTTCACAAGGATATTATGGTCTACATTCAGATGAAGTTTCTTTCAAAACGAAGATCCATTCTGGAGACTTTTGTCAACTGATTGTTTCTATGAGCCATTCCTCTAATAATGTTCATGCACTTTATCTTTAATGTTTAATTATAGAACTCTGATTGAATATTAGCGCTTTTGTGCAGTTTCCTTTCATCTCCGTTTCCAAGCCAGCGCTCTCTGAAGACTTTTCTGTGGTCATGGGGCCAGCACGACTAAATGCTGAGGTGCACGGAACGCTGTTACCTTCCCACTGAAGCAGTACCTATTTATCTACTTTCAATGTCTTGCTTTCGAACTGCTAGGTTGGCAGGAGCTGGGGCCAGAGACAAGCGCTCATTTTGTTATGCGGCACTCGGGTCTCGAACTGTGAAACTACTGACCTTCAGGTCTGCAACTCAGCATCTTAACCTCTGAGCCACAACAGTCCACATTAGCCAAAAGTATAATCTTAATATCAGAACACAAGGGAAGCCCAGCACCAGCCTCCTCCTCTGCTGTTAAACTACTCACAAACATCACACAAATCCTCCTTTTGATAATTCAGTGAGCTCCACTCTGTTAAGTGCTTTCAAAACAGACAGTTCAGCTTGCTTCAGACACAATACAGCACACTTTCCTATCGGTCTAATTGGGTGCAGGTGTTAGGCTTTCCAAACCTTCTTTAAAGGACCTGCCACACCACAACACTTAAACGTACTCTTAATACAATGAAACAGTTGATAAATTACAAGGCAATCATTGGGAAATGTATACCAAACTTCAAACTGTTTTTTCTGAAAATTAACATATTGCTTATAAGAAACAAATGGGGCCGCGGTGGCTTGGAGGTTAAGATGCTGAGCTGCCGACTGGAAGGTCGGTAGCTTGGCAGTTCGAGACCTGAGTGCCACGTGACGGAGTGAGCTCCCCTCTCTGGTCCCAGCTCCAGCCAGCCTAGCAGTTTGAAAGCAAGAAACTGCAAGTAGATAAATAGGTACCACTTAGGTGGGAAGGTAAACAGCGTTCTGTGCGCCTCGGCATTCAGTCATGCCAGCCACATGACCATGGAGAAGTCTTCAGACAGCACTGGCTCTTTGGCTTGGAAAAAGATAAGCACCACCCCCTAGAGTTGGATTCGATTGGCTTTCGAACAAGGGAAACCTTTACCTTTTATCTTATAAGAAAGAACTCAAACCATTTGTGTGAATGTGCTCTGTGATTGCCACATAGCCATACTGCTTGACTTTTTTGTTTTGTGACTTGTGGCTTTTGCCACTGCCTTCTCTTCCACATGTACCCCCCCCTCAACTTCCCCAGACTTGCTGGACGCTTTTGCCATTCTCAATAAGGTGAAAACTGGCAGGATTGGTGTGGAGGACTTGAAGGTAGTCATGAAGAACTTCAACATTGACCTTCCTCCAGAAGAGATATCAGAGGCTCTGGCCTTCTGCACGATTGATGGTAAGTGGGTTGTCATCCTCCAGGTGGAGCCTGGAGATCACCTGAAATTACAACTGCTCCATAGGCTCCATGACATCATACTCCAGTAAGGTCCCTCTCTTGCCAAACACCACCTTCCTCAAGTCTCCACTACTAAATCTCAGGAATTTTTTATCCTGGAGTTGGCAACCCTATAAAAGTCTTTTCTGTGAATGGCAGGAGTTGGGGAGCAGGGTGGGCATTTTTAAGGGGTGGGACCAGGTCGGAAAGGTGTTGCTCGCACAGAGTCCCTCAAGTAATTGCTAATGTTAACTTCTGGCTTTTTTTTTTGTTAAAAGCTACTTATCTAATTGCCCACAATGAGTGTAAATTCTCTATGTGTGACCAGGCAGGAAAAGTTTTGTAGCCAAGATGCAGAAAGGGTCCCAGATTTCAAAGGATTCTGTGAAATGTGGTTTTCCTAGGATTCCTGGCAGTGCTGCCATTGAAGCATTTCAAGTGCCAGGGTGTGATTCTGCATCAGCTTTTCCCTCTGTTGTTTTACCAAACCCACCTTGGAACAGAAGTTCCCCTCTGCATTGCATGCTGCTTTCACTTTCTTTGATAATTGGATTTTATAGTACCCTCTACAGTGCATGCTGCTTTCACTTTCTTTGATCATCTTATTTTATGGTACTTTCTGCATAGATTTATGGCCATTTTATAAATATGACAGCAACAGATAAAGGAGCCAATCCACAGCAGCTGTGCATCCACTAAACAAGGAAATAGAGACAATCCTATTAATTCAAAAGAACACTTGGAAACAGCCAGTGCTGCAGGGGAGAGACTAATTCTACCCTCCTCTATTCCCTTTCCTGAACAGCTGTCCAATAGAGGGGTTTTTTTCCTTTTGGATAAAGCACCACATATTTTACCTCTGCTATTGAATGCAGAAGCGGAACTACTCCTATGTCACTTATTTGTACATGGGGATGCCCTTTCTAAAACCTTTTCACATGCTGGAGCAACTCCTGATATTCTTGGGAGTCAGTCCACAAGCATTGAAATTGGTTGGGCAGAGTTCTTCCTCACATCTGACTCCTGAACATTTTTACAGTTATGGAGGCAGTTTATTTCCTTCCGCACATGCCTTAAATAATGCGGATTTTCAAGGGAGGGTGCTGTCACTGGTGTTTTATTGGTGGCATTAGAGCGCCCTTTTATTTAAAAAAAAACACCCAGCCCTAAAATATCAATATGACACTGTAGTGTTGTAATGATAGTTGAACCAGGTTCACTGAATTCCCAGCTTTCGTTTTAGAAAGTAAGTCTCTAGTTCTGTCCCTTGCAGAGGTATAAGAAAAAAGGTATAACTCCCGCAAGTAAGGACATAGAGACTTACTTTAAAAAAAAATGAAAGCTGGAAATTCAGAGAACCTGTTTCAACTATCATTACAACACTAAAACATTATATTGATGATATTATAGGGCTGTTTTAAAAAAGAAACTGAAATCATTCATCTGCAAGGGAGAGGGAGGGGGGTGGTTTAACAATTATGTGAGTCCAATCATTGAAAAGTGGGCTGGAGGTGGGTGGGACAAGGAAAACCAGTAAAAACATTGCACACTAGGAAAAAGCCAACTCAAAATCATCTTTTAGAAAAGCACTGAGGTAAAAGTGGTCTCAAAAAAGCTGGGAGTGGGGGGAGCAGGGGGAAAATGAAAAAACCAAAGTGAAAGCTAAAGACACAAAAATGCATGTGGAAATCAGGGGATAAACTGAAGCAGAACCAGAAACAATGAAATAATATGTGTAAAAGCCCTAGCTGGGGATATGCAGGTTTCCATGTGTGTAATGTGCCAGGTTGCATTGGTGCAGTAATAATTAGGGGTGTGCAAGTGTTGTGTACTAAGACCGCGGTCGCCTGGCCTCTCCAATGGTGACCGCCACGTGGTCAGCGCACAAAGTCAGAATCTACCTGAGCTTCAGCCAGGTAGAACAATAGCCAGTTGGATCCTGAGCGACCACCAATTATGTGCCTAGGTCTTCCGCTGGGGGACCTATGAACTGCAACCACGGACTTAAGGTCCTATCAGGACTTGGGGGTGAGGTTGGAGCATTGTCTCCGGCTGGCATAAAAGAGTGCTCTGAGCCCGGGGTTTCTCATGTTCCATCTGACCCTCAATAAAGAGCTTTACTATGAAATCACTACCACTCACCTCCCGACTCCAATACTTTCCAACAAGAAAAAAAATTGGGGTGATTTCAGTTTTGGGTACTTTTGACCTGAAAATATTTGTTATTCCAGTGTATTTCCAAATACCAGTATCAGAACATCAGAATTCAGGGACTGGCCTTGCAGTGGCTTGTTTCCTTTCTCCAAGGTCGGGGACAAAGAGAGGTGCTAGGGGATCAACTGTCCTGAAGGCACCCACTTGAATGTGGTGTGCCCCAAGGGGCAGTATTGTCCCCGATGCTGTTTAACACCTATATGCGCCCTCTTGCCCAGATTGCCTGGAGGCGTGGGCTGGCTTGTCATCAGTATGCAAATGACACCAACTCTATCTGTTGTTGGGCAGCCAGTCCGACTCCATACTGGAAGATCTAGACCGGGCGTTGCAAGCTGTGGCTGGTTGGCTTAGGCTGCGCTGGTTGAAACTGAATCTGGTGAAGATGCCTAAAATTGAATCCTGTGCCTGAGTCGGAGTGGACCGGGGGTAGGGATCCCACTCCTGGCCTTCGATGGGGTACCATTGGTGCCAGCACCGAGGGTTAGAAGTTTGGGAGTGCTCCTAGACGTCTCCTTAACAATGGAGGCCCAGGTAGCAGCCAGGTCGGCCTTTTATCATTTTAGGCTGATTAGACAGTTGGTTCCCTTCCTCGAACGCAATGACTTGGCAACAGTGATCCATGCGATGGTCACCTCGACAATGGATGACTGTAATGCCCTCTACACGGGGCTGCCCTTGTCCCAAGTCAGGAAGCTGCAGCTAGTGCAGAATGCAGTGGCGAGGCTGTTGTGCCTTCCTGTGCAGGAACACATCCAGCCCGCCCTAAAAACAGTGCACTGGCTGCCTATAGCATACTGGATTTGGTTCTTACCTTTAAAGCCCTTTATGGCCAGGGACCTGCATACTTGAGGGACCGCCTTTCCCCATATGTTCCCCAGAGAGCATTGCTATCAGGGACCCAGAACCGGCTGGTCCTCCCGAATATCAAGGAGGCCAGGCTAGCAACAACTAGGGCTAGGGCTTTCTCGGTGGCAGCTCCACTCTGGTGGAATAAGCTCCCGGAGGAGATTGGGGCCCTGTGGTACAGTTTTGCAGGGCCTGTAAAATGGAGCTCTTCCACCAGGCCTTTGGGGCCACCACCACTACCACCACTGCCACTGCTGACATCTGACAGTATGACGAGTGAGCCCGACCTTCCTGGGTCCCCCAGTCAATAATCAACCATAGCTCGACACCTGAAGCATACTGACTGTATGTCGAAGAATTAAATACTAGCACTTTAATATGTTGTGATATGTATGGTTTTAAACTTGTGTTCTATTTGATTTTATATTGTATATCTTATATATTGTTTTACATCGTTTGTGTAAGCTGCCCTGAGCTGGCTCTGCTGGGAAGGGGGGGTGGTAAAAATCTAAATAAATAAATACTCGCAAAACCCAAATATATTTTGCTCCGTTATACCCTATGGGGACCGCCGTCCACCTGAGGGAATAGTGGAGGAGATGTTTAAAGTTTAAATCCCTCTGAGTTGACTCGTCGCATGCCACTGCTGTGGCAACCAGCAAGCATTTAAAGTTTAAATTCCTGCTGGGAGAGCTTCTTCTGTGGGGTGGTTTAAACCACCCCACAGAAGAAGCTGGCGATGGGATCTGTGTGGGCGGGGAGGGCTGTTCCTCCCTTGCTGCACAGACCCAACTGCCTGGCAGGTCTTCTTCTGTGGCGTGGTTTAAATTGCTCCACAGAACAAGCCGGCCCCAGGACCTGTGTGGGTGGGGAGAGCCCTTCCCACCACACAGACCCGGTTGCCTGGCAGGGCTTCTTCTGCAGGGTGACCTGGGATCTGTGCAGCCAGGGAGGGCTGTTCCTCCCTGGCTGCACAGATCAAGCTGGCAGGGGTATTTTTGGGCAGGAACACACAGGAACAGAGTTCCGGCTGGCTTCCAAGTTGGCCATGCCTAAAGCCTCCCCCCCCCCCCCCCGGGTTCCCCAGGCACCTCACAAGCCACGGGATGTCTGGGGAAGCCAAGCTGATCCAGGGAGGGAAGGCAGTTTAAACTGCCTCCCCTCCTCGGGTTCCCCAGGCGCCCTGCAAGCTGCGGGGCACCTGGGGAAGCCGATCCTGGGAGGGAGCTGTGCTGTGAGGGGTGTGGCCTAATATGCTAACGTGTTTCTGCTGTTGGGAGTGGCCTATTTTGCTAATGAGTTCCTGCTGGGCTTTTTCTACAAAAAAAGCCCTGTTATTACTACAGGTGTGCACTCAGTATATATGCACCTTCCTTTCACTTGTGAAGCCCAAATAAAAGCGAAATATCTTTTTTGGAGGGGGTTTCGACTTTTATTCGGGCAGGGCTACTTCGGTAGCTGAATATAGATCTCTATCTGTATTCGGCTGAATAAATATATGGAAAATACCAACAAGGTATTTTTCTGGTATCTATTTGACTCGGTATATACTGAGCGCACACTCCTAGTATTAATTAGAAACAAGAGCATAGAAAGAAAGGTTATCTGTTGCTATTCTATTCTGTTCAAATTTGACTTTTCAGTTGGGAAATAGTGTGATTCAACAAGTCTATTTAATGAAACAGTCCCTTTAAAAATAAAAACTCAATGAGGTAACTTAAAAATAAACCACCAGATTTGCTTTCTTTATGGGATCTAACTAAAGGCCACAGAAAACAATCATTTGCCAACAGATGTGTAGCTTTTTGTATTTTCCCTGTGTAAAACAACCCCAGCACTATTTGGGGGAAGGAACGAAGTGTTATATACGTTAAGTAATTATGATGACTTCCCCAATTCTCTTCCCCCCCCCCCTTTTAGACCAGCAGATGGTAAATCTGAAGGAATTCATCAAGGGGGTGACCCATACTAGTACTTTCCTTGTATCTCCAGGTAAGCAAAGACTCTGTCCTAGAGTGGCAAGACTGGTCTGCATAACTCACAGCTTCAAGAAGATAAGTCAGAAACCAATTTCCTTAAAAAGAATCAAAATGAGCCATTCCCTCTGTTTTGAAGGGCCTTCTTCCTAATCCCAGATATTAAATATCAGAAAGAAAAAGTGATCAAGCTGGGTAATGGAGATGTGGGGGGGGGGAGTGAGGTGGCATTAAAGGGAGCAAGGAATTAGGCAAATTAGGGAACCCCTCCCCACCGACACTAATTTCATTTGTGGGCTACAGTGCGGCAAATAACAGCCTGCAGGCCATTTGGATCAGTACAGAAGGAAGGCTCCCTTTCTCTCTATGTTGTGGTCGCAATTTAAATTGAGTCCCTGCAGTGCTTGGAACATTAGTTCTAGGGCTGCCAAGTCTTGAAAACTCACCGGGGGGGGGGGGGGAGTCCTCCTCCCGCCGGGAGTTTCTTCTGGCGCGCGTGCTTTGCGCGCGCACCCATCGACATCACCGGAAGTGACGCAGCACAGAGCGTCACCCTGGCAATGCCCCCAATGTGCTGCGTCACTTCCGGTGACGTCATTACGTCATCCTTGCTGGATGACGTCGGGGGTGGGGTTCCCCCCGCCGGCCAAATGCTGGCTGGCGGATCGGGAACCCCTTTAGCGGGGGATCCCCCGCCCCCCAGGCTGACTTGGCAGCCCTAATTAGTTCCCAGCAGCTGCTATCTGACTGAGGGACATGAGAGTTGAATCAGGGAAACACCACATCTGCTTTGGCCCTAAAACAACATAAAAACACAGGGATGGTGGAATCCAGGCGCACATTTTGTGGTGCACATCCCAATCTGGGTCCTCACTCTGATCTAGGATAATATAAGTTTGATCAGACCAGTTTCCCACCTCTGCCCCTTTTTCCTTTCTCACTTTTCCCATTTAGAACAGAACTGTTCTCAATATTCTGTGACTTTGCGAGGAGCATTGATTTTGCTTAGTCCTTGCTGGATTTTTATGAGGTGTCCTTGTAAAGAAAAAAAAACATTTTCTTTTGCAGAAACAGGTCAAGAGTTTGGTTCAGGCCTGCTTCCTGGCCTGTTATAAAAATCTTCCCTGGAAACAGAGAGAGGAAGAGAGATAACAGTTGGGGCAAAATGACCTTGCTTTTTTCCTCTGCCCGGGTATGAGTTCTTGCCCCTTATCTAAGGCCTCATTAAGCACATTCCAATCCAATTAACACAAGTGCACCTGTGATTGGAAATGGGACTTGTTGACTGCAGCAATAAGTTTCGTTTTCATATTACGGGATGCTACTTGACCTAGCAACACCAAGAGAATGAGATCACTCATCAGCTCTCTGATTGGGTCAACAGCCGAGACCCTCTCAGAGACCATTGTTCTATAAAAGTTACTTGCTCAGTAGAACATGTTGCTTGAAGCCTGATGTTTGCTAGTTTGTGGCTACTAGACCTGGGACTGGTTCAGTAGTCTAAGGCAAGCCAGTATGTAGGGTTCCCAAGTCCCCCCGGGGGGGCGGTGAAACCCCCGCTCCAGCGGCCTGCTTCCTGTCGGCCCGGATTGGACTGCCAGGGGGACCCTGCCCCCAAATTGCCGGGCTGCAAAGGCGTGCCCGGCGCGATGACGTCACCCGGAGGTGACATCATTGCGCTGGGCACGTTTCAGGGGGGGATGCTCTACAATTCGAGGGAAAACTCTATGGTTTTTCCTCGAATTTGAGAGGTCCCACCCCCAACGTGCCCGACGTGATGACTTCACTTCCGGGTGATGTCATTGCGGTGCGCGCACAAAGCGCGCACACCAGGGGACTCCCAGTGGCAAAAGGACTCCCCCCCCCCCCCACTGCACTGCCGTAAGTACTTGGCAACCCTACCAGTTTGGCACTCCATGACTTTGCCTGGATGGGCTGGCTGACTTTTGAACTCTGCCTGGATAGGCTGATTGACTGTTTGTGTGAATCTCTGTTTGTCTCTGATCCTGAAAAGGTAACTTTGAATTGTAACAACTGTTTAGCAAGGCTGGTTAAGCATAGATTTCTTATTTTGTAATTCCTTCAAGTCCTATCTTGTTCTTGCATATTTTTGCACACAATAAATAACCAATATTTTATTCTGTTGTTGCACTTATGCTTTGTCAACCGTAAAGACTAAATCCAATTGTTTTAGACCTTTGACCACACTGCTACTGAGTAATTTTTAGTCATTTGAAGCTCAGACTGCAAGTCAACCTTGTAATGCTGACCTGACTGTTTAAAACCCTGAGAAGCTGGGAGCTTTGGTTCTTTTACTCCTATGCTGGCGGGGCTTTAAAAAGAACCTGGTGGGCAGACTACATGAGACTTGAGAATGTGTTAGGCTTTCTCAAGTAGTTTTGTAATTTGTTATTGTGCTTTGACCCTTGAACCTTAAAAGTTTACTCTGGACAGAGTGAGGTTTTATGACAGTCCTCATCTTTTTTAATTTACATATGAAGTCCCACAGATATGCAGAACTAACTGTTTCTGTTTCGCTGGCTTATTAACAAGTCATGGGACAACCAAGTACACTCTTAGAAATAGCTATGGTAGATGAAAAATGGAACTTATGGGCAATCGTTGTCATTGGAAGTTCCATTTCTAAGCTCTCATGGCTGATAATCATTGATAGTCTCTGGCATTTCCCGCTGAGGATCGGGTGGTGGGTGATGTGAAAGGCTTCCCTACCTGAGGCCATGAAGAGCTGCTGCCAGACTGAGTAGACAGTATTGACCTCGATGGACCAACGGTCTGATTTAGTATAAGATAGTTCCATGTGTTCATTACAATGGGCTGTACCTCTGCATCTTGTTGACTCTTCATTATTTATTCATTTACTTAATTCGATAAATTCTTCTATGAGCTTTCTGCCATTGTATTGTTCTAGAACTACAGCTCACTTGCTTGGTCCTAAGCAAGCTCAAAGATGAACATTTTGATCTCCCGGCTCTTGAGGCCTCCCTGGATGCCATGGACCTCCCGGAGGCAAAAGAGTTATTGCAGGAAGTTATGAAGACAGCAAAGGTTAACCGTAAGAATTCCACATACTGTGTGATTTAGGGCTGGAGGACAATTCTCTTTGGAAATGGGTGCCTGGGCATCCTTTCTCTAAGACAGCCAGTTTGGTGTAGTGGTTAAGTGCATGGACTCTAATCTGGGAGAACCGGGTTTGATTCCCCAATCCTCCACTTGCAGCTGCTGGATGACCTTGGGCAAGCCATAGTCCTGTCAGACCTGTCCTTGAAATAAAAACTGCTTTATCATGACCGCTCTCGGAATTTGAACATCTTCTTAACAGATATTAAACAAAATTCAAAAGGTCTCATTTCTAAGTTACCGTATTTTTTGCTCCATAAGACGCACCTGACCATAAGACGCACCTAGCTCTGCTCGGTGCCGTGGCTTGGGAAAGGTGAGGGGGGTTTAAGACGCACACACTTTCCCCCTCACTTTTTTTGGGAGAAAAAGTGAGTCTTATGGAGCAAAAAATACGGTATATAAAATTTTATTGACAAACTTTAGTTCTGAAATTTTACTTTTTCAAAAGAACTGGCAACAAGATCTCTCAAACAAGATCTCTCAAACAAGATCTCTCAAACTTAAGCCAGATGATTGCGGGGGGGGGATTGGGAATCCCATTCCTTTAGATGTCCAATCTTTAATGTAAAATTTCAGATGACAAAAACCATGACCCAGTGGTACTTACTGTCGACTCAACTCCACAGAATAAATTCAATAAATTCCCCTCATTGCACCAGGAAATGGAGTCAGATGGGTGACTTCCTCCACATATGGTGGTCTTGCCCAATCATTGTGTCTTTTTGGAAACAGGTTCACCAAAATATTCTTTTAATTACAGGCGTAAAGTTAAATTTCCTTCCTGAGATTTTTTTTATTGGAATACCAAACCCACCAGTAGGAAATAAAGAGCATGAAGAGCTAATCTCTATTTTACTTTCTACAGCAAGAAGTACGGTTGCTGCCCATTGGAAAAAATCCTTTGCTCCATCCCACATTGATACTTGGTTGAGTCGTATTTGGTTTTATTTTGTTATGGCAAAGGTTACCATTGGCACTATGCAACCGTAGTCCGTAGAGAAAGCTTATAATAATTTCGTGGCAACCTGGTTCCCACTAATGCAATTTTCGTCTGAACAAGATATCATTCCAAACAACCCAATTTACAAAGATATGATCTTCTAGTTTTCTTGGCTACCTGTTTTCTTTTTTTGGTTGAAGGCTGACTCTTTTGATGTTTTCATTGGTTTACCTGTATTTGGATGGGCTAGTGCACTGTTTTTCTTGTATGGAATAATAATAATTTAAAAAAAGGAAATGGGTGCCTGGGCATCCTTTCTCTAAACGATTGGCAAATACATGCCTAGCATTCCATGCCAGGTAAGATGGCAAAGCCTGGTTCCAGGCCTCTCTCAATTTTTAGGAGAGCCTCTAACTGGGTTTTTGGAAGGGATGTGTCGCTGATATGGAATGAAGAGGGAGCAGGATGCTGCTAATTGAAAACATGCCTCAAAGTCCCCCAAAATGTGTTTCTACTTTGAGCAGAGTCTATTCAGATTACAACTCAACATAGATGTTCTTCTGATGTAGCTGAACCTGTATGCAGTGACAATCCAGCTGTACCACTCTTACCTCCTACCCCACCCAAAGCCTAGAAAATTCAGAACCATTCTGCTGAGCCAGTTGGAGAGGGCACGGGTGACCACAGGAGGCTGAATGGCCCCTCAGTTCTGGGAATCTGGGTATTGGAAGTCTTTCCTCATCTTTAATTTGCCTTAAAGGGCAAGCTCCCTTGAGCATCTCTCGTCTCACTTCTACCGGAGTGATGAGTGATTCCTGTTATTGAGGCAGGAGGTGGGGACAAAATACAGCTTCCTGCGGCCACTAGTGGGAGACAACACCTGCTCCTGAAGCAGTTCCTTTCCTGCCTTAGAAAAGAGGGCAGGGATGATTTGTTTGCCGCAATTATATGTCCATTTTTACAAGCAAACAAAAAACTTACAATGATTTAAAATACAAAAAAGTAAAAATATCCTTATGTAAAAACTGATCAAAACCAGGCTTGTGAGGTAATTTTTTGAAGGCCTTCTGGAATTTTTAAAAAAGCCTTCAACTGATGCTAGGTCTACAAGCTTTTCCCTGAAAACAACTGGTTGGTTCAATGAGAGGGATTGTTTTATGTATCTTCTGTGGAACTGGACAGCCACAGACATCAGAGAGTGAGCTGGTCTTTCTCTGTCGGATCTACATTTTGTTCCGCAGAACAAGGCAAAGTGAATTTCAAGGAATTCATGAGGATTTTCCTGCTCCTACCAGAGGTCCCACAAGAACCAGGTAAGGACAAACAAGGATTTTCACCTCTTCTTTGACACCTAAGACTCACGGGACCTGTTTTGTCACTGCAGTGTTTAGAGCCGACCATTAGATTCTATTGTCAGTGTCCTTGTGTGAGGCTTCTGTACTATCAGCAAATGATCAGGCCTTTGTTGGTTAAAACATAGTCCTTTATTCAGATACTGGAACAGGTCTCGGTTTTTGTTAGAGATGCCATACAAAGAAGGCTTGGGGTTAATATACCTGCACACATGAATGCTTAAACATTTACTACCAATCAGCATACAAGAAAAATGCGGGAAGACCAAAGGCCCGTTTGTTCCCACCGTGGGTGCGAAAAGCATAAACATTCCCCTTTTGGCCTATGTGACCCAGATGTGTTAAGTCCTAGGCAAAACATTCAAACCATGACAATAAAATAACCTTCAAGGCTAGAAGCAGGCAGATAGTGTCCTGGGAGCCTGGAGTGAAAAGGAGGAGGGAACAGGAACAAGATAGCCATTGTTTATATGACGTGTTGGAATGCAGGAACCCACCTCCCGCCTAAAGAAGTAACATTAAGCAGACAGGCAATTGACCAAAAGGATGCAATAAACCATATGGGAGATAACAACTACAATGAAAACGAAAGTAAAGACTAGAGCAACTTTCAGCAACGTATATCTTTGTCAGATTCAAAGGAAGAAAGAAACATTCAGTAATAAAGAAATCATTGTGGATGCAAAGCAGAATCTGACACCTTGCAGGTTCAAACTACACGCAGTGCTTGGTTTTATGATTCTTTTACCCAACCGTTTTAGTTTGCATTTTAAAATCTAATACAGCCATAGGCAGTGGTGGGTCAGTAAAAGGTGCCGCCTAAGGCCCCTCCCACCCACTGAGCTGCTGCCCTCTACTTCGCACCAGCCCCCCTTACCCACCCCCACCTCTCACTGCCCACACAGCCCAGCACTTCTCAGCATCCCCACCTCTTGTGCAGGAACATGAGTGGTTCTTTTTTTTTTGGTTATTCCCCACTGTCTTTAAAGACAACCTGAAATGCTGAAGTTGCAGGAGTTAGCAGCAGTGTCAGCAGTGTAGGTATCGGCTACCACCCCAAGCACTGCCACTCAAAGCCCCTGCTTTGCTTTGCCTTGTGAATGAGCTAGATGGGGCTTTAGCAAGCTTTAATGCAAGGATGAGCAGTAGAACAATGGCCAGGGGTGGGGAAGAAAAGGGCTGTTTAACCCTTTCTTTTACCACAGTGTCTTTGCTCTTTTACCACAGTATCTTTGCTCAAAAATCATTAAATCTTCCACAGTTTCCAGTGCTTTTCCAGCCTTTGGGAGGAAAGAAAGTGGGACCACACAAAGGCAAAGAATCATACACCTGGGCAGGGCTTTTTTTTGTAGAAAAAGCCCAGCAGGAACTCATTAGCATAATAGGCCACATCCAGCAGCAGGAACTCATTAGCATATTAGGCCACACCCCTGGCAGCGTAGCTCCCTCCCAGGATCGGCTTCCCCAGGTGCCTCGCGGCTTGCCGGGCGCCTGGGGAACCTGAGGGAAGGAAGGCAGTTTCTGGATCGGCTTCCCCAGGTGCTCCGCAGCTGCACCCCAGAGCTGGATTGGCTTCCCCAGTTGCCCCGCGGCTTGCAAGGCGCCTGGGGAACCCGAGGGGGAGGGGAGGCTGTAGGCGTGGCCAACTCGGAAGCCAGCCGGAACTCCGTTCCTGTGCATTCCTGCCCAAAAATAGCCCTGCACCTGGGCAACCTTTGTTGTTCGAGCTTTGATTGCAGATAGATGAAAAAGTTACCCAGTGTATTTTATTGAAAGATAAAGTTATGTAATAACATTGAATTGTTGTAAGTTTATTAAAGTTATTTTTTTATTATTATTGTTAAAAATTAGAAATAAAGTTATTTTTTAAAAAAAGTTACCCAGATCCGTATAACATTGTTCTTGTCCCTGGCAGTGCTGAAGGACACATTCAGTGCTATGAGTACTATCAAGGATAACCGTGTCCATGTGGATGAGATGGCAACAACCTTGGCAAATTTGGGCATCCACTTGACACCGCAGGAGGTCCAGGAGCTGCAGAGCTCAGTTACGGTTGCAGGTGAGACTTAAAGCCGTTGTTGGAGCCCCAAAATTCGAGAGGAATAATATACACGGGGGACTCCCCTCCCCATTCTAAGATGATGAGGCAGTCTTCAAATGAGAAGTACAGAATAAGCATTCAAGAAGCTTGTCTCCTCCTACCCCGCTAGTGTTCCCTCTAAGCTGAGTTAGTGTGAGCTAGCTCACAGTTTTTTAGCCTCCGGCTCACAGATTTTTGTCTTAGCTCAGGAAGGATGGGGCTCCAGAGCAAACTAATATGTGCAGCAGCCAAATCCCTTGCTCACAACTTTATTGTCAGTGGCTCACTAAGTAGAATTTTTGCTCACAAGACTCCGCAGCTTAGAGGCAGCATTGCCCACCACCTCCACAGATAAACATACAGGGTGTAACCTAGTTCGTTGCAAAGTCAGAGTCCCACTGCGCTCAGTAGGGCTTGCTGGCTGTTGCCTGCCTCCCTCTTCCTGCTGCCTGCCTGCCTTCAATCTCTGTGCCGTACTTACAGGAGACAGAACAGTGGATTTTAAAGAAGTCGTGACAAAGTTGACTGGTACCCAGTCGTTCGCAGAATTTAATGGTAAGAACGCAGAAATAAATCTTCCACGTCTTGAGATTCGGTAGGTCTGGTGACACCTTTGAAGAGGGTGGGAAATGCAGCAGTCTGTGTGGTGAGCAGCAGCTTGTGTGGCGAAGGGTGGGAAATGCAGCTGAGAAGTATTGGAGTCGGGAGTCCATAGAACAGTGAAACAGCTAGATCTTTATTGCTGGTCCGGATGAAGCATACAACCCAGGGCTCCAAGCCCTCCTTTTATGCTGACCTCTGACCTCGCCCAACTGGCCTGATAGGCTATTATCAGTCTATTTACATCTCATAGGTTCCCTGGGAGAAACCTAGGTACATGATTGGTGGCCGGTTTGAATCCACCTGGCCTTTGTTCTACCTGGCTGAAGCTCAGGTAGTTTCTTGGCCATGTGCTCTGGCCACATGGCGGTCGCCATTACTGGAGCACAGGGCGACCGCGTGGTCAATACATAACAGCAGCAGTTTGCTAAAGAGGGAAGGGGATGTGGGGCCCTTAGCAGGGGCCTCTGTGGCTGCTTCCTGATGCCCTGCGATAAAGGCACCCACCTCACCCTTCCTCTTTAATGGCACTTAGTGGTGGTAACTGGGATCCTCCAGCACCCCACCATGCAACCTGGTGCTGTTCCCGCCCTTCCTTAAAGATGCTCTAGGGCAGGGGTGGGCAAACTGTGGCTCGGGAGCTGCATGCGGCTCTTTCACATATATAATGTGGCTCCCAGCAGGGCGGCTGGGGAAGCTAAATATCATTAGCAAACAAATATCATTGGACAAATTAATATCAGTATCAATATATGCTTTTACCCTTTTGGTTATTATTATTTGTTCATGTCTTGTGGCTCTCAAACATCTGATGTTTATTCTGTGCGGCTCTTACGTTAAGCAAGTTTGCCCACTCCTGTTCTAGGTGGCTCTTATGCTGAGCAAGTTTGCCCATCCCTGCTCTAGAGCTCTGTCACTGCTGAAGTCATCTGCTGACACATTGTCCCCGTGCTGTCAGCAATCACTGGCTTTTTCAGCCAAGTTTCTTCCCCTGCCACCTCTGTCCCCTTGGTCTAAGTCTTGCTCACTTCAGAAGATGATTTTTACCATCACTTTCAGATGAATGAGCCCTCTCTAGGGAAGTTCCAATATTTACTATCACCTTGACTTGCTCTGGTTTGGTTAATACTTAGGGGCCGTGGCTTAGTGGTAAAGCACATGCTTTGCTTACAGAAGGTCCCGGGTTCAATCCTTGGCATCTCCAGTTAAGAGGTTCTCAAGTGCGGAGACACATCCTGTTCCATCTGAGACCTTGGAGAGCAAGGACCATAAGTATAACTTGGTATAACACACCTTTAAGTATTCAATTTAAGTGTTAGGATGTTTTATCGTGTTTTAAACTGAAATTGTTTTTATTATAATGATGTTACCCGCCCTGAGCCCGCTTGCGGGATGGGTGGGATATATATGCAAATAATAAATAAACGAACTGTCAGTCTTAAGAGGGTTCATTCTAACAAAATTCTCACTTCCTAAAAGTCACCTTACAGTCACCTTAGGGCCACCATTAGTAACCTAAAAGTAATTGAACTGCAATTCTGCTGGCTCCTACAGCTGTCCAGGGCACTTTCAATGCGATCAACAAGATCTGCAAGGAGAAGATTAAAAAGGAGGACCTGCCGGCTGCCCTGGAGGACTTGGGCATTTCCCTGTCACCCGGGGAACTCCAGGCCGCTATGACATCTGCCGCTGTCAATGGTGAGAGTTTAAATAACTTATTTGAAAGAAGTGGCTCTTTTCTTTTCCCCTACAAAAGGCCAACAATATCCATAAAATATCCTAAATGTACAATGGACATCTTTGTATTTTTTTCCCCTTGTCTGTTTGAATGTATGTGTAATAGCTGGCATAGGCGTCAACTTCAGGGGGGCTAGGGAGCTGGAGCCCCCCCCCCTGAACTTTTCCAGGAGGTGCTGAGCCTCCACCAGAGACAATGGACTGTGATGTCTCTGGCCCAGCCCCCCCCCCCCCAGCAATTGGAAAGTCTACGCCCTTGATAGCTGGTTCATCGCCGTGGTACCTCTGCAGTCCCACATGGGTACTGTGCATACACAGGCCTAATGTGGAGAGGTTTATGAAGCTCCAAAATGCTTGAGGGCGCTTCATCCCCCTCCTCCATGCTGTTTTCCTGCCTTTTGCAGCGTAATAATCAAGGAGTGGAGCATCCTTGCCTCTGTTCTCGCTCTCTGCCGCCACTGAGAGAGATTTGTTTCTCAAAGCTCCATCTCCCCCCCCCCCCCCCGGTCATCATTAAACTGCCAGCTATGACAGTTGTACCTCAGTACTAAACTCGACTCCTGGACAATGGCACAAAGAGCTTCATTTAAAAAACGCGGGTCCCATGCATCAAAAATTCCCCACATGAACAACCATGAGAAAAGCTTGACTGTGCCTCAGTCAAGAAGCATAATGTCTCAAACGGCTCAGCATGTTGGCAATTTACGCCCAAAGCAAGGCGTGATAGAACATGAGAGAAAGGTTCTGTCTGAGGAAAAATATGCAATACCAATGCCTACTGCTGACAGACGGGCCCAATCATCCTCTGTTCTGATGGTTCTGAGACTGAACCTGACCACCTTGGTGGTTGTTGTTATTGTTGTTGTTATTCGTTTATTTTTATATTTATTTATTTGTTTGCTTTGTGAATTGCCCTATCCCAGCTTACACCAGGTTCTGGGCGATATACAAGGAGCCTAATGCCACAAAACAAAAATACAGTATTTAAAAATTCCATATACAGCTTGATAAGAATTAAAACCAAAATAAAAAGATCCAAGGTGGCAACTTACAGATTTCTATTCCAATTCTGGACTGTCTGGCCATTTTATGGGAAGGGAGGGGAGGGAACTTAAAACAAAATATATGGGAGGGAGAGGAGAAGAATGCCAGCCAACAGAACCAACCGCTGCTGCCCTCAACCAAAAGCCTGGCGGAACACCTCTGCCATGAAAAGACCCTGGCCCTGGTCGAGGACAGCCAGACATTCCTAGGGCCAGGGATCACCAGCAAGTTGTTATCAGTGGAGCGCAAAGCAGAGGAGGCGGTCCCGCAGATAGGTTGGTTACAGATCGCTCAAGGCCTTAAAGATCAGTACCAAAACCTTGAACCTGACTCAGTACTCCACTGGAAGCCAGTGTTGCTAGCGCAGCACCGGTTGTATATGTGCCATCCGTGACGTTCCTGTCAGGACTTGTGCTGCTGCATTCTGGATCAGCTGGATTTTCCGGGTCAGTCTCAAGGGTAGACCAGTGTAGAGCGGGTTACAGTAGTCTAATCTGGAGGTGACCATTGCATGGATAACTGTGGCTAGGTCAGGGTGCAAAAGGAGCCAGTTGCCAAGCTTGGCGAAGGTGGAAAAACCTTCTCCCACTATACTGCATGCCTCTTCCACTTTCTTTGTTCATCAGGTTTTATAGTACCTTCTGCATACATTTACGGCTGTTCAGGGCTGACTTGGCATTTCCCCAGGGTATCTGAATGTGGTTTTGAGGTTTTGAGCGGCACCTTTTCCTTCCTCCGCTTCCGATTTGAAGGGAACAATTAGCAGACAACTTGGCATGGCTTCATTGATTTCCATCAGTTCCCCTGCCCCTATTTTCCCCTCTGTATTTATCACCTCGCCATGAATTACTTGGCTCAGGCAGCTAATGATTGCCGAGGTATGCAGGAGCGAGCATTGAAAACAAAACAGATGGCAAGCTTACAGTAGCCAGTGCAGAAACCAGGATCTGAGGCAGTGCAATGAAAACAGATATTCCGAGGCAAGGGGGAACCAGGTTGAGTGCTGACAAAATGTGAAGTGAATGCCAAATGCAGAATGGACCCAAGCCTTGTCCAAGGGAGACTTTCATCCACCTGAGTAAAGGTCCATCTAGCGGCCATAGCTTGTTTCCATACCTACATTGGGGGAAAATCCTTATTTGCTCAAAGAGAGTCCAAATTATTTCTTAAGGGGTTACTAAACCTGTTTCCTCTAGTTCAGTCCCCAGTTTATCATTATAAACTGTATGAATGGAAAAGAGCAGATCTGCTGGCTACTTCCACCCTCTGCATTCTCAAGTATGGAACAGATGCTGTGAAGCCAGCTTTTGTAGGCCAGCTGCTGGTGAGCTAGTCCCCCACCCACTCCAGTAAACGAATGTTCCACATTTTCTGTAGCTATTGCACTTCTGTTAACTGTATTTGGGATTTCTGGCATGCTCTCCAGGGAACTGGAAGGTAGTCTTCTGTTAGGGTTGCCAAGTGTAAGAAACTTATCAGCGGGGGGGGGGGAGCTCTGCTGGCCGGGAGCTTCCCCGGCACGCGCTTTGCACGCCGCCAGGCGGCGTCACCGGAAGTGACGTCAGCACGTTGGGGGCATTGCCAGGGCAACGCTCTGGCAATCCCCCCAAAACTCTATGGTATCATAGAGTTTTGGGGCGATTGCCAGAGCGTCGCCCTGGCAACGCCCCCAACGTGATGGCGTCACTTCCGGGTGACGTCATTACGTGAGGGAGGTCGTCCAGGCTGGACGACCTTGGGGGTGGGGTTTCCCCCGCCGGCCGAATGCTGGCCGGCGGATTGGGAACCCCTGTAGCGGGGGATCCCCCGCCCCCCTGAGCTGACTTGGCAGCCCTATCTTCTGTCTCAGTGCCATGGTAATGTATTTGCTGTTTACACATGCTGAAATCTTATGGACATTTTAATTGTTCTTATGGTTGTTGGAAGTCTCACTGTGTTTCTCAGAAGGTTTGGTCATCCAACAAATCATCGCAAGTTTAAATTCCATGAGCTAGTAAGCAAACAAAGGACTCTTCTCTTTTTTTGGGTTCGTGCCAATCAAATAATCCCTTTCCAGTCAAATCCCTCTTGCATCTCTTTCTCTCTCTTTTTGTGTGTGTATTTATGTAAACTGCTAAAACCAGAAGAATAAAAACCAAATTAGGACACAATAAAACATTTTAGTGATTCCAACTCTTCCTTCCTGACCTCTGTTGGTAATCAAGCTGTAGTACTGCTACTATTTCCCCCCGAATTTTCTCTGCAGCAAGGGCAAAGAGGGCCACCTTGTGTGAAATCTCGGCCTCTATGTCTGCTAGTAAAACTAGATTTTTTTATGTCTCTGTTCTAGTGCCTAGGGTGGCCAAAGTTGGGCCTAGAAGTTTCTTCCTAGGGGATTGTATTGTTATGGCTAATGGCTACACAATACATTTTACTATCAACTATCCTAGGGGATTGATAGGCTGAGGACAGACTGGCAATCTGGAGTGGGATGAATCCGGAGGCAAAAGCTGTGGGGGGGAAATCCCCTGGGGCTGGCTGTCCACATTGGCCAGGGTATTGTGCAAGGATGCCGTTACGGAGCGTTCAGACTGCTGCAGAGTGGCCCCAGGTGGGCAGGCCTTCGCAGCTCATGATAGGGCATTTTCGGCAATTTGCGCATGTGCGCATGAGCACTTATGTGTGCATGTGCGCATGAGCGCTCATGCGCAAACTGGCAAAACGCCGTGTTCGCACTGCCGCCTCCGCTTGCCTCCCACCTTCTTCCGGTTCACACTGCCTGGAAGCGGGAGGCAAGCGCAAGACAGCCTCTGGACACCGGTTTCTCCCGGTGTCCTTCTAAAGCACAAGAAAACCGGCTTCAAAGCGGGTAAGTGCGGAAGGGAGCCAAGGGACAGCTGCGCATGCCTGAACAGGCTCCCTTCCCCCGCTTCCCATGCGGACCTATCCTGGGGCAGATTGCCAGTCTGTCCTCAGCCATAGAGTGGGCAGAGTAGCAAGTAATGGCACAGGTCTTCTGGCACAAAACCTCCACATGGACAGAGACGCTGGGTAACAGGCATGTTGGTATGACGGCCTTTGAGCATTGCTGATTGCACTGATTGAAAATGGACTGAAGTTAGTGCCGAGCGTAATTTGCTGAATGAGATCTTGGTTTTTGTGTTCTTTGCAGAGTCAGGGATGCTGGATGGGACAGAACTGCTAAAGATTTTGGCTGATGCCCCACGTTTTACTGAATTTGTAGGTAAGTGCTTAAGTAGCTAGAAGAGTAACCTTGGTTGCAGTGCTGCTCAGCCACCCCGCTTCCCGCCCATGGCTGCCCTACACTGGAAAGGCTGGCAGTAGGCAAGTACAGAAAGAACGGGGCAGGGAGGAGCAGGCTGGCTGTGTCTGTTTATACCTCCTTTCCCCCTTGTTTCTGCTTGACACTCAGCAATGGAAACCTGACCTGCCAGAGAGCCTGCTTCTCAGCCTCTGTCCCGGCTTCCAGGGCAGTGAGCCACTCAAGTGACACAGCATATGGGATAGGTGCCTGCTCCTGCCAGAAGTAGCCTATGCATAGAATCATAGAACCACAGATTCGGAAGGGGCCATACAGGCCGTCTAGTCCAACCCCTGGATCAATGCAGGATCAGCCCAGAGCATCCCTGACAAGGGTTTGTCCAGCTGCTGCTTAAAGACTGCCAATGAGGGGGAGCTCACCATCGCCCTAGGCAGCTGATTCCACTGTTGCACAACTCTGACTGTAAAGAAGTTTTCCCTGAAATCCAGCCAGTACCTTCCCACCCTTAATTTAAACCCATTATTGCGAGTCCTATCCTCTGCCACCAACCGGAACAGCTCCCTGCCCTCCTCTGAGTGACAGCCCTTCAGATACTGAAAGAGAGCGATCCTGTCCCCCCTCAACCTCCTCTTCTCCAGACTGAACATTCCCCTCAGCCTTTCCTCGCAGGGCTTGGTCTCCAGGCCCCCAATCATCCTTGTCACTCTCCTCTGCACCCGCTCCATTCTGTCCACATCCTTTATGAAGTGAGGCCTCCAGATCATCACACACTACTCCAGGTATGGGATCTCAGAAGGCCTCCACATTACAGTCCTTGTGCTGTATCTGCTGGCAGGTGCCAGCAGGGCTTAATTTAGATTGCACAGGGCTTAATTTAGATTGGCACAGTGGTGCAGGGAGAGAAGGGCCTTCCCCCTTGAGTCATTTTCCCAAACTGAAATGGCCATGGGAGCTGCAGCTTCCCACTGGATAAACTTGCAAGTAACAAGGGGAAAACAATGGGGAAGGTAGTTTTCAGGGCTTATTTCGTAGCAGGAGCTCCTTTGCATATTAGGCCACACACCCCTGATGTAGCCAGTCCTCCAAGAGCTTACAGTAGTCCCTGTAAGAAGAGCTCTGTAAGCTCTTGGAGGATTGGCTACATTAGGGGTGTGTGGCCTAATATGCAAAGGAGCTCCTGCTACGAAATGAGTCCTGGTAGCACTGGCACAACACCAAGTCCCCGCTGTGCCCCCCCACTCTGTGGAGCAGAAGTGGGAGGGCAGGAATCCCCCCCCCCAGGGGAATGACAACCCTAGGCAGGGTAGGGTGAGAGTGTGGGACTGGACCAAGGTCGTCCAGCGAGCTTCAGTGGCAAGAGTGGGGGTTCAAACATGGGTCTGCCAAATCCTAGTCCAACACTGTAACCACTACGCCATACTGCCTGAGTGCTCAGGCCTGAGGACAGGAGCTGAAAGCAGAATGCTGAAGTGAGGCAGGCTGATAGGTTGAAGTCAGGCTGAAGAACCTGGGCGGGCTGAAGGACTTCCTTTTATCTGCTCTTTTATCAGTTCCTGCCATCATAGAGTGTCTAAACCACAAGGCTGGGAGAGCCTGGTGAAATATGGCAATATAATGAAAGGCAAAAGGCAGGTAACACATAGCCTGGCTCTATTTGGCCAAGGCAGCTGCTTTATCTATTATACACTAAATACAAGGGGACCACAGAGATACTGAGTACAATAAAAAAACCCCAAAATATATTATGGAGAGCACAAATTACTCAAGGTCAGATAACATTCAAGGGCTGGTTAAAGGCATATGTCTCAAATACAATTAATGAAAAAATCATGCATAGAGACTGTAATTTAAATCCTTAAATCCTTATTAAAGCATTAACGCTTTGAAACAAATTACATTTTTTGTGTTAAATGCATTCTGTGACTTTAAATAATTCAGGCATGGTTAGCTTTAAGTATGCAAGCTGAGCTTATGCATTTGAGAAACACTTTGCTGAAAGGAGTGCAATTGAGCCCAGGTGAGACTGTGATAAGGCATGCAAAATATGTAAGCTTTGTAGGTAAGTGAGGCTTCAAATTGTTTGGAATAAGTTTTGAGGTATATTTTGAATATTTACATGCAAGATGCTTTGCTTGTTTTGTTATTTGCATTAGTTCCATAAGAATACGCTGGCTCTGAAGAAGAAGAATTGAAACTTCTGTGGCCAGCCAGACTGATTTCTCACGAGGTGCTGCTCTGCTGTCGCTCTTCCCTTTCCCCGATTGGGTGTGTCAATTTCCCACTATTTGCCCTGCGCTGCATTTTGACCCGCGGCTTTGCCTGTTTCCCCCCACGGCTTTGCGATCCTCAAAAAACAGGATCGCGAAGCCGTGGGAGGAAACAAGCGAAGCTGCAGGTCAAAATGTGGCATGGGGCAAATAGTGGGAAATTGACGCATGCAATCGGGGGAAGGGAAGAGTGGTGGCTGAGCAGCACCTCGTGGGAAATCGGTCCCAGTTTTCTAGCCAGTTTTCTGCAGACCTGAAAGCTTTGAAATTCAGAAGCAGTAAGAAGATAACAGCTGCTTTCAAGGACTGCATACAGCCTGTTCTATTGGTCTCGCTCTAGGGAGATTTCTTTGTGTATACTTACGCTTGTATAATTTTATTTCAAAGCTTTAGCACTTTAATAAGTAATAAGTATATGTGGATCATATGAAAGGATTTACATTCCAATCTCTAGGCATGATTTTCCCATTAATGTTATCTGTTATACAAGCTATTGTTATTAAATACAAGATCAACAGACAAATATAAAAATACACATTTTTAGAAAAAGCAACAGCAACGGGGTCATTCTTTCAAAATAGATAAAATGTTACTCAGAACAGTCTATTCAAAGTTTTGCTGCCAGTCTCCAATTTAAAAAATCTAACCCTATACACTTCTCTAAAACAATTGTACACTGTCTCCAGATATGGTATTGTGGTAGAAAGAGCTGTCATGTCACAGCTGACTTATGGCAACCCCCATAGGGTTTTCAAGGTGTTCAGAGGTGGTTTGACTCCATGTAGCAACCTTGATGCTCCTATCCAAATACTAACTAGGGCTGACCCTGCTTAACTTCTGAGATCTGCTGAGATCAGGCTAGCCTGGGTCATCCAGGTCAGGGCCCAGATATGGTACCATACAAAAATAACCGAGGTCGATCCTACCTAACGCCAGCCTTCCTTCCCTCCCAATTCTTATTCTCCAGCATTGCAGGATGCTATAAACATCGTTGAAAACATCAAACATAAGAACATGACCATTCCACAGCTGAAGCAAACCCTGGAGAACATGGGGGTACGCTTAACCAAGCCAGCTTTTGAGGCATTAGTCAGCACAGCCAAAATTGATGGTAAGCAGGGCTGTTTTGGGGCAGGAACGCACAGGAACGGAGTTCTGGCTGGCTTCCGAGTTGGCCACGCCTACAGCCTCCCCCCTTCGTGTTCCTCAGGCACCTCGCAAGCTGCGGGGCACCTGGGGAAGCCAATCCTGGGAGAGAGCTGCACTGTCAGGGCATGTAGCCTAATATGCTAATGAGTTTCTGCTATTGGGTGTGGCCTATTATACTAATGAGTTCCTGCTGGGCTTGTTCTACAAAAAAAGCCCTGATGGTAAGGCTACACTGGGCTCTGCAAATGATGGATCTGGAGTCAGGGGTCATTTCGTAGAAAAAGGGGTGCAGGAGCTCATTAGCATACCTATTAGCATAACTCATTAGCATAACCAGCCAAATGTCAGTTTCAGCCCTATTATACCCTATGGGCCATTGAAGTCAATGGCAAAAACTCATAGGGTATATGAGGGGCTGGAGGGGAGGGGGTTTAAGGGAGAGGCTCCAAACTTGCAGGGTGGCTGCTGGGGCCTCTCCCCCAAATACCCACCAAGTTTCAAAAAGATTGGACCACGGGCCCCATCCCCTCCATTGTTCTCTATGGTAGGAAAAAACATTACTTTTTTCCCACCATAGAGAACAATCAAGGGAATGGGGGCAACCTGTTTGGAGGCCCGTAGAATTGGACCCCCTGGTCCAATCTTCTTGAAACTTGGGGGAGAGGTCCCAGAAGCTACCCTGCAAGTTTGGAGCCTCTCCCTCAAACTGCCTCCCCTCCAGCTGCTTTTAAAGCCGCCACCAAATTTTGGCAGCAATTCGGCAGCGGGCCAAATCAGATCAGAGCATCTGATTCAGCCTGTGGCTGCCCTATTGCCCACTCCTGGGCTGGCAGAGTGGTGCTCCACCTTGCTCTGGCCCCAAAGGACCCCTGTCTGGAGTTATCTTGTTTGCAAACACATGTTTATTATTGTCTAGCCAGAGGCTGTTACAATTTGGTGATGAACAATTAGCATGTTTTGCTATTTCTGCAATTTCATGCTATCCCTCCCTTTGCACCACTAGATTGAAGCCTGTTTCTAACAAGGCCAAAATGCAAAATGCGGGAACAAATATCCTGACTCTGGTTCAGGGATCCCCAGCGTGCTGTCCATGGGCACCAATACCTTTTCTGGCACCCACCAAGTGTTTTTAGGAAGTGGGCGGGGCCAGGTAGGTCTTCCACCCAGCAAGGCTTCTGATTGGCTACTACAGATTTGATTGGCTGTGCAGATTTTTTTTAAAATGTTGCTTTGGCAGCAGCTGCCACCACAGCACAAGGATCTGTACTGCGTTAATCAAGTTAAGCAGTGGCAGCCATTTTGTGGCTGGCTCTGCCTCAAGTGGCCGCCATTTTGTTGCTGTGCCCACCATGCTCTTTCAGGATTCCAAATGTGCCCACAGGCTCAAAAAGGTTGAGGACCCCTGCTCTAGTTGGCCAAGGTGGCGGCTTTATCTATCATACCCATTATTTTCATTTAATACAAGATCACAAGCACACAAGCGCACAATAGAAATACTATCAGTACAGTCCTGAAACCCAGAGCCAAAGGTGCTTAGCAAGCTGAGCGTCACATCAGTAGATGCTGGAGTGGCACTGGTGGATCCCAAAGTTGCAGTAGTATGGTGGATGTGTGCACTGAAGATGCACTGGTATGCCCTTGACCCTGGTGCAGAAAGGGGAAGGGCCTGGGGGTGTAGTGGGAAATAGCCAGCTCCCTAAGCCTCACCCTCCTTGAAACAGCCACGGACTCCGTGTAAAGTTACACCGTCTGAGAGATTTCGCCCTGATTTTAGCTGCAGCTGCTGCACAGAATGGCAGCTCCTTTAGTATTTCTGTCTACCTAGTTTCCCAACAGACATTTAATTTCCTCTGCTGTTGTCCTGGTTTCCCATTTTGCCATTAAATGATACCGTCTTGTATCCCAAACCTCTTCACACAGTGCAGGAAACAATGAGGTGGTACGTTTATGCAAATTAAGCAATTCTGCATGCAGTTGGTGAGGTCTTGGAAATTATGTAGAGTAAGAGCAGTAGTTGATCATTTATAATGAAGAAGCTTTATACCCCGCCCTTCACTCGGAGTCTCTGAGCGGCTTACAGTCTCCTTTCCGTTCTGCTCCTTAGAACAGACAACCTGTGAGGTAGGTGGGGTTGAGAGAGCTCTTTCAAGAACTGCTCTTGAGAGAACAGCTCTGAGAGAACTTATGACTGACCCAAGGTCACACCAGCAGCTGCTTGTGGAGGAGTGGGGGAGTGGGAATCAAACCCAGTTCCCCCAGATTAGAGTCTGTACTCTTAACCACTACACCAAACTAGTACAAGGGTGTGTGTTTGTTTTAAATGAATGCTGAAGTTCTCATGGTGCTGAGTTTTGCTTGTGTAGAACCATGGAAAACACACAGGCAAGCCATTGCTTCTTCCATTAGTATCATTCAAATTCATAAAAAGAGAGACAATTTAACATTCTTCAACGTGGACCTGGAGAATGGCTACAGGATGCTGGGCCCAATCCCTCCCCCGTTGTTTTGACCATTGCTTCCTTTTAATTTAGCTGAGGAAATGGAACATCCCAATCCAGCAGGTCTCCTTGAATCGACCACACAAACACTCTCTACTGTGTATATCATTAACCAAATCCTCTGCTTACTACAGGCAACAAGTGGGAAGGAATTTTATACTACCACCTTGGTACATTCATTCAGTTTTGGCTAGTTTCCATGCTTTGATGTTGGTGGAGCAAGGAAAGACCTTAGATCTCATGAAAATTTTTAAAGGAAAAACATTTTTCTTTCTTTCTTTTTTACAGAGAACGGTGAAATCAATTTCAAGGACTTCTTATTAGCACTGGGTGAGACTCCAGAGTTCACCGAACTGGAAGGTAAATTTCAATTGATCGGAGGTCGTGTTCGCACCGGCAATTTGATCCCTTGCCCTTGCTGTTCCCTTATGGATTTAAAGTACACCATCAGACAGCACCATCTGTCTGTCATGCCCCAGTTGTCTGAGTTTCATTCCCCCCTCCCCTTGCCCCGTGTTTCTTTAATACCGGAGAAAGTCGGGTCCTGTTGGTCTGAGCTGCTTCCAAAATGGATTTCCTATCATCCGGTCGCTCTGTTGCGCAGCCAAGGTGTCAGGCAGATCTCACTGATCTCTTGTTTTCCAGCCTAGTTAGTAAGGATCACATGACTGTATATGCGCACTTCTCCCCCCCGGGGGGGCTGCTGAAAACCTTGTTTTCTTTTGAAAAGCTCTCAAAGAAAGACACCCCTGTTCTTAGGGTTGCCAGCCTCCAGGTGGGGCCTGGGGATCTCCCGCTTTTACAACTGATTTCCAGCTGACAGAGATCAGCTCCCCTGGAGAAAATGGCTGCTTTGACGGGTACAGTCTATGGCACTGTACTATGCTGAGGCCCCTTCCCTCCCCGAACCCCGCCCTCTCCAGGCTCCACCCCTGAAGTCTCCAGGTATTTTCCAGCCCAGACCTGGCAACCCTACTGGTTCTGCAGCTTTTTAATATAGTTTGGGGAAGGGATAAATTGAAAAGATTACAGGGAGGATGGCAGTGAATTCCATATCCCAGCATTCTCAGCAAGCGCTTGTGCGCATGCTCACGGGCAAAACTTTAAAAAGTACTGGCTGACAGCCCTATGAACTACATATCCCAGCAGGCTAATTCCTGCTTGTGGGCATGCTCCTAGGACAAAGTTCTAAAAAAAAATGGCCGACGGGCTGACTCCGTGCTTGGTGCTGTCTGGTCACTCCACTGCCAGTTAATTCACTTTGAAGAGTGCTGAAGGAGGTGGGTCTGGTCAGGATTCTCTGTAACAAAATAATATGGCTCTATGAGAGGCGGGGCAACAGTGGACTGAACTGCCCGTCTGATCGCAACCTGAATCTCCTTCCTATCATTTAGCTAAAGACTGTTAGCAAATAAGATGCTCCTGAGAAGCTGGTTGTCCAAACTCATCTGCATGGTTTCTAGGTTTTTGTAAGTCCTGGGTGAGAGCGTATAACCGGGTCCCCTTTCCCACTTTGAGTCCCTATTGGGGAGAAAGACAGGGTACAAATGAAATAAATTAACAGATGTCTCCAAAGAACCCTCAGAGGTGGTTTAGAAAAAGCTACAGTGACTTGGTCAAGATTACACAGCGATACTAGATTAAGGGTGAGTGATGAATTTTCAAAACTTAGCCTTGGAGGCCGATGCCTAACACTTTCATCAAGTAGTCCTCACTAATCATTCTTCAAGTCCAGTAGAGTACATGCTGTAGTTAAACTAGGGCAAAGGTTGGTAATTACTGGACCGTTTTGTGACGACACAGGAAAGAATGTGATTGCATGGTGTTTTGTTCAGATACCATGGGCCATGCTAGCTCATTAAAAAAAAGTAAACTGATGCAATAGAAAAATGCCCAGTTTATTAGAACTAAAAGCCATGGCTAGATTTTGACTTTTAAAAATTAATTTCCTCAGGATTTGATCATAGCACTGCAATTTAAAAGTACCTCAGAATGTAATCTCAGGTTTTAGCGATCTTAAGAAGTACAATGTGCCAGAAAATCTCATTCTTTTTGGTGTACAAATCTTGGAGCTTCACCAAGTAGCACTCAAGCTCCTCAGCTTTTCACTATCAAAGGTATAGGCAAGAGGAACCTGAATTCCTGTTTTTTACCAGCACAAACTGAACATGGCAGGTCTCAGAGTGAAATGATGGACCCTGGGAGTAGCAGAAGTTTTCTGTGACTGGAACAGCTAAGAGCCAGTTTGGTGTAGTGGTTAGGAGCGCGGACTCTAATCTGGGGAAACTGGGGTTGATTCCCCACTCCTCCACTTGCAGGTGCTGGTGTGACCTTGGGTCAGTCACAAGTTCTCTCAGAGCTGTTCTCTCTCAAGAGCAGTTCTCTCAGAGCTTTCTCAGCCCCGCCTACCTCACAGGGTGTCTGTTGTGGGGAGGGAAAGGGAAAGGAGATTGTAAGCCGCTCTGAGACTACTTCGAGTAGTGAAGCGTGGGGCATAATTCCAATCTCCTCCTCCTCCTTCTTCCCAGAGCGAAATGACAGCTCCTGGGAGTAGCAGCAATTTTCTGGGGATTCTAGTATCGGCATTGCAATAGAAGAAAACAGAAGTCTTTTATGTTGCTCCCTCCCCCCTCCCCTCAGCCTTGCAACGAGCCATGGTCATGATTAATGCAACACGGGGCAGTCATCTGCAGCTGAATGAGCTGGAGTCCACCCTAGATAATGTGGGCATCCATTTGAAACAGGAAGAGATCCAGGAAGCTCTGCGTATCGTCCCAGTGGCCGGTGAGTTGATCCAGGGAGACTGAAAGTATGTCTAGATTTGCCAGCTGATGGCTGGGACACAGTAGGAGACTGGGGAGGGGGGGGGAAACATGTGTGCCATAAAACGTTATGCCAGGTACCAGAGATATAAACTGTATAAAGGACAGCAGATGGTAAGCTCCGAGTTGCTGTATCCTCTCTGCAAGGCCCCATGAGCCGGGAAGGGGGTGCAAAGGAAAAACCACAAGGCCGTACGACATCAAAACGGAGAAACTGGCCTCTACCCTGTGAATGAATTCTGTCAGGATTCGTTCATCTCTGTTGGAGAGCATGCTTCCTCTAGTACAGGGGTGTCAAACATAAGGCCTGGGGGCCAGAACCGGCCTGTCCAGTGCTCTTATGCGGCCCGCGAGCAACTAGTGCAAGGGAGGGAACAGGAGACTGCTCGAGGGGGAGTGGGCGGAGCCACTCTGATTGTGGATTCAGCATGGCGGAACAACCTCGTCTGCAACAGTCAAGTTGCATGGGAGTATCTGCCCAGTGCTGCACCGCTGGCTCTCCAGTCTTCCCATGTGGGTTCTCTTGTAATGTGGGTCCAGATCAACCTTCTGGTATCACCTGCTTCCCTGAGTCAAGAGAATTTTGCACAATTGTATAGTTATTCTAGGGTTCCCAAGTCACCCTGGAGGGCGGGTAAACCCCCGCTCCAGCGGCCCGCTCCCCGTTGGCCCAGATTGGGCTGCCGGGGGGAACCCCACCCCCAAATTGCCGGGCGTCGGGTACGTTTTGCGGGGGACGCTCTGTAATTCAAGGGAAAACTCTATGGTTTTCCCTCGAATTTCAGAAGTCCCGCCCTGACGTGCCCGATGCGATGACGTCACTTCCGGGTGATGTCATCATGCCATGCACGCTTCGCACGCATGGCAGAAGACTCTCGGGCGGGCAAGGAGTCCCCCCGGCACCACAAAGGTAGGATTTGGCAATCCTAAATTATTCCCTGTTGGAGATGTGTGACTTCCTTCCTAGGTTTAGCATCCCTGATAGCACAGGGAGCCCATGTCTGATTGGCATGGCTCTTGGCTCAAGCCCTACAGTGCCTGCAACTGTAGCAGCCATTTTTAATTAGGGTACCCTTTCCTGGAAAAGTAAAAGTTTAATTCAAATTCTGTGGTGTTCGTGCATGTTCCTGTTATGGTGGATGATCAGAGCTTTCAAGATTCGTGTCACTTTCTATTCCTAGTTTGCTGAGGTAGAGAAGCATTGTAGAGCCTCTCCTTCGGAGAACGTGCGCTCTCTTTCACAATGAAATGGCAGGCATGATATTTCTAGAGGCATATCCACACTACATATTCAGGACCAAATCGGACAATTTCGTCAGAATGTCAAGACGTCCATGTCGAAACGCCTGCTTTGTAGTTCACATGTCATAGCGCTGGAGTCTTTCCTAATTAAACCAATTTGAAACTGGCTCACATTCGTAGCATGCCCATTCCCTAAGAACATGAAAACGGGGATGTTTGATCACATGACACTGTGATTCTAAGCAACCAAGATTAGCGCTGCTGCAACATATGAAGCACCATTCCTTTGCAAAGCCCATTTAGAATGTTTTATCTCTTTTGTCTTTAAAGCCGACTCTTGTTATTCCTGCCTTGAGAGATCCATTTTGCAGACGGGAGAAATAGGATCCCATGGTGAATCTGTGGCAGAGGTGGAATTAGTGTGCAAAGTGGGTAACTGTTCTGTGAAAGGAGGACAGGTTCAGTGATATATGCTGCAAGAGCAGGAATATACCTTAGGGTTGCCAACCCCCAGATGGGGCCTGGGGGATCTCCAGCTATTACAGTTGATCTCCAGGCAATAGAGATCCACCCCACAGGAGAAAATGGCTGCTTTGGAGAGTAGACTCTATGGCACTGTACCCTGCTTAGGTCCCTCCCCTCACCAAACTCCACCCTCCCCAGGCTCCGCCCTCCAAATAGGGTTGCCAAGTCTTCTTTACTTACCGGCGGGGGGGAGTCCTCCGTCGTCCGGGAGCTTCTCCGGCGCGCGTGCAAAGTGCACGCCCCCGGTGACGTCACCCAGAAGTGACGTCAGCATGTTGGGGACATTGCCAGGGTGATGCTCTGGCAATTGCCCCAAAACTCTGTGGTATCATAGAGTTTTGGGGCGATTGCCAGAGCGTTGCCCTGGCAACGCCCCCAACGTGATGACGTCCTGGCTGGATGACTTCGGGGGTGGGGTTCCCCCCGCCGGCCGAATGCTGGCCAGCAGATCGGGAACCCCTGTAGTGGGGGATCCCCCGCCCCCCGGGCTGACTTGGCAGCCCTACCTCCAAATCTCCAGGTGTTTCCCAGCCCAGAGCTGGCAACCCTAAATACCCCAAGCAAAGAGAGAAATCAGTTACAATCACCATGATCCTCCTGGTCTTTTGTGTCTACCTGATCCAGGTGTGCATGAGGTTCCATCCCTGGCAATCTACCCTCCTCCGCCTTGTTACTCTTGTTTCTCCGTCACTTCATCCTTTCTCCCCATCTCTCCCTCCCAGCTGATGGAACTGTAAACGTGAAGGACTTCCTAATGGCTCTTGCCCAGATGCCGCGCTTCATGAACTCTAAAGGTGAGCTTTTAAATATCTGGGCTTTGGGAAAATGTTAACAATTTAACAACGTTAACATTTTAGCTCCAGGCAGCATTCTGGCAGAGCTCCTGCTTTGCATGCCGAAAGTCTCAGATTCAGGCCTATTCTGCATCTAGCATTCACTCCGCTGTTTTACCAAACCCACGCTGGAACAGAAATTCCCCTCTACATGGCATGCCACCTTCACTTTCTTTGATTGTCGGATTTTATGGGAGCCTCCACACTGCATGCCGGTTTCACTTCATTTGATCTCTCGGTTGTATGGTGGCCGTCTGCATAGATTTATGGCCGTTTTATGGCATTCAGAGGTGACTCTGCAGTCGGTACGGCATCGGCCCGGGGTATTTGAATGTAGTTTTGAGCCACATTTTTTTGTTGTTGTTGTTGTTCCAGTGTCGGTTTGGTAAAACAATGGAGCGAATGCTAGATGCAGAATGGGCCTCAGTCCTCGGCATCTCCAGTTCAAAGGATGAAGTATGGAGTGAGGTGGATGATCTCCACCTGAGACTATGGAGAGCCACTGCCCGTCAGAGTAAATAGTTCTGACCTCGATAGACCCATGGCAGTTTCATACATGGGAACACTAGTGGAACTGTTTTGGACAGAGATGTTGTGTATTCCCACTTCTGTGTGCTGTAGGGCTGCCTGCTGGTGGTTGGCACCCATCAGGAGACTGAGGAGTTGGGGACATGGGGGCACTATCATGTCAAACAACCAGGGAGTGATATCATGCTGCTCTAGAATCCAGAGGAAATGCCATGGCTTTACCATGGAGTTTTTGCTGAATCCTAGAGCAGCACAACAGTGATTTTTGCATTATTTCCCACCCACTGACTTACTGATCAGCAGCAGGGATTGGGGGCTGCTGAGGTCTCCAGCTATAGCTGTCATATTCATAACAGTTTATAATCCTGTCATTCGTAACAGTTTACAATTCTCTCATTCATAACAGCTTACAATCCTTTCACAACAGTCAAATCAACTGATTTGACTGTTGTGAAAGGATTGTAAGCCGAGGCTGCAGTTATGACTACGAAAGGCATCTGAGAATAATTGGTAATAGCTGGGTGTTTGAATCTGCTAGAGGCGCTCCTAATCTGAGAGACGTTCCTGTGTACGGCTCTGAAGAAGGGCAATGAAACGTACCCATTTAAATCCGGAGGGTACGTCAAGTGCAAGTGATGTTGCTGCTGCTGTGAATGTGGAGCTCTATGAGAGTTGTGGGAGACTCCCGGAGAAAGTGAGAATTGCTTCCGTTTACCAGCAACTGCCGAGCAACTGATAAAATGGGAGTGTAGTCACAAATATTTATTTTATTTTAACATAAAACCCAAAACCTAAAATAATAGTTACACCCATATCACAGGCAATAATCTGGTGTGTCAAAGAAGCTTAAACAAGAAAATAGTCTGATCAGAAGCAAATATGCATAGGGAGAAAAGGTTTGATCTCTGTCCCTTAAGAGCAATATATGCCAAGGATCAAGCAAGTCTAGTTTGGCCCTATAAGCACTCAGTGCAGAATATTCTTTGCATGATTGTGCACTTTGATCTAAAGCTGTATCTAGTATTTCATGAAAAGCCTGCTTTCAGGGTATGAATCAAATAAACAAATAAATATAAATAAATAAAATCTCCCCCCCACCAGCAAATAATGATATGAAAATTTACCAGGTAGCTGAAACACTGTTAAAGCATATCGGGAGATACGTATTTTGGTCAGTGGTGGAAGTAGTAAAAGGACCTACCTTGCATATTAACGAGGGAGGTGTGGCTTAAGCGCCTGTCACATTGCATATTAATGAGGGTGAGTGGTAGAAGTAACGGCACCTTGCATAGTAATGAGGGGGTGTGGCGGAAGTGATGTTACCTTGCATATTGATGAAGGGGTGTGGCGGAAGTGACGTCACCTTGCATATTGATGAGGGGCCGTGGCGGAAGTGACATCACATTGCATATTAATGAAGGGGGCATGGTGGAAGTGACGTCCCCTTGCATACTTAATGAAGAGGGCATGACAGAAGTGACTTTACCAGGCATGACGTCAGCCATCCCACCCCCTTTCCACGTCACTGGAAGTGACCCCTGACCCCATCACCGGATATCACCTGACCACCCCCAGCGGAAGTGACCCCTGACCCCATCACCAGATATCACCTGATCACCCCCCCAGCGGAAGGGACTCCTGACCCCATCATCGGATATCACTTGACCACCCCCCAGCGGAAGTGACCCCTGACCCCATCACCAGATATCACCTGACCATCCCCAGCGGAAGTGACCCCTGACCCCATCACCGGATATCACCTGACCACCCCCAGCCCTGCCGCTTTGTCCAGCGCCACCCACTGTAGCGTCATTGAACTTCTGCCTGCTGCAGCCCACCCCGGAAATGGGGCAACCACCAGTGGGAATGCCCCTCTAGCAAGGGGTCACATGGCCACACTTGGGCATTCCCACTGGTGGTTGCCCCATTTCCGGGGTGGGCTGCAGCAGGCAGAAGTTCAATGATGCTACAGTGGGTGGCGCTGGACAAGGGGGCAGGGCTGGGGGTGGTCAGGTGATATCCGGTGATGAGGTCAGGGGTCACTTCCACTGGGGGGTGGTCAGGTGATATCCGGTGATGGGGTCAGGGGTCACTTCTGGTAACATAGTGGGGAGGCTGACGTCATGCCTGGTAACGCCCCTTCATCAATATGCAAGGTGATGTCACTTCTGCCATGCCCCCTCATTAATATGCAAGGTGATGTCACTTCAGCCACGCCCTCTCATTAATATGCAAGTTGACAGGCACTTAAGCCACGCCTCCTCAGTTATATGCAAGGTAGGTCCTTTTACTACTAGTGGATTTTTTTCGGTAGCGGTTTCAGCCATCCATTTAAACTATGGAACCTTGCTCTACAAAACCAGATTTTTTTTGTCAGGGATCGCAATCCCTTTGACATTCCCATTTCA
This sequence comes from Lepidodactylus listeri, assembly GCA_029233225.1. Lineage (NCBI taxonomy): Eukaryota > Metazoa > Chordata > Lepidosauria > Squamata > Gekkonidae > Lepidodactylus > Lepidodactylus listeri. Next base: position 14,488,312 of record JARCFY010000018.1, on the reverse strand, counting down.
GCCTCTGTGCCGGGTAATCCCGCTGCAAGGATCTGTTCTTTCTGTTCACAGCACTCCGCTCCGCTACTGAAGTCTTCAGCAGGATTAAGGGTGAGAAAGTTAAAGTCAGTGAACTGAAACCCATCATGGAGTCTCTGGATGTTTCACTCAGCGACAAAGAATTTGAGGAGGCCTTAAAAAACGTCGCTATAGATAGTGAGTGCTGCAGCTGTGTTTTTCTGGTCCTCTTGGGAGATGGTTTAGTTGTAGCAGTGGTCAGTGTTACAGCCAGCATCACATATGGACCTGTAGGATGCTGAACATAGCCTAGAGGGGATGGACCTGTGCCAGCAGTTTAGTGTCAAGTTGGAGGGTTCCAACTAGGCAAAGCTAAACCAGGGAGGGCAGGAGTTAGGACACCACTTAAAAGAGGGTGTTTCTTGAGGCCTGATTCATTTGCCTGGACCATCTGGTTCTGCTTTGTGTGTCCCTCCCCCACAATCTGCATTTTGTGATCTGAACTATTTGATTGACCTGTTACAGCAGGGGTTGGGGTGGTATGATGGTTTGGTTGGACTATGTATATCTCATGGGCAGTGTTCCCTCTAAGCTGAGTTAGTGTGAGCTAGCTCACAGTTTTTTAGCCTCCAGCTCACACATTTCTGTCCTAGCTCAGGAAAGATGGCTCCAGAGCAAACTAATTTATACAGTAGCCACATCGCTCGCTCACATTTTTAATGCCTGTAGCTCCTCACCAAGTAGAATTTTTGCTCACAAGACTCCACAGCTTAGAGGGAACATCGCTCATGGGCACCCTTTCCAACTTTATGAATTTTTCGCTTTTGCAGAAGATAGGAAGGTGAATTTCAAGGATTTTCTGATCAGCGTAATGGAGAATGAACGCTTCTCTGAATCCACAGGTAGGTGGAAATCTACTTGCCTTCAGTCCCAAATTGGAGACGAAAGAGTATTCTCATGAATACTTTTGGTTTCACAGACCTGTTTATCTACAGCATTTTTATTCCAACTTTCCTCTAAAGAGCTCCGTGTTGTGCTAGCAGTTCTTGATATCTTATGCTCACAACAAGCCTGTAAGGTAGGTTAGGCTGAGAGAGTGTGGCTGGACCAAGGTTACCACATGGCTTGGTGAGGATGTGTTGGGCACCAAATTTGTAAGCTACGGTGTCTCATTTTGCATCTTGTCCACTTAGGTGGAATTGACATGGAGGAGGCTTCCTTTCTCTGCTTAAGGATATATGGCTAAATCAGGTCTTCCGTTCCGGAGCCGTGTCCAGGCACAAAGGATACTAGGGCTGCTAGCCTCCAGGTGGTGTCTGGAGATCTCCTGGAATTAAAGATTACAGAGATCAGTTCCCCTGGACACCCCACTAAGGTCCCCCCAAACCCCACCCTCCCCAGGCTCCACCCACAAATATCCAGAAATTTCCCAACCCAGAGTTGGCAACAATAAATGATACAGTCCATTTTGATAACTGAGAAAAGTTGCATCCTTCATTTCTGAAAATATGTCAGCTACCACTGGAAGCTACCACAACAAAAATGCAGGGTTCTCACCCCTGAGTTTCCTACATATTGTATGTATATGCAGGGGTCCTTTCATAGAAAAAGAGGTGCAGGAGCTCATTAGCATAACTCATTAGCATACCTCATTAGCATATGCCACGTCCCCTGACATCACCAGAAGTGTGTCAGAAAGGGAATGTCAGTTTCAGTCCCATTATACCCTATGGGCCATTGAAATCAATGGCAAAAACTCATAGGGTATATGAGGGGCTGGAGGAAAGGGGGTTTGAGGGAGAGGCTCCAAACTTGCAGGGTAGCTGCTGGGGCCTCTCCTCGAAATACCCACCAAGTTTCAAGAAGATTGGACCAGGGGGTCCAATTCTATGGGCCCCCAAACAGGCTGTCTCATCCCCTCCATTGTTCTCTATGGTGGGAAAAAATGTTAACTTTTTTCCTCCCATAGAGAACAATGGAGGGAATGGGGGCAACCTGTTTGGGGGCCCGTAGAATTGGACCCCCTGGTCTTGTTCTTTATTGCTACTATCATTTGACCAGAAAAGGACCCCCTGGTCCAATCTTCTTGAAACTTGGTGGGTATTTCGAGAAGAGGCCCCAGCAGCTACCCTGCAAGTTTGGAGCCTCTCCCTCAAACCCCCTCCCCTCCAGTTGCTTTTAAAGTTGCCACCGAATTTCGGCGGCAATTTGGCAGCAGGCTGAATCAGATTAGAGAATCTGATTCGGCCCGTGGGTGCCCTAGTGGCCACTCCTGAGCTGGTGGAGCTTCACTCCGCCTCGCTCCAGCCCCAATGGACCCCTGTGTATATGTGAAAATCAGAAGGCAGTAGTGAAGTGTGCTTAATCATAGAATCATAGAGTTGGAAGGGACCTCCAGGATCATCTAGTCCAACCACCTGCACAATGCAGGAAATTCACAAATACCTCCCCCCCACACTCCCAATGACCCCTGCTCCATGTCCAGAAGATGGCAAAAAACCTCCAGGATCCCTGGCCAAACTGGCCTGGAGAAAAATTGCTTCCTGACCCCAAAGTGGTGACTAGCATTTCCCTGGGCATTTAAGGAAGGTCCATGAGAACTAAGCACTGATGCAACCTTCCCTGCCCTCCCTTCTCATGATGTACCTAAGTTCACAGAATCAGCATTGCTGTCAGATGGCCATCTAGCCTCTGTTTGGAAACCTCCAAAGAAGTCCCGAAGAAGCCTGTTCCACTGAGGAACCACTCTGTCAGGAAGTTCTTCCTAATGTTTAGCCAAAAACTATTTCTGATTTAATTTCAACCTGTTGGTTCTGGTCCGATCTTCTGTGGTAACAGAAAACAACTCCGCTCCATCTTCTATATGACAGCCCTTCAGGCACATGATGGTGGTGATCATATCACCTCTCAGTTGTTTCCTCTTCAGGCTAAACATACCCAGCTCCTTCAACCTTTCCTCACAGGACTTGGTCTCTAGATCCCTCGCCATCTTTCTTGCCCTCCTCTGGACACGTTCCAGCTTGTCTATATCTTAAATTGTGGTGCCCCAAACTGAACACAATACTCCAGGTGAGGTCTAACCAGAGCAGAGCAGGGGTCCTTTCGAGCAGGAGCTCGGGGGAGCGCAGCTCCGGGAGTTGGTGCCATCCCCCCCCCCCCCGGGGGAATGCCTGCTTGTGTCCTGGCTGCAGCAAAATGACCCCATCCCTTGGAAAGGTCCTTGTTCCTCTGACCAGCATTCTGAAGGCTTCAGCCACCACTGAAGCTATCCTCCCAGAAGAGTGGTATTTCTTGGATTAGTAGCAGTCCCCTCTTTCTTTCTTTCTTTCTTTCTTTCTTTCTTTCTTTCTTTCTTTCTTTCTTTCTTTCTTTCTTTCTTTCTTTCTTTCTTTCTTTCTTTCTTTCTTTCTTCCTCTCTCTCTCCTTTCTTTCTTGCCTTCTGACATACTTCTGATGATGTACTCCTAATGAGCTCCTGCACCTCTTTTTCTACGAAATGACCCCTGGAGCAGAGTAAAGCGATACCATCATTTTGCGCGACCTGGACAATATGTTTCTGTTGATACAGCCCAAAATCTCATTTGCCTTTTTGTTTTGCTGCATTTCAACTCTCCGCTGCAAGCCTCTGCCTCAATTTGAGTGCTGTTGTGTGTTTTTTACTGATTTCCCAGCAAGATTCCAATTTTGTCAAATCTCAGAAGCCAAGCAGAGTCAGTATTGGGACAGGAGATCATCAATGAAGACGTTGCAGAAGAATGCAATGTCAAACCGCCTCTGCTTCTCACTCGCCTTGAAAGCCCCTTGCTGGGGTTGCCATAAGTCAGTTGTGACTTGACCGCACTCACGCACATATGTAATAGAGTATATTATTATTCCCTATAGAAGCAACCTCCTGTGCTGCTCCATTATACTACCATTCTAATCCCTTGGCTGATGCACACATTGAATGTAAAACAGAGGCAAAAGTTGACGCACACATTCTCTTTCCTCTTTGCAGCCATTCATCATGCCTATGGCGTCCTCAACAAAGTGCAAGACGATAAAATCGAGGTTTCTGAATTGGAGGATGCATTGGGTGCCATTGATATCACGTTAACCAAGGAGGAAATGAGGGAGGCACTGGATAATGTGACAGTGGATGGTAAGAAAAGCTAACTTAGCTAACTAAAATATGCAGAAATTGCACATGGTACAAGACTTCCTGGACTCTTCCACTTGAGACTGCGGGGAATTTTATACCTTAACTGGTCCCTCATATTAAAAAAACAAACAAACCCTGTACATTTCAAGCTAGCACAAGATTAGCTGAAACCCTGACATGTTGGGTTTCCATGCGTGGAAAATAATCCCCCCTCATGTAATTCCCCCACCACAGAGAGATACCTGGAGGCCCTGTCGTGGTGGCTTCTAGGAAGGGCTAAGCCTAGGGTTGCCAGCCTCCCGGCAGGGCCTGGAGATCTCCCACTTTTGCAACTGATCTCCAGCTGACAGAGGTCAGCTCCCCTGGAGAAAATGGCTGCTTTGAAGGGTGAACTGTATGGCATTGGACCATGCTGAGGCCCCTCCCCTCCCCAAACCCCACCCTCTCCTGGATCCACCCCCAAAGTCTACAGGTATTTTTCCAGTCCAGACCTGGCAATGCTAGCTAGGCCACATGGTACTTTTTTGCACATTTGAATTGGTTGTTAAGGGTAGCCTCTCACACATTAGCAAACCTTCAATTCCTAGGGATACTTGTGTGAACAAGCCATAACTTCGTAATGCCCACATGACCACACACAAAGCTGACTTATACTGACTCAGACCATTGGTCCATCAAGGTCACTACTGTCTGCTCAGACTGGCCATGGCTATGCAGGGTCTCAGGCAGAAGTCTTACACATCACTGACTTCCTGATCCTTTTAATCAGGGGTCATTTCGTAGAAAAAGAGGTGTAGGAGCTCATTACCACAATTCATTTGCATAACTCATTTGCATATGCCACACACTCCTAACATACCGGAAGTGTGTCAGAAGGCAGCACCCACCCCTCAGGCTCCACTCCACAGGTGAGTGAAACTGACCTGCTCTTCCTCCATTCCCTTCCCCATACAATACTTTGTGCAATAAATAAGCGTGAAGAACACACCCTCATTCTCTTCCTGCTCCCTTGAAACCACCAGGTTTCAAGGAGACTTGAGATACCCAGGACATGTGCACCACCCATCCCTTTCCCTTCCCCTCCCCACAATAAGACACCCTGTGAGGTAGGTGGGGCTGAGAGAGGTCTTTTGAAAACTGCTCATGAGAGAACAGCTCTGAGAGAACTTGTGACTGGCCCAAGGTCACACCAGCAGCTGCATGTGGAGGAGTGGGGAATCAAATCAGGTTCTCCCAGATTAGAGTCCAACTCCTGACCACTACACCAAACTGATGGGGCGGAAGCTGCTGAAGGGTTGGTGAAATTTCTCAAGTACTTATGTGCCATGTGCCCAGATAAAAAATGGTATACTTAGAAAATTTATATGCCCCCTTGAGCAAGTCTCTGGAAAAGCAGCACACAGTCATAAAAGGAACAATGATAAAGTTATCAATATTAAAACAAAACATTAAAATCAATAAAGACCCTAGCAGGGCTTTCCCCGGGGCGCTGCACCTCTGCACTGCTTGGGGAAGCCGAGGAGGGGGTGGGGCTTGGTCATGTCCCTGCCCCCTGGGCTTCTCACTCCCGGAGCTGCGCTCCTGTGCACTCCTGCTCCAACGGACCCCTGGTTTTAATTGAAGGTTTCAAGCTGGGACCTTCTGTGTACCAAGTCAGTGCTCTACTGCTGAGCCACACTCCCTCCTCAAACTCTGTGTCAGGACCCTCTGGTGTGCCGTGATAGAACTGCAAGTGTAAAAAAATAAGGACTGTGGAAAAGGCACTTTTTTCTTACAATATCCATATCTCTATTGTTTAATATTATTCTTCATAAGTCTCCAGTAACATTAAACAATTATCCTTTGGCAACAGTAAACAATTTTACAATTCTGTTGTCTGATCATTAATCTCTGTTGTCTAATAAAGATGATGAAAGTCCATAATGACCGATAATTTCTTCAGGAAACACAACCAACTCTTCTTCGTCCTTTGTGATTCTCTAGATGGAAAAAACTCATTTCGGCAATACAGTCTTCATCAGAAGTAGTGCACTGAGAGTCTTACAGTGATGACTGTACCTTTCAGAACAATAATAATTAAATAACACAACTATATACTTGATTTACATCTCCCAAATGTAATTCTGCTAGATGTAACCCTTTTCAGATCAGGGTAGAACTATTTAAATTAATTAGAATGTTGAAACTTAAAAAATTGTTTGGTTACACTGACAGTGCCTTGAATAAATAGAAACCTAACTCAACCTTTGTACCTGTACTTAATGATCCAGAAATACAGGTTTTTGAGAGGCTGGTTTTGACCGACAGAGAGGATTGGAAAATACCAACAGAAGTAGACATTTTAATTTAACATCTGGGGAATTAAAGATATTGGTGGATTTGGCGAAGGATCAGTCCTTAGTAATTAAAGAAGCCGATAAAGGCAGTGCAATAGTTGTTTTAAATTCAGTGGGTTATCGTGATGAAGTTACTCGCCAGTTAAATGACAGATCTTATTTTATGCCTATACCTGAAGATCCCATGGATCAGATTGCACGCCTTATTCACGTGGTACTTGATGAGATGTTAACATTGGGTAATTTTGGAAAAGCACACATGTGAATTTTTGATGAATAAATTCCCTAGGGTTCTAATTTTTTACATCTTACCCAAAATACACAAGCCAAGCATGCCACTTCCCAAGAGGTCCATAGTTCTGGGGTCCACCTCTATATTGGAGCCCCTTTCTCAGTATGTGGACTCCTTCCTTCAACCTTTTGTACAAAAAAGTCCGACATATATGTGTGAGACAAAAGATTTCATTCACAAAACTGAAACAATATCTGTCCCCATTAATTCAGAACTTGTGACACTTGATGTAACATCGTTGTACACCAGTATCCCTCTTGAGGAGGCACAAATTGTAATTCACCTCAAGTGTGATATTGTGTCCAGAAAATAAATCTCCCAAGAAGTATATTGCAAAGGTAAAACTGACGTTTATTCAAGTAGAATTCAGTTCACATTCAGGTTGCAGTCGAAATGAGAGAGAAAAGCCGAATCCAAAGTATACTTTCCATATCACATGTGGCCAGCTAAATCCGGCATTGTGTGTATGGAGGTTCGGGGGCATTGTTTCCCCCGAAACAATGGAGTGATCTGCAGAGACTTGTGATTCCCTGAAGAGCCATGTGAAGAAGGGAGGAGAGCAAAGGACACAGAGAGGGAAGAGGAGTTAGAGGGCAGCTCCAAGGTTAAGACAAAGAGAGAGAGATCCCATTTAAGGAGCTAACACACACTTATGTAGCACCCACCCACACACACACAATATCCAGACATGCTGAGTCACACATAGGGCTGCCAAGTCAGCTCAGGGGGCGGGAGATCCCCTGCTACAGGGGTTCCCGATCCGCCGGCCAGCATTTGGCTGGCGGGGGGAACCCCACCCCTGAAGTCGTCCAGTCAGTTGACTTCCCCAGCGTAAAAACTGGTACCATAGAGTTTTTGGGCGATTGCCAGAGTGTCGCCCTGGCAACGCCCCCAATGTGATAATGTCACTTCCGGGTGACATCATCGCGGTGCACACGCCAGGGAAGCTCCCAGACCCAGGAGGACTCCCCTCTGCTGGTAAGTCACAAGGACTTGGCAACCCTAGTCACAGACCCCAACAATAAGAGTGATGACTGCCACCAATTTTAATTCACCATAATCTCTAAACAGTTAAGCAGATTAATTTCCTGGCCATAGGCTTCAGAAACCAGCTCTGTTCTTGCTTCTACTGCTTTCTCATTTCTTTCTGCTCTGCTTGCAGATGATGGAAAGGTGGATATGAAGAAATTCATGAGCGGGTTGCCAAACACTTGGCATTTTTCAAAACTTGCAGGCAAGTTGGGAGCACCGTACTCACACCTAGGAGGGCCACAAGTCTGGAGGAGGGCAGATGTTATCCCAATTTTCAAAAAAGGGAAGAGGGGTGACCTCTGTCCCAGGGAAGATACTGGAGCAGATTTTAAAGGGATCAATCTGCGAGTATCTAAAGGACAATTTGGTGATCCAGGGAAGTCTGCATGGATTTATCCCCAACAGATCCCGCTAGACCAGGGGTGGGCAAACTCGCTCAGCGTAAGAGCCACCTAGAACAGGGGCGGCCAAACTTGCTTAACGTAAGAGCCGCATGGAATAAGCTTCAGATGTTTGAGAGCCACAAGGCATGAACAAATATTACCTGCTTTTATTGGAAAATAAGCAAATCTGCTTTTTATTAACATTAAATGAGACTGCCAACAATAATAACCAAAGGGGTAAAGGCAGATATTGATAATGATATTAATTTGTCCAGTGATATTTGTTTGCTAATGATATTTAGCTTCCCCAGCCACCCTGCCCTGGAGCCACATAATATTTGTGAAAGAGCCGCATGCGGCTCCCAGGCCACAGTTTGTCCACCTCTGCGCTAGACCAACCTCATTTCCTTCTTTGATCAAGTGATGAGCTTACTGGATCGAGGGAATGCTGTTGATGTTGTTTACCTGGATTTTAGTAAAGCTTTTGACAGGGTTCCCCATGATGTTCTGATGGGTAAACTAGAGGACTCTGGACTGGACCCTAGGATAGTTAGGTGGATAGGGAACTGGTTGGAGAACCGCATTCAAAGCGTAGTTGTCAGTGGCATTTCATCTGAATGGAGGAAGGTGTCCAGTGGGGAACCACAGGGCTTGGTTCTGGGCCCAGTACTTTTCAATATTTTTTGGAAATGATCTGGGTGAGGGTATGGAGGGGCTTCTCATTAAATTTGCAGATGACACCAAATTGGGAGAAGCAGCAAACTCACCAGAAGATACAGATTCAATGAGATCCGAACACACTGGAAAAGTAGGTGATGTGAATAAGATGCAATTTAACAAGGATAAGTGCCAAGTTCTACACCTGGACAACAAAAATGAGGAACACACATACTGGATGAGGGATACACTCCTGGGTAGCAGTGTGTGTTAACAAGATTTTGGGGTACAGGTGGACCATAAGTTAAATATGAGCAGCCAGTGTGATGTGCTGACAAAAAAGGCTAATGTGATCTTGGGGTGTATCGACAGAGGCATGACATTCTTAGGGTGCAGACACACGGCCCTTTAAAGTGGGAGGAACTGCTGTTTCCTCCCGCTTTCAAATCAGCTGTTCAGACAGCTCCCGCCCCAAAGTGGGCTCACTTGCGCAACCCTCCCTCTTTTCTCACGCATTTGCTGACCCCAGGAAAAACAAGTATTTTCCTGGAGGTCACACGAGGCACCCACTTTTGAGCCGTTCTGGACAGCCATTGCAGTGATTGCGAGAGAGGGCTGTCTGAATGTCCCTCCTAGGTTTTTTTTTTCCCTCTTTTGCACTCGGGCGCTTGGGCACTCAAGCGCCCAAGTGCAAAAAGGGGGGAACTGCCCCGCACTCCGTTCCAGGCCCCGACCCCCACCGCCTGCCCCCCCCCAGCATGTTCTAACTGAAAAACTTACCAGTAGCAGCAACCAGCAGGGCCCAGCGCCCGAAGTGGAGCACGGGGTGAGCCAGGCAGCCAGGATGGGTCCGCTGCCGCCAGTAGCTGGTGGCCATGACAGCAGCTGGCAGTGGCGGAGGGGGTTTGGAGCGCTCTCCTGTGAGCAGGAAGGGTGCCTCCCCCTGCCACCCCCGGGGTTGGGATGTATGAATATCCCAACCTGAATGAAAACAAACCGGATGAAATCCCAGTGGGCCTCATGGCCTCAAAGTATTTGAAGGGCTGTCACTTAGAGGAGGGCAGGGAGTTGTTCCTGCTGGCAGCAGAGGAGAGGACTCGCAATAATGGGTTTAAATTAAGGGCAGGAAGGCACCAGCTGGATGTTAGGGAAAACTTTTTCACAGTCAGAGTTGTGCAACAGTGGAATCGGCTGCCTAGGGGAGTGGTGAGCTCCCCCTCACTGGCAGTCTTTAAGCAGCGGCTGGAATGACACTTGTCAGGGATGCTCTAGGCTGATCCTGCGTTGAGCAGGGAGTTGGACTAGATGGTCTGTCTGGCCCCTTCCAGCGCTGTGATTCTGTGGCTCTATGGTTTGTTGTGAATCTTCCCCACTCAGTGCTTTGTTGTGTCATATCACATCTTGCAGAGATGGAAGGAGCTGTGGAAGCCATGAAACGGATCAGACAGGACAAGGTGGATGTGAAAGAGTTGGAAACCATCATGGGTAGAATGGGCATCCACCTGTCCCCAGCAGAGGTGCAGCAGGCACTGAAGTTTGTTACAAAGAATGGTAAGACGTCTTTATAGACCTGGCCTTGGGCAGATGGGCTCAACATGTCCAAACTGGCCAGCAGGTTTAAAATGGCCTCTGAAATCAGAAATCAAAGAGAGTCAGCAAACAGATTTGTTCTTTTATTAAAATGGCTTCAAGTTTTAATCAACCAAGCCAACACACTGATGAACTAAAGTCTGGATCAATTCATTGATGAAGGCTGCAAGTGAAGGATACCCTTGTTTAATTTCTGATTTGGTGGCTTGTGTGTGTGTGTGTGTGTGTGTGTATGTGTTAAGAGCTGTCAAGTCGCTTCCAACTTATGGAGACCCTGTGAATTAACATTCCCCAAAACGTCCTGTCCTTAGCCTTGCTCAGGTTTTGCCAGCTGAGGGCTGTGGCTTCCTTGGTGGAATTCATCCATCTCCTGTGGAGTCTTCCTCTTTCCCTGTGGAGTCTTCCTCTTTCCCTGCTGCCTTCAGCTTTTCCTGGCATGATTGTCTTTTTCAGTGAGTCTTTTCTTCTCATGATGTGACCAAAGTACGATAGCCTCAGTTTAGTCCTTTTAGCTACAAGGAAAAGCTCAGGCTTCATTTGATCTAGAACCCACTGATTTGTCTATAACAGAGAAGACAGTGTTTCATATTCTCCACCTCCAAACAGTGAAAACGAGAAAGCACTGGAGACTTACGGTGTTTTTGTAATATTTGCTTTCGTCTTCATGGTCTTCTGTGCAGACACACATGGGACTGCGCTTCTGCAGGTCTGCCTCCAGGAGGAGCTAGTGAGATCTTAAAAGAATATTCTAGTATCCCAAGGGTGCTCCCCCCTCCCTGCATCAGCATGAGCTTCCCGCCCCAAAAGTCACGTGATGTGGGAGAGGTGAGCACTTTCCCCTCAGTTCAGGGATGATGCAGGGACACCGTGTCCTGCCAGCTACAGACAATACCACCCATAAAGTATCACCTCAACAAACAAGGGGATACGGGGTCCCTACGGCTCTGCTGCTAAGGCACAGAGAATTTGGAAGTGGGCCATTGTCCACGATGTACGCATCACCACTTTTCACAGTGCAGGACATCTGAACGCAAAAGTGTTCTGAACGTCCAAGCGGATGCATTGAGCAGAGGGTTCAGTCCCACTCAAGAGTGGTCTTTTTCGCTCCGCTACCCACTGCCAGTGATCACCGAGTGGGGTACCTCACATATAGACCTCTTTGCTACCCGTCACCACAAACCATGTTCCCTGTACGGCTCCCGTGCTGCCATGGGTCAGGGTTCATCGGGGGATGCCTTTCGAATTCCCTGGACAGGTTTCCTGTTTTATGCCTTCCCTTCCATTGCCTTGCTTAGCCAGGTCATCACCAAGATCTAGGTAGATGGCACTTCCTGCCATCTACCTAGATCTTATAGCGCCATTCTGGCCGAGGAGGCTGTGGTTTCCAGTGCTCTGGAATCTGGCAAAAGGGGTTTACCACAGGTTTCTGCCTGCTCACAATCTCCTACAGCACCATCACATGTTGCACCCCAGCATTCAGACGCTCCAATTGACTGCCTGGCTTCTTAATCCTGCTCCTCCACCTCTACCAGGGTGTGGGATGTGATTGATGTTGCCCGTAAGCCTTCCACCAGGATTTTTGTATGGAATCGAATGGAAGTGCTTCTCCTCGTGGGCCACCAATAAGGGCCTGGAACCTAAGTCCTGCAGTTTGGTTCATATTTTTGAATATTTGCTGTCCCTAAAGGATGCTGGGTTAGCTGATTCCTCATTAAAGGTTTAACTGGCTGCCATTTCAGCATTGCCTGATTTGGTCAATGGTGTCTCTGAATTTGCTACCAAAGACTCCGAGCAGTTTTTGAAAGGTTTGAACAATTTATATACCCCATCTGTACCACAGTGGAGTCTGTCCTTGGTTTTGACAAAGTTGCTTTCTTGGTAGCCATAATGGCTGGCAGGTGTGTTGGGGGAACTCAGTGCTCTTTTTGTGAACCTCCCTTTCTCAGATTTCACCCTGACAAGGTGGTGTTGCACTCACTAGAGTTTCTGCCCAAGGTAGTGTCTAAATTCCATTTAAATCAGGACATTTACCTGTGTTTTTTCCCCTCCCCCTCCACTCCAGCTGAAATTACACTCCATACCTTAGATGTCAGGAAAGCCCTCCTATTTTTATGTAGACAGAACACGTGCATTCAGACTAGGCAAGTCCCTGTTCCTCTGTTTCAGGGGACCTAGAAAGGGTAAAGGGGCCTCCACTCAAACACTATCTAGGTGGATTTGCACCACCTTTAGAAAGGCACACAACATAATCCACACAAGTACAAGCATTCTCTGCAGCTTTCACCTTGGGCCTCTCCCTTGAAGACATCTGCAGACCAGCGTCCTAGTCAACACCGTCCACCTTTTTCCACCATTATTCGATGGACGTGGATTCCAGGAGAGAGGCAGCTGTGGGGAAAGCAGTTCTACAATCAATACTTTATTGAGATTTCCCACACACTCCTCCACAGTAAGTGAACTTGCTATTCTCCCATGTGGGACTGCGCAGAAGCCACGAAAATGAAAACAGGGGTTGCACTTACCGGTAACCTTTGCTCATCGAGTGGTCTTCTGTGCAGGCACACATTCCCTCCCTCCTTTCCCACTGTGGCTTGTCTCAAACGCATCTTTGTTGGCGATGGATGAGAACTGAGGGGAGAGTGCTCACCCCTTCCAAATCATGTGACCGTTTGGGCAGGAAGCTCATGTTGATGCAGGGAGGGGGAGCACTCTTGGGGAGGGGGAGCACTCTTGGGATACTAGAATATTCTCACTAGATCTCACTAGCTCCTCCCAGTGGCAGGCCTGAGGAAGCGCAGTCCTATGTGTGCCTGCACAGAAGACCACTCAATGAACAAAAGTTACAGGTAAGTGCAACCCCTGTTTTATTGACAATATACTGTCAGGGCAGGCATGACATATACAAGCAGAACGTCATGAATATAATCAGGCGTTATTGCAGCAGGCAGCAAATCTCCAGAGACCCTGCATCCCACTGTGCTTTACCACAACCCCCCACCTGCTTTTCTCATTCTCCTGCAATTCTAACTGTTATTAGCTATTTTCCCTCCCCTTGGCTGGAATTGTTTCATCTTCTCCAAGTTCTGATGGATATCACATTTCAAAAGCCAGAGAGAGAGTTGGGAATTTCTAAAAGAATATTGTCCTGACCAAGCTAGCCTGATTTTGTCAGATTTTGGGAGCTAAGCAGGGTCAGCCCTAGTTAGTACTAGGATGGGAGACCACCAAGGAAGCCCAGGGCTGCTATGCCGAGGCAGGCAATGGCAAACCACCTCTCAATGTCTCTTGCTTTGAAAATCCTAGGAGCTGCAACTCGATGGCCAAAAAATAAATAAATCAGGAGATCATCTTCTGTCATGAGCTGCCACTGATGAAACTTCAACCAATCATCTATTGGCCAACAATCAACCTGACAAATAATTGCTCAGTCAAGGCCTATAATGCTAATTAAATATGGGCTTCCTTTCTAGCAACCAACAGTAGGTTTCATTAATTAAATTCAAAGGTTTTCTTGCTCTTCCTTCAGTATCTTAAAAAAAAAAACTTATTTACATGTAATCCACAAGCCCCCTTGGTTTCTTGCCCCTTCTTTTCCTATTAAAAGCAGACTGAGTAACTAATTGATTTGTTGCAGATGATGGGACAGTGAGTGTGAAAAACTTCATGTCTGGATTAAGCAAGAATCAACAGTTTCCCCAAGCTGAAAGTAAGTGGAAACGGGATGGGTTGGGGCTATGGATCATGAACACATGGACACATGAAGCTGCCTTATACTGAATCAGACCCTTGGACCATCAAAGTCAGGATTGCCTAAGACTGGCAGCGGCTCTCCAGGGTCTCAGGCAGAGAGGTCTTTCACATCACCTCCTACCTGATCCTTTTAACTGGAGATGTCGGGGACTGAACCTGGGACCTTCTGCATTCCAAGCAGATGCTCTGCCAGTGAGTTACAGCCCCTCCCCAAAATGGTACACATGAACCTGCCTCAGACCCTTGGTCCATCAGAGTCAGTATTGTCTCATTAGTCTTCTAGCTTCTCTCCATGGTCTCGGGCAGAGGCCTTTCACATCACCTACTGTGCCAGATCTAGGGCTGCCAAGTCAGCCCGGCGGGCGGGGGATCCCCGGCTACAGGGGTTCCCGATCCACCAGCCAGCATTCGGCCAGCGGGGGGAACCCCATCCCCAAAGTCGTCCAGTCAGGATGACTTCCCCAGCATAATGACGTCACTCGGAAGTGACGTCATTACGTTGGGGACATTGCGGGATGACGCTCTAGCAATCACCCCAAAACTCTATGGTACCATAGAGTTTTGGGGCAATTGCCAGAGCGTCGCCCTGGCAACGCCCCCAACGTGATGATGTCACTTCCGGGTGACATCGTTGCGCCGGGGAAGCTCCCGGACCCAGGAGGACTCCCCCCGCTGGTAAGTCACAAGGACTTGGCAACCCTAGCCAGATATTTTAACTGGAGATGCCAGGGATTGAACTTCGGACCTTCTGCATGCCAAGCAGATGCTCTACCAACTGAACCCAACCCCCTCATCCTGCTTCACGTGGGTACAGCTTACTGTACAGTTATGTGAGGATCCACCTCAACCCAACTGGAAGCCTTTGCACCAGAAAGGATCCCTTCTGTACGGAGCATTCATAGTTCCTTGAGAAAGGCAGCATGCTTACACCCTCAGAACAAATCCTCCTCACTTGACCTGGCTTGCAAAATGCAGATAGCTGCTCTCCTAAACTGAACCTCATAGAATTTCCAGTTATGGGATACAGATGGGTAGCAACTTAATAATGAGGAAATGAACCCCTCTGAAGTTGGCAGGGCAACTTTATTTTGAAGCAGTGTAGACTGGAATAAATTGGCAGCTGCTATGGACCATGATGGCTTCTGCCAGTTCCACCAAGGCATAACAACACAGGCGCTATAGGGGACTGAGGTCTGTATAAATTACTGCAACCTCGCATCAGATCTTTTCTGCTGCATCTTTTGCTCCATCTCACCTCCTTCTACTTCAGAACTGGTGGATTTCTAAATTAATTTCTGATTTGGAACATGAAGGATTTTTCACAGGCATTCATTCATGGTGGGTGTGTTGTTCTGTCCCGGTTACTAATGAGAAGGCCTTACAGACATTAATAAAACACAGTACAAAAAAGGCACTAGGGCATAGTTGAGGGGAAAAACTGGGTGGAGGGAAAGTTTGCTGCCCAGTGCAGCTTGGAGGAAAGTCAGGGTAAATATAAATAATTCTGGAAAAGGAATCTTGATAGAACTGTGCATGTCGTCACATCGAAATTAATCAAAATAATCTTTTGAGGGATGTTCACCACAGGGAGTTAAAGAAGCAGCCCAGTTCAGCAAATGAAAGAATCTCACCGGCTTCTTTGTGCCTGTCTTTCTTCTAAACCTAACTTAGAGCAAAACTAGAGTTACAAAATCAGTCTGTTTATTAACAGGTTGTTCAAAAAATTTTCAGTCCTTATTCATTGTGCTTTTCCTCTTGCCATAACTAAGAGGATAGGGTCGCTTTCAAAGATTCCATTCAGGAAAGCACGGGCCTCAGTTCCGGAAAGCACAAAGAGGAAATGGAGAAGACTCTGAAACACGATACAGTGGATGGTGAGAATTCCGGGCTAGTATTCTTGGGGTTTTACGGCATGAGGGAAGGGGAAGCAGTGTGGGAGTGTGGCATGGACATGAGCTCATAGACCCCGACTGGATTTAGATCCTGAACAGAAGAAGAAGAAGAAGAGGAGACTGGATTTATACCCCGCCCGTCACTACCTGACGCTGTCTCACAGTGGCTTACAGTCTCCTTTCCTTTCCCCTCCCCCCCCCAACAGACACCCTGTGAGGTAGGTGGGGCTGAGAGAACTCTCTCGAGAACTGCCCTTGAGAGAACAGCTCTGAAAGAACTTGTGACTGACCCAAAGTCGCACCAGCAGCTGCATGTGGAGGAGTGGGGAATCAAACCCGGTTCTCCCAGATTAGAGTCTGCACTCTTAACCTCTACACCAAACTGGCTGCAGCAGGCACTCTCTGACAGTCAGGACACCCTAGAAAGTACATTCCTGAAGTCCATCAAGGACTACTAGTGTGAGCTTGACCGCCAAATCAAACTTCTTATTCCGTTCATGCTGTCTCTCTCAGTCACACCCTTGCCTCAGCCCCAAGAGACCCTGAGAGCATTTAGAACATACCTGTGGATTCTCACCAGGTATTACCAGATCTTTATTTTTCTGCACTTTTTATTTATTTTATTCTACTTCTGTCCCACTCTCCCCCACAGCGGGCCGGGTTGTCATCTGTCCTCATTTTATGCTTCATGTTCTCTGTCCGGTGTCAGCCACTCCTTGGAAGTTACGGATATCAATCAATCAATCTATCAGTAATAAAACTCTGGTTATACATCGGACACTGGCTGTGGCCATACTCTATATCATCTCATTATGATGTTCTGGGATGCAACCGTTACCGCCACCAGCACTTCCCCAGCATTTTATCCGTATTGAGACGATTTATGATGTTGTATTGTGTTTTTACATCTGTGTTTAATATATCTTAATTTTTAACGTGAGCCGCCCTGAGCCTGCCTCGGCAGGAAGGGCGGGATACAAATTGAAGCAAATAAATAAATGGACATGACATTTCCTGCTAATTAATTCTCTCCAACTTTAAAAGATCTGGTTTCTTGCCAATTCCTCACCCCTGTCCCCATCTAGGAGCCCCAAGAAGTCTGGTTGCTGTGGAAGCGGTAAATTCACTTTTGTCCAACATCGGGATCGATTTGACCAAAGAGGAACTTGAAGCGACATTAAAGCACTTGAATGTGAATGGTGAGCAGGAGACGGGTTTCTGATATTTTGATATTCTTCTCCCGCTGCCCAGTACATAGGCTTGGCGCTAGTGCAGCTACACACCATGCTTTCTCATTGTATGAAAGATCAGGGGAGGTCCTTAGGATCAAGGAACTGGTCTCTTGATGCAGTTTATTGTTCAGATTTCAAACAGTGGTTCTGAAACATAGCAAGCTCCTTGAAGCTTCAATGACTTAGATAAGGGAAGTGGGAGGTAACCCAGCTGCTGGTCATGCCCAGTGTTCCCTCTGAGCTGAGTTAGTGTGAGCTAGCTCACAGTTTTTTAGCCTCCGGCTCACACATTTTTGTCTTAGCTCAGGAAGGATGGCTCCAGAGCAAACTAATTTATACAGTAGTCAAATTGCTCGCTGACAACTTTAATGCCAGTAGCTCATAAAATAGAATTTTTGCTCACAAGACTCCACAGCTTAGAGGGAGCATTGGTCACGCCGTTAGGCCTGGTAGCTTCAAGGACCTGAGAATCTAGGAAGGTACATTTCATATTGTTCATCTTCTTAGTGCCTGAGCTCATGGGTGGGAGAAAGGTGTTCGTTCAGTTACTCAACCTGCAGCTGCAAAGCCAAAGGTAGTAAAAAGCCTAGTAGGACCTTTAAGACTAACAAACTTTATTGTCGCGGACAAGGAAGAGAGCTGTGTTTCTCGAAGACTTATGCTACAATAAAGTCTGTTAGTCTTAAAGGTGCTACTGGGCTTTTTACTGTTTTGCAGCAACAGACTAACACGGCTAACTCCTCTGGATCTAAACCCATAGGGTTAACTTTGGGGAGGCTGAGGGGCTCAAGCCCCCCCCCCTGGATTTATCAGGGAGGGGGGGCTGAGCCTCCCCTGGGCAACCAGTTCCAGGTAATACTCTTGTGAGAGACTCAGTTACAGTGGCAGCTGAAGCACAGGACTGCCCACACTTCCTGTTGTATCATATTACAATTTCCATTATTCCTTGAGGCTTTGTTCCTGTTTGCTAATATGTATTTATGTGTTAAGAATTTATTAAGAGTTGTGCAAGAGTGGAATGAGCTGCCCTGGGAGGTGGTGAGCTCCCCCTTGCTGGCAGTCTTCAAGCAGTGGCTGGACAGAAACTTGTTAGGGATGCTCTAGGCTGCTCCTGCATTGAGCAGGGGTTGGACTGGATGGCCTGCATGGCCCCTTCCAACTCTGTGATTCTGTGATTCTGTTCAGTGGAGAACAAGGAAAATGTCTACATCAGCTACTACCAGAATTAGCTAAACTTATCGGAACAGGCTTTACCATATTTGTTCCTTCCCACACCTCAGAAAGGTCATTCTCATGCCTTTGTAGAATAAAGACCTTTCTACGGCCAAGCATTAAACAAGCAAGGCTCAGTCACGTGGCTCTTCCTCATGGACATAAACAGATCTCTCAGGAAATTGTTATAGCTAATGTAACTTATAGCTCAGATGACAGGCAGTTACTCTCCCCTTTGTTGGAAAGGTTGTGGTCAGGTAGGATCTTTTGCCCACTGTTGGTGGGAGTGCAGAAAAATTCAGTCCTTTTGGCATGAAATCATAAGATTCATCAAAAGAATTTTGGACATAGATATTATATTAACCCCAGAACACTTACTATTAGAAATTTGGCCCAGGCAAGTAACACAACATCACCACAGGAGCACCTTAGAAGCTATGCTCTATGCAGCTAGAGTGTCTATCGCTACACTTTGGAAAGGTAAGAAAATACCTACAATACACACTTGGTTTACTAAATTGTGGGATCTCTCTGTAATGGAAAGAATCACAGAAAAAATTGCTGTTTCCGCTATAACACCTAAAGCTTCTGGTTGTGATGCAAAATGGTTTCCAATATTGGAATTCCTGTCTAAGCAAAATATCATAACCCCAGCATGGGAAAACATCCAAAAATTATCAATGTATTTAGTGGGAATAAATACAGTTTTTTCCTATTGAAAAACGGTTTGTTAATTGAGGGTTAATTTCTAAGAATGATTGTTCTGTTATCAGTGCTGTCTAAGTTACCATTTGATATACAACGAAAAACTGTTTTATGAACACTGGATGACTTAAAGGCTGTTTTCTTTATGGTATGGATGACTTACCATGACTATGTAATATATTTATGTATTATTCCTTATTCACATAATAAAACGTTTTTTTTAAAAAAAGATCTGCCAATGTGAAGTCAGATCCCCCTGACAGAAACTGACTGTTCCTAGTCCACTCCCGAGAGTGGCGGTCACTTTGGGAAAACCTACTGACACGATCCCCATTTGGGATGTCCTCCCATGATGTCCATGTTTTTATGGATGCTTCCCTTTCAGGCTGGGGGCACACTGTGGCTCCCAGTGGGCATTGGTCCTCTTCTGAGTGGGGCATACATATTAATCTTTCGGAGCTCAAGGCGGTCAGATATGCTTTGATTTCTATTACAGCCATAGTCTCTGGCAGAAGGGTGTTAATAGCAACAGACAACACTACAACAAAGTTCTACATAAACAGGGGGAAACTGATCCCCTCTCCCTCTGTTTGGAAGCTTCTCTCCTTTGGCGCTGGGCCATCTAGCACACCATCTAGCATTCCTTGAATGTTTGCACTTACCTGGAGTTGTTCATTGAGTGGTCTTCTGTGCAGGCATATGTCCCTATCTCCTTTCCCCAACGTGGAATCATCACTCGCTCGAGCAACAGTTTGGTATAGTGGTTAAGTGCGCGGACTCTAATCTGGGAGAACTGGATTTGATTCCCTACTCCTCCACTTGCACCTGCTGGATGACCTTGGGCAAGCCATAGCTCTGTACCAGCTGATCTCTCAAGGACAGTTGTCTCAGAGCTCTCTCAGCCCCACCTACCTCACAGGGTGTCTGTTGTGGGGAGAGGAAGGGAAAGGAGTTTGTAAGCTGCTCTGAGACTCCTTTGGGTAGTGAAGAGCGGGATATAAATCCAATCTCCTCCTCCTCTTCTTCTTGAGGTCCTTCCATGGTGGCAAGAAGATACTGTGGGAAGGAGTGCTTGCCCCACCCCGTCACATGTCAGCTGGGTGGGAAGAAACTGGACCATGAGGGGAGGGGGCTGAGCACTCTGAACTTTCTGAAAGCTTTAAAAAAAACCAGATCTCTGCGGCAGGCCTGCACAAGTGTGGTCCCATGTTTGCCTGCACAGAAGACCACTCAAACAACAGTTACAGGTAAGTGCAACCTTTTTTTCTACCAACTCTGTGGCTGAACAGTCTCTGTGCCTTTGCAACTCTGCTTTGGTGCAAGGCCAACAAGAAGTGCTGCCTACGTGAAGGAACGCCAACATCTGCTTGCAAGTTCTACATTTCTCTTTCTGTTTCATGCATTGCTGTTTTGTCTTTGCAGGGAAGGTGAACTTGAAAGGGAAGGTGAACGTGAACGAACTGATGAATTATGTGCTCCTAACCCACACAAAACCCCAAAGTGAAAGTAAGTGGGTTGCATCAGCTGAGTAAGAAGGTGGACCTAAAAACTGTTACAGGCCTCAGACAATGATGAAGAAATTGATATGAAAGAAAATGTGATAATGAAGGCCCATAATGCCAGATGTATGTGTGGCACAGTTCTGCAAGAACGCAGTGAAGTTCAGAATGTCATGTTTAGCACAGAACTCACCTTCCCCACAAACTTGGCTTACACTGAAAAAAAAAATCAAGTTTATGCTTGTGATGATATATTTGTAGGGTTGCCAGGTCCGATTTTGTCCCTAGCAGGGGAATGAGGGGGGGGGGTGTTCCCAGAGGGGGCAGGGCATCCGCAACATGATGACGTCACCTTGGGGATGTCCTGCTCCAAGCCCCGCCCCCAAGAAAAATTGCCGGCAGCTACCCCTTCCCCAAACCTCCTGCAAGATTTAAAGGGCACGCCAACCAGGTGGAGGGGCCTTTAAATATTGCAAGAAGGGAGGGAGAGGGGCAGCCGCCACCGGCGCACCTGAACTCCAAGCGGCATTGCCATTTGGAGACTGCCATTTGACTTTGACAGCAGCATCAGCCTGCTTGGAAATAAGTGAGGAGACCTTGCCCCTGTAGATTAACAGAAGAGTAAATCAATGAAAGTGTCTACTTGAATGTAACATTGAATGTAAGATTCCTGTATAGGATTTGTTCCTGAGGAAAGACCAGAGGTCTGAAACACTTAACTATCCGGGAAAAGTGTTGAAAGAGAGACACAGAGTGGTTGAACTTGGCGCAGACTGCTTTTGAGACTGTTAAAGAGATATAGACTGGGAAAGTTTGGAGCAGTCTGCTATGTGAAATCTTATCGACCTTTGTATTTTTTCAATGAAGGAATAAGTGGCTGTTTTTTTACCAGACACTAAATGATGTTATGGCTTTAATCTAGTCTCTTTTGTTACTGTATTGTTCTGTGGGCATCTAGCACACATCTGTATATATTTTTTCATACCTGATTGTCTTGGGTTTGTGTGTTATTTTTGTGGCTTGTAAGCCCTATGTATTTGACAATGCACGAGCAATGCCTGAGATAGGCACTGAAAAGGTGTCCGAAGAAAAATTTCAGGGGTCAAAAGCTGGGGACTCTATGACGCCCCCCCCCCCAAGTACTTTGCAGAATAGACTGCTTTGTATAACACTCTATGACCAGAATAAATTGTGTGGAACAGAAAATGTGTACAATTGTACAATTTTCATTATTTACACAAGTTGCATAATCCCACTTTCCTTAGAGGCAAATTTTCACTGCCAGAGCACAGCATTTTAATTTTCGGTTTGGGGGAGAAAGGGGGGGGGGGTACTCACACATCCTGTGCATATACCAAGCAACCTTATCACCTTTGTTAACTGATTATGGTTAATCGAAGCCCCGCAAATGATTTTACCTTTTTATTTTCTCTTTTAGAGGATCGGGTTCACAAGGATAGCCTAGATGCTTATCTGATCAGCAAGGGCGTCTCCTTAACAGGTGATGAGATACAAGAAGCACTAAGATGCACAGTGATAGGCGGTGAGTATTTTTTAGGGCTTTCCACTTTTTGGACTAGAACAGAGTCTGGGTAGGAGGTACAAGTCCTTCTCGAGTCTTCATTGAGTGTTAGTGTTGCCAGCCTCCAGGTGGTGGCTGGAGATCTGCTGGGAGTACCTCTGATCTGCAGATGACAGAGATCAGTTCACTTGGAGAGCATGGCCACTCTGGAAGGTGGACTCTATGGCATTTTACCCTTTTGTATGTGATTTGATCTGTGAAGTGCTTTAGTCTGATATTATTACCTGCCGTAATAGCAGGATACATAAGTTTTATTACTAAAACTAAATTACAGACTAATGGAGATCTTCATCACATTTCTAGTTTGTACGTTTAAAAATCTTTCTACTATTCCACCTTGGACAATACTGACTTACATGCCTTGCTGTTCTTAGACCAATTTCTATCTTATCTAGAACCCAGCTACCGATAGAGGTCAGTTATGCCTCTGGGAAGCTCCCAAACCAAATGCCCTGCATAATCCCATGCACTAAATTACTTTCTGGTCATCTCCCACCCTCCCTCCCCCGCACCCAGGCTGCTCCTCTAGCAGCTACTGGAGGTTGCTCCTTTTCAATAGTGGCTTCTGCTCTGTGAAAAAGACTCTTCTTTGGAGGTTTTTAGAAAGCTCTGCAAAGCTGTGATATTCACAGATGCACTTAGCAGGACCTGAGCTGTAAGCATGAGGTTTGGTTTGCATTGGTTTTACGTGTGTGTGTGTGCGCTTGTGTGTAGATGGATGGATGGATGAATGGATGGATGAATGGATGGATGGATAGGCCTTTCCACATCCTCCTTTTAAACCATGTTCACCACAGTGTCCTCTAAGCAAATCTGCTCTAAAATCAAATTCAACCTTTTTTTTTAATCCAGCCCCTCCCCCCCCCCCCCCCCGCATGACATTACCTTCCTTCAGTGGTCAGCCCGATTTCAGCCTGCTGTTACCCCACGTTTTTTGGATGCTGTTTTACTGGAGATTTAAATCACCTCAACTCAAACTCTGAGAAAATCCAGAGTGGCAGGCCAATGTGGATAGGAAGATAGATAGACAGACAGACAGACAGACAGACAGACAGATAGACAGACAGACAGACAGATAGACAGATGGACGGACGGACGGACGGACGGACGGACGGACGGAATCAGGGGTCATTTCGAGGAGGAGCTCGGGGGAGCGCAGCTCCGGGAGTTGGTGCCAGCCGCCCCACCTCCCTGCATGGGGGAATGCCTGCTTGTGTCATGGCTGCAGCAAAATGACCCCATCCCCTGGAAAGGTCCTTGTTCCTCCGACCAGCCTTCTGAAGGCTTCAGCCACCACTGAAGCTATCCTCCCAGAATAGTGGTATTTCTGAGGCTTGGATTAGTAGCTGTCCCCTCTCTGCCAGCTCTCTCTCTCTCTCTCTCTCTCTCTCTCTCCCTCCCTCCTCTCTCTCTTCTTTCTTGCCCTCTGACATACTTCTGGTGATGTCAGGTGGTGTAGCATATGCAAATAAGTTATGCTAATGAGCTCCTGCACCTTTTTTTCTACAAAATGACCCCTGGGCTGAATTACTGGTGTAAATTGTAAGCCACCTTGAACCGCAAGGCAACCTGTAGAAAATAAATGTTTTATTAAACAAAGCTGTCTTATTCCGTTGGTATTTTCTGGTATCAGATGTTCAGAGGTATACTGAATACAGGTAGGAGTGCCAAGCAATCCCCACTGTTGCCCACCAGCACCTCAATAGCTGGTAAGGGGGAAAAGTTTGAGTTCAGTGGCAAAACTTTGTTGGTCTTAAAGGTGCCACCGAACTCAGACTTCATTCTGCTGCTTCAGGCCAACACAGCTACCCACCTGGATGGTAATGGGAAAGTAGGGAGAATGGGGTGGGTGCTCCAGTGTTGCAGTGGCACATGACATTGCTTCCAGCAAAAACTGGGAGTGACATCATGACGTTGGGAGTGATACTCCAGGGCAGGGGTGTCAAACATGCGGCCTGGGGGGTGGATCAGACCCCCGGAGGGCTTCTATCAGGCCCGCACTGGAACTGGCCACCTCCTGCTTCCAGTTCTGTTGCTGATGCTGCATCATAGCTTGCTTCGCCAGACTCTCTCAGTCGCTCAGCCATTTCATGTTTCCTCCCTGGGTCCTAGACTCAGAACTCTGAGCATGAGGTTTCTATGGTGAATGTCAAAAAAGCAAAAGTAGGTTTGCAGCTTACAGATACACACCTGAATACTCAAGATTGCAACAGCGCAGACATTTTGATGCAATAATTCAGAGCAAGAGGTGTCAGTTATCAGACACTGTTAAAGAAACAAAACATTGCAAGAGTGCTAATGTTTTAAGCCTGTTTTTATTTTAAGTAAAAGAAAATCTTTGCGTTTGTGTCCTTTGTAAAGTTTATATCTCCGCTACCTGGCATTACATTTAATGACACACATGGCCCAGTCCAGCAAGGTCTAATTTATGTCAGATCCGGCCCTCATAACAAATGAGTTCGACACCACTGCTCTAAGGGATGTCAAAAGATCTGGGTTTTTTGTGAATCCTAGAGTGTCACCCCTGACATCATGACATCACTTTCAGTTTTTCACGATAAGTGATGTTGCAAACTGGCATGAGGCAGGCATCTGTGTCCAAAGACCGCCAAAGTCCTCGTGGAGTGCCAGGCAAGGGGTTCCTAAATAGAGGGGTTCCTTTTTACTGTACTGCCTTGTAGCTGTCTCCCCCCCCCCCACACACACACACCCAGTTCCATAGCATCCTCTCAGCACAAGTTCTCTGCCCTTGTTTTCCCCTCCTCTCTCTTCCCAGTGTGTAGGGAGGGCAGGGTATAAATCGAATGAAATAAATAAATAAATAAATATAAATATGTTTAGAAGAGTGTTCCCCTCTGTTGAACAAACCTCCTTTCCTCTTCAAGACCTGCTTCACCAACAGCCTTTCCAAAGCTACCTTTCCTAGCTTTACATTGCCTGAACAAGGCAGGGGAACCCCTCCTGGTCTCCTCTAACAGAAGACCGGTCAGGAGCAGGTAAAACTTTGCACTGCAAGGAGGTAGAACAGGGTCACCTGGCCTTGGAAGGCACAGCCACAAAGTCTGGCAAGCATCCCGAGTCACTTTGAACAAGCGCTCCCAAGCAAGGCTTCGGAGACCTAAAGAATCGCCACGGCAATTCTGCTTTCCCTGTCCAGTGATGTGCCTCTTCAGGACCACTGTCTCCCTCTTGTCTTTCAGAGGATGGCACCGTTGACCTGGCTGAGTTCATGAAAGAGGTGAAGATGGTGCAGCAAGCGGCAGATGCAGAAGGTGAGCTTCTGGACAGATGGTGAAGGCTAATAAGGTTTCTTTGACCTAAACGCCAAGGACTTGAACAGGTGCAACTGTGGGC
This sequence comes from Lepidodactylus listeri, assembly GCA_029233225.1. Taxonomy (NCBI): domain Eukaryota; kingdom Metazoa; phylum Chordata; class Lepidosauria; order Squamata; family Gekkonidae; genus Lepidodactylus; species Lepidodactylus listeri. The sequence goes on along the minus strand of JARCFY010000018.1, from coordinate 14,462,658 downwards.
TCCAGTAGCTTCAGTTTGCCTCAGAACTGTGTGGGAGAGCCAGTTTCAAATGGCGAAAGGGAGCAGCAGTTGAAAGCTTAATACTTTCTCTTCCGCACACGGTTCCATGGCAAATTGAGGCAGTCCAGCCTTGCCATCTGCATCTTATGGATGAACAAAGACAAGTGATCTTTGACCAGGCCCGTAGCTACCGCGGGGCCCATGGGGCCCGGCCCCCTAGCGGTTTCTACAGGCTCTCTCCCCGAGCCTCGGCTCCCCCTCCCCCCTGCCCACCGCTCGACCAATCGCCTCTGGACTCGCAGCAGACTGAGGCAAGGCAACAGGTTCTCTTCCTGGAGCACGCCCCAAACAGCCTCCGAAGCAGCACAGCCGCGAAGGGAAAGGGGGGGGGGAGGGTGGCAGACGCCAACGTGTGGGGACAGAGCCAATGTGAGTGGCAGCTCTTTGAACAGTGGGCGATCACCTGGGCACTTGCACACTGAGGGCGGGCAGGCTCTCCTCGTCCTCGAGCATGCCCTGAGCAGCTTCCAAACTTACGCAGCTTCGAAGAGAGTGGGAGGCAGCGGGCCATAGGGGGCCAGTGACAACTCTTCAGCTCTTAATTGGCTGGGGCAGTCCATGAGCATCCTCCCCCCCCCCCCCCCCCTTCTCCAAGAATAAAAGCCAGGAATGCCATTGACTTGCATGGGCTCCATTGAAACACATCACAGCACAAGAAGAGTTGCAAAGAAAATGCGGAATGGATTTTCCATTAAGTTCTCTGGAGTGACAGCCCCCAGAGTGGAATGATAGCCCCTAGGGTAGTAGATATTTTCTGGGATCGGCATGACAGCCCCCAAAGTGGAATGGCAGCCCTTGGGAGTAGCAGCAGTGTTCTGGGACTGGAATGACAGCCCCTGGGAACAGAATCTCTGTGTTGGGACTGGACTGACAGCACACAGATTCTGTTCCTAGGGGCTGTCATTCCATCCTGGCTCCTGTCATTCCAGTCCCAGAACACATCTCCTACCCCCAGTTCCAAAAACACTTCTGGTACACCCAGGGGCTGTCATTCTACTCTGTGGCCTGTCATTCCAGTCCCAGAACACACCTGCTACCCCCAGGGGCTGTCGTTCCAATGTGGGAGCTGCGATTCCAGTCCCAGAAAACGTTTGCTACCCCCTGGGACTGTCATTCCACTCTGGGGCCTGTCAGTCCAGTCCCAGAATGCTTCTGCTACTCCCAGGGGCTGTCATTTCAACTATACCGCTCTGGCCATTTTCAGGACACTTGTATTTATTATTTATCTACTAATTGTTATTTAGAAGTATGAGCGTGGTGCGGCAGCTCCACACAGACATATAATGGCAGGCCCCACAAGGAAAACATTGGCCCCCTGACCAAAATGTTGTTAGCTACGGGGCTGTCTTTGACCCCTCTTTTTGAGGCCCTAGTCTCCTTCTCAGGGTCTCCAGGGTGCAGGCTAAATTGTCAGTGGGAGGGGCCAGAGTCTCGGGTGCAGGCTGCTTTCTGCTTGGCAAAGAAGAAGCAGTAGCTGTAGTAGTTGGATTTATACCCTGTCCTTCACTACCCAAAGGAGTCTCAGAGCGGCTTGCGGTCTCTTTTCCCTTCCTCATCCCACTTTTCCCTTCCTCATCCCATTCGGTAGCGGCTCCTGTCTAGTGGAACGAGCTCCCGGAGGAGATCGGGCCCTGCGGGATCTTATGCAGTTCCGCAGGGCCTGCAAGACGGAGCTCTTCTGCCAGGCCTTTGACTAGGAGCCGCCACTGCCGGCACCATCCCCCATCGCGAGTGACATCTGACGATGCGGGGTTGCCCTGAACGCAGCCCAGGCCCGACGGCCATGGAAGGCTGTACGCCAACCCTGAACGTTACTAAGTCTGGAAGCACTTTATTGTAAATTTGTATTGTTGTTAATGTATTTTAAATGTTTTATGCTGTATTGGATATGGCACTGTGTGAGCCGCCCTGAGCCCACTTGTGGGGAGGGCAGGGTATAAATTTGATAAATAAATAAATAAAACCAAAGTAGACTGCAAGAGAACCCCCCCCCCCCAAAAAAAAAGTGCTGGTGTGTTTTCGAAGGCTCAGTGCAGGGTGACAGTCCAAGGCCAGGTCTACCAACATAGTGGAAATATGCGGGTAGACCTGTCCTCCAGAAGCCTGGTCTACCCCTATAGAGGACAATATTTTCTGTAATCAGATTTGACCTGTTTCTGTTTTCTCTTATAATATTTAAATATAGTTACAAATAATTCATTCTGAGGTTTTTACAAGGTAACGGAAATAATAGTCTAAGAAACTAACTTATGTGATAGTCAAATGTAGACTCACAACTTTAATGCTACTATCTTTTTCTTCGCTCATGAGGTGGAATGTTTGCTCATAGCACTGTGAAGCTTGGAGGGAACTTTGCTTATTACAAAGTTCATCTTTGTGGCTTCCGTGCAGTCCCACTTCTGCCGGCCTGCCACTGGGAGGAGCTACCAAGCTCTTTAAAAAAAATGTCTAGTATCCCAAGAGTGCTCCCCCTCCCTGCATCTCTATGAACTTCCCGTTCAAAAGGTCACGTGATGTTTGAACCCTTTGAACCCCTGGCAATGTGTGAATTATCATTCCTGTCTTATAAGGTAGCATTCCTGGTTGCGATAACATCTGCCAGGAGAGTAGGAGAGCTTAGTGACCTCTGGTTTGAGCCCCCCTTCCTCAAATATAATGCAAACAAAGTAGTTCTTCAGCCACACCTAGTTTCTACCTAAGGTAGTGTTGAAGTTCCACTTGAATCAGGATATCATCTTACCTGTGTTTTTCCCTTCCCCTCCACACACACTGAAAGGACACCATATCCTAGATGTCCGGAGGGCCATCCTATTTTATTTGGAGAGGACACATGCTTTCGGGAAGGAACATTCTTTATTTCTATGTTTGCAGGGGCCTAGGAAGAGAAAAGGGGCATCGGCACAGACACTCTCTTGGTGGATCTGTGCTGCCGTAAGGTTAGCATATGCAGCTTCAGGCACACCGTGTCCACTGTCACTTTTGGCTCATTCCACTCGAGCTCAGGTCTTCCCCTGTAGGACATCTGCCGAGCAGTGACCTGGTCCACTACATCCACATTTGTTCACCACTATTCGATGCATGAGGCTTCTCAGAGAGAGGCGGCTGTGGGGAAAGCAGTTCTGCGATCAGTTTTTTGTTGAGACGTCCCACACCCTCCTCCGCAGTAAGTGAACTTGCTGATCTCCCATGCGGGACTGCACAGAAGCCACGAAGATGAAAACAGGGATTGCACTTACCTGTAATCGAGTGGTCTTCTGTGTAGGCACACATCCCTCCCTCCTTCCCCGCTACGGTTTATCTCAATCTTTGTTGGCGGTGAATGGAGAACTGAGGGGAGAGTGCTCACTCCTCCCACATCACGTGACCTTTTGGGTGGGAAGCTCACAGTGATGCGGGGGGGGGGACACTCTTGGGATACTAGAAATTTCTTTAAAGAGCTCTCTAGCTCCTCCTGGTGGCAGGCCTGCAGACGTGCAGTCCCATGTGTGCCTGCACAGAAGACCACTCGATGAACAAAGGTTACAGGTAAGTGCCAACCCTGTTTTTCATTTAATCTTGAATCATACCTCCTGTAGTAACTAAAGCCTTGCTTGAAGGTTCAAGTAGCTTTACAAATCAGTGCACAAAAATTCCTAGCCTTTGAACTGGTGCCTACTTTTCCTGATTGATTGTGACCAAAATGAAAAAAGGAACCATTTTTTTGTAAAGCTGCCCTTCCTTGGTCACTTGAAAGGAGATCTTACCTGTGAGGAGGGACTTAGGCCAGGAGGTATTCTGTGTAGCGTCAGACTAATTCTTCCTGATTGCTCTAAGGGAAAATGGTTGCAGCGGATGACTTGAGTCCTGCTCTGGCCAAGATGGGCATCCACCTGACAAAAGAAGAGATGGAGGAGGTTTTGAAGCATGTCACTCTTGATAGTGAGTAGCGAAGAACAGGTCTTTGTGATGTAATTCGGGTGGTGTTGGACTACGCAATTCCCCAACATCCTCAAATATGCATCAGGAATTAAATCAACATTTTAGTATCTGTTCTGGCACTACAATTAGTGTGTAATTGATGAATGAGGGACTTTGTATGGTAAGAAATAAAGTGAGAACTAAGTGTGGGAGCTAAGTCGGCCCGTCTTCACTGATACACATTCAAGTGCTCAGAAAGTAGATCAAGATTCAAATTGAAAGGCAGGGATACCCAGGGGTCATTTCGTAGAAAAAGAGGTGCAGGAGCTCATTAGCATAACTCATTTGCATATGCCACACCCCCTAACATACCAGAAGTGTGTCAGGAGGCAACACCCACCCCTCAGGCTCCACTCCACAGGTGAGTGAAACTGACCTGCTCTTCCTCCATTCCCTTCCCCATCCAATACTTTGTGCAATAAAAATAAGCGTAAAGAACACACCCTCATTGTCTTCCTGCTCCCTTGAAACCACCAGGTTTCAAGGAGACTTGAGATACCCAGGACATGTGCACCACCCACCCTCTCCCCTTCCCTTCCCCACAACAAGACACCCTGTGAGGTAGGTGGGGCTGAGAGAGGTCTTTTGAGAACTGCTCATGAGAGAACAGCTCTGAGAGAACTTGTGACTGGCCCAAGGTCACAGCAGCAGCTGCATGCGGAGGAGTGGGGAATCAAACCCGGTTCTCCCAGATTAGAGTCCAACTCCTGACCACTACACCAAACTGATAAGGTGGGAGCTGCTGAAGTGTTGGTGAAATTTCTCCAGTACTTATGTGCCATGTGCCCAGATAAAAAATGGTATACTTAGAAAATTTATATGCCACCTTGAGCAAGTCTCTGGAAAAGCAGCACACAGTCATAAAAGGAACAATGATAAAATGATCAATATTAAAACAAAACATTAAAAACAATAAAGACCCTAGCAGGGCTTTCCCCGGGGCGCTGCGCCTCTTCACTGTTCGGGGAAGCCGAGGAGGGGGCGGGGCTTGGTCATGTGCCTGCCCCCTGGGCTCCTCACTCCCGGAGCTGCGCTCCTGTGTGCTCCTCCTCCAACGGATACCCAAAGCAGGCCCCAGGAATGTGTAGTTTGTTCAAAACCAGAGCCAGGTTTGAAGAAGAAGAGGAGGAGGCTTTTATACCTCACTATTCTCTACCTTAAGGAGTCCCTCCCCCTCCCCACAACAAGCACCGTGTGAGGTAGGTGGGCCTGAGAGAGTTCTGAGAGATCTGTGTCTGGCCCAAGGTCACCCAGCAGGCTACATGTGGAGGAGCAGTGGGGAATCAAACCTGGTTCTCCAAATAAGAGTCCTCCACTCTTAATCTCTACACCACGCTGGCTCTCCTGATCAAAACCAGGCTTAGTGAAAGTGTGGTGTTTTCCTGTGAAGGGGAGACATTTCTGCTTTGGAGGCCCAAAAGAGTAGTAGCTGGGTCATTTCTACAGCCAAACATATTCCACATGCTAAAGCTGCCCCTTCTAGAGCCTTGAGGCCAAACACAAGAGGTGAATATTTTACGTTTGTGTTTGGGGGTGGGCAAATGGCAAGGAATTGCGGCTGCTGCCCCCTTCCCACACCTTCCTCCATGCATCTCGTCCTCCTGAAGAGCCTCTTTTGTTTTGTGTTGTTTTGTTTGTAGCTGAAGGGAAAGTGAACCTGAGGAACGTGCTTGAGAGTGTCACGGCTCTTCGACGACCATCCATGTTTGAAAGTGAGTGGAATGACAGGACTTGGGAGGGGGGCTTTCGCCGTTGTAAATAGATGGTCAAGAGTGCCATGTTGGTCCAAAGAAAAATCCAGAAACACAGACAGAAACCCAGCTTTGGAGTTCTCCAGAACTATTTCTCAGAATGGATGTTAAACAAAATAAAGTGGGAGAGGGGGAGACATTCCAGGCCTTTGGTCTGCATGGTGCATAGAATGCCTTGCAGACCTAATAGGTATTGGGTGAAGCAGGTATGAAGTTGCACCTTCAGCCTTCTGAAAAGAAGACTTAGAGACAACTGCAGCCTCCGATCCATACCCACCTGCTCACTGGTTTCTTTTCCCCCTGTAGAAGACAAGCTCCATGTTCAAGATCTGGGAGGCATCCTGGCCAGTGCGGGCATCCATCTTACAGCAGAGGAGTTGCAGGAAGCATTAAAATATGCCCCTGTGGATGGTTAGTATTGGAGATGAAGTTGTGGGGATATAGAGGAATACGTTTCTCCATCCGTCTTTTGTAGTAAAGGGCAATGTAGAAACCCAGAAACAAAGTACAAATGGCGGAATTTATGAAGGGGGCGAGAGCAGTCCAGCCCCATCCCAGGACCAGTGAGTTTCTGAGCAGCTAGAATGCCCAATGAGAGGGGCTGGGTCATGATGGACAGATGTGCAGCATTGCTTGTCTTTCATGCTACACATCCCGTGGGCTCAGACTCAGATATCTGTCATTTGTGAATGAGCATGTTACATGCTTAATAATGGGGGGGGGGGATTGGCCTCTGCTCCTCCTCCTGAATGAGGTCTCTTATTTTCCTTGCAGCGGAAGGAAAGGTGAACTTGGGAAAATTAATGATGGGGGCCAAAGCAATCCAGCCCCATCCCACGACCGGTGAGTTCATGAGCCAGCTAGAATGCCCTGTGAGAGGGGGTGGTTCATAACAGACAGATGTGCAGTTTTGCTTTGCTTTCATGCGGCATGTGCCATGGGTTCAAGGTCAATTCTGGCAAATTAGTGCACAAAAATTACTAGCCTTCTTACCCTCATCACCTTTTCCAGGTTGTGTGTGACCAAAAAGGGAAAGGAAATAGGACCCTTTTTGTAAAGCTGCCCTTTCTTGGTCACTTGAAAGGAGATCTTACCTGTGAGGAGGGACTTAGGCCAGGAGGTATTCTGTGCGGCATCAGACTAATTCTTCCTGATTGCTCTAAGGGAAAATGGTTGCAGCGGATGACTTGAGTCCCGCTCTGGCCAAGATGGGCATCCACCTGACAAAAGAGGAGATGGAGGAGGCTTTGAAGCACGTCACTCTTGATGGTGAGTAGTGAAGAACTGGTCTTTGTGATGCAGTTTGGAGGGTGCTGTAACTACTCAGCTTTCAAACATGAGTCAGAAATGAAATCGACCCTTCAGTGTCTGTTCTGGCACTAATTTTAATATGCAGTTGATGAATGCGAGCTTTTGTATGGTGAAAATTAAAGTGAGAACTAAGCGTTTGGGAGTCAAATTGGCGCATTCTCATTGGCACACATTTAAGTGCCCAGAAAGTGAATCAGGATCCACATTGAGGGGAAGGGTGTATGGTGTGGGTGACTCCCATCTTTGTTTCATCGTGATGCTTAGTTGCCCTGAGTGTTTTGAGAGCATGGTGTTAGCCACTCTCAGGGGAACTTTCTCTCTCTCACGCTTGTTAGCAGAGCTTATCTTCAAAGCCTGGGTTGTTTCTTCCACCCACTGTTTCTTCCACCCGGGTGGCCTGGCTCATCCAAGTGGTTGGGACAGCTTAGTTAACTGTTCTTTGACTCATAGTCAATGCTCCCTCTTAGCTGTGGAGTCTTGTGAGCAGGGCCAGCGCACCCATAATGCCTGGAGAACCCCCTGAAAGAGAACACCACGCTGGCCTGCTGCCTTGCCCCCGCTCCACCCCTCCCTTGCCAAGAGCCCTTTGTCACAGCACTCCCACCCAGACTAGAGCGCAGTGCCGCCCAGCTGGCTGGAAGAGCCATCAGCCTTGACTCCCCCCCACCCATTCGGGGGGTGCACAAGTATTTAGTCTTGCTTAGGCTGCAAAATCCCTGCGGGATTTGTTACAGTTCCGCAGGGCCTGCAAGACGGAGCTCTTCCGCCAGGCTTTCGAATAGGAGCCGCCACCGGGGAGATGGCAGGACAACATCACCCTGGTTTCCACAGGCCAAACCTTCTGTTGCCGCTACTCTCCAGGAGCACGTAGATGCCGCCAGTACGGCTATGTTAGTCGTTTTATAACGTTGTGTATTTATGCTTTTAAATTGTAAACCACTTCGGTGGTACGTTATGTTGTGAGCCGCCTTGAGCCAGTTCGCTGGAAAGGCGGGATAGAAATGCAATAAATAAATAAAGAAATAAATAAATAAATAAATAAGCAAGCAAGCAAGCAAGCAAGCAAGCAAGCAAGCAAGCAAGCAAGCCTGGCACCGGTCCTGCTTGTGAGCAAAAATTCTACTCTGTGAGTTCCTGGCATTAAAGTTGTGAGTGAGCAATTTGGCGACTGCATAAATTAGTTTGCTCTGGAGCCATCCTGCCTGAGCTAAGACAAAAAGGTGTGAGCCGGAGGCTAAAAAACTGTGAGCTAGCTCACGCTTACTCAGCTCAGAGGAAACACTGTGTAGTCACCATCTAGGGTATAAGATGTGTGATTTTAGTCCTGCCTGTGGTCTCAAGGTCTGGCTAAGTTTCGTTGTGCATGCTCAAGGCCAGCTGATGGAAGGTTACCTGGCATCTTCTGTAACTTTGATGCATTATTAAAGATCTCCTTGTAAGTCAAACTGGATCTCTTGTATCATTTCTTTGGGGATTTCTGAGACTCCATGGGGCCCCTGGCTAGGGTTCATAACAAACAAATATCCAGAACAGCCCTTGGGAATGTGTAGTTTTTTCCAAGACAGAGCCTGGTTAGAAGAAGATGAAGAGGAGGTTTTTGTATCCCACTTTTCTGTACCTTAAGGAGTCCCAAAGTGACTTGCAAGCACATTTCCTTCTTCTCCCCACAACAGGCAGCTTGTGAAGTAGGTGGGCCTGAGAGAGTTCTGAGAGAACTGTGGCTGGCCCAGGATCACCCAGCAGGAATCGAATCTGGGTCCTGGCCACATGAGTGAGATAATCGGGGGGGGGGGGGGAAGTGAGGCTTTTTTGCCCCGGAGCAATTTGCCCCGCAGTTGCATGATCACACAGGTCGGTGAAGCTGCCGGCGCAACTTGCCACTATGTGATCAGACACAACCGCAGGCGAGTTGGGGTTTTTTTTTTGTCGGTTTCCGATTCGCTTAAACGGGGGATTGGTGAATCACTTCTCCACCCAGGGCTTCCAATGGCAGAACGTGATGATGCGCCAACTGAGAAGGGGGGAAAACAACAATGGCATGGCATCGGAATAGCCTGATTAGACTATCCCCGACGCCACAAGTCCACGCTGGAGCAATCACATGGGGAAAGTCCGGCTGTGGCCCGCAGCAAACCATTTGATACTGCATTTTCCCTAGTAGTTTTTTACTCCGCTTCTCCAGTGGAGCAAAACGGCTTGTCCACAGCTTGCTGACGGGTGCAAGACGCCTCCCACATGTGCTGGTGTGATTGCGCCGCTTTGATCCACCGGTGAGTCATCCCTCTCACGCGGCTAATGGGTGCGTGTGATCGGACCCCTGGTTATCCAGATTAGAGTACCCCACTCTTAACTACTACGCCATGCTGGCTCTCCTGGTAGAAGCCAGGCTTTGTGAAAGTGTGGTGTTTTCCTGTGAAGGGGAGACATTCCTGTTTTGGAAGCCCAAAAGCGTGGCAGCTGGGTCATTTCTATAGCCAAACACATTCCACTAAAACTGCCCCTTCTAGAGCCTTGAGGCCAAACACAGGAAGGGAAGATTTTACCTGTGGGTTTGGAGGGGGAGAAAAGGCAAGGAACTGAGGCTGCTGCCCCCTTCCCACACCTGCCTCGATGGACCTCAACTTACCTGATCAGCCCCTTTTGTGTTGTTTTGTTTGCAGCTGAAGGGAAAGTGAACCTGAAGAGTGTGCTCGAGAGTGTCATGGCTTTGCGGCAACCGTCCATGTTTGAAAGTGAGTGGAATTGTGGGACTCGGCAGGGAGGGTTTCGCCATTGCTCAACAATGCCATGCTGGTCCAAGAAAAATCCAGAAACACAAACCACAAAGTACCTTTAATTAGGACCACCTAAAACATTATGAAAACAGAAACCCAGTTTCTGAGTTCTCCACAACTCTTTCTCAGAATGGATGTTAAACAAAATAAAGCGGGAGAGGGGAAGACATTCCAGGCCTTTGGTCTGCATGGTGCATAGAATGCCTTGCAGAACTAATAGGTATTGGGGTGAAGTTGCACCATCAGCCTTCTGAAAAGAAAACTGAGACACAGCCGCACCCTCCGACTGATTGGCACATCCCTTTCTCCTGCTGGTGCACGTGGGATCCATACCCACCTGTTCACTGTTTTCTTTTCCCCCTGCAGAAGACCGGATCCATGTTCAAGATCTGGGAGGCATCCTGGCCACTGCGGGCATCCATCTCACAGCAGAAGAGCTTCAGGAAGCATTAAAATATGCCCCTGTGGATGGTTAGTATTGGAGGGGAATTTGTGGGGATATAGAGGAATACCTTTCTCCATCAGGTTTTCATAGTAAAGGGCAATGTAGAAACCCAGAAAATGTTATTTAAGACAAAATCCAAATATACAAAGAATACAACATGTGTGCACAATGTATAATATACATTGGGGAGCATGTCTGGTGCCTAGTTGTATTTCTTGAAAGAAGGCTAACGCAGCCTGTTGAGTAGTGCTTTCAGTGTACTTGTAAATTTTTGCTCCCAAAATCCTTAAGAAATTGCTTTCAGTTTTTTATCCCACCCTCCCCCAGAAGTGCTAGAGTTGGGAGTGGGGTTGACTGGAGGAAATTAAATCAGCCGCTCCTGAGTCCTTCCCAGAAATGTGGCCTCAGTTTCTGCCTACTGGCCTCTGTCTTGTGTTGGTGTCTCCTGGGATTGTCCCCCTCCCCCCCATTCCGAATGAGAACTTGTCTCTTTTTTTCAGCGGAAGGGAAGGTGAACTTGGGAGAATTTATGAAGGGGGTGAAAGCAGTCCAGCCCCATCCTAGGACTGGTGAGTTAATGAGCTGGCTAGAATGCCCTGTGATAGGGGGTGGGTACTGACAGACAGATGTGCAGTTTTGTTTGGCATTCCTGTGCCATGGGGTCAAAGTCAGTACTGTTTACCTCTGTTCAAACATACCTGATTTTTATGTCTGCTGACCAACAAACGTATCTACTGACTGACAAACGTATCTGCATACCTCCAACTGCCATCCTAAACATACTGGAAAGTATTGGAGTTGGGAAGCGAGTGGTAGTGACTTCATAGCAGAGCTCTTTATTGAGGGTCAGATGGAACATGGAAACCCCGGGCTCAGAGCCCTCTTTTATGCCGGCCGAAGACAATGCCCCGACCTCGCCCCCAAGATCTGATAGGACCTTAAGTCCGTGGTTGGAGTTCATAGGTCCCCCAGCGGGAGACCTAGGCTCGTAATTGGTGGTTGCTCAGGATCCGACTGGCTATTGTTCTACCTGGCTGAAGCTCAGGTGGATTCTGACCATGTGCGCTGACCATGTGGCGGTCGCCATTACGAGAGACCAGGCAACCACGGTCCTAGTACACAACACATACCAAACAATCCATTGTATACAGCCAGGCTGTCTCTACAGCTGCATCTGTTCCAGTTCTTAGACAGTGATTCTCACCTGAGGGATGTACAACAAACTTTTTTGGAACTAAGATATCCCCCCGATGAAGTCATGAAACAGGTTAACAAAGCCAGAATGGTACCCAGAGAAAACCTGTTGCAAGACACGCTGAAAAGCATCCCTACTAGAACATTACCAGTGGTCGCATACAGCTCTCAACTCAAAACAATGACTTAAAACCTCTTCTGGATAATTACAATTCTCTTTCACGTGTATTGGGGGACAGGCCTTTGCTTGCCCACAGACAGTCCCCAAATCTCAAAAAACTCCTCACTCACGCAATAATACAACATCTAATTTGAACACGGACACTGGTACCAGAGTTTGCAATAAACCTAGATGCCAGCTTGACTGCCACACACCCAGACAACACAATCACTGGACCTAACAACATCAACTACACTGTCTCATTTCATTTACTAGCTCATCTTCTAACATTGTATATACCATTAAATGCCAACAATGTCCTTCAGTTCTCTACATACCGCAAACAGGTCAAACCTTATGCCAGGGGATAAATGGTCTCAAATCTAACATCAAGAATCACAGAATTCTGTGGACATTTAATGGGGGACCTCAAAGTAGCTGTTTTATTGAAAAAAAAAACCCTCAGAAACAGATTGGAACAGGAGATTGCTGAGTTCTCACTTACTACAACAATCAGGACAATGGATCTTACTACAACATTCAGGACAATGGAACCCTCAGGGCTTAACAGAGATATTGGTTTCTTATCCCTTTACTTACAGTCCGTGACCAGAATACAAATAAGTAAGAAAAAAATGACCATAACCTAATAAGATACAAAAAGTTAAGGTATACAAATATAAAAGTGTATAAAATTAGATTAAAACTTATCTCATTACACATGCTAACGTCATTCAGTTCTTGCATCTGTTTGTAAACTTCTTTATAATGCTGTATGCTAATTTGCTGCTATTCACAGGTCTTGGTAATCATCTTTATCCAGTCTTAGCTATATTTACTGCTCAGTTACTTATGCATCCTGACTCTAATTGGCCCTTCCTGGCAACACCCTCCTCCCCCTCTACATATATGTAATGTTTGGTGGCTTCTGTTTCAGTGTATCTGAAGAAGTGTACATCCAGTGGGAAAGGTCTTAAGGGTGCCACTGGATTCAAACATTGTTTTGCAGCTTCAGACCAGCATGGCTACCCAGCCTAAATTTAACCTCTACGGTTCCATGACCCTCTGCACCAGCTTCAAGTTTGTAGCCCTCATTTTAAAAACTGCCTGAATGGGCACAGGCAAAGAGAGATGGCTGGGTTCAACCATTCCAACAGGAGTGTTCCAAGATGCCTCTAACAAGAAGGTGAATGATCACATGATGTTAGGCTGAGCCAGGTTTCCAGCCCAGCCTCACCCAGACACACATACAGTCCCAACACAGAGTGGGCAGGCATGGTGGCACTTCTGTGTCCTTCTATGCAACACCAAGCGTATTATTGGAACTCAGTGAATATTTACTCTATAGAACTTGCAATGTTATGACAAAGTTTCATTTAATCCGGAATTGTACCTCCAGTCGTAACTGTAGCCTTGCTAGAAGGTTCAAGTAGCCTTGAAAATCAGTGCACAAACATTCCTAGCCTTATGGGTCATGTGTGACCAGGGCTCATTTCGTAGCAGGAGCTCCTTTGCATATTAGGCCACACACCCCTAATGTAGCCAATCCTCCAAGAGCTTACAGAGCTCTTCTTACAGGGCTACTGTAAGCTCTTGGAGGATTGGCTACATCAGGGGTGTGTGGCCTAATATGCAAAGGAGCTCCGGCTATGAAATGAGCCCTGTGTGTGACCAAAGAAAAAGAAAGAGAGAACAATTTTTTGTAAAACTGCCCTTTCTTGGTCACACAACAGGAATTCTTACCTGTGAGGAGGCAGCTGAACGGAAAGTGAACCTGAAGAATGTGCTTGAGAGGGTCATGGCTAAACGGCCACTGTCCAGGTCTGAAAGCGAGTGGAAATGCAGGACTCAGCAGGGAGGCCTTCGCCATTGTATACAGACATTCAAGGGTGCCATGTTGGTCCAAAGAAAAATCCAGAAACACAAACCACAGAGTACCTGCTAATACAATACAAAAGCAAACCCAGCTTTTGAGTTCTCCAGAACACCTTCTCAGAATGGATGTTAAACAAAATAAAGCGGGAGAGGGGAAGACATTCCAGGCCTTTGGTCTGCATGGTGCATAGAATGCCTTGCAGACCTAATAGGTATTGGGTGAAGCAGGCATGAAGTGGCACCTTCAGCCTTCTGAAAAGAGAACAGAGACAACCTCAGCCTCCGACTGACTGGCTCATCCCTTTCCCCTGCTGGTGCACGTGGGATCCATACCCACCTGCTCACTGTTTTTTTTTCCCCCTGCAGAAGACTGGATCCATGTTCAAGATCTGGGAGGCATCCTGGCCAGCGCGGGCATCCATCTCACAGCAGAAGAGCTTCAGGAAGCATTAAAATATGCCCCTGTGGATGGTTAGTATTGGAGGGGAATTTGTGGGGATATAGAGGAATACCTTTCTCCATCAGGTTTTCATAGTAAAGGGCAATGTAGAAACCCAAAGAATATTATTTGAAACAAAGAACAAATATACGAGGAATACAATATGTGTACATTGGGGACCACGTCTGGTGCCTAGTTGCATTTCTTGAAAGAGGAAGAACGCAGCCTGTTGAGTAGGGCTTTCAGTGTACTTTTAAACTTTTGCTCCCAAAATTCTTAAGAAATTGTATTCCGTTTTTTATCCCACCCTCCCCCAGAAGTGCTAGAGTTGGGAGTGGGGTTGACTGGAGGAAAATCAGCCACTCCTGAGTCCTTTGCAGAAATGTGGCCTCAGTTTCTGCCTACTGGCTTCTGTCTTGTGTTCTTGTCTCCTGGGATTGCCCTCAATCTGAGCGAGAACTCCTCTCTTCTTTTCAGCGGAAGGAAAGGTGAACTTGGCAGAATTTATGAAGGGGGCCAAAGCAATCCAGCCCCATCCCAGGACCGGTGAGTTCATGAGCCAGCTAGAATGCCCTGTGAGAGGGGGTGGGTCATGACAGACAGAAGTGCAGCTTTGCTTGGCAGTCATGCGACATGTGCCATGGGTTCAAAGTCAGTTCTGTATACCTCTGTTCAAACATACCTGATTTTTATGTCTGCTGACCAACAAAGTATCTACTGATAGACAAACTGCAATGTCTTTAATGGCGACTGCCACGTGGTCGCCGAAACGCACATGGTCGGGCTAGCTGCCTGAGCTTCGATCCAACAGACAATAACCCGACCGGATCGTAATTTAGACCAGTCGTGCGCTTAGTATCCGACGAGGGTCCTATAGCGCACAACCGTGGGAAATCAAACCTATCCGCTTCATCGGGCGAGGCTGGGGGCGCGGCTTAAGTGTGAATATAAGCAGGCCCCTGGACCTCAGTTGAGCTTGTCATCTTCTCCACTCAATAAACTTAAAAGCTTATTTCACTTGAAGCATCCCCAACTCCATATCTAAATGCCTCCAGCTACACTGAGCAGAGGGGCTTAGCTGCTGGGTGCCCTGGCTGAGGAACCACATTTTACACCCTCCCACCCTTCCTGACGGTGAACACCCAAAAGGGCCTCCTCAGTGCTCGCTCTGGAAAAGACAGCTCCAGTTACAGGAGTCAGCTCAGGAACAAGCCAGTGACAACCAAACTCACAGGGGAACTTCACCTGGGAAGACCCCCCCCCCTCCCGAACCAGACACTGGAAGCAAGGCAAACATCCCCCCTACTCTTGCAGCGCCCCTCAAGCCTCCCAAGGCAGGTTCTGAAGAACAGAAAGGCAGAAATCCCCAGAGTTTCGACAGGGGCTCCCCGGTGCAGAGGCCACTGCCTGGTCCAGCCCTCACATCAGGGGGATGACTTGCCCCAGGCTGGCTGTATGGGCACAGAGCACGTCAGTGGTGTCCTGGAAGGGGTTGAAAACACTCACCATTTGGGAGAGGGTCAGCCAGTCATTGGAGCTGACGGTGAGCCCCTATTCCCCGTGCAGGATGGTCATGGAGGAGATGACGTCCTGCACCACGCTCTTCTGCTCTACCAAACACGCAGTCATGACCTCGGTGGATTTCCAGCGGATGCGCAAGTCCGGGATGAGCTGGTGTTCAGGTTCATCCCCCTCCCCCTTCCTCTCGCGCAGCAGATGGGCAGACCTGATGCTGCGTGAGAAGTGGGTGGCCAGGTACCAGCGGGTCTCGAACAAGGACTGTATCTCGAGTGTGGCATCATCCCAGGTGGACTGGACAGTGCTCCGTTTTTATTTTTTTTAAGTAATTTTTTTTTATTTTTCCTTTAACCAACTATTGTATGCATAACCTTTTCTGTCATCTTTTTACATAATTTCCCCCTCCCCACCTTCCTCCCTCCCCTCCCTCAGTCCTCCCTCACCTGTTCTTCTTCCATCATTGCTTCAGCCACGGGCACAGCGTCCGAAGTTTCCAGTAGATGTCCTTCTTGGCTTCATCCTCCTCAATCCAGTCAAAGAAAGGCGACCATTTTTCCGTTATCCGTCTCCTCTTTTCCTCCCAAGTATTATCCTCCGTCATCAAGGCCACAATATCTGATTGGATGTATTCGAAGAGATAGTTATTCCAATTTTCCAGAGTCCACTTATTCTTATCTTTCCATCCTAAAGCTATGACGGCTTTCCCAGCCAATATCATTGCCTTAAGTACCTCTTAATATTTACTTTCTACTGTCTCGTGCTTCAAAATACCTAATGTCATTAAATTAATATCTATTGGTATTGATACACCTAACTTATCTTTAATCCTATACAATATTATCTTCCAAAGATCCTGAACTTTATCACATTCCCACCACATGTGCGAATACCAGCCTTTCACCTGATTACAGTGCCAACAGTTTGAACTCATCCCAGATATCATATTGGCTAGTTGGGCTGGCGTCCGGTACCATTTGGTGAAACACTTCAGCTCCATTTCTCTAAATTTATCAAACTTAATCCTTTTAGCCCCCATCATCAACTTTTTCAGAGTTGTTTCTGAGGTCAGTCCTTCTCTGTGCCATTTCTCCTGTATACTTTTGATTATTGACTCCTCATTGGTACCTGACAGTGCTCCTCAGCCCCAGAGCATCCTTCACCACCAGGTGAAGCACTTGCGCCGGGCAGACAATGCCCTTGAGGTGCACAGACTTCATTGCTGATACCATGGTTCCAGCCATGGACAATGTAATGTTGCCACCACCCATTCCCTCAGGCTACTTTGTATCATAGGGAGCCGCGGTGGCTCAGAGGTTAAGACGCTGAACTGCAGACTGGAAGGTCGGTAGCTCGGCAGTTCGAGACCCAGGTGCCGCATGACGGAGTGAGCTCCCGTCTCTGGCCCCAGCTACTGCCAGCCTAGCAGTTCGAAAGCAAGAAATTGCAACTCAATAAATAGGTACCGCTTTGGTGGGAAAGTAACAGTGTTCCGTGCGCCTCGGTGTTTAGTCATACCGGCCACATGACCATGGAAAGTGTCTTTGGATAGTGGTCGGTTTGGACACGGAGATGAGCACTGCCCCCTAGAGTCAGATTCGACTGACTTTCGAGCAGTGGAAACCTTGACCTTTACTTTGTATCATGGCAGTGGTGGTTTGCACCATATGGTCTGCAGCTGTCCCCTGCACACGGAACAGAAGCAGGGCTTTTTTTTGTAGAAAAAGCCCAGTAGGAACTCATTAGCATAATAGGCCACACCCAACAGCATGAACTCATTAGCATATTAGGCCACACTCCTGACAGCGCAGCTCCTTCCCAGGATTGACTTCCCCAGGTGCCCTGTGGCTTGCAGGATGCATGGGGAACCCGGGGGGAGGAGGCAGTTTAAACTTCCTTCCCTCCCTGGATCGGCTTGGCTTCCCCAGGTGCCCTGCAGCTTGTGAGGCGCCTGGGGAACCTGAGGGGGGGGAGACTGCAGGCGTGGCCAACTCGAAAGCCAGCCAGAACTCCGTTCCTGTGCGTTCCTGCCCCAAAATAGCCCTGAACAGAAGTACTTTGTAGCCCGGTGACAGGACTGTCCCCTCCTAGGGCCCGAGCCGTGCCCCCACAGTCTGGACAGAGAGGTCCTCTGTTTTGCTACCAGTGGGCAGTGAGGGAGAAGGAGCCATGATACTGACTTGCTGCAGAGTCTGTGGTGAAGTGCACGGTTCTGCCATTCTGCCGTGCACTTTGGAGAGCTGAACCTTGACCTTCGCCACTGCAGAGTGGCGCACAGTAGGCAAAACTGGCCATCTCATGGTCCTCCATGAGGGGACGGAGTACCTGGGAGCCAGGTGTTGCAGCAGCCAGTTAAAGGTTACATCCTCCTCTGGGGAGAAGTGTTGGCCATCCACAGCAATTACCTCACTGACAAGGTGAGTGCGTGCTTCCTGGACGCTCCACGTGGTCCTTTCGGATGGCAGTGTCAGCGTCCCCGGGGGAATGGCCTCTGCCTTAATGTCCCACCCACGGCACCCTGAGCGCGGGGAGCATTTCTTGGAAGGGCTTCCTGCTCCCCCTTCGCTTCTCCCTACTGAGAGAGAGTGGGCCTCTTCTCCTGCCTGCTGGCTGCCACTCTTTCCTCTGGCGGCAACATAGTTGGGTGAACCCTTTGCAGGGGCCTGCGGAGGATGGAGGAGGACAAGTGTTGGGTGTTTGCACCCCTCTGGACGTGGTTGTGGCACACCTCGCACTCTGCCACACGGGGGTCACTGGGGAGGATGCAGAAATGCTTCCAACTGTGGGCTGGAAACGGGGCCCTAGAATTGGAGAAGGTGGGAGGCACACCTGTTTTCTGGCACTGTACTGGGAGAGGCCATGGAGAGCAGCAACAGGGAGCCGGGTTGTAGAAGGGGAAGATGGTTCCATCTCACGCTCTGAATCACTCCTCTCAGAGTCCTCCTCTCCAAAGAGTGTTAGCAACTGCTGGTGTCTGGGCAAGGCTAATAATTCTTTTGTCTCTGTGGAGAGCCCCAGGAACAGATGAGGGGAAGGAGGCTCCGAGACCCCTGGTGATGCCCTGCTAGGGCCGGGCTCCAGTGGGTTGGCAGAATGGGTTTGGTGCCCAGGGATGGGGGCCTGTGGTACGCAGGAGGGAGGAGGACCCCCCCCCCCCGGATGAGCATTCTTTACACCCACTTTCATCCTTGTAGCATACAGAGGTATTCACAATTAGGAGGGGTGGGAGGGTATAAATGTAGGTCCTCAGCCGAGGTGCCTAGTAGCTAAGCCCCTCTACTCGGTGTGAGCAAAGAAACAGGGTGGCTCAAAGCCCTAACACCCAGCAGGCTGCTTTAGAAACCCATAGATTATTATTTTAAACCAGGGCTTTTCTGCATTCTCATTTTCCTGGCTGGTTTGTTCCTGTTGCTTTGGGAGGTTTTTTTCTGTTCTGCACTTGTTTTGCTCCCTCTAGTGGTCAGTTTTATGTTACACCACTTTATGTCTGGCATATCTCCCTGCAGATTTAAACAGGTTTTTACAAGCAGGACTCACTGAGGGGAAGGTAATCCCTTTCCCTTTTGCTGCCTCTGCCAGGCCAGCACCTCCCAGCCAACTCCCCCCCCCCATTCCTACTTCACCTATCTGGCTCCCACATTGCCAGCTGTGGGTCTGCCACTCCTCCCCAAACAACTTCCTGGTTGGGGGGAGCAGCATGGACTCACGTACCCCACACCCAATCTCCACAGTTGTATGTTCAGCAGAGGGGCAGCAAGGACTTATGCACCCCCCACCCCATCCCCATGATTGCCTGTTCATTGGGCAGGCAGGGGAACTTGCTGGATTTGGGGGTGCCAAAGATTCTTACACCCACCCACTCAACTTCTGTCTTATGGCTCTGTGGGCAGCAAGGCTTCCTCTAAGCTGTGGAGTCCTGTGAGCAAAAATTCTACTTTGTGAGCTCCTGGCATTAAAGTCGTGAGCGAGCGATTTGGCTACTGCATAAATTAGTTGGCTCTGGAGTCATCTTTCCTGAGCTAAGGCAGAAATGTGTGAGCCAGAGGCTAAAAAACTGTGAGCTACCTCACACTAACTCAGCTTAGAGGGAACACTGGTGGGCAGGTGGGCTTGCTGGCTCAGGGGGGGGAAGAGAAACGAGGACTCCTGCACCCCCACCCCCACACACACACACCTGATTCCTACCTTATGGCTCTGTGGGCAGGTGGGCTCAGTGGGCTTAGCAGAGGGCAGCAAAGACTCACGCACCCCCCGCTCACTGATTACCTGTTTGCCAACTCAGCAGAACTCTCTGAGGGGGGAATCCCATCTTCCCTGCATTGCCTAGCCTGGTGTAGCTCCAGGCTCCACAACCCATCTTTAAGCTCACTGGTAGTTCCTGTAAGTTGCTCCTGGGGCCTAGGGGCCATCCTGTGCTGCAGTGGCCAGGCCTGAAGCCTCACCTGGCTTCCTCCTCCACAGTGCCCAGGCCCAGAGCCTTACCCAGTGTCTCCTACCACCATGGCCAGGCTTGGGGCCTCACTCAGTGTCCTCCTCCATGGCCAGGCTCAGAGCCTCACTTGGCATCCTCTCCACACCAGGTGGCCCAGAGCCCAGGCCCAGCTTCTCCCGATGGTTTTCACAGCCAGCTCTACCAGTAAGTACACTGTCTGCACATGCACAGGTAATTTTTAATCCTTCAAGGGCAATTTAACCGCCCCCCCCCCCCCCAATATATTTTTGTTAAAAATTTCCTGCAACCTTGGAGAGTCCCCCAAGTTTTAGGAAAGATCTGTTTAGCCTGCATGTGGCCCCAATCCAAGATTTAGCTATCTGCAGATGGGGGGCGCAGGTAGAACGTAAGATGCCAGACATTAAACAATATAATATCCAATTGACCACTAGAGGGAGCAAAACACATGAGGAACAGTGGGAAAAACTCTGAAGCAACAGGAACACGCGAGCGAGGAAAATGAGGATGCAGAAAAGCCCAAAATACAAATATACAGAGAATACAACATATATGCACAATGCCGAGCATGTGTTAGGGAGCATCTCTGGTGCCTAGGCACATTTCTTGTGAGGAGGATAATGCAGCCTGTTGCATCACTGAGCACTGTGCTTTCAGAGTGCCTTTAAATTTTTGGTCCAAATCGTTTTCAGCTTTTTGTCCCACCTTCCCCCTCAAGTGCTGGGGGCGTGTTTTGACAGGATGAAATTTAACTGGCTGCTCCTGAATCCTTCCCAGTTTCTGCTCCAGTGGCCTCTGTTTCATTTTGGAATCTCCTAGGATTGTCCTCTGACCGCCCCCCCCTTCTTCTTAATGAGGTCTCTTTTTTTCCTTGCAGTGGAAGGGAAGGTGAACTTGGGAAAAGGTACGAAGGGCCCCAAAGCAATCCAGCCACACCCCAGGACCGGTGAGTTAATGAGCCAGCTAGAATGCCCTGTGAGAGGGGGTGGGTCATGATAGACAGATGTGCAGCTTTGCTTTGCTTTGATGCTACCTGTTGCCATGGGCTCAAAGCTTTCAGGTTACCCGGATATCTGTCTTCTGGCAATGAGCATGTTGAATGCTTTAGAATGGGGAGGGAGACTCCATTCATCTCTAAATTACTTCTGCTAATGCCAAGACATACGGCCGGCCTTAGAGATTCCAGGGTCCTGTTTTTGGGACTCCCACCTGCCATTTCACTTCCTTACTCAGTTCTGTATGTATTGTGTACTAAGACCACAATCGCATGGTCTCCCGTAATGGCGACCGCCACGTGGTCAGCGCACATGGTCAGAATCTACCTGAGCTTCAGCCAGGTAGAACAATAGCCATTTGGATCCTGAGTGACCACCAATTACGAGCCTAGGTCTCCTGCTGGGGGACCTATGAACTACAACCATGGACTTAAGGTCCTATCAAGATCTGGGGGCGAGGTTGGGGCATTGTCTCCGGCCGGCATAAATGAGGGCTCTGAGCCCGGGGTTCCCCATGTTCCATCTGACCCTCAATAAAGAGCTTTACTATGAAATCACTACCACTCGCCTCCCGACTCCAATACTTTCCAGTATGCCTCTGTCTAAACACCTCTTGTTTTAACCACTGCAGTTCCATGTCTCTCTGCATCAGCTTAAAGTTGTAGCCTTTATTTTAAAAACCGCCTTAACAGGCACAGGGAAAGAGAGATGGCTGGGTTCAACCATTCCAATGGGCGTGTTCCAGGATTCCTCTGACAAGAAGGTGAATGATCACGTGGCGTTAGGCTGAGCCAGGTTTTCTCTGCAGCCTTTCCCAGACACACACAGAGACCCAATGCAGTGGGGGCAGGCATGGTGGCACTTTTATGTCCTTTTTTGCAACACCTAGTATGTTGTTGAAATTCAGTGAATACCTCCTGTATAGAGCTTGTGGAGTTATGCCACAGTTTCATTTAATCCAGAATCATAGTAGTAACTGTAGTAACTGTAGCCTGCTAGAACTTTCAAGGAGCCTCACACATCAGTGGACAAAAATTGCTAGGCTTCTTACTGTCACCTTTCCTGGTCATGTGTGACCAAAGGGGGAAAAAGAGAACCTTTTGTTTTTTGTAAAGCTGCCCTTCCTTGGTCACTCGAAAGGAGATCTTACCTGCAAGGAGGGACTTAGGCCAGGAGGTATTCTGTGCAGCGTCAGCCTAATTCTTCCTGATTGCTCTAAGGGAAAATGGTTGCGGCTGATGACTTGAGTCCCGCTCTGGCCAAGATGGGCATCCACCTGACAAAAGAGGAGATGGAGGAGGTTTTGAAGCAAGTCACTCTTGATGGTGAGTAGTGAAGAACAGGTCTTTGTGATACAATTTGGAGGGGGTTGGAGAAACAATTCCCCATCAGCTTCCGTACGTGCATCAGGAAGGAAATCAACACTGGGCGATTCTGCACTGGCTTTTCCCTCTGTTGTTGTAGCAAACCCACGTTGGAACAGAGATTCCCCTCTGCACTGCATGCCCCTTTTACTTTCTTTGATCCTTGGGTTTTATGTGGTACCCTCTGCATTGCATGTTGCTTTCACTTTCTTTGATCATCTCATTTTTCAGGGGTGACTTTGCAGTCAGTATGGCATTGGCCTGGGGTCCTTGAATGTGGTTTTGAGCTGCACCTTTTCCTCAGTGTTGGAAAAATGTGGAGCGAATGCCAGATGTGTGTCATAAAATGTAAGGCCAGGTAGCGAAGATATAAACTTTATAAAGGTCACAAACACTAAGTTTTTTTTTTAACTTAAAATAAAAACATGCTTAAAACATTAGCACTCTTGCAATTTTTTGTTTATTTAACAGTCTCTGATAACTGACACCTCTTGCTCTGAATTATTGCATCAAAATGTCTGTGCTGTTGCAGTCTTGAGTATGCTGTTCAGGTGTGTATCTGTAAGCTGCAAACCTACTTTTGATTTATTGACACTCACCACAGAAATCTCACGCTCAGAGTTCTGAGTCTAGGACCCAGGGGAAAACATGAAATGGCTGAGCAACTGAGAGAGTCTGGCGAAGCAAGCTATGATGCAGCAGCAGCAACAGAACTGGAAGCAGGAGATGGCCAGTTCCAGGGCGGGCCTGATAGAAGCCATCCGGGGGCCTGATCCGGCCCCCGGGCCACATGTTTGACAGCCCGTGCCTAGAGCTTCCCTTGACCACCTCTACCATCAATTAACTCTACTACAGAGTTTAGCCCTTGGCTTTGACATTTGGCCTGTGCCACCGCTTGAATTTTGGAAGGCCAGTGAGCAGAATTATGTTAGACTGTTGTTCACACTCGTTGTATGCCATCTGAGTAATTAAGGAAACATCGCCAGCACCTTATGATCACTTTATGTATAACTGAATTATATTTTGATGATTTTATGTGTATTTTATTGTTATTTATGCATTAATTACTGTGAGCTGCCCTGAGCCTGCTTTGCAGGGAGGGTGGGATACAAATCCAATCAATCAGTCAGTCAATCAATCAATCTCATCTGCCTGAACAACCTCTTTAATTTGGTTTGGTTTGCAGCTGAAGGGAAAGTGAACCTGAAGAGTGCACTCGAGACTGTCATGGCTACACGGCCACCAGCCATGTTTGAAAGTGAGTGGAACTGCAGGACTTGGCAGGGAGGTCTTCGCCATTGCATATGGATGTTCAAGGGCGCCATATTGGTCCAAAGAAAAATCCAGAAACACAAACTGCAGAGTACCTCCTAAAACAGATTAAAAAACCCGCCCCCCCCAGCTTTTGAGGTCTCCTCAGAAGAGATATTAAACAAAATAAAGTGGGGGAGGGGAAAACATTTTAGGCCTTTGGTCGGCGTGGGGCATAGAATGCTTTTCAGACCTAATAGGCATTGGGTGAAGCAGGTATGAAGTTGGCCTTCTGAAATGGAGACTGAGAGACAACCACTGGCTCTGACTGAATATCAGCAATGGTGGTTAGTCACATGTCTCTCTAAGACTAGTCAACACACACAGGCTCCTTTAAAAAGCGGAGAGTGGAGGAAGAAGGTGTTGGTTCTTATATTAATAGTATTGTAGATTAATTTTAGATGATGCATTTGGTAAAGAGTCAGTGGAAGATATATTGTCAAATATTACTTGGTTTGCAGCAGGGTGAGAGATAAACCACCCCATCAGCATTCCCTGGTCGAGTTCCAGCCACTGAAGGATAGTTGTATCTCTTCATTTTTCTTCAGCGTACATGGCGTGTTCCTCCCCTTGCATGTGGGACCATGGGTACTTCTGCCATTGTACCTGGGTATGCCTACACCCCCTGCCAATGCTCCCTCTAAGCCATGGAGTCTTGTGAGCAAAAATCCTACTTTGTGAACTACTGGCATTAAAGTTGTGAGTGAGCGCCTTGGCTACTGCATAAATTAGCTTGCATTGGAGCCATCCTTCCTGGGCTAAGACAAAAATGTGTGAGCTGGAGGCTAAAAAACTGTGAGCTAGCTCACCTAACTCAGCTTAGAGGGAACACTGCCCCCTGCCCCCTTACAACCCATGAGTGTGTGCTTGATTTTTTTCAACTTGGGCCCCAAGCTCCACTGTATATCTGAAGGCAGTCTTTCCTAACGGCCAAAATGCTGTTTATTTATTTTATTAATTCAATTTTTAGACCACCCTTTCTCATACTTGGGGCTCAAGGCAGCGTACAACATTCACATTTACCATCAAATTTAAACTAGAACGGTAAAACAATTTCAGAAACCATATGAGATGGTGCCTAAAACAGACTGCTTACCCCAAGGGGAGTGAGCAGAAAAAGAGGCCAGGCTAATTAAAAAAAACGTTGCTGTCCTCAACCATAGGCCTGGCGGAACATCGCTGCCTTCCAGGCTGTGCGGAACGGAACTAGGTCCCGCAGGGCATGAATGCCCTTTGGCAGAGAGTTCCACCAGGTTGAAAACAGGGCTCTGGCTGAGAACAGCCGGATATTTTGGGGGCCAGGTGATGGCATCACTGTGGTTGCCACAAGGCCACCGCTGCCACCATTTTAAAGTAATATAAAAATTCTACGAGGGTCCAGTCCTGACTGGCCCCGCAACACCTCTTATCGTCCCTGGATTTATGCAAAAGCTAAGCAAGCTATAGTTTAGGGCCTCAGATTATGACGGCCTCTCAATTCCTTATTATGAAGATTATAATTCCTTATTATGATTATAATTCCTTATTATGATTATAATTCCTTATTATGAAGATTATGAAGGCCTCTCAATACCAAATTCCTTATTTACCACTTTGGGGTAATTCTCGGAGGCCTTCTCAACTTGACATCGTTTGGGACCTCAGCATGTCTTGATGTGACCCTGAATATGTTGTAGCTTTCCACCTCCCTAAGGCTGCAGGTGGTTGTGGCTTAAAAAATATTGTCTGGATTCTGGAACAGTACAAGAGGCAAACCACATCCAGGAGTTTGTACCACCCATGGGGGTTTACTGACTGAATTGTTCATCCCTTTCCCCAGCTGGTGCATGTGGGATCCATACCCACCTGCTCACTGATTTCTTTTCCCCCTGTAGAAGACAAGGTCCATGTTCAAGATCTGGAAGGCATCCTGGCCAGCATGGGCATCCATCTCACAGCAGAAGAGCTGCAGGCAGCATTAAAATATGCCCCCATGGATGGTTAGTATTGATGGGGAAGGAGGAATATGGGGGGGGGGGGTGTTTCCCCATCAATTTTTAATTGTAAAGAGCAATTTTGAAACCTAAATGATATTATTTTGGGGGGGGGGTGCTTTTCCACATTTTCGTTTTCCTGGCCTATGTGTTCCTATTACTGGGGTGGGTGGGTTCTGTTCCCCACATATTTTGCTTCCTCTAGTGGCTGATTCTATATTACACTGTTTCATATCTGCCATGTCTCCTAGCAGATATTTTTGCTATACATGCTTTTATGCTGGATGTAAATCAATATAATATCAAATTGACCACTAGAGGAAGCAAAACACATGAGGAGCAGAACCCCCCACCCCCAAAGCAACAAGACCACGCAAGCAAGGAAAATGAGGATGCGGAAAAGCCCAAAGTACAAATATACAAAGAATACCACATGTATGCCCAGTGCATAATGCATATTATGGAGCATGTCTGGGGCCTAGGCACATTTCTTATAGGGATAATGCAGCCTGCTGCATTATTGAGCACTTTCAATGTGATTTAAAATTTTTGCTCCCAAAATTCGTAAGAAATTGTTTTTAGTTTCTTTACCCCAGCCTCCCCCAGAAGTGCTAGAGTTGGGAGTGGGGTTGGCTGGAGGAAATGAAACCAGCTGTTCTTGAGTCCTTTGCAGAAATTTGGCCTCAGTTTCTGCCTACTGGCCTCTGTCTCATGTTGAGGTCTCCTGGGATTGTCCTCTGTTCCCTGTTTTTGACAAGGTCTCTTCTTTTCCTTTCAGCGAAAGGGAAGGTGAACTTGGGAGAATTTATGAAGGGGGTGAGAGCAGTCCAGCCCCATCCCAGGACCGGTGAGTTCATGAGCCAGCTAGAATGCCCAGGGAGAGGGGGTGGGTCATGACAGACAGATGTGCAGCTTTGCTTGGCTTTCATGCTACACATCCTGTGGGCTCAGACTTTCAGGTTATCCAGATATCTATCTGTCTTCTGTGGATGAGCGTGTTACATGCCTAATAATTGGGGGGATGGGGGGGGTTTGTCCTCTCCTCCCAGTTCTTAATGAGGTCTCTTATTTGCCTTGCAGTGGAAGGAAAGTTTTCAGGTTTTCTTGGATGATGTTTCCATTCTCGATCGATTCTAGTCCAGTTTTCTTTGCCCTTGCCATGGGGCAGAGATAGCGTTGGCCACCCTTATGGATGACCTCTGGAGTCTCTTGGATCGGGGGGGGTTGGCGCTGCTGTTACTTTTAGATCTGACAGTAGCATTCGACACAGTTGATTACGATCTTATGACCCACCACCTCACTGACATAGAAGTTAGGGGGGCTGCCTTACAGTGATTTTCCTCTTTTCTCCAGGGTTGGGGACAGATAGTGGCACTCAGCGAGAGGATCTCTCCACAATACCCACTAGAACAGGGGTGGCCAACCTTGCTTAATGTAAGAGCCACATAGAATAAACGTCAGATGTCTGAGAGCCGCAAGACAGGAACAAATATCACACACACGTTTTTATTTTTAAAAATATGCAAATTTGCTTTTTATTAACGTTAAATGGGACTGCCAAAAATAAAAACAAACGAGGAAAACCGGTTATTGATAATGATATTACTTGTTTGCTAATGATATTGAGAGAGAGAGAGAAAAAGAGAGAGATGGAAAGAAAGAATTAAAGAAGTGGAAAGAAAGAGAGAGAGAGAAACTAGGAAAGCAAATGGATGGGAGGGAGGAGGGAAGGAAGGAAGGAAGGGAGAAAGAGAGAAAAAGCATGCCTCCCCTTTGCTTCCCCAGCCGCCCTGCCAGGAGCCACACAATGTGTGTGAAAGAGCCGCATGTGGCTCCCGAGCCACAGGTTGCCCACCCCTGCACTAGAATGTGAAGTGCTGCAGGGGGTGATCCTCTCACCAGTGCTGTTCAGCATTTCTTTGAGCCCTCTCACCCAGTTGGTCCAGGGGGTTGGGCTGGGTTGCCATCACTATGCTGATGACACCCAGCTCTATCTGTTGTTGGATGGCCGCCCGAACTCCTCCCCAGAGAGTCTGGACAGGGCTTTGGAGGCTGTGGCTGGGTGGTTGCAGCAGAGTCGGTTGAAGCTAAACCCTGTGAAGACAGAGGTTCTCTACCTGAGCTGGGGTGGGGGGTAGATTTGGGAATCTGGCTCCCTACCCTGGATGGGGCATCGTTGGTCCCGACCCAGAAGGTGAGGAGCCTAGGGGTGACTCTGGATTCCTCACTCTCTATGGAGGCCCAGGTCCCCACAGTTTCCAAGTCTGCCTTTTACCACCTTCAGCAGGTCCGACAGCTGGGTCCCTATCTCTCCCCCCAGGACTTGGCTACAGCGACCCATGCAATGGTCACTTCCGGGTTTGATTACTGCAACTCACTCTATGCGGTCTTAACCCTTGAGGCTGACCCGGAAACTCCAGCTGGTGTAAAATGTGGTGGCACGCCTGCTGACGGCAACATCGGTGTGGGTACATATTCAGCCATTGCTCTTTCAATTGCACGGGCTGCCAGCTGAGTACCAGATTCGCTTCAAGGTGCTGATTACGACCTTTAAAGGCCTATGCAGCCTGGGACCGACATATCTAAAGGACAGCCTCTCCCCATATATGCCCGGAGAGCCTTATGCTCCATGGACCACCATCTGCTGGTTATCCCTGACCTGAGGGACATTCACTTGGCCTCAGCCAGGGCCAGGGCTGTTTCTGCCAGGGCCCCAGCCTGGTAGAACATGCACCCAATCAAGATCAGGACCCTATGAGACTTAATTCACTTTCACAGGGCCTGCAAAACGGAGCTGTTCCGCCAGGCCTTCAGGTGAGGTGGTGGGCATCGTTTAATTGGCCTCCCTGCTCGAGTTGCTGCAGTTTCTGCAGCTTCTTCATAGCTTGGCTGCAGCCCAGTTGTTCCGTTTTAGGATTGCTGAATATTTAATTGCTGCTACGCCCATCTTTTAACTGTTTTAACTGTTTTTATTGCTTAATATCTAGGTTTAATCACTTATTGCTTGTAATTTATTGTTGTAACCCACCCTGAGCCCGCTCATGGGAGGGGCGAGATATAAATCTAAATAAGATGAACTTGGGAAAAATTTATGAAGGGAGCCAAAACAGTCCACCCACATCCCAGGACCAGCGAGTTAATGAGCCAGCAACAGTGCCCTGTGAGAGAAGAATGGGTCATAACAGACAGATGTGCAGCTTTGCTTTGCTTTGATGCTACATGAGCTGTGGACTCAAAGCTTTCAGGTTTCCCAGATATCTGTCTTCTGGCAATGAGCGTGTTGAGTACTTAAGAGTATTGAGGGGAGGGGGGAGACTCCATCTCTAAATTACTTCTGCTAATGCCAAGACATACAGCCAGCCTTAGAGATTCCAGGGTCCTGTTTTTGGGACTCCCACCTGCCATTTCACTTCCTTAATCAGTTCTGTATGCCTCTGTCCAAACACCACTTGTTTTAACCAGTATAGTTCCATGTCTCTCTGCATCAGCTTAAGTTTGGAGCCTTTATTTTAAAAACCGCCTTAACAGGCACGGGGAAAGAGAAATGGCTGAGTTCAACCATTCCAACAGGCATGTTCCAAGATGCCCTTAACAAGAAGGTGAATGATCACGTGGCGTTAGGCTGAGCCAGGTTTTCTCCGCAGCCTCGCCCAGACACACACAGAGACCCAATGCAATGGGGGCAGGCATGGTGGCACTTTTATGTCCTTTCTTGCAACACCTAGTATGTTGTTGAAATTCAATGAATATCTCCTGTATAGAGCTTGTGGGGTTATGCCACAGTTTCATTTCATCCAGAATTGCACCTCCCGTAATAACTGTAGCCTTGCTAGAACTTTCAAGGAGCCTCACACATCAGTGTACAAAAATTGCTAGGCTTCTTACCATCATCTACTTTTCTTGGTCATGTGTGACCAAAAAGGGAAAGGAAATAGGACCATTTTTGTAAAGCTGCCCTTCCTTGGTCACTCGAAAGGAGATCTTACCTGTGAGGAGGGACTTAGGCCAGGAGGTATTCTGTGCGGCGTCAGAGTAATTCTTCCTGATTGCTCTAAGGGAAAACGGTTGCAGCTGATGACGTGAGTCCCGCTCTGGCCAAGATGGGCATCCACCTGAGAAAAGAGGAGATGGAGGAGGTTTTGAAGCACGTCACTCTTGATGGTGAGTAGTGAAGAACAGGTCTTTGTGATACAATTTGGAGGGGGTTGGAAGAAACAATTCCCCATCAGCTTCCGTACGTGTATCAGGAAGGAAATCGACACTGGGCGATTCTGCACTGGCTTTTCCCTCTGTTGTTGTAGCAAACCCACATCGGAACAGAGATTCCCCTCTGCATTGCATGCTGCTTTCACTTCCTTTGATCTTCGAGTTTTATGGATATTCCTGCCTCTCAGTGTGGATCTTGATCCACTTCCTGTGCACTTGAATGTGTGACAATGAGGGCGGGCTGACTTAACTCCCAAACACTTACCTCTCTGTTTATTTCTCACCATTCATCAGCTGCACATTATTTGTACTGCCAGAACCGACACTGGCTGGTTCTGCATCTGGCATTCGCTCCACATATTCTCAACACTGAGGAAAGGGGGCAGCTCAAAACCACATTCAAATACCCCGGGGGCAATGCCTACTGACTGCAAAGTCACTCCTGAACGGCCATAAAACAGCTATAAATCTATGCAGACAGTACCATAAAACTGAGAAAACCGTGAAAGTGGTTTGAAATGTAGCTCCCTTATAACATCGACAACTTAATGTATGATTAATAATGGGGTGTTTTTTTAAAAAAAATTAGGTCTGAGAAGAAACAGAGAGAAATTAGCCATCATATAACTTAGAGTTCCCACTTGATGTTTTTCAAAGCATCAGAAAATTTCTCTTCCTGTTCCTGAGCTGGCACTTCTAAAGTTGGGGTGGAGAGGGGGAACCTTGCTAGTAGAAGGCATTTTAAGAAGCGAAACAGCAGCCTGTTTACAAAGATGTTTTGCCCTACAAATTAAACCAATGTGTACATTAAATGTATCAAGTCAGTTTCCTATGGACAGAAGGGGAAAGATCTCTGTGTTAATTTTCTCGTTAGGATCTTACTGTTGAATAATCCAGCCACATGCATACATAGTATATTAGAAGCCCAGTAAAATCAGTGAAAGTATTAAGAAAGTGAGCATGATTGATTGATTTTGCTATGTAGTTGCTATTCTGATTGTGAAGATGTCATTTCATGGTGGACAAAAAAATAAAATCATCACTATAATAATTAATGTATCATGAAGTCTATTATGTGGAATGGTGAAATGCAAAACATTCTTAATTTTCATTTCTTTACACTCTAATTAATTGTAAATGGTTTTATAAATACAACTTGATAAATAAAATTGTAAAAATTTATTCCAGTACTTATTTATTCGTCAGATTTCTACCCCACCCTCCCAGCCAAGGCCGGCTCAGGGCAGCTTACATAAAATGGCACATAAGTTACAATAAAAACAATTAAAACACTTAAAACAATACTACAACCAATTGATGACATAATAAGTGCTAGTATTATTGTCCTTGGTTGTCATTGCTTCAATGATGGCTAATGTACTCAGTTCTCAGTTCTTGTGTTTGACTTGAATTTCAAGTAGAGTGTCTGGCTAAGTGTTAAAGATGAAAGCAATAGTGCAGGCAAGGCGGGATATAAATCGAAATAAATAAATAAATAAATCTATTAGGCCAGTGGTTCTCAACCTTTCTAATGCCGCGACCCTTTAATACAGTTCCTCATGTTGTGGTGACCCCCAACCATAAAATTCTGCCAGCACACATAACAATGAAGCTAATTTTTCAGATGTTTTCTCTTGCATGGCAGTTAGCACCAAACAACTTTAATACAGACTTTAGACACACATATATTTGCAAGCTATTCCCAACAAGACACAACGAACACTAAGGCTTCAGACTTACTTTTCTTCAACAGAAGATGCCATGAGAAAACGAAGGTAGGTGGGGGAGAGAGGTTGTTGCAGATAGTGGGGAGAGAGACAGAGAGAAAGGGGGGAAGAGAGAGAAAGGGAGAAGAGAGAGAGACAGAGAGAGAGAAAGGGGGGAGAGGGGGGGAAGGAAGGTAGGTGGGGCGGCTTTTGCCGCTTTTCCTGGGCTCTCCTGCTACCCCCAGTGGCTGTCATTCCACTTTCGTGGTCTCTCATTCTAGTCACAGAACACTCCTGCTACCCCCAGTGGCTGTCATTCCACTCTGGGACCTGTCATTCCATTCCCAGAATACTCCTGCTGCCCCCAGGGGCTGTCATTCCATTCTCGTGGTCTCTTGTTCTAGTCACAGAACAGTTCTGCTACCCCCAGTGGCTGTCATTCCACTCTCGTGGTCCCTCATTCTAGTCACAGAACACTCCTGCTGCCCCCAGTGGCTGTCATTCCACTCTGGGGCCTGTCATTCCATTCCCAGAATACTCCTGCTGCCCCCAGGGGCTGTCATTCCACTCTCATGGTCTCTTGTTCTAGTCTCTTTAATTTTGTTTGGTTTGCAGCTGAAGGGAAAGTGAACCTGAAGAGTGTGCTCGAGACTGTCATGGCTACACGGCCACCAGCCATGTTTGAAAGTGAGTGGAACTGCAGGACTTGGCAGGGAGGTCTTTGCCATTGTCTATGGATGTTCAAGAGGCAAACCACATCCAGGAGTTTGTACCACCCATGGGGGTTTACTGACTGAATTGTTCATCCCTTTCCCCAGCTGGTGCATGTGGGATCCATACCCACTTTCTCACTGATTTCTTTTCCCCCTGTAGAAGACAAGGTCCATGTTCAAGATCTGGAAGGCATCCTGGCCAGCATGGGCATCCATCTCACAGCAGAAGAGCTGCAGGCAGCATTAAAATATGCCCCCGTGGATGGTTAGTATT
Organism: Lepidodactylus listeri; assembly: GCA_029233225.1. Taxonomy (NCBI): domain Eukaryota; kingdom Metazoa; phylum Chordata; class Lepidosauria; order Squamata; family Gekkonidae; genus Lepidodactylus; species Lepidodactylus listeri. The sequence continues at coordinate 14,430,185 of JARCFY010000018.1, read as the reverse complement.
GTAGGGGAAGGGGGAATATAGAGGGTTTTCTTTCTGCATCAATTTTTAATGGTAAAGAGCAATTTTGAAATCTAAATATTATTATTTGGAAAAAAAGTGCTTTGCCACATTTTCATTTTCCTGGCCTATGTGTTCCTATTACTGGTTTAGGTGGGTGGGTTCTGTTCCCCACATATTTTGCTTCCTCTAGTGGCTGATTCTATATTACACTGTTTCATATCCGCCATGTCTCCTAGCAGATATATATGCTATACATGCTTTTATGCTGGACATAAATCAATGTAATATCAAATTGACCACTAGAGGGAGCAAAGCACATGAGGAGTAGGGACCCCCCCCCCCCCGAAGCAACAGGACCACGCAAGCAAGGAAAATGAGGATGCGGAAAAGCCCAAAATACAAATATACAAAGAATACAACATGTATGCCCAGCTTCGATACATGCATCAGGAAGGAAATCGACACGTAGTGTCTGTTCTGGCACTGCAGTTAATGTGCAGCTGATGAATCTGGGACTTTGTCTGGTGAGAAATAAAATGAGAACTAAGTTTTGGGGAGTTAAGTTGGCCCATCTTCATTGGCAGTCATTTAAGTGGCTTACAATCACATTTCCTTCCTCCACTCATAACATGCACCTTGTGAGGTAGGCAGGCCCATATCCACAGTGTTGCACCAAGGGGCGTGGCCCCACCAATCATTTGTCTTGCCCCTCCAATCAGCACTAGGGGTTGCGAAATCTGTCACAAGTCTTCTGCCAATGACAGAAGGTGTTTTCTTCCCTCCTCCGTCCTATGTTTTGCCAATGAGTGAGAGATTCTCCTTCCCTCCTCCTGCCTCCTTCTCAGGCTTTCCCTTTGCACTTCGTTTCCAGCACCAAGTAGATGATTTGGCTGTGCTCTGAAGCACGTGACACAGTCCTTTCCCCTCCTTAGCTTTCTAGTTCATGCCAGCCATTGATTCCTCTTATCTGCAGCACTGTACCCCATTATGGTAGAACCCTTTTTTTTTTTGGCTCTATTTTAGCCCCAGGTGGGGAATGGTCAACGGTAGTTGAAATCAGGGGGGTCTGGTGGCAGCAGCCGCCTCTGCATTCTGCCTCTCACCAGTGGACTCATGACCATTTTACAACTTGTGCTGCTGCCCATGCAGCTGTTTGGCCCTTGAAAACACTTTGGGTGGGGGGAAGGAGTCCTGTACCACAAGCCCACAGTGGATCAGGGCATCACAGCATTTTAAAATCTCTGCAAAACAGTGGTAATTAATCGGAAATTGAATATTTTACGTGTGGGTCTGTGGATGGGCAAATGGCAAGGAACTGAGGCTGTTGCCACCTTCCCACACCTTCCTCGGTGAGCCTCTCAACCTCCTGATCAGTCTCTTTTGTGTTGTTTTGTTTGTAGCTGAAGGGAAAGTGAACCTGAAGAGCGTACTCGAGAGTGTCATGGCTACAAAGCAACCTTCCATGTTTGAAAGTAAGTGGAACTCTGGGACTTGGCAGGGATACCTTCGCTATTGTGGAGGGACATTCAAGGAAGCCATGTTTGTCCAAAGAAAAATCCAGAAACACAAACCGGAGTGCCTTTTATTTAGGACCACCTAAAACAGTGCAGACACAAAGCAAAGTAGGCTTTTGAGTTCTCCAGAATTCTTTATCAGAAAGGATGTTAAACAAAGTTAAGTGGGAGAGGGGAAAATGTTTTAGGCCTTTGGTCTGCACGCTGCATTGAGTGCCACGCAGTTGCAGACCTAAGAGGCATAGGATGGAGCAACGATGAAGTTGCCCGTTCAGCCTTCCAAAAAGAGGACTGAGAGACAACCTCCAAGTGTAAGTGTCAAACATTTGGTTAGTCTCATGTCTCCCTAACACCAAGCAGTACACACAGGCTCCTTTAAAAAGCAGAGAGTGGAGGGTGACTATGGTGGTTCTTATATTAATACTACTGTAGCTTAATTTTAGATGATGCATTAGGTAAAGACAGGGCGGGTTGCAGATTGTCAGGGGCCCTGGGCAGGGAGGTCCCGAGAGTCCCCTTCCCACCCACTCACCCATGTGTCTTACTGCCTGCTTGTGCATCCTTCCCCTGCCCTGCTCACAAGCCCTCCCGCTGCCCATGCTCACAGCCGTCTGCACTGCCCACTGCCCTTTCCTCCATGGCACTGGGCAGCGTATGCAGCTGGGGACATGGGTGGCAAAGCACTCATAAGTGAGGCGGCAGAGAAATGGCAATGGACCCTACCGGGATTCCTGGGCCCCGGGCAGCTGCCCCACCAGAGACTAAGCTGACCCCGGCCTGGGTAAAGAGTCAGTGGAAGATAAATATTATGTAGTCTGCAGCGGTGAGGGTGAGGAGAAAGAGAAGCCACCACACCAGTTTTGTCTAGTCAGAGTCCAGCCACTGAAGAACAGTTGTACCTCTTCATTTCTCATTCAGAATCAATGGTATTTTCCTCCCCGTGTGTTTGGGGCAATGGGAGCTCCTCCCCATCTCCTGTATCTGGCCTTGCCTACACCTCCTGCCCCGCTGAGAGGCATAAGTGCATCCAGCGACGCTCTGCCAGCCCAGGAGTGGCCACTAGGGCAGCCACGGGCCGAATCAGATTCTCTGAATTTTGGTGGCAACTTTAAAAGCTACTGGAGGGGAGACGGTTTGAGGGAGAGGCTCCAAACTTGCAGGGTAGCTGCTGGGGCCTCTCCTCAAAATACCCACCAAGTTTCAAGAAGATTGGACCAGGGGGTTGAATTCTACAGGCCCCCAAACAGGTTGCCCCCATTTCCCACCATAGAGAACAATGGAGGGGATGGGACAACCTGTTTGGGGGCCCATAGAATTGGACCCCCTGGTCCAATCTTCTTGAAACTTGGTGGGTATTTCGAGGAGAGGCCCCAGCAGCTACCCTGCAAGTTTGGAGCCTCTCCCTCAAACCCCCTCCCCTCCAGCCCCTCATATACCCTATGAGTTTTTGCCATTGATTTCAATGGCCCATAGGATATAATGGGGCTGAAACTGACATTCCGTTTCTGACACACTTCAGGTGATGTCAGGGGACGTGGCATATGCTACTGAGTTATGCTAATGAGTTATGCTTATGAGCTCCTGCACCTATTTTTCTACGAAAGGACCCCTGAGTGCATCCATGATGCTTTCAGCCCCAACCTCCACTGCGCACCTGAAGGTAGTCTTTCCTGAGGGTGAAACAAGAGATGGTGGCACCCTTGTGGTTGCCATGAGGCCACCAGACTGACACGAAGCCACCAATGACACCATGCAATTTCAAAATACTCTAAGGACCACTACCACCCATAGGGGTTTATTGACTGAGTTGTTCATCCCTTTCCCCTGCTGGGGCATATTGGATCCTAAGCCACCTTATTGCTGATTTCTTTCCCCCCTCTAGAAGACAGGATCCATATTCAAGATCTGGGTGGTACCCTGGCCAGCGCAGGCATCCATCTCACAGCAGAAGAGCTTCGCGAAGCATTAAGATATGCCCCTGTGGATGGTTAGTATTGCAGGGGAGGAGGGAATACAGAGGAATTTTTTTCTTCATCAATTTTTGGCGGTAAAGAGCAATTTTGAAACCCAAAGAATACTATTTTTAAAAAGGGCTTCCACATTCTCATTTTCCTGGCCTATGTGTTCCTATTTCTTTGGGGGGGGAGGGGGTTCTGTTCCACAAATGCTTTGCTTCTTCCCGTGTTCAGTTCTATATTACAGAGTTTCATTTCCACCATAGCTCCCAGCAGATTTATACAGCAGGTTTTTATGCTGGACATAAATTGGTGTAATATCAAATTGACCACTAGAGGGAGCAAAACACATGAGGAACAGTGGGGAAAACTCTGAAGTAACAGGAACACGCGAGCGAGGAAAATGAGGATGCGGAAAAGCCCAAAGTACAAATATTCAAAGAATACAACATATATGCACAATGCATAACATGTGTTGGGGAGCATGTCTGGTGCCTGAGCACATTTCTTGCAAGGAGGATAACGCAGCCTGTTGCGTTACTGAGTGCTGTACTTTCAGTGTGATTTTAAATTTTTGCTCCCAAAATTCTTAAGAAATCGTTTTCATTTTTTTTATCCCACCCTCCCCCAGAAGTGCTAGAGCTGGTAGTGGGGTTTACTGGAGGAAATAAATCGGCTGCTCCTGAGTCCTTCGCAGAAATGTGGCCTCAGTTTCTGCCTATTGGCATCTGTCTCGTGTTGGTGTCTCCTGGGATTGGTCCCCCCCCCCTTTCTTAAAGAGGTATCTTCTTTTCCTTGCAGTGGAAGGGAAGGTGAACTTGGGAGAATTTATGAAGGGGGCGAGAGCAGTCCAGCCCCATCCCAGGACCGGTGAGTTCATGAGCCAGCTAGAATGCCCAGGGAGAGGGGGTGGGTCATGACAGACAGATGTGCAGCTTTGCTTTGCTTTGATGCTACATATCCTGTGGGTTCAGACTTTCAGGTTATCCGGATATCTGTCTTCTGCAGATGAGCGTGTGACGTGCCTAATAATGGCTGGGGAAGAGGGGATTGTCCTCTGCTCCCCGTTCTTAACGAGGTCTCTTATTTTCCTTGCAGTGGAAGGAAAGGGGGACTTGGGAAAATTAATGAAGGGAGCCAGAGCAGTCCAGCCCCATTCCAGGACTGGTGAGTTAATGAGCCAGCTAGAATGCCCTGTGAGAGGGGGTGGGTCATAACAGACAGATGTGCAGCTTTACTTTGCTCTCACGCTACATGTGCCATGGATTCAAAGCTTTTCAGGTTACCCAGATATCTGTCTTCTGGCAATAAGTGTGTTGTGTGCTTAAGTGTGTGTGTGTGTGTTGGGGTGGAGACTCCATTCATCTCTAAATTACTTCTGCTAATGCCAAGATATACAGCCGGCCTTAGAGATTCCAGGGTCCTATTTTTGGGACTCCCACCTCCCATTTCACTTCCTTAGTTCTGTATACCTCTGTTCAAACACCTCTCATTTTAACTGCTACAGTTCCACCTCTCTCTGCATCAGCTTCAAGTTTGTAGCCCTCATTTCAAAAACTGCCTTAACGGGCACAGGCAAAGAGAGATGGCTGGGTTCAACCATTCCAATGGGCGTGTTCCAAGGTGCCTCTGACAAGAAGGTGAATGATCACGTGGTGTTAGGCTGAGCCAGGTTTTCTCCGCAGCCTCACCCAGACACACACGGAGACCCAATGCAGTGTGGGCAGGCATGGTGGCACTTCTGTGTCCTTCTATGTGACACCTAGTATGCTGTTGAAATTCAGGGCGCATCTCCTGTATACAGCTTGTGGGGTTATACCACAGTTTCATTTAATCCAGAATCGCACCTCCCATAGTAACTGTAGCCTTGCTAGAACTTTCAAGCAGCCTCACACATCAGTGGACAAAAATTGCTAGGCTTCTTAGCACCTATTTTTCTTGGTCCTGTGTGACCAAAAGGGGGTGGGGAAGAGAACCTTTTTTTGTAAAGCTGCCCTTCCTTGGTCACTCAAAAGGAGATCTTACCTGCGAGGAGGGACTTAGGCCAGGAGGTATTCTGTGCGGCGTCAGACTAATTCTTCCTGATTGTTCTAAGGGAAAATGGTTGCAGCTGATGACTTGAGTCCCGCTCTGGCCAAGATGGGCATCCACCTGACAAAAGAGGAGATGGAGGAGGCTTTGAAGCACGTCACTCTTGATGGTGAGTAACGAAGCACAGATACTCCTGATGAAATTTGGAGGGGGTTGGAATGAACAGTTCCCTAGTAGCTTCTGTATATGCATCAGGAAGGAAATCGACACGCAGTGTCTGTTCTGGCACTACAGTTAATGTGCAGCTGATGAATGTGGGACTTTTTATGGTGAGACATAAAGTGAGAACTAAGTGTTTGGGAGTTAAGTTGGCCCATCTTCGTTGGCAGTCATTTAAGTGCCCAGAAAGTGGATCAGGATCCACAGTAAGAGGCAGGGTTATCCAAGTTTGGAGCCAGTTTGGTGTAGTGGTTAAGTGCGCGGACTCTAATCTGGGAGAACCGGGTTTGATTCCCCACTCCTCCACTTGCACCTGGCTGGATGACCTTGGGCAAGGCGTAGCTCTGTACCAGCTGTTCTCTCAAGGACAGCTTGGGAAAGAGCTCTCTCAGCCCCACCTACCTCACAGGGTGCCTGTTGTGGGGAGGGGAAGGGAAAGGAGTTTGTAAACCGCTCTGAGACTCCAAGTGAGTGAAGGGCGGGGTATAAATCCAATCTCTTCTTCTTCTTCTTCTTCAAAACATCCCCTGAGAATGTGTAGTTTGTTTTCTGGCTACATGCCTGGGCCTGAGAGAGTTCCGAGAGACTTATGACTGGCCCAAGGTCACCCAGTAGGCCTCATGTGGAGGAGGAGTGGGGAATTAAACCTGGTTTTCCCTGGTTTTGCTGTGGTTTTGCTGTGAAGGGGAGTGTTATGACCCCTTGCGGGTTGCCACTTTCTGCCGCCCCCACCCTGGACTTAGGGTCTCTAGAGAAGGCCCAGGGTGCCCTCCCAAGCCCAACCAAATGCCCTCTTTTAACCAAGAAACCTGAGGCGGGATGACCGGGCAGAACACTTAGGCTGATTTTACACCTCCCCTCTAAAGTAGTTTGACTGCTGTCTTTTCCTGTGCTGATTTCACAGTGGTGTGAAATTTCACTCCAGGGGGTCTAAGTGCACTAAGAAACCACAATTGTTTAAAGCAGAATCAAGCGGTTGAATATTAGCTTGACCACAGGAGGGCAATTAGTAGATGTGGACATTTCAGTAGCAGCACGGTTTCACACCGCACAGAGGTGTGGGCAGGTTTTTTTGGAACTAGAATGATTCCAACGGGAAAGTCAGATGTAAAATCAGCCTTAAACAACAGTGTTTATTTAAACAATACTGGGGCAGGGAAAACAAGACGAGGTGCAGTAAAATCAATAACAGTGTTTTAAACTAAAATGAATCTAACGCGTCTGATTGTTTTTCCTTAACTGGTACTACTTAAGTCTTACAGCCTCATATACCAGGCCTAGGGTTGCCAAGTCTTATCTTTTGTTTAGCAGGGTGGGGGGGGGGAGTCCTTGCTGGCACGGGAGTCTTCTGGTGTGTGTGCTTTGTGCGCACGCCACAATGACGTCACCCAGAAGTGACGTCATCGCATTGGGCATGTTGGGGCGGGACCTCTGTAATTCGAGGGAAAACCATAGAGTTTTCCCTCGAATTATAGAGTGTCCCCCCAAAAAACATGTGCGACGTGATGACGTCACCTTCGGGCGACGTCACTGCGCCAGGCACGTCATGGCAGCCCGGCAATTTGGGGGCGGGGTTCCCCCCGGCGGCCCAATCCAGGCCGGCGGGGTACGGACCAATCAAGCGGGGTTTTCCCCACCCCCCAGGGGGACTTGGCAACCCTAACCAGGCCTCCTGCCTGTTCTCACTCCATCCCACTGAGGGACTTCTCTCCCAGCCCAGACTTCTCCCTCAGCTTGACACTCTGTCTCAGGAAAGGCCGCAGGAGAGAGAAAAAGACCTGTTTGTCAGTTACACACGTAACGTTCCATCGCCTCACACATTCCCCAAATTCCCATTGGCTACCACCGCTGCCAAGCATCATGGAAATTGTAGGCTGACAGCCCTCTACTCCCAGCACAGGTCTCTCCTGGGCCTAGGCCGCACTAGGCCTGTCTTCCAGCCCGGCACAGATCATGACAGGGAGACATTCCTGCTTTGGAGGCCCGAAAGACTAGTAGCTGGGTCATTTCTGCAGCCAAACTCATTCCTCGTACTGAAACTGGCCCGTCTAGAGCTTTGAGATTGAACACAGGAGATGAATATTTTGGGGGCTTTGGGTTGGGCAAACAGCAAGGAATTGAGTCTGCTGCCCCCTACCCACACCTTCCTCAGCGGGCCTCAACCTCCTGATCAGTCTCTTTTGTATTGTTTTGTTGGTAGCTGAAGGGAAAGTGAACCTGAAGAGCGTACTCGAGAGTGTCATGGCTACACGGCAACCTTCCATGTTTGAAAGTAAGTGGAACTGCGGGACTTGGCAGGGATGCCTTCGCCATTGTGGAGGGACATTCAAGGAACCCATGTTTGTCCAAAGAAAAATCCAGAAACCACAGAGTGCCTTTTATTAAGGTAAAGGTTTCTCTTGCTCGAAAGCCAGTCAAATCCGACTCTAGGGGGCAGTGCTCATCTCTGTTTCCAAGCCAAAGAGCCAGCGCTGTCCAAAGACTTCTCCACGGTCATGTGGCTAGCATGACTAAACACCGAGGCGCACAGAATGCTGTTTACCTTCCCACCAAAGTGGTACCTCTTTATTGTCTACTTGCAGTTTCTTGCTTTCGAACTGCTAGGTTGACAGGAGCTGGGGCCAGAGACGGGAGCTCACTCCATCACGTGGCACTTGGGTCTCGAACTGCCGAACTACAGACCTTCCAGTCTGCGGCTCAACGTCTGCCTCTGAGCCACCACGGCCCCTTTTATTAGGACCACCTAAAACAGTGCAGACACAAAGCAAGGATGTTAAAGTTAAGTGGGAGAGGGGGAAACGTTTTAGGCCTTTGGTCTGCACACTGCATAGAATGCCTCGCAGTTGCAGACCTAAGAGGCACAGGATGGAGCAGGGATGAAGTTGCCCCTTCAGCCTTCTGAAAAAAGGACTGAGAGACAACCTCCGACTCCAAGTGTAAGTGTCAAACATTTTGATTAGTCTCATGTCTCCCTAACACCAAACAGTACACACAGGCTCCTTTAAAAAGCAGAGAGTGGAGGGTAAATATGGTGGTTCTTATATTAATACTACTGTAGCTTAATTTTAGATGATGCATTAGGTAAAGACAGGGCGGGTTGCAAATTGTCAGAGGCCCTGGGCAGGGAGGTCCCAAGAGTCCCCTTCCCACCCACTCACCCATGTGTCTTACTGCCTGCTTGTGCATCCTTCCCCTGCCCTGCTCACAAGCCCTCCCGCTGCCCATGCTCCCAGCCGTCTGCACTGCCCACTGCCCTTTCCTCCATGGCACTGGGCAGCGTATGCAGCTGGGGACATGGGTGGCAAAGCACTCATAAGTGAGGCGGCAGAGAAATGGCAATGGACCCTACCGGGATTCCTGGGCCCCGGGCAGCTGTCCCACCAGAGACTAAGCTGACCCCGGCCTGGGTAAAGAGTCAGTGGAAGATAAATATTATGTAGTCTGCAGGGGTGAGGGTGGGGAGAAAGAGATGCCACCCCATCGGTTTTGTCTAGTCAGAGTCCAGCCACTGAAGAACAGTTGTACCTCTTCATTTCTCATTCAGAATCAATGGTATTTTCCTCCCTGTGTGTTTGGGACAATGGGAGCTCCTCCCCATCTCCTGTACCTGGCCTTGCCTACACCCCCTGCCCCGCTGACAGGCATAAGTGCATCCAGGATGCTTTCTCCTTCGGCCCCAACCTCCACTCCGTGTCTGAAGGCTAGTCTTTCCTAAGAGCGAAACAAGAGATGGTGGGACCCTTGTGGTTGCCATGAGGCCACCACTTCCACCATTTAATGCAATTTCAAAATGCTGTAAGGGCCCAATCCTGATTAGTCCTGCAACACTCTTGTCCCCCCCGGATTCATGCACAACTTAAACAAACTACATCTTACGGCCTCAGATTATCACTGGTTTATTTTCCCCCTTTAGAAGACAGGATCGATGTTCAAGATCTGGAAGGCATCTTGACCAGCATGGGCATCCATCTCACAGCAGAAGAGCTGCAGGCAGCATTAAAATATGCCCCCGTGGATGGTTAGTATTGTAGGGGAAAGGGGGAATATGAAAGAATTATTTTCTCCATCATTTTTTCATAGTAATCAGCAATTTTGAAATCCAAAGAATATTATTTGAAAGAAAGGGCTTTCCTGCATTCTCTTTTTCCTTGCTTGTTGTGAGGCTTCTGTACTATCAGCAAATGATCAGGCCTTTGTTGTTAAAACGTAGTCCTTTATTCAGATAATGGGACAGGTCTCAATGTTTGTTAGACATACCAAACAAAGAAGGCTTGGGGTTAATATACCTACAAGCATGAATGCTTAAACATTTTCTACCAATCAGCGTACAAATAAAATGCGGGAAAACATGGAGTCCATTTGTTCCCACCGTAGGTGAGAAAGGCATAAACATTCCCCTTTTGGCCTGTGTGACCCAGATGTGCTAAGTCCTAGGCAAAACATTCAAGCAACGACAATAAAATAACCTTCAAGGCTATAAGCAGCTAGATAGTGTCCTGGGAGCCTGGAGTGCAAGAGGGAGGGAACAGGAACAAGATAGCTTTTGTTTATGTGACGCATTGGTATGCAGGAACCCATCCTCCCGCCTAAAGAAGTAACATTAAGCAGACAGGCAATTGACACAAAGGGAGGCAATAAACCATATGGGTGATAGCAACTACAAAGAAAACGAAAGTAACAACCAGAGCAACCTTCAGCAACATACATCATTGTCAGATTCAGTGAATGAAAGAAACATTTAGTAACAATTGGAAAAGATCAGTGTGCATATAGGATAGAATCTGACACTTGTGTGTTCTTGTAGCTTTGGGGATCTTTTCTGTTCTCCAGTGGTTCAGTTCTTGGGACAGCCCTTACTCTTGGGATAAGCTACTCCTCCATCGGCAGGGTCAGCTTCAAGCTTCGATCTAGGCAGGGAGGGGCTATCCCTTGGAGTTATCCCCGGTTCTTACTGGCCCTGCTTCAGAGCAAGATGTGCTTCAGCAGCACTGGAAGAGCCCAAACGAACCAGATTTAAACAGCAGATTTTTTAAAAAACAGGGTTTTTTAAAATATATTTATTGATTTTTTACAAACTACACACACTATAACTAACCCCCCCCCCACTAAAAACTAACCCTATATGTACAGAGCCAAAGCTGTAAATATAACTTAAAGTAGTAGCTTCAATTACTTCTAAGAAAATAGTTATAATATCAAGGCATCTGAAGCATACACTCTATTGTCGGCCCTAAACAATATAAAATAAACAAATAGGTTTAAGAACAAATGAGTACAAAGGAAAAAAACACAAATCAAACTTGCCGGCAAATCACAAACAGGAGTTTTTTACTTTCTCTTCTCTTCATTTATAAAGTTTTTCATTTGACTTTCCAGGGTTTTGGAGCTGCTGCTCTTTTTTCTGCATCTGAGCTTCTTCGGAGCTTTTATGCGATGAAGAACCAGAACTCTCCAGTCCGTATATACTCTTTTGTAGCTCCAATTTTTCCTCCGTGGATGTTTTCTCTTTTCTCACTTGCTGTTGCTCCAGGAACTTCCTTGCCTTTGGCACAGAATCAGTCCTTTGCTTCTTGTCCTTGTAGGTGAAAATCAAACCCTCAGGAATTAACCATCTGTACATTGTGTTTTTTGCTTGCAAAAATACAGTTAGATTTTTGTACGGCTTCTTCTTTCTAATTTCAAATGGAATGTCTTTTAACACTTTAACTTCACCATCTAGTATTTTCAAGGGTGACCTGTTGGTGGCCTTGAGCATCACATCCCTTGTAGATTTCTTAGAAAATCTCACCATAATTTCTCCTGGCAGGTTTTTTTCCCCAAAAATTTCTGGATAGGTTTGGTAAACCATATCCATATTGCTTTGTAATACTTCCACCTGTAAACCTGTCATTGGAGCCAGTGCTTCACCTAACAGCTTCTCAAGATTCTCATCTTTTTGTTCAGGGACACCTTGAAATCTTAAAAAATATGTTGACCTTTCCACTTGAAGTTTCAAAAGATGCTCTTTATCAGTTGATTTTTCTTTTCCACCACATCCAGTCTGAATAAAAGTCTCAGTCTTGGCTTTGACTTTCTCCAATTCTTTAGCTGTTTGTTCAGATTTGCTATTGGCTTCCGTAATCTGTTTTTGCAAGTTATCCGGCTTAAAGTTCACCACAGTCATCTGCTCCATTAGAGGGCGCAATGCATCAGCTAATACAGAAGAAAGATCTGTACTTGCTTCAGACTTAGCTGCCAGAAGTACTGGGGCCACGGTCACACGGCCCTTTAATGCGGGAGGAAGAGCTGTTTCCTCCCGCATTTAATGGGACTGTTCAGAACGGACAACTCCCAAGCCGAAGCCAGCTTAAATGCGGGTTCCTCCCATGTTTTCCGACCCTGGGAAAATCAAGCTTCATTCTCAAATGGCTGGCTTTTGAGCAAGGGGTGGCACAGTTTATATAAGCGGACTTTAAAGCACACCTACTCTGGCTTGCAGGTGTCCCAAACTGGGCCTCCCTGCCTACACCATCCTTATCTCTTTGAAGGCCAGATTCAAGAATGTGGTAATTGGCTAACTGTGAGAACCTGTGTTCAGTTCTGTAACTAGATGGAAGAGGGAAGCAGGAGGGGATGTTATCATCCTCTGGAGGGCTCCATCAAGCGAACTCTCTGACTGGGTTTGGAAGACCACCTGGTGCCAGATGGCCAAAGACTATAATTAAGCCATAGGCAAGAGGGAAGCCATACTAACTTGATGATTTGATTGGGTAGTGGCTCTAACTATGCCAAGCTACATCATGATCAAATGCTACATAGACAGTGCTTAAGCCTGTAGCTTGGACTCTTATATTCTAAGAAGGTGTTGACGGTGTGATAATAATGATGTCCTGCACACGCCCAAGTTTGGTGCAAAGCTATTTACAGTTTATTTACAAGATATATACATACACAGTCCTTTATTGCAAAGCATTCGCTCTGTTGTCCAACAAAATGCTCCGCCAGGCAACCTGATGCACAACTGGCATACACAGCTAGGAACAGTCCAGAATATATACAGTTCTGTGTCCTATCAGAATGGAGCTGCTGAGTCATGTAGCACCTCCTCTAGACTGATGCAATCTGTCCAGTCAGGGGACTCCTAGCTGTCACTTAGATCACTTTAATCAGTCTGACTTGCTGTCATCTTGCACGGCATTCACTGTTTACATGCCGACAGGTGTGCCATCCAATACCAGGTATCAAAGTATTAAATAGAAAATTTGCTTTTCATGTTTTCTTGCTGTTGGATTGCAGAGAATGTGTTGCCTAGTAATATCTTATTTTGAAATCATTTGATAAATCTTTATACATTTTACAAAGGTCTGGTTTCTTGTGTCCACTTAACCCCGAGGACCCACAGGTCTGAGCGCAGCTCACTTGCCCAAGGGGTAAAAAGTGGGATACAGAAGGGAAGAAGGGGTAGGGGAAAATACAGATGCATCAAGTTTGTCAAATATTATGAATTGTTACGTACAAGTAAAATCAAATGTATTATCAAATGTATTACATATTTCAAATGCAGACAATAAAACATCAATATTATTTTGGGATAGAGTCTCTCTTTAAATACCTAACATTAAATTATATTACCAAGCCACTGGGCTAGTTTGGATATCGGGCTGGATCAGAAGTCCCAATGAAAGATTGATAAAATTAGAATCTTCAAATCTTGATGATGGACTACATAGGTATCTGTGGATTAAAAAATCTATATCAAAAATAAAAGCCTAGATAAAAATAATACGATCAGAGATATCTTATTTAAAATTTGGGAAATGCTACGAATGAGAAATTAGCCCTACAATTCCACTAATAATGTCACCAATAGATGCTTATTACAAAGAAAACCAAGAGAAACATTATGCACCAGGAAAAAGCCTACTCAAAACTGACTTCCAGAAGAACATTAGGGTAAAAGTGGTGTCAGAACAGAAAAAAAAGGGGGGTGGAAATTTTAAAAATTGAAGTGAAAACTGAAGGTACAAAAATGCATGCTGAAACTGGGGTAAACCGAAGCACTAGGGGACCGGAACCTATAAAAAATACCCATGTGGGAAAAAACCATGCTGGCATCTACTGGGATTGTGCACACACACAAACACACCCCAAATGAGATCTCCTCTTTTCTTTTCAGCAGAAGGGAAGGTGAACTTGGGAGAATTCATGAAGGGGGTGAGAGCAGTCCAGCCCCATTCCAGGACCGGTGAGTTCATGAGCCAGCTAGAATGCCCAGTGAGAGGGGGTGGGTCATGACAGACAGATGTGCTGGTTTGCTTTGCTTTCATGCTACACGTGCCATGGGCTCAAAGCTTTCCGGTCACCCGGATATCTGCCTTCTGCTGATGAGCATGATGCGTGTATAATAATGGGGGAGGGAGACTCCCATCGTTTCAAAGTTAGTTTTGCTAATGCCAAGACATACAGCCAACCTGAGAGATTCCGGGGTCCTATTTTTGGTACTCCCACCTGCCATTTCACCTCCTTAGTCAATTCTGTCTAACTCTGTTCAAGCACCTCTAGTTTTAACCTCTACAGTTCCATGACTCTCTGCATCAGCTTCAAGTTTGTAGCCCACATTTTAAAAAACTACTTTCCTACTATATGTATCTCTCTTTTTCCCACATCTCTTCTGTGGGAACCGTACAGGTAGTAGCTTCCGTCTCCACCATTGGAGGAAGTGCTTCCTAGCCTGGGGGTTGGTGCCACTTAGCTGCTTCGGCAGTGCTGAAGTTGTGCCCGAAAGGTTGGTTACACACGAAGCCACCTGAGGCAGTGCCAAACCACTGGTCCAAGAAAATCAGTCTTGTCTACTCTGACTGGCAGTGGCTCCCCAGGGTCTCAGGTGGAGGTCTTTCACGTCGTCTAACCAGAGAGTGAACCTGAGACATTCTGCATGCAAAGCTTTAAGGTGCTCCACCACAGTGCCAGCGCCTGTCCCCTAGGATGGAATGGGAAATCTACTCCTTTGCCAAAAAAGAGTACACCAAGCAGATCTGCTATTTCTAAAAGCCAACAATAAAAGCCAAAAGTAACATGAATAGAGAATGTGACGGTGTCTTGGTACATTTTTGTGGCGCTACCTTGGACCTATTGCTTTTCAGCAGTGTCAGTTCTCCTAGTGCTCAACAATGCAGTTGGCATTTATTTGTGGGGCAGTCCTAAACATGTTATGTAAAGGTGTAATGCATTGCCAGTTTATGGAAAAATTAATACAGTTACTGACCTGGAAGAAAAATTAGGTTCCAGTTAGGTATGATGGGGCAGCCAAGTTTGTTTGCCCTATATGGAGGCAGGTGGAGAGTGGGGGTGAAAGGAACCTAATTTTTCTTCCAGGTCATCTTAAGCAGAGTTTCACTCTTGAAGTCAATGAGCTTAGAAGGGTGTAACTCTGTTAAGAAGTGCACTGTTAATTTTCTTACCACCACTGTCTCTTCAGGGTCCATGAGGCAAAAGGTGGGAGGGACCAACCACTTTCTTACCAGAACTTGGTACCAGTCCGTACTAGCTTATTTTCACCCCTAGTGGAGATCTAGGCCATTTCCGCACTCTTCTTTTAATCCATGTTCACCGCAGTGTCCTCCAAGCCAGGGGTGGGCAATTGTTTTGGCTCGGGGGCCACTTTGTGGGAGCGGAGGTTAGCAGAGGGCCGCACCTTTTAAAATGATTGCATTCATTAGTTAACTTTGCATTTCAGAAAAGGTATAAATTGTATCATAAAAATCAATAAATATAAATTAAATAAAATAGTGGTAGTTTTATTCAATTTATTTATTGTGCTAATTTCATATCATCTATAGCTGCAAGCACATTTAATTTTAGAATCAGTTTAATGAGACAAATGTACCCTATCGCACTTTTCTACAATTTTTTGAAATCAGGAGTGAGATTGCTTGTTGAGATTCTCATCACAGCCTGCAAGTGAATGTCTGTTAAAGAGCATCTATATTTACTCTTGTTGATCTTCATGCAAGAAAAACTTTGCTCACAAATATAGGTAGACCCAAATATAGAGAACATCTTCCCAGCAAATTTCTTCATACATGGAAATTTTTTCAGCAGACAAAGATTTGTAAAAGTCAACTAATGTCACAGCATTAAACCTTTCTTTCACAGTGTGATCTGACTGCATGTCAATAAGTTCAAGCTGCAGCTCCTCAGGTGCTGTATCAATATCAGCAGTGATGGGATAAGAGAGCAAATTGAATTTAGGCTCAGTTTTCTTGAAGTCCTGAAATCTTCTTGGCGGGCCGCAAAAAACTCTGTGGCGGGCCGCATGTGGCCCCCGGGCCGCCATTTGCCCACCCCTGCTCCAAGCAATTCTGCACTAAAATCAAATTCAACTTTCTTTTAAATCCAGGTTTTTTCCTTCCATTCTGCACTAAAATATTGGCTGATTCTGCCTTGGCTTTTCCCTCCATTGTTTTACGAAACCCACGATGGAACAGAAATTCCCCTCTGCGTGGCATGCCGGTTTCACTTCCTTTGAGTATCGGGTTTTATGGTTGCTTCCACACTCCATGCCACTTTCGAGTTCTTTGATCATTGGATTTTATTGAAACTTTTTCATAGATTTATGGCCGTTTTATGGCCGTTCGGGGGGGGGGGGGGTGACTTTGCAGTCAGTACGGCATTGGCCCGGGGTATTTGAATGTGGTTTTGAGCTGTACTTTTCCCTCCCAGCTGAGAAAATGTGGAGCGATCGCTCAATGCAGAATCACCCAGAGTTCAGCCTTCTTTTTATTCTGGGCTCCCCCCCCCCTTCTGCATTACATTACCTCCCTTCAGTGGTCAGCCCGGTTTCAGCCTGCTGTTGCCCCGGGTTATTTGGATGCTGTTTTTGCTGTGGACTTAAATTGTCTCAACTCAAACACTGAGACCAATTTCCCACAAGCGCAGCCCTGGCATCATTTCTCCGTTTGCCCCAATTGCCTGCTTGAATTTCCCACTATTTGCCGCGGGGCATATTTTGACCTGCAGCTTCGCACGATTTCCCCCACGGCTTCAGTGATCCTGTTTTTTGAGGATCACTGAAGCCGAGGAGGAAATTGGAGGAAATTGTGCGAAGCTGCGGGTCAAAATGCGCCCTGCGGCAAATAGTGGGAAATTCAAGCAGGCAATCGGGGCAAATGTAGGAACAACGCTGGGGCAGCTCTTGTGGGAAATCGGTCTGAGAAAATCTGGAGTGGCAGGCAAATGCGGAAAGGACTCCAGTTAACGTCAGAAGGCATATGCAGAGTTGAAGGAAGCTAAGCCCTTCCCTGCCTTATGTTCCTGTATTCAGTCACTTTTCTGTCACTTTTCTCCTCAGTCTAACTCACTTCTCTTAACAGAGCTGGTCCAGGAGAAAAGCGGGATGAAATGAGACGTTAAAACAGCCCCGGAACAAGCTGAACCAAGTGGCACCGCTGCAGGCCCATAGCCAGGATTTTTTTAATTCGGGGGGGCTTTAAGTCAGGGGGCACTGAAATAAAAATTAAAAAACTCATGTACACTGGCTGGCCCCTGCCCCAGCTGGTCTTCCCTTGTGGTGGCTGAAGGGAAGGGCGCGACAGGAGAGGCAAACCTACTGATCCCCTGGCCCTTGCCTCAGTCCAGGAGCGTGCAAATCCTAAAGGCAGTGGAGCAAAGACTGCCCAGGTTGTGGCAGAGAGATCCTTTTTCTCCCAAGTGGCCTTTACAAAGAGCTATGAAGGTGATGCAGTGCCTCCACCCAGCTCCTTTAGAAGCCAGGGGACCCTCCACACACACACGAACACACACACCTTTTCCTGCCCACAGGCTCCAACCTGAGTGACTGAAGAGCAGCTCTGGCCCCAGAGAAGAGGGTGACGCGTTCAGCCCTGTGCAGCCCAAATAGCAAAGAGGTGTCTGTGCACATTAGAGCCTCCTTGGGGCAGGAACAAGAGTGTGTGAGGGAGAGAGAGCCCTGGAAGCCAAGCTGGCCTCCCCCAGAGCTCCGGCTGGGCACCCAGGTGCAGGAGGAGGATGAGGCACGCCAGCCTCTGCCATGGTGCTCATCCACCCTGGCCCCACCAGCCTCTAACCACCACCAAAAGTTCCCGCCAGCTCCACCTTGCCTGCCAGCCTGCCCGCCTGGCTGTCTTGCACCGCTTCCCTTCCAGCGGGGAGTCCTCCAGGCAGCCCAGAGAGTTGGGGGGCCTGGGCTGGATAGGAAGTAGTGTGGGCTTGGCAGGAAGTCAGGGGGCTGGGCCCCAGGAGGTCCCACTGTGGCTACGGGCCTGCCCTGCCCTGCGGTGCTGGGCTCTGGCCCTATGGCAAGCCTATGCCCATTTTCATCATTGCCATGGTCCAAGTCTGAGCTGAGAGGTCCCTGTGAGCATTACCCGCTTTGCAGGGGCAATTTGGCTCAACTTGGTCCTGGCAACCCATGGATCTCCAGGACAGCCGCCCTCTGGGAACTTTCCCAATCTGCCCCTAGAGAAAAAATGCCCGATTGAGGATATAAAGTGGATTGGGCTCGGCACCTCTCTCCCGTGTGCACCTTTTGAGATAAAAAGAAGACACATCCCCCCCCCCCCTTCAGACATGTAAACAAAGAAACTTGGCTGTCCCACATTACATCCAGTTTTGCCCTCCCAGGTTAATTGAAGATTAAACCAACATTCTAGGCCAGGGGTGGGCAAATGGCGGCCCGGGGGCCACATGCGGCCCGCCACAGAGTTTTTTGCGGCCCGCCAAGAAGATTTTAGGACTTCAAGAAAACTGAGCCTAAATTCAATTTGCTCTCTTAACCCATCACTGCTGATATTGATACAGCACCTGAGGAGCTGCAGCTTGAACTTATTGACATGCAGTCAGATCCCACTGTGAAAGAAATGTTTAATGCTGTGACATTAGTTGACTTTTACAAATCTTTGCTGAAAAAATTTCCATGTATGAAGAAATTTGCTGGGAAAATGGTCTCTATATTTGGGTCTACCTATATTTGTGAGCAAAGCTTTTCTTGCATGAAGATCAACAAGAGTAAATATAGATGCTCTTTGACAGACATTAACTTGCAGGCTGTGATGAGAATTTCAACAAGCAATCTCACTCCTGATTTCAACAAAGTTGTAGAAAAGTGTGATAGGGTACATTTGTCTCATTAAACTGATTCTAAAATTAAATGTGCTTGCAGCTATAGATGATATGAAATTAGCACAATAAATAAATTGAATAAAACTACCACTATTTTATTTTATTTATATTTATTTATTTTTATGAAACAATTTATAACTTTTCTGAAATGCAAAGCTAACTAATGAATGCAATCATTTTAAAAGGTGCGGCCCTCCGCTAACCTCCGCTCCCACAAAGCGGCCCCCAAGCCAAAACAATTGCCCACCCCTGTTCTAGGCGATTTGTCAAAACTGTTCTCAGACTCTATCGTTCATGACCTCTGCATGGCACTAAATTTTACATTATGTAGACACGTTAAATGAATTTCCTTCTTTTCTTTTTTTAGTGTGACACTGTACAGAGCCGAATTGGCTGTAAGAGCAGTATCGTTAAAGTAATTAAGACCTCTGCATGGCGGTCTAGGACTGATCCATTCCTTTTCAGACAAAAGCTGTTCCTTTCCTTCAGCCAAAGGGAAGATGGACTTGGATGACCTGAAAGGAGGAAAAGGAGACGTCCTGAAGTTGCCCCAGTTAAAGAGAGATGGATGGATGAAAGGTAGTACTGAACAGGGCTGGAGGAAAAGAGCAGAGTTAGGGATCAACAAGCTCGGAACAGAAAAGTTCACGAAACCATTCTTGCACCTAGATTTGGGGAGCATCCCTGCAGCCTGAACCTTTGCTGCTACCTTTGAAGAAATCCAAATGAGTTTTTTCCTCTTCCCATCCTGCTTTCATTCTCAAGCAAATGCCTGTTATACATGGAGATACTTTGTAGACAGATACAAAAAGGGCGCATGGGGAACCCGAGGGAAGCAAGGCAGTTTCTGGATAGGCTTCCACAGGCACCCCACAGCTTGCGAGGCGCCTGGGGAACCCGGGGGGGGGGGGGGGGTAGGCTGTAGGCGTGGCCAACTCAGAAGCCAGCTAGACCTCCATTCCTGTGCATTCCTGCCCAAAAATAGCCCTGAAGGTTCCTCTTCTGGGCTGACTCCAGAGGAGGCTGAGTTGCTCCATGCCTCTTCCTCATCTGAAGAGTAGTCGGCCTCAGCGGAGCCAGGACCCATGACAGAGAGGGGCGGTCGCAGGCTGCAGATTCACAAAAAGACCCTCTAAAGACCCTTTACAGGGTTTTTTTTGTGATCAGGCTGGGAGCCATGCCATGCAGGGCTGGGGGAAATCAGCCAGTTGGCTGGGGGCAGATTGAAGCCCCAAGAAGTGGGGGAATCCCTGCCCGAACCTGGGTGGTGGTAACCCATTCCTCTGATCCTAGTAATGGCTATAAAACCATCTGGGCCTAACAGAGGCCAGCTTTCCTTAGCCTGATACCAGCCCTTGTCTCACCTCACTTTTTTGACAGCTTTTATGTCCCAGGGTTCTGTGCTTTGCCTTCTGGCCTCCTTCCCCGGTGGTTCACTGGGTTGTCTAAAGCCCAGAATTTTGGCAATGAGAGGCTCAGCCAAGAGGTCGACTGTTACCAACATATTCTCTCTCACTCACTCTTTTACAGCGTCAAAGGTAGATGTTGACAGCTTGGATGCCGTCTTGGCAGAAATGGGGGTCCAGCTAACCAACAAGCAGCTGCACGAGGCACTGAAACACACACCAGTGGCCGGTTGGTGGTTTTCAATCTTCTATGGCGAGCCGCATTCTTGGAAACAGTTTGTTGGCCTTTGATAATGTTTCATGGAAATTCTTAATGGCAAAATTAAGGCAATATGATCCAGGAGACCATTTCATAACATTGATAGAAGCAATATACAAAAAACAATTAGCAAAAGTTAGTATTAATGGAGACGTCTCAAGGGAATTCCCAATAGAAAAGGGCACAAGACAGGGATGTCCTCTCTCTCCGTTACTGTTCATTTTTGCCCTTGAATCATTATGTGACCAGATTAGAGAGGACAGGTCAATAAGAGGAATTAGGTGCAAAGGCCAGGAATTTAAGCTATGTGCCTACGTGGACGATTTAATGTTTATCCTGGAAGACCCGGTGGAATCAGTAGGAAGATTGTTAGAAGTCATATCCAATTATGGTAATTTTGCGGGCCTCACAATCAACATTAAAAAGACTAAATTTGTGGTTAAAAATTGTTCCGAGCAAATAAAATCAAAAATTTACCGCATATCAGGAATAGAAGTAGTTAAAAAAACAAAATACCTAGGAATAGTTTGCACTAACAAGACTAGCTCATTAATAGAAGACAATTATACAGTGCTATTAAAAAAGATCAAAGGTGACCTCGCAAAATGGAAAGACCTTAATTTATCATGGCTGGGAAGAGTAGCAGCGGTTAAAATGAACATCTTGCCAAAATTTCTGTTTTTGGCTCAATCAATACCTATCCTGAAAAAGAATGCCCACTTTTATAAAGAACTAAATAACGTTACAAGAAAATTTATATGGCTAGCTAAGAAGCCAAGAGTTAGATGGAAGCTGCTACAAGACTCAAAAGAAAGAGGTGGTATAGGTAGCCCAAAGTGGGAACTATATGGTAAAGCAGCGGCAATGGTGTGGCTAAAAGATTGGTTGACACTAAATAACCGGAGAGTGCTCGCCTTAGAAGGACACGATCTATACATGGGCTGGCACGCCTATGTATGGTACGGGAAATATAAAATCCATGCAAATTTTAATATGCACATGTTGAGAAAGGTATTGCTGGCAGTCTGGTTAGAAGTGAAAGAAAGATATTACACTAAAATTCCTAGATGGGTCTCACCATTAGAAGCATTTATCAAACCAACATTAATAACCCCCCACAATATAGTAAGTTATAGTAATCTGTTAGATAACAAAGGAAACCTTAAAAATGAATTACAATTAAAAGAGGAGGCAGGGCTACAGTTATCATGGTGGGAAAATATTCAACTCCAATCCAGATACCAAAAGGATAGAAAAGACGGGATTAACAATATATCCAGCGAACTAGATGAAATTTGGCTTAAAAACAACGATAAAGTAATTAATAAGCTTTATAAATATCTTTTAAATCAAGATATGCAGGAAGAGATAATAAAGCCAACAATGATTGCTTGGATGAAGGACTTAGGAAGGAATATAGAAATAGATTGCTGGAACAGGATCTGGAGGTCGATTAAATATCTAAAGGTAGTGAATTATAAAGAAAATATTTATAAGATGTTCTACCGATGGCACTGGCCTCTGGAAAAGCTGTATAAATGTTATAAAGTGTCAGATAAATGTTGGGCGTGCGGGGAAGATAGAGGGACTTACTGGCATATGTGGTGGACGTGCAAGAAAGTTAAAAAATATTGGGGGATGGTTAAAAATATGGCAGATAAGATTATGGAAGTTGAGATTCCGTGGGATCCGGCCCTCTTTTTGTTAAATATAATGCCAGAAAAAATGTCTAAGAATAACCAACGACTACTATCCTACCTAGTCTCAGCAGCACGCATATTAAGGGCTAAGGTGTAGAAATCATCGTTAATGCCAACACAAGTAGAACTGATTAGTAGGCTACTGAAATGGGTGGAAATGGACAAGTTAGGGTATCTCTTAAACCCTCATGATATTATAGCAGTTTGGTCTAAGTTTTATGACTGGATGAATTAATCGGACTAAATGTATGGTTCTTGCACTACGGAAATGAAAAGAAATAAGTATATGTAGTTTTGAACAACTTTGTAAAACAAATAAAAATTATTCTTAAAAAAAAAAAGAAAAGAAACAGTTTGCTGGTCTGGATGGCCCTTGGCCTGACTCAGCGAGGCAGTGCTTATTTATTTGGAAAACATGTACCTCCCCATTCCAGTGAATGACACAAGGCAGCTTACGACGTGAAATAAAACAACTGAAACAACCAAAACAAATTAATCTGAACCGCACAAGTTATCCAGCAGCTGGTAAAACCCACAACACAAGTGTTGCTGGGAGCGGCATAAAAGCAGATTAAAACCAGCGTAAAATAAGGTGGGAACAGAAGCCGTAAAATCCATTTAATTTTTTTTTTTTTAAGCTGTGAACAAAATTAACATAATACCTTTTTAAGAAGACCAACCAAAATGACACAGCCACGTGCAGGCTTTTGAGCTCTCCAGAGCTCTCCATCTAGCACAGCGGTTCTCAACCTGTGGGTCGGGACCCCTTTTGGGGTCGAACGACCATTTCACAGGGGTCGCTGGCTGGTGTCTGAACCCGCCCCACCCCTCCCCGCCGGCAGAAAAGGGCCCCGCGCTCGATTGAGTGCGAGGTCTGGCCTCCCGGCTCTTTGGCCTCAAAGAGAGCTTTCCCTTTAAGGGCAAAGAGAAGGGGTTGGTTGGGGCTGGAGCCCCGCCCCCTGCTTCCAGCAGCCCTTCCAGCAGGGGCCACGAGGAGGAAGAAGCCAGCAGGTAAGTCAATGGCCGCTTCCCCCTCCCTGCCGCCGCCTTTACGGTGCTCTGCCATCGCCTTCCCTGGGCTCCACACCAAAGGGCAGAGCCCAGGAAAGGCGGCAAAAGCCTCCCCCCCCGCCTTCCCCAGGCTCCACACCAAAGCGCAGAGCCCAGGAAAGGTGGCAAAAGCCCCCCCCCCCCGCCTTCCCCAGGCTCCACGCCGAAGCGCAAAGCCCAGGAAAGGTGGCAAAAGCCCCCCCCCCCCCCGCTGCCTTCCCTGGGCTCCGTGCCGAGGCGCAGAGCCCAGGAAAAGCAGCAAAAGCCCCCCCCCACCTACCTACCTTCCTCCCCCCCCTCTCTCCCCCCCCTTTCTCTCTCTCTTCCCCCTTTCTCTCTCTCTCTCTCTCCCCTACCTTTCTCTCTCTCTCTCCCCTACCTACAACAGCCTCTCCCCCCACCTACCTTCGTTTTCCCATGGCATCTTCTGTTGAAGAAAAGTAAGTCTGAAGCCTGAGTGTTTGTTGTGTCTTGTTGGGACTAGCTTGCAAATATATGTGTGTCTAAAGTCTGTATTAAAGTTGTTTGGTGCTAACTGCCATGCAAGAGAAAACATCTGAAAAAGTAGCTTCATTGTTGTGTGTCTTGGCAGAATTTTATGATTGGGGGTCACCACAACATGAGGAACTGTACTAAAGGGTTGCGGCACTAGAAAGGTTGAGAACCACTGCTCTAGCAGGATGCGCAACAAAATAAAGAAGATGTTTTGTGGAAAACAAGCGATTACCCTCTGTGGAGGGTACCATAAACGGCTCCTTGCGGCTACAAGCAAGGAGTCATTGACAGGAATCTTTTCTTGGACCTCCTTCAGAAAACAGTATTAAGAATTTTTCAGAGCCTTCTTTCCTTTTAGATATTTTAATTTTTCCTGCATTTCTTCTACTTCAAACAGATCCAATTGGTTCTTTACTTGTTTCGTCTGACTCGTTCCTGTTACCGGTGGTTTTGTGTCCTTGTTCCAATACCTTTTATCTTACCTGTCATTTTCTTAATGGAATCTTGTTTTCCTTTTTTTCCCTTGCAGCTGTTGCCAATAAGGTTCCCCTAATGTAGACTTTATCGGCCTCCCATATTGTTTTTTTTGTTTTGTTTTGTTTTTAATACGTAATTTTTATTGAGTATATGATTCCTATTTTATTAAAATAATCATATCTGTATATATTATACTCTCTTTCGTATTTTAAACAAAAATAAATAAAAATTAATTGAGGTTACATTCCACCTGCTCAACCGACAAATCACACCCAATCCCAATCCAGTTTGTATCCTCTTCTTTTTCTTATTCCCTTGTCCCACCCACTTGTGAACCCACCATACAACTCCCTCTGATCCAGTCTTTAATACATCCTTTAGATCTTCAATGAATTATTGCTACTCATTCTTCTAACTTCTATTCTGTTCACCCAGTCTTATTGTTATTATTCTGTCTACTTCTGTACCTAACAAAGAAAGCTGGACAGGGTGGCCTCTGGTACTGGGAGCGGAATAGGAAACCCCTTCAGCAGGAGAAAAATCTCTCCCCACCTGCTACCAGAGGTCTGGGGGGGGGGGAGAGCACACCCTTCCTCTCCTTGCCAGGTCCACTGGCTAGAACATGTTTACGTCTATATTATTTATCCCTTTGTATACTCCCATATTGTTGACACTGTAATTTCATTGGTATTGTTGGTACTAAAATATTCTACTAAGTCTCTAATAAAGGCTGCCTTCTTCTTAAATTTTGCCAGTTTAAATCTGGAAGTTGCAGCTAGTGCAGAACATGGCAGCATGGGTGTTAAGGGCGATGCCTGTGTGGGCTCACCTCTACCCAGTGCTGCGTGAACTGCACTGGCTGCCTGTTGAATACCAGATCCATTTTAAGGTGCTGGTGCTTATCTTTAAAGCCCTGTATAGCCAGAGGCCAGCATACCTTTGGGACTGCCTGTCCCCATATCAACCCCACAGAGCACACTGAGATCTACAAACCAACACCTCCTGGTAGTCCCCAGGGAATTCCGACTTGCCTCAACTAAGGCCCTGGCCCCTACCTGGTGGAATGAGCTCCCTTATGAGATCAGGGCCCTGCAGGACTTTGTACAATTCAGCAGGGCCTGCAAGATGGAACTCTTCCACCGGGCTTTCAGTTGAGGCAGCGGACGTCCGTCATCCCCCCCCCCCTTTCTGGCTGGTATCCCATCAGTGTCCTGGATTCAAACAGCTACCTGGGAACCTACACTACTGTTCCATCTTAACTGCTGAGACATTTGGTTGGATCTTGCATGGTATTTTATTACTTTTGTACTGTTTTAATTTGTTCTTTTAAATCGGTTCTAATTGTTACTGTGATTTGTATTAGTATTGATGGAACCCGCCCTGAGCTTGCTTGCGGGGAAGGCAGGGCTATAAATTCAGTACAATAATGAATAAATAAATTTGTTGATCCTTTAACGTTAACATCTGAGCCTTTCAGAAGGGTGCAGATTCAGGGCTGGCTCATGCCATTCAGTTCGGCATGTGCCAGAGTAGTCATGGAATGTACTTTGACACCTACCCCCAGCTCCTGTTGATCTCTAGATTTCTACCCACCAACTTCCCAACCACTTAATGCTTTTGAAGCTCATTTGGCTTCTGTTGTTCCCTTGCAGCTGATGGGAAGGTGGACTTGGAAGCGTTTAAGAGAGGCGTGAGAGCCGTCATGAAAGCTGGTGAGTCTCAGATACTTAAAGCACAATCCCTAGCACAGAACAGCAAAGTGCCCCCAGCACATTTAAAGTCAGATGGGTCTATTTTTTCCTGAGGGAAGAATTAAAAAGTGAAATCTTTCCATTCTTACATTGGCTTACAAGAGCCGATAAAGTCCATATTTTAAGACCTCCCATTGTTAACTGATGATACGCACAAAACATAGATTTAGTAGGTGTCAGACTTTTTAAAGTAGGATCTGCTTCTAAACTTACTGTAGCTTTCAGGAAATACTTGCAAAGTGACTTCCTTTCCAACCTAAGAAATGCAGGAATCTCACTACAGTGAACACTTTAACAAGTTTATACAGGGGTCCATTGGGGCCGGAGCGAGGCGGAACAACTAGGGCAGCCACTGGCCGAATCAGATTCTCTAATCTGATTCAGCCTGCTGCCGAATTGCTGCTGAAATTCGGTGGCAACTTTAAAAGCGACTGGAGGAGAGGGGGTTTGAGGGAGAGGCTCCAAACTTGCAGGGTAGCTGCTGGGGCCTCTCCTCGAAATACCCACCAAGTTTCAAGAAGATTGGACCAGGGGGTCCAATTCTACGGGCCCCTAAACAGGTTGCCCCCATTCCCTCCATTGTTCTCTATGGGAGGAAAAAAGTTAACATTTTTTCCCACCGTAGAGAACAAGGGAGGGGATGAGACAACCTGTTTGGGGGCCTATAGAATTGGACCCCCTGGTCCAATCTTCTTGAAACTTGGTGGGTATTTCGAGGAGAGGCCCCAGCAGCTACCCTGCAAGTTTGGAGCCTCTCCCTCAAACCCCCTTTCCTCCAGCCCCTCATAGACCCTGTGAGTTTTTGCCATTGATTTCAATGGCCCATAGGGTATAATGGGGCTGAAACTGACATTCCCTTTCTGACACACTTCTGGTGATGTCAGGGGATGTGGCATATGCTAATGAGGTATGCTAATGAGTTATGCTAATGAGCTCCTGCACCTCTTTTTCTACGAAGGGACCCCTGAGTTTATACTTTATTTTACATGCTCAGTATTTACAAGTGGGGGACCCGCCCAAGTGGACTCGCTGGGAAAGAGGTGTCCTGTTCTTTCCTCCCCAGCTGGTCTCTGGTTACTTTACTCAACATGACTGACGAACACTAATCCCTTGCCTAACCAAAGCGGGTTTTCTTTTCTCCCCTTTTGTTAAAGAAAAAAGGGTGGCTGTCAGCAAACTGCAGTCTGTCCTGGCTAATATAGGAATCCATTTAACCCAGGAAGAGGTACAGCAAGCTCTCAAGCTGGCAACGGTTAACGGTGAGTATGCCTACACAGCAGCCCCACCTCCATAGTTAGGTGACGGTACCTAGGAGTATTGCGTTCCCTCCCCCCTACTAATAGTCCTTTACTGAGACTGAAACATGTTCCGTGATTCTTTCATCTGCACTTATTAAAAAAAAACTAAGTCATCTGGGAGGCAGAGAGTCTGAATGAAATCAGGGTCCATATTTTTCCCTCCGATTTTTTCCAAAGGGAAGCCTGCCATTCCCAAGCTGATTTTTCACCTGCGGGGTGGATAATACAAAGTCTCTGTATCTTTGCAGGTGAAAAGACAGATTGGGAGATGAAAGCTGTCTCTTCTCCCTGCTCATTTTCTTATTTATCTCCTGCTTTTCTCCTTAAGGGGAACCCAAAGCAGCTAATCACATCCTCCTCCTCCTCTCTTTTACCCAGGTGGCTTCCAGACAGGAACAGGACTTTGTGTTTTCCCCATTGCTGGCATGGCTGCAGATAAAGCGAAGCAGCAATGGTGCTTCCCTGCAGTCTCCTTATACAATCACAGAGCTGGAAGTGGCCATCCAGGCCATCCAGTCCAACCCCCTGCTCAATGCATGATCAGCCTAGAACAGGGGTGGGCAAACTTGCTCAGCATAAGAGCCACCTAGAACAGGGGTGGCCAAACTTGCTTAATGTAAGAGCCGCATAGAATAAACATCAGATGTTTGAGAGCCACAAGACATGAACAAACATTACCTGCTTTTATTGGAAAATAAGCAAAGGTTTTTTTTATTAACATTAAATGAGACTGCCAAAAATAATAACAAAAGGGGTAAAAGCAGATATTGATAATGATATTAATTTGTCCAATGATATTTGTTTGCTAATGATATTTAGCTTCCCCAGCTGCCCTGCCAAAAACCACATAATATATGTGAAAGAGCCGCATGCGGCTCCCCAGCCACAGTTTGCCCACCCCTGGCCTAGAGCATCCCGGACAAGTGTTTGTCCAGCTGCTGTTTAAAGACTGCCAGTGAAGGGGAGCTCACCACCTCCTTGGGCAGCTGATTCCACTGCTGAACAACTCTTACTGTCGAAAAGGTTTTCCTAAGCTCCAGCCGGTACCTTCCCGCCCTTAATTTAAACCCATTATTTCGAGTCCTATCCTCTGCTGCCAACAGGAAGAGCTCCCTGCCCGTTCTGCATCTAGCATTCGCTCTGCTGTTTTACCAAACCCACACTGGAACAGAAATTCCCCTCTACATTGCATGCCACTTTCACTTTCTTTGATTGTCAGATTTTATGGCAGCCTCCACACAGCATACCAGTTTCACTTGCTTTGATCTCTCCGTTTTATGTTATTGTCTGCATAGATTTATGGCCGTTCCATGGCCATTCAGGGTTGACTCTGCAGTCAGTACGGCATTGGCCTGGGCTATTTGAAGGTGGTTTTGAGCCGCATCTTTTTCCGTTCCTGTGTGGGTTTGGTAAAACAGCAGAGCGAATGCTAGATGCAGAATGGGCCTAAGTGACAGCCCTTCAAATACATAAAGACAGCAATCATGTCCCCCCTCAATCCCACTCCCTTAGGTCTCCAGGGCTTGTGCAATTTTTTAAAAGTTGGCACTAGAATATAGTTATATTGATATACAAGAGGTGTGGCTGCTTCTCTGAATTCCCAGTGTTCATTTTTTAAAAGAGTCTCTAGGCCTTTCTTTCCCTTGGGAAGATATGCCTTTTCCCTTATATCTCTGCAAGGGGAGGGGCAAACCGCTGCTTCTACAGTGGTCTTAGGGGTGGAGCAGTCTTCACTTCTGGGGTAGCAGCTCTTCCTCTCTGCAGGCAGGGTCGTCACCTTTGCAATCCCAGAGGGGAGGGGCTCATCTCAGAACTCTCCAGTTTGTTCAGCCCTGCCTAGCAGCAGGACGAGCTTCCTGAGGAATTTCCCTCAGGAAAATATTTCTCTCCATGGACTCGGATCATTTTGAGCAGGAGCTCGAGGGAGGCGGGGGGTAGCTCAGCTCCAGGAGTTGGTGCCAGCCCCCCCCCCTCCCCGGCAGGGGAATGCCTGCTTGTGTCATGGCTGCAGCAAAATGACCCCGTCCTCTGGAAAGGTCCTTGTCCCTCCGACCAGCCTTCTGAAGGCTTCAGCCACCACTGAAGCTATCCTCCCAGAATAGTGGTATTTCTGAGGCTTGGATTCATAGCTGTCCCTTCTCTGCCAGCTCTTTCTTTCTTTCTTTCTTTCTTTCTTTCTTTCTTTCTTTCTTTCTTTCTTTCTTTCTTTCTTTCTCTCTCTCTCTCTCTCTCTCTCTCTCTCTCTCTCTCTCTCTCTCCTTTCTTTCTTGCCTTCTGAAATACTTCTGGTGATGTCAGGGGGTGTGGCATATGCAAATAAGTTATGCTAATGAGTTATGCTAATGAGCTCCTGAACCTCTTTTTCTACGAAATGACCCCTGCATGGACTTATTTCAGAAGTGTGTAGAATGTGGGGCCAAGGTGGCTCAATCAGACAACCATTTGTCATGTCTCTTATGCCTGGGAGAGGGGCATAAAACCTCCTCCTGTCAGGTGTGCATCAGGATGTGTAGTGGTTAAGTGGTGTAGTGGTTAGGAGCACAGACTCTAATCTGGGAGAACCGGTGTCAGAGTCCCCAGTTATCAGAAACCAACAATGTTCCCTAAACTGGATCAGTTTATTGATTCAGTATACCGCATTGCTCTAAACACTTTTCATGTTAAGACTACTGTTACAAGGGTGGGAAGGGGTAGATATACTGGGTTCAGACAAGGGTCTTCTGATGGATACAAGCCAATAAGCAGCAGGTTACATTCGCGCTTAAACTAACAGCTTTCAGTTCCCAGCGGGAAAGCCTCCAAGGTCAGACCTTGTCAGGGAAGGAGATAATGGATGCAGGAAAATCGAAAGTTAGAATACCAGAGGCGAACTCCCCCTCCCACATTCTCCATGGCATAGCTGACAACCAGGTTTGATTCCCCCACTCCTCCACTTGCAGCTGCTGGATGACCTTGGGCAAGCCATAGTTCTGTCAGAGCTGTTCTCTCAAGGACAATTGTTTCAGAGCTCTCTCAGCCCCACCTACCTCACAGGGTGTCTGTTATGGGGAGGGGAAAGGAAGGGAGTTTGTAAGCCGTTCTGAGACTCCAAGAAAGGGTGGGGTATAAATCCAATCTCTTCTTCTCTTCTTCTTCTTCTAAAGCCAGAGGAGGGTGGGCAGCTTATCTGAAGGCCTCCCTTTGGGAGTAAGCACTGACTGCTCCCGAGGCTTTGCCTCAAAAAGATAGGGAGAGAAACGGGCACAATCACCTTTGGTGAGTTTGGCCCTTACAACTCTTCCTTCCTGTGATTCCACCAAAACCTCAGCTTCCTGGGCGAGGTCAGAGCCTCCTCTTTAAAAAATCAAAGAAAAGGACCAAAAAAGCAACCAGGAACACCACACTTCACCCTCTGTTCCAAGATGGAGTTCCCCTGTGATATGGATTAGGAATCGCTGCAGGATCGACGGTAGGTTTCGCCCAGGCACCGATCACCTTCTCCATTCCCTGCCGAGCGCTGTTCACGTTCCGGAGGCCAGTCACCTCCAAGGCTCTGATCAGTATCGACATTACCTCAGTGCTAATCACCATCAGAACCTTCCGTTACTGAGCACTGCTCAAAGCCGACAACTGCTTCTCCTTCCGCTCATCAATGCTCTCCAGCTTCCTCTGCCGTAGAGTTCATCTGTCCTCTGGTTCCGAGACCTCGGGGTAGGGGCGTTGAGTTTTAAAAATCCGGGGGGGGCCCTTCCGTGCGCGCGCCCGCTGGGACCATGTCCCCGCCACCGCCTCCCCCCCCCGGCCTGACCACTCCTGCTTCTGTCCCTCCGTCCGTCCAGGGGCCAGCTGGGCATTTGCTTAGCTGGCCCCTGGACAGACAGACGGAGGGAGGGACGGAGTGGCCGGGGGGGGGAGAGAGAGGCGGAGGCAGCAGCGGCGTCCCTAGGCCTGGGGAGGTGTGGTAGAGGGTGCTCCGTTTTCCGGGGGGGGCTCAGTCCCCCCTGGGAAATTTCAGGGGAGGCTTGAGCCCTCCAGCCCCCCCATAGTTGACGCCTATGCCTCGGGGTCATGATGTTCATCGGATGCCTCCTCCTTGGTGCTCTTGCTCGCAGAGGACGATGCTGCACTCGGTCCCAGTGTTCAAAGTCGACTAGTCAACGGCGTTTGGTACCAAGCAGGGATTGTTTTCCAGACTGAGAGTCTTGTATCTCCGTGTCTGACATCGCTTCTAACGGAGATTCTGACCATGGTTCTGAATCGGCATCGGTGCCATCGCCACCATTGCCGGATGACACCTTAGGTCCTCAGTTCTCTACTTCCCTGACGGAAGATTTGAGGTCATATTCCGATCAGATCTTCAGAATCGCTAAGGCTCTTGACCTTCAATACCTGGCCTCAGAACCTGAGACAACGGACCGTCTCATGCAAGTCTGTGCAGGTCCAGACTTACCTGGCGGGCCGGACGACCCACAGAGAGGGGCAGAGGATGGGGATTCGGTGGGAAAAGGGCCGGTGCCATCGCGGAGGATCAAGGGAATGCCATCCTCCGGCAGTGCTGGTTCAATTAGCGCCTAGCTGGTTGAGGCCCCGCAGGGCAAGGAGGACCCAGGGCACAGCGACAGCATGGGGCGAAGGGAGGGCTCAGCCCGAGACACGGACAGGCCCGAGACCTACAGAGGGAAAGGAGTAGGAGTAGGCCACTTCTAAGCAGCATAACATGGCGATCGCAGCAGGCTGGAACACACGGCAAACACCGACCCCACCCTGGGCTGAGCAGACAGGGGGCGGGAACAGGAGTTTATCAGGTCAGACAGTCCTGCCAAAGTAAGCAGGGCTGGGGTGGAGGGACATGACTGGGAACAGCCTCTACAGGGGGAAGGACACTATGCCTATCTGTTTCAGCATCCTAAGGCAAACTCTTTTGTTTCTGAGGTTCTCCCTGCACAAGGGCGTTACGGATTCGGCAGCTCCCCCAGGTATTCAGTGTCTCGAACATGGGGATGGTTTAGCCCCATTGAAAATATTAATAACTGAATGCATAAAGACTGCTTTGCAGTGTTTTTTTACGAATTACTGGTTCCAACTTGATAAAGCCACGCAGGTGAAACACGATGTATATATAAAGCCGGTAATCCTGTAGTTCCTTTTTGGAACCATTTGGATAGAATTCGTTCCCTTTTTAAACTGTCTGGATGAAATTCAAAACTCTTTCTGCAAACTTTGTTTCTTCCTTACATTGGGAAACACGTCGTCTATTGGAAACTCAGGAGGAGGAGTATGAATTCTGGACTTTGTGAGCCTTAGAAAGGATTTATGTTGATTGATTTATGCTTGGGTAATGAATGATCCTTGCTGAATTAATCTTGTGTGGTGATTAATTATTTTTGCTGAATTAATTTTTGTATTGTATAAATATTTATAAATTAGTATTTTTCAATCAGTCTAGAATATTATTAGTATAATTAGTATTAACACCACAAATGAATTTTTTATTTTATTTTCAGACAAACTGTGTGTCTCATTGTTATTTTCTACCAGGGGACACAGGCAGAACCTTTGCTCCTGCCTTGCAGGTACAGTTCCAAAAAATAAAATAATACGTGCAACCAGAGGCCCCATGCTAATACAGAATCAGTTGTTCTCTCTAACTGCAAGATGGTGCAGTTATTGTAGAAAGGAATAATGCACAGAAGTGTCAATTGGAACACTCACATTTGGCTGAAAGTTCTGCTAACTGTTTTGGTTGGACAACATCCTTGCCAAGCACGTATTTGCTGAATTGCTTTCTCCCCATGCTATCCCTCCTGTCTGGAGGAATTAATGTGAGAAATAACCATCAGACACTGAGAAATAACCACTAGGATGGAATATTTCTGGCCATTCCCTAGTATCAAAGACAGCTGTGCTCAGATTTAGTGCATTTATATTAAAACAATGGGTGGGTCTGACCTTTATTAATAAAGTTTGGATTTCCATTGATCCCTGTCCATTGATTAGGCTGGTGAAAGGCAGAGGCTTTGCTCATCATTCCTGGTGGGACTGCTCATGATTTCTCAGGTTGAAAGGTGGCAAGCCTAATTTCTTTTGGACTGCTAAACTATGAAGGTAAAGTGTGGGGGGTACAATGCATCTTGTAAAGACATGAGCAGTGATGTACGAGGGGAAAGCCATGGTGAGATAATTTTGGGGAGAAGTGGGAGTTCATTGGGGTCAGAGTCTTTTCCAGGGGGCATTTCGTAGAAAAAGAGGTGCAGGAGCTCATTAGCATAACTCATTTGCATATGCCACACCCTCTAACATACCTGAAGTGTGTCAGAAGGCAACACCCACCCCTCAGGCTCCACTCCATAGGTGAGTGAAACTGACCTGCTCTTCCTCCATTCCCTTCCCCATCCAATACTTTGTGTAATAAAAATAAGCGTGAAGAACACACCCTCATTCTCTTCCTGCGCCCTTGAAACCACCAGGTTTCAAGCAGACTTGAGATACCCAGGACATGTGCACCACCCATCCCTTTCCCTTCCCCTCCCCACAACAAGACACCCTGTGAGGTCGGTGGGGCTGAGAGAGGTCTTTTGAGAACTGCTCATGAGAGAACAGCTCTGAGAGAACTTGTGACTGGCCCAAGGTCACACCAGCAGCTGCATGTGGAGGAGTGGGGAATCAAACCCGGTTCTCCCAAATTAGAGTCCAACTCCTGACCACTACACCAAACTGATACGGTGGAAGCTGCTGAAGGGTTGGTGAAATTTCTCCAGTACTTATGTGCCATGTGCCCAGATGCCACCTTGAGCAAGTCTCTGGAAAAGCAGCACACAGTCATAAAAGGAACAATGATAAAATGATCAATATTAAAACAAAACATTAAAAACAATAAAGACCCTAGCAGGGCATTTCCCTGGGGCGCTGCGCCTCTGCACTGCTCGGGGAAGCCGAGGAGGGGGCGGGGCTTGGTCATGTGCCCGCCCCCTGGGCTCCTCACTCCCAGAGCTGCGCTCCTGTGCACTCCCGCTCCAACGGACCCCTGGGCTTTTCCATTCAGGCTGCTCTTTTTGCTTTACAGAGGATGGGACGGTGAACTTGAAAGACTTCTTATGGGCTGCCCAAGCCATCCCCAGCATCCAGAGTGAGTTTTAACCTCTGTGTGGAAATTGGAGGGGGGGGGGTGCAGTGGTATGGAAGGACTGCTGGGCCAAGACATAGAGGCTGTGGAACCCGAGTGGAACAAGATGTGGTGTGTCTTAACATAAGAAATAGCCACCCTATGGTTCCAGAGTCTACCCAAATGCTCTCCCTCCCATAAAACTAAAAGACTGCGCTCCTCCAAAAGGCCAGTGTCATTGTCCGGAAGTGGCTTGCGATGGGAGCTGCATGCTGGCATAATGGTTTTGGGGGGACCCAGGTACAGGAGCTGAGGAGGCTCGGTGGATGCAAGACTGGACGTGGGCCTGGGGTAGGGTTGCCAACAGGCCTGGAGAAAAATGCCCTGCCCCTTCGATATAGGATTATTGTGTGGAAACGAGCAGCTGGAGGTTTTCAAGACAGGAACATAAATGACATCACCCAGTAAATAACATCCCAGGGGGCCTCTGCTAAAGGGACAGGACATTTTTTTCTCTTCAGGCAGTTGGCAACCATAGCCTGAGGTGGAGGGGCTGAAACCCACCCTTAATCTGTGGGCTCTTTGAGCGGACCTGGGCTTTCAGTGGCTCGACCTCACTTTTGCTGATCTGCGAGGAATAATAGTAACTATCCCCACATTATTTGGCCAAATGAGGTAACTAGTTTAAAGGAAAGCGCATGATACGTATGTAAATATTAGTCCACACCTATTAAAAATTTACTTTCTGTTCAAGATAAAAAGGTGAAGATCAGCAACCTCGACTCTGTCCTGGCTGCTCTGGGGATCTGTTTAACTCACAAGGAGCTGCAGGAGGCTCTCAAGCTGACCAGGCTTAATGGTGAGTAGTGGTGCGTGGTCTTGTTACGCCAAGTGTCTGAGAGTACCAGTGGCTGCCTCCCCAAATCTTCATGTCCATGTCTCACAACTGGGTAACCCAGCCTTTTAAAACCGTGGCCTGGATGTGCCTTTCGTGGCCCATCCATCAATCCAGTGGGAAACAACAAACCCAATCCAAGGCTGTGGGCCCGTTCTGCACTTTCTCCTTTTAATCCATGTTCACCACTGTGTCCTCCAAGCAATTCTGCACTAAAATCAAATTCAACCTTTTTAATCCAGGGTTTTTTCCCCATTCTGCACTAAAATCGAGTTCGGCCTTCTTTTTATTCCAGGTTTTTCCCACATTTTGCATTACATTACCTCCTGTCAGCGGACAGCCAGGTTTCAGCCTGCTGTTGCCCCGGGTTATTTGGATGCTGTTTTGCCATGGACTTAAATTGCCTTGACTCAAACACTGAGAAAATCTGGAGTGGCACGCAAATGTGTGGAAAGGACCACGGTCACACACACTAAATAATCTACTTTCAATCCACTTTCAATGCGCTTTCCAACGGGATTTTGCCAGTTCATACAGTAAAATCCAGTTGGAAAGTGCACTGAAAGTGGATTGAAAGTGGATTATTTAGTGTGTGTGGCCGCGGTCACACGGCCCCTTTAAATCCGGGAGGGCTCCCGGATTTAAAGGGGCTGCTTTTTTCAACAGCGGGTTGGGATGTCTAAACATCCCAACCCCTGCTGCCTCCGGATCAGCGGCCGCGGCGGGAATAGCGGCCACGGCGGAGGCGGCGGAGGCCGCGGCGGAAGTGGGGGCAGCTGAGGCAGCCGCGGCGGTGGAAAGGGTCGCAGCCGCCGCCGCCACTGAAGAGACTTCAGCTGAGGCAGCGGAGGCGCTGAAAGCCGCGGTGGCGGCCTCCGACCCGCCATCCGCCAGGGTAAGTCGGGGTGTTTTTTTTTTTTTCACTCTTTTACACTTGGGCGCATGGATAGCCATGCGCCCAAGTGTAAAAGAGTGGGGGGGAAATGGCCAGCGGGGCTATCTGGACAGTCCTGCTCTCGCAATGCATGCGAGAGAGGGCTGTCCAGATACCTCCAATGCGGGTTCCTCCCGCAGCACCCGGGAAAATACTTGATTTTCCCGGGGTCTGAAAATGCGGGAGGAACCCGCATTGGATCCCGCTTCGGCACGGGACTAGGGGGCCGGCCATCTGGTCGGCCCCTTTAAATGCGGGAGGAAATTGCCCTTCCTCCCGCATTTAAGGCCTGTGTGGCCGCAGCCTTAGACTGCCAGTCTAGCCAATGGCCAACCAAGCATCCCCAATAGCACTGAGTTAAGACATAGGCTGTGGTCACACTGGCGGCTTGGCGTGATATGGTGCCACCTCTAATTGAACCGGTTAAAAGTGTTGTGGGGCATATCAGCCACACAGCACACCTTGCTGCGGGTTAACCCTGGAGACATCCCATAGTTATTTATTTATTTGTTTGTTTATTTGTTTATTTATTTATTTGGATTTATGCCCCGCCTAGCCAGCAACCGGCTAACAACCAATAAAATCAGCAATCACAAAACAGTTAAAAATTATTAAACTTCGTCTACATAAAACACAAGTCATAAAAACATACAGATACAAGAATCCAACAGATAGCGACGATGCAGAGCCAGCACAACAGAAGCAGTCCCTGTGTCCCTTGGCAGGTGGCATTTCCTTGATTGATTTCTCAGCCAAGATTGTCCAACTGGCGGCTCCAGTGGCCCCTTTCCCCCCAGTGGCAGCTCCTACGTGTAAGCCTGGTGGAAGAGCTCCGCTTTGCAGGCCCTGTGGAACTGTAAAAGATCCCGCAGGGCCCTGATGTTCTCCGGGAGCTCATTCCACCTGGACGGAGCCGCCACTGAGAAGGCCCGGGTCCTGGTAGATACCAACCTGGCCTCCCTAGGGCCAGGGAGGGTCAGGCGATGTTGAGTGCCTGACCACAGTGCTCTCTGGAGTATATATGGTAAAGCATCCACATTATTGCAGCACCTCAGCCACGGAGATGTGAGACTTCTGAATCGAATCAATAACCCAGACCTTTGATGAAGCAAAGAGTTCTTTTATTCTTAGTGATGGTTCAGGTACTTCATGTTTGTTAGAGATACTTGGTTACAGGCATTAAGGCTTAATATACCCTCCACATTCAGGTAAGGGTAGGCACAGGGCCAATCAGAATACACATAGAAAAAGCGCAAAAACCCCTGACCGTTTGGTTCCCACCGAAAAGGCGCTAAAGCACTAAAAATTCCCCCCATGCCCCATAGTGACCTCTACTTGCAATTCGCAGGCCAGGCACCTGGCTTAGAAAATAGTTCAACAGTTCTCCAAGGTTACAAAAACAGATAAAACACGCGAGTCTCCAGAGAGAAACAGGGGAGGTGACGAGAAGAGATAAACAGGCTATTTATATGACGCAATGGAATGCAGCAAGCCACTCTCCCGGGGAGAAAAGATACACTAAGCAGGACATGCAATAAAACCCAAGGCTCTGACAGGAGAGCGCTGCCAAAAAATTTTTTTTTATTTCATGCATGCACATAAGTGCACATGCATGCATTCATGCGCATGTGCACATCTATGCAAAAAAAAATTTAAACCCTCCCTAGCGGCAGAATGGATCTGCAGGTTCAGACTGCCAAATCCGTTCTGCGTGTGCTCGCCCGTGTTCAGATATCCGGCCATGCACAATGGTCGTGCAGAGAACCAAAAACACCACTTGTGATGTGGTGCTTTTTTAACCCAGCTCCAAGTTGTCCTTTGATGGGGTGAGTATGGCTGGGGAACGCCTGACAGATGTGGCTGTCTGCGCCCATTTGATCCTGAGGGGCGGAGGGGCTGTGTCGGGCCAACCTGCTTATGTGATCACAGCCATAGTGAGGCCTTAATCTGTGTCAAATTTAGGAGGATGCAAGGCATTCCTTATTTTACACATGGCAGTTTTGTAATTAATAGGGGGTTGTAAATAGAGTTCCCTCATAATCTGAGGCTCTAAAGTGTAGTTTGCTTAATTTGTGTAAAGCTAGCTCGAGGGATGCCAGCCTCCAGGTGGGGCCAGGAGACCTCCTAGAATTAGATGAGTTCCCTGGAGAGAATGGCTGCTTTGGAGGGTCAGTTCTATGGCATTACACCCCAAACTCTGCCCTACCCAGTCTCTACCCCACCCCAAATTTCAAGGAATTTCCCAACCCAGAGTTTGGAACTCTGTATCTGTACACCTAATATAACCTTTTAGGCTTGCTGGTCACTCACACTGTTCATATTTCAGGAGCGCTGTGCATAACTGCTGGAAACGACGGCGTTTGTTTTATGTTTTATGTAAGAGCTGAATGTTCAGACCAAACAGGCTTCAGTCAGCACTGCTTTTAGCATCAAAAAGCAAGCGGGGCCTTTTCAGCAGTGGTCCCTGTTTCCCTGCCCAAGGAGGCTTATTCAGCCAGCTCATAAGGTTGCCAGCTCCAGTGTGGAAAATACCTGGAGATTTTGGGAGTGGAGCCTGAGGAGGGCAGGGTTTGGGGAGGGGAGGGAAGGGAAGGGACTTCAGTGGGGCATAATGTCATAGAATCTACCTTCCAAACTGGTCATTTTCTCTAGATGCCCTGATTTCTGTTGCCAGGAGATCAGTTGTAATACCAGCCACCACCTGGAGGTTGGCAGCTGTACCAGCTCACCTTCCAAATGTTCCATTTGGAGATCGGGGCTGTGTGTTATTTTTCCCCTGAGCAAGGTGTACCCAGGGGTCCTTTCGAGCAGGAGCTCGGGGGAGCGCAGCTCCGGGAGTTGGTGCCAGCTCCCGCCCCCCACGGGGGAATGCCTGCTTGTGTCATGGCTGCAGCAAAATGACCCCGTCCCCTGGAAAGGTCCTTGTCCCTCCGACCAGCCTTCTGAAGGCTTCAGCCATCACTGAAGCTATCCTCCCAGAATAGTGGTATTTCTGAGGCTTGGATTCGTAGCTGTCCCCTCCCTCCCTTCCTTCCTTCCTTCCTTCCTTCCTTCCTTCCTTCCTTCCTTTCTTTCTTTCTTTCTTTCTTTCTTTTTTTCTTTCTTTCTTTCTTTCTTTCTTTCTTTCTTTCCTTCCTTCCTTCCTTCCTTCCTTCCTTCCTTCTCTCTTTCTTTTTCTCTCTCTCTCTCTCTCCTTTTTTTCTTGCCTTCTGACCTACTTCTGATGATGTCAGGTGGTGTAGCATATGCAAATAAGTAATGATAATGAGTTATGCTAATGAGCTCCTGCACCTCTTTTTCTACAAAAGGACCCCTGGGTGTACCTTTCTTTCTTTCTTTTTCTTTCTTTCCTTCCTTCCTTCCTTCCTTCTCTCTTTCTTTCTCTCTCTCTCTCTCTCTCCTTTTTTTCTTGCCTTCTGACATACTTCTGATGATGTCAGGTGGTGTAGCATTTGCAAATAAGTAATGATAATGAGTTATGCTAATGAGCTCCTGCACCTCTTTTTCTACAAAAGGACCCCTGGGTGTACCTACTCTGTTTCTGTTTTCCTCTTTAAAATCGTCACCGTCTTAAAAGCAGGTTGGATTTAGATTTTAAATGGTGTTAACTTTTGGGTTTAACTGAACTGTTTTCTGGATTATGTTATGGATTGTTTTTCATTACTGTTTGCTATTGCTGTGAAGCGCCATCAGAGAATCTTGGGGCCATACAGGCACAATAGACATTGAATAAATAAGTACATCTTTGGAGAGAAATCTACCACCCAGTTGCAGTGTTCCTCCATTTCTCTGCAATGGAGTGTTGAATATACTGGCCTTTCTGTCCCCCCCAACTTATCTTTCTGTCTTTTGCAGAGGATGGGACAGTGAATCTGAGCGACCTCATAAGGGCTTGCAATGCTACCTTAACCCTCTCCAGCGCTCGGAGTAAGTTGAGTTGCACAGTGAAAAAAGGGACAGGACATATTTGGAGGGGGGGGGGGGAGCCAGGGTAAGAACTTACAGTCCTTATAGCCCAGGGATGTGTTCTGGACAGTGTTGCTTAGACCCACCTTGGGCCCTGGACTAGGGTTGCCAGCCTCCAGGTGGTGGCTAGAAGAGAAGGGGGTTAGATTTATACCCTGCTCTTCACTACCCAAAGGAGTCTCAGAGCAGCTTACAATCTCCTTTCCCTTCCTCTCCTCACAGCAGACACCCTGTGAGGTAGGTGGGGCTGAGAGAGCTCTGAGACAACTGCTCATGAGAGAACAGCTCTGTGGAAAACTTGTGACTGACCCAAGGTCACACCAGCAGCTGCATGTGGAGGTGTGGGGAATCAAACCCAATTCTCCCAGATTAGAGTCCGCACTCTTAACCACTACACCAAAGTGGCTGTCTAGGGATCTTCTGGAATTAAAACCGATCTCCAGGTGACATTGATCGGTTCCCCAAATCCTGTTTTGAAAGATCAAAGCAAAGCTGAGCTAGCTGCTGTGCCAGCGGGGAAGTCTAGATCTTTCCCAGCGCCACCTGCCTTGGTGCCATTCTCCCTGCCCCAGACCCCCACATGAACTGTTCCCTTCACACTGTGGGCCACAAGAGGTAACTGACAAATCCCTCTAATGTGTCATTACAGGGCTATAGCGATTTGTCAATTATTGATTTAATACAATCCCCCCCCCCCAAAAAAAAGAGCCCTTGCCATTACAGGGAGTAGGGGAAACTGCTGCAGTAGGAGGCCGGGGGCAGGGAAAGTGCGGGGCAGTGGGAGAAGAACATAAGAACATAGGAGAAGCCAATGTTGGATCAGGCCAATGGCCCATCCAGCCCAACACTCTGTCACACAGTGGCCAAAAACACCAGGTGCCCTCAGGAGGTCCAGCAGTGGGGCCAGGACACTAGAAGCCCCTCCCACTGTTGCCCCCCGCCCCCCAGCATCAAGAATACAGAGCATCACTTGCCCCAGACGGAGAGTTCCTACCTTGTGGCTAATAGCCACTGATGGACCTCTGCTCCATATGTTTATCCAATTTCTTCTTGAAGCCGTCCATGCTTGTAGCCGCCACCACCTCCTGGTGCAGTGAATTCCACGTGTTAATCACTCTTTGGGTGAAGAAGGACTTCCTTTTATTCGTTCTAACCCGATTGCTCAGCAACTTCATGGAGTGCCCACGAGTTCTTGTAAATCGTTGCTGTGTGGAAGTTACCCAAGACAGCATTCCCCAAAGAGCTGATTATGTGGGACACAGGTTTTGTTTTTCTGGATTAAAACTGGGGAAATACACCTTACTCTTACACTGACACAACTCTACATTCAATCAGCTCCAAGGACTATAAGGAGACATCTGTCTTGCCATCT
The DNA here is from genome assembly GCA_029233225.1 of Lepidodactylus listeri. Classification (NCBI taxonomy): domain Eukaryota; kingdom Metazoa; phylum Chordata; class Lepidosauria; order Squamata; family Gekkonidae; genus Lepidodactylus; species Lepidodactylus listeri. The sequence goes on along the minus strand of JARCFY010000018.1, from coordinate 14,388,663 downwards.
AAGGTAGCCCTGTTGATGTTGGCATGTGGCCTCTGCCCATTCCCTTTGCCCCGTTAGTCAGGCCACAGGGACAGGAGTCAGGCCATCTTTTTTGAGCAGAGGCAGTGCCTCTGGCTTTCTCCTCACCAGCCCTCGCAGGCTGCAGCGGAACAACAACGAAGGACTTCCTTACCCCCTGATACGCATTTTCATGTTCTTGTCTGCCTACTGATAGAAAAGCCGTGGGTCAGGGCTTGGCCCCACAGACCAGCCCAGAGTGCTGGATGTAGGGCTGCCAAGTGCAACTTGGGAAATATCTGGGTACTTTGGGGGTGGAGCCAGGAGACTTTGGGGGTGGAGCCAGGAGAAAGGAAGTGACATCATTTTGTGATGTCACATCCTGTGATGTTGCTTCCACATGCTTCCACATGAACTCATGAAGTTTCCTAATACTGAATCAGGCCATTGGTCCATCAAGGTCAGTATTGACTACTCAGACTGGTAGTGGCTCTCCAGGGTCTCAGGCTGAGATCTTTAATGTCACCTATTGCCTGATCCTTTTTTAGCTGAAGAAGCTGATACCTCCAGCATGTCAAGCAGATGCTCTATCACTGAGCAACGGCCCTACTGAATCCTTCCTCATTTCAGCAGAATATGAAGCACTAAGTGCTACACAAGTGCTAAATATGATTTTCATATCATAAGAACAGGAGAGAAGCCACAGTAGATCGGCCCATCCAGTACAGCCCATCCAGTACAACACTCTGTGTCACAACAGTGGCCAAAAATACCAGGTGCCCTCAGGAGGTCCAGCAGCGGGGCCAGAACTCCAGAAGCCCTCCCACTGTTGCCCCCCAAGCACCAAGAATTCAGAGCATCACTGCCCCAGACAAAGTGTTCCATTTAGACCTTGTGGCTAATAATAGCCACTGATAGACCTCTGCTGGATGGGGACAGAGAGAGAGAGACACACAGACAGACAGACAGACAGAAAAAAGAAAGAAAGACGGAGAGAGAGAGAAGGAAAAAAACTGGCAGAGGCACTTACTTCCATTTAGACCTTGTGGCTAATAATAGCCACTGATAGACCTCTGCTGGATGGGGACAGAGAGAGAGAGACACACAGACAGACAGACAGACAGAAAAAAGAAAGAAAGAGGGAGAGAGAGAGAGGGAAAAGAGCTGGAAGAGAAACTTGCCACAGCAAGCCACATGCAAAAGCAGCCCCTTCAGTCCCTCCTTAATCTCTGGGTGGACCTCTCTTGCTGTGGAAGCTCTCTTGCTGACTTCTTAAAGGGGAAATGTCTGGTGAGGCTTTTTACTGCAGGGCAGGCTCTCTGCAGACATTTCCCTTTTAACGCAGCCATTTTGTCCCCCGGTGGCCAATTTTGAAAAAGCAGGGGTAAGCACTAAAAATCGGTTGTTTCCCCCGCCCTACCGGGGGACTTGGCAGCCCTAGCTGGATGCATTGAATGGAGGTCACTTGCATGGTACAGGGCCCTCTGGGACTTTCTAATAATGGATAAGATTCTTGACCAAGTTTCACAACAGGAATTAACTCCCCTCTCCTCTAACTACTTCCATCTCTGGTACCCAGTTTTAAATTTTATAGCCCACAACCAATGCTCCCTCTAAGCTGTGGAGTCTTGTGAGCAAAAATTCTACTTTGTGAACTACTGGCATTAAAGTTGCGAGCGAGTGATTTGGCTGCTGCATAAATTAGCTTGCTCTGGAGACTTCCTTCCTGAGCAAAGATGAAAATGTGTGAGCCGGAGGTGAAAAAAATGTAAGCTAGCTCACACAAACTCCGCTTAGAGGGAACACTGTGGGCCACAACCTAGAACTGTTTGGTAATGGGTCTACCATAGACGTCTTATTATGTTGACTGGTCAATAGTTATTGGTTATTGTTTTTCCTTTCCCTACCCCGCCTCTCATCTTCTTTACTATGTCCTAGAAGTTTTCTAGTAGTTACCCTTTATATATTGTAATCCTAAAATAATGTTTATGTAAACCTTTCAGCTTCTGTTTTGTATTGTTATAATGACACATTGTGTGTTTGTATGTTTGTGCAGTGTTCCATAAATGTTCTGTTAAAAAAAAACCTGAGGACACTTCAGCCCTCTCCAGCATATGGGGTTGCCCTTCCCACAGAACTGGGAATTACTAATCTGGTGGCATATTGCTGTTTAGGATATCACTATTCAGATACTGCTGCGGTGGCTCAGAGGTTAAGACACTGAGCTGCAGACCGGAAGGCCAGTAGTTCAGCAGTTCGAGACCCAAGTGCTGCTTGACGGAGTAAGCTCCTGTCTCGGGCCACAGCTCCTGCCAACCTATCAGTTCGAAAGCAAGGAATTGCAAGTAGATGAATAGGTACGGCTTCGGTGGGAAGGTAACAGCGTTCTGCGCGCCTCGGCGTCTAGTCATACCAGCCACATGACCACGGAGAACTCTTCGGACAGCGCTGGCTCTTTGGCTTGGAAACGGAGATGAGCACCGCATCCCTAGTCACATTTGAACAGCTTTCGAGCAAGGGAAACATTTACCTTTATTCAGATACTTATCCCCTGTTTTTCTCACCAGTGGGGACTCAAAGTAGTTTACAGCCTCATCCCCCGATCCCCTCCTAACAACAACCCTGTGAGGTAGGTTAGGCTGAGAAAGAGTGATTTGCCCAAGCTTCCAGAACAGAGTGGGGATTTGAACTTGGGTCTCCCAGATCCTAGTCCAGCGCTCTGACAAACTGCATCACATGGAGATTATGTTTTTTAACTGTTGTTTGGAGAGGGAATTGATGGCCTGTGTAGCAATTAGGTCCCTAAGGAATTGAAGAAGAAGAAACTGTTCTCCATAGTTTGGCCAGGGATCCTGGAGGGTTGCTGTTGTTGTTGTTTTCTCCTCCCTCTTCTGGGCATAGAGCAGGGATCACTGGGAGTGGGGGGGGAGGCATTTGTGAATTCCCTGCATTGTGCAGGGGGGTTGACTAGATGACCCTGGATATCCCTTCCAACTGTATGGACGATTCTGCACTGGCTTTTCCCTCTGCAGTTTTACCAAACCTACCTTGGGACTGAAATCCCCCCCTGCACTGCATGCTACTTTCACTTCCTTTACATTGGATTGCGTTGCCCCAGGTTATCTGGATGTGGTTTTGAGCTGCACCTTTGGTAAAACAACAGAGAGAAAAGCCAATGCAGAATCACCCAATGATTCTGTGATTCTGTGAATCAATTAAAAAGCCAGCCTCAGTGCCCCCACCCAGTTTGAGTTTCCAGCTTGTTTTTCTTGCATTTCCCACCGTCGCCGGGGGTTACTGGTTGTCCAGGTACACTACCCAGGCTTACTATAGGTCACAATGACCTGACCTCAAAAGAGGTTTGCAAAAGTTTTAAGGCATACAGTCTAAAGTGTTGGAGGACCACTGTGGTCTACAGACCCCTTAGGGGTTTCTTCCCTGTGTTCTTCACATGCCTTTATATGAAGGGCATTATGATCTGCTAGGAAGAAGCAAGGAGGGGAAGATGCAACAGATAGGGGGGAAGCAGCAAACTCGTAGCTCCACAGGGCGCCTGGATTTACTGCAGTTGTGCTGGGATCCCAATTTCCTCTGGTGAGAACGGCTCTATTTATCACTGCCTTTATGGAACATCCCAGAGCTCTCTGCCCCCGTAGCAATGACCTGGAATACAGGAGAAACAGGGGAGCAAAAGAGCTGGCCTCAAACTGAGTGACAGCCCCCAAGGTCGAATGTGCCACCTGCTCTGGTCCCATGATGCACAATTCCTGCATGGCTTGGAGGAGACAACGCACGGGAATGGCATGATGTAGTGTCTCCCCCTGAAGACCTGTGTTCAAATCCTCACTCACGATGAAGCTTGCTAGGTGGCCTTAAACAAGTCACTCTGTCTGAGCCTGCTCTTAAGTCACAGAGCGGGTAGGTGAAAATGAGCTCCTTGAAGTCTAGGATGCAAATACAGGCCGTCACTCCCTGAATTCCAAAAGAAGCCACACCTGGACTCACGCCTTTAGGGCTAGTAGCTGTCATTCTTCCCGCCCACTTTTGAGGCTGGTCTGCTACTTTCATGTAGGACTGCTTAGCTTCATAATAGAAGTACAGTGGGTGGCTTCAAACCATTCTCTGATGCTGAGTCCATGCTTGCCATTTTTTGTCTGGATTTAGTGACTGCAAGTGTAGCCCTGTGATATTCACAGGGGGGATTCCTCCCCCCCCCCCCCACTTGTCGTGCCCCTGCCCAGCACAACCCCTGGGCTTCCACCGCCAGTTTGGTGTAGAGCCAGTTTGGTGTAGTGGTTAAGTGTGGTGGGCTCTAAACTGGAGAACCAGCTTTAATTCTCCACTCCACATGCAGCCAGCTGGGAGACCTTGGGTCAGTCACAGTTGTCTGAGAGCTGTTCTCTCAAGAGCAGTCCTCAAAAGAGCTCTCTCAGCCCCACCTACCTCACAGGGTGTCTGTTGTGGGGAGGGGAAAGGGAAGGAAATTGTAAGCCACTCTGAGACTCCAAGTGAAGGGTAGGGTATAAATCCAACTCTTCTTCTTCTACTACTTCTTCTTCCTGGGCTGCGCTGCCACCATCACCAGGCCCACTGCAGCCCCCAGGCAGTGCGTCCACCAATGGGCCCAGCGTGGAGCTATGGGGTGTGCCACCACCGGGTCCCAGTCCAGCTCCCAGATTTCACAGTTGCTGCCACTGGGGGCAGCATGGTTCCCAGGCTGCGTGGCTGCCACCACCAGGCCCAGCATGGTGCCCCGGTATGCACTGCCGTCGGACTAAGTGCAGAACCCTGGGTTGCCGTGCCACTGTGGCTGGATCCAGCACAGCTCGCTGCTGCTGCTGACCAACAGAGGTTAGTGCATTTTCTGTGCTAGCGCAGAGACTGCCACTTACTTTGGGGGGAATTTAAACCCCCCACATGAACACCCGAAGCTGCCTGATACTGAAGCAGACCATCAGTCCGTCGGAGTCAGTATTGTCTACTCAGACCGTCAGTGCTTCTCCAAGGTCTCAGGCCTTCTCCAAGGTCTCAGGTCTTTCGCATCACCCACTGCCAGACCTGTTAACTGGAGGTACCGGGGATGGAATCTGGGACCTTCTGCATGCCAAGCAGATGCTCGGCCACTGAGCCACAGCCCCTCCCCTCCCTCGTGCATGGGTATGAACATTTTAGATTTTTCTGCAATAGATTTGCTGACAAATCCGTTTAGCTTCCGTGTAGCCCCAATCTGCAGATTAGAGTTGCCACACATGGGGGCCACATGGTGCTAATAGTATAGATGGAGAATCCAGCCAGCATTGCGGTCAAGACTTTGCTGTCTTCTCAGTCTTGTGGTCGCCACCATCAAGAGTCTCCTCCTCGTGCCACCCCAGGCAGAGCCCCTTCACTAGGGTCTCTGGGGGTTCGGAACCTGTCCAGAACCCCTTCTCCCTACCGGGCACGGATCACCTCTCCTGCATAAGCAGAGAGAGGCGTCCGCCATTGCGCACGTCTCTTCTGGAAGGGCTCGGAGTGATAACATGGCTGCTTGCATCCCACTGTTGCTTTCTGTGGTTTTTAAAGGGCCTTCCTCACCAACGAGAGCAGTGTATTGCATTTATTTTATTTTTACTTCATTCATACACCCCCTTCCAGCTGACATCGGCCTCTCCCTCTCCATTTTACCCTCACAACAACAACCCTGAGCCCTGCTTTCAGGGGAGGGCGGCTTACAAATTGAAGAAGCAAACAAACAAATGAATAAATAAACCAACCCTGTGAGGTAGGCCAAACGGAGAGTGTGTAACTGGCCTAAGGCCAGCCAGCCAGCTTCAGTGACCGAGTGGAATCTGAACCGGGGTCACCCAGACCCTAGCCCAACCCTCTAACCCAGGGGTCCTCAAACTATGGCCCGCGGGCCACATGCGGCCCGCCGAGGGCATTTTTCTGGCCCGCCAGGTGTGCCGCTGCCTGTCCTCCAATTCCCAGCAGCACACAAAGCAGCGGAAAAATTGCAGCCGACTCGTCCCGGGCCACATGACAGAGCCCCGCCCCCCCTGCTTCCAGTCAGCCAGGAGGAGGCAAAAGGAAGACTGGAAGACGGTAAGTGTGGGGTGGCAGGCGCTCCGGCTGGCCCCAAGTCTCCTAGCCGGCTGAGAGGCCTGCACCAGTCCCAAGAGCCGGGTGGGGGTCTTTTTCGAGGCTTTTTGTGCTGCTGGGAATCGGAGGGGGGGGGGGGAGAGAGAGAGAGAGGTTTCTCTTTCCCATCATGATGCCTGCAGTAGTGGAGTTTCAGGGAGAAGCAGCTGGGGGCTTGCTGCCTTAAAAAGTTTGTGAGGATGCTGAGTTCTTTGTTTCTTCGGAGAGGGAAAGACAAAGGTGCCTTTTTGCGCACCTCCCCCCCCCCCCCCCCCGCGCGCCTTCCCTACCTGCAAAATAACCAAAGAAAAAGCCCATCTTCATAGTTTTTTTTTAAAAACTATAGTCCGGCCCTCCAACGGTCTGAGGGACAGTGAACTGGCCCCCTGTTTAAAAAGTTTGAGGACCCCGGCTCTAACCACTACACTGGCTCTTGCTGGTGCAGGGGTTATGAATGTACATAGTCTCTCTTAATTTTCGTGTAAGGTTATCCTTCCTATTTTGTTGGCAAGTCTCCTGCTTCCTTCCATAGTATTGTTTGCCATTTTTACATTGTGTGTCATTTATATGCAACTGGTGCAAAAACAAGTTAGTTTTAACGGGATCGACATAGCTGTGGGACCATCTCTCCCCATATGTGCCCCGGACAGCCTTGCGCTCTGTGGATAGCCATCTGCTGGTTGTCCCCAGTCCAAAAGATACCCGCCTAGCCTCAGCCAGGGCCAGGGCTTTCTCAGCCCTGGCCCCAGTCTGTTGGAAAATGCCTCCGATTGAGATCAGGACTCTGTGAGACCTGTTACAGTTTTGCAGGGCCTCCAAAATGGAGCTGTTCTGCCAGGCCTTTGATTGAGGCAGCCGGCATCTACCAGCTGGCCTCCCTATTGTTGCTCGGCCCTGGCCCACTCATTCCTTTGCTGTAGGAATTGAAACTGAATATACTGCACTGCCCACTTCAAATGTTTTTAATTGGTTTTATTGTGTGGAATTCACTGCCACAGGAGGTGGTGGTGGCGACAAGCATGGGCGGCTTCAAGAGGGAATTGGATAAACACAAGTGGAGACCCGCAAGAAAATTGCGGGATGGTTATCCCATTCCTCACACCTTTGCTTCCTCCCTTCTCCCCCTACCTCTCTCACGCTCTTTCTCCCTTCTTGCCCCCCTTTCTTACTCTCTCTCTCTCCTCCATGTATGTTACTTCCTCTCTCTTTCTGACCCGTCATCATTCTCTTTGTTTTTCTGCCTCCCCACCTCATCACTCTTTCTCTCTCTTTCTGCCTCCCACCTCAAATTCCACCCTCCCTAGGCTCCACTTCTCAAATGACCAGGAATTTCCCAACCTGGAGTTGGCAACCCTATTTCTTTCCCACCCAACAGCCAACCTACCTTTATCTGTCTTCAGCTTTCCATCTGCACCCCCCACCCCCCTCCTGCAGCCTCTGCTTGGGAAAATTACAGTCTTTCTCCACAGTGGGGACTAAAGCAGCTTGCATTATTATTTCCTCTTTGTTATCTGCACAACAGCCCTGTGAGGTTGGTTAGGCTGAAAGTATGTGACTGGTCCAAAATCTCCCAGTCAGCTTTCACCGCAAGATGGGGATCTGAACCTGGGTCTCGCAGATCCCAATCTGAAGCTCTGTTTTTCATGCTGATGAACCGTAGCAAAGCAGCTGGGCCTACCTGAGTCATGCAAATCAGGTGGTATCAAGTCACCCAGAGGGTGCTGCCTAGGGATGCCAGCCTCCAGGTGGGACCTGGGGATCCCCTGGAGTTACTGCTCATCTCCAGAGTACAGAGATAACTTTCCATGGAAAAAATGGATGCTTTGGAGTTTATGGCATTGTACCTCACTGAGGTCCCTGTCCTCCCCAGGCTCCACCCCCAAATCTCCAGGAGTTTCCCAGCCTGGCTCTGGATCCACTGCTGGTGTCTGGGGGGGGGGGGGGGCGGTAGTTGGCAACCCTAGACTGCTGCCAGTAAAAACCCTGCCTTTTACTGACAGAGTTAGAACCTTCCCCTGTTCCCCGAACATTCTAATATCCTCACAGTTGATGCCTGGAGCTGATGCCATTTCAAAAGGTATCTGGGGAAATTCAATGGTCCCTGAAGGTTTTTTTTAACTTTTTGGATTTTTCTGCAGACCGAGGAAGGGACCTGACTATGTAGGAAAAGCTGTTGGGAGAGAGAGAGCTCTCTTTTGGCAGATATAAGCATCCACACAGAAAAAACCCTCTCAGAATTAGATATATAAATAGATATGGAGCAGAGGTCCATCAGTGGCTCTTAGCCACAAAGTATAGATAGGGACTCTCAGTCTGGGGCAAGTGATGCTGTGTATTCTTGGTGCTTGGGGGGGGGCAACAGTGGGAGGGCTTCTAGTGTCCTGGCCCCACTGGTGGACCTCCTGATGGCACCTGGTATTTTTGGCCACTGTGTGACACAGAGTGTTGGACTGGATGGGCCACTGGCCTGATCCAACATTGGCTTCTCTTATGTTCTTATTTAATATTGTTATTTATTATCTGATTAAATTATTTTAAGATTATATTAATTTATTGTTGTGAGCTGCCCTGGGCCCACTCGTGAGAAGGGTGGAATATAAATCAAATAAACAAACAAACAAATAAATAAATAAGGTGATCTTCTATCAGGTTTAGTTAATAATTAGTTAATATGGTCAGGATAAGCCCTGAGCCCGCTTGCAGGGAGGGCGGGGTACAAGTTAAATTAATAAAATAAATAAAGGGTGACTGCAGTTTCATTGCCAGTTGGGAAAGGCCATAGAAGAAGCTTGAACTTTCAAATCAGAGTTGCCATGAAATTCAGTAACATCCCTAATCAGAGCCAACTAATAGGTAGAACTGGGGGAAGAAGTGCATCCCGATGTTTAAACAGGTGTGCGTTGAAACACATCAGATTTTAGAAATGAAAACATCACAGAAGCTGCATTTGAATTTGATAGTTTGGAATCTCACTTCACGTTAGAAACAATTTATTGCGTGCTTAATTCTGCTAATATGCTGTAATGAGGTAATATAACTGACAGAGCAATTTTACAAAGAGCAAAGGGCAGAATCACAAATGAGATCTGGAAATAATGCCTTAAAAGATCAATTGCAATTCCGCTTGGGGCTAGAAGGAACTAGGTCAGTCCCATGACACTGAAAAGGACCTTGCTGTATGGGGATGAGGTATAATGGAAGTTTAATAAGAATACATTGTTGTTGTTATTTTTATTCGGCTTTATAATGTCGGTGCACACAGCAGCTTACGATTTTAAAAATTCATTTAAATGTAAAACTTCTTCAAAAATCTGCCCCTACAAGGGGAGAGCAAAACAGCAGGAAACTGGAAGGATTACAAACTATCTGTGGCAACAGCAGAAAACCACTACAAATCAAACTAAACTAAAACCTGCTCTAAGACTATAGTGTAAACCAGGGGTGGGCAATTGTTTTGGCTCGGGGGCCACTTTGTGGGAGCAGAGGTTAGCTGAGGGCCACACCTTTTAAAATGATTGCATTCATTAGCTAACTTTGCATTTCAGAAAAGGTATAAATTGTATCATAAAAATCAATAAATATAAATTAAATAAAATAGTGGTAGTTTTATTCAATTTATTTATTGTGCTAATTTCATATCATCTATAGCTGCAAGCACATTTAATTTTAAAATCAGTTTAATGAGACAAATGTACCTATCACACTTTTCTACAATTTTTTTGAAATCAGATTGCTTGTTGAGATTCTCATCACTGCCTGCAAGTTAATGTCTGTCAAAGAGCATCTATATTTACTCTTGTTGATCTTCATGCAAGAAAAACTTTGCTCACAAACATATGTAGACCCAAATATAGAGAACATTTTCCCAGCAAATTTCTTCATACATGGAAATTTTTTCAGCAGACAAAGATTTGTAAAAGTCAACTAATGTCACAGCATTCAACATTTCTTTCACAGTGTGATCTGACTGCATGTCAATAAGTTCAAGCTGCAGCTCCTCAGGTGCTGTATCAATATCAGCAGTGATGGGATAAGAGAGCAAATTGAATTTAGGCTCAATTTTCTTGAAGTCCTGAAATCTTCTTGGTGGGCCGCAAACAACTCTGTGGCGGGCTGCATGTGGCCCCCGGGCCACAATTTGCCCACCCCTGGTGTAAACAGTCTTCTGAGGGGCTAATGGAGATTCTTATGGAGAAGGAGTTCCATAGCATGGAGGTTAATGTGGAGAAGACCCTGTTCTGTGTAACCTTCTGCCACAGCGGGCAGGGGAACATGGAAGACGGCCTCACCAGATGATCTCCATGGTTGGGTAAGTTCATGCTGGTGAAGGAATTTAGGCCGGGCTTTAACGGTCATCTTGAATTAGAGCCCAGGAATAAGCTGGGAGCCCAAAACATGTCATAGCAGAAGTCTGTCCTGCTCAAAATAACCTCCTACTGTCAGAAATTTACATAACAAACAAAAATAGCATGGAGAATAATGAACACAAGTAGGCAAATGTGTGTGTGTGTGTATAAATGAAAATGCATAAACAATAATAAAGCCACAACTTTTCAGCATTCAGAGACAATATCAACATTCAAAGTGCCTATTGCGTGTAAAAGTCCAAATCCATTATCGAAGAAAGCCATCACAGTCAACAGGAAATTTTGTTTGCAGAAATGGAGTGCTTGTGTGTGTGATTCTTATCAATAAGATATGAATGTTCCTTCTTCCTTTCTTCCTTTTACGATAACATCAACTTGGAAATCGTTTCGCATACCGTATTTTTCACACCATAAGACGCACTTTTTCGCCCCCAAAAAGTGGGGGAGAAAGTGCCTGCGTCTTATGGTGCGAATCTACCTCCAGGGGCCGCGGCAAGCGCCGCAGTTCCTGGAGGAATCCACCTTCCCTCCCCCTCACACAAACTCCTGGGGCCGCGGCAAGCGCCGCCGGCCCCAGGAGCAAGCTCCCTTCCTCCCTCCCACCCAACGAAGATCCCGGGGCCGCGGTGAGCGCCGCGGCCCCGGGAGCAAGCCCCCCGCCCCCTCCCAGTAAAGATCCCGGGCCGCAGCAAGCGCCGTGGCCCCGGGAGCAAGCCCCCCGCCCCCTTCCAGTACAGATCCCGGGCCGCGACGAGCGCCGCGGTCACGGGACCAAGCCCCCCGCCCCCTCCCAGTACAGATCCTGGGCCGCGAGTCCCATGCCCCCTCCCAGTACAGATCCCGGGGCCACCGGCCCCGGGAGAAAGCCCTCCTCCCACCCACCCACCTCAGAAGCTCCCCTCCCACCCACCCCCCTCAGAAGCCACCCACCCCCCTCAGAAGCTCCCCTCCTACCCCCCTCAGAAGCCCCCCTCCCTCCCACCCCCCTCAGAAGCTCCCCTCCCAGCCCCCTCCCTCCCACCTACCTCAGAAGTCCCCCTCCCACCCACCCCCCTCAGAAGCTCCCCTCCCAGCCCCCCTCCCTCCCACCCCCTCAGAAGCTCCCCTCCCAGCCCCCCTCCCTCCCACCCACCTCAGAAGCTCCCCTCCCACCCACCCCCCTCAGAAGCTCCCCTCCCAGCCCCCCTCCCTCCCATCCCCTCAGAAGCTCCCCTCCCAGTCCCCCTCCCTCCCACCCCCCTCAGAAGCCCCCATCCCACCCACCCCCCTCAGAAGCCAGCCACCCCCTTCAGAAGCCCCCTCCCTCCCACCCCCCTCAGAAGCTCCTCTCCCAGCCCCCCTCCCTCCCACCCCCCTCAGAAGCCCCCCTCCCACCACCCCCCTCAGAAGCTCCCCTCCCACCCACCCCTCTCAGAAGCTCCCAGGGCTGCAGCAAGCATTGCCCCGGGAGGAAGCCCCCTCCCTCCCCTGCTCACCTTTCCTGCCCCATTCCTCCCCCCCCTCACCATTCTTGGGCTGCGGGGGAGGTAGGGAGGTAAGAGCTGGGCCTGAGTGGCGTTAAGCCACTCGGGCCCAAGCAAGGGGGGGGAGGGAAACACCTTGTCTTTCTTTCTTTCTTTCTTTCTTTCTTTCTTTCTTTCTTTCTTTCTTTCTTTCTTTCTTTCTTTCTTTCTCTTTCTGTCTGTCTTCCTTCCTTCCTTCTCTCTCTCCTCCCTACCTTCCTGTTTCTCCCTTTCTTTCTTTCTGTCTTTCTTTCTGTCTTCCTTCCTTCTCTCTCCCCCCCACCTACCTACCTACCTTCCTTCCTTCCTTCCTCCCTTCCTTCCTTCTGTCTCTCTCTCTCCCCCCACCTACCTACCTTCCTTCCTTCTCTCTCTCTCTCACCCCTACCTACCTACCTTCATGTTCCTTTCTTTCTGTCTGTCTTTCTTTCTGTCTTCCTTTCTTCTCTCTCTCTCTCCCTCCCTCTCTCCCTCCCTTCCTGTTTCCTCCTTCCTTCCTTTCTGTCTTCCTTCCTTCCTTCTCTCTCTCTCCCCCCTACCTACCTACCTACCTACCTACCTTCCTTCTCTCTCTCTCACCCCTACCTACCCCCCTCCCTCCCCCGCTCATCTTTCCCGGGCTGCAGGGGGGGGAGGTAGGGAGGGAAGAGCTGGGCCTGAGTGGCGTTAAGCCACTGGGGCCCAAGCAAGGGGGGGGAGGGAAACACCCTTTCTTTCTTTCTGTCTGTCTTTCTGTCTTTCTTCCTTCCTTCCTTCCTTTTCTCTCTCTCCTCCCTCCCTCTCTCTCTTCCTGTTCCTTCCTTTCTTTCTCTTCCTTCCTTCTTTCCTTCCTTCTCTCCCCCCTACCTACCTACCTTCTTTCTTTCTTTCTTTCTTCTCTCTCTCCCCCCCCAAAACTACCTACTATTTGGTTCAGAATATTTTTTCCCCCTGTTTTCCTCCTCTAAAACTAGGTGCGTCTTATGGTCAGGTGCGTCTTATAGTCCGAAAAATACGGTAATGCATCTTCAGAAGAGAATACAGGAACATAACATTCACAAATCCAGAGAGTTCAGCATAGTCAATTTCACACCAAGCACTGAAGCTGAAGCAATATGATTTTCAGTGGTGTTCTCAGATAGGGTGCATTACAACCAGGGGTGTGTTGGAGCGGGAGCGCACAGGAGCGCAGCTCCAGGAGTGAGGAGCTCAGGGGGCAGGCACATGACCAAGCCCCACCCCCTCCTCGGCTTCCCCAAGCAGTGCAGAGGTGCAGCGCCCTGGGGACAGCCCTGCTAGGGTCTTTATTGTTTTTAATGTTTTGTTTTAATATTGATAATTTTATCATTGTTCCTTTTATGACTGTGTGCTGCTTTTCCAGAGACTTGCTCAAGGTGGCATATACATTTTCTAAGTATACCATTTTTTATCTGGGCACATGGCACATAAGTACTGGAAAAATTTCACCAACCCTTCAGCAGCTTCCACCTTATCAGTTTGGTGTAGTGGTCAGGAGTTGGACTCTAATCTGGGAGAACCGGGTTTGATTCCCCACTCCTCCACATGCAGCTGCTGGTGTGACCTTGGGCCAGTCACAAGTTCTCTCAGAGCTGTTCTCTCATGAGCAGTTCTCAAAAGACCTCTCTCAGCCCCACCTACCTCACAGGGTGTCTTGTTGTGGGGAGGGGAAGGGGAAGGGATGGGTGGTGCATATGTCCTGGGTATCTCAAGTCTTCTTGAAACCTGGTGGTTTCAAGGGAGCAGGAAGAGAATGAGGGTGTGTTCTTGATGCTTATTTTTATTGCACAAAGTATTGGATGGGGAAGGGAATGGAGGAAGAGCAGGTCAGTTTCACTCACCTGTGGAGTGGAGCCTGAGGGGTGGGTGTCACCTTCTGACACACTTCCGGTATGTTAGGGGGTGTGGCATATGCTAATGAGTTATGCTAATGAGTTATGCTAATGAGCTTCTGCACCTCTTTTTCTATGAAATGACCCCTGATTACAACAATCTAATAGTGACATTACCACAGAACAGAATTCTCCATTTTAAATGGTATAGCACTTGTCCATTTATTCCTATTCAGCTTTAGTAGTAATCAACCTGTTATCGCAGTGGTATGCACTTGAGTACTGTAGAAGGCTTGGTCTAGACCCAGGTCAAGAAAGATCTGGGATTTTGAACAGAGCTTTCGTGTCCTACTGGACTAAGGGACAAGGGAAGGAGTCACTATCTGTCGCTGACCTTTTCCATATTTTCCTTCCCTCCTTAGCAAGATATCTGAGCCAAAAGCCAGACACAAAAATGTTGAAGTTGCCCAAGGTGATGGAGAAGAAACATCCACAAACTCTAGGCAGGTGAGTAAAGTTGGTGCCATAGAACATGTATTGCCTGATTAGAACTCTTATGGCTCTCAGCTTTAGTAGGAAGAGGCGGTTACCCCCCCCCCCCAGGCTATTTCTTGTGAAAGGCATTAGCATCTCAAATGGACCCTATATCTCCCAGAAGAGTATTCATTAAAGGTATCAACAGTGGTGGAGTTTGAACAGTCGCAGATCTCATCGACGGCAGTTCTGTGAAGCAGCAGCACATCCTGGTTATCTACAGAAAAGATTCCAGTCCTAGTGAAGGCCATAGATGTGTCCACTTCAGCATCTGGTCCTGAGGCAAAGGACTACACGTTGTGATGAAGGGCAGCTAGAAATCCTAATTTTTGTGGGTATTTCTGTGTGTGCTTGCATGCCTGGAAGTCGTGGCGACCCCTACTGGGGGCTTGGATGTTGTTCAGAGAGGTAGCTTGATAGCCTGCCTCTGCGTCCCAAATCCTGGTATTACTTGGAGGTCTCCCTTCCAGTTACTTGCCAAGGTCTGCCCTGCTCAGCTTCCAAGACCTGACGAGACCGGGCTTGCTTGAGCTATCCAAGTGAGGGCTAGAAATCCTAATTTTCTATGTTACCCATTTGCCCATGGTGGGCAACCTAGTTGGCTGAGCGTGGCCCTATGAATGATTTCCTTTGAGTTGGAGTTCTGTTGCAGGATCTACACCTCCAATAGCCCCAGTATCTAGACCCTTCCTTCCCTGTGATGCCCAGTCCAGTAATCCCTGAAAAATATACCAATTTCCAGCAAGTTTCAGCTTTATAAAAGCATACTCTTCCGCAAATGGTCCTTAGAATTGTGCAGTTGATCAGCACCTCACAGCTTGGACCCTGAACTAATGACATTTTGTGGCAGGGGTGTGAAATGTATGGCCCATGGACTGGAACTGGCCCATTTAGGGGTTTAATCCAGTCTGTGAGCAAGTGGCGAAGAGAGAAGTGGACGGAACCACTGTTTCAGCTGTTGGGCAGCGTGTGTTTTGGGGCTCTCTTCTCTTCTCAGGTGGGGCTAAGAGAGTTCTGAGAGAACTGTGACTGCCCCAAGGTCACCCAGCTGGCTTCATGTGGAGGAGTGGGGAGTCAAACATGGTTCTCCAAATTAGATCCCACCTCTCTTAACCACTACACCGTACTGGCTCTTATAGACCTGGTATGGCCAGTGGTGCCTTTTGGCTTCCGCAACGTCCTGTGAGAGTTCTGCTCAAAGTAGTCAAGGATCAGATCTTGGTTGGTTAACCAAAGTTCTTTATTTCCAATCTCTACATTAGTACAGCTTCTCGGATTATTGTCAGAGATGAGACAGATAATACAAGCAGGTCTATTATACCATTCCAAGGAGTTTGAATTACCCATAGGTAGCCAATCACTATAGGGGAAAATTGGCGGGCAAAGAGGAGTTCTGACCGTTTGGTTCTCACAGGAAAGAAAGTGAGGTGTCAAGCTGTAAATTTCCTTTCCCAAACCAGACCCCTCAGATGTTACCAGTTCACATAACAATCAATGGCCTCAAGGCTTTTGCATGTGATAAGAGATGAGAGGTATCCTCCCTTGAAGTCTCAGCCGGGGCAGCTGGAATGCGGAGGCAGGGATGTGAGAGGCCTCCTTGTTCTCATACATTACAGATGTCACCCTCCCGCTTCATTTGCTACAAACTCCAGGCCTGGTCAAGCAGTAGAACAGTAGAACATGGCAGTTACAAGCACAGAATAAAACATAGGGTAACATAAAGGGTACAGGCATGATTACTATGATGTCTGAATTAGCAGATTCTGACACGTCCCTTCACTGTTCCAGTGTTTTAAATGTAATGAATTCCACAACATCCTGGTTTGTTTCATCATTGTTTGACTTGATGACATTTGCAACTGTTTAGAAATCTCAGACCACTGCATTGCAGATGTGTGGTCTGTACTCCAGTGATTCTGAAAACCTCTACTGTATGCCCTGTTTTTAAAAATGTACATTTGACATATCTCAAGTGGAGATTCTGAGGCATATTTTCACCCAGTGGCAAATATAAGGGTCATTGTTCTTTTCCCATATCAACTTCAACTAGAATTCCTAGAACCATTTGCCTGATACCTTCTAGCAGAAGCCTGAAAAAAACAGGAGGAAGTTCTCCCCGATAAGTCTATTGTGGTAGGAGAACTTCGTAGCAAAGTGTTATGACTTGGACCTGACGGAATGAATCTGCTCTCAGCAACAGAAGAATGGTCTAAATCAGGGGAGGGGGGCAATGTCCTCTGGCAACCTCATATACAGGGCTCTTTTTGTAGAAAGCCCGGCAGGAACTCATTACCATAATAGGCCACACCCACCAGCAGAAATGCAGTGTATTAGGCCACACCCCTGACAGTGCAGAAAGAGAGAGAGAGAAGGAAAGAATGAGGGAAAGAAAGAAGGAAATGAGGGAAGGAAAGAAAGAAAGAGGGAAAGAGAGAGAAGGAAAGAGAGAAGGAAAAGAGGGAATGAGAGAGAAGGAAAGGAGGGAAGAGGGAAAGAAAGAGAAGGAAGGAAAGAGAAGGAAAGAAGGAGGGCAAGAAAGAGAGAAAGAAAGAAGGAGGGAACGAGGGAAGGAAGAAAAGGAAAGGAGAAAAGAGGAAAAAGAAAAACAGAGAGAGAAGGAAAGAAGGAGGGAGAGAAGGAAAGGAGGAGGAAAGAGGGAAAGAAAGAGAAGGAAAGGAGGGAAAGAGAGAAGGAAAGAGAGAGAGAGAGATGGGGGAGGGAGGCTCTCCCCCGCATCAAGGCTCTGCCGCCACCCCCCAAGCTCCCCCATCAAGCCCCCACTGAAGGAGGGAAAGACAGAAAGAGAAGGAGGGAAAGAAATAAAGAGGGCAAAGAAATGGGGGAGAGAGAGACTCTCCCCCCAACAAGGCTCTGCCACCCCCCCCAAGCCCCCACCGCTGTGATGGATGGATGTTCCTACCAGCCTGGCTTACACCCAGGAGCTACATCTTTGTCATGATTATCAAGTACAGAGATGCAAGGATGGTTAGGGCCAAGGAGAATTGTCTGAAGTCAGGCCATGGAATTGAAGGCTCAGTGAAAGACAAAAGTTAAGCAAGGTATGGCAGAAACAATGCTGGGGCTGCCAGCCAGCAGGGTGACCTTAGGTCAGTCACAGTTCTCTCAGAGCTGTTCCCTCAAGAGCAGTTCTCTCAGAGCTCTCTCAGTCCCACCTACCTCACAGTGTGTCTGCTGTGGGGAGAGGAAAGGAAGGAGATTGTAAGCCATTCTGGGACTCTGAGCCTTCTTCATATCTCACCATAGATTCAAATGCAGGTTTTTACTCTGGACATATAGTAATGTAGTATCAAAATGACCACATGCAGAAAAGAAAAAAACCCCTGAAGCAATAGGGACACACAAGCACCAAAAATGAGAATGCGGAAGAGCCCTTAAATTAGTTGGAAGTTGAGACACAGTTTTCCCTAAGGAAAACCCTTGACCCTCTAAGTAGTGATATCTGCATTCAATGTTTTTACAATTTCTCAACCAGTTTAACCAACTATCACCAAAACAATAGTATTACTGGAAGCAAGAATCATAAAATCATAGAATCAAAGAGTTGGAAGGGACCTCCAGGGTCATCTAGTCCAACACCCGGCACAATGCAGGAAGTTCACAAATATATTTTATGTAAATATCTTTATGTAAAGAGAAACACTGGAATCAAACAAAGACCTTAACGCAGCTAGCAAAATTAGAAACTTCTGACTTGGCAGTGGCTCACAGGCCTAGAATGGCAAATGAAAGATGAGTATATAGCAAAGGGATTGAAATCCAAATCTACACAGCTCAGGGGAAAGTCTTCCATCCATTTCCCATTGTAATGAAGCCACCCTGAAGGGGTCAACATACATCAGACAATCAGCATTACTGCATGTTCTCTCCCCCCCTTAGAGTTTTCTCCTCAATGTCAGCTTCTGAGAAGAACAAGTTCAGAGCAGCAAAGACCCTGTCTAATCTACAACTGGAAGGTAACTTTTTCTTCTGAATGAACCATAAAACAGTTTGAGCTTGTTATTGCCAGGGCTCCGTTGGGGCCGGGGCACGCTGGAGCGCCGCTCCGGGAGAGAAGGGGCTGGGGGGCGGGCACAAAGCAAAGCCCCGCCCCCCAGCTCACTTTCCTGGTGCTCCAGAAGAAAGCCTCCCTCCGCCGGCCCCGGGAAGAAGCCCCAGCCCCCTCCCCCCCTCCACGCAACAGTTCCCGGGGCCGCGGCTGGCTACCAGCCCCGGGAAGAAGCCCCAGCCCCCTCCCTCCCCCACTCACCTGTTCCCCAGCCCCCTCCCCCCCTCCACGCAACAATTCCCGGGGCCACGGCTGGCCACTGGCCCCGGGAAGAAGCCCCAGCCCCCTGTCTCCCCCACTCAACAGTTCCCGGGGCCGCGGCTGGCCGCCGGCCCCAGGAAGAAGCCCCAGCCCTCTCCCTCCCCCACTCACTGTTCCTGGGGCGTGGGAGGGGGGCACAAGGGAGGGAGAAGCTTAACGCCACTCAGGCCCAAGCAAGGGGGGGGAGGGAGGGAAACGCCTTCCTTCCTTCCTTCCTTCCTTCTCTCTCTCCCCCCACCTACCTACCTACCTTCCTGTTCCTTCCTTTCCCTTTCCCTTTTCCTTCCCCTCTCCCTTCCTCCCTCCCCCATTCCTTCCTTCCTTCCTTTCTTCTCTCTCTCTCCCCCCACCTACCTTCCTTCCTTCCTGTTCCTTCCTTCCTCCCTCTCTCCCCCTTCCTTCCTTTCTTCTCTCTCTCTCCCCCAACTACCTACCTACCTTACTGTCCTTTTCTTTCTTCCTTCCCCCCTTTCTTCCTCCCTCCTTCCTTCCTTCCTTTCTTTCTTCCCCCCTCCCTCCCTTTTTCTTTTCTTTCTTTCTTTCTTTCTTTCTTCTCTCTCTCTCCCCCACCTACCTACCTACCTTCCTTCCTGTTCCTTTCCTTCCTTCCTTCCTTCCCCCTCCCTCCCTTCCTGCCTTCTGACACACTGCCGATGACGTCAGGGATGTGTGGCCTTTTGACACTTCCGGTGACGTCAGGGTGTGTGGCATATGCAAATAAGTTATGCTAATGAGCTCCTGCACCTCTTTTTTTACGAAAGGACCCCTGGTTATTGCCATGCAGTTACCCTGCTGAAATATCTGAGAGACGTTACAGAATCTTCTCCCCATAGCTTCATCTATACAACATATCTTAACAGGCTAAATTAAAACACCTTCCCACATAATGAACCTCAAGAACTGGGGGGCTCTTTAGATGTTTTGTGATGTTACTGCTAGCAGTGACGGGGTAAGAAGACAGACACCTCAAACCCTCCCCCCCAAGAGGAAAGTACCTTGTTAAAGTAGTATTTCCTGTGGTGTGTGTGTGGCAGGGGGTTGGGTGACTGTTACTTTTTAGGTTTAATGGTGTGATGATCTTGTGACCAAACAGGATCCTTATTGTGTACTGGGTTTGCCACATGGAAAGTCCAGACTACGACGTAGTGATCAGCACTGGTTTATTGAGTACACAACAAAGATGAAAAATAACCAGCCGAAGGCCAACTATATACACTCTCTCTGGACACACCCTCAGTCCCTTTGGCGGGTTTGAATTTCCCACCATAGGTCTTATTGGCTGACTGCAAGTTGCTCAGGATCCTTGGCCCCTATTGTTCTCTGGGGCCAAGCTTAGGTTAAGGACACTGGCGCCTGGTGGCAGCCCACGGACATAACAATCCGTCTTCTTCCACCTGATCAGGGTGTTGGCAGATGTGCTCTGAATCAACATGTCCAGCACTTGCATCATAACACTTGGAAAAGCCAATTCTTGGAGAGAGATACCTTAGAAAAAGATGTGCCAATGTCCTCTTAAAAAGAACTCACAGAATTCCTTGCTGGGATGGAGGTGGAGGACATTTAAAACAGGCCATTGGTACTGTTCAGAAAAAGTTAGCCAGTCACTAAGTTTAATTGATAGCCATGCAGCATAAAGGTACAGTTTGGTGACTGATGTTGATTGGCAGGGGACTAGCAATGGAAATATATGATCTCCTCCATGGTCTCTGTGCAGTCCCACACTGGGTTCTAACGCCTGTGTGGAGACCAGTGTTCCCTCTAAGCTGAGTTAGTGCGAGCCAGCTCACAGTTTTTTAGCCTCCAGCTCACACATTTTTGTCTTAGCTCAGGCAGGATGGCTCCAGATCAAACTAATTTATGCAGTAACCAAATTGCTGGATCACAACTTTAATGCCAGTAGCTCACAAAGTAGGATTTTTGCTCACAAGACTCCGCAGCTTAGAGGGAGCATTGGTGGAGACCGACCTTGGAAAGATCTAGAGCAATCCTTCAAGACATTTTGGTGGGCTTTCTCCTCAGCTCTGGGGAACAGGCTGCAACTGTGCATGCCTGGAGCTGAGGGGAAACCTGCCTCCCACTCAGTTCCTTTTTGTCTGCCACACCATTCGCACCTTGCCTCTCAGTCTCCTTGACCATTGAGGCTTTCCTCGTCATCCTTCATTTTGTTCAGATTTTGCTTCTCTTCTTTCTCCTTCCAGTCACTATGGCCTCTTCCACATTTTCAGTTTTGTTGCTTGTGTGTCCTACTTGCGTCTTTTTCTTTTCTTTTCCATATGTGTTTTTACTCCCTCTACTGGCTGATTCGATATTACATCAGTATATGTCCGGCATGTCCAGGAGCGTCCTGGTAAATGTTTAACAACTGGCTCTCTGGAAAAAAGTGTGTGTGTGTGTATCTTTTACTGACCTAAAGGATGTGTAGCACACATTTTACAAATAATAAAATATACAATACTCTTTATTATAAATTCCACGTAGCCAGTTGATTTTCACAGAATGCTTTCATTGGTTTTTGCTGAAGCCTTGTATCTGTAGCCAACATATGGTTGCAATTCAACCATGATTTGACAAATGGGAGTTCTATCCCAATCTCCACTAACTCTGTTCCCAATAAATTTATTGTCATTAAATCTGATATGTGATCTACCGTTCAGCTATTTCTCACCCTTGTACAAATTACATTCATTAAACTAAAACCCCTCTCACCTTCAGCACTACTGACTGCAATAGTGCATACCTGCCCTCCAAATCTTGTTGGTTGGTAAGGTGCTACTGGACTTGAATGTAGCTGTTCTACTACAAACCAGTATGGCGACCTTCTGAAAGTGTCTTCCTGAATTTTGACTGAGGGGTTCCATCTTTTAAAGCAGTTTTTAAGTGACAAAAATGAGGATGCAGAAGAGCCCCGTCTCTTAGACTAGCCTATGTAACTGGCTCATTGTGAAGATAAAAATCCTGATACCTTTGGGGCAAGGGCAGCATACAAATGTAAGACACAAAATAAATAAATCTTTGAGTGTCACTTCTTCCCTTGCTTTGTATCCATGCTCAGCATTCAACACAGCTTATGATGCCTTCTGCAAGGATATTGAGGGCAAGATCGATCTTGCAGCCCTGGAGGCCACAGCCAAAAACCTGGGGATCAACTTAACAGAGGAAGAAGCCTTTGAAGAGCTTGTGTGCGCTGACATGGATGGTGAGCACCCTCTTCCCTGTCTTGCTGGCAGAGCACCTCCCTCCCCCTTAAAACAAGAGATCTGTCCCAAATACTGGCTTAATTTCGAATATAATGCAAAACCATGGTTCATCTTATCTGTGGTTAGCTTACGAAACCAGGAGCTAGTAAACCAGGACTGCCAGCACTACAGGATTCTGGCTTATGTCCAAGGGTCATTTCGTAGAAAAAGAGGTGCAGGAGCTTATTAGCATAACTCATTAGCATAACTTATTTGCATATACCACGCCCCCTGACATCACTGGAAGTATGTCAGAAGGTGACACCCATCATTCAGGCTCCACCTGAAAAATCTCCAGGTATTTCCCAACTCAGAGCAGGTGAGCCAGCTTTACACTTTGATCGATTTCCCACAAGGCGCTGCCCCGGTGTCGCTCTTCCCTTTTCCCCAATTGCATGCTTGAATTTCCCACTATTTGCCATGGGGCGCATTTTGACCCGCGGCTCCGCCCGATTTTTCCCACGGCTTCAGTGATCCTCAAAAAACAGGATCGCTGAAGCTGCGAGGGAAATCATGTGAAGCCGCGGGTCAAAATGTACCCCGCAGCAAATAGTGAGAAATTGAAGCACTCAATCAGGGAAAACGGAAGAGCGACGGCAAAGCAGCACCTGGTGAGAAATCGGTCTTTGACTAAAGACACTTTAGGTTTCCTTTCCTCTTGCAGGGAAGCTACCCTACAACAAGAATGAAAATACAGATCAAGTTAGTATGCTTTTGCTTTTTCTCACAGCGCATCACCATATGTGCCTGCTCCTGGGCTTGTTGCTCCCAGAACAGTGTTCCTGCGTGTTCCTGCTCAAAATGACCCCTGTGTAGAATTGATGCCAAAGTGCACCAGTGAATTAATCAGGCTCTCAGCAGTGCAGAATTGTCCGAGTCACAACCAGCGTCAGGAATAAGGCTCTGTTGGGGTGGCTGCCTCATTAACTTTTTGCTTTTATCCCTTTTTGCATTGGGTTTTTTTTTCTTTTGCAGGAGATGGAAAGGTGAATTTCACAGATTTCCTCAACACCGTTACAAACAGCAAGCGCTTTGTCCAAGCTGTAGGTAAGAATGATAAATGTGATATTACTGACTGCTTGTTCCGTCTGTGGATTCTGTAGTTACAGGGTCGTAGGCTTCCTGTGCAAAATCCCTGCAACTGTAGAATGCCCATTTTCTATGATGACAATAAGGTTAACTGCTGAGTAGTGGAAGCGATGGGAACTGTTATCCAGGGGTTCATCATCGTGGCTTCTGTGCAGTCCCACATGTGTGCCTGCACAGAAGACCATTCAATGAACAACAGTTACAGGTAAGTGCAATCTTGTTTTCATCATCGTGGCTTCTGTGCAGTCACACATGTGTGCCTGCACAGAAGACCACTCGATGAACAACAGTTACAGGTAAGTGCAACCTTGTTTTACTGCATGTGCTTTGATTCTTTCTTCCCCTCCCCTTTCCTGTTACCTGTGTGAGGGAGCAATTTTTGGGTCCTTAATTGAGTCAGCAACCTCATCTCTGACTTCTTCCAGTTTTTCATTCTGATTCAGGGGCTGCATTTAGACATCACCACAAATGGTAATCAAACAGTGACCAGGCATGAACGCAGCTTGTTGGATCCCAAGCTCCACTTTGCCAGGACATTTGAATGCAGGCACTTGGGAAAACTGGAGTTTGTTTGGCATCCAAAGCCCTGATTCTGAACCTCTCTTAAAGCCCAGTTTAGGCTCCTGGATTGCTGACAGTTAGTATACTAGAATTTCATGGATTCATAGAATCATGGAGTTGGAAGAGACCTCCGGGGTCATCTAGTCCAACCCCCTGCACAATGGAAGAAGTCCCCCCCACCCCCCAGTGACTGCTGTTCCATGCATAGAAGATGACAAAAAAAACACCCTCCAGGATCCCCAGCATAATTGACCTGGAGAAAAGGGGCAACCAGCATTTCTCTGGGCATGTAAGAAAGGGCCACAAGAACTAAGCACTGGTGCAACACTTCCTGCCCTCCCTTCTCATAATCTGCCTAAATTCACAGAATCAGCATTGCTGTCAGATGGCCATCTAGCCTCTGCTTGAAAACCTCCAAAGGAGAGCCCACCACCTCCCAAGGAAGCCTCTTCCACTGAGGAACCGCTCTGTCCTAATGTTTAGCCAAAAATTCTTTTGATTTAATTTCAACCTGTTGGTTCTGGTCCGACCTTCTGGGGCAACAGAAAACAACTCCATACCATCCTCTATATGCCAGCCCTTCAAGTACTTGAAGATGGTTCTCATATCACCACTCAATGATCATTTTCCTCTCCAGGCTAAATATACCCAACTCCTTCAACCTTTCCTCATAGGACTTGGTCTCTAGACCCCTTGCCATTTTCATTGCCCTTCTCTGGATGTGTTCCAGCTTGTCTATATCTTTCTTAAATTGTGATGCCCCAAACTGAACACAATACTCTAGGTGAGGTCTAACCAGAGTAGAGTAAAATGGTACCATCACTTTGCATGATCTGGACACTATATTTTGGTTGATTCAGCTACAGCCCAAAATCGCATTTGCCTTTTTAGCTACTACATCACACTGCTGACCCATGTTCAGTGTATGGTCTACTAAGACCCCTGGATCCTTTTTGCACATACTACTGCCGAGACAAGTCTTCTCCATCCTATAATCATGCATTTGATTTTTCCTACCTAAATATAGAACTTTACATTTATCCCCATTGAAATTCACTTTATTTGTTTTAGCCCAGTTTTACAGCCTGTCAAGATCATCCTGTATCCTGACTCTGACGTCTACCATATTTGCGACCCCTCCCAATTTAGTATCACCTGCAAATTTAACGAGCATTCCCTCTATTCCTTCATCCAAATCATTTATAAAGGTGTTGACCAGGGCTCTGTGGGATCTTCTTCAATTCCGCAGGGCCTGCAAGACAGAGCTGTTCCGCCAGGCCTTTGGTTGAGGCAGTGGGTGCCTATATATGGTCTCCCTGAGGTTGCGGTCCCCCATCTGTCACCTGTCTACTGACCACCGACAACTGGCTGTTATCAGACCAGAACTTTATAGCCAACTGACACTGTTTCAAACTGTACCCATTCTTTTAATTGTTATAATGTTTTATCAAGTTTCAGTGTTTAATGTTTTAAACTGAAATTGTTTTTATTCTAATGATGTTACCCTCCCTGAGCCCGCCTGCAGGATGGGCGGGATATAAATGCAAATAATAAACAAACAAACAGACACAACAGGTCCCAGAACAGATCCTTGAGGCACTCCACTTGTCACGCCTCTCCAAGAGGATGAGGAACCATTGACAAGCACTCTGGGTGCAATCTGTCATCTAGTTACAGATCCACCTAACAGTAATAGGATCCCAGCCACATTTTTTTGCCTGCGTTTAGATTACAAGCTGGGGCTTTGTCAAACTGGAATGATTTCAATCACGCTCCATCACAAGAGGAGGAGGGAGGTGGGAGGAGACAGGAGAGAACACAAGCATAGCGACAAGCTATGTCAGTGCCCAACTGCAGTTTAATTGCAGCTTCTTGTCATCTAAATGCTCCCACTGCTTTTATGGCTTGCTTGAATTCCAGTCTGTTTTCAACAAAAAGTGTTACTCAGGGCTCATCCTAAATGATGGGGAGGCTGTGCTTGCAGAAGTTCCCCATCAGGAGTGGGGATAGGGCAGCCAGACCCCCGGTCCGCCCAGGGGAAGCCCTACCCCCAAAGAGTCCTGTTGGGCGCCAACGTGGTTGGTGTGATGACATCACATGGAAGTGATGTCATCACGCTGGGGATGTCGCACATCAACGCTCTAGTTATTTTGAACAAAAACTCTATGGTAGACTTTCAGCCAGAATGCTAGAGCGTCGACACGCGATGTCCCTGGTGTGATGACGTCACTTCCACGTGATGTCATCACACAGATGATATGGTGTGCAGCGATGTCGCCCTACCCACCCCCACGCTCCTGGGTGGCTCCCTCCCACCCCCCGCCACCAGGACAATCAAACCTGGCAACCCTAAGTGGGAAGGAAACATGTTGCAAGTAAAGCAGTATCTTGGAAGGGCGGACCTTAACCCCTGAGCCTATTCTGTTGACTCCTTCTCTGTTCTTTCTCTCAGCCCCTAAGGAAGGCAGCATGGAAACTGTTGATGCCCGAGGAATTTTGTTCTTTGAGCTCTTGTCAAAACTGGTGGAAACATCTGCATTACCAGGGAAAACCACCACGGCTATTGTCAGGTGAGAAGCAGCATACACAACGAGACAACACAATCCCACACACACACACACCACCACATGCCCCTACAGCAAAGTCTGTTGAAGTGGGGGGGGGGAAGATGCTCATGTTTGGCAACATTATGTAATTAGCTGTTCCCAGGGGTCATTTCGTAGAAAAAGAGGTGCAGGAGCTCATTTGCATAACTCATTTGCATATGCCACACCCCCTAACATACCGGAAGTGTGTCAGAAGGCAACACCCACCTCTCAGGCTCCACTCCACAGGTGAGTGAAACTGACCTGCTCTTCCTCCATTCCCTTCCCCATCCAATACTTTGTGCAATAAAAATAAGCGTAAAGAACACACCCTCATTCATCATCGTGGCTTCTGTGCAGTCCCACATGGGGACTGCGCAGTCGCAGGCCAGCCACGGAAAAAAAGATTTCCAAGTTTTCTAATAGACTAGGAGCGCCCCTCCTCCCTCTGGCGCTTTCCCGCCAAAACGCTCACATGACTAGGAGGAGGGGCGCTACTCCCTCAGTTCTCTTTTTGCCGCCGCGGAGAGAAGTTCTCCACTGCTGTTCTCTGTATTTGTTTCCTCACCTCAGTTTTGAGGCTGAGGAGATTTTTTTCTCTTAACAGTTTTTATTCTAGTGAACAAAGAAATACATCTAAAGAAGAAATATTTTGTGGATTTCCACTGTGTCTTTGTGACTAAAAGTGGTGCTGTTAAACAGCCATTTCTGTGCCTTGACTGCCTAGGGATTCACACAGCAGAGCTGCCTGCTCTCACAGTCACCAGTTTCCCCTGAAGGCATGAGTGGAAAGAGCTGGACTCAGATCCCCCTCCCTGGTCAGGAGGGGTGGACAAAGAGCCTGGCCTCAATAGCCCTCTTCGGTCCCCCACTGCAGAGGTGGAATGGACAACTAATGTGGCGTTAAAGGGCCCCTTCGGGGGTGCCTGTGTTCCCAGAGAGCCTGATAAGGCATATTCCCCCCACGGCAGAGGTGGGGTGGACAATGAATGTGGCGTTAAAGGACCCCTTCGGCGGTGCCTGTGCCCAGAGAGCCTGATAAGGCATATTCCCCCACAGCGGAGATGGGGTGGACAACGTGTGGGTGTTAAAGGACCCCTTCGGCGGTGCCTGTGCCCAGAGAGCCTGATAAGGCATATTCCCCCCATGGCAGAGGTGGGGTGGACAATGAATGTGGCGTTAAAGGACCCCTTCGGCGGTGCCTGTGCCCAGAGAGCCTGATAAGGCATATTCCCCCACAGCGGAGATGGGGTGGACAACGTGTGGGCGTTAAAGGACCCCTTCGGCGGTGCCTGTGCCCAGAGAGCCTGATAAGGCATATTCCCCCCACGGCAGAGGTGGGGTGGACAATGAATGTGGCGTTAAAGGACCCCTTCGGCGGTGCCTGTGCCCAGAGAGTGCATAATAATAAGGCATATTCCCCCACAGCGGAGATGGGGTGGACAATGAATGTGGCGTTAAAGGACCCCTTCGGCGGTGCCTGTGCCCAGAGAGCCTGATAAGGCATATTCCCCCCACAGCGGAGATGGGGTGGACAACGTGTGGGGCGTTAAAGGGCCCCTTCGGGGGTGCCTGTGCCCAGAGAGCCTGATAAGGCATATTCCCCCACACCAGAGGTGGGGTAGACAATGAATGTGGCGTTAAAGGGCCCCTTCGGGGGTTGCCTGTGTTCCCAGAGAGCCTGATAAGGCATATTCCCCCACAGCGGATGTGGGGTGGACAACGTGTGGGGCGTTAAAGAGCCCCTTCGGGGGTTGCCTGTGTGCCCAGAGAGCCTGTTAAGGCATATTCCCCCCATGGTGGAGGTGGGGTGGACAGTGGGCCTGGCCTGAATGGCCTTCTTCAGAGATTTCGCCTGTGTAGCAGCAGTCTGAATGGAGGTGTACCCCCCCCCAGACTGCTGAGCTGTTGTAGACACAGCCTCAGAATAACTGGCTCTTTTCATGGGCTTTGGCTGTGTAACTTGAAGTCACAACCCCTTGAGGTCAAAGCGTTTCTGCCTGGTCGTTCCCTCAGGGGTCTCTGGCCTCTATGCCTTCAAGGTCAACCTAGAAGCCCTTCCCTCCCCCCTCCCTTCTCTCGGTGCCCAGAGAGCCGGCCCCTCCCTTCACTTTGGATGGAGAGGCTTGGAGGTGCCGCCTGGCAGAGACTGCCTGCCTGCCTGAAGGGTCCCCTGGCCACTCCCATCTCTTCCAGTGAAGCAGCTTGGAGGCATGGCTGTCTGACAGAAACTTTCCCCTTCTCTGCTTTTCTGCCAGTTCTGACCAGAAGCCTGTAAGTGTGGCCTCTTGAGGCCCATTTTAAATCTTTGCTGTGCCTGACTGAAGGAACCTTTCCTTACCTGTCCTCAGGTTCAGGGTTGTCTCACACAGCCTTGCAATTCTCTGTGCCCTCTTGTGGAAGGGATTATGTGTCAGAAGGGTATTGTGCCATTTAGTTGGGGTTGTTTGGACCTCTTCAGCTTCTGTAACTTTGAAGAGTGGCTGAACTGGGCGGAGTTTCCCCTTCAAGTTGTTAGCCATATCCTGAGGCAATATACTTATGTTTAAGTCCTAATGTGGTTTTTGACTACTCACTCTGTTGGGATTGCCTAGATTCCAAGGTCAGAACCTGGTCTCTGCTGAGCTCTGCTCCATGCCCTATTCCTAAGATCTAGTTTCCACCTTTAGGGGGAACTCAGAATTAATCACCAAATATGCTTGCTAGACAAGCCTAAGTAGTTTGCCACTCCTCTCGGTTCCATGGCATCCTTCGGAACTGTCAATGAATTGGGGGATTCCTTAGCCTGTGCAAGTCACTCTGTGGTGACATCATTCACAGCAAGACCCAGTGTCATATGTGGATTCAGAGTTGGTCTGGCACTACAAGACCAGCTTCAAATATCAAACTGTGTTACAATTTCCTGACCTTGTACCTTCACAGCTTCTCATGGTGCCCTACCTTGCAGGGTTCTAGTGAGGATTAAAAAGAAAGAAGAGGTGTTATAAGACTCCTTGAGTCCAATTTACAGAGTAGGATCTATTCCTCACCTCTCTTTTTAAAAGGCAGCATATGTTTTCTCCTTCGCAAAACAGCTGCCCTAATAGATAAGGGTCCAACGGGCACACTATAATTATGGTTCTTGTTGCATCCTCTGCTACAATCAATTATTGTATTCTTGGTTCCATGGGTCATCTATATTGTCCCTGTTGGCCTACAGATCAAATATCTTTATACTGTTCTGTTTGAACATATATTAATGCACTGTGACTCACGACCTATGCTGGTAATCTGCATGATAAATCTGTTCCTTTAATTCAGATCACTCACGTTACCCTACCCTAGTCCCTGCTAGGAGTTAATATAAACATTAAAGTAAATGATCTCCTCACAGACGCTGCGAAATCTGCTGTCCGGTCAAACAACATTCTGGGGGCAATAACAGGCTTGTTGTCAGATCCCTGGCTGAGGACAGACTGGCAATCTGAAGCGGAGGCAAAGCGGAGGGAACTGGAGCGGGGGAAAAAACCCACGGAGCTGGCCGTTCACACTGGCCAGAGCAATGCGGATCAGCGGCGATACGGAGCGTTCAGACTGCCACGGAGCGTTCAGACTGCCGCATAGCCAGCACGCGCGGCTCGTGCGCGCTGCTGCACTTTTTTTTTGTTTTCCTTTGATGTTTTTCGCATGTGCGCACATGCGCAAAAATTTTTGCCGGTGCGTTCACACTTCCTCCGGATGCCTCCCGCTTCTTCCAGTTCACACTGTTTGGAAGCGGGAGGCATGCGGAGGAAGGCCCCTGAACACCGGGAAAAACCGGTGTCCGGGTAAAGCGGAAGGAAAGCGACTGGGAGACGGGTAAGTACGCAATGGAGCCGACGGACAGATGCGCATGTCTGAACGTGCTCCTTTCCTCCGTTTGCGAAGCGTGCCTGCCCCGCTTTAGATTGCCAGTCTGTCCTCAGCCCCTGAGTCACGTTTCTTTCCCGCCTTCATTTAACGTGATGTCTCAGGGTTCTACATACCTTTTGTTCATGTACAAGAAGCCAAGTTCCACCCTTGGCATCTCCTACTGACAAAGACTCTGGTGATCGAGATCCTTTCACCTCTGCTGTTTGTCCACCAGGCTTCCTGCAATTCTGTGTGCACCTATGTCACTTGGTGAACTTAGATCCAACAGTTTGCCCTCCTCTCCTCTATATGAGGGCTACCGGTCTCCAATTGATTTTATCATTCCATTTAGTGATAAATGGGGAGGATCTATAGCTCAGTGGAAGAGCATCTGCTTGGCATGCTAAGGTCCTAGGCCCTCCAGTTAACGGTCTGGCGGTGGATGATGTAATGGACCTTTCTCTACCTGACACCTTGGGGACATGCTGCCGCCGGTCTGAGTGGGCAGTACTGACCTTGGTGGACCTATGGTCTGATCCATTATAAGACAGATTTGAGGTGCTCTGTCACATCTCCCCCCCTCCTGGGACAGGAAAAATCATGTGATTTCAACTGTCTTCAGTGCAGCACCTGAAGAGAAGCCTAGGATAGGCCCAGATCCGGTGACTCATAATACATGTCTCTTGCTGGGCGGTTCTGTGTCTTGACTACTCTCCTGTTCCCGCAGACAGTACCCCTCTTCCAGAAGAGGGAAGCTTCCAATGGTAGAATTCCAGTGTTCCCTGTCACTGGGTTTATACTTACCTGCCTCTCAATGTGCGTAGAGATTAGCGTGGCCTATGTGAAGCTTTCTATATTAAATTTTTCCCTGCTACTGTGACAGATCTTTATTGATCCTTTTCAAAGCAACCTGCCTGAATTTCCCCCCCTTGTTTAATTAAGTTTGTTAGCTCTGTTCAGCTTTCACTACTGCATTTCCTGACATTTGTACATCTCTATATGTGACACAATACACAAAACTGTTGTTTTGCTGTGTCTTGTACCCTTTACAGGATGCCCGGACTTAGTTTTTCTTCTTTCTGAGACAGACCTATTATGCATCATGCATGTGGTCTCAACACAGTCCTTTCTCTCACAGCACTTCTTTTGTCTGTGATCTGCTGGGAGTAGTGCCATTTCTGATGGCTCCTTTGCTATGCGGGGGAACTTTTCCCAGTAACTCCTGGAGTTCTGCGATATTAATTGTCTTGATGTTACTTTACCACAACATGATGGGCATATTTACTTTGTCTCTGGTGTTAGTGCAGACTCCACAGAGTTAAAGGAGGCATTGTAATTATGTTTTTAACTGATTAGCAGACACCAGTTCCCTAGTTTCTGATAGGAGGTCTGGGCTACTTGGTATGGCCGCATAATATAATATTCCAGGCCCTGGCCTAACAATAACCTTGTCATGGAGGAATATACTTCTAATATCTGACAAAGACAAACTGTCTCTATGCCATTTTTTAAAATCTGTCTGTATTGCTGCACAGATTGCTCTGCAGACTACACAAGTTCCCCCCTTTGTGGCGCATTATATCCATCCTTTAGCCACATCTCACCTCTTTTTCACCTCCTTCCTTACCATTGTGCAGATCTTATTCTCACTCTTGCTGCCAAATTAATACGTTCTGCATCACCTTTCCTGCATTGTAGCAGTAGCCTCCCATTTTTCAGAGTGGCAAACACTACTCTTGTAGTAACAGACCTTGCACCTTTAAGTGGGGAGGAGAGTCTCTATAAAAACTGCAGCAAACCTTGGATCCTACTTCCTGTGCTGTTGGATGTTTTGGGTAACTGATTTGAAAACAAACAAACAAACAAACCCTCTCTGATTTTTTTTTCCTTGTTGGATTACTAAGCATGCTACAAAAGAGGGGTATAACCCCTTGTTTTATTTTGGCACTTACATGGTGCTTCATTTATGATAGGGTTCTAACTTATATCCTGTCCATGTTTGAAGTTTCAAAGGGTGATGACCTGCTGGAATCCCCTACCAAGGGTTGTCTCTCACTCCTCATGTAATGCATGGTCAGCATCCTGACACAACCATCCTTGTGGATCGGTTGATGCTGTCACACTTTTGAGTGCACAGCCTTCATTACCACTCTATGTATGATGTGTACCCCCCCCCCCCCAAAAAAAACAAGAGTGCTCTTTTTTCTTTACCACATTCCCACATGTATTTTGGTGAGGACACTTGCACAGAGCTCACTGCTCTGGTATAAGAGGGTTCTGGGTGAAGGTCAATTTGTGCCGCTAAACAACTGTTGATAAAGTGGTCCTCTGTGGTCTCCTTTTGAGAGCTTCACACCCACCTCCTTCACTCAGTGATCTTGCTAATCTCCCATGTGGGACTGCACAGAAGCCACGATGATGAAAACAAGGTTGCACTGTAACTGTTGTTCATCGAGTGGTCTTCTGTGCAGGCACACATCCCTCCCTCCTGCCCCGCTGTGAACTCTCTGGAACTTTAGTTGTCTAGGGGTCTCCGGCGGCGGCATGGAGAGAACTGAGGGAGTAGTGCCCCTCCTCCTAGTCATGTGAGCGTTTTGGCGGGAAAGCGCCAGAGGGAGGAGGGGCGCTCCTAGTCTATTAGAAAACTTGGAAATCTTTTTTTCCGTGGATGGCCTGCGACTGCACAGTCCCCATGTGTGCCTGCACAGAAGACCACTCGATGAACAACAGTTACAGGTAAGTGCAACCTTGTTTTCTCTTCCTGCTCCCTTGAAACCACCAGGTTTCAAATAGACTTGAGATACCCAGGACATGTGCACCACCCATCCCGTTCCCTTCTCCGCCCCACAACAAGACACCCTGTGAGGTAGGTGGGGCTGAG
The DNA here is from genome assembly GCA_029233225.1 of Lepidodactylus listeri. NCBI lineage: Eukaryota > Metazoa > Chordata > Lepidosauria > Squamata > Gekkonidae > Lepidodactylus > Lepidodactylus listeri. The sequence goes on along the minus strand of JARCFY010000018.1, from coordinate 14,355,768 downwards.
AGAGGTCTTTTGAGAACTGCTCAGGAGAGAACAGCTCTGAGAGAACTTGTGGCTGGCCCAAGGTCACACCAGCAGCTGCATGTGGTGGAGTGGGGAATCAAACCCGGTTCTCCCAGATTAGAGTCCAACTCCTGACCACTACACCAAACTGATGGGGTGGAAGCTGCTGAAGGGTTGGTGAAATTTCTCCAGTACTTATGTGCCATGTGCCCAGCTAAAAAATGGTATACTTAGAAAATTTATACACCACCTTGAGCAGGTCTCTGGAAAAGCAGCACACAGTCATAAAAGGAACAATGATAAAATTATCAATATTAAAACAAAACATTAAAAACAATAAAGACCCTAGCAGGGCTTTCCCCAGGGCGCTGCGCCTCTGCACTGCTCGGGGAAGCCAAGGAGGGGGCGGGGCTTGGTCATGTGCCCGCCCCCTGGGCTCCTCACTCCCGGAGCTGCGCTCCTGTGCGCTCCCGCTCCAACGGACCCCTGGCTGTTCCTGAATTAGCTGAAATGCAGATGGCCTAGAGCTTCCCTAGACCATCACTACCATCAATTAACTCTACTACAGAGTTTGGCCCTCAGCTCTGACATTTGGCCTGTGCCACTGCTTGAATTTCAAAAGGCCAGTGGGCAGAATTATTTAATTAATTAATTAATTAATTAATTCACTTTCTAGGCCGCTCTCCCCACACAGCAGGCTCAGAACGGCTTACAAGGCCTGGTAAACCAGATTCACATTATCAGTAAACAGTTAAAAACATTATAAGTTCTCATCATTAAAACAATACAGTTATAGACTTTCATCATTAAAACAATACAATACCAACAATACAATTAATAAAGTGCTCAATACAATCTGATGGCGTGCAGTATCACAGACTGATGTTGGGCGTGCAGTATCACCAGCAACTGGGCGGTGTATATGACCGGTCATTGGTGGTTGCTGACAACGAGGGGTGAGTAGAAAAGGCGGCGGCCCCACTATTCATAGGCCTGGTGGAAGAGCTTCGTCTTACAGGCCCTGCAGAACTGCATCAGGTCCCGCAGGGCCCTGATCTCCTCCGGGAGCTCATTCCACCAGCGAGGGGCTGCCACTGAAAAACCCCTCCCTCTAGTGGCAGTGAGCCTGGCTTCTCTTGGGCCAGGTATGGCCAGGAGATGTTGGGCTCCAGACCTTAGTGCTCTCTGGGGTGTGTACGGGGAAAGGCAGTCCCTTAGGTAGGTTGGACCCAGGCCATATAGGGCTTTAGAGCCAAGCACCAGCACCTTGAAGCAAATTCGGTATGCCACTGGTAGCCAGTGCAGTGCCTTCAGCGCCGGTCGTATGTGCTCCCGCCTAGGAAGACACATAAGCAACCTCGCTGCGGCATTCTGCACCAGCTGGAGCCGCCGGATTTGCAACAAGGGCAGCCCCATGTAGAGAGCGTTACAATAGTCTAACCTCGAGGTGACCGTTGCATGGATCACTGTAGCCAGGTCCGCACGGTCCAGGAAGGGGACCAACTGCCGCACCAGCCTCAGATGGTAAAAGGCTGACTTGGCAGTGGCTTCTACCTGGGCCTCCATTGACAAGGAGGGATCCAGGAGCACTCCCAAACTCCCAACCACCGGCGAAGGCACCAATGGCGCCCCGTCAAAGGCCGGGAGCGGGAGCCCCGACCAAGGCCCACCCCGACCCAGGCACAGGACCTCTGTCTTCACCAGGTTCAGCTTCAGCCTACTCAGCCTGAGCCATCCAGCCACAGCGTGCAATGCCCGGTCAAGATCGTCCAGTCCCAAGCCAGACCGGCCACCCAACATCAGATAGAGCTGGGTGTCATCAGCATACTGGTGACAACCCAGCCCCACCCTCCGGACAATCTGGGCAAGGGGGCGCATATAGACGTTGAAAAGCATCGGGGACAAAACAGTCCCCTGAGGCACTCCACACTCAAGTGGATGTCTCCGGGACTGCTCATCCCCTAACACCACCCTCTGTCCCCAACCGTGGAGAAAAGAAACAAGCCACTGTAAAACAAGTCCCTGAATCCCCACGTCGGCAAGGCGGCGGGTCAGCAGCCGGTGATCGACTGGATCGAACGCAGCCGACAGGTTGAGCAACAGCAAAACCGCCACGCCACCTCGATCCAGATGTCTCCGGAGGTCGTCAGTAAGGGCAACCAGAGCTGTCTCAGTCCCAATTATGTTAGATTGTTGTTTGCACTCATTGTACACCATCTCAGTAATTAAGGAAACATCGCCAGCACCTTATGATCATTTATTTATTTATTTATTTCGCATTTCTATCCCGCCCTCCCCACGAGCGGGCTCAGGGCGGTTCACAGCTGTACGGCAACTTATGCCTCAAACATATACAACAATTTAAAACATATTAAACATTAAAACACTCCAGCAACAGTAAAAATTTATAATAAAGTGCTCACAACCAAGATGGCGCGCTACTGATTTCCCTTTACCAGACGGCGCATGCTGGGTCCCGGTTTGGATGTAGTTCCGGCCTTCCGCGATTTCATGGTTCATTCTTCTTCCAGGGCCAGACCCTCATCACAGATGACAATATTGATGGTAGACGTTGTTGGTAGCGGCTCCTAGTCATGTACATGTTTATGTATAACTGAACTGTTTTTAGATGATTTTATGTGTATTTTATTGTTATTTATGCATTAATTACTGTGAGCCACCCTGAGCCTGCTTTGTGGGGAGGGCGGGATACAAATCCATTAAAATAAATAAATAAGTGTTTGTCCAGCTGCTGCTTAAAGACCCCCAGTGAGGGGGAAATCACCACCTCCCTAGGCTGTTTTCCCTAATGTCCATCCAGTACCTTCCCGCTCTTAATTTAAACCCATTCTTGTGAATCCTTTGGTTTCTCCTACCCTCATGACCCACCTTCAAGAGTTGATACCCACTTTTGGGACCCATGGTTTGGCAACTACTGCATTGGATAGGAAAACAATGTAAACTCGTTGTGGTTTGCCATCTTTACCCAAAACAATTGTATTTTTCTTTGTGCTTCTTTTTTTTCATAATGTTAATTGTTTTATCATTAAACGTTGTTTTCATTCCGTTTTTTAAGTGCTGTGGCTCAGCCATCCTTGTCCTCTTGACTGGTACTGTTTGGCCTTTTGTCTAGTTATTACCGGCAGAAGTTCCTGGAGTCTACTGGCAAGAAAGCTTGGGATATTGATGAGAAAAAGTACTGCTGGGGCAGGAAAGGAGGCTCTGCACGCAAAAATGAGTCAAGTTCCTTGGCTGCCTTTGCTGGGGCTGGCCGTATCGTTGTCATGAAGGACAAAGAGCTGGAGTCCTTTGTAAGAAACCTCCAAGGTAAGAATGGCCGATGAACTTCAGCTCCTGGTTGATAAAAGTATTGTTTGAGAGTAAGGGTGTGTGTCATGCATGTGTCAAGTCACTTCTGACTTATGGAAACCCCTATGAATTGATGACTTCCTCTCGTTAACAGCCTTGCTCAGGTCTTGCAAACTGAGGGTTGTGGCTTCCGAGATTGAATCAATCCATCTCACGTTGGGTCATCCTCTTTTCCTGCTGCCTTCAACTTTTCCTAGCATTATTGTCTTTTCCAGTGACTCTTGTCTTCTCATAATGTGACCAAAGTACAAGAGCCTCAGTTTAACAATTTTAGCTTCTAGGGAGAGTTCGGGTATGATTTGATCTAGAACCCACTGATTTGTCTTTTTGGCGGTCTGCAGTATATATAAGACTCTCCTCCAACACCACATTTCAAATGAATCAACTTTCTTCATTGTTCAGCTTTCACACCCATCCCATACTACGATATGAATTATCATGATCTTGGTCTCTAGAAACATATCTTTACACTTAAGAATCTTTTCTGGCTCCTTCATGGCCGCCCTTCCTACTCTCAGTCTCCTTCTGATTTCTTGGCTGCCATCTCCCTTTCAGTTGTTGTGGAGCCAAGGAATAGGAAACCTTGAACAATTTCAGTTTCATCACTGGGCGATTCCGCATCTAACATTCACCCCACTTTTTCTCAAATGGGAGGGGAAAGTGCAGCTCAGAACCACATTGAAATAGAAGAGGAGATTGGATTTGTACCCTGCCCTTCACTCGGAGTCTAAGAGTGGCTTACAAGCCCCTTTCCCTTCCCCTCCCCACAATAGACACCCTGTGAGGGAGGTGGGGCTGAGAGAGCTCTGAGAGAAACTGCTCTTTCAAGGACAGCTCTGACAGAACTATGTCATGGGTACTGGCTCTGCTGAGGTTGTCTACTCCTCCGATGAGGAAGAAGCATGGAGCAACCCAGCCTCCTCTGGAGTCAGCCCAGCAGAGGAACCCTTAACAGCACCTGAGGGAGAAGAGGCCCCAGCAGCTGCACAGGAGGGGCAGCCAGAGGGAGAGACGGATCCAGAGCCTGGCCCAGCACCCCCAGGTGGAGACACCCTGAGGCCAGAATCCCCACCTAGTCCTCCTGAGTGTCCCAGACGCAAGGCATGCTAGCAGCTGGATGTGCAAGAGCGAAGGAAGAGAGCCAGACTGCAGCTCTTGCAAAGGTAAGATGGGGCTGTGAGTCTTGGCAGATTGACTCCCAGGGAAGGGAGGACCTAGTCATAAACACCCCCATGCACCTTCCTCAGCACGGAAGCAACAGTGCACGCTCGGACCTGATCCTGGCTGTTTAGCATCCGCTCCTTGCTCCTAGGTCCTAGCTCCTGCAACATGTAACTGATTTCCTGGCTTTTTGACCTTTTGCTCTGTTGTTTGACTTGATTTCAGACTGCATATCCAGTTTCCAGTGCGTGGTGACCATAGTGACCGGCTGAGTCTGTACAACTATGGCTTGCCCTAGGTTATCCAACAGCTGCAAGTGGAGGAGTGGGGAATGAAACCTGGTTCTCTCAGATTAGAGTCTGCACACTTAACCACTACACCAAACTGGCCAATGTCATACTGACTGCAAAGTCACCCCTGAACGGGCATAAAATGGCCATAAATCTATGCAGAAGATACCGTAAAATCCGATGATTAAAGGAAGCAAAAGCAGCATGCAATACAGACGGGAATTTCTGTTCCAGCATGAGTTTGCTAAAACAACGGAGGGAAAAGCCAGTGCAGAATCAGCCATTGTCAACCGTAGAATTGCGTTAAGTCATTACTTTGTCTTCTTGAAGTTCAGCTGTAATCCTGCTGTGGCACTTTCTCCTTTAACCTTTGTAGTCATTTCAAATCTTTCTGCCAGTAGTGTGGTTGTGCCATTGGCATATCTAAATTGTTAATGTTCCTTCCCCAAATTTTCACTACCTTCATCTAAATATAATCCAGCTTTCCTTTTGATATGTTCTGCATATAGAATGAAAACACAGGGAGATAAAATACATCCCCATAGCAATCAGATGCTGAGGCACACACATTTCTCTTAAAACCAACGATAACTTTTCATGATCCACACAATCAAAAGCTTTGCTGTAATCAATGAAACCCAAGCTGATTTTCTTCTGAAATTCCAATTCAATTCCAATAAACTTTATTGGCATACAGTTCGGAAATCCTCTCATATGCTCCAGTAACCAATGTAAATTTGCAATATAAACTCTAGTGCCTCTTCCTTTTCTGAATCTGGCTTGAACATCTGCCCTTTTTTAGAACCACAGAATCACAGAGTTGGAAGGGGCTATACAGGCCATCTACTCCAACCCCCTGCTCAATGCAGGATCAGCCTAGAGCAGCAGTGGGCAATTGTTTTGGCTCGGGGGCCACTTTGTGGGAGCAGAGGTTAGCAGAGGGCCGCACCTTTTAAAATGATTGCATTCGTTAGTTAACTTTGCATTTCAGAAAAGGTATAAATTGTTTCATAAAAAATCAATAAATATAAATCAAATAAAATAGTGGTAGTTTTATTCAATTTATTTATTGTGCTAATTTCATATCATCTATAGCTGCAAGCACATTTAATTTTAGAATCAGTTTAATGAGACAAATGTACCCTATCACACTTTTCTACAATTTTTTTGAAATCAGATTGCTTGTTGAGATTCTCATCACAGCCTGCAAGTTAATGTCTGTCAAAGAGCATCTATATTTACTCTTGTTGATCTTCATGCAAGAAAAACTTTGCTCACAAATATATGTAGACCCAAATATAGAGAACATTTTCTCAGCAAATTTCTTCAGACATGGAAATTTTTTCAGCAGACAAAGATTTGTAAAAGTCAACTAATGTCACAGCATTAAACATTTCTTTCACAGTGTGATCTGACTGCATGTCAATAAGTTCAAGCTGCAGCTCCTCAGGTGCTGTTATCAATATCAGCAGTGATGGGATAAGAGAGCAAATTGAATTTAGGCTCAATTTTCTTGAAGTCCTGAAATCTTCTTGGCGGGCCGCAAAAAACTCTGTGGCAGGCCGCAATTTGCCCACCCCTGGCCTAGAGCATCCCTGACGAGAGTTTGTCCAGCCGCTGCTTGAGGACTGCCAGTGAAGGGGAGCCCACCACCTCCCTAGGCAGCTGATTCCACGGTTGCACAACTCTGACTGTCAAAACGTTTTTCCTAATATCCAGCTGGTATCTTCCCCCCCTTAATATAAACCCATTATTGCAAGTCCTATCCCCTGCCGCCAACAGGAACAGCCCCCTGCCCTCCTCTAAGTGACAGCCCTTCACATACTTAAAGAGAGCAATCATGTTCCCGCCCCCAACCTCCTCCAGACTGAACATTCCCAAGTCCCTCAGCCTTTCCTCACAGGGCTTGGTCTCCAGGCCCTTGATCATCCTGGTCGCTCTCCTCTGCATCTACTCCATTCTGTCCACATCCTTTCTGAAGTGAGGCCTCCAGAACTGCACACAATACTCCAGGGGCAGCCTGACCAATGCAGTGTACTGTGGGACTATGACATCTTGAGATTTGGATGTTATGCCTCTGTTGATACACCCCAAGACTACATTTGCCTTTTTTGTTGCCACATCACACTGGCTGCTCATATTTAACTTACGGTCCACCCGTACCCCAGGACCTTGTTCATGCACACTGCTACCCAGAAGTGTATCCTTCATTCAGTATGCTTGTTCCACATTTTTGTTACCCAGATGTAGAACTCGGCACTTATCCTTGTTCAATTGCATCTTGTACACATCCACCCACTTTTCCAGTGTGTTCCGATCTCGTTGAATTCTATCTCTATCTTCTCGTGACTTTGCTGTTCCTTCCAGTTTGGTGTCATCTGCAAATTTAATGAGTAGTCCCTCCATGCCCTTATCCAGATCATTTATAAAAATATTGAAAAGTACCAAGCAATGTTCCCTCTAAGCGGTGGAGTCTTGTGAGCAAAAATTCTACTTTGTGAGCTACTGGCATTAAAGTTGTGAGCAAGTGATTTGGCTGCTGCATAAATCAGTTTGCTCTGGAACCATCCTTCCTGAGCTAAGACAAAAATGTGTGAGCCGGAGGCTAAAAAACTGTGAAATAGCTCACCCTGACTCAGCTTAGAGGGAACATTGGTACCAAGCCCTGTGGCACCCCACTGGACACGTCCCTCCATTCAGATGAAATGCCATTGACAACTACTCTCTGAGTGCGGTTCTCCAACCAGTTCCCTGTCCACCTAACTATCCTAGAGTCCAGTCCAGAGGCCTCTGGTTTACCCATCAGAACATCATGGGGAACCCTATCAAAAGCTTTACTGCAATCCATGTAAACAACATCAACAGCATTCCCTTGATCCAGTAAGCGTGTCACTCAATCAAAGACAAATGTGGTTGGTCTGGCAGGACCTGTTGGGGACAAATCTGTGCTGACATATATGTTAACAGTCATTGTTGTCAGATTTTGAGCAACACTATACTTGAATGAGAAATTAATGTGAGGTTCTGATAGTTGCTGCAATCTTTGAGGTCTCCTTTTTGGAACTGGAATTGTAGATTGTTTCCAGCCTGTGGACCACTGTTTTCTACTTATCTTACTGCCTGTTCTTCTGACTCAGTCTTGTACTGATCAAAACCCAATCCTTTTACAGCCAATCACTGCAGCTAAATATTTAGTGACTCCTGAAATGGCTCCCCCCTCCTTGGACTCACACCTTTATGTGGGTGTGGGGGTTTGTGAGTGTCAGTGAAGCTGAGAGCAGTACTGTAAGGGATTTAAACTCCTAGCAGAGTCACTCAAGGTGGAGTGGTCACAGCTGAGAAACCAGACTAAGATGCATCCACCCTCCCTGGGGATCAGTGACCACATCAGCAGAAGAGAACAGACAGTTCCAAAGTTGATAGGGGTGGAGGAATCCTCGAAGGATGTTGAAGAATACTGGACTCGGGAGACCAGGAACGGTGAAATCATGAAGCCTTTATTGAGTGATTCAGCATGTCCAGTAGATGGTCAGATCAAGCATGCTTCCAGGGCTCCAGGGCCCTCATTATATGCTGGCCGGAGCCACACCTCCAGCCGTATCCAAAAGACCTGATAGGAGCTTTACATATGCACATGTTTGTCATAGGTTCCCTGGAGGAGCCTTTGGCTGCATTGGCTCCCCAGGGAGAACCTAGGTCCCACATTGGTGGAGGCTTTGAATCCGGACGTCTATTGTTCCTCCAGATTCAAGCTCCCCTCTCTGCCTGACCATGTGCTCTGACCCTGTGGTGGCCGCCATTACCTGGGAGCACATGGCAGGCCGGTTGTTACACAGAACATACTACATTACAGATGTCTACTGAGCAGTGACAGTAATGGAAAATGACACTGGGGGAGGATCTTTCATAGACAATGGCAGTGACACTACAGCTGCCCCTGGTTAGTACTGTGTAGAAGAAGGCAATAATAAACCACTTCTAAACAATTCTTACCTTGAAAACCCTATGATGAGACAATCCAAAGTGAAAAAAAGATATAGTGCTGGAATATGGAACCTCCAGGTCAGATAGCACTCGATCAGCTACTGGGGAAGAGCTGAGGACAGCTATGACTAGCACAGTTTTTAATTATGCAGGTGGTCTAAAACCTAAAGAATGTTCATTTGTTGATGTTAATGGCTATAGAGTTGGGCACAAACCGGAAAAATGCCGTTCATGTTGTTTCATCGTTTGTGGCCGAACCACGAACCAAACCCCAAATCGAGAGCTTCTTTCATGAACCAAACCAGTTTGTGGTTCATGGTCCTGGCATGGCACCACAGTCCCTTCAAATGTGGTTTGCAGAAAGCCCCAAAAACAGCTGAGCAATGGGGAGCAGCCTGCTCCCTGCCACTCAGCTGTTTCGGGCTGTCTTGTCTAAAGGGACTGCACAAGACAGCCCGAAACAGCTGAGCAGTGGGGGGAGCAGGCACTCCTGCCACTTAGTTGTTTTTGCAGCTTTTGCAGGGAACAGAAAGCAGGCATTTAAAGGGACTCAAATTCCCTTTAAACCCTTGCTTTCTGCTCTATCCATGAACAGCCACAAACTGCTTTATAAGTTTGTGGAAGTTTGTGACGTTAGGCCCATCACGAACTTCAGTTCATGAACCTCAAACGAGAAGATTCATGGTGAATTTTGCTTCATGGTTCGGTTTATGCCCATTCCTAAATGGACACAAAAGGAAAGTCCAAAGCTGTTCAATGCGTATAGTAGGAACATGAAATGTCAGAAATGTGAATCGATGTTAGCTCGAAATCATAAAACAAGAAATGGAATGTTTAAACTTTGCAATTCTGGGAGGGAGCGAACTAAAGTAGACCAGATTAGAACATTTTCAGTCAGAAAAATCACGAAGGTTTTACACAGAAGGAACAGAGTTGCTCTGATAGTGAAGTGAGATGTAAGGCAGGCAGTGAGGGGCTATAATGCAAAGTCTGACTGGATAATATCAATCAGACTTCATGAAAAATCTGTCAGTATAACCATCATTCAAGTTTATGCCCCAACTACAGATTCCGATGAGGAAGATATTGAAAAAGTTCATGCAAGTGTCTAGGAAGAAATTGATCACACACCTGAACAAGCTGTGCTGATAATAATAGATGGCTGGAACACAAAAGTAGGAAAACAAAGCAGAATCAAATATTGTTGGAAGATTTGGGCTAGGAGCACAAAATAAAGCAGGAGAGTTACTCATAGAATTCTGTGAAGACAATAATTTCTTCATTGCAAACACATGTACAAACAGATGATTGTATACGTGGACATAACTGGATGGCCAATGGAGAAATCAAATAGATTACATCAGTGGAAGCAGAAGACAGAGAAGCTCTGTTCTCTCTGCTAAAACAAGACCAGGAGCTGATTGTAGTACAGATCATGAATTGTTACTATCAAAATGTAGAATAAAGCTGAAAAAAATACCAAAACGGTCATAATACCAGAATACAATCTAAACAACATTCCTTTTTTTTTGTAAAGAAATTTTTATTTTTCAAAAAAAAAACATCGAAAATAATACATTTAACCTTATACAAATCCCTTTTTCCATATTAAATAACATTTTGTTCTATTTGTACATTCTATTTTTATCTTGTTTTGGTGGTTTCCCACCACATCTGAAGCATAACACATTTTCCATTTTATTCAAAATAGTAATACTTATATCTATGTTTCGTTTCTGGTAACGGTTATATAGCTTTAAAATACTTATACTTATACACCAATTCTTATTTTCTATACTCTTATGTATTTCTAAATAAAAACAGTTTCATTGTCTAATTTTAACTAAAACATTCATATAATATATTTCTATTCCTTTATGCTATTATAACCATGTATAGATATAGTTTTTCATATCCCAATACTTTTCAACATATTCTTTCAAATCTTTCCAGTCTTCCAGAAAGGTCTCTGAGTAAAGATTATTCAATTTTCTAGTCCACTTATCCATTTCAGCCATATATAACAGTTTTTTCAACAATTCCCACACCTCTGGTATTTTTTCATTTTTCCAGTTTTGTGCATACACCATTCTTGCTGTTGTAATCATATACCATATTATTGTCCTTTTCTTTACATTTATCTCTTCTAGTTTAAGTCCTAGCAATAACATTTCAGGCAACTTCTTAAATGTACATTTCAAGACTTTTTCCATTTCTGCATGCATTTTTGACCAATAAGTCTTTGCTTTATCACAAGTCCACCACATATGATAAAAAGACCCTTCTTTCTTTTTACACTTCCAACATTTGTTAGACATATTTTGACCAATATTTGCAATTTTTTTTGGTGTCATATACCATCTATACATCATTTTAAAACAATTTTCTTTTAAGTTATAACACGTAGATATACTCATAGCATTTTTCCATAAAAATTCCCAAGATTCCATTTCAATGTCTTTGTTAAAGTTTATCGCCCATTTTACCATTTGTTCTTTTACCATTTCATCTGCATTAAACCATTTTAGCAAGACTTTATACATTTTAGAAATTATTTTTTTCCCACCTTCCTCCCAAACTTGTTCTATTTCATTATTTTTTTCCCTGAAACCGTGTTTTTTATCACTTCTATACAAGTCATATATTTGTCTATATCTTAACCAACCATAATCAAAATCAATCTGATGCTGCTCCTTCAGTTTGAAATCCTTGCCATGTCTTATTAATAAGTCTCTATACTTCAGCCAATCTTGTCCTTTATATCTTGATATTGGATGTAAGACTTCTGCGGGTACAATCCACGTGGGTATCTCTTCTGAAAAAAAGTTTTTATATCTTGTCCACGTATCCATTAGTGTTCTTCTCAAATAATGATGTTTAAACATATTGTCCATTTTTGTTTTGCCATAATACAAATATGCATGCCACCCAAATCTACAATCATGACCTTCCAGGGACAATAACATTCTATCTTGTAACATAGTCCATGCCCCTACCCAGGTCAAACATATTGCATCATGGTATAACCTTAGATTTGGTAGTTGAAACCCTCCTCTTTCTTTGGCATCACACATTATTTTCATCTTAATTCTTGGTTTTTTCCCTCCCCACACAAATTTAGACAGCTCCTTCTGCCAACATTTGAATGTTTTTACATCTTTCACAATTGGAATAGTTTGAAACAAAAACATTAATCGTGGTAACACATTCATCTTGACCACCGCAATTCTACCCAGCAATGACAAATTCAATACATTCCACTTTTTAATATCCTGCATAATTTGCAACCATAATTTTTCATAATTATTTTTATAAAGATCAATATTTTTCATAGTTAGGTTTACACCCAGATATTTTGTCTTTTTCACCACCTCACATTCTGTAAGTTTTTGTAACTCGTTTTGTTTCTTATTTGACATATTTTTGCACATTACTTTCGATTTGTTTTTATTTACATAAAATCCTGCTAAGTCACCAAACTCTTTTACTCTCTGTAACAAATGTGGTAATGTGGATAAGGGGTCTTCCACTATAAACATCACATCATCTGCAAAGGCCCTATATTTGAAAGAAAAACCTTTAGTTGTTAAGCCTTTAATATCTTTGTCTTCCTTCACATTTAACAGTAGAACTTCTAAAATCCAAATAAATAGCAGCGGCGAAAGCGGGCATCCTTGTCTTGTTCCTTTTTCAACTTTAAAATCGTCTGTCTTTTCAGTATTAATTATTATTGAGGATTTCTGTTCTTTATATATTGCTTTAATGAAGTTAAGCATATATTCACCGATCTCAAGATGTTCTAAAACTTCAAACATAAAATCCCAGTTTAAATTATCAAACGCTTTCTCCGCATCTAAAAAGAAAAAGCCCACTTCCTTTTCAGGATGTTTGTCGTAGTATTCTATAGCGTCCACTACTACTCTTAGATTGTCCCTTATTTGTCGATTAGGTAAGAACCCTGCTTGTTCTGTTTGTATAGTCTCTTTAAGGTGCTCTTTTAGTCTATCCGCTATAATCTTAGCAAAAATCTTATAATCATTATTCAGTAAAGAGATCGGTCTATAGTTCTTAACATTGGTCAAATCCTGATTTTCTTTCGGGATCAGTGAGATGGATGCATCTTTCCAGGTTTCTGGTACCTCTCCAGTAACTCTTATATCGTTCATCAATAGCAGTAACACCGGTGAAACTGACTCCTGTAACGTTTTGTAGAACTTCGCTGTAAATCCATCCGGTCCAGGTGCTTTACCTAATTTTGAGTCATTTATTGCATTTTTGATCTCTTGTAATGATACTGGATTATTAAATAGTTCTTTAATTTTCTCTGTTGGTTTTGGTAGCTTTAATGTTTGCAGGTATTCTTTAATCTTTCTTCTGTCTTTGTTTTCCTTCTTTAAAAGTTTTGCGTAGTATTTAAAAAATTCTCTTTTTATTCCTTTGTTATCTATTATCTCAATATTATCTCTTATCACTTTAGTGATAAATTTATTTTCACGTTTTTTCTTTAATTGCCATGCTAAGTATTTTCCGGGTTTATTTGCACCTTCAAATGCTTTTTGTTGAAGTTTTTTTAAGTTCCAGTACATCTCCTGGTTCAAAATGGCTTTTGCTTGGTCTTGTAGCATCCAAATTTCCTTTTGCAGTTTCTTTTTCCCTGGTTTCTTCTTCAGTTCTTCTTCCTTTGTTTTAATGGCTTGTAAAATATTTTCATATTGCTCTTTTTTCTTTTTATTATCTTTAGCATTTAACGATATCAATAGTCCTCTCATCACTGCTTTATATGCATCCCATACGGTTTGAATTTTAACTTCTTTCTGCATGTTTACTTGGAAGTATAGGTCTGTTTCTTCAAGTAATTTTTTAATTATTTCTTGATTATCTAATAAGTCCTCATTTATTCTCCATCTCTTTTGTTTTTTAATCTGCCCAGCTGTCCATAAACACGGATTGTGATCTGAGATTATTCTGGGTAAAATTTCCACTTTTCTTGTCTTAAAGGTTAGGTTAGTAGTCATCCAAATCATGTCAATTCTTGAATGTGAGTCATGTCTGTTAGAGTAAAAGGTAAAGTCTTTTCCTTGTGGGTTAGCTTTCCTCCAAATATCTTCCAACTTTTCTTGTTTTATCAGTTCAAAAAAGTTTTTTGGAAGCTTCCCTAACGTCTCATCCTTTCTTTTAGAGCGCCTGTCTAGTTTATTATCTACAGTTCCGTTGAAATCTCCTAACATCATAATTTGATCATAGTTTACATTGTCCAATTCCATTTGAAGTTCTTTAAAAAAAAATTCTTTAGCTCCATTCGGAGCATAAATGTTCACAATCAAAGTTTTCACTCCTTGCAGTAAAATTTCAATAGCTAATTTACATTCCATGTAAGTATTTTGTAATCCATTTTGATATATTCTTAAATATCTCCAAAATCGTCTTTATTCTCTCCCAGGAATGCATACATTTCTTCTGTGCTTTTAATCACTACTCTGGAGTTGCCATAATAAAAACTTAGTCCTTGAGGTATTTCCCAACGAAATCTGATTTTTTTCTCCTTCAGTTTATCCGTCAGACGCTTGAATTTTTTCCTTTCTTGCAGTATTGCTCTAGGCAATTCTTTCATTACTATGATTTTCTTTCCATCTATTACAAAGGGGTCAGTAAAGCACTTCCTGTAGATTTGTTCTTTTGTTCTTTTCATTGTAAATTGGACAACCACGTCTCTTGGTATGTTTTTGTCTCTTGCATATGTAGAATTAACTCTATAAACAAGATCCATGTGTTCTTTAACAACTTCTTCCTGTTCTTGTAAAAAATCTGCTATTGCTTCTTGCATTCTTGTAAAAATATCCTCATTCAATTTTTCCTCAATCCCTCGAAATCTCAAGTGGTTTTGCATATCTTTATAATGCATCATCTTTTCCATCCTCTCGTTCTCTCTCATTGTCTTATGGGTGTTTTCTTCCAGTTCTTTTACTTTAGTTTCTATATCTTGTGTTCTTGTGGATAATTTTTGAAATTCTGCTTTTAATTCCATGCAATTTTTATCTGCTTGAGCCGCTATATTATTCATTTTAACATTTACCTCTCCTATAGCGTCTAACATTTTCTTTTCCATTGCTTCCATAACGGCTAGTAGCTCTTTTTCTTTTTTTGCTGCCATTGTAGGAGAGGACCATGTGGCTGCTCTCGATCTTAGTCCGCGGTCCGTTTTGCCTCTTTAAAAAGATCGATTTTATCTTGTCTTCCAAATCAAACACCAATTAGTGCATTCAAACAAGCTAATCTTGCCAAGTCAAATTATGTTGGTTTCAGCCTTCTACGTTATATAATCTTTGAGATATTGCAGTTTAAAAATTTTATAAATCCAAAATGGCGGCCGCGACTTCTCTATGGTTAATGTCAAATAATGTCTTTTTACCTTGCTTCTGGCTTGCCGTAGTTTCCTTTTGTCCCTTCCTTTTCTTTACTTTTCTGCTCTCTGCACGTCACTTCCTGTTATGGTCTTTCTGGTCCGGCAGTATTTAGAGTCCCCTTTCTGGTCCGGCAGTATTTAGAGTCCCCTTTCTGGTCCGGCAGTATTTAGAGTCCCCTTTCTGGTCCGGCAGTATTTAGAGTCCCCTTTACCTTCTTCCGGTTCTTCTCCTTTTTCCTTCTTGTCTGCTCTTCTAGCCATCACTTCCTGATTCAGTCCTCACGTCTTAATCTCGCGATGCTTGGTTCCCTTCTCCCTCTTTGTCTCGCGATGCTTGGCTTCCCCTCCCGACTCCTTTTAACCGCAGGAATGTTAAACAACTTGTTTTTTTGGCTTTTTAAGTTCAAATTCGGTTTTTTAGCACTTCAAAACTGCTCTCATCCAATCAACATCAGTCTATTGCTTCACCCGATCTGTTTTTCATCTTTCAAAACGCGGCAATGGTAAGGCAAAAAACTTTTTTCCGTTACCTTTTGTTGTTACTTCGCTTCAGATGTGGTCCCAACGTTTAAACTTTGTCTTCTTTGTTAAGGAATCAGGGGAATTGGAGGTTTTATGCTGAATTTTTCAGCTCAGCTCGGCTCCTTAGAGATACTCGCAAGAATCCTCTTCGGCTGCAGTGCTCAAGGTGTCGGAAAAGTCTCCTCCGAGACTTTCCCTTCACCGAGGTTGCTCAAACCTGGATTATATTGCTTGCTGGTCCTCACACTACCTGTGTGAGGTTGCGTCGGGTGGATTAACCCACCCAAGCTGTCAGGAAGAGCCGCTGTCCGCCTTGCGCATTTGCAAAGCGTGTCAGACCTCCATTCTCCCAACTGGAAACCAATCTAAACAACATTCCTGAAGAGTTTAAAAACCATTTAAACAACAGATTTGCATTACTAAGTTCAAGTGAATGTGAATGAGAAGAACTATGGGTTGAAACCAGAGGAAGAATGCACAAAGACCATTCCTGTAGCCAAAAGAAATGAAAAACCTCGATAGATGACTGATGAAACTCTTAAAATTGCTAAAGATAGATGAGAAGCAAAAGTAAAGTATGACAGAAACAGAATCAAAAGCCTAAATGCAGTGTGCCAGCAATTCACTCACACAGACAGAGACCTATTATAATGACCGGTGTAAAAAAATAGAAAGAACAACAAAACAGGAAGAACAAAAGATCTGTTCTGCAAGATCCTAGAAATCAAAGGGAAATTTTAATCATGGTTAGTCATGATGAAAGATCAACATGGAAATACATTAACTGAACAAAACAAAGAAAATATGGGAACAATACACTGAAGAGCTGTACAAAAGAGATGAAAGGTAACAGATTCCTTCCCAGAAGTATCCTTTGAAGAAGAACCTACAGTTTTAGAAAGTGAGAGCTGCACTGAAAACAATTGATGCACAATCCATATTTCAGACATTGTTAGGACAAAATATGGAGAAACAGAATGGTTTCCAGTTGGTAAAGGTGTCAAACAAGGTTGCATTTTATCTCCCTATCTCTTCAGTCTGTATGCAGAACATATCATAAGGAAAGCTGAATTATATTTAAATCAAGGTGGAGCAAAAATTGGTGGAATACAATTTGAGGTATGCAGATGATACCACATTACTGGTAGAAAACAGTGAAGACTTGAAATGACTACTGCAGAAAGTTAAAGCAGAAAGTGCCAAAGCAGGATTACAGCTGAACATCGAGAAGATTAAGGCCCAATTTACAACTCCCCTCTGAAGTAGTTTGACTGCTGTCTTTTCCTATGCTCATTTCACGCTGGTTTCAAATTTCACTCCCTGGGTCTGAAGAGTACTAAGCAACAGGATCTGTTTAAAGCAGTAAAATGCTAGCTTGACCACAGGAGGGCAATTAACGAATGTAAACAGTAATTTTTAAACTAGAACAAGTATGGTTTGAAACTAGAAACAGTTATAGATTTTTTTTTTAAAAAACTAGAATGATTCCAGCGGGAAAGTCAGATGTAGATTTGACCTAAAGTAATAACTATGGGGGAATTACACAATTTTAAGACTGACAATGAAGAAATTGAAATTGTTCAAGATTTTCTATTCCTTGGCTCCATCATCAACTAAAAGGGAGATTGCATCCAAGAAATCAGGAGATTGAAACTGGGGAGGGAAGCCATGAAGGAGTTAGAAAAGATCCTTAAGTGTAAGGATGTGCTGCTGGCGACCAAGATCAGATTAATTCATGCCACAGTATTCCCCATTACTATATGTGGGTGTGAAAGTTGGACAGTGAAGAAAGCTAACAGGAAGAAAGTAGATTCCTTCGAAATGTGGTATTGGAGGAGAGTTTTATGGATACTGTGGACCACCAAAAAGACAAATCAGTGGGTTCTAGATCGAATCACACCTGAATGCTTCCTGGAAGCTAAAATGGCTAAACTGAGGCTGTTGTACTTCGGTCACATTATGAGAAGACAAGAGTCACTGGAAAAGACAATAATGCTAGGAAAAGTTGATGACAGCAGGAAATAAGGAAGACCCAACATGAGACGGACTGATTCAGTAAAAAGCCACAGCCCTAAGTTTGCAAGACCTGAGCAAGACTTTTAATGTTAGAACGTTTCGGAGAATGTTAATTCTTAGGGTCGCCATAAGTCAGAAGCGACTTGACAGCACTTAACACATACACATGGTTTTCCAGTGCTCATCTACAAGGAAAAACTGGACAGTTTTTGGAGATGATAAATTCACATAACCTATTAAGAGGGAAAATACCTTTAACTCAGATCAGATGAAATTTCACATTCCAATAAAATGTATTCTAAGGACTCAAACTGACTTGATCCATATTTTAAAAATCTGTCTGGATATGCTGTACCTGCAAATCAGCCTTCCAGTGTAGGCGAGGGAAAAGAATTTAACCAGGCAAGCATGAATGCTCTTCTGTAATGAGGAATTATTAGGTCTTAAAATATGCCTCCATTCCTGAGGACAGGAAGGTAGCGAATGTCACTCCCATCTTTAAAAAGGGTTCCAGAGGAGATCCGGGAAATTACAGGCCAGTCAGTCTGACATCGATACCGGGTAAGTTGGTGGAAACTGTTATTAAGGAAAAAATTATTAGACACCTTGATGAACAAAATCTATTGAGGAAGACTCAGCATGGGTTCTGTAAGGGAAGATCTTGTCTCACTAACCTGTTAGTGTTCTTTGAGGGAGTAAACAAACATGTGGACAAGGGGGACCCAATAGATGTTGTTTACCTTGACTTCCAGAAAGCTTTTGATAAAATTCCTCATCAAAGGCTCCTAAGTAAGCTCAGTAGTCATGGGATAAAAGGACAAGTCCTTTTGTGGATAAAAAAACTGGCTAATTAAAAGGAAACAGAGAGTGAGTATAAATGGGCAATTTTCTCAGTGGAGGGAGGTAAGCAGTGGGGTACCGCAGGGATCAGTACTTGGTATGATGCTTTTTAACTTGTTTATTAATGATTAGGAGTTGGGAGTAAGCAGTGAAGTGGCTAAATTTGCAGATGACACAAAGTTGTTCAGGGTAGTGAGAATCAGGGAGGATTGTGAGGCACTCCAGAGGGATCTGTCAAGAATGGGCGAGTGGGCATCAACGTGGCAAATGGGGTTTAATGGGGCCAAGTGCAAAAGTGATGCACATTGGAGCCAAAAATCCTAACTATAAATACACGTTGATGGGGTCCGAACTGGCGGAGATTGACCAAGAGAGAGATCTTGGAGTCGTAGTAGATAAGTCAATGAAAATTTCGAGACAGTGTGTAACTGCAATGAAAAAGGCCAACGCTATGCTGGGGGTTATTAGGAAGGGAATTGAAAACAAATCAGCCAGTATCATCATGCCCCTGTATAAATTGATGGTGTGACTTCATTTGGAGTACTGTGTACAGTTCTGGTCGCCACACCTCAAAAAAGATATTATAGCATTGGAGAAAGTGCAGAAAAGGGCAACTAGAATGATAAAAGGGTTGGAACACTTTCCCTATGAAGAAAGGTTAATGCGCTTGGGGCTCTTTAGCTTGGAGAAACGACGGCTGAGGGGTGACATGATCGAGGTTTATAAGATTATGCATGGGATAGAGCAGGTAGAGAAAGAAGTCCTTTTCTCCCTTTCTCACAATACAAGAACTTGTGGGCACTCCATGAAATTGCTGAGCAGTCAGGTTAGAACAGATAAAAGGAAGTACTTCTTCACCCAAAGAGTGATTAACACATGGAATTCACTGCCACAGGAGGTGGTGGTGGCTGCAAGCATGGACGGCTTCAAGAGGGAATTAGATAAACATATGGAGCGTAGGTCTATCAGTGGCTATTAGCCACAAAGTATAGATAGGAACTCTCAGTCTGGGGCAGGTGATGCTCTGTACTCTTGGTGTTTGGGGGGGCAACAGTGGGAGGGTTTCCTGCCCCCACTGCTGGACCTTCTGAGGGCACCTGGTGTTTTTGGCCACTGTGTGACAGAGTGTTGGACTGGATGGGCCATTGGCCTGATCCACCGTTGGCTTCTCTTATGTTTTTATGTTCCTTTTTGCCCTTCCACCACCCCAGTTCTGACAGGTTTGGAAAGAGAGCTGTAGCACTGACAACAGGATCCTTGACAAGGATCCTATGAACATCTTATGCTGTTGGGTTTTTTTTTAATTTTCCCTTTTGCCAGCAACTGCTACCGCTTCGGACAGCCCCTACGCTCAGATACCTATCTTCCCATTGATCCCCAACCGGGACTGTGTGATGGCAGGAAAACCAAAGAAGGATATCCACAAACTGGAGGCCCTGAGGAGGATGGAGCCAATCACGTCTTTTGAGGACCATTTCTTCCACAAGAGAAGGTGGCTGCCGGAGGTGAGAGCAGGTTTGGACTGGCATTTAGTGCAAAGGATAATAATACTTTGGGATACTAACGTTTCTTGTTCTCCACTTTCCAGATAGTGCTTGGGGTCAAATCCGCTTAGCTTCCCCAGTAGAACTATGCAACCAGGTTGTTCTTTGCACCAGGCTTCAGGTGGCTGTTAAGGGCCTTTTCCCCTTGAGGTTGCAAGACTGGAATTCTTACGGTATAAAATGGGAGGCTCTTCTGGTTCAAGGAGCTTCAGTCTGACTTCCCTTCCTCAACAGCTCCTAAGCCTGAGCCCAAGGCCAGAACTAGGCAAGATGCTTGGAGTTCTAGGAAGGTAGCTATCAGCTGGGTCCCCCCCCCCCATTTAAAAGAAGAAACCATCACTGGATCCTTCTAATCTGGCTAACTACCATGCAGTTTCGAACGTACCATTCCTGGGCAAGGTGGTTGAATGGGCAGTGCCCAGAACAGCTGCAGGCCTTCCTGGAGGACACATTGGCATTGGGCTTCTGACCTGGCCATGGGATGCAGATGGTGTTGGTTGCCCTTACAGATGATCTCCGTAGGCAACTGGTTTGGGGTGGGTTTGCGCTGCTGTTGTTGTTAGATCAGTCAGCAGCATTTGACATGGTTGACCATGACTTGCTGACCCACCACCTCACCGCCATTGTATTATGTGGGTCAGTCCTTGTCAGAGTCTCTTAAAGCCTCTGCCATTAATTCTTGGTATCTGGAGTGTCTATCTATAATTTACGCTTTGCCTTGAGGTTTATTGCCTGTCCTGTTTAATGTATCTTTTTCTCCCCGGGAGGATGGCTTGCTGCATTCCATGGCGTCATAAACAGCCTGGCTATCTGGGCTCGTCACCTCCCTTTTCTCTCTCCGGAGACTCGAATGTTTTATCTGCTTTTGTAACCTTGGGGAACTGTGGAACTGTTATTCTAACCCGGTGTCTGGTCTGCAATTTGCAATTAGAGGTCACTAAGGGGCATGGGGGGGATTTTAGTGCTTTAGCGCCTTTTCGGTGGGCTCAGAGAATTTCGTGCTTTTTTGTATCCATCCTGATTGGCTCTTTGCCTGCTGTTACCTGGAGGTGGGGGGTATATTAATCCTCACTGTCTGTAACTAAGTATATCTAACAAACATGAAGTACCTGAACCATCATTAAGAATAAAGGAACTCTTTGCTTCATTAAAGGTCTGGCTTATTTATTAGATTCAGAAGTCTCACAGTCCTTCAATGGCTGTGCTGATTTCTCCAAAGGCGAGGATAGAGGGTGGTGCTAGGGGAGAGGGTCTCATCACGACAGTGCGCGGGGTCCCTCAGGAATCGATCCTCTCCCTGATGCTGCTTAACATCTATATGCACCCTTTCACCCAGTCAGGAGTTTCAGGCTAGGGTGTCATCAATATGCAGATGACACCCAGCTGTATCTGTTAATGGATGGCTGACCAGGTACTGTCCCAGGAGATCTGGCCAGTTGTCCGGAGGCTGTGATGGGATGGTTAAAACAGAGCCATCTGAAACTGAAGCCATCGAAGACAGAAGTCCTTTGGCTAGGTCGGGGGAGTCCAAGTCGGGGGATTCACTTTCCCACGCTTGACAGTACCAGCTCTAGTACCAGCTCCCTCCGTCAGGAGCTTGTGTGTGATCCTTGATGCCTCCCTCTCGTTAGAGGCTCACGTCACAAATACAGCCAGAACGGTGTTTTTCCATCTTCGCCAAGCCCGGCAATTATTCCCTTACCTGTAGTGCGCTAACCTGGCCACAGTGATCCATGCAATGGTCACCTCCAGACTAGACTACTGAAACTTGCTCTATAGAGGGCTAGCCTTGAACTTGCTCCGAAAACTTCAGCTGGTCCAGAATGCAGCAGTGCGGGTCCTTACTGGGACCCCCATAAGAGCATATATACAACCTGTGCTCTACCAGCTGCACTGGCCACAGAATGAGTACCAAATCAGGTTCAAGGTTTTGGTACTTAGCTTCAAAGCCTTAAACAGTCTGGGACCATCATATCTAAGGGACTGCCTCTCACTATACACCCTCAGAAAGCATTAGGCTCTTGTAGTAGTAATTTATTGGTAGTCCCTGGCCCCAGAACAGTCCAGGTGTCCTTGACAAGGGCCCTTGCCCCAACCTGGTGGAACTCCCTGTCTAGTGAAATTTGAGCCCTGTAGGACTTGGTTCAGTTCTGTAGGGCTTGTAAGATCAAAATGTTCCACCAGGCGAATGGTTGAGGACAGTGGTGGCTAAAAACTTGGACTCCCCATTGCTGGGCCGTGAATCTTGCTGGGCTGGTTGCTCCCTTAGTTATCCACTTCTGAAGGTTTGTTGGGATGCCATCTGATATGATTTGATTGACTGATTTTAAGTTTTAACTGTCTGAGCCCCACTTGGCCGGGAAAGGAGCAGGATAAAAATCAAATCAATAAACGAATATCAGGTGCCCCAGGAACCCAATTCCATTTGGGATTATAAGAAGAAGGGAGTCTTGGAGAAGCCTTTTGCCCACCGCACACACAGCTTCCCCATTCGGAACTGGCCTCTTGGAGCTGCTGCGTGCCCTGTTGGGAAAGACCGCAGCTCCTGGAATTTAGCTCCAGTGGAGCAAGCAGCAGCTTCCGAAGGCTGTTTCAGGTTAAGAAAACAGCACTGTGGGAAGTCTTCAACACCGTTTCTCTTTGCATAGTGGTCCCAACTGAGTTTGGGTCTCCATGCGCTTGACTGTTGCAGAAGAAAAACCTCAGGGATTTCTGCTCATGAAACTCCCAGTGTTGCATCTAGTCAGATTGCCTCTGGGTTTTTTCTGTTTTGTCCAAAAGTACAGGGGAAAAAGAACAAGGGAGGAGAAAACCCTCAAACTCTAGCAATTAATAAAAAAAGGGGGGGGAGTATGTATAAAGTGGAAACAAAAAGATAACAGTAGTGGCAGATCTACACATAAGTTTCTACTCCTCTACTGGTGCAAGTTTTCCCTCCAGATCCCCTGTTAGCAAATCACAGGGTCCCAAGGGGGCCTGGGAATAGGGCTGCCAATTCAGCCCGGGGGGCGGGGGATCCCCCGCTACAGGGGTTCCCAATCCGCCGGCCAGAACTCAGCCAGCAGGGGAAACCCCACCCCTGAAGTCGTCCAGCCTTTCCCCCATGTATTGACATCACCCGGAAGTGACGCCATCACGTTGGGGGCGTTGCCCTGGCAACGCCCCCAACGTGCTGACGTCACTTCCAGTGACGTCGTCCGGCGCACGTGCAAAGCGCGCGCATTGGGAAAGCTCCCGGCCAGGGAAGGACTCCCCCACACCGGTAAGTTTGCCAGACTTGGCAGCCCTACCTGGGAAATATAGGCCCTGTAGTTACTCTAGTACAGGCTTCCCCGGGGCCACTAGGCCTCACTATGCAGGCCAGTCTCATGACAGCTCATGACAAGGGTTTTTCAGCACTGTCCACCTCCCTGCCGGTTATTTTAGACTATCTTCTCTCCTTGTGGGAGACGGGGTTGTCACCAGCATCAATTAGGGTTCACCTCAGGGTTGCCAACCTCCAGGTGGGGCCTGGGGCTCTTCCGTTTTACAACTGATCTCCAGCTGACAGAGATTAGCTCCCCTGGAGAAAATGGCTGCTTTGAAGGGTCAATTCTATGGCATTGTACCACGTTGAGGCCCCTCCCCTCCCCAATCCCCACCCTCTCCTGGCTCCACCCCCAAAGTCTCCAGGTATTTTCCAAGCAAGACTTGGCAACCCTAGTTCACCTAGCAGTCATTTCAGCCTTCAGCAACCCTGTTGATGGTTCAGCTGTGTTCTCTCACTGCGCTGCCAAGCAGTTTTTGAAGGGCCTCTACAATCTTTACCCCCATATACTCCAATTATCTCTCAGGTGTCCCTTTCACTAGTGCTGGCCCAACTGATGCTTGCACCCTTTAAGCCATTGGTCTCCTGCCTCTTATCCCTGCTGTCCCTAAAGACCTGTTTTTGAGTGGCTGTTACCTCCACAAGAAGGCTGGGCGAGTTGGCAATGTTGAGAGGTCATTACCTCCCTTCATACAGTTTTTTTCCCCAACAAGGTCATCCTTCAACCTATTCTTGAGTTTCATCCTAAGATTTAAGGTTGTTGGGTCTTACCTGGCTTGCGGCAGGGGGGTCTTGGTCTTTCTCTGGCACGCACGCAAAGCGCGCGCACCACAATGACATCGCCCAGAGGTGACGTCATTGCGTTGGGGCAGGGCGCTGCCATTTGAGGGGGAAAACATAGCGTTTTCCCTCAAATGCCACAGTGCCCCCTGCAACGTGTCCCGGTGACATCATTACACCAGGGCACGTTGCCACGATGCTGGCCCTTTGGGGATGGGGTTCCGGGCCAGCAGGTAAACGGCCCGTCGAGCAGGCAAACCGCCGCCCACCTGGGGGACCTGACAACCCTACTAAGATTGTATCTAGGTTTCATGTGACCCAGATTGTGTCTCTACCTGTTTTCTTTCCAAACCCCTCCTCCCCAACAGAAAGAGCCTTATATGGACTGGATTTTAAAAGGTGTTTGTTGTACTACCTACAGCGTACACAGCCTTTCCATAAAGACCACAATCTATTCATTTGCTTTACTGGTCCTCATATAGGCCTCTCCACATCCTCTCAGTCACTGGCTGCAGTCACACACACTAAATTGAGTGTCAAACATGTGGCCGGGGGCCAGATCAGGCCCCCGGAGGGCTTCTATCAGGCCCACACTGGAATTGGCCACCTCCTGCTTCCAGTTCTGTTGCTGCTGCTGCATCATAGCTTGCTTCACCAGACTCTCTCAGTCGCTCAGCCATTTCATGTTTCCTCCCTGGGTCCTAGACTCAGAACTCTGAGCATGAGATTTCTGTGGTGAATGTCAATAAATCAAAAGTAGGTTTGCAGCTTACAGATACACACCTGGGCAGCACACTCAAGATTGCAACAGCACAGACATTTTGATGCAATAATTCAGAGCAAGAGGTGTCAGTTATCAGAGACTCTTAAATAAACAAAATATTGCAAGAGTGCTAATGTTTTAAGCATGTTTTTATTTTAAGTAAAAAAAAATCTTTGTGTTTGTGTCCTTTATAAAGTATATATCTCTGCTACCTGGTGTTACATTTTATGACACACATGGTCTGGCCCAACAAGGTCTCATTTATGTCAGATCTGGCCCTCATAACAATTGAGTTCAACACCCCTGCACTAAATAATCCATTTTCAATCCGCTTTTCAACTGGATTTTGCCAGTTCACACAGTAAAAATCCAGTTGGAAAGTGCACTGAAAGTGGATTGAAAATGGATTATTTAGCATGTGTGACCACAGCCAGTGTCTCATTGGATAGTCCATACCATCAGACTCTGCTACAGCCAAGCCGGTGTCCCTTGTCCCCTGGCAGTTAAAGCTCACTCCACCAGGTTGCAGGCCTCATCAGCAGTACTTCTCCGAGGGGTTTCCCTGGCCGACATCTGTAAAGCCGTGACTTGGTTCTCATCAGACACTTTTATACGCCACTATGCTGTGGATACAGATGCCAGACGAGAATCAGCCATTTGGAAGGCTGTACTGCACTATCTGTTTGACTAACAGCTCACACCCACCTGCAAGTATGTAGTTTGGGATCCTCCCAAACGTGGGGGTGCACGACGAAATGCAGACGAAAACAGGGTTACACTTTCCTGTAACTGTTGTTTGTTGAGATGTCTTCTGTACAGACACACATTTCCCTCCCTCCTTCCTTGCTGTAAGTTCAGTTCCTCTTCTTTCTTATGCTAGGGTTGCCAGCCTCCAGGTGGGGCCTGGGGATCTCCTGCTTTTACAACTGATCTCTAACTGACAGAGATCAGCTCCCCTGGAGAAAATGGCTGCTTTGAAGGGTGGACTCTATGGCACTGTACCCTGCTGAGGCCCCTCCCCTCCCCAAACCCCGCCCTCTCCTGGCTCCACCCCCAAAGTCCCCAGGTATTTTCCAACTCGGACTTGGCAACCCTATCTTATGCTGAGCTCTGGCATCGTCATGACACTCCCCTTCAGCATGTTGTTTTTGGTGGGAAAGTGGGTGTGCACGCTGAAAGGGAAGGGGCACCCTTTGCAGAGTTTTAGTTAGAAACAGGGCTATTTGGGGGCAGGAACGCACAGGAACAGAGTTCCGGCTGGCTCCTGAGCTGGCCACACCCAGCAGGAACTCATTAGCATAATAGGCCACGCCCAACACCAGAAACTCATTAGGATTGGCTACATTGGCGGTATGTGGCCTAACATGCAAATTAATTCCTGCTGCAAAAAAAGCCCTGGGTTTTGACAACAAACTAGGTAAACAGAATAAGAAGCAAAAGGTGGGTGTGGCTGGGTGACCACTCTTCTGGTAACATGGGGGTGTGGCTTAATATGCTAATGAGTTCCTGCTGTTGGGTGTGGCCTACTATGGTAACGAGTTCCTGCTGGCCCTGGTGAGAAAATTCCTCTACAGACAGGTCTGTGCGTGCGCTGTCTCAAATGCGTGTCTGCACAGAAGAGAACTCGATGAACAGCAGTTACAGGTAAGTGCAATCCTGTTTTATAGGGTGTGCCAGCTCCGAATGCTTGCACTTCAAGCTCTTTCTGTCTTGGCCAAGAAATTTGCCCCCAGTAAGGAAACACATGAGAGAACTTAACTCTTTTCATGCCATGTGTTATTGCTCCCAGTCTTCTTGGACATGATAGTTGAACGTTTGGTTTCTGTTTGTGCCTCTTTTGTCATACAGAGCAAATCCCCCAAGGCTCCCAGGCCCTCCCTCACCCTCGCTCCGGAACTAACATCCAGGGGTCGCCGTTTGACTATACACAACCTCGATGAAATTCGCCGAGAAGTAAGCAGTTGGAAGAACCAACACCATTCATTGCTCGTATGGGTCTGTGTTTGTGCTGGATTTCGCATTCTGTACGTGGATGGGATGCCCCCATCCCCCAAGGTCCTAGAGTTATGGTATGGATCCTTTAGTGATTAAATGGATCCTTTAGGGATACAACTCCTTACCTATACCTGAGGCATCTTCGGTTGTCTTTTGCCCAGTGTTTCTAACAAGAAAGGAAATGCCACAACTCTCCCAGGCAATTTGTAATTGTTCTGCCCCACAGGATTGTTGTAGATATTAATATGAAGCATTTTAAACTTCCCCAAAGTCCAATGTGGTGCCTGCCGACACCTCTTCTGGTACCCGCCTAAGTGTTTTGAGAAAGTGGAGCAGGGCCAGTTGGGGCTTGTTCTGTAGAAATGCTTTGGGTTGGCCACTGGAGAGTTGACTGGCTGTGCAGATTTCTGGAAAACATTAATTTGGCAGCAGCTTCCACCACAGGGCAAGAATCTTCACTGTGTGACTGAAGGCGGCTCATTAGATCAGCTGGTGAAGGATTGGCATAGCCTGGTGGTTCATTAGATGAGCTGGTGGAGGGTTGGCATAGCTGACTCTCTGAAGCCACTGACAAAATCGCCCCCTGGCGCCCTCTTTGCTCCCAGGCCAAGCCAGCCCTATGGTATAACCCGGAGCTGTGGAGGATGAAATGGGAGCTAAGACAGCTTGAACGAGGGTGGTGTACTCATGATGAATCTACAAGTGCATCTTATAGGACATTTGTGACAATTTGTGAGATGGCAATGAAGACCACTCAGAAGGAATTCTCCGTGGCCTCCATTGCATCCATGAGCTCTCGCCCAGCCCAATTATTTAGATCAGGTCTTTAACATCTTTGCTTCAAGGCAAACAAAATAGTAAAAAAACGGCTATCGGCTGTGAAGCATCTTGTGGAAAAAGTCTTGTTGCTCCGTGTGAACTGGAAGCCCCTTGACCATCTTCTGGTCCAATTTTGGACTGCTTCAGCCGACTCTCCCAGGAGGGGGTCGACAAGGTCTTGGCAGCCGTGAATCCCACTGCTTGCTTCTTTGACCCAGGCCCATCTTGGCTGGTTAAGGCCAGCAGAGATGCCATTCGAGCAACCCTGGGTGATACCATAAACCTCTCCCTGTCTTCAGGGGTATTCCCAGGGAGTTTGAAAGAGGCAGTGGTGTGACCGCTTTTGAAAGAAAACATCCTTGGACCCTACAGTCCTGGCCAACTACTGCCCAGTTTTGAACCTTCTGTTTCTGGGCAAGGTAGTTGAGAGAGCAGCAGCTGAGCAACTCCTGGCTTCTTGGGTGACGCCTCAACCCTGGATCCATTCCAGACCAGTTTCTGCCCTGGCCACAGGACTGAGACGGCACTGGTCACCCTCACAGACAACCTTCGGAGACACCTGGGCCAAGGCGGGTCGGTGCTGCTGTTGCTTCATGAACTTATAGCAGCATTCGACATGGATGATTACGGTCTTCTGATCCACCACCCTGCCAACGTGGCGATACAGGGGACTGTCTTGCAATGGCTCTCCTCCTTTCTCCAGGGTCGGGGACAGAGGGTAGCGCTGGGGTAGAGGATCTCACCACAATACCCACTGGTTTGCAGCATCCCTCAGGGGACAATTCTCTCCCCAGTGTTATCTAACATCTACATGCACCCCCTCGCCCAGGTAATCCGAGAGTTTGGGCTGGGTTGTCACCAGTACACTGATAGCACCCAGCTGTATCTGCTGATGGACAGCCAGCTGGACTTGGCCCCAGATATTTTGGACAGGGCACTGGAGGCCACGGCTGGTTGGTTGCAGCAGAGTCGGCTGAAATCAAATCTATCTGAGAC
Organism: Lepidodactylus listeri; assembly: GCA_029233225.1. Classification (NCBI taxonomy): domain Eukaryota; kingdom Metazoa; phylum Chordata; class Lepidosauria; order Squamata; family Gekkonidae; genus Lepidodactylus; species Lepidodactylus listeri. The sequence continues at coordinate 14,326,979 of JARCFY010000018.1, read as the reverse complement.
AGAGGTCCTGTTCCTGAGTCGCGCGCGGGGGGAGGTGGTATGGGAATCTGGCTCCCAACCCTTGGTGGGGCACAGTTAGTGCCAGCACCGAGGGTGAGGAGTCTAGGAGTGATACAGGATGCCTCATTAACTATGGAAGCCCAGGTCACCAGTGCTGTCAAATCAGCCTTTTACCATCATTGACTGGTTTGGCAACTGGTTTCCCGATCTCTCCCCCGAGACTTGGCAGTGGTCACTTCCAGGTTAGACTACTGCAACTTGGACACTGTACTTCTGTTGATACAGCCCCAAACTGCATTTGCCTTAAGTTCCACCCTCACCCTGTACTGCCTGGAGCTTTCAAAGCTGCCTCGCTCAATGAGCCCCACTGCCCTCCAAGCATGCTGTTCTGTGGAAACTGTCTGCAGCCCAGTTATGCCCAGCTGTGTCCACAGCCCAGTTATGCCCCAGTCTTAACACAGCAGAGTTCTGTTTAAGATTACCAACCTCCAGGGTTGGGTTGGAGTTCTCCTGGAATTACAACTAATCTCCAGAGATGAGTCCCCCTTGGAGGAAATGACAGCTCTGGAGGGTGGACTCTGTCCTCCCCAGGCACTGCCCCCCAAATCTCCAGTAAGTTTCCAAGACAGAGTTGGCGACCTTAGAGTTGGCAACCCTAGTCCAGGATACCTGGAGAAGAGTTCTTAGCCACAGTTATCAGCGCAGGGGCAGAGGTATGGGAGCAGAGGGATTAACACATGGAAGAAGAAGGGACTAGATTTATACCCCGCCCTTCACTACCCGAAGGAGTCTCAGAGCGGCTCACGATCTCCTGTCCCTTCCCCTCCCCACAACAGACACCCTGTGAGGTAGGTGGGGCTGAGAGAGTTCTCCCAAGAACTGCCCTTGAGAGAACAGCTCAGAGAGAACTCGTGATTAACCCAAGGTCACACCAGCAGCTGCATGTGGAGGCGTGGGGAATCAAACCCGGTTCTCCCAGATTAGGGTCTGTGTTCTTAACCAGTACATCAAACTGGGGGCAGCCTGGCCCCACTTGGCCAGAAGAGGATTTGGGAGCAAGGCCAGGATCATAATTGGTCAGCTGTCAAACTCGGTTTCTAAGTTGCCATGAATTCTGGGGGGATCATAGGGGAGGGAAATTCCTGCAGGGGAGGGGGAACTTGAGTGTGAGAATGGCTTTATTGTAGCGGCAAAAGTAACTCTTCTAAGACAGCCTCCCTTTGGGATGACCTTGGTTTGCATCTCCGCTTGCTACGCTGTAGAGATAACGTGACGGTGATTTACAGGTGGGGTTAGGAAAAGCGCGAACTGCTAGGTGGGAATGAATGCACTGTATGATTGGAGGGGCCCATTTGAACTGACTATAACTTTTGGGTTTCACGCCAGAATATCATTTCTGACTCAGCAAGAGTCTAGCTTGGAACATCTTTAATTCTCAATAAACAAATCATTGCCTAAGAGTGTTGTTGAGAGTAGTTTTGTCCAAGAATCTGACATCAACCCTGACTGAAAATCCAGTTTCTTATGGTCTCTGTACACATTGATTAAATTGCCACGAAGCATACAATGTCTTATGGCACAGTTCATAGCCGCTCAGGCAACTTAATCTTCCACTTAGAGTCTCTGTCTCTCCTCCTCAGGTGAAGAAAGCAACAGAGAACTACCGGAAGGCGCTTGCTCTCCGGGAACGCAACAAGTCGCTGAAGCTGTGGCGGAGACTGCGTGGTGGGGAGATTGGCTTGGAAACAGGGAACCCCAGCTTCTACCAGACTTTCTCCACCTACTCGTGGTCGTGGAACATTTGCAAGGAGCTGCTGACTCCTCAAGAGCTCCAGGAGTACGACAACCAGCTGTATCACAGCCCCTCCCGATCAGCCAGCCCTGTAGACAAGCTGATCAAAGCTGACGGGAACCAAAGAGGAAGTAAGAAGTAGCCCCATCTGTAGTTGGCATTGGCTTCCTCCGCTTTAATTCAAGGGCATTCTGCAGTATAGTCTTGGGCCGGTATCCAGATTGCGCCTAAGTTGGTGGAGTGCAGGATTTCACCTTTGTATACTGGCTAATACAGTAAGAAATTCAGATAGAAGAGGCATATCTCTCGTGTCATTTTGAGCCCCCCATCCTCCCCTTTTCTTGAGTATCAGCAAGCTGGGCTTTGAGGAAATGCAGCAGGAAAAATGATAACTTGAGTCAGAGTATCATGCGAACTACCCCCGTGTTAATTACATGGGAAAGAATCGAGGGTTCTCTTCTTTACAGCATTCCAAGGAAGTTCACTTTCTTGTGAAAAGCAGACCCAAATAAAAGGCTTTGGGGTGTTGCATGCTGGATAACCCAATATTCCACGTGTTATGAGGAAGCACTGATCATTTTGTCATTTGGATATCCACTAGGCATGAGCACAAACCGGCTGACGGATCAAAGTTTGTCAGGAATTTTGGGCTTTTCAGGATTCACAAACCGGAGTCCATGAACTGAAGAACCAGGATGAACTACCACAAATGTTGGTGCAATTTGTGGCGGCTCGTGACAGTTCGTGAACAGAGAAGCAGCTGAGCAGCTGGGAGGTTCCTGCTGCTCATCTGTTAGTTTTAAATGACTCAGAGCCATTTAAACCCTCCTTTCAGCTCCCCATGGATTTTCTGTAGGGTCTAAATGGCTCAGAGCCATTTAAACCACTGCTGCCTGCAGCTGTCCTCCAGGAGCAGAAAATGGGTTTAAATGGCCCTGCTTTCTGCTCTCCAGGAAAAGCCGTAGGGAGCAGAAAGGAGGGTTTAAATGGCTTGCCATGGATAGGAGAAAGGTGGAAGGGAAGTCCGTTTCCAGGTCTCCCCCCCATTTCTTCAGGATGCGGCTTGCCATAGCCAGTAGACAGGTGGAAGTCAGTTCCTGGGAATTCCCCCCCCCCCTTTCTCGTAGATATGGCTCCCCATAGCCATGAGAAAGGTAGAAGAGAATTCCTTCCCAGGGAATTCCCCCCTTTCCCCTGGCCGTGGCAAGAGAAAGGTTGAAGGGAAGTCCGTTCCCAGGAGATTCTCCCCCTTTCTACTGGCTGCATGATCGAAAGGTGGAAGTCCGTTCCCAGGAAGTCTGTTCCCCTTTCTTCTGGATGCTGTTTTTCAGGCTGTCTTCTGCTGTCTTTTTAAAGTTTAAAGGGAGTGCACAAGACAGCCTGAAACAGCTGAGTGTATTCCCGGCTTTCTGTAAACCCCATTGAAAGGGACTGTGGTCCCTTAAAATGGCCCTGCTTTCTGCTCTCCAGGAAAAGTCGTAGGGAGCAGAAAGGAGGGTTTAAATGGAAGGGGTGAAGTGTCTTCCCAGGTGCACTTCACCTGGGCCACAACCCGTATGAACCAGTTTAGTTCATAAACAGACCTCCCAGTTCGGGGTTCAGCCACAAACTACAAACCAAACTGCATTTTCCTGGTTCATGCCCATCCTTAGTATCCACTGTCTTTCTCTCTTTAATCCTCCCAATAAGTTTCGGGCTGTTGCTCTTTTCCTGGATTTTGCAAATGTTATCATTGGTGGAGTCACAGCACCCCATTATTTTTTTAAAGGCCTTTAAATATCAGTATAACAATATCAATATAACACAGCACTAATTTTCTAAATTCCCAGCTTTCATTTAAAAAAAAAAATAAGCTCCCTCGTGAAGATGTCTTTTTTCTTATATCTCCATGAGGGAGGGGGATAGAGACTTACTTTTTAAAAAATGAAAGCTGGGAATTCAGAGAACCACCTGTAAACACATTATATTGATATTTTTGCACCTTTTTAAAAAACCGAAATCACCCTCTTTGGGGGTAGAGGGAGTGGTTTAACGAAGATGACAGTCCAATCATTGAAAAGTGGGCAGGAGATGGGTGGAAGTGGGCAGCACAAAGAAAACCAATAGAAACATTATGCACTAGAAAATAGCCGACTCAAAATGGACTTCCATAAAAACATTGAAGTAAAAGTGGTCTCAAAAGAGCTGGGGGGGAATAGGAAAAACAAACAAACAAAAGTGAAAATTGAAGACACAAAAATACATGCAGAAATCAGGGGACAGTCCGAAGCAGTATGGGGCTGAGAACTGATGGGGGAAACCTCTAGGTCTCCAACTTGATCTTCAAGTGACAGAGATCTATTCACTCTGGAAGAGGGGACTCTATGGCATTATACCCCATTGAAGTCCCTCCCTCCCCAAACCCCATCCTCCTCAGGCTCTATGCCCTCCCCCCAAATTTCCAGGTGTTTCTTAACCCAGAGGTGGCAACCCTAGCCATGGGCCATCCACATCCACAGTTGATGACCATACAATGTGGATAGTGTCAGGCGGTCATACTTTTTTTCTCATATGATGTGGACCATGTGGATGAGGTTAATTGCCAGTAAAGTTATTTGGATAATTAATTCCATTTTAGCTTTTACTTTAAAAAAAAAGATTATTCTGTGCACTGCAAATTGTGTGGCTATTTTGGTAGATTTGGTTGTGGTGTTTTTTTGTGGTGATTTTATCTTGTTGATGGATGCATTTTTGGGGAGGGGGATTCCTTTTAACTTGTAGTTTTGTAAACTGCTTTGACTCTAAGGAGATAACATGGGATATAAAAATATTTTTAAAAATCAATAAAAGCACCCTGATGCTATGTAAGATACTGGCACCAGAAGCAACGTGAAATGGGTTTTGGCCTGAGATCTATCCTCCATCTTCCTTTACTGATCTTTGTCCCCTTTTCAGAAAGAAAAGTTCTCTTCTTTAAACAGCTATGCACTCTTCCTACCTCTTCTGAGCAAATATACCATGTATCTTGCAATTAAAAAAATAGATTTTTTTATATTGTATATTAAAAATACAAATTCACCTGAAGGGGGGGACGGACCCAATGAGATGATCTAGAAAATAGGGGATGTGGGGGGGGTCAATACCTGATGTATTGATTTATGTAGTCAAATGGAAGGCCTAAACATAGAGAAATCTGTTAAGAGATTAAACCTCAGATGTTACTTGATTCCAATTCCCAGACTCAAGTATGCTTAGATTACAACAGAGCCAGATAACAAGCCAGTGATGTTATTGTATTTGTGGTTACTAGAACTAAGGGCACTCTTCTAAAAATGTCAATAGAAAGAAACTCCCAGGTTGCTGTAACACATGGGTTATCTGGATTTCAGCAAAAACAGTGAAATGGAGAAATGCCTTTAAATTTTTACAGCTGATATCCCCTTAGACAGGGAATGTAGTCCTTTAACGGAAGAGTTAAAAATAAGGGCATCAAGTCCACCAATGAAAGGCTATCAAATGTTGAAGGAGGCAAACAAAGAGCACACCTTTGAGGACCAAAGCTCCCGCTTAGAAGAAGAGGAGGGTGAAAAGTGGTCACCGCTGGTGCGTGACAGGGAAAAGTTTTAAAAAATTGCTAAGAATAGTTTTTATAAACTTTATTATATAAGACAAGCAGGATTTGTTCCTTGGCCACTGAGGGGGGGGGGGGGGGGGGGAAGGCCTGGGTGCAGTTCCTTCCAGGCAGCAGCCCAGCTTCTAATAAGTACAGCCTTTCCAAAGGAACTTCAGGAACAGAATGGAAACGGCTGAATTACAAGTTATTACAACACTTGGAACAGGGGCGTAGACTTTTTAAATCCCTGGGGGGGGGGGCAGGGGCTCTCTTGTGCGCGCACACGGAACCATGTCCCCGCCGCTCTCCCCCCCCGCCCCAGGGAGCCACCACTGCTTCCCTCCCCCAGGCCGTGCCCACCCGCCCGCCGCGCTCCCCGCCCCCCTCCCTCCCTCTCCCCGCTCACCTCGGGCGCCAGCTGCGGTGTAGGGGCGTGCGGGGGTGGCGCAGATGAGCACCGCCTCTCTCCCCCCCCCGCCCCAGGGAGGCAGGAGGGCAGGCCGGGGGTGGAAAATTTCGGGGGGGGGGCTCAAGCCCCCCCGTAGTTGATGCCCATGACTTGGAACAAACTCCTCACCAGGACTTAACGGGGATATTGGTTTCTTATCCCATTACATATGCTAACTGATTCAATCCCCACATACGTATTCTCACCAAGTAGGGCCACACATCCCCTGTATTTTGATGCTTTGGGAGTTTTTAAAAAAAAAATAGTTAGTGATTGTAATGCAATGCAATATCTTGTTGATCTCTGACATAACACTGTACCCCAGGAAAAGGATTCTGTCCGTTAACTCCATGTTTTAGTGAATCAAAATGTTATTACTGCTTTTAACAAGAATGTAATTGAATATGTAATGTAATTTGGAATGGTAGATTTAAAAGTAGTTCTCTGTTTTGGGGACAAGGAAAATACTCTACACAGCCAAGATGCTGTAAAGTTCGCCTCAATGACAGAAAGGAAATGGATGAGGGTCTAAGGACGGGATTCTCACAAATTAGGACACATCAATCTCCAGTTCTAACGTATTTATTTACCTATGTTGTTTTTCCTCCCCAGTTGAACCGAAACAGATGATAACCAGAAACAAGAGCTTGTCATTCTTTTGATCTGTTTTTTTAAAAACCCTTTTCACTCTTTTGCATGCTAATTTAACAAGCCACCCCAATACATACAACTATGATATGTAACTCCATTTCATCTGACGAAGTGTGCATGCACACAAAAGCTCATGTCTTAAATAAAACCTTGTTGGTCATAAAGGTGCCCCTGGACTCTAACTTTGTTCTGTTGCTTCAGACCAAGAAGAGAAGAAGAAGAAGAGATTGAATTTATATCCCACCCTTCACTCACTTGGAGTCTCAGAGCAGCTTACAAACTCCTTTCCCTTCCCCTCCCCACAACAGACACCCTGTGAGGTAGGTGGGGCTGAGAGAGCTCTGAGACAACTGTCCTTGAGAGAACAGCTGTGCCAGAACTACGGCTTGCCCAAGGTCATCCAGCCAGGTGCAAGTGGAGGAGTGGGGAATCAAACCCGGTTCTCCCGGATTAGAGTTCGCACATTTAACCACTACACCAAACTGGCTCTCAACCAACATGGCTGACCACCTGGATCAGCCTTTCCATCTGTGGAGGGTGGAAGGGAGGGAGGGTTTTTGCCAATTCTTCCCTCCAACTGCAGATTCCTGATTTGCTCCCATCACTGTTCCTTCAGGCCCACTGACCCACGTGAGGACAACTGTGGGGCACAAAAGAAGGCTTCGGTGAAAGGGAGGCAGAAATGTTGCCTTCCCCTAGCAGGGCTCCTCTCATTACACTGCTTAGGATCCAAGCCTTTGCAGCGGGATCCATGGTTCCTCCAGTGCCTGTGCTGTGGCTGACACCTTGTGGTTCCTTAAGAGAATACATTCCTTTCTCCTGCAGAACTTCTGCTCAGTAAGTAGCAAGCACGATGTTGTCCCCTACAGTGATGCAGTGATGGCTGAAGCGCAAAACATCAACATGAGCAAAAAGAACATCTACCTGGAGAAAGATTCATTCAGCTGTCTCGGCCGTCTAAACTGGCAGTATACATTACCCTCATCCAACAGTTTGTATTGATGCTATTCTGAAGCATCTTCAGTAGAGTTGCACATAACAACATTTGAATCCAGTGGCACCTTTAAAACCAACCAAGTTTTATTTATGGTATAAGCTTCTGTGCACACACACACACTTAAAGGTGCCACTGTACTCAATTTTTTTTCTCCTGCTTCAGAACAACACGGCTACCCACCTGGATACACCTACACAGAATTCAGGTTCAAACTGAACAAAGTTTGAGTCCAGCGGCACCTTTAAGACCAACAAAATTCTATGCACGGTATAAGGTTTCGTATGCTTCTTCAGGTAAAATGAAATGGAAGATCTTCTTCGTGGTCTCTGTGCATCACATCTCTGGGATATAGTGCGCCTGCGCCGACCCTGATAGGTATCTTCTAAAGCGAAAGGGATTTTTGTGTCCTCTCCTCCCCGGCACCGGCGTAAACTACGGGGGGGCTCAAGGGCTCAGGCCACCCCCGAAATTTCCTGGGGGGGGGCCCCGGGAAAACGTCACACCTGCCGCCGGCGCCTTGCCGCCGCGCCTCCCGGGCCCTTCCGAGGCTCGCCAGCTGGTGCCTCTCCCCCCCCTCCCCACTGGCCTGGCCATTCCTCCCTCCTTATCTCTCCCTCTTCCTCTTTTAGGGGTGAGGGAGGGAGTGACCAGGGCGGAGGGGGAGGGAAAGGTACCAGCAGCACCGGCTGGTGAGCCTCGGAAGGGCCGGGGAGGCGCGGCGGCTGGCGGTAGGTTTTCCGGGGGGGGCGGAAACATCACCCCAGCGCGCACGCTAAAGAGCCCCCGCCCCCCCGGACTTCAGAAAAGTCTACGCCCCTGCTCCTCAGTCACGTGCAGGGCTCCAGTGCGCATGACCAAAGGAGGGGCACAACAATCCCGCCAGTTCTCTTCTGACCGCCATGCTGGTAGGACCCTCCTTGCTTTGGTCGGTATTTTCCTCTTTTTCTTATCTCCTTTCTTTACGGATTGCCTAAAAAAGACTTTTGTCGTTGGGACAGAACTGATTTAGAGCACTCTGCTTTGGCAGTTTACTCCCCTCCACCCCCACCCCTGGCCTATGGTCAAACGATAGGGCTTCTTTAGACGGTGCCTAAAGTGCGGCAGCAAAATCCCCCCCCCCCCCGATAGACACTCGCTTTGCCTTTTGTGCCTTGGGAAAGCACACCGGGTGGACTCCTGTGCTCACTGTGCCAGATTCTCAAAGCAGACGAGGAAGAACCGAGCCGCAAGACTCCATGTCGCATTATTGGAACAGGCTCTCTGACAATGTCTTCGCAAGAGATGTCCAGGCATGCTTCACTGTCGACCCATTTCGGGATCGGCGACTACACTGTCCCTGACGCCGAGCATCATCAATGTCAACAGGTCAATACTGAAACGACCGATGTCGACTGTCCAGTCCGAAGCCCCTACTCCTGCCAAGAAGCACAAGGAGGGCAAGGACAACAGGCAGACTAAGTACAAGAAGGGTACCTTCTCTAAAAGTGCTTCGTCCACACACATCGCGTCGGACACAGCCCTGGCAGGGGCTGCGGTGCTTGATTCTGAGGGCCTTGGGCAGCTACAAGGTGATTCCACCTCGCCTTTGCTGTGTCCTATCCACTTCATGGACTCTGATCTGGATGTGGCAGCTAATACGCTCACATCGGCAGTCACGTCATGCCTGGCGTCACATCAGACGTCATGCCTGGCTGCGTTCCACATCCCTACCCAATGACACTAAAGCCTTTGTTGAGGATCTGCCTCTCAAAGGTTAGGGGTTGTTCAGTTCCACTACAGATGCAGTTTTACAAGAACTGGACAAAAGTATCAAGACTTCATGTAATCTGGGAGTCTCCCAGCCCCCCAAACAATACAAGCTGAAGTCCTGGAACAAATCCTGGTCCCGCAGATCATCTCAAAAGTCCTCCCCGGAACCTGAGTGGCAGAAATCCTCCAGTCGCGGCCCTATGGGAACAAACAGAAGTTCAATACTGCCTCCCAGTCGAGGACCAAGGCTACCAAGTCCCCCAAGCAGAGGCTTTGACTCAGGCCAACTGGCCAAAACGCCCATCCGTCTGTCCCCATTTTTGTCTGCCGGGAGAAAGATAACATTGGACAGGTGGGCTCTCTCTGTCGTCACAGAGGGCTATCGTATAGAGTTTCTTCAAGTGCCTACGGAGTCGTATTTCATCCCTACACCCAGCTCCGTCACACTACTAGATGAAATCCGGAACCTTCTTCAAAAGGACACAATAGAACCCATCCCTCGGTCACAGTTCCATCAGGGCTTCTATTCCCATTATTTCACGGTTTCCAAGAAGGATGGGGGCCTCTGCCGTATTATGGACCTCAGAAACCTCAATACCTTCATTGTGTACAAAAAGTTCCAGATGACAACCCTTCAGAACATCCTTCCACTCCTTGAGCACAGGGTTTGGATGGTGACCTTGGACTTGAAAGATGTTTACTTTCATGTCATGATGCACCCAGATCACAGGCATTTTCTCCGCTTCGCTGTGGGGGAAGGTCATTATCAATACAAGGCCCTTCTGTTCAGCCTTTCCACTGCCCCCCGCATATTCACAAAGCTTATGGTTGTCATTGTGGCCTACCTTTGCCTGCAAGGTGTACAGATCTTTCCGTACATTGACGACTGGTTGCTCGTGGCAGACTCAGAGATCACTCTGTGAGACCACATTGCACTGACCATGCACATTCTAGAAGCCTTAGGACTCACCGTCAACCTGGCAAAGTCTGTGCTCATCCCTGCAAGGTGGGCCCAGTTCGTAGGGGCCATCCTGGATTCCCTGGCATGCAAAGCCTTCCTTCCTCCCAAGAGGGCAGACAACATAATCATCCTGGTATGCCTCTTATGTCAGCAGAAAGAAGCCACAGCAAGGCAACTCCAACGCCTTCTGGGGCTGATGGCAGCAACTACAGCCGTCATAGTTTTTGCCAGACTACACATGAGACTGCTCCAGCTCTGGTTTCTCCATCGTTTTCACCCTCAGTTTCATTCCCAGTCCAGGACATTTTGCCTTATGGCATCAGTATTGGACTCCGTCAGTTAGTGGATGAATCCACAGAATCTACTGATAGGAGCCCATTTCCACCCACCCACCCCATCCGTGACTCTGACCACAGACACCTCCCTCTAGGGGTGGGGTGCTCATCTCATGGGATTGTGTGTCGGGGCCGAGTGGGAACCCCACGTGATTCACAATCACATCAACTTTCTGGAGATGCTCGCGTTACGCTCTCTGATCTTTTCAGCACCTAGTGCGCAACAGCACTGTTGCAGTCCTGACAGACAACACAACAACTATGTGTTACCTCAACCACCAAGGTGGGACAGTTTCCAGAGGCCTGTGGTGGCTAGCCCTGGAAATCTGGGACAAGTGTCGTCCCTGGGGTGTGTTCCTGGTCACAGCACACCTCCCCAGCTCCCTGAATGTGCAAGCAGACTTCTTGAGCAGGGGGGGAGCATCGCTGCACGAATGGGAACACAACTGGACCTATCTCCAACCAGTATTCGATTGTTGGGGTTACCCAGAGATAGATGTGTTTGCATCCAGGTATAACGTGAAATGCCTGTTTTGCTCCAGGGCGGGGAGAGATCCTGCCTCCCTGAAAGATAGACTCCTTTACCCATGGGCACGCAGACGCATATATCTGTTCCCACCAATTCCTCTACTTACCAAGGTGATCAACAAGGTGATGAGGGACTATCCCCGTTGTATTCTGGTAACCCCGTGGTGGCCCAGACAGCACTGGTTCCCCACCCTTCTACCCCTGTCCAAAGGCTCCTTTGTCCACTTCCCGGTGGTGCCCGATCTCCTCCTGGCACAAGGGGACAACTGTTGCACCATGATGTGCCTCATCTCAGGATGACAGCATGGCAAATCCTGTTTTGAAAATAAGTGACAGAATAGCACACGTGCTCCTCAGTTGCAGAAAGCCTTCTACACGTCAGTCCTACGACAGGAAATGGAGGAAGTTTATGGCTTACCTTAGTTTGGAAGGGTTGCCCTCACCTCCTACAGCTCTGAATGCTTTTTTCAGTTTTCTCCTCTCCCATATCGACATGGGCCTCAGTTGTGCCTCTCTACAGGTCTATTTGGCCGCTATTTCCACAAATCATCCTGAAATTCGGTTTTCTCCCACCCAAGGACAAAACAATTCATGAAGGGCTTCAATCACCTGTTTCCCCCGACCTGAGGCCCAACGCCAGCTTGGAATTTACCTCTGGTTCTGGTGAGACTAACAGACAAACCCTTTGAACCAACGGCCACCTATAGTCTACAACTCCTCTCTTGGAAAACCGCCTTCTTGGTGGCCATCACGTCCGCAAGGTGGGTGAGTGAGCTCTCTGTGCTCCGTTGTGACCTGGCTTACCTTATTTTCCATCATGATGGTGTTACTCTGGCTCCAGATGTCTCCTCCTTACACAAGATAGTCTCAGAGTTTCATGAGAGTGGATATCACCCTTCCAGTGTTCTTCCCGACCCCTCAGAATGAGGAAGACGATCGTCTTCACGCACTGGATATGAAAAGAGCCTCCGCTCTTCTATTTGAATAGGACTTGGTCTTTTCGAAGATCTCCAGCTCTTTTTGTCTCCCATGCCCTGCCAGGGCAAGGTCAGAAAGTGTCATCTCAGCATCTGTCCAAATGGATTGTGGAGGCGATCAAACTGTGCTACTTACTGGCAAAGAAGCCGTTGCCTGTTCTGCTTCATGCGCATTCCACCAGGGCAGTAGCTACTTCCGCAGCCTTCCTCAGAGGGACGCCTTTGGGAGACATCTGTAATGCAGCTACCTGGGCCTCTCCTCACACATTTGTGAGGCACTACGCCCTCGATGTCCATCTTCACCAACGTTCCACAGTGGGGTGAGCTGTGTTGCAGGCGGTGCAAGTTTAAGACCTCCAGTTCCCTCCTCCAGTTTTGCATGTGGGTTTTTCTCACTTGTTAATCTCCCAGAGGTGTGATGCACAGAGACCACGAAGAAGATGTACAGGTTGCTTACCTGTAACGGGTGGATCTTTGAGTGGTCATCTGTGCATTCACACCACCTGCCCTCCTTTCACACCACCCGCCCTCCTTCCCCTCTGCTGTCGGTCTTTCTTATCTTGCTCAGAGATTGATGGCAGCGGTCAAAAGGAACTGGTGGGATTGTCCTGCCCCTCCCTTGGTCATGAGCACTGGAGCCCTGCACATGACTGTGGAGAGGGCGCGAAAATCCCTTTCACTTTAGAAGATACCGATCGGGGTCGGCGCAGGCGCACTATATCCCAGAGGTGTGAATGCACATATGACCACTCGAAGATCCCCAGTTACAGGTAAGCAACCTGTATTTACCAGTCTGTACATTTAGGTAGAGGGTGAGCAGTAAATTAGCATACAGGTTCAAACTGTTGGACACTGACTGATGATTTGTATGCTGTAACATAGCTGGTGGGCTACAGAAGCCCATTCTTTGAACCCTCCTTCCTGAAGCAAGTGGCATTTCATGTCCAGAATGGGTTACTGCCTGATCCAAGAGATTTTAGCAGCCTGTTCTTCACTGTCATGGATTAGAGACCGTATCTGAGGACTTTCCAAGGTGAAAATGAGCCCCAGGGCTGCTTCTCCTTGGAAAGAACTCGTGACTTCCAATCCCTGCGATTCCTGTTTCTGCAGACTAGACGCCCCCCCGCTTTCCTCCCTCCCACCATCTCCATCATATAGCCCCTTTCCCACAAGACAGCAATGCTCTGGGTGATGATGTCCATAGGATTCCAGCCTTACAGTACTGAAAAGTTATCTTGTCCAGAGATTAACAGAATTCTTTAAGCAGACAGAATTCTGCAGTAAAAAAGACGTTAGAGATGCATGCCCGAAGATTCTGGATTGCGCTCCTTTCTAGGATAACAGCCTCATTTATTTGCAACACAACAACCAGTTAGCAGCATGCATGCTAGTTCAGGAGACAATGAATTTCAAAGGAGGAAACTTGATTTACCTATTCAGCAAGACGGATAACCACTCTTCTCTGACTTATTTGGATTTTTTCTTGCCCTAACAATTTAGAGTCTCCCTTCCTTCAGCCCCCAGCAAAAGAGGGGGCAAACCCAAGTATTTTATTTATCTATGTAAAATGTTTATTAGTTTGTTTATTGCTTTCTACCTTATAACACTCAAGGCTGCCTGCCACATTAATAAAATACATAAAATTACATAAAAGCACAAAATTTTAAGCCAGAGTTTAGAACTGCTTTAAATCTCCTAAATAAAAGTCTTCAAAGGATCGAAAATGAGGGGGCCAGGCGCATGCATGTCCAAGACAGAATTCCCTAGCATGGTGCCTGGGTGTTAGGTTGCCAGCCTCCAGGTGGTGACTGGAGATCTCCCAGATTTACAACTGGTCTCTAGACAACAGGCAATCAGTTGCCCTGGAGAAAAATGGCTGCTTCGGCGGGTGGACTCTCTCCACTCCCCAAACCCCACCCTCCTCAGGCTCTACCCCCAAAACCTCCAGGTATTTCCCAACCCAGAGCTGGCAACCAGACCTGTGAGTGCCATTATGTCTGCCAAAGCGTTCCCTTCCTTGTGCGTTGGGGATAAATGGCAAAAGGTCTTGAATGGAGGGGGGGGAAAACAAGGATGGGCAGGTCCATCCTTACCAGATGACTCACTAGCAGTGGGGTGCAGCCTACACTTAACGCCCCTACACACTGGAAGTACTCTAATGAGCTCAATGGGACTTCCTCCCAGGTAGACCATGTGTGGGACTGCACCCGTTATCACTAGCAACTGGGAAAAGCCCCCCTGAGCCTGCTTTGAGGGGGAGGGCAGGGTATAAATTAAATAATAAATTCGCTGCTGGGGGAGGTAGTGATGGCCTTACACAAGACGGCTGTCTCATGGGATTATGGAGGAGCATTCCATCAATGGTTAGCAGACCAAATGGCTGAAGAAAACCTCCACATCCAGGGGCAGTCACCCCTGAATACCCATGCTAGAAGGCAACATCTGAGGAGATGCCTTGACTTCTGCATCGTTGGCCCTCCAGGGCAACTGGCTGGCTGCTATGTGAAACAGGATGACGGATTAGGCGGACTACTGGTCTGATCCAGCAGGGCTCCTGTTATGCTGAACCCAGTGGGACAACTTCTGTGTAAACATAAGGCTGCAAGAGGGAAAGTGACCCCATAGAAGCCTATCTTTTTTACTGAAGTGGTTCCCTTTTTCCTAATGTGTGCCTTACAGCTACTCCCTGGACTTTTAAGTACAGTTAACTACTGAAGCCCCAAAGCTGCCACCTTGGCTTGCAAGGCCCATCATCAGAATTTTTTACATTGATTCTTCAAAGAGCAGCAATGTAAGAAAAGGCTGGGGAGACTGTCACGTTGAAGAAAATTTTATTTATATATTTAGAAGAGATTGGATTTATACCCCACCCTTCACTCAGAGCAGCTTACAAACTCCTTTCCCTTCCCCTCCCCACAACAGACACCCTGTGAGGTAGGTGGGGATGAGAGAGCTCTTTCCAGAACTGTCTTTGAGAGAACAGCTCTGACAGAACTATGGCTTGCCCAAGGTCATCCAGCAGCTGCAAGTGGAAGCATGGGAAATCAAACCCAGTTCTCCCAGATTAGAGTCCACGCACTTAACCACTACACCAAACTGGCACCAAATTTACATTATTTACAGTCTGCCTTTCTCACAGGAACTCAAGGCAGGTTATGCAGAGTAAGCCAGGAGGACAATCACCAAAATGGAACCAATACATTAGGATTCTAAAAGTCTGGAACCCCCCAGAAAGAACTGAAGCGTAGCGTTAAGTGTTCACATGACACATTAAGCGGTACAGAAAGTACGTAACTAGTATCCTACTTACAATAAGTTACACACAGCAGTACAGACCACAGTCCCTAATCATTTAGTCAAGTTTGTAAAACCAATTTGTGCAGTGCATCCTTATTACGTGCACAGAAAAGCCCTGTTGAATAGTTCAGTTTTGCATAGTTTGCAGAAAGCCAGGAGAGAGGGAGCTTTCCTGACCGCCTCGGATAGGCTGTTCCACAATGTGGAAACCACAGCAGAGAAAGTACATGTGTGGTAGGCCGTTGTTTGCCCATTGGCAGGCTGGCACCTGTAGAAACCCCTGTTGACTGAAGCAAAGTTCTCGTGGTGGGGCATAGAAATAAGAAGGCCTGAGGCCTGAAGGGCCGCTTTCTATGTCATATCCAATACCTTAAATTAAGCCAGAGATTTAGCTTTAAAGACCGTTAATGCTCTGTGGGAGGTAGAGACATAATTCCAGAAGAAACTTTAGGGGAGATAAGATTATAAAGATGGCTATGAATTTGGGGGAGGTCATCAAAAACAAGGGTTTCCCCCTCATTTCAAGAGGAAGATGATAAATGATTTGTGCGATTATCTCTCCCCACCCCTTGCAACTTTCTGCTGCTTCACTTGTTGCTCACATGAAACTACATTTCTGGAGAGGGGGCAGAGAAATGTGGGGCACCATGGTCTAACTCAATGCAAAGGGGGAGGAGAATAAATTGATCCCCTCTCACAGTGTGCTTTAGTTCTGAGCATGCGCGTGTTCACACCCAAAGTTGCTTCCTTCATTGGCAAAGCAGATGCCCCCTTTGTTCCAAGAAACACTTCTGATTCCCTGAGCCCTGCCTTTCAGAATTACTACTTCCTTCATAAAGTTTCCCCCATCCCCAAAAAGTTCACTTCCATCTTGCACCCGGTTCACACACACATTCATCAAGGCCTTGGATCTTCCTCCTTCCTACCAGTGTTCCCTCTAAGCTGAGTTAGTGTGAGCTAGCTCACAGTTCTTTAGCCTTCGGCTCACACATTTTTGTCTTCGCTCAAGACGGATGGCTCCAGAGCAGACTAATTTATGCAACAGCCAAATCGCTCACTCACAACTTTAATGCGAGGATTTTTCACAGCCTTCAGGGGGCATTGCTTCCAACTACCCTTCAGGGAATGAAATCCTTTGCTGGATTGTCAGAAACACACCTCCCCACCCCCAATGTGACCACCTCGCTCAAACTGATGTGACTGTAGCCTCCTCAATATAGACCCCCTCCCTAAGTCTTTTTATTTATTTCTTCGATTTATGACTTGTCCTCCCTGCTGTTGGAGGCCTCAGGGCGTGTAACAACATATTTATAAAACATCCATTAAGTAGTTATAAAAACAATTTAATCGCTAACTGGATACACTGATGGCACATAAAATACAATTTCATCACGGAGAATTTGGTCAAATCCATGTTGAGGGAAGGCCAGAGGAAAGGGAACAGATAAGAGGGCCCATCGAGAGAGTTGTAATTCTCCTCAGCCACGGGCCTGGTGGAACAGCTCTGTTTTGCAGGCCCTGCAGAAGTATAAGAAGTCCTGCGGGCCCGGATCTCAACTGGAAGAGCGTTCCACCAGGCCGGGGCCAGAGCCGGGAAGTTGCCTGACCTGGACGGCCCAGACTAGCCAGATGTCATCAGACCTTGGAAGATATGCAGGGTCTGCTTTGGCCAGTGTATGGATGGGAGACCATCAAGGAATAGCATGGTGGCTACACAGGGGCAGGCAAGGGCAACCCCCCCCCCCCCCGAAATTCTCCTGCCTTGAAAACCCCATGATGGGGTCAACAGAAATTGGCTGCGACTTGATAGCCCTTTCCACCACCAAGGGATTATCCGCTTGAAGCACAAAAGACCCCCCCCCCCCCGAATTAGGTATAAAAAGAATATCTCCCCATATGCTGATGCCCGATCGATCCAGATGTCTTTTTAATGAAGAACAATAGGAGATTGGATTTATACTCTGCCCTTCACTACCTAAAGGAGTCTCAGAGCGGCTTACAATCTCCTTTCCCTTCCCCTCCCCACAACAGACACCCTGTGAGGTAGGTGGGGCTGAGAGAGCTCTTTCAAGAACTGCCCTTGAGAGAACAGCTCTGAAAGCACTTGTGACTGACCCAAGGTCACACCAGCAACTGCATCAACTCTATGATTCTATGTGGAGGAGTGGGGAACCAAACTCGGTCCTCCCAGATTAGAGTCTGCTGCACTTAAACCACTACAGGGCTGCCCTCCAAGTGTCATCTCTTCGCCTGAAAGAGGCACATAAGGGGGGGCGGGGAGCAGGAAACCTGGCAGACCCACCCGCCTCCCTCTCCTCCAAGCAAAACCGCCCCCCAAGTCATGCCCCTTTAACCTCCCCGCACCCAAAACTCTTCTTTCTCAACTCCCCCCCTCCCAGCCGTCTTTCCCCAGTGATCCCCACAACGGGAAGCCGCTCCCGAGGCAGCATCCCTTTGGGTGCACATACAAACTCCCCATCCCCACCCTTCCCCATGCAGCAAGCCCCTTGACCCACGCCATTCCACAGCTCGGGTCTCTTGCAAACACCTCGACGACTCCCCTCCCCTTGATGCACGTGAGACACCCGCCCCCAACCTCGCCTCTGACTACCAGCTACGCAGCTCCTACTCCCTCCTTCTGCCAACCCCATGCAACCGTGCAGGTCCCCCACGCAGCTCTCCCCCCATCCCCAATTTCCCAGTGCAATCAACGCGTCGTCCCCCCCGACTGCCCAAGGCCACCCCAGAGACCCACGGAGTCGGGTCTGAGCCCCCCAGCCTCCTTGCACCGCGCGCCCAGGCTGGCGGCACCAGCAGCAGCAGCAGCATCAACCACCGCCCTTCCCGCCGCCTCGCCTGGCCCCACCCCGTCCCTTTGGCCCCTCCCCGCGCTGACCTCTCCCCTCCCTCTCACCACCACCCCCCCTCTTCCCCCTCCCACCCGTGCAAACCTCGCGAGACAACACGCGCTTTCACAAGTGTCTTTTTTTTATTTTGCACCAATCGATCCGGGGGCTGGGCTTGAGGGGGGGGGGAAGATAACCTACCCAGAAAAGGGGGGCGGGGGAGAGGAGGCGGAGGTGGGGGGGCTGCCAAGACCGGGGGCGCGCGAGAGGGGGAGAGAGAGGGGAGGGGGCGCGAAAAGTGCAGGGGGCTGCCCCGCCCCCACCGGTTGCCACTCGCCAGCCTTCTCTCCCGCCCCACCCCCCACCGAGGGGCTTTGGGGGGCAACCCCCCCCGCATCACTCTCCCCCCCCCTTCTGCCAGTAATTCATCCCTCGGGGGGGAGGGGCCCTCGAGCCTTCCCGGGGACGAGGCCACCCTCGCCGGGCGCGGCGGCTACGCGAGGCCGGGGATTCTGCGGCCTACACTCCCCTCCGCCTCAAGGAGAAGGCGCCATCGCCGCCGACACTATCCTCGAACGCCCCCCGCCCTCCTGCGGCTCCCTCCTCTCGCCTGCCTACCCCCCCCCCAGCCCGGTCGCCCAAGCAGGCCCCGGGTAGGAGCGGAGCCCAGCCCAGCCGGTCCAGGTGAGAGCCAGCCCTGCGCCGCCGAGGGGGACAGAGCGCGAGAGGGAGAGAGGCTCGGTCGCCCTTCCGGGCCGCCGCGGGTGGAGGAGAGGCCGGGCTCGTGTCCCCTCGGGGGAGGCAGCCGGTGGGGCTGCCTTCACTTTCCCCCCTGCAGGGGCGGGCGGTCAGGTAGGCCTCAGGCCCCTCTCACCCCCCCCCCCCGGCCGGGCAAGTCCCCGTAGCCATTTAACCGGGGGGGGGGGTGGCTGTGCTTGTTGCCATGGGAACCTCTCGGGTCGGGGAGCCGCCCCCCCCCACGGTAGGCCTCGGCCGAGAGAGGGGCCTGGGTTGCCATGGTAACGTTGTAGGGAGACCCACACTCGCCCGTGCAGGCGCGTAGGCCTCGGGGGGGGGGGCAGCTGCCGTTTCTCGGTTTATTGAGGGGGGGCATTTTTGCAAAGGGGGCATTTTGTGGGGTGGGGGGGAAGCTGTGGTGGTGATGCCGGCTGCCTGTCCCGGCGGGTAGGTCTCGGGGCGGGCCTGCTTTGAGGAGCCCAAACGGGGTGAGTGGTGGGGCTGAAGGGGGGGGGGTCCGCGAGGTGGTTGCTAGTAGGGAGGGGCAGGAAGTGCCGCCGCCTCCCGCGCTCCTGGAGGGGTGTGGGGGGGGGGTAAGCCTGGGTTGCCATGGTAACTGCCCCTGGGGTGAGGTGGGGGGTCGTAGGTGGGTGCCAGGTGGGCCAAATGGGATCTGGGGCTTGGGCGTGTCTGGGATTCTGGAGTGGGGTTTTGTGTGGAGAGGAGAGCCCCCTCCCCATTCCTTTGGGGTGCGACTCTACCAAGTTTGGGTAGGAGGTTGTTTATTTTTGGAAGGAGGGGGAACACAGAAAGGGTGGGTAAGAGGTGCTATTGCAAGGGCCCAGCACCTGTTCCTTCCCCAAAGCATGTCTTTCTTCCCTATGTTTTGTATGGGTGGGCAGTTAATAGGAACTAGATGCCTCTAACTCTTGAAAGCTCATATGGGGCGGGGGGAAGGGGCGTTGATCACAGCAAATGTTCTCATTTTAATCCTGGTGTGTTTTCCCTAGAAAGTAGGAGCATCTTTTGGGAAGCAAGGGGTGTGGGGGTGTTTAATAAGAGGAATGTTCATGAGCACTGGGGGTGGGGGAAGAGCTTTTTCCTTACAGAACAGTTGCATAGATTTTGACTGGCATGTTGCTCTTTGAAATGAAAGCTGGGGAAGAGGAAAATACCTGTGGAATTTGAACCCAGTTGTGATGGTGGGGAGACAATGCATTTCTGCATCCTGATTAATCCTATTAAAAGCAATGAATTAAACTGTGGTTCTGGCTGTTAACTCCCCTCGGACATATACCCCACTCTCGGTTTCAGTTTCTCAGTTCCTCAAGGAATTCAGCATGCCTTGGAGGTACGAGACATCTGAAGTCTCTTTAAAACATACATATACGCATGCCTTTCTCAGATGCCAGCCAAGCTTTAGGGGGTCTGGTAGTCCCTGAGGTGGCAAACCCACCTTTATGTGAATTGGTTCTGAACTCAGAAGCTTTGCATGATTCCACAACATAGTTTGAGTGTTGACTTCCATTCTGTGCTTCTGACCAGGTTCCCCAGTTTGATAAGTTCAGCAGCCTTACTCGGAAGTTTAACGATATGTGTGTGTAAACTTCGGAATAATTTTTCTCTCTTAATAGGCACCATACTCTAAAAGCACATATCTGTGAGTCCCATCACTTGCAGTAGAATTAAGTTCCAAGCAAAGCATTGTTAAGTGTGTGACCTTACAGTCATAATCACGAGATGGACTAGCAATCTATAAAGGTGGCTTAAGTTAGCGCTATATATGGGCTGGCTTTTTTTTTTTTAAAGGAACCCCAGAACCTTTGCTCTTTCTCTTCTGGGAATGCATTTGGATGTGGTGGTGGGCGTTAAAAATACCATTGGTACCTAACAGGTCTCATAGAGACATAATGGATAGAAACAGAACAACTGTGATGTCAGAGGTTTTGTTTTCCTACACATTTCTAAAGGGCATTGACTGCCCTTCAGGAATATTCCTTGGAAGCATGTGCTTCTATGCAAAGCATTTCAGTACTTTACTTTTTTGGGGGGGAGGGATGAAAGTAGAACAGATAACCTCTGGAAACAATGTTTTGAAGAAGATCTGTGAATCATTGGACTAGATGCATTTTGCCATTCTACAGTTAAATTGTATGTTTGATGGACTAGTGGAAACCATTCAGAGATGCCTCCCCTGCCCTTTCCTAGTAGGATTTTGAAGGTCTCACTCAGGCTGTGTGTTTGGTGCCATTCCAGTCTGTTGTTGATTAAAGAGAAAGGAGAAGATAATTCTCTCTTTCGTTACTGCTTTTTATTCATTTATGGTGTATTTTAGCTTTGTGGCATTTGAGGGGGTTGATTGAAAACTGTAGGGTATAAAAACATTTGGTGAAATGGTGATGGATGAATCCGTGCTGTCCCCGAATGCCTATGCATTTCTTTTTGTCTGAGATTTGGAAAACATGTAGGAGTGAAGACTGCTTGAAATGTTTAACCTGCCATGTAGTTATTTATTTGGATTTTAGGCTTTTTGAAACAGTGTATATTTCAATTTATCACATATGCTTCCTGGGATTGATTTATGATGGACTGAATATTGATACTGCAGAGGAGAGGTTAATGGTGGATTAGCAGGAACATCTAAACTCTTGTGTGAGTTTTTTCCCCCTCTGTGCACACAAGGACAACGTGCAACCCTTCCATATATCACTACCTGTCGCTAACTGAATCACTAAATGCTAATGTAAGTGATAACACAGCTGAGACCCCTTTTTCCAGTAGCCTGTTGAAATTTCATGTATATTGTAGGAAGGAATGGGTCATGTTTGAGGAGGTGTCTCTGGAAACTGCCCTTTTGTGCATACAGGAAAAGCAGCCCAGGTAGTCAAGGATGCAGATCTAGCCATGCATGCGGATCTAGTCATGCATGCAGACCTAGTCCATCTCTTATACAGTATGAAATAAACCAATAACTGACACGTGTGCTATAAAAGGGGTATGTAGTAGATGGAAATGCAGTTGCAGTTCCTCAGAATAGATAGCTGAGCAAAATAATGATGAATGTCATAGTTTTCCACGGTGACATAGCTGCTTTTCACCAGTACTTTACCACTGTTGATTTAAGAGTGTAGCGATTGATAAAAGCCATAGCCCTCTGGTGCCTTCTGGTTGTATGATTCTGACTGGCAAAACTGGGGTGCCTAGTACTAGAAGTAGATGAACAAGCAGAATGATGTGGGTGTTTTTGAGTAGTATCTAAGGCAGGGGTGTCACTGTTGATTTAAGAGTGTAGCAATTGATAAAAGCCATAGCCCTCTGGTGCCTTCTGGTTGTATGATTCTGACTGGCAAAACTGGGGTGCCTAGTACTAGAAGTAGATGAACAAGCAGAATGATGTGGGTGTTTTTGAGTAGTATCTAAGGCAGGGGTGTCACTGTTGATTTAAGAGTGTAGCGATTGATAAAAGCCATAGCCCTCTGGTGCCTTCTGGTTGTATGATTCTGACTGGCAAAACTGGGGTGCCTAGTACTAGAAGTAGATGAACAAGCAGAATGATGTGGGTGTTTTTGAGTAGTATCTAAGGCAGGGGTGTCAAACATGTGGCCCAGGGGCCAGATCCGGCCCCCGGAGGGCTTCTATCAGGCCCACACTGGAACTTGCCCCTGGGTCCTAGACTCAGAACTCTGAGCATGAGATTTCTGTGGCGAATGTCAGTAAATCAAAAGTAGGTTTGCAGCTTACAGATACACACCTGAACAGCATACTGAAGATTGTAACAGCACAGGCATTTTGATGCAATAATTTAGAACAAGAATGCTGTTTTAAACATGTTTTCATTTTAAGTTAAAAAAAATCCTTGTGTTTGTGTCCTTTACAAAGTTTATATCTCCGCTACCTGGCATTACATTTTTTGACACACATGGCCCGGCCCAACAAGGTCTCATTTATGTCAGATCCGGCTCTCATAACAAATGAGTTTGACACCCCTGGTCTAAGGGAATAGGGGCCTCATTAAACAACCAGGTCAGGCAAGAGTGGCGAATGAATCCTAGAATCTTCTGGGTACAGTGTGCAGGAGGGCCTGGGATTCAGGTACTTTGCCCTAGCTAACAAATGCTATTTGATGGATGATGTAAGCAGTTGGGGTTTCAGAGCTAGCTGCTTGTGTCCTTCCTGTAGAGGTGTGTGGATGGAGGGTTTGCAAACACAGGGTCCTCCTCATCTGTCTGTTTCTTGCAAGAAGCTATGAGGGAGCACTGACATTTTTAGGAGAGAAAGTATATTTTGGTCAGCCTAGTCTGTTGGAAATGAACATGCCATTTCTCCTTGGTATGTTACAGAAGTAAAGCATGTCACACTGAACCTATCTTTTAGATTTTAATAAATAAGCTACACTTAGCTGCAACAAATGTAGGAGCCCCTCAGTTTGTTGGCATTTGCCTACTCTCTCCAACTTAGTAGTTTTTGACAGGATACACCCCCAAGTAACTGTGCTACTTTGGTCTGCACTTCACTGTTACTTCCTCAGTTTCTCTCTTGTTTGTGGTCTCTCTGTTGGTGTTGTAATGTGTCCTGCAATCCTTGAACACATTTACCTTCTTGAACATATGAGGCTGTCTCATATAGGGTTAGTCCATTGCTTTGGTCTACTGTGACTGGTAGCAGTTCTCCAGGGTCCCAGGTTCAGGTCTTTTATATCACCTACTGCCTGAAGCTTTTAACTGGAGATCCCAGGGACAGAATCTGGGTCCTTCTGCATGCCAAGCGGATGTTCTACCATGTCGCACTTCTTCTGTTGTTGGAGTATAAGAGATGGGAGTTAGTCACAAAGAGACACTAGCAGAACAATTTGTCAAGACGGACAGAGATGATTAAATTAGTTTTGACTCTGCTCTGCAAATAGGGAACAATTAATGCTTGTTTGGGAACATTTGGTAGAGCTCAACTGACCGGTAGTTGTCACTGAAGAAATGGGAATGCTACCCTGACGGGTCAGTTCTGGTGGTAATTATACCACTTAAGCTGACACAGCTATAATGCTATATACCTTTCAACTTGTGATCTGTTAATGCTGTCCACACTGCTTTAGGTTCATGTTTGCTTTTACTTTAGAGTTGTCTTGGCAAGCTTTGATTCTTGCTAGTATTAATGACTGTTTTTGTGGTGCATCTTTGTTTTTTAGTAGATATGATGGAAGAATTGCATAGCCTGGACCCACGACGGCAGGAACTGCTTGAGGCCAGGTTCACTGGAACAGGCGTCGCAAAGGTTAGTATGGCTTCAACTGTATTATGAATCCTTTTGGAAAAAACTTAGTGCACAGGTAGGTGTTTGGGCTGTTAGTCTTAAGTGTGTCAACTTTGGTGTTCTTTTAAAGAAGAAGTTTCTAGTTTTTACAATGGATGAGTAAATCACCAGAACAAAGTGTCTTTAACCTCAATGTTCAGAAGCTAGAAGGCCTGTGAAAAGAATTGCATGACTTCTGAAACTAGTCTTGGGTCTTACATGCAAATCTCATGATTTTTGATAATTGGGAGCTGGCAGAAGTTGGTTGTCAGTTGTGCAGACTGCTCTGTTGAAGACTGGCAAGTTCTCTGACTCCTAGATGCTTAACGAAAATTGCTTGTGCTCTCTGTGGCCAAAAGCTGAGCAGTTCTTGCTTCTACTTGATCTGGATTTGATACAAGAAGAAGAGAAGAAGCAATTGAATTTATACTCCGCCGTTCACTACCCAAAGGGGTATCAGAGCAGTTTACAAGTCTCCTTTCCCTTCCCCTCCCCTGTGTGGTAGGTGGGGCTGAAAGAGCTCTCTCAAGCACTGTCCTGAGAGAACAGCTCAGCAAGAACTTGTGACTGACCCAAGGTCACACCGGCAGCTGTATGTGGAGGAGTGGGGAATCAAACCCGGTTCTCCCAGATTAGAGTTTGTGCTCCTAACCACTGCACCAAACTGGCTCTCCATCGCTGTTCTGGTTTCCCTAGCTGGTTTGGAATTTTCTGGGCCTGTTCTTTCACTTTCACTTCTGTCTCTTTCGTTCTTTTTAGCCAGATGTTTATAGTTCCTTCTTGTGTTTCCTTCCAGTTTCTATGGTCCAGATTTCAGTTATTGGCCCACTTCTGTGTTTTTCTTAATCTCTCTTTAGTATCTTGGGGTGGGGGTGGGGGGCTGAGGGTAACTTTTCATTCTTCTGTTTCATTAATGCAGTAGCTTTCAGTTCTGCTTTTCTGCTCCCTGTTTCTCCCTCTCTCCCACATCTCTTCCTTTGCTTCCTGTCTGTATTGTAATACAAAGTGTTCAAGGTTATATCCCATTCCCACCCCTCATCTTATCATCCTCTCAATATTGGTGATGTCTGTGCAGGTTCTTAAATCTCTCATTCTGAACAGCAAGATGGGTAGATCAAAATGGGTAGCCATGCTACTCTGTCTGTAGCAGTAAAAAAGAGCAAGTCCAGTAGCACCTTAAAGACTGACAAAATTTGTGGCAGGGTAGGAGCTTTCATGAGTCACTGCTCACTTCTTCAGCTACAGCTAGAAAGGGAGTCCCATCAGTCCTATTTATTGGAAAGTGGAGTGATTTCAGATGTCAAATGACATTAGCCAGTAAATGACAATAGCAGGTGAATAACAATAGCAGGCGTGATTGGATTAGGTGTGGTATGCTGAGGGGTAGTAGGTGTGGAGAAATCAGCATAGGTAATGAGACAGGAAACTTAGGTCTAGATTCAGTCCAGGTGGATGCATTATCTTGAGCTTCATGATCAGTCACAATTCAGCAGTCTCTCTTTCTAATCTTCCTTTGAAATTCCTTTGTAAGAGAACTGCTACTTTTTGGTCAGCAACTGAATGTCTTGGAGAATTAAAATGTTTTTCAGTGTTGTGGTTCCTAATGTCAGACTTAAGTTCATTAATTCTTTTGTCAAAGGGACTGGCCTGTTTGTCCAATGTCGAGGGTGGAAGGGCATTGTTGACACTTGATGGCATAAATCACATTAGAGGATGAGCAGGAATATGAACCTGAGATGATATGGCTGATGTTGCTGGGTCCACTGATGGAGTTGTTAGGATCTATATGAGAGCAAAGTAGGCATCCTGGTTTGTTGCAGGCCTTGGTACCGGAGTCCTTGTTACTGTTAAGTAATTTGTCATTGTGGGTGAGAAGTTGTTTTAGGTTAGCAACAGGCTGTCTGAAAGCAAGAAAAGGTTTCCCCCCCCTTATTGTATTGGCACTTTCTGGCTCTCGCATTGGCTGTGCTGTGTGCTCCATCAGCCATTAGCCCATCAACTGCCACTCAAGAGTACTCACGTGCCATTGGTTGGATGCTGGATCTGCTCCTTTCTCCCATGCACTGCCAACCTGGCTCCTGACAGAAAAATTGCCAAAATGGCTGTCTCTCCTGACGAAGATTCTTATCCTGCTTGACTCATGTGGGACTAACTTTTCCCAATACAATACAATAGCGATAAACTGGAAAGAAGCCACCAGCCCCTCACTCAGCACCTGGAAAGCCAAAATTTGGGATTACTTTATTTTAGATAAAATAGCAGATAAAATAGAAAGCTGGGATAATACACAGAACGCAAAAAGTCCCATGACTAAATGGTACCCAATTATCAATGAGTATCCTGAAAGTGGAGGGGGTCTACTCCCAAAAGCATGGGTAAATAACATCCCCCTGTATCTGTATTTATAATTGGAGAAAGCGATAATGGCTATTCTTATATGTTGCAAACCACATTTACCTGAAAAGTTATAACTTATAGCATAGACTATATTTAAATTTTGTCTGTATTGTCAATTTGTATTTTTCACTTCTCTCTGAGAAGGATCAACTTATTAACTCCACGTATAACACCAGGATGCATTGTACACTCCAACATTAATGGTAGCCATGTTGTCTGAGACAGTTACGATATGTCTATAATTGTTAACCGTTAATCATTTTTCTGTACCCTCTTGAATCCTTAATAAAAATACTTTAATTTAAAAAAAAGAAAAGGTTCCCCCCCCGTGCCAGTCTGTAAGCAAGAAAAGATCTCCCCCCCCCCCCTGTGCCAGTGTGAGGGAAGTGTCACAATCCAGCATGGGTTGTAGGTCATTAATAATGTGTTGAACTGTCTTGAGTTGTGAGCTGTAGGTTCAGGGGTGTTCTGTTATTATTCTCCTTTGGCTTGGCTTGTTGCAAGCTGTGCCTGGGTACCATTTTGGCTTTTCCAATCATCTTTCTCACCCTATCAGGAGGATATTGTAGTTGCAAAAATGCCTTCTGCAAATCCTTCAAGTAAGTATCTCTGTCTGAGGGGTTGGAGAAGATGTGACTATAGCGTAGGGCTTGGCTATACACAATTGATTGTTTGGGGTGGTTGGGGTGGTAACTGGAGGCCTGTAGATATGTCTGCTGATCTGTTGGTTTCTGATATAATGTGGTACTTACGTGTCTCTCATGCATCTGTACTGCAGTGTCCAGGAATTTTATTTCCTGTGTAGAGTAATTATAATTATGACACCACAGCAGATCTTGCCACTGAACTCTGTATGTTTGTTCTCACTCATAACTACTTCAGGTTTGGTGAGAACTTATACTTCCAAATCAATGGGTACCCGCATGGCTCCACAGTATGCCAGCATTTTTATGGTGGATCTAGAACAGCATTTTCTGGACTCCTACCCATTGGCAGCTCTCCTTTACTTAAGACTTACTGATGACATTTTTGCTGTCTGGACCCATGACAAAGAAGCTCTTGAGAGATTGCACCGGGCTTTCCACAACTTCTACCCCACTGTCAATCTAATTATGGATTACTCTACAGAAGGAATAAACTTCCTGGACAACACAGTACGGACCACAGTGCTTTTTTTAAAAAAAAGCAATAATACAGTTATGAGAAATTAGGCTAAGGCTGGAGGGTAATTTTTGGTTGCGGCAATGACAACCATAATTATTCCAGTATTGCACACTGTGACGCTTTCGTCATGGCTTTAATAAAGATTACAAGAAACTATGAAGAGGCATTGTGGGGGAAATAGTTAGAAAATGTGGTCAATACAATAGGGAACCCTGAAGGCTGAAACATGAATCTGGTGCCTAGATTTTTGGGCTGGCTCGTAGAGTCTAAGTGAGTTTGTGAAGGCCTTACACACCTGTGTACACATTTTTGATCAGGCTTTCCGAGAAGGAATATTTCGGTCTTCAGGCGCGAATGAAATGCCGTCCTTGTTGTAAGTTGTCTGTTCCTGTTCCCCTTCTTGTTTGCAGTGATGTCCTGCAAGTTCATTATCCCTTGGTCTTATGCCACAGACTGGAGGAGGGTAGAGGCTTGAAGAACTTGGGAGGGAGCGTCTGCGTATTTAAGGCCAGATCTGAGAGTGATTGGGACCTCTGCTGCGTGAAGAAGACAGTCTTTCTCTTTGGTGTCGTGGTCAGGAGCGTGGACTCCAATCTGGGAGAACCGGGTTTGATTCCTCACTCCTCCACATGCAGCTGCTGGCGTGACCTTGGGTCAGTCGCAAGTTCTTTCAGAGCTGTTCTTTCAGGAGCAGTTCTCGAGAGAGCTCTCTCAGCCCCACCTACCTCACAGGGAGTCTGTTGTGGGGAGGGGAAGGGAAAGGAGACTGTACGTCGCTCTGAGACTCCCTTGGGGAGTGGAGGGCAGGGTATAAATCCAATCTCCCCTTCTTGAAAATTCCTCCTTCCTGTTAAGGTCTCTGACATCAGTCTAGGGGACACCGAGGTTGTTGAACACATGCAACTGGACTTTTTATTTTCCTCTCCCCGACGAAAGCACGCTGTACTGCTTGGCAAGGTGCCTTTGAAAGTCATAAAGATCCTAAAAACAACTCTGTGATTAAAAAAGAGTCAAGAAGCTTCCTTATATGTGTGAAAGCCCTTGCATAAATCTACAGAGGTTGTCGTAGTACAGCTTACATGCTTCCGCTCACAGTATCTATACGTGTCCATTTTAGTTTTTCACTTTGCAACTCGACGCTTTTGTAAAAACGGCTTCATACAGTTCTGTGCTTCCCGCATGAACGTAAAGCAGAAAGTGGGATAGGACCGTTCTTGCAAGTTTGCCTGTTTCCTTGAAGTGGGCACAGGAAGGGAACTCAGCACCTATAGTAAGCAACTTGGAGGTCTTTCTTTCTGGCAGAATTTACTGGCCTATGTTTTGGTTCCGTTTAGTCCAGAACAGCATTGAAATTTTGGAAATATAAGACCATTGTCATTAGGGATGCAGTCAGTTTGCATAAGGGTGTGGATGCCGTGATGTTGGATGGTGATGGAGCCGGTTTGGTGTCGTGGTTAAGAGCGCGGACTCTAATCTGGGAGAACCGGGTTTGATTCCCCCACTCTTCCACATGCAGCTGCTGATGTGGGTCAGTCAAAAGTTCTTTCAGAGCTGTTCTCTCAAGAGCAGTCAAAAAGAACTCTGTCAGCCCCACCTATTTCACAGGGTGTCTGTTGTGGAGAGGGAAAGGGATTGTAAGCCACTCTGAGATTCCTTTGGCTAGTGAAGGGCGAGTTATAAATCCAATCTCTTCCTTAAATACTCGCATATATGTTTTTGCTTAAAAAGAGATGGTTTGGATGTTTGTGAGAGTAATTTATTTCTTTTTTTCCCTTCTGCACTAGGGTCCATTAAACAGTGAATCTTCCAATCAGAGTTTGTGCAGTGTGGGCTCTCTAAGTGACAAGGAATTGGAGGTAAGTGAGCTTGATGCTCTTCGACACCCTGAGTCCCTAGCTTATCTTGTGAGTGTGGAACAGGTATTTTCTGGTCAAATATGGCTCTGTAGTTAGATTGACACGATTGTTTTACAAAATGATGACCTCATGAAAAGCTGCTTACTGCATATTAAGCCTTCTTCCTCCTGGACCAGTATTGTCTCAGATGTGTGAGTGCTGTCTGTATTTCTAAAACAGTCTTGTAAGAGCATATATTTTAAGAAGACCAGGTTACAAAAATTGGTTGCATACCTCCAGTAGGAAAATAGCTGTGTGGATCTGTTCCAGCAAGACTAAATAACTTTTTGTGCTATTCAGTTTACCCGTTGTAGCAAACAAAAAAACACCTCAACAGATTTTTCAAAAATCATAACTGATTTAACTCTGAAGTATATTACGGTCTTGGCTGAAGAACTCATATTATCTCATTATTTTGCTTTGGGCAGAGGTGTAATAGCAAATGATTTGCCACCCACCACACTTTAGTCTCAAAAGCAGTGAATTTTAACCTGTCTGCGAAATGGCGAGTGTATGAGGTGCAGTGAACAAGCATCCATTTCAAGGGTAAGAACATAAGAGAAGCCAATGTTGGATCAGGCCAATGGCCCATCCAGTCCAATGCTTTGTCACAGTGGCCAAAAAAACCAGGTGCCCTCAGGAGGTCCAGCAGTGGGGCCAGGACACTAGAAGCCCTCCCACTGTTGCCCCTCCCCAGCACCAAGAATACAGAGCATCACTTGCCCCGACCGAGAGTTCCTATTTATACTTTTTGGCTAATAGCCACTGATGGACCTCTGCTCCATATGCTTATCTAATTCCATTGGGCAGTGAATTCCATGTGTTAATCACTCTTTGGGTGAAGAAGTACTTCCTTTTATCTGTTCTAACCCGACTGCTCAGCAACTTCATTGAGTGTATTGTGAGAAAGGGAGAAAAGTACCTCTTTCTCTACCCCGTGCATAATCTTACAAACCTCGATCATGTCACCCCTCAGCCGTTGTTTCTCCAAGCTAGACCTTAAGTGCTTTAACCTTTCTTCAAAGGGAAAGTGTTCCAACCCTTTTACCATTCTAGTTGTATTAATGTACTTAAATCCTGGAACGTCTGTGGAAATTGGTCTCAGTGTTTTTTTGGTTTTCCCTCCTCCTTCCCCTTAAGACTCCTGAAAAAAAACAGAATGACCAGCGCAACAGGAAGAGGAAAGCAGAGCCCTTTGAGACCAGTCAAGGTAACCTGTGCTCCAGGCCCTCTGATTAGCATTTGCAAACAGTCAGTAATGAGGCCAGTTGTTAGAGAATTCTCTTGTCCTCTGAGAGCGCGCACTTTGTGCCCCCTGGGGGTGTCGGCAGCTTGTTATGATCCTGGTCTTTGAGCAGCGCCCCTCCCTTCAGAGACCATTTGTTGTCCCCGTTAATGTGAAAAACATTCTTAGTCCTACAGCGGCTTAATCTGGCATTTACTCTCAGTGTTGTTTTTTTTGCATACGTGCACTGTACTGCAGCTAGATGTGGCTTCCCACTGCTTTAAACAGACAAGAAAGTAATGTACAGTTGCTGCATGCGGCCTTCTCTGTTGAGGCTCCTTCCTTGTGGAGTGGCCGGCCTGAGGAAGTCAGGAAGGCTCCCAGGCTTGTTCCCTTTCACAAAACTGTGTAAAGCAGAACGGTTCAGGAGGGCATTTTGATAAAGGCAGTCGGGCTGTATTGTAACACAGTGGTTCAGAACGATGCTTTAATAAAAGGAACGGGACTGTAAACTAGACCGCTCTGCACGTATGCATGGGGGCCACAGTGACCCAGTGGTTAAGATGCGGAACTGCAGACCGGAAGATTCGACAGTTCGAGACCCCAGTGCCGCGTGACGGAGTGAATTCCCGTCTCCGGTCCCAGCTCCTGCCAACCTAGCAGTTCGAAAGCAAGAAACTGCAAGTAGATAAACAGGTACCGCTTCGGTGGGAAGGTAACAGCATTCCATGTGCCTCAGCATCTAGTCATGCTGGCCACATGACCACGGAGAAGTCTTCGGACAGCACGGGTTCTTTGGCTTGGAGCTGAGCACCGCCGTCAGAATCGACTGGCTTTTGAGCAAGGGAAACCTTTACCTTTTTATAGTACGCACTCTCCATTTGCTGTATGATCTCACTGGACTGTCTTCTGCTTACCTCTTGCCGTTTTCTGCATTGCTTAACAAATCACATCTACCACTATTTGCTTTGTTTCGAATTTCTGGAACTCCAGTCGATTGCGTTGATTATTAGATGTCACATCCTACCGATTGCATTGACTTGCACTGTGCGGATTTGCCTTAAGTCTCAGTGAGAAAGGAGGACTATAATTGAATAAAATATATGTACATGTGTGTGTGTAGACAAAATATTTTGGGCAGCCCTTGTCTCCTGTTGAAGGTGTCGTTTTGGCGAATGTGACTCTGAAGTTTAGAGCGGTTTCTTAAGTGTTATCTGTCCCCTTCTGATATTTTATTTCTTGCACAAGTTTGTACCAATTGTGGCCCCTGGGAGTCACATATAGCCTGGGTCAGTGGCCGTGGCTGCCACTGGTGCCCTTTCCTCCTCTGGCATCACTGTTTTGACACCTTGGCCACCACCACCCCACCCTCACGCAGTTTCAACTTCTTTTCTCCCATCCCAAATCCCAGATCTGCAGTTCCCCTGGCGAAGACTGTTGCAGGATGCGCTTCTGTTGCCGCGTCTTCCTATGTTCAGGCTCTCTCCTTTTCTCCCATGAGAATCCATGGAAACAATCCTGTACCTTAAGTGGTCCCTTATGTATTGCACCTGTACCAGAGTCAGGGCTGCCGAGAGGGGAGCCCTTAGCGTGGCAGAGTTCCAAAAAGCTGGGAGGCGTTCGATTTGTTTTCCTGTGTTTGGTGAGAGTGGGGGGACGTCTGTCAGCAGCCCTTACTGGAGTTAGTTTGGTCCCCGCTGATATTTTTGCTTCTAACGAAGCAGCTGCCAGCTCTTCCGGTCCAGCACCGCAAGCCACTGGAAGCCCCAGAAGTTAGCCCGTGGGAAAGGCAGCTGTTGTTTGCAAGAGAATGCATCCAGCATGCACTTAGAAGAGGGAAGGTGGCCGCACAAAGTGCACATTATTCCCATAAATCCCTCCATCAGCAGCGTCGATCAGCAGGGGGGCCCGTGACCTACAACATGTGGATCCCTGAGCCTGCAGATGCCCCAGAGTCAGCAGGCGTGCCCATACGGGAGGGTGCCGTTCCCCTTCTTGACTTCCGCAAAACCAGTTTTGGCAAGAGTGATTTGACCCTGAAGCCTAATAGTGTTTTTGAGATGGCTTTCAAAGACCGGATGCCAACCGATTGGTAACGTTATTGTTTTCCTTGCAGGCAAGGTTGTCACTCCAAGGGGGCATAAAATCAGTGATTATTTTGAGGTAAGCCTGTTTCGTGTGCACGCCGGCAGGTCCTGTTCTTTCAAATTGGGTGGGAGTCCGTTTTGTTGGTTGCTGGTCTGAGGCAGGGAGTCTGGATTCTGTGGAGCCCCGTCTGATTTAGCGACTGCTCTAAGCAAGCAAGCAGCCCATCTCTAAAGCTGGATTCAGAAAGCGCAGGTCTTGATTCTGGTGGTCCCTTGTATTGTCTGCATATCGCACCATTGTTTCCAAATGCCCCTTGAAGTACGCTGAATCCTGTTTGTTTGGCATGAAGTTGCTGATCTCTTCTCTCCCCGTGCCCCTTATTAGTTTGCTGGGGGAAGCGGTCCCGGAACAAGCCCTGGGAGAAGCGTGCCACCTGTTGCACGATCGTCACCACAGCATTCCTTATCAAATCCCTTACCGGTAAGTATTCCTTTGAAGGGGGAGAGCATGAACCCTTGGGTGGTGAGCAATGTGGCATCTCGAGTACCTCTATGAACACAGGCTTCTGGCACTGGTTTTTAGTAATACACCGGGGCAGGGAGGTGGTACAGGGTTCTCATGGGGCAGGTTGTTTGCACTTGAATCCCTCCTCATTTTCTATTCTTTCCCTCCCACAATTCTTAAATTCTGCACTGACTGCCCATAGCTCAGCAGTAGGGTCTGTTTCCTCGGGGGCCTGCGTGCGAGGAGCTGCTAGTCTGCAAATTGGCTGGTCCTGAGAAGATCCGGCAGGAACGAGACTTCTGTAGGTGTGACAGCCAAGCAGAAGCTTGTGGGAGTTACCGTGACTCAGCATGCTCTTTATTAAAGGTCACGAGGCTGGATAGAAGTAGCTTTAGCCCTTTGTTCTTGGCCGCTCGCCAAGAATCTTGCCAGCACGCTCACCTTATTTGTTGCAGAGCGGCTGGAATCCGAAAGAACCTGCACTCGCCTCCGGGTGAGAAGTTAACCGTGACGTTGGTCTTACCCTAATCGCCATGCCCTTCTCAGTCTCTGTCACACAAAAAATGTTCCAGGTTGCCCGGCAGTAGGAATGGTGATGAAAACAGATGGTGATGAAAACGGGGGAGTGTATTCAGGTAGTGGAGTTGGGAGACGGGTTAATTGGGGACAGCAGTAGGCAGCATGCCTACCTTTTACAGGATCTCAGCAGGCTGACCCTTCGGGAGGGCTCTTTTCCACAAAGACACCATGAGCAGAGAGGGCCTTTTTTCCCAGTGGAGAAGGACCTGAGGAAGGGGACTCCTAGGATCCAGCCCAGTAGTTGCAGCAGTTCAGGCTCTGTACGCAGACAGCTAAGAAGTGTTTGGTAAATATAATGGCAACACAATGAAAGCAAGTTGTAGTACAAAAACCCAACACTGAGGCCGTAGCACTGTGTAAAGAAATATAAATGGATCTGTGAAGTCCTAAAGGTAGTCTTATTGAAAGTTTGTAGTATAAACAACTAACATCTCAGCTAGCATCTGACACATTCATACAAATTCAGTATGGTCCACACAGGACTCCTTAGATAAATTCCAACTTCCAAAAATTTCAAATACAATTCATTACATAGAATACAGCCAAGTTCTTTTCCTGTACAACCAAAGTCTTCTCTAGAGTGGTCAGCGGCGACGAATGCCCAGGTTCTCTTCAGTTTTCCTTTCTTCAAGCCACTTTCCAGAAGAATGAAAAGAGGAAACTTCAAGCAAGTAACCCATTACAAAGAAATTATATACAGATAAACTCAGGTAAATTAACTCACCCCGCCAAGTTCTCAAAACCTCCTATTAACTAATGCATAGCAGTTCACAAAACTTCTAATTGACTTGAAATGCAGGCTTCTAAACAATGAAGACAGTTTGCAGTCACATAGAAGCACTGCACTGAATGTTTGCAGCTGCAGTGAAAGTTAAAGAGACAATACCAGTACTGAAAAACACAGAAAGGTCAAAAGACATAGTTAATCCATGTGGGTGTAAGGTGTTGAATTCATATATTAGAGACATCTCCTTCTGTAAAAGAAGTTTTTCTGCATCCATGTTGTTGAAGTCGTTCTGTAGGAATTAAATACGTCTTTTGACCTTTCTGCGTTTTTATAAATACTGGTATTGTCTCTTTAAATTTCACTGCAGCTGCAGGCAATCATAGTGCAGTGCTTCTATGTGACCGCAAACTGTCTCCATTGTTTAGAAGCCTGCATTCCAAGAAGTTTTGTAGACTGCTATGCATCAGTCAAATAGGAGGTTTTTGTGAACTTGGCAGGGTGAGTTAATTTACCTGAGTTTATCTGTATATGATTTCTTTGTAATGGGTTGCTTGAAGTTTCCTCTTTTAGTTCTTCTGGAAAGTGGCTTGAAGAAAGGAAAACTGAAACGAAGGGAACCTGAGCATTCTTCACCACTGACTACTTTAGAAAAATCTTGGCTGCACAGGAAAAGAACTTGGCTGTATCCTAATGTATTTAATTGTTTGAAGTTTGGAAAAGAGCTTGGCTGTATTCTGTGGAACGAATTCTATGTGAGATTTTTGGATGTTGGAATTTATCTAAGGAGTCCTGTGTGGACCAAATTGAATTTGTATGAATGTATCAGATGCTCGCTGAGAGGTTAGCTGTTTATACTACACATTTTCAATAAGACTTAATCTTTAGGACTTCACAGATCCATTTGTATTTCTTTACACAGTGCTACAGCCTCAGAGTTGGGTTTTTGTAGTATAAGGAGCATTTGATGGCTGTGGCACTGGTGAGGGTGACTACATGAAAGGCAAGTTCCTGATACTTACAGTGAAGGCTATAGCTCTCCCATTCATATTCCAGTCCCATTCATATTCCAGTCTCTGGAATGTACTGCAAGAGCTTCCTGTTTTCTGGCCCGCGTGCTGTGGCCCCTGTTCTCTATCACTGGTGGAGGGAATCCAGGCTGAAATCGTTTCTCTTACTTGCTCCGTAGGCAGAGGGCCATCCAAACTAGCAAATATCTCAGCTGATGGAGGAAGGGAACCTCCTTATCCACTCCACCGCTAGGCTGTCTTTTTCTCTGCGGACCTCCTGGAATCTTAACCTTTTCTTTGTCCAGTTTCCTCCCTTGCACTTTCCCGACTGGAGCCTCTGGGGAAGTTAATACTCTTGAGTAGGAAATTTCAGCTTTCTCAGCTTCTTCCACGGCCTCTCTGAGCCATCCATCCCATTCCTCTAGCCAAGGAGCGTTTTGCCCCACCTTGCCCTGTGAAGATGTCAGCAGCCTGCCTTAGAGGAGAGGCGTGGCTTGGGCTTGCCTCATAGCTGCTCCAAGAAGCAGAGAGGCACCTGCCAGAGCAAGCGGCTGACAAGTCACCCTCTGAGGTGCAGTGCTGAGCACCTAAGCATCGGAGGCCCCTTGCAATCCCTTCCTGGACCTCATGGCAGGAGCTGCAGGATCCTGGAGCGCCCTGAAGCAGAAGAACGCTTTGAGGCCACCATACATCGGAACAGTGAGGCAGACCCTCACTCTCAAGCCATTGCCTTAAGGCAGCAACAGCTGGGTCTCCTTCCTCCCTGGCTGAGAGCATTTCAGAGTTGCCCAAAGGTGGAAAGGAATCCAA
Source organism: Lepidodactylus listeri (assembly GCA_029233225.1). Lineage (NCBI taxonomy): Eukaryota > Metazoa > Chordata > Lepidosauria > Squamata > Gekkonidae > Lepidodactylus > Lepidodactylus listeri. Next base: position 14,290,386 of record JARCFY010000018.1, on the reverse strand, counting down.
CCCCTCCTTCCAGTCTGGTGCGGTGGTTAGGAGCGCGGACTCTAATCTGGGAGAACTGGGTTTGATTCCCCGCTCCTCCACATGCAGCTGCTGGTGTGACCCTGGGTCAGTCACAAGTTCTCTCAGAGCTGTTCTCTCAAGGGCAGTTCTCAAGAGACCGCTCTGTCCGCCCCACCTACCTCACAGGGTGTCTGTTGTGGGGAGGGGAAAAGGAGATTGTAAGCCGTTCTGAGACTCCTTTGGGTAGTGAAGGGCAGGATATAAAGCCAACCTCTTCTCCCCCCCCCCCCCCCCCCCCCAAAATCCTGATGGGTAGAAGGGCCCCTCTGGTTTCTAACCACCTTTGCGCTCAGCTGGGTCTCCTGCTTCCCTCGTGATCACCGCCTTTTCATCCTGATCTCGGAGAACAGAGAAACAGGATCTTAAGGGTTTCTCCTTGCCTAAAAAGCTTCACATAAAAATTCCAAAAGCCACGTCTGCAAAGCTGCCTGGACAGTGTTTAATCATTGGTATTGACAGCAAGCACTTTGCTTGATAAGTCTGCTGATACTCAAGAGATGCTCGCTTTTCCACAGTCTGACCTGGATCGAGTTTTCTGGACAAATACTTTGGAGCCCCATTTCTCAGCTGCCTTCCATCCTAGCCCCCACAGGCGTCAAAGTCTCTGTCCCTGCATGCACATATTAAAGTGCTTCCTATATGAAGCTTCTCTTTTTCAGTCTCTTCCACTTCGTAGATATTTTCTCTGGGATCTCCACAAGGTCCTAAACGCCTGACAGATTGTGTAGTTTGTCCCACAAGGTGGTTTTTCCAGTAGCTGTCACTTTGGCCAGGTATACTTCTGAATTTGGTGCCCTGCCAGCCAGGAAGGAGTGCTGCAGGTTCTATGAAGATGGAGTACTTCTGAGAACAGACATGTCCTTCCCTCCAGAAGTGAACTCCTTTTTCATCTGTCTCGGGAGCTGGTGCCACCTTCATTGTGCCAGAAGCTGAGATGTCAAGACACACTTCCAGCACTGAAACACCTCTGGAAGAAATGTGCGAGGCATCCACGTGGGCCTTGCTTTTTGTAGACGACTGTAAATTGTAAACTGGGTGTTTGCATTCATGCTGATGCAGCTTTGGGAAGAAGAGTACTTCCCTGTCCTCCTGAAACCGTCTGGGAGCAAATCAGCCCACCCAGGATGCACCCAGGCCCCCTTCTCCTTACTGGAACTTCCTGTGAAGTTTGTTTCTCGCCAGTGACTGGGGGGGATTCAGCCCTGCCCGGGATTCTTCAGGAGACACCGTTGCCTATAGCACACTTTGGCTGAGGACAGACTGGCAATCTGGAGTGGGATGAATCCGGAGGCAAAAGCTGCGGGGAGAAAATCCCTTGGGGCTGGCTATCCACATTGGCCAGGGTATTGCGCAAGGATGCCGTTATGGAGCGTTCAGACTGCTGCGGAGTGGCCCCCAGTGGGCCGGCCTCTGCAGCTCATAATAGGGCTGTTTCGGCAATTTGCACATGTGCGCATGCGCGCATGAGCACTCATGCGCAAACTGGCAAAATGCCGCGTTCGCACTGCTGCCTCTGCTTGCCTCCCGCCTTCTTCCGGTTCACACTGCCTGGAAGCGGGAGGCAAGCGCAAGACAGCCTCCGGACACCAGTTTCTCCCGGTGTCCTTCTAAAGCGCAAGAAAACCAGCTTCAAAGCGGGTAAGTTCGGAAGGGAGCCGAGGGACAGCTGCGCATGTCTGAACAGGCTCCTTTCCTTCGCTTCCCATGCGGATCTATCCTGGGGCAGATTGCCAGTCTGTCCTCAGCCTTTGATGCTTCCCTGACATCAGTTATGTCTGGGGTCTAATTACCCTGGTTTCTTCCTGAATTTTCACTTTGGGCTGTGTATGCCCAGCCTGTTTCTGTTCTTCGTCCCTGTTTAAAGGTACTTCTTTTCCAAAAGGGTTATCTCAGATGCTGCTGTCACTGCATGTCCTGAAACTCGAAAATCATGCCTAGAGAGCAGGTGGGAGGAGTAAGCCCAGCCTGGATTCCCTCCGTTGATTGACAAGGAGGAAATCCTAATGTTCCCTTCTCTTCCCTCTCCCTTACAATATCTGTCTTTTGGCTAGCTTGCCATTAGTAGAGCTGACTTGTTGGTTTTAGGTCCCGCTAACTTTGCGGGTGAGGCACGGCGTCATCAGTGCCATTCGCCACTCCCTGAGCTGAGTAGCGATCGCCCCAAGCAGGTTGCTCGGTCAGAAAACTATGTTTGCACTTCGTGATGATTGCCATGGTGGCAAAATTGGAAGGGCGGGAGGGGGTGAGAGAGAGATGTAGGAAAAGCAGGGGGTTTGGGGAAGCAGTGTGGGATGCAGTTGGGCCAGCAAAAGCTCTAAATAAAAGCTCTGAGTCCTTAAATGCTCAGGCCGGCTTATAAATATTTATATTTTATAAATATTTTCGAAAAACAATGTGGTGTTTGCAAGGTAGCTAGATAATTACTCAAACAGGAAATTCCTGGATGTTTCAGTCCCAGCGGGCTTGCTTTAGTCTCAGAACATTTCTTTTTAAAAGGATAGATTCCAGCGGGTAGCCGTGTTGGCCTGAAGCAGCAAAACAAAGCTTTGAGTCCCGTGGCACCTTGAAGACCCACAAAGTTTTATTCAAGGTATAAGCTTTTGTGTGCACACACGTGAACGCTTATACCAGGAATGAAACTTTGTTGCTCTTCAAGGTGCCACTGGACTCAAAACTTTGTTTTAAAAGGGATTCTGGGCTTGCGGTTGGGGCTCTTCTCACCTCTCTTTCCCTGCTGGCTGAGATGGTAACTTCTATTTATTGATTATTGACTATTAGGCCGCCCTCCCCTGAAAAAATAGGGTTCAGGGTGGCGTACAACAGTGATAGAAATTACAAATTTTTATAAAAGTCTGAGTTAAAATAATACATAACATTCATTTTCTGATGTCCACGTGGAGTGCCTATCCCAGGATGAAAGCGTGAGCTGTTTCGTTGTCAGCCTTTGATTTTCATCCCTTGGTTGTGAAATCAGAGGCAGAATTCCCCAGGCTTTTGTTGATTATGCTGCCTTTAGTCACAGCGCTATCTTGCCCCTGGGTTTATCTGCTTGGCATCCATGTGGAGAAGACAGCAAAATGTAAGAGAGCAAATCCCGTCCCGTTTGCTCTTATAAAAGCGTACGTTGAACAAGCTGGGGAAGTGGTCTAAAGAGAGGGAGCCCATACCACCTTTTCTGACTAGTTCAGTCGCTCCATACTGGCATAGGCCTATCAGACTTGGTGCAGTGCTGCCTTCTTTCCCCCCAGCCACGCACAGGACTGCCTGCTGCTTGCTTAATAAAGCAGTTCTCTGCCTGTCTTCTGGCTGCAAACTCTACCGGGCGAGAAGGTATGCGCACGCACCACTCTTGACAGTGCAGTCCTCTGAAGCGTTAACGCCATTCTAACTTCCCTGAAATCATTGGGCTTAGACTGGTGTACTGGGGTATAGGATTGCACTGTAAGTAGAATTACCCTGGGGTAGAATTGTACTTTGTTTGCTTCAGGTAATATACCTGTATTGTGATGTCCACCTTCTTGCATGAGAATTGCAAAGGAGAAGAAGTCCTTTGTTGCACATAGGCTGAGAAAATATATTTTCTCTCACTTCACGTTTGGGAACATCAGTCCTCCTTTTCCTAACTTTAGGTGATCCTGTTTTTATAGACACAAGGCCAAATATACAAAACAGAAACCCCCACCTCCATCCCATGTTAGAATCATCCCTGCCCACACCCATGGTCATCTGCGGTACAATAGCTAACTCACCGTTTAGAAAAGATATTACTCTGATATAATAAACTGGTGTGAAAATACGGTTAGGCCCACTCCGGTTCAGTGGGTCCCTGAGAGCGTGTGCTGTAACATAGCTTGCCTGTCTCTTCTGTGCCTTTTGTTGTGGCTGCGTCACACGTTCTGAGGCCGAAGCAGTCATGTGCTTGTTTTAAAAACAGTGGCATTAGCACTGTCTTGTGGCCCCTGACTTGGCAGCTCACCCAAGGCCAGTGAGATCCAAATGCATCACCATGAACTCACACGCCCTTTCTCTTTTCCCCCTTCTTTCCGAATGTGTGCAGTCTTCTAGAAAAGTAAGAAAACTCACAACGTCACGTACAATTAGACGGTGTCCAAAAAGTTAACAGTAGTCTCTAGAGCTCATAGGCTTCCTGTGGTTGTCAGTAGCTCTGGTTAAAGTCTGGGCTTAATTCAAAGCTGGGTTTGGATGTCTTTAGCTCTACGCTGCCTTCCCTGTCCCAGGCCAGATGAGAGAGATGCACAAAAAGCCGGGCATCAGTTGGCAGAAGACTTCCTCAGGCTACGCTCCTGTGCATGTTTAGGAGGGAAGGCCTGTTGTTGACCCAAGTGAAGCTTCCAGGTGGTAGAGCTGCGTAGGATCAGGCTGGATGTGTGTGAACTTGTTCCTAGTGTCCTTGGTTTTGGGGGGCGGGGGAAACCTGGGAGTCCATCAGTCTTCCTGGCTTGTTGTGGATAGAAGGAACAAAATAAGGCCGTGCCTCAAACCGGTACTCTCAGTAATTTTTGGGAACACACAGGCAGCCAGTCAGAGCCAGAGCCAGTCTGGTGTAGTGGTTAAGTGCGCGGACTCTAATCTGGGAGAACCGGGTTTGATTCTCCACTCCTCCACTTGCACCTGGCTGGATGACCTTGGGCAAGCCATAGCTCTGTACCAGCTGTTCTCTCAAGGACAGCTTGGGAAAAAGCTCTCTCAGCCCCACCCACCACACAGGGTGTCTGTTGTGGGGAGGGGAAGGGAAAGGAGTTTGTAAGCCGCTCTGAGACTCCCAAGTGAGTGAAGGGCGGGGTATAAATCTAATCTCTTCTTCTTCTTCTTCTGTGACAAGCCTTCAGAGGCACTGTAGACAGACTCACAGAAAAAGCATAATATTGGAGCAGATACTTGCTTTCAGGTGTTGATTTCCCAATCTGAACGACTGGACTTAATGGCTTAGGCCCCGGAACGCTAGTGCACGGAATCTGGTACCGCTTGCAGAATTCAGCATTTTGTTTTCGTGGGGGTTTTAAACAAGCTGCTTGCTCTTCTGGCGGCACAAGACTTGAAAGTGTTTGGGCAATCCCTTTTTTAATCTTAGAAGCCACAGATGGGTGCTGAGTGGGACTTCTGGTAGTCCAGGGGCAGGCTTTAGGATTCTGCTTAGTTCCCTTTTGATGAGCAGAAATAGAATAGATCACGCAAAACAGGCAAATGTAGTTTGGTTGACATCCACCTTTGTCGGTACAAAATTTGGATTTGCATGATCCGGGGTGGGGTGGGGTGGGGGGAGAGATCAAAGTAATAGACCGGCATAGCTGTGAGTTTAGAATATTCTGTAGGAAGTGCCATCCACAAGGTATTACGATAGTCTATTCTATTTGCCTTTAATCTGGAGCAGTCTCCAGTAGTCATGTGCAGTGTTCCCTCTAAGCTGAGTTAGTGTGAGCTAGCTCACAGGTTTTTTTAGCCTCCGGCTCACAGATTTTGGTCTCAGCTCAGGAAGGATGGCCCCAGAGCAAACTAATTTATGCAGCAGCCAGATCTCTTGCTCACAACTTTAATGCCAGTAGCCCACAAAGCAGAATTTTTGCTCACAGGACTCCGCAGCTTAGAGGGAGCATTGTCACGGGGCCACATTTTGATAGCTAAAGGGTGCTCCCACCTCACCCCTCCCCAGTTCTACAGTCTACCTGTCATTTATCAACAGTACGTCTGGCAGAAATTCAGTTTATTCTCTTCCCTGACATCGTTTCCCCCTCCCGTTATTCATAAGTGTCTTGTGGTTTTCTTTAAATGTCTTACAGCGGCGAGTGGAGCAGCCGCTTTACGGGGTAGAGAGCAGCGCAGCCAAGGAACTGCAGGAGGAGCATTCTGCTCTGCCAACGCTGGTGTCGGCGATGCTGGCGAAACAGCGGATAGAGGGCGAGCAACTGGCCCAGAGAGGTGTCAGCCTCTGTTTCCCATTTACTGCGGTGAGCATGGTCTTAATGACCGAACTCGACAGGGGACGGGGAATGGGTCTGATCCAGGGTGGATAATGTGCAGGTGCCCCAAGCGATGCTGTCTCGGTGTGGACCCCCTTGTCAGAACGTGTCTTCCCGTTCAAACGGTTCTAGGCCCGAGTGGTTTGCAGCCTGTGAAGATACAACAGCAGCACTGGCAGAAAGGTTTAGAGCTGAAGGCGGTGACCATTTTGGAATTACTGCCCCCTCCCCCCCGATGTCCCCACTTCGTTTATCCTAGCCAGAGGGTCTTGCCTTCCTTCCTTCGCGCTAACTCTGGGTCCTTGCTCAATATTCCCACCTTGTAACCCCTCCTGTCGTTCACAGTGATGAAATGGTTCCCCGTTCCAAATGCTTATAGCCTAAATAAAAAACCAGGATTCTCTGGAACCGTGTTCCAGTCCTTGCAGCTCCCAAGGCTGTGTACCAAGATCTTTCCTTCCCCTCCCCCCAAGGGGTGATGCAGATTTCTCATCGTTACGGGTTCCAGCTTCAGAAGGTTGTGGTTGTATTGATGTTTCTGTATCTATTGTAGCTTGGTGTCAGTCATGGCCATGATGATGTCAATACGGTGGGACCAAAATGCCTGTAACATTCTTTGGTCTTGTTACAAGCTTCCAATATAGCCTTTACGTAAGAACATAAGAGAAGCCAATGTTGTATCAGGCCATTGGCCCATCCAGTCCAACACTCTGCCACACAGTGGCCAAAAACATCAGGTGCCCTCAGAAGGTCCAGCAGTGGGGGCAGGACACTAGAAGCCCTCCCACTGTTGCCCCCCCCCATCAAGCACCAAGAATACAGAGCATCACTTGCCCCAGACGGAGAGTTCCTACCTTGTGGCTAATAGCCACTGATGGACCTCAGCTCCATATGTTTATCTAATTCCCTCTTGAAACCGTCCATGCTTATAGCTGCCACCACCTCCTGTGGCAGTGAATTCCATGTGTTAATCACTCTTTGGGTGAAGAAGTACTTCCTTTGATCCATTCTAACCTGACTGCTCAGCAATTTCATGGAGTGCCTACGAGTTCTTGTATTGTGAGAAAGGGAGAAAAGGACTTCTTTCTCTACCTGCTCGATCATGTCACCCCTCAGCCATCGTTTCTCCAAGCTAAAGAGCCCCAAGCGCATTAACCTTTCTTCATAGGGAAAGTGTTCCAACCCTTTTATCATTCTAGTTGCCCTTTTCTGCACTTTCTTCAATGCTGTAATATCTTTTTTGAGGTGTGGTGACCAGAACTGTACACAGTACTCCAAATGAGGTCGCACAATCGATTTATACAGGGGCATTACTGATAATAACCCCCACCATAGCCTTTTTCGTGGCAGTCGCACCCTGTCTCAACATTTTCATTGAGTTATCTACTAGGACTCCCAAGATTTCTCTCTTAATCAGTCTCTGCCAGTTCGGACCCCGTCAACGTGTATTTATAGTTAGGATTTTTGGCTCCAATGTGCATCACTTTGCACTTGGCCACATTAAACCCCATTTGCCACGTTGATGCCCACTCGCCCATCCTTGACAGATCCCTTTGGAGTGCCTCACAATCCTCCCTGGTTCTCACCACCCTGAACAACTTTGTGTCAACTGCAAATTTAGCCACTTCACTGCTTTCTCCCAACTCCAAATCATTAATAAACAAGTTAAAAAGCATTGGACCGAGTACTGATCCCTGCGGTACCCTACTGCTTACCTCCCTCCTCTGAGAGAATTGCCCATTTATTCTCACTCTCTGTTTCCTTTTAATTAGCCAGTTTTCCTTTTAATTAGCCAGTTTTTGATCCACAAAAGGACTTGTCCTTTTATCCCATTGGTTCTGTACAAATTGTCAGCTTATTTTGTGCCAGTAGCTTGGACTAGGAGACAAAGTGGTTTGCTTCTGTGAAGCTATGTGGTGTATATCTTGGGGCTCTGCACCTTTTGACTTGTCGAGAATGCCAGGCCTTCCAGCTTTAAATGGTTTATTCCTCATGATTTCACCTGCGTACCCTCTCTGCGGTGCTTCCTGTTAAAAAAAAGAGAGAAAAAGAAACATGAAGTGGAGTCATAGGAAAGGGGGAGGCAGAAAGTGGTCAGATTGTAATTATTTTTAAAATCCAGAATGAAAATTCTAATTCCAGTTGTGTTTAAGGATCTGAGTTTTCTCATGGGAATAATAATCCGGATTATCTCAAGTGTGCGTTGGGGGGATGGGGCAGAATTCGCGGTTAGGATACAGCTTGTCCTTTTCGCAAAGGACTCCCTAGCTTTTTACACCGGGCGCCATCAGTCTGGCTGCCAGGGAACTGGGTGTGAGACTTGCGGCCAGTTGAGGCTGAGAGCATTCAAGTAAACCGTATAATCTGATTTGTAGCAACGGGGCAGAGTGTATTGGGCACAACGCTTTGTCGTCCTGTGAATCCACAGCCATGCTGATGTTTACTTCTTGTTTCTCACAGGCCCAGCAGGGCAGCCCTTCTTCAACAAGTTCAGGGAACACAGAGCATTCCTGCACCTCCCAAAAACAGATTTCCGTCCAACATAAACAGACGCAGGTATAAGGCTGATGAACAGCAGCATCACGTATTATAAGGCTTGCGGTTGAGCGCGTTGTAGAGAGAAGGAAAACCAAGGGGGTGGTGACACCTTGGTGCGCTAGGAGGGGGGGGGGGTCCAGTCCCTCGCTGGACAGGCTTGCCTTGAAGCGCCTGGGCGGTAGATTCCAGAAGATCACCATTTTTCTTGCCTCCCCCCTCCCATCGTGGCGGCAAAGGCAAGTCAGAGCCCGACAGCTGGAACTCTGCTAAATAGGTTCAGAGTTCCTTCTCAGCACTGACTGGAGATCTGCCACTTGAAGGAAGTTTTTACTCTTCAGGGTTGGCCCCTGCAATTTTCACAACCACGTCTGGTCCCACTGACACTGCTGAGTAGCCTGTGCGTTGACATCTTGGGGAGTGGGGTCCTGTTTCTAGTGACAGTTTCTAGCCCTTGCTGGCACAGTTATATTTTTGGCCGTGGGAATACAACAAATTTTGAATCTGCCCCCACCCCCGGGGGTGTCCCTTCTAAGAGGGTAGTGTCTTGCTCAGTGCCTTTTGGTGAGTCCTTTTGGTAAGCTGATAGTGTGAATACAGGTTTTTAATATGCAGCACTGCTCAGGCCACGAGAAAATATTCCCCGGCAAAATCTAGGGAAAGGGCTGTGGGCACCACCTGTGTCCTAAATCAGCTTAATCCCATCAGCTGTCCCTGTCCTTTCTTTTATGGGTTCAGTTCCAGGGGCCAATGGGTTCAGTTTGCCATTTTCTGAGGGGTTTTTTCGCTAGTTCTTTCAAAGAACATGAAGTATGTCATAGATCTCTGCAGCTTGCTTTCTCTGTGATCTGTCTGGCATACATGGCATCATTCAAGCAGTTTCTTTCCTGGGTTAAGCGACGTTTATGTGGTGAAGTTTGAGAGCTTTCTGTTTCAGCTACACCATAGGCCAGATTGAATCAGGTGGGGAGTTATAATAACGGCTTTCGAAACATCAACTGTAGGTCATTAACACGCTAAAAGAAGGTCCCATCCTTTGCATCCTTGTCTGGTCAAGATGCAAGAAGGCCGAAAACAAAAGCAGCAAAAGGAAACAAAAAACCCACTTCCTTGTCGTACTGCTTTTCTGTCCCTGAAATGTTCTGCTAACTTGTGGACAGAGTCATCAGTCTGAGATTTTTTTTCCTCTCTAGTCTGATCTCACAGTGGAGAAAATATCTGCACTAGAAAACAGTAAAAACTCCGATCTGGAAAAGAAAGAAGGAAGAATAGACGACTTATTAAGAGTAAGTGGCAACATGTGTAAATTTTGCACCCCCTGCTTTCAGAGATAACTTCCATATAGCAATGGTTTTGTTGTGGGTTTTTAAAGAAATTAACAGACTATCTTGTTTTTAGCAATCAAGTAATTGCAAGTGAGAATTTTGCTGAGAGGGAAGTTGACTTTTGCCATCATAGGCAGTTTTAGTGTTCGCAGGGTCATTTGAGAGCTCCCCATGTTTGAGATCCCAAATGTTCCCGCAGCTCTTGGATGCCGTTCTGTGTTTTCAGCAGCTGTCGTGTCTTCCACGGTTATTTTCTCATGCCTGCAAGCAGGCTGTTTCCCAGTGACATCTTGGCTAGTTTCTCTTCTGCTCACCTGCTTAGCATTGCACCCGCAGACATGAGTATTTTCTAAATTAATAAAATTGCTTTCTCTTCAGGCAAACTGTGACTTGAGGCGGCAGATAGACGAACAACAGAAAATGCTTGAGAAGTACAAAGAACGGTTGAATAGATGTGTAACAATGAGCAAGAAGCTCCTTATAGAAAAGGTGAGTTTGGGTTTTTTCCTCTGTTGTCTGTATGTCCCTCCCACTTGGCCTGGTCCTTTCCCCTTCCTTGCTTTCTTCAAACTTGCGTGCGAATCTGTCTCTTTGAGTTGGTATGTTGCAGCTCCCTGCCTGCTTGGGTGCTGATACGCAGGACAGTTGAAATCACATAGCCCAAAACAAATTCAGCTAGCTTAAGTGGGCATTAGAGGGAGCATTATGTTATCTCTTGCGCATGAAGCTGCCTTAGGCTGGGCCATGCCTCTGTGCCAGCTAGCCCAGTGCCTTTATCCTGGTTGGGAGTAGCTCTTGAACTGCTTGAGCCATTGAACCCAGGGAAGGCCTTGGAGCTGGAGCCCTCCTCCTGTTTTGAATATAGTAAGGATGTCTACTGCACAAACGCTCTTCATGTAAATGTAACATTGGGACTGAGGGAAAGAGTGGCATTTGTGGTTTTGCTTGTCACATTAGAAATTAAGGTAAGGACTCATCGTAACCCCCTAAGCAAGCCTCTCTTTGCCTTGCTATTTGGGCTCTGTCATTCATTCTAGCAGAGCAGCCACTGAGAATGTCTTTTGCTCTTCGGAATGGCTGCACAGGCAGTCTTGTTACTGGACAACCTGTTACAGGTCTCTGTCTTAAAGCTTAAAGTGGGGACCTACTGAAAGAAGCAAGTTTGATTTAGAAAAGGACCTAAGTCACTTCCTTCTGGCTTGTCAGTCTTCCCCTTGAACTGTGCCCTGGCACCACAACTCTTCCATCTGTGCCTGTGGCCTCTTGTTAAACCACATGGCAGTGAACTGAGCTGGTTCACCCGTTCACACCGCAACCTCTGTTCTGCACTCTTAGTCCTTTGCTTGTTCAAATCAACGCTTTGCATTAACCAGGAGGCTAGCAGTTGGGTGGATGGAGGGGGTCCTGACACACTGTTCTCTTCCCGCCCCAGTCCAAGCAAGAAAAGATGGCGTGCCGAGACAAGAGCATGCAGGATCGGCTGCGGCTGGGTCACTTTGCCACAGTCCGGCATGGGGCCTCTTACACTGAGCAGTGGACAGATGGTTATGCTTTCCAGAACCTCATCAAGTAAGTCTTGCAAGGATCCTTATCTCCAGTCTTACGAAATGCACGTAATTGGAGCTCTCTGTATTCGTAACAGATATGGGTTCTGTTCATAGCAGGTAGCCTACTTTAGAGGATACACTAATTACAAGCATTACACAGGGGTCACGTGGGGCTGTAAAGACTCAACAAAATTTATTTCTGTGTGAGCATTCTGAGTAAAGCTCTCACTTCCTCGGGTGCATGGAAGCGTACGTCTGTAGGCTTGGTTAGGTACCCAGCCCGGGGACACGGGACAGTTTTACAAAGAAAAGTCAACGTAAAACAAGAGACGGTGAACAGAGAAATCAGTTCATACCCACTCCTGCTGAACTGATTTCTCTGATGGGGGTCTCGTTTTTCACCAGCCACTTTTTGCAATGTCCCATAGACTGGGTATTTAAGAAAAGCCTATAGATGTAAACCTGCCCATCTAAAGAAGTGAGCTCTGACTCATGAAAGCTTGTGCTGAAATAAATTTTGTTGAGCGCCATGCAATTTTTCTGGAGTAGACTAATGCCGCTACCCTTCTGGATTTACTGTATGAGTGTTATGACTTAAAGCTATCAGTCATAAAACTGTAAATGCTAGAACGTGCATCTTTAAAAGGTTACAGTGAGTTCTCACTGGCTATTAGCCATAAAATGCTTGCCTAAATAAATGTCTTCCATTGCCCCAGGAAGAGCAGTCAAAACATCTGATTGACCAGTATTGTGCCTAACAGTTCCAGGAACAAGTGAATAGTTTGCAGAGTTCGGTCAAGGGACTGGCTGGGGTGCCCAGCTAAAATCTGAGCCGCCACCCACCCACCCCCTGGCATTTTCAGTGATACCTACAGGTCCTGGACAGTCGCTTTCAAGAGCCTAGTTCATGATCTTGATGTGGCTGACACGAGGCTGGCCTGCTGTATCAACCCAACAATAATTACACATACACATTCTGTGATCTGAACATAAGGAAAAGACTGGGTTGCAACTTCCTAATGTTTTGCCATATGTCTATAAATGTGGAAGTTGTGTCTTCTAGAATTCTGCTCTTTAAAGAAACGTTTTCTGCGTTCTGTGGTCCTTAAATCTACATCTTGCAGTTGACATGAATTTCCTGGAGAGGGCACATCTACATGTGTTAACTTAATTCACGTGTTTTGACTGATTATGGGGAAATGTGGCTGAATTTGGAGCCTTTGCTTAAACTATATATTGATTCTGAACCTGGCCCCAGGCAGATCCAAAAACCCACAGAATGGGGCCAGGTACAGATCTCATGGGTCTAGGGATACCCCACTCCAGATTTTCGTTATTATATTTGTCTGCAAAACCCCACCACCACCCCAACCTTAAGATTTGGAGGGGGGGGGGAAGACCCAACATCTCACAGGTCTATGTCATGAGATCTGGGCTGCCTTTTCATGGCAGTTGCATTGGTGCTCCAAGCTGGACAGGCAGTTGGGGAGTGGGAGCTGCCACTACCGAGGGGGAGGGGAGATGGGTTTCCCCACACAAGTATAATTTATTTATTTTGATTTATTTGATTTGTATACCACCCTCCCCGCAACGGGCTCAGGGTGGTTCACTACAATCTCAGTACAATATCATTAAAAAAACAAAATAGTAAAACCATAAAATATTGTGCAAACAAGCTAGTTCTGACGATGATAATGATGATAATGAGACACCCCCCCCCATGCACACTTGTATTTCTGCAGTTAAATTTGGTAGGGAGAAAGTGAAAGAAAGGATTGTGTGGCCGAGAGCTGCAAAGACATGAGCGGGATGCTAAGGCAGCACTCTGACCTCTGGAATCCCCAGCTGGAAACCTGTCAGTTTCTCTGCAGGTGTGAAGGACAGCTGCTCCTGCTTCTTAGGTTCTCTGAATTCTGATAAACTATCAGCAGCTGAATCCAGCACTCCCTAGCATTTTGGTGGCCAACCAGCTTCCTAGAGCCCCTGCTTCAAGCGCCCTGTTCTCCTTCCTTGGAGGCTAGTGGCCAGAAACCTACTGTTCCAGGGATGTGGAAGACTGAAGCGCTTAACAGTTAGAAACTCTATCCTGACTGTCTTGTTTTGTGTGTGTTTCCCTGCTTTGGCGTAGGCAGCAGGAGAGGATAAATTCCCAAAGGGAAGAGATAGAAAGGCAGCGGAAGATGTTAGCGAAGCGGAAGCCACCTGCCATGGGGCAGGCCCCTCCCACGAGCAGCGAGCAGAAGCAGCGCAAGAACAAGACCAATGGAGCAGAAAATGAGGCGTGAGTTGTGCAGAAAACCTTCAAGGCATTTTCTAAGGCTTCCTAATCGCCGGGAATAATCTAGGGCCGCAGTTCCCCAGCGCTGCTCCAGTCGGCATCCTTCTCCCCCATCTCATGTGAGGCTCTTGAAGCCTTCAGTTATAAGAGAGGTTGTAGGAGAGAGTTGGTTGGTCTTAACACTGGAAGAGCAAAGTTCAGATAATCTGCTTGTGAAGGAATTTTGGGGTTATGTTGGGCAAGTTGCCCACTCTTGATTACTGTCTGCAGAGCAGGGCTCTACAGTGGTGGTTGTTGGACAGAGGGGGTCTTGCATTTTAACCAGAAATGCCGTTTGAGTAAAAGACAGGCGCCACTTTGTTCCATGTGGTTTGGCATTGTATCTTTATTTGGGACAGTCCCTTCTTCTTTGGGAGGGTAAGTAGATAATCTCCAGGCACATGTTGGGAGAAGGGGCAGTTATGGATCCCGGTGTGCATCTGTTTTGGGTTCTGTAGTGGGAGGGAGACTTGAGGAAGGGGACCGTATGTTGATGGTAGAGCTCGGCAGGTCCCAGGTTCTGAACCCCTGGCACCTCTGGTCAAAAGATCTCTGGTAGCAGGGCTTGGAAAGACCTCTGTCTAAATGATGTGAAGCAGGGCTCATTTCGTAGCAGGAGCTCCTCTGCATATTAGGCCACACACCCCTAATGTAGCCAATCCTCCAAGAGCTTACAGAGCTCTTCTTACAGGGGCTACTGTAAACTCTTGGAGGACTGGCTACATCAGGGGCGTGTGGCCTAATATGCAGAGGAGCTCCTGCTACGAAATAAGTCCTGACGTGAAGTGCTGCTGCCAGTGAGGGTAAACAGATGGCTTGACCTCCTTCACATGAGTGGCAGAGATGTCCCACCAGGCTTTTAGTTGAGGGCAGCAACAGTCAGCATCATGGCTTGGCACCCTACCTGGACCCTGGTTCCTGTGGAGCCTACTCCCCCTGTACGCGCAAAGCACTCACAGACCAGATGGGAGGGAGCTGCAGAAATTTTTGCCACTTGCTTTTAGTGATTGTATAATGCTGGATATGGCTTTTATCTGTCGTTTGTAGTTTTGGAATGTTGTATATCGCCTGGAACCCCACAGGATTAGGCGATCGATAAATATAATGTGATAAATAAATAATAAATAATAATCTGGAAACACCAGTCATTCATCTCCATCATGATCAGCAGAGAGAGGAGCCACTCCATGGGAGAGCAAAGGGAGAAGGGGGGGAGGTCTAAGGGAGTGGCGACTTCTTTTTGTGTGGATCTCCCTCCTTCCTTCCCCCACACCCCCTCCAGTTTGGCCGCTTAATCTTTGACCCAGTTCTCTTGTGTTCACGCAGATTAACGCTAGCAGAATATCACGAACAAGAAGAAATCTTCAAGCTACGGCTAGGTCATCTTAAAAAGGTAAAAAAGGTTTTTACTGTGGTGTTAATACAGTGGTGTAGCTTTTTCTTCATGCTGTGAGCAGCCCGGAGTCCGTTGACGTTGTGGAAATGTGGGATGCAAAAGGACTCGCATGATAACAGACTCTGTTGCGAAATAGCTTTAAAGAATCTATATTTCAGCTACCCTCTTAATTCCCGCCTGTTCGTTCAATTAGTTAAGTGCTTTAGGTGTTGAGCTGTTTAGTGTCTAACATCCTGAATCCCTTGAAGTGACTGAAATATTGTTTGTTTTAGCCCTGTTGTTCTATACAAATTGTTTGTCCCGAAAAGTCTTGTATTACTGAGACATACCATTCAGCCCAAGGGCTGCTCCAGGTGGTATATAATTTGGGGGACAGGAATGAGAATCTACCGCGTAGCTCTTATTCACTTTGAGTGGTCCCTAGGCAACGGAAAAGTAATATAACCGCGGTCTTCAGTTTTGGAATCAGAAACCGCTATGCAGGTCTCCTGGATATTAGAATCTGCAAAAACACTAACTCTTTCTTTCTTTGTAACTCTTTTAAGTCAAGCCAAATTGGTTCCCTTCTGTTAAGTTCCATATCAGAGAAGCTCACTTTTAATCCAGCACTGTAGCTGAAGTGATATTTCTTTTGGTGCAGGAAGAAGCAGAGATCCAGGCAGAACTGGAGCGGCTAGAGAGGGTTAGAAATCTACATATCAGGGAATTAAAAAGGATACATAATGAAGATAACTCGCAGTGAGTATCAGGGTGTGGGGAAACTGCAGGCTGAGAGCTGGAGGGAGGCTAAAGAATTGCCAAGACCCTTGCAAAATAAATGAGTTGTGCCCCCGCCTGGTTTGAAGGAACTGGAGGGGGGGGGGGTTGCTGTGTAAGAAGCCATAGCCTTAACCTTTCTGCCTTTAGAGATGCAAGTGCATTTTTAAAAAATCTCAGGATAGGTGGCGACTAAAAACATAATTTCCATGTCCACTTAACCCTTGATAGCGTTCCTGGGTGATTTTCAGTGTTAACTACTTGCTGCTTAACGTAGTCCGTCCCCCCTCCCCACATATATGATGTTCAACAGATCTGAGACCTGGAGAGGCGCATAAATCTTAAATCTGCTGGCTTGCAGCTCACACGAGAACGGAGTTCACTTGCTCGCCTTGTGCCAAGCAGTTTATAGGAAGAATTGAATACCCTTTTTAAACCCAAAAGGCTTAGGCCCTCTGGCCCTGCTGACCTAGGGGGGACCTGGACCTTGGCATCATTGAGGGCCTTGGAGAGCTTAGTCACCAGTCACTTAACTAACTCATACAAGGGGTGACAAGGTACCGTTGAAGCTAGGCACGCAGGAGAAGCGGAGGCAAAGAAAGAGCGGAAGTGCCTGCTGACAATACAGCCACTCATTCTATTGTGATAGTGAGAATTTCTGGGCTAATCCTCCAATGGTACTGGTCTCCCCCCCCCCCCCCCCCCCCATTACATGGTGGAAAATTTTCATCAGGATATGGGTTCGTCAACCTGGAAAACGGATTGCGAAATCCCACAAAGCCCTTTTCTTCCTCCAGCAAGGGTGTTAGGCTTCTGAGCAGGATCGCGTGCGGGGTGTGAATCGGCTGTCACCGCTCTGCTGACGGCCCTCGATTCCGTATCTCTTTAAAAAGGACCTCTGGGTATTGGGAACTCTGTCCTGGGCCAGGGTCTGGGCAGTGTGATCATTTCCGTGAGAGTAAGCAAGCCGAAACGGAATAAGACCGATGCTCATAGAGAAGGCAGACGTGGTTAGATTTTGGGATAAAGTTATCCTTGCCTTATCATGAAAAAAAAAAAGGTTTGCTATTCTTCGAACTGGCTCTGTTCCTGGAAGAGCAGGCTAGTGCGGTGGCGGCTAGAGGGAGCTCAGAAGTGGAGCATCTGCTTGGCACGCAGAAGTTCCCAGGTTCAATCCCCAGTCTCTCCAGTCAAAAAATCTGACAGCAGGTGATGTGAAAGACCTCTGTTTGAGACCCTGGAGAGCCACTGCCAGTCTGAGTAGACAGTACCTGACCCTGATGGACCAAAGGTCTGATTCAGTAGAAGGCAGCTTCCTGTGTTCAAAGCACCTTTTATCTCCTCTGTATGGGGTGTAGGCTGTCTCCTCTTATACTGTCCTGACCTCGCCACATCGATCCCAACCATCTGTATCCTCTCAGCTGGACCAGAGTAATGCATTCTACAGGGGCTGTCCGAACGCCAGTATTAAAACAACTTCACTGGCTCCCTGTTTGCTTCTGTCCTCAAAGTGCTGATGTTTTCTTATGAAACCATCATGGTGTAGGACCCAGACACTTGAAAAACCTGGCCCCACTGGTCCTGGCCCCACTGCTGGACCTCCTGAGGGCACCTGGTGTTTCTGGCCACTTTGTGACAGAGTGTTGGACTGGATGGGCCATTGGCCTGGTCCAACATTGGCTTCTCTTCTGTTCTTCAAGCCATGTCTCCACCCCTGCTGGCTTAGATGGGACCCCAGACTAGTCCATTAGACATGGCTGGCATCAACCACAGCCCATGCCTTCTCCGTCGTGGCTCCAGTACGATAGAAAGCAGCCTCCCAGAAGTGAATTCTGTTCTGCTTGAGTGAAAAATAGTTTAAAATAAAAGGCTGGTTAAACGCACAGCTCTTTGTAGCCCATAGCTATTTGGAACCTGCTGTTTGGAACCAGGTTGTAGCTTAGTTTCCTCCCATACCCAGAATCATCTTGGTATATCAGTCTCCTCTGGTTCAGGGCAGAGATGTGAACCTTGGTCAGGAGTTTTGCATATTTACTATTCTGAATTGATCCTTGAGACCCGGGATGTCACAGCGCCTTGATGGATAAAGTCCTCTCCTTCTCTCTCTCCCCCCCCAGATTTAAAGACCACCCAACACTAAACGACCGATACTTGTTGCTACATCTTCTGGGTAGAGGGGGTTTTAGTGAAGTATATAAGGTAAGTTGGCTCTCACTTCCACAGTACTTATTTTTCATAATTTGACCCCTGGATAAAATAATGCAGAAGTTAAAAGTTTTAGCCATTGGGTGGCAAGGCTGTGTGGAAGACCCCGGGGGAAGTGCCACCAGTCTGAGCAGGTGGTTCTTAGCTCGATGGGCAAATGGTGTGACTCAAGATGTCATCAGGTTCACGCATCTGTATCACAGCTGGGCGAGTTCCCCTGTTCAGTCTTGCTGTGTAGCATGTTTCATTTCACCCTCCACATCCCGCTGTACACTGCATTGGTCAGGCCGCACCTGGGGTATTGTGTGCAGTTCTGGAGGCCTCACTTCAAAAAGTTTGTGGGCAGAATGGAGCAGGTGCAGAGGAGAGCGACGAGGATGTTTGGGGGTCTGGAGACCAAGAAGTCCTGTAAGGAAAGGCCGAGAGACTTGGGAATGTTCAGTCTGGAGAAGAGGAGGTGGAGGGGGGACATGATTGCTCTCTTGAAGTATCTGAAGAAGAAGAAGAAGAAGAGATTGGATTTATACCCCGCCCTCCACTCCCCAAGGGAGTCTCAGAGCGGCTTACAAACTCCTTTTCCCTTCCCCTCCCCACAACAGACACCCTGTGAGGTAGGTGGGGCTGAGAGAGCTCTTTCCCAAGCTGTCCTTGAGGGAGCAGCTGGTACAGAGCTATGGCTTGCCCAAGGTCATCCAGCCAGGTGCAAGGGGAGGAGTGGGGAATCAAACCCGGTTCTCCCAGATTAGAGTCCGCGCACTTACCCACTACACCAAACTGAAAGGCCGTCACTTAAAGGAGAGCAGGAAGCTGTTCCTGTTGGCAGCAGAGGATAGGACTCGCAATCAATGCTCTTTCTAAGCTGTGGAATCTTGTGAGCAAAAATTCTACTTTGTGAGCTACTGGCATTAAAGTTGTGAGCGAGTGATTTGGCTGCTGCATAAATTAGTTTGCTCTGGAGCCACCTTTCCTGAGCTAAAACAAAAATCTGTGAGCGTGAGGCTAAAAATCTGTGAGCTAGCTCACACTAACTCAGCTTAGAGGGAACACTGCTTGCAATCATGGGTTTAAATTAAGGGCAGGCAGGTACTAGCTGAATATTCGGAAAAACGTTTTGATAGTAAGAGTTGTGCAATGGTGGAATGGGTTACCTAGGGAGGTGGTAAGCTCCCCCTCTCTAGCAATCTTTAAGCAGCGGCTGAACAAACACTAGTCAGGGATGCCCTAGGCTGATCCTGCATTGAGCAGAGGGTTGGACTAGATGGCCTGTATGGCCTCTTCCAGCTCTTGTGATTTGATGATTCTATGAATTGCAGGTATGTGTTGTATAATGTAGATACTTGCAAGTATTGTCAGGGCAATAAACCTGTTCAGCAAAACTGCACCTAGGTTGACATGCAGTAGGTGGAAAATGTTTTCTTTAAAAATGAGCATTTCTCCTTATATATAATTCAGGAGTGGGGTGGCACATTCTGAACATTCCACACGCTCCTAAATCATTTGGCTCCATGATGTGTCACTCAAGCTGTCCCTGGCTGCACTGGGACACTGGCTGCGTTGCCTGAGTCCCGCCTCCAACATTCTAAACAGTTTGCTGTTCCTCTCCCCCCCATAGCCAGTCGGAACACAGAGGTCATTCGCATATGCAGCCTGATTGGCCTTTGCCTCTAACATTCTAAACAGTTTGCTGTTGGGAGTCATTGAATGTGTCCTCAGGTAAAATACATCTCCCAATCTTCCCTTCAACCATCACTGGAGTTGCTAATCTCTCTGTGGGGCCTGGAGATCTCCCAGAAATCACTGTGTTCCGCAGCCACAGCACATCATTTCCCCGACAGAAAATTTCCCAGGTATTACAACTGATCTCCAGATGACCAAGATCAGTTCTCCTGGAGACAATGCCTGCTTTGGGCACTAGACTATGGCACTATACCCTGCTGAAGTCCCTCCGCACCCCAAACCCAGCCCTCCCTCCCAGCTCTACCCCTGAAATCTGTAGGTATTTCCCAACCCAGAGTTGGCAACCCTGTAACTGTCTATGGAACCACTTTCCAGACCCTTGGAACCCAGAAGACATGGCATAGGAGGAGGTGCTTTTCTACCTTAGCTGCCACTGCATAGCCCCAAATCAACATAAGTCAGGGGTGGAGGGAACCATACCTGTTACCATGAGGCTGTCCTCCCATACTGCCCACTTGGGGCAGCAAAAGGACTTGAGACAGCCCTGCCTTATACCTAAGCAGAAGGAAATAAACATGGCTTGCCTCCCTCTATTTTCCCCTTCCCTCTGCCATCCCACCAGCCACAACCAGGACACTCACCTGGAGATTCCTGCTAGAGCCCGTTGTATTTCTTCCTACGGGCCTTAGTCCTAGTTTATAATATGAAGCATGTTGCTTATGAAAACTGTAGCTGCTGTGACACTTGTAGCTGCTCATCTGTGGAATACGATGCCCCTGCCTGACAAAGGAGACAGAGATTGTGAGAATAAGTGGGATAGTGTACATGACTATTCTGTAATTTGACTGTTGGCACTTCTTTTGGGCATGATTTTCCAGAAATTTCCCTGCACCCACATCCAATTATAGTTTAAACTTGGTTTCGCTTTGATTTCTTTTTCAGGAAGCAAGATTTTCGGAGGTTGTGTAAGAAGTGCTGTGTCTAGAGAGGAAATTTCTGGAAATTGGGTGGCCTGGGGTGGCGGTGTTTGTTTTCACAGGGTTTAAAAAATGAATGGGGGGAAATTGAAACCTAACTTATTTTACGGTTGTAATAATATCAAATATATTTGTAACTTGGCATATGAAATTACACTATTTGAAATGTTCATGAAATTTAAATGTATGAATGCCTTGTTTTTGACTAGCGGAATTATAGACACACCTAATACTAGGGATTTGGCCAGCAGCAAAAGGTGCTACCTTAACACATGTATCTTAGTGTTTGCAACCTCAGAGCTACAAAAATTAAAAAAACATGGTTTTCGTGGTAAACACTGTATGTCATTTGGGCAGAAACAGTCACATTCAGTCACAATAGGACTAGCAGCGTGTCTGAATAGTGAGTTAAATTTTCTAAATACTGAAGCCACTGAACTCCTCAGTGATATATTACCATACACGTTGCCTATTAATTGTGGACAAAATTAATTAGATTTCAAAGTAAACATATCCTTGCAAATAACATTGCATGCCCTTTCAGTTTTCACAGGCGTTAACATTCTCGAATCGTGTAAATTCCCTTACATAAAAATCTTCATATCGTACATTTTGAGTGAGTAAAACCCTGTCTTAAAAAGCATTTCACATAAAAACATAAGAGAAGCCAATGTTGGATCAGGCCAGTGGCCCATCCAGTCCAACACTCTTGTCACACAGTGGCCAAAAACACCAGGTGCCCTCAGGAGGTCCAGCAGTGGGGGCAGGAAGCTCACTCATTCTAATAGAGAAAATACTTCATTTAAAAAAATTTTAATGTCAAGTTTTTCTACTGGAAACAGCTGGTACGGAGGGGACCTTGTGTGGGAGGACAAATACTTTAGTGCCCCCCCCCCCCCCAGACCTTCACATCTTTAGAAGAGTCCTTTCTTGCATTTTGGAGTGCCTAATCGGTGCTTTTCTTTCAGGCATTCGATTTAACGGAACAGAGATATGTAGCGGTAAAAATTCACCAGTTAAACAAAAACTGGCGAGACGAGAAGAAAGAGAATTACCACAAGTAAGTATTTCTAGACCTCAGCTTTGCTGGGTGCACAGTTTGTTTTTAAATGTTCTGAATGGAAATGTGCTGAGGGAACAAGGTACATAAATGCAGGATTTGTTCGGTGTTCAGTCACTGTTTATTTGAGCATAATAAAATTTCTCTTGAACGGAAATGCTGGAAAAGAGACGGGCGCTGAGGCTTTTTTTTAGGGAATGGTCCCTGAGGTGAGCCTGTTTGCCCTCCCACTTTGATCATGAGACCGCTCTTGAGGAAACCAACTGAGAAGAAGAATGAGATTGGATTTATCTCCCGCCCTTCACTCACTTGGAGTCTCAGAGCGGCTTCCAAACTCCTTTCCCTCCCCCTCCCCACAACTGACACCCTGGGAGGTAGGTGGGGCTGAGAGAGCTCTGAGACAACTGTCCTTGAGAGAACAGCTGGTACAGAGCTATGGCTTGCCCGAGGTCATCCAGCCAGGTGCAAGTGGAGGAGTGGGGAATCAAACCCGGTTCTCCCAGATTAGAGTCCGTGCACTTAACCACGACACCAAACTGGCTCTCAAACTTAGAATCTTATTGATCCAGCCAACTACCACCCAATGTCGAACCTCCCATTCCTGGGTAAGGTAGTTGAGGGAGCAGTATTGGAATGGCTCCAGGCTTTCCTGGGTGATGCCTCTATCCTAAATGCATTTCAGTCCAGCTTCTGCCCTGGCTATGGGACGGAGATGGCACTGGTTGTCCTCACAGATGATCTCCAGGGCAGGGCAGGGCTGCTGCTGTTAGTTGACTTACCGGCAGCATTTGACACGGTCGATTACCCACCACCTCACTGACGTGGGGACACGAGGGACTCCCTTGCAGTGGCTCATCTCTTTTCTCCAAGGTCGGGGACAGAGAGTGGTGCTTGGGAAGAGTGCTTCACCACATTACCCACTGGTATGAGGCGTTCCCCCAGGAGGCAATCCTCTCCCCGATATTATTTAACATCTACATGTGCCCTCTCGCGCAGCTGATCCAGAGGTTTCGGCCGGGTTGTCATCGGTAGACTGATGAAACCCAGCTGTATCTGTTGATGGACGGCCAGCCAGATAGCGCCCCAGAGGTTCTGGCTGGGGCACTGGAGGCCGTGGCTGATTGACTGAAGCATAGCTGACTGAAATTAAATCCATCTAAGACAGAGGTCCTGTGCCTGATCCGCAGGGGGATGGAACCGGGGATCTGGCTCCCCACCCTTGATGGGGTGTTGTTGTGACCATGGATGCCTCACTTTCAATGAAGGCCCAGGTCTGTTGCCAGCCTTTTACCATCTTGGGCAGGTCAGGCAATTGGCCCTCATCTCCCTCCCCCCGTGACTTAGCCGCGGTGATCCATGCTTTGGTCACCTCCAGGCTGGACTACTGTAACTCACTGTATGCAGGGCTGCCCTTGAGACTGATTCAGAAACTCCACCTGGTTCAAGTTGCAGCTGCACTTGTCCTTGCTGGGACCTCAGGGTGAGCACATATGCAGCCTGTACTCCGCCAGCTGTGTCAGCTTCCAGTTGAGTACCGGATCAAGTTCAAGGTTCTGGTATTAACCTTTAAAGCCCTGTGAGGTCTGGGACCATCGTATCTGCAGGACCATCTCTCCCGCTATGTCCCCTGAAGAGCTCTGTGTTCTTCAGATCAACATCTACTGGTGGTCCCTGGGCCCAAAGTATGTCCGCTTCGCCTCAACCAGAGCTTTTTCGGCTCCGGCTCCAGCCTGGTGGAACAGTCTCCCAATTGAGATCAGGGCCCTGTGGGATTTGCAACCGTTCCGCAGGGCCTGTAAAACAGAGCTGTTCCTCCAGGCCTTTGGTTGGGGTGGCAGACACCGTATTAGATCGCCCCCGCCCCACCCACCTATTCCATCCACCTGTGGCACTCACAAGTACTTTTATGTACTGAGCAGTGGGAATTTTGGCCACTTGCTAAAAATCAATATACATGAGCACGCATACAAGGGTCAAGCTTTCTGAGAGGCACTCTAACAGTATTATTGCCAGCTTGTAATTTATGTATAGATTTGAATTTTAGTCTTTTTAGTAGATTATGTTGTAATCTTTTAAATAGTTATATTTATATGTGGTGTGAGCCACCCAGAGCCCACTTGCGGGGCAGGGCAAGATACAAGTCAAATCAAATCAATAAAGGATGCCATATGCTGTCTGCTCCCTCTGAACTATTCCTGCCCCCTGTGCCCAGGCTCAGGTTGCAGGGGGAGCAGGCGGAGGGCAGAGCTCTCGTGGACTCCCTTCTGGTGAGTGCCAGCCCGGCCTTTTTCTGTGGGCGTGAAGGTTGGATAATGAAGATACGGCGGACCACCAGCAAGGCTAATCAGTGGGTCTTAGATCAAATCAAGTCTGAACTTTCCTTAGAGGCTAAACTGAGGCTATCGTAGCCTGGTCATATGAGAAGACACGAGTCACTGGAAGATACAATAAGGCTAGGAAAAGTTGACAGCAGCAGGAAAAGAGGATGACCTGACAGGAGATGGAGGTACTCAGTCAAAGAAGCCACAAAGGTCCTCATTTTGCAAGACCTGAGCAAGGCTGTTAACGAGAGGACATTTTGGAGGACATGAATTCAGAGGGTCTCCATAGGTCAGAAGTGACTTGACCGCACTTAACACGGAGGGAGGCTGTCTCGTGGGAGGCCTGGCTTTTCTGGCTAGGGTGAATCCTTGTAAGTGTTTGAGATGTTAACGGAGGTTAGCGTGACTTGTTTTTTTCCCTCCCTTCTTGCAACCTGCAAGTTGTAGAAAGATGAGGAAGGGGCTAGGGAATTACGTAAATGACAGCCCGTGCTTTGTTCTCGCAGGCATGCGTGTAGAGAATATCGAATCCATAAAGAGCTGGATCATCCTCGTATAGTTAAGCTGTATGACTACTTCTCGCTGGATACGGACTCGTAAGTGTCGCCTCTTTTTATAGTTGCGCAGCAAACTGAGCTCTTTCACTCGGTGCTCGTGCTGAAGCCTGCAGGCAGTCCTTGCCCCTTGGAGCTCTCCCTCAGGGCGGGGAGAAGTGGGAGGGGAATTGGAGGGGGGGGGTAGAGGCTCAGAGCAAGCCAGTCAGGCAGGGGATCCGTCATGCTGTCCCACGCACGTTCATCCAGTGTGTTTCCTCCTCCCGACTTCCGCGTTCCCTGTCATTAATGTGGAATGAAGTTTTGCCCAGCGTGGAATTGAAGGAGAATGCGTAACACGTAAACAGCTGTGATTCACCATCCCACGTGTCTGTGGGGAAGGGACGGTTAATGGGAAACTTAAACCTTGTTAACCCGTGGTGAGGGAGAGCTCTTGCGGGTTTCTCCCAACTATACTTGAAGATGTGCCTCTTAAGGGAAGGTGTGCGAATGTAACACAAAGCAAAGATTCTAGTTTAGTAAATCCCTGGAGACCGCTCAGGAGAGCTGGTCGCTCAGCAATGAGGAAAATGGGCACACATCTTCATTTCAAAAGGCATATCCCTTAAAGTGGAGTCCCAAGGCATGGATGGATGCCGCTAAGCAGGGTTCGTTTGTTTCAGAGCTGGGTGGCTGATCTCCAAAGACCAACGGCTAGCCGTATACAGGGAGAGGCATTGTGTTTGTACTTGTCTTCTCAGGTGAAGAACTCAAAATATTTTAGAGACATGCTCGCTCCCTTGCTGGGGCTTTGATTCCCTTTTGACCGCTTCCAGGCAAACAGAATTTTTTTTTTTGCAGCAGTTTCCATGTACCCAGCCTATCTACTGTATTTATATTTCTTTTTTCTATCCCACACTTCAGGCAGTGGTCCCCAAAACAGTTTCCTTCCTATCAAAGCAGAACAGAAATTGGTTACAATTAAGTTTAATAGTCTGTAATTGGTAGGCTGCCTTGCTGTTTTTATTTTAAGAGTCTGTGCTCCTAGAATTGTATTTGTAACAGGTACCTTTTAAACAGTGTGAGCTGTTAAGAGGACCTGGTTTGGCCAGAAGGGCCGGATGTGGATTTGAAAAACGCCTTGCGTTGAAACGGATAATTGAAGAGTCTCTTATCTCATAACAACCGCTTTCTGGCTCTGATTTAGAAACCCTGATCCAGATAAATAAATATATCGAAGCAACTTAAAGGTGGGCATATCGCAGGGTAACTTACCCTGTGAAATGTCACTGTGTGGGGGGAGTCTCAGGGAAGGAGAAAGAGGCTTTAAAGACAGTGTTTCAGAGACCCTAAACCATTCTGTTTGGCTTCTCTTTCTTTAGATTTTGTACGGTGTTAGAATATTGTGAAGGGAACGATCTGGACTTCTACCTGAAACAGCACAAGCTAATGACTGAGAAGGAAGCCCGGTCTATAATCATGCAGATTGTGAACGCTTTAAAATATTTAAATGAAATCAAGCCACCCATTATTCACTACGATCTCAAGCCAGGTACGTTCACAGAGGGGTGGAGAAAACATGGCCTGGAAGGGGAAGGGTGCTCCGTGTGCCAGCAGAGCTGTGTTAAGCAGGTGCAGCTTACATGGATTATGACAAGCAAGTTTTCAGCCCTCACGGTCACACGTAAGAACTTTCAGTACTGGATTTCTTAAAGGTACATCATCCACTAGACCTTATTTGTTTTGTTGCTGTCGTCTATCGCTTGGCCCAGTAACTTCAGTGGACCGGAACAGGCGCCTGTACAGGTTCCCTGACATTGCACAGCATTGGTCTTGCATTTCACTGGTTACAAGTTCCTGTTTTGGTGAAACAAGCTGAATCAATGGGAAGGGGTTGTTACCTCGCGGCAGGAAGTTGGTCCTGGTGACCGGTTGGTTGGCCCTTGTTTTTGGTTTTGTTCCTCTGATAAGTGTGGGCCTCCCCCTTTCCAACATTCTGATTTCTGTCGTGGCCATCTGGAGAGGGGAGAGCCGGCCCAGACCTCGACTGATAACCATATCAGGATCTACAATGTTTGGCTGCACTTGTCGGCCATCCGGAACTTTCCCAGGACCCAGCATCCCGCCGCCACCACATGCCTGTAAGAAGTAGGGGACTTCTAGGCTCGGATCCTAGGACCCCTTTCTCCTCTTGCTCCTCCCTGGGCAGCTGCGGAGGCTTTCCTCTGCTGTGGCGCTTACTTTCTTCTGCCACTAGCGCTTCTGCACGCGAAAGGGCTTCTTGAAAAACCCTGACGTTGCACAGGCAGAAGTGCTAGTGACAGAGGGAAGTGAGCACCGCAGCAGAGGAAAGCCTCCGCGGCCGCCCAGGGAGGAGTGCGAGCGGAATGGGCTCCTAGGATGCAAGCTGCTGTCTCTAACGTTATCCTGACTCAGGAAGGAGTCTACCCTTGTACCCACCAGGGCCAGTGACACTGTTGATGCTTGTTCATTTGAGCAGCAGCCCCAGTCCATTCTGCGGCTCCAGCGGTGATCAAGCCAGTTGCAGTGGCTGCTGGAGCCACAGGGTGGGCAGGCCCTGCCTGTTCAGCCGAGCCTGTTTTCAGTCAGTCGGTGCTGTTTATTCGGTATATCACCAGCACAATTACAATCAATACAAAAAGGGTACTAATAAAATATATAAAATATCAAATCCTTAAATATAAAACTGCATTAAATCTACATCTATTAATTACAAAATTGCTGATACTTTAAATTTCTGCAATACGCTATCACCTGATATTCAGCTGTTGGACAAATATTAGAAAAGTTACACAATCCTACTCCCCATCTCCTAAATCTTCTGAATTCTTTTAAAATTGTTCTACATGTGCAGCGCATATTTTTTGAGCTATTGCTAAAAATTTGGCACAGTTTATTATAATCTGTGGAGCAGAATCAAATAATCGCTTCCTACTTCTCTCCTTATCCAAGTATCCCTGATACCTCCTTATAACAGGATGAATAAATGTTACTCTGATGGTTTCATAAAATGTACAATGGAGTAAAATATGTTCAATTGTCTCAACTTTCCCTGAACCGCACGGGCATAGTCGCTCAGGCAAAGGTATTTTTTTATATCGGCCTTCTAACATCGCCGAAGGATAGATGTTACATCGTGCCAGGGAGTATGCCCTGCGGTGAGAGGGCAAGTTGCCGTTTGGTTGGCAAGCACCACCCATGTCATCAGCTGTGATGACCCCCCCCCCCCCCATGCCAAGCAACAGTTTGCCCCGATTTCCCCAGCCTCCATCTCTCATAGTTCAGGTTCTTTTTGCAGAACGGGGGCCTAGCATAGGAAGGCTGCTGCCGCCCTCCAGCAGTGCCACCCATCACTCTGGCCTCCTTATCGTCACCTGGATGGAGAAGCACAGGGAAATGCCTGCTCTTGCAGGGGCTTCCCTCTCGTGGCATGGGACCACTCGCCTGGGAAGGGAACTGAGGGCGCTTGTACCACGCGGAGCACCACAAGACCTCACCGTGAAACTGTTCCGGTTGCGCCGGGGGGGGGGGTGGAGATTAGGTATACAGAATCTGTATTATCAGGAGGCCTGCAGGATCTGATTTATTTATGTATTTATTTATTTTATCACGTACACTTTTACCCCACCCTCCCCGCCGAAGTGGGCTCAGGGCGGCTTACGTAACCAGTAAAACCATGTGATTCAGTTACCTTACACAAACAGTTTAAAACCGTAATATATACCGTCGGCGGCACAATATAATAAAGTGCAGCTACAGCATGTTCTACGGTGCAGCCACTTCACATAACTTCTACTGGCAGATTGGCGCTGGCTCAGTCGATAGATACTGCTCCTACTGGAATGCCTGTTGGAAAAGCTCCATTTTCAAGGCCCTGCGGAACTGCTGGAGGTCCCGTAGGGCTCTGATCTCACTAGGGAGCTCATTCCAGTACATCAGTGCCGCCCTGGTCCTGGTCGATATCAGCCTGGCGTCCTTAGGACCAGGGAGGGCCAGGCGGTTTTGTGTTCCTGACCTCAGTGCTCCCTGGGTAACATATGGGGAAAGGCAGTCCCTCAGGTAGACAAGTCCCTGACCATAAAGGGCTTTGAAGGTCAAAACCAGCACCTTGAAGCGAATCCGGAATGCTGTTGGCAGCCAGTGCAGTAACTTTAGCACAGGCTGGATGCGCTCCCACATAGATGTGCTCCCATCTGGCTGGATGTGCTCCCATCAACAACCTGGCCACCGCATTCTGCACCAGCTGCAGCTTCCGAAGTTGCCCCAAGGGCAGCCCTGTGTAGAGAGCATTACAGTAGTCTAACCTCGAGGTGACCGTTGCGTGGATCACTGAAGCCAGATCTTCGCGTTTGAGGAAGGGAACCAACTGCCTGACCAGCCGAAGGTGGTAAAAGGCTGTCCTGGCAGTGGCTGCTACCTGGGCCTCCATTGTCAAGGAAGCATCCAGGAGCACTCCCAAACTCCTGACCTTCGGCGCTGGCACCAACGGCGCCCCACCGAAGGCCGGTAATGGGATCCCTATCCCCGGCCCACTCTGCTTCAGGCACAGGACCTCCGTCTTCGACAGATTCAACTTCAGTCGGCTCAGCCCAAGCCATCCAGCCACGTCCTGCAGTGCCCGGTCCAGGTCTTTCGGGGTAGAGTCAGACTTGGCCACCCAACAACGGATAGAGCTGGGTGTCATCCGCATATTGGTGACACCCTACCCCGTTCCTCCAAGCAATCTGGGCAAGGGGGCGCATATCGATGTTAAATAAAATCGGGGAGAGCACCGCCCCTCGAGGCACTCCACAAGTTAGTGGGTGCCTTCGGGACAGCTGCTCCCCACAAGCCACCCTTTGTCCCCGACCTTGGAGGAAGGAGACCAGCCACTGCAAGGCCAGCCCCTGAATCCCCATGTTGGCGAGGCAGTGGGCGAGCAGCTGGTGGTCGACCGTGTCAAACGCTGCCGACAGGGCTAACAACAGCAGCACTGCCGTCCCACCCCAATCCTCTGTGCCTCTGGAGGTTGTCTGTGAGGGCAGCCAGTACTGTCTCTGTGCCGTGGCCTGGGCAGAAGCTGGACTGGAAAGGAAGTGTCCTCCAGAAAGCTCTGCAACTGTATCGCCACCGCCCTCTATAAAGTTGCCCAAATAGGGCAAATTGGAGACCGACCGATAGTTCGCCAATTCGGCTGGGTCCAAGGATGGTTTTTTTTAAGAGGGCAGACCATCGCTTCCTTAAGAGCCTCCGGGATTTTAAATTCATCTATTTGCGCTATTTGTAGTCTGCCTTTCCCCCAGAGACTCAAGGCGGATTACAGATAGTGAGTCAGTACAAGCGACAAAATGGGACATTCAGTAACCAACAAATTAGGATTTTAGAAGTCTGGAACCCCCAGAAAGAACTCAAGCGTAGCATAAGTATTCACATGATGCATTAAGCGGTACAGAAATCGCATAAATAGGATAGATATTAGAATATCTTAGAATAAGCTGAACACAGCAATATAGACCACAGTCGCGAATAATTTATCCATGTGAGTTTGGATAAGTTTAGGGGTTAATTAGGAAGTGTGGCAGGAGGTCTTCCCGCCCGTTATATAATTTATGTAAATTAATTTCTCTTACTTAGCGGTATGTGGGGGGAGTAAGAAGGAAAGTCGGCGGGAGGGAGGTTGAAGTGTCGGATTTAATTTTATTTTACCTAATTAGATGTGGGTTGTGTGTTGATTGGACCATTGATTGGTATTAGAATTAGAACTATATCTCTGTTGTATTGTGGGTTGCTGCGCCGGGCGAGGGTGGAAGGGGGAGCAGGTGGGTGGAACCAGAAGACATCGCATAGGGTGCCAGCATTGGGCTAGGGTTCCCAGTGATCGGGGGCAGAGGGAGGTGTGGGTGTGGGAGAAGGCAGCGGAAGAAAGTGGAGATACAGATGTGGTCATCTTCTAACCTTCGTCTCATCCCGATACACTCTGGTGTGAAGGCTAGGACTATAAACCCTTCTCTGGCACTGGTGTTGTGCAACGCCAAGTTCATTAATAATACGACCAGAGTGTGGCATGACTACATTGGAGGGCAGAATGTGGACCGGGCTTGCTTGACTGAGACCTGGGTTAAGGAGGGCCAAACAGCCGCCTTACAAGAGCTATCCCCCCCCCCCCCCCCCCCAGGTTTCTCAGTCCTTCACCAGTCTCGAACTCAAGGACAGGGCAGTGGGTCCACTGTATTCATCCAGGAGGATTTCTCCTTCAAACAACTCCCAGAGCCGTCTTATGAAGAAAATTACAGACGCTATCTGAAACTGTTAATTAATTGTTGTTA
Organism: Lepidodactylus listeri; assembly: GCA_029233225.1. Lineage (NCBI taxonomy): Eukaryota > Metazoa > Chordata > Lepidosauria > Squamata > Gekkonidae > Lepidodactylus > Lepidodactylus listeri. Next base: position 14,259,373 of record JARCFY010000018.1, on the reverse strand, counting down.
TTGATTTTAAAACTGTTTTTAACTTTGTTGTACATTGCCCAGAGCTCAGTGTATAAAGGGACCGAGTGATTTATAAATCCAAAGTATGTATAAATAAATGAATGAATGAAAATGTGTGCAGCGCCACCCTATTCCCTGCGTTACCTGTATCATAAGGAAGCTTTCTGGATGTGGCACATCGTGCAGGCTGAAAATACAGGTGTGGCTGGTCTCTTCCTGCCTTTTCTTTTGAAGCCGCCTGCTGCTTTCTTTCCAATGAGAAGTAAGAGGAGTCTTTCCCTCTCTCACGGTGTTATTCCTCCCACCAGGTAACATCCTGTTGGTGAATGGCACTGCATGCGGGGAGATCAAGATCACCGACTTTGGCCTCTCCAAGATCATGGACGATGATAGCTACAACTCCGTCGATGGCATGGAGTTGACGTCGCAAGGGGCCGGCACTTACTGGTGAGCGCCCAGATGTGTTCCGTTCAGAAACAGTATCAAGAGGTCCTTTCCCCACCCCCACCCCACAGGTTAGCCCTCTTCTCCCCACCACCGCCATCTCGACTGCTCACAGACTGAGCATCGTTCTTTCATAAAAAGCCAAAAGCGGATATCAGGAAAGAATATGGATCCAGGTGGTCAGCCGTGTTGGTCTGAAGCAGTAGAACAAATTTAGAGTCCAGTGGCACCTTTAAGACCAAGAGCTCCTACTTTGAATAAACCTTTGTTGGTCTTAAAGGTGCCACTGGACTCTAAATCAGGGATGAATGAAAGCCTCCTTCCTGCAATAAATGTCTGTGTGGTACAAGGAGCAGTTGGGAAGAAGAGATGTCTGGAAGAGAGTGAGGTAGGCCACACTATCCAGATGACTATTTATTTAAATAAACAATTGTTTATTTAAAATATTTTATTCGCTACCTTTTCCCCTTACTAGAACTCAAGGTTACAAAATAACGACACGACTATTTAAAAATGAAACAATTATAAAAATCCATAAGAAGACGCCATTTAAAAACTCTTAATTAGTCCTGCCAGTAAATAAAATAAAAGCTAACTCATTCAAGTGCAGTCCTGAAACATATGAGAGCTATCGCGTATAAAGAAAAAATATATAAAATGTTTTACAGATGGCATTGGTTGCCAGACAGGATGGCAAAATGTTATACTAATGTTATCTAATCAATGTTGGAAGTGCAGATCAAATGTGGGGACCTTTTTCCATACGTGGTGGCATTGTACAAAAATACAAGGCTGTTGGCGTATGACTCAGCAAATGATTATGAAGATTGCTAATATTAACTTGCCTTTAAATCCAGAGATATATTTGTTAAATTTAATGCCAGCAGGATATGAACATAATGAGACAATTTTGATGATATATATTGTAACAGCTGCCAGAATGCTATGGGCTAAATATTGGAAACTGGACCGTATTCTCTCTAGGGAGGAGTTGACATACAAATTAATGGATCTTGCAGAAATGGACAGACTAAGTATAATACTCTGCGGAAAAGATGAAGCTTTGTTTTTGGAGACGTGGACGAAGTTTTATAAATGGATAGGCTAAGAATTAATGTAAAAGACTCCAAATGATTATATTATGAAATATGGTGCTTATTGCTCATTTTTTGTTAAAACTCATAAAGATTTTTTTTTTAAAGTCAACATTTAAAAACTGTAATTAGTACTGCCAATAAATAAAAGCTAACTCATTCAAGTGCAGTCCTAAATAAAACTGTCTTCAGTGGCCTCCTGAAGATCAACAGTGAGGGGGCCAGGCTTATTCCATAATTGTGGGGCTACCACCGAAAAGGCCTTCTCTCGTGTGCTCACCAGATGAGCTGCTTTGATTGGTGGGACAGTCAGGAGGGCCTCTGCCTGCAATCTTAATTCCTGGGCAAGAACATATGGGAGAAGGTGGTTCTTCATATACCCGTGTCCCAAGCTATATAGGGCTTTAAGGGACGAAACCAACAACATAAACTGGGCTCAGGAGTGGATCGATAGCCAGAGTAATTGCTGTAGAGTTGGGGTCACGCGTTCCCAGTACCTGGCCCAGACCAGCAGTCTAGCCACAGCATTCTGCACTAACTGCAGCTTCCAAATAAAGGAGCCCCAAGTAAAGTGCGTTTTAATAGTCCAGTTTAGGTGTAACTAAGGCGTGGATCACTGTGGTTTGACCTGACTGAACCAGGAACTGGAGCAGCTGACGCACCAGCCACAGCTGGGCAAAAGCACTCCAAGCCACCAGGTTTTCTACGGTGACTGCTGTGTCAAGCAGAACTCCCAAGCTGCGAACCTGGCTTTTCAAGGGGAGTATAACCCCATCCAAGGTAGGAGAGATCTCAAACCCCAAGTCTGCTTTTCTACTAGCCCAGAAAACCTCTGTCTGGTCAGGATTAAGTTTCACCTTATTTCCCCTCCTCCAGCCGCTTATCGACTCCAAGCACTGCTTCAGGATATCAACAGCTCCCTCAGAATTAGGTGGGAAAGACAGGTAGAGCTGGATATCAGCCGCATATTGGTGACACCCCAGCCCATACCTCCTCATGACCCCTCCCAAGTGGCTTCATATAGATATCAAATAGCATGGGGGATAAGGTGAAACCCTGCAGTGCCCCACAGGAATCCCCCACATCGCCTTCTGAGACCAAGCCCCCAGCTAGGACTTGAACCCCGTGCCCCTTAGTCTCTGTGCTGAGAGGCAGCTCAGAAGTATGCCGCAGTCAATAGTATTGAAAGCTGCTGAAGGAACCAGCAGAGCTAGCAGGGTCCCATTCCCCCTGTCCCTTGGTAGAGGTCATCAGCCAAGAAGAAGAAGAGGAGATTGGGTTTATGCCCCGCCCTTCACTCGGAGTCTCAGAGCAGCCTACAAACTCCTTTCCCTCCCCCTCCCCACAACAGACATCCTGTGAGGTAGGGGGGGCTGAGAGAGCTCTTACGAGGACTGCTCTTTCGAGAACAGCTCTGACAGAACTATGGCTTGCCCAAGGGCACCCAGCAGCTGCAAGTGGAGGAGCGGGGAATCGAACTCGGTTCTCCCAGCTTAGAGTCCGTGCACTTAACCACCACACCAAAGCAGTCTCTCTTCCAAATCCCAGCCTGAAGCCAGATTGAAACGGGCACAGAAAATCAGTCTCTTCCAGGCTCCCCTGGAGCCGAGAATCAACAGCCTTGGTCTAGCACCTTGCCCAAGAATGGAAATGGGAGGCTGGCTGGAAGTTCTCCAGCACAGTCGGGCTCAGGGAGAGTTTTTCCAGAACAGGTCCGATCGCTGCCTTCTCGAGCACAGGTGGCAAAACTCCTGCCCTCAAGGAATCATCTACCATTCCCCTGACCCACTCGAGCGATCTCCCTCTGGCAGCCATTACCAACCAGGAAGGACAAGGGTTGAGAGCATAGGTGGCCGGTCTCACCTGCCAAGGATCTTGTCTGCATCATTGGGATCCACTAGCTGAAAAGTATCTGCATGAAATTGGACAAGCATGCACAAAAGGTACATCACCTGAGCATGCGTCCACGCCGGCATTTAACCCAGTTACGTGCAGACACAGTGGTGGCGAAGAAATACTGCCTTTTCAGCATCATCCACCCCCACAGAACAGGCTCTAGTGTGAGCACTATGCTGTGTCCAATCAGTCTCACTCCAGTTTTTCCACCAGTGGTGCTCTAGCCGTCCTTCCTCCACCTTCATCACCATCAGCTCCCCAGTGAACTAGGGAGAGACTGCTCAGCTCTGCCTGGGGGGGAGGGCGCTTAGAATCAATTGCCTCAACAGTCCAGGCCATCTCCCTGTTCCAGAGAGGGGTCAGAGCCTTGACAGAATCGCCAACAACCAAGACGGGAAAATCCCCAGATGCCAGCAGGGACCCCAATGTTCCCTCTAAGCTGAGTTAGTGTGAGCTGTCTCACAGTTTTTTAGCCTCCGGCTCACCCATTTCTGTCTTCGCTCAGGAAGGAAGGCTCCAGAGCAAACTTAACTGATGCAGCAGCCCAGTCACTCGCTCACAACGTTAATGCCAGTAGCTCAGAAAGTAGGATTTTTGCTCACAAGGCTCCACAGCTTATAAGAAGAAGAAGAGGAAGAGATTGGATTTATACCCCGCCCTCCACTCCCCAAGGGAGTCTCAGAGCGGCTTACAAACTCCTTTTCCGTTCCCCTCCCCACAACAGACACCCTGTGAGGTGGGTGGGGCTGAGAGAGCTCTTTCCCAAGCTGTCCTTGAGAGAACAGCTGGTGCAGAGCTATGGCTTGCCCAAGGTCATCCAGCCAGGTGCAAGTGGAGGAGTGGGGAATCAAACCCGGTTCTCCCAGATTAGAGTCCGCGCACTCAGCCACTACACCAAACTGGCTCTCTCTTAGAGGGAGCATTGCCCATCAGGATTTACCAGGCCACCTGAGCCGAACCTGCCCCCAGTTACTACTTTGTCCGGCCTAGCAGAAAGATGCCTTTGAGCATATGAAGCTGCTTTCTACTGAATCAGACTCTTATCGAAGTCAGCGTTGTCTACTCAGACCGGCAGCGGCTCTCCAGGGACTCAGCCTGTGGTCTTTCACGTCACCTATAACCTGGACCTTCTAGCTGGAGATGCCAGGGATTGAACCTGGGACCTCCTGCATGCCAAGCAGATGCTCTACCGCTGAGCCACGGCTCCTGCTTTCTAACTCCCAAGTATGAGTGGTTAAATATGATATAAGAACATGGAAGCAAAGGCTGTCTGTTGTTTGGGTGCACAGTGGGCTGGCAAACGTTTCTTAAATAAGGTTTCGGCTCTCTTGGCCACCCTTGTGAACTAAGATCTGTGTTTTGTCGGGCATAATCCTGCCCTCTTGGAGTTACCCAGAGTGTAAGACTTTTGTTGAAGAAAGTCAACATTAAAATAGCCTTCCTTAATTAACGACAGTCATCTAATGCTTTCTTGTGGCTTCCGCATTGTCCTCAGGCTAGAATCCTGGACCTAGAAATGTGAAATCCTCTTCCTAGAAATGTGAAACCCTTCTCTAAGCGTCATTGGTCAGTGGGTGATGATGTTGCTCTTTGTGGATCTTGATGGTCACAAGATCTTTACAGAGCCCACTATAATTACAGACAAATATTTTATTAAAAGAGCTCCCTTTAAGGAACTGTGTATCCCCCTCATCTTTTGATTCGGGAGGCAGTTTGTTCTTGCATCCCTGAAAGGGGAAGAAGGGGTGTAGTCTTTTGCTGCAAAACAGAGAGCTCATGAGTGTCTTCACATGCTTTCAAAATAAAAGAAAAATGAGGCATGACACAGCCAAAGACCAAAAAAATAAACAAATAAAAGAGGCATGACACACAGCCGAAGACAACCACAAGCCATGTCTGAATTTCAGCCCCCTTTTTTTATGGTAAGCTGCCCGGGGGGCAGGGCCCTATTCTTCTGGTGTTACTGGGGGCTGTGTATACTTGGTTACACAGCATGAATCGTTTCTGTATCACTGATCATAGTTTTGGCAAGTCATCTTCCATACGCTGCACGACTCCTGTACTTAACCCCGTGGAAGGTTGGTCGCCCGCAAGTGAATTCTGTCCCGTGCACTGAAGTGGCCGTGGGCAGAAAAGAAGGTTAACCTCGCCATCTTCTCTCTCCTCCAGGTATCTGCCACCGGAGTGTTTTGTGGTGGGAAAAGAGCCTCCAAAGATTTCAAATAAAGTTGACGTCTGGTCAGTGGGAGTAATCTTCTACCAGTGCCTCTACGGCAGAAAGGTAAGGCGAGCCAGCGACTGGTCTTCGTTAAGAGAACGGCACGAGGGGGAGACATGGGTTTGATTCCCAGCTCTGCCATGGAAGCCAGCTGGGTGACCTTGGGTCAGGCACGAGCTCTCAGCCTAACCTACCTCACAGGATTGTTGTGAGGATAAGATGGAGGAAAGAAGGATGATGGGGAGCTGCTTTGGGTCCCCGCTCGGGAGAAAGGGGAGGTATAAATAAAGTCAGCAAGCTGCGTACTCAAGCGACGGCTGTGAGGAACAGAAAGCTGTCATGTCTTCCACGGAATTCTGTGTGGGACGTGGCAAAGAACAGAGAGTCCTGAGAATCTTCTCGGCTTGCTTTCTGCTTTTAAATTTTTTTTTTAAACTCATTCCCTTTAATGAAACATGATTAGCGAGCATGCATTCCACCAAATACACGTGTGTGTACATCTGCTGTGCTCAGCACCCCCCTCCTTGCGGTGTAAAAGTGCTTTTTAAATCCTTCCTTGCAGCCTTTTGGACACAACCAGTCACAACAAGACATTCTGCAGGAGAACACGATCCTCAAAGCTACGGAAGTGCAGTTCCCGCCAAAACCAGGAGTCACACCAGAAGCAAAGGTAAGGGAGGGGCACATATTCGCCATGGATGGGGAAGGTGGGGGAAATCCGATGGTGATCTGTACTTGGCCAAGGGCCTTCAAGTTCTCCGTCAGAGTGGCAGCCGTGCCTTGGTATGGGATATGATTACCGTATTTTTCGCTCCATAAGACGCACTTTTCCTCCCCAAAAAAGTGGGGGGGGGGAGTGTGTGTGTCTTATGGAGCGAATATGGAGCTTTTCTTACCTGTAACAGGGCTCTTTCTTCAGCAGGAATGCAGGGGAACGCCATTCAGGCTGGCATCCCAGCCTTCCCTGCCCCTCCCTGCTGGGCCTGAGCTGTTAAGACTTAAAAGGGAAACGGCAGGAAAAACCCCACCAGGCTAAGTACTCTTAAAGGGGAAAAGCACTTAAAGGGAAAGACAGCCAGCAGCAGAAAGCCCCGCCCACAGATTAAGCTCCATGGCTACTTTGCACAGAAAGCCTGGCTTTGCATGGCATGCCGACGTTTCTCTTCTTTCCTTTCTCTATCTTTCTTCCTTCCTTCCTTCTTTTCCTTTTTTCTGTCTGTCTGTCTGTCTTTCTGTCTCTCTGTCCCCACCTTTCTTTCTTCCTTTCTCTTTCTCTCTCTCTCTCCTCCTCCTTCCTTCCTTTATCTCTCTGTCTGTCTGTCTGTCTGTCTCTCTTTCTTTCTGTTTCATTTTTTCCTGTTTTCCTCCTCTAAAAACAAGGTGCGTCTTATGATCAGGTGCGTCTTATGGAGCGGAAAATACGGTACTCCCTCCTCCCCCCCGGTCTAGAAAGCATCTCAGATTCTCTTCCCGTCCGATGAAGCAAACTGGAAGAGAGTCTCTGGTGCTTTCTAGACGGACACATCGAGGAGGGGGGAGCTTGCCTAGTGGGGATGGGGAGATCCTTCCCTCAAGCAGACTCTTCCAAGCTGAATAATTCCTGACATAATTATCCAGGGTCTTCCCTGTTTTGGGGCTTAACTGTCAGACCCCTGAGTAAATCAGTTCCCAACACCAGCCATTCAAAAGAATAAGGTTTATTGAGGCAGTGATAGGATTCGGGTGCATGACGTAACCGTTGTTAGAACTGATGAGAAAAGGCATGAAGCAAGCAATTGGACTCAAAGCATGCATCGGACTAACGCAGGGGTGGCCAACCTTGCTTAACGTAAGAGCCACATAGAATAAACGTCAGATGTCTGAGAGCCGCAAGACAGGAACAAATATCACACACACGTTTTTATTTTTAAAAATATGCAAATTTGCTTTTTATTAACGTTAAATGGGACTGCCAAAAATAAAAACAAACGAGGAAAACCGGTTATTGATAATGATATTACTTGTTTGCTAATGATATTGAGAGAGATGGAAAGAAAGAATTAAAGAAGTGGAAAGAAAGAGAGAGAGAGAAACTAGGAAAGCAAATAGATGGGAGGGAGGAGGGAAGGAAGGAAGGAAGGGAGAAAGAGAGAAAAAGCATGCCTCCCCTTTGCTTCCCCAGCCGCCCTGCCAGGAGCCGCACAATATATGTGAAAGAGCCGCATGTGGCTCCCGAGCCACAGGTTGGCCACCCCTGGACTAACGGCTCAGGGCCAATCAGGAGCAGGCAGGAGCCCGCCAGAAGAACGGACGCTGGTTCACAGGAGAAAACTGATATTAGGCTTAACATGCATTCAAGGTGACCCAAGCTGGCCAGGGCAGATAACTGAGAATCTAAACTAAACATTCCAGGCATTCTCCCTCTCCGTGGCAACCAAGCCAAATAACGGTGAGGTCTGACATCAACTCCATAGCCTGTCCCTGATGAGGCACAGGGCAAGTATATATGGTTTCTCCCCCCCACCCCAGCTGTTTCCGTGGTTCAGGGTCTGTGCCTGGGCTGCCCCTTCATCTTCTCCAAGTCTTCAGGGGAACTGGACTTCAATGGGCCTTGCCCGAAAGGTGTTCCTAATAGAGCCAAAAAGTTTCTTCTTCCCTTCCCCAAAACGGCCATAAATTCTTTGCAGGCTGCCCCTGGTGCACACCCTGCAGCGCTTAACTGCTCTAGAGGAGAGAAGAATGGAGGTGTCTCTGCACGTGACTCAGTGAGTCTTTCTGTCAGGAATGTTCTGGCAGGATTCTGTCGGGCTCTTAAAATACGTGACAGGGCGAGGGGCTCAAACCCCCAGGTTGTGTGGCTGCCTCTGAATTGAACAGTAGTATCCTGTTGGCAGGAAGCCTGTGGCTTCTTGGGCCTAACCTCTGGTTCAGCCACTAAAACGTAGGTGAGAAATATGCATCCGACTCAGCCACCGTGCCATTCTCGGGTACAAAACTGGCTGGATGGTCACTTGAAGATGTCCTTAACGAGATAAAAGCGAGGCCCTGTGCCACCGGCCTCTAACAGTGGAGAGTGCAGAGATGGTGGCGCTTTCCCTGCTGCTTTCAGACCTTCCTGCCGGTGGCCATAGGGGCTGACCCACCAGCAGCCAGTCAGGAAACCGAGACCCCTCCAAGCCTCAAAGGACGCGTGTCCCCCATCTAAGACTACAGCTCCCGTGTGAGGGTGGGCAGTTTCCCCTTTCACGTCTGGGGGAAAACCGTCCACAGATCACCGGATGCCAGAAACAGTTTTAAAAGTTACGCTTTGGACCGATTCTCTCCCCCTCCTGCCCCCCAGCTCAAAGGATCCGGTGAAGTGCCACAGAATCCCGGCAGCTAGGATAGGAGGGCTGTCTGAAAACAGAAGGAAGCAGCCGCTGAAGAATGTCCCTTCGCGTGGGGCACAGAGTCCATAAGGCCGTTACGGTTACAAGATGGGGAGGGGCTGTGGCTCACTGGCAGAGGGTTTGCTTGGCGCGCAGAGGGCCCCGGGTTCAATCCCCAGTAAAAGGATCAGGTAGGAGGAGATGTGAAAGACCCCCGCCTGAGGCTCTGGAGAGCCGCTGCCAGTTTGAGTAGGCAAGACTGACCTTGAGGGGCCAATGGCCAGGTTCAGCGCAGGGCAGCGTCGTGCGTCCAGCTGCCTCTCTCTCATCATCAGAGCAACAGAGCCTATAGAGAACAGTCTTCCTAGTCTCCTATTCCCTTCCCGTTGAGAGATGGATTTCCAGTGAAGGCACGCTTCTTCACCCACAACCGAGGGTGTAGCTCCCCCAGGAAAAGTTCGGAGTCTTTTTAGGTCCTACGGCCACCAGTGGTGGATAGGACTCATCACCCACAATTGGAAGGCCCGCTCCACCCATCCACCTTAACCTCTCCCAATGGATTCCATTCTGTAGCTCCCCAGGCAGTTGCTCCAGCCAGCGCCCTCCATTCCCTCTCCCTCGAATCCTCCTGCCTGTGGAAGGGCTGTCACAGGGACAGAGATGGGCATGGGGCTGGGCGAGGTGGGATGGAAGTGTGTGGCCGGTGGAGTGGCTCTTGCCACCTCCTCACAGGATGTTGGGTGCGGTGCTTTGCTGTTGAAAAGAGGAGGGCCAAGGAGAGCTCTGCCTACCCCTCGCCCCATGAGACCTCCTTGCCACAGTGGGGGGGGGGGGGGGGCAGGGCCATAGAGAGCCAGTTTGGTGTAGTGGTTTTAAGTGCGCGGACTCTAATCCGGGAGAACCGGGTTTGATTCCCCACTCCTCCACTTGCACCTGGCTGGATGACCTTGAGCAAGCCATAGGTCTGTCCCAGCTGTTCTCTCAAGGACAGTTGTCTCAGAGCTCTCTCGGCCCCACCTACATCACAGGGTGTCTGTTGTGGGGAGGGGAAGGGAAAGGAGTTTGTGAGCCGCTCTGAGACTCCAAGTGAGTGAAGGGCGGGATATAAATCCAATCTCCTCTTCTTCCTCTTCTGGATAGAATGGGTTGGAGTAGGACCTGGCTGGCCTTTTCTCCTCAGGCTTTCAGCTGAAAGGGGTATGTGCGTGTGTGCTTTTGCAAGACAGCTTGTCTGCAAAGGACCCACCCACGGCCAGCTCTTAAACGGTACAGGCAGCCAAGGATGGGTAAGGAAGCCCCAAGGCCTCTTTCTACTAGCACTGACCATCGTCCCTCTTCCGTAGAAGAGGTTCCCAGCAGGGATTTCTTTTGAGCTGATGTTCTCTTCCCCCTCGGCTTGTCCTTCAGGCATTCATCAGGCGCTGCTTGGCCTACCGGAAAGAGGATCGGATAGACGTCCAGCAGTTGGCCTGCGACCCCTACTTGCTTCCTCACATCCGCAAATCCGTCTCCACGAGCATCCCAGCAGGAGCTGCAGTTGCCTCGACCTCTGGATCCTCTAATAACAGCTCTTCAAACTGAGGAGGGACAAATAGGCCCAGCAAAAAGGAAAAAGAAAGAAGAAGAAAAAGAAAAGAAAAGAAGTTAACCAGAACTGCAGAAAGAAAGCGAGAGAGACATTTGGGAAAGCGGCCTTGGGACTGGTGCGAGGAATCTGCGGGAGGGCCTCCAGAAACCGGTGTCAAGTGCTTTGTTTTTCCTCTTGCGTTCTTGTCCCATCCATAGAGCAAGGCATCGTCGGTTCTTGGTGAGGATCTGCAGCGGCTTGGCCCAGCTGCACGGTCAAGGACGAGGTGGTTGGGTTGGCTGATCTTCCGCTGAGCGACTGCAGAAGCACGACCCGCCCTGGGCGGGAGAGGGAAACAAATGGTTCCATGGACTGCGAACTTCCAGGCACCGTGGGCCCCAGTTGAGTGGATCCACGATGCAGGGCGCGCACACTCTGCGTGGCGAGTTGTGGACTTGGGGGCAGGGTGGGGGAAGAGGCTGGACTTAGTCCACTGTCAATATTTAAAAAAAGCAAACATGTTCTTTTCTTTTAAATAAAATTTTAGGCCACGACCCCTCAGAGGGAAGGGGGAAAGAACCACCGAAGTGACGCGGTGAACCAGCATGGCCCTCTCTGTACCCTTTGCAAGGGAGCCGATTCAGCCTGTGGGCGGCACTAGCGTTCGCGTGTTACCCCAAGCAAGTTCTCTCTCAACCTAACACTTTTTTACTGGTTATAAGGTGAACTAACTAGTAGGTCGATGTGGCAGCCCCTTCCCCCTCTTTTCCCTCCGTCTGGCCTTCGTTCAGGAAGGGAGAACCGTAACTTGGTCCCCAGGGTTGCATCGCAGCTGTGAGCACATAGATTTCCCCTCCCTTCCTCCCCCAAAGCTGCTTCTTGGCAACCATTTGGCAGTTATCCTCCTGCAGTGTAAATCTGTCTCTTAAAGAGAGCTGGGGGGGGGGGGGGCTTAATTTGGTTTCCCTCCTGTTGGGAGACTTTTGGAGGATGTATCAGAACCCGCACCCCACGGAAGCTGGTTCTGGTACATCTCTCTAGTTTAACCTCCTCCATTCGCCCCGCCCCACCTTTCCACTCTTTGGTTTCTGTGCTGTCTCAGATGCATCAGCCACAGTTAATCTAACTGGGAGGAAACCCCATCCTTAAGAGCAAGCTGGCTTTCTGATCCTGAAACGTTGGTTGCGCGTGTTCATCCTTCAGTGGTTCGGATGTTTTGGTTTTTTAAAGATAACCAACCTTGTTCCTGATTTCCCCCCCTTCTAGAGAAAAATGTTAAAACCAAAGACTAATCCAGTTCCTTGAAACTTGTGGCAGAACGCTACTCCCACACCGCGGCCACAGTCTTTTTGTCTTCTGAAAATAGTCAGCACTGCTGGATGCTGTGGCTCCCTAGCCAAGGCATCAGTTCTGTGCCCACCCACCCCCCCGCCCTACCTCCATCTTTCCTTACCTTGCCATGGGTAGCGATGCACGTGGAAGCAGCAGAGACAAGCCACGTGAAGACTTGAGGGGGAACAAGGAGTGCTGCGTCACCTCAAGGAAGCGGTCGTAGGGCTCGCACACATGCACACCCGCAGCGACTTTTGCAGGGCAGGCAGGGAGTCCTAGATGCTCAGATATCCAGGAACCGATACACCGTCTGGCCAGTAGTCAAAGCAGGCCTCTGTTCAGATGGCCTTGGATAAGAACCTGACCAAGGAAGCAAGAAGACCAAGTGTGAGTACAGCTCCGGGCGCTAAGAGAGCATTCACGATTTCTGCTGCTTTGTTGCTGTGGCTTCAACCTGACCCTGGAAAGGTGCTGTGAGTGAGGAGGAAGGTGCTCATTGCGTGGCCGTGGTGTTCTGTGCCTTGGAACCAAGGGAGGATTGGGAAAGAATGTACCATCTTTTGGCCGTACATCGGGTCTCCTCCCAGTGGAATATCTGGTGTCCATACCCTTTCTACTGGGCAGAAAGCCTGTATTTGCCTGGGGGCCAGTGGGCGGAGCACAGGTCCTGGATTTCCCGGGTTTGGCTTTCCTTCTGGTACAGCTTAATTCTCTTTTCCAGCATCATTCCCCCCCCCCCCCCCAGCCCATCAAGTAATCGGCTGCCTTTGAACAGATCCGGGAGAGAACACACAGCTAGACGTTTCCCCCTTTCCCACCCGTCCTCCAACTCTCGACTCCAAAGCAGGACGAGCAGCCATCCTTCTGGGGGAGGGGGCATTATTCCCAGGTTGTTCGCCAAGATAGATCAGACCTGTTAGAAAGCCAAGGCCGGTGCCTGTCCTGTGGGGAATGGCAGGGCCTCCCTTCCCATCTCCTTTACGTCTCAGACAGTACGAAGGGAGGGGAGGGGTTTCTTTTCCCCCTGTCGTTGACCTGAAGATGTGCGGAATCCCACCCCTTGTTCAAACGTCAGCCTTTCGCTTTCCTGCCTTAGAAGCCACTCCAAAAGCAAGTCTTTGCTTTGGATTTGCATCCGTAATACTTGACCATCCAGAGAGACCCCTACTGAGTTTAAATTTTTCAGGAGTGCCCAGCCCAGCTTTTGGCCAAGCCTCCCCCCCCCCCCCCCCCCCGGGATTGGGGCTTTCGAGAGTTCCCCAGTTCCCAGCGGTGCCTCGGCAGGACACCTTAAGCCAGCCTTTGCCTTGTTTTGTGGCACTCACAAGCAAAACAGGTTCATGTGTCACTTCGTGTGAGAAACCGATTGTGACTTTCCTCCCCCCCCCTTCTTTATTTTTGAATAAAGCTGTTGCTAAAATGGGTTTTTATTTCAGACAAACTAATCCTTTTTATTGCCACACAGTTCATTTTACTGAAATGAAAAGTATGGGTTTGTAACTTGAAACTAGGCCAGACTGTTTTGGCTTTGCCCAACAGATGAAAAAAAATATGGATATTAAACAAGTTTTAAGATACCGAACCTCTTCACTTGTCAGTTTTATGTTTAAGATGGCGGAGAGGGGCTCATGCTGGGTAGTCCAGGGAGTGGCTTGCCATACAGGGGTGGGCAAGAGCAGACGGCCCAGCAGCATGATTTCTGTCGCTCATTACCTTATGGGAACAGCCATACCAAATGAATCTGTAGTTTGAGCGGGAAGAAAATGAGAACGGGCAGGTAGGTAGGTGGAAGAAAAAGAACGGTGCGAAGGGGAGCCATTTATTTGACCCTTTAGTTCCTGTAGTCTGAAGAAGCCAGCAGTGTCTCACGGAAGCTCCTCCTTTGCCACAATTTTTTGTTCATTTTTAAAGTGCTCCTGGACTCCTGCTCTTTTCTGCAGTCTGAGCAGCAGTTCTCATTGGCTCAGCTGGGAACTGTGTGTAGGAATGTGCCACAGGACTCTTAAAGAGGCGAGAAGAAAGGAAACCTGGATGCAACTCCCACCCTCAAACAGACCCGGAGGGTTAGGAGAATGCCAGAGTATCCACTTTACAAGTAGGAAGTTCAAGACTGGGCAAAACGTACTGTCCTTTTTTTAAGGTGCCTTTTTCTCCGACAGCAAGAGAAAATATACGCTTGGAAGTGTATACACAGGGCTTGGTGAAATCGGACCCAAAGGGCAGGCCACCAAGGATTAAAAATAAGCGATTGTGCAGACTAGCGTAATTGATAACAGCTTGCAGAACTGCCTTGCTTAGGATGGTGTTTAAAAGATGCCTTTTTAAAATTAATGCCCGAGGGGTGGCCATGTTAGTCTGTTGCAAAAAAATTAAACTGAAGTCCAGTAGAACCTTAAAAGACTGACAAAATGTATTCCCACCAGTGTTCCCTCTAAGCTGTGGAGTCTTGTGAGCAAAAATTCTACTTTGTGAGCTACTGGCATTAAAGTTGTGAGCGAGTTATCTGGCCACTGCATAAATTAGTTTGCTCTGGAGCCATTCTTCCTGAGCTAAGAAAAAAATGTGTGAGCAAGAGGCTGAAAAACTGTGAGCTAGCTCACACTAACTCAGCTTAGAGGGAACACTGATTCCCACATAAGCTTTTTGTGAAAGAGCTCACATCAGAAACATTTTTTAAGCACCGCTGGGCTTCAGTGTGTGTGTTTTAATGAGGAAAAGTGAATTTAAAAGTATGGAGCCCTGGCGTACGATCATGCTACAGTAGTGAAGGGAGGAAACTGGCACTTTGGCTCACTTTTAATGGACTTAAGTGGCAGTTCATGGAAAGCATCGCTTGTGCAGCTTCTTCCTTTTGTCACTAGAGGACAGACTAAGTGTAAGTATCAAAGCCAATAACGGCAAAATTGCCAGGGCTTTCCAGAGTGCTGTGAAAGTGCTGCTCTTGTTCTGCAAAAAAAGAATTTCGAAGGTTCCTGTGTGAGCCTTAACTACCTACGCAGACATGAGGCTGCCCACTGCATCTCTGAGTGATTCCCTTTCGGTAGCCTTGGCTCTTCTGCCACTGGTACACAATCCTCCCCTACGTCTGCATTGGAGAGAAATGGAACAATCAGTGGTTCTCAACAGAGATGCAGCAGAATTAGCTGCCTTCATAGGCTGTCCACTGTCTCTGTATGAGCAGTGAGGAGACATATCCGGAGGCCAGTGGTACAGAGAAGGGTATGCTACTCTGAGGACAGGCAATTCTTTTAACATCATCCAAAGTAGCAATGAAGTAGACCTCCTTGACTAACATGTCTCAGCGAATGCATGTCTACACAGTTTTATTCCTGGCAAATCAGCCATTATCCACAAGATGCTTTAATGAGCTGGATGCATTTGGTTGCTAATACTTTAGGGCACAGATGTCTGTTGAATACCAGTAGTATAGTAGAGAATTCAAATTACAGCAAGGAGATGGAGGCAATCCTTGGCTAAACAGCATTCTGTCTGCATTATAAAGGTACAGTGGAGGACCATCAAGGACACACGGGGCATCTCGATTTTGCCTGCCCCACTGTTTCCTTTTTCCCTTCCCTGAAAGCCCCCAGAGGTTTTCTCCCTTTTATCCCACCTTCATCCCTGGCACCAGCGAAACCTTTCTTTGTCTCCCTATCTTTATCTCTCCTTCCTTCCCTCTCCGAGACACCCTCTACCCCAGGGGGGCTCAGTTGTATGATGCCCAGCTGTGCACTGGGGAACCCGCAGCAACTTGGATAGGGCACCTCATTTCTTCCTGTGTCCCTTTCCTCACACTGTCTTCAACCTGCTTCCTCCTTGCCTACCCACCCACCAAACCTACCTCTTATCTGCCTGCCGTCTTCAGCTATATATATATTTATAACCCGCCCAGCCAGCATAGCCAGCTCAAAATTTGCTTCCTTTTTACTCCACTTTTCTCCACGCTGGGGGCCCAAAGCAGCTTGCATCAGTCTCCAGTTTTATCCTCACAACAACCCTGTGAGGTAGGTTCGGCTGAATGTGCGTGACTCTCCCAAGGTGGGTCAGCAGGGCAGAAGGGGGGATTCAAATCGGGGTCTCCCAGATCCTAGTCTGAAATTCGAATGCAACACTAGCTTTTGTGGGGTGGCTCCTGTTGAACAGTAGCAAGCAGCCAGTCAAGTCATGTGGTATCGCACTGCCTAGTGGTTACTGCCAGGCCTGGTCCTAAGGAGTGCTGGAAATGGCCCTGCCCTCTCCCCCTGCCTTTTGCTGACAGGAAGGAAAAAGGGCTCCGGCGGTGCTACGTGATTGCATTGCAATAGCCACTGAAGGCATTCGTTTCTTAAAGTACAGGTGTCGCTTCTATCAGTTTGAGAAGTTTTAACCCTCCATGTACATTTTTTAGATTTTTCTGCAGACCTAGGGCATTTTTTAGGTTTGCGGAAAAACTTGTCTGTTCATGGCTCCCATCTCTGGATTTAGGTCTCCACAAGTTTGGCCATGTTGAGAATCAGCTCTGTTGATAACGATTCACAGCAACTTGTCTGCATTTACACTGAACTCTTCTTTCGGTGTAGTGGTCAGTATGTCAGATTCCAAGAGATGTGGGTTCAAACCCCGACTCTATTGGGGAAGCTTGCTGGGTGAGCTTGGGCTGGATACTTTCAGCTTCACGTATCCGGCAGGGAGGTGGTTATGAGGATAAAATGGAGGCGGCAGGGAGGATGGTTGTAAGCTGTTTTGGGTCTCCATTGGGAGAAAAGTGGGGCGAATAGATAAATAAATATAGGTGTAGGAGTTCAAAGCCATGATAGGTGGCAAGCATATTGATGGGGGTACCACTTGGTATTCTTAATATGAAAGCTCTGCAAACTTGTTTCACACGAAGTGAGCCAGTTTGGTGCAGTGGTTAAGAGTGACGGACTCTAATCTGGAGAACTGGGTTCAATTCCCCAGTTCCCCACTTGAAGCCAGCTGGATGACCTTGGGGAGGTCACAGCACTCTCTGCCTAAAAAAAAATAAGCCCAGTTTGCCACCTAGTGGTGCCGAAAAAGAGCTACAGCTTCAGGCAGCCAAACAATCATTTGGGATTTCCTGGCTGTTCCACACACAAAGCCATACAATAATTCATTTATTTATTTTAATTTTTCCTTGAAATAATCAGGTAAGGCTCATACATCCCTGCTTGCTCATTTGCAACCAGGCTTAATGTATGTTCAACAAGAACTAGGAGCTTAACTGTCTAACATTAGCCCTAGGAAAAAGCAAGAGTCCAGAAGTTCCCTTTTTGCTTGTGATCTCGGAAGGGAGAAGTCTGGAGAAACAGAAAGGTGCTGAAGTGTGTATAAATAGATCCTGAGCACGGGTGACCTCCTCTTGGGTGCTGACAAGACCCCCATCCATCTCTTGCTATTTTAAGTGGCTGATAAATTGCTTTCTAAATTAACCCCTTCTCATTTGCCATTGAAAGCCAGGCAGGTGAATTGTCCACTGTCAAGGAGAACTCTCCCCTCTCCCCCCCAATTTTTTCCCCAGACCTATCTGGATTCCGCGTTGGGTCACACTGAGGCCGGACAAACGCCCTCTCGACACCTGCCCTTCCAGCAGAAGTGCTGAGAGATGAACAGGGGCGTGCTGGCATAATTAACATGAGTGTTAGCTTGTACAGATCATCTTGTCTTTCAGGCTGTCTCTCTTAAGAAGAAATGTTGTAGTCCAAGATACGTTGTGAAATTATTTTGCTCTAGCACTTCAGCCACTTGTTTCAAACTTGGTGGATTATTTCCACTTCTTTACTTCATTTATCTTTGGCCTTCCTCATTAAGACTCTGGGGAGATTTGGATTATAAAAACGATACAATAAAGACCAGTGTAATACATTTTATTTATTTACTTTATTTATACCCCATCTCCTCCCTAAAGGGAGTCCAAATTATTTAACGCGATTCTCCTCACCTCCATTTTATCCTCACAACAACCCTGTGAGGTAGGTTAGCCTGAAAGGGTGTGATTAGCTGGAGGTCACCCAGCAAACTTCAGTGGCGGACAGAATACATAGAATGAATTAAAGTAAGCTTTCCACTATTTTTTAAAGCAAGATGTCTTTCATTGGTATAGCTGGGTGATAAATCAGCTAAAATTGGTTGGTTGATGGTTAAGGGTTACATAAGTAAGCCACATTGGATCAGGCCAGTGGCCCATCCAGTCCAACACTCTGTGTCCCACAGTGGCCAAAACCCAGGTGCCGTCAGGAGGTTCACCAGCGGGGCCAGAACTCCAGAAGCCCTCCCACTGTTGCCCCTCAAGCACCAGGAATACAGAGCATCACTGCCCCAGACAGAGTGTTCCATCTATACGAACCTAAAGAGAAGTCATATTGGATCAGGCCAATGGCGCATCTAGTCCAACACTCTTGTCTCACAGAGGCCAAAACCCAGGCACCAGCAGGAGGTCCAGCAGCAGGGCCAGGACTCCAGAAGACCCTCCACTGTTGTCCTCCAAGAACTAAGAAAATAGAGCATCCCTGACCCAGATTGAGCGTTCCATCTGTAAGAAGCTAAGGGAAGCCATGCTGGATCAGGCCAATGGCCCATCCAGTCCAATACTCTGTGTCACACAGTGGCCAAATCCCAGGTGCCATCAGGAATTCCACTAGTGGGACCAGAACCCCAGAAGCCCTCCCACTATTGCCCCCCCCCCCGCCCCAGCACCAAGAATACAGAGCATCACTGGTTGAATTTTTATCCGTAGATTTTCTTAGTGAGGCACAGTCATGGGCGTCAACTACGGGGGGGGGGGGGGGGCTCGAGGGCTCAAGCCACCCCTGAAATTTCCCGGGGGGGACTGAGCCCCCCCCGGGAAAAGGGAGCCCCCGCCGCCTCTCTCTCTCCCCCCCCCCCCCGCCTGGCTGCCTCTGTCCCTCCCTCCCTCCCTCCCTCCGTCCAGGGGCCAGCTAAGCAAATGCCCAGCTGGCCCCTGGATGGATGGATGGAGGGACGGAAGCAGGAGTGGCCAGGTCGGGGGGGAGAGGCAGCGGCAGTGGGGACACACAAGCACGCAAGAGCCGCTGCCGCCACCTCTCTCTCCCCCCACCCCACCTGGCTGCCTCCGTCCCTCCCTCCCTCCCTCCGTCCGTCCAGGGGCCAGCTAAGCAAGTGCCCAGCTGGCCCCTGGATGGATGGAAGGAGGGAAGGAAGCAGGAGCAGCCAGGCTGGGGGGGGAGAGGCAGCAGCGGTAGGGACAAGGTCCCAGCGTGTGCACGCACTTTGCGCGCGTGCACGCAAGAGCCCCCCCCCCTGGAATTTTAAAAGTTGATGCCCCTAGGCACAGTTAAAGACATGGTTGTTTCTTCCCCTTTAAACTACTGTGTTTTGGTTCTGGTAATGTTCCTTTAACGGGAAGTGAGAAGGCTGGAGGCAGCCTCTCTTGCTAACCATGAGTTGCTCACTTAAACTCTTAAATTTGCTTATATAAACTCTTAAGTACTTTCAACATCTCAGTCACATGTTGGTTTTGCAGTGCACAGATTTAGTTTACATTTAATCCTGAAACAGGTCATCGGCTATAAATTATTGGAGTAGTTGGCAGCAACCCTAGAATTTTCACGATTTTATTTAGGATCGAATGTCTTCATCTAGAACCTTCAAATCAGGGATATGACTTTTGTTGAGATTACTGGGCTACACAGAACCTCCGTAACCTTCCAACATGGAATCTAGACTACCTGTGAGGTCCACCGCCTCAAGAGTGCCATTGTGTCTCTCAGGTATGTTGAGGTGCGTAGCTCAGAGCCCTTGGACATATTGAAAGCTTTTTACTAGTCTGGGTCATTTCATACTTCGTTCTCGTACCATAAGGACTGAAGTGACTTGAGAACACTTAACACAGAGAGAGACCACAGGTGAATACTTGGAGGAAACTTTCTAGTTCATTTAAATCCTGTCTTTCTCCCCAATGGAGAGGGAGACACAAAGCAGCATAGGACATTCTCCCCTCCTCTGTTTCATCCTAACAACAGCAGCCCTGTGAGGTAGGTTAGGCTGGGAGTGTGTGATTGGCCCAGGGTCACCCAGCAAGCCTCCATGGCGCTCTTAGCACGCAACATGCTGACCTGCCCCAAATTGCCTCAATGTACCCTGGCTTCTCATTTAACAATGTTCTACTTTTGGTTTCTGCCGTGGTTCACAGCTGGTATTCGCAGTTGGCTATGGAAGTTTATGAAACCCTATCCGAATGACCACTACTGCTTGTCAAAGATCCGGATGGGGTCACTCACTGTATAGCTATGCCCTCGCACTAGTTTCCTTTTTTACAAATGCAAATTAACAATGGCTGATTCTGCACTGGCTTTTCCCTCCACTGTTTTAGCAAAACCCACGCTGGAACAGAAATCCCCCTCTGCCTTGCATGCAGCTTTCACTTCCTTTGATCACTGGATTTTACGGTTGCCTCCACACTCCATGCCGCTTTCGCTTCCTTTGGTCATCGGATTTTATGGTACCTTCTGCATAGATTTATGGCCGTTTTATGGCCGTTCAGGGGTGACTTTGCAGTCAGTATGGCGTTGGCCTGGGGTATCTGAATGTGGTTTTGAGCTGCACCTTTTCCTCCCAGTGGAGAAAATGCGGAGTGAATGCAAGAGGCAGAATTGTCCAATGATTTACAGGGAGGTGATGCCGAGGTCTGTGATGAGCAGCGGTACGTTGGAGCAGGAGCGCAGCTCCGGGAGTGAGGAGCCCAGGGGGCGGGCACATGACCAAGCCCCGCTCCCTTCTCAGCTTCCCCGAGCAGTACAGAGACGCAGCGCCCCATGGAAAGCCCCGCTAGGGTCTTTATTGTTTTTAAGGTTTTGTTTTAATATTGATAATTTTATCATTGTTCCTTTTATGACTGTGTGCTGCTTTTCCAGAGACTTGCTCAAGGTGGCATATAAATTTTCTAAGTATACCATTTTTTATCTGGGCACATGGCACAGCAATACTGGAGAAATTTCACCCACCCTTCAGCAGCTTCCACCCCATCAGTTTGGTGTAGTGGTCAGGAGTTGGACTCTAATCTGGGAGAACCGGGTTTGATTCCCCACTCCTCCACATGCAGCTGCTGGTGTGACCATGGGCCAGTCACAAGTTCTCTCAGAGCTCTTCTCTCATGAGCAGTTCTCGAAAGACCTCTCTCAGCCCCACCTACCTGGTGATGAGTCACAGACTGCTGAAACTTATGTGGAGAGGATTTTGAGCAAAAGGGAATGCAGATTCAGCCAGCAGAAACTGGTGTGGAGTTTGGCAGGGTTGAAACTGGAGCCTGAAGACTTGTCCTCAGTGCCTGGGACGAACTGCTCTACTGCAGCCGCAGGGATGGCCAGGATTCTTCCCTTGCCCTCCTGGCCAAGTTCCTAGCAGAGGGAGAAAGTAAGAGAGTGCCTGGAAGGAAACCAGAATACCAGTTTTTTTGTGTGTGTTTACGGGAAAGAGGAAATCAGGTGGTTTGAAAGGATTTCCCATTTTCTGCCTCTTTTCCGGTGCAGTTCTAATACCGGAACCTCTGTTATCCCAGGAATACACTTACTGATGTATTTCATGATCCCCTTTCTTGGCTGTTAAAACAACCACAGTCTGCAGTATAAAATGCACTTTCTAAGAAATCAGAACTACGTTGTCGTTTTGTGAAAGGGAAATAGCTGCGCTGACCCCAGATAGAGACCCGGGGGGGGGGGTTTCACCCGCCTGCTACCACCTGCTTTTACCATTTGACCCTAAACCCACCTCTGCTTCTGTTAGCCCTGAACTGGCAAAATGGTGTGCAAATGGAAGGATTTGAACCCCTTCTCCTTTTCCCTTCCTCACTGCGTTGTTCTCCCGGTCAGAACTGGGTTCCTCTGCAGCTGTCTGCCCTTTTGGAAACATTGGGAAGATCCCATCACCACAGGGCCGGTACAAGGTATTTCGTCACCCCCTGGCGCAGCGCACTCATTCGCTTCTGGGTCTTCACCACCAGCGACCCCAGCACACCCAGGCCATCCGCCTATAGGAGCACTTCAGGGGCCTAGCTTGGAGCCGGCCCGGGGTAGCGAGTAAGGGCCCTGGCTGGAGATAACCCATGCCTTGGGAGATAGCCCCCGAGACTACATTGGTTTGCAAACAAGAAAGGCCAAGGCCGGCTGTGGCCCCTGTGGGGAGGCTGGCCCACAACTCCGCCAGCTGCCCCAGCTCCCTCTAGGGTCGGTAGCCTCTAGGCAGGGCCTGGTGATCTCCCAGAATCACAACAGGCCTCCAGACGGCCGAGATCCATTCTCCAGGCTCCACCCAGAGGCTGGCAGTCCTAGATTAGTAGTTGGAGACTGCCTAGGACACTTCTGTGCCAGCTGGCTCTGGAACAGGCTGTGTAGCCCCTAGAATGTTCTATGCCAGTTTGGTGTAGTGGTTAGGAGCAAAGGCTCTAATCTGGGAGAACCAGGTTTGATTCCCCACTCCGCCACATGCAGCTGCTGGTATGACCTTGGGTCAGTCACAAGTTCTCTCAGAGCTATTCTCTCACGCGCAGTCCTCCAAAGGGCTCTCTCAGCCCCAACTTCCTCACAGGGTGTCTGTTGTGGGGAGGGGAAGGGAAAGGAGATTGTGAGCCACTCTAAGACTGCTTTGGGTAGTGAAGGGTGGGGTATAAATCCAATCTCCTCCTCCTCAGTTCATCTCATGGCCTCAAGTTTTTCAAAGGATTGAACAAAAATCTGCATGCAGAAGCTGTCAGCTGCCATATCCCAGACAACAGAGATTACAGGTAGACCATTTCTAAAGAAGGGTTTAAAACCAGAAAGTTGTGGCTTCCTTCTCCCCACCCACCCCTTAAAAGAGGGGGGAGGAGGAAAAGAAGAAGAAGAAGAAACGGAGAGGAAGAAGGGAAGGAGAAGAAGAGGAATTTATGAAGGAGTGGGGAATCAGACCCAATTCTCCAGATTAGAGTCTCCTGCTCTTAACCACTACACCAAACTGGCTCTCCCAGCAGCTTCACGTGGATACTAAACAGCAGAGGAGATACAGTGGAATCCTGTGGAACCCCACAAGCCAGCAGCCGTGGGGCAGAGAGCAGGAATCTCCCTAGCACCCCCTCTGAGACTGACCCTTCAGATAGGAACTGAATGACTGTAACACAGTGCCCCCCCCCCCTTCAACTGCGGAGTAGAGAGGTGACTCCAGGCTGGGATTTGGAACAAACAGCCTGCTTTGAAACAAAGTTTGCATCCAGTAGCCCCTTTCAGACCTTTCCACATTTGCCTGCCGCTCCAGATTTTCTCAGGATTTGAGTCGAGGCAATTTAAGACCGCAGCCAAACAGCATCCAAATAACCCGGGGCAACAGCAGGCTGAAGGGAGGTAATATCAGTGCAGAAGGGGGGGGGGGGGGACCTGGAATAAAAAGGTTGAACTCAATTTTAGAGCAGAATGGGGGGGGGGCTGGATTTAAAAGAAGGTTGAATTCGAATTTAGTGCAGAATTGCTTGGAGGACATCACGGTGAACATGGATTAAAAGGGGAGCGTAGAAAGGCCACAGTTTCATTCTGGATGTAAGCTTTCGTGTACACGCACACTTCTTCCGATAAGAGCTTTGGGCACCTTGAATAGGGTTGCCAAGTCTTGCTTGGGAAATACCTGGGGACTTTGGGGGTAGAGCCAGGAGAGGGCAAAGTTTGGGGAGGGGAGGGGCCTCAGCATGGCACAATGACATAGAGTCCACCTCCACAGCAGCCATTTTCTCCAGGGGAGTTGATCTCTGTCAACTGGGGATCAGTTGTAAAAGCGGGAGATCCCCAGGCCCCACCTGGAGGCTGGCAACCCTAACCTTGAAAGTCCCGCCTCTCTCTTCCGGGGCTCTGAATCAATTCTTGTGGTTTAGGCCTCATGCCAATCCAAGTGATTGTCAGCCAATCAGAGCCCACGGAACGCCACTGGGTGGGAGGGGGCGGAGCCAGCCCCTGCTTTAAAAGGTGAAAGGACCCCCATTTTTCTTCAGAGAGGAGATTCGGTGGCTTTTGGAAGGAGCCTCAGCTTAGCCAGGCTTTTATTTGGCTTTTTAGTGAGGGTTTGGGGGTCGGCTGAGGGAAGGACGACTATTTTAGCGTGACAAATAAGCCTCCCGTTCAGGGCCCAGCGTTCCTAACTGGTGTGTGCAGGTTCTGTGGAAATAGGCTCTGTGAGAGAAAAGAGCAGCCTTGAACCTGCTGAGGGACCCTGTCCAGAGAAAGGGGAATCAAGTCTCCCCTCAGGGGTCATTTACTTCATCTGAGAGCCGGCTTTACTTTATACATTTAACAAAGTTTTGAGCCCAGTGGCATCTTTTAACCAGGGGTCATTTCGTAGAAAAAGAGGTGCAGGAGCTCATTAGCATAATTCATTTGCATATGCCACACCCCCTAATATGCCGGAAGTGTGTCAGGAGGCCACACCCACCCCTCAGGCTCCACTCCACAGGTGACTGAAACTGACCTGCTCTTCCTCCATTCCCTTCCCCAGCCAATACTTGGTGCAATAAAAAGAAGCATAAAGAACACACCCTCATTCTCTTCCTGCTCCCTTGAAACCACCAGGTTTCAAGGAGACTTGAGATACCCAGGACATGTGCACCACCCATCCCTTTCCCTTCCCTTCCCCACAACAAGACACCCTGTGAGGTAGGTGGGGCCGAGAGAGGTCTTTTGAGAACTGCTCATGAGAGAACAGCTCTGAGAGAACTTGTGACTGGCCCAAGGTCACACCAGCAGCTGCATGTGGAGGAGTGGGGAATCAAACCAGGTTCTCCCAGACTAGAGTCCAACTCCTGACCACTACACCAAACTGATGGGGTGGAAGCTGCTGAAGGGTTGGTGAAATTTCTCCAGTACTTATGGGCCATGTGCCCAGATAAAAAATGGTATACTTAGAAAATTTATATGCCACCTTGAGCAAGTCTCTGGAAAAGCAGCACACAGTCATAAAAGGAGCAATGATAAAATTATCAATATTAAAACAAAACATTAAAAACAATAAAGCCCCTAGCAGGGCTTTCCCCGGGGCGCTGCGCCTCTGCACTGCTCGGGGAAGCCGAGGAGGGAGCGGGGCTTGGCCATGTGCCCGCCCCCTGGGCTCCTCCCTCCCGGGGCTGCGCTCCTGTGCGCTCCTGCTCCAACGGACCCCTGCTTTTAACACTGACAAAGTTTAATTCCGGGTATAAGCTGCCGTGTTGCATGTGCGCTTCTTCAGTGTACGCACACGAAGGCTTCTACCCAGAATTAAACTCCGTTGGTCTTAAAGGTGCTGCTGGGCTCGAAACTTCGTTCTGTTGCTTCAGACCACCACGGCTGCCCCACCTGAACCCTTTAGGGGGGTAACTGCCCCGCCCCGGGGATTTTCGCAGCTTGGCCAATCTCAGCTCCTCTTCCCCTTCTTGTGGGTGAGTGCTTGAGCAGAGGGGCGTAAAAAGCGCAAGCTGGAGTTCCTCGTGTTTTATTTTTAACTCTGGTGAGTTGACTGTCCCATGATTGCCGTCAATACTGGCAAGTCTAGACTAGTGTTGCCAGCAGACTTCCCAGGCACCGTCTGGGATGTTGATTAGGAACACACATCCAACATCTTTCAGCGTTTGCCTTTTCGACTCCCCTCCCTTTACAACAGGGTCTACAGCCTGGGCTTCCACTGAACCCCAAGAGGTTCTCCTCAGTCATGTCAGCTGGGACCTAGGTGCCATCTTCTGCCAGAGGAGTCATCCCCCCCCCCATTCAATCATTTAAGGTTGCCAACCTCTGGATGGGGCCTGGAGATCTCCTGGAATTCCAGTTGATCTCCCGATTAGAGATCTTCGCAGGGTGGACTCTGTGGCATTCTACCCTGCTGAGGTCTCTCCCTTCCTCAAACCCTTCCCAGCCTGCACGCCACCCCCCAGTCTCCAGGAATTTCCCAGCCCCGGGTTGGCACCACTCACAGACTATGACCTCACCCTGCCTCTAGCTAGCTCAGGGCGGCGTACATGGTTCTCTCCCTTCCTTCTCTCGCTCCTCACAACAATCCTGTGAGGTAAGTTAGGCTGAAATGCAGTGACTGGCCCAAGGTCCTCCAGCAAGCTTCACGGCAGAATGGGGATTCAAACCCAGGTCTCCCTAGTCCTAATTCAACACTGTAACCACTGTGTCCTGTTGGCTAAGGCAGGTGCCCCTCTGCTCTTGGCGCCATCCCAGGCGGCTATCTCATCGGCCTAGGGCTGAGCCAGCGCTCGTTGTTTGTGTGAGAAGACGCACAGGCTAAACATAAGGCACATCTCCCTGCCGTCCAGGAGGCGTCTGGGTGGTTGTTTGCCATCGTGCATGCAGGACGGAGGATCACTTTAGACCCCAACGCGGAGGCCATCTTCAAATGTCCAAAAGGTGTTTCATGGAGATGGGCACAGGACTCTGGTCTACTGCAGGCTGGTTGATTTCTGGGGCGGTAATTAAAGGATCCACCTCGCCTAACCTGGCAGATCAGATATCCATTCATATTTTATTTCACAGTTTAATGCTGCTGCCAGTTGCAATATCCTCGGCCGACGGCTGCCAGGATCAAGCCGCAGAGGAAACGCGGTTGCTTTGTTCACAAAGGAGGAAATGTTTTTAAGAGGCAATTATTCTCATAGTGATCCTGGCAAAGCAAAACTGCAGAATAATTAAAATGGTCTTTTATGGGGGAAGGGGAGCTTTCAGGTTACCCTGAACTCTCCGTTGGGAGGAACGCTCTTTCCTGGCCGAGGAGGGGAGGTTGGAAGGCAGTGGGGTAGCACACAGAGTGTAGTCAGCTCATCTGGAGAAAAATGTCTTGTCCCTTTAGTCGAGGTTTAATGTGTGAAACTTGGCAGTTGGAGCTTTTAATGGTGGGAGACCCGTGTGAAGCTGCCTGCTACGAAATCAGACCCTTCGGTCCCTCAAGGTCAGTATTGTCTACTCAGACTGGCAGCAACTCTCCAGGGTCTCAGGCTGAAGCATTTCATGTCACCTATGTTGTACGCACAGTTTATGAAACAATTATACGCTCTTGTACTCTGCCACTGACCAGCAGATTAACCTTAGTGGGCACACTTAGCACCTCTGTGACATAAACAGACAGGGGTCATTTCGAGCAGGAGCTCAGGGGAGCTCAGCTCTGGGAGTTGGTGCCAGCCCCCCCCCCCCCCGCGGGAGAATACCTGCTTGTGTCATGGCTGCAGCAAAATGACCCCGTCCCCTGGAAAGGTCCTTGTTCCTCCGACCAGCCTTCTGAAGGCTTCAGCCACCACTGAAGCTATCCTCCCAGAATAGTGGTATTTCTGAGGCTTGGATTAGTAGCGGTCCCCTCTCTGCCAGCGCTCGCTTTCTTTCTTTCTTTCTTTCTTTCTTTCTTTCTTTCTTTCTTTCTCTCTCTCTCTCTCTCTCTCTCTCTCTCTCTCTCCTTTTTTTCTTGCCTTCTGACATACTTCTGGTGATGTCAGGGGGCGTGGCATATGCAAATAAGTTATGCTAATGAGTTATGCTAATGAGCTCCTGCACCGCTTTTTTTACAAAATGACCCCTGTGAATATGTATTCAGAAGTTAACTTTGGTTCATTGCTTAAACGCATCCTGGGAAAATGCTAAGTTGATATTCTACTAAGGTTTGCAGCCTTGGCTGGCCAATTAACAACTGCGCATGTGTCGGTTAGGTTAGCTAAAAGCAGAACAATAGCACTCCGTGACTATATCAGTAAAAATGGATACTTCTAGATGTAGAAAAGGCATAGATGTAGGCAGGGGTCATTTCAAGCAGGAGCTCGGGGGAGCGCAGCTCCGGTAGTTGGTGCAACCCCCCCGCCCCTCGCCCAGGGAAATGCCTGCTTGTGCCATGGCTGCAGCAAAATGACCCCTGGAAAGGTCCTTGTTCCTCCGACCAGCCTTCTGAAGGCTTCAGCCACCGCTGAAGCTGTCCTCCTAGAACAGTGGTATTTCTGAGGCTTGGATTAGTAGCTGTCCCCTCTTTGCCAGCTTTCTTTCTTTCTTTCTTTCTTTCTTTCTTTCTTTCTTTCTTTCTTTCTTTCTTTCTTTCTTTCTTTCTCTCTCTCTCTCTCTCTCTCTCTCTCTCTCTCTCTCTCTCCTTTCTTTCTTGCCTTCTGACATACTTCCGGTGATGTCAGGGTGTGTGGCATATGCAAATAAGTTATGCTAATGAGTTATGCTAATGAGCTCCTGCACCTCTTTTTCTACTAAATGACCTCTGCTGCTATTACACTTTATCTCCAGATGACCAAAGTCAGTCCCCCTGAATAAAATGGTTGCTTTGGAAGGTGGACTCTGTGCCAATGTACCCTGCAGAGGTCCTTCCATTCCCCAAACCATGCTTCCCCCGGCCTCCCCCTTCTTCAGGTATTCCCCAACCCGAAGCTGGGAACCTGAGCTGTGGCACTTTGGGGAGGAAGAAAATTGGGTAGCAAGCCAGGCTGACAGATTCTCGGTGTTCAATGTTTTAGGCTTTTAATTTATTTACTTGCTTAGTTTATACCCAGCTTTTCTCTGCAACAGAGACCCAGACTGGCTTACAGCATTCTCCTCTCCTCCATTTTATCCTCAAGACAACCACGTGAGGTCAGTTAGGCTTAGCGTGTGTGACTGGCCCAAGATCACCCGGCAAGTTGCCATGGCAGAATGAGGATTCGAACCTGGGTCTCTCAGATCCTAGTCGGAGACGCCGATTCCTATGCCATGCTGACATTTTAGCCCCCATCTTAGGTCTCCCACAGAAGAAGTAACAAAAGGAAATACTACTTTACACAGAGAGCAATTAAAATTTGGAATCTGCTGCCAGAGGATATAGCGATGGCCACAGAAATAGATTTCAAAGGGGATTAGATAGATTCATGGAGGATAAGTCTATCAATGGCTACTAGCCATAGTGACTGAGGAGAACCTCCACATTCAGAGGCAATAATCCTCTGAATCCCAGAGCCAGGAGGCCTCGGCCTCTATGCCCTGTTGTTGGCTGTCCAGAGAAACTGGTTGGCCCCTGTGTGAGACAGGATGCTGGACTAGATGGACCACTGGTCTGACCCAGCAGGGCTCTTCTTATGTTCTTAGGATGGCCTCAGCCTCCCTGCCCTGTTGTTGGCCCTCCAGAAGAACTGGTTGGCCACTGTGTGAGACAGGAGGCTGGACTAGGTGGATTATTGGTCTGATCCAGCAGGGCTCTTCTGATGTCCTCATGAAGGCCTCAGCCTCTATGCCCTGTTGTTGGCCCTCCAGAGGAACCGGTTGGCCACTGTGTGAGACAGGGTGCTGGTCTAGATGGACCCCTAGTCTGATCCAACAGGGCTCTTCTTATGTTCTTAGTGGGAAGGGCCAATTGAAGGACTTGTGGTGCCCTTAGCTGGAAACTTTGCAGAGCTGAACTGTGTGTGTGTGTGTGTGTGTGCGTGCATGCGCATATGTGTCTGGTACTGAAATCAGTGGGCCTGAGCTTTGCACATGAATAGAAAACCTTTTCTTCCGAGCTCCCATTCCCAAAACCAATGCTACTGCTGTTTCATATTTTAGAATCCCCAGCAGAGCACTAGGTGCTGTACAGCATTTTATAATTTGCGTAGAAGGTAATGGGATATATAAGCAGGACCACTAACTGGCTTGGTGACCCACCGGCTGGGACTCATCTTGGGTTTGTTTGTCTGTTTCTTCTTCTCTATTTAAGAAATTAGTTCAACATGCTGTGCCAATTTGGTGATGGGTTTTCTTTTCTGTTTCTCTCCCTCCCCACCCCCCCAGTGCTTAAACAGTAATGAGACCTAGAAGACGAATCACTTGTTCCATTATTTATAACCAGAGGAGGGCAACGAAGATGGGGAGGGGTCTGGAGACCAAGTCCTATGAGGAAAGGCTGAAGGAGCTGGGTGTGTTTGGCCTGGAAAGGAGACGACTGAGAGGTGATATGATCACCATCTTCAAGTACTTGAAGGGCTGTCCTCTAGAGGATGGAGCGGAGTTGTTTTCTGTTGTCCCAGAAGGTCGGACCAGAACCAACAGGTTGAAATTAAATCAAAAGTTTTTGGCTAAACAGTAGGAAGAACTTCCTGACAGTTAGAGCAGTTCCTCAATGGGACAGGCTTCCTCGGGAGGTGGTGGGCTCTCCCTCTTTGGAGGTTTTCAAGCAGAGGCTAGATGGCCGTCTGACAGCAGTGTGGATTCTTTGAACTCAGGCAGATCACGAGAGGGAGGGCAGGAAGGGTTGCATCAGTGCTTAGTTCTCGTGGCCCTTTCTTACACACCCAGGGAAATGCTGATTGTCACTTTGGGGTCAGGAAGCAATTTTTCTCCAGGCTGGTTTGGCCAGGGATCCTGGAGATTTTTTGTCCTCTTCTGGGCATGGAACAGGGGTCACTGGGTGTGTGTGTTTGTGGGGGGTGGGGAATATTTGTGATTTTCCTGCATTGTGCAAGGGGATTGGACCAGATGGCCCAGGAAGTCCCTTCCAACTCTATGATTATAATTTGTTATTTGGCCTTTGTTGCTGATCTCTATTGTTGGTGGAACCTGGGTGCCAACACCACCTCCCACCCGTTTGGTCCTGATTCTGTCCTCCCAGCCACTGCATTCTGTCCCTTGGGTTCTGATTTTGCTATAGCTGCCCAGAACATCCCAGCAAGAGCTCCACCTGAGCCAGGAGATGTGGTGGAATTCCATGTTGCAAAGCAAACCCAGGAGTCTCCATTCCACATTCACTGTCAGAACATCTGGCTGGCTTAAAAATGTGACCAGTTCAAGCTATTTAGTCACTCCAAGCCAGGTATGCCTGTTCTCTTCTGGACCCACCTTTCTGCCAGCCAGATCCAAGCCTGGGAGCTAGGCTTGGATCCAGATGGCCACAGCGCAGGCTGAAGTAGCACTGCCTGTGACCACCTTTGCCACAGACATAGGCGTCAACTAGGGGGGGGCTCGAGGGCTCAAGCCACCCCCGAAATTTCCCAGGGGGACTGAGCCCCCCCGGGAAAATGGTGCGCCCTCTGCTGTGCCTCCCTCGGCCCTTCCTAGGGCCGCCGCTCTCCCCCCCCCCCCCCCGCGTGGCCACTCTGACCCTCCCAAAAACTTTTCCAGGACATGTTGAGCCTCCCCAGGAGACAATGGCCTGTAATGTCTCTGGCCCAGGCCCCCCCCCCCAGGAAATCGGAAAGTCTACGCCCTTGCCTGGGCAGCCATCAGCTCTCCTGGGATGGTTTTTGTAACTGGCTGTTGCTGAGCAGACCTTGTGGCTGTGTTGGGCTGTGATGTGAGGTTCCCTTCCCGTCTGTATGTCTCAGTGCTTTGCCCTGAAGGGTAGTCAGTAGCTTTGTTG
Source organism: Lepidodactylus listeri (assembly GCA_029233225.1). Lineage (NCBI taxonomy): Eukaryota > Metazoa > Chordata > Lepidosauria > Squamata > Gekkonidae > Lepidodactylus > Lepidodactylus listeri. The sequence continues at coordinate 14,228,170 of JARCFY010000018.1, read as the reverse complement.
TGATGAAAGGCTCGGAAAGATCTTCTTTTTCCAAAAGGGTAAATGCTTGAAGGCCATGCCCTTGGCTGGGACTGGGTGGTTTGCTGCCGTAAAGCATAGGGGGCGTGCGAGGTGAGCACCAAAAGTATCCTTAAAAAAAAGAAAGCAATAAAGCTTGTAAGTGCCTCCGGTAAGACTAGCTTGAAACCTGCAGAAATCTGCCACACATCAGACCTCTAAAGGGCATGGGCTGTATCCATACATTTTGCTAGCCAGTTTGGTGTAGTGGTTAGGAGCACGGACTCTAATCTGGGAGAACCGGGTTTGATTCCCCACTCCTCCTCCACATGCAACTGCTGCTGTGACCTTGGGTCAGTCACAAGTTCTTTCAGAGCTGTACTCTCAAGGGCAGTACTCTCAAGAGCTCTCTCATCTCCACCTACCTCACAGGGTGTCTGCTGTGGGGAAGGGAAAGGGATTGTTAGCCGCTCTGAAGGTGATTCTGCACTAAACCTTAATTCCTGGCTCAACCCTGTCCCCGAACTTACATTCTACACTACACCTGAGTTCACCCCCGTAATTATCTTGGGGTATTTTTGGTTTCCACATTACACTGAGGTCACCCCAGTTTCGCTCCACACTTGTCCCAGGATAAATGTGTGATGCTTTCCGCACTTGGATCTCATCCCTGGTTTTATCAGAGTTCAACTCGTGACACAATACCAGTATTTAAGGTCTAGTGTGGGACCACCCGTTATAAATGCAAGGTATTGTGACGCAACTTGAACTCTGATAAAACCAGGGATGAGATCCAAGTGCGGAAAGGACCTGAGACTCCTTCAGGTAGTGAAGGGTGGGGTATAAATCCAGTCTCTTCCTCTCCTAGCCACTTCCCTTACTCCAGAATTCCATGCTGCAGTTCCATCAGCGAGGCAATCTGGTTTAAGCTGAAATGGAACTCCAAGGGACACGTGGCTGGGCCCAAAGTCGAAAGCGTTCCCTGATGGCAGGGGAAAAAAAATTATGCTGCTCTAAACAGCTCAGGGTGGGGCTGACTGTCAGAATCATGGTAGCAACCCTGTAAGGTAGTCATTGGAAAAGACAGTAATGCTAGGAAACGGTGAAGGCGGCAGTGCGAGCGGGAGACCTAACATGAGATGGCTCGAGTGAGTCAAGGAAGCCATAGCCCTCAGTTTGCAAGATCTGAGCCAAGCTGTTTTGGAGGACATTAATTCATAGGGTCGCCATGAGCCAGAAGCGACCCGACACCACTTAAAACACACACAGTCACACGCGCATCCACACATGGCAGGTGAGGCCGAAAGACAGTCACTAGCCCAAGGCTCCCCAGAGAGCTGCGTGGGAGAAAGGAGGTCTGAGCCAAGACATCTCTGGTCTGGATCAGAATCCATCTTCTACATATTGCAGGGAACTTCCCAGAAGACCTGCTGATGAGAACGGAGCGTGTGGAGCCATGACGGCAGGATGACGGAAACAAAAAGGGGCTGACACCAGAGTTCTCCCTGGCTATGAGGTAGGGTTGCTGGGTGCCCCTGGCACTGGGGGGGAAGGGGGTGGGGTGGGGGTGCCAGATTCAGGCTGAGAAGCTCCTGGACATTTGGGGATGGAGCCTGGGCAGGGCAGGGACCTCAGTGGGGTACAATCAGGCCTGAAGCCAGGATTGTGTGGCTCGTGGGGCAAAATAAATTCTGGTGGGGCTTGTGGGGCTGCCATTATTTTTTATTTATTTATTTTTATTTATTTATTTAGATTTATATCCCGCCTAGCCAGCACAAAGCAGCTCTAGGCGGCTCACAACATTAAAACCACATACAAAATTCAATTAACCATTAAAATTACAATAAATCACAGAACCCACTAAAATGGCGGCAATTACAGAAACCAACACCAAGACAATGGCCGCATCTGCTATTACATCCCCCCGGCCAGAGAGGTAACCACCTGAAGATGTACCGAGCCAGTATTTTATTGGCCACTTACCCGTGACCATTTTCCCCAGCGGTGGCCCCAAAAGCCTGGTGGAAGAGCTCCGTCTTGCAGGCCCTGCAGAACTGCAAAAGGTCCCGCAGGGCCCTGATGTCTTCCGGGAGCTCATTCCACCAGTAGGGGGCCGCCACTGAGAAGGCTCTGTTCCTGGTGGTCACCAGTCTGGCTTCTCTCGGGCCAGGAAGGGTCAGGCGATGTTGTGTGCCTGACTGCAGTGCTCTCTGGGGTATATACGGGGAAAGGCAGTCCTTTAGGTAGGCAGGCCCCTGACCATAAAGGGCTTTAAAGGTTAAAACCAGCACCTTGAACTGGATCCGGTACGCTATAGGCAGCCAGTGCAGTGTCCTCAGCGCAGGCCAGATGTGGTCCCTCACAGAGAGACCCATCAGTAGCCTGGCCGCGGCATTCTGCACTAGCTGCAGCCAGCCCACCACATCCTGAAGCGCCCGATCCAGGTCATCTGGGGTGGCTCCAGACTGGCCGCCCAACAACAGATACAGCTGGGTGTCATCCGCATACTGGTGACAACCCAGCCTATGTCTCCAGGCAATCTTATGTTGGTGGCCACCCCTCTCCCTCTCCTCTTGCACGATTTAAAGGGCCCTTTAGCTGACTGGCGGGGAGCACATGACCTGCTGATCAGCTGGAGGGCCCTTTAAATCTTGCAGGTGGGGAGGGAGGGAGAGGGGCACACGGGTCCCTTTAAATGCTTTAAAGGCATGCCTTTAAATGCTTTTGAGAATAATTGGGGGGGGCATGCACGCAGCCCCCTGATTCTTCTCAAAATCTTGTTGGGCTGGCCTTTTAAGGAAGGGGTAGCCACAATAGCCCCATTGTAGCTATGGGCCCGAGTACATGTCACCGAGTCCACCCTCTGAAGCATCCGTTTTATTTCTCCAGGGGAACTGGTCTTGGTTGGCTGGAGGGGAGCCGTCATTTCAAGGGATCCCCAGGTCCAGCCTGGAGGCTGGCATCGCTGCTATGCAGGCCGTGATGTCTCCAGTATCCCCATGTGCCCTTCCTGGCAATTGCCTGCAGCCCCAAGAGGGTGCGCACCCTCCTTCCGGGCGCTTGATTGTGGCTCTTCAGAGAGATTACTGGTGGCAGAAACCCAGCCCCTCTCTGCCCCCGTCTCCCTCCCCTCCCAATCACTTTTTTTCCTTCCCACTTCCATTTCCACCAATATTTGGCAGAACTCAGACTGGCTGAGCAACTCAGCACTTGAGTGCAGCTGAAAATTCTCCATTGTGTGCGGCTCCAGGGCCCCCACCCCGCCCAACTGGGTTGCCATGGTGCTAAGTGGCTGGTGGCAAGAAGCAATCAGCTGCCTGCCTGCCTGCCAGAGAGGCAGCGGTGGGATTGTGGCGCTGACTGGCACGGCGGCAACGACTGCAGCAACATGCAGTTCTTCGAAATTGTCCTTTGCGTGGGCAACACCCAGGCTTTTGCTGCTTTGCGACTGGGACGGGCAGAGGCTGGAAACGTAGAGGGCGTCAGGACAAATGACCTAGGCGGAAGGGAGAATGCCTGCGCAACTTCGGTCTTTGCCCTCCGCACCCCTCTGATCTTCAGGCGGCTGCAGCTCTTTCCCTTTCAGAAATTCAGGGGGAGCTGCTACAGGGGCACCAGATGTTGCAATGCAAGCCCAGCTTTTGCCACCAGAATGCCACTTTTGACAAGCTTCTTTGCTTCTGTGTTTGTTTAAGCAAACATTTTAATGTCACGTTCCCCCCCCCCCCCCCCGAGGTACTTAAAGCAACTTACAAAAAGGAAGAAGTTCCCGATTTCAAGTCCAGGTCGGCCAAATTGATTATCACAGATCCCAGACTAAAGGCCAAGAGCCCAGTAGCTCCTGCCTAAGGGCTCCAGGATCGGGTCCCAGGCCGACCCAGATTAAACACATGCAGAAAGAGGATAGGGGAACGCAGCCGAGGGTTACCAAGTCCTCCCTGGCCACTGGTGGAGGATAGGAGGAGGAGGAAGAACAGAAAGAGGAAGAAGAAGAGGAGGAGGAGATGGTATTTATACCCCACCCTTCACTACTCAAAGGAGTCTCAGAGCAGCTTACGCTCTCCTTTCCTTCCCCCTCTCCACAACAGACACCCTGTCAGGTAGGTGGGGCTGAGAGAGCTCTGAGAGATCTTGTGACTGACCCATGGTCACACAAGCAGCTGCATGAGGAGGAGGGGGAATCAAACCCGGTTCTCACAGATTAGAGTCCGTGCTCCTAACCACTACACTGCGCTCCTAACGACTGCACCAAAATGAGGGGGTAAGGATTGCCAGATCCAAGCTGGGAAAGTCCTAGATATTTGGGGGTGGAGCCTGGAGAGGACAAGGGACCTCAGTGGGGTACAGTGCTGCAGAGTCCACCCTCCGGAGCATCCATTGTCTCCAGGGGAACTCATCTCTGTAGTCTGGAGATGAGCTGGGATTCCAGGGGATCCCCAGGTCCCACCTGGAGGCTGGCAACCCTAGGCCTCAGGCTGCCCCTGATCACCCGCAGCAGCCCTCCCCTCCCCCCCCCCCCCCCCCGCCATAGGAAAGGTGTAATTTTTAAAAAACCAAAATAATTTTCCGCTTCATATTGGCTTTGGAAAAGCAGTTAAATAAAATTTATGTTTAAGGAAGGAAACGGAAGAAAGATTTAACTCTTTCACTCCTGTGGGGAGACAAACCCTTCATTTCCCATTTCCTCCATTTAAAAAAATTTCTGATGTGTGAGACACTGACTAGACCAGGAGCTGTTTGCTTTTAATTGGATCAAGTCAATTTTGTCATTGTCCCCTGGAGAAAATGGCTGCTTTGGAGGGTGGGCTCTATGCCATTATGCCCTGCTGAGGCCCCTCCCCTCCCCAAGCCCCATTTTTAAGTAAAAACAATCTTTGTATTTGTGTCCTTTATAAAGTTTATATCTCTGCTACCTGACATTACATTTTATGACACACATGGCCCTAGGGTTGCCAGGTCTGGGTTGGAAAATACCTGGAGACTTTGGGGGTGGAGCCAGGAGAAGGCGGGATTTGGGGAGGGGAGGGGCCTCAGCATAGTACAATGCCATAGAGTCCACCCTCCAAAGCAGCCATTTTCTTCAGGGGAGCTGATCTCTGTCAGCTGGAGATCAGTTGAAAAACCAGGAGATCCCCAGGCCCCACCTGGAGGTTGGCAACCCTACATGGCCCGGCCCAACAAGGTCTCATTTATGTCAGATCGGTCCTCATAACAAATGAGTTCAACACCCCTGCTCTAGAGCAAGGCAAGGCATGGCTTGCTTATTTGTCCCCATTCAAGGTGTTGGGGAGGGGCCTCAGCATCATATAATGTCATAGAGTCCACCCTTGAAAGCAGCCATTTTCTTCAGGGGAGCTGATCTCTGTCAGCTGGGGATCAGTTGCAAAACCGGGAGATCGCCAGGCCCCACCTGGAGGTTGGCAACCCTATATGGCCCGGCCCAACAAGGTCTCATTTATGTCAGATCGGTCCTCATAACAAATGAGTTCGACACCCCTGCTCTAGAGCAAGGCAAGGCATGGGTTGCTTATTTGTCCCATTCAAGGTGTTGGTTCTTACCTTGAAAGGCCTTCATGACCTGCAGCCCAGAAAGGCTGACTGCCTTTCTCTGCATATATAGGCGTCAACTACGGGGGGGCTTGAAGGCTCGAGCCACCCCTGAAATTTCCCGGGGGGGACTGAGCTCCCCCCAGCTAAACAAAGTGCCCGCCGCCACGCCTCCCTGCCACACCTCCCTGGGGCCTTCCTAGGCCCCCCCTCACCTGGCCACTCCTGCCTCCTTCCCTCTCCCTCCCTCCGTCCCTCCCTCCCTCCATCCAGGGGCCAGCTAGGCAAAGGCCCAGTGTGATGGCTTCACCTGGAAGTGACACCATCATGCTGGGCACGTTGCCGGGGCAACACTCTAGCAATTGCCCCGAAACTCTATGGCACCATAGAGTTTCGGGGCGATTGCCAGAGCGTCACCCTGGCAATGTGCCCAGCGTGATGGCGTCACTTCCAGGTGACGCCATCACACCAGGCATTTGCCCAGCTGGCCCCCGGATGGAGGGAGAGGAGCAGGAGTGGCCAGGCAGGGGGGGGAGCGGCGGCGGAGACATGGTTCCGGTGTGCGTGCGCACTTTGCGCGTGCGCACGCAAGAGCCCCCCCCCCCCAGGATTTTAAAACTCGACGCCCCGTCTGCATATTGTTCCCAATTTGGAAGCTTTGCTAGGGTTGCCAGACCCTCCGGTAAGGCGGGGTTTACCTGCTTTTGGGGGGGGTTCAACCCGCCACAGGCCAGCTGGCTGGCGGGGGAAGCCCTGCCCCGAGCCCCAACACCTACAGCCACTCCTCTCCCTTCTCTCTAGAGAGAGAGGGAGAGGGGCAGCTACGGGCCGTACACCCGATCTCCAAGGGAACACTTTAAGTGCTCGCAGCCTACAGGACGGCCCCGCGCGTCCGATCTCTGAGCAGCAATGACGCTTGGAGATCGGGCGCATGGGGCCCTCTGGCTGCAGGCACTTAAAGGGACCCTTTAAGTACTCAGGGTGCCTGCAATAGTTCTCAAGGGCGGGGCTTGGAGTGGGGACTTCCCCAACGTGACCTCATCATGTTGGGGATGCCCCACCCCACCGGGAATGCCCCCCCCCCCCAAGTCCCCTGCCGGGCTTTGCTCTTCCTAGCATAGTTTACTAGTTTCTACTGATGTAATGGCATTTTTCTGCATTGTATCATTTTTTCTGCATCATGTCTAATACTCCATGCTTATTTGGATTTATGTAATCCTAGTCCTAGTACGTTCCTTATTAGAGTTTATTGTATTTATTTATAGCCTGCCTTTCACCCCAATGGAGATTCAAAGTGACTTCCATCATTCTCCTCTCCTCCATTTTTTAAAATTGTTTATTGTAAATAACTGTAACAGCATAACCTTGATCACAAAAAGAAGCAAAGTTGCAGAGAAAGGAATTAAAAACAAATAAAACGGAACAAATTCAGTCAGTAACACAAAAAACAGTAACTTTATAACTCTTGTATTGCCTCTTAACAGCAATGTTGAGGTTGAATAATAAAGCTATCCTAGTGGAAGGTAGAGGGAGGTAAGTTGCTGTAAGTTTTAGAAAGGTTTTTAAACACGTTATTGAGAGTGCTCAGACTGTGAAACTCAGCATCTACAAAAATAGCCATTCATTATAGCTAGAGTTTGAGGGAAGAAGACCATTTCCCATCATGTATTGCAACAGAGGAAACCAAACTCCGACAAACCTATCGTGTGATTTATTGGGAATGGGTAGGGAGTAATTAGTGGTGTCAGCAATTTTTTCCATGATAAAGTGGACCCATATTTTCGCTCTCCTCTCCTCCGTTTTACCCTCACAACAGCCCTGTGAGAGAGGTTAGGCTGAGACCATGTTACTGGCCCAAGGTCACCCAGCAAACTTCCGTGGCACGAGCGGGGATTCGAACCTGAATTTCCCAGATCCTAGTCTGACACTTTAACCACCGCACTACATTACTGTTGATTGCATCGACTTAACACTGAGTACTCTGCTCTGGACCTTTGTGAGAAAGGTGGACTATAAATATAACAAATACATAGTTGTCAAGCCACCAGGACTGGATCAGGAGGAATTTTGTCCCCATAGCAGGAAGGTTTAAAAAACCCATCTGGGTCTAAACAAATGTTTGTGTTGGAGCGTAATTATTCTCATTCCCTCTCATTTTAGGAACCACAGAGTTGGAAGGGGACATACAGGCCATCTAGTTCAACCCCTTGCTCAGTGCACCATCAGCCTAGAGTAGGGGTGTCAAACATAAGGCTCTTATACGGCCCGCCAGCAACTAATGCAAAGGAGAGAACAGGAGACTGTTCGGGGGGGGGGGGGGGGAGTGGGCAGAGCCACTCTGACTGTGGCTTCAGCATGGCAGAACAACTTCGTCCGCAGCAGCCAAGCAGTGTGGGAGCATCTCCTCAGTGCTGCACCGCTGGCTCTCCAGTCCTCCCGTGTGGGTTTTCCTTTGCACCCCCCTTCCCCAGCCCATGGGGCCTTGCAGTCAGGGATACACCAACTCAGAGCTACCGTATTTTTCGCTCCATAAGGTGCACTTTTTCTCCCAAAAAAAGTGGGGGGGGGAAGTGTGTGCGTCTTATGGAGCGAATACTGCCCGGGGAGAACCCCCCTCCCTCCCCGCTCACCATTCCTGGGCTGTGGGGGGGGGGGAGGGAGGGAAGAGCTGGGCCTGAGTGGCGTTAAGCCATTCGGGCCCAAGCAAGGGGGGGGGAGGGAAACACCCTTTCTTTCTTTCTGTCTTTCTTTCTTTCTGTCTTCCTTCCTTCCTTTTCTCTCTCCTCCCTCCCTTCCTGTTCCTTCCTTCCTTTCTTTCTCTTCCTTCCTTCTCTCTCTCTCCCCCCTACCTACCTACCTACCTACCTTCCTTTCTCTTTCTTTCTTTCTTTCTTTCTTTCTTTCTTTCTTTCTTTCTTTCTTTCTTTCTTTCTTTCTTCCTTCCTTCCTTCCTTCCTTCCTTCCTTCCTTCCTTCCTTCCTTCCTTCCTTCCTTCCTTCTCTCCCCCCCCACCTACCTACTATTTGGTTCAGAATATTTTTTTTCCTGTTTTCCTCCTCTAAAACTAGGTGCGTCTTATGGTCAGGTGCGTCTTATGGAGCAAAAAATACGGTAATCAGCTTCTATCCTTCGTATAGTTTCTATCTCCAGAACCTGGCATTATGTTTTATGGCACACACGGCCCGGCCCGACAAAGTGACATTTATGTCAGATCCGGCTCTCGTAACAAGTGAGTTCGACACCTTCGGCTAGAGCATCCCTGACGAGTGTTTGCCCACCCACTGCTTAAAGACTGCCAGTGAGGGGGAGCTCACCCCCTCCCTAGGCTGCTCATATTTCACTTACGGTCCACCTGTACCCTAAGATCTTGTTCCCACACCCGGCTACCCAGAAGTGTATCGCCCATCCAGTATGCGTGTTCCTCATTTTTGTTACCCAGATGTAGAACTCAGCACTTATCCTTGTTAAATTGCATCTTGTTCACATCCGCCCACTGTTCCAGTGTGTTAAGATCTCGTTGAATTCTATTGCTGTCTTCCGGTGTGTTTGCTGCTCCCCCAAATCTTTTCCTTTGTAGAAGCATTTCCATTTAAAAGCCTACTTTTTAAAAAATATGCAAAATCTGCCCAGGTTTTCAGAGCAACCTGGAGTCTGACTGGCTCCTGGCTCCATAGCTGCATCTGAAGATGGATTTTTGTGTTGGACCTGAACCTGGAAGAAATTAGCCACAGAATTTGGGCTGCAGAGATAAGGAGAAGCGAGAGCAATGGTACAGCCTGTACTTCTGGTACTAAATTGAAACCTAGTTGTCCTTGACTCTCGAGGGATGCAGACGGGGTGTGATGCATCCCTTTTTGAAAAGTCATTTAGCAGGCCTGATACAGACCATTAGAATGGCAACTAGTTATAGTTTATAGTCATTTAATCCCCAGACTAAAAGCATGTCAGACGAGCCCAATTAATATATGCAAGTTTTTGGGTCTTCCAGTACTCTTCATTAGCACTTATGCTAAAAGCGGGGGGGGGGGGGTGACTGGAGGGGGGGGAGATGTTTCAATCCATTATTTTAAGGCCCCTTCTCTGCATCTTGTGTATGATGATCTGCAAAACTGAAGGTCAGTTCAGATGGGTAGCCATTCAGGTGGGTCTGAAGCAACAGCTCAAAGTTTCAGGTGGGTCTGAAGCAACAGAACAAAGTCTGAGTCCAGTGGCACCTTTAGGACCAACAAAGTTTTATTCTGGGTGTAAGCTTTTGTGTGCGTGCACAGTTCATCAGAAGGCAGGTCTTTTGAGAAGCAGAAGGCAGAGAGAGGCAGTGGAAATCTCCCGTTGCAAATCTGGGGATCTGTTTGTTTTGGGCAAGCAACATTCTTGCTGCCTTTACCCATCCGTCAAGATAATGATGATACAAATATCCGTCCTTTCTTTGATGGAGGCAAGACCCTCCCAGCCTCAGCCCCTGCACTACCACCAACTCTGTCAAGAAGAATTTACTAGATCTGGGGAGGGTTGTGCTTTTGAATAAATCACCGTCCCCTGCCTTTGCATTGCTGGGATAGGGCATGGGAATCTGTGTTATGTATACTGCCGCCTGGTGCGGCAAAGCAATTTAGCTTGCGTGAAAAAGGTTACGTAAGAGGCGGAAAAGCCAAGGGATTATGTCAGCCAGGAGACAGATCCATCAGTACAACACGGAATGACTGTTATGTTCATTTTCTTCCCCTCCTGGCTGTGAAAGTGGAGCGAGAAGGAGGGAAAAGGGGGTTCCTGCCTGCAGATCTACTTTCCAGATGTTCTAATAATAAATATCCGTTTTGCAAACAGCGCAAACCGGCTGTTGTTCAGCAAGAGAGGATCTGAAATATGACACAACAGACTGATTGGCAGCTTCTCTCTTTCTCTCTAGCACATGTGTGTTTCACAGACAGAATACAGTGAAGGACATCTGTGCTACACCTTGAGGCTGGTTGATCTGGGGGCCTGGATGTCCCCCACCCCAGCCCAAGTCCAAGATGGGAAGGATGCAGGGATCATGGGCCATGGTGCAGATGCAGAACTTTCACCCCTGTTAAGCAGGTTTTGAAGTACTTCAAAAACCTGCCATACCTGTTTGACAATAGGCGGCAGAAGAAGGAAACATGTGTCCACCTCAGGTAACAAGGCCTCAACTGTACCATCTTTCATACTTAACACTTTAGAGAGCCAGTTTGGTGTAGAGAGCCAGTTTGGTGTAGTGGTTAAGTGCGCGGGCTCTAATCTGGGAGAACCGGGTTTGATTCCCCACTCCTCCACTTGCACCTGCTGGATGCCCTTGGGCAAGCCATAGCTCTGTACCAGCTGTTCTCTCAAGGACAGTTTGGGAAAGAGCTCTCTCAGCCCCACCTACCTCACAGGGTGTCTGTTGTGGGAAAGGGAAGGGAAAGGAGTTTGTAAGCTGCTCTGAGACTACAAGTGAAGGGTGGGGTATAAATCTAATCTCTTCTTCTTCTTCTTCTTTACCCCAAAACTACCTTGATAGTTGTGATCATGTTGTTGAAGACGCTGGGAATTATTTCTTAGATAGACCTTGCTATTCAGAAAACTCCAGTCCCCAGGTTTTCTTGAATGAGAACTATAACCATTAAATAGGTGTATGCTTATAATGTAGACATGTTTTTTGAGAGGGCACCGTTTGCCCCAAGGGATTTGCTGTCGACAGAATTGTTTTCCTCACTTGAGCTGAGGGGCTGTAAAGCCATGATGTTTTGCTCAGCCATCTTTATTTTCCATTTCCCAGGTCATAGAGACTGAGTCTGGAAAACACAAGAGCCAGGGCTAGGGTTGCCAACCTCCAGGTGGTGGAGATGAACAGAACAACCGTGGTGTATTATGCCAAGGAAAATATCCACAGACTTGTAAGTTCTTATCCAGTATCCAGTTTATGATTTTGAGAGATCGATTTGCTCCTAGTAAACTGGATATTGGATAAGAACTTATAAGTCTGTGGATATTTTCCTTGCCATAATTCATCACGGTTGTTCTGTTCATCTCCGTCGCCCATCCCTCTTCTTGGTTTGCAACCTCCAGGTGGGGGCTGGAGTTAGGGTTGCCAGGTCCTACCTGGCTGGCAGCAGGGGGCTCCCGGGTCCTCTCTGGGATCTTCTGCCGTGGTGCGATGACATCACCCGGAAGTGACATCATCACGTTGCTGAGGTTGGGTGGGCGACGCTCTAGATTCTGAGCAAAACTCTATGGTTTTTTTGCCTTCAAAACCATAGAGTTTGCCGAAAAACTAGAGCATTGTATCGGGGATGTCATGTGACAATATTCTGGTTTGGGGGTAGGGTTTTCCCTGCCAGTCAGCTGGCCGGTGGCAGATCCAGGCCCCTAAAAGTGGAGGAACCCCTGCTGGGACCCTGGGGGTTAGGAACCCTAGCTGAAGGTCTCTCAGAATTAAAACTGGTCTCTCCAGACAATACAAATCAGTTCTCCTGGAGAAAATGGCTGCTTTGGGAGGTGGACTTTCTGGCATTATACCTTGCCGAGGTCCCTCTCCTCCTCAAACCCCACCCTCTTCATGCTCCACTAGGGTTGCCAGCCTCCAGGTGGGGCCTGGGGATCTCCTGCTTTTACAACTGATCCCCAGCTGACAGAGATCAGCTCCCCTGGAGAAAATGGCTGCTTTCAAGGGTGGACTCTATGGCATTGTACCTTGCTGAGGCCCCTCCCCTCCCTAAACCCCGCCCTCTCCTGGTTCCACCCCCAAAGTCTCCAGGTATTTTCCAAGCAAGACTTGGCAACCCTAGGCTCCACCCCCAAAATCTCCAGGTATTTCCCAGCCCAGACCTGGCAATCCTAGCCAGAGCTCCATCCTGTGTCCTGCTCAACTTCCTTTATGCCCGAAGTTTTAATCTCTGTCCTCTGCTGGCTATCTCTGTGCCTTGGCACTCTCTCATCCTGTATTTCCACAGGGAGAAGCTCTTCCTCTGCTCTTTCACTCTCTTTCGGCATCGCGTAGGGATTTGGGCCTAGTGCTGTCTTCTCTATACAGGCTGTCCTCATCACATTCCAGGCCTTTCAGTACCACCTAGAAGCTGATGGTGCCCAGGCTGGCCCCGGCCTCTCTGGGTCAGAGAGATTCCTCCCTCCCTCCCTCCCATCCCCACAATGCCAACTGCTCCTCTGGTATTTCTGCTTGGATGTCTCATTTCAGATTCATTATGTCCGAATCCTAACTTCCTGTCTTTCTGTTGAGGAGTTCCTCTCCTCCGTTCCTCTCCTCCACCATTAGAAAGGTGAAAGGGCCAATCCACCCCATGTAGTTTAAAAAAACTTAATGATAATGGGAAGAGACATAATTCTTGAATTTTAATTAAAACTGGGGGATGCCGTAGCCTGTGAGAATTATCCCATAGTTTGAAACACAACACAAACCTGCACTTCTGTAAAGAGAATCCCTGCCTCGTCCGTCTTTTGGGACAAGGGTGATCTGGTAGACATGACACATTTCCAGTTCAAAAAATCCAGCATGCATCTCTCCCCCTCCTCCTCTGACAACGCCCCTCCCCAAAAACTCCTGAGTCAGCTTAGCAACCATGGGATAAGGAGAGGTCCTCTTATTGTTTAAAAATTGGTTAAATGGCAAAAAGCGAAGAGTGGCAATAAATGGACAGTTCTCACAATGGAGGGAAGGAAACACTGGGGACCAACATGGCTTGGTATTGGGATGGTTGCTATTTATTTTGTCCATAAATGTTCTAGAATTTTGGGTAAACAGTGTACTAGTTAACTTTGTGAAAGATACCAAATTATTCCAGATGGTGAAAACTAAGGAGGATTTGTTTTGCACACGAGGATCTCAGAAGAAGAGGAGGAGGAGATTGGATTTATACCCCGCCTGTCACTCTCCGAAGGAGTCTCAGAGTGGCTTATAACCTCTTTTCCCTTCCCCTCCCCACAACAGACACCCTGTGAGGTAGGTGTGCCTGAGAGAGCTCTTTCAAGGACTGCCCTTGAGAGAACAGCTCTGAGAGAACTTGTGATTGACCCACAGTCACACCAGCTGGCTGCATGTGGAAGAGTGGGGAATCAAACCTAGTCCTCCCAGATTAGAGTCCGCGCTCCTAACCACTACACCAAACTGGCTGGTGAGTGGCAACAATGGGGTAAATGAAGCTTAACGTATGTGTAAAGAGAAGTAGAATGGAGCAAAAACCCTGAATTATAATATATGCTGATGAAGTTTCAATTGGCAGAGTGTGACCAAGAAACAGATTGTGAGGTTGTAGTAAACAGTATGATCAAAATGTATACTGAGAGTGCAGCTTTAGTCAATTTACTTGTGAAATGGATGTGGAAAGTACCGTCAAATTGCAGCCGACTTATGGCAATACCCATCTGGTTTTCATGGCAAGAGACATTGAGGAATTTCGCACAGCCAATATGTTCCGTTTCAGGAACTCTTCAATAATGGTTTCTGTCAGGCATTTCACACAGAACCGTTTTAGTACCGGTTCCCTAACGGAACATATTGGCCCTTTCACACAGATACATGCCTCTCCCATTAGGGAAGCGTTCCTAAGCCGGTTTACCTTGAAACCTCCTCCCAAGCATTCTTCATTTCTTGTACCGGTCCTGAAGCGTTACAGGGTGCTGTGTGAAATGCCCCCGAAGTGCTTCCTCTGATGGTGTGTTTTCACGCCTTTTTTTGCCTACGTGGGCCATCTCTGTCATTTTTTAAAAAGAGCCGATTTAGAGCACTATAACGCTATAGCATTATAGCAACCCCATTGGAATGCATGGGCTCCAGTTGGTTCAGTGGAACCCAGGCATTCCAATGGGGTCGCTATGACGCTATAACGTTATAGCGCTCTAAATCAGCTCTTTAAAAAAAATGACGGAGATCACCTGCGCAGGCGAAAAGAGGCGCAAAAAGAAAGTGGCAGTCTGAAACGGCAAAACCGCTTTGAAGACAGCTCCAAAACATATGAGGAAGGGCTGTCTGAAACGGCCGTCACTGTACTGGTTTATTCTAAGCCAGTTCAGTAACGTTTTTAAAGGTGTTGTGTGAAATTCCCCATTCAAAGGTGGTTTGCCATTGCCTGCTCCTGTGTAGGAGTCCTGGCCTTCCTTGGGGGTCTCCCATCCAAGTTCTAATGAAGGCTGACTCTGGACCAGCCTGGGCCATCCATACTATGGTATTCCCCATTACTACATACAAATGTGGACATTGGACGAAGCTGACATTTGAAACGTGATGTCAGAGGAGAGTTTCATGGATACTGTGGACCACCAAATTGACAAATAAAGTGGGTTCTAGATCAAATCGTGCTTGAATTCTCACTAGAAGCTAAAAATGAATAAACCGCTTTCCATTCCTGCCACAGAGTCCCTCCGTGTGGTGGAGTAATTAAGAACGGTGGGCTTCTTTGTGCTTGAAAAACTATCTATATACTCTAACGCGACCTCCAATGAAAGGAACCTATTAAACCCCATCGACAAATGGAACCCAATATTAAATAAAATTAATTTTAACAGCTTCGACCGGGAACACATAATGGACGCAAAGTTCAAAATGTACATCTACGGCTAATCTTAGCACCCATCACAAACCCGAGTATCACCTCAGAGCAAAGGCACAGAATGATACCAACATTTAACCGTTTTGTGCACCACCGAACTGGACTTTTTATCGAGTGCAGTAACTAATTACTCCACAGTGTTTGTAATTATTTCGCTATATGTTTTATCATTGTAATTTGCTTACTTACACAAAAAAACAATAAAATTGTTGTTAAAGAAAAAAAAGAACGGTGGGCTCAGATCTGGAGAGTTGGATTTCATTCCCCACTCCTCCAAATGAAGCCTGCTGGGTGACCTTGGGCCAGGCACAGTTCTCTCAGAACTCTCTCAGCCCCACCGGCCCCGCAAGGGGCCTGTTGTGGGGAGAGGAAGGGTAGGCCGTTGTAAGCTGCTTTGAGACTCCTTAAGGTAGAGAAAAGTGAGGTATGAAAAACCCTCTTCTTCTTCTTCCTCCATGAGCGCAGGAAGGTCACAGCCATTCTCTGAACTCCCCTTCTTCTTGTTTTCAAAAACTGGAAACAGCGCATTTCGTGGCACGCCCCCCCCCCCGCCCGGCTCCTTTCTCCTGCATTCTCTTTCCTTGTTCCGATCCCGGAGCGCATTCCTTGCCAGCTCCCTTCTCTCACTGGAGTCCTGCAATCTGACCAATGAATTATTAATGGTGCATGAAATGGAGGCTGGCCGAGGGCCAAGGGATGGGGCTAATCAGGAGCTAATTGAGGGAGAAATGAGATACCGTTCCCAGTCACCCGAGCACGGGGTGTGCAGCAGCCGGCTACCAAAGGTGACCCCACCGCAGAATCTCAGCTGGGCTGATGGCGCCAATCAACCAGAGGGGCCCCCCAGAGCATAGATGGACAGAATCCAGCTTCACCACCCCTCTGTGACCTTACTTTACACTGCTGTCCCATCCTGTTTCCTTTCCACTTGCGTTCAGGACTTAATGTTTGCTGGGGTTTCGCCAGATAATCTCATTTTCCCTTTGGCAGGCCCGTAACATAAACAGCCATAACAGAGTGCCTCTGAGGATGTGCAGAGCACATTTCTTTTGGTACCGAATAGCTACTGCCTTCCACTGCACTTCTTGAGATCAAAATGTATGGCTTCCTCCCCAAGTCAACCTCTTATCACATTTACTTTAACAAATGGCTTGCAGATAGGGTTGCCGACCTCCAGGGGGTGGCTGGAGAACTCTTGAGATTACAACTGATATCCAGCCAACAGATCAGTTCACCTGGAGAAAATGGTCAAGATGGGTAGCCCTGTCAGTTTGCCTGCAGCAGCAGAAAACAAGCAAGAAAGAAAGCAAGAGTCCAGGAGCACCTGAAAGACTAAGGAAACTTGTGGCAGGGGAGGAGCTTTCGTGAGTCACTGCTGACTTCTTCAGATGCCCTACAAAACCCGGAAAATGGAAAAAATTTCCTTTTTGTGTTGGAAGTCAAGGACTTGGCACTGTCTCTTATAGCTTCAGACTTCAGAGGGAGTCTATAAGACAATCAGAGAGATAGAGAGTCCAGGACACTGGTCATCCTTTCCTTTACTCTCTGACACTATCCCTTTATTTATTTATTTATTTATTATATTTATATCCCGCCTTGCCAGCGAACCGGCTCAAGGCGGCTAACAAACATGAAAACACCATAAGGTTTACAATATAAAATCAACATTAAAAACTAACATCCCCTCCTACACAATATGCTGCAACAACAGATGGCAACTTCAATTCAGAGTTCTCATGGTGAACAGTGGCAGCAAAGGGGTGCGGCCAGCAGGACCAGGGCGATGTCCAATTCCCCCACCTGGCGGCGGCTCCTAGTTGAATGCCTGGCGGAAGAGCTCCGTCTTGCAGGCCCTGCAGAACTGCAATAAGTCCCACAGGGCCCTGATGTCATCCGGGAGCTCGTTCCACCAGTAAGGAGCCGCCACTGAGAAAGCCCTGGCCCTGGTACAGGCCAGCCAAGCGTCGTTCGGACCGGGGAGAGTCAGGCGATGTTGAGTGCCTGACCTCAGTGCCCTCTGGGGCCTATATGGGGAAAGGCGGTCCCTCAAGTAGGCAGGCCCCTGACCATATAGAGCTTTAAAGGTTAACACCAGCACCTTCAGGGAATCCTCCTTCCTTCTGGCCTGACTCTTCTCTCCACACTGTGCCAGCCTTCTCCATCTTGGCGCCATGAGAATAGGACATGTTTCTGCATCTCTATCCATACTAGCTTTTTTTTTCCCCAAACAATTTTATTTTATATTGTATACGTCAACAATCAAACAAAAAAAAACTCAAAGAAGTTGCAAACAAGCACTTAACAGTGTGACTTTTGGTTCCAGAGAACATTGCATAGATGGAAGATTGCTAAGAGTATAGGAGAAGCGGAAAACATCTACAAATACAAACTAGTTCGTAGCAGGTAACATTTAAAACTCACCCATAAACAAAGGTTTTAAACTTGGCATCCATGACATTTTCCCAATCATATTGATCCAAGTTAACACTCTGTAGAATCGGAAACCACTTATCTAAGGGATTCAGATTAGATTAGAATCCTAACTCTGCTCTATCCTGTCTAGAATGGAGTTCCTTACAATAAAGGACTCATGTTAGTTTTGCAAAGATTGCCACACGCAAACCAGATAGACTCTGCTGTGTTATGTGCCTTGAGCACTTGGCTCACCCAGGCCGATTCCGCACTAGTTGTTGCCCCGGCGTCACTCCCCGATAAAATCCGGGGCAGAGCAACCGCTCCCCACTTGTTGATTCAGGTCTGCAGTTGGCCCAAATGTAATCCTCGATTCCCCCGGATCTTCCATTTCCGGGATTTTCAGAGGGGGGGCTGCCATGGGAGTGAAGTCGGGGCATTCAAGTGGGAAACTCCGAAATCGGGGTTTCTTGCTCCACCCCTTTAATGTCCCTGTGCTTCTTTCCCGCCTATCCTCTCTCTTTCCCGCCCTGGCATGAGCGAGGTTTTTTTTTGTCCCTCCCTTTGTTGCGTTGCAACAACACGACACAACATTGATCCACCGCTGACTGGCATTTAAATGTCTTTTAAAAAATGTACTTTTGTTGTTGATGTCTCCACATTTCTGTGTTGCATTTTTTGCACAAAAGTCGTGCATGAGTCATGCCACTATAAAAAGATTTACTGATGGCTTTGAGGCACAGCGCGAGCTGTCCCCCCCCTCCCCGTTGCGTTACAACAACACGACACAACATTGATCCATTGTTGTGTAGTTAACATTTTTTGCGGGGCCAATGTATTGCGGGTGGTGTGGTGGTGAGGACACAATTTTTGCAGGGGTTACATGTGTTGTGTTGCATGTTCCCCCTCAATTTCCCATCCCTTTCCCACCCTCCATTTCCCCTCCAACCTTGGCGCAAGCTTTTTTTTTCTTTTCGCGGGCATTGCCAAATGGCAAAAGTAATAACATGATAACATGGAAAGGATAACTCCTGCAGCTCTCATTCACCTAGGAGACATGATGGCAACAATGGCTGCTGGTGGCACCGATATTACACGGATGGTTTTTGCAGGCTTGGAAGCTCAGATGAACTTTCCTGCGAATTTCAAAATTCTTGGCCAATCACGGCTTTGTTGCGTCACGACGTCATAATGCAAGGGGGGGAAGACGGGCGGGGGCTCGAGATTCGGGGCAAGAACTGGCATCAACCCGGGTCAGATTCCTGTAATGCGGAAATGCGCACACTGATTCGGACCAAATAAATCCAGGAGGAAAGGGAAGCAAAGCACTTGTGCGGAATCGGCCCCAGTAATCCTTCACTTTGGAAGGTAGATTCTGTGACATTAATACCCCACTGAAGTCGCTCCCCTCCCCAAGCCCTGCCTTCCTCAGGCCCCATAATCCCCAGGTATTTCCCAGCCTGAAGCCTGAGGATTGTAAAGGATTGTGGAGTTCTGGAAATAGTGTTTATGTACTTAAAAGTATTCTTTCTGTTTTCCTCCTCTGGCCTAACAGGGCTGCAATTTGCCCTGAGCACTCCAGGCTTGGTTGTCTGTAAGTAGTCGCTCTTCTCTCTAATTATCCTTGTAACCAGTGTTCCCTCTAGGGCTGCCAAGTCAGCCCGGGGGGCGGGGGATCCCCCGCTAAAGGGGTTTCCGATCCGCCGGCCAGCATTCGGCCGGCGGGGGAAACCCTACCCCCGAAGTAGTCCAGCGAGGACAACGTAATGACATCACCGGAAGTGACGTCGGCACGTTGGGGGCGTTGCCAGGGCGACACTCTGGCAATCAGAGCGTCACCCTGGCAACACCCCCAACGTGCTGACGTCACTTCCGGTGACAATGCCGGGCGCGCGCGCAAAGCGCGCACACCAGAAGAAACTCCTGGCAACAGGACTCCCCCCCGCCGGTGAGTCCGTTAGCCTTGGCAACCCTAGTTCCTTCTAAGCTGCACCAGCCTGTGCTGGCACACAAATTCCCAGCCCCCAGTGCACAGATCCCTAGCTGAGTGCAGAGCAAGAAAACTTTCCCCCACTTCCCTCCCTGGGTGGGGGGAGTTACAAAGTCAAGCCTTCCTCCCCCCATCTCCTCCCCCTCCCCTGGGGAGGATGGGAGGGGGAACTGCCAGCCATTTAAAGATTACAGACCCACTGGTCAGCTGTTCAGTTTAAAGAGCAGGAAGCCATTTCTGCACTCCCTTTGGCTTCCCCTGCTTGAAAGAGGGGGAGAGTGAAATGGAGGAATCTAATGGCTGCCTGCCCTTTAAAGTGAACAGCTGACTGGCAGACCCACCACACTGTTTGCTTTAAAGAGTGAGAAACCATTTCAGTCCCCCCCTCCCTCTCTCCCTATCTATTTGCTTTCTTTCCACCCCTTCCTTCCTCCTCTCCTCTCCTCTCTCCACATCTATTTTCTTTCTTTCTTTCTTTCTTTCTTTCTTTCTTTCTTTCTTTCTTTCTTTCTTTCTTTCTTTCTTCCTTCCTTCCTTCCTTCCTTCCTTCCTTCCTTCCTTCCTTCCTTCCTTCCTTCCTTCCTTCCCCCCCTCTCTTTCTTTCTTTCATGTTTGTTTAAAGAAATGTAGGCTCACTCACAGCTTTAACCCTATTAGATCTTTTGGCTCATCGAGTAGAATTTTGGCACACAAGACTCCACAGCTTAGAGGGAACATAGCTTGTAACCAGTGTTCCCTCTAAGCTGAGTTAGTGTGAGCTTGCTCACAGTTTTTTAGCCTCTGGCTCACACATTTTAGTCTTCGCTCAGGAAGGATGGCTCCAGAGCAAACTAATTTATGCAGTAGCCAAAGCGCTCACTCACTACTTTAATGCCAGTAGCTCACAAAGTAGAATTTTTGCTCACAAGACTCCACAGCTTAGAGGGAACATGGCTTGTAACCTCAAATTTTGGTCTCCAGTATAGTTGAGACCTCATGTTTTCTTTGCATGAAGCTAGTGCTTCACACAGATTTCAATCTGTAAAATGAGAATTGTGGAATTCACGCTCCTTTGAGGAAACTTGCCCAGAAGCAGACCTTGCACTAGGAGGTTTGATTCATTCACCCTAGTTCTCCATATCTGACCCCCAAGACTTGCTGCTGTCTCTATTAAGTCAGACTTGGGGTTGCCAGCAACCTGGGGGGGGGGGGGGATGCTTTATCCCTTTAATAGAGACTGAATGGGTAGGTGACGCTTTTCATGAAACAGAGGTAAATAACAGCCCATTAAGCCTCTGATAAAAGGACAGAATAATTTTTTTCTTCAGGCTGTTGGTAACCCTGCCTAAAACAGTCTGGAACAATTCAGCTGTGCTTTCAGGGATTTGGGTGGTTGGTGTCCATTTGTAGTGGCAGGCTTTTCTGCTCATCAGAGAAAATAAAACTGTCGGACTGTGCCAGTTGGGAGTGGGGGGAGGCAGTGTTCCCTCTAAGCTGTGTGTGTGAGCGGCCGCTCATTAACACAGGAAGCCCCACTCAGCAGCAGTCTGGAGGCGCACAGGGTCTTGCATTGCCCGCTGCCCATTCTAAGATCACAGCAGTTAGTTACTTTCTGCTCGGGATGTGAACTGCTCCACTCTGTAGGGAAAAAAAGATTAGAGGGAACATTGGAGGAGAGGGTAAAGTGTTAGACGCCCACCCCAGCTTCTTTAATTTCCAGTGATCCAAGAGAATTTTTCACTTAGGATTTCTCATTCTCTGGACCTGGCTATTTAAAGGGAACACCTGGATTTCCATTTTAGCATCTTGAGAAGGATGAAGGGAAGTTCTTTGAGGCATGGGTGTTAAAAGTAATGATAGGGAATAAAATGAGGTTTGTTCTGCAGGGTATATGGTTATTTCTGGAGCAGACAGTGGATTGGCCTTGCCTGACTACTTCTTTTCCCCCCTGAGCCCTGAAGGCAGAGATAACCTTCAGGAAATCAAGAGTTGTGCTTTGTCCTAGTAGCAGCAGCAGCAGCAGCAGCCGCAGGGGGAAGCCGATGAAATGGGTGCTGTCGGCACAAGCTGTTAAGAAGAAGAGGAAGAGATTGGATTTATACCCCGCCCTCCACTTCAAGTCTCAGAGTAGTTTACAATCTCCTTTCCCTTCCCCTCCCCACAACAGACACCCTGTGAGATAGGTGGGGCTGAGAGCTCTCTCGAGAACTGCCCTTGAGAGAACAGCTCTGAGAGAACTTGTAAGTGACCCAAGGTCACACCAGCAGCTGCATGTGGAAGAGTGGGGAATCAAACCTGGTTCTCCTAGATTAGAGTCCACACTCTCTGAGTGTAAACCTCTCCGAGACTCCTTCGGGTAGTGAAAGGTGGGGTATAAATCCAATCTTCTTCCCCGACTCTTGAGGGAAAGCCATAGAAAGCCATGGTTGTACAAGAATGGCTCAAATGCTGGATAAGGCCACATGTACAACATGAGGAACCTGTCTGCATAAGGTTTAGGCCAGGACCCCATCCCAGAAAACCAGAGCTGTGGCCTGAAGTATGTAGGATTATATTATACACTCCAGGGGGGGGGGGGGAGTGGAGGAGGTGCTGCTAGCAGCTAGCTGGTTAGCGGAAACTGAGTAAGGTTGGGGCTGTAGTTTGTTTCCCCTCTGCTTACAGGTACTTAATTTGGTGTGGCCAGAAGTATGAGCTGAGGGGCAAGAGATGCAGGGTCTCCCCTCCCTTGTCTCTTAGCCCATGGCTCACAGCCGGGGGTCTGTATTAGCGAGCTCAGTGAATCAGGACTTCCCCAAGATGTGTCTGTTTAATTTCATTGTTAAATTATCGTTTCGGTGTTTTCCTGTAAGTCACGGCTGGGTCATTTTGGGGAGAAAAGCGGCATCAAAGGGCCGAAATAAATAGAATCGATGGTGCCCCTGAGCATGCGAAGAGCTATTACGCTGTGCAGAGCTCTCGAAATAATACTGTCCAATGCAGAGTCCTGTGAAACTCAAAAGCTTGCATCATCCGTCACATACCAGAAAGCCGTGATTGAGCAAGAGATGTTATCTGCCTCAGTGCCGTGACCCTGGACTTCCTTGGTGGTCTCCCATCCAAGATAAATCAGGGCCGGCCCTGCTTAGCTTCTGCGATCTGATGAGATTGGGCTACAAGGCCCATCCAGGTTAAGAGGAATGCACATTTCCCTATATGGGATCCCTTCTTTCCCTTGTAAACGTCCTCTTTTGGGCATCTGCATGATATATTTTTTTTAAGTTGCAGAAATCTGAAACGAGGCCATGTCCAAAGAAAATATCGCTCAGCTCCAAACGGGTTTGCCTGTTTCGCAGTCAACTAGCAGCAGGCAGGATCGGAATTGGATTGGAAAGGGGAGGGATGGAGGGCAGCGGTAATGAAGTCTTGTGGCATTATCGATTGTATCAAGGAGAGCCATGCGGCTCGCCTTTTTGCTCGGAGTCCTTCTGATAACAGCTTTCTTGCTGAGGGAGTGAAAAAGGTGCCAGAGAGCTTTTTTTGGGGGGGGGGAGCAGGAATCCATCCACAGTGGGTTTCCCTGCGATCCCTGCTTGTAAATGGTTGGAGTGGGGTGGGGAGACGTTTTGCAAAACCAGAAAGAGCCCCAGAAGGGATCAGGGAAAGGGATGGCTTCTATGATTTTGCTGTGGGAGTTAACAGGAGAAGACATGGGCTTGATCTGCATAATCAGCCGGCTGTTTGCATAATATGGCAATTAGGTTTATTTATTTATTTGGATTTATATCCCACCTAACCAGCACAAGCGGCTCTAGGCGGCTCACAACAACTAAAATCAAACATACAAAATATAATTAATTACAGTAAAACCACAAAATCACTTAAAATGGCGGCAATTACAAATACCAACACCAGGGCAGCGATTACATCCCCACAGCCAGGAGGCTACCACCAACAGACATACCGGGCCAGTGCTTCTCTGGCCACTTACCCGTGGCCATTTCCCCCAGTGGCGGCCCCAAAAGCCTGGCGGAAGAGCTCCGTCTTGCAGGCCCTGCGGAACTGCAAAAGGTCCCGCAGGGCCCTGATGTCTTCCGGGAGCTCATTCCACCAGTAGGGGGCCGCCACTGAGAAGGCTCTGTTCCTGGTGGTCGCCAGCCTGGCCTCTCTCGGGCCAGGAAGGGCCAAGCGATGTTGTGTGCCTGACCGCAGTGCTCTCTGGGGCATGTGTGGGGAAAGGTTGCCTGGATTTGGGGCCCTGGTATAGGGCGACTCTCCTTTGTAGGGAATTAAGGTCTTGCGGTGCGTTCGTAGAGGAGGCTTTTGCTGAAATAGGGTTTGTTTCTATTCCTGGTGGTCTGCTAGCTGTCTGGAGACACCGTGGGTGGTGAGAGAGATGGGTTGGGAGTAGGGTTACAAAGCCCTCCCCAGGCCACCAGCGTAGAATGGGGGACAGGGTTGCCAGATCCAGGCTGGGAAACACCTGGGGATTCAGGGATGGAGCCTTGGAAGGATTGAGTCCTCATTGGGGCACAATGCTGTAGAGTCCATCCTTTCAAGCATCCCTTTTCTCCAGGGGAACTGATCTCTGTAGTCTAGAGACATGCTGTAGTCTAGAGACAGGCTGGCATCCCTAGGTGGGAGTGTTTTAATCAGTAAGAAATAATTGATGTGTTTGTTGTTGTTGTTGACATTATGATTCATCGGTAAGATTTAAGATACAGTTTTAAGAACCTCTCAGAACGGAACATCAGAAACAACCCTATGGCATTTAAAAAAAAACCCCTCTAATTCTGAAACATGTTGACTTTGGAATAAATACCTGACATTTCCTTTCTTTCTGCATGACCCAGCTTCTAGGATAAGGGGTGTGTTTCTGGGTGCTCCACACTCTTAGGGGAAGGGAGAGTGAAATTGTCACTCCTTCGCAGTCTGCTTTATAACCCACTAAGAGGCTGCAGTGGCTCAAGTGGTTAAGACGCTAAACTGCAGACTGGAAGGTCAGTAGTTCAGCAGTTCGAGACCCGGGTGCTGCATGACGGCGTGAGTTCCCGTCTCTGGTCCCAGCTCCTGCCAACCTAGCAGTTCGAAAGCAAGAAATTGCAAGTAAATGAATAGATACTGCCAGGGCTCATTTCGTAGCAGGAGCTCCTTTGCGTATTAGGCCACCCACCCCTAATGTAGCCAATCCTCCAAGAGCTTCAAAACTAGGGTTGCCAATTTCAGGTGCCACCTGGAGATCACCCATTATTACACTTGGTCTACAATTGACCAAGATCAGTTCCCCTGGAGGAAACGGCTGTTTTGGAGGATGGACTCTATCACATTGTACCCCACTGAGGTCCCTGTCCTCCCCAACCCCCCCCCCCCCTCAGGTTTCACACACACAGCCCTCAAATCTTCAGGTATTTCCCAACCCAAGGCTGGATCTCTCTTTGGTGCTGATGACTGGGCAATAGACTGGCATGAGTCTGAAGTACAAAGAGGGGTGGAATCCCTTTCCTTTACCTACAGGTTTGTGAGAACAGACTTCTCTGTACCTGCCTCAGAAAAGATCTTGGGGGTCATAGCAGAAAGCTTAATGAAAACAGCTCTGTGGCAGATAGTGAAACCGGCTAGACCAGTGCTGGAAAAGAATAATGCACGTCTCACTATTCCACTATAGACTTCCGTCAGAAACCCACATTTGGAACACTGTGGCTGCAGTCCTAAGAGCACTTGACTGAGAGTAAGGCCCTCTGAATAAAATGAAAATTGCCTCTGAGTAGACCTGCTTAGAATTGCTAACCCAGGCTACAGTCACACACACTTAAATAATCCACTTTCAATCCACTTTCGGTGCACTTTCCAACTGAATTTTACTGTGACTCAGGGCTATTTTGGGGCTGGAACACACCGGAATGGTGTTCCGGCTACCCTCTGATTTGGCCACGCCCCCTACTCCCAGCAGCCCTCAGTTGGGCCACTAGAGCAAGAAGAAGAAAGGTAAGTTTCCTGGCCAGCCCAGCAGCAGCAGCAGTGCTTGGGGAGTTGGGGAGGCCAGCGGGGAGCGGCCAGGGGGGCTGGCTTGGGGGATCTCCTCCATCACAGCCTGCCGCCAGGAGTGCCCCCTTCACCCCCAGTGCCCTGGGCCCATGGACAGCTGCCCAGACCACCGCCCTCACTCCCTCTGGCTCTCCCCATGACCCAGAATCCCAGCAGC
The DNA here is from genome assembly GCA_029233225.1 of Lepidodactylus listeri. Classification (NCBI taxonomy): domain Eukaryota; kingdom Metazoa; phylum Chordata; class Lepidosauria; order Squamata; family Gekkonidae; genus Lepidodactylus; species Lepidodactylus listeri. The sequence continues at coordinate 14,202,504 of JARCFY010000018.1, read as the reverse complement.
AGAGCAGCCCTTCCCCTCTCCCGGTGCCTTGGTTTGCCCTGTGACACTGCTGCCATCTGCGTATGATCCCAGAGTGTGTCCTGGGGGCAGCGGCAGCAGGGGCTTGATCAGGGGTAGGGGTGGGCTGCGGGGGGTGGTGGAGGCTTGATCGGGGGTGACGGGGGCTTGATTGGTGGGTGGGTGGGCCAAGGGGGGTGGTGGCAGGGCCTTGATTGGGGAGTGGGAGAGCCTCCCTCTATCTCCATCTCTTTGTCCTCTTTCTTTCCCTCCTTCTTTCCTTCTCTCTTTCTTTCTTTCCCTCTTTCCCTTCTTCTTTCTTTCTTTTCTTTCTCTCTTTCCCTCTTTCCTTCCTTTCCTTCCTTTTCTTCCTTTCCTTCCTTTTCTTTCTTTCCTTCTTTCCTTTCTTCCTTCTCTCCCTCTCCACACATGGAATTCACTGCCACAGGAGGTGGTGGCAGCTACAAGCATGGACGGCTTCAAGAGGGGATTAGATAAACATATGGAGCAGAAGTCCATCAGTGGCTATCAGTCACAAAGTATGGATAGGAATCCTCAGTCTGTGGCAAGTGATGCTCTGTATTCTTGGTGCTTGACGGGGGGGGGGGCAACAGTGGGAGGGCTTCTAGTGTCCTGGCCCCACTGCTGGACCTCCTGAGGGCACCTGGTATTTTTGGCCACTGTGTGACAGAGTGTTGAACTGGATGGGCCACTGGCCTGATCCAACGTTGGCTCCTCTTATGTTCTTATATGCTCATGTTCTCTTTCCCTCCATTCCTTCTTTCTTTCTTTCCCTCCTTTCCCTCCTTATTTCCTTCTCTCATTCTTTCCCTCCTTTCCTTCCCTTCCCTTCCCTTCCCTTCCCTTCCCTTCCCTTCCTTCCTTCCTTCCTTTCTTTCTTTCTATATAAATCTGCGCATTCCCCCCCCCCATAGCTAGCAATCCAAAAGTGTCCAGTGGCACCTTTAAGACCAAGGTTTATTCAGGCACAAGCTCTCCCTCCTCTGTGAGGGCAGATCTGCATGTTTACCCCCCCCCCCCAGCTAGCAATTCCAAAAGAGTCCAGTGACACCTTTAAGACCAAGGTTTATTCTGTGAGGGCAAGTCTGTGCTGTCAGGGGTGTGGCCTAATATGCTAATGAGTTTCTCCTGTTGGGTGTGGCCTGTTATGCTAATGAGTTCCTGCTGTGCTTTTTCTACAAAAAGAGCCCTGCTGTGTCCCATTGTGCATCTAGCATGCGCTCTGCTGTTTTACCAAACCCACGTCGCAACAGAAATCCCCCTCTACATTGCATGCCACTTTCACTTTCTCTGATTGTCGGATTTTATGGAAGCCTCCACACTGCATGCTGCCTACCGCTTTCACTTCCTTTGATCTCGCTGTTTTATGGCCGTTCAGGGGTGACTCTGCAGTCAGTACAGCGTTGGCCCCGGGGTATTTGAATGTGGTTTTGAGCCTCATCTTTTTCTGTTCCACTGTGGGTTTGGTGAAACAATGGAAGAAATGCTAGATGCAGAATGGTCCTGTGTGAACTGGCAAAATCCAGTTGGAAAGTGCACTGACAGTGGATTATTTAGTGTGTGTGTGTGATCGTGGCCCCTGTGAGCAGTTCAGCCATCCCATATCCCAAAGTACACTGTATAACTGGAGTGAAAAGTCTGATATGATTATTAACAGGATTTCATACACATTGAATAACTAAAAGTGCTACATACCTGCCTTTCAGAGCCTCCCATGGTATAATAATGCATTCATCAGAAAGATTTTTAAATTTTGCCTGCAAACGGGTTTAAGAAGGCCCCAGACTCCCTGAGCGTGTGCAGAACGCATACCCTTCACCACTGAGTTGCCACATCCTGCAGTTGTGGAGGAACTTGGTGCTCCATAGGCTCCGCGCTCCTGCAGTTCTGACTCTGCAGAATTAAACCTTGGGTGGGAAAAAAACCTCCAAAGAGCAAACTCACAGTTATCTCGCTGGCTCACTCTATAGCATACGGGAGGCTGTTGCTTGCATAAATATTTATACAGTCAGCATTCTTAAACGTAAAGCTTTATCTGGAATTTTCCCTTTGATGATAACTGTAGATAAGTTATTCATAATTAATGGAGACCTCGAGTCCCCTCTTTGCAGGGCCTGTGAGCTTTGATCTGTAATTGGGAGGTGCCGCAGCTTCATTCTGGCATCAAGTTTCCTGATTAGTTTCCCTTTTAACATTTCTCTTTACTTGTTCAGCAAACGAATGCGCTCCCGCTTCCAGTTCACCATTGTAGAAGAGGAGATGCAAAATGCTTTGGAAGTATCCAATATACAGGGAAATCTGCTTGTGTTGTTTTTCTATTCTTATGGTTTTTTTAACAAACTCAGCCAGGTCCCCTCATTGATCTGGCGGGGGATGTAGGGAGTGTTCCAGGGGTGAGCAGGGAAATGACCTGGAAGCGACATCACTGTGATTGCACCGCCAGGGACAACACTATGGTTTTTAGGTGAAACTCAATGGTAAATTTGCCCTCCAACCATAGAGTTTTGCCCCAAAACCAGAGCGTCCCCACATGATGTCCCCAACGCAATGATGTCACTTCCGAGTTACGTCATCATAACAGAGACGTAGCATGGTGACGTCCCTGTTTAGGAGCAGGGTGTCCCCGGCTGGCCAGGTGGTCCACAGTGGGAGAAGCCCCCAAAAGTGTGGAATCCCCCACTTGGACCTGGGGGCTGGCAACCATAAGCTCAGCTGACCCCTTCCCTGGCTCCCCTTGCCGCCACAACATAGCATGCAGAAATAGATATTGCGTAAACACTACAGTTGCCAACCTCCAAGTGCTGGTTGGAGATTTCCTGGGATTACAACTGGTTTCCAGGCGACAGAGATCAGTTCACCTGAAGAAAATGGCTGCTTTGGAAAGTGGACTCTATGGCCTTATACCCGACTGAAGTCCTTCCTCTCCCGAAATCCCACTCTCCTCAGGCTCCACCCCCTGAAATCTCCAAGTATTTTCCAACCTGGAGCTGGCAAATAATTGTTTGGAGATGTAGACAACTGAGGCTGTGACTCCAGCAGCTCTTTAGCTGTTTGGAATTTCAGAGCTGAGGAGCAAATCCACCCACCCAGCCCAACTAAATGGCTTTTGCCAGGTCAAGAAGGCTAGAGTTTTGAATCCATACCTAGGTTAACAGGTGTGCCAGTGAGGGGACTGGAAGTATTTAATTAAGCTGAAAGCAGAAGGGAAGGGTGCAGTTTAAAAGAGAATGTAGCTCAGAGAAACCTATGCTTTAAAACCTGGCCATACCAATGGCAGTTTAAAGTAAAACAAAATCTCCACAAATCACCTAGGGAAAAGACAGGAGGACATCAAGAAAACATATGGAATGCAAATGGTTTTCCAATGACATTGTCTTCAATGAGCAAATGAGGACCGTACCAACTAACCAGCAAGCATATTGTGCAAATCCCCTTCCAATTACAATACTATTGTACACTGTGCATGTGGAATCTGTCTGTGTGAAGGTGACATACTTTTGTTCTTCCCTCTTGCCTTTAAATTTTTATAAAATCAAGCTGAATAAAGAATGATGTTCCAGGGCATCTACATTTCTTCCACCATGGTTTTAGGGCATCTTGAGATTCGGAAGAAAGGGTTTTTTTTGGATCAAGAACTTGAGCCCCAGTCCCGATGCTTCCTGTCTGTGCGGTTAGACAGGCAAAGGGTATCTCCTTTCCTACACAAAGCTAATTTTGGTACACCAAATGGCTGTTTGGTCCAGCAGAATGTCACCAGTTAGACCACCGACATTATGCAAAGTGGGGTGAGGGGGGGTGATTGTTTTGGAATGGAGATTGCCTTTGAACTACTCCTGTCACTTTCCAGAGGCTTTTAGGACTGCTAATAGCAGACCTCTGACCCTGCTTGCCTCATTTTCGCCTTAGGAAAGAGAAAATTATCTGCCCTTGTCTAAATTTCCTCCCTGGGCCATCCATTTCCCAGTAAATACCCTCAGACCTAGGAAAGTGTCCTCCCCGTGACTTTCAGTTAAAACAACAGATTGTTTCCAACTCTCCAGAAAAACAGGGACATGCTCATTTTGGCTCCCAACAGCTTCGGCTAGCCCCTGGGATAGGGATGCCAGCCTCCAGGTGGGACCTGTGGAATCTCCAGAATTACAGCTCACTTCTGAAGACGTGAGCAGTGACTCACGAAAGCTCCTCCCCTGCCACAAATTTTGTCAGTCTTTAAGGTGCTATTGGACTCTTGCTCTTCTTGTTCTTCTACTGCTAAAGTAAAGGTAAAAATAAAGGTTCCCCTTGCTTGAAGGCCAGTCGACTCTGACTCTAGGGGGCGGTACTCATCTCCGTTTCCAAGCCAAAGTGCCAGCGCTGTCTGAAGACGTTTCCGTGGTCGTGTGGCCGGTATGACTAGACGCCAAGGCGCACAGAACGCTGTTACCTTCCCACCAAAGCAGTACTTGTTTATCTACTTGCAATGTCTTGTTTTCGAACTGCTAGGTTGGCAGGAGCTGGGGCCAGAGACGGGAGCTCACTCTGTCACGCAGCGCTCAGGTCTCGAACAGCCGAACTACCGGGCTTCCAGTCTGCAGTTCAGCGACTTAACCTCTGAGCCACCACGGCCCCTTGTTCTATTGCTACAGACAGACTAACACAGCTCGATCTAGCTCATCCCCAGACAACAGCAATCCGTTCCCCTGGAGAAAATCGGTAACCTGTAGGGTGGCCTCTGTAACACTGTACCCCATCGAGGTCCCCGCCTCCCCAGGCTCCACCCCCCAATCTCCAGGAGTTTCCCAGCCTGGAGCTGGCAACCCTACCCCCCCATCCCCTGCTGGTAGCCAGGGGACCTTGCAACCCTATTCGGGGGGGGGGGCAGGGGGAGGGGCTAGGGGATGGTAATCCAGAGTCCTAGCACTGTGGACTGAGCACCTCTGAGCAGAGCCGGAGTGTTGTTTCCCAAGTTCTGAGCATCTGTGGAGGGCCTGGTCTCGTGCCGAAGGTTCTGGGCTTTGAAAAAACAAAACAGCTCAAAGGAACAGCTGTCTCAAAAATGCCATTCTATCAAAGCAGCTACAGAAAGAACAGAAGAAGAAGAAGAAGACGACAAATGGCAAACAGAAACTTAGCTGCAAAATCGTGAGCAAAATTTGGAGTTTCACAGAATGCTTCCTTGAAACCTCCTCCCAAGCATTCTTCATTTCTTGTACCGGTCCTGAAGCGTTACAGGGTGCTGTGTGAAATGCCCCCGAAGTGCTTCCTCTGATGGTGTGTTTTCACGCCTTTTTTTGCCTACGTGGGCCATCTCTGTCATTTTTTAAAAAGAGCCGATTTAGAGCACTATAACGCTATAGCATTATAGCAACCCCATTGGAATGCATGGGCTCCAGTTGGTTCAGTGGAACCCAGGCATTCCAATGGGGTCGCTATGACGCTATAACGTTATAGCGCTCTAAATCAGCTCTTTAAAAAAAATGACGGAGATCACCTGCGCAGGCGAAAAGAGGCGCAAAAAGAAAGTGGCAGTCTGAAACGGCAAAACCGCTTTGAAGACAGCTCCAAAACATATGAGGAAGGGCTGTCTGAAACGGCCGTCACTGTACTGGTTTATTCTAAGCCAGTTCAGTAACGTTTTTAAAGGTGTTGTGTGAAATTCCCCATTCAAAGGTGGTTTGCCATTGCCTGCTCCTGTGTAGGAGTCCTGGCCTTCCTTGGGGGTCTCCCATCCAAGTTCTAATGAAGGCTGACTCTGGACCAGCCTGGGCCATCCATACTATGGTATTCCCCATTACTACATACAAATGTGGACATTGGACGAAGCTGACATTTGAAACGTGATGTCAGAGGAGAGTTTCATGGATACTGTGGACCACCAAATTGACAAATAAAGTGGGTTCTAGATCAAATCGTGCTTGAATTCTCACTAGAAGCTAAAAATGAATAAACCGCTTTCCATTCCTGCCACAGAGTCCCTCCGTGTGGTGGAGTAATTAAGAACGGTGGGCTTCTTTGTGCTTGAAAAACTATCTATATACTCTAACGCGACCTCCAATGAAAGGAACCTATTAAACCCCATCGACAAATGGAACCCAATATTAAATAAAATTAATTTTAACAGCTTCGACCGGGAACACATAATGGACGCAAAGTTCAAAATGTACATCTACGGCTAATCTTAGCACCCATCACAAACCCGAGTATCACCTCAGAGCAAAGGCACAGAATGATACCAACATTTAACCGTTTTGTGCACCACCGAACTGGACTTTTTATCGAGTGCAGTAACTAATTACTCCACAGTGTTTGTAATTATTTCGCTATATGTTTTATCATTGTAATTTGCTTACTTACACAAAAAACAATAAAATTGTTAAAGAAAAAAAAGAACGGTGGGCTCAGATCTGGAGAGTTGGATTTCATTCCCCACTCCTCCAAATGAAGCCTGCTGGGTGACCTTGGGCCAGGCACAGTTCTCTCAGAACTCTCTCAGCCCCACCGGCCCCGCAAGGGGCCTGTTGTGGGGAGAGGAAGGGTAGGCCGTTGTAAGCTGCTTTGAGACTCCTTAAGGTAGAGAAAAGTGAGGTATTGGACTCTTGCTCTTCTTGTTCTTCTACTGCTAAAGTAAAGGTAAAAATAAAGGTTCCCCTTGCTTGAAGGCCAGTCGACTCTGACTCTAGGGGGCGGTACTCATCTCCGTTTCCAAGCCAAAGTGCCAGCGCTGTCTGAAGACGTTTCCGTGGTCGTGTGGCCGGTATGACTAGACGCCAAGGCGCACAGAACGCTGTTACCTTCCCACCAAAGCAGTACTTGTTTATCTACTTGCAATGTCTTGTTTTCGAACTGCTAGGTTGGCAGGAGCTGGGGCCAGAGACGGGAGCTCACTCTGTCACGCAGCGCTCAGGTCTCGAACAGCCGAACTACCGGGCTTCCAGTCTGCAGTTCAGCGACTTAACCTCTGAGCCACCACGGCCCCTTGTTCTATTGCTACAGACAGACTAACACAGCTCGATCTAGCTCATCCCCAGACAACAGCAATCCGTTCCCCTGGAGAAAATCGGTAACCTGTAGGGTGGCCTCTGTAACACTGTACCCCATCGAGGTCCCCGCCTCCCCAGGCTCCACCCCCCAATCTCCAGGAGTTTCCCAGCCTGGAGCTGGCAACCCTACCCCCCCATCCCCTGCTGGTAGCCAGGGGACCTTGCAACCCTATTCGGGGGGGGGGGCAGGGGGAGGGGCTAGGGGATGGTAATCCAGAGTCCTAGCACTGTGGACTGAGCACCTCTGAGCAGAGCCGGAGTGTTGTTTCCCAAGTTCTGAGCATCTGTGGAGGGCCTGGTCTCGTGCCGAAGGTTCTGGGCTTTGAAAAAACAAAACAGCTCAAAGGAACAGCTGTCTCAAAAATGCCATTCTATCAAAGCAGCTACAGAAAGAACAGAAGAAGAAGAAGAAGACGACAAATGGCAAACAGAAACTTAGCTGCAAAATCGTGAGCAAAATTTGGAGTTTCACAGAATGCTTCCTCAGGCAGGATGGGGGTGGGGGGGAGAAGATGCAGGCAGGGGAGGGAGGGAGGAAAGCTGTTAAGGTAGCTGTTTGTGGATTGTTAGTTTGCGCTCACGTGCAAAAGAGCAACACAGCAGAAGGGGGCCAAGAACCAGTGGGCACACTTCCTTCAGAAATGCAAAAGCCAGGAGCGGTTCTGACCTGCTTCTGGCCCTAACCAGAACACCTGGGTTCCTCTTTAAGATGGAGGGCAATGGGAAAGCCAATAGTGGTGGCCCTTCCATGAACAAAGCTGGAGATCAATGAGACATGGTGTGCCTAACACATCAAGACCAACTCAGTGGTTAAAACAAATGCTTTTAATCAGGGGTCATTTTGTAGAAAAAGAGGTGCAGGAGCTCATTAGCATAACTCATTGGCATAACTTATTTGCATAGGCTACACCACCTGACGTCACCGGAAGTATGTCAGAAGGCAAGAAAGAAAGGGGAGAGAGAGAGAGGAAGGAAGGAAGGAAGGAAGGAAGGAAGGAAGGATGGAAGGAAGGGAGAGAGAGAGAGAGAGAGAGAGAGAGCGCTGGCAGAGAGGGGACAGCTACTAACCCAAGCCTCAGAAATACCACTCTTCTGGGAGGATAGCTTCAGTGGTGGCTGAAGCCTTCAGAAGGCTGGTCGGAGGAACAAGGACCTTTCCAGGGGACGGGGTCATTTTGCTGCAGCCAGGACACCAGCAGGCATTCCCCCATGCAGGGAGGGGGGGCGGCTGGCACCAACTCCCGGAGCTGCGCTCCCCTGAGCTCCTGCTCGAAATGACCCCTGCTTTTAATGTTTGTTTGGTGCAATGAACTCACCCCCAGTTCACATCTTGGGCTGCATACACCCACAGCAGTCCTGTGCAACTGGATCTCCCTCTGTGGACAGGCGGTGAAGGACTGCTTTGACACAATATCCAGAAAGGTAGGGGTGCCATCTTGCTGTCCTGGTAGAATGGTGTAGTAGCCAGAGTGCTGGACTAACCATCTGGGTTGACTCCAGGTTTCATAACATCCAAATCGCAAGATGTCATAGTCCCCCTGTACACTGCATTGGTCAGGCCACACCTGGGGTATTGTGTGCCGTTCTGGAGGGCTCCCTTCAAAAAGGATGCGGACAGAACGGAGCGGGTGCAGAGGAGAGTGACGAGGATGGGGGGGGGGGGGCTGGAGACCAAGAAGCCCTGCGAGGAAAGGCTGGGGGACTTGGGAATGTCCAGTCTGGAGAGGAGGAGGTTGAGGGGGGACAGGATTGCTCTCTTGAAGTCTCTGAAGGGCTGTCACTTAGAGGAGGGCAGGGAGCTGTTCCTGTTGGCAGCAGAGGAGAGGACTCTCCATAATGGGTTTAAACGAAGGGTGGGAAGGTACCAGCTGGATATCAGGAAAACCTTTTTTACAGTCAGAGTTGTGCAACAGTGACATCAGCTGCCTCGGGAGGTGGTGAGCTCCCCCTCACTGGCAGCCTTTAAGCAGCGGCTGGACAAACCCTTGTCAGGGATGCTCTAGGCTGATCCTGCATGGAGAAGGGGTGGGACTAGACGGCCTGCGTGGCCCCTTCAGAATCTCTGTGGTTCTGTGATCCAGTCTCCACTGTGCCCCTGGAAGGTTGCTGGGTGACCGTGAATCGGTCACATGCTCTCAGCCCAACCTACCTCAGAGGGTTGTTGTGAGGATAAAATGGACGAGAGGAGAACAACATAAGCTGCGTTGGGTCCCTGTTGGGAAGAAAGGTGGCTTATAAATGAAGTAAATAAACCAGAAAGGAAAGTTAAATATTTTCAGCAGGTCCAGCTGTTCCAAGTAGTCCTTGGCCTGGCTTCTTACCCTTTCATCCCCTCAAAAATGACGTCTAAGCAAGTATACACACCTCCTCCCATGCTACATTTTCTTCTCTTCCCTGTGTGCTTCCCCCCCTCCCTTTAACTAAGATTGGAAGCTTCTCAGGGCAGGGACCTGCCTTTTCTCACTAGCACTGTGGTCATGTATGTTGCAAATGCTGCATGAATAAATAAACCTTCCTCATTGAGTATTCGCCGAGCGTCTCGATCAACTGCTGCCGTGCAGCAAGTGGCTGTCGGCAGATCACCTGCCTTAGAAACCTGTTCTCCAGGGACAACTGCTTTAGCAGTGAGATGACATTCACTTTCAGGGAAACAAACGCCCACTCAAGCAACAGGGTGAGCCACAGCGTCAGTGGCTCCCGTCTCCAGCGCAAGTAGGTGGAGAACAGAACGGCAGAGCAAAGAAGGGCTCAGTCTGAGCCACGCTGTCCATAGCTACGATGCCTCCTTGGAGCTCAGCTCTTGGCCTGAGGTCCAGCACTGGACTGTCACCACAGGCCTCCACAAAGTGCTTCTGGTGAGACAAGGTCAACATCCAAATGAGGCGAGGGAGCTGCTCCCGGTGGCCTCTCCGCAGAGGTGGAACGTGCGCTCCCGTCCCTTCAAGAGCCCCTTGTTCTAAGACAGGGGGAAAACCCTACAAATGCTGCAAACAATCCTGCACATTTCCAGTGGCGTATGCTAAAATTAGAAGCCAGCTCTGGGTTTTGTGTGGCAGTGAGTCTTTAAGAACATCGAGACGACATGGCTTCCTCCTTGCCTGTGTACACACACGTGCCTCTTGCCTGATGGTTGTCACAGGTGAAACTGGCCTTGCAGGTTTTTAAAACCGATCGAAAACCTGACAAAAGCGGGGGGAAGGCATATCCCTCAATCCGCAGCCCCTCTTCCAAGCCACTTCAGCTCATGGGTGACGGAGGGTGCGCGTTCTAGCATCCGCAGTTCTTTTACTTCCGTTTTCCGGTAATCGCAGAGTGATTGACTGGGGAATGGCCTGCCTGAGTGTTGCTTGAATAACAGAACTCGTATTAAAATAACCAGTCCTGGTGAGTGCCTCTGTTTTGGGTAGAAATACTTACTGTTCTCTGGTGGAATACCAAGAATGGAAGCCCCATGTTCGGGGGTACCGGGCTGCTGATGACAAATCCTGAGGACAAACCAAAGGGGATCACTAACTCTTCACAGCCCAGTTTGAGAACCTGCCTGAAGCTGGCATCTCCAGGATGCCAACCTCCAGCGGGGACCTGGGGATCCCCCAGAATTAGAGCTCATCTCCAGACTACAGAGGTCAGTTCCCCTGGAGATAATGGGTGTTTGGAGGGTGGACTTTGTGGCATTCTACCCCGCTGTGGTCCCTGTCCTTCCCAGGCTCCACCCCCAAATCTCCAGGAGTTCCCCAACCTGGATCTGGCAACTCTACCCCCCCCCCCCCATTTACGCACCGCCACTGGACAGGGGGTACTGGGCTACCCTAGGTCTGCAGGCTTAATTGACAAATGCCTCTATTACGCCTTTCGTGATTAAACAACAACGTTCCTTTAATCGGGTAACAGCCTTCTTCATGGATTTCTTATCCACTATCTAGAATAGAAAATGAAGTTCCTGCAGTGTCTTGGGCCAGACACACTGTGTGTGTGTTTGTGTGTGTGTGTGAGAGAGAGAGAGAGCGAGAGAGAGGGCCGGGGGTTTAAAACTGAGCTATTGATCGACTTTCACTCCTTACAGCAGTGACCAAATCTGCCTCTGCTACAAGCCCACTTTTCAAGGGATGTTTGTTTGGGGCACAGGAAAAAGTCGAGGTGTTCTCCTTTATCAACGGGCTCAAAGACGCTGGCGTCACCGTCGCCTCCCCATCCCCCCCCCTCCGGTTAATCCAGATTTGAAATCATGATGGGTTTAAAGCATTTCCTATTTTTAAAGAAATTGCAGAGGTTATTAAGTCCCTGACAGCCCTCACTTTCAGCAAAACAGATGACTCAACAAGCAATTAGGGGCTTAGCAGCAGATGCAGAACCCTGGAAGCAGCTGTCTTGAGCGAGTACGCAAGGTCCGGCCTTTTGAGATTCGGGGCGGGGCGGGGGGGGGGGGAGAAGGCCCAGGAAGCAGGCCATTGACTCTTGGGGGGTTAGTACTGGTGGGGTGTGCGGCAGCAGCTTCCTGGCGTGGGCTGAAGTTATGTATTGGCTCTGAAAATTCTCTTGGGCCTTCCTTTAGGTATGTGGTATGCACATACCTCATGGAGGCTGCCTGATCTGATTATCCAGCCTTATTGGGGTTCTTTAAAAAGCTGTGTCGAAAGGTGGGGCATAGAGTTTTCCCTGACATATGCGACACACAGGTGAGAGGAAAGCTGGGCCGAGAGGTTGCCATGTTAAACAGAAGTCCAGGGGCCCCTTGAAGACTCGCACACTTTATTCTGTCATGAGCTGTCATGAGTCAGAGCATCTGAAGAAGTGAGCTTGGACTAAAAAAACAAACAAAAACCCCTTGTGCTGAAATAGATGCTGTTAGTTTTCAAGTGCCACCGGAGTCCTGCTTCAGAATAAAGCTTTACCTGTTTCCTTTCTATGGGTTGGATCCAGCCTGCTTTTCGACTCAGTCTCTCCCAGTTCATCAGCGTGTTTTTTTTTTATCATCTATGCAGGTTAGGGATGCCAGCCTCCAGGTGAGGCCTCGGCAGTGGTGTGCTGGGAGAGGTTTAACAACCGGCTCTTGGAGGGGTGGGGGGGATGTAGGCATGTATATGCATATGTAACATTATTATAAATTTTACTGATTTAATGGATGTGTCCAGGGGTCATTTTGCAAAAAAAGAGGTGCAGGAGCTCATTAGCATATCTCATTAGCATAGCTCATTTGCATATGCCAAAACCCAATTCCAATCCAGGCCAAGAGGGGCACAAAATGCTATTTCTCCCATCCAAATACTAACCAGGGCTGACCCTCCTTAGGTTCCAAGATCTGGTGAGATTGGGCTCAGGGGCGTAGACTTTTGGAAATTCGGGGGGGGGGCTCCTTAGCACACGCACTCGCTGGGGCGATGTTCTCCCCCCCCAAAACTGCTGCGCCTCCCCGGGCCCTTCCGAGGCCCACCAGCCACTGCTGCTGGTGCCTCTCTCCCCCACCCCTCTCCAGCAGCGGCGGCCGGACCTTGGAAGGACCCAGGGAGGCATGGCGGCAGGCGCTCTGTTTTGCTGGGGGTGGCAGAGCCCCCCCCTGGGAAATTTCAGGGGTGGCTTGAGCCCTCAAGCCCCCCTGTACTCTACGCTTATGATTGGGCTAACCTGGAACATCCAAGTCAGGGCTCACAGGCACTAGCCAATATCAGCAGAGCCTCTCCTTTCAAGCACTACCACAATGAAAAACTGTGCAACCTTTTCCCGCAGAAGTATGCTGAATTGGCTTGCCAGAGGACTACAATGGGCGTGCCCTGAAAACATGGGCCCCACCCCTCTTTTGAAGAGAGAGAGAGAAGAGAAGAGATTGGATTTATACCCCGCCCTTCACTCACTTGGAGTCTCAGAGCGGCTTACAAACTCCTTTTCCCTTCCCCTCCCCACAACAGACACCCTGTGAGGTAGGTGGGGCTGAGAGAGCTCTTTCCCAAGCTGTCCTTGAGAGAACAGCTGGTACAGAGCTATGGCTTGCCCAAGGTCATCCAGTCAGGTGCAAGTGGAGGAGTGGGGAATCAAACCCGGTTCTCCCAGATTAGAGTCCGCGCACTTAACCACTATACCAAACTGGCTCTCTTTTGGGCTTGGCGTCTTCTCTCCTGCGCGCTGCTTCTCTCCATGCCACTACTTTATTCCATTCAGATCCTGTTCTCGCCTCTTAATCTCCTCACCAAGCTGGAACCTAATTAAAGAAAGCCGTCCGTATATACACTCCCCATGCCTAACAGCCTGTATCTTGGCAGGGGTTTCCTAAAACAATAAAATTTAACAGCTGCAGATAATTACCTCTGCACCTGGTGGGATCATCTAGGGCTGCTAAGCTGCTATTTAAGCCCTGTGTACTCCGAGAATGATCTTAACTGGACACTTGGAACGCCAGATCTAAAGAGAGGAAATCATCTTGAATAGCAGAGAAGACATAATTCACACATTACTTTACGTTGCAGGTTAACCCTGGTTTGCCACCAAGGGAACACTCAGCAGGGAAGAGGAGCCAGTTCTCACCCTCTGACTGAGCATAGCCCACACTGGAAAGCATGTATCAGACACATTTGCACCTTATACTATTGTGCATGTGTTAATTGTTGTCAAGTCACTACTGACTAATGGAGGCCCTCTGAATTCATGTCCTCCAAAACGTCCTCTCATTAACAGCCTTGCTCAGATCCTGCAAACGGAGGGCCATGGCTTCCTTGACTGAGTACCTCCATCTCCTGTCGGGTCTTCCTCTTTAACTGCTGCCTTCCACTTTTCCTAGCATTATTGTCTTTTCCAGTTGTTCTTGTCTTCTGATGATGTGATCAAAGTATGATAGCCTCTGTTTAGTCATCTGAGCTTCTAGGGAGAGATCTGGCTTTATTTTGATCTAGAACCCACTTATTCGTCTTTTTGGCTGTCCACAGTATCTGAAAAACTCTCATTCAGCATCACACTGGAAATGAATCGACTGTCTTCCTGTCTGCTTTCTTAATTGTCCATCTTTACACCCCCACGTAGAAATGAGGAAAACGATGGCATGAATTAACTTGATCTTTACTTTACTTGCGTGAGAAATTAATGCGATGATTCAATCCCTTCTAACAAATGAGTTCGACGTCCCTGCTAAGAGATTTGACTAGAAGTTAAGGTTGCCAAGTCCGGGTTGAAAAATACCTGGGGACTTTGGGGGTGGAGCCAGGAGAAGGTGGGGTTTGGGGAGGGGAGGGGCCTCAGCATCATATAATGTCATAGAGTCCACCCTTGAAAGCAGCCATTTTCTTCAGGGGAGCTGATCTCTGTCAGCTGGGGATCAGTTGTAAAAGCGGGGAATCCCCAGGCCCCACCTGGGGTTGAAAAATACCTGGGGACTTTGGGGGTGGAGCCAGGAGAAGGTGGGGTTTGGGGAGGGGAGGGGCCTCAGCATCATATAATGTCATAGAGTCCACCCTTGAAAGCAGCCATTTTCTTCAGGGGAGCTGATCTCTGTCAGCTGGAGATCAGTTGCAAAACCGGGAGATCCCCAGGCCCCACCTGGAGGTTGGCAACCCTACATGGCCTGGCCCAACAAGGTCTCATTTATGTCAGATCGGCCCTCATAACAAATGAGTTCGACACCCCTGCTCTAGAGCAAGGCAAGGCATGGGTTGCTTATTTGTCCCCATTCAAGGTGTTGGGGAGGGGCCTCAGCATCATATAATGTCATAGAGTCCACCCTTGAAAGCAGCCATTTTCTTCAGGGGAGCTGATCTCTGTCAGCTGGGGATCAGTTGTAAAAGCAGGAGATCCCCAGGCCCCACCTGGAGGCTGGCAACCCTACTAGAAGTAGAATGGGCCCAGCGAAGGATGGGTGGGTCTTGATTGGGGTGAGAAACCAGTCCTGGAATGCTGAGAATAGGTCCTGGGAGACAATAGTTCACAACTCTGGTTCCCGCTTCTCATTCAGGGATTAAACCCCTTGGAGACCTTGAAAACAAAAGATGAAACCCTGAAAAATTCAGGGCAGACCCTGAGCTAGGGTTGCAAGATTGAGGTTAGGGCTGGTGCTTTGGGAAGGCAGCGTTTGGGGGAGAGGTCCATAGAACCCACCCTCCAAAGCAGCCATTTTTCTCTAGGGGAACTGATCTGTGTCATCTGGTGATCAGTTGTAATTCCAGGAGGTCTGCAGGCCCCGTGTGAAGGCTGGGAACCCTGGCGACCCCACACACAAATGTCCAGGCAGCAGGGAAATTTTTTAAAAAGAAAAGAAGAAAAGACTGAAGGGGTGTGTGACGGTGCCTCTCTTTTATTTTGTGTGGTTAGGTGTGATGTAGTTTCAAATTACTTGTTGTTTCTTTCTCTCACTCAATGTATGTAATGCTGCCACCAGGAATTTAATTCCAGTCTTTAATTAACCTTTCCCACAGTATTGTGCCCAAGCTCTAAGGCTCCTCCGTTGGAGTATGTGGTTCTGAGGAAAAGACTCTGGGTTAACATTAAACAAGGTAAAACTTTTATTGGTTAAAGAAACGTATTGGTTACAGGATGTCTCGTTAAGTTGCTCAGTAAAATATTTCCCTTTTTACTCAGGTCTCTGTCAGCTTTTTCCCTCACACTCTTAAAAAATACTCTATACTATATTAGATTTTGCCTAATATGACCCCTTAAGTATATTTTCTTCCTCCTTTAGAATCTTAATGCCTTTCACAGCACTTCTATATGATTCTAGTTAGAAGACTATTCAGTGGCTGTTAGCCACAAGGTATAGATAGGAACTCTCAGTTTGGGGCAAATGGTGCTTTGTATTCTTGGTGCTTGGGGAGCGGCAACAGTGGGAGGGCTTCTGCCCCCACTGGTGGATCTCCTGATTTTTTTAAAAATTTTTATTTATTTCAAATTTTTATCCTGCCCTCCCCGCTAGTGGGCTCAGGGCGGCTTACAACAATATGGCAACTATGCCTAAAACATATATAACAGTTTAAAACATTTAAAACATTAAAACAGTAAACAGCAACAGTAAAAATTTATAATAAAGTGCTCACAATCCGATGGTGTGCTACTGATTTCCCTTTACCAGCGGCCCACTGGGTCTCAGTTTGGCTATAATTGGGGCCCTCTGTGATTTTCATGGCTTGATCTTCTTCTTCTTCCAGGGCCAGGGCCTCATCACAGATGACAGGTGATGGTAGATGGTGTTGATGGCGGCTCCTAGTCAAGGGCCTGGCGGAAGAGCTCCGTCTTGCAGGCCCTGCGGAATTGCATAAGGTCCCGCAGGGCCCTGATCTCCTTCAGGAGCTCATTCCACCAGACAGGAGCTGCCACCGAAAAGGCCCTGGCCCTGGTCGCCACAAGCCTGGCCTCCCTAGGGCCCGGGACCACGAGCCGATGTTAGATCTGTCAGCTGCATTTGATACAGTCGACCACCAACTGCTGACCCCGCCACCTGATGGCACCTGGTGTTTTTGGCCACTGTGTGACAGAGTGTTGGACTGGATGGGCCACTGGCCTGATCCAACATTGGCTTCTCTTACGTTCTTAAGACTACTTCTCAGACTCTGTGTAGAGTGACCACAACGGACAGCTGCTGACTTCAGACTGGACCCTCTGCCTTCTCTCTCTCTACACACACTCTTCCTAGCTCCGCACACACACTCTCAGTCACCAACCAGTCACCTCACTCATTCATCTCCCTCTTTCACACCCCCCCTTGTTCTTCTGACACTGACCAACCATTTAAAGAAACACACACATATAACTTGAAATCATTACAGGGTGCAGCAAAGAATAATTTGGAGAAGGCACCAAAGGAGTTTGGAGGGGGCTCCTTGTAGAAGAAGAGAAGCAGAAGGTGACCGTGTATTGGTACTGAGAGCCACTTTGGTGTAGTGGTTAAGTGCACAGACTAATCTGGGAGAACCGGGTTTGATTCTCCACTCTTCCGCTTGCAGCTGCTGGATGACCTTGGGCAAGCCATAGTTCTGTCAGAGCTGTTCTTGAAAAAGAGTAGTTCTCTCAGAGCTCTCTCAGCCTCGCCTACCTCACAGGGTGTCTGTTGTGGGGAGGGGAAGGAAAAGGAGTTTGTAAGCCGCTCTGAGACTCCAAGTGAAGGGCGGGGTATAAATCCAATCTCCTCTATTCTTCTTCTCCTGGGGTGGAGAGGGCTTTTTGAAATTAGCTGAAAATTAGTGAGCCACAATGCACATTGTGGGGCTTGAAGAATCTGGCCCCACTGGCATGGTAAAAGTTTCCCTTACTCGAAAGCCAGTCAAATCCAACCCTAGGGATGCAGTGCTCATCTCCGTTTCCAAGCCAAAGAGCCAGTGCTGTCTGAAGACTTCTCCGTGGTCATGTGGCCAGCATGACTAAACACCGAGGCACACGGAACGCTGTTACCTTCCCACTGAAGCAGTACCTCTTTATCTACTTGCAGTGTCTTGCTTTCGAACTGCTAGGTTGGCAGGAGCTGGGGCCAGAGACAGGAGCTCACTCTGTCACGCGGCACTCGGGTCTCGAACTGCCAAGCCACTGACAGTCCGGTCTGCAGCTTGGCATCTTAACCTCTGAGCCACCGCGGCCCAGCCCACACTGGCAAGGAGGGAGGGGTAATTCGATGCAGCTGCCTCTCACATTGTTGCCACAGGCCTTTTGCAAAGGAAGGGAACCTGCTTGGGAATGCTGGGGTGGGGGCTGGTACTCCAGAAGTGCCCCCCCCCCCCCCGATGGCTGCCTGACACTCACCATTCAGCATGCCGCAAGAGCTTCGTTATCAACAGAAGGTTCTGCAAAGCAAAAACAAAATGACATCGCTGCTAATTGAATGTCAGAGAGAAGAACCAGAGCCAGTGAAAGAACTAGGCCAGCCCAAGGAGACGGCAGGTGAGACGTCACGAGGGAATGTGTGATGTGCCAACAGAAGACGATGCCGTACTTTGTACCTGGAAAGCAACAGTTCTCTGCATTAGATTCAGAGTAACCGCTAGAAAACTCTTCTTTCCTGCCGCTGTGAACTGTGTCCTTCAGACTTTGTGCTAACATCCTAGCATGCTTTCCCTCGTCAACTTCAAGCTTCCGGGCCTCACTTTTTAAATATTTTAAACTTCTCCATTGCCTTTGCATATTGGTATGCTGAAAAGCAGTAGGGTTGCCAGCCTCCAGGTGGGGTCTGGGGATCTCCCGCTTTTACAGCTGATCTCCAGCTGACAGAGATCAGCTCCCCTGGAGAAAATGGCTGCTTCGGAGGGTCAACTCTATGGCACTGTACCATGCTGAGGCCCCTCCCCTCCCCAAACCCCATCCTCTCCTGGCTCCACCCCCAAAGTCCCCAGGTATTTTCCAACCCGGACTTGGCAACCCTAAAAAGCAGTCTTTGATACATCTGCATGGTCTGAGCCCTAAAAAAACTCTCTTCTAAAGCTTTCTGTCCCTTTCTGCACTCTCCTTTTAATCCATGTTCACCACAGCGGGGCTTATTAAACAAGCATTTCTGCACTAAAAATCAAATCCAACCTTATTTTTAATCCAGGTTCTCCCCCCCCCCCCCCTTTCTGCACTAGAATATGTTGGAAAATTTGGTAAAAATAGCTAGATATTCAGAGCTTGCAATGGATCTTTATTCACTGGAGGGGAGGCATATTCTTTCTATGTAAAAATCTTTATTTCTAAAGGGAAAGGTACACGGGAAATCTACAAGACGACAAACACTTAAGACCACATCCTTCCTGTTACAAGCACAACACAGATTGACTGGTCACACGGTTGGTAATGGAGAGTCTCCTTTCTTCTTGACCCTAAAAGGAAATCACCTGAATACTGTTATGTATTGACCATGCGGTCGCCATGTGCTCCAGTAATGGCGACCGCCATGTGGCCAGAGCACATGGCCAAGAAACTACCTGAGCTTCAGCCAGGTAGAACAAAGGCTAGGTGGATTCTAACCGGCCACCAATCATGTACCTAGGTTTCTCCCAGGGAACCTATGAGATGTAAATAGACTGATAATAGCCTATCAGGCCAGTGGGGCGAGGTCAGGGGATTATCCCTAAAAGGAGGGCTCGGAGCCCTGGGTTGTATGCTTCATCTGGACCAGCAATAAAGATCTAGCTGTTTCACTGTTCCATGGACTCCCGACTCCAATACTTCTCAAATACATTAACCAGTGACTGTTAGTAAATAGACTCCAGTGGGCTTTCTCCCCATTGGCTTTGTGCCAGGTCAGTCTAAACAGCAGCACACAAGGTAAACACATGAACTTTATGATGACTGAATTTAGACCTTGCAGCACACACGTTTCCAACAAAACTGAGTTCAACCATCTTTTTATTCCGGGTTTTCCCGCATTCTGCATTTATATTACCTCCCTTCAGTGGTCAGCCCAGTTTTATTCCCCCCCCCCCACCCGCCCAATTATTTGGACGCTGTTTTTCTGTGGACTTAAACTGCCTCGACTCGAACACTGAGAAAATCTGGCATGTGAATGCAGAAAGGACCCAGCATCTCATTCCCAACTGTAGCCTCCCTAGGGTTGCCAGGTGCCTCCCCCCCCCCCCCCCCCGGGAAGGGGGTAGAGTCACCAGTTCCAGGTTAGGATTTGGGGATGGTGCCTGGAGAGGATAGGGACTTCAGTGGGGCACAATGCCATAGATTTCCCCCCTCCAAAGCATCCATTTTCTCCAGGGGAGAACTGAGGTTATGAATGGGATAGAGCAGGTGGAGAAAGAAGTACTTGTCTCCCTTTCTCACCATACAAGAATTCCGTGGACACTCCATGAAATTGCTGAGCAGTCGGGTTAGAACGGATAAAAGGAAGTCCTTCTTCACCCAAAGAGTGATTAACACATGGGATTCATTGCCACTGTCACAGGAGGTGGTGACTGCTACAAGCATGGACGGCTTCAAGAGGGGATTGGATAAATGTATGGAGCAGAGGTCCATCACTGGCCATTAGCCACAAGGTATAGATAGTAACTCTCAGTCTGGGGCAAGTGATGCTCTGTATTCTTGGTGCTTGGGGGTGGGGGCAACAGTGGGAGGGCTTCTAGTGTCCTGCCCCCACTGCTGGACCTCCTGATGGCACCTGGTGTTTTTGGCCACTGTGTGACACAGAGTGTTGGACTGGATGGGCCACTGGCCTGATCCAACACTGGCTTCTCTTATGCTCTTACCTCTGTAGCCTGGAGATGAGCTGTAATTCTGGGGGGGCGGGGTGGTCTCCAGGTCCCACCTCGAGGCTGGCATCCCAAAGCCTTCCTCAATCCCAATCGCCTTCCTCAGCTTGGACTAAGCTGGTGATTTTCACTACCGCCCGCCTCCCACTGCAGACTCCCCACCCCACTCCACCGTTCCTCTGGGTTTCATGGGGATCAGTGGGTGTCAATGTTATTTGTTCCCACTCCCCATGTTATTGAAGAGGGAGGGGCTACTGTCGTTCCAGCAGTAGGTTTTACAGATGATTTTCATTGTTTTACCTTGTGAATCTTGCAGAAACTAAAAGAGATGGAGACAATTAATATGCTTTTTTAAAAAATGAGTCAAACCACGCATAAATACAAATTTCAGAGGGCTGCAGCCCAGGCAGCAAAAACACCTGAAGGGCAGCTGCAGAGGTATAGCCACGTAAGTCTGTTGTGGAAGTTTGGTGTAGTGGTTAGGACTGCAGACTCTAATCTGGGAGAACCGGGTTTGATTCCCCACTCCTCCACATGCAGCTGCTGGTGTGGCCTTGGGTCAGTCACAAGTTCTCAGAGCTGTTCTTTCAAGGGCAGTCCTCAAAAGAGCTCTCTCAGATCCACCTACCTCACAGGGTGTCTGTTGTGGGGAGGAGATTGTAAGCCACTCTGTGACGCCTTCAGGTAGTGAAGGGCAGGGTATAAATATAAATCCAGTATATAAACTGGTATAAATGGTATAAATCCAGTCTCTTCTCTCTTCAAAATAAATGTCCGGTGGCACCTTTCATCACTTGTTTGTCCCTATTTCATCACTTGTTTGTCCCTATTGCTTCAGGGTGTCCCCCCCTAATGTGTTTTGCTCTCTCTAGTAGTCCCAGAGGGAGCAAAACACATGTGGAAAAGGGGGCAATCCCAAAGTAATAGGGACAAATGAGTGACAGAAAAGACGAACATCATTTATTTAACACCAATTCTTTCACTGCCTCAAGTCTGCCTCCTCCCCCCCCACCCCGGTCATTTTTCCTGGAGGGCTCTTGTTTTACCTGAAAGGCTAACCCATGTACTGGTACAGGAGAGGGATTTTTGTGAGGCAAAGTCCACTAATTTTTTAAAGGCCTGGCCTAACCCAAGTCACAAAGAGATGTCCATATTGTCATCCTTTCATTCAGACGTTCCCTGAAATTCTGAGCTGTGAGAATCCGCCGCCTCCGTCTTCCCCTAGACCTGACATGTGTAACCAGCTGGCCCTAAATAGCCTTCCACATGCTTGCATTTTTGCAGGTCTGAGGCCGGTCACACAGCCCTTAAATGCGGGAGGAAGTGCTATTTCCTCCCGCATTGAAAGGGGCCGTCCACAACGGCCGCTGAAAGTCCCGCGCCGAAGCGGGCTTAAATGCGAGTTGATCCCGCATTTTCCAACCCCGGGAAAATCAACAGTTTTCCCGGGTGTTGCGGGAGGAACCCACATTTTAGCCATCTGGCCAGCCCTCTCTCACAATCATTGCAAGAGCGGGGCTGTCCAGATGGTCCCATCAGCCATTCCCCCCCCCCCTTTTACGCTTGGGCAGTCAAGCGCCCAAATGTAAAAGGGGGAAAAAAACCAACCCAAACTTACCTTTGCTGCCGCTTCCGCGGCCGCGTATGCCACTTCTGCAGCCGCCACCGCTTATGCGGCCACTGCCACCGCCTCTGCCGCTTCCGCAGCGGGCGCTGCTTCCGCCGCCGCCGCTTCTGCTGCCGCAGGGGTAGAAAAATGCGGCCCCTTTAAATCCGGGAGGGCTCTTTAAATCCGGAAGGGCCCTTTAAATCCGGGAGCCCTCCTGGATTTAAAGGGCCCCTGTGACCGCAGCCCGAGACAGATATCAGAAACACAAGGTCTGCCACATCACTGGTGGGCTTGCTCACATGGCGTGCTGGCTGTGGTCCTTTCCACATTTGCCTGCCACTCTGGATTTTCTCAGTGTTCGAGCTGAGGCAATTTAAGTCCACGGCAAAACAGCATCCAAATAACCCGGGGCAAGGGCTGGCCACTGAAGGGAGGTAATGTAATGCAGAATGGAGGAAAAAAATGGAATAAAAAGAAGGTTGAACTTGATTTTAATGCAGAAAGCGGGGGGGGGACCTGAATTAAAAAGAAGGTTAAATTTGATTTTAGCGCAGAATTGCTTGGAGGACACCGCAGTGAACATGGATTAAAAGGAGAGTGCGGAATGGGCCTGTGTTTGGTTTAATCATGCAGGCTGATTCCAGGGGCAGAGATAATGGCAGACAATGCTCCCTCTTGTGAGCAAAAATCCTACTCTGTGAGCTACTGGCATTAAAGTTGTGAGCGAGCGATTTGGCTGCTGCATAAAATCAGTCTGCTCTGGAGCCACCTATCCTGAGCTAGGACAAAAATGTGTGAGCCGGAGGCTAAAAAACTGTGAGCTAGCTCACACTAACTCAGCTGAGAGGGAACACTGATGGCAGATCTCAAGTTTGCCTGGAAACACCGCTTTGAATCTGGAAGCCCCCCCTCCCCTAGGGGGACTCCATTGACTCAGCAGTGGGAGAAATGCACTCTGCACCTGCTCAGGAGCTTTTTAATCTGTTCTTTCTTTCTCAGTTCCAGGTTTAAGACCTGGTACTGGAAACCTGGCACCGGGCCCTGCCGTCAGTGAACCCCTGCCTTGATTTCTCTCTCTCTCTCTCTCTCTCACGCACCAGTCCTCCAAATTTTCTCTGACCAACAGCACATTCTGGAACTGACAGGCATCCAGAACTCAAACCAGGCCATCGTTCCAGATGCAAGCTTGCCAGCTTCTCCAGCTGTTTCCTGCCAGGGTATGGTACTTCTCCTTACATCCCACAAATTCTGCAAAAAAACAAACAAAAAATACCCCCTTCCAATATTAGGTTTAGAATGACTCATGTACACAGAATAAATGCAAAGGTTTCCCCCTCCCTTCCCTACAGTTTTTCATGAACAGATACTTTTTTGTTCTGGGGGCTTATCAAACACAAAAGAGAACCCAGCAAAGGCCTGAAATGTTTGTGGAAGGTTTTTAAAAAGGAAAGCTGCACTCAGGCGGCAGCATCCTGGATCTATCACCTCTTCCTTTTCGGATAAGTAAAGCAGTGGCAGCGCAGAGCGTGGCTGACAGCCTTCTGACAGCTAAGGTATGAGATCCATCAGAACATCTGTAATTATTTATAGAAAAGGAGGGAAACGTATTGCATTGATTTAAGAAAGAAATCATATTGCGCAGCAAGGGAACACTCCTGGTTTCTAGGAGAGGGGGAAATGAAATTAATTATAACCAGCAGCAGAATACTTCTTCACGTCCTGGCTGGTGCACTTAATTGTACTTCAGTGCTGCTCAATTAACTCTAAAGTACTTTTGAACAAAACGTCAAACGGCATTTTAAAACTATGAAAAAGGCAGACTAAACCCTCCGATGTTCCCAGTTACATGATGCAATAAAAGACTTCTGGGCACATGTGCTGAATACATTTATGCCTGATCCAGGCACTAATCTTTTTGCAGTCCAAAAACGGTGAGCCCTCAATGTCTCTGTGATGTTAAGGAACACCCTGGCCTCACCCAACTCTGAGACTGCAAGCTGCAACAGACACTGAGATAGATCAAGATGGGTAGCCGTGTTAGTCTGTCTGCAGCAGCAGAAGAGTCCAGAAGCACCTTAAAGACTCACAAAATTTGTGGCAGGGCAGGAGCTTTGGGTGGGGCCGCAGTGGCTCAGTGGTTGAACTGCAGATCGGAAGATCAGTGGTTTGGCAGTTTGAGACCCGAGTGCCGCATGACGGGGTGAATTCCCGTCTCTGCCCCCAGTGGCTCAGTGGTTGAACTGCAGACCGGAAGATCAGTAGTTTGGCAGTTTGAGGTCCGAGTGCCGCATGACGGGGTGAGTTCCCGTTTCTGGCCCCAGCTCCTGCCAACCTAGCTGTTCGAAAGCAAGAAATTGCAAGTAGATAAATATTATTATTATTATTATTTCAGATTTTTACCCCGCCCTCCCCGCGAGCGGGTTCAGTACCGCTTTGGTGGGAAGGTAGCAGTGTTCCGTACACCTCGGCGTCTAGTCATGCCGGCCACATGACCACAGAGACGTCTTTGGACAGCGCTGGCTCTTCGGCTTGGAAATGGAGATGAGCACTGCCCCCTAGAGTTAGATTTGACTGGCTTTTGAGCAAGGGAAACCTTTACCTTTACCTTAGGAGCTTTGGTGAGTCACTGCTCCCTTCTCTGCTGTCGGAGAGGAGTGTCCCGGCATCCTCCAAGATGGCATAAGGGCTGCTCAGGTGCACTTCTTGGACCACATCCTGCAGCTGCCAATGCACATGACCCGAGTTCCCCAGGACTACCTGCAAGGCACTGCCTCACTATCAGTATATTTAAAATTGCCCTGCCATTCAAAAATGAATCCTTGGAGTGGCTTGCAGTTCAAAACAACATACAAAATCAAACAGTGTAAAATGTAAGAGAAGAAATAATCAGGGGTCCCCTGGAGTGGGAGCGCACAGGAGCGCAGCTCCGGGAGTGAGGAGCCCAGGGGGCGGGCACATGACCAAGCCCCGCCCCCTCCTCGGCTTCCCCGAGCAGTGCAGAGGCGCAGCGCCCCGGGGAAAGCCCTGCTAGGGTCTTTATTGTTTTTAAGGTTTTGTTTTAATATTGATAATTTTATCATTGTTCCTTTTATGACTGTGTGCTGCTTTTCCAGACACTTGCTCAAGGTTGGCATATAAATTTTCTAAGTATACCATTTTTTATCTGGGCACGTGGCACAGAAGTACTGGAGAAATTTCACCCACACTTCAGCAGCTTCCACCCCATCAGTTTGGTGTAGTGGTCAGGAGTTGGACTCTAATCTGGGAGAACCAGGTTTGATTCCCCACTCCTCCACATGCAGCTGCTGGTGTGACCTCGGGCCAGTCACAAGTTCTCTCAGAGCTGTTCTCTCATGAGCAGTTCTCAAAAGACCTCTCTCAGCCCCACCTACCTCACAGGGTGTCTTGTTGTGGGGAGGGGAAAGGGAAGGGATGGGTGGTGCACATGTCCTGGGTATCTCAAGTCTACTTGAAAGCTGGTGGTTTCAAGGGAGCAGGAAGAGAATGAGGGTGTGTTCTTTACGCTTATTTTTATTGCACGAAGTATTGGATGGGGAAGGGAATGGAGGAAGAGCAGGTCAGTTTCACTCCCCTGTGGAGTGGAGCCTGAGGGGTGGGTGTTGCCTTCTGACACACTTTCGGTATGTTAGGAGGTGCGGCATATGCAAATGAGTTATGCTAATGAGTTATGCTAATGAGCTCCTGCACCTCTTTTTCTACTAAATGACCCCTGGAAATAATAATGAACAACCTGCAAAAAACAACAACAACCGCCACCACCACCCCAGGCTCCAAGATTTATATTCCAAAAAGCTGATCCAAATATTACAGCTTCAGTCTTGCCCAGGAAAAACCCCAAAGGGAGGGGCAGAGGTGAACCTCTTCCAGCAGGGAATTCCATAGCCTTGGCAGCAGCACTATGGAAAAGTCCACTTCGCTTCATCGTGTGCTAGCATCACGTGAGAAAACCCACCTGGTCCTGGATCATGCATGACTTTGAAATGTCAAGACCAGCATTTTCAATTCTTTAGACAGCTTTCTTTTTGTTTGCATTGGGTTCCAGTTCTGTAGTCCTAGTCTTATTGCATTGTTCATTCGGATTTCTGTCTGATCAGCTTTTAATACATGCTTTGTAATCTGCCTTGAGTCTCAGCAAAAAAGGCGGGCTATAAATTAAGCAAATAAACAAACTGGGAGACAGTGACGTATCGGAAGAAGTGGGCATGCACATGAAAGCTTAGACTCGGAATTAAACTTTGTTGGTCTTAAAGGTGCCCCTGGACTAAAGTTTTGTTCTGAGACTGAAACGTACTGGACTCAGGAGACCAGGAACGGTGAAATCATGAAGCCTTTATTGGGTGATTCAGCATGCCCAGTAGATGGTCAGAACAAGCATGCTTCCAGGGCCCTCATTATATGCTGGCCGGAGCCACACCTCCGGCTGCACCCAAAAGACCTGATAGGGGCTTAACATATGCGCCTGTTTGTCATAGGTTCCCTGGAGGAGCCTTTGATTGCATTGGCTCCCCAGGGAGAACCTAGGTCCCACATTGGTGGAGGCTTTCAATCCGGATGTCTATTGTTCCTCCAGATTCAAGCTCCCCTCTCTGCCTGACCATGTGCTCTGGCCATGTGGTGGGCGCCATTACCTGGGAGCACATGGCAGGCTGGTTGCTACACAGAGCATACTACATTACAGAGACCCAGGGAAGTTGGTGTAAGATGGTGGGCTCAGCCCCAGCCCACTAGTCACGGGTCCCATAGCTGAATCTCGACCCTTAAGATCTATAGCCCATGTGGGCATTGGGCGGGCCTGCTAACTGCGTAAGCACAGCTACCACCTCACAAAGGTCGCTACCCCACCGAATCAGAAGCTGATGAGGAAGTGCGAAACTGAACAGGTGAATTATTCTACCACGTCAGCCTCGCGTTTAAATCGGCCCTTGGTCTAAACCTTAACTATGCAAGCATTTTGGGGGGTTGCGTTTATGCCAGTGAGATCCTGGTGGCCAAACAGGTAAATGGAGATGGGGTGGACTTCAGTGGCTAGGAGACAGAGACACAAACCCAAACCTGCCCCTTCACTCAACTAGGGGCTTCCTGCACAATCCGGATTACTCCAAGAAAGGGCTGTATCCAAAGCGCCTGCCAAGCAAACAGCAGCAGAACTGAGGGCTGCCATCCTCCAGGTGGCACCTGGAGCTCTCCTGCTATTACAATCGATCTCCAGACAACCAAGATTGTGGAGAACCTGGAGAAAATGGCTGCTCTGGAGGGTGGATTCTATGGCATTATATCCTGCTGAGGTCCCAGCCCTCACCAAACCCTGCCCTTTCCAGGCTCCACCCCCAAAATCTCCAGGTATTTCACCATTTGACTTGGGCAGTGTTGTGTACTAAGACCACGATCGCATGGTCTCCCGTAATGGCGACCGCCACGTGGTCAGCGCACATGGTCAGAATCTACCTGAGCTTCAACCAGGTGGAACAATAGCCAGTTGGATCCTGAGTGACCACCAATTACGAGCCTAGGTCTCCCGCTGGGGGACTTATGAACTACAACCACGGACTTAATAGGACCTGGGGGCGAGGTCGGGGCATTGTCTCCGGCCGGCATAAAAGAGGGCTCTGAGCCCGGGGTTCCCCATGTTCCATCTGACCCTCAATAAAGAGCTTCACTATGAAATCACTACCACTCGCCTCCCGACTCCAATACTTTCCAGGCAGTGTTAACACAACAGAAGAAAACTATGATTTGGTCTGCTCTTGTACCTTTAATGGCAAGTTACACAGCAGAAATTGGCTGGTGAAACTTTTCATGGCATGGAAATAAGCATTCTGACCCGCTAAGGTCTGCCAATCAGGCTGCTTGCAAAAGGCTGGTAAAGAAGCGGGGGATATCAGGCGAATGAAATCCCTTCCCAACGGCAAGCATGGAGACTAAGATCCCAGACACAAGGAAAACTCATCCACCAACTCTTGCTGAATTAGGGAGTGAGACATCACCATTGGACATCCTGTTCCCATTTGAAGCAGCCCGTCTTGCCCAAGAGGAAGGAGATAGTCAAAAAGTCTGGAAGGGATTATTTCCCAAACTAGGGCATCAGAATCTGTTTTAAAGCTTTGGGGAACGTGGCCCCTGGAAATATGAGAAAGAGATAAATAAAGCCAGCCTACAGATCGAACAGAGCTCGGTTTGTTTTGCTGGGAGGGGAGGCGTTTGGTTGCAACTGTCCACCCAGGAGCTTTTCGAGAAGGAAGCCATTGGGCACTGCAGAGAAGTAATTAATAATAAAGCAGCCAAGCAAAAGGAGTCAGCAAAAGGAGTTTTAAATAAAACATCCAGTAGCCAATTTACCCCTACTTTAAAAGCAAACACTCTCTTTCCCGGAATGAGAAAGTGCAATTATATATATAAACACACACACACACACACATAACACACACTTTTTATCCTGCTCTTCTGTACTTGCTGGATCCCAATGTGGTTTGATTTAGTAGCTGATTCTGAAGCCTGTGGTGTGCCTGGAAGGAAAGCTGTTGGATATTCCCAACTGTATTGCATGCGCCGGGGGGGGGGGGGGGGGAGTAAATTCACTATAGCTCCTGAGTCGAAGCTGCACAGTTGGGTATGCTTTTCTAGGCTTGCCAAAGGTACTTGTTGGGTCATCACCAGCAGCTAAGGATTCTGGAGATTTGTTTCACTTCAACTCCTGAAGGGTACAATGCTCATGAAAGGCCGTTTGAAACAGACCCTACCACTGTTCAACATTATTATGCGGCTCCCCCCCCGTCCAATTCTCATCCCCTAACAAACCAATCCAGACTGGCAGTGGCAGACTTGTGCGGCTCTATACAGCTCCCTTGGGATCAATTTCCCCAAATCAGGCTGTGCCCTCAGAGCAGGATTTGTCCAAAAAGATCTCACCATCCTGTTTTCTGGCCGTAAAAGTCTTCTGACCACCACCATCTGAAACCAAAGTTTCTGGCAAGATTTATGGTCTAAATGGGTTCAGGCTGTCTTGAATAGCTACCGATCGGTGTATACCTTACCCAGTAATAACAGCCCTCTTCAGATATCCTGAGTAGATGAACAGAGAAACTATCAGCTGTGTGGGTCAGGAGCAGGTGGTCCCTATGATGCAGCCAACATGTGTAATTATTTGTGCGAATAGGTAACATGTGGAAAATGTTTATTTATTATCATTTATATCACGCCTTTCCTAGTGGTTCAAGGTGGCTTAAAATAATCGTTCAAAATGTTTTCAGTTAAAACCAGGATAAAATAACAAACCCTTTCCCTCCCAGTTGTTGTCCAGTTGACCCAAGATAGTGACCACATGTGTGGGGTCCATTGTGGAGACCGGGCACCAGGGGTCCGCTGGAGCGGGAGCGCACAGGAGCGCAGCTCCGGGAGTGAGGAGCCCAGGGGGTGGGCACATGTCCAAGCCCCGCCCCCTTCCTCGGCTTCCCCAAGCAGTACAGAGGCGCAGCGCCCCGGGGAAAGCCCTGCTAGGGTCTTTATTGTTTTTAATGTTTCGTTTTAATATTGATAATTTTATCATTGTTCCTTTTATGACTGTGTGCTGCTTTTCCAGATACTTGCTCAAGAAGGCATATAAATTTACTAAGTATACCATTTTTTATCTGGGCACGTGGCACAGAAGTACTGGAGAAATTTCACCCACACTTCAGCAGCTTCCACCCCATCAGTTTGGTGTAGTGGTCAGGAGTTGGACTCTAATCTGGGAGAACCGGGTTTGATTCCCCACTCCTCCACATGCAGCTGCTGGTGTGACCTTGGGCTAGTCACAAGTTCTCTCAGAGCTGTTCTCTCATGAGCAGTTCTCAAAAGACCTCTCTCAGCCCCACCTACCTCACAGGGTGTCTTGTTGTGGGGAGGGGAAGGGAAAGGGATGGGTGGTGCACATGTCCTGGGTATCTCAAGTCTACTTGAAACCTGGCGGTTTCGAGGGAGCAGGAAGAGAATGAGGGTGTGTTCTTTACGCTTATTTTTATGGCACAAAGTATTGGATGGGGAAGGGAGTGGAGGAAGAGCAGGTCAGTTTCACTCACGTGTGGAGTGGAGCCTGAGGGGTGGGTGTTGCCTTCTGACACACTTCCGGTATGTTAGGGGTGTGGCATATGCAAATGAGTTATGCTAATGAGTTATGCTAATGAGCTCCTGCACCTCTTTTTCTATGAAATGACCCCTGCCGGGAGCTATCGATGTGTGGTTTGCAGGATCCTGGTTTGGTTGGGACATGACGTCAGAAGGGGGGAAAGAGTTTCTCGCCATGCCATGGCTAGCTTTGCTTACTGATCCCTGCCTACTGAGCCGCCAAGGCACAAGGATGTTTTGTGACTGTGACAAAAAGTGTTGTCTCTTGGAGGGAGGCTGGCAGGCTATAGCAAACTGCCGCTCCCTATTTCCCCCTTCTCTGTATTTCAAAAGTATGGTGTTTTTTTCCTTTCCCAGTAGCAGGAAGCCAGTCTCAGTGGCCGGCTACTTCGCAGCCATAGTTGTGGTAATGACCCTGCTGGCAAAGTCAACTGAGGGATTTGGTGCTGGGAATCTCCAGGTGACTCCTGGAGATTTCCCAGAATGCTTTCCGGGAAGGCTCCCAGGATGCACCTGGGTACCCCCTGTGTGACATAAGTGGTCCAGGCCAAAAGGGGTGGAGAGAGTGATGTAAAAGGGGTGGAGTCAGAGGTTTAATAAAACTCCTGGACTCGAGGAGGAAGGGGCTTTTTTGTGCCGATTCTTCGAAGGGGACAGACCAAAAGGTATGTGTGTATGTCCGGTTGTCTGCAGGGAGCCTGCGGTCACGGGACATCTATAGAACGTTTTGCAAGTTTTGCAGCTTTCTAAGCTTGTAAGTGCTTACTCTGGTTGTAAGATCTCATTAGGGTATGTGTAGGAGAGGGCGAGAGGATGTGTTTCTTTACTCTTCCATTTTGCTGAATCTAGTGTGGTGCTGAAGTGCGCTTGTGAACTTTTCCTTTCCTTTTATTAATAAATATCTGCTGGGTGCTGCTGAGGGGGGAGGGACATTATTCTGATGGATTCCTGTCAGGGGAAAAAGAAGAGAGACGATTCTGTCCCTTAAAACTGTTGAAAATCTGCTCTGAGGAAGAATTCAGTGGAAGGAGGACTGAAAGAGCCGGAGTCCCAGCCTGTGCTGAAGGCAGTTTTACACACGGGCACGAGAACTGGGAATGAGATTTGGCCAGGCAGCTGGGTAGTCAGAGGAGAGACTCCCTTTCAGGCCAAAGGAAAGGGGTTATTGTCTTCTAGGGAAATTAGAAGGATCCCTGCCCAGTTAAACAGGGAACATTATCTCTGGGAGGAGGAGGAGATCCCTGGTCTGATGGGGAAAGAAACTGCCTGAGAGACACCTCAAGAGCCAGACAGAAACTGGAGATTAAAAGGAAAGGGAGTTAGGCGTTAAAAGAAGATACCAACCTCAAGAAAATAAGAGGAGAAGTAGGAAACTCTATGAAGAAGCACTGTAGTGTTTGGAAAACACAGGTGGGGAAAGCCTCTCAATATTAAGATCTCAATAACTAAGAAAATAACTTCCAATAACTCTCATTTGCCTGTTTGAAGAATCACAGTCTGTAACACCACGGGTTTTTGCCTCTAAGTTAACAACTCCTGATTACACCTGACCTTCCCCTGTCTTTTAAATAAAATCTGTTGTTCTGTTTGGATTTTACGTTGTCTCAGGCATCCATCCTTAGGAGGGGTTCTACCCAAGAGGGCTCCTCATTCTTCCCTCAGGTTCCAGGGCTGGGCTAAAAGCCAAATTGTATCTCCGTGAGAAAGGGTGGGACAGACATTCTTTTAAGAACAAAGAAGAAAACTGTGTTACTTGGGGTGGCTCAGTCACAGAAGGGAACATGATTTTGGAGAGGAAATCTACCTCCAAGGGAGGGAAGTGTGAGGGGCTGTCATACACCCCTCCAGGAAAAATGTTGTTCCCAGATCCCTTGTTTGCCTCTTCTTCCCTCCTGTACTCAGGTTTGAAAAATGGCTTAAAGGAAAATAAGGCCCTGTCCACACGAGCGAGATAAGCCGGACGGGAAGTGACACGAATTTGTGCCGGCGCAATTGGTGCCGCTTTTGCGGGTTCACACAGGTCCATGGACCTGTTAGGGCAAACCGCCGCTGCATGATCACACACAGCCGCGGGCGAGTTGGGGTTTTTTTCCTTGCCGTTTTCAGTGCGCTTATCTGCTTCTACAAGGGATTGATGACTTGCCTCTCCACCCTCGGAGTCATCCGATGATGCGCATACTGGGATGGGAGGGGGGAAAAAAAAGCCCGTTCCCCAACACCACTTGTTTGCGCTGGCGCAATCACACCAGAAAAGGTCAGTTCTGGGCCATCGCAAACCATTTGAGACTTGCCTTTTCACTGGTAGCTAAATAAGCCGATTCCCCACCGGCTCAAAGTGGTTTGTAAGACTTTGACACCAGCTGCAGGACGCTTCGCAGATGTGCTTGTGTGGTCACGCCACTTTGAGCCGGCGGGGAATCATCCTTCTTGTGTCGCAAATGGGTGCGTATGATCGCGCCCTAAGTCTTCTTATGGAGGGCAGTTGGGACAGGAATTGGTCAGGTACCATCATATCACACGTTTTTCCTGCTGTATTGACTTTGGCTGAGGTAATCCACTTGTCAAAAAGATCTCCCAGTTTTGCCTCAAAGGCAACGTATGACTTCCCAGACTGGGGTTGAACATTTGAGAATCTTGAACCTGTTGTATACTTGAACCTGTTGTATACTGCCAGATTTGGCTGCGGTCACATGCGGCAGTTGAAGTGGAGGGGAAGCGAGGCTATTCCCTCGGGTGGAATTCGACACACAATTGTGAGATCATACATCCCTTTGTGCTGTGGGCTCAGCTCGTCACTCTGTGACCAGACGCAACCGCGGGTGTGTCTCTCTTTTTTTTGCCATTATTTCCCCATGCACATAAATGAGGAATCGCACCTCCACACGGAGGGCTCCCCATGGAGTATGTGATTATGCACATACTGCAAAGGGGGGCGATAACGGCACCGAGCCATGATGGAATGATCAGACCATCCCGACAGCATGAGAGCATGTTTGTGTGATCAGACAGGGGAAAGTCCATCTGTGGCCGTTGGAACCAGTTGGAGCCGGAGTTTCCCCAGTGATTTTACTCCACTTCTGTGGCGGAGCAGCACAGGTTGCCAACGACTGCAGGACATTTCCCAGCTGCTGCTGTCTGATCGTGCATTTTAGATCCATCAGGCATTTGCAGCTATGTCAGATCTAAAGGCGTGTGTGATCACAGCCTTTATATTTTATTTCTGTGTCTGAGGGAAAACTTTGATAAACTTCTGCCAGCTCTCCCCTTATGAGGCTGAGTAAGTATTGTATGAACTGTACAGTAGGAAAGGTCCAGTTTGGGGCAGCTTTCTCCAAAGTAACCAAGAAAACCTGTGGATCTTCCCCTGCCACAGATGAAGTAAAATCTTTGGGCGTTACCCTTGGGGGGGGGGGTTAGACCCCCTACTTTGTCTTGTTCTAGCTCCCCCCCCCCAACATATCTTCATATTTCAGTTTATACCTCTCAAAATTTAATTTCTCTGCCTCATTTCTAAGTTTCTGTTACTATTTTTACCTGCTGCTCCCTCTCAAACTCCAGTTTATTTTCTTCAGCCCTAATTCTTATTTCCTCAAGTCTAAGTTGCCCTGCTTCCATTTTTTCTCTTTTAATTCCAGAGCTCTTAACTTATTCTGCTCTTTCAGAGCCTGTACTTCAGGGACGTAAAAGATAACTACTGAATGTGCTGAAGTTTTTACTGTCTGGTGCTGTATTACGCGCTTTCATACACACTAAATAACGCCCTTTCAATCCACTTCCAATGCACTTTGCAACTGGATTTTACTGTGTGAAAATGGCAAATCCGCTTGCAAATGGTTGCTGAGGTGGATTGAAATTGCATTATTTAGCATGCGGGAAAGCACCCTTAGAGACACCTTCAGCATTTCTACGGTGTTTCCCTCACGAGGGATTCCAAAATCCATTCACTTTTCAATTCAAGGGTCTTCCTTCCTTCCCAGGAACTCTGGCATTTCTCTTCCTTTTGCCTGTGCTCTTCCCAATTCTCTGCAATTTATCTTTCTTTTCTGTTCCTCAGGTGGAATTCTTCTTGGAATTCTCTCCGTTCACTATCCACACCACAACAATACCTCAAGTCTATATTAGTTCAAGTAGCTATCCCGCGTCTAAAGCTAACACCCGTAGCGTTTGATCCCTTTCTGGGACCTCTTATGTTGTAACCCCTGGAGCACCACCTCCCTGTAGCGCTCTGAAATGATGTATATTACGCCGCCTTCTTGACTTCCGAGAGCCAGTCTGGTGTAGTGGTTAGGAGTGCAGATCTGGGAGAACCGGGTTTTATTTCCCACTCCTCCACACAAAGCCCCCAGGGTGACCTTGGGTCAGTCATGAGTTCTTTCAGAGCTGTCCTCTCAAGGGCAGTTCTCTCTGAGCTCTCTCGGCCCCACCTACCTCATAGGGTGTCTGTTGTGGGGAGGGGGAGGGAAAGGAGATTGTAAGTGGCTCTGAGACTCCTCTGGGTAGTGAAGGGCAGGGTATAAATCCACTCTCTTCTTCTGCTGCTGCTTCCTTAGCATTCCCTGATGATTTTCACTGCCACAAAAGGCTCTTGCCTTAGACCTCTTAGTTTAACCTGAAGAACAGGATGGCTTAGTTATATTTGGTAGAATGACAAAATGGTCAGCACATTGGGGGGGGGGGGGCTATAAGCTTAAAAAGGGATCCTTTATTCCAAACAAAGCAGCTGTTACCACTTAAACAGAAATAGAGTTCATTAAGAATGTTAAAAGCTTAATGGTTTCGATGTGGTTCTGAAGCATCACGAGTTTACTCCTAACTTCGGTTGCAAGACAGGGACAGACCGCCTTTTCCTCTCACTCTCCGTGGCACCTCACTCAATTCCCCCTCTCAATTCCTTCTCTCTCTTTTCTCGCAAAAAACCCTCTGAGCAAACCCAGCCAACTCCACTCCCTCGGGCACAGCTCCCTTCCAATCATAACACATTTCTTTGACCCATCCAGCTGCCCGTTCTGAATTTAGAGGCCACAGCAAACATACATACAAAACCCCACATTAAATTACAGAAATAAAATACACGCAAAATATTTACATAGCAAAACACTGCAGTCTTCTTGCGGTACCTAGGCTTTTTCACACTATGCTTTATGTATCTTTACAGGGAGGCAGCAAAGTTCACATTTCAAAGCCCTTTACGGAGAGTTTAGCCATCCAGTAGTCCTCCGAAATGGATCCAGAGTGTGCAGTTCAGCAGTCTCTCCCAGGAGGAAGTGAGCAGTGACTCACAAAAGCTCATAGGTAAAGGTAAAGGTTTCCGTTGCTCGAAAGATAGTAAAATCCGACTCTAGGGGGTGGTGCTCATCTCCGTTTCCAAGCCAAAGAGCCAGTGCTGTTCGAAGACTTTTCCGTGGTCATGCAGCCACTGAGGCGCACAGAACGCTGTTACCTTCCCGTCAAAGCGGTGCCTATTTATCTTCTTGCAATTTCTTGCTTTCGAACGGCTAGGTTGGCAGGAGCCGGGGGCAGAATCGGGAGCTCATTCCGTCACGCAGTACTCAGGTCTCGAACTGCCGAACTACCGATCTTCCGGACTGCAGTTCAGTGTCTTAACCTCATACCCAGCCGCAAATGTTATCAGTCTTTCAGGTGCTGCTGGACTCTTGCTCTTTTCTACTGCTACAGACAAGTCTAACACGGTTACGCATCTTGTTCTGTCTCCCAGCTCCCAGCTGAGCAAAGCGACATCCAAGTGGGGCAGGTTTGACTGTCAAGGAACAGGTCCAAGGCTGGCACAGTGGCAGCCCCCCCCCCTCCAGCAGTTAGGACTACATCCTTCCTCAGATTCCCAGATGCTTTTGACCATAAGCATAGTCAGGGGTCATTTCATAGAAAAAGAGGTGCAGGAGCTCATTAGCATAACTCATTAGCACAACTCATTTGCATATGCCACACCCCCTAACATACCGGAAGTGTGTCAGAAGGCAACACCCACCCCTCAGGCTCCACTCCACACGTGAGTGAAACTGACCTGCTCTTCCTCCATTCCCTTCCCCATCCAATACTCTGTGCAATAAAAATAAGCGTAAAGAACACACCCTCATTCTCTTCCTGCTCCCTTGAAACCACCAGGTTTCAAGTAGACTTGAGATACCCAGGACATGTGCACCACCCATCCCTTTCCCTTCCCCTCCCCACAACAAGACACCCTGTGAGGTAGGTGGGGCTGAGAGAGGTCTTTTGAGAACTGCTCATGAGAGAACAGCTCTGAGAGAACCTGTGACTGGCCCAAGGTCACACCAGCAGCTGCATGTGGAGGAGTGGGGAATCAAACCCGGTTCTCCCAGATTAGAGTACAACTCCTGATCACTACACCAAACTGATGGGGTGGAAGCTGCTGAAGGGTTGGTGAAATTTCTCCAGTACTTATGTGCCATGTGCCCAGATAAAAAATGGTATACTTAGAAAAATTATATGCCAACCTTGAGCAAGTTTCTGGAAAAGCAGCACACAGTCATAAAAGGAACAATGATAAAATTATCAATATTAAAACAAAACATTAAAAACAAAGACCCTAGCAGGGCTTTCCCTGGGGCGCTGCGCCTCTGCACTGCTCGGGGAAGCCGAGGAGGGGGCGGGGCTTGGTCATGTGCCCGCCCCCTGGGCTCCTCACTCCCGGAGCTGCGCTCCTGTGCGCTCCTGCTCCAACAGACCCCTGATAGTACATGCTCGAAACTGTGGAGATAATCCCAGGGCTCCTCCTCAAATTAATCTCCAGCCTTGCCAGTATTAACCGCCCCACACATTTTCCTTTGTGCTTCCTCTGTGCTTTTTAAATTTTACTTCTGCTTTACTTATGCTCCGATTTTCACTCCTGGCTTTGATGTTTGCAAAAGGACGGCGTTTTTGTCCCAATAGCCTTTGATGCACCCAGGAAGTCTTTTTCGTACCCAGCAGCACACTGTTACCTAATTTTGTCTCAAAGCGGAAAGAGGTTGAAGATATTCTCCTCGGCTCAACACAAACCCCCCAACAAATGCTATGTAATTTTATGAGGAGTAGCCAAAATGACAGAAAAGAGGATGCAGATTTTGGACTTCTCCGGAACTCTTAAATCAGGCTGGGTGTTTTTTTGAAAAGGCAGGGGGGGGGGGGGTTGTCTCATGGCCTGGGAAAAGTTTTCTGCCCCAGACCATAAAGCCTGATAAAGAATTCTGGAGAACTTGGACGCCTGCACACTGTTTTCTGCCATTCTGACTGGAACTCACAAAAGGCATCAATTTGCATTTGTTTTCTAATCAAGTCTGTTTCTCACTTCCTCTGCTCCACCATTAAAACGATTTCAGTCTGCAGACTTTCTCTGCAACCCTCTTTTGCTATACTTCATGCTGAGTCTGATAAAGAGGGATGGTGAACTCGGAAAAGTCACCCTGTTTCGTGCTGTTTTAGCTGGTTCTAATAAAGACACCGTCCTTACGATTGCTTTTGGATTTTTTTTGCCTGTGAACCAGCTAGGCTACTTTCAGTGTCTGATACCCAGAGATTGGCTGCCTCTGTATATGGAGGTTCCATTTATAACCATGGATGGACCTATTTTCCATTAATTTTTCTTATCCACTTTTTAAAAAAACCCTTTCATTTAAAAAATTTATAACAGGTTTACAACAACAGCCAGTTGTGAAAGAAGAGAACAGGGCATATTTTCCAACTTCACAAGAAGATATTTTGTCTTATTATGAAGCTGGAAAGTATGACCTTACATATACGTTCTTGTCAACTGTATGCATTAATTTGTCTATTAATTTCACTATATAAATTTGGAGATACCATATTCTTCCCGTTCTTCTTCACATGATATAAAGGGGAACTATGGTTTTCTAAGAAACTCAAGGCGTAATAAGGATTATCCCTATTTCCCCACTGTGTTGAGGTCTTGCCTACTAGCATGATTCCCTGTGGGGTTTTTTTCTGTTATACCAGCCTGCCACGTTTAAGACCAACAAAGGTTTATTCGAGGTATGAGCTTTCCTGTGCCCAAATGCACTTGTTCAAATACACTGGAATGGAAGGTAACCCTTCGAACAGCCAATTAGCACGTCACCCCATGAAGATGTTTTAAGCCCGGGGAAGGCAAAACGAAATAACAAGCTGAGGTTATAAGGTCAACAGTTGTTTTGATTTAATTAACGGGGCAAAGCCAGCGAAGCCAGAAATATGTCAGAATAGGAGATAAATGTGTAAGGTATCCTTTTCTAATTGTGGGAAAGAATATTCCTAGATTTGCAGCCCTGATCAATAGGGAGGGGTATTCCAAAGGGGATTGGGCATCGCGATCAATCGGGAAATCCGTTCGCCCCCCAGGCCTCCGCTACCTCTCCCATCGGGGCTCAGCCCTCCGCTACCTCTCCCCACCTGGGGGCTCCGGGCAAAGAGGCAGCCGTCCCGCCCCCTCCGTCCGCCTTTCCCGCGCTAATTGACGCAGCCGCGCAGCGGGTTGGCCGGGGGGGGGGGGGTGCCCGAGTCGCGCGCTGCCCTGGTCGCCGGCGCGTGGCGGCGACTCCCCCTCCCCAGGCGGGGTAGCGCGCTTGCGCGTCCCCAAGGGGCGGGCAGGCGGGCGAGCCAGGCGAGGGAGGGAGAGGTGGAGAGTGGGAGCGGCGTTGCCAGGCGCGCTCTGCCTGCCCCAGCCGGAGCCCCGCGCGGCGATGCGCAGCGGAGCGGGACCCGTCCAGGTAAGAGGGGGCGTCGCTGCTCCGCGCGCGGGATCCGCCGGCCGGGGCGCGGGGGCTGCGGGGGGACTCCTCCGGCGGGCGCCCCGGGGCCATCCCGCAGGCACGCGGGTCGAGGGCAGGCTGGGCAGCTCGCCGCCCGCTCTGCCTCCGGCTTCCTCGGAGCTCCTCCGTCCACCCCCGAGAGAGACCCCGGCTGGCGGGTCTTCCCGGCTCCTCCAGGGGTCAGGGGATCGCCGCGCGGCCGTCGGGCTCCGCGGGGCCGCCCCGCTCCGGTTCGCTTTGCAACTGCCGGCGGCTTCGGGGTCTCCAGGCGCGGGGGGACTCCGCTTGGCATTGCGCGCGAGGCGGGCACGAACCCGGAGCCGATCCGCGCCGCCTGGACAACCGCGGCGCGCTC
Source organism: Lepidodactylus listeri (assembly GCA_029233225.1). Classification (NCBI taxonomy): domain Eukaryota; kingdom Metazoa; phylum Chordata; class Lepidosauria; order Squamata; family Gekkonidae; genus Lepidodactylus; species Lepidodactylus listeri. The sequence goes on along the minus strand of JARCFY010000018.1, from coordinate 14,163,490 downwards.
GCCTCCCCCGGCTGCCCTCCTCCTCCTCCCTCGGGGCGCCCTCCGTCGGGGCGTGGTGGTGGTGGGCTTTCCCTCCGCGTTCCCGCGCGGCTTCTGTGGCCCGGGTCCAGCGCGGTTGGGAAGCCAGGGGCCCGTTCGGCATCTAGCCTGCGCTCCGCTGTCGTGCCAAACCCACGCTGGAACAGAAATGCCCCTCTGCGGTGCATGCCGCTTTCACTTTCCTTGCTTGTCGGGTTTTATGGTAGCCTCCACTGGTGTTCCCTCTAAGCTGAGTTAGTGTGAGCTAGCTCACAGGTTTTTCAGCCTCCGGCTCACACACCTTTGCCTTAGCTCAGGAAGGATGGCTCCAGAGCAAACCGATTTATGCAGCAGCCAAATCCCTCGCTCAGAACTTCAATGCCAGGAGCTCACCAAGGAGAATTTTTGCTCAGGAGACTCCACAGCTTAGACCAGGCTGCATGCCAGTTTCGCTTCCTGTGATCTCTCAGTTTTCTGGTAGGGTCTGCCTAGATTTATGGCAGTTTTATGGCCTTCAGGGGTGACTCTGCAGACAATATGGTGTTGGCCCGGGATATTTGAATGTGGTTTTGAGCCACATGTTTTTTTATGTTCCGGTATGGGTTTGGTAAAACAATGAAGCAAATGCTAGATGCGGAATGGGCCATGGTCGATTCAGGATCCACAGTCAATGGTTCAGGCGCTGGGATGTGCTCTGCAGGTAACCTCGGAGGAATCCAAGTTGGGGGGGGGGAATGGGGGATGCGAGCCTGGCTTAGTCACCTGAGCAGCACAAATGGAGAGAAAGTGCAGTATGGAGGGAAGTGGAGATTTCCCATCCGAACCAACCCTGGGGGGATCTGTTCTGTTCTGTGGCTGGGCTGGATGTGGCCCAGGGGGTGGGAGAGCTGGTCCCCATGTGCTGGTGGCTAATCATCCTTCACTAAAATATCCTAGCAAATTGCATGTGATTGGAACTTGGTGTTCTTCTGCCTGCAAATTGCAAGCTCCTAAATACATGGAAATCAATAGAAAAGAGCAAGAGTCCAGGAGCACCCGAAAGACTAACAAAATCTGTGGCGGGAGGAGCTGTCAGGAGTCACTGCTCACTTCTTCTGTCTTTAAGGCACTACTGTGCTCTTGGTCTTTGAGCAGCAACTCACGAAACCTCCTCCCCTGCCACAGATTTTGTTAGTCTTTCGGGTGCTCCTGGACTCTTGCTCTTTTCTGCTGCTCCAGACAGACTGACCCGGCTGCCCATCTTGATCCATGTACATTAAAATAAAGTTTGCCTGCCAGGTAGGATTAAAAAGCATATCACTGTATTGCAGCCACTCCCCCCACCCATCTTTTGGAAGTGTGGAGCAATAGTTAGAATTTCTGACGCAAACCCAGTCTGGATTCCTGCTGTGCCTTGAAATTTGCTAATTAATAAAAGTTGGTCTTTCTTTTTCTGCATAACCTACCTCAAGCGGCTGGCGTAAGAATAAAGTGACCGGGATTTTTTTGGTTTTCTGCTGTCAAGTTGCAGCTGACTTAAGGCGGCCCGGTTGGGTTTCTAAGGCAAGTGACAATCAGAGGTGATTTGCCATTGTCTGGCTCCGTGTCACGATGACTGTAGTATTCTTTGGTGATCTCTCATCCTGCTTGGCTTCTGAGATCTGACAAGATCAGGTTAGCCTGGGCTATTCAGGTCAGGGGAAAACCACGGAATAGAGATTCACATACGCCTCCCCAGAGCACCTTGGGAAAGAGCACACAGAAATGTAATAGATAGTATTCTGTCTGCAAAGATATGTAAGTTTCTCCACTAATGTTTTGCACAGTTTCTAATTGATGCATGATGTACAAGCTTTTGAGTTAAACAAGACTCTCCGTCTGCCAGTCAAAAGAGCAGATCATATCTCTTTATTGTATCAGCTTCTGTTGGTATGTACACAGGTTTTTGGGGGGATAAAGTGAGGGGCTGGTGTGGATGAGGCAGATCTGTTTCATTTTGTAGAGCATGCAACACAAGTTTTTGAGATATTCAGGTTCTCAGTCAGGTAGCAGCTATACAGAATTCTTCCATCAGTCTGAAGGTGAATCCTGTATAAATCGAAACCCTTCCACAGCTTTGTGTCAACTGGATTAGTAACACAGATTTCCAGGGAGGCAAGGATACATGCTATATGAGCAATTCTGTATAACTTATATGGCTGTATATTTCTGCAATTACAAAGATTAAGGAAGAGGTTCTAGCTGGTCCATGTCAGTGCTACAGAGCTCTTTGCTAGGTGAGTAGTTTTGGCATGACGGTACATTTTATATCGGCTCCTGTCACCATTGAAATAGGAATGCTTTGGTACATGAACTTGCTGAAGAATCCTGTGTAACTGTACTTTCTCTGACTTTCATCCAGTGAAATTGGGTGTTGAGTTTCATGTGAGTTTTCATGTTGGATGCAACGGATCACCAAAGAAGCCAGAGTAGATGGGGGCCCTTACTGGGTTAGATGCTGCTCTGGGGAGCCCTGGTCCTTCAGAAGTGGATTTTCAAGGTGGGGGTGGAGTGGGGAGGAAGGGGGGCAGTGACAAATAGGAGAGTATGAACAGGTCTTCGGATCTTCCTTGCCCCTCTCTATGAGACCAGTTTCTGCTGCTATAAAAGCAAAGCAAGCTTTTGTGTTGAGTTGGAGCCTTCCTCAGGCTGACGGGCAGCGATTGGCATCACAACTTCCCAAAGAAGCACCCAGTATAACTCATAAATTTACATTCCTCCTTAATAACTTAAATTGGACTGCTGTCTTCTTATCTTCCAATCACTTTGATTCTGGCGCTGATGTGTCAACTAGGAATGGGCGCAAACCAGTTCGTATCACAACAATTTAAATCCCTACTTTCTGTTCCCTGGAAAAAAAAGCTGAGTGGTGGGGAGCAGAAAGCAGGGGTTTAAATGGCTCAAAGCTATTTAAACACCTTTCTGCTTTTCACGAACCGCCACGAACTGCCTTAACATTCGTGGAAGTTCACGTTGGCTCTTCAGTTCATGAATATCGCTCCTTGAACCGGCCAAGATTCACCACTGACTTTCATTGGTGAGCCGGTTTGTGCCCATCCTTAGTGGCGACAGCCATCTTGCCTCAACAATACTTTGCAAATAACTGGTAAAAAGCACCCCCTCCCCATGCAAGGGTTCACCAGACTGATGAAAATGTTCTTCTTTTCTTCCTGCTCTCTGTATTTGGGTCATGTCTTGCAGTTGGGAAATGTTCACCATCCTTTGTTCAGCATGTGTTATTGGATGGGACTTAGGGAATACCTCTTTCTATCAAGGGTGCATGTGTGGTGAACTGTATTTGTGCAGTAACCATTCTGGTGCAGATAGGGGCTGCTGCACAGCAAAGATTCGACACATTTATTAACCTTCTGAAAGACCTTGTCCTTGGTTGGGAACAAAGGAGGCCTGCGCGGAGGAGCTGTTCCCCTTAGCAATGTCCCTGCTTAGGAACCTCTCATGATTGCAAGCTGTTGTAAAATAGTCATTTAACTGGGGGAAGAAGGATCGCAAAACCCACATCTGCTCCACTGCGGACATTTAGGTATCCTCCAGTATATGGAATCCGTTATTGGAAATTTGCTCCTTCTACAAAATCAGCTGACCTTTAAGGTGGTGTTTTTGGCATTTATGATGGATGAGGTATACTTTTTTTGTTGAGAATTAAAACTGGTGGTGTACTCATCTTGCAGCCAAGAAGTCTTATTTCTGGGATATGGTTATACTTCATTTATTTATGTCGATACTTGTACCGGCTTTTCCTCCAAACGAGGACCCAAAGCTGCTTACAGCTTCGTTCTCTTCTCCATTTTATCCTCAGAACAACCCTGTGAGGTAAGTTAGGCCAAGACCAACTGGCTTAAGGTCACCCAGTGAGCTTCTGTGGCAAAGCGGGGATTTGAACCTGGGTCTCTCAGACCCTAATCCGATACTCTAACCACTACAACCACGAAGGCTGTCCTTGAGACTTGCACAGTTTCAGTGGAGCCCACCCTGTGTGATTCTGTGTGACCTCTTGTTCTAAGTGCATCTCCAGATAGGAAGGAGACCAGTCCAGAGCAGCGGCTCTTGCAAGGAACTGCAGGTGGGCATGCTTGAAGGCAGTCGACTTTGCTGTGTCTTTTCATGGGGAATAGCTGATGTAGAATCATGGCAGAGTGACCTGCCCCAGCAGAGGACTTTTGGAAGGCCAGAACGGAGAATCACGTGGAAGTCAGTTTCTTGTGTTGCTGAGTTTTTTGCATTGGAACATTTGGTTTGTTTTTTGTGCTCCCCTTGCATGTCCTTGGACAGTTGTGGAATTAGACCTGTGAGGTCCAGTTTCAGATTTTGGGAGGTTGCCACCCACTCACCGAAGTGTCTCACCTCCTGCCTGGGCGTCCTTCCCCTGTCCTGCTCAGAAGCCCTCCCACTGTCCGCGCTGACAGCCTTCTGCACTGCCCTTTCCCCGATGGCACTGGACAGTGTCTGCAAATAGACACACAGGCAGCAAAGCACGCACAAGTGAGCAGGCAGGGAAATGGCACGTTGGAGGGTCACTATAGTGGACCCCACCGGAAGCCCTGCACCTGGCAGTTCCACCCCCTCCCCAAGAGTATGCTCAGGCTGGCCCTGAGACCTGTAAACTGTTGCTGTAGGCAAAGGGCTAGTCGGTAGATAAAACCCCTATGTGGAGACTCCAAGAAATAATCTCTCATGGTAACCATAATCACGTTTACCATAGTTTTGTAATCTGGAGCATGATGTTTTCACCACACCAAGGGTGAACTTCCTTCTCCCCGTTCCTGTATATTCATATAGAGGATTTTTTTAAAACCAGTTCTGGGTGGGGAAATACCTGGAGATTTGGGGGGTGGAGCCTGGAGAGGCGGGGTTTGGGGAGGGACTTCAGCAGGGTACAATACCATAATGTCCACCCTCCAAAGCAGCGATTTTCTCCAAGGGAACTGCTCTTGGTCATCTGGAGGTCAGTTGAAATAGCGAGAGATCTCCAGGCCCCACCTGGAGGTTAACAACTTTAATATATGTAGAACCTCTGAACCACAACAAAAGAGCTAAATTGTATACTTGTAAGTTCCACTGAGTTGGTTCCACTGAATAAGTTCCACTTTACCTTCCTCCAGCACACACAGCTGATGTTACTGCCTTGATTTGTGGTCAGGCCTACACCACTTAAAACAGACTTGTGCGTAACTTTCCCCACACGCCTGTCTGTATAGCTCAGTGGTTGCAAGCAAACAATTTGCCACAAGGGAACAGCCATCCTATCTTAGCCTACAAAGAAGCACCATGATTTATCAGCCTGCCCTACAACAGCTGTTACAGGATTCCTCTCCCCCCCCCCCCCCCCCGGCTGCCGCTGAGACATAAGGCTTGTTAGATGGGTCTTCTCACTTTGACGAGCTTTCACCTCTTGGAGGTTGGCCTGTTCTGGCCCGGCCCATCCGTATTGTGGAATGTCTTTTTGGAATCCTGCTTCTTGTCCTAATCAAGACGGAGTTTGGGGAAGATGCAAGAATCTCCCTTACAGCGTGATTCTGAGAACGCTTTCCTTGGAGTTAGCCCCACTGGATAGACCAGAGGAGGATTGACTTGCTTGGGGTTGCCCTCTGAATCACAGCTGGCGCTTCCACGAACAGGTGAAGTTGCCTTATCCTGAATCAAACCCTTGGTCCATCAAAGTCAACACTGTCTATTCAGTGGTGGCAAATCTCCAGGGTCTCAAGGGGAGGTCTTTTCATATCCGTCACCTTCGACTTGATCCTTTTAACCAGAGATGCAGGGATTGAACCTGGGACCTTCTGTGTGCAAAGCAGATGTTCTGTCACAGAGCCACAGCCCCTCCCTATGGGGCATCTGACCTGTTACCTCTGCCCAAAGGGGCTACCCTTCCGAATCTAGATATTGGCAATGGCTTTGCAGTGAGAATGGGTTTTCCAACCATCGGTGGAACAAACTTTCACGATCTTTCAAATTACCTGAACAGAACTCCAGAATTTGAATGTTCTTACTTTGAGCATATGTTCTTAAAGTTTGACAACTGAGTTTTAAATTTTAATCACCCCCCCCTCCTTTAATCCTTGTATAGTTTTAAGGCAATAATCATTTAGGATTCAATATTTAATATCTTGGGCATTTTTTAAAAACGTTAATAATTAAGAGAATTAATTAATAATTAAGAGAATGTTGTGGGGGGAATAAAATTGAGGTAATCTACATTTCTGCAGGCAGATTTCAATTAGAAGCTGACTTGGATTATCCTCTCCCCATTCATTTACTCTCCAGTACAGGCTTCTGAAAAATGTGGGAGCCCAGGTGAACACAGGCTCAGATTTTGAAAACAGAGAGGTTCTGTAACTCATGAGGCTAGTTGTGACTCTTATGCATATGGATACTTTTTAGCTGCATGATCAGGGGGAATATTGGCTCTTTCTGCACTCTCCTTTTAATCCAGGGGTGTCGAACTTATTTGTTATGAGTGCCGGATCTGACATAAATGAGACCTTGTTGGGCCGGGCCTTGTATGTCATGAAATGTAATGCCAGGTAGCGGAGATGTAAACTTTATAAAGGACACAGACAAACATAATTAAAGATTTTGTACGCTTTAAATAAAACATTCTTAAAACACTAGCACTTTTGCAATGTTTTGTCTATTTAACAATCTCTGATAACTTCTTGCTCTGAATCATTGCATCAAAATATCTGTGCTGTAGCAATCTTGAGTATGCTGTTCAGGTGTGTGTCTGCAAGCTGCAAACCTACTTTTGATTTATTGACATTCATTACAGAAATCTCATGCTCAGTGTTCTGAGCCTAGGACCCAGGGGAAAACATGAAATAGCTGGGCATTGCAACCTTTTGTATATAAGTCGCTTCGTGTGCTGGTCAGGAACATGAGAAGGCATCCTTACACTGATTGAGGGCCATGTGTTTGTCTATAAAAGTATAGTCTTCCCCAGAGAAATAACTACTACAAAGGAAATGTGCTGGGTGAACTTGGTCTGGACATACACTCGCAGCCTAATCTACCTCACTGGCTTGTTATTCCTCCTCTAAAATAGTTCACATAGCTTTCTTACTGAGAAAGACTGGATCGTGAAGGCATGAATATAGTGAAGTGGGGAGGGAACCCAGTTGCACCCAGGAGAGTCCTGACATAAAGAGTCCAACAAAACACACACACACACTGTAGCAAGGCACACCTTGGACAAAACTTTGTTGGTCTTAAAGGTGCTTGGTATTTCTCCTGTGCTATCGAGGCAGCCCTCCCTTGTTGGAACTGGAAAAGGAAGCAGGAAACAGCCAGGGCCTTGCGGGCTGGATAGAGACCCTCTGAGGGCCTGATCTGGCCCACGGGCTGCATGTTTGACACCCCTATTTTAATCCATGTTCACTGTAGTGTCTTCCAAGCAATGCTGCACTAAAATCAAATTCAGCCTTCTTTTTAGTCCAAGTTTTTCCCCATTCTGCACTAAAATCAAATTCAACCTTCTTTGTATTCTCCTCCCCCCCCAAATTCTACCTCCCTTCATTGGTCAGCATGTTTTCAGCCTGCTGTTGGCCTGGATTAGTTAGATGCTATTTTGCCATGAACAGTTTGGTGTAGTGGTTAAGTGCATGGAATCTAATCTGGGAGAGCTGGGTTTGACTCCTCCACTTGCAGCTGCTGGATGACCTTGGGCAAGCCATAGTTTTGTCAGAGCTGTTCTCTCAAGGGCAGTTCTCTCTGAGCTCTCTCAGCCCCACGTACCTCACAGGGGTGTCTGTTGTGGGGAGAGGAAGGGAAAGGAGTTTGTAAGCTGCTCTGAGACTCCTTCAGGTAGTGAAGGGTGGGGTATAAATCCAATCTCTTCTTAAATTGCCTCGACTCAGACACTGAGGAAATCTGGAGTGGCCGGAAAATGCAGAAAGGACCATTATCTGCCCGATGCAAGCATGATGAGGCTGGTGCTGCCACTCTGCCGGCATTTGGATCTGGAACGGGCTTCCTCCTTGGTGCCCATGAGAGCGCAAAGCTGTCGCCTAACACGGGCTGCTTTTCTGGGCTGTGAAATAAACATGCCTGTGGCGAATTAAGCTTTGTGATTAGAGCTGTGTGATTAGAAGTGGCAAGCCAAGGGGGATAATCCGCAAACAGAAGATCTTGGCTAGCTCTTTTTGTCTTCAGATACATTATTCAATTAATTTAGCTACTTGGATGATTGATGAAGGTTCTTTCTTGTGGTGAATTTAAAATGCACTTTAGAATGGAGCGTGGTGATCTGTGGAGGGAGGCTGTGTGGCGCGCGTGTGCTAGAAGCATCTTCCATGGATCCGAAGTGAACCCGGAGGTTACAGACGGCGCACAGACTTTTCAAAATCCCTGCTTATGTAATAAAAGCCGTCTTTCCATTCCGATAGGTCTCATTCCCAATAGTGCAAACTGTGCTTGAAAATTAAGATGGTGCGTGGGTTTTAAGGTTACCTTAAAGAGCTTTGGTAAAGTATAGTGACATTGGGGAAGGGGTGCTTCTTTCATCCCTAATTTAAAGTCTCTTCTTTCATGCAGGTGTGTTTGGAGGTCTGAGGCAGCCACAGAGAGCCAGTTTGATGTAGTGCTTAAGTGCGGGGACTCTAATCTGGGAGAACCGGGTTTGATTCCCCACTCCTCCACTTGCACCTGCTGGATGACCTTGGGCAAGCCATAGCTCTGTACCAGCTGTTCTCTCAAGGACAGTTGTCTCTGAGCTCTCTCAGCCCCACCTACCTCCAAGGTGTCTGTTGTGGGGAGGAGAAGGGAAAGGAGTTTGTAAGCTGCTCTGAGACTCCAAGTGAGTGAAGGGCGGGATATAAATCCAATCTCTTCTTCTTCTTCTATTGAGCATTGGGGTGTCTGTGGAGATTGCCACCTGCCATTTGTAAGTGTAAGGGGCGGACATATTGTCAAGCCTTGTCAATAATGCAGATGAGTACAGAGGTGTGAATGCCGATCTGGAGAGGGACAGTGGTAGAATATCTGCTTGGCACGCAGAAGGTTCCAGGTTTAAACTCCATCATCTCCAGTTAAAAGGATCAGGAAGATGTGGAAAACCTCCACCCAAGACCCTGGAGAGCCGCTGCTGGTCAGAGTGGGCAATACTGGCCTTGATAGACCAGAGGTCTGACTTTTGGTGTAAGGTAGATGCTGGTGTATATGGGTTTACATCGGAGCATGTGGTTTGGATGGCCTTGGAACATCGTTACAAAGCAAGGGATTTGTGATCCTCAAGGACTCTTTCTCCAACGGGGAGCCCAGCTGTGAGACACGGCCAAAAAGAGTTGCAGCCGGATTATTGCCCCTTTTCTCTACTGACAAATGTAAGACATTTGTATGTTTGCAGAGAGAGACAAATGTATTTAATTACTGAAATAAGTACTTGCAGGTGCATTTTTTGTTTCTTCTAATAGTTGCCTCTTAAGAAGCCGATGCTTGAATGGCTGGTGCCAGCAGCGGTTCTGGGTGTTCAAACTGAGAATCTACGGCTGTTCAGTATGCACCGGGCCGCAGCCCCCGGCAAGCCTTGTTGGACTGTCCATAAGGGGGTGTGGTTTTTTTCTCAGTTCTTAGGTCAGCAGAGCCTTTTCGGGAATATGTTTGTCCCCACCCTTCTTAAAACTTCTCAGCTGTGTCCTTACACTAGCTGTATGCTCCAAACAAGACGTTCCCTGCACCCGACTTTCAGCCGAGCACAATCTGGGCATTGAGATCTTGGACAGAGCATGCCTTTCAAGTTGCCGGCTTGCACTTGAGTACATTTTTTGAAAGTTTGCCTACCTCTTTTCCTGCAAGCTGTGATTTTATGAGCTGAAGTAACTCATAGTGCATTCTCTCTCTCTCTCTCTCTCTCTCTCTCTCTCTCTTTCTTGCACTCCAACTGCATTTGGAATGTCTGTTTGCTTTAACTGTATAACACAGGCTTTCAAGAATGTACAACTGTGCAGTGGAGCCCAATTGCCCCTGCTTGTCAATTCCGCACTGACTGGAGCACATGAAGACCCTTGATCCTTCTGCTGGGCTTCTGTAGAAGCAGTTGCAGTTTCTTTATCCCACCCCTCTTAAGAATTATGCCCATGCCCGTCAAGGAAACTCTGTTTGTACAGGACAAGAGCTATGCCCTACGAAAGGGTCATCAAGAATGCCTGCATGTCTTAAGAAGCCTCTTGGAAGTCTGTGGGCAGAACTAAGAGCTCGAACCAGGCATACTGTGTGAAGCTGTTGATCAGAGGGGGAGGGCCATGGCCCAGTAGTAGAGCAGAGCACATGCTTGGTGTGTTGAAGGTTCCAGGTTTAGTCACCTCCAGAAATCATGGAGAAAGGCCTTTTGTTGCATCACACCTTGAGGAGCCAATGAACTGGAAGTCTGGTGCCCCAAAAGTCTGCCTTGGAGTAAGGCAGCTTCATGCATTCAGAGAGACTCAGAGGCCAGGACGGCCCCCAAATCCTCTGGACCCCACAAGCAGCCATCTATTTACCCCATGCACCAAGGACTGCCTTTCACAAATGTCTCAATCCTTGGCAGGTGCAAAGAGAAAGACACCCTTGTGCCAATGGCTGAGGGCATACCATGCTTGGAAACAAATACTGAGAAAACAGTCGTGAGAGTCTGACCCACAAATCAAAATCGTCAATAAGACTTACAAAGGAAATATTTTGTGTATGTTATTGTTGGTAAACACTACGAAATAATCCACAAATCCCATCAAATCATAAGAAAATCCTAGTATAAGAATGTATCAACGTCATCTCTGGATTTTATAACAGCGTTTCAAAAAATGGATCTTCCTCAGGAAATATTCTGCAAAGTAGTACAACAGCTTTTGTGCTCATAAAGTGCTATACACAGAATCAGGAAAAAGAATGCATTTAGGTAGGACGCTGATCTCATAAGAGAAGAAGAAGAGAAGAGGAGATTGGATTTATACCCCGCCCTTCACTTATAGTCTCAGAGCGGCTTACAAACTCCTTTCCCTTCCCCTCCCCACAACGGACACCCTGTGAGGTTGGTGGAGCTGAGAGAGCTCTGAGACAATTGTCCTTGAGAGAACAGCTGGTACAGAGCTATGGCTTGCCCAAGGTTATCCAGCAGGTGCAAGTGGAGGAGGAGTGGGGAATCAAACCCAGTTCTCCCAGATTAGAGTCCGCGCACTTAACCACTACACGAAGAGAACATAAGAACATGAGAGAAGCCAATGTTGGATCAGGCCAGTGGCCCCTCCAGTCCCACACTCTGTCACGCAGTGGCCAAAAACACCAGGCGCCCTCAGGAGGTCCACCAGTGGGGCCACTCAAAAGTATTCAGGCTGCAAACATGCTACTTAGTTTCTGATGGATCCCAGACATCTTTTGAGATCACCATCCTACCTAAATGCATTGTATTTCCTGATTCTGTGTATATAGACAATATATAGAAAATACTTTCTTTGTAAGTCTTGTTGACTATTTTGATTTGTGGGTCAGACTCTCATGACTGTTTTCTCAATATTTGTTTCCAGACCAGGTCATGATTGTCCACCTTTGTCTCATACCAAGCTTGGGACGTGAATCCCATCTCTTAACATCAGCCACCAGATTGTATACCAAGCAACGCGTGGAACAAATTCCAGATTTCAGCCAGGGATGGAGGGGAATTCCAGCGCCAACAGATGAATTTCCAACTCAGCCCAAATTCACAAGGTTTCGCAACCTGTAAATTGAAGCAGGGTTCCTCTTCGTCTTAAGCTAGGCCCGTATCTGTCTTCACATTATGCTGTCTGATTCACCGTCTCCAATTCAAGAACAGCTAAAGAGTAACCAAAGGAGAAGTGGTTATTTCCTGCCGCGTGCCTCGTGTCCTCCTTATCTATTTTTCAAACAACCATTGGTCCATATCCATGCCCTCCAAGGCTCATTTCGTAGCAGGAGCTCCTTTGCATATTAGGCCACACACCCCTGATGTAGCCAATCCTCCAAGAGCTTACAGCAGCTCCTGTAAGAGCAGCTCTTGGAGGATTGGCTGCATTAGGGGTGTGTGGCCTAATATGCAAAGGAGCTTCTGCTACGAAATGAGGCCTGGTGCCACCCACTTGTGGGTGGGCGGGTGAGAGGGAGTTGCAAAGGCCTGTGTCACAAATGGTTTGCCCTGGTGTACTGGCTGGTAAAATGCCACTCTTTGAAGGAGAAAAATGCCAGTATCTAGGGCATCTTCTTCTGTGTGTGCACAAAACTCCCTCTTTCTCTGTGTCGTAGAAGTATCTTGATGATCTTGATAACTGAGCAGCAAAGCACCTTTGGAGATATGGTAGGTCCTCTTTCCATTACAGACGTAAACTTTTTTTTTTTACTGAGCGGCTAAGCCTGACACAACAAAAAGGGCACGTTTAACTTACAGCTGCTCACATTGGCTGAGATCACAAGCCCTTCTCTGCCTCTCAGCAACCAAAAACGTTTGTGGAAGCTAAGCAGCCGGAATGCGCAGGCAAATCAAGGCACAGATCTCAAATTGCTTCGCCTAAACCTCTCTCGTTCTTAGCACTTTTAATGGGAATGCATTTTGCCTTGAATGTAGGAGCAAACTCTTGACAGTTTGGCTTCCAGAGGGCTCACACAGCAGAGGACGGGTGGTGTTCCTCTACACCCGACAGTCCCATTTGTATAAACTTGGGTCTCTCTCAAGTCGTGCGTTGGGGTGGGAGGCTGAAGGGGGCTGCTTACCTTTCCTGGACCCCCACCCCACCCTGTGCTTTTCTCCCTGCGTGGCTCACTTCCAGGGTTGGAGTCCAGCTGGAAAGCAAATGATGTTCAGAGAGAAGGAAGGGACTTTGGGGAAGATCATACCAGTTGCCCATCTATTCTAGCAGCACCCTTCTTTTTTTTTCTCCTTTATTGAAGGGATTCAAAGGGTACAAGCAGTAAAGAGTGTGTTACATATTGGAGATTCTTAATAATATATTGGAATATAAAGTTAAAGACTTAGCTTGTATTACAGCAATTCTTAAACATTCCCGTCACATTAAACTAAGGTTAACTCTAGAGTTACTACTGTTTATATCGGACATCAGTGACCAATCTTGGAACTAAGCTGAGAAAAGGTGGGTTTACTCCTTATAAAAAGAGATATATTGAGGAGTTGTTTGCCCAAGATTTTGGGAGTCTCGCATCTTTACTTTCAGAGTATTTGTTGATGATAGGGTACCATTTGAGCATTGGGTTTTTGCGGGTGTCGTTTCCATAACTGTTCTTTCAGTTATTTTATCACATATAAAATAGACCCATACCTTGGCTAGCCACTTGGAAATTGGTGGGCTGGAGGGTTTTTTCCAGTTGACTGCTAATGTGTGTTTAGCTGCTGTTAAAAGGACTTCTACTAATTCTCTTGTTTCTCTGGGAATCTTTGTCTTAGGCCATAAGTTGAGCACCCTTCTTAAAAAGGGATTTATAGATAGCAGCAACCCATTTACCTGGGCTCTTGCCCTACCTCTTTATAGTTGGGGGTCCCTTCCATATAGGGAAGATTCCCTGCTGTGGGCCCATTGCTCCTTTGAAAGCAGAAGCATTTGCAGTGGAGTCTGTGCACGGAGAGGTTCCCCACGCTTTCCTTCCAGTTCCCTTTATGCTTGCTGTTTCCACCCTCTCGCCAGTGGCGAGTCCTTTTTGCTGTGTGTTTTTTTAAAATGGGAATGCTGCAACAAAATACTGCTACTGATTCCTTTTTAGGCTGCAAAAAGCCTACTAATGGGGGTCGGGGGGAGCTGGCCACGGGGTGAAATGGGGAGAAAACAGCTCCAAATGCAGACAGGGATGTCGGAAAATCCGCAGCCTCCCATCCCCGTGCCCTTACCAAATCTGTTTGGAATATGATCTCCCTGGAAACATTGGGCCAAAGCAAGTTTGGGGAAATATACTGCGAAGAAAGTCTGGGATGTGGAAAAGTGTCTAGCATGATTGTGGGGAAGCTAAAATTTAAAAATGCTACGGTTTGTGTTTTTTTGAGGGGGGAGAACCTTGAAGTAAAACATCCACACGGGAGCAATCTAGGGGTGTCATATATTATTTACTTTACTTACTACTGTTTTTGCAACCTGAGTCGTAAACAGCAAACCGTTATCCCATGGGAGGAGAACCTAGAATTAGTTATCATGTAACTCGACAACAGCCGCCAAAAATTTCGCCACACACAGAATAATTTGTTTACGTTCATCACTGCATGGCCAGGATGATTTTGCTTCTGGAGAAAGAGAGTTCTGGTTAAATAATGGGGAGATCAATTCAGCTCTTAGTTCTGAGAGTTTAGGACAATCGATGAAGATGTGGTCTACAGAGTCAATCTTGTCGCTACCGGAATTGCTGAATCTATCTGAATATGGAATTCCACTGAATCTTCCTAGCGTCACTGCTGAAGGTAGGGCATTCGGGTGCACTAGCATAAAAGCCTTTCTGTACTTTGGAATAGTTAACTCAGGTTATTTGGCATTTTTGTGGGAGGGAGAGTACCAACTGAGTACTCCCTAAGACATCTTCTGGTGAGCTGGGTCAATTCTTGACTAGTCATTGTTCCATCGCATCCTGGGTAATATCCAGACATGACCATTTGTGATCCAGCAGTCTATCCCAATCGCTCACGTGGCGGTCCAGCTTAACTAGTCCAAGGAAGCTTGATTCTGAATTTGATTTTAATATCCTAAATTTCAGATTGCCGTATTTTTCGCTTCATTAGACGCACCTGATCATAAGACGCACCTTGTTTTTAGAGGAGGAAAACAGGAAAAAATGAAACAGAAAGAAAGAAAGAGAGAGAGAGAGAGAGATAAAGGAAGGAAGGAGGAGGAGGAGAGAGAGAGAAAGAGAAAGGAAGAAAGAAAGGTGGGGACAGAGAGAGAGACACAAAGACACAGAAAAAAGGGAAGGAAGGAAGGAAGAAAGATAGAGAAAGGAAAGAAGAGAGAGGTCGGCATGCCATGCAAAGCCAGGCCTTTCTGTGCAAAGTAGCCACGGAGCTTAATCTGTGGGCGGGGCTTTCTGCTGCTGGCTGTCTTAAAGGGGAAAAGCACTTAAAGGGAAAGAGTACTTAGCCTGGTGGGGGTTTTCCTGCCGTTTCCCTTTTAAGTCTTAACAGCTCAGGCCCAGCAGGGAGGGGCGGGGAAGGCTGGGATGCCAGCCTGAATGGCGTTCCCCTGCGTTCCTGCTGAAGAAAGAGCCCTGTTACAGGTAAGAAAAGCTCCATATTCGCTCCATAAGACGCACACATTCCCCCCCCCCCCCACTTTTTTGGGGAGGAAAATTGCGTCTTATGGAGCGAAAAATACGGTAAATATTCCATCATATCTCCCTGGAAATCATAACACTGACATTTCTGTGACAGATAGAAAATGATTTGGCGGGCTATACCACAAATCGCATTCGGGTCCTGGTATTTTGCCCCATTTAAACATCAGGTCTGCACAATTGCCAAAGCCGGTTTGTATTCTGTTAGTTGCCTTCCATGTTTTACGTGGCAAGTCAAATCCTGCGGGCCTCTCATTGGTGTTTATTGGGTTGTGGATATCGGGTGGAACTGATTGCATCCATGTTCGCAATTCTAGCTTGCCTCCTTGTGGTGCACCCTGGATAATGCTAAAGAGCTAGAACTTCTGGCTGCCAGACAATTGTAGGATCTCCTGGCTTCACTATACACATGGAAGAAGAAGAAGGGAAGAAGAGATTGGATTTATACCCCGCTCTTCACTCAGTCTCAGAGTGACTCCTTTCCCTTCCCCTCCCTACAACAGACACCCTGTGAGGTAGGTGGGGCTGAGACAGCTCTGAGAGAACTGCCCTTGAGAGAACAGCTCTCACAGAACTTGTGACTGACCCAAGGTCACACCAGCAGCTGCATCTGGAGGATTGGGGAATTAAACCCGGTTCTCTCAGATTAGAGTCCACACTCCTAACCAGTGTTACCTCTAAGATGAGTTGGTCTGAGCCAGCTCACAGTTTTCTAGCCTCCGGTTCACACATTTTTGTCTTGCCTCAGGAAGGATGGCTCCAGAGCAAACTAATTTATGCAGTAGCCAAATGGCTCGCTCACTACTCTAATGCCAGTAGCTCACCAAGTAGAATTTCTGCTCACAAGACTCCTCAGCTTAGAGGGAGCATTGCTCCTAACCACTACACCAAACGGAAACAGTCTAGGGGTGTGCTCGGGTTTAAAGCAAAGAGGTTGCCACTGTCCTTTGAACTGTTGCAAAGAGAGGGGCGTACAGGTGGCTCAGAAAGCATCACCCCCTAGGGCATTTCTGCACACAACTGAACTGATTTTTTGCTTAGGACAGTGCAGAGCCCTACCGTGAAACCTGTACAAGGCAGGGGAACGGCCGTTTGAACTCTGTGGGTTGGATCCAGACCCAGTTTTCTGCTAACATTATACATGACATCAATTCCCCCTGCTTTCCACAAACCCACATGAACACGTGAATCCGCCTTAAACTGAATCAGACCTTCTTGGCCCATCAGGGTCCACATTGCCTACTCAGACTGGCAGCAGCTCTCCAGGGTCTCAAGCAGAAAGGTCTTTTCCATCCACTACTGCCTGGTCCTTTAACTGGAGGTGCCAGGGATTGAACTCGGGACCTTCCATACGCCAAGCAGATTGCTCTACCACGGGCCCCTCAGTTTGCCCCTCGTGTCATTCCCAAGGGTCCCGTGTCTCCCAGGAGCAGTATTGGCTCAAGCGGCTGCAGCAAGGCAGAAAAGAGCGGTTCCACTGATACAAGTGCCTTCCTTTTTTTTGGTATTTTTTGTGTTGTATGCCAGTAAAGGTTGTGTATTGTATTTTTTGTGTGTGCATGTGTGCTTGCATGCCTGGAAGTCATGGCGACCCCTTCTGGGGTGTGTGGACATTTTTCAGAGAGCCTGCCATTTTTCAGAGAGCTTGGTAGCCTGCCTCTGCGTCCCAGCCCTGGTATTCCTTGGAGGTCTCCCTTCCAATTACTTGCCAGGGTCGGCCCTGCTTCGCTTCTGAGATCTGATGAGATCAGGCTTGCCTGAGCTATCCAGGTCTGGGCAGCACTCACTAAAAAACAAGAGTTAAATCAATCATCAGGCACATAAACCGCTAGCAAATGAACACTTTTAAAAATCCTGTGGGTGACTGTTACTTTCTGTATTCCCCAGCAAAAGTAATGGCTGCCGATCTGTTTGGATTGGGAGTGTTTTTGTACGTGCACGATTTCTCAAAGCACCATGGAAGTTGCTGTTTCCCCTTCATGATTGTGTTTTGTGCCTCCAAGGCACATGAGGCATTTTTCATGATCGTCTTGTATGTGTGTGTATTTGTGCGTGTGTGTGCATGCGCGCACGCATACGCTTGCACGCCTGGAAGTCCTGGTGACCCCTACTGGGGGCTTGGATGGTTTTCAGAGAAGAGGCTTGATAGCATGCCTCTGCATCCTGAGCCCTGGTATCAGCCCCATAGCCAGGAGTTTTTTGTGCAGAGGGGGCGCCGGTGGGGCAATTTAATTAAATTAAATTAAAAACAAGTCACCCAAACAAGCTAAGCAGCTAATTAAATTACTGGGAGCAGGGAGGGCAGAATCTCTTGGAGGACATAGAGGGGATCTTCTTCTCCTTCCAGTGATAAGTAAGAGACAGTATTTGCTGCCACAAAGAACCCCTGCCCTGGGTTTCGAGGTGTCTTGCTGGGCCAGCCGGAAGCGCCTTCCACCTCCCAAGCCACCCTGCTGCTCCGGAACATGGCGGACCCTTGACGGGCAAATGATGCACCTCTTGGGGGCCTTGCAGGCGTGGCCTCGTGTGTGGCACCCATTAAAGGAGCCGTGGAGAAGGAGGGCAGCAGGGGGAAGTGAGAGCTCGCCTTTGCCTCGGGCCAGGAGTCCCGGGGGAGCCAGGCAGGCCTTTCCAGGGGTAGTGCAGGGAGGGGTGCCAGACTCAGGCCCGACCGGGTTTCTGCCACCAAGAACAAGAAGGAGCGTGACAGGATGAGGCAAAGAAACCAGCCGGTGCTGCAGCTGCGCTCAAAAGCGCCTTCTGCTCCCGAGCCGCCAGCTCCCTGGGAAGCGTCCTGCTGCTCTGGATCACAGCGGACCCCCAACAGGCAAACGGTGCACCTCTTGGGATGCCCCCGTGGGGGGTGCTACAGTTTCAAAAGGGAGCAGAGCTCTGTGTGCCCCACCGCTGGCTATGGCCCTGCCTGGTATTCCTTGGAGGTCTCCCTTCCAGTTACTTGCCAGGGTTGACCCTACTTCGCTTCTGAGATCTGAGGAGATGGGGCTTGCCTGAGCTATGCAGGTCAGGACGAAGTGCCTTCCATGTGAGCCTGAAATGACCAGGGACAGACAGAATTCCAGGATGCTGGGGATATTCATCCCGGACCCGGATAGTCTGGAGGCTTCACACTTTTGAGCAATCGGGGGTGTGTGTGTGTGTGTGTGTGTCAGTTGCGTACCTTTATTCCCTTCTGTAGCCAAACCAGGCCTCCAAGGCCTGAACACAGACACAGTCTGGGGTGTCTCTCTGAGCTGGGTCCCCTACCAAGATGGTGGTTCCCCAGAAAGTGCTCAGAACATTTTTTAAAAATCTGATAATGTTTCATAAAAGTTCAAATGAGAGAAGAAGCAGGGACATGGTTGTCAGTTGTATAGAGATGGCAACACTTGTGACACAGCAGCATTCAGGTGGGCAGTGGAACCATTGCAGGGTGGGACCGTTCTGGCAATTTAGGGACAGAGTCTCTCCTTTCCCCCCTCCCCACTCGCTTGAGCGCAATATCGCTTTTGGTTTGTTTGTTTATTGCCTTTTTCATACCACACTTCCTCCAAGGAGCCTGGGGTGGTGTGCTTGGTTCTCATTCCCATTTCCATTTTATCCTCATAGGATAACTCACTGAAAATGTTGAGACAGTGTGCGACTGCAATGAAGAAGGCCAACGCTATGCTGGGGATTATTAGGAGGGGAACTGAAAACAGATCAGCCGGTATCATAATGCCCCTGTATAAACTGATGGTGCGACCTCATTTGGAATACTGTGTACAGTTCTGGTCACCACACCTCAGAAAGGATATTATAGCACTGGAAAACGTGCAGAAAAGGGCAACTAGAATGATAAAAGGGTTGGAACACTTTCCCTATGAAGAAAGGTTAAAGCACTTGGGGCTCTTTAGTTTGGAGAAACAACGACGGAGGGGTGACATGGTCGAGTTTTACAAGATTATGCATGGGATAGAGCAGGTGGAGAAAGAAGTACTTTTCTCCCTTTCTCACAATAAAAGAACTCGTGGGCACTCCATGAAATTGCTGAGCAATCAGGTTAGAACGGATAAAAGGAAGTACTTCTTCACCCTGAGAGTAATTAACGCATGGGATTCACTGCCACAGGAGGTGGCGGCGGCTACAAGCATGGACGGCTTCAAGAGGGAATTGGATAAACATATGGAGCTGAGGTCCATCAGTGGCTATTAGCCACAAGGTATAGACAGGAACTCTCGGTCTGGGGCAAGTGATGCTCTGTATTCTTCATGCTTGGGGGGGGGGGGCCAACAGTGGGAGAGCTTCTAGTGTCCTGGCCCCACTGCTGGACCTCCTGATGGCACTTGGTATTTTTGGCCACTGTGTGACAGAGTGTTGGACTGGAAGGGCCATTGGCCTGATCCAACATTGGCTTCTCCTATGTTCTCTTATGTTAAGGTAGGTTAGGCTGAAAAGAAAAACCCAGGGTCGCCTACTGAACGTCAAGGGAAGCAGGGGTTTGAACCTGGCTGTTCCCAGTTCTTGGGCTTTCCCCCATTCTCATTTTCCTCAGTTTTAAGTCCCTGTTTCTTTGGGGGCAGGGTCTGTTCCGTTTGTGTTCTTCTGCCTCTAGTGGTTGATTTGGCATTACACCAGTTTATGTCTGGCATAAAAACCTGCAGTTTAAATCTTCAGGGAGCTACACTGAACATAAAGTAATACCATATTGAATCGACGACTAGAGGGAGCAAAACACATGCAGAACATTTTAAAAAATGAAGAAACAGGAACTTCCAAGCAAGGAAAATAACAATGTGGGAAAAGCCCCTAGTCCAACATTCTCGCATTTACTACACTGGCTTTTTGTGATGGTTTTGAGTAGCCAGTTTGGATTTTGTAGTAGCATCATGCCATATTGCTCACTTTCTAGGGGTTTTCCGCAAATACAGCTTTGCAAAATAGCTCAGCAGGTTTACAGAGGGCTCCTGCTGGGCTTTCAGCGTGGGAAATGTAAATGCCACAGATATCGCCATGTTTGATGGTCTGTTTCCCCCACTGCAGTCCTACAAGACCTTCAACAACCAGGTGTCTGTTTAGTGTTGGTCCTTTGCCAGGATTTCTTGTTGGTAGAGTTGCCACCCTGGAGACATCAACTGTGACAATTAAACCCTGTTTAAGGTTGCGGTGCAGGCAGTTCCGCAGAGATGAAGCCAGGAGACTGGAGGAGTTGCATGGATAATGAGAAGGAATGGGAGGAAGTTCCTGGACTGGGAACTCTCTTCGTTTAAGGTGCTTTCCAAAGACGTGTCCCTGTGTATCTTGTTCAAGAAAAAAAAGGGAATTATAGAACAGAAAACTAACGCAGTCAGGCACTTTCTAGCAAATGTCTGCTCCTGGGGGACTTCTTAGCAACCTGTTTTCATTTAGTAGGTGGTCATTGTTAATAATAACATTGCAATTTGGGACGGTGGAATTCATGGTTTGAAATGGAGGTTTGATTTTATTTATTTTTTAATTATTATTGGCACGTGGGTTGTGGCTGGTTAAAGCTTGCTGGTAGGAATAGCTGGAAGAAGCCCGCTTTTTTTGATGAGTGCTGAGACCTGAAGGGGGTCTGTGTTTTTGAAGTTTTAATTTGTCTCCGAGATGACTGTTTCATTATGTTACCCCTACCAGCTCAGATTTTAAGAGGCTGAGTCGCTGCCTTCAGTCTCTAGGGGAATTTAGCTAAATGGCAGGCCTCAGCAAGGGTATCTACTACCTATATCTACGGGGATTTTTTCCTGTGAGAACTCTTCAGTAACCAGTCCAAAGTGAAATAAAGATATATTTTATTAAAATGGAAAATAAGAAGGCTAACATACAGGAAGCATGCAAGAAATAACACACATACAAGGTCAATTTAGAGACAAAGGGATTAGCGGGAAATATAGGGGGGTATTGGGATGATAAAGCTACCTGTCCTGTAGAGCAGAAATCCAGGAGGAAGAGGAAAACGTCCAGCGTCCTGGGTGTGCAGTTTGGATCCAGGAAAACAGACACACACAGACTGAGCTCTGGATGCTACTTTTATAGGGAAAATGTGTCCTAAGGCAGTCTGATGTTTGTGCCTCAAAATAATACCAAAATGGCTTTCCCACAATAGACAAAGACCTGGAAAACTTGTGATAGTTTGCAGGAGAACTGAGTTCCAATGTAAACTGAGGTGTTAATGTGCTTCTGATAAGACCAGCTAGAGGTGTCTGTGAAGGGCTGGATAGCATTCCCAGGAATGGACGAAGGGAACAGGAGATGTTCTTAGGAGGACTTTTGGATGTAAAATAGGATTTGGGCTGAAACTCTGGTTGCTTCCTCCGGTGATTTAGAGGGCTAATGGACTGCTAAGTAAACTAATCAAAAAGAAACAATTCTGCTTGGTGACCTTCCTTTTGTATTAGATGGGAAAGGGGATAGATATTGGGAGTTGTTATTGTGAAGATAGGGTTGTCAGATCCCCTGGCCTGGCAGGGTTTCCCCGCTTTTGAAGGGGGGGTTCTGGCAGGGGAAGCCCACCCCCCCAACACCCGCAGCCACCCCTCTCCCTTCTCTCTTGAGAGAGGAGAGGGAGAGGGGCTGCTGTGGGCCATGTACCTGAATTGCTTGGAGATGGGGGAGCAGAGCCCGCCGGCTGGAAGCACTTAAAGGGATCCCTTAGGGACCTGGCAACACTATGTGAAGGAAATGTGGGGAGGAAAAGCTATGGGGAGGCTGACAGGATTAATGATGCAGGTTGAATGGCGCTAGCTCTGAGGTAAGGCAAGTCCACTGTCTGGCATATGCAGATGTCAGGGTGGAGGGAGAGACTGCAGCTGGGTCAGACCAAGATGTCACAGGGCGATTCTGCCTCCGGCATTCACTCCACATTTTCTCACCACTGAGGAAAAGGTACAGCTCAAAACCACATTCAGATACCCCAGGGCAATGCTGTACTGACTGCAAAGTCACCCCTGAACGGCCATAAATCTATGCAGAAGGTACCATAAAACCTGATGATCAAAGAAAGTGAAAGCAGCATGCAGTGTGGAGGGTACCATAAAATCCAATGATCGAAGAAAATGAAAGCAGCATGCAATGCAGAGGGGAATTTCTGTTCCAATGTGGGTTTCGTAAAACGGGGGAGGGAAAAACCAATGCAGAATCGCCCACACTTACCAGGTCTTTGGCAAGGCATAGTTATGCGGCCTGCCTGTCTGAGATCCATCTTGTTTATACTTAGGTCAAGTCTGCCTGGCATACGTACTCCTGGGGTGCTAGTAAAATGGGGCTGTTCTCCATATCGCCTCTCAATAAAGAGAGGGGGTCTGCCCACTTACAAAGGGGTGGGTAGACCCGTTCTGCGGAGGCCAGGTCTACCAATATAATGTCAATGGGTGGGTAGACCTGTTCTCTGGAGGCCAAGTCTACCAATATTAGTGGAAAGGGTTGGTTAAAATTTGTCTTGATTCTGTTTTCTCGTATAAAGTTTTAATTATTCTTAAAATATAGTTTAAATTTAATTTAAAAGAATTTATTCTGAGGTTTTTAGTCATAACCTAAAAAACTAATTTATGCAGTAGTCAAATGTAGACTCACTCACAACTTTAATGCTGCTAGCTTTTTCACCCACGAGGTAGAATTTTTTGCTCACTACACTGTGGAGTTTAGAGGGAACATTGTTTCCCCCTTTTAATTTCAAAGGAAATACACCTTGTTACTCCGAATGGAATGGCCATACTTGCAGTTAGAATGCCTTCTGCTTTCAGCGCCCTCCCTCCTCCCTTCCCCTCCGCGAGACCCTGGCTGGGTGTGCGCCCGCTCCTTCAGCCCTCTCCTCTCCGTTTTCTCCCCAGGACGCTGACGGAGGGGTCCCCCAGTGACCTTCCACTCCACACAGGCCACACAATACTCTCTCTAAGCTGTGGAGCCTTGTGAGCAAAAATCCAGCTTTGTGAGCTACTAGCATTAAAGTTGTGAGCGAGCAGTTTGGCTACTGCATCCATTAGCTTGCTCTGGAGCCATCCTTCCTGAGCTCAGACAAAAACGTGCGTTGGAAAGTGTGCTTGGAGTAGATTGAAAGTGGATTATTTAGTGTGTGTGACCACAGCCAAAAACACAGCCATGCAATACTTTTTAGCGGGACCAATGAAAATAAGACAAAGCAATGTGTAAGATTTTGTGGCTTGAAATAGCACCCCCTATTATAAAAAAAAACAAAAAACTTTCAGCCTGATGAAGAGTTCTCGAGATCTTGAAAGCTTGTACGCTGGTATCACTTTGGTTGGTCTTAATAAAAGGTATTCACGTGGCTTCTGTTTCTGGACCCAACCATTTTGAGGACTTCCTATAGGGAGAAGCAAGGTAAGCTCTGCATACGGTTGCCAGCCTCCTGGTGGTAGCTGGAGATCTCCTGGTATTACGACAACAAAAAAGGCTAATGCGATCTTGGGGTGTATCAATAGAGGCATAACATCCAGATTGCAAGACGTCATAGTCCCACTGTACACTGCAGTGGTCAGGCCGCTGTGTGCAGTTCTGGAGGCCTCCCTTTAAAAAGGATGTGGACAGAATGGAGCGGGTGCAGAGGAGAGCGACAAGGATGATCGGGGAGGCCTGGAGACCAAGAAGCCCTAGGAGGAAAGGCTGAGGGGAATGTTGAGTCTGTAGAAGAGGAGGTCGAAAGGGGACATGATCGCTCTCTTTCAGTATCGGAAGGACTGTCACTCAGAGGAGGGCAGGGAGCTGTTCCGGTTGGCAGCAGAGGACAGGACTCACAATAATGGGTTTAAATTATGGGTGGGAAGGTACCTGCTGGAGATTAGGGAAAACTTTTTTCCAGTCAGAGTTGTGCAACCGTGGAATCAGCTGCCTCCGGAGGTGGTGAGCTCCCCCTCCCTGGCAGTCCTCAAGCAGCGGCTGGACAAACACTTGTCCAGGATGCTTTGGGGCTGATCCTGCACTGAGCAGGGGGTTGGATTAGGTGGCCTGTACAGCCCCTTTCAACTCTGTGATTCTGTGATTCCAGAAGACAGAGATCAGTTACACTGGAGAAAATGACTGCTTTGGACGGTGGATTCTGTGGCATTATACCCCACTGAAGTTCCTCCCCTTCCCAAACCCCAACCTCCTCAGACTCCACCCCCCAGATCTTCAGGTATTTTCCAACCTGGAGCTGGCAATCCTGGCTTTGTAAGAGCTGAGCTGGTTAGTCATAGTGTAGGAGCTCAGTTGATCTATTAGACTGCATAGGAAAGTAGGAGCGAACACATGAACACGTGAAGCTGCTTTATCCTGAATCAGACTGTCGGTCCATCATGGTCAGCATTTCCCACTCAGACTGGCAGCGGCTCTCCAAGGTCTCAAGCAGAGGTCTTTCACGTCACCTCCTGCCTGGTCCTTTTTAATTGGAGATGCCAGGGATTGAACCTGGGGCCTTCTGCATGCCAAGCAGATGCTCTACCACTGAGCCACGGCCCCTCCCCAGATGTCTTCTACATCCCCCCCTTCCATGGCTTGCCTTTCTCATTTCAGTTCCTGGAAAGCCGTGTGTTACCTGGAAGGGGCTGGTATATCTGGTTCTTGTATATCTGACTCCAGCCCTGCTGGCTGTCCTTAACTTCTGGATGGCTTCGCTGTTTGGCTTCCTCGGTCACAAGTCGGCTCTTGGCTGCAGTTATGCTGGAGCAATTTCCCCAGGCTGTGGTGTTTCAGTGGTGGTGGTGGGGGAATCAAAGAGAGTTTCCTTTGATCCCACACCTGGCAAGCTTCATTTCATGGTCCCGCCCCAGAAGTCTACCCCAAAGTCGCCACATTAAGCTGTGTTCCGTTCTAGTTCTGTTCAGGCCTCTTTTGAAATAAAGAGCAACTTTCTTTTCAAAGAGGCATCTCTGCACAACTGAAATCTACCGATGGATCTGCTCGCCCTTCCTGTGTTTAAAGAAGCACTGTAGTAATTTTCTTTTTTCTACCCCTGCCGGTTTCTCCCCCACCCCTTCTCAATATTTGACTTCTGTTTAGTTTACTTAACTGCTTTCAGGTCCTTCAGAAACAGAAAAAGTGTTCAGAGAGAAGGCAAAAGGGGGAGGGAGAGTGAAGCTGTTTGCTTTCCTTGGTCAAGAGAGCGGTTGTTTTGCATTCATTTGAACTGCTGAATGCAGTTAGTCAATACAGAGCGGTTCACTGTGCTGTGTCCGCCGAGTCTGCCTTCAGTAGCTTTTGGGAGGGTTTTAAAAACAGGCAGGGGGAAAGGATGGGCCAGGTCTTTGCGCTCTCTGCAGGTGAATGCGGGGCTTTGAGCCTCTCCTGTCCCCATTTTATCTGCCCCCAAATGTCTGAGGTAGGTGCAGTTGAGCGAAAGGGACAGCCAGGCCCAAGATTAGGTGGTGTTCTTGTTGGGGGATTTGAGCCTCGGAGTTCCTGGCCCTGCACAACGCTCGGCTCTGTCATTTCGGGAAGGCAGTGGGGAGATGGAGTATCCGACCACAGGCCATGATTCTTCAGGAGAGTTTATATCTCAGATTATTTTATTTAGAAGTTAGTGGACAAGTGTTGGGTGTTTACAAATATCATCTTTGAGGTTATCCCCTCTGCTGGTTCCTCTCCTTCTTCCTCCAGACTCACTTGCCTTTGAAGTACAGTCTTACCCCACCAGTCTGCTTAGGGTTGCCAAGTCTGGGTTGAAAAATACCTGGAGACTTTGGGGGTGGAGCCAGGAGAGGGCAGGGTTTGGGGAGCAGAGGGGCCTCAGCATGGTAGAATGCCATAGAGTCCACCCTTCAAAGCAGCCATTTTCTCCGGGGGAGCTGATCTCTGTCAGCTGGAGATCAGTTGTAAAAGCGGGAGATCCCCAGGCCCCGCCTGGAGGCTGGCAGCTCTAAGTCTGCATCTCCCGCTTTTACAACTGAATCTGATTCGGCCCGTGGCTGCCCTAGTGGCCACTCCTGAGCTGGCGGAGCTTTGCTCCGCCTCGCTCCGGCCGCAACAGACCCCTGGTTATATCTCTGCTGTTAGCCTCTAAATTGTAAGCTCCTCGAGCCAGGGACTTCTTTCTTGTTCAGGTCATAAAATGCCTTTGGTATTGGTGGCCCCAGAGCTGGTTCTCCAGCTAAATCACCCAAAATGGTGGTGTGAGGCAGCCGGCTCCCAGCCGTCAGTGGCACGTGGAGGTAACTGGTGTCTTCCACTGACTAGGTTCAAACCAATCCCGCCAACAGAAGCAGAGACTCAGGAGGGGAAGGGTGCCTCTGGTTTGGGACAACAACATACCTTGAACTGGCCCTGGGCAGCCCACTATAATAAACGAGGTGATCAATGTTCCCTCTAAGCTGAATTAGTGTGAGCTAGCTCATAGTTTATTAGCCTCCAGCTCACAGGTTTTTGTCTTAGCTCAGGAAGGGTGGTTCCAGAGCAAACTGATTGATGCAGCAGCCAAATCGCTCGCTCACAACTTGATTGCCAGGAGCTCACAAAGCAGAATTTTTGCTCCCAAGACTCCACAGCTTAGAGGGAGCATTGGAGATGATGTATTCTGGTGAGAACTGATATCCTTAAGGCCTTTTCTGCACTCTCCTTTTAATCCATGTTCACCACGGTGTCCCCCAAGCAATTCTGCCCTAAAATCAAATTTAATCTTCTTTTTAATCCAGGTCCCCCCTGCCCAATTCTGCACTAAAACCGAGTTCAGCCTTCTTTTTATTCCGATTTCCCCCCCCCCCCCCCCATTGTGCACTTACATTACCTCCCTTCAGTGGACAGCCGGGTTTCAGCCTGCTGTTGCCCTGGGTTATTTGGATGCTGTTTTTGCCGTGGACTTAAATTGCCTGGACTTGAACACGGAGAAAATCCAGAGAGGCAGGCAAATGTGGAAAGGACACCTTCTGGTCATTTGCTCCATGTTTTGGTCTGAAAGAGGGAGGCACTGAATTGTGTGCACAATTCCTCAGCTGATACAGAGGGAAGGTCTTGCTGGCTTCACTTTTGGAGCGAGGTGTTTCGTAGCCCAGGGTCCGGTTTGAAAATTGTATCACTGCAGTGCTCTGTATTTTTAGTAGGCAACAAAACATGCCCCCAAAAGGGGATTCAAATGGTTATAAATAGATTGACTCCAAATTTTCAAGAGGCATTAGAAGGCTCTTCGTGGGGCTTATTTTTTTTGGCTTTGTTACGAAAGAGTTTTAAAGGAGAGATTAAAGAGCAACCGGATTAATCTCTGTGCCAGTCTGGAGTTAAAAGAATATTGCAGGGCAGGGACTTCTCGAAGCTGGGAGGAAACGGTGGCTTAGACAGGAAGGGGCTTACTGTCAAGACAGCCCCACCCTGTGCACCAAATCACATCTGCATGCCTGATGGAGCATCATACCTTCCAGTGCAAAAGAGATGCAGTCACCAAGTGTGTGCGTGTGCATTTGTGTGCGCGCGCACACACACATGTGCAAGGAAGGGACCCACAGGGACCTGTGGGGGGGCATCTCATTTTCCCTTCCCTCACTGTTTCCTCTTTCCCTTCCCCATAGTCTCTTCCCTCTTTCCTGCTTCCTTCTCTCCTTCCCTTCTCTCCTGGTGCCAACCTGCCTTTTGTCTGACCCCTGCCTTTAGCTATATTTATTTACTTCACCTATTCCCCACCTTTCTCTCCATTACTTCTTTCTCCTCTCCTACATTTTGTCCTCACAAAACCCTGTGAGGTAGGTTATGCTGAGACTGTGTGACTGGCCCAAGGTCCACCCAGTGAGTTTCTATAGCAGAGGGGTGATTGGAACCTGGGTTTCCCAGATCCTAATCTGAAAATCTATCCCCTGCACCACATCAGCCTTCATGGGGTGGCTGCCGTTGGACAATAACAAGCAACCGGGCCTGAGTGAGTTGTGCAAGTTGCATAGTAGTGAGTTGGTTGTAGGTGGGCCCGGCCCGGCCCGGATGAGTCCTCCTTCAGAGGCCAAAACAGCCCAGGAAAGGGCCTGGTTCCCACCTCACTGCCTTTTACTGACAGAAACAAGGTTTGAAGGCTGGCAATAGTGTAGTGGTTGCCTAACCACAGCCGTTAAGAGGGTTCATTTCTTAAAGCTACAGATACCGAATTCTAGTGTTTGGTGGGGTTTTAACCCCGTGTGTCCCCCCCCCCAACCGATTTTATTTCTTGTTGTTGTTATTATCCCCGTTATACACTGGGGTTTTTCCTCAGGTTTGTTGAATGATCTGTCTGGTCTGTCCATGGCCCAGACTCTGGCTTTAAGTACCCACAGATGGGTCCATGTCAATGCTTCCTCTAAGCTGCGGAGTCTTGTGAGCAAAACTTCTACTTTGTGAGCTACTGGCATTAAAGTTCTGAACAAGCAATTTGGCTACTACATAAATTAGTTTGCTCTGGAGCTATCCTTCCTGAGCTAAGAAAAAAAAAAGTGAGCTGAAGGCTAAAAAACTGTGAGCTAGTTCACACTAACTCAGCTTAGAGGGAACCCTGGTCCATGTTGAGAATTAAATACACTGATACTGCACTAACAGTTTGGTGTAGTGGTTAAGAGCGCGGACTCTAATCTGGGAGAACCGGGTTTGATTCCCCACTCCTCCACATGCAGCTGCTGGTATGACCTTGGGTCAGTCCAAGCTTGCTCAGAGCTGTTCTCTCAAGAGCAGTTCTTGAAAGAGTTCTCTCAGCCCCATCTAGCTCACAGTGTGTCATTGTGGGGAGGGTAAGGAAAAGGGATTGTAAACCACTCTGAGACTTCTTTGGGTAGTGAAGGGAGGGGTATAAATCCAATCTCCTCCTCCTCCTCGTTTTCATTGTTTGGGTATCTCTTTCCTTTCAACGGCAAGGGAAGGGACAGTATTGATATTTATTACTGTTTAATATGTTTTTACCTCACTTTTCTCCCCTGTGGGAATCCCAAGTGACTTAGGCCAAATCTACACCTCCTCTCTGTAGTAGTTTGACTGCTGTCTTTTCCTACACTCATTTCGCACTGGTTTCAAATTTCACTTTGGTTTTTTCCCCTGGGTCTAAAGAGCAGTAAGCAACAGGATCTGTTCAAAGCAGTGTAATGCTAGCTTGGCCAGAAGAGGGCAATTAACGAATGTAGACGGTGATTTTTAAACTAGAACAAGTATGGTTTGAAACTAGAAACAAGTATAGACGGGTCTTTTTGAAACTAGAATGATTCCAGCAGGAAAGTCAGATGTAGATTTGACCTTACATTGGTTTCCCTTCCCCCCTTTATCTGTGCAACATCAGACACGTGAGACAGGCTAGTCTGAGAGAAAGTGACTGACCCAAAGTCACCCAGCGGGCTTCCATGGCAGAGGGGGCAGTCCCCACAGGTCCAATGCTTAAACCCCTACCCCAGTGCTATATATTCAATCACACCCACCTGATACTTGACCTTTGCATGGAGAGCCACATTGTGTGACTTTCTTGAGAGCTTCCAGTTTCAGAAAAAAATGTTTTCCCGAGGGCAATGTTAATTAGGCAGCAATTAAAAATGAGCTATCTTAGAACATCTAATTATCTAACAGGTATCTAGGCTGTAGCAAAACCTATTTTGGGGCATTAGTGGGGCAGGCTATCAGAACAACGAAATCAGGATTTAGTTCACAATTGTAGCATGAGCCAGGGGGCGGGGGAGATATAGGTAGAGTATCCGTGCAGAAGGTCCCAGGTTCAGACCCTGGCATCTTCAGTTACAGGGTCAGGTAGGAGGTGATGTGGAAGACCTCTGCTTGAGACCTCGGAGAGCAACTTCCAGTCAGAGTAGACTACACTGACCACAATAGACCAAGGCCAAGATGAAGAAGAAGAGAAAAAGAGATTGGATTTATACCCCGCCCTTCACTCACTTGGAGTCTCAGAGCGGCTTACAAACTCCTTTCCCTTCCCCTCCCCACAACAGACACCCTGTGAGGTAGGTGGGGCTGAGAGAGCTCTTTCCCAAGCTGTCCTTGAGGGAACAGCTGGTACAGAGCTATGGCTTGCCCAAGGTCATCCAGCCAGGTGCAAGTGGAGGAGTGGGGAATCAAACCTGGTTCTCCCAGATTAGAGTCCACGCACTTAACCACTACATCAAACTGGCTCTTACTCAATATAAGGCAGCTTCATGAGTTCATAGATCTCTTGGACAGCATTTGCCTGCGATGCTAAAGAATATCATTGAATGTGTTGGTACAGTGTTTTTTGTCCACATGGTGCTTTACAGAGTTTCTTGACCCCCAAAAATAAACTCCCTGCTTCCAAGCGATGAGGAAGATAGTGAAAGAAGTGATGGGAGAGACCCGGGTACCAAGGCATCAGAGCTGGATCGAGCTGTTTTGGTGTCCCGGACTAAAATTAATCTCCACCCCCAGCTTATGCAGTTCAGTTTGTGTATGTCGCATTTCCTCCCTGACTTGTAGACTCATCCTTGTCATTCAGGCTGGACACCTCCATATGAGACCTGGAGATCTCCCAGAATTACTACTGATCACCCAGACTACAGAGAAAAATGGCTGTTTTGTAAGGGAGACTCTATAGCGGGGGTGTCAGACATAAGGCCCAGGGGCTGGGACAGGCCCATTCAGTGCTCTTATGTGGCCCGCAAGAAATTTGTGCAAAGGAGGCAACAGGAGACTGTTCGGGGCAGGGGGGAGTGGGCTGAACCACTCCGATTGCAGCTCCAGCATGGTGGAACAACTTCGTCTGTAGAGGTCAAGCGGCGTGGGAGCATCTGTCGAGTGCTGCGCCACTGCCTCTCCAGTCCGCCCATGTTGGTTTTCCTTTGCACCCCCCTCCCAACCCATGCGGCCTTGCAGTGAGAATACAACAAATCAGAGCTTACCAGCTGCGGTCCTTTATACAGTTGATACATCTGGTACCTGGTATTACATTTTATGGCCTGGCCTGGCCCAACGAAGTGACATTTATGTCAGATCCGGCCCTTGTAACAAGTGAGTTTGATGCCTCTGCTGTATACTGAGGCCCCTCACCAAACTCTGCCCTCCCGAGGCGCCACCCCCAAATCTCCAGGAGTTGTCAACCTTACCTGTCATACAGGTAAATCAGGTAAATAGAAGGGGGGCTGAAATAGCACTGCCAAGACAATTTGTGATGTCAGATCGACAGCTAACGGCTGGGCTAAGATTTGGGCTTCTCCAACCTTAGCTTCCTGCTCCTTGAATATACGACTACAAGGCTACAAAGTTTTAATGCCATGGTATACTACACCCATAAGACTCAACCACGTTTCACCATCATGCTCACGCTATTGTTAGAGGTCATGAGGGCTGCAGGGTACGTTCCTCCACTGTTGGTGGTCTTGTGAGAAAGTCACAGGATTTCGGTCAAAGATATTGAATTATATCCACGATATCACAGGTTATGACATCGATAGGTCATCAGATCTGGTGTTACTGGATTTATGGTGAGATAACCATATACCTAAAATACACCAGGATCTCCTCTCCCCCCTGCTGATGATGGCAAAAAACTGTAATTGCTACCAGCTGGAAGGACTCTGACCCACTATCGGTACCTGATTGGTTTGCCAAAATCTGGGGATTTTTTGCAATGGACAAAATATCGGACACAGTCCACACTGCTGAAGGCTTAACCACTGAACCAACTCTGCTATCCAAATGGGTTCAGTTTTTAGACTATGCATATACTAACTCTTCAGCTCAAACGCAACTTGTACCACAGAAGTACCGTGAATTAATCACATTTATATAGTAGACAATATTAATATTGAGGCCAACATATTGTATCTGAGATATGCATTCTTATTTTGGATTGTTTCTTATGCAGTCAATTGTCATTTGTTAAGTCTTTGTAATGTTTCTGTTGCAACGTTAAACTGTTTCTGTTTGCATTCATATATACAGGGGTCCTTTCGTAGAAAAAGAGGTGCAGGAGCTCATTAGCATAACTCATTAGCATATGCCACGCCCCCTGACATCACCGGAAGTGCGTCAGAAAGGGAATGTCAGTTTCAGCCCCATTATACCGTATGGGCCATTGAAATCAATGGCAAAAACTCATAGGGTATATGAGGGGCTGGAGGAAAGGGGGTATGAGGGAGAGGCTCCAAACTTGCAGGGTAGCTGCTGGGGCCTCTCCTTGGGCAAATTGGACCTGCTGCGGGTGGGTGAGAGTGAACTTACCGGCAACTCCCAAGCCCCCCCCCCCAGTGGCTCAGGCTCCCATTGGAGGGGAGGGAGAGGTATGACCGCCGCATGGCCTTTCTGGGTCTTCCTATTTCTGCAGTGGGCTTCTTGAGAAGATGCAGGGAGGCCCCTCTCGCTCCTCTCCTGCTGGCTCCCTCCCCTCCTGTGGGGGCCAGGCATATTTGTGGGGGGCGCTGCCCTCATGTGCCCCCCAAGACTACAGGCCTGGTATGAACAGAGATCAAAACTTTGTACACATCTCCCCCCCCCCCCCCAGTTATCTGTAACAGTCCTGACGACTGCAGGCTTGATAGCGGTTGTAATGTAAGCACGTTTACTAAAGCTCTAAAGACAGCCAGTGTGTTGTGGTGGTTAAGGGCAGTGGACTCTAATCTGGAGGACAAGATTCCCCACTCCTCCTCCCCATGAAGCCTGCTGGGTGACCTTGGGCCAGGCACAGTTCTCTCAGAACTCTCTCAGCCCCTCCTACCTCACAAGATGGGCAGCCGTGTTAGACTGTCTGCAGCAGCAGGAAGGAGCAAGAGTCCAGTGGCACCTTCAAGGCCGACAAAATTTGTGGCACTGCTCATGGAAGCTCATACCCTACCACAGATTTTGAGTCCAGCGGCACCTTGAAGACTCGACAAAGTTTGCACACAAAAGTTTATACCCAGAATTGAACTTTGTTGGTCTTAAAGGTACCGCTGGACTCGAGCGTTGTTCTGTTGCTTCAGACCAACATAGCTGAACCTGCCACAAATTGTGTTCATCTTTAAGGTGCTGCTGGATTCATGCTCTTTTCTACTACATCACAAGGTGCCTGTTGTGGGGAGAGGAAGGGGGGGTGATTGTAAGCCGCTCTGAGACTCAAGGCAGAGGAAAGTGGAGAATATAAACCCTTCTGTTCTTCTTCTAAAGTTCCTGTTATTCAGTGGTATTTACACGCTGCCCAACTCTGTGCCACCACTTGAGTTTACGCTGGTTTGGTGCTCATCAGGCGTGGCACCAGCTCCAGGCATGCCAGCCTAACCCAGCGTTTTAGATCATTCTGCCAGGACTCTTAGGGTTGTCTGTAGATGTTTTTAACAGTGCCATTGTGTTTGGCTTCTAAATGGAGGCAGGGCGTGCGACTGCAAAGTTTGCATGCTACTGTAGTCCTGTGGAGCAAGAAAAGAACCTTTTGCAGTTTCATGGCATGGGCCGAGGGCCCGAGGAAGCGATCCCGGGTGTGAGAATAAGCGGTTAGAAGCACGTCCCTGTTCTCAGCTGTGCAGTGTTTTAAGGCTGAGTCGATGGCTTGAGGCGTTTGCCCTTTCCCGGCTGCTTCTGTAAACAAAAAGGCCAGGAGAAGGTTGGCGGGCAGCAGCTTCCCAGAAAAGTTGGACAAAGAACAGACAAGCTGTAAGCAGCGAGTGCCTTTTCCCAGTTTTACCTAAGTACAAGGAAGTGCCTGTGTACAGGAGAGAGAGGGGTGTGTGCGTGTGTGTCAAAGGGGTACACAAAGTTCCTGAGGAGAAGTGAGAGATGCATCTTCTGTGCCAGGCTGAAGGACTCTGCTGTGTCCACAAGGGCTGCTTTGATTCCTGTACACAAATCCAGCACTGGGGATTTGGCTGGGGTTTGCAAGAACTGCCTTGCTTGTGGCTCGCACTTGCTGCTCCGAGACTTTGGGTGATTCTGCCTTGGCTTTTCCCTCTGTTGTTTTAGCAAAATTCCCCTCTGCATTGCATGCCGCTTTCACTTCCTTTGATCATCAGATTTTATGGTACCTTCCGCCCTGCACGCCGCTTTCGGTTCCTTTGACCTTCGGGTTTTATGGTGCCTTCTGTATAGGTTTATGGCTGTTCAGGGGTGACTTTGCTGTCGGCACGGCGTTGCCCCACGGTATTTGAATCTGGTTTTGAGCTGCGCTTTTTCCACCCAGGACGATTCAGCATCTTTCATTTGCTCCACATTTTCTCAACTGGGAGGACAAGGTGCCGCTCAAAACCACACTCAAATACCGCGGGGCAATGCCACACTGACTGGAAAGTCTCCCCTGAATGGCCATAAATCTATGCAGAAGGTACCATAAAATCCAGTGATCAAAGAAAATGAAAGCAGCATGCAGTGCAGAGGGGAATTTCTGTCCAAATGTGGGTTTCATAAAACAACAGAGGGAAAAGCCAGTGCCGAATCCCCCCCAGTTGAGGAAATGTGGAGCAAATGCTAGACGCAGAATTGCCCTTCGACTGAAGGCTGGAAGGTGGGAGAGCATTTGGTCTTTCGGCTCTGCCTTGCTACTTCCACAGCTTTTGGCCCCGCATCCTTAATATTTCTGTCCAGGCTAACACATGGCTTCCAGCAGGAAAAGTTCAGGTTGGCAGAAGGAGAAGCAAGCGGGGCCTGTTCGGTGGGATCCAATGTGCCAGGGGCTGTAGAAGCTCCGTGGAAATGTATCAGAATAGTACAGAAGTGGAGGCCAGCAAACTGACTTATCTCTGAAATCATAATTAAAACAGCCCTGAAAATAGATCAAGTTGGATAGCCACGTTTGTCTGTCTGTAGCAGACAGGTTAAGATGCTGAGCTGCAGACCGGAAGGTCTGTAATTTGGCAGTTTGAGACCTGAGTGTCGAGTGAAGGAATGAGCTCCCGTCTCTGGCCCCAGCTCCTGCCATCCTAGCAGTTCGAAAGCAAGACATTGCAAGTAGATAAATAGGTACCGCTTCGGTGGGAAGGAAACAGCGTTCCGTGCTCCTTGGCGTTTAGTCATGCCAGCCACATGATCACTAAAAAAGTCTTCGGATGATGCTGGCTTTTCATTTTGGAAACGGGGATGAGAAGCTTGAAATGGTTGTGGGCGGGGGGGAGAAATGTGCCCGCAAAAAGAGCAGGAGGGGAGCTTGCGTGGTTCCTCTTGTTTGCTTGGGTGGTGCCAGCTATGCCGTCCCTGTGATCGCTGTTGTATTTGTGATGGGCTGAAGAATCAGAGGCAGGACGGGGTGTGTGAAGGATGCCCTTCCAAAACACAGCCGCACTCTAAACATACCCATTGGCCAAGCTTTCTGGTTTTGCTGCTGCATGGCTGTGCCTTGGGCATCCACTGCTGCCTTGGCCAACTGAAACTCTTCTCCCCAAGAAATGCCCAATGGGTTTGTTTTGCAACAGGCTGCTCCTTTTGAACACTTTCAGTTTGCTGGATTCACGCAGGCTTACTTTTGTTTGCTGGCTGTTGAAGGAAGGGGTCTGAGGGTGGGAAGAAGATGAGCAGGTAGAGAGCACGTCAGTGGAAAACTACAAGGGAGTGGGACGGTTGAATAATCCCTGACATTTGCAGCGCACCTTTCCTAAACCCTCAAAGCGTTTGGTGACAACGCAGAATGGATATTAGTGAAGAACTCATGAGACCTGGAGACGCTTGCTGTATTTGAGAGATGTGATAGGTGTCTTCCTGTGTACTCATGTTCATAGCTTTGGAGTGCTTCCACAGTTTGATGTTGGAGTTGGGAGCATGGACTCTAATCTGGTAGAACCAGGTTTGATTCTCCACTCCTCCACATGCAGCTGCTGGTGTGACCTTGGGTCAGTCACAGTTCTTTAAGAGCTGTTCTCTCAAGAGCAGTTCTCTCAAGAGCTTTCTCAGCCCCACCTACCTCACAGGATGTCTATTTGTGGGGAGAGGAAGGGGAGGAGATTGTAAGCTGCTCTCAAACTCTGAGTGAAGGGCAGAGTATAAATCCTCCTCCTCCTCCTCCACCTCCTCCTTCTGTCCCCCCATCCCAATTCTGGGTTTTCTGAGCTGTTCTCTCAAGAGCAGTTCCTGTCAGAGCTCTTTCAGCCCCGCCTACCTCACAGGGTGTCTGTTGTGAGGAGGGGAAGGGAAAGGAGATTGTAAGCTGCTCTGAGACTCAAAGTGATGGGTGGGGTATAAATCTACTCTCCTCCTCCTCCTCCTCCTGCTTTCTAAGAAGAACAGTGGCCTTTTAGAAGAAGAAAAGTTGGATTTATACCCTAATGGCTTGGCTGCCTAGCTCTGTACTTCTTGCCTCAATTCAAGATTTTGGTTTTGACCTCCGTGGCCCAAAGATGACATTTTAAAGGGGTTGCCTCTCTTTACATCTGGCCGCTGCTTATGGTCAGTGGGTCAAGCCCTGCTCCGCATGCCTTCTCAGAGAGTTTTGGCGGCTAGATGGAGGATCTTTTCCCTCAGTGGTCCCTAGAGCTCCTGGGAGAGGTTAGCAGATGTTCTTCTGCAGAATTCATAAGACCAATTTCCCCTCTTCGGCTTGCATTTGGCTGACAGCTAAACTTTTCTTTACAATTGCTGCATTTCTTTTATTCTGCATTGTTGGGCACTGTTTTTAATTGTGTGTGTGTTTGCGCGCAAGCTTTGTAAGCGCCTTTGATTGTTTGGCAGATAAATGTTTTTAAATATTATTCCTGAGTTACAGATCGGAAGGATGTGAGGTGAGAGAGGGAAAAAAACATAATTTAAGGTCACCTTGTCAGCTTATGGCTGAGGCCTCCATCCTCACTGCGAATGTTTTTAACTGCTGCTGTAACCCAGCTCACCGTCGGGAGACACACCAGTCTCTAGGCATTTCTGATCAGGTTTTAAGATCAACTTCAGTGATCACGGGGCTAGAAACTTGCTTTATATTATTTTTTTAAGGGCAGCCAAGGCTACAAGAGTCGGTTTGTTAAGTACTTTCGCTAATGAAATGGTGGCCGGCGAGCATCGATTCTGAAAGCAAAGGGATATACCCCCCCCCCCCTTTCTATACAGTAGCACACTTGACTGTATTTATGCAGCGGGTCCTTGGAAATAAGCGGGTGAATGAATAAATAAATTCGCTTTTTTCCCGTCTCAGGCTTGAATAAATATTTTGTTCAGGCAGCTGTCATTTAAGCTTCGCCTGTCATAGAAAAATGCTGTGAAAGAGGAGGAGGAATTGATTTTACTCCAGCTTGAATAGGGCGAAGTGGCTCTCAGCACCAACACACAGGAGTGTATTCCCATTATTGGGGTAAATTGTGCCGGGGGGGGGGGGGGGGAGCAGCGCTTGGGGAGGCCATCTCGAAGAGGCCGCATGAGCTGCGTCCCTCCCTGGCAGGGAAGTGGATCAGTCATTAACCCAGCTGACGGGCGTTTGGCTCCTTCGTTTCCCATCACTGTGATATGGTTGGTTGGTGGTTTTGCCATGGGAGGGTGCAGTGTGAAGTACATGTGTGTGTGGGGGGGGGCACACAGTTGTGCAGGCAGAGTGACACCACTACAGGACCTGCTTAGCAATTTGGTGTAGTGGTCAGGAGTGCGGACTCTAATCTGGGAGAACCGGGTTTGATTCTCCGCTCTTCCACATGCAGCTGCTGGTGTGACCTTGGGCCAGTCACGAGTTCTCTCAAGGGCAGTTCTCGAGAGAGCTCTCTCAGCCCCACCTACCTCACAGGGTGTCTGTTGTGGTTAGGGGAAGGGAAAGGAGATTGTAAGCCGCTCTGAGACTACTTTGGGTAGTGAAGGGCAGGGTATAAATCCAATCTTCTCCTTCATTAAACTGCCCTGTGAGGCCCCCATTGTCTTTGCCACAAAAACGATCCTAGTTACATGTAAATTTTGCAGCAATTCCAGTAGCTTCTCCGTGAGTCAGTTTGAAACTGTAAAAATGGTGTGTGAGGAAACAAGGAGCAATGTATGTCAGGGGGGTGAAAAATCCTGTTGCACATCTAACATAAAATCCTTGTGTCGTCATTGTGACTTTGTCACTTGAAGAGTGGCCCTGGGTATCTTCTCCATTGCCAGCAAATCTCCCCCCCCACCCGTGCATATCCTGAAATGTGTTAGGAATACATAATGGCTTCCTACATATCTGTTTTGTTGGTTAAATCCTTTCACAGCTGTTTAGATGATCTGACTAAGGGGAACCTCCACATTCAGAGCCACTACGCCTCTGAATCCCAAGGCCAGGAGGCAACATCGGGGAAGGCCGCAGCCTCTCTATCCTGTTGTTGGCCTTCCAGAGGAACTGGTTGGCCCATGTGTGAGACAGGATGCTGGACTAGATGGACCTCTGGTCTGATCCAGCAGGGCTCTTCTTACGTTCTTAACGGGAAGGCCTCGGCCTCGATGCTCTATTGTTGGCCCTCCAGGGGAACTGGTTGGCCACTGTGTGAGACAGGATGCTGGACTTGATGGACCCTCACTGGTCTCATCCAGCAGGGCTCTTCTTATGTTCTACTAGAAAGATCCATGGAAGAGAGGTCTGTCAATAGTTACTAGCCATGGTAACTGAGGGGAACCTCCACATTCAGAAGCACTGGTCCTCTGAATCCCAGAGCCAAGAGGCAACATCAAGGGAAGGCCTCGGCCTCTATGCCCTGTTGTTGGCTGTCCAGAGGAACTGGTTGGCCACTGTGTGAGACAAGTTCCTGGACTAGATGGACCATTGGTCTGAACTAGTAGGGCTCTTCTTTTGTCCTTATGACTGTATTCATGCCTTTTGGCCATGCAGTGGTGCTTCTTATGGGATGGGAGCAGCCAGTCAAGTTCAGACAAGGCATGGGTAAGAGCTGTGGCTCAGTGGTAGAGCATTTGACTGGCATGCAGAAAGTCCCAGGTTCAATTCCTGGCATCTCCACTTAGGGTCAGGTTGCAGGTGAGTGAAGGGCTTCTGCCTGAGACCCTAGAGAGCCACTGCCAGTCTCAGTAGATAATACTGACTTTGATGGACTAGTGCTCTGATTTAGTATAAAGCAGCTTCATTTGTTCATGAGTTCAAGAGCCAGTGTGGTGCAGTGGTTAGTGTTGGACTAGTATCTGCGAGGTGCAGGTTCAAGCCCACGCTCTACCATGGAAGATCTTGGACCAGCCATACACCTCTCTCAGGCTAATCTACCTTACAGGGGTGTTGTGAGGATAAAATGGAGGCGAGGAGAACGAAGTAGCTTAAAACTGGTGTAAGCCACTTTGGGTCCCCATTGGGAAGGAAAGTGGGATGTAAACGAATTAAGTAAACGAGTCGCTACAAAGCTGAGGCTTAGCTGAAGCAGCCTTAGGCAATTTTGACTTTTCTGGACTTTGAGGATATTTTTTGACATATGAGGCTGAAAGCAATTCTTGTTTCCATCAGTTTGCATTGGCCAGAATGCTCATTTGCATTACAAACGCCTTTTTTCTCATTACTGGCCGTCAGATATTCACCAGAGACCCAGAGATGATGTACGAAAATGTTCTCCATTGTGTGTCACGTCTTTGACTTGCCATCTGCTATTTCCTTCTTGTTCTCCCAAAACGTATAAATGCCTTAAAGAATGTGATTTCCATAAAGACGCCAGAAGCATCCGGGGCAGTCTCCCTCCGAAGGAAGTGAGCTTTTGCAGAAACTGCCTCGAGCTTTTCAGTATTCAGGAGAGGAGAGACAAAAGCATTCTTTTTCTGCCCTTGGTGGACCACAGTGGTAACCAGTGCTCCCTTTAAGCCGTGGAGTCTTGTGAGCAAAAATTCTACTTTGTGAGCTGCTGGCATTAAAGCAGTGAGCGAGCCATTTGGCTGCTGCATAAATGAGTTTGCTCTGGAGCCATCCTTCCCGAGCGAAGACAAAAATGTGTGAGCCGGAGGCTAAAAAACGGTGAGCTATCTCACTCTAACTCAGCTTAGAAGGAACACTGCCCTTTCTGTCAATGTCTTTATGTCCTAGGAAGCAGCTGATTTCATGACTTACTGTGGCCCTTACGAAACATCAGAACTTGGTGCTGTCATTTTGTTGTTGTTCAGTCGCACAGTTGAGTCCGACTCTTCACAACCCCAGGGACCACATCACGCCAGGCCCTCCTGTCTTCCGCCGTTCTCCGGAGTTTGCTTAATTTCATGTTCGTTGCATCGATGACACAGTCTAACCGTCTCATCCTTCGCTGTCCCCTTCTTCTTTGACCTTCAGTCTTCCCCAGCATCAGGGTCTTCTCCAGTGAGTGCTCCCTTCTCATTTGGTGGCCAAAGTATTTGAGCTTCAGCTTCAGGATCTGGCCTTCCAAGGAACCGTTAGGGCTGATTTCTTTAGGATTGACTGATTTGATCGCCTTGCAGTCCAAGGGACTCTCAAGAGTCCTGAATGGGAAGCTGCATTCAGTCATAATGGTAAATCGTGGTTTGCATAAAGCACATTATCTCCTGGTTTGAGTCTCTCTCAGTCTCTCCGCTGCCCTGTTTGCCAGCTGCGCCCCTAGGTGGCTGCCTAGTTGGCCTAGTGATAGAACCGGCCCTGGATGTCAGACACATTCTGCCTCTAGTTCTCAGAGCGGTGTTTGCAATTGTTGTGGCTAATAGCCAGTTATTCACCTCCTTTTTTAATTGTTTTAAAAGATGCATTTATGCTGGTGGCCTGTATAACGTCTTGTGGCGTTGAGTTCCAAAGTGGACTTCGGTGGTGTTTGGAAGAAGTGATTCTGTTTGTTTATTTTGTGTGTTTTGTGAAACAAAACCTATCAATTTTGGTGGAAAACCCTCAAAATCTCTCAGAGTACTCCCCGCTCTGAAGCAAATAGCCCGTTCTACTTGGAACTAGCAATTGATGTCAGCACAGTGTTCCTTTCTGGGTTTTCACAGGGAAAGTTGAAGGTTTCTTGTACATCATCGTATTCGTGTGTAACTCTTGCTGGCGTTTTGACCTGGAATTTTCTCGGTCTCTACTGCACGTGAGCGCTTCCACCCTTTGCCACCAGCAGCTGCTGCAAGTCCTGTAGGACTCACGTGCCACGTATGGATCTTGGAGGAGATAAGAAGAAGAGGCGTCTAGGGGTCTGTCAGCTGACACCCTCCCCTATTTAACAAAAAGGA
Organism: Lepidodactylus listeri; assembly: GCA_029233225.1. Classification (NCBI taxonomy): domain Eukaryota; kingdom Metazoa; phylum Chordata; class Lepidosauria; order Squamata; family Gekkonidae; genus Lepidodactylus; species Lepidodactylus listeri. The sequence continues at coordinate 14,122,285 of JARCFY010000018.1, read as the reverse complement.
TAGGAAGAGCTTGGGGGGGGGGGGTTGGCGATGACACTGCAGGGGAAAGATTGTCATCCACGTTCCGTCTGCTTCAGGGAAAGGAAAAGCCGGCGTGAGAGGGAAGCTGTGAAGGGTGCTGAGTGAAATTATCAACTGAGTCACCACAGCTAATGTGCCTGCCGCTCTCTTCGGCGTCTCTCTGGCAAAGTCTAAAGCGGTATTAAGTGTGCTGTTCAAGGGGAGCGCCAGTGGAATGCTAATCATGCTGGAGCAGCCCGGCTGGTGAGGGAAAGGAGTGGAGAGGAGAGGAGGAGCGAAAGAGAAGTGCGCTACTCCAGATGGCTTGAAAAGTGCACGCTGCGGCTGTTGAGAGATGCTCAGTTAGCGGCTGCGCCTTTTAATTGGGAGTGCTGATGAGCTACAGTGCCCGAGGAGGGTTTTGAGGAGGCTGGGGAGGGCCGAGTTGGCATCCTGCAGTTCTGCAAACGCAGCATTTCATCCGAGTCTCCCAGCTCCTTGATGGTCAAGATCCGCTGCGTCTGGTGTTCTTGCCCACACCCCTGGGCTTTTTTCTCTCTGCTTATCCTGAACACGGCCTCCTCTACCGATTGCCAGGCAGGGAGAAGGAGCTGTGGGGTGTCTCCGGGCTTGGCACTGGCCTGCTATGGAATGGGGCCATTGTTCTTTTCCAGGGGTCGCTCCCTTTGCACAGGCTGCATGGAATCACAGTAGAAGCTTCCGGAAGCACTTTACCCAACAGGAGAAATGACGCTCAGCCCAGGATCTAGAAGAGAGAAGAGATTGGATTTATAGCCTGCCCTTCAGTACCCAAAGGAGTCTCAGAGTGGCTTACAGTCTCCATTCCCTTCCCCTCCCCACAATAGACACCCTGTGAGGTAGGTGGGACTGAGAGAGCTCTTCTGAGAACTGCCCTTGAGAAAACTTGTGACTGAGCCAAAGTCACACCAGCAGCTGCATGTAGGGGACCCCACTGGTGGATCTCCTGATGGCCCCTGGTATTTTTGGCCACTGTGTGACAGAGTTTTGGACTGGATGGGCCATTGGCTTGATCCAACATCGGCTTCTCTTATGTTCTTATGAGTGGGGAATCAGACCTGGTTCTCCTGGACTAGAGTCCAAGCTCCTAACCACTACCTCCAACTGGCTCTCAGAAGGCTCCAGAAGTGTGTGAGTTTAGAGCAGTGGTTCTCAACCTTTCTAATGCCGCGACCTTTTAATACAGTTCCTCATGTTGTGGTGACCCCCAACCATAAAATTCTGCCAACACACACAACAATGAAGCTACTTCTTCAGATGTTTTCTCTTGCATGGCAGTTAGCACCAAACAACTTTAATACAGACTTTAGACACACATATATTTGCAAGCTATTCCCAACAAGACACAACAAACACTCAGGCTTCAGACTTACTTTTCTTCAACAGAAGATGCCATGAGAAAACGAAGGCAGGTTGGGGGGGAGAGGCTGTTGCAGGTAGGGGGGAGAGAGAGAGAGAAAGGGGGAAGAGAGAGAAAGGGGGGAGAGAGAGAAATGTGGGGGGAGAGAGAGGGGGGAAGGTAGGTAAGTAGGTAGGTGGGGGGGCAGCTTTTGCCGCTTTTCCTGGGCTCTGCGCGGAGCCCAGGGAAGGTGGCGGGGGGGGCAGTTTTTGCTGCTTTTCCTGGGCTCTGTGCTTCAGCGTGGAGCCTAGGGAAGGCGACGGCGGAGCGCCCTAAAGGCGGCGGCAGGGAGGGGGAAGCAGCCATTGACTTACCTGCTGGCTTCTTCCTCCTCATGGCCCCTGCTGGAAGGGCTGTTGGAAGCAGGGAGCGGGGCTACGTCCCCAACCAACCCGTGCTCTTTGCCCTTAAAGGGAAAGCTCCCTTTGAGGGCAAAGAGCCGGGAGGCCAGACCTTGCACTTGATTGAGCGTGAGGCCCTTTCCTGCCGGCGGGGTGGGGCGGGCTTGGACGCCCGCCGGCGACCCGTGTGAAATGGTCGTTCGACCCCAAAAGGGGTCGCGACCCACAGGTTGAGAACCGCTGGTTTAGAAGGACAAGTTCATTTGGAGCAGCGTAAGAGCTTGGGTCCACACTTTCTCAGCATACGTACCATAATACCTTAAGCTCCTTGCTGGTTAAGTTAAAGAGGGGCATAGAGAGCAGATCCGTCAGATGTTTTCTGCCCTCTGGTCCTGGTGAATTTACTACTTTCACCTTTTGGGGGATGCCTTGTTAAAAATCTGATTGCGCAAACAGCTAGAGTTGGTATTCTTAGGAGGATTCTCTTTGGACTGGAAATGCCCGCATGAGCAATGGAGTCACATACTGTTCCTGCAGAGCTGCATTTTTGAGTAGTTAATGTACTGCAGGCCAGTACTACAAAGTACTACTGTCCTCCCCCCCCCCACCCTCCGCAGCATATCTTTGACTGTTAGGTTTTTGTCTTTGACAGGACAAGCTGTTGCAGTGGAAATCAGCTCCTCCTATAGCAAGTGGGAAGAAGCGTGCGTGTGCATGAAAGCTTGTAACTTGAATAAAACTTTTTTGGTCTTAAAGGTGCCACTGGACTCCAACTTTGCTCTATAGCAGGTGGAGTTCACTTTTGCACATTTTCTACCTGTGATAGGGAGGAGGGTTCGGGCACAAGACTAGGGGTGTCCCAACCATCTCCCTGTTTCATCACCTGTGGAAAGCTGGAGAGGGTGTGACACAGTCTTGCTGATAGACTAGGCTGGGGGAGAGGGAGGAGAAGTCCTGGAGGCTGCTGCGCAATTGCCATGGCGATCAGCTATGGGTGGATTTCATCCCATTGTTATCAAGCTTGTAGACAAGTCAGGTGACAATCACGGCCTTGTCAAGTCTGTAAAATGCAAATTGGGCCGCGGTCACACGGCCCTTAAATGCGGGAGGAAGGGCTATTTCCTCCCGCATTTAAAGGGGCCGTCCACAACGGCCGCAGAAAGTCCCGCGCCAAAGCAGGCTCAAATGCGGGTTGCTCCCGCATTTTCTAACCCCGGGAAAATCAACAGTTTTCCAGGGTGTTGCGGGAGGAACCCGCATTTGAACCATCTGGCCAGCCCTCTCTCGCAATCATTGTGAGAGCAGGGCTGTCCAGATGGGGGCCCCCCCACACCATTTCCCCCCCTTTTACACTTGGGCGCTTGACCACTCAAGCGCTCAAGTGCAAAAGGGGGGGGGAAAACCCCCCAAACTTACCAGGCGGCCGGGGGCGCTCGCGCTCGGGGAAGAGTGCCTCCCCTGGCCGCCGCAGAAAAAGCCGCCGCCGCCGCACACTTCGAGGCTGGCTGGCCGGCCACCGCTTCTTCCGCTGCTGCTGCTTCCGCTGCCGCCTCCAGCTGCCGCCTCTGTCTGCCACCGCCGCCTCCCTCCGCCGCCTCCTCCGTCCACTGCTGTTGCCTGCTGCCGCCTCATCCTCCTCCCGCCGCCGCCTGCCGCAGCAGGGGTTGGGATGTGTAAACATCCCAACCGGAGGAAAAAAAATGCAGCCCCTTTAATCCAGGAGGGCTCCTGGATTTAAAGGGGCCGTGTGACCGCAGCCTTGTAAGCTGCTGCAGCCTCAGTTTGTCTTGGAGCCATGCAAGGAAGGGAAAGAAGGGGTTTAACCCTTCAACCTCCACTCTGTTTTGCTATCTGAAAGCAGGCTTCCTCCTTTGCCATTAGGACTACTGCTCCTTGAGGACCTTGAATTAAAATTCCCATTAAGAGGTATAGTTATGGCTGGTGATTTTAATGCCAGACTAGGACAGGATAGTCCTGCCATTGCCAAGGAGCTAGGTTTTCAATCTGATAATTCACTGCTTGACACTGTGTTTAATCTTAGATCTTCAGAGGACTTCTGTATCAACAAGGCAGGGATTCTACTTGCTCAGCTTTGTCTTAGGTTTCATCTGTCCATCTTGAATGGTATTCCTCCCTATGATTATCCTGGCGAATTCACCTATGCCTCGAAGCGAGGAAGTAGCGTGATTGATTATTTTTTAATTTCACCAGCATTATAGGAACAGGTGAGAGTATTCTCAATTGGGGATCCTATAGACAGTGATCATTTCCCCCTTTCCTTAGTTATTTAGACTCCTCTTCCTGTTGAGCGATTAGACCAGCCAAGAATTGTGTCCTCCGTTCTGACCATTAGACTGCCTATAATCTCTTGGTCTGATAGGCTGGCCCCCAAAATAGCTGGGGTTCTTAATGAAGCTACCTTAGATAGGTTTTTATCAATCTTTAGGAATCTTAATCAACCATCTGAATTGTTTCGAGAATATGACTATATTGAAATGCAACTGTTTGATGTTTTTAGGCTGCAAGTGGTGCAACAACAGCGAATTCAACCTGGTAGGAGTAGTTGGTTTGATAATTAATGCCACCAAATGAAGTCTCATATTTGTGCTATCTATCGTCAACATAGGGCATCCGGGTCAGATAGACTGCCGATGGAATTTTTCCAGTTAAAAATTCAATTGCATCGACTTTATAAATCTAAGCAACAGGCCTTTACACAAAAATGTTGGGAACTTCTTATCCCGGCAACACTGAATAATGATACTAGAAAATTTGGGGCAGTAGTATCTGAGTCCTTGAGCTGTAAACGTATTTCCAACAGTTTGATTTCACCTCGTGAGTGGTTTGATCACTTCTCAGAAGTTTTCAGGGAGACCAGAGTTTGCCCTTTAGAGGACTTTGACCTTAATTTGGCCAATTGTCCAGAGTGGTCACCTGTCTAGCCAGAGGAGGTTGAACTATTAATTAAGTGCATTAAACCAGGGAAGGCCTCTGGGCCTCTTGTTACTCCTCCTCAGCTAATTAAAGTGTTCCCTGAGTGGTGGGCCCCCTTCCTTGCTGCCCTGTTTACAACTGTGAATATGACAAGTGTAATACCTGAAGCTTGGATGAATGCAGTAGTGGTTCCTGTATATAAAAAAGGTGATTGCCATCTCCCCTGTAACTGTAGGCCTATTAGCTTGCTTTCTAATGTTGGGAAGTTGTATGCGAGATATCTGGCCAATAAACTCAATTTATGGATGTCTGAACAGCAAATTTTATTTATTTATTTAATTTCTAGGCCGCTTTCCCCACGTTCGCAGGCTCAGAGCGGCTTACAAGACCTGATATATCAGGATTCATTCACATTATAAATATTTAAAACACTCTAAAACATATAATTAAAAACAGACATCAATATAAAGTGCTCAACAGTCAGATATCAGTCAGATGGCGGCTCTCTGATCACACCGTAGCCATTTTCCCAGCGGCAGATGGTGCGGTTGGCGGTCAGACGTTGGTAAACATACTGAGGAGGAGTGGGGGAAGGCAAGCATAGTGACCCCTATTCATATGCCTGGCGGAAGAGCTCTGTCTTGCAGGCCCTGCGGAACTGCACCAAGTCCCGCAGGGCCCTGATCTCCTCCGGAAGCTCATTTCACCAGGTCGGGGCCGCCACTGAGAAGGCCCTTCCCCTTGTGGTAGCGAGCCTGGCTTCTCTGGGGCCAGGTATAGTCAGCCGTTGTTGGGCCCCAGACCGTAGTACTCTGTACTTTTGGGTATTGAGCAAATTGGTTTCTGTAGAGGAAAATTGACCCTTGATCATTGTGTAGTGTAAAGTCACTTTTTGGAGAAATATAGGGAAGGGAAGGGCCCTAAGTTGTTTGCAGCTTTCTGGGATCTTAGGGGTGCCTTTGATTCTGTACCGAGAGACCTTCTTTGGAAGAAACTTAGGGATCAAGGGATTGAAGTGAGACTCCTCCTTTTATTAAAAAATTTGCATACTAATACAACCTGCCAAATTCCATGCTCAAAGGAGGGTGACTTGACCCATAAGATTCCGATTAGCTTATGAGTTAAACAAGGATGTATCTTAGCACTTTCATTGTTTAACCTTTTTATTAACGATCTGGCTCCTTTTTTGAACACCACTGACGAACATAGCCCCAAACTTGGCGCATTACATGTCCCTCTCTTGCTATACGCTGATGATGCTGTGTTACTTTCTCTTTTGTGTGTAGGATTGAAAAGGTTGCAGTATTGTTTTATGGATTATTGTGAGTTAAACTCATTGACTCTAAATTTCCAGAAGTCCAAAATTATTGTTTTTGGGAAATCTTGGAAACCGTCTAAGTGGATTATAAGGCGGTATTACATTGAGCAAGTTAAAACTTTCAGATACCTAGGAGAGCTCTTCCATTGTTACTCCAGATGGGTTGCTCACAAAAAGGAAGTGATGAAATCTATGAACAATGACATACTAGCAATTACCTGTTTTTACTATTCTAAGGGCAACCAGTATGTCCTTGCGGCTCTACGGGTTTTTAATCATAAACTATGTGCTAAATTGCTCTAAATTGCTCAATGGTATTCCAATTTGGATTGGTACTATTCAGGGCTCATTTCATAGCAGGAGCTCCTTTGCATACTAGGCCACCCCCCCTAATGTAGCCAATCCTCCAAGAGCTTACAGAGCTCTTCTTACAGGGGCAACTGTAAGCTCTTGGAGGATTGGCTACATTAGGGGTGTGTGGCCTAATATGCAAAGGAGCTCCTGCTACGAAATGGGCCCTGGTACTATTAATACGGAGATAGAAAAAATTCAGTCTAGCTTCCTTGTGTGTTTCCTCTGCTGCTATGTGTCTTGAAACTAATCAGAGGTTGCTAGAGACTGGAGCGTGGTTAATAACATTTAAATTCTGGCTAAAGTTACATTTTAAATCCACTTCTCATTCCAACTGTCTTGTTTCTTTAGTTTTAACAGAGTTCCATCAGTCCTCTTGGTTGACATTTATAGAGAAGAAGATTGCTGTCACAGGGATAAGCTTTGATGAGCTGCTTTCCCTGTCAGAAAAAGATGCTTTTGTCTTACTTAAACAAAGACTCTTGGATACTGAGTTGCAAGAACAGTGTAGCCATGCCTCTGGCAGATGCTCTCCCCTGAGATTACGGATTCCTCCCGTGGGGATGATAGCATCATATCTTTTCTCCCTCAAAGATCCATGTACTCGCTGAGCTTATATGCTAGCTCATTTTAATGTGTTGCCCTCTGCAGTACTCCAAGGGAGATTTTCCAGAATGGTGCTCCGCCCCCTTCCTTAAAGGGCCAGCCCCACAAGTTTTTTACCCTCCCACTTCTTCTCAAAAGCATTTAAAGGATCCCTTTAAATGCTTTTGGGAAGAAGGGGAGGCGGTGCGTGTGTGGACTCCCCACCAATCAGCTGACGGGCCCTTTAAATCTTGCAGGATGGAGGGAGAGAAAAATAATGGCAGCCCCCCCCCCCCGAATTTTTTTTGCCCCACAAACCACAAAATCCTGGCTACGGGCCTGATCCTGCTGCTAAGGAGGCCCAGGAAGAGCAGGGCCCCTTGGCTGCGATCATACACACAGTTAGACTTGACATAGGCACAAATACCGGGTGGATTTAAAGGGTGCGATCAGAGAGCAACATCTGGGAAGCGTCCCGCGGTCGTTGGCAACTTGTGCTGCCCCACCATGGAAGTGGAGTAAAAAGACACTGGAGAAAGTCTGGTGTTATCCAGATAATGCGGGCCACAGATGGACTTTCCCCTGTCTGGTGGCTCAGGCACGCACTCATACCATCAGGATGGTGTGATTGTACCATCCCGACTCAGGGCCATTGTCCCCCCCCCCTTGCAGTATGCCCATCATCGCATACTCCATTGGGGCCCTCACTGTGGAGATGCGATTCCTCGTTTATGCACATGGGAAACAAATGGCAAAAAAAACCCTGACTCACCCGTGGTTGCATCTGACCACACAATGATGGGCTGGGCCTGCAGCACAAAAGGGATGTGTGATCACGCAACTGTGGTTCAATAGCCTCACTCCCCTCCCCCCTGCTTCATCTGGCTGGTGTGACCGCAGCCTTTGGGTTCCTATTTCTCTCCTGCCTTTCCTGGGGGGGGGGGGGCCCTTAGGGTTCACCAGCCTTTGGGAGATCTCCAGGAATGACAGCTGTCCTCCAGACTACAGTTCCCCTGGAGAAAACGGCTGTTTCAGGGGGGGGGGGGGGCTCTATGACAGTATGTTCCCTCCCCAAATCTCTAAGTATTTCCCAACCTGGAGTTGGCAACTCTGGTTTCCCCTGTCATAAGCACTTGTGGAATAACCGTATATTGAACTGCATTCTGGTTGAAGCCAGAAAGGAAACTGGGAGTGATGATAAGTTGGGCTGCTTCCCTGCTGGAGCAACAGTTCTGCCTGCCACTCCAAGCGCCAGCTGATCAGGTTTTTATGCTGGTGTCAACAGCCTAGACCAGCTGGGAATGTTGACGGGGGCCCAGTGGGACAGATCTCGTTTGCTCTCCAGCAACCCTTCGGCACAGTCACCAGCTAGGGGGATATCCTGTGATGGTCCCTTGGAGGGTGTTGATTTGATCTTCTGCTCCGGGTACCACCTCCTCCTGAACTGCCTGCCTCCGGCAAAGTGGAGAGGCCAGGCCAGGCCACACCAATGAGTTCTGGGATTGGGGCGATTCTGCATTGGCTTTTCACTCCGTTGTTTTACCAAACCCACGTTGGAACAGGAATTCCCCTATGCACTGCATGCCGCTTTCACTTTCTTTGATCGTTGGATTTAATGGTACACTCTGCACTGCATTCCACTTTTGCTTCCTTTGATCATCAGGTTTTATGGTACCTTCTGCATAGATTTAGGGCCGTTCAGGGGTGATTTTGCAGTCAGTACTGCATTGCTCCGGGCTATTTGGGTGGTTCTGCCTCTGGCATTCACTCCCCATTTTCTTGACACTGAGAAAAAGGTACAGCTCAAAACCACGTTCAGATACCCTGAGCCAATGCCATGCAAAAGGTACCATAAAACCATATGATCAAAGAAAGCGAAAGCGGCATGCAATGCAAAGGGGAATTTCTGTTCCAAGGTGGGTTTGCTAAAGCAATGGACTAAAAAGCCAGTGCAGAATTGCCCTTTGAATGTAGTTTTGAGCCGCACCTTGGGTAAAACAACGGAGGGAAAAGCCAGTGCCGAATCGCCCTTTGTTGCTGGTCTTGGACCAGGGTCCCTCCTACGGTCTTGCCTCAGTCAAGGCCAGGCTTCTAAAACAGGCCACCAGTGTGGAGAGAAGCAGACAGGAGAATGCGGATGGTTCTTCTCCCAGGCCACAGATTAGAAACTTAACTATGCATGGGCAAGTTCATAAAAATGTTGGTGGATTTGGAACTCTGGCTGGCAGTCTTATATTATGGATGGGACCCTCAGTCTTCTCCCTCCCGCCCAGGTTTTACAGACTGCTTCAAGATGTAGAAAGTATTGCTGTTAAATGGGGGGGGGGGATTTCGTTGGAAGCACAGAAGCTTTTTTGCTGTATCTCTGATCCTCCACGTTTCCCGGTTAAGGGGAAAATGCTGTTCAAACAAATTGCAAAGACGTTCTGACTCCAATGGTAACAGGAGAAAGACACTTTACTTAACAGAAATGGAAGCACATCTTACGTGACGCATTCATGTAGGTACATTTAACATATGGTGAGCAGATAAACTTCAAAAAGGTTAACTTGCTACAGCTCCAAGCCTGGGTAAGACCTCAGTGGGGTACAATGCTGTAGAGTACACCCTCCAGAGCATCCATTTTCTGTAGTCTGGGGATGAAAGCCAGTTTGATGTCGTGGTTAAGAGCATGGACTCTAATCTTGGAGAGCTGGGTTTGATTCCCCGCTCTTCCACTTGCAGCTGCTGGTGTGACCTTGGGTCAGTCACAAGTTCTTTCAGAGTTGTTCTCTCAAGACCAGTCCTCGAAAGAGCTCTCTCAGCCCCACCTACCTCACAGGGTGTGTCTGTTGTGGGGAGGGGAAGGGAAAGGAGTTTGTAAGCCGCTCTGAGACTCCCAAGTGAAGGTTGGGGTATAAATCCAGGGTGCAGGCACACGGCACCAGATTCACGGATTTTATCCCGCTTGGATTTCATCTGGGTTTTTTTCTTTCGGGTTGGGATGTTCATACCCATCCCCGTCAGCGGCGGTGGGGGAGGCACCCTTCCTGCTCACAGGAGAGCGCTCCAACCCCCCCTTCGCTGTTGCCAGCTGCTGCTGCCAGCCACCGCCAGCGGCGGCGGACCCAGCCTGGCTGCCTGGCTTGCCCCGCTCTCCGCTCCTGGCCCTGAGCCCTGCCGGTCACTGCCTGGTCAGTTTTTCGGTTACAGCATGCGAGGGAGGCAGGTGGCGGCGGCCAGCGGGGCTCGGTGCCGGGAGCAGAGCATGGGGCGTCCCCCCCCCATTTTTGCACTTGGGCACATGAGTGCCCAAGCGCCAAAGTTCAAAAGAGGGGGGGGGAAACCCGGGAGGGGTGTTCACACAGCCCACTCTCGCAGTCATTGCGAGAGAGGGCTGTCCAGGATGGCTCCAAAGTGAGCTCCTCGCGCGACCTCCGGGAAAATACTTGTTTTTCCCAGGGTTGGAAAACGCGCTAGAAAAGCGGGAGGGTTGCGCCACTGAGCCCGCTTTGGGGCGAGAGCCGTATGAACAGCAGCTTTGAAAGCGGGAGGAAACAGCAGTTCCTCCCGCTTTAAAGGGCCGTGTGCCCTCACCCCCTGTCTCTTCCTCTCTTCTTCCTCTAATTCCGGAGGATCCCCAGGTCCACCTTGGAGGTTGGCTCCTCTAGCTGGCACCTTCTTCTTGGGATGTGTGTCAAGGGCTCCCATCTACCATTTATAGAGTCCTCAGGTCTGTTGAGGAACAGCAGAAGGGCTTTGTATCAGAGGTGCGATGGGAGTTTTGTCTCTCCCAGACACACAGCAGGGCCTGCTCCTGTTTACAGCTGCAGCACAGGGGGGCTGGTGTCTGTATCCTTCCCACTCCCTTCTGGTTCCCTGTCCTCAAACCGCCCCAGGGAGCTGCTATGGGCTCGGTTGTAAAAATCAAGTGAGTACATTTTAGTTCCACAACATAGCCCATAGCTGCTCCCTGGGGCAGTTCCGGGCGAGAGCCACAGTTTGCTGCAGTGGCAAATAGCAAAGAGCTGGTGTGCGTCAGGGAGGCAGAAGGCTCCCATTGAGCCCATGATACAAAGTTCTCGCATTGTTCCCTAGCAAACATGAGGACTTTTTAACATATAGATGGACTCCATCTTGTAGCACTTTAAGCCTTGTAGCACTTTAAGCGTTTTTTAAACTGCAAACATCTACTTTTTTTTTTTGCAATAGAATTTTTATTTTTTTCCATTGTTCTCGAATGCAATTAGCTTTTATACATATTCCATTCTCTATAAAATTACATAGTTAGCTAAAAAGATATAATCATTAGATGACTTCCCACCCCACCTGCACCTTCATATATATCAATCGGTAAACATATATTTTAAAAGTATTTTCCTCCTAAGGTAACATTTTGAGCTATTATAACTTTTATACATTTAAAAGTTATATTGGTTAAAAAAGAAAAAGGGTTTAGTTTCGCAGCCAACTAAAAATTCTTTTTTTTGTGTTATAATTCTGCCCCTCATTTCAGTAGCTAGAAAGTGTAAAAATATTCTTTCATATTCCACTCTCGCTCCATATATTCTTTCAAATCTTTCCAATTTTCTGAGAACTTCACTGAGTCTTGATTATTTAGTTTTCTTGTCCATTTGTCCATTTCTGCCACAAATAACAATTTTCTCAACCATTCCCATAGTTCTGGAGTTTTCTCCGATTTCCAACTTTGTGCGTAAACCATTCTTGCTGTCGTAACCATATACCAAATCAATGTTCTTTTACTTAAGTTTACATCCTCTAACTTTAGACCAAGCAACAACATTTCGGGCAATTTTTTAAACTTACATCTGCAAACATCTGCTGTTTTAAGTATCAGAGCTTTCTCCTTAGAGACCTCAGGGACTGAAGCTTCTGGTGTCTTTGCCCCAGTTTCAGGTATGATCCCTTTAACGGCCGTAAAGACAGGATATGCATGTGAAAAAATGTTAAATGTTACTAGATCAAGATGGGCAGCCGTGTTAATCTGTCTGTAGCAGTGGAAAAGAGCTCATCCGCTGCCACAAATTTTGTTAGTCTTCAAGGCGCTACTGGACTCTTGCTTTTTTGAATATTACTGAAAACCCTGCAAGGTAACAGTGAAAATTACTACTTGGCATGACTGTTGATGGTGGTAGGGGAAGGCAAAACTTTCCCCCTCCATTCATTTGGGTGTGTGAGGAGCTTGGGGCTGGTGTTCAAATCCTGGTATCTCCGACCAAAAGGATTTGACCTTGGAGACTGTGTGGATGCTGGGATTTGACGGGCAAGGCCAGCTGTGGAATTCCACAGGTGCTTTTAACCAACTTTTAACCAGGGGTCCATTGGAGCGGGAGCACACAGGAACGTAGCTCCGGGAGTGAGGAGCCCAGGGGGCGGGCACATGACCAAGCCCCGCCCCCTCCTCGGCTTCCCCGAGCAGTGCAGAGGCGCAGCGCCCCGGGGAAAGCCCTGCTAGGGTCTTTATTGTTTTTAATGTTTTGTTTTAATACTGATAATTTTATCATTGTTCCTTTTATGACTGTGTGCTGCTTTTCCAGAGACTTGTTCAAGGTGGCATATAAATTTTCTAAGTATACCATTTTTTATCTGGGCACATGGCACATAAGTACTGGAGAAATTTCACCAACCCTTCAGCAGCTTCCACCCCATCAGTTTGGTGTAGTGGTCAGGAGTTGGACTCTAATCTGGGAGAACCGGATTTGATTCCCCACTCCTCCACATGCAGCTGCTGGTGTGAACTTGGGCCAGTCACAAGTTCTCTCAGAGCTGTTCTCTCATGAGCAGTTCTCAAAAGACCTCTCTCAGCCCCACCTACCTCACAGGGTGTCTTGTTGTGGGGAGGGGAAGGGAACGGGATGGGTGGTGCACATGTCCTGGGTATCTCAAGTCTACTTGAAACCTGGCGGTTTCGAGGGAGCAGGAAGAGAATGAGGGTGTGTTCTTTACGCTTATTTTTATGGCACAAAGTATTGGCTTCCCATTTTAAAATTGCAGCTCCAGAAGCATTGCATAAAGTACGCCCCCCCCCCAAATGGTGAAAAGGATCATGGGGAATACCTGTTAACTGTAACTCAACACTGAACAGTCCCCCGATTTATTTTGATGGTTTTTACGACCTTCTTTCTACAGAAAACACTCGAGGCAGCCTGTACTCTTAAAAAAAAAAAATCAAGTTAAAATGCATATTCCACAGAAGCCATAAAAATACGCTGACCGCCAAAACTTTATTCATATAGCAAACTAATACCGGCAACCCATTGAACCTGGAAAAGGCAGGGGGGTTATTCGGGTTGTGTTCTCCTAGAGCGAGGGCCCCCAACCTTTTTGAGCCTGTTGGCACTTTTGGGATTACGACAGAACATGGTGGGCAAATCCACAAAGTGGCTGCCACAGAATGGTTGCTGCAGGAGGCGAAGCCAGCCACGGAATGGTTCCCACAGTTTACCTTCAGCCACGCAGTGAAGATTCTTGTGTGTTGTGGCAGCAGCTGCTAAAGCAACATTTTAAAAAACCTGCACAGCCAATCAGAAGATTTGCTGGGCAAAGTCCTATCTGGCCCCACCCTCTTTCTCAAAACACTTGTGTTGGGGACCCCTGTCCTAGAGTTTGGACATGGGGGATAGCTCCCTGCAAAGTGGGAGAGGTGTGTGTGTGTGGCTCTTAGCATTGGCCTTGCTTGGAGTATAATCATTATTGGGCTGGATTGGAGCCATGTCCTGTGAATGGGAAAACATGGTTGACAGACAGTGACACATTGCATTGGTTGCATCGAGATTGGGGGGTCTGCAATTTTTGGCGTAGTATGGAACCAAATACAGCTCTTTCAAAGGCGAAAATGAAATCTGTGTTAAGGTATATTGGAAGGGTTGGTGAGATGCTAGAATAAGCAATTGGTGAAGGAACTGGCAGGCAGATATTTGGATGGGACAGAAGGGTTTCTTGGAGATTCTTTCCAGAACTGTAAGTGACAGAGGTGAACGGTTGACAGTAATCCAAGTGCAAATCATGCACAGATTTATGCCAGTGTGCTAAAACAATCTTACAGGTGCTCCTGTCCTGTGTATATTTTTGACTTAGGGTGTGATCACACGAGCAGTTTGGCCCGACACAGCCCCTCCTCCCCTCTGGATGGGCACGTCAGCCAGGCACATCTGTCAGGCATTCCCCCAGCAAACTCACCCCGTTGTAGGATGACTTGGAGCCAGGTTAAAAAGGCACCACATCACAAGTGGTGTTTTTTTTGGTTCCCCACGTATTCATTGTGTATGGCTGGATGGCTGAATGTGGGGGAGTGTGCGCAAAATGGATTGGCGGTCTGAACCTGCAGATCTGTTTCCACTGCGTGGGTGTATTCTTTCCCCATTTTTGCCTGTGTGCACATGAGCGCACATGAGCACATATGCACACACATGCACATATATAGACCCACCTGTATTTTAAAAACTGACCGGGCAGCACACTCCATGGCTGAGGCACTACACTGATGTGGATGCTTGACCAGGGGATGGCCGCATGGGTAACGCACAGCAGGGTGTGCTGTCTGGATTATATACCCTGCAACATTTTAAACCAGTGCAATTAGAGGCGGGGCCATATCACACCAAGCACCAGTGTGATTACACTTTTAGTGTGAGACCTCACCTGTGCCACTTCCCGATAAAGGGCTTGCAACAACCAGTATTCTAAATGCAGAGACTCTGTGGCTTATTAACTAATGTCAGTTGTCAGTAATGTTCAGTTGAGTGTTTTCAGTTAATGCACACTGGCTTTTTTATACTGACTCTTTGGTGTTGTGGTTAAGTGCATTTGGTGTAGTGGTTAAGTGCGTGGACTCTAATCTGGGAGAACTGGGTGTGATTCCCCACTCCTCCACTTGCAGCTGCTGGATGACCTTGGGCAAGCCATAGTTCTGTCAGAGCTGTCCTTGAAAGAGCAGTTTCTGTCAGAGCTCTCTCAGCCCCACCTACCTCACTGGGTGTCTGTTGTGGGGAGGGGAAGAGAAAGGAGTTTGTAAGCCGCTCGGAGACTCCAAGTGAAGGGTGGGGTATAAATCCAATCTCCTCTTCTTCTTTGGTGATCTCTTGCTCGGAAGCTTGACGTAGTATGGCGCTTTCATTTAGAAAACATTGCAGACTCCCGGTATAGCCGTTGTGCTTTGCAGGATGATTAAAAAAAAAGGGAGGGGATAGTGAACAATTTTGAAGACAGAAATCAAATCCAGAAGGATCCAGATAGTTTTAGCCAAGCTTTCCAATCTAGCAAAATGAAATTCAGCGGAGTCAAAAGGCTTTTCCACATTGTTATTTTGCTCATTTGTAAGTTCCTTTTGCTGGGGCGGGGGAGGGGGGGGTCTCTCTTTCACATGGTTTGCTCCCTCTAGAGGTCAATGTGATATTACATCTATCCATGTTCGGCATAAAAAACCTACAGTTTAAATTGGCGGGGAGATATGCCTGACACAAGTTGATGTATTATCAAATCAACTAGTACAGGGAGCGAAATATGTGCAGAACAGAAACAACAAGAACTTACAAAAGAGAAAAGTGAGAATGTAAAAGAGCCAAAAGGCAAGACTTCTGCATTTCAGGAACACACTAGTCCAGGAGTGGCCAACCCGTGGCTCTCGAGCCGCATGCGGCTCTTTGCCTGGTTTTATGAGGCTCTTAGGGCATGTCCCGACGCGGGTCGCCCGGCGGGCATAGAGCCAGCCGAGACAACCGCGCCGCGACCGTTTCCCCTCCCGGGGACTCACCGAGTGGGGGAGCTGTGGCTGACGCCGGGCTCAGAAGAACTCCTGAAGACGGAGAAGCCAGGCGAGACGAGGGAGACGCAGCCGGGAGGAGCGCCGCTAGGACCCTCCCAGCCCCGATTGACTGGCCAGGACCGGAAGACGGGGCTGCAAGGACGCGCCAGGCCCCGGCCCCGGGAGCAGCGAGGACCCGAAGCTGGCCAGGATAGTGCCTGCCGCACACTTCCCACCAACAATTTGTTTGTGTGTGACATTTACAATAAATCTGGCTGAGCAGAGGTCTCTCTCTGTGTGTGAGAGGAAGGGATGGGTGGTGTTCAAGTGTGCCCATGTGTATGATGTGGCTCTTTGCTGTAACATAGTAAAAAAAGTGGCTCTTGGTCTCTGACGGGTTGGCCACCCCTGCACTAGTCAAATGCATGGGGGGGGGGGACTGCCAGAGGAGACGACTGAGAAGCGTACAGGAGGGGCATACATGCAGGGCCAACCAAGGGCCCCCTCTGCCTGCTCACAGACTAATACGTGTGTGCCTGCAAGCATGTCTGCGCTCTGTCTGGCATTCCTTACTCTAGTTGTGGTTGTCCCTTCTTTTTTTTTTTTTTTGCAATCTTACAAAAAAATATTAATACCCACAGTCCCTGTAGGCCCTTACACTCTTTGGTATTTGGAAATAAATTGAGAAAGCAGGCGTGCAACAGCTGATCAGTTCCAGGCTGGAGTTATGTTAGAGAAGAACCAGAGATTATCCTCTTGCCCTACAACCTTTTCCTTTCCTCCAGCTAAGGAGTACATGTAATTATATTAGTCTATCTGCGGGAGGCATTCAAAGACCCGAGCCATTCATTATCGTCTGCCCAGTCTAATTTCCCTTGTCTGTCTGCTGATGGCTTTGCAACAGTTCAGAGTCCAGCCAGCCTTTGAAATGGAGTGAGGAATGGATGAATGGCTGTGGGGAAACAGTGTACTTACCCACCGAGGGGATGAGGGGGTGTCTATGTGTGCCTCGGCTCCAGGATTCTGCTGGGCCCTAACGCTGGCTGGTTCTGCCTCTAGCATTCACTCCCCATCTTCTCAACACTGAGGAAAAGGTGCAGCTCAACGCCACATTCAAATACGCCTTACCGACTGCAAAGTCACCTCTGAACTGCTATAAAACGGCCATAAATCTATGCAAAAGGTACCATAAAACCTGATGATCAAAGAAAGCGAAAGCAGCACGCAGTGCAGAGGGTACCATAAAACCCGATGGTCAAAGAAAGCGAAAGCGGCGTGCAGTGTGGAGGGTACCATAAAATCTGGTGATCAAAGAAAGTGAAAGCAGCATGCAACACAGAGGGGAATTTCTGTTCCAACGTGGGTTTGGTAAAACAACAGAGGGAAAAGCCAATGCAAAATCGCCCACTGCCTACCCTTCTTCTCTGCCCCTTTGTAATTTCACACTAGGAAAAGGTGGAAAGTGGAGAGGAAGTCTTATAAAGCAAGCTGTTGGGGGAATGTTGGTGAAATGGTTTAGTTGGGCTTGCGACAAATTGTACGTTTTTATTTATTTATAGTCTGTCTCTCTGACTGAGACTCAGGGCAGATTACACAGTGTAAGTCAAGTACAATCAACCTGATGGGACATCTGATGAACAGCGCAATAGGGTTTGGATTGCAGAAATCTGAACTGGAGCTGAAACAAACCGGAAACAATGCCTAGACTGGCTGTGATTTAAGGGCACTTTAGTTTCCACGCATGCATACAACACTGTGCTCTAACTATCCTGTTTTTAGGGAGGGGCCGTGGCTCAGTGGTGGAACATTTCCTTGGCATGCAGAAGGTCCCAGGTTCAGTCCTCAGCATCTCCAGTTAAAATGATTATGTGGTAGGTGATGTGAAAGACCCCTGTCTTTTGAGACTCTGGAGAAACGCTTCCAGTCTGAGTAAACAATACTGACTTTCATGGAACAATTGTCTGATTCCATATAAAGTAGCTTCATGCGCTCATGTATTCCCCATCCCCCTCAGCACACTCTTTCTCTAGTCTGTTTTCCTCCAGTCTTGTTTGGCAGAATAGTCTTAAGTACATGAGCACATGGTGTAGAAGGAATGGTGGACAGTGTGTTTTCCTGCTGGAAAGGTCTGGCCCACTGTCAGCTCTTCCCTTGTGCCATTTGCCCAAGTTTTCCCCACTGATTTGCCACTGCAGAGCTTTTCCTACTCCCCCCTTTAACTGGTAATTACTATGGAGCTAGAGTGAACTATCACCACTTCTCTGTTTCTGTTTCAAATTTTATTTCCTTTGAAGTCCCGTTTCCCCCCCCCCCCATTTTTTAAAAAAGAAAAGTGTCTCCAGCCCTTTTCATTGCACAAGTATAAGGGAACAAGTGCAGGCCGTTTTCGTCCTAATTATCTGGTAATGAAGGGGAGGGTGAAACTGCAAGATGACTGAAGCGATACTGCTTGTGTGTTGACACTGCTATATTGCTTTTGCACCATCAGTTGCAAAAGGAAAGCGAAAAAGAGGGCTTCAGGAGTCACCACAGTAGTTGTGATGGCCTTATCCATGAGAGCCAGTGCAGAGTTGCTGCAGAGCACATGTGGAAGGGAAAAAGGGGGGGGGGGGACTGAAGAAGTGTCCAGAAAACTCTAATGTGTAGAAACCCTGTCACCAGTGCACAGGCCTCTCTGCATTTTCAGTGGCGATGAAAGGAATGCAAAGACTTCCGCATTGTAGAGAGTAGCCCCAGAGCCTTGGAAAGCCCATGGTGACCCCTTTTGAGAGGCGACGCCAGCTGAGTAAGTTCATGGAACTGCTGTTTGAAGTTAATGCCTGGTTGCCCGCTAGAAGATTATTGTCGTTCTTGCAAGTTTGAAAATTGTATTGAATTGAAAATTGATCGAACAGACAAAAAAAGATTGAACACAACAAGTGCATAATTGTATCCCTGAAGATGGACAAAGCGAAGTGTATATCCAGAATCTTCGTTGTTCTTTTGTAATACTTACCTGCTTTATTGTATTTCATGAAAAATTTTGCCTTATAGTTCACTTAAAAGTATTATACATTTATAGACTTTCTTCTGTTTTTTAAAATATTTCAAATTATTTTCTCTGGGAAAAAAGTGGGATACAAGAGGGGAAATGGGGTGGGGGAAAATATAAATTCATCAGGTTTGTCAAATAAAATGAATTGATGCGTACGTATTTGGTAATATATTACATATTTCAAATATAGAAGCAGACGTTAAAACATCAATATTACAGAATTTCGGGACAGATTCGCTCTTTAAAGAATAACGAGAATTTTCCTAAGGTTAGCGATAATCTATTAGCGATAAAAGAAATGATGGCTGCACAACTAGTTGATGGGAGGAGATAATATTCTCCTTCATTCCTCTGCTTGGCTCCCCTGCCAAAGCAACCGGGAGAAGAGGAGTTGGTGAGAATAGTTATCCAGGCTCCAAATACACAGCTCGAGCCATCTCCAAGGTTGTAATGCCCACTTTTGTGCTGAAGGTAAGTGATATAAGCCGTCAATGTTCTTTATCGCGAAGCAGGCAGCTGTGTTAACTCCCAGTCGAACTGCCTCTCATTGAAGTGGTCCTCGGCTTGCGTCTCTCACTTCCCTCTTCATTCATCTTGGTGTGCCTGGCTCGCAAAGCTCTTGAAATCGGCTGCCGGGTCTGGAAAGGGTCTCTTTTCTTCTCGCTGTTCCCGCACTGGCCTTTGAACGGTAAAGAGGGGCATCTTAAGTCTCAGCTGCAGTTCAACAGGGCTTTTGCCTGGGAGCACCTTTTCTTGAAATTAGGAAGGCTGAATCTGCCTGGACTGACTGCTGGTAAATTCCCCTTTTCTCTCCGTCAGTCACTTCTACTGAGGTGATCTCAGACAGGTAGCCTGGGAAATCTGTTTTGTCTCCTTTGGCCAGTTTGGTGTGGTGGTCAGGACCTCAGACTCTAATCTGGGAGAACCATGCTTGATTCCCCACTCCTCTGCATGCAGCTGCTGATGTGACCTTGGGTCAGTCACAAGTTCTTTCAGAGCTGTTCTCTCAAGAGTGAAGGGCGGGATATAAATCCAATCTCCTCCTCCTCCTCCTCCCTCCTCCTCCTCCTCAAGGGCAGTTCTCAAGAGAGCTCTCTCAGCCCCACCTGCCTTACAGGGTGTCTGTTGTGGGGAGGGGAAAGGGATTGTAAGCCTGATTCTATTGCCCATATCCTTTTCCAATGCCCTAAATATTCCGCTATGCGTAATACTTTGATTCGTCCCCTTTTCCCTCCACAGAGAGATTTTCTGGATGGGGATTTAACTTTTTTTTTTTAGCAGATAAGAATCCAGCAATAACGTTATCTGTTGCTGAATTTCTGGCCTATGTATGGAAGTCAAGAGTAATACTCTGTAAATCCTGCAATTTATGCTAGGATTGTTTTACACTCTGGAACACTGAGAATATTGATGGATGTTGTTTGCTTTGTTTTCTTTTGTACCTACCGCTTAATGTTCTCTTTGCTCGATCTATTTATGCTATGCCAATAAAGGTTGTATGTATGTATGATTGTAAGCCGCTTCAGGTAGTGAAGGGCAGGGTATAAATCCAATATCGTCCTCCTCCTCTTCTTCTTCCTCCTCCTTCCCCCCAGCTACGGAGGCTGGCCTCTGGGGTAGGCAGCTGTAGGGGCCGGGCCTGGCCTTTAGCCATAGAGGCACCTTCATATGGAGGGTATGATTGGGACTAGTCAGGATACTTATTTATTTATTTACTTCTTTTGCGCCCCACCTTTCACCTCTGTGGGGACCCTAGGTGGCTTACATCATTCTCTGGTTCTCCTTTTTTATCCTCACAACAATCTTGTGAGGTAGGCTAGGCTGAAGGAGTGTGACTGGCCCCAAGGTCACCCAGTGAGCTTCCATGGCACAAGCAGGGATTTGAACCTGGGTCTCCCAGGTACTAGTCTGACACTCTTAACCACTAAACCACCCAGCATCTCTGCTGGTGGAAGGGATTTCCATTGGCTGAGAGGAACTTCCCACCTGGCTCCCTCCAAAGGCTGCTCTTATGGGGCAGAGAGCCCTCAGGAATGGTCAGAAGAGGGTTTCTGGAGATCCACCACAGGAGAGGGGAGGCTGCAAAAACCAGCCCTCTCCTTTTTATTTATTTATTTGATTCAATTGCTATCCCACCCTTCCTGCAAGTGGGCTCAGGGCGGGGTACAACATTTATATGAAACAATAAAATCAAGATTAAAACTATAAACTTAACCCTTAAGCAATGGCGATCAAACTACATCACAACTCTTACAAGGGTGTCCTGGTGTTAAACATTTGGGAGCAGGGCTAAGTCCCACCAGGGATTCCACACATCCTCTCAGCTTCACCTACCTCACAGGGTTGTTGTGAGGATAAGGCGGAGGAGAGGAGAATGCTGTAAGCCATTTTGGGTCCTGATTGGGGTGAAAGGCAGGATATAAATAAAGTTAAATAAATAAATAAATAGATCTTCCCAGAAAGCAGTCACCTCTTTTACCCCTCCAGCCCGGTTTCCCAAGGGAAAGGTTGCACCTCCTGAGCCAGTTTGGTGTTGTGGTTAAAAGTGGTGGACTCTAATCTGGAGGACTGAGTTTGATTCCCCACTCCTTCACATGCAGCCAGCTGGGTGACCTTGGGTCAGTCGCAGTTCTCTCAGAGCTGTTCTCTCAAGAGCAGTCCTTGAAAGAGCTCTCTCAGCCTCACCTACCTCACAGGGTATCTGTTTGTGGGGAGAGGAAGGGAGGGAGATTGTAAGCCGCTCTGAGACTCGGCGTGAAGGGCAGGGTATAAAATCCCCCCCCCCCCCCCCAAATCCCAGTTCTGGGTTTTCTGTGCAGCCTGTGGCACAGTGAGGGTTCTCGGGAAGAAGTCAATCGCAGAAGCAGTTAAGCTGGCCTGCCTAAAAGGCTGAAGGAGAGCGGCCCTGCGAGGGCAAGGTGGAGATTTCCTCGAACTTTAAAAGTCCCGAGTCATACATTTTCACGCCCATCTAATCATTTCTGGATTTATGTTCCAGTCACTGCTGAAGGTCACACATCTTTATTATGCTGAGGAGAGCCAGCCAGCTCCGGTGGCTTTCCAAGAGAGCTGGCTGCCCTCTTCTCGCAAGAGCTCCGGGGCATTTAATTGGTAGGAGGACATCGTCTCATAGTGACAAGAGCCGAGTGCTCATAGGAGCCTCCTAGGCCCGCCGGCCCGCAGGGTTGGCTGCATCAGGTTGCAGGGCCCCGGTCTATTTTGAGCACCGAGGGGGTGTGGATGTCGGGGCGTGTGCCAGGCCCATCAATTGTGCAAATCCTGTAGCCATCAAAAGGTCCTGTCAACAGAAATGCCTGCAGTTGACCTGGCTCCTGGCAGGGGGAAGCAGCCGACAGCACAACCGAGTCTTCAGAGCGAAGTTGGAGTCCGGCGGCACCTTTAAGACCCGCAGGGTTTTATTCCTGGCGTGTGTGCACGCGGATGCTTATTCCAGGAATAAAACTTCATTGGTCTTAGAGGTGCCACTGGACTCAAAACGGTGTTCTACTGCTTCAGACCTACACGGCTGCTGCACCTGAACGGGTTCTTCAATTTCTCTCCCCAAATGCAAAAAGGAATCCTGGTTATTTTTTGTCTTTACAGAGGAAGGACATGTTAACACAAAGAGTTCACCCAGTCCCTTCTCCACGAAACAAAACTAATGGATGTGCTTCAGAACTAGAACCTGAGTTTTGCCACCCAATTTTCCTGTTGTGGCCGATTCATGAAAACTCACGCATGCTTGTGAATCTGTGCCGTTACGTGGCTGCATTTTGTCCTTCTGCCACTTCAGCAGTAAAATCCCTGTTTTTATTGGTGTTTTATGATACTGCGCTATTGTGCTTTTAAAAATATATATATATTATTAATTTTCTATTTCTATAAATACAAACATGGTGGAGCCATCAATACAAGAAAAATAGCTTATCATACAAATACAAATACAAATGGTTCATTATTATTTATTCTGAGCCCTATTTAAAAAATTAAGATTCATCCAGTTATAAACTTTATCCCAGTTTTTCCAGAATTTATCCTCAGATTTATTACAGCATATCACACTTAACCTGTCCATTTCTGCAATTTCCAAAAGTTTGTATTTCAAGTCTTCTTCTGTCGGGGTATATAAAGATTTCCAATTTTTAGCTATTAAGATTCTTGCCGCAGTAATAATATAAGTTATCACATATCTGTCTTCTTTAATACTTTCTGGTAATAAATTTAATAAAAATGACTCCGGTAACATTTTTAACTTCACCTCAAATATTTCTGATATTACCTTCTGCACCTTTCTCCAGAATGTCTGTATTTTATCACACCTCCACCACATATGAAAGAAAGTTCCCACATTGGATCCACATTTCCAACAATTGTTTGAAGTATTGGGAAAAAAATTTGCAATCTTATCTGGGGACCAATGCCATCTATAAAAAATCTTGTAGATGTTTTCCTTATATGATGTTGATCTCATAAATTTAGCTGATACCCAGATTTTAGACCAAGTATCTGTCTCGATCGTGTGACCTATATCTTTCATCCAAGATATCATCGGTGATTTAATCGTGCTTTTTTAATGGGTTGGTCTCCAGACCCCTCACCATCTTTGTTGCCCTCCTCTGGACATGTTCCAGCTTGTCTTTATCCTTCTTAAATTGTGGTGCCTAAAACTGAATACAGTACTCTCGGTGAGGTCTAACCAGAGCAGAGTAAAGCGATACCGCCACTTTGCGTGATCTGGAGACTATACTCCTGTTGATACAGCCCAAAATCACATGCGCCCTTTTAGCTTCCGCATCACTCTGCTGACTCATGTTCAGTGTATGGTAGTAGATCCTTTTTCATTTCAGAAGCCTTCCTGGGGAGGAGGAGCCCCACATGACTCCACCCACTTTCTGAAAACACCTGGAAAGGTGTTGCCAGACACCATGGCATGTTGGGGACCACTGGTCTAGAACTTGGTTCAATGCCACTTTTTTCAGATTCACAGACTGAGCACCAGTGTATGTTTCCTTAGAACAGGGGTGGGCAAATTGCGGCCCGCGGGCCACATGCGGCCCACCACAGAGTTTTTTGCGGCCCACCAAGACAGTCGGCCATGTGGCTCCAGTCAGGCCTCTGTTGGGCCCGGAGCGCAGAGAAGTGGCGCTCCGGGAGTGAAGTGTCCAGGGGGCGGGCACATTACAGCTATAGATGATATGAAATTAGCACAATAAATAAATTGAATAAAACTACCACTATTTTATTTAATTTATATTTATTGATTTTTTTATGATACAATTTATACCTTTTCTGAAACGCAAAGTTAACTAATGAATGCAATCATTTTAAAAGGTGCGGCCCTCCGCTAACCTTCGCTCCCACAAAGTGGCCCCCGAGCCAAAACAATTGCCCACCCCTGCCTTAGAATAATGCTTGTCTTTTAAATTTGACCTCCTCAAGAACCTCGGTCTCAAATTTTCTCAGGTGTATGAATTCGTTTTGCTTTGTTCATAAATTGCAAACTGTAATGATCAAAGCTTTACGTTTAAGAAGAAGAAGAGATTGGATTTATAGCCTGCCCTTCACTACCCAGAGGAGTCTCAGAAGGGCTTAAATTCCCCCCCCCTTCCTCTCCCCACAACAGACACCCTGTGAGGTAGATGGGGCTGAGACAGCTCTGAGAGAACTTGTGACTGACCCAAGGTCACACCAGCAGCTGCACGTGGTGGTGTGGGGAATCAAACCCAGTTCTCCCAGATTAGAGTCTGCACTCTTTAACCACTACACCAAACTGACTCTCCATTAACTATTTAATGTATAAAACAAAACCCTTTGGCTTTAGTGACACTAGCTTGTCCCCAAATGATGAAGAAGCATGTGGGGAGGGGGAATCTCTGTGAGGGCCTTGCTCCTTTCTGGCTTTCTAAAAAAATTTATTTAATAGATTCTACATAACATATCACTCCACCAAAAAAGAAAAAAAAAGAAACCTTTTTGGTTTTTTGATCCCTGCATTTGTTTATTCCGACTCCTTTTCTGGAAGTGGGTGCCTGACCCCATTTGTTAAGCGACAGAGCGCTGGCTGCCTCCAGCTTATTATATGCACTTGCAAAGTGTGGTGGCGGCAGTTGGAGAATCTTCCTTGTGAACCAGATTTATCATTCACTGGGAAATGTGTTGGGAGAACATAATGTGTTTGCCAATAAAACCTGTTGTGGTGAATGAGAGCCCAGACGTCTCTCTAAGCAGAGAGTCTGCTTTCTCTGTTGGCGTCAGACGTGATCGTGACACCAACCAAATAAAAGCTGGCACAGTCAAGGTTTGCTTTCCCCCCTCTTTCCTTAAGCAAATATTTCCATAGCTAGGAGCAACTACAAAACCTTGGGGTGAAGATGCGTGTAAATATTTTTAGCAAGAGCAAATTCTTCACTTACAGTATAAACACAGCTTCATATACCCAGGGGTCCGTTAGAGCAGGAGCGCACAGGAGTGCAGCTCCGGGAGTGAGGAGCCCAGGGGGCGGGCACATGACCAAGCCCCGCCCCCTCCTCGGCTTCCCCGAGCAGTGCAGAGGCGCAGCGCCCCGGGGAAAGCCCTGCTAGGGTCTTTATTGTTTTTAATGTTTTGTTTTAATATTGATAATTTTATCATTGTTCCTTTTATGACTGTGTGCTGCTTTTCCAGAGACTTGCTCAAGGTGGCATATAAATTTTCTAAATATACCATTTTTTATCTGGGCACATGACACATAAGTACTGGAGAAATTTCACCAACTCTTCAGCAGCTTCCACCCCATCAGTTCGGTGTAGTGGTCAGGAGTTGGACTCTAATCTGGGAGAACCGGGTTTGATTCCCCACTCCTCCACATGCAGCTGCTGGTGTGACCTTAGGCCAGTCACAAGTTCTCTCAGAGCTGTTCTCTCATGAGCAGTTCTCAAAAGACCTCTCTCAGCCCCACCTACCTCACAGGTGTCTTGTTGTGGGGAGGGGAAGGGGAAGGGATGGGTGGGGCACATGTCCTGGGTATCTCAAGTCTCCTTGAAACCTGGTGGTTTCAAGGGAGCAGGAAGAGAATGAGGGTGTGTTCTTTACGCTTATTTTTATTGCACAAAGTATTGGATGGGGAAGGGGATGGAGGAAGAGCAGGTCAGTTTCACTCCCCTGTGGAGTGGAGCCTGAGGGGTGGGTGTTGCCTTCTGACACACTTCCGGTATGTTAGGGGGTGTGGCATATGCAAATGAGTTATGCAAATGAGTTATGCTAATGAGCTCCTGCACCTTTTTTTCTACGAAATGACCCCTGCATACACCCATATATATCCCAGCAATTGAATTCTGTAAATCGGTTGCGTTTGGGTGATCATGGGATCTGGAGAAGAAGTGCTTCACCTGCCACATGAAGAAATGGTCTTCCATCTTTCTTATCCACGCCACTCCCAACACAGCCCAGTTTCAATACCTGTTTCTGTCTTTCCCAGTTCTCTTCAGCTTTTCCTTTAACCCCACTGGAAGCTCTTGGGTGATTCTGCGTCTAGCATTCACTCCACATTTTCTCAACTGGGAGGGGAAAGTGCAGCTCAAAACGACATTCAGATACCCTGGGCCAACGCCATACTGACTGCAAAGTCACCCCTGAATGGCCATAGATCTATGTAGAAGGTACCATAAAATCTGATGATCAGGGCTCATTGCGTAGCAGGAGCTCCTTTGCATATTAGGCCACAGCCCTGATGTAGCCAATCCTTCCAGAGCTTAGAGAGCTCTTCTTACAGGGGCTACTGTAAGCACTTGGAGTATGTGGCCTAATATGCAGAGGAGCTCCTGCTACGAAATGAGCCCTGCGGATCAAAGGAAGTGAAAACGGCATGCAGTGTGGAGGGTACTGTAAGATCTGATGATCAAAGGATGTGAAAGCAGCATGCAATGCAGAGGGGAATTTCTGTTCCAACGTGGGTTTGCTAAAACAACGGAAGGAAAAGCCAGTGCAGAATCAGCCTGTAACGGATACTAGGGTTGCTAGGCCTGGCAATAGGCAAGAGGATTGGGGGTGGGGACAAAAGGGGGCCTGCTCTGTTGCATGCGCTGTTAGGGTGCTTCCAGTGAAAGCCTGGAAGTGATGGAGGGTAGCTCTAGGAATTGCCAGAAACTCTATGCTTTTACTGTAGAATTTCTACTCGTTCCTAGAGCTACCTTCTGTCACTTTCGGGTTTTCGATGGTGATGCAACAGTGCATGCAACACCGCTGTCGTTCCCCCCACACACACACTGCTTTTGGAGCCGTGGCAGACAACAGGAACTGGGGTTGGGGAATCCCCCATCTTGAACAGGAAAATGGCGAACCTAGCCTGCTTTTTTAAAAACGTCACAGTTTTTACTTTCCTTTTATCTTCTGAACCTGTGTAATATTTGCCACTACATGCTTTATAAAATGATGCGACAGACTTAGGGTTGCCGGCTCCAGGTTGGGAAATTGCTGGGGCTTGGGGGGCAAAGCCTGGGGAGGGGGGGGGGGGCTTGGGGAGAGACCTCAGCCTTAGAGTCCAGCCCCCAAAGCTGCTGTTTCCTCCCGGAGAAAACTGATCTCTAGTTGCAGTTCTGGGAGAACTCCAGGCCCTGCCAGGAGATTGGTGACCCAACTATGGTTGCCAGCTGCAGCACGGGAAATTCCTGGAGGTTTGGAAGCGGTGGCTGGGGATAGAAGGATTTGGGGAGGGGAGAGAGCTCAGAAGGGATATGATGCTGTAGAATCTGCTCTCCAAAGCTGCCATTTCCTCCAGGGGAAGAGATCTCTGTTGCAAGGGACCTTAAAAGGTAAAAGTAAAGGTTTCCCTTGCTCGAGAGCCAGTCGAATCCGACTCTAGGGGGCGGTGCTCATCTCCGTTTCCAAGCCAAAGAGCCAGCGCTGTCTGAAGACGTTTCCGTGGTTATGTGGCTGGCATGACTAGACGCCGAGGCGCACAGAATGCTGTTTCCTTCCCACCAAAGGGGTACCTATTTATCTACTTGCAATTTCTTGCTTTCAAGCATCTAGGCAGGCAGGAGCTGGGACCAAAGATGGGAGCTCACTCCGTCACGTGGCACTCAGGTCTCGAACTGCCGAACTACAGACCTTCCGGTCTGCAGCTCAGCATCTTAGCCTCTGAGCCACCACTGCCACTTGGAAGGGACCTTGTAGGCCTTCAAGTCTTACCCCTTGTTCACTGCTGGGCATCCAAAGGTAGAGCGCTCTCAACGGACAGCTGTCCAGCCTCTGCCCAAGACCTCCAGTTAGGGAGTGCCCCGTTGCTGAGCTTCTCTTACCATTAGGAAATGTCTCATAAGAGCCGGCTTGCTGACTAGGTGTGGCATAAATCTAAATAAATAAATAAATAATACTCTCCTGTAACATTCTCCATTTCTAGTAGGGTTGCCAAACCCCGGTTCCCAGCAGGGGTTCCCTTGCTTTGGGAGGCTTTGATCCACCACCAGCCAACGGGGAAACCCCACCCCTAAACAGGGGCATCACCATGCGACGTCCCCGACATGATGACATCACTTCCGGAATGGAGTTATCACGCCGGGGACATCACACGGTGATGCTCTGGTTTCGGGGCAATCTGTGGTTTTGAAGGCAGAAAACCGTTGCGTTTTGCACAAAAACCGGAGTGTCGCATACGACATCGCCAATGCCGTGACAGTTATGGGTGACATCATTGTGTTGGGGACATCACGTACGATGTCCTGCCCACCCTCAGAACGCCCCCCCCACATCCCCCCGCCATGATGGGAAAGGGACTTGTCAACCCTAGTTTCTGGGAAAACAGAAAACAAGTCTTTGTTGTCTTCGATGTGGTGCTCTTTGGGTAGCTGAAGAGCTGATCCATCTTTGGGCTAAACATATCAGGTTCCTTCAACTTTTCCCCCTAGGGCTTGTTATCCAGACCCATGGCCTGACCCCTTGAATTTCTTGGCAGGTCCCACCTGCCTTAGTTTGGCTTGGAGTTCAGCCCTGGAATTGGTCAGTATCATCATCTGTTGGGGGGGGGGGTTAACAATGATGATTATTATTTTTTTTAAAAAGCAGGTTCCTCATGATTTTATCTTCAGCAGAAGGACCACCCAACCCCTTAGAGCCAGAGGGCCAATTAGCTTCATGCCAAATTTGCACGAGATGGGGAGAAGGAAAGGAAAACTGCCATTACAACAGTTATTGCTTCCAACAACTATTACACTGTAGATTCGTACCAGTCCGTTGCGTTTG
This sequence comes from Lepidodactylus listeri, assembly GCA_029233225.1. Lineage (NCBI taxonomy): Eukaryota > Metazoa > Chordata > Lepidosauria > Squamata > Gekkonidae > Lepidodactylus > Lepidodactylus listeri. The sequence goes on along the minus strand of JARCFY010000018.1, from coordinate 14,093,323 downwards.
TAAAAAACTGTAGGCGTTGCCTTAATTATTACTTGGCGTGCATATGTTTAATAGTTTTCTTGTAAATGCAGTCTCTGGGTTCAATATACAATGGAAATGTTATTTTGTTTAATATGTATTTCTTGTGATGCTTGGAATTTGTGCAGGAATACAAGCACATCTGAGCAAGTCCTTCCCTCACTTCTGAGATCCCCCCTCAGAATTAAGGAGCCGTTCTGCCAGTGCAAAGGCTAGAAGGTTTGAGTGCATTTCCTAAAAGCTCCTGAAGCGCTGGGTGTTTGCAGAGGCAAGGGACATCTGATTGTGATCGGGGACCCCAGCCTTCAGGGCACCGCGTGAGATCACTTCCCACCCGTCTCTTGCTCTCTCTTAGGTCTCATGTCAAGTGCCCGCTGTGCGCTCTTGGCAGGGGGTGAGTGCTACAGTTACAAATGAGCGGCACCAGTTGGCACCTGTTCTGCCTCGTAACTGGTCTAAGGGCAGGGTTTTTTTTTTTTTCCTTCTAGGCACCGAATGTTCAACGCTTGCTCTGGGAAACCGGGCCAGTGAAAAATGTGGCCTTTGATTTTTAGTTAACGGTATTTGAATTTGTGCTGCAAGGTATAAAAGATCGGGGAATCTTGACTGGATATCTGTGTGAAGAGCACCGTTGTGTTTTTTCCCTCCTTCCCTGGTGCTTCTTTGCTCAGACGAGGCGGAGCTGGCAGCCCAGTTGAGAGGTGGCAACAGACGGTTTTTGGCAAGGAGGACGGTAAGGCAAACTTCTGCCGTGCGGGGCACTGAGGCTGTGACCCCCTTTTCAAAGTTTGGCTGTGTCACCTGGGAAGCCTGATTGTAATAGCCCTTCAAAACTCATCTCCAAATCCTGTTATTTCCCCCCCCCCCAAAAAAAACCCCCAAATGATTGAATATTGCCAGTTAGGAGAGGTGCTGAAAAATAAGGTGCAAGATGAGTTTTTATCTGGGCTCAAGCATTATAAGAGCTTTTAGGAATGATTCTGTTGAATTGTCCAGATGTATCTTCTGTTGTTATGTTATATGTATGTTGTAAGGTGGGTGGAAAGCCAAGTTTCGGAGATTTACAAAAACTCGCCTTGTTTTACTTAGTGCTTTTTCATCCTGCTCTTCCTCCAAGAGCAGCTCAGGGTTGTCGTTCTATTCTGTCCTTACAACAACCCTGTGAGGTAGGTAAGCTGAGAGAAAATACCTGCCCCAAGATTAGCCAGTGAACTTTATGGTTTAATGAGGATTTGAATACGCCTTTCCCAGATCCTAGTGTGCCTCCTATACAACACTGGCTGTCTTAAAGGCATAAAGAACAGCCCTGCAGTGCTGGACGAGCCCAAAATGCAACTAGCCCAGGATCTGGGTTTCGGCAATGGCCAACCTGATGCCTCTGCGACTCTCCCAGATATCTCATGAAGGCTGCCCCCTTGCCATTTGTTTTCAGGAGAGGTACCCTGTCTCTGAACATGGAGGTTCCGTTTGGCTAGTGTGATAATAAGCACGGATTAACGCATCCTCTACAAACATCTGGCTAATCTCTGTTTTTGTCTTGTATGAAAAAGCCTTGCAGGCAAACAGGTGTCATGCTCCGTCTTGTGTAAGGAGGTTCCGGAAGTTAGCTGTGTACGGTGTAAGAAAGAAGCATTTTCTTCCACTTGGCCTAAATCTGCCTCCAAGTTGGTTTCAGCGGGTGTTTTAGGAGGGAATTCACTGGAACCCAACCAATTTGAAAGTTAGAAAAGAGAGCCCCAAATGCCTGCCTCTGCTGTCTGTTGCTGGGCTTTTGCTGGCTCCATCTCCTCCTAAACACTCGCAAGCCCATGTTTTTTTGCTGTGCAGGGAACAACAGGTTATCTTTGTGGCCAGTTGCTCCGGCCCTGCTGATTCCTACCCACCAGGGTGCCACCAGGGATGGAAAAGCTGTGTTCGTTGCTGGCTGTGCGATCTGCGAGCAACATATATTAAGAGCTAACCTTGTGAAATCTGACAGGTGCTAATAAACTCTGGGCCACCCTGGAACACAGATGTGAGGTGGACATTTTTCCTGTGCTTTATTTTTGGTCCTGGAAATTGTTGTATTTCATTTGGTTCGTAACATGAATAACAATCATTGGACGCCATTGCCACTTCAGTATTAAGCAAATCTGGCGGTTTCAGAGTTCTAACTAATAGCCCGGTTGTACAGGGGAGGGCAGATTATAAATCAAATCAAATCAATCAATCACTAATGTTTTGTGGGTGATTATCTCTAGGTGTTGTGTGTGAGCAGAGGCAGGAAGTGGCAAACCACCTCTGTTCATCTCTTGCCAGTGTGATGCAGTGCTTCGGAGCGTTGGATTAGGTAGGAGACACAGGTTCAAATCACCACTCCGTTCCGTGGAACCTTCGGGGTGACCTTGGGTAGTCCCTCTCTCTCAGCCTAACCTACCTCACGAGAAGAGAAGAGGTTGGATTCATACCCCACACTTCACTACCCGAAGGAATCTCAGAGCGGCTTACAATCTCTTTTTTTTTAAAATTTTTTTATTGATTTTATCTACTTTCTACTTCTACAACGCTACAAACTAAGCTACATATACCTTATACCAGGGGTGGCCAACCTTGCTTAACGTAAGAGCCACATAGAATAAATGTCAGATGTCTGAGAGCCGCAAGACAGGAACAAATATCACACACATGTTTTTATTTTTAAAAATATGCAAATATGCTTTTTATTAACGTTAAATGGGACTGCCAAAAATAAAAACAAACGAGGAAAACCGGTTATTGATAATGATATTACTTGTTTGCTAATGATATTGAGATAGAGAGAGAAAAAGAGAGGGATGGAAAGAAAGAATTAAAGAAGTGGAAAGAAAGAGAGAGAGAGAAACTAGGAAAGCAAATAGATGGGAGGGAGGAGGGAAGGAAGGAAGGGAGAAAGAGAGAAAAAGCATGCCTCCCCTTTGCTCCCCCAGCCACCCTGCCAGGAGCCACACAATATGTGTGAAAGAGCCGCATGTGGCTCCCGAGCCACAGGTTGGCCACCCCTGCCTTATACAGGGAATACTTTATGAAATGCTTAATTATATCAAGTTAATAAAAAAATAAGAAGCTTAATTAAGACCATGGTTTACAGCTTATTACTTTGTTACTGTTTCCACTGAGAAAGCTATTTGGCAGGTATGCATACTTTAAAGAAATATGCTTAACAATACTTTTTATAAATCACATTAGTGCATAAGATTAATAAAACATTTTTAAACAATCATTTCTTTTTTCGTCCTCTTCTTGTTTTTACAGTCTCAACTTGTATTTTTGGGGCTGCTGCTCCTTTTTCCGAGTCAGATTCATCTTCACTTTTTGAACTGTCAAATCCATATATACTTTCTTGCGAACCATCTGTGAACCATCTGTGTCTCCTCCTGCTTTCTTTTCTTTGCTTTTTTCCATAAATTTTTTCGCTTGGTCAACAGAGTCAATTTTGTATTTTTTATCTTTGATGTTGAAGCTTAGTCCCTCTGGAGTATTCCAACGATATATGATAGATTCAGACTGAAGCCAGGTTGTTAGTTTTTTGTAGGCTTTTCTTCTTTTCCTTATTTCAAATGGAATGTCCTTCAAAACTTTCACCTCTTCTTCTTGGATCTTCAGAGCCGTCTTATTTGTGGTTTTTAAAACCACATCTCTTGTTGAGCGGCTTACAATCTCCTTCCCCTTCCCCTCCCCACAACATACACCCTGTGAGGTAGGTGGGGCTGAAGGCCCGTGAGGGAACAGCTCTGAGAGAACTTGTGACTGACCCATTAGCTGCTTGTGGAGGAGTGGGGAATCAAACCCGGTTCTTCCAGATTAGAGTCCGCGCTCCTAACCACTACACCAAACTGGCTCTCCAAGGTTTTTGTGAGGATAAAACGGAGGAGAGGAGAATGATGGAAACTTCTTTGGGTCCCCCTTGGGAAAAATGTGGGACCGTCTCTCCCAATATGTCCCTCAAGGGCCCTCAACATCTGCTGGTGGTCCCCGGCCCAAAAGAAGTCTACTTAGCCTCAGCCAGAGCCGGGGCTTTCTCAGCTCTGCCACCGGCCTAGTGAAACACTCTCCCAAGTGAGATCCGGGCCTAGCGGGATTTAATGCAATTCTCCAGGGCCTGTAAAACAGAGATGTTGCCACCCCAGCAGGAATAACGAGACAGACAACAGTCTTGGAATTAAACAAGGGCCACTTTATTAACTTACAAAAAACATTGCAGCAACGGGACAAAACACAACCTAAGCAAGCCTGGAACAGGCGAGGCAGGCGTCATTCCCTGACCTGCCTCCTTGCCCTGGTAGGGCGGGTCACCCCAGCTCCGGTCTTGAGCCATCACTCTAGCTCGTGCCCGGCAGCCTGGCAAGCTGGTTGCCCCCTAGGAGCGCCTACCCCTGAAGCCTTAAAACTTGCAGGGAGGCGCCGGCCCAAGAGGTTCCCAGAGGCGATCATCATTCCCTACCCTGGGCCTTAAAACCCGAAGGCAGTTCCTGACGACCTCCTGTTCCCTAACGGGATCTGCCGTGAGGTGCTCACCAGTTCCGTTTACTTGCTTGCACAGCCTGCCACAGCCAAGGCCAAGCCTCTGCTTTGGCCTTTGCTCCCCATTCAGTGACCCAGCACCAACCGAATCCTGTGCTGCAAATCCCGTAAAAACAAATCATTGCCCTTGTCTGACAAGTGCACTCCGTCCGGCCTATACAGGTCCGAGAATTCGACCCGTATATCGGGGTGCTGTAAGAAGACACCCAACCCTGCTTCCATTGCCTTCCGCATTTGCCTGTTGACCTTCCGCCTAGCACGGTCAATACACCTGGGGTCACCCAAGTTTCTCCACACCTTGCGAGGTAGAATGGCTGACCAAACAATCTGCACGCCAGGCCACCTTGCTCTTATCCTCACAAGGTCGGCCTCCGCCTGCACCACCAGGGCCTTGCCCTTCATCAGCCCTAAGTCATTACCCCCCAAGTGTATTACCAAGACCTGAGGCGGAAGCTCTCGTCCTTCATCAAATAGCTGGGGAAGGAGCGCTGGCCATCCCATGCCTCTCCTTCCCAGCCACTCGACAACTGCCAGTTCGCTAAGGCCCAGTTGAGACCCGATGGGTGACCTCCGGGCCTGGTGAGCTGCCCAAAAGATCATGCTATGGCCGCATACTAGTACACGTCGTCTTGTATCCCAGCCAGGAGCGCCTGCAAAAGGAACTGGATTAGCAACATCAGCAACCTTTCCCTATCTACCTATAACTAAAGTAAGCTATATTTTGCAAGCCCGAACATAGCCTCTATAACAGCGGGACCTCCATCGCCCAATCCTCTGAATCTCACCGCTGGGGTACCCCATTGCTGCTGCCGTTGATGCAGCCCCAATTCGAAATGAGTGGGTTCCAAATCGCACTCCACCCAATCCCAATCGCTCCAGTGCCTTCCTTGTCACGCTCCAAAATTGGAATTTAGTGAGAGGGGTACCGTCCGCGTGCCGAAACAGGTACCCATGGCCATCCCCACGCCGTGCCAAATAGCGTCGTAAGGCCAGCACTGGGCATAACTCTGCCTCAGAACAGCGGTCCAGCACTATCTCTGAACCCTTACCTCGCTGATCTGTTTTTGATCGGCGCAGCCAAATTCTAACTCTAGTGTCCAGGAAAGAGATGTCCCGCCTTTCCAGTGCAGTGCCAGAGGCGTCCTGGCGAGAGCCAGCCACCAGCTCGCTTACCCGCAATGCCCCAAAAAAGGCAACCAAAGATGCTGCCTGAAACAGAGTGGCCTCATAGCTGCCACTGCAGAGGGCAACCCACTGTTCCCCGATCCCACGTAACACCTCTGGGGTCAGGGGCAACCTGGTGTCCACCGCCCTGTTGCTCTCCCAGGACCAGCCCTCCAGCATCTGCCGAATTTGGAAATCGCCTGTTGCATCGTCAAACCCAGCCACCTTACTGGCATAGGCAAGTGAAGACAGCTTGCCCCTGATGGTGTGTGCTGCCATGCCCTCCTTTCTTAGTGCTACACAGAACTGCATCAAATGTGCCACCGGTATGGGCCAGATCTGCTGTAGACCGACCTCATCCCGGAAGGCCAGGAACCGCTTACCCGCCCTCATGTAAGCTCTCCGTGTGGAAGGGGCGAGGGCCAAATACATCGCCCTGTCGGCCTCAGCCCTCCAATCTGCCATACCTCCTCTGGCAGCCGCACTGGGAACTGGTCGGCTTCCGGAGCTAGCTGACGGAATCTCGTCATCTGTTTGCGGGAGAGAGCGTCAGCGACCCCGTTACTGACCCCTGGAACGTGTCTGGCCTTAAACATGATGTTATAATGTAAACACTGCAGCGTAAAGGCCCGCACTAGGGCCATGACCCTGGGAGACCGTGATGTCAGGGAGTTGATAACGTGCACGGTGGACATGTTGTCGCACCAGAAGTGGACTGTCCGGTTGGAAAGTTCTCCTGCCCATATCCACACTGCTGCAACTATTGGAAAAAATTCCAGGAAGGTCAGGTCCTTGACCCAACCTGCCTGGAACCATTCCTGTGGCCAGTCACCTGAGCACCAATGCCCCCTAAAATATACGCCAAACCCTGAAGAACCAGCAGCATCCGAGGGCACTTGCAGCTCCGCCTCCAGTAGGAGTTCTTTGCGCCAGAAGGAGACTCCGTTGTATGACTCCAAGAATTGTTTCCATACAAGGAGGTCCTCCCGTAGCCCCCTGGTAACTCTGGCTCTATGGTGCGGTAGGCGGAGGCCTGCCATTGACTCGCAGAGTCTCCTGACAAAGGCCCTCCCCGGAGCTACAACCCTACATGCAAAATTGAGATGGCCAGCCAGTCGCTGCAATTCCAGCAACGTAATTTTAGACTGTGACATTGCCGTGTCTACCAAAATCCGCAGTGTATCTAATTTGACACTAGGCAACCTGCAGCACTCCCCCACTGTATCGATTTCTATTCCTAGGTAGGTCAAGGTGGATGTGGGGCCCTCCGTTTTTTCTTGAGCAAGAGGAACACCGAGTTCCTCCACCATAGTGATGAAACTGGACAGGAGAAAACCACACTGCCCTGTACCCTCCCTACCTACCAACAAGAAATCATCCAGATAGTGGGCCGTGCTACCGAGTCCAGCCCTGCATCGCAAGGCCCATTCTAAAAATGAACTGAACCTCTCGAAAGCAGCGCATGACACCGAGCACCCCATGGGAAGGGCCCTATCCATGTAGAATTTGCCCTCAAAGGCAAACCCTAAGAGCTCGAAATCATCCGGGTGTACAGGAAGGAGGCGGAATGCAGATTTGATGTCACACTTTGCCAGCTCCGCCCCCTTGCCGCAACGCCGCACTACCCTCAAAGCCTGATCGAATGATGTGTACCTAACGGAACATAAATAGTCTGGTATCGCGTCATTCACCGATTCCCCGCGTGGGTAGGATAAGTGGTGAATGAGGCGATACTCACCAGGTACTCTCTTGGGCACAACTCCTAATGGGGAAACCCTCAAATTCTTAACAGGGGGAGAAGAAAAAGGGCCTAGGACTCTACCTTTCCTGCATTCCTTAGCAATCTTTTCCCGCACTATATGCTCCATCCCGCAAATTGATTTTAAATTCGGAGCCATATATGAAACCCTAGTTCCTTGGTAAGGTATCCTGAAGCCATATCAAAACCCTTCCAAGAGGTAAACCTGGTCGCGGACGCAAGGGTAAGTCCGCAACCAGTTTTCTAAAATCACCAAGTTAATTGGGCTGGGCCCCTTTTTCAAGGAGGGGGTTGAGACCGCCTCCCCCCCTCTGCGCTTACCGCCCCTGCCACTCCCCTTACCCAGCGGCCTGGGGCAGTTGGCAAAGGCATGGGGGCCTGCGCACAGTGGACACTCATGTCTAAAAGAACAGGCCTTGCAGCCACAGGTCCCATGGGAGGTGAACTCCCAGCAAAGCGGGCATCATTGAACCACCTGCCCCGCCTGGGCGCTGGTACCTTGATGTACTGCAGCTCTCCGTACAGAATGGCCGCTATGTGTTCTCTCCCCCCCTGGTGTTCTGGCTGGGGACATCACCTGCAACCACAAGTGAGGGTGGATCTGATCCCACCTCATTGCTGGATTCATGGCTGCACGCATACGAAATTCTTCGTCATATTGTGACCATGCCGGGCTTGGGAAATCGGTAAATGCCTTATAAATGATGTCCATATACTGGAGCATCGCAGAAGCCCTCCATGGGTGGTGCCTAACTATCACCGCTGCATATATTAAAATTCCCGGGTACCAATTTGCCCAGTTCCTATCCACCACCCTCCTTTTTAAACGTTCCTTTTCGCGTTCATCGAGGTCCTCCCTGTCTTTCTTCTCTAGCTCCCTGTACAGTAAGGAGAACACATCCACAAACTCACCCCTAAGGATCTTCTCCTTAGTGGTGGTGGACAAGTGATCCCCTAGTGGGAGAGCTGCATCCCCGCTTGGTATAGCACCTGCCTGCACCGAATCGTAAGAAGTGGCGCCAGGATAACCCCACCCCGGCCACGGCCCCTGGTGTGGAGGCGGAGTCGCCTGCATACCTTGTGGAACACTGACCGGTGTTGGTTGCGACCCGAGAGCACCCTGAGGGTAGGGGCTCCAGGGCCACCCTGACACTGGGTTGCCCGTCTTACCTTCCGGCCTCGGTGGGCCCATGTACACCTCAACCTGTTGGTCGCTCCAGCCATGATCTTGTGAACCAGACGGTGCTTCCTCCGGTTCCTCAACCGGTGCAGGCCCCCCACCGTCCTCCAAGAGCGCCAAGCGGGCCAACACCTGTGCTTGAAAAGAAGAATTAGTATCCATCCTAGCCCTTTTACTGCCAGACCCATCTAAAGTTGTACCCCTTTCCCTTTCCAGGGCCTCCAGTCTACGGAGAATCGCCGCATTGACTGGGTCATCCTCCTCCGGCGTCGGCGGAGCCGGACGCGCCGGGGGGCGCCTTGGAGCTGGCTCCTTTCCTTTAGGTTTGGGAGCGGGCTGCTTGCCCTTAGGTTTGCCTTGCCCCTTTTTTGGAGCCATGCCACCCCAATATACGAAGCGGCAACTGCTGTTGACTAGAATAACGAACCCAGCTATCAGGCCAAGCAGATGGCAATGTACTGGTGCTGAATGGCACTAGGCTGCCAAACAAAGCACCAATAAACCAAAACCTGTTATATATATATATATATTGTTTATTTATTTATTTATATTGGGTGAGGCCGCTAAGCACTGGTTGCTGGCTGGGCAAAGGCCTCCCAATAGAGGCAGAACCCTGCTCAATGCACCAAAGCACCAATAAACCAAAACCTGTTTATATATATAGATTTGTTTATTTATTTATTTATATTGGGTGAGGCCGCTAAGCACTGGTTGCTGGCTGGGCAAAGGCCTCCCAGTAGAGGCAGAACCCTGCTCAATGCACCAAAGCACCAATAAACCAAAACCTGTTATATATATTGATTTGTTTATTAATTTATTTATATTGGGTGAGGCCGCTAAGCACTGGTTGCTGGCTGGGCAAAGGCCTCCCAATAGAGGCAGAACCCTGCTCAATGCAGGCAAGGAATGGAGGTGGAGAGGAAAAAGTATCCCCCCTGCCTCAAGCCACCCCTTGGAGGGCTTAGCCAGCCCAATCGGATTGGGCAAGGGCGGGCAAGTGGAGGAATTAAGCTCCCCAGCAAGAGTGAACCAAGTAATGCACGCCCCCCCCCCAACGGGGGACGGGCCCAGGGCACACGAGTGGGCCGCTGCCCCGAGGAGGTACTCCCCCCAGTAATGAATGCCCCCAGAGGCCGAGGCGAACCCGCGGATGAGCCGCCGCTAACGGGAAGAGGGGGGGGGGCGCTGCCCAAACAGGCCGACCACGGCCTTCCGGCTGCTCAAAAAGGCCCTCCGGCTGCTTAAAAAGGGGAAGTGAAGGGGAGCCCCAAACCAACCCCCCGCAAATGGGCCTCAGTTGGCACAACAAGCCCCCGTGCGCCCCAGACAAACTGCCGCCTCGCAGCCGCAACAAAAGCGCTGCTGCTGAAGCCTGCTGCCGCCACTCCTTCCCAGTTGTGTACAGCGCTATCCCTCGCCGCCGCAAAGGGCTGCCGCCGCCGAGAACGCCGCCGCTCAATCCAGCCGCTGTTAGTGTTTTGTAGCCGCCGAGGCCCGCTGCCGCCGCTTCCTCACCCCCGCCGAGGCCTGCCGCTGCCAAAAATAGCCGCCGCTAACAGGCTGCCGAAACTCGGTTCCGCTGGGCCGCGCACGCTGCTGCTGCCGCTTCCTCGCCCCCGCCGAAGCCTGCCTCCTCCGTTTGCAGCTGCACAAGCCACGAACACGTGGACCAAGAGGCTGAGCTAGAGCAGGGCCCGGCCTTTTAACAGGCAGGCCCCACCCCCTGCTGGCTTCAGGACGTCCCTTCTGCTGCTGCCCCGCCCTCCCGCGGTGCGGCAAAGCAGCACCCGGGCGCCATCGGCGGGGGCCGGACGTCCGGGAGCTCAGTTCTGCCAGGCCTATGGCTGAGGCGACAATAAACCATCTACACTGGCCTCCCTTGCCCTGCTCCATCTATTGTTCCATCTGCTGTGGCTACTCCCTTGCATGTGTAATTCCATCCATTGGCATGCATAGGTTGGGTTGGGATCTGTTAATTGCATGACAGACATAAGAACAGAAGAGAAGCCAATGTTGGGCCAGGCCAGTGGCCCATCTAGTCCAACACTTTGTCACACAGTGGCCAAAAACACCAGGTGCCCTCAGGAGGTCCACCAGCGTGGCCAGGACACTAGAAGCCCTCCCACTGTTGCCCCCCCTCCCAAGCACCAAGTATATAGTGCATCACTTGCCCCAGACTAAGAGTTCCTATTTATACTTTGTGGCTAATAGCCACAGATGGACCTCTGCTCCATATGTTTATTTAATTCCCTCTTGAAGCCGTCCATGCTTGTAGCCGCCGCCACCTCCTGTGGCAGTGAATTCCATGTGTTAATCACTGTTTGAGTGAAGAAGTAGACCATCATCTGTTGGTAGTTAATTTGGCATCTGATGTCATAGGTTTTAATGACTTGCTACATTTTATGCTGTATCCATGTTCATTGATTGTCTGTGTTTATACCTCTTGTAAGTCGGATTCGATTGGCTTTCGAGCAAGGGAAACTTTTACCTTTACTTTACTCTGCTCTAAGCCTGCTGTGCAGGGAAAGCGGGCTAGAAACGGAACTAAATAAATAAATAGATAAACGTGAGACGTGAATAAAGTAAATAATAAATATAATCCTACACGGTCGTCATAAGTTGGCTGCAACTTGACCGCGCATTCCACCACCACACTGTGTGTGAGAGAACACATTTTATTGATTTTAAACAAACTCATGCAATAATCCAGATTTTTAAGAAACAGGTTATGAACTTACTTGATTGGCTAAGCAGGTCAAATCAAAATCAAAGCTAAAACTCTTCATTATACAGCTCCTCTCATGTGGTGGAAGTAATATTTAGGCAGTTAACTAGTAAAGCAAGTGGATGATGTGGAGAGCGATGGTAAAACTGGGGGGCTGTAGGATTCTCTGTGGAGAGGGTGTAAAACTCTGCCAAACTAGATGTGTGGCTCACTCATGTCCACAGGATCTCGTGCACAGTTCTTTGAGTATACTGACATTAGGCGACAACCCTACGGACATTTTCCGAGGAAGCCTTGTTGACTAACATGGGACTTATTTCTGAGTAGACCTTGGGTAGGATTGCTTAGTGTGTCGGTTTTCAGTGTCTTTGTTTTTTTCCTAAATTGAAATAACGGATGGGAAGTGCATGCTACGATACCTTTAATTTTTTAATAATTTTTTTTTAAAATTAAATTTATAAAAGGCATAACAAGAACAATGGTAAGTATACAGAGAATAACAAGTGGGCAAAAAAACACTTAACAAATAAAAAAACATAAAAATATAGGTAAATCAATTTAACACACTACCACAGGAAAAGGCATTAATTCTAAAAAGACATTAACAAGTTGAAGTGTATAGGCCGGAGCTTTACTCTGACAAAGCTTTACTCTGACAAAGGATAGTATTTATGTAGACGAATGTTACTCAGTCAATACTGTAAGGTGAGTTTTACCATTTGACATTATCAATCAGTTGAGTCGGGATAGGATAGATAAGGCCATAGAATAGCAAATAGACTATACTTAGTTACCAATCCAGTAAAAGAAAGTATTGTAACCTACAACACTAAAAAAGATTGTAACGAGCTAATTGTAATGATTTCGTCTTGAACCTTATCTATGTCTAGTTTTTGTAAAAAGGGATACCATTTCTCAAGAGGATTATAAAGATCTCTTTCTTTATGGCTGTTATTGAAGTAAACTAGACATTTCTCGAGTAGAAAGAACTCCCAAAGTTTATTAACCCACTGTTTAATAGTGGGCGGGAAAGCGTCCTTCCATTTTTGGGCTATGACAACCTTAGCAGCCACCAGCTGATAAAGGCGGGAAGGCGGATTTGGGGCCACAAATGCAGTAGAAAAAGTTGTGGATTTAGTGGCATAGAGTGGCATATCAAGCTCTCTATAGTTTTGGCTACCTTAGACCAGAAGGATTGAACATAAACACAGTCCCACCAGTTGTGGAAGAAAGTGGCTTTAACTCCACATGGTTTCCAGCAAAACGGTGAAGCGTTAGAGATGAGGTGGGCTAATTTAGCTGGTGTTAGATACCAGCGAAAGAGTACTTTTTAAAAAATAAATAAATATTCCAGTAAAATATTTTTGATATAAAGCTTTGAATTTGTTTGAATATAACATTTAAACCACACTTGATTTTGTTCTCTTCCAAATCGGATACTTCAAGTCAAGTATTTGCAGCTACTGGGAGATAAAATTAGCACGAGGCGCTTTTGTAAAGTTTTGTTGACTGAGCAGAAATAAAAATGAACATACTAAATCGTATTATAGCCTATTTAGGGCATCAGAAAATTTGCCGGTTAAGCTTTCTCCCCAAAAAACAACAACAGCTGATCACTGCCCGTTGAAAACGTAAGCTAGCATTTGAACCCGGGACACATCTATTGATTATCTTAGTTAATAGTCCGTGTTGACAAACCGCTCTGCGCAACTGCTGTACCTGCTTCTTCACCTCTGTGAATCCCTGACCTGCTCTCAGGATGGTCTTTGCCAGGCGAATTAGTCTGGCTGCTACTGGCTTACTTACTGTGATGTCATAAAGAGACTTGCCAGGTTAGGGAAATGGCTGGGGAGGGGGAGGGGGCTTAAGATTCATCTCCCCATGGGCCACAGTCCCAATCTGAATCAGGCCTGTGCAACCTGGGATTTAAGCTCCCAGCACAGAACTTCCAGTATATATCTAACTGACAGTTGATATGTCCACTGCATGGACTTTGTAATGTGTGAAATGGCCCTTTACGAAAAAACAGAAGAAGAAAAGAAAATGGAGAGGCTGCTGGTACAACTAAGGCTATTAACCATCTGGAGAAGAAATGGCCCATGCCGTTAATGGAATCAGATGTTATTTACCTCTGTGTCCTGCGATGTTTCAGCCACACATTCAACCTCAATTAAAGGGACTGGGTATTTTTTCTCCAGCCCGGCTAACAACCGTGGGTGAGACCCATTTTGGGTTGGCTGTGTTGATCCAGTGGGCTCAAAATCTCCCTATCGGAGGTGAGTGGATAAAGAGCAACATTTGCGACAATGCCCCAGTTCCGTGTCTTTTACAATCCAGCCACCTATTTTGTTTGTTTGTTTGTCTGAGCGGTAGGATGGAATGAGCGTTTAACCTTCACTGAGTGGCAGACAGCATGCTCTGTGAGTAAGTGGCCGCAGATTCCGTGTCTGGTGTCTCCACTTTTAGAGGAGTTCAGGCACTAGGGCTGGGAAAGGACTCTCCTGGTGTCTGTGCAGACTTTCCCCCAGTCAGATCCCGCTGTGACCACTGGCAAAGCTTTTAATCTGGGGGAACGTGCCGGAATGGAGTTCCACAACCTCCTTGGCAAAATTCTTTCTAAAACGTTTAAAAGTTCATGGGTTTTCAGCATACAGATTGAAAACTTCATTTCCCTCTTGAGAATTCCAGCACCTCTTCCCCCCCAAAACAAAAGCCCTGGGTAAAACTTCTTCATCCTTAGATTCGGATAACAACCTGTATCTGTTCGACTTGGATTGAGAACTCTGTCCTCTGGTCCGTGCAGGCACTTTGACAATATTAGGAAGCAGCATGCCTGTATTTCGCCCTGCAGCTTTCGCTGTGACTCTTAATTTACTCACTTCGGACCTGACTATTTGAGGGTCGGAGGCTGCCGCCCCAGTAGGGGAATCGTCGGAGAGCACCAGGCTTTGTGTGGTCACTGTAACTTGGTCTTTATTGAGTGGGATGACGCACTTGCCTTGCAGCTGCGTTTATCTCTAGCTGATGGAGTCCGAGCATGTCTCTTCTGAGAAGGGATGTTGAAAGCTTATAAAATCTGAGAAGGGAAGGGGAGTTTTATATTTGCCAAAAGTGTCTGTAACACTTGATCCTTTGCTGCTATCTTTGATGCAAACAGAAGATGTCTTCATCCAAGATAGAACCAGGATACCTTTTCAGGGGGTTAGATTTCCCTGGATTTAGTCAACACCAGCCTGTGCGTGGAACAGCGCAAAGAAACAGTGCGAGATCAGGAAACGAGAGAGCTGGACCATAGAATCGCCAAGAGTTGAACACGACTGAATGGCTAACAACAACATGGCTGGTCTTCCTGGCAGGGCTTACTTTTGAGACAGCTCTCTTAATTTTGAGACCCTTGTTCAAGGCTAAGACCTTGTCCCTTCCAGAAATACAAAACCATCTGTTTTACATAAAACAAATTGCTTTTGTACTTTAGAGGTATTCAGTTCTGAAATAACCTCCGCGGCACAAATAACTTTGCTGTTACAAGATAGAGTTGAAAAATAGTTAGGAAGGAACGGTTGCAGAAAATGTTTCTGTTTTTTTAAATCTCCCCTCCCCAGCATACATAGGACTGGGCATTTTCTGTGGGGCTTCACGAATGGCTACAGCCAGGGGTAGAATGCTGAGTGGTGCTGAGGCAAGTTTGCAAGTAGACAAGATTTTGTTCGTCTGACTGGTAAAACTGTATTCTGTCCGAGAACCAGCAGTAGAGTCTGAAAAGAACAATAATCTCTGTATCTTGAGAGAGTCTGAGAGATTTCACCCATGAGGTGGCAAGTTATACCAGTGGCTTTTTTAAACTCTGAAGGCTGATGCTTTGAGACAGCCCCTCTCCTCTGCATGTTCTGTCTCGGCTTAGGCTATGTCAGTTCAGAATCAACTCCAGGCAAGCCGCAGGAAGTCATTTCTGGCTGTGCTGGGCAGAGACAATTCTGTGGTACAACAGAGGACAGGACTCACAATAATGGGTTTAAGTTAAGGGCGGGAAGGTACCGGCTGGATCCAGGGTCGTTGCCAGGTTTTTTTGCACACTAGGCGAGGCTACCTTCTGGGGCCCTCCCCCCCGTGTACCCCCCAATGTTCAAACATAAATGCATTTTAGAAAGACTGAAAACCACAACATTTGAAATTGCTGGTGCTGGGCTTGGCGGTGGGTCTCCTGCACAGTAATGCAGACTGTCAGTTCTGTGCCCCTCTGAGGTCTCCGCCTCAGGCAGCCGCCTAGGTTGGCCTAATGGTAGCACTGGCCGTGGCTGGATCTTACGGAAAACTTTTTTACAGTAAGAGCTGTGCAACTGTGGAATCAGCTGCCTGGGGAGGTGTTGAACTCCCCTTTGCTGGCAGTCTTTAAGCAGTGGCTGGACAAACACTTGTCAGGGATGCTCTAGGCTGATCCTGCATTGAGCAGGGGGATGGACTGGATGGCCTATGTGGCCCCTTCCGACTCTGTGATTCTATGACTCCCTCAGGTGTTTTGAGCTGACAGCCACAGGTACACCACCGTAAGAAGTTTACCTGGAAGTCCCTCAGAAGGAAAAGGTACTTCCCAATTGGGGGGTGGGGCAGTCAAGTGGCTGCCTTGGAGTCACCACCTCTCTCCCACCTGTGCTGATCTGGCAGATGGGTTTGAAATGGTACAGCGGCAATCAACACAAGTCCATGTGTGGCTGTCAGGTTTTGGACAGGGATCATCAGCTTGACCTTGCCTAAATTTCCCTGTCTGGGAGCCACTTGACTTTACGCGTGCACAGAATTCTGGCGCATCAGGTTGTGAAGCTTGGGATGTGGTGCACAGCCCTTAGTCCAAGACTTGTTCTGTTGTGGTCTACCACTCTAGTTTGGGAGCCAGTTTGGTGTAGTGGTTAAGTGCACGGACTCTAATCCAGGAGAACCAATTTTGATTCCCCACTCCTTCACTTGCACCTGCTGGATGACCTTGGGCAAGCCATAGCTCTGGCTCAGCTGTTCTTGAAAAAGCAGTTTCTGTCAGAGCTCTCTCAGCCCCACCTACCTCACAGGGTGCCTGTTGCGGGGAGGGGAAGGGAAAGGAGTTTGTAAGCCGCTCTGAGACTCCTTCGGGTAGTGAAGGACGGGGTATAAATCCAATCTCTTCTCTCTCTTCTTCTAATTTCCCACTGTTTTGCAGAACACCGCATTTTCTCATGTCCACCATGTCAGTGGGAAAGGCACTTGGAAAGTGACTGAGTTAAAATCCAGTTCCTTCAGCGTTCCAGTGCAGCTGCACTGACCTATGGGATGAAAAGAGCGCCCCTAGCCAGCAAGCAGGTGTTGCGAGGTTTGTGTGCCATACCATCCCGGCAAGTGCCTCAGTCGGTGTGCGTGAGCAACACAAAGCGTGTGCAAACCTAGCGATGGGCCCTGTTTCCCCTCATCCCACGAGTTCAGTGCAGCTGCACCCGAGAGAAAGGACTGCATTTTCAGTTTGGCATTTGTCACTGCTTATTTCTCGGAAAAGCTGTCAGCTCTTTTCTCTCTTGTGCCTTGGAGTACCTGCAACCTTTCCTTTCACTGCCAGTAGCCTGCTGAGGAAGACATAATAGGGCTGCTGGAATGGCTGGCGAGAGCTGGGAGTTCTTCAGGGAGCTGAAAGGCGTTTGGGAGGGGAGCTCTTTCCCATGGGGTGTATGCTGCCACCATCGCCTTGCTTGTGAGTTCCCAAGGGCCAAACAGTTCAAGAAGAAGAGAAGAGATTGGATTTATACCCCACCCTTCACTACCTGAAGGAGTCTCAGAGCGGTTTACAAACTCCTTCCCCTTCCCCTCCCCACAACAGACACCCTGTGAGGTAGGAGGGGCTGAGAGAGCTCTTTCGAGGACTGCCCTTGATAGAACAGCTCTGAGAGAACTTGTGACTGACCCAAAGTTACACCAGCAGCTGCATGTGGAGGAGTGGGTAATTAAACCTCCCAGATTAGAGTCCGCGCTCCTAACCTCTACACCAAACTCTGTCTCTGCCCAGCAAGACAGCAGTTCGTATGAGGAGAAATAAAAGGATGATTTAGCTCCTCGAAAGCCCAGCTGGATTCCCCCCCACCCCAGGAAAAGGGTCAAGGTTATCATCTTGTACCTTCTGGAAAAGAGTGTTAGGCAGGGATGGATGGAAATACAAAGAGCTAGGGTTGTCAGGTCCCTCCTAGTTGCTGGCAGGGGCTTGGGGGCGGGTAAGTTTGCCAGCTCCAGGTTGGGAAACTCCTGGAGTTTTGGGCTTGGAGTCTGGGGAGGAAAGGGACCTCAGTGGGGTACAGTGCCCTAGAGTCCACCCTCCTAAGCATCCATTTTCTCCAAGAGAACTGATCTCTGTAGTCTGGAGATGAGCTGTATTTCTGTGGGATCCCCAGGTCAGAAGATGGCCTCCCTATAAAAGGGGAGATGCCCATTAGTTTAATCCATTACTGCACATAGTCTGAGAGTGGCGCTCACAGCATTACGATTTTAGAACACGCCAACAGAAGAACTGACTGGAAGATATCTAAAAATTTCCCTAGAACAGGGGTGGGCAAACTTGCTCAGTGTAAGAGCCGCCTAGAACGGGGTGGCCAAACTTGCTTAACGTAAGAGCCGCATAGAATAAATATCAGATGTTTGAGAGCCACAAGACATGAACAAATATTACCTGCTTTTATTGGAAAATAAGCAGATTTGCTTTTTATTAACATTAAATGAGACTGCCAAAAAGAATAACAAAAGGGGTAAAAGCAGATATTGATAAATGATATTAATTTGTCCAATGATATTTGTTTGCTGATGATATTTAGCTTCCCCAGCCGCCCTGCTGGGAGCCACATAATATATGTGAAAGAGCCACATGTGGCTCCTGAGCCACAGTTTGCCCACCCCTGCCCTAGAACAACAGTATTTGTCTATGTGGAACTTCTGTTGACGATCTATTTCACTACATAATGGTTTGTCCGCTATATTCGGATCTTAGAAGTAGATTTTCATCTCCAATACTTAATCAACTGCACAATTTTTCTGATAGGGAGAAGCTAATTTTTTTGTTGTTAGACGCAAATCCTTTAGTATCTTATAAGGTAGCACTCTTTGCGTTGGCAGCCAGGAAAGCTAGAGCAAAGGTGGTTCTTAGGAATGCAGCTTACTGAGATGCAAGGCATTAACATTGTTAAAACTGGAATTGCAATTTGTAAATGCTGTGTATAATTTCAATTTGAGGTATTTTAGACATTTTAGATATTGTATAAATGAACCTCATTCTCACTGATTTTAATAACTAAATGTGTACTTTAAGATACTAGGGATCCAGTTTTATATAAAATTGTGACAGCCGATGGCCATATACAATAAACTTTATCCATTCATTCCATTAGTTTAATCACTAAGGGTAGCCAGGCTGGCTATTCATTTGGAAATCCACCTTCACCTATGAGGCAAATTTACTTAACTTTCTTTAAAAAACAAAAAAACAACCTGTCAATTCAAAGAGGAAAACGTCAATAAAATTGAAATGCGTTTTGACAGATGTTGCTGTTGGGTGGGGTGAGGTAGGGATGTCAAAGGGATGTCAGATTTGGTTTCTGCTCTTTGGCATATACCAGCAAACTGCACTTAGCAGCCCTGTATAGGAGAACCTGAGAATTGCTGTACTGGGTCAGGATCAAGTCTGTCAGGCAGCGTGGCGGGGTGGGGTGGGGTGGGGGGCTTTGGCGAACAGCAGAGATGAATGCAAAAGGCAGAGCCCCAGAGGATGTGGTGCAAAAAACGTTTTCTAATGTGGAATTCCCTTTTTCTCCAGTTGGCTGTTAATGAAAAAAATTCCCAGTGTTTTTTTGGCAATCTTTCTCAGGAGCAATCTATTTTAAAATATGCTTCAAATAAGAACCCCCCCCCCCAGTAAAATTACGTTATGTGAGAACAAATTAATTTAGTCTTGAAGCCTTAAAAGAAGCAAAACAGCTTACATAGAATAACACTTCAAATTCAGGAATCCCCAGTGTGGTACCTGTGAGTATCATGGCGCCCACTGACACCTTTTTGGTGTCTGTCAAATTCTTTTAGAAAGTGGGTGGGGCCAGGTGGGGTTGTTGCCAGCTAAGTTTCTGATTGGCCACTGGAGCTTTGATTGGCTTTGCAGATTTTAAAAAATGTTGCCTTGGCAGCAGCTGCCACCACAGCAAAAGGATCTTCACTATGTGACTGAAGGTAAACTGTGGAAGCCATTTTGTGGCTGTACCCACCTACTGAGGGAGCCATTTTGTGGCTGTGCCCACCACATGGTGCCAGAATTCCAAGGGTGCCTGCAAGCTCGAAAAGCCTGGGGACCCTTGGTTTAGAAAATTTATTTTTAAAAAGATATTTTTATTGAGGACATTTATGTGTTGTCTGTCCATAAAATCAAGCCCAAGGCACTTCACAGTAAAAATATTAAATACTAATGTAACACAGTATTGAAACTTAAGATGGTAAAAGTTCTGTTAACATGTCCATTTCTGAAATTTAGAGAGTTAGGCTGTAGTCCTAAGAAACTTTTCTGCAGTGAAGGAATAAGATTCATTGAATAAGATGTAGGGATGCCAGCCCCCCAGTCTGGGCAGGGTTTCCCCCCATTTTTGTGGGCTGCTCACCACCCACAAATGCCCCAAAACACAGTCCAATTACATTACCTGGAAGTGACATTATTGCATTGCTGACGTCACACGGCAATGCTCTAGGTTTTGGGCAAAACTCTATGGTAAAATCGGGCTCAAACCATAGAGTTTTGCCCAAAGACTAGAGGACCACCATGCAATGTTGGCAGTGCAATGATGTCACTTCCTAGTGACACCGCACTGCACACACGAATCGTGCGTGGCAGAAGCTCCCGTAGAGGCCAATTGATCCTCCCACTGGCAGAAAATTAGAACCTGGCAACCCTAATAAGATGGGAGTTACTTCCAAGTACTTTTGCTGAAGATCCCTCCTAAGTGTTAAATGTTGCCAAGTCCTGCCCTCAGAGTGGCTAAACAGAATTCCGAGAGCGGAGTTCCAGACTTATGGGGTAGCTACCAAAAAGGCCTTCGGGTGGGCGTCCCCACCAGACTTACCTTGTCCAAAACGGGTTTCTGCAGCTGCTCTTCCTCAGATCTTCTCAGTGCACATGCAAGTACGTACATACCCCAAAACTGAGCAATTAACATGATATTTGCCTCTTAAAATGTTACTGGATGAGGGGGAGGGGGCTTTTCTTGGTCTTTGCCTCCAAGGCCCCATCAGTGGCCAGCGAGATGTCTTGAAGAAACTCCCAGTTGAAGAGTGGCGTCCCGGTGTTAGTTGCCATTGGGGGTGGGGGGGGGGGAATGACGGATAGAGCAATTCTGCTTGAATTGTTTGAGGGGCGGAGAGCTGTTTGGGTCACAGAAACCCAGTCAGTCCTTTGACACCTGGAAGTCTTACCGGAGGCAGGGGCTATTATTTCGGCTGGCCTTGCCTACGCACTCTTAAAGGCTTAGAGCTTTTCTTCAAAAGCAGCCAAGCTATGATTGTCGGAGATCCCCCCCCCCCACCTTCTGCACATGTGAGTCATGATCACAGAACTGCCGAATTACACTCACTAGCGTGCATATGGGGAGCGGGGAGGGGAGAGAAAAGTTTGAGCGAATGGGCCTTTAATCCCAGCCCCAGTAAATAAAACCTTTCACCGGCATACACTTAATGGTTAAGGAGTTGTCCAAGGTTCTAAAAATACAGTCCTGTTGAGCCACTGAGAATTACTTTCCTCTTAACAGTATGGATTGACGCCCAAGGGAGCTGCTTTCCCCTGCCCCCTTGGCCGCTTGGGTCTCTTCAGCAAACTAGGCCCATTTCAGATTTATTTCCGCCACTCCAAATCCTTGCTAGTGTTTGTCTCCGCTGTTCACCTGCTTCTAATTCCCCCCCCTTTTGTTTAAAATTTCAGCAGTGTTGTGTTTTATGACAGTATTAAGATTAAAATAGGAAGAAAGACCTCAGGTTATGGACTGTATTATGAGAGCTATAAAACTGACCTTAAAAGATTATAAATGAGCTGGCGGAGCTGAACCTTCGTGACAGCTCGCTTACTGTTTTCAGATTTACTGGCAGCCCAGTGTGGCTGGGGGGTTGTAATTCCTACTGACGGTCTGTTATTCCAAAGGAAGGCGTGTGTGTTTGTGTTAAAGTTAGAGTTAGCTGAGGGAGAAGGAGAGAAGAGAGTTCTCCGAAGTGTCGGAGAGCTTGGAAGAAAAGAAGAAAAAAAACACCCTTTATCAAGGGTGCAATTTTTCTAGCAGTGTGATTTTCATTTCAGAGCCTTTGCACAGGTCGCCTATGTCAGCTCTTCATTTCTAAAAAGAGAAATGTCATGACTCAAACGTGCGCACACTCATGTACCAATGCACTCCCCTTCTCTACCATGGAGAACACTGCCATCTTAGAAGGAGTGGGGCTTGATTGCAGTTAGTCAGTGATGAGGGAAAGGCTCTCTGCACATGCTCAGGGGTAATGACACGGAATTTTACTTATTCCAGCCCTTCTATTCTAGTACTGAGCGTACATTTCAGAGCTAACCTTAGCCACACTATAATTTCATAGGCTCTGCAAAATGAAGAGTTTTCTCATGGGAAATTTTTTCCTTTAGTCTCTCCCTTGAATAGAAAGAGATAAGGATGAAACTCAGACTGTTTGTGACACAATTGTCTATTGAAAGTCTGCAAACTGACCTCATTTCTCTCTTGTTGGACACGAAAGATGCATAATTCAACTGAGAGCCAGTTTGGTGTAGTGGTCAGGCGTGCAAACTCTAATCTGGGAGAACCGTGTTTGATTCCCAACTCCTCCACTTGCAGCTGCTGGTGTGACCTTGGGTCAGTCCCAAGTTCTTTCAGAGCTGTTCTCTCAAGGGCAGTTCTTAAAAGAGCTCTCTCAGCCCCACCTACCACACAAGGTGTCTGTTGAGGGGAGAGGAATGGATGGAGATTGCAAGCTGCTCTAAGATTCTTTCAGGTAATGAATGGCAGGGTATAAATCCAATTTCTTCCTCTTCCTCCTCCTCCTCCTCCTCCTCCTCCTCCTCTTCTTCTTCCACTGTTGTCACTCATAAAGTGTTCCATTTGCAGAAAAATTCAGTGGGGCAGAGAGGTGCAAAGGATGCTGAAGGGGACAAGGTGCATTAAAAAAAAACACCAAAAAACCAGACAGGTACTAAATTGTGACGCGCAAAGCATGGAGGGAAGCCAAGCTGGAGCAGAGACCGGGTGCTGCGCCAGGCACGAGTGCCCGGTGGATTTAAAGTGCACATCCAGACCTCAACATCTGGGGATCGTGCCGCTTTTGTTAGCAGCCCATCAATCCCCGTCGGGGATCCATACTTAAAAGATAGCGCTTAAAGTCCGGTCTAAAGCTGGCCGACGGGCCAATGCCGGACTTTCCACCATCAGGTCATTCCACCAGCGCACAGTCAGTCCATAGGGATGGCCTCCAGACCATCCCAAACAGCCATTTTAAAAAACTCTTAGCTTGAGGACTGCCAGTGAGGGGGAGCTCACCACCTCCCTAGGCAGCCAATTCCACTGTTGCACAACTCTGACTGTCAAAAAAGTTTTCCCTAACATCCAGCCGGTGCCTTCCCGCCCTTAATTTAAGCCCATTCTTGTGAGTCCTCTCCTCTGCTGCCAAAGGGTTGTTGTTTCCATATTCTTATGCCGACCATAGAGAAGTCCAGTAAAAGAGCATAATAAAAGTTATTGGCTTGGCATTGGGCTGCATATAGACATGGAGAGGGATTGATGGGGGTCACCTTTTAATGGAGTGGTCAGAGCAGGCCGGGTAGGAAGTGGCGGTGCTTGTAAGTCACTGCTGCAGAGAGTCTTTGGAGTTGACCCTCAGTGTGACTTCTGACCTTCTTTTATTTCAGAGAGATTTAGACATCTGTCAAGGATTTCTTCCCATCCATCATCCACTCCCACCGTGCCTCCGTTCCGTTCCCCCCACCTCCTTCTATTTTGCCACTTGTGGTAACAGCTGCTCCTGGAAGATCCCCCCCTCTCCCCCCTTTTTAAGTTCAGGCCACTTAAGGTCTTGGTCGGGCCACAGAGGCCGTCAAGCAAAAACACACCTGTTCAGAGCATCACAGCCGCCCGGAGTTTCCAGTGAAGGGGTTATAAGGAAAAGTGTACCTCTGAGCATGTGCAGAGTGACTTACAGTAACTACTGAATAAACCCGCCTAGCCCCCTGCATATGCAGGGTAGATCCAATTCTTTGTCTGTCTGTCTATCTATCTCTAGTACTGCTGATACGGCTATCACCTTAAGCAGAAATTAGAATTTAAGAAATATTTGTAAAGACCTTACTTAGTATTATTTCTCTTATATTTGATTATTGTGCCTATGAATGGGTGGGTAGGTCCAGTTGTCACTTTGAAGAAATCCATCCTTCCTTCCTTCCTTCCTTCCTTCCTTCCTTCCTTCCTTCCTTCCTTCCTTCCTTCCTTTCTCTCTTTCTCTCTTTCTCTCTTTCTTTCTCTCTTTCTCTCTCTCTCTTTCTTTCTTCCATCCCACACTCCCCACAAAATCCAATTCAAAAGCAGATTGAAAGTGGATTGAAAGTGGCTTGTTTAGTGTGTTCCTTCCTTCCTACCTTCCTTCCTTCCTTCCTTCCTTCCTTCCTTCCTTCCTTCCTTCCTTCCCACGCTGCCCACAAAATCCAATTCAAAAGCGCATTGAAAGTGGATTGAAAGTGGCCTGTTTAGTGTGTGAGATCGCAGCTTCTATATATTATACAATTAATGCAGATTAACAAATTAAAAACATATTAAAATCCACAAAATCATCAGCATCTAAAACAACAGCATGCCTCAGCGGAAGGCGGTGTGGTCCCAGTCTGGCTTCCAGGATCTGCAGTCCCTGGGGAGGAGGCCCAATCGCCCGCTGCCTCAGCTAAAGGCCTGGCGGAAGAGCTCCGTCTTGCAGGCTTTGCGGAACTAATAGGTCCCGTAGGGCCCTGGTCTTGTAAGGGAGCTCATCCCACCAAGCAGGGGCCTGGGCCAAAAAGGCAAGTCGAATATCCCTAGGGCCAGGGACTACCAGGAGGTGCTGGCTGGCAGAACGCAGTGTTCTACAGGGCTCATTTGGTTGCTTTCTCTGCTGGTATGTCTGAGGTCAAGCGGGCACCTCCTGGGTTTTTTTGCCCTGGCTGTGCTGTCTCTATTTCTTAAGTTGCCAGCCTAGAGACTGGCCCTGAAAACACCTTGCAGGGCTGAGAACGTCTCCTCCTCTTCCTTCTGAAAAAGTTGGCCAGATCCATGTTCTGAGCAGACAAGCTGACTTGTCTCAGTTAAAAGTTTTATTGGCTAAGATGCCGCTCTCCTTCAGAGCACAGAAGGCAGTGGACTGGGGAGGGACTCTCTCCTGCCTGGGTGACAAGTGGCCCGTGACCAGTGTTCTCTCTAAGCTGAGTTAGTGTGAGCTAGCTCACAGTTTTTTAGCCTCTGGCTCACACGTGTTTGTCTTAGCTCAGGAAGGATGGCTCCAGAGCCAACTAATTTATGCGGTAGCCAAATCGCTCGCTCACAACTTGAATGCCAGGAGCTCGCAAAGTAGAATTTTTGCTCACAAGACTCCACAGCTTAGAGGGAGCTTGGCCAGTGACCCGTTTGGGGAGAATGACAAATTGTTTAATTGCAGTCTCTCGTATTCTGGGAGGATCGCATGAGGGCTGAAGAGGATTAAGTGAATGAGACAAGAGCATCCACGGCACAGAACAGTTATTTAAAATGCCGTAACTGGAGCCGCAGTAGCGGACCGAGCTAATTTGGGTGGCTGCAGGTCCTTTATTTAGAGGGCACTGGCCTTTTGGAGGTATTTTGTCCAGATAACTTTCCAATTTTAATTTCTGCTAATATTAAAAATAACCCAGTCAACCCGTGGGAAAACAGTTCTGTGTACCGGAAACTCAGTAGCAGACATAACATGCTGGGGTCGGAGGTCATCAGAGCTCTTGGCAGGGTGGAAGAGAAAGCTGATGAGCCACGGATCCGGGAGGACGCTGGTGACCTTTCAACTTGTTTGTCACAGTTTTCGCCGGTTTAGGGAACGAATGATGATTTTGCCAAAACTCTTGAGGCTTTTATGAGATTATTTAGCGTTGAATGATTATTTATTGTTTTATCAGTATTGTAAGCCATTTGGGGCGCCATGGTGGCTCAGAGGTTAAGATGCTGAGCTGCAGACCGGAAGGTCTGTAGCTCAGTAGTTTGTGACCTGAGTGCCACGTGACGGAGTGAGCTCCCGTCTCTGGACCCAGTTCCTGCCAACCTAGCAGTTTGAAAGCAAGAAATTGCAAGTAGATAAAGAGGTACCACTTCGATGGGAAGGTAACAGTATTCCGTGTGTGTTGTGTTTGTGTTTTGGATCATTGAAGCAGCAATAGCTTGAAAGGGCTCTGGTATCCTAAAGCTCCACGTCCTATTGGCTGATGAACAAAGACTCCCATTGGTCCTAAAGCCAATCTAGATATCCAATCGCTGAGCCCTGCTTGGGTCCAATAGTATTGCTTGTATATAGTTACTTTGTTGAAAGTTGTGTGTTGGAACAGTATAAATTAAGGTGCCGCTCTCATAGAGCTGTCTTTTTGAGCTGAGCAATATCACTGAATAAAAGCCTGTTGTTTGAATTCATCGCCTCCTGCTCAATACTTAAAAGTGTGCCTTAGCATTTAGTTATGCTGGCCACATGATGATGGAAATGTCTTCAGACATCACTGGCTCTTTGACTTGGAAACGAAGATGGGCGCCACCCCCTAGAGTCAGATTCAACTAGCTTTCGAGCAAGGGAAACCTTTACCTTTTACCTTAAGCCACCTGGAGCCCACTTGTGGGGTGTGGCGGGATATCTGTCCCTATTATATAAAAGCCAGGTGGGGTGGCAACATTTCATGTGTTCTCATTGGCTGTAAAATGCTCTCCCTCAGCCATTGGCCCATCAGTCGCCACTCAAGAGTACTCGCATGCCATTGGCTGGGTGCTGGGTCTGCTCCTCTTCCCTGCCCACTCCCCTTTCAGCCACTGTTTTCTGTCAGAAGCACTGTGTCTCATGACGAAGACACTTCTCCTGTGGGGGACAAAGTGTTCCCTCAGTGGCTGTTGTGAGGAACTCATAGGGTTGCCAGCTTCTGGTCAGGAAGCCAGTTTAAGGAAGCCAGAGTTTGGGGAGGGGAGAGGAAAGGCCTCAACTGAATAGAATGCCACAGAGGCCAGCGGCCAAAGCATTCTCACTTTTCCCTCCGTGGCTGTTGGTAAGCAACCAAGCTTGGTTCTGTCAGTAAAAAGACAAAGAAACAAAACCCTTTCTACGCCTTGGTGAGGAACTCATTGGGGCCAGTCCTGACTATGGTTGCCAGCTCCGGGTTGGGAAATTCCTGCTGTCCTTCCATCCCCGCCCCCCATGCTGCCCTCCACAGGATCCACCCCCAAATCTCCAGGTATTTCCCTACTCAGAGCTGCTGGGAACCCTACTTTCCCCTCGGTGCCAGCTGCTGCTCGACCAAGCTTGGTTTCTGTCAGTAAAGGGCCCTTTCCACACCTATTTTGGCCTTTGGGAGAAATGCCCCCCCCCCCCCATGCCAGCCAATGTGACGTGGCAGTCAGGGCTTCAGAGCACGGTAGAGGCTGCAGGTGTGTGTGGGGGGGGGAGATGGAAAGCTGAACAGTGAGGGGAAAATAAAGGTAGGTTGATGCTTGGCTGGAAAGGAGATAGGGTTGCCAACTCCAGGTGGGAAATTCCTGGAGATTTGAGGGGTGGAGCCCGGCGAGGGTGAAGTTTAAGGAGGGGTGGGGCCTCAGACAGGTACAATGCCATAGACTCTGCCCTCCAAACCAGCCGTTCCCTTTGGGGAACCACTGTTGCCAATCTCCAGGTGAGGGCTGGCGATCACTCAGAATTACAGCTGCTTTCCAGATGGCATTGATCAGTTCCCCTGGAGAAACTAGTGGACTCTGTGTCCTTATGCCCTGCTGAGGTTGCCACAGCAAATGGACGCTGAGTGCCCAAGTCCTTGGCACTCTCACAGAGCCTCTTTCTAGAGCCTGTTGTATTTATTTCCACAATGGGTCTTATTCCTGGTAAATTGAATAAACTAAACCAAACCAAACTTTCTGACACAGGATGCTCAATCTGCATCCCACACCTGAATATTCCCAGCACCCATAGGGCTTGGTTAAAAAATAAACAGTCCCCTTTAAGGGATCACAAATCATGAACGCAGAAGATCACCTTGATAGACTACTTTGTGCATTCTTACGAGAGGGGGCCGCTCTGACTTCTGAGATCCACTCCAGGGTTCTGTCAGAGTGGAATGTGCTCTCCACTGAAAATGTGCAGAGCGGAACAGTGCCACTCTGTGCCTGCTCAGTAGGGTGTCTGTTTGATGGCCATGTATGTATGAAATGGCTCTCAGCTTGAGGTGGATTCAGAGATGGGATCAGCTGAGGCATGCTGGCCTTGGATCCAGAAGCGATTTCCTTGGCGTAATTAAAATAACACTTGGCATTTGTATGGGACATTCTGGATCATTTAAATCACTTAACACCATTTCAGTGATCCTTACAGCCCCCCTGCAAAGTAGGCTGCTGATATCCTCATATCGCAGGTGTGGGTTGTGCCATATTACCACCGAAGGGCTAAGGGGAGATTAGAACCAGCACTCGGTTCGTGTTCTCAATCACTGTGCAATACCAGTTCTCAACCCCTGTGTGGGCCAACCATCAGAATTTCGGGGCATTTCAGCCCAACTCCTTTACTGACTTTCATTGTCATTCACAAGCCATTCTCTAGGGCAGGGGTGGGCAAACTGTGGCTCGGGAGCCACATGCGGCTCTTACACATATATTATGTGGCTCCCGGCAGGGCGGCTGGGGAAGCTAAATATCATTAGCAAACAAATATATTGGACAAATTAATATCATTATCAATATCTGCTTTTACCCCTTTTGTTACTATTTTTGGCAGTCTCATTTAATGTTAATAAAAAGCAAATTTGCTTATTTTCCAATAAAAGCAGGTAATATTTGTTCATGTCTTGTGGTTCTCAAACATCTGATGTTTATTCTATGCGGCTCTTATGTTAAGCAAGTTTGGCCACCCCTGTTCTAGGTGGCTCTTACGCTGAGCAAGTTTGCCCACCCCTGCTCTAGGGGGTTGTGAACTCTACCCAGCCAGAGATAACTGCCTGGAAGTTGTTTTGTATTATCTCACATGCTGCAATACAAGAGAGAGATCCTGATTCTAATGGAGGTAACTGATTTTTCTTTTTTGCCTGGCTAGTAGCTCTGATTCGCCCCCTGAACATGTCAATAAATGAAAAACAGAAGTGTGTTTTCAACTGGCTACCCCAGCAATAACTGGCTGTGTGAACATAGGTCTAATTGTCTGTGCTTTCTCCCAAAACCTCCACACACACGCAAACACACACCCCTCTGCCCACCTCCCTTGTAAGGGCTGCCTTGAAGTTTTGTAGTGCAGCAAAGAGACGGTAGGAGATGCTGGTCAAACCAAAACGTTGTCATTCTTGGGTCCTTGATGTTGAATCAGTCGAATTAAACTGCAGCGTGGACGAAAGCAAAGGCGATTCACTCCATCTAGAGGTTGTGGGATGAATCATCTGTGGATTTCCTCATGCTTTCAAGGAGAATTGGAAACTGTAATTTTGTCTTATGTGCTGGATTCATTTGGGGAGGTGGGGACACACCAATGGGAAGATTCCATTATCTGTTTTTCTCCCCCTCCTCTTCCTTGTAGGGATGAAGCGGCCCTTGAGCCCATCCCACCCCCCCGGGAGCGGGACTTGCGGGAGCCTGGCTGAGGACACTGGCCGGGGATGTCCATCGGAGCAGCGCACCAAGCGGGAGAAGAAGCACCCGTCGTTCACGCTCTGTGAGGTCTGCAACATCCAGCTCAACTCAGCTGTCCAGGCCCAGATTCACTACAATGGCAAATCCCACCAGAAGCGCCTCAAACAGCTCAGCAAAGGCAGGATTCTGACCAGTCAAGGTAAGCCCCCCCCCCCAAGGTAACACATGAAGTGGTCTCAAACAGTGCAAGGTTGACAACAAGCCCCGGGGGTGATGTGGATGGGGTGTTACTTTTTCCTGTGTGGTCGTAATCACTGCCCTCAGCTGTTCCTTGAAAGGCTTGTTTCCCGCTTTCTCACTGGTTCGGCTGATAGCCGAACGCCAGGACGGTGTTACTCCTCTCCCGTCCACTTCATGTCCGTCCTCAAAATCCACCTTTTCCCTTCTTGAAACTGATTGTGTATAAGTGAACTGAAAGGCACGCTCTTTCTTCTTCCCTTCCCCATGCCCAAGTTGTAGCTGATGAACCCTACACTGGACAGTGCAGAGATGGAAAAAGTACAGAGGGCAACCAAGAAGATGAGGGGGTTAGAGGAAAGGCTACTGGCCATGGTGACTGAGGGGAACCGTCGCATTCAGAGGTGCTAAGCATCTGAATCTCAGAGCCTGGAGCCAGGAGGCAACATCAGGGGATGGCCTCTAATGCACTGTTGTTGGCTGTCCAGAGGAACTGGCTGGCCACTGTGTGAGACAAGATCCTGGACTAGATGGACCACTGGTCTGATCCAGCAGGGCTCTCCTTATGAAGGCCTCGGCCTCTCTGCCCTGCTGTTGGCCTTCCAGAGGAACTGGTTGGCATGTGTGTGCGACAGGATGCTGGACTAGAGGGACCACTGGTTTGATCCAGCAGGACTCTTCTTATTTACTTATCAGGGGAAGGCCTCGGCCTCTCTGCCCTGTTGTTGGCCCTCTGGAGGACCTGGTTGGCCACTGTGTGAGACAGGATGCTGGACTAGATGGACCACTGGTCTGATCCAGCAGGGCTCTTCTGATGTTCTTACCAGGGGAAGACCTCAGCCTCTCTGCCTTGTTGTTGGCCCTCCAGAGGACCTGGTTGGCCACTATGTGAGACAGGATGCTGGACTAGGTGGACCACTGGTCTGATCCAGCAGGGCTCTTCTGATGTTCTTAAGAGAGAGATCTGTCTTGTTACTTTGACTGTGCAATAGCCATAATAATGACTAATAAAGAATAATGCATCCACTTAAAACCATGCTCTTCGCATGCACACATGCCTATTGGCATACGCCCCTGAACTAGCATTAGGCGGCCTCGTGCTCCTTAAAGAATTAATATGATTATCCCATTTAGAATTATTAGATCTGGCAGCAGGTGATGTGAAAGACCTCTGCCTGAGACCCTGGAGAGCTGCTGCCAGTCTGAGCAGACAATGCTAATCTTGTTGGACCAGTGGTCTTATTCAGTACAAGTCAGGGCCACGTGTACCCCCCTGGACTAGTAGGTTGCATCCTCTTCCACTGGGGGTCACTGCCTTATCCTCTGCCTGCTGAGAAAAGAAATCGGCATTAAGGTGGGCCCCCCTCCAGCTCTGTGTATCTTTTGGAACGTATAGGTTTGCAATGCCAGGCACTATCTGGTGAGCCTGGGGTTAGTGTTCTTTGTGCGCTAGAGCCATTGCAAGGGAGCACGGACCATTACCAAGGTGAACAGAGTTCCCCACAGTTGGTGCCTCAACTAGTTTGCAGCCCAGCGTACAGCCAAGGCCACTCCCCCATGCCATCTAAGATGGAGCGATCCCTGTGTGGGCAGTCCGTGCAGATGCGTCTCTTCTGCCTGCATGAGAAGCATTGAGTCTTTGCGGTTTGGCGAGTCCTTCCTCTTCCACTCTGAGGACTGCTTCCTGAGTGCTGCGGAGAGCCAGTTTGGTGTAGTGGTGAGGCGTGCGGATTCTAATCTGGAAGAACCAGGTTTGATTCCCTACTCCTCCACATGCAGCTGCTGGTGTGACCTTGGGTCAGTTCCAAGCTGTCTCGGAGCTGTTCTCTTAGGAGCAGTCCTCAAAAGAGCTCTCTCAGCCCCGCCTACCTCACAGGGTGTCTGCTGTGGGGGGGGGGGGAAGGGAAAGGAGACTCCGAGTGAGGGGTGGGGTATAAATCCAACCTCCTCCTCTTCCTCAAGGACAGCTTGGGAAAGAGCTCTCTCAGCCCCACCTACCTCACAGGGTGTCTGTTGTGGGGAGGGGAAGGGAAAAGGAGTTTGTAAGCCGCTCTGAGACTCCCTTGGGTAGTGGAGGGCGGGGTATAAATCCAATCTCTTCTTCTTCTTCTTCTTCTTCTTCTTCTTCCTCCTTCCTTCTGTTGTTACATGCTTTTTCAAAAGGAGTACACTTTAAAAGTTGATTTTTTCCCCCAGCCATGTTTGTGATGCATATGCAGAAGGAGCATATGAAGTGTTCCCATTGGAGATGAGCTGCCCTGGAGGAAGTGTATCTTGGTTCCCTTTTTCCTCGCTGCGTTTTCCGGTGTCTGTGCGAAGTCTGGAGGGGGCAGCAGAGCAGTGTGTATGGCTCGCCATCCTCCCCTCCTGCCTGTAATCACTTGCATGTGGCTGATACTGAAGGGATCATGGGAAGCTCTGTTTCTTAGGCACCTAAATCCCCCACTGCCCACCCGCAGGATCCTTCACCCCAAGCTGGTGAGTGGGATCTTGGCCAATCTCAGCTCTGCGTAACTGGCTTCCTTTTTTTCTTCCTTTTTTTTTCAGCGCAAAGTTCCTCTAAGTGAGGAATATGCCCTTTCTAGCACTGCCTCCTGTGTTCCCTATTAACCACAAGGCAAATATTTTTTTAAAAAACACATTAAAACATTTGAGCAATTAAAAATATTTAAAATGAAAAAAATAGTTCCGTTAAAAACACGTAGACAAAAAGAAAAAACCATCAGGAGGGCCAGTAGCCATTGTTGGGGGGGGGGGGGGTGCCATACGAAGCAGAAAGGTTACCTATGAAAGACACCGATAGAGGGAGACAGATGAATCTCCCTGGGCAGGGAGTTGCAAAGTTTGGACGGCACAACCGAGAGGGCCCTTTCTTGGGTTGCCACCTGCCTATCCTAAGATGACGGGGGCAATTCTAGCAGAGCTTTCAAAGATGACTGGAGTGTACTGATAGGTTCATAGAACCACAGAATCACA
The DNA here is from genome assembly GCA_029233225.1 of Lepidodactylus listeri. Taxonomy (NCBI): domain Eukaryota; kingdom Metazoa; phylum Chordata; class Lepidosauria; order Squamata; family Gekkonidae; genus Lepidodactylus; species Lepidodactylus listeri. The sequence continues at coordinate 14,060,867 of JARCFY010000018.1, read as the reverse complement.
GTGTTGGAAGGGAACTCCAGGGTCATCTAGTCCAACCTCTTGCTCAGTGCAGGAAATTCACAAATACCTCCCCACCACACACCCAGTGACCCCTGCTCCATGCCCTGAACATGGCAAAAAAAAAAAAAACCCTCCAGGATCCCTGTCCAAACTGGCCTGGAGAAAATTGCTTCCTGGCCCCAAAGTAGCGATCAGCATTTCCCTGGGCGTGTAAGAAAGGGCCTCAAGAACTGAGCACTGAGGCAACCCTTCCTGCCCTCCCTCTCGTGATCTGCCTCAGTTCACAGAATCAGCATTGCTGTCAGATGGCCATCCAGCCTGTGTCTAAAAACCTCCAAAGAAGGAGAGCCCACCACCTCCCGAGGAAGCCTGTTCCACTGAGGAACCGCTCTAGCTGTCAGGAAGTTCTTCCTACTGTTTAGCCAAAAACTCTTCTGATGTAATTTCAACCTGTTGGTTCTGGTCCGACCTTCTGGGGCAACAGAAAACAACTCTGCACCATCTTCTCTATAGGACAGCCCTTCAAGTACTTGAAGATGGTTATCATATCACTTCTCAGTCATCTCCTCTCCAGGCTAAACGGAAAGGAGGTAACGTTCCTTAAGATATATTGATCCCAAGCCATATAGGGCTTTAAAGGTTAATACCAGCGCACCTTGAATTGAGCCCAGAAGCAAACTGGAAGCCAATGTAGATGGAACAAGTATAGTATAATGTTGTGTGGTGAAGTGCTAAAGCCGGGTCTGTTTCACATGTTTTCTGGACGCAGATTCAGGTCTGTCAGGTCAACGGGCTGTGGAGAGTTTACTCTGAGGGAGACTGTTCTCCAGTACATTTCAGAGACAGAATCCCCCTTGTTTACATGTTGGCTGGAGTGGACTCTATCTCTTGGTTATGCTGGAGTGTGACAGGCAGAAAACAGAAAAACACCATTTTTATTACTGGGAAGTACTGGGGTCGGAGACCAGTAGTGGTGAAATCAGCTCACATAGTTTATTTCGGGTTCAGATAAAGCATGATGAACAGAGGTCAGGGGGCTGCTTATATCCACAAGTAAGCCGCACCCCGACCTCCCCCAAATGGTACAACAGGGCTAGCTTCCCACCAGTGACTCACATAGGCCCGTTTGAATATATAGAGCCTTTCAGTGGGGGAAACCTAGGATCCTGGCTGGCTATTGTTTGCCGGCTCGAAGCTCATACCTTTCCTGGCCATGTGTTCGGCGGTGGCCATGTGGCCGTCGCCATTACATACATTACAATTACAGACAACAAGTAGGGATTTGCAAGTACTCACGGGAGAGTAGAAATACTCATCCTGCTCCCTGCTCTTCCACCCCCGCTAGTTCCAATCCGTCCCCTTTCCCTCTTCTTGCTGCTTCAGTTACAGGCGCCATTTGGGCTTGCTCTAGGAAACCAAAACAGCTTTCCTGAAGTTTTGGGGGGAAGGTTAACCCTCCATGTTTTAAAATGGATTTTCCTGCAAACGGTGTGTTTCATACATTGTGGCTGGTCCTTTTTCTGTAGGCGTGTTGATCCACATGGAGGTAAGACCGTGGCGATTCTACAGAAGGGTAGCTGTCACAATTCACAAAACCCGTTCTGTGATTTGCCGGGTCGGGTGTGACTGGCTTGTGTGGTGCCGGAATGTCACCTGCTCGTGAGGCTTCCGTCTCGCCGCTGAATCGGTCTGCTCTTCCCCGCCCTGTTACGTGGCCCCAAAAAGTCACTGAACATCCACAGCTCGAGTTCTCCAAACAGGCCCGCCTTAGGCTCTGTCATTTCTCATCTCACTGATCCAGTCATCAGTGTAACATTGCGGCGGGGGGAGGGGGGCGGATGAGGAGAAATTCTCCTTCGGGCTTGTCTGTTCCCCGGCTTATTGCAGTCGCTCTTTGCAAGGCCCGAGCCACCTTTTGCGTTTTTACCATCTGCTTTCAAAAGTGTTGTTGCATTAAGCAGGCCGTTGATTGCCAGAGCAGCGGGTTGCTCCTACGTGACTTATTCCATACCTCCTAGATGTTCCAGAGCGTGACGTTTCTTCCAGCTCTCCCCTCCACCAGCACCTAGGAAAATGTGTTCTGTGACATCACATTTGGTACGATGATGCCGTTTCTTTCGTTTAGTGATAGTTGCCAGCGAGAGAAGAGTGCTGTTGGTATCAGCCCCGGCGATCTCTGTTATGTCTAATGTCAGCCCAAACGGTCAATACTGTTACAGAACTAAAGAGCCGCCCCCTACACCGCATCTCACGCCTGCGTCTCCTCGATGACAACAGCATTGTGCCCAGAGATCCCCCGCTTTGTCTCATTGGCTGCTGTTGGTTGGGGGCGGGGAAACTCCGAGATGATGTCACGTCACACATCATCTTTTACGGGATATGACTGGAGAAACCCATCAGGAGTAGTTTTGTGCACCACCCCCAATTTTTTGTTTTATTTTATTTCTCGGGATTTATATCCCGCCCTCCCCGCCAAATGGCAGGCTCAGGGCGGCTCATAACACAAGTTAAAATTACAATAATTTTAAAATAAACATTCCACATAAAACATTAAAATTACATTCCCCAACCTTCTATACAAGATTGGCAGCATTTCAATTTTACCCACAGGTGGGTCCAGACAGCATTCATATGTAATCCCTGTGTGACCACACGCAGGCTGGCAGATGGAATTGCCGGCAGATGAGACTGGCAGATGGAACTGGGCCAGGGCTAAGATGTTTACCCTAGGCGGCCCCTACTTAAAAGCCTGGTGGAAGAGCTCCGTTTTACAGGCCCTGCAGAACTGCATCAAATCCCGCAGGGCCCTGATGTTCTCCGGGAGCTCATTCCACCAGTGCGGGGCCGCCACTGAGAAAGCCCTGGCCCATGTTGTTGCCAGCCGCACCTCCTTCAGTCCAGGTTGGACCAGTCGGTTTTGGGATCCAGACCGTAGTGCTCGTTTGGTGGTAACTATGGTTTGGGGGTAACTATGGTTTGGGGGTAACTATGGTTAGGACAGCATCTTGAATCATACTAAGTAAGTCTATTCTGAACCCCCCCCCCCCGGTCAAGTCACAGCTTACTTACGGCAACCCTGTAGGGTTTTCAAGGCAAGAGGCACTGAGAGGTGGTTTGCCATTGCCTGCCTCCGGGTCACAGCCCTGGTATTCCTTGGCGGTCACCCTTCCAAATACTCGCCAAGGCCCACCCTTCTTAGTTTCCAAGATGTCACGAGATTGGGCTAGCCTGGGATATCCAGGACAGGGTATTCAGAATGCTACCCAGGGTTATTCAGTGAGGCTTACTCCCAAGAAAGTGTTTTTAGGGAAGGAGGAGGAGGAGGAGGAGACTGGATTTGTACCCCACTCTTCACTACCTGAAGGAGTCTCAGAGAGGCTTACAGTCCTCCTCCTGAGAGCCGGTTTGGTGTAGTGGTTACGCGCGCGGACTCTAATCTGGGAGAACCGGGTTTGATTCCCCACTCCTCCACTTGCACCTGGCTGGATGACCTTGGGCAAGCCATCGCTCCGTACCAGCCGTTCTCTCAAGGACAGTTGTCTCAGAGCTCTCTCAGCCCCACCTACCGCACAGGGTGTCTGTTGTGGGGAGGGGAGGGGAAAGGAGTTTGTAAGCCGCTCTGAGACTCCCAAGTGAGTGAAGGGCGGGATATAAATCCAGTCTGTTCTTCTTCATCCCTTTCCTTTCCCCTCCCCACAGCAGACACCCTGTGAGGTAGGTGGGACTGTGAGAACTCTCTGGAGAATTGCCCTAGAGAGAACAGCTCTGAGAGAACTTGTGGCTGACCCAAGGTCACACCAGCAGCTGCATGTGGAGGAGTGGGGGATCAAACCCGGTTCTCCCAGATTAGAGTCTGCGCTCTTAACCACTACACCAAGCTGGCTCTCAGGGTTGCATTGTAAATTTACCTGTGGTCTTCTTTTTCACTCTTTTTGTTCCTTATTTGAGGAATGGTTTTCCTTTTGGAAAGCTGGTAACTCTAGATGGAAGGTTGTGCAGAAGATACTAAACTGTACTGCTTGGGAGAAAGAAAATAATGTTCCCTACTTTGCCTCCCTTTGAATTTCCAAACTTATTTGCCGGTTTCCTGCTTTTATTTGGGGGGCAAGGCCAGTGTGTGTGTGTGAGAGAGAGGGGGAAACTGAAGCAATTTTCATTTTGTTTTGTTAACAGACGGGGATTTTTTGGCAGGAACCATGAAGGGTACAGCTGGCTTGTGAGATGCTGGGAGGGCTTCTTTCCCCGCCATGGCTGAGTGAGCCCGTGATTATAACACCAGCTGATGGGTTTTGTTAGAGACAGAAAGAATTTGCAGATAGATAAATAGATAAATAAAATGTGGAAAATGGCCACTGAAACAAAGGATCCAGCACAGTTGTGCGAGGGGAGAGTTGGAAAGGGGAAGGTGTGGATGCAAGACGCTGGAAAGGGATGAGGAGTGACTCCCTCCAGAAGTGGATGGGCACAGTTTGGGGTAGGGTTGCCAGGTCTGGGTTGGAAAATACCTGGAGACTTGGGGGTGGATCCTGGAGAAGGTGGGGTCTGGGGAGGGGAGGGGCCTCAGCATGGTACAATGCCATAGAGTCCACCCTTTAAAGCAGCCATTTTCTCCAGGGGAGCTGATCTCTGTCAGCTGGAGAGCAGCTGTAAAATGGGAGGTCTCCAGGCCCCACCTGGAGGCTGGCAATCCTAAATTCAAGCTATTTTTAACTTTGCACCCTCATCTCTTTGCACCTCCTGAGTCTTTATGCCCACCTCACCTGGGCTCATCATTGATCTTCTGTGCAGTCCCACATGGGGACTATGCATGCGCTGGCCTGCCATCAGATAGGTCTTTACAGCTAAGAGCCTCCAGGAGGTGCTGCGTTTCAGAGCCAACACTGTTCTTGTCCAGGGACACCTGCTCCTGTGCAGCAGGGCCCCGACTACCTTCAGTTCCTCTTCTGCCACCAAAGGAGTTCATTGTTTGCATTAGAGTCTCCAGCTATCGTGTAGAGCAGGGGTGTTGAACTTTTTGTTATGAGGGCCAGATATGACATAAATGAGACCTTGTTGGGCCGGGCCATGTGTGTTGTAAAATATAGTGCCGGGTAGTGGAGATAATAACTTTATAAAGGACACAGACAAACATGATTAAATATTTTGTAAAACTTTAAATAAAACATGCTTAAAACACTAGCAATCCTGCAATATTTTGTCTATTTAACAGTCTCTGATAACTGACACCTTTGCTCTGAATTATTGCATCAAAATGTCTGTGCTGTTGCAATCTTGAGTATGCTGTTCAGGTGTGTATCTGTAAGCTGCATACCTACTTTCGATTTATTGACATTTATTACAGAAATCTCATGCTCAGTGTTCCTAGGACTAGGACCCAGGGGAAAACATGAAATGACTGGACATTGCAACCTTTTGTACATAACTTGCTTCATGTGCTGGTCAAGAACATGAGAAGGCATCCTAACTCAGTCTGAGGGCCATGCATTTGTCTATACTCTTCCCCAGCAAAATAACTACAACTTCCTACAAAGGAAATGTGCTGGATGAACTTGGTCTGCACAGCCTAATCCATCTCACTGGCTTGTTGTTATTCCTCCTCTAAAATAGTTCACATTGTTTTCTTACTGAGAAAGACTGGATCATGAGGGCATGAATACAGTGAAAAGGGGGAGGAAACCCAGTTGCACCCAGGGGAGCCCTGGCATAAAGAACCCAACAAAACACACATACACACACTGTAGCAAGGCACACAAAAGCTCATACCTTGAACAAAACTTTTGTTGGTCTTAAAGGTGCTTGGTATTTCTTTTGTGCAATTGAGGCAGCCCAGCAAAGCAAGCTCTGCCTCATTCCCTCCCTCCCTTCAGGGAGGAGCCCCAGCCAGTGGAAGGAAAGAAAGGCTGCCCTTTGTCTCCTGCAGCCTGGCCAGGAAGCGAGCTCTGGCTGTTCCTTCCCTCTCCTGGGAGAAGGAGGGGGAAGAGCCTCAGCCAGTTCTTTATCAGTCTCTCCCAATCGCACAGGAGAGCCTTGCCTATAGATCTCTCCTGTACGATTGAGAGAGACTGGTAAAGCAAGCTGTAACATGGCAGCAGCAGCCGGACTGCAAATGGAAGTAGGAAACAGCCAGGGCCTTGCGGGTGTGATTGGGGGCCTCCGAGGGCCTGATCTGGCCCACGGGACGCATGTTTGACACTCCTGGTGTAGATTGTCATGGAGACTGTGAAGTTACTTTGCCTTCTGAGGTATTGTGATGGCTCAGAAGGCTTCATTTAAGCAGTGCTCCAGATGTGGCGCTAAGATGACCCAGACGGATGAGCACCACCTTTGTCTGTTCTGTCTGGGTGAGGGGCATAGTGTCGCCGCATGTAGGGCCTGCCAGCGCTTCACCTCAAAGGCACCTGGAGATAGAGCTTCCAAACCTAAGGCAGCTTTGTGGGGAAAAGCCCTTAAAGCCTCAGAGCCCCCAACTAAGTCAGTTCCAGGAAAACCGCCCAATTCCATGTCATTGGAATTGACGAGTTCAGCTCCACCACCTGAATCCGTATCTTGGCAGGTCCAATCTCAGTCATGCTCTCCTCGAGCCCATTGAGCTTCATTGGAATCACGAGCAAAGAAACCTAAGGGCAAAACAAACGAGAGGTGTAAACTGGTGCCCCCTGCCTGTTGGAAGTGGAGGAGTAATACGTTACCCCCTGCCTCAGTCTTCAGAGACAGCACCATAGATTCAGAGACAGATAGAGAGGTCAGGACACACAGAACATCCTTTCCTTCCTGCTATCTGATACTATCCCTCTAAAGTAGAGTGCTGTTCTTAGGGACGAGGCTTCCTTCCTTCTGGCTTGACACCTTCTACCTAACACATGCAAAGAAGGAGAACACGCTCTCCATCTTTGCCACCATGGATGCAGAACAGGCATTCTCCATCCGCATCCATCTAGTTAGTTAGAGTACGTTCTATTACTGTCTCTCAGCCTGCACTATTTAGAGTGTAGTTCCTTGAATTACTTCCAAACTGACAAGTGGCTCCGTGTAACGCTGTAAGTTTGCTAGCACACACTGTATTCAGAAGCTACTGCTGGGTGTAGCCTAGTCCACTCTGCTACATGTAGAGATTCCTGGCTGCTCCAAACCAATGAATCTAACAGGTTATTGTGGCCCAGAAAGAGTTAAATTTGCCTCCAGCGGTCGAAACAAAGAGACCAGCTCTTGTGTGATTTAACCAAGAAGGGAGAGGTGTGTGTGCTTGCTGAGTACAGAGCAGATTTAGGAAGGAGAGATAGGGACCAAGGAAGATGATAAACAGGCACACAAAAAAATCCAAGCTAGGTCGCCCTTCTGCTGGAATTGCCTGTCTGATTTCTACTGGTTTACTGGTCAGTGTTATGGAGTTAGCGAGTGAACCACCTTATGTGATAGCTTTACGCCTGCAACTACGAAATTTCCCCTTCATCTTGATGAATGCATATAATCCGTCCGGCAACCCATAAATCAGCACTGGCATACTATTGGGTGTACTGAATAGGGGCATCCGGAAAGTTAGAGATGCATCACCATCCGTCCCGCTTTTGCTGGCTGGTGACTTTAACGCTCGGACTGGTGCAACCTACAAAGAACTTTTCTTCAGAAGTTTCAAAGACCAGTCAATAAACAACTCCTCTTTAGAGCCAAGACAATCCAAAGATGCTAAGATCAATAGTGCTGGGATGAGACTAGCCTCTTTAATGATCAACAGTGGGCTCTTGATTGTTAATGGTTGCCCACCGGATGACACTAAGGGGGGATTTCACATCTATTAATCATTGTGGCACCAGTTTCCCTGACTATTTTTTAGTTTCATCTAGTCTGTTTAACTTGATCAATTCATTGGAGATAGCAGATTATATTGGCAGCAAACATCTTCCTCTATAAATGCAACGTGCTTCAGTCTGCCACCCCTCTCCACGTAAGTCAAAATCAAAACAGACCAGTACGCTGGAATAAGGGTATTAAGGAGGGAGTAAATATGAGTGACTTTTATATTTAATATATATAAAATATATATTTATATTCCCCTTGCTGGGGAAACGACAGCAAGACATGGAGGTATCTTTAAGGGCAGAAGAAACTTGTGGATGCTGTTGAAAATAGCGGTCTCGCGTCACGTACACTGCATCTACTCTAACGGAACCTGGGTCCTTCTTGATGTTATGCTTTGTGGAAGTGCTGTTTGGACACAGGGATCAAGAGGAGATTGGATAAAGAGCTTCAATAGGGGACTGGATAAAACATCTGGAGCAGAGGTCCATCAGTGGCTATTAGCCACAAGGGATAGACGGAAGACTCTGTCTGGGGCAGTGATGCTCTGTATTCTTGGTGCTTTGGGGGCAACAGTGGGATGGCTTCTGGAGTCTGGTCCCACTGGCGGACCTCCTCATGGCACCTGGGTTTTGGACACTATGTGACACAGAGTGTTGGGACTGGATGGGCCTTTGGCCTAATCCAACGCAGCTTCTCTTGTGTTCTTATGATGATTGCAGGTGGGTGGGTGGATTACAGCGATGCTCCCAGTGCATCCAAAGGCTTGCTTTCCCCTTCTGTTTCAGTTGCCACCTTTGCGTAGGTCTGAGCAGATCCCAACTGCCTTGATGACGAAACCCATTTTAAAAAATGAAGTTTTCTGGCTGTGCAAATTCTTGGACTGCTTCAGTTATTATTTATTGAGCTGATGTTGCCAGCGAGCCAATTTAGCTGCCTTTGGGATTAAATCTAAAAATCCAGATCCTTAAAAAAAAAAATTAGAACAGCATCACATTTCCACCATTGAGCATTTTTGATACGAAAAATGGTGCTTTGGTGTGTGTGTGAGTGTGGAGGATCTTCCATGGATAAACTTAGTTTATCTTAAGGTGGGGCGACTGTTTGTAGACCATCACCCCCCCCCCCCAACACACTCCATGCTGTTGCAATTTCCATCTTTCGTGCATTCTCTCCCGACTCATCCCAGATAATCAGGGATCATTTAGTAGATACAATGTCAACATAGCATGACTCAGCCAGTCACATCTAACTGCGTGATGGTGTTGCTGCTGATGCTCTAGCAGAGCAGGATGGAAGCGAGCATGTCCTCCTAGCCAAGTGAAGCAGGCCAGTTCCTCCTTGTTCTTGAGATTTTGGTGCAGCGCTGCAAACCAGGGAGCAGAGCCATCTGCTGCCTCAGCCGTGGGACACGCTCCTAAAAAAATAGCCTCTCTCAAAAGTTTTATGCAGATCAATGCAAAGATGAACCAGTTTTTAAAAGCCTGGGCATCACACCACCCTTCTTCCCATCTCTCCTAGAAGGGAGAAGAACATATCCCCAGCAGGGTTGCCAGGCACCCCTCCAGCCAATGGCAGGGAATGGGGAGGGGAGGGTTGCCAGATCCAGGCTGGGAAACTCCTGGAAATTTGGGGATGGAGCCTAGGGAGGACAGGGACCTCAGTGGGGTACAATGCCATGGAGTCCACACTCCAAAGCATCCATCTTCTCCAAGGGAACTGGTCTCCTCAGTCTGGAAATGAGCTGTAATTCCGGAGGATCCCCAGGTCCCACCTGGAGGCTGGCATCCTTAAATTCACCCAAACACCTTTTTATCTCCAGAGACCCGCTGGTTGCCAAACATCCTTCATGTCAATATTCATAGTGATTTCTCCTTTCAGTAGTTCTGGATGTGGAGCTGGAACTTCTGTATATTTTAGAACCAAGCACCTCTTTTAAACATTTTTATATTTATTCACGTTTTTAAAACAGCTTACAGTTATGAGGTGCAGTGATACAAACCAAAAGAACAAGAATGAAAATTCAAGCATTCTGTATTTTTAAATTAACCTGAAATACTGAATTTTATTTTCTCTAGCCTAGCATTTCTGGGTTTCCACTTTAGGACCAGCCTTGGTATGATAAACTTTAGATTAAAAGTGCGGGCTCAGTGAGTGAATACACAGCTCATTGGGATAAGAATAGGAGCTTCACTAGCTTCTGTGTTAAGACAGAAAAGGCAGATAGGAAGAAATATTTGCAGATTTACATTCGCTGTTCACTTTAAAGATGTGGTTTAGAATTCCAAAGGATGTAGAATTTCAGGTCAATCTGTTACAACAAAAATAAACAGTAGCTTTAACAAGAGCTTATTTGAGCAAAATGGCCGAGAAAACCCCAAATCTGTATAGCCCTGGGAGATGGTGTCAAACAACATGGACCTGAGATTCAGCTATTACAGGTATAGCTTGGCAAAACTCGGAAACTTACCAACGTTAAAACTATCTGGAATGGTCTCTGTGCTTCTCTTAATTATGTTTGAATTTTACATAATTTTACATCTCTGAATCTGCCGTGTTTCCTGGTCCTCTCACCCCATTGCTTATACCTTTTCTCCTTCATAATTGTGTGTGTGTTTGTGTATCTTTTCCCTGCCCAGTAAGGAGCCACTGCTTGTCTCTGCTGAAGCGGCCTCTAGTCCCTGAAAGTTTATACTAGAATGAAAAAGTGTCTGGGCATAATTACACAACACGCTTTACGCATACTGGGTCACAGGCGAATGACTGGACTCAAAGTTGTGCATTGGGAGAATTCACCTTCAAAAGTGCTTGTTCACTTGGCACGACAAGAGAGTGCTGTGAGGGAGAAGGAGCATCCTGGAGAGAGACCCAGCTTGGAGCGGCAGACTGTAATCTGAAGACTGTAATCTGAAGATTCCCCATTCTTCCGTATGAAGCCAGCCGGGTGACCTTGGGTCAGTCACAGTTCTCTCAAGAGCAGTTCTCAAAAGTGCTCTCTCAGCACCACTTACCTCACAGGGTGTCTGTTGTGGGGAAAGGAAAGGAAAGTGATTCTAAGCCGCTCTGAGACTCCTTCGGGTAGTGAAGGGCGGGGTATAAAAATAGGGCTGCCAGGTCTTACCTGGCTGACAGCGGGGGTGCTCCTGCTCAGTCCCAGGATCTTCTGGGGGAAGTGACGGCTTCATGTCAGGCACACTGTGCAGAGAACACTCTAGAATTGGGCAAAAAACTCTATGGTCACCATAGAGTTTTAATCCAAATGCTAGAGCATCCAGAGAGGGCAGTGCGGGGGGGGGGGGAGATTCTTCTAGCACTTTTTTATGGCTCCGTGCATTCCTTCCTAGGGCATGTGGAGGCAGAAAAAAGGAGCAAAAAGCCCACCCCCCATCACCCTTTCTGCTGGTGAAAGTGAGGTGAACAAACACTTTTGAAGGCAAGTTCACCGATGAACGCCTGACTGGGAATCGGGTCATGCACTGGTGGCCTGGAATGTGTCAGACATGTGGTGTTACTTGGCTCAGAGTCTTTAAGTGCCATGAGTCTCCTGTTTGATTTTTGGAAGTGTCCCTAACCTGCCAACCGCTTGAACTAATACTGCAGTTGGTGCTGCTGGGAATGGCCGGCTGGAAGAGCAAAGCTTCCGAAGCCTCGTGAAGGGCAAACACTTGGACCGATTTCCCACAAGGCGCTGCCCCAGCGTCATTCTTCCCTTTCTCCCAATTGCATGCTTGAATTTCCCACTATTTGCCATGGGGTGCATTTTGGCCCACGGCTCTGCCTGATTTTCCCCGCAGCTTCAGTGATCCTCAAAAAACAGGATCACTGAAGCCGCGGGGGAAATGGTGCGAAGCCACGCATCAAAATGCGCCCCACGGCAAATCGTGAGAAAATTGAAGCACGCAACCGGGGAAACGGAAGAATGATGCCGGGGCAGCGCCTTGTGGGAAATTGGTCTTGTAGAAAAGAGCTGATCCACTTTGCATAGTGCAGTTGTCCAGTGCAAAATCTGAGGAAGCAAAACCGATGCTTATTTGCCTGTTGGAGGTTTTTTTGAAGGGAAAGGTGAGGTGGATCAGAATTGCCATTTGTAAATCTTCAGACCAGCATCATATTTATAGGGGAAACACTTTCTTTTTATGCAGGCTTTTGATTAAGGCTTTTGATGTTTTAAAAGTGTTTTTTACAGTCAGCTTCTAACTTGGAAGACTACTTTATGAGAATAATTTTAAGCTGCTAAATGTTTTCTGGCGTTTTTATGTTTTCACATTACAGCCATAACGTAAACATAAAAAAGAAAGAAAATATACCCTATCCAGCAAATTTGCTCAATCTTTGAATAATTACATGCCTTGTTGATTCAGTCTGCTGAACAGCCTTCCAATTTGTCGATGTTGCTAGCTTAATCGGTTTATAAGTTTCTTTGCATTTATCAACCTTAAATTTGGGGAACAGTTTCCTGTTTCCAGTGTCTTGCAAAAATAATTCTTGCAGCAGTTATTAAATGTAAAGTAGCACTATTCAAGTGCTAAGGAAATATGAGGACAGAATTTTCTGCTGTTTTTATCCTCTGGCTGGATTTTTAACCTTTAGGGTTTTAATGTGATTTTATTGCAGTTTGCTTTGTAAGCTACCCTGAATAGGTTCCTTGGAGAGGCAGCATATACATTTTTCTAAACATTTTCTTTATTTTTATCTATATATCGAAATATAGATATGGGATGCCAGCCTCCAGGTGGGACCTGGGGATCCCCCGGAATTACAGCTCATTTCTAGACTACAGAGGTCAGTTCTTCTGGAGAAAATGTCTGCTTTGGAGGGTAGACTCTGTGGCATTGTAGCCCACCGAGGTCCCTGTCCTCCCCAGGCTCCACACCCACCCCAAATCTCCATCCCCAAATTTCCAGGAGTTTCCCAGCCTGGATCTGGCAACCCTACCACCACCACCACCCCCATCCCCAGCCGGTGGTACACGGGGACCTGGCAAACCCTAATGGGTATCCTAAGACAGAAAAGACGGGGTAAATTCAGAGAGCTTCTTAGAAAATGGCCGCCTCACAGGGACCCTGCATCTACCGCAGTGTATCACTCTCTGGGCAGCGCTGGTTCAGTGTATTTTTTCACTATAAGTGAGCTTTAATGAGACACAGCTCACTTCTTCAGATATAATGGGACGTAAGCAGCTCATTTACCTCATTTGTACAGAAAATTATAGAAAGGGAGGGATGACTGAGAGTGAGCTTGAGTCCCTGAGGTGTCTCAGAGGTCTCCTCATGTGACCGCTTCAAGCCATCCCTTGGGAGGCTCTGACAGAGCTTTGCCTGTGGAGCTTTTGGTGTAAAGGTTGCCTGTGGGTTGAAAGAGTCTCTGTCGCTTGTTTTGGGCTTGCCAGGGTCTGGGTTCAGAGTGAATGAGAAATGGGCTTGAGGGGTGTGGCTCAGTGGCGGAGCATCTGCCTGGCATGCAGAAAGCCAGTCCCTGACGTCTTCAGTTAAAAAGGCCCGGGCAGTAGGTGATGTGAAAGACCGTCTGAGGCCATGGAGAGCCGCTGCCAGTCTGAGTAGACAATACTGACTTTGATGGACCAAGCCTCTGATTCAGTATAAGGCAGCTCCGGGTATATTCATGTGTATCGTTGGATCCTACACTCCCTTCGCACACTCACACTCCTGGGTAATCGGTGTACACCCAGAGTAGTAGTTTGAGTGGCTCTTTAAGACTGAGTGTGCCTGAATTGTTGGGTTACCCTCTGCAGCAGGGGCTCGTAGGTAAAGCGAAAGCTGTCCTTTCCATTCAGGCTCAGAGAACTGAGACATTTTATGAGCCCAGATGGGAAGTCGCCTGCAATATACAATCTGGTGATCTGCTCTAGTCAGGTTCGCTTCTTGTCGCTTCTTCTGTGGCTGAAAAAAAAATATGAAGGCATGGTTGACATTGATATGAAACGAGGAGAGGGGGCAGCAGGGCAAGAAAGAATGCGGAGACAGAGAAATAGCTGCTTTTCCTCTTGCACTGGCAGTTTTGGAGATTAAATAGCTCCTATGTCACGGCCGCCTCTTCCGACTTAAACTCTCAGTGGGTCCTGAACGTCAGCAAAGCATGTGGAAGGGGGAGTCTGGCTGGATGCCACCACCTGGCTTGAGCCAAAGGAAGGGATTCTAGGGAGACCAGCCAAGGAAATCTCTTTGCCCCAGTCGGTCAGTGGAGGCCTGGGGGGACCCCGAACCCCACAGAGGCTTCTGGGTCATTCATCTGAACAGTTAGGATACTCTGCGTCTTGTGAGGGTTATAAGTCAGTTTTCACTGCCTTTGACATCTGACATACCTCACTGGGCCCATAGCGATGATGGGGCATCTTGAGGCCCCGCCCCCTTGATTTACAGCCCTGCCCCACAATTTGCAGCCAGAAACTCGAGCACCCTGATAAAATTTCAACCCTGTGAGTTATTCCAGCACACTTTGAGCCTGAAGACAACGTTTCCGAGTTGCAGAACAAGCCCTACTCCAAGGAGGCACAGACAAGAGGCCCTGCTGCACAGGAACGTTCAGAGACAATAGGGTTTTGAAGGGCTTTAAAGGATGTGGTCACTCCAGCCTGATAAGAGCTGCTTCCAGAAAGACTCTTGGTCTCAATAGCCTGTTGGTTGTCAAGAACAACGCTTCTATGTAATGCCATAAGAAGAGTCCAAACAGAAGATTCTCTTACAAACATGTTCATGCATTGACCCAAAGAGGGAACACCTGTGGACGCCATATGAAGAACTTTGTCTCCCAGCAATAGAACAGTGAGGGTGACTTAAACCAGAACACAGAGGGATGCTGATGAATTACTATTGTACAAGCTGCAAACTGCTGTTCTTGACTGAGATATAAAAACTGGGTACTCTATTCCTTTAACACAGTGGTGGCAAACCTATGGCACGCGTGCCAGAGGTGGCACTCAGAGCCCCCTCTGTGGGCACGCACGGCATCGCCCCAGCACAGAGTTCGCAAGATTGGACAGCAAAAATCACATTAATTGTTCAAAAGCATGCCAAATTCAAACTTTTACCTTTCAATAAAAAGTTGTTTGTATCATTGAAAGCTCTGTTATTGTGTTTTTCTTTTAAGACAAAAGATGTTAATGTATGAGTTGTTTTTTCTAAAACGAAAACCTCAGTATTCAGGTGAAATTGCCGTGTTGGCACTTTGCGATAAATAAGTGGGTTTTGGGTTGCAGTTTGGGCACTCAGTCTCTAAAAGGTTCACCATCACTGCTTTAACATATTCCTGGTTAATGTATATTAATATACATGATAGCCAAAGAACTCACTACACCTTACATATAAGATGCAAATAAAGCAGTTTCACTTAAAAAAAAGAAGAAGAAGAAGACGATGACTACATTTCCCACCAACCCACGCGGCCTGAGCTTCTAGGCGGGGGGCGGGGGGGAGCAGCCGGGCTCCAGTATTCTTAAAGGGGCCATGACAGGAAGGGAGTGTGCTTGGGGAAAAACTATAAAAGGAAAAAAAGGACCGTAAGTGAAGAGAAGAAAAGAAGAAGAGATTGGATTTATACCCCACCCTTCACTAACACAGAGAGTCTCAGAGCTGTAATGAACAAGTGGAGCTCCTTTCCCTTCCCCTCCCCACAGCAGGACACCCTGTGAGGTAGGTGGGGCTGAGAGAGCTCTTTCGAGAACTGCTCCTGAGAGAACAGCTCCGAGAGAACTTGTGACTGACCCAAAGGCACACCCAAGGTGGGGAATCAAATCCGGTTCTCCCAGATCAGCGTTCACGCTCTTAACCGCTACACCAAACTGGCTGGTGGTGGTGTGGTGGAAGCATGGAAAGGGGTGGAGGCGAGGGAAGTGGGAAATGGGGCACTTGGGACAGAAAGAGCTTGGGTCAGGGAAGAGGTCCAAGATGCACGGGTGGGGGTGGGAAAGGAAACAGGAGGCTTGGTTGCTTGGAGGACAGGGAGGATTCTTAAGGCTTTGATTCTTAAGCAATAGACTAGTGCAGGGGTGGGCAAATGGTGGCCCGGGGGCCACATGCGGCCCGCCACAGAGTTTTTTGCGGCCCGCCAAGACAGTTGGCCACTGTCAGCATCTGAGGAACTGCAGCTTGAACTTATTGACCTGCAGTCAGATCACACTGTGAACGAAATGTTTAACGCTGTGACATTAGTTGACTTTTACAAATCTTTGTCTGCTGAAAAGTTTCCATGTATGAAGAAATTTGCTGGGAAAATG
The DNA here is from genome assembly GCA_029233225.1 of Lepidodactylus listeri. Lineage (NCBI taxonomy): Eukaryota > Metazoa > Chordata > Lepidosauria > Squamata > Gekkonidae > Lepidodactylus > Lepidodactylus listeri. The sequence continues at coordinate 14,044,840 of JARCFY010000018.1, read as the reverse complement.
TTCTCTATATTTGGGTCTACATATATTTGTGAGCAAAGTTTTTCTTGCATGAAGATCAACAAGAGTAAATATAGACATTGACAGACATTAACTTGCAGGCTGTGATGAGAATCTCAACAAGCAATCTCACTCCTGATTTCAAAAAAATTGCAGAAACGTGTGATAGGGTACATTTGTCTCATTAAACTGATTCTAAAATTAAATGTGCTTGCAGCTATAGATGATATGAAATCAGCACAATAAATAAATTGAATAAAACTACCACTATTTTATTGAATTCATATTTATTGATTTTTATGATACAATTTATACCTTTTCTGAAATGCAAAGTTAACTAATGAATGCGATCATTTTAAAAGGTGCAGCCCTCCGCTAACCTCCGCTCCCACAAAGCGGCCCTCGAGCCAAAACAATTGCCCACCCCTGGACTAGTGAATCAACCTTGGGAAGGGGGACGGGGTGCCGATCCGGGCTTTGCTGAGTGTGGATGATTTGCGTGCTGCAGGAAGTCCCAGGTTCACTCCCCAGCACTGAACAGCCTCTTACCGTAAGTGCTGGGTGGATATGAAGGGTGGGGGGGAGTGAAACAGAAATTTAGATTTCTTCTGAACGCCACGCCAACATACAGCCTAACATATAACCTAACTACTTCCGGCATATTGATCACATGCTGGCACAAAGAGTGATTAACACGTGGAATTCACTGCCACAGGAGGTGGTGGCGGCTACAAGCATGGGCGGCTTCAAGAGGGAATTAAATAAACATCTGGAGCAGAGGTCCATCAGTGGCTATTAGCCACAAGGTATAGATAGGGACTCTCGGTCTGGGGCAAGTGGTGCTCTGTATTCTTGGTGCTTGGGGGAGGGCTTCTGTTGTCCTGGCCCCACTGCTGGACCTCCTGAGGGCACCTGGTGTTTTTGGCCACTGTGTGACACAGACTGTTGGACTGGATGGGCCACTGGCCTGATCCAACATTGGCTTCTCTTAAGTTCTTATATATCTATAGATACAACATATTGTTTTTACAAAGCCCTTCCCTCCCTCATAATGGTTGCTGTTACGTCTTAGTATGTTATGATGCCTTGCATTGCCAGGGCTCTGGTAGTACAATCCCCTCAGTCCTATTGGCTGCCTAATAAAGACTCATTATTGGTCCTGAAGTCAATCCAGGGAACCAATCGCAGAGCCCTGCTTATGTCCAATGAAACCGCGTGTACATAGTTACAATGTATGTAGTTATCTGTTGAAACCCCATAAGTTGAGTGCCGCTCTTGCTAGAGCTGTCCCTGAGCTGAATGATGTTTGAAATAAAAGCTTGCATTTGCTTTATCGTCTCCTGACTTCAATACTTAAAAGTTGCCCTATGGGAGAAAGTGCATATCATGGAAGGGAGTTGGTATACTTAGTTCACAATATGTGAAGGAGCCCTGATTAATTCCAGGTGAAGTTCCAGTGAGGTGAAATCACGCACTGCCCAAATCTGTCATTGGAGCTGCGGAAGGGAGGGGTGGACAATGCGGACATCCCAAGATTACTCTTAGAAGAGCCCAACCAGACGGCCCCTCCCGAAGCATCAAAATGCTTACATCCTTTTTAAAAATGCCACACGACGGCTGTGCTCAACTTCATAATATGGTAGTCAGTTTTCTTAAACTGCTTCTTGTGCTTGCCTCTCCGACCAACCATGAGGACTGGAAAACTTTCTGTTCAGAACTGGAGCCAGGATGCTCGAGTGTCTATGGAGAGCCTACAGGCCAGAGGCAAGAGCCTCGTGGGGAGCAGCCCACCCTTTCCCTGGCTAATGGGATGGAAATCGGTTATCATCCCCAGCCGTTTCCATGCCAACCTGTTCAGCAGAGCAGATACCACCGAAATGGGATGGATTAAAAAGTGCCTTGCTTAACTGACCCTTGATACCTGCTAAGGGCCGGTGTGATTATAATGATTGCTAATTACGCACACTTAGATCGCAGCCCTTTGTCTTTGCCGTAGTTATGAAGGCGCGACGTATCCCGGCTTGATTTCTCGGCAAGCGATCCGGTTTTTCTGAAGGCTGTTTGCGTTCGTGTCCGTTTTGGTGGCTGATACCCAGGGCTGGAATTACTAGCTGTTTATCCTCACATTATGTCAGTACGCTGCGGTTAATCCCTGTGCTCACACACCCCTAAGTGGAGGTTTCTGTGGATTTATATCACTGTTTTATCAGTTGCGTAGCATCCGACTGTGCAAGATTCCTGCTGGCTCTCCTCTTGGGGGTGTTTCGGGGGGGGGGGGGGCGCTCCTACCCTGTGTAATGAACAAGTGGAGCTGTAGGGGAATATAATCAGCTACACACACACACCCCAGACAAGCATCAGGATGGGCATTTAGAAATGACATATTTTTTCCCGATTCACTTAATCAGAATAAATTTCGTAAAATGGACGAGATTCCCCCCCCCCCCCCGGTGGGAAACTGGTAGATCAGTTCCCAAGATGGAAGTAATAAGAATATTCAAAGTACTGGTGGGGGGAGGTAAACATAAAGCTGCCGTATGCTGAATCAGTCCTTGGTCCATCAAGGTCAGTATTGCCTACTCAGACCGGCAGCCGCTCTCCAGGGTCTCGGGCAGAAAGGTCTTTCACATCCCCTGCTGCCAGATCCTTTTAACTGGAGATGCCAGGGATTGAACCTGGGACCTTCTGCATGACAAACAGAGGCTCTGCCACTGAGCCACAGCCTTTTGTGGACTAGAGCCTTGCTTCATGAAAAACACTGAATGTTATCCCGGGCCTGCCGATGTATGTATATGCATCACTGATCAATACTGAAGGCACGTTGGCTCCGACAAAGTGCTTCACACCTAGACTTTTGGGGCCAGAACTGGGAGGCACACGACAGCGATATCATTCAACTCGTTTGCATCTTCATTTGACGCAAGGCTAGGTCCTAGGAGGCCTCACATGAAATATTTTTCTTGTGTCTTTTGCTTTCTTTTTTGAGCACTCCTGTTTTGGTCCTATATCTACTTGTGTATTATCTTTTGATTGTAAGTTAAGGCAAAGGTTTCCCTTGCTCGAAAGCCAGTCGAATCCGACTCTAGGGGGTGGTGCTCATTTCCGTTTCCGAGCCGAAGAGCCAGTGCTGTCCAAAGACGTTTCCGTGCTCATGTGGCCGGTGTGACTGAATGCCGAGGGGCACAGAATGCTGTTACCTTCCCACGGCAGCAGTACCTAGTTATCTACTTGCAGTTTCTTGCTTTCAAGCTGCTAGGTTGGCAGGAGCTGGAAGCAGAGACGGTAGCTCACTCTGTCACAGGGCACTCGGGTCTTGAACTGCCGAACTACTGACCTTCCGTTGTATGACCTCTTGAGAAAGGCCCAGTTGGGTTGAAAGACGTGAGGTCACTATTGTTTTCTCTTGGACACGTTCGTTCCTTTTTAAAAAACTATATTTTGAAGCTTGTGTTGTGATATGTGTTGTCTTGTGTTGTGATATGCTCTTAAATGTCTCTGTAATAAACACGTGTATGTTTATGTACAACTAGTTCATATTTCGTTTTAGATTTTGGCCCTGCTTTTGCTTTCTAACTTACCTTTCAAGTACTTGATATGCATCAGGGGTCCACAGCCTTTTTGAGCCTGAGGGCACCTTTGGAATTCTGGCATGGCCCGGTGCAGCCCCGCCATGAAACACAGCTGCCGCAGGAGGCAGAGCCAGCCACAAAACGATTGCCGTAGCTGTACTAGGCGCAGTGAAGAATCTGGCTGCTGCCAAAGCCACATTTTAAAAAAATCTGCACAGCCAATCAAATCTCCAGTAGCCATTCAGAAGCCTTGCTGGAGAGGGACCCTACCTAACTCCAGCCACTTTGTAAAAACACTTGGCGGGTATCAGAAAGGGTATCGACAGGCGCAACAGCAGTGCACCCACAGGCAACACATTGGGGACTCCAGGTATACATGAATGCCAAAAGAGGAGGGGCGGAAGATGTAAACAGCAGGTCCAGCAGAGGGCAAGTAAGTGACACCCCTGCGCAAAGCTCAAATACATACATAACAAGAACAGAGTGACCTATTCATAGCTGCCGTAACTGGCGATAGTGCCCTGTTTGCTGTGCTAATTTAATGCCCATAGCGGGAGAGAAGTTCACAGTGTTGATTAAAAACTGGCGAGACCCGCTGTTCTCACTGCAGTAGAGCGCTTCTTGTAACCCCATCTTAGCCGCACAGGCAGGTCATTCATGGCTAAGGAATGTTTGCCTTTCTGCAAAAGTGCCCCACATCCGTTCGCTGGCTGAGCAGCTGCGTGGCTCGAAGAAGGGAGAGCTGGCCCAGCCGGCAGCCTTCATCTGATAACAGAGAAATGAATGCTTCTATTTAAACCCACACACACACTCCAGCGGGGGGGGGGGGGGGGGGGGAGCCCGTTGAAAAGTTCATACCAAAATTAGCGTCATTTCGCTTTTAGCTGCCAAACAAAAAAAAAAAAGTTCAAATGCAAATTCCAAATTGGTAAAAATTTGGTTTGCTCGCACCCATGACCCTAGTGTTTGTAAACAGCTGCTGCTTAAGGGGATGGAAATCGCTCCTGCTGTCTCCTGGACGTGGCTGTCCTTTCTTATTAGTGCGTCCAGAAGACTTTCAAGCACCCAGGACAGCAGATCTTTTGAGCAGGAACATGCCGTTAATTCAGTTCTGACTCACGCAAGCCTTTGAATTGATGTCCTCTAAAACTTCCTGTGATTAACAATTTGCAAGACCGAAGGCCGTGTCTGCCTTGATCGGGCCAATCCATCTCGAGTGGGGTCTTCCTCTTTGGCCTTCCAGCATCCTCTCAAACCCAGCAAAAATAGCCTTTCTCTTCAGTGAAAGAGGTTTGTTCATATGCACAGATTGTACAGTTAATGGACTGAATTTGTACGATTAATCGACTTGGATTTGTTTAATTGTGTGACTGGCTGCTCTTGATACTTAGGCGTGAGGATAGCGTTGCCGAATTCACGTCTTTTTAAAGTGTGTCGTAGCTGTTAAAATGTGTGAATCTGTTTGTAGGAAATACAATCTGACTCCTCAAAATGTCCTCGATGGAAAAAAAAAAATACCCGAGTCTCTTCCCCATGCTCCATCCCTGTCAAGGCTTTATTCTGATGACAGATTCTCTGGTTACACTGGCAACGAGAAAGGCTGTTTGGCCTGGGGCCGGTGGGGCAACAGTTATCTCAGCTTTATTCATTTGGGTCCTAATCTCCTCTTCTGTCACCTCTTCTCCACCCCCCACCCCCCATTACTCCAGGAAGACAATTTTCTTTGAAGCTGCTGGGGAGCTTGGTTGACTTGAATGATAGGAGAAACCTTTTTTTCTTTTCCCCTCCCAAAATGGGTCAGCTAGTTTTCTTTGAGAAGCCGCAGGAAGTGGTGGGGGCTACAAGCATAGACAGCCTCAAGAGGGGACTGGACAAACCTATGGAGCAGAGGTCCATTAGTGGCTGTTAGCCACAAGGTATAGATGGGACACGCTGTCTGGGGCAGTGATGCTCTGTATTCTTGGTGCTTGGGGGGCAACAGTGGGAGGGCTTCGGGAGTTCTGGCCCCACTGGTGGACCTCCTGAGGGCACCTGAGATTTGGCCACTGTGGGACACAGGGTGTTGGACTGGATGGGCCACTGGCCTGATCCAACATGGCGTGTCTTAAGTTTTTATGATCTTTATGTTCTTATGAGAACATAAGAAATAGCAAATATTTCCTCTTTTCACAGCAGGGACTTCATAACAGTAGAAATTTTGAAGCAGCATTTAAAGCAAAAAAAGACCTGTAAGAATGATGCTTCTGCAAACACCCGGCACCCACAAACAGAACTTAAAAGCTGCCTCCCAAGTTTTCAGATAAATTTGAGTCTCCTTTAATATTTTCACCTGCTTCCAGGCTTCTCCCCTCTCCCATCCCTTGTTAATGTGGAGGAACAAATCCAGGAGATGCAATCTGACATTTATACTGTATTCCTGCACCTTGGGGCAGGATCCTGACACACACAAACATCTAGCACTGTGATTTGTTGTGTTATTTTGGTTGGTCTTCATGAAAGGCAGGGGTCCATTGGAGCGGGAGCGCACAGGAGCGCAGCTCCGGGAGTGGGAAGCCCAGGGGGTGGGCACATGACCAAGCCCCGCCCCCTCCTCGGCTTCCTCGAGCAGTGCAGAGGCGCAGCGCCCCGGGGAAAGCCCTGCTAGGGTCTTTATTGTTTTTAATGTTTTGTTTTAATATTGATAATTTTATCACTGTTCCTTTTATGACTGTGTGCTGCTTTTCTATAGACTTGCTCAAGGTGGCATATAAATTTTCTAAGTATACCATTTTTTATCTGGGCACATGACACATAAGTACTGGAGAAATTTCACCAACCCTTCAGCAGCTTCCACCCCATCAGTTTGGTGTAGTGGTCAGGAGTTGGACTCTATAATCTGGGAGAACCGGGTTTGATTCCCCACTCCTCCACGTGCAGCTGCTGGTGTGACCATGGGCCAGTCACAAGTCCTCTCAGAGCTGTTCTCTCATGAGCAGTTCTCAAAAGACCTCTCTCAGCCCCACCTACCTCACAGGGTGTCTTGTTGTGGGGAGGGGAAGGGAAAGGGATGGGTGGTGCACATGTCCTGGGTATCTCAAGTCTATTTGAAACCTGGTGGTTTCAAGGGGGCAGGAAGAGAATGAGGGTGTGTTCTTGACGCTTATTTTTATTGCACAAAGTATTGGATGGGGAAGGGAATGGAGGAAGAGCAGGTCAGTTTCACTCACCTGTGGAGTGGCGCCTGAGGGGTGGGTGTTGCCTTCTGACACACTTCTGGTATGTTAGGGGGTGTGGCATATGCAAATGAGTTATGCAAATGAGTTATGCTAATGAGCTCCTGCACCTCTTTTTCTACGAAATGACCCCTGCTGAAAGGTTTTGCACGGATTTGGGTTTTTGTATCTGCATCGGTTAACTGACTCAGTGGTGAGGGTTGTGATGCCCGTCTCTAGTCAGGGAGGCTTCAAGATACCACAGGCCTCCAGACAGAGACTCCCCCCCCCCACGCCACCCAAATACAATCCAAGAGCTGTTGTTCAGTCGCACAGTTGAGTCCGATTCTTCGCAGCCCCATGGACCACATCACGCCAGGCCCTCCTGTCCTCCACCGCCCAAGAGTTACACACAAGCAAATTACTTGGTTTGCTGTTATTCTGGATAGGCTGTTAACTGCTTCTCTACATGTACATCAGCTCTGTCCCGGTTCCTCCTGGGACTCCCGGCAACCCCCCCATCAGAGCGACCCACAGCCCCCCACAGCTGAGACACCCCCAACCACGCCAGAGACGACCCCACTCACCCCCGACCACGACAGCAACCAAGCGACGGTGGCACAGCCAGCGGAAGGCCAAGAGGAGCCACTTGGACAGGGAACTGCAGGGCTGGTGCCTCCAATGAGCCTGGGATGAGCTCATTTCAAGAGGGAATGTCCCTGGGAGAGGAATATGTGCTGCAAGTGGCAGAAACAAGGATCACCCACCAGCCTGGACAGTCCCAGTGGAAATGGCGGGGCGACATCTCGAGGCCCTCTTGGACAGTGGCAGCTCCATCTTTATGGTGCTCTCCAGCCTGCCGCCAGTTCTCCTGCCCATCGTGTGGGAAGCCACGATCGTCTGCTTTCATGGCCATGCAGAACAGTGTCTGGTGGTGGCCATCCCATTACGATACCTGGGCCAGTACCACAAAGTCCATTTAGCTCGGATGCAGAAGCTCCCCTGCCAGTTGCTGTTGGGATGGGATGTGCCAGGAATCTTGGCGGCCATAGATCGATTCCACCACCCACCACCTGCACAATGCCCAAATACGAGATCTGAGCAGCCTAGATCTCCCCGTCAGAGAGGGGAAGACAGCTCATAGGTCACAAGGATTTGGGCCAAGACAGTGAGGAATCCGATGAGGAGGATGCCAGACCCCTGGATCCTAGGAATATGGAGGATCCCCCCCAGAACTGATGGATGATCGACCCTCAATTTCTACTAGTCCAATCAGCAGACGAAGGGCTAGCCAAACTGCAGAGCCAAGTAACCAAAGTGAAAGGGTCACGGTAGACAGCACCTACCCCAGGTGGTACAAGCTGGAGGGATTTGGTATAGACAGGTGAAAGGGAGGTTAGGGCCCCTTGATCAGCTGAGGTGTCAGCCCAGTAATAGGGGGGAGATCATGTTACAGGCTCATGACCACCCCTGGGCCGGACACCAATACTTTAAAAATACCATCCCTCCGTGTCCTGGCCCATTTCTTTTGGCTGTCCATTGCCAAGGATGTAAGGGACTTTTGCCGCTCTTGCATGGTGTCACATGAATGCCCGGGCGGCTCCAAGGGCACCCCTATCACCAATCAATAACAATAACAATACCTTTATTGGCATAAAAACGATACAATGCACCCGGCGATATACCCCAAAATAGCCAGGCAAAGCAAGATTTCCAGTCCAACCTAATACAAGGCTCTCCTTTTAGAGACCTCACATAAAAAACTTGCTACAATCTCGAGAATCTCAGCTCTCTGTGATGACAACAAGGAACCAATAATGAACTCCTCGGATTGATCCCGGAGGGGGGCGATCACCGCTTCAATATACGCGAGACGAATATCGTTATGAAAACTACAGTGTAAAAGCACATGACCAATAGATCCGATTCTATCACCAATCCAAGTCACAGCCCCCCCCCCCAACAAAATAGCTATGGACTTCATAGGTCCCCTCACTCGTACCCCCCGGGGCACCCGGTATATCTTAGTCATCATGGACTATGCAACCCACTACCCCAAGGTGATTCATTTACCGAACCTAAAGAGCGTGGGAGTGGCCAAAGCCTACTACATCTCTTAGCTCATGTGGGGTTACCCCGCGAGATCCTAACAGAACAGGGGTCACCGTTTACGGCCCACCTAATGAGGCAGGTATGTGACAACCTTCACAGCAAACAACTCTTCACATCGGTCTATCCCCCCCCCCAAACGGATGGCCTCGCAGAGCGGATTAATCAAACCCTGAAAAACATGCTAAGGAAGGTATCACAGGATCAGCCCACGGCACAGGACTTGCTACTGAACCTGTTAATGTTTGCAATCCGGGAAACCCCCCAGACGTCCACGGGATTCGCCCCCTTTTACTTACTCTATGGCTGGATCCCGCATGGGATCTTAGGACTCGTGGAAGAACAATGGGAAAGGGAAGTCCAGGAGTCAGAGGAGAACTCGAGGTCGTGCGCCAGAAGGCCTACCATAACTTGCAACAAGCCCAACAAGCCCAGAAGCAAAGGTATGATCGGACGGCCCAGCAATGGACTCTCCACCAAGGGGATCAGGTCTTAGTGTCACGACAGGCCTTAGCCTGACCCCAGGGAGACCCTCGACAAGGCCCCTTTGGAGTCACACAGGTCCTGGGGCCTCTGTCGTATGAGGTCTAGCGTGGGGTGCGGGCGAAGAACAAGAAACATCTCCATATAAATGACCTGGAAAAGTGGCAAGAGAGGCTGGGGGATGAAGAGGCGCACTTGGCTGCAGACCCCTCAGAACTAGCAGAAGGGCCACTGCTACAGTCGACGACAACCGGAACATCCCCTCTTCGACCCTGACCTGACGAAAGAGTAACGGCCCCCGGCCCCGGAGGTGGTTGACTACGCCACGCAAACACTGCAAGGTGATCGGGAGGGAAGTAGGAGAAATGATCAAAATGGCCGTGATCGAACCCTCCCAGAGCGCCTGGCACAGCCCAGTAGTATTAGTCCCCAAACCGGATGGGACAGTCAGATTCTGTGTAGACTACAGGGAGGTCAGTCGGCTCTCACAATTCGATGCCTACCCGATGCCCCGGGCGAATATCCTAACCAGCTGGGCCAGGCCCGGTTCTTTTCGGCCATCGACTGGATCAAAGGCTACTGGCAGGTCCCAGTCCACTCCCTGGACAAAGAAAAAACGTTCTCTGCAGGGGCGTCTCTTGGCTCAGAGGCTTGCCTGACAGTGGTGTTACAGCGACGGGCAGTCCTCCCCCAGGAACCCCTAGAGACAACAACAAGGTCTTTTGTCTATTTTTCCATTTCTTGCATTTTTGCTCCTCTTTTTCTCCAAGGAACTCAGGGCAATAAACGTTCTCCCGTATTTTATACCCACAACAACCCTGCAAGGAGGGCCAGGCCAAGGTCACGTTTCCCCCTTTCCTTCTCCTCAATAAAAGGGGCTACTAAATGTACACATCAGAGGTAGAAGAGAAGAGATTGGATTTATACCCCGCCCTTCACTCAGAGTCTCAGAGCGGTTTACAATCTCCTTCGCTTCCTTTCCCCACAACAGGCACCTTGGCCTGTGAGGTAGGTGGGGCTGAGAGAACTGCTCTTAAAAGGCAGCTACAAGCATGCTGTTGGTGGTGGCTACAAGCATGGACAGCCTCAAGCGGGAATTGGACAAACATCTGGAGCAGAGGTCCATCAGTGGCTATTAGCCACAAAGTATAGATAGGAACTCTCGGTCTGGGGCAAGTGATGCTCTGTATTCTTTGTGCTTGGGGGGGCAACAGTGGGAGGGCTTCTAGTGTCCTAGCCGCACTGGTGGACCTCCTGATGGCACCTGGTGTTTTTGGCCACTGTGTGACACAGGGTTGGACTGAATGATCAGTTCCCCTAAATCTCCAGGTATTTCCCAACCCAGAGCTGGCCCACCCTAAGCAAATGAGATGGGATCAAGGTGAGCTGGAAGAATGAAGGCTACAAGAGAGAAGGAATTGTTTTTGCTAAGTCAGAGACCTTTCAAAAAAACTCTCCCTGTAAGCAGAAAATCAGCACAGCGTGAATCGGACTTTATACAGAGTCAGACCACTGGTCCGTTAAAGCCAGCACTGTCTATTCAGACTAACAGAGGCTCTCTGGGGTCTCAGGTGGAGGTCTTTCACATCATCCACTGCCTGATCCTCTTAACTGGAGATGCTGGGGATTGAACCTGGGATCTTCTCATGCCAAGCAGATGCTCTACCACTGAGCCATGACCCCTTCCCTTCAACCATGCTGGACTTCAGCCTCCCCCTTTAAAAAAATCTTCAGAGGTTATTTTTACTTTGGGATAGCGTTCAGAAATGGTGCTCCCAGCTTCCAGCCTAAAGTGGTACGGCACCCCCCCACACACCTCTTCATTTGTAAACTAGGTCTTCAGTCATGGCAAGGATGTAAGGGGGGGGAAATGTTGAGGGGATGTCAAAACGCACCAGATCTTGAACACCCATTGTCTGTTTAGTTCCCAATTCTCGGTTTCCTCCTTTAGAATATATTCGCTTGCGTTCTGAACTACCTGATTGTGGGAGGGAGCGAGGTGGAGGATGAAAGGAACCCAGCACGGATAGGGGATCTCTTTGGTAGCACTGTATCCCTTGAAGTTTGAGATTCTGAGGGGGAAGGATTTTGCCAGTGGCTTGAACTCAGACCTCCTGGAACCGGTATGGATCTGAGAGACCAGAGTTTGAATCCCTATTGTGCCCTGAAGCTTGCTGGGTGACTTTGGTCCAGTCACCCTCCTTTGCCACCTCTCCTACCAAGAAGAAGAGGAGGAGGAGGAGATTGGATTTATTCCCCACCCTTCACTCAGTTTCAGAGCGGCTTACAATCTCCTTTTCCTTCCCCTCCCCACAGCAGACACCCTGTGAGGTAGGTGGGGCTGAGAGAGTTCCGAGATAACTGCTTTTTCAAGAACAGCTCTGACAGAACTAAGCCTTGCCCAAGGTCATCCAGCAGCTGCAAGTGGGAGAGTGGGGAATCAAACCCGGTTCTTCCAGATTAGAGTCCACGCACTTAACTACTACACCAAACTGGGTTGTTGTGAGGAAAAAATAGAAACAAGAGAAGCATTCTGAGTTTTTAGAGGGAAAAAAACTAGGGTTTTTTCCCCAGAGCTTATAGGTGCTGCAGGGCAGAAGCAACATTCCCGGTGATATCATAGAATCACAGAATCACAGAGTTCGATGGGCCATAGAGGCCATCTAGTCCATCCCCCTGCTCGATGCAGGATCAGCCTAGAGCATCCCTGACAAGTGTTTGTCCAGCTGCTGCTTAAAGATCACCAGGGAGGGGGAGCTCACCACCTCCCGAGGCAGCCCATTCCACCGCTGAATAACTCTGAATGTAAAAAAGTTTTTCCTAATATGCAGCCAATACCTTCCCACCCTTAATTTAAACCCATTTAATATCTGTTCTTGCCTTTCCGGTGTGTCTGTTCACAACTCGCGGTGTTTTTGGCTTCCCTTGTTATTATTTCCTCTGAGGAACTTGTACAAAGTGGCGTTCTCTATCATCTTGTTAGGAGGGAGACAGGAACACGCCTGTTGGGCAGGATTTGAACCCAGGGCACTCTAGTCCAGACCTTTGACCATTATGATTTGCTAGGTCATTATTTGGTTGCATATTTCAAACAACAGGCGGTCTTTTAACTGGTTTCCGAAAGTCTCCCCTTATTACTCTGCTGTTTTCAAATGTGTAATACTTGAACTTTCAAGGTGCTTTGGGAGGTATTGCTAGCCTTGGATTAACCTCGTGCGATGTGTTACCAGCTATGCTCCCTCTAAGCTGTGGAGTCTTGTACACAACAATTCTACTTTTTGAGCTACTGGCATTCAAGATGTGAGCAAGTGATTTGGCTATGGCATCAGTTAGTTTGCTCTGGAGTCATCCTTCCTGAGCTGAGGCAAAAATGTGTGAGCCGGAGGCTAAAACACTGCGAGCTAGCTCACACTAACTCAGCTTAGAGGGAACACTGCTCTGGAGCCATCCCTCCTGAGCTGAGACAAAAATGTGTGAGCCGGAGGCTAAAAGACTGTGAGCTAGCTCACACTAACTCAGCTTAGAGGAAACATTGGTTCCCAGGCATAATGGTGAAGGAGAGAGAGAAATGTGTTATTTGCTGAAGTGGGAGGTTGAACAGAGGTTTGGTTACTCTGTTACTCTGGCCTTGCCCCAGTGGTCCAGGGACTAGTAGGCACGCCATGTGGGAAGGTGCCGCCATGGAACTGATTGCCGTGTGACCCCCCACCCACCCCAGGGATTAAAACCCATCAGCATCTAAGGCTAGGGTTGCCAGCCTCCAGGTGGGGCCTGGGGATCCCCCGCTTTTACCACTGATCCCCAGCTGACAGAGATCAGCTCCCCTGGAGAAAATGGCTGCTTTGAAGGGTGGACACCGTGGCATTGTACCCTGCTGAGGCCCCTCCCTTCCCCAAACCCCGCCCTCTCCCGGCTCCACCCCCAAAGTCCCCAGGTATTTTCCAACCCGGACTTGGCAACCCTACCGAAGGCCAATTCGCAGAGCGAAGGCGAAGCCGGCCTCAGCTGCTAACCGGTGCTTCCTTGCCATGTGCAAAGATCCAAATGCCAAGGAACAGCCTTTAAAAAAAATAAAATCACAGGGAGGTGAGAGATATTTGGAGGCAGGCAAAAAGTCAAAAGTTTCTTTGCTTTGGGGCAGGGTTGACCTGGAGTAAAAAGGAGGGGGGTGTGTGCTTGGGTGTGCGTGGGGGGGGGGTTCTTCCCCTTCTGCCCCCCCCTCCCCTCCCCTCCCCTCCCCATGCAATTTCGAAGTCCATTCCTCCTCCTCCTCTCTGCGTGTGTGTGCGCGCGGGGGCCACTGCTGCGAGCAGTTAACGGGGGCTAATTTCTCTCCCCCCCCCCCCCATGCGCTCCCCGGGCCGGCGGCGGCGGCTGCTGCTCCTCTCGCCTCCCCGTCTTCCTGCAGGGCGCAGGGCGCAGCGGAGCGTTAAACTCTTAATTGCGGTGTAAGTGTGTCGGCGCAGGGGGGGAGAGGGCGGCCCTGGTCGGGGCGGGCTGGGGCTGGGGCTGGCACGCCGCTCGCCCGGCTTCCCAGGCGCAGCAGGGACCGGCTCCGAACCCGGACGCGGCGGCCAATGCCCAGAAGTGGCCAGCAGCTCTGGAGGGACGCCAGCGCCGCCGCGATGCTCCTCGGTGAGTGCCGCCGCCGCCGCCGCGCAACTTTCTTCCCTCGCGTCGTGACGGGGGGGGACGATGGGGACGGCCGGGCAGGGTGGCGGCAGCAGCGGGGACTCACTTCTCCCCTTCCTTGGGGCTGGGCGACGGCGGCTAGGAAACAGCAGCCTCGTTGCCAGCAGCCTGCGGGCAGAGGGGTTGAGCCAGCGGGGGGGGGGGGGGGGGGCTGGAGACTCACAGCAGCTCTAGGGGAGTCCTGGAGTGACCCCCCCCCTCCCCCCCCAAAAAAAGGTGCATCTAGGGTTGCGGGCGGGGAGCCGGCGGTTTCCCCCTGGCCCGCTTGCACAGAGAGAGCAAGAGAGGGAGAGGGGCTCCGTGGAGTTTCCAAAACTGGGACCTTGCTGGTAGATCCAGGTGGGCAGCCGTGTTGGTCTGAAGCAGTCCAACAAACCGAGAGTCCAGGGGCACCTTCCAGACCAGCAAAGGTTTATTCAAGGACACGGACTAAGAAGCCATTAAAACCCCGGTGCCAGTATCTCAAGCAGAGGGATGGGAAGGGATGGGGAGACCTTTGGCGAAGACCAAGGGATTCGCTGAGCCTGAGCCTTGACTCTCTGTGTTTCTAATAGTCACAGAGGTGGTTTCGTGGTGGGGGCATCCCAGCCTGGTCCCCACCCCCCTACACACACACAAACACACACGGGATGCTGCTGCATCTCTCTGGGTGGCGGATTGCCACAGCGCCGGTTGATTCTGCGACGCAGAAAAACACAATCGAAGTACAGGTGGGGACGTTCCAAAGACAAATCCGGCCGTGCCAGAATCCGCTGGAAATAGTGGGTCTTGACACACAAGATTGCAGGTGTGTTAATTGACTAATGGAGGGTTGTGATGGCTTTGGACAGGGTCTCCAGCCGCCATTTTCATCTCCGCTTTCTCCTTGCCCCCGTCCCCAATTTGTGCAGCCATTCTTTCCTTTTTCTCCCCGCTGTCAATTCCGCCTTTTTCTCAGGCCCTGAGCTAGAACATCAGCAAGGTAGAGGCAAGCCGCAAGATAAGACTGGGAGGGAAGGAGGCAGAGGAAGATTATATATTGACATTCCAAAATCTGTGGATGTCCTTCAAAAAAGATAGCTGTTTTAGCAAGAAACATTTTGAGGATTTTGGGGGGGGGGTGGAGTTGGGTATCCTTTTTAAATTTAAACAAGACAAAATATTAATGTTGATTAAAGTATCCTAGCCAGATTTGGAAATGTACAATTGCACCTCAGTCAGGGTGAATTCAGGTTTATAATATTTTAAAGGGGATATCTGGAAAATATCTCTTACATGCCACAAGCAAAAATTAAATTGGGGGTTTGTGGTAGAGGGGAGAAGCCAGTGAACAAATTGCCATCCCCCAGCCCCCCCCCCCTTCTCTTAACCGTATGCGTGCTATTTATGAAAGAGAACCGATTGTGTCCACTTTGGATAAACCCCCATTCCAGAATCCTCTTCTGTAGAAAAACTCAACCCCTATGCTTCAGTTCTTTTTCACTTCTTGATTTCAAGGAGGGTTTGAAGAGGGGGCTTTTGTTTGGCTATCAGAGATTGATTCTTCAGCAGGGTTGAAGTATAGAAGCAGAAAACACCAGCTATCCGTTTTGCGCTCTGCTTTTTGAATATATATTTGGAGAATTTTGTAGCAGCCTCTGGGGTTCTCTGGGGGTTTATTTTGTGGGGGCAGAGTTTATGTGTTGTGTGTGATGGGGCGATGATTACAATTATTCGTTTGTCCTTGCGCAACAAGAAATCCGCATGGACGCTGAATTGTGCAGAAAGCATGTGTGGTGAAAACCACGATTGAAAAAGCGTGAGAATTTAGGAGTCTTCTTCCTTTCTGCAGCAACACGAGACACACTGAAATTGCAGTCCCCTAATAAATTAGGTACACTCCCTTCTCCCCATGCTATATATATATATATTCCCCCAGTGCAGTTGTTCATCAGGCTTTGAACCATCATTAACTTTCTCCAAGGCGGTCAGTGAGGATGTAGGATTTTGGTTCGGCTCCTTGTGAACATTGACTAGCCTTAAGAGGCAGGTCCCGTTTCATGAATGTGTGTGTGTGTGTTACTTGTTCAGAACAACACAGACAATGGCTTGTCTCCCGCTGTCTTTCGGCATGTATTCATTTTGGACCGTCACTGCCTTCTCTCCGGTTCTGTCCGCTTGTGAGTCTGTGTCCTTTTCTCAAAAACCATCCCGTCTAAGAAAGTCAACCGGCTTGTTCATCTGGGCTCTTTCGACATGGTTATTTTTCACTGTCAGCCTGCATGTGACCTGGGTGGCTGTCTCACTTGGATTGCTTCAATGTAATACACTCCCCCCCCCCCCCCGCCGCACGCACCCCAAGTGCCTTTCCTTGTATTTCTGGAACGTGTGACTGTTACAGAGATAATATATCTGGAAATATTTGCTAGATTCTATTTGCTCTGGGTTCCTCTTTGCTCTTTCATTGCAGAGAGAAACACTCCAGAAAACAAACAAACATCCCACTTCTTAGAGAGAGAGAGACACCCCGCCAACTCAGGAGACAGTTGTTAAAAGACGCACGTTTTTCCCTGTTGAAAATACGATGGCAATAACTAGGGGCTTTGTTTTTGAAAAGATTCTCTTTAAAAGCACAGAGTAGTATAAACCACCTTTGTTTAAGCAAAACTGATTGGTGTCGTAAAAAAGGATATTCCTGTATCGCAATGACTTTGTGTCATGCAATCATCAAAAATGTGATTTAGAAAAAAATAATTTTAATTGGAAAAGGAGCTTTTGGAGTCCTCCTCCAAATGATGTAACCTGTGTGCAGGGAAAAAAATGTTTCTCACACGAATTTGCCATGATGAGTACTCAGAACCTAGGATGGGATTGTGGGGGGGGAATGGCTGCGTTCAGCAGCCTAGCAGTATTTGTGAAAAATCCGTGCATTTGTGAATGCAGCCGTGTGTTCTTTGGTTCTCTGGATCAGAACCGCTGTGGCGTGTCTGCGAATATCGGCTTGTAACACACTGAACTGAAAGGGCGATGGAAGGTTAAGGGGATTGTTCAGAAAGGAATGGAGTACGTTGTGGAAGACTTGTCTCTGTGCTCCTTGTGTAGATCAGCGGTACGTCCATGGTGAGAATATATGCTGGTACTCTGGACTGTCTTTCTCAGAAAGGATGGAGAGGGCTCTTCCCTGAGAAACAATGATCATGCAAAGTGTAACGTGACTTTAGAAATAAATATAAAAATGTAGATTGGATAGGAGGTTTAAAATACTGTCTTATGTTGGTAAAGTGATGTGCAAATTTCTGATTCTGGTGGAATCTTTGATGTCCAAAGGCAAGGTAGCAGGATCTTGAGGGTACGCATCAACAAATATTTGTTGTCCGAATGTGCAACGAGGTCTGCGTTGTTGGTTTTCACCCCCTCAGAATTATTCATGCAATTTTTATGTACACAGTTTTTTAGACGGGGAAGTGGAATTATCCAGTATGGGGGGAAATCCTCCCTTAGCAAATAAGATTTCACAGTTAAATACAGGAAGGCAGGTCAGCAACTTTAAAAAGAAGACACTCGTGTGTATGCATCCATATAATGCCCAACTGCATATCTCATGTATCATTCATCATTACAACATATAGAAATGTAATTGGCAACAAATTTTTCTCATGCCTTTGTTTAACAGACCAGATATACGTCAGATTAGTCAGTACCTCCCCCCTCCCCGTTCCCCATATCGCATTTCTTAATTTGTTCCAAAAAAGAGTTTATTGTCTTTTGGAATACCAACATTTATTACTTGACCTGCTTGCAGGTTTTTTTAAAAATGGAAAACCCTGTTTATAACCGAGTAGACGATAACACTATAGTGGCAGAGTTAACGGCTCTATGTTTCTTTAACATGAAAGATCTGAGAGGACTTGAATCTTGCCTGATTGATAGATGCTTCTCTCTCTCTTTCTCTCTCTCTCTCTTTCTCTCTTTGCCAGAAACCCTATTGCACTGGAGCATGCTGTTAGTAGTCAAATGTATTCAGAAATAAGTCTGACTGGACTTGGCAGGAATTATTTTAAAATAAAGGTGGCCAGGATTGCAGCTTAAATTTGCCTTCCTAGTTTGCCTTTCTGTTTTTCTTGTAATTAAAAGCAATCTCAGTTCTTTCTTCTTCCGAGTCTAATAACTAACTAATCTGTCTGCTTCTTCAAGAAGGTTATCGGTTGTCTTTTGTTCCTGAGGGGTCACTTCTTAATAAATATATTTAGCTCCTTAGCTTGAGCAGACGGTTCAGTTCTATCCGGATTAATAAATGTTGGTTCTATTGTTTTTTTTTGTTTTCACCATTCATATGGACTTCAGCTTTACTAAATATGGGAAGCTTACTTTCTAAACCTTCCAAATCTGCAGTGCAGAATGAAGGACTGTCTACAAAGCTGTGGGTTAGATCCAGTGATGCGTGAGTGGAAAGGTAAATGTGCTTAGCACAGATCTGCTCATACAAGCAATAGCGCAAGGGCAGCAGAAAATACAGAGGCCTGGGGTATAATTTTTAGCGAAATAACAGTGTACAGATAGAACAATGAAATGTACGACATGCGGTTTGCGTGCTTTGGTTTCACTTGCTTTTGAAATGATATCAGAAGAAACACCTTTTGCTATGCCTCACTCACATGGGAACGGTGGTGGGGAAACTATCCCTTTTGTGTAGTGTATGCAGACAGCGAGGAATAATTTCAGGGCTTCTTAAAGGGCTGTTGAGCACACAGAAATCCTCCCTGTGTATTATTGACAGTGGACTATGAGCCAGGTAAAGCTACTGGTGGCTGAACATATGTGTTTGACTCCTTCCATCTCTCTTACTCTGTGTGTATTCTGAAGCGTGTTGCTTTTCCCCCCATTCTGCCTGACAAAGAGTTCAGTGAAACCTGGCAGCTGGCACACACCTTATTCCACTTTAAGTTGCTCTAACGAACGGTTAAATTTTACCCAGCTTGGCTGTGGTGTTAATGTCTTCTGTGTGGCGTGTAACTTCTGTGAAGCGTTCTGAGCTCTTTGAAAGCCTGCCTGTGCTGTGACAAGCAAGTGCTTTTTAGTTCAGATGGCAGGGAACTGGATGTTAAAGCTCCAGAAGTCTTGAATTCTTGGCAGCTTTCCCCATGTGATCATTTTTGGTTAGAGGAGCCAGAGATTATGGTTCTTCTACATTGGTGGCCTGACCAGAGCTGATTGTATGAGTACGTGTTGAAAAGCCAGCCTCTCCCCCTTTGGGGAAGTCTCTGAAGCCATGTCTTTTTTTCTTTTGGACTTGGGAGGGGAGAAAACATTCACAGAAGATCTGGCCAAAGCCTCATGGTGCCCCACCACCAATCCTCCCCTCCCATCCTCTCTCCCTCTGCACTGGGAAGCCGTATTAGACAATTTGGACAAGCTTCTTCATATCATGGCAGGTCTAGGGAATGAGCATTAACTGGTGTACCTCCAAAACCAGAACTGGGAGGCGCCGAAGAAGAACATAAGTAGAGCCTTGCTGGATCAGACCCAATTGTCCTGGGTTGCCAGGTCCCTTGGATCTGTGGGCAGGGGATGGGGGGTGAACTTACCAGGATTGGGGAGGAATACTGAAAATAAATGCAACGTGCCTTTGTGACCCGGAAGTGTCATAGGCACATCTGGGGGGGGGACGGACGACGACGACAACATGCTCTGGTTTGGGGGCAAAACTGTATGGTAGACGTATCTTCTACCATAGAGTTTTGCCCCAAAACCAGAGCGGTTCCCCCCCATGTCACCAACGTGCCTACGTCACTTCTGGGTCACGTAGGCATGTCACGTTTATTTCCAGCTTCTTGCCTGTCTGGGGGGTAACGGGGGAGCGGAAAGGAGTGCCCGAAACTGGGGGACCCACACCAGGCGGGGGGGGGGGGTTCTGGCATCCCTATTCCTGTCTCACACAGTGGCCAACCAGTTCCTCTGGAGGGCCAACAACAGGGCATAGAGGCCGAGGCCTTCCCCTGATAATCTAGTCCAGCCTCCTGTCTCTCACAGTGGCCAACCAGTTCCTCTGGAGGGCCAACAACAGGGCATAGAGGCCGAGGCCTTCCCCTGATAATCTAGTCCAGCCTCCTGTCTCTCACAGTGGCCAACCAGTTCCTCTGGAGGGCCAACAACAGGGCATAGAGGCCGAGGCCTTCATCTGTTGTTGCCTCCTGGCACTGATCTTCAGAGGTTTACTGCCTCTGAATGTGGAGTTTCCCTTTGGTGAGCAGGACTAGTACCCACTGATAGATCTGTCCTCCATGAATCTGTCTAATCACCTTTTCTAGCTGTCTATGCGTGTAGCCATCACTACATCCACTGGCAGTGAATCCCACCTTTTAATCACTCGCTGTGTAAAGGAGTATTTCCTTTTGCCCATCCTGAATGTCTGTTCAATGCGTAAGCTTTTTGTAAGCTGAACCCCCACACCTGATTAAGTGGACTCCAGTGTTGCTTCCATATAGGGGTTTATTACCATTTATTTGATTTTTTTGGTGCTGCCTTTCCACTTTAGGGTCCCTGCTTTCCAACTTAGGGACCCCAAGATGGCGAGCAATCAAATCAGTAATTAATTAAATTTGGTCTATGCCCCCCCACTGTAGGGTCATGGAGTATGACAAATTGGATTGGGAGATGTGGATTTCTGCCCTGTACCCAGTGCTATTTCCTCCCCATTTCGACTCGTGATGCCACCATTCCCTTCCCTAGGCACTGGAAGGCTTTTTGCCGGGGGTTTTAAATCAGTAGTAGTAGTAAGTTAAAGATAAAGGTTTCCCTTGCTTGAAAGCCAGTCGAATCCGACTCTGGGGGGCAGTGCTCATCTCCGTTTCCAAGCTAAAGAGCCAGCGCTGTCCAAAGATTTGTCCATGGCCATGTGGCCGGCTAAATGCCGAGGTGCACAGAACGCTGTTTCTTCCCACCGAAGCAGTACCTATTTATCTACTTGCGATTTCTTGCTTTCGAACTGCTAGGTTGGCAGGAGCTGGGGCCAAAAACGGGAGCTCACTCCATCATGCAGCACTCGGGTCTCGAACTGCCGAACTACCAGCCTTCCAGTCTGAAACTCAGCGTCTTAACCTTTGAGTGTCCCTATAATGTCCTGTCCTTTGCAAGAAAAAGCTGGTTTAGCCCAATAGGGGTGGAGTGAGGGTATGTTGGGTAGCAACAGATGGGAGAGTCAGGTTACTGAGGAGTTGGAAAGATTTAGGGGGCTCTTACTACCTTGTAAAAGGGCTATATCTTTCAAGCTCTACATTGCCATCTGGTTATTGTGTTGGTCCAGTGTGCTGGAACTGAATCCATTTGAAAGAGAAGGATGTGGCAAGCTGGCGGACTTGAGGAGAAGACTTATCTCTAGCAATTTCCTGTTTGCTGTTACACTAGGGTTGCCAGCTCTGGGTTGGAAAATACCTGGAGACTTTGGGGGTAGATCCAGGAGAGGGCGGGGTTTGAGGAGGGGAGGGACAATGCCATACAGTCCACCCTTCAAAGCAGCCATTTCCCCCAGGGGATTGGATCTCTGTCAGCTGGAGATCAGTTTTAAAAGCAGATCTCCAGGCCCCACCTGGAGGCTGGCAATCTGATGTTGCACCTCTGTGTTAGCTATACCAGTTTGTTGCATTTTTCTTTACAGTGAAAGGCTTGCTGAAAAGAAAACTTCATTTTAGATTAATTGTCTTACAAGTTCTGTTGTTGATTTAGCCTCAGAACCCACAAAGAAAAAGGTTATGCTAAAACTGTAGTGTTGTATCGAGCATAGGCTTGGCATCCGCAGACCCCAGTCCCCCACCCTCAAGAAACTGAGGAGCAGGTAGGAAAAAATGGCCTCCGTAGTAATGCTGTAGGAATTTCCCCATGTCTCTGTGATCTGAGCCAGAGAGATCAGGGAAAATTCCTAGAACATCACCTGGAAATGACATCATATCCTCCCCAAACTGAATCTTCTCAAGGCAGTGCTCTTGGACTTAGGCAACCCTAATCTTCTGTCTGTCGTTGGAGGGGGAAATGTCGGGTGTGAGGGAGAAGCATGGTGAATGTCCCCACATGGAGGTTGTGTTATTGCTGCAAATACCTCTTGTGTTTGCAGCAACAATGAATGGAGGATCATCCCTCTGTGTGACTGGCCTAGCACACAAAAACTTATGCTGCGTAACGCCAGTCCTCAAGGCTCCTCCAAGACTCAAATTTGTTTTGGCTGCCAGATTTCCTCATTTGGAAAATTACGTTGCACATTCTCCCAGGTTTCAGCATGCCAGCATTCTCTGAAATTTTGGAGTGGGGTCTGTCGTGATGGATCTGCAGTCGCTAAGAGCATGCCTGGCGTTCCGTTGGTGGAAATGAATTAAGAGTTCCGCTTTGCTGGCTGCCGAGCATCAAATGACCTTGTCTAAAGAGCTAGTTGAATAGCAGCGAGCAGGAGAGCGCCTGTTATCCAAGCCCAGAAGAATATCTAAAGCTTGCCAACTATTAGATTAAAGAATCCCTTCTCCTTGGGATCTTACAAGTGTCCAGAAGCTTGGAGAACCATGACTGTGTGGGTTACAGCAAATGAGAGTGATCGAGAGGAGGGGGGGGGGGGTCACAGTTACTTATCAGAGACTGGTGGACAAGTTGCACTGCAGTCTGACTAACATTTTATTCTTGTGTAATTAGATGTTTTTATACAAGACTGAGTCCAGTGGAACTTTTAAGACAAGCAAAGTTTAATTCTGGGTATAAGCTTTCATGCGTGAACACACTTCCTCAGATACCTGCACCCGAAAGCTTATGCCCAGGATTAAACTTTCTTGGTCTTACAGGTGCCCCTGGACTCAAGCTTTGTTCTGCTGCTGCTTCAGACCAGCATGGCTGCCCAGCCGAATCTTACACAACACTGTTATTCCAAGCTTTCAAGTCCAGGCGACCTATTGGACCAACTCCTAACAATTCCTTAGGGGAGTTAAGAACCAGGTGAGAATGGTTGGTGGGTTTTGGAGTTGGTGGTGTTGTGTTTTTTGCTTGCCGGGAACATCTGCAGCTCACTTGGGCCTTTCCCTTAGGCCTGTCTACATCCTCCCCGTGAATAACCACAGCTGCCATTATCACTGGGACCGATTTCCCACAAGGCCCTGCTCCGGCATCGTTCTTCCCTTTGCCCCGATGGCGTGCTTGAATTTCCCACTATTTGCCCCGTGCCACATTTTGACTCGCGGCTTCGCCCGAATTCCCCCACGGCTTCAGTGAGCCTCAAAAAACAGGATCGCTGAAGCCGCGGGGGAATTCGAGCGAAGCCGCGGGTCAAAATGCGGTGCGGGGCAAATGGTGGGGAATCCAAACATGCAATCAGGACAAGGGGAAGAACGACACCAGAGCAGCACCTCGTGGGAAATGGGTCTGGGTTCACAGCCCAGTAGCTGCATTATTATTGTCTGGAAGTTTTCTAGTTGGAAAGTGCCTCTGAACATCTGTGGAGAGTTGTGCTCACGTCCTCGTGCCTGGATAACCAAAGCCAGTGTCCAGGTGGGGTCTGGAGATCTCCCAGAATTACTACTAATCTCCAGACTACATATTCAGTTCTCCTGGAAAATCAGCAGCTTCCAAGAATGAACTCTGTGGCATCGCATCCTTGCTGAGCTCTCTTCTCCCCACCCCCCAGGCTCCACCACCAAATCTCCAGGAGTTCCCCAACCCAGATCTGGCAACCCAGCACACTCCTCAGGTGACACCAGCAGGAAAGCCAGGGCATTTGAAGGGCTGCAGTCGCTGAAGGACTTTTTAAACAGGTGTTGAAACTTGTTGGTTAAATCAGGGGTGGGCAGATTGCGGCCCGGGGGCCACATGCGGCCCACCACAGAGTTTATTGTGGCCCGCCAAGAAGATTTCAGGACTTCAAGAAAATTGAGCCTAAATTCAGTTTGCTCTCTTATCCCATCACTGCTGATATTGATGCAGCACCTGAGGAGCTGCAGCTTGAACTTATTGACATGCAGTCCGATCACACTGTGAAAGAAATGTTTAATGCTGTGACATTAGTTGACTTTTACAAATCTTTGTCTGCTGAAAAAATTTCCATGTCTGAATAAATTTGCTGGGAAAATGTTCTCTATATTTGAGTCTACATATATTTGTGAGCAAAGTTTTTCTTGCATGAAGATCAACAAGAGTAAATATAGATGCTCTTTGACAGACATTAACTTGCAGGCTGTGATGAGAATCTCAACAAGCAATCTCACTCCTGATTCCAAAAAAGTTGTAGAAAAGTGTGATAGGGTACATTTGTCTCATTAAACTGATTCTAAAATTAAATGTGCTTGCAGCTATAGATGATATGAAATTAGCACAATAAATAAACTGAATAAAACTACCACTATTTTATTTTATTTATATTTATTGATTTTTATGATACAATTTATACCTTTGATTTTTATGATACAATGATTTTTATGATTGATTTTTATGATACAATTTATACCTTTTCTGAAATGCAAAGTTAACTAATGAATGCAATCATTTTAAACCTCCGCTAACCTCCGCTCCCACAAAGTGGCCCCCGAGCCAAAACAATTCCCCACCCCTGGGTTAAATGAAGGGATTTGTTTCCTGTTGCCTTCTTTCTTGGTTGGATTGCTAATTCAAAACTTCATTAGGAATGTGTGCGGGTCTGTATTAAATGCCATCGGGCAGCTTCCAACTTATAGCAACCCTACAAATTAATGACCTCTGAAACATCTTGGCATTAACGGCCTTGCTCAGATCTTGCAAACGGAGGTCCTTTCTGGCTTCCTTGATTGAGTCAGTCTCATGTTGGGTCTTCCTCTTTTCCTGATGTTTTCAGCTTTCCCTTGCATTCTTGTCTTTTCCAGAGAGTCTTGACTTCTCGAAAAGTGATTAAAGCACGATAGCCTCAGTGTAGTCATTTTAGCTTCTAGGGAGAGTTCAGGCTTGATTTGATCTTAAGTCCACTGACTTGTCTTGTCGGTAGCCCATGGTGTCCTTAAAACTCTCCTCCGAGATCACGTTTCAAATAAATCAACTTCCTTCCTGCCAGTTTTCTTCATTGTACAACTTTCACACTAATACATAGTAATGGTATGAATTATCTTGATCTTGGTGGCCAACAACACATCTCTTCACTGAGGGATCTTTTCTAGTTCCTTCATGACTGCCATTCCCAGTCTTGATCTCCTTCTGATTTCTCAGTTGCCGTCTCCCTTTTGGTCGAGGATGGATCCAGAGAATAGTAAATCTTGAACCGTTTCTGTTCGTTGAATTTTTTTGGGGAAAGAAGTTTGTTAAGTGGATGAATACAGTGTGCATTCCTATATATTAGGAAAACTGTATGCAGTGCTCCCTCTAAGCTGTGGAGTCTTGTGAGCAAAAAATTCTACTTTGTGAGCTACTGGCATTAAAGGTGTGAGCGAGCGCTTTGGCTGCTGCCTAAATTAGTTTGCTCTGGAGCCACACCCTTCCTGAGCTTAGACGAAAATGTGTGAGCCGGAGGCTAAAAAAACCGTGAGCTAGCTCACACTAACTCAGATTAGAGGGAACACTGGTTAGGAAATCCCTGTGCTAGCTTTATATAAGTAGCCTCATGCAAAACTCCCATTTCATTTTAATGGGGTTATCCCCTTGCTTCTTAAAATTACCGAATGGCATTCAGTATAAATTTCATCCACTAAACAGACTTCTTGAAAAAGGTGTTTCATGCATCCCTTGAAAGAGTGGTTAATTCCTAGCGAACTTGTTTCTCATAAGAAAGATCTGGTCTTTAGAAAGCAAAAAGAAAACTTGCAGAAACAAGAGCTGCAGAAAAATCTCTCTTCCTAAGGACTAATACTTACTGCTTATTATTGGCGCTCCTTTGGATTTCCAAAACTTTGTTAGAGGGCCACGGGAGTCCTCTGCTTTTGTTGCACATATTTCCTTCTGTTGTGACTGTGACAAATGGCTGACATTCCCCATTCTTTTTTGCTGGTAGAGTTGTTATACCCTGTCTCCTCAAAGTGCACCCACTCTCCCTTCGAGCTGTAACCAAAAAACAGAGAAGATTATAATTTACTGATGAAATGCTTTCTGACACTGGAGTGGTATCTTTGCACCCTGGCCCTGGGATGGATGAGCGTCATATTCTTCCATTTTCTCATGAAACCCTCTCTTCCTCTTCGCCTTCCTCACCAAAACCAACCAGTGGAAACAGGAGCCAGTGCTGCAGGCATCTGAAGAACTGGACGCGGGATCAGGCAATTACTTCCTCCTGTTTTGTGTTGTTCTTCCCCAACTGTTCTGCCCCCAGGACAGGATTGAGTGTGCTCCCCTCTCCTGATGGGTTCCACATTATAGACCTGTCACAGTTTTGCATTCTTCAGCGCAGATAAAAGTCAGGTCTTTGGTTTGCTGATCCTGGCAAATGCTGAGATCCTTCACAACTTATCCTGTTGGGTCTATCAAAGGACACAAATCCTCTTTGAACCCCTTTGTAGTTCTACCAGGTGCTGCTGCTACAGTTTTGAAGATCTGTCTGCCTCCTGTGTTTTACGGAAGGCACCAATGGGATGCTCGACTTCATAATCCTTTTTAGCTAATTAAACTCATGCCTTCTACATTCACACATTTTAGCGAATTAAACTCATGCCTTCTACAGTCACAAATCTTTACCTTGCAGGAACCTGGTCTCCGTGTGCATAGGTGTGTACATCTTTTTCTCTAAAGCGGATTTGCCTTGGTTATAGATCAGGATGGGTAGCTGTGTTAGTTTGTCTGTAGCAGTAGAAAAGAGTAAGAGTCCAGTGGCACCTTAAACAAAATTTGTGGCAGGCAGATGTCTTAAGAAGTGGGCAGTGACTCACGAAAGCTCCTACCGTGCCACATATTTTGTTAGTCATTAAGGTGCTACTGGACTCTGGTTCTTTTTTATTGCCTTAGTTATGTTTAAGCCCTAAAGGGGAACCTAATTTGGGATACTCTCATTGCTGGGATAGCCAGTCTTTTCTCTGGAATGCAACACTAAGGCTGCGATCACATGGGCCCTTTAAATCCCGGATTTAAAGGGGCCGCATTTTTCTACCGCGGGTTGGGATGTCTACACATCCCAACCCCTGCGGCGGCAGAAGCGGCGGCATTAAAGGCGGTGGCGGCAGAAGCGGCGGCGGCTGCGGAAGCGGTGGTGGCCGCAGAAGCAGCAGAGGCGGTGGCAGAGGCAGTGGCAGAGGCGGCCGTGGAAGCGGTGGCAAAGGACCCAACCGCCGCCTGGTAAGTTCGGGTTTTTTTTCCCCCTTTTACACTTGGGCGCTTGACTGCCCAAGCACCCAAGTGTAAAAGGGGGGGAAAAATGGCCGGCGGGACCATCTGGACAGCCCCGCTCTCGCAATGATTGCGAGAGAGGGCTGGCCAGATGGCTAAAATGCGGGTTCCTCCCGCAACACCCGGGAAAACTGTTGATTTTCCCGGGGTTGGAAAATGCGGGAGCAACCTGCATTTAAGCCCTCTTCGGCGCGTGACTTTCTGCGGCAGTTGTGGACGGCCCCTTTAAATGCGGGAGGAAATAGCCCTTCCTCCCGCATTTAAGGGCCCGTGTGACCGTGGCCTAATACTCAACATACTTTATATTGGTTTTGTACCAGTTCAGCTAGCCTGGCTTCCTCCAGGCATTCCTTATAATTATCTGATATGTATGATGAGACTTCTGTGTCAGAGGTCCTTGCCTCCGTTACCGGACTTCAGCTCCCGAGTTCCCTAAACCCAAGTCTGTGGTACAGAATCCACCCCTTCTGCATCTGTTCTTGGCATCGGTTGGGGATTCAGGGTGTTCTATCTGGAAGCGAGCAGTGGAAAGATTTACGGTGTGCTTTTCCTGGAACTTGCATAAAGCTATGCTAGAACGTCATAAGAACCTTGCGGGAATCGACCATCAGTTCCAACATTTTGTTTCCAACAGTGGCCAGCTGGATGACCCCAGAAAGCAAGGGATGGAGATTGCTTTTCAACATGGCGGTTCCTTTTAGCTTTCATGGTTAATAACCATTTGTCGGCTGTGATTTGTAAGCTTGTGTAGTACCTGGGCCATTGCCTTATCTTAGGGCATTAGATAAACACAAGCTGGTGGACCCGCGATACTCGCGGGGGGGGGGGCAGGTGAGCCTCTCTCCCCTCCCTCCCCCCGTTCCCCCCCCGAAAATTGGCGGCAGCGGCAAGAACCGCCGCTCACTGAGGCACTCCCCCCTGGCCCGCTCTAGCTCGGCCCCAAGTGGCGTTAAGCCACTCGGCCCTGGCGTTTCCCTTCCTCCTGCCCCCTCCCCCGGCCCACTCACCCCCGGCTCCCAGGCCTGAGCAGCCAAGCGCTACTCGGGCCGCCGCTTCTCCCCCCCATTCACCGCCTCCCCTCCCCGCCCCCTCCCCCCTTCCAGAGTCGGTGGCGCAGCTAGACCTGAGGGCCGCTGCGCTGCCTCCCTCCTCCCCCGTTTCTGAGCCGGTGGCTTGGCCGCAGACCCCCGCCACCATTGCCCGGCCGCTTGTCCGTTGCCGCCACCACTCAGGTAAGTCCGTTCCCTGCGCATGCGCAGGGAACAGGGTTTTTTACTTTTCGGGGGATTTCAGTATCCCCCAAAAACTTTTTTTAACTTTTTTGATTTTTCTGCAAACGGGGGGATCACCCCCCATCTGCAGAACCCCCCCTCTGCCCTCCAAGTGCCCCCCCCACGTGGATTTAGATATCTGCACGGGGAGGAGCCACTTGGGAATTAGATAAAGAG
Source organism: Lepidodactylus listeri (assembly GCA_029233225.1). Taxonomy (NCBI): domain Eukaryota; kingdom Metazoa; phylum Chordata; class Lepidosauria; order Squamata; family Gekkonidae; genus Lepidodactylus; species Lepidodactylus listeri. The sequence continues at coordinate 14,016,094 of JARCFY010000018.1, read as the reverse complement.
ATATGGAGCAGAGGTCCATCAGTGGCTATTAGCCATAAAGTATAGATAGGAACTCTCAGTCTGGGGCAAGTGATGCTCTGTATTCTTGGTGCTTCGGGAGGGGGGGGCAACAGTGGGAGGGCTTCTAGTGTCCTGGCCCCACTGCTGGACCTCCTGAGTACACCTGGTGTTTTTGGCCACTGTGTGACAAGAGTGTTGGACTGGATGGGCCACTGGCCTAATCCAACATTGGCTTCTCTTATGTTCTTACGTTCTTATGTTCTTGCAGCATCAGATTCCATAAGTTAATTATGTGCAGAGAGCTAGAGTGCTGCTGTGGTCAGAGTTTCAGACTAGAACCTTGGAGGAACCAGAATCGAATCCCCACTCTGCCGTGGAAGCTTGCTGGGTGGCCTTGAGCCATGCCCCCTTTCACATTACTGTTCTAAACCCGATGTTATCCGTTGTTGGCCCAGTTCTGAGTAAAGCGATACAGGGAAGGGGTTTCATACAGCAAACTTCATCCCATTAATGATCCATCTCTGAAGCGATCTGGCCATTTCAAACAACACCACTCCCCACCACCACCCTTTTTTGCTGTGCCATCTTCCTTCCCCACCCCCACCCCCACCCCCGAATCAATATAGTCTCTCAGCCTGGAGTCAAGACATCTCAACGGTGCCACTGTAGCACTGAAGTGCTGTATCGGTTTAGCACTATAGCGCTCAACTTAGAGAACGTCGGGGAGAGGAAGAGGCGAGAAAGATTTCACTGCAAAAAAGGCAAGAGGAAAGCGGCATTGTAGGAAGTGTTACGGACATTTTAAACAGCACACCGCAGCAATTCAGAAGCACAATGAAGAGGTGAAAAGGGAAGAAAACAGTTTCCCTCAGACCCGCTTTGCTTACGGGACGCAAGCAGCTTTATATGAACAGGTAAATAAAATCTGTTAGCAGCCAGTTGCTAAAGCGGTTGTGTCTGAACTGACACAAAAAATCCATTAGCAGCCTGCTACTAAAATGGATTACAAAGGTTGTCTGAAAGGGGCCAGTCACACACACTCAAGGTCAGCCTAGCCTACCTCACAGGGTGGTTGCTGCCGTGAGGAGAAATAAAGTAGAAGAGAATGATGTGGTAAGCCACTTTGAGGAAAATAAACACTAAACCAAGAAATGCCACAGCATGGTGTCATCTGGAGAACAAGGTTTGATTCCCCACTCCTCCTCCCCGTGAAGCCTGCTGGGTGACCTTGAGCCAGTCCCAGTTCTCTCCGAACTCTCTCAGCCCCACCTGCCTCACAAAGTGCCTGTTGTGGGGAGATAGATCCAGGTAGTCAGCCGTGTTGGTCTGAAGCAGCAGAACAAATTCAGAGTCCCGTGGCACCTTTAAGACCAACAAAGGTTTATTCAAGTTACGAGCTTTCGTGTGCACGCACATCCCGTTGTATTTGAAGAAGTGTGCATGTACACGAAAGCTCATACTTTGAATAAACCTTTGTTGGTCTTAAAGGTGCCACTGGACTCTAAATTTGTTGTGGGGAGAGGAAGGGAAGGTGATTGCAAGTCGCTTTGAGACGCCTTAGAGTAGAGAAAAGCTGGGTATAAAAACCTATTCTTCTTTAGGAGGATTATAGTGTTGGAAGCTTTATAGTGCTGCACTATTATTCTGGAGGTCTGTAAAATGTATATTGGGCCCGTATTCCTGCACTATTTTACCACTATTTTTCCCCACTGTGTTCTCTTCCTTGGTGGTCTCTCCGCTGGAGAAAAAGGAACCGCAGAGATTGCATGGAGGGGTTGGGGAGGCAGCTTAGAGCGGAGCTTTCTTGTCAGAAACACTCTTCATTCCACAGCTGTATCTACCCCACTCTGGCGTGACAGGACATGGCCAGGAGCCTCTGTAGCTACCCTGGAGTTGCTCTCACCAACACGGATCACTGAGCTTTTTGCTCCGAGTCCTTCACGTGGGAGCACATGACCCAGCTGAAAAAGGGTCGTCTGCATATTTGGAGCACACTTAACCAAGGGCTCTGGAACTCGGTCCCCCAGTGCATGGGATAATTTTCAGGGAGGCAGCCTGATTTTGAAAGGGGGGGGAGCTGCGTTTTTCTTGTTCAGAGAGCCGGGGGGGGGGGGGGCTCCCAACTTGCCCTTGACCCAGAAAAGATTTGGGCACGTGCCCCTCTCGCTCTGCATTACATCGTTTTCCGTTGTTGATCCCACCCAGTCGGTTTCCATGAAAATCGGTTGTGACAAGCTGCAAAGGACAGGGGTAGGGGGAAACAGGGAGGTAGATTTCCTCCCCGCCTTTATGCCTTTGAATGTAGAAGTGTGTGCCTATTGTTGTTACGTCGGTGCATAAAACGTTGAGATACCTTGTGAAAAGAGAGACCCTCGGACCAGTGCTGCTCGTGAAACCAAAAACCAGATAATGAGAGGCACCTGTTTCCATTGCAAGAAAAAAAAGATGTGATGCGTGTGAGGACCGCCAAGGAAGTCTGTGCAGTGAAAGGCCATGGCAAACCACCTCTGCTGCTCACTAGCCTTGAAAGCCCTTTGCTGGGATCACCATAAGTTGGTTGTGACTTGACAGGACTTTATGCACACGTGACACATATGACTGTGTCTTTGTGCTTACATGCATCTAACATTGGTTGTAAACCCTCTGGGTGGTTCCCTATTGATTCAGGGTTCTGTAGGCGCCTTGCTGGGTCAGTGTTGGACTGGATGGGCCATTGGCCTGATCCAGCATTGGCTTCTCTTAATGTTCTTATGGACGGCTTCTAGAGGAAATTGGATAAACGTATGGAGCAGAGGTCCATCAGTGGCTATTAGCCACAAGGTATAGATAGGAATTCTCGGTCTGGGGCAAGTGATGCTCTGTATTCTTGGTGCTTGGGGGGGAGGGGGCAACAGTGGGAGGGCTTCTAGTGTCCTAGCCGCACTGGTGGACTTCCTGATGGCACCTGGTATTTTTGGCCACTGTGTGACAGAGTGTTGGACTGGATGGGCCTGATCCAGCACTGGCTTCTCTTATGTGCTTGTGTTATGTTCTTTACTGCAATCCATCTTTTTCTGGGACCAGTCCGCCATCCCAAGCAGCTGCTCAGAGGGGGCTGCTGCACCGAAGGGCCTTGGCGTGCTTCTGTCAGCACTTCTGGAGGTGGCTGGCATCTCCTCCAGGGTGAGGCCATCTGGGCCTCAGCTGAGCTCTGGCAGCAACAACCCCAGGGCCTGGCCCATAGCTAACATGGGGCCCGGGGGGGGCTGGCCCCCTAGTGTTTCTTCTGGGCCCCCTCCCTCCTGGGCTGCCCCACAAAGTGCCCCAATTTACCACCTGCACTGTGCTTTGATTTAATTAGCTGGCGCCCCCCCCAAGGCCCCCTCCCCCAAAATTCCCTAGCTATAGGGCTGCGCAGGGCCTCGACCTGGACTCAGTCGGTGGCGATGCCAGCATTGGAGATGATAGGGGTGACAAAAAGCAGGGTGTCCCCTGCTTGGGCTCCAACAATGGCCAGCCTGATGCACATGGGAAGCAAGCAAGGAGGGCGTAATGGAGAACAGCTGTCCCTGAGATCTGCCGCTAGTGTCTGGTAATCTGGGACATACTGCCTCTGAACAAGGAGACCCCATAGATGGTCAGCAGCAGTTGATGGACCTCCACAAGTTTCTTGATGTGCCCCCCCACCCCCGCCTCCTAGTGCTTGTGGTCATGCAGGTGACCAAATCTGTTCTGCAAAATTTGCTGTGAGCTAACGGGCAGAGCTGTTGTTCCCCCAGAACACCAGGGAGCAAGGGTTGGATTTAACTCAGCAGATGTGTGAAACTGGGCACGGAATACCTACCTCGGGAGGAGGCCCCGTCCAGACCGGTGTCCCTGCAAGTTCATCTGTTTTCATTATTCCATTCTTTTTCTTTACTGTGTCCGGTTCAGGTCTCAGCTTTCTTTACCTCCGGGGCTGATTCTTGTCTGCGCCTGTTTGTTTCTAAGCCTCAGAGAGGCCCTTTTTGTTTCCTCCTAATCCCTGGCCTCTCTGCCCAGCTTCTTTTTCCTGCCCTCCAGGAAACTTAAAAAAAGCAAAACAAAATCCTCTTTGTGGCCCAGGTGGATGCAACTTCTCGTTTCTCATTTTAGGTAGCGTAGGGGCCTTTTTTTCTGTCAGTATGTGTGCAGCCAAGCCTTTCCCCTGCTCGAAAGCCAGTCGAATACGACTCTAGGGATGTGGTGCTCATCTCCGTTTCCAAGCCGAAGAGCCAGCGCTGTCCGAAGACGTTCCCATGGTCATGTGGCTATTGCGACTGATCTCCAGGAGACAAAGATCAATTCACCTGGAGAAAATGGCTGCTGTGGAAGGTGAACTCTATGGCATTATACCCTGCTGAGGCCCCTCCTCTCCCCAAACCATGCCCTCCTCAGGCTCCACCCCCAAAATCTCCAGGTATTTTCCACCCCAAGCTGGCAACCCTTGGCTCAGGGGAATCCCGATCTGACTCATGTCATAGGTTAACATGTAGTTTGGAGGGTGTGTGAATGCTATGCAAACATTAGAAGATCTCCCAGCTGAGTATTTGAGTAGTTTTCATAGCGCTTACTCTAAAGCTAAGGACAACACAGTGGTTGTGGTCACACACGCAAAATCTGGGGGGGGGGCTATTTTCTCCAGTGGAAGTTGACCCACGGTTGCACGATCACACAGTCTTTTGAAGCTGCAGGCACAGCCCGCCACTGTGTGATCAGACGCAGCAGCGGGTGAGTCGGGGGTTTTTCTCTTGCCATTTGTTTTTGATGTGCTAAAACGAGGGATCAATGATTCGCACCTCAGCCCTGAGGGCTCCCTATGGAGTATGTGATGATGCGCATACTGAGAAGGGGAAAAAACAACGGCACGGAGTCGGGATGGCCTGATCAGATCATCCCAACGCCATGAGAGCGCGCTGGAGCGATCAGACGGGAAAGTCCACTTGTGGCCCGTAGCAACCCGTTTGCTACCAGACTTTCCCCGGTGCCTGTTTACTCTGCTTCTGCGGCGGAGCAACACGGGTTGCTGCTGGCTATGGGATGCTTCCCAGATTTTCGTGTCTGATCGCGCACTTTAAATCCGCCTGGTATTCGCATCTATGTTGGGACTAATTGTGCGTATGGTCACAGCCAGTGAAGGGCATCCATTTTCTCGTGGATAAATAGCACTGTCTTCTACAGAGGCCTGGTGGCTCTTGGAAGGAAAATCTGGAGATACTGGTTTTCTGAACTTTACACAAACATGCATTTGGAAAAGCTGTTGGGAGGGTGAGATTAATGCAAGGGAAAGGGTTCCTGATGGTCAGCCGTGTTGGTCTGAAGCAGTAGAACAAATTTATTTATTATCTATTATTTTCAATTTATAACCCGCCTTTCCTGGAATTTGGAGTCCAGTGTCACCTTTAAGACCAACAAAGGTTTATTCAAGGTATGAGCTTTCACGTGCATGCACACTTTTTCAAATACATTGGAATGGAAGGTAAGAGTTCAAACTTATAGACAGAGGCTGAACAGCAAATTAACATGTACCATGATGAAGATGTATTAAGATATGCGGAGACAAAACTAAATAACAAGCTAAGGTTATAAGGTCAACAGTTGTTTTGATTTAATTAAGGGGGGGAACAATAAAGCAATAAATATGTCAAAGTAGGAGATAAATGTGTAAAGGTATCCTTTCTAAAGGTATCTTAGTTGTGGGAAGTAAACTGAGACTCTCCATTCATTTCTTCTCAGGTGTGGAGGTAACAACAGCATTTTCTTATTTGAGGTGGATGCAGTGTTCTATCAGCAAAATATTCTGATATTCCTTGCATACATTCAGTATTCTAATATACTGTTCTGAAGAAGAAATACACTAAAATACAGAGGACGTATAGGTCTTCTTGTTGAGAATACATATGTGAGGACTGAATGAGTTAACATATGTAATGAGATAAGAAACCAATATCCCTGTTGAGTCCTGGGGAGGTTTTTGTGCCAAGTGTTGCAGTTCAGCAGGGGTTAACACACATGTCATCTCTCTGCCCTTTGATACCTTCCCTGGAAGCAGTTTTTCTTCTGTAAGAAGCACCACCGGTGTACCTTTGAATGTATTTGCACAGAACATGTTGCCAGACATTAGGAAAACGGTGTTCCTGGATTACTGTGGTCCAGGCACTCTAGATACAAGCAGGTTAGGGACAGTCCCAGGTACAAGCTCACTGGGGTACCTAGAACTTTGGTGCAGGACTTTCAGGTCAATGGGGCTTCTTTCCTTGGGCCTAAGATGGCCAGGTTTGGGTTGGGAAATACCTGGAGATTTTTTTGGGGGGGTGGAGCCTGGGGAGGGCAGGGTTTGGGGAGGGGAGGGGCCTCTGCATGGTACAGTGCCACAGAGTCCACCCTCCAAAGCAGCCATTTTCTCCAGGGGAACTGATCTCTGTCAGCTGGAGATCAGTTGTAACAATGGGAGATCCCTAGGCCCCCCCTGGAGGCTGGCGACCCTACAGCCTCACCCCCTAGCACTGGGGCCTTCCGCATCAATGGATAGCCCCAGCAGGTGACCCCAGTCTCAGCCTGCTCCTAGCCTCCCTCCTTCATGGGGGGTGGGGATCAGCTAGCCTTCTTCCTCTGTCTCTTGCCTCCTCACTTTGCTGCTGCATGTGGGGGCAAGGAGGGTGGGCACTGCCTGGGCACCTGCCCCTTGTCTCACAGCCATGTTGGGGGAGAGAGGAGGGCAGGCCCTGCAAAGGTGAGTTTGTGTGTGGGGGGGGGGGTTGAGTGCCTGAGCCTGGAGCCTTCAAGTTTCCTGGGCCAGCCCTGGCTCTTGCAAGGCTAAATGGAGGGGAGAGCCATGTGTGCCCCCTTGGAGGAAGGGTGGGGCAGAAAGGCATAGCTAGAAATCCTCTTCCCCGGTCCTAGGCTGGGTCCAAGTATATCTGCATCGGTCCCATCCATGCCTCGACTTGTTCTTTGAACCCTGGGGAGGAAAAGGTGTCCCACTGGCCGGCTTTGCTGAACACCGGGACTTCTTGGATTTATGTGTGCGCCAGGTTTTCAGGGGTTTTTGTCTGTCGTAGGAAGTGACGTATCTATAAAACTGAGCGTGGCTCTTTCGTGGCATTACATGGAAGAGCTGACCGCTTATTGTACATGGGGCAGGACAAGAGGTGCCCCAAACGTGGGCAGAGGACGCGGGGAGCCTCCAGCCATGACCAAGGGGCAAGAAGGGGTCGGGGGGGGGGGGGGGAGAGAGAGCACCAGGGCAAATGGCCAGGCTGGAGCTTCTCTTTCATTCCAGTGGTGGGTCAGGATAATGTAGGGAGGAAGATTGAGCATCTTGAACACCAATACTTCTCGGGACGACCCTTAAGATGGGGCACGCTCCTGACTTAAGTATGCGTAGATAGGACTGTCACTTGAATCTTTCCTCCCATTTCCTTTGCATCGAGGCTCTGGGGATTGTCTTTGTTGGTGCTTTAGCGTCCTTGTGGGTGTTCACTGTATCATTTCCAGCTTTCCAGGGTGGTGGTGATGGTGGTATTGGCTACTGGCTTTTATGGTCTGCCAACATAGTCTACCATTCTCTCCCCCCCCCCCCCCCCCCCCCCCCCCAAACACTTCTGTGCAATTTTACACCGATATCTCCAACTACTACTGAATCTAATGAGGTCTGCAGCACGTCCTAAAGAAGTTGCAGGCCAGAAGCCTGAAAATCAAGATTGTCACCCCCCCCCCACATCTTTTATTTAAAACAGCCCACCTAGGAGCCAGCATGGTGTAGTGGTTAGAGCATCAGACTAGGATCTCAGAGATCTCCACTCGTGCCATGGAAGCTTGCTGGGTGACCTTGGGCCAGTCACACCCTCTCGGCCTAGCCTACCTCACAGGGTTGTTGTGAGGACAGAATGGAGGAGGGGAGAACGATGTTAGCCACTTGGGTCTCGACTAGGGAGAAAAGCAAGATATACACAGGGGTCATTTTGTAGAAAAAGAGGTGCAGGAGCTCATTAGCATAACTCTTTTGCATAATCCATTTGCATACACCACACCCCCTAATATACCTGAAGTGTGTCAGAAGGCAACACCCACCCCTCAGGCTCCACTCCACAGGTGAGTGAAACTGACCTGCTCTTCCTCCATTCCCTTCCCCATCCAATACTTGGTGCAATAAAAATAAGCGTAAAGAACACACCCTCATTCTCTTCCTGCTCCCTTGAAACCACCAGGTTTCAAGTAGACTTGAGATACCCAGGACATGTGCACCACCCACCCCTTCCCCTCCCCCTCCCCACAACAAGACACCCTGTGAGGTAGGTGGGGCTGAGAGAGGTCTTTTGAGAACTGCTCATGAGAGAACAGCTCTGAGAGAACTTGTGACTGACCCAAGGTCACACCAGCAGCTGCACGTGGAGGAGTGGGGAATCAAACCCGGTTCTCCCAGATTAGAGTCCAACTCCTGACCACTACACCAAACTGATGGGGTGGAAGCTGCTGAAGGGTTGGTGAAATTTCTCCAGTACTTCTGTGCCATGTGCCCAGATAAAAAATGGTATACTTAGAAAGTTTATATGCCACCTTGAGCAAGTCTCTGGAAAAGCAGCACACAGTCATAAAAGGAACAATGATAAAATTATCAATATTAAAACAAAACCTTAAAAACAATAAAGACCCTAGCAGGGCTTTCCCCGGGGCGCTGCGCCTCTGCACTGCTCGGGGAAGCCGAGGAGGGGGCGGGGCTTGGTCATGTGCCCACCCCCTGGGCTCCTCACTCCCGGAGCTGCGCTCCTGGGCGCTCCCGCTCCAACGGACCCCTGGATATACATCTATACATAAGACTAACGAGGAGTTCTGGAGAACCCGAAAGCTTGCAAGCTGTGACTAGTGATATTTTCATTAGTTGTAAAAAAAAAAAAAAAATTATGACGTGGTTTTTGTTTTTTTGGGAGCTCAGAAATAGATATTGAGTTCCCAAAAAATAGAGTCTGGCTTCTTTTACGTACTGGGAAGTGAAACCCCTCTGAAAGTTCTCCTGGGCACTCTGCACATCCCAGAGCGTCTTCCAAATTGGCCTCCTTTACATCCTTTCCCCGCCCTTCTCTGAAATCAGCTGCTTTCCCTCCACTAGTGGCCACTGCGTCCTCCAGCGATCACCGAAAAGGGAGAGCGTAGGAGAGTGCAAAAAATGGCTGCTTCCGAAGTCTGGGGTGTGTGTGTGTGCATGAAGAGAAGGAAAGAGTGGTGCTTTGGGCTTTGTCTGCAAAGAACGGTGCCTCTCTCTTGAATTCTTCTGACACATTTTCAGCAGAGGAAAGGCACAGGGCATGAAGATGACGCGATGGCTGATGTCCCCAATCCTTATACGCTGGGAATGTGCCTCAAATGGAGGATGGGGAGAGAGTGAGTGTGTGTGTGAGCGTAATTGTATGTTTTACTTCTTTCATTTATTTGTTTTTTAAATGTGAAGGTTCCCAATGGCAGCTTTGCAAAAGTGGTACGTATTCAAAATAAAGGAAACGTGTTTTGGGGGGGGGGGGGAGGGTCGGAGCTTGGGGATCCTTTTGAGAAGCAGCAAGATGGACTAGGGTTGGGAGGGGGGCAGGCTTGCAGGTTGTTGCATGTTCTCCCCCTCTCCCGGTGTGATTTTTAAAAAACATACGGGGGAAGAGGAAGGTTGGTTGGAGAGAAAAAAAACAACAAAAATGCTTTTTTGGCTGGAGCAACCTGTGAGACGTGGGCATTGATTTAAGATGATGTTGTATCTGCATCTTGTTATTCCTGACTCTGAGAAGGGGGATTTTTCTTCCTGTTTAACCAAACTACTGTCTGCTGTAGAGGTGCAAGATCATTGTGGTGTAAACTTACCTTGCTGCTTCTGGGCTTTTACTTTGAGTCCTGTCAGCAATTCATTTCTTCTGCTAGTGGAGCAGCAGAAATGCTCAGATTGAGGTGGGGTAGCCATGTCGGTCTGAAGCAGGAGAACAAAGCTCGAGTCCAGTGGTACCTTTAAGACCAACAAAGTTTAATTCTGGGTATAAACTTTTGTGTGCATGCACGCTTTCCCACCAAATAACTTCTGTTATCAGAAGAGGCAAACATTGAAAAAAATGAGAGAGAGAGAGAGAGAGAGATTTGCAAATCGCTGACTCCTTAGTCAGGGAAATCCTCATTTTGTAACTCTTTCTAAAGGTGTTATTGTCAGGTTTTTATTGGGAAGAGAGGAAGGGTGATTCCTGTTTGTGTTTGGAAATGCCCCAGATTGTGGGGTGGAGGTGGCACAACTCTTTTACAACTTAAAGGGAAAAGGGAAAATAGTTGCAGAGCATTTCACACAGTTCTACAGACAGACTTCATACTTACTTGCAGGGCATTTTTGTAGAAAAAGCCCAGTAGGAACTCATTAGCATAAAAGGCCACACCCCTGACAGCACAGCTCATTAGCATATTAGGCAGGGGGGCTGGGAAAGCACAGGGCAGGCATGGAAGCTTGCCTCTTCCCCCCTCCCCGAGCTTCTCCCAACTTCAGCATTGCCTGGGTTTCCTGCCTGCCCTTTTCCAGCTGGGACATTTTAGCTAGAGAAGGGAGGGCAGAGAGAGGCTTTTCCTTGTCAATTTCACTCTCAGCTGACTGGCGGGTGCTGAAATTGACAAGGAAATCCCAAGGGGCTAAATGCCAGGAACATGTGTAATGTGAGGAAGGGCAGTGTGCTCTGTAGCCACGCATGCTGGAGGTTTTGGTTGTAGGCGTGGCCAACTCAGGAGCCAGCCGGAACTCCGTTCCTGTGCATTCCTGCCTAAAAATATTTATTTATTTATTTAGCCCTGCTTATGTGCTATCTGATGCTTTTGTTGCCTGCTGACAGTGCTTCCCAATTTCTTCAGTTTTCCTTCCCCTGCCCAGTTAGGAATATCACTTGTATGCTTTGACTCCCCAGAGCGTGTACCCTGGAGCTCTTGTTGGTCTCTCAGGTGGTTCTGGGTTCAAATCTAACTTGTACGCTCAGTTTTCTTCACTGAGATTCATTGCAGTTGGGAAGACTCGTTTGAAGGGGTTCAGCCCAACGATCTCTTTGGCATCCTGACTCCCTTCTTTGTCACACCCCCTCCCACCTTCTGACTGGGACCGGAGGGCTCAAGGACCGCCATTCTTACTTGTATCTGACGATGGGAGCTTGGGCTCTCAAAAGCTGATACCCTGGAGATCTTGCTGGTCTTTAAGGTGTTAGACGTGAATTTAGCTGTGCTAAAAGTCAAGGCGCCACTTAAAGGCATACTTAAACCTCTGCTTTTCTGATTTTATGCACACAGCTGGAAAAGGGAATCTCTGCTTCCGGATTTTAAACAGATTTTAGGAACGTGCTCTCAGTGGACCGGAAGTAGTTCCCAATTTGCGGGTCGCTGGGGGGATATAGGGGTTTAGAGGTCAGGAGAAGAGCCCATGGTGTCACATCCTTAGCAACAACAGCACCACCACAGGAAGCAGAACAGGAATTTCATCCGAATTGTTCCTGGGAGCCTCTGCCCTCTTTTTGTGGAGATCAGCTGGGCGCACACACTCATTCTGCCCTAAGCAGACTCGGGTGCAGTGGCCATGTTGGTCTGGGTCCAGGGGCACTGTTAAGACCAACAAAGTTTAATTCTGGGTATAAGCTTTCGTGTGCAGGTATCTGAAGAAGTGTGCAGACATACACAAAAGCTTATACCCGGAATTAAACATTGTTGGTCTTAAAGGTGCCTCTTGGCTCAAACTTTGCCCTTAGCAGAGCAAAGCATCAGCCAGAAGCAGCCTAACCAACATCTGTTTGGTTCCCAAGTGTTGGTGGGAAATGATGGCTCCCTGATTGCACTGGTCAAGGGGCGCCCTAGTCAACACACATGCTTGATGGTGGGCACTGGGACAGCTTTGGAGTTCTTGAGACAGAGGAGTTGACTGCAGTAGCCGCAGGGCGAAATAAGGTCTAGGTTCTTCATCCCTAGACACAATTCCACCAACACTGCCACTTTGCAGAGCCAGGGTGGTGCAGTGGTTAAGAGTGGGGGACTCTAATCTGGAGAACGAGGTTTGATTCCCCACTCCTCCTCCCCATGAAGCCTGCTGGGTGACCTTGGGCCAGTCCCAGTTTTCTCAGAACTCTCTCAGCCCCACCTAAGAGATGAGGAAGAGACTGGATTTATACCCCGCCTTTCACTACACAAAGGAGTCTCAGAGCCGTTTACAGTCTCCTTTCCCTTCCCCTCCCCTCCCCACAGCAGACACTTTGTGAGGGAGGTGGGACTGAGAGAGAGCTCTGTTGAGGACTGCTCTTGAGAGAACAGCTCTGAAAGAACTTGTGACTGACCCAAGGTCACTCCAGCAGCTGCATGTGGAGGAGTGGGGATTCAAACCCGGTTCTCCCAGATTAGAGTCCACACTCCTAACCACTACACCAAACTGGCTCACAAGGTGCCTGTTGTGGGAAGGGGAAGGGAAGCCACTTTGCAAGTCCTAAAGGCCGAGAGAAAGGGGCATAAAAACCAGCTCTTCTTCTTTACTTGAGTGTCTGTATGGGATTGTGAGACTGTCCCAATAGATATAGTCCACAACAGGTCTCCTTAAACAGATAGTCCTTTATTTGTAGAAAAGATCATGTTGGTCAGACACTTCTTCTGTTAGTAATGCTTAAGCTTTGAATTACAATCATAATTATACTGGATATGAAATATGGCCTAACTACCCTCTGCCAATCAATACAGAGAATTCTTGGCGCCCAATTATACTGGCCCAAGGTTCCCAAGGAAAGCGCGGCAAAATGAGTTCTCAGGGAGAAATACTGTTGAACATTTTGGGAGAACGGTTCCCAGAGAAATTAAGAAAACAGAATACATAACACCTGTGGTTCTTGTAACACAGAACAGGAGGCACTTCCTTTCAAGGCCATTAGCTGAGGTGGCTAGAGATAAAAGCGAATGAGTAATGAGCATGCGCAAAGCAAAGCGAGCGAGGCGAAGCGAGGTGTGCATTCCAGTGGTGGGGGTCAGGTCCCCGATGCTATCTCCTGGCCGGGACCTATAAGTGTAGAGTAAAACATTCAGACCCAAAACAATGCAAGTTAAACAGAAAGGCTTAGCCGGATGTAACATTGTGATATTGGTGCAGTCACCCCAGTCTATGGCAGTTCACTGACAGGGATGCACAAATGCACACAGACTCTGCTATGCTCTCGCAACTTCCACTCGTTTCCTTGCGGTTTGCACAGGAGGATACCTTGCTGGGTCCGGGCTGTAGTGTCCTGGCCATCCTCCTCTCCCTCTCCCTCTGAGCTAGGAATCTGGGTCTGCGTGTTCCATAGCACTCACCAGCAAGCCTGGCAGGCAAAAAGCCCTGGGCGATTATGCTCAGACAGTAGCGATGCCCTACAGACTAACCATTTCCTTCATTGTAAGGTTTTGTGAATCAGAACTCACTTCATCCGGTGCACAGCAAAGTACATCCATCACATACCCAACTGGAAGGTGTTTGTGTGGGGAAGTGGAGGGAGACAGAGTGGGTATAAGGCGAAGTGTAAAATTAAGTGCAGGATGAAGTGAGGTAAGCAGATACAACAGGAAGTTAGGTACGCTGGGTATGGTTTTGAACTGGCTTCTCCATGTAATACCCCCCATCCCCAAATACACACTGGAGAGCCAGTTTGGTGTAGTGATTAGGAGTGTGGACTCTAATCTGGGAGAACCGGGCTTGATCCCCCCCTCCTCCACGTGCAGCTGCTGGTGTGACCCTGGGTCAGTCACAAGTTCTCCCAGAGCTGTTCTCTCAAGGGCAGTTGTCTCAGAGCTCTCTCAGCCCCACCTATCTCACAGGGTGTCTGTTGTGGGGAGGGGAAGGGAAAGGGATTGTAAGCCGCTCTGAGACTCCTTTGGGCAGTGAAGGGCTGGGGTATAAATCCAATCTCTTCTCTTCTTCTTCTACACCCCCCCCCCCTTTCTGTTGAGTGTGTATAAATCATGGTACGGTTGCCAGCTTGGGGTTGGGGAATACTTAGAGATTTGGGAGGTAGACTCAAGAACCACAAGGATAAGACAGAAGCCTGATAAAGGGCCACTATTAAAATCCTAGCGTATACTTATTAAACACAAAAAGGCATGCATTTATTAGAAAGGTAGTTAAAATCATATATGGGCTCCAGGAAAGCCTCGTTACAAAGTACAAGTGACCTGAACGCAAGGGCCAGCACGAGTCGCCAGGCGCCTTTCCGCCCCTCGGAGGCCGTCTTCAGAGGTCAAACAGTTTGAGGTACAGATCGACGCGCGAGACAGTGTTACGTGTTTCCATGAAATAACAATCAAGAAGTTAATACTGGACCAAAGAAAGGAAAGCTGTAGAAAAAGAATCCTGAATATGAATAATCATATAAAATAATAAATTTTACTTTTAGCGTAGTAAAAATGGCTATATTACTTACTTCCGTAGCAAGGTTAATAGACACAAGTCAGTGATGGTTATGAGGACTCTTAAGATGAGGGTCATGCGTCTGGTGCCAAATGAATTACAACATCTTCCAGTTCTGGTCCAGAAAATACCTATGTGACTATCTAATCAAAGCTGGAGTGTCCTCAACAAGTTCGGGGGGGGGGGTAGAGGCTGGGGAGGGCGGGGCTTGGGGAGGGGAGGGACCTCACACAGTATAATGCCATCGAGTCTACCTTTCAAAGTGGCCCTTTTCTCCAGGGGAACTGATATCAGTTGCCCGGCAATCTGTTGTAATCCCAGGAGATCTCCAGCCACCACCTGGAGGCTGGCAACCCTAATAAATTGGGCCTGATGGATTTACATGCTTCTGATGAAGTGAACTCTGATTCCTGAACTCTTGTGATTGGGGGGGGGGGCGAGTTATTAGGTCCCGTTGAACTTTATTTTGCTGCTAGACTACCTGGGCTGTGCGCCTGGGATCTTTATTGTGATGTCCGACATCTTGTTTGCGTGGTGTACCTGTAGCCGTGTGTCTGAATCGAATTGCTTACTAGGAAGGCCGGGGGAGATCTGCCAGTTTCCCTAATCCCCTTTCCCCCTTGTCTGTTTCATCTCCAGCGGAACCAGGGAAGTGGCAAATAGATCTTCCTTTCTAAATTAAATTCTCTTCCAGAAAGGAGGGGAAATCTGTAGCGCTTAGTCCCCCGGCCTGGGCGCAAACTATGGTGCCTCCCGGGAAGAAGCCAGCCGGGGAAACTTCCAATTCGAATAAGAAATGCAAGCGATATTTCAACGAGCGCTGGAAGGAGGAGTTTGCCTGGCTGGAGTTTGACTACAGGCAGAAAACCATGTTTTGCACCGAGTGCCGCCAGGCCCTCGTGCGAAACAAGCACGGCAAGGCCGAGAATGCTTTCACCGTGGGCACGGATAACTTCCAGCGCCACGCCCTCCTGCGCCACGTCACCTCCGGGGCCCACCGCCAGGCCTTGGCGGTCAACAGAGAGCAGATGGCTTCGGAGGCAGAGGCACAATGCCGCCAAGAGCCGGGCCCGCTCATCAAGGTGGAAGTCCATCCCGTCAAGGTCGCTGCCCTCACCACCGTCTACTGGATGGTCAAGGAGGAAGTCCCGGATGAGAAATGTGCCTCCTTGCTTGAGTTGCAGAAGTTCAACCTCTGTCAAGCTCTGCTGTCCTCTGACTGTGAAGGGTACTACCAGCCTGGGAGCATCCAGGCGATGCAGGTACGTATCTGTTACCTACGGTTGCCAGCCTCCAGGTGAAACCTGGAGATCTCCCATTATTACAACTGATGTCCAGATTACCAAGATCAGTTCACCCAGAGAAAACGGCTGCTTTGGAGGGGGGGTTCTATGACACTGTACCCTGCTGAAGCCCCTCCCCTCTCAAAGTTCCACCCTCCCCAGGCCCCACCCCCAGAATCTCCAGGTGTTTCCCAACCCAGAGCTGGCAGCCCAATTGCTACGCCATGTGCCGTGTGCGTGCATGCATGCATGTGCAAAATAGCCTCAGCCCGTGTCTGGGCTCCAGAGAATCCATATTTTATGGTCAGAATAAAATATGTCACCAAAGCACATTTGCATCATTGGCTTTCACGTCATTTATTCTGCTATATTTGTCATGGTGTCCAAATAATTTAGGGAAAAAACCTTCCCCCAAAATAGACTGGTGGTGAGAAGGATTTAGCGTTTATGTAACTCTTTTCAAAGGGTTTTGCATATATTATTCCGGTATTTTCAATATTTTATCGCAGCACATTTTTTTAGTATCACTTCTCAAGCCTTTAAGGCAGGGTTAGGTTACCCAACCTTTTTGAGCTTGCAGGCGCCTTTGGAATTCTGATGCAGGGGGACGGGCACTATTCACAGAAGGGCATCACTGGAGGCGAAACTGAACACAGAATGCCAGGGAGCGAGGTTAAAGGCAAAGCTGTATAAAAAGGACGCTGAATATAGCAAAACCTTCTTCAGTAATAACTTACTGATTGTATAGTAAGCCCCAGTATTTGTTACCATTTTGAGGCTGTACCAGCAGATAGAATCTTTGGTATTATTTCCTTCTGAAGCTTGTGAAGTTTGTGACTGGTTGCCCATTTATAGAATTTGTATACTTTCTTACAGGATGTTTTTCTGAGATATCTATGTCCCAGACTTTGTGTGTGGAAAATTGTAATAGTTATTACTGAAGAAGATTTTTGAAACGAAGTTATTAATATCCGGAACCCTTGTTTTCTACTGATTTGAATCATCTGACCTACATTTGTCTCATCTACAATTGTCTTGTTGCAACTTATGTGCTATTTTTTATTGACATTAATTGATTATACACCTGACTTATCCATAATTGCTTAATACTTGACTGCAATCTATGTGCTATGTAGTATTTGCATTTTTGTATGGATCATGTAATAATTTTTTTTCTTTATTTATATATTAGCTTTTGCTATATTCAGCGTCCTTTTGACACAGCTTTGCTTTGCCTTTGATCCTTTTCTGTGTGATTGTTTATTGTTTACAGAGAGCGAGGTTATGCATCACTCTTAATAGTAACTCTTCAACGTCTTAGGAAGAAGCTCTGTTAGACAGGATGCCAGTCCCTAGGTGGGGACGGGGGATCCCCGATTTTTGGGGCTCCCCCCAAATGCCAGCCAGCTGGCTGAGGTGGGGGGAAACCCTGCCCCCAGTAGTTGTCCATGCCTGCAGGCACCGTGCATACTTGCCCCACAAGCTGCAAATTTGCAGCTTACGCCCACTCTTTCTTAGCGGGAACTGCCAGCTCTTGCCCTGCAAGCTGCTAATTCGTGGTTTGCAGGGCAGGTGTGGGTGGCACCCGCTTCCCCCCCCAACTGTTGAAATGGGAGGTTCCCTTTAAATGGTTGGGGGAGGGGGGGCCACGCACACGGTGCTGCATCCCCAATGCGATGATGTCACTCTGAATGATGTCATCTGCCAGGGAGAAGATGAGACCCTGCAACCCTAGGATGCCTTTTAAAATATTTTCTTGCGTATGCGCAGCTTACCTTCCGTTACTCAGTGAAGATCCGTGTACTGTGATGGCATCTGCTCCCAAAGCAACATTTTTTAAAAATCTGCCGCGCAGCCAATCAGAAATCCTCTTGGGCAAAAAACCCGTCTGGCCTTACCTGCTTTCTAAAAACACTCTGCAGGCACCATGGCTTCCGCCGGCACCACCATGTTGGGGAGCCCCGCTTTAAATAATTATTCTTCCCAAATTCACAGCTCCGTTCCTTAGGCACTCTGCTACGAGAGCTTTCACTGACCGAGGGGGCTGAAGAAATACAGTTACCAGAGCTGGCTGAAAGAGGTTTTGTTTCTGCCCACACCACAAATGTACAAACTGTTTCAGACATGCTTTCAATGTCACAGTTCCCAGACAAGGAATCCTGGGAATTGTGGATCTCTGCAAGAGGGGCGGGGCCAGAATTGCAAGTGCGTTTAAAAGGTACAAATCCCAGTTGTATCCGATTTAGAGCGCAGATTATGTGCCGCTCAGGTACATAATTTTCTCTCCAAGTTAAATAAGTAGCCTGCTCTAATGATTGATTGTTATGCATAAATACAGACACAAACACTCCTACCCCTTCTATGCACTTTTAATTGCTGCACAGAGAAATAATTGATCAGAAGAGCTTTTAAAAAGAGTAAGATCTTATTTATATGGCCGGCCCCTAACAGGCTGGGCCCTGGTAGTTAACTGTGGAGTCCTTTAATGAGAAAAGCATTGAAGATCCGTTAGCGTAATAGACAATTCTGTTACGGGCCCTTCCTTTTCAGAACTAATTTTCTCTCCGGCTCTTGGCTAGTCTATGAACACCAGGCTCAGGGGAAGACGGAGAAGAAGAAAATCCATTTCCTTTAATTTTACCAGCGTCTCGTGCCTGTTAAAATCAAATTAATTTGTATGCCCCGTCTTGGGCAGTTGCCAGTCGCTTTGCATAAATAAGGGTCTCTGTTTTATGGCAGATAAACACGCTAATTAGATTTCTCACCCCCGGTGGATTTTGCAGAATTTCTTTAAAAAAAAAAAAAAAAAGAGGATGGGGAGTTAGCTATTAAAATAATTTAACAAAATGGAATTCAAGGAACACCCATGCCTTGTAGCAGAGCTGACTGGAAGAAACTGGGGAAATTGTAAGCTAGCAAAAAAAAAAAAAGTGTGGCTTTGATATGTAAATGGAGGCACATTTTGTGCAATATGGGGCAGTCCAGCTCTGGTTTCGTGGCCAGATGCACAAGGCAGGGATGCCTCCTCACAGCAGGTGTGTGGTGTGCCTGGATATTCTGACCTGGGGCTTTCCCACACGCTCCACTTACTCCTGAAATCAGTTTGGGCACAATTCTTCTGCACATCTTCCCGCCCTCTGCATTTTCACAGTTGTGGATTCAGTTTATTTTCTTCTGCCCGTGCCTCCCATAATGAGGATTTCCAAGGGACGGCGCCATCATCATGAATGGTGTCATCAGTGGTATCACTGCAAACCTTTTAAAAAGGCACTAAAATATCGATATATTGCTGGAGTGTTTTAACAACGAGCTTAGCTGAATTCCCAGCCAGTTTGGTGTAGTGGTTAAGTGCGCGGACTCTAATCTGGGAGAACCGGTTTTGATTCCCCACTCCTCCACTTGCAACTGGCTGGATGACCTTGGGCAAGCCATAGCTCTGTACCAGCTGTTCCCTCAAGGACAGCTTGGGAAAGAGCTCTCTCAGCCCCACCTACCTCACAGGGTGTCTGTTGTGGGGAGGGGAAGGGAAAAGGAGTTTGTAAGCCGCTCTGAGACTCCCAAGTGAGTGAAGGGCGGGATATAAATCCAATCTCTTCTCTTCTACTTCTTCTTTTAAAAAAGTAAGTCTCCAGTTCCTTCCCTTGTGGAGATATTATCCCACAAGGGAAGGAACTAGAGACTTGCTGTTTTTTTAATGAAGAGAACCTGCTAAGGCTATTGTTACAATGCTCCAGCAATATATCGATATTCTAGTGCCTTTAAAAAAGAAGAAAAAAATCACTCGTCTTCAGGGTGGGTGGGGAGGAGTGGTTTGACCACAGCACCACCATCATCGAACAGTGGGTTGGAGGTGGGCAGGATGAAGAAAACCAACAGAAGCATTATGCATGAGAATAAAGGTGACCCAAAGTCGGCTTCCGGGAAAACATGGGAGTGAAAGGGGTCTCAGGAAAACCAGGGGGAAAAAACTGGGAGAAGAACGAAAAAATCTGAAAACTAAACGACAAAAACACATGCAGAAATTGGGATAAATCGAAGCCGTATGGGGCCAGAACCAATAGGAAAAACTATGCAGAAAACCCCCTTGTTAGGGCAGAAAGGGGTGGATCCTACTTTGAGCTCAGGAAGCCCCCCTCCAGCTTATGTGGCTCCTCCTCCAGTAGAAAAGCTGCTTAATTTGGAGAAAGGGTTCAAACTTGAGCCAAAAGAGAAGATGGAGTGTAAAGATTTTAATAAATAAATTTTGCCCAGTGGAATGGTAAGATAGGGTAGCATCTACCCCAGTACCTACAGTCAGGGGGCTATTTCCATGATTTTTACCAGGGCAGAGAAGCACAAAGGGTATCGATGGGACAATCCTAATTCTTGCACTAAAACTTCCCAACATTTGGCAAGAATGAATATATTTTCATAAATTTTGTTTATGCTACATGTTTTGGGGGGGGCGGTTCTGGTGGGGGGGAGTAAAGCCACAATTTGGGGATATTGTTCTTTACCGCATGAGTGTGTTTCCTGATACAAAACTCTGGGGGGATTGTTTGCTTCATGCACAGGGAGAAGTAAATAGCTCATTGAGACTCACACTGAGCAAAAACTGCCCCCGCCTTTTCAGTGTCAGAAACCTCAATCCAGCCAATGCAACTGGCATGCTGAAAAAGGTAGCTACAGGCAAACCTGCTGCATAAAAGAAGGGCTTGATCCTTTTCTCAGGGCTCTTTAGGGTGTCCCACTTCCTGTTTGGATAACCTGGGTTCTAAAGGACACACTAAATACCATTTTTTGTTTATCCCCCCCCCCCCCCCCCCCAATGCCGTTCCTTGCTCATCAACACCAGTCAGCCATTGCCAAAGTTCTAGACGCTGAGGACAAGCTCAGGATGAAGTCCTCGCCTTTCATTGGCCTAGTGGTGGATGAGACTGTAGATGCCTTGGAGAGAAAGAGGCTAGTCCTGTTTAGCACTGCCGTCTCCCTTCAAGCGGGCCAGACATCCATCACGTTCCTCGGCACCGTCCCACTTCCAGACAGCGAGGATTGCACAGTGGCGGACAGAACCATCAAGGCAATGCTCACCTTTGGACTACCAACCAAGAAGGTTGCGTGGCTGAACTCTGTGGGGTCCTCCCCACTGACCCACAGGCTCAGTGGTATAGGGGCTAAGGTGAAAGCCACCTGCCCCCTGCTCACTGAGGTTCACTGCCTTTCTCACCACTGGAGTAGTCCTCTGCGAGCAGCGGACGTCTTCGAAGCAGAGTGTGTACAGAAGTATGAGGCCGTGATGGATGCCCTTTGCGGGCTTTCTGTCAACTTCGCTGCAGAGAACAGTCATCTCAGAGAGTTGCAAAATGTCCTCCAGTTCTGTGAAATGGACACGGAAAGGCCCAGGGCTATCCACTGGAGCTCCATCTTGCCAGCTGTGGAGGCTGTCGATTCCTCCTGGCCAACCTTGTTGTTTCATCTGGAGAGCAAGTTGGAGAGATCCCCAATGGCGCTGGGTGTCTGTGAAGAACTCAAGAAATTCTACTTTGTAGCCTTCACTAAAGTACTTCTGGACACTCTGCCTGTCTTCCAGACACTAAACAGATTCTTCCTCTTGGAAGATGCTGATCTTTCCATCTTAAAACCCATCATCTCTGCCACCATCGGCAACCTCCAACTCCAGAAGAACGTCAATGGCCAGAATTTCCAAGTGTTCCTTAGTGACCTCATTGAGCATCCTTGTGAGGACCATAAAGGTGTTGAGAGTAGGTTCTTCTACAAAGGGGTGGAATTAGCTGACTGTTCCAAGATGCATGTGAAAAAGTTTGAGCATTTCAAGAAGACTTACCTGGAGAGCATCCGGTGCCATCTGCAGGATAGATTCCCTAGCCGGTCTTTGGAAGTGGTCAGTTCTTTGTCTGCCATCTTTAACCCCAAGTGCTATCCCCAGTCTTTAGAAGAGATTGGAAGCTATGGCATGGATGAGTTGAATTTCCTGTTGCAGGCGTATTCCAGTTTGGTGGTAAGGGAGCGGGCACTAGATGACTTCCTCCTCTTCAAGCGGATAGTGTTCAGCCTCCGTCAGCTCTCCTACAAGGATCTATGCGCTAAGCTGGTCTATGAGAATTCTGAGATGCACCAGTTTTTTCCAGACTTTGCCATCCTGGCTACCGTCGCTCTTGTAATGCCTTTCGGCTCTGTGCTCAGAGAGAAAATAAACCGAGCCAGGAAGCTCCTGAAGCAGCGCCAGTGGAGTTACAGGAAGGAAGGCCAAGGCTTGTTCAGCGTCATGAAAATTGCCCTCAATGGACCGGCTCTCAAGGAGTTTGATTTTTCCTTGGCTGTTGAATATTATGAAAGCGACACATAAAATAATGCAGGTCAAAAAAGTCTGAGGGGAACATTTTAAAAAATGATGTTAATCGAGCAGTCATCTTGCTGGGAAGAGTGAAAACGTAAAATTTTATCCAGGTTGTCCACTGGATCTGTAGGAGGAGTATTTTAACAAACGTACTGAAAGCTAATTATTCCCCCCTGTTGTTTTATCATTAACAAAGATGAATTTGCAGGTTCCCAAAACAAATCACAAGATGTTTCTTTTTTCATTCAGGGCTGAATTATGCTATTTGTAGAGTTCCGTTATGTATCCACAACTTTTTGAACAAAAGCTCTGGGATATGCCTTCAGGTTGCATGAAGGACCAGGCTGTTGCAGGGGAGGACACAGTTAAACTCTTCCCTTGTCGACTGTTGGTCTGTTCAAGAATCTGCTTCGCTGCCAGCTATTTCCTCTTTCAACTGGGGAGAAAATATGGGGACTGTACACACACACACACACACACACACAATGCACACACAGCAATTGGTGGGAAAGCTCGGTACCATTTTGAGCAGAGAAAAATGACTGACAGGCCCCTGCTATCAAATCATCATCTGAACTTGAAGCATAAAAAATGAAGGCAACTAGGCTTCTCAGCCCTGTACTGACAAATTCTGGGAAATCTGGGGGCGCAGGCGATGTCCTGGAGAGGAAGTTTCAGGACAATGTGTGACATCATTTCTGGGTGGTGCTCTAGAACTTCCCTCAGTCTCTTTGGTTAAAGGTCATAGAGACTAGGGGGAATTCCTACAACGTCACCATTGATGCCACTTCCACTGCATTTTTTCACCCACTTTTCAAATTAGGGTGGGGGACTGAGGGCAGGGATGGGAAGATTGCCCCCTGTCTGAGGGCAGGAGGGAAATGGCAAGCCTAAAGACAAAAAAGCAGAACTACACATAACATGGAGATTGGCTTTCACTGACTCAGACGGCTCTGCTATAACTGACAGCAAGAGGAGTGCTGTACCTCTTGATTCCTTTTGGTTCCAGTCCAATGGATCTCCTTGGCTGTGGTTCTTATGCCATTACAGAGCCTTCTGGTGTGTGTGGGTGTCTATATGTAGCAGAGTATAGCTGATGTATGAAACTGTTGCCCATTCTGGTCAAGCAGAGATACTAGCTGAACATAAGAGAAGCCAATGTTGGATCAGGCCAACGGCCCATCCAGTCCAATACTCTGTGTCACACAGTGGCCAAAAACACCAGGTGCCCTCAGGAGGTCCACCAGTGGGGCCAGGACACTAGAAGCCCTCCCACTGTTGCCCTCCCCCCCAGCACCAAGAATACAGAGCATCACTTGCCCCAGACTGAGAGTTCCTATTTATCCCTTGTGGCTAATAGCCACTGATAGACCTCTGTTCCGTATGTTTATCCAATTCTCTCTTGAAGCTGTCCATGCTTGTATCTGCCACCACCTCCTGTGGCAGTGAATTCCACGTGTTAATCACGCTTTGGGTGAAGAAGTACTTCCTTTTATCTGTTCTAACATGACTGCTCAGCAATTTCATTGAGTGCAGTCTGAGGGTTATAAATTGTTACGAAGCTATGGAAAGGTGGGAACAGAACTCCACTGAGCTATATAGTTGTGGTTCCCCAAGGAAACGCTCTGTGGGAACCTAGACTTTCCCTGGCTGATACAACTGCCTGCTGCTGAAATCACGGCTGCCATTATGCTCTATCAAAATTAACAGATATTGTGCTGTTGATTCAGTTGGAAAAAACAGTATTGTCCCCAATGCGTTAATCCGTTCCACCCGCAAATAATGACAAATCATTTTTTTTTATTCTTGAGCTTTAAGTCTGCTGTATTTCCTCTCTTTTCCCCCCTTTTCACAGCAGCGCTCTGCAGTTGTTATGCAGATGTGCCACAAAAAATTAGAACACAGAAAAGATATTTGCATATCGAATGATTTTCTTGCGGAGTACGGAAAGGGTGGATACTTGAATGTTTCTTCATGCATAGTGTCTCTCTCACACGCACGCCTTAAATGGTCGGCATAAACTCGGCAGTTGCCTCAGTAATAAACTGGATTTCCTCTCACAAAATCCAAACGTAGAAATGCTTCATTGTATGACATGTATAGCCATATACATGACATACAAGGAAGCATTTCTACTGTATAGTATAAATTTGTGCTTTTCCTAGCATCTTAAGACAGAAAGGTCAAGCTTGCTACAATGTTTCTCTTTTTTGTATAATTATGGAATGCATTACACAGACTGTCCAAAAATAAAAACTGATCATTGTTTGCTTTTATTTTTCTTTTCAGAAATTAATTTGCTTTTTTCCCCTGAGAATTTTCAGTTTAAGGGTGGGATTTCAGAAGCTCTTAAAGCTGATAGGGGAAAGGGAACCAACTTCCTTTCCTCAGATATGAGGGTGTGTTTTGGTGGGCAAAGGGAAGGGGTCATTTAGATAGTCCTAGAGCTGGGCTGTGGTGGATCGGTAGTTAAGATGCTTAGCTGCAGACTGGAAGGTTGGTAGCTCAGCAGTTCGGGACCTGGGTGCTGCATGACGGAGTGAGCGCCCGTCTCTGGCCCCAGCTCCCGCCAACCTAGCAGTTCGAAAGCAAGAAATTGCAAGTAGGTAAAGAGGTACCACTTCAGTGGGCAGGTAACAGCATTCCATGCGCCTCGGCATTTAGTCATGCTGGCCACATGACCACGGGAATGTCTTCGGACAGCACGTGCTCTTCGGCTTGGAAACGGAGATTAGCATGACCCCCTAGAGTCTTTTTCTCCAAGGGAACCAATCTCTGGCTTTCGAGCAAGGGAAACCTTTACCTTTCGACTGGCTTTAGAGCAGGGGAAACCTTTACCTTTAGAGCTGAGAAATTCTCTTTTTGGGGGGGGGAGGAAAACTTTCTGTGTGGAGAGAAGAGGGTATCGGCTAGTGTTGCCAAACACCAGATATTTCACTGGCCTTTTAACTATTTTTTATTTCCAATTTGAAATTGGATATTTTGTTGAAGAAGCCAAGAGGTTTAATTTTTTTTCCTGTCGGCCCTACGTAGATCAGCCATGCTTTGCCCCATGATTCATCAGAGCTTGCAAAAGCCCCTGTTCTATCAGGTGACCAGGTAAAGCTCACCCTTTGGGCTCATCCAGTAATAAAGTTGCCAACCCCCAGGTGGGACCTGGAGTGCTCCTGGTATTATAATCAGGGGTCCTTTCGTAGAAAAAGAGGTGCAGGAGCTCATTAGCATAACTCATTAGCATTACTTATTTGCATATGCTACACCACCTGACATCACCAGAAGTATTTCAGAAGGCAAGAAAGAAAGGAGAGAGAGAGAGAAAGAAAGAAAGAAAGAAAGAAAGAAAGAGCTGGCAGAGAGGGGACAGCAACTAATCCAAGCCTCAGAAATACCCCTATTCTGGGAGGATAGCTTCAGTGGTGGCTGAAGCCTTTAGAAGGCTGGTCGGAGCAACAAGGACCTTTCCAGGGGACGGGGTCATTTTGCTGCAGCCATGACAC
Organism: Lepidodactylus listeri; assembly: GCA_029233225.1. NCBI lineage: Eukaryota > Metazoa > Chordata > Lepidosauria > Squamata > Gekkonidae > Lepidodactylus > Lepidodactylus listeri. Next base: position 13,990,573 of record JARCFY010000018.1, on the reverse strand, counting down.
AAGCAGGCATTTCCCCGCCGGGGGAGGGGCTGGCACCAACTCCTGGAGCTGAGCTCCTCCAAGCTCCTGCTTGAAATGACCCCTGATTATAATGGATATCTGAACTACAGGGATTGGTTCCCCTGGAGAAAATGGTAACTTTGGAGGGTGGACAATGTGGTGTCCAGCTCCATCCCCTCCCCAAACTCCGCCTCCCCAGGATCTGCCCCCAAATCTCCAGGATATTTTTTTAGAATATATTTTTTAAAATTCTCTACATACAAACTACACACTAAACTAAAAGCCCCTAAACTACCCCAAGGTATACAGGAATTGAATTAATATGCTATGTAATATCCATGCTTCAGTTACTTTAAGAAAATTAATGAAAATATTCAGGCATTTAAAATTTATACCTATTACCTACTTCTTGTCTTAAAAGCCTCTATAATACATAAATGACCGAAATCCAAAACAAGAGGGACAATAAACGAATGTAGCCTTCGACACAACAATGTCCATTTTTTTTTCCGTCTTCTTTTCGTCTTTTCTTCTTCCGGGGGTCTTGGTGCTGCTGCTCCCAGGTCTGCATCAGATTCTTCATCTGCTGATTTATAGGTTTTTGATGCATCAGAACTTTCCAGTCCATAAACGCTCTAGAGTTTCTTAACCCTGGAGTTGGCAACCCTGTCCAGTAACAACGTACTTTAGAAGTTACAGGTTGGCCATCCTAAGAGGAGCTGGAATCTCCCATTGCAAGGCTTGCACAGGGATTGGCAAGGGGCGGGGAGAGAGGAGGTCTCATTTCTTTCCCAAATATGTTCCTCCATCTACCATCTTGCATAATAACTTTATTAAAATCTTTGGATATGAAAGCGATTTTATTTTAGTTTTCTCACCATACATCCCTTCTTGTCTCTAACTGCAAGGCGGGACATCCAGACCCAGTTTGTGTATGCTGTAGTCAGTGTTCCCTCTAAGCTGAGTTACTGTGAGCTAGCTCACAGTTTTTTAGCCTCCTGCTCACATATTTTTGACTTTGCTCAGGAAAGATGGCTCGAGAGCCAACTAGTTTATGCAGTAGCCAAATCACTCGCTCACAACTTTAATGCCAGTAGCCCACAAAGTAGAATTGCTGCTCACAAGACCCCACAGCTTAGAGGGAACATTGGCTGTAGTATGTGAAGAAATATTATTTTCTTATCAATCAGCAATTAGCAATTTTCTTAGCAATTAGCAATTAGCAATTAGCAAAAGCCTTTGTCTCCAGTGTTACATACCTAGGAAAGATAAATAAGAAATTAGAGATTGGGTTTATACCCCGCCCTTTACTACCTGAAGGAGTCTCTGAGCAGCTTAAAATCTCCTCTCTTCCCCTCCCCACAACAGACACCCTGTGAGGTAAGCGGGGCTGAGAGAGCTCTCCCGAGAACAGCTCAGAGAGAACTTGTGACTGACCCAAAGTCACACCAGCAGCTGCACATGGAGGAGTGGGGAATCAAACCTGGCTCTCCCAGATTAGAGTCTGCACTCCTAACCACTACACCAAACTGGCTCCCACTTGCATGTTTCCGCCAATGGGGCAAATAACTCCCTATCCCATTTCAGGTTGGGAGAAATCTGGAGGGGAAGTTTAGCTCCCAACCCAGTTTCCTTTACAGCAAACTTCCTGTTCCATTTGGGCCCACAGAAGCCTGATATGTAAAGGAAAAACCATAAGATTTCTGTTCAAGAACGCCTAATCTGTCCTGCTCTTGACCCCTTCCCAGGCTGGAGATCCATACAGTTGGCATAAAGATTGTATCCTCAGGTCAGAAGCAGGGGACACATTTCATGAAGTGGTGCAGCTGGTTCTCTGGGTGGCCCACTCAAGCGATCGCATGGGGCCAGCACAATCATGAAAGCGTCCATGCACCCACTGGAACTCTTCCCTTTGGGCCATGCTTCAGTGGTAGAATATCTGTTTGGCATGCAGAAGGTCCCAGGTTCAATCCCTGACATCCCTGAGAGCCACTTTGGTATAGTGATTAGGAGCACAAACTGTAATCTGAGAGAACTGGGTTTGATTCCCCACTCCTCCACATGCAGCTACTGGTGTGACCTTGGATCAGTCACAAGTTTTTTCAGAGCTGTTCTCTCAGGAGCAGTTCCCAAAAGAGCTGTCTAAGTCCATCTACCTCTCAGGGTGTCTGTTGTGGGGAGGGGAGGGGAAAGGAGATTGTAAACCACCCAGACTCCTTTGGGTAGTGAAGGGCAGGGTATAAATCCACCCTTCTCCTCTTTTTCTTCTTCGTAGGTGATATGAAAGACTGCTACCTAAGACCCTGGAGAGCTGCTGCCAGTCTTGAGTAGACAATGGCCTATTAGCCATGCACATCTTACTGCAGATTTTCTAAGCAGTAAGCCTTTAATCTTGACTTTGGATTCTGTGCCTGTTTTATGCGACATTCTTTTTTCCTCTGGTGTATTTATTCTGCAGCTACAATTTTTTTTAAAAAACCGCATGTTTCTAAATCGGGGTGGAACATCATGCCATGTTGGGGGGGAGTATCCAAAGGTTTGTTTTTTCTAAAAAAAATTATGCAATTGCCCTATTACAGCTGCACAGTAGCATCCAGCAAGTGTCTCCCGTTTAAATCCTTGTGATTCAGGTTTTGCACATGCATTGTAGCATTAGTTCGTTGAAAGAAAGGAATAGAAAGGAACACAGGCAAGGGGGCGGGAACCAATGTTGAAACTGAGCAGACTTTTTTTGAAACCAACAAGCAGCTGCAAATCCCCATTTTCCATATTGCCTAGGGGATTCTCTGCTGTGTTATTGGCCACTGTGAAAATTGGGAAAGAGACACACAGTCTCATAATATGGGGAAACATGCTGAGTGTACAGAAAGTGTGGTAGAACCCACTGGCATTGCAAGCTGTGATTGTTGGCAACGTGTGTGTGTGTGCCTGTGCAAAGTCAACTGCAATTCCACCACACTTTGCACAGAGTTGCAATCAGGGGTCCTTTCGTAAAAAAAGAGGTGCAGGAGCTCATTAGCATAACATTTGCATATGCCACACCCCCTGACATCACCGGAAGTGTCAAAAGGCCACACATCCCTGACGTCATTGGTAGTGTGTCAGAAGGCAAGAAGGGAGGGAGGGAGGGAGGGGGAAGGAAGGAAAGGAACAGGAAGGTAGGTAGGTAGGTAGGTGGGGGAGAGAGAGAGGGAAGGAAGGAAGGAAGGAACAGGAAGGTAGGTAGGTAGGTGGGGGAGAGAGAGAGAAGGAAGGAAGGAAGGAAGGGGGAAAGGAAGGAACAGGAAGATAGGTAGGTGGGGGAGAGAGAGAGAGAAGAAAGGAAGGGAGAGAGGAAGGAAGGGACAGGAAGGTAGGTAGGTGGGAGGAGAGAGAGAGAAGGAAGGAAGGAAAGAAGGGAAAGGAAGGAACATGCAGGTAGGTAGGTGGGGGAGAGAGAGAGAGAAGAAAGGAAGGGAGAGAGGAAGGAAGGGGGAAAGGAAGGAACAGGAAGGTAGGTAGGTAGGGGGAGAGAGAGAGAGAGAGAAGGAAGGAAGAAAGGAAGGAAGGAGCCAGTCCACATGCTGCTCCCCTCCTCAACCACCCCCCAGGCCACTCCCCTCTTCAACCCCCCAATTTCTAGGAGTTTTCCTAAACTCTTTCTTTCCTATTTGGAATCCCCATGTCCTCTCCCTGCCTCATTCTCTCCTTCTCAGCCATTCACCAGCCTACCTTTATCTACCTCCCACCTTCAGCTATATTCATTCTTTATTTACTTCATTTATACCCGATGTTTCCCCACAGTGGAGACCAAAGCAGCTTACTATTCACTTCTCCTTTTTATCCACACAACAACACGGAGAGGTAGGTTAGGCATCTGGTCCAAAATCACCCAGTAAGTTCCAGCAGCAAGATGGGGATTCGAACCCAGGTCTCACAGACACTACTCTGAAGCTCTAACCACTACACCACATTGGCTTTCATAGGGTGGCTGCTGTTGGATTTTAGCAAGCAGCCAGGCCTTGTTCAGTCGTGCAAGTCGGGTGGTATCAAGTCACCCAGAGGTTGCTTCCAGGCCTAGGGTTGCCAGCCTCCAGGTGGGACCTGGAAATATTCCAGAATTACAACTGAACTCCAGACAGCAGAGGTCTGTCCCCCCGGAGAAAATGGCTGCTTTCGAGGGTGGCCTCTATGGCATATATTTGGCTAAGGCCTCTCCCCTCTCCAAACTCTGCCCTTCTCAGAATCTACCACAAAATCTCCAGGAAGTTTCCAGCCTACAGCTGGCAACCAAGGCTCCCTCTAAGCTGTGGAGTCGTGTGAGCAAAAATTCTACTTTGTGAGCTACTGGCATAAATTAGTTGGCTCTGGATCCATCCTTCCTGAGCGAAGACAAAAATGTGTGTGCCGGAGACTAAAAAACCATGAGCTAGCTCGCACTAACTCAGCTTAGAGGGAACACTGCTGGCAATCCCAGCCAAGCCTGGCCCCAGTGAGTTCTCCCTCAGAGGCCACGAGGGGCATTTTCACTGACAGAAACTGAAGCTTGGAATATTGTGATTGCCTAGCAACAGCCTCGGAGGGAATCCGTTGCTTAGATCTACAGGTGCTCAGCAAAGTATAGTTGAGCCACTTTTGAGGGAAACTGTGCCTTTCCGTTTTCAACCCCTTCGTTGGGCTTCTTTATTGCTGTGGTGTGCTGTTTAAAATGTTCGTAGCGCTTCCTCCAATGCTGCTTTCCCCCCGCCCCTTTTCACTGCACAGTCTTCCTCGTAATTTTTAAAAACATTCTAAGGTGAACACTATAACAGCACCATTGAGATGCATCTCAGTGGTGATGCTGTAGCACTGAAGTGCGATAGCAGTTTAGCGCTATAGCGCTCACCTTAGAACATTTTTTTAAAAGTCCAAGAAAGATTGTGTGGCAAAAAAGGGCAGGGAAAAAGTGTCACTGTTTGAAATGGCCATAGTGCTTCAAAGACGGCTCATTAACGGAAGGAGATTTGCTGTATGAAACCCCCGTCCCTATATCGCTTTTCTTGAAATAGGGCCCATAACAAATAACATCCAGTTTAGAACGCTACTGTGAAAAGGGCCAATATAAGATGCTGCACAGTTCTATCAACTGTGATAATGCAATGGAACCTCTAGGAGAAGAGGCAGTATACCTCAGAAAAGGGTATAGACAAGGAGGACTGATGTCATCATCGTGTCCCACCTAGAAGCCCCTGAGTGGAGATTGTTGGATTCAGGCTGCTGGACTAGATGAACCTGTTGTTGTATCCAGCAGGGCTTCTCTTATAGTCTTAACTATTTGATTGAGAACATATTGCCTCTGTCCCTGTATGGCTTGCTAGTAAACTGCAGCTGGGACTGGCAGTGCTAGTAAGGAGGACTCCACCATTCTTCTAAAGTCCCCCCCCCCCCGCCCAATTTCTCTCTTTTCTATAGACCACCAGTGTGGTGCAGTGGTTAGAATATCAGGTTAGAACCTGGGAGAACTGGATTCAAATCCCTAATCTGCCATGAAACTTGCTGGGGTGATCTTGCTGGGGCAGTGTAAAAATGTACTGTGTTTGTAGGCCATTTTTCTCCCTAGTGGCAAACCACAGCAGCTTATCACGTAGTTCTCCCCTCCTTCACCTCCTCATCCTTACATAGGCTTGCCAACCTCCAGGTGCCAGCTGGAGATCTCCTGATTTTCCAGCTGATCTCCAGGCAACAGAGATCAGTTCATGTGGAAAAAATGGCTGTTTTGGGAGGTGGGCTCTATGGCATGATACCCCACTGAAATCCCTCCCCTCCCCAAACCCCACCATCCTCAGGCTAAATGCCCCCAAACTCCAAGTATTTCCCCACCTGGAGCTGGCAACCCTATCCTTACAACAACAACCCTGTGAGGAAGGCTAGGCTGTGAGAGTTTGACTGGCCCAAGGTCCCCCAGCAAGCTTCCGTGGCGGAGTGGGGGTTTAAACTTGGGTCTCCCAGGGCCTCGGCCAACATCTAAAGTGTGTGTGTGTGTGTCTGTCTCTCTCTTTCTCTGTGTGTGTGTGTAGGGGTGATTTTAATGTGTTAGATAGCGGATATGGCCATTATCAGCCAAGAAGGTTGGGATTGCAGTGTTCCTTATCCATGTGTGGGCAATTCTGCATCTAGCATTTTTCCAACTGGGAGGAAAAAGTGCAGCTCAAAACCACATGCAAATACCCCAGGCCAAACACAGGCATTCCTCGCCTAACCTGAACTTTCTCACCAGGCCTTTCAGCCACGTGGTTGGTTCTTCCTGAGGTGGCCTTGTTCCATTCAGGGCTCTGGAGGCCGTACCATTTTTTGTCAAGATAAATCCTTTTAATTGAGTGTCTAAATTAGCTGCTAAAAATATATCCCACAGCTGCTCTGTTGGAATATCATCGACAAGAAATTTGCCAGTGGCCCCCCCAGTTGTGGCGGGGGGTAGGGAAAGATGAGTTAAGGAGCAAAGCCATGTTTTCAGTAAGGCCTAGAAATGGGAGTGAGACGATCCCTTCCAAATCCACTGGCTGAGACCAAGGACAAAATTGTTCACTTGCTTATTAAAGTATATACAACCCTTGCTCCAAGGGAGGTCAGATAGTGCTGTAGTTTTACAACCACCTTCTGAAGTACTAGCAACCAAATCCTGTGGCATGAAGACACAAAGGCCGTGGTCACATGTCACCCTAATCCCGGAAAAAGTCCCGCTGGAGAGCGCTCTACACCCCTCCCCCCTGCCACTGCTGCTGCCACCGGGACAGCGAATCGGGACCCGTCCTGGCTGGCTGGCTCACCCTGCGATCCGCTCTGGGCCCTGAGCCCCGCCAACCGCTGCCTGATAAGTTTGGGGAGAAGCATGCGGGGGGGGGCAGGTAGCAGCGGCCGGCGGGGCTCAGGGCCCGGAAGAAGAAGAAGAAGAGAAGAGATTGGATTTATACCCCGCCCTCCACTCCCCAAAGGAGTCTCAGAGCGGCTTACAAACTCCTTTCCCTTCCCCTCCCCACAACAGACACCCTGTGAGGTAGGTGGGGCTGAGAGAGCTCTTTCCCAAGCTGTCCTTGAGGGAACAGCTGGTACAGAGCTATGGCTTGCCCAAGGTCATCCAGCCAGGTGCAAGTGGAGGAGTGGGGAATCAAACCCGGTTCTCCCAGATTAGAGTCCGCGCACTTAACCACTACACCAAACTGGCTTTCGCAGAGCTGGAGCAGAGCATGGGGCAGGTTTCCCCCCCCCTTTTTGCACTTGGGCGCTTGAGTACCCAAGCGCCCAAGTGCAAAAAAGGAAAAAAAAATGGGAGGGACGATCAACCAGTCCTCTCTCGCAATCATTGCAAGAGAGGGCTGTCCAGATGGGCTCGATCACGGGTTCCTTGCGTGACTTCTGGGAAAGTACTTGATTTTCCCGGGGTCGGAAAACGCGGGAGGAACCCGCGATTGAGCCCGCTTCGGCGTGGGAGTAGCTGTGGCCGGTCTGGTCAGTCCCTTTAAATGCAGGAGGAAACAGCAGTTCCTCCCGCTTTAAAGGGCCATGTGACCGCCCCCCGAAGCTGCCTTAGACGGAGTCAGAGCCTTGGTGCATCAAAGTCAGTAGCGTCTACTCAGACTGGCAGGCCTAGGAGCAGGTCTCTTTTTTTAGCTTTTAGTCTCTTATTTCTGGGTTAGTCTCTTAAAATCTTTTTTTTCAGACTAAGTCTCTTTTCTCTCTTTTTTTGTGCCTTCAAGTGCTCAAGAAATTTGAATTGTGGAACAGGATTGTGGGATGTGCTATTCTTCAAATGCCATAAAGGGATGCCAGAGAACTCCCTATTGATACAAAAGATGTTCTCATTGATGAATGGAAAATATTGCAGGTGGAGACAGATCACCCAGCTTTTGAAGGAAGAAACGATAGTTTTTTGGGATAAAATTTTAAAGAAAACTAATGTAGCTGGGGGGGGGGGAGAATATCAAGAGCTGGCAAAAGTTATCGAGACTGCATTGTCTCTATCACATGGAAATGCAGACATTGAGAGGTGTTTTTCTGTGTCATGATGGGCTTTGACCGAGGAAAAGTCTTCCACTTGTAAATGAACATTGAATGCAATTTTGCTGATCAAAGATACATTGAAAACCTATGGAAATAAACCTGAACTTGTTCCCATAACATCAAAATTTATTGCTATGAGACGAAGTGCACATAAGCAATTCATTAGAGGAACAAAAAAGACTGAAAGGGGAGGGGAAGAAAAAAAGAAAGAGGAGGAGGAGATATATTTAGCTAAAGAGATGGAAGAAAAGGTTACGCAAGCAGAAGAGTCTAGGGAAAAAATCGCTGAGATAGAAAGTCAGATACCAGTGACAAAAAAGGACCACGAGGCAACTTCTGAAGCATCTGATCGTCTGTTCCAAGAAGCCAGTGAACGACTGAAGAGAGCAATACAGAAAGGAAATTTGCAGGAAGTTATTGTTGCACAGGGTATGTTGGAAGGCTCTGTTGCTATGTGTGGAACTGAGCAGCAAAAACTTTAGAAAGTGGAAACTTCAAAAAACTGTAGAGAAAAGAAAAAATAGTTTGATCACTGCTTTCTTTGGTAAAAAAAAAACTAAACATCCTTGATTTATTTTTTATTGCAATTAGTATTCCGTTTAATTTTAAAAAACCCTACTTTTTAGTGTGGTTTTTGTTTTTATTCAATAATAAATGAACAAGTCATACCCCATCCAGGACCAGAAACAAATGAAACTTAGCCTTAAACACCAAGTGATATACTGTGCATGATTATATATGCATATACACACACACGTAATATATTCTACTGTATGATATACTACATATTTTTTGGAAGTTTTGGAGTTAAAAATAGCTTGATTAACAAACTGAAAAATTTAAGTAGGAAGAAAACCACTAGGTAGATATATCATAAATGATAATCCATTTGATGCCAAGCTAAAGAACTTTAGTGGGACTGTTGAAGTAATTTTACATCCCACTCAAGTTTTGAGAGAAAAATTATATTCTTTATCATTTTGTAGTTACACAAAATGTTTCTGGTCTCAACCAGTTGTCCAAGTTCAGACTCTCCGGCCCCTCGGGAAGACGAGAGTTACCTCCCATCTCCAAGCAAGAAGAAGAAGAAGAGATTGGATTTATACCCCGCCCTCTACTCCCCAAGGGAGTCTCAGAGCAGTTTACAAACTCCTTTTCCCTTCCCCTCCCCACAACAGACACCCTGTGAGGTAGGTGGGGCTGAGAGAGCTCTTTCCCAAGCTGTCCTTGAGGGAACAGCTGGTACAGAGCTATGGCTTGCCCAAGGTCATCCAGCCAGGTGCAAGTGGAGGAGTGGGGAATCAAACCCGGTTCTCCCAGATTAGAGTCCGCGCACTTAACCACTACACCAAACTGGCAAGGAGGCTTCCATCAAGCCTGAGGAGAGCTGGGGAGATGGGGGAGTGGAAGGCAAGGCGGGATACAGCAGACAGGAAGACCAGAAAGTAGTCACCAAAGAGTTCTGGGCTGACAGAGCTTTGAGAACTGGAGACACTCCAAAGCCCAAAAGAAGCAACATAAAGAGAAGAGGAAGAGAGCTCAAGCCCCACAGAGACGATGATGCGACCTCGATGTCCAGTAGACAAGATCCACCTGGGCAGAAAGGCAGAAATATACCTGGAGCGAGTTCTCAACAACTGGCAGGGGAGGGGAAGCCTAGGAAATGATTATTTAAGAGGGAAGTCAAGGGAGAGCTGGGAAGGACACGCCCACTTGTCTCTGCATGCAGAGACCTGGAGGGTCAAACGGGAGAAAGTGGGAGACGGGGAAGAGGGGGACGAAGGTCAGGAGTAAGCTCCCCCCTTCCTTTGTCACGACTGAGGCTCATCCTGCGACTAGAATCCTCCAAGAATAATCGTCCCGGAGCGACTGTCCTCTCGGCACAACAAAACCCAAGTACCGACACTGGCCTTTTTTTGGTTGGGGATTATTGAAAAACTAGGAATAAGGCCCGTTGTGGGAATAAATACAACGGGCTCTAGAAAGAGGCTCTTGGAGAGTGTCACGGCCTTGGGCACTCAGCGTCAATTTGCTGCGGCAGCCTCAGCAGGGTATAATGACACAGAGTCCACCATTTTCTCCAGGGGAACTGATCTCTGCTACCTGAAGAGCAGTTTTAATTCTGAGTGATCTCCTGCCCTCACCTGGAGATTGGCAGCAGTGGTTCCTCAAGAGGGAATAGGTGGTTTAGAGAGCAGAGTCTATGGCATTGTACCTGTCTGAGGCCCCACCCCTCCTCAAACCTCACCCTCGCCAGGCTCTACCCCTCAAATCTCCAGGAATTCCCCACCTGGAGTTGGCAACCCCATCTCCTTCCCAGCCAAGCATCAACCTACTTTGCTCTGAAGCCCCTCTTATAAACACAGGTAACTGCCATTTCGTTTCACCTACTAACAGCCACTAAGGTAACAGTTGAACCTTATGGTGGAACATTTTAAACAAACCACAGGCAGCAGCCATCTTATAAATACAGGTAACTGTCATTTCGTTTCACCTACCAGCAGCCGCTGAGGTAACAGTTAATCCCCCCACAGGAAGGAAGTTGGAGAAGTGTCTTCATCAAGAGCAAAACACCATCTCCCAGGAATTATGGCAGGGCACAGAGGCTGAAGGAGTAGGCAGGGAAGAGGAGCAGACCCAGCCAATGGCATGCGAGTATTCACAGCCCGTGGATAGGGACAGCTTCTGATTGACAGGCCAGGGGACCAAAGGCTGGGGTGGCATGTGGAATATTCTAGAGAGTGCCACCACCATCAGAGAATTATTATATGTGTAGATACATATATGTTAATTATCAGAATTTTTGGTGCGAAAACATGTGAACATCAAACATTTGAACCATATGGAGCACTTGGTGACTTGGTCTCTTTAGTCTCTTTTCAGTCTCTTTTCCTGCCATTTTAGTCTCTTTCCTCTGTTTTTTCGGGGAGGTCTACCAGTCCTAGCTCTGGACTGGCAGCAGCTCTCCAGGGTCTCAGGCTGAGGTCTTTCACATCCCCTACTGTCAGATTTTTTAAACTGGAGATGCCATGGATTGAATTTGAACCTGGGACCTTCTGCATGCCAAGCAGATGCTCTACCACTGAGCCGCAGCCCCTGAACGACTGACACAGTGATTGAATTAAGAGTCCACTTCACCAAGTACATGAAGTGTTCTCCTCAATCAGCTTGCACGTAGGCCCAAACAAACATGGGGAGGAGGGAGGAATGTTTGAAAAGGCAGTGGCTGGTGTGTAAAGCAGAAGAAGAGAAGAAGACCTTGCAGGGGGCAGCAAGAAGACAGATAAGTAGGATGGTGTGGTCAACACCTTTTCTCCTGTTAACTGTCATTCCTTTGTCTGTCTCCAGATTGCTACTCTTAGGGCTTCTTCTTGGAAGTTCCACACTTGGGCTCCCTCTCTCAGCTAGTGATGTAGGGTGCGATCAGGTGGGCTGTTTGATCCAATGTCGTCGCTTCTCCCTACCAGATTTAAAGTGTGCGTCCAGACAGTGACATCTGTCTTCCGTTTCCCAGTCGTTGGCCCCCCGTTCTCACCCCCGATTTTCCCGACACCAGAGAAAGTACTTACAGGTCCAGGTGTTCTCACCGCACATTTCCAGCCATCTGATCTCTCCGTTGCGCACTGAAGCCGTTTGGGATGTCTGCGGCTTCTGCTCCCTGACTGCCATTTCCTCCCACAGTTAGCGATATGCACATTGTGGCATATTTGCCCCAGTGAATAAGCGGTTCTGCGCATGTGCAAAGTAGACTTTTTAAAAAGCTGCCTGCCCACCCACTCCGTGGTGACAGTGCAACAGTAGTCTGATCAGTCTCGACCACGGGGTGAGGTGGTATTAGGGTGATTTGTCCGGTCAAAACTCTCCAGAACAAATAGTTCTGAAGAAATTAAGAGGCTTGTCCAGACCAGGGCAAGCCTGTCATCTAACAGCAGCTGTAGTCAGGACCCTAACTCTTTCTCTCCTCTTTACTATCAAGTAGGTTAGTTCCGAAATAAAGCCTTATCTACACTTTAATAGGTTGTGCATTTTTGCTGTGTTAATTACTCTGCCAACAGACAAGGCCTTTGTACTGTAAGGCTGTAGGTTACAGATCAGGTTACCAACCTCAAGGTTGGGCCTGGATTTCTCCTGGAATTACAATTTATCTTCAGGCCACAAAGATCAGTTCCCCCTAGAGTAAATGGCACCACAGGGTGAACTCTGTGATATACCATAGAGTCTGTGAGAAACAGAAGTCTTAGAACCGTATCATGTAGAAGTCATGTCACTGCTGAGCTCTCATCCCAGACTCTGCCCTTCCTGTACCCTTCCCCCAAATCTCCAGGACTTTTCCAAACCAGAGCTGGCAACCCTAATTGCCGAAGGTATACCAGACCTGTCATATTTCTGGGCAGAGCTCACGTGTATGCAAAATAATAACAGAATGACCTAGAAAATAGTTGATCAGGATAAGGGGGCTTGTGTCTTGCTATATAGGGTTGCCAGTTCCAGGTTGGAAAACCCCTGGAGATTTGGAGATGGAGCCTGGAAATCTCTGTCCTCTGGAGATGAGCTATCATTCCAGGGGATCCCCAGGTCCCACCTGGAGGCTGGCATCCCTATAGGAGCCTGTAGGGCTCCTGTCACCTCCTCCTGGGATCTTGCAGGTCCTGTCCTCACCACAGTAGGATCCCCAAGAACTAAGCATGAATCTTCTCCAAAACAGTGGGAGGTATCCAGTTTTGGGGAGAAAATGATAGGTCCATACTGGAATCAGATGGGGCTGTGGTCTTTGTGATACCTTGGAGATGCCAGGTTTACCCCCATCCCACCCCAAGCAGCATGGCATGTTGCTTATGGAATCCCCATTAAGCACTTGGCTGGGATTTACAGTGTGCTGAAGAGAAAAGGAGATAAGACCATTGGGAGTGTGTTTAAGGGTCTGTCTGTCTTTGTCTGAGGTTTTAAACTCCTACTTGCTGGATTCCAGCTGTGGAAGAAGTCACAGACTTCTTTCACATTACTATTCTAAACCAGATGTTATCCGTTGTTGGTCCGGTTCCAAGTAAAACATTACAGGGACGGAGATTTTATACAGAGAATTTAATTCCATTAATGAGCCATCTCTGGAGCGATTTGGCCACTGCAAACAGTGCCCTTTTCACTGCATGATCTTCCTCTAACTTTTTTTTTAACGTTCTGAGTTGAACACTATAGCACTAGACCAATAGAGTGGTGCCACGGCATCTGGATGGTGCCACTGTAGCACTAGAGTGCTATATGGGTCTAGCGCTTAAAACACTCAACATAGAATGTTAAAAAAATTTCAAGGAAGATCACACGGCAAAAAATGGTGTGTGTGTGGGAGCATGGCACTATTGGAAGACCTGCAGACATTTTAAACAGCACACTAAAGCGATTCAGAAGTGCAAGGAAGAGGTAAAAATGGAAGAAAGCCATTTACCTCAAGAACAGCTCAACCACGCTTTGCCAACAGGACACAAGTGGCTTTGTATGAAAAGGCAAATAAAGCTTTAGCATAATAGGCCACACCCAACAGCAGAAACTCATTAGATATTAGGCCACACCCCCGACAGTGCAGCTCATTAGTGTATTGGGGGGGGGGGGCTGGGAAAGCACAGGGCAGGCATGGAAGCTTGCCTCTTTCTCCCCCTGAGCTTCTCCGCTGCTGCCTGGGTTCCCTGCCTGCCCTTTTCCACCTGCCACATGTCAGCTGGAGAAGGGAAGGCAGAGAGAGGCTTTTCCTTGTCAATTTCACTCTCAGCTGACTGGCAGGGAGTAAAATTGACAAGGAAATCTGGAGGGGCTCCCCAGCGGGAAAGATGACATTTTTACATGCCGCCTTTTCCTCTTGTGTGTAATGTGGGGAGGGCAGTGTGCTCTGTAGCCACCCATGCGCAGAGGTTTTGGCTGTAGGCGTGGCCAACTCAGAAGCCAGCCGGAACTGTGTTCCTGTGCGTTCCTGCCCCAAAATAGCCCTGCCCCTTACTCTGCCTGGAGTTTGTGAGCTTTCACGGAAATTGTTTGTCTGAGCACATTCCTAATTATGCCAATGCAGTTTTCTAGTTGGGGTTGTTGTTCAGTCACACAGTCGAGTCCGACTCTTCGCAAACATCACGCCAGGCCCTCCTGTCTTCCGCCTTGCTCCGGAGCTTGCTTAATTTTATGATCGATGCCTCCATAACACTGTCTAACCATCTCATCCTTTGCTGTCCCCATCTTCTTTGCATTTTGGGGGCTTTGGCTGGAGCTTTGCCTTCCCCTGGCCTCCAAGAAGATATACTAAATAATGGGGTCAGATTGGCCGACGTGTGCTCTGCATTACCGGGGGGGGGGGGGGATCATGTCTTCCAGAATTATTTGCTGAGAGGAGCTGAACTCTTAGTTGAATAAATTATGCAAATTGAGCGAGGATTTTTTTTTTTAAACTTATATAATTTTGCTTTTGCTAATCCTGGGGAGGGGCAAGGAGCCCAGCAGAGCATTTGAGCACTCACGCTCTGGAAAATGTGTCTGTGGAGCTTTCAGTCAGCCATTGGCAGCGTCCAGGCACAATGATAGATCAGAGTTTATTGGGAATGAGCCATAAACGTTGCTTCTGGGCCACGCCTGCACACTCCCTCCGCTCCTTGCACACTGAACACAGCTGAAATCCTTCTGATTGTGCACACCCTCAGTCAAGCACCAATTTGCTGTGGGCATCTGAATTTTATTACTATTAATTATTATTAATAGAGCCAGTTCAGTGTAGTGGTTAAGTGTGCAGACTCTGATCTGGGAGAACCGGGTTTGATTCCCCCACTCCTCCACATGCAGCGGCTGGTGTGACCTTGGGTCAGTCACAAGTTATTTCAGAGCTGTTCTCTCAAGGGCAGTTCTCAAGAGAGCTCTCTCAGCCCCACCTACTTCACAGGGTGTCTCTTGTGGGGAGGGGAAGGGAAACAAGATTGTGAGCTGCTCTGAGACTCCGTGTGAAGGGCGGGGTATAAATCCGATCTCCTCCTCCTCCTCCTCCTCCTCCTTCTTTTGTTTGTACCCCACCTTTTTCCCCAGTGGGGACCCAAAAGCAGCTTACATTGTTCTTGTCTCCTGCATTTTATCCTCACACCAACTCTGTGAGGGAGGTCAGGCTGAAATAACATAAC
This sequence comes from Lepidodactylus listeri, assembly GCA_029233225.1. Classification (NCBI taxonomy): domain Eukaryota; kingdom Metazoa; phylum Chordata; class Lepidosauria; order Squamata; family Gekkonidae; genus Lepidodactylus; species Lepidodactylus listeri. The sequence goes on along the minus strand of JARCFY010000018.1, from coordinate 13,975,412 downwards.
TGGCCCAAGGTCACCCAGCAGGCTTCCATGACCCAAGTGGGGATTCAAACCCAGGTCTCCCAGATACTGCTCTGACACTCTTAACCTCAGCACCTCACTGGGCACAAGCTTGTTTCCTCCCCACAAAGTAGGATTCTAAACTGGGGTGGTTCAGACTCCCCCATTTTGTTTTTAATTTTAATAACCACAAGTAGAAATTTAAAAAAATAGAACAGCAATGGTGACAAGGCTATTAAAAGTTCCCAGATATCTAAAAATACGTCCATGTGCAGTTGTCGCCCATATGTCGCACGTTCAAACGTTGATAAAGTTGTAAGGCTCTGAGTCTATTGGACCACCTTTCTCCATATATACCCCAGCGAGCACTATGGGTCGCAACATCGACTCGTGACCCCAGGGAGGCCAGGCTTGTGGTGACAAGGGCCGGGGCCTTTTTGCTGGCGGCTCCTGTCTGGTGGAATAAGCTCCCGGAGGAGATCAGGGCCCTGCGGGACCTCGTGCAGTTCCGCAGGGCCTGCAAGACAGAGCTCTTCCGCCAGGCCTTTGATTAGGAGCCGCCGCCAACACCATCTACCATCACTATTGTCATCTGTGGTGAGGGCCTGGCCCTGGAAGAAGAATGAGCCATGAAATCGCGGAAGGCCGGAACTACATCCAAACCGGGACCCAGTGTGCCGTCCAGAAAAGGGAGATCAGTAGCGCGCCATCTTGATTGTGAGCCCTTTATTATAAACTTTTGCTGTTACTGGAGTGTTTAATGTTTTTTTTTAATAATAATTTATTTTACTTTTGTTTTAACTTCATCCCAAATACAAAATATACATAATTATTCATCGAGCCGCAGATTGCTCCATCCATAGATAAAATTTGGACCATACAACCATCAAATCCACTCTCACATTCGAATTCAACAAAAAGCTCAGCTTGTCCATTTCAGCCCAGTCTAGTAATTTAGTAATCAGTTCCTCTTTGCCCGGAAGTGTCGACGTTTTCCACTGTTTGGCCCAGGCTATACGTGCAGCAGTCAATATGGAAGCCAACAATTTTTGATCTTGCCTTGGCAGTCCATCCGGCAGCATATTCAATAAAAATATCTCAGGGATTAATGATATATCCAAATCCATGATATCCCTGACCATTGTTTTAACCATTACCCAAAATTTTTGAACGGCATCACAAACCCACCACATATGATGGAATGTACCGACACTCCATCTATCTATCCTATCATTCTACATTCTGGAGTGTTTAATGTATTTTAAATGGTTGTTTGTGTTTTAGGCATAAGTTGCCATAGTGGTGTGAGCCACACTGAGCCCACTTGCAGGGAGGGCGGAATAGAAATGCGAAATAAATAAATAAATACTGGAGGTGGGTTCCATTGACCAACAGTTAGTCTCCAAGAGACAGGCAAATAGTTTAAAAGTATATAAGCATCCTCAAAGATCAGTGAATATTCTAATACAAAATCAATATGAGTAATTCCTTCCACCCCCAAAGACTGGACAGGCCAAAGCATATTTTTAAGAGACACAGCTTGTAAGTTGCAATGCCAACACTTAGACACTTTACTTAGTCCTTTACTAAAAAGTCACTGTGATGTCCAGTGTATCCTAAGCATAACTTTTTGCTGAATTGGTCACAGCTTGTGGTCTGTAGAAACAACAGGTATAAAATGTAGGGCCATGTCCCATTGCTTTGGCGAAATAGGCTGATTTAGCTCCTAATTCCCTTCACTTCTGAGACTTTGCATGTATTCATTCATTAATCATTTTGATTGATTGATTGCTTGATCAATTGACATCAAATATTTGTAAACTAATATTGCAGGTTTCATTTTCAAAGTTTCCAAGAGTAACGGCGCTTATGGAATGAACACTTAGTGCTGCAGGGCCAAATTTAGATTCCAACAGATGTTGCAGTTCTAAATACTGGCATCCAACAGAGGTTGACGGGTCCTATCTAAATCTCAGCTGAGAAAATAACAAAAACGCATTGTCATAGTCTGTTAATTGGTCTGAAGTAAAAATCCCTCAACCTGTCCAAGTCACTGGGGTTGATTTGGCCGACGTATTTTCTAAAAGGATTATGTCTTTTTTCATATCACATGAAGCTTAATGCCTGCGATAGCAAAGCAGGATTTACAAAGGGATATTAGATGTCCCACCAGTACAATAACAATGCAGCGCACTGCCTGGACCTTAAAGCATCAGTTCAGAACCAAGACGGATGTATCTGGAGGCTTGATAGTGAAATATAGAGCTGGGTGTCATCTGCATATCTCAACCCCAAAACTCTGAGTGACCCCTTTCAGCGGCCCCATGTATACATTAAAGAACATGGGTGAAAGAATAGAACCCTGTGGCACTCCATGAGATACATTCCACCCAGTTGATTCGTGGGAGACTCTTTGTGTCCAGTCAGAAAGAAAAGAGTGCAAGACCATGACAAAGGCTGAACTGCCAGCCTCCTAATCAGATCTACCAGCAAGCCGCTCAGTGGAGAAAAGAAGGTCCGGCGTCTGTCCTTCTTCATGTGTTGGGCACGTTACAATCACGGTGGCCGTGAATTCCTGAACTTGAACTAATAAGGCAGCTTTGGCGTGTACATTGAAATCCCCAAGGATTTCAATCACCCTCGGGGTTCTCAGCACCAAGTCTGACACCATCTCTGTCGGCTCGGCCAGAGACCCATCTCCATGAGCTCAACCAGCTCAGCTCAGATGGTACACTGGCAGGATCCCGAATCTGTCCCTGGTGCCCAACACAAGGTAGGTACAATCAAAGCCAGTGTCTGTCTGCTCCATGTGCCTAGTGTGGCAGAATTTGGGATTCAATGAGCCTGGGCCTTTCTGTTCTTCCATGCTATATAGGTTTTGCTATAACTGACTTTGGTTTCTTGGTTCTGAAGTCCCATAAGCCTTTGCTCTTTTGCTGGCAGCCTCGGCGTAAAAACTGAAGCCTTGCCCTGTAGTTGCACCTTCGCCTGAATTCACGTTTCATGGCCTTCAATGCCTAAACGTATCTGTCTAGGTCAGGGGTGGGCAAACTTGCTCAGCGTAAGAGCCACCTAGAACAGGCGTGGCCAAACTTGCTTAACATAAGAGCCGCATAGAATAAACACCAGATGTTTGAGAGCCACAAGACATGAAGAAATATTACTTGCTTTTATTGGAAAATAAGCAAATTTGCTTTTTATTAACATTAAATGAGACTGCCAAAAATAATAACAAAAGGGGTGAACGCAGATATTGAAAATGATATTAATTTGTCCAATATATTTGTTTACTAATGATATTTAGCTTCCCCAGCTGCCCTGCCGGGAGCCACATAATATATGTGAAAGAGCCGCATGCGGCTCCCGAGCCACAGTTTGCCCACACCTGGTCTAGGTCTTTTTGACATTGCAGTTAATAAAATATATCTAGGCGAAAGTTAATACTAGCAAAAGTTCATACTAGGATGGGCTGGTATTTGGCAAGTTTGGTATATTTTAGCTAACTCCTCCCTTGATTCCTATTGGCTGAAAGGTGTTTAAAAAGGATGCTTTTGGCTTTGTTTGGGCCTGGCTGGCCAACACTCCACCTGGGTTTGAGTGCGGTCTTTGTTCACAGTCCAGGAATTCCTTATTCTTTCTGAAATGTACACTATATCAGGTATTGGGGTTTTTCTATACACTACTGGGTATTGATCTGGGATATATGCTATTGAGTTTTACTTGCATATGGTTGTAGAGTTAATAGATACTTTCAGTTTGAGGCAACTGTTCTCTCTGTGTTTCTCTCCCTCTGGAGGCTGGAGTTCCCTAGCCGGACTCCACCCACCCATAGAAAAGAACCCTAATGGGGTTGGGGGCCCCTGGAAGTGGCCTGGACCCCTAAAATCCCCCTACACCTAGTGATGGAGAAAGACCCATGGAAAAGAAATACTACCAGGCCCGTAGCTACAGTGGGGCTTCTTGGGGTCGCCCACTCCAACTTACTGCTAAGACAAAAAACCACACACCCCCCCGGGCTTCCCATCCAGGCCAGGCCCCCCCGACTTCCGTTTTTTAATTTTATGTATGGCACTCGTCGCTGGCCGTAGCGGCTCCCTCTTGGTTTGATTCCTTCCCCGCTTCGTGCCTGAGTCGGTCCATTGAGATCCCAAGCTGCCAGGAAGCTTGGGAAGACGTTAGAGAGATGCTGATTGATCCCCATTATTGTCATTCCTGCAGTGCTCCGTCAAGAGATCGGTGACAAACGCCAGCAGAGAAATAGAGTTGAAAAAGATATACGAAACTGCTGTTTAATCCTAGGAAAGCGGGTTCTCTTTATCTCTTGCATTCCTTGGATCCGCATGTTTTCAAATGAAGGAGTGATCAATATTGTCCAGGAACTTGAAAAACGAAGACTTTTCAGTCTGCTTTCTTCACTCCACAGCTCCGTTAGGGCACCTTCAAGAGTAAACATTCCAGGAGCGTAGCCAAAACAGGGTCAAAACTATGTGCATCAAGATTTTGTATTGTATTCATACTATTCTTTACTGGCTTTGCTTATATTAATGAAATGTACTTCTCACAAGGATGAATGTTGTCTAATATCGGAAATTTGCATTACAAGTTTAACTTGAGTGTGTTAAAGTGACAGAAGAGTGATTTTCCTTGGTGGACACATTTTTTTCTATTCTATTCACACTGAAGCCTGTCTTGTTTTTGTGCCAAGAAATCGGCAGCTGGCACAGGATCCCCCCCCCCCCACTCCCAAGCCCTACCCTGAAGCCAAGTGGTTGCAGGGAAGAGTGGGAGCGGGGCTGCTCGTTTGGGAGGGTGGGGGGGTATGCGGGGGTGCCCCCCGAGGCCCCAACATATATGTAAAAGTTTCCCTGTCTCAAAAGCCAGTCAAATCTGACTCCAGGGGGTGGTGCTCATCCCCGTATCCAAGCCGAAGAGCCAGCACTGTCCGAAGACTTCTCCGTGGTCATGTGGCCAGCATGACTAAAGGCTGAGGTGCACAGAACGCTGTTACCTTCCCACCGAAGCGGTACCTGTTTGTCTCCTTGCAGTTTCTTGCTTTCAAACTGCTAGGTTGGCAGGAGCTGGGGCCGGAGGCAGGAGCTCACTCCCTCACGTGGCACTCAGGTCTTGAACTGCTGAGCTACTGACCTTCCAGTCTGCAGCTCAGCGTCTTCACCTCTGAGCCACCGTGGCCCTTGACTTATATAAAGGGCCCCCAAATGAAAAAACCCTGGCTATGGGCCTGAGTGTTACCCATCCGACCCCACCCCACTTTCTTTCTACCCAGCTGGTGTGAGCCTTGTCAGAGTGACCCTGTCAGCAGCCCCCAGCCGGGTTTCATTAAAGCAAGCCAGGTCTACCTGTTCCTCACACCGCAGCTCAGGGGTTGCTGAGGTTTTACTTTCAACAGATCTGGCACTGCACAACACCAAGACTGAAGCGTAGCCATGTGAAAGAGGCTTCCCACCAGTGTTCCCGCTAAGCTGAGTTAGTGTGAGCTAGCTCACAGTTTTTTAGCCTCTGGCTCACACGTATTTGTCTTTGCTCAGGAAGGACAGCTCCGGAGCAAAGTAATTCCTGCAGCAGCCAAATCGTTGGCTCACAACTTTAATGCCAGTAGCTCAGAAAGTAGCATTTTTGCTCACAAGACTCCACGGCTTTGAGGGAGAATTGCAGTTGCCATCCACGTTTTGAGGGATGAGATGGAGATTAGACATGCAGCATGCCTTCCAGCACCGACGCTCCTCCCACCACCATATTTCCCCACCCCTTGCACCACCGCGACCTGAGATGGAACAAGATGCATGCCGGAAGGCCGCCAATGCCACTTCTCCACCCCAGATCTTCAGAACTGCAACTTTAAGGGCTGAGAGTGCCACCAACCAATCCCAAGGAATAGGTCCCACATTATACTCCCTCTAAGCTATGGAGTCTTGTGAGCAACAATTCTCCTTTGGGAGCTACTGGCATTAAAGTTGTGAGCCAGCCATTTGGCTGCTGCATAAATTAGTTTGCTCTGGAGCCACCTTTCTTGAGCTAAGACGAAAATGCGTGAGCTGGGGGCTAAAACACTGAGCTACCTCACACTGACTCAGCTTAGAGGGAACCCTGGCTCCCACACAGCATTCCACTAGCTGCCAAAGAGTTCCCCGCAGGAGGGGCAGGCCAGAGGGCGCCACCCTTGACAGGAAGGCTGCTTAGGGAGGCCAGCTGAGCTGGAAGAGGATGGTTGCTGGCCCAGCTGCATCAGCGTGCTTTTCCTGGGGCAGGCAGTGTTGCCAGCCAGGCGCCGCAAGATCCTTCCAGCACTCACAGTCCCTTCAGCCGGCTTCTCGCTGACCTCAAGTGCAGCAGGTAGTAGCAGGGAGGTGGGAGGAATAGATGGACATCCCTCTTTCAAGCTTCCAGGAGAGCCAGAAGCACCCTCTTGAAGTGGCCATGGTCATTTATGCATTTTATACATATTCGCACACACAGTTTTTGGTGTGCCTGCTTATCGCTCTGAAAATAAACGAACAAAAAACAGTCGTTTTATCCCCCCCCCCCACTCCAAACTCTTCCTAAAGATTTCCCTTCTGAGTGACTTTGCCATTAATTTGATCAGCACATGGCTGATGAAGCAACTGTGGTTTATCCCCCTGGAGTCAGAGCCGGTTCGGGGAGCAGCTCCCTTCATGAGGACAGGAATAAATTTGCCCAGTCTACTAGAAAGAGGTCACTTTCCCCTCCCAGGCAGAAAGGCCCGTTCTGGCACAATCTGCAGGGAAATGTGCAGACTGGAGGGTTTCGAAAAGGGTTTTTTGATTGTCTATAATCCCTTCTTTTCCTATCCTTTTTCTAGGCTGGCAAACGGAATTAAGTAATGATGATGATAATAGAGACTTGATGTAGAACAGGGGTCCCCAGCCTTTTTGAGCCTGCAGGCATATCTGGAATTTTGAGAGTGCCACCCCAAAAGCAGCGTCCACAAGAGACAGATGCAAACGGAATACCTCCCCCCACACACACACATACCTGCCTAGTCAGTGTGTGGAAGGACAGCCCAGGTGTGCACCAGATTTCTTGATCCTCCAGAAGAAAGCCCATTCATTTGAAAAAGGGCAGCCCGTAACAAGCCCTGCCTTACAAAGAGCCAGTTTGGTGTAGTGGACTCCAGTCTGGGAGAACCGGGTTTGATTCCCCACTCCTCCACATGCAGCTGCTGGTGTGACCTTGGGTCACTCACAAGTTCTCTCAGAGCTATTCTCTCAAGGGCAGTCCTCGAGAGCTCTCTCAGCCCCACCTGCCTCACAGGGTGTCTGTTGTGGGGAGGGGAAGGGAAAGGAGGTTGTAAGCCACCCTGAGACTCCTCTGGGTAGTGCAAGGCAGGCTGTAAATCCAATCTCTCCTTCTCACCCTTCCTGAAGTGCTTTGCAGGTTCCAAGGAACATAAGAACATAAGAGAAGCCAATGCTGGATCAGGCCAGTGGCCCATCCAGTCCAGCACTCTGTCACACAGAGGCCAAAAACACCAGGTGCCCTCAGGAGGTCCAGCAGTGGGGCCAAAACACGAGAAGCCCTCCCATTATTGCCCCCCCCCACCAAGCACCAAGAATACAGAGCATCACTTGCCCCAGACTGAGAGTTCTTAGCTATACTTTAGCTATACTATACTTAGCTATAGCTATACTTAGCTATACTTTAGCTATACTATAGCTAATAGCCACTGATGGATCTCTGCTCCATGTTTATCTAATTTCCTCTTGAAGCCGGCGCTGCTTGTAGCCGCCGCCACCTTCTGTGGCATTGAATTCCATGTGTTAATATGGCCAAAGGCTCAACATCTAACTAATGACAGGGTGGGGCCAGCTGCCAAGAGAGAGGGAGTTCTCTTAACCCTTTTCCTCTCAGATCCTCTTGCATGCAGAGTTACAATATCCAACATCTGTTTCCCAAACTTGTTCTTAAGAAGGCCTTGGCCTCTGTGCCCTGTTGTTGGTTGTCCAGAGGGGCTGGTTGGCCCCTGTGTGAGAGAGGATGCTGGACTAGATGGACCCCTGGTCTGATCCAGCAGGGCTCTTCTTATGTTCTTTGGAAGGCCTCAGCCTCTCTGCTCTGTTGTCGGCCCTCCAGAGGGACTGGTTGGCCCCTGTGTGAGACAGGATACTGGACTAGATGGACCCCTGGTCTGATCCAGCAGGGCTCTTCTTATGTTCTTTTGAAGGCCTCAGCCTCTGTGCCCTGTTGTCGGCCCTCCAGAGGGACTGGTTGGCCCCTGTGTGAGACAGGATACTGGACTAGATGGACCCCTGGTCTGATCCAGCAGGGCTCTTCTGATGTTCTTTTGAAGGCCTCAGCCTCTCTGCCCTGTTGTCGGCCCTCCAGAGGAACTGGTTGGCCCCTGTGTGAGACAGGATACTGGACTAGATGGACCCCTGGTCTGATCCAGCAGGGCTTTTCTGACGTTCTGATGTTCTTATGCATAGGATTGCCATCTATGGGTTAGGAAATACATGGAGACTTTGGGGATGGAACCTGTGGAGGGCAGGGTTTGAAGAGGGGAGAGATCTCAGCAGGGTATGCCAATAGAGTCCACTCTCCAAAGCAACCACTTTCTCTAAGGGAACTGATCCTGGCTGTGTAGGGTTGCCATACCCCCAGTCGAGGCGAGGGTTCCCCCCAATGTGGGGGGCCCTAATCTACTACCAGCTAGTTGGCCAGCAGAGGAAGCACCACCGCCGGAAAGTCCCCTTCTGCGGTGCTGGCACAATAATGTCACCTGAAAGTGACATTACAGCGTTGCCGATGTTGGGGGCCAACACTCTGGTTTTTGGCAAACTCCAGGGTTTTGAGGGGGGGGAACCCACAGAGTTTTGCCCAAAACCTAGAGTGTCGCCCCCAACATCGGCAACGTGATGATGTCACTTCTGGGTGACATCACTGCAGCACATGCGCTACACACACCCACACACCAGATGTCCTGACTGCGCCCAGAAGACCCACACACACTGGCTACTTTATGGCCATGTGGAGGTCAGTTGTAATAATGGGAGATCTCCTGGTGCCATGTGCTTGGCTGGCGAGTCAAGTCCCTAAATCAAGTCCCTAAATTTGCATCCCATAAAGCGAGTTCCACGGTGCTTCTGCTCCCAAGACATTATTAGGTGGTCTTCTTGAGCCTAAGTGGATGACACTGGTAATCTTTTCCTTTTGTGATTGCGTCTCTATTGCTAGCTGATTTTTTTTTTTACTTTCTTTTGTTCATATGGTTTGATTGCCCTGTTTCTTACGACATTTCATGTCATAGCAGCTTTATAGTGACCTCATGTTAATTTTTTTGTTGTACTGGTTTGTAATGGTTTTGTTTTGATCTTTTGGAAGGAAGGAAGGAAGGAAGGAAGGAAGGAAGGAAGGAAGGAAGGAAGGAAGGAAGGAAGGAAGGAAGGAAGGAAGCTAGCTCAGGATAAAAATAGCTTGAATGAATGAAGAAAGTGTGGTCATTTGCTCGGGGTGTGTGTGAGATGAGCGGCATTTCAGACCGTCTCAGTGCTTTTCCTCTCCTGCCCGAGGTTTGTGGAGATGGATAGAGGCAGCTGAGCCGAGCCCCAAATAGTTTCCCACTTCCAACTCCCATCTTTTGCTTTATTCTGTTCAAATCACAGGGGCTGTGATTTGGGAAAGCCCTCTAGGACAGGGGTGGGCAATTGTTTTGGCTCGGGGGCCACTTTGTGGGAGCGGAGGTTAGCGGAGGGCCGCACCTTTTAAAATGATTGCATTCATTAGTTAACTTTGCATTTCAGAAAAGGTATAAATTGTATTATAAAAATCAATAAATATAAATTGAATAAAATAGTGGTAGTTTTATTCAATTTATTTGTTGTGCTAATTTCATATCATCTATAGCTGCAAGCACATTTAATTTTAGAATCAGTTTAATGAGACAAATGTACCCTATCACACTTTTCTACAATTTTTTTGAAATCAAGAAATTGCTTGTTGAGATTTTCATCACAGCCTGCAAGTTAATGTCTGTCAAAGAGCATCTATATTTACTCTTGTTGATCTTCATGCAAGAAAAACTTTGCTCACAAATATATGCAGACCTGCCCCCTGGACACTTCACTCCCGGAGCGCCGCTTCTCTGCGCTCCGAGCCCAACGGAGGCCTGACTGAAACCACGTGGCCGACTGTCTTGTTGGCCGCAAAAAATTCTGTGGTGGGCCGATGCGGCCCGCGGGCCGCAATTTGCCCACCCCTGCTCTAGGAGGTCAGTGCCAACCCCTGTGGGGAGGCCAAACTAAATGAGGGCTTGCAAAATTTATGGGGCCACCAGCCCCACCCACAGCGGCCTCCTTATGTAGAAATGACATTCAAACATGGTCAGTTCTTGTGCAAATGCCGAGAAATTGCTTGGAGGGAAGGCCAGAGAAACAATACCTGGATGCGGGCCTTCACAGAGGGAGGGAAATGTAGGGAAGATGGGGCTGACTCTTTTTCAGTAGATCACAGGATCAGATGCTAAGCGGGAGATCTGCACTGAGTCTGCAAAAGTTCACTTCAATGTCACAAAGGAGCTCTAGGAGACCTTGTTTGGATCAGGACTTCAACATTGGGAGACAAAGGCTTAAATAACCCCTGTTACGTTTCTTCAGAGAGCCAGTTTGGTGTAGTGGTTAGGAGCGCGGACTCTAATCTGGGAGAACCAGGTTTGATTCCCCACTCCTCCACATGTAGCTGCTGGTGTGACCTTGGGTCAATTACAAGTTATGTCAGAGCTCTTCTGCACGGAACTCATGCCATTGACTGTTTTATTGCTTTTATTGTTTTATGGACTACATGCTGTAAGCTGTCCTGAGCCCACTTATAATAATAACAACAATAATAGCATTGGCAGGCCAGTCACTGAGCTACCACGTAGCATTTTGTTTAACCCTCAAAGCTGGCTCTGGGTATTTATTCTGACCCTCAGATTACGCATTTAGGGTGCACACACGCACATGTGGGTTTCCACCCTAAGGCAGCCAAACCATTGCTTCATCAACTACATGGTCGGAGTCGGCATCATTCATCAAGTTATCTTTTCTTTGTGGCTAGTGTCTGTTCCAGTTAGCAGCCATATGACAGAACCACCACAGCCTGCAAAATATGGCTGTTTCTAGGTGAAAGACAAAGCATATTTTGTTTCATTGTAAATTTGTGTTCAAAGGCATGTTTCCCAGACTCCTGCTAACTCAGGGCCTATCTGCATTGTAGACCAGACGTGTACTTGAAAGTTCTGTACTGAAATAATACTTGGATGTGGGGGAGCCCAATTTCGATCTGGACCGTAGTACATCAAGAGAGAAGGCTTATGTCTCTCCCCACCCCACCCCCTGTGCCATTTTCCCAGAATCAAATGGTTTTGGAGAGCTGCTTGATTGCACCATCGGGGAAACCTAAATGTTAATCCATCAAGCATGTTTTAAGTTTTCCTAGCAAGACAAAGAGCAGCCTCCCCAGGCATGTGGCTTTTCCGCATTCTCATTTTCATAACTTGTAATTCCCTGTTTCTTGGGGGGTGGAGTCTGTTCCACACGTGTTTTGCTCCCTCTAGTGGTCAATTTGATATGATATCAGTTTATGTTCCGGCATAAAAACCTGCAGTTCAGATCTGCAGGGAGATATGTTGGACATAAACCAGGGTAATATTGAATCAACCACTAGAGGGAGCAAAACATGTGTAGAACAGGGGGAAAAAACCAAAGGAAGAAGAACTTACAAGCGAGGAAATGAGAATGCGGGGAGGGGGCGCTGTAAGCACTGTATTGTGTAGTTAGGCCCTGAGGCACATCTTTGGATTGGAGGCATGCTTAATTTTTACAACTGAAAAGGTTTTCTTTAGTGTGTAAGAATAAAGAGCTGTCTTCAGAAGAGCTTACCTGCTGTGTTTCTGCATCATCACTGACCGGGGAGTTCTACACAATCGAAGGAGGCAAGCCCAAAAGAGTGACTCAGCCAGGCATGCAACAGACAGCATTCGTGGAGAGCTAAAAAAAAATTTCTTTAGCATTGCATTGGAAGTAATTAAGTGATCAAGCTGCACCCAGCGCAGGCACGTAGTAGAATTGTCTGCCCCAGCAGAGAGGGCTTGGAAGGAAGGAAGGGCAGAGTAATGAATTATGAAGAGCACCAGCAGGTAGCCTCTTTTGCAGCATCAGAGTGACGGGAGCCTTTATTCCTCATGGCTCACGAGCAGCTTCTTTGGCAGCACGCAGTCTGGGAGTGACGGCTTCTAGGTGGGAGATGCCGACCTTTCTCCTACCAAGTGTGTTCCTGTGAACTTGTGGCATTTTCTTACCTCTCTGTTTTCCTTCTCTTGGCACTTAGGTCCAGCCGGCCACAATAGCTCCCTCTTAACTTCGCTTCCCATCCCAGGACGGTCCCTACACCCGCCACTGGACATCAAGCACTTTCTGACCTTTCGCCTCAATGGGACGGCCCCGCTCAACCTCTTCCCCAACTTCAACACGGTGAGGTTTGGACCTGGTCCGGAAATGTCAGGGGGAAAGGTTTAACTGTCGGAAAAGGGGGGACAAAGTGCACTACACACACACACACACACACACACACACTCTCTCTCCACCCAAGGCAGAAACCTGCAGTTTGCTAATGCCAAGACTGGCCCTCGGTGTTAGGATCTCTGCCCAGTGTTGCACCCAGTGCAACCATCTCCCCCCCCCCCCAGGTTTTGATGGTGTGCAGATGTTATGTGTTTCTTCTAGCCTCTCTAGACCATTTCTTTATTCTTTTTTTTCTTTCTTGCATTCATTGGCTGGTTCTGCATCTGGCATTCGCTCCACATATTCTCAACACTGAGGAAAGGGGGCAGCTCAAAACCACATTCAGATACCCCGGGCCAACGCCTTACTGACTGCAAAGTCAACCCCGAACAGCCGTAAAACGGCCTTAAACCTATGCAGAAGGTACCATGAAATGCGATGATCAAAGAAAGTGAAAGCGGCATGTAATGCAGAGGGTACTGTGAAATCTGATGATCAAAGGAAGTGACAGCGGCATGCAGTGCAGAGGGGAATCTCTGCTCCAGCGTGGGTTTGCTAAAACAACAGAGGGAAAAGTCAATGCAGAATAGCCCATTGAGTAATTTATCTTGCTGGCCCTTTGACTTCAAGGTCACTCAGAGGTCCCGTGTGCTGGGCTGGAATTACAGGAGGGATTGCTATGAGTACGGCAAGGGCAGGCTGCCTTCAAACACCCGCTCCCGCTCATCATGTCCGGCTGGGCCTTTCTGCTGCTGGGTGAAGCTGAAGCTGCCCCGGCTGCAAGGTGACCGAGGGCTGTTGTGGTGCCATGGGGACAGTCATCCGAGAAGGCTGGGAAACAGGATCATTGGGAGGCTGAGGGTAGCTACGGATTCTCAGAAAAGATGTGAGGGGTTCACTTCCCTCTTCCACAGACTCCCTGTTTAAGCATCTGAAATGTCATTCTTTCCTTTTCAGATTCCGTTTTCCGTCCCTGAAATATAGGACACCGAAGTAATAGTTCCAGAGGCGTTAGCCGTGTTAGTCCGTTGCTGCAAAACAGTAAAAAACCTTTAAGACTAAGAAACTTTATTGTAGCATAAGCTTTCGAGAAACACAGCTCTCTTCGCCAGATGCATGTTTCTCGAAAGCTTATTCTACAATAAAGTTTCTTAGTCTCAAAGGTACTGTGGGGCTTTTTACGATTTTAGAAGTAACAGTTGTGTTCCCCGTCCTTGGAGAGTCTAAAAATTAAGAACAAACAAGTGGGAGACCTGCGAGACTTGCGGGGGCGAGGGGAGGAGAGAATTCCATCTCTTCCCCCCCATCGCGACTTCAGGCCCCACCACCCGCCTACAGTGACAGTGTCCATCTCCACCGCCAGGGCTGCCTCCTCCACCATCATGGCTGGCCTCAGAGGCTCTGCTGGAGTCCTTTGCTGTACAGCCAGGCTCGGAGTGGCTCCCAGAGTGCTCCGTTGACATGGCCAGGTGTGGAGCTTCTGCCAGCTTCTGTTGTTCCTGGCGTCCTCCGCCATGGCGGCTGGCCCAGACTTCACATCTGCAGCGGCCACCTCTGCCCCCAGCTCAACCGGTAAGTGCGTTGTCTGCTCAGAAACTCATTTGCGCAGACAACTGGGTTTTTTAAATTATTTTTTAAAAAATGCATTTTCCTGCAACCCTGGGGAGAGTGCCCCAAGGTTACAGAAAAACAAGTTTAGCATCAGTGCGGTCCCAGTCTGCAGATTTAAGGATCACTTGTTTGAGGTGTCCACAGCCTTCCTGGGATCCACTGGGAGCTGAGAACCATCCATGTACTGGGGTCCACATGACACAATCTCCGGGTACCCTCACCCAAATAGTTTCATGTCAAAGTTAAAAAGCATAAGATGCGTACTCTGCTCATAGTTAACTCCAAAGTTAGAGCCATGGAATCGCAGAGTTGGAAGGGGCCATAGAGGCCATCCAGTCCAACCCCCTGGCTCAATGCAGAATCAGCCTAGAGCATCCCTGACAAGTGTTCATCCATCTACTGCTTGAGGACTGCCAGGGAGGGGGAGCTCACCGCCTTCCGAGGCAGCCCTTTCCACTGTGGCACAACTCTGACTGTACAAAAGTCCTTCCAAGGGCTTTTTTGGTAGGAAAAAGCCCAGCAGGAACTCATTAGCATAATAGGCCACACCTAACAGCAGAAACTCATTAGGATATTAGGCCACACTCCTGACAGCACAGCTCATTAGCATATTAGGCCACACCCCCATGTTGCCAGAAGCGTGGTCATCCAGCCACACTCACTTTTTGCTTCTTTTTCTGTTTACCTTGTTTGTTGTCAAAACCCAGGGCTTTTCTTATAGCAGGAACTTCTCTGCATGTTAGGCCACACACCCCTAATGTAGCCAATCCTAATGAGTTTCTGCTGTTGGGTGTGGCCTATTATGCTAATGAGTTCCTGCTGGGCGTGGCCAACTCTGGAGCCAGCCAGAACTCTGTTCCTGTGCGTTCCTGCCCCAAAATAGCCCTGGTCCTTCCTAATATCCAGCCGGTACCTTCCCCCCCCCTTAATTTAACCCCATTATTACAAATCCTATCCTCTGCAGCCAACAGGAACAGCTCCCAGCCCTCCTAAGGGACAACCCTTCAAATACTTCAAGAGAGTAATCAGTATACTGGGAATGTTTGTACTCTGAACTCCCCAGTTCTAAATTTTAGCTTCATCATTACTGATTTTCCCTAACTATTTCTGTTTCCCCCCTCCTCTTTAAAAGAGAAAGAGAGAGGCAGAGAGCGGAGCAGGGCAGAAAGTGGTAGCACTGATGTGATACATCTTTGTCTGTGGCTTTGGGGGCTGGACTGCTTGTCATTCCCCTTCTATTATTTCGTGGAGACGCTTCTTCTCATTTGGCAGAGCAATTTCCAGCTGAGAAGGTGTCCCGAAGTCTTTTTCAGACCCGCAGCTCTCATGGGAGTCGAATAGCATCATGTATAAAGTCACAGTCTGAACGCCTCCCGTGTCTCTTTCTCTGCTTTCCCAACGCTGACCTCCAGAGTTTTCACAGGAAGTTCAGCTCAACAACCTCTATTTATATATCACTGGGAACATCCCGGGGATAAAACAGAGGTAATCCGAGTCAACACAAATTGGTTATAAAGCAGAGAATATTTCCCCCTCTCAGAATACACCATCCTTAGAATATGCACTTGGGTTTTCTCTCCCAGAACGGAAGGACAGAAAGATCCTAAGGCATTTCAGCAAACTCTGGGACAGGACAGCAAGAACCACAGTGGCTTAGGTAGGTGGCACGTTAGAACAGGGAGCTGGATTGCCACAGAGGTTTTTAGAGGGGGGGGGGGTTTGGTGAGGCTTTGACTGGGCTGTGCCTGTGGGTCTGTTTTAGGACTCTGCAAATATTAGAAGGATGGGGGAGAGAAAAGGAGACATATTTGCATTCTTGAGCAACGCCAGCATGTCAAAAGGGCTCAGGTTTCAGTGGCTGAACTGTGTGTTCTCTGGGGGAACAGCAAGCTACCACGTGGCAAATGTAAAAGACTTAGGGTTGCTGTGTCCCGTCCCCCCTTCCCTGCCGGGAACTGGCAGGGGATGGAGGGTTGCCAGATCCAGGTTGGGAGACACCTGGAGATTTGGGGATGGAGCCTGGGGAGGACAGGGACCACAGTGGGGTAGAACGCCACAGAGTCCACCTTCCAAAGCATCAGTTTTTTTTCTCCGGGGGAACTGATCTCTGCCGTCTGGAGAGGAGCTGTAATTCCGGGGGCTCCCCAGGTCCCATCTGGAGGCTGGCATCCCTAAGTAGACTGAGGAATCCCAACAGTCAGCATGGAAAGACTCTGTTCAGGTGCAGAATTTGAGCAGATTAGGAGAAGGCTATGAGCATATGGTTAAGGGTGGGAGGGTTTAGCAATCTGCCCTGGAGGCTCACAAGGGCTGAGGTCCCCCGACATATTGGCAATGTTGCCTAAATTTAGGGATAATTAAGGTTGTGTCCATCCAATTTCTCACCTTTGACCATTGGTTACAAAGTCGAACAGGAAGCTAGGTTGTCAGTCTACTGAATCAGCACTGACAGTTATGAATGAATTTACCGTAATTAAATGTTACGTATTAAACTATACAATACATTGATTATGATGGTAGTCCATATACTTAAATATGTTGTTTTCGCTTCTGACAGCATTGCGGGAGGGGGGTTACAGAATCTCCAGTTGAGGCCCGTATATATCTTTGGCTTAGATTCACAATAAATTGGCCATTTCTAATTAGGCCCTTTTCCTCCCCCCCCCCCCCCAATATTGTTTCTCAAGGTCCCCCTCTCTCCCAGAAGCAGCATTTCATGGGGATTGGTAGGCTGCTGGGGGGGGGGGAGGCAGGAAAGTTCCATTCTGCCCCTGGAAATTATAGACTGGGTCCAACCCTTGATGTTTATATATTAGAACTCAGCATTGCCTAATGAATATGGCCGAAAGGTTCAAGACTGGCAAAAAAGGAAATAAGTCCTTGTTCTCAAAATGCATATTCAGTTTGATGCTACGTGCTGAGAAATCATGTAGCGGGAAGGGGCAAGGCCTCCTTTGGTGGCACAGGCTTGTAGGAGCCTTTGGAATCCAGGCCAAATGTTTACTTAGTAACCTTTAGTACAGGGGTGGCCAAACTGTGGCTCGGGAGCCACATGCGGCTCTTTCACACATATTGCGCGGCTCCCAGCAGGGCGGCTGGGGAAGTTAAATATCATTAGAAAACAAACATCACTGGACAAATAAATATCATTATCAATATCTGCTTTTACCACTTTTGTTATTATTTCTAGTAGTCCCATTTAATGTTAATAAAAAGCAAATTTGCATATTTCCCAGTAAAAACGTGTAATATTTGATCGTGCCTTGTGGCTCTCCAACATCTGACATTCACCCTACGCGGCTCTTACATTAAGCAAATTTGGCCACCCCGTTTTAGTACATTTACGTAGAATTGTTGGAATCAGGGGTCCTTTGGGGCCGGAGCGAGGTGGAGCACAGCTCCGCCAGCTCAGGAGGGGCAGTAGGGCAGCCACGGGCCAATCAGATTCTCTGATCTGATTTGGCCCGCCGCTGAATAACTTTAAAAGTGGCTGTAGCAGAGGGGTTTTGAGGCAGAGGCTCCAAACTTGCAGGGTAGCTTCTGGGACCTCTCCCCCAAATGCCCACCAAGTTTCAAGAAGATTGGACCAGGGGGTCCAATTCTACGGGCCTCCAAACAGGTTGCCCCCATTCCCTTCATTGTTCTCTATGGTGGGAAAAAAGTAATGTTTTTTTCCCTCCATAGAGAACAATGGAGAGGATGGGGCAACCTGTTTGGGGGCCCATAGAATTGGACCCCGTGGTCCAATCTTCTTGAAACTTGGTGGGTATTTCAAGGAGAGGCCCCAGCAGCTATCCTGCAAGTTTGGAGCCTCTCCCTCAAACCCCCTTTCCTCCAGCCCCTCATATACCCTATGAGTTTTTGCCATTGATTTCAACACCCCATAGGGTATAATGGGGCTGAAACTGACATTCCCTTTCTGACACACTTCCAGTGATGTCAGGGGACGTGGCATATGCTAATGAGTTATGCTAATGAGCTCCTGCAGCTCTTTTTCTATGAAAGGACCCCTGGTTGGAATGATTATTGCAAGTTGCTTTTGATTGCAGATTTGATGTTCATTGCGGTAGTGTTTTAAACTGTTATAACTGGTTGGTTTTTAGGCTGGAAATTGTACCTCTCCTTAATCCTTAACTGCAAAGGTGGCAGGTGCCGTTTTGTGAACAAAACAAATGAAAATTAATTATTAATTCATTACCCAAAGACCTGGTGATAGCCACTGGCTAAGATGATGATAGTGAGAATTAATTATCATCTCAATTATAGGTGCTCTACAAAAAAAATTAGGACTGGTGTTTAAAAGGCAGAATAGGCAAATTCACAGAGCATAGCTGTGTTGACTGGCATTAGATATAGTAGATCAATGGAGCTTCCATGTACAGAGACCATATACCTCTGAATAGCCGTGGCTGTGGACAAAACAGCAGGGAAGCCGTCCCCTTCGTGCCCTGCTGTGGAAATTTCTCAGCAGCTTCTTTTGAAAACGGACAAAGCTGGCTTGATGGTCTTTTGTTCGGATGCTGCCAGACGATTCTTTTTTTCTGACCGAATGAGCTGAACGGAGAGAAGTCTCCCTGACAGTCGAGGATGGGATGAGCTGTATATCGTTGTGGCCCAGAGGTGAAGGCTAAGCAATTTATACAGACTTCTCCCCCACGCATACACACCGCCACCTTTTTCTTCCTGCGGTCCAACGTGGAGCTTTCTTCCACAGACACCATCCCCACAGCAGGTAGATGTCGCCTTGAACACACCGCTGTGTTCCTTGGCAAAGGGTGTGAGGGAAGATTTCTTTCAGCACTCAGGACCTCTGAGCCGTCCTGTTACCAGCTCCTTGCTTTGGACCTCTTCGTTTTTATTTCAGATGAGTGAGTAGAAATTTCATCAGAAGCATGGGGAGCCCCCCCCCCCCAGTTGCTGAATCCCCTCCCTTTGGGAATAGGATTCAGGCATCTGGATAATGACTCCCTTGTCTGTGCTGTTTGCCTACTGGACCGATGCACCTGTCTGGACAGCTAAATAGCCTTGCAGAGAAATACGATCTCCTTCAGCCTTCAGTGTCTCTCCCTCTCTCCCCCTTCTTCCTGACAGCCACCCTCGGATAAGATAATCTCCCAGAGCCACGGGGCTAAGAGAACAATACTCATATTATAGATTAAGGCTGTGCTCAGACAAACACCTTATTCTTATATTTGCCTTATTTCTTCCCCCTTCTGTGCTTCCACACTCCCTGCTCTAATCTCTTCCCACATTCCTTAATAGAACCATTTTGCTGGAAATTATTGCAGGTTTTCAATTATCTTCTAAGAGCAAAGACCAAGGAAACAAAATGAAACCAAGAATCAGAGCAGATGTGCTGGGGAGTCACAGGATCCGTAGCCCACGTTCCGGTTTGCGCCACGGTCTACTGAATCTAGCTGACAACATCAATCTTGCATTTATGCTCCCCTCCTCTTTAGGCTCAGCCAAATGTGATGCTGTGAGAACCCAGAACAGATCTCCCAGGCTTTTTATTGCTCTCAAAATCAGGTCCATTGGTGTCTGTTTCGAATTAGGACCGTAGCATGAAAGAAGGTGGTTAAATCTCTCCACTCTCCACTGGCTTCCCAAACTGAAGTGACCCCCGGGGAACTACTGTGTTCTCCATTGGGAAAACATAAAGGAATGTTGAGGTACCTTTATGTTTACCCCAATGGTGCACATAGCAACTCCCTGAGGCCATTTCAGATCAGGAAAATGGCACAATAGGGAAAGACTAAAGCCTCCTCCACTTGTGTTAACAGTCCAGATCCGAATCGTGGCTCTGCATTCCTGATCTTAGACAAATTAATATTTCTTTATTTATTTGCGTGGCTTCTAACCCCCAGCCCCCCTGGCAGGCTCAGGGCAGGTTACAACAACATAATACAACCTATCAAAACACGATAAACAGTTTCTAATCAGTATATCAGTTTATACTAATAAACTACTCATCGATAGCACCAATAATATGCTCGGCGCTCACAGACAGGCAAGAAAGTAGGACTGAGAGTTTTATGTTAGAGAAACTGTTTCCTGACAAGATTAAAACATAATATCTGTCCCTGGCATTAAGAAAATCAGTGGTTTCCAAATGGTGTTTTGGGGTGTTCTGGGGTTTCCTAGGAGCTTATTAAGGATTCCTCAGTGAGAAGAAGATCTATAATGGTGGACGAGTTTCCCCAAAGGTCAGCCTGCATGCTGTCTTCCCCTACGGTATGCACCCAGGGAAGTATTGGGAGAGTGTTCTCCGAGAACATAACTACAGGATACATCTGACATGTGTTGGATCACAGGTGTACGATTAGGGCTTTCCCACATTCTCATTTTCCTCATTTTCCTGTTGATTTGGGGGGGGGGGGGTTTCCCCACATGTGTTTTGTTCCCTCTAGTGGTCTATTCGATATCGTATCACTTTATGTCTGGCAAACAAACCTGCAGTTCGAATCTGCAGGAAGGTATGTTAGACATAAACTGATGTAATATCGAAACGACCACTAGAGGGTACAGAACATTAAAAAAAACCCCTGAAGTAACAGGAACACCAGCGAGGAAAATGAGAATGTGGAAATCCCTCGCAGTCAAACATACATCAAGAGAACTAAGCTTAAAAAGCACTGGTTCCCTTGGCAATGTGATGGGGAAGAAGGAGCTTCCAGTTTTTCTCCTGCCCAGTTTTTGCCAGTGGAAATGGCAGTGGTGGGGGGGGCTTTTCACCCCTCTTCTCTGGCTCCATGTGCCCTTTCTGTTTCCATTGGTAAATCCTCAGTGGAAAGGAAACCGGAAGCTCCTTTTCCCCCACCCCAGCACAAAAGGAACAAGCTCTTTCTAAGGTGAGCTCCCCCTGCATATGTGAGCTCCCCTTATGTATGTCTTGACTGTGAGTCCAGTTGTGCATCCATGACCCAGCACATGTCATTTGGCCCTGAGTTCATAAGGAGCAAGGATGAAGCCTAGCCGACTTCTCCAGGGTAGGGTTGCCAAGTGCAACTTATAGTTTAGCAGGGGGAGTCCTGGCCCCATTCGGGAGTCTTCTGGCGCGTGCGCAAAGCACGCGTGCTGCACTAACGTCACCCGGAAGTGACGTCATTGTGTCAGGCACGCTGGGGGCGGGACCTCTACAATTCGAGGGAAAACCATAGAGTTTTCCCTTGAACGATAGAGCGTCCCCCCTGAAACGTGCCCGATGCAATGACATCACTTCCGGGTGACATCACCACACCCGGCACATCTCTGCAGCCTGGCAATTTAGGGGTGGGGTTTTCCCCGGCGATTTAGGGGTGGGGTTTTCCCCAATCCGGGCCAGCAGGGAGCGGGCCAATCAAGTGGGGGTTCCCCCACCCCCCCGGGGAACTTGGCAACCCTACTCCAGGGCCAGCCTCGTACCAGAAATGTAGACACCTGAACTCATTCCCCTGTGCCAAGTATTTAGTGCAATATGCAGAGGTTCTTCAGCAGATAAATAAATGTGGAAGGGTTCTTTGAAAGTAGAAATACCAATTTTTAAATACCGTGATTCTAATCTGCTGGTTCCCTAATGTACTATTAGCTGAGTCTCCTCTTCTTTCCACCTCTCTCCAGATGGATCCAGTGCAGAAAGCAGTGATCAACCATACGTTTGGCGTACCCAACCCGCTCAAGAAGAAGCAGTTCATCTCTTGTAATATTTGCCATCTTAGATTCAACTCTGCGGTAAGAAGGGTCCTGGAGGGCCAGGCTTAGGTAGCCCAAATAGCCCAAGGTGCTGTTGTGGAATCCTTTGGCAAATCCACAGCTGTCAAAAATAAAGGCCTCTGGGAGGATATGTGTGGAAGACACACATGGTGCGGATAGCATATCTTATCTTAAGAGCCTTGCAAACCTAATAAAGAGGGCTTTAAACTAAATCCTATGGGGGAGCAAGACAGAAATTCAAAGCCTAGTATGATGCCAATAACTAGCGATAGAAACACTTAAGATATGCCGGGAATGGCACATACGTTAAAAAACATTAACTCATAGGTAAGTACAGAAACAAAAACCTCAGAACATAGAAACAATGGATTCCAATGTCTCTACATTAACGCATAGCGTATGGGAAAGAAGCAGGAGGCGCTTGAAGTCCTAATACAGGAAGGGGACTGTAACCTAATAAGCATTACTGAAACTTGGTGGGATGACACTCACCATTGGAATATAGGGATTGAAGGATACAACTTGTTTAAGAGGGACAGACGAATAAGGAAGGGCGGAGGAGTAGCATTATATGTAAAAGAGGTATATACTTGTGAGGAAATATTTATTCATTCATTTATTTTACAAAGGGAGACTGGCAAGAAACTTGCGGGATGGTTATCCCATTCCGCACACCTTTGCTTCCTCCCTTCTCCCCCTATCTCTCTCACATTTTTCTCCCTTCTGCCCTCCCTTTCTTACTCTCTCTCTCTCCTCCATGTATGTTACTTCCTCTCTCTTTCTGACCCGTTATCCTTCTCTTTTGTTTTTCTGCCTCCCCACCACATCACTTTCTCTCTCTTTCTGTTGCCAACCACAAATTCCACCCTCCCCAGGCTCCACCCCTCAAATGTCCAGGAATTTCCCAACCTGGAGTTGGCAACCCTATCTAGGGATGCCAGCCTCCAGGTGGGACCTGGGGATCCCCTGGAGATACTGCTCATCTCTAGAGTACAGAGATAGCTTTCCATGGAGAAAATGGATGCTTTGGAGTTTATGGCATTGTACCTTACTGAGGTCCCTGTCCTCCCCAGGCTCCACCCCCAAATCTCCAGGAGTTTCCCAGCCTGGATCTGGATCCACTGCTGGTGGCCGGGGGGGGGGGGGGGGGGGCGTAGTTGGCAACCCTAGACTGCTGCCAGTAAAAACCCTGCTTTTTACTGACAGAAACAGTTAGAACCTCCCCCGAACATTCTAATCTTCTCACAGTTGACGCCTGGAGCTGATGCCATTTCAAAAGGTATTTGGGGGAATTCAACAGTCCCCAAAGTTTTTTTTTAAACTTTTCGGATTTTTCTGCAGCCCGAGGAAGGGGCCTGACTACGTAGGAAAAACTGTTGGGGGAGAGTGAGCTCTCTTTTGGCAGAAATAAGCATCCACACAGAAAAAACCCTCTCGGAATTAGATATATAGATACCCCGCTCTCCCTGCAAGCAGGCTCAGGGCGGCTTACATAGTTGGTCCATAAATGACCATTAAAATCCACATAAAAACAATTTAAAACAATTCACATACAATAAAATTATAGAATCATAAAGTGCTAGTGATAGTACATTGGTTACTTAGGATGGCGTGCTGAAAATACTTGCAACCAGACAGATTTACCAACTCGAAGTCACATAGTCACATAGTAGTAGAGGCTAGATGTTGAAACTACGGACCGGGCTAGTTGGTGGTAGTACATGAATCTGAGCATGGAAGTTCGGTTGAGAGTCTCTGGGTAAAAGTAAAGGAGTAAGAAATAATAGTGATATTATGCTGGGGTCTGCTATAGACCTGCAAGCCAGGCAGAGGACTTGGATGAGACACCCCTAGAACAGATTACAGAGTTCGCAAAGAGATGAGACACAGTGGTCACGGGAAATTTCAGTTACCTGGATATCTGTTGGAAGTCCAGCCCTGCTAAAAAATGAAAGGTCAAATAAATTCCCGACTTTTCTCGCTGACAACTTCATTTTCCAGAAAGTGGAGAGGGAAACAAGAGGATCTCCTATCTTGGACTTGTTTCTCACCAACAGGGAAGAACTGGTTGACGTGGTGAAAGTAGTGGGCACCCTGGGTAGTAGTGACCATGTAATTTTGGAATGGGGTGGAATGGGATGTTGTTCTCGGCCCGTGGGGATGACACACATGTATGGGGCCATTCACGCATGCAGCTCCAGCCTGGGACTTCTTCTGACCTGAGCCTTTGCATGCACGGATCGCAGATTGGTGTGGTGTTTTCCCATAAAATAATGAGACCGTTGTTTTAAAAGGGCTGAATTTTATTAAATATCAGGGAATAGAATGAAGGCAAGTGTAACTAAATGGCTGCCAAGCAGAGGCAGCAGCTTATTTTAAAATGGCTGCCAGTTCTGGAGGGGGGAGGTGCTCCATAGGGAACAGTGGAGCTGCCATACCTCCCTGCCTACATTTCCCAGAAGCTTTAGGGGAAAAGTGCAGGAAAGTATGGACCCACCCCAGGGGCGGAGCCAGATAAAGGCTTTTGCCCATCCAGGGAGGGGCCAGTCTCAGCCATAGTCTTGGCCAAGGGCGTAGACTTTCCAATTTCCCGGGGGGGGGGGGCTGGGCCGGGGGGGAGGGAGGGGGAGAGAGAGAGGGTAGGGTTGCCAAGTCTTACTGTTGTCACCATCTCTGCCGCCGCAAGAGCCTCTCCCCCCTGCCTGGCTCCCCTGCACCCCTCTCCTCGCCCTCCAGGCCCCCGGCAAGAAGCCGCCGCCCAAGCCTCTCCCCCACCCCACCGCCCGGCTCCCCTGCACCCATTCCTCCCTCCCTCTCTCCCTCCCTCCCTCTCTCTCTTCCCTCCCCCCCCCACCCGGGGCGATCCGGGCAAAGGCCCAGTGTGATGATGTCACCCGGAAGTTACGTCATCGCGCTGGGCACGTTGCCAGGGCAACGCTCTGGCAATCACCCTGAAACTCTATGGTGCCATAGAGTTTGCAGTACTTTACTCAGAACTGGGCCAACAACAGATAACATCCGCTTTAGAAAGGTAATGTGAAAGGGGCCTATATCTCACTTACAGCTAGTCCACGAGGGAGCTGGCTGGATGTGTGTATTTCTTGGGAGAAGATGAGAGAAGGAAGGTTAAATGAGAGATGGGAAAAGACAATGCAAAGAGGCGGCTTGGGTGAGGGCTTGCTGGAGCCAAAGAACCAAGAGGTCTGGAGAGGGACTTTGGGGGAGACAATGGGAAGGCCCCATGACAACAACTAGGGACAGTGTCAGAGCAGTAGGGAGGAAGAGCATGGGGGCCATGGGCCGTCGTGACAGAAGGAGAGAAAGATTAAGGGGGGAAAGGGAGAAATGATATTAGAGCGACAGTCGTGAAGAGTGCATGTTGTGTTCTTAGCGGCAAAGGTAGGCTTACAGGGAACATTTTGACCTGATTTATGGCTGCAGTCCTAGACCTTATATACCTAATTCCCATCGAGGGTGGGGTTGTCCTGGGATGGTTCTTGGAGTCAAATTAAATCATCTTATTTGCTGGTTTCAGACTTTAGGAAACTTATTTCCTAGGCTAATATTTGTTTGGAGCAAAGCTGTGACCTGAGATGGCGTCGATGTCCTAATTAGTTCAAAAACGATGACTGAATATTTGCTTACCGATATATGGAGACTCGGGATATGAGATTTTGCGCCTACAATCAACTCAGCATGGAATTGCGCTCTGTTAATGTATTAGGCATTGTCTTAAAATAAGCGTGGAGGGTTCTCCCCAGTTCTCCCAAGGCAACCAGCGAGGCTTGCCAGACTCCCGTGGGAGGCGAGGGATTCCCCCCCCCCCCGTGGTCATTTCCCAGCTGCTGCTCTGCTGACTGGCAGGGAGGGAGGGGATGGGGGGCAGCTAATGGGGGGGGGATGTCAGCAGTGTGGAGGAGGAGGAAGAGGAGATTGGATTTATACCTCCCCTTCACTTGTAGTCTCGAAGCGGCTTACAAACTCCTTTCCCTTCCCCTCCCCACAACAGACACCCTGTGAGGTAGGCGGGGCTGAGAGAGCTCTGAGACAACTGTCCTTGAGAGAACAGCTGGTACAGAGCTATGGCTTGCCCAAGGTCATCCAGCAGGTGCAAGTGGAGGAGTGGTTCCCCCAGATTAGAGTCTGCGCACTTAACCACTACACCAAACTGGCTCTCTGTGTGCCAAACAGGGTTCCCTCTAAGCTGAGTTAGTGTGAGCTAGCTCACAGTTTTCTAGCCTCCAGCTCACACACTGTTGTCTTAGCTCAGGAAGGATGGCTCCAGAGCAAACTAATTTATGCAGCAGCCAAATTGCTCGCTCACAATTTTAATGCCAGGATATCACAAAGTAGAATTTTTGCTCACGAGACTCCACAGCTTAGAGAGAGCATTGGTGCCAACATGCTCATGTCACTCCCCATGCACCTGGAGGTGAAATGAGTGTGTTGCCAGATGACACTGGGGACAGTTAGGCATTTGGGCAAAACCCTATGGTTAAACCCTAGAGTTTGACCATGGTGTGAAACCACAGAGTTTTGCCCAAATGCCAGAGCATCCCAGTTGTCTCCCAGTGTCACACGGACATTGTTGGGGGAATTAAGAGTCCAGGAGCTTTTCCTAGGAATCTCATCCTCGTCCGGCTCAATGGGGGGCAGGGTTGAAACTGGCAGGAACCCCATAGTTTGAGAGAGAGAGAGACAGAGAGAGAGAGAGAGAGAACCTGTTCCAAAGTTAAAACAAGTTATTGAAAGAAAACCACACTGCACAAATTTTCAAGCAAGTGGCAATTTCAGTTTTCATCTTCCAGAAGGGAACAGACAAACCAATATTTGTGAACAGATAGTGCACTTATTGTTCATTTAGGAATCATTATCTATTTAGGAATGCATTCCAACCGCTCTGACAAGACCTAAACCATGGTGTTGGTAGAGGGGCCCTTAGTGTCTCAAACACTGGTGTTAAATAGCTTTAGAATCCAGATTAGCTGTCAATCAAGGCATCGGACGGTCCCGACGAAATCCTGACCCCTCTCTTTTATGACCAGAAGGCTCTGACCGGAGGTTAAAAACACCCTCCCTGTCAAGGCAGACGCTTGGAGCCACAAGCCCTCCTATCTAGATGTTTTGGCTTCGAGGCTGGAACTCAGGAAAGTCAACAGTTCTTTTAGAGCTGAGTGTGGGGTGCACCATCAGGCTGAAGAATAGGGTTGCCAGCCTCCAGGTGGTGCCTGGAGATCTCCCGCTTTTACAACTGATCTCCAGCTGACAGAGATCAGCTCCCCTGGAGAAAATGGCTGCTTTGGAGGGTGGACTCTATGGCACTGTAGAAGAAGAAGAGAAGAGGAGATTGGATTTATACCCCGCCCTTCACTCACTTGTAGTCTCAGAGCGGCTTACAAACTCCTTTCCCTTCCCCTCCCCACAACAGACACCCTGTGAGGTAGGTAGGGCTGAGAGAGCTCTGAGACAACTGTCCTTGAGAGAACAGCTGGTACAGAGCTATGGCTTGCCCAAGGTCATCCAGCCAGGTGCAAGTGGAGGAGTGGGGAATCAAAGCCGGTTCTCCCAGATTAGAGTCCGCGCACTTAACCACTACACCAAACTGGCTTGTACCATGCGGAAGCCCCTCCCCTCCCCAAACCCCACCCTCTCCTGGATCCACCCCCAAAGTCTCCAGATATTTTCCAACCCAGACCTGGCAGCCCTACTGAAGAACCTACAGCAAGGTCTTATGGCGGAGAACCAAACTGAGAGGCCTAAGACAGTTCAGGATGCTTTACAAAACTGCCCTGTCTTGCTTATAATTCTGGCACAGACATAACTTCTGGGCATGCAGGGAGTGATGTCCGCACATTGCTGGTGACATCATTATGTCACCATCGAGGCCTCCCTGCCCTGAACTTTGTGGGGAGTTCCAAAGTTTCCCGACTGCCCCAAGTCCCCTCTTGCTGACTTGCCTACTTCCCCCTCTTCCCTTTCTTTGGTTGCTACCACCACCCGTTCAATCGGTACAGTGTAAGCAGCTGAAGCAGTGGAGCTTTTGCCCTCTGTGCCTCAGGAGGCCTTGTGGTGGCTCCACCTGCGTATTGCATCTGTAGGGTTACCAACCTCCAGGTGGTACCTTCGGGTTGCCGGCCCCCCTGGTGGGAGCGGTGGGACTTTCGCTTTTGCAGGCTGTTCTCCGCCACCACTCAACTGACCAATGGGCTGAAAGTCTGCCCCAACTGACCTTTTGGGGGGCCTACTTCTGGTTTCGGGCCTACTTCTGGTTGGGGGTGGCATTATGGTTTTTAGGCAAAACTCTATGGTTTAAAGCTGAATTTATCGTAGAGTTTTGCCAAAAAAAACCTCCAGAGTGTCACCTCCAATCGGAAGTAGGCTCGAAACAGGAAGTAGGCTTGAAAATGCCAGCATCACTTCCGGTCTCCTAGAAGGACGTCAGGAGGCCCCCACTGGCCAGGTAAGTCGACCCCATGGCACCTGGAGCTCTTCTGCTATAACTGATCTCCAGATTGTCAAAATCGGTTCCCCTGGAGAAAATGGCTGCTTTGGAGGCTGGCCCTCGTGGCATTTTACCCTGATGAGCTCCTTTGTCCTCCCCAGGCTCCACCCCCAAATTTTCCAGTTGTTTCCCAACCCAGAGCTGGCAACCCTGCTGCATTCTCCACCTCAATTACCAAGTTGGTGGAGGGTTGATGTTGCACATTCATTCCTAGCCCACAGCACAGGAAAGGTTAGCAGCTTACACATCAGGCCCTTTGGCGGCAGCTGTTTCAAGGCAGAAACCACTAGCCACCCCCAAGTCACCTGTGACTCCCAGGCCACTGAATAGCAGCGTTTTGGCAAAAGGAGATGCCTGACATGATGTCATTGCATTCAGTGTTTCATTGCCTAGCTGCTCTTCATAAGCCGCAGGGGAAATGCTAAGGGCAATGACCTCAACTTTCGTACATGTTTCTTTCTCTAGATGTTACAGCGGGAAGTCGAGGAAGAAATGTAGGTCAGCAGCTGACATGCTTCCTCCTGAAACGGCTAGTATGGATGTCACTCCCACTCAAAATCAGTGGCAGGTTCTTGTAAGAGTCCAAGGGATGGCAGTCGGCAACAAGTGTTCTTAAACAGAAAGTCCTTTATTGCAAACACGTCCAATAGTCATCTACACGTCTTGTGTTAGTAATGCTGGGTATTCATACATTCAGGGCAGATATACAGTATTCAAAAGGCTAGGGTATAATTGCACCTCCAATCATAGGGGAGATAAAAAGGCGCCTAAAGTATACTGGTCATTTGTTCACAGGCTATAAGTGGGAAAAGTTACAGTTTGCACCTGAACGCAAGAAGCGGCTGGGAGTCAGACACTCAAGGTCAGGGAGGTGCGGGAGGCGATAAGCTAGCTGCTAGGCTGAGAACAGTGAGCACTTTCCAGAGAAGGGGGCCCAGCCACACGGGAACCAACTCCCGCCCAGGAGTTGGCCGCATCAGCTGACAGTTCTCTGAACAAACCCCCCCAAAGCCAGAACCATGTAAAGGGCTAGGAAACCCATTTTGACTACTCCGGTAGACATCCAGGTGGATTAAAAGGAACAGGAGACTCTTCCATCCCATTCCACTGGCAGGGTTGCCGACCTCCAGGTGGCACCTGGAGATCTGCCCCTATGACAATTAATCTCGATACAGCCCACAGCAGTTCCCCTGGAGAAGATGGCTGCTTTGGAGGGTGGACTCTGTGGCATTATATCCTGCTGAAATCCCTCCCCTCCCCAAACCCTGCTCTCCCCAGACTCCACCCCCCAAATCTCCAGGTATTTCCCAACCTAGAGCCGGAAATCTATCCATTGGTGACTCAGTAAGGGTTGCCAAAGAGGCAGCTATAGCTAGAATCCAAGATTTTATTGTGTATATAGCCAAAAAGGCTGTCACAATACAGAATTAGGGTAATAAAAAGATCATTCTAATCATACGTGAGTAAAACAAGAAATAAAAGCGCTTTTGCGCAGATAAATACGGACCAGTTATAAACAGTAAAACTGTAAAATAAAAGGCCGTTCGTCATAAAAAGGTTAGCTTTCTGAAGCTGCAGTCTTAGCCCTGGGTTTTTTGGCGGCCAAGGCAAAAAGAGACACTTTGTAGCTAAGGAGTGGATGGGTGTCAGATAATAGAAAAGACCAGCTTGTCAGTATCAGAAGAAGAAAAATGTCCTGTTAGCAGATTATCAAGAAATTTAGATCTAACTGCTGTATGCCTAGGACAAAATAGTGGATAGTGAAGAATGTCCTCTGATACTGAAGCACCACATATATGGGACCGTAAGGCCAATGGTACTTGAGAGTACCTCCCCTTGAGTAGAGCCGTCGGCATCGTCTGGAAACGTAAGGCAGTAAAGTGCCTTTCAAAGATTTTGAGATGTAATATTTACTAAGTAAGGAGATCTGTCGTGATCTCTTTTGAATAACTTAAACCAGGGGTGGGCAAACTTGCTCAGCGTAAGAGCCACCTCGAACAGGGGTGGCCAAACTTGCTTAACGGAAGAGCCGCAGAGAATAAACATCAGATGTTTGAGAGCGACAAGACATGAACAAATATTACCTCCTTTAATTGGAAAATAAGCAAAGTTGCTTTTTATTAACATTAAATGAGACTGCCAAAAATAACAACAAAAGGGGTAAAAGCAGATATTGATAATGATATTAATTTGTCCAATGATATTTGTTTGCTAATGATATTTAGCTTCCCCAGCCGCCCTGCCGGGAGCCACATAATATATGTGAAAGAGCCGCATGCGGCTCCCGAGCCACAGTTTGCCCACCCCTGACTTAAACCAAGGGGAGAATTCAGACCCAGAGATTGTAAAACTGTCTAATAAAACACCACATTTATAGATCCAGGTTCGTAAGTTGGTACCAATATGGTCTTTAGAAAACGGCCCAGAAAGTTTTCTTGGAGTATCCATGGAACAGCTGTTGAGCAAGGCAGCTCTAAAAGGCTACAACTATAACTACAACTATAAACTACAACTAAAAACAACTATATGTAAAACTACAACTAAAAACAACTATATGAAAAACTACAACTAAAACAATGCAGTTTATTGGCACACCAACGGGGGGGGGGATCTACAAATGCTGATTCATATCCAAACTGGGTTGATTTTGAATCACATCCAGTGACTCACCAGGGAACATATCTAGGAGGGCAGGTATAAAGGGCAGCACCTGAAAAAAAAAGTCCCACAGCTCCCCCCCCCCACTTCCCTTACGGCTTAATAGCCGAACTGGGAGGGGGTAGTAGAGGATTTTCTCAGATGGAAGTCTGGATGGGCATTTCCGGCGGGTCATAGTGGATAGCTCATCACGAAAACGTCAACCCCGTGTGCTGCAGCAGTAAAAAAGGCAAACTCTTATGTTAGGGATTATTAGGAAAGGGAATCGGAATAAAACGGCCAATGTTATAATGCCCCTGCATCGATCTATGGTGCGGCCTCATTTGGGATACTATGTACAGTACTGGTCACCGTATCTCAAAAGGGACATTGCAGAGCTGGGAAAAGTATAGTGGAGGGCAACCAAATCAATTAGGGGGTTGGAGCACCCTCCCTATTATGAGGAAAGGCAGAAGAGTCTGGGACTTTTCAGTTGAGAAAAGAGACGGCTAAGGGGGGGGCATGATAGAGGTTTATAAAATTATACATGGTGGGGAGAGACTGACAAAGAGAACTTCTTCTCCCTCTCCCAAAATATTAGAACTCGAGGGCATCGAATGAAGCTGGTGGGCAGTAGGTTCAGCACGGCAAAAGGAAATACTACTTGACACAGAGAGGGATTCAAATGTGGGATTCGCTGCCGGGGGATGTAGTGATGGCCATGGGAGTAATAGTTTTAAAGGGGATTAGGTAGATTCCTGGAGGATAGGTCTGTCAGTGGCTACTAGCCATGGTGACTGAGGGGAACCTCCACATTCAGAGGCACTAAACCTCTGAATCCCAGAGCCAGGAGGCAATATCAGGGGAAGGCCACGGCCTCTGTGCCCTGTTGCTGGTCCTCCAGAGGAACTGGTTGGCCGCCATGTGAGACAGGATGCTGGACTAGATGGACCCTCACAGGTCTGATCCAGCAGGGATTTTCTCATGTTCTTATGGGGGTGCTTTAATCATGGAGTAATGTGTTCTGCATCACTGCCAAGACCCACTGTGGGTCTTGAACTGCTAACTTGCAGGGAGGGTGCCAGGCTGGCATCCATTCCCCGGTTCTGCCCAAAGGAGGGAACTGTAGGGCAACCCACTGAGAAAGCTTCCCCCCCTTTCTTTTTTTAAAAAAGGGGGGGAGAGAACATGGGGGGGAACTTAAAATCCAGCAACTGAATAAGTTTGTTTTTTAAAAGGAAAAAAGATACATAAAGACAAGACAAAAATATAACAGTGATGGCAGATGGACACATAAGTGTCTGTAAAGGGTTTTCAAAGATCTAAAAAGTCTATATGCAACTGCTATCTATATGCCATG
The DNA here is from genome assembly GCA_029233225.1 of Lepidodactylus listeri. Classification (NCBI taxonomy): domain Eukaryota; kingdom Metazoa; phylum Chordata; class Lepidosauria; order Squamata; family Gekkonidae; genus Lepidodactylus; species Lepidodactylus listeri. The sequence continues at coordinate 13,943,098 of JARCFY010000018.1, read as the reverse complement.
CGTTCAAATGTTGATAAGAGGGTCTAAGATCTTCCATCCACAGGTTTATCAGAGGTGAGCGTTTATCTTGCCAGTTTGGTGTAGTGGTTAAGTGCGCAGACTCTAATCTGGGAGAACCAGGTTTGATTCCCTATTCCTCCACTTGCAGCTGCTGGATGACCTTGGGCAAGCCATAGTTCTGTCAGAGCTGTTCTCTCAAGGACAGTTCTGGAAAGAGCTCTCTCAGCCCCACCTACCTCACAGGGGGTCTGTTGTGGGGAGGGGAAGGGAAAGGAGTTTGTAAGCCGCTCTGAGACTCCCAAGTGAAGGGCAGGGTATAAATCCAATCTCTTCTTCTTCTTCTTCTTCTTCTTCTTCGTGTTGTCTCTTAGCTCTAATCAGGAGCACGGAGGGTCCATTTTCGTTGACCATCAGTTAGCTTCTAAGAGATGGGCAGACAGGTTAAAAGTACATAAGAACCCTCAAACACTGAGGAAGCCATAGGAGAAACCGAGACAGGTGATGTTCCCTGATTCCCACACAAGCTTATGAAGAAGAAGAAGAAGAAGAAGAAGAAGAGAATGGATTTATACCCCGCCTTTCACTTACTTGGAGTCTCAGAGCGGCTTACAAACTCCTTTCCCTTCCCCTCCCCACAACAGACACCCTGTGAGGTAGGTGGAGCTGAGAGAGCTCTTTCCCAAGCTGTCCTTGAGAGAACAGCTGGTACAGAGCTACGGCTTGCCCAAGGCCATCCAGCCAGGTGCAAGCGGAGGAGTGGGGAATCAAACCTGGTTCTCCCAGATTAGAGTCCGCGCACTTAGCCACTACACCAAATTGGTTCCCTCACTTGTCTGAGTGACTGGAGGGGGGGGGGGGGTGTCTGGCTTCTTGCATAGTTTAAATCAGCTTTCATCTCGCTTCCCTCCTGTGTTTTCTGTACACTGGCCTGGCCCGCACAAGACACCTTCAGCAGCGTGCCCCCTGCTTCACTGCTACCCATCTGCCCAAGCAGTATATCCTTTCTGGTTTCTCCCTTTCGTCTTTTTCCCCCCTCCCCCCCCCCCCTTTTTGCCATAAGCTTCCCATTTCATACTGTCATTTCTGACTCCCCCTCCCCATGCACGCACGCGCACACACACACACAGAGACACACACAGACCCTGCTCGCCCATATAATTCAATTCCTGGCATTCCTCCCTGCCTGGCAAGGCAGAGATAAGGCCTGTCGCCCCTGATTAAATGCAACCCATTACTTGTTTCAAAAGGAGCTTTCGGGCAAAAAAAGAAGAAAAAGAAATAAAAATGTACATCTCCCCCCCCCCCCCATCAAATTCAGCAAACAGCTTTGCCATGCAGAATAAAATAATATAGCTAAATATATGCACCGTTAGGTGGGGGGTAAAGGAGAAGGACAAGTCCGTGATTGTCACTTTCCGGGATGCATGTCTAACAGGCGGCGTGTGCATTCACAGGCGTGTGTGCCGGAGAACGGGAGAGCGCGTCTGCCTCCTTTCCTTTATCCTTCCCATGACAAGGGGGGACTAAATGAAGGGTGTGCTGGTGTCCCCAGCCTGTTCCGTGCTGATAAAAAAAAAAGGGCCTGCAGAATAAATACCGAGCGGCCCCTTCCCCGGAACGCTTCTGTACTTATCAGTCAGGGACAAAGTCATCCCCCGCCCCCCGCCCCCCCATTGTCGCTAGAAAGAATGACTCTGCGGCAAATTCATGGAAACTGTCATCTGCCCTGAATTCAAATGAGAGTAACTCGGTGGAAACGAGAGCAAGAGTCCAGGAGCACCTTAAAGACTCGCAAAATTTGTGGCAGGGCAGGAGCTTTTGTGTGCAAGCACTTCTTCTGTTACAGCTAGGATGCGAGTCCGTCTGGCCTGTATTTTGGAGAGCGGAGTGATTTCGGAGGCAGAATGGCGATAGCAGGTGAATGGCAACGGCAAGTGGGATTGGATCAGGTGTGATGTGCGGAGGGGTAGTAGTTGTTAACATAGGCGTCAACTACGGGGGGGCTCGAGCCCTCAAGCTCCCCCCCCCCGAAATTTCCCAGGGGGGGCTCAGCCTCCCCCAGCAAAATGGAGCATCCACCAGGCCGCTCGCTTGCCTACCTGCCTGCCCGCCCGCCCGCCGGCCCATTGGCTGGCAGCCTCCGCCTCTCCCCCCCCTTGGGCCTGGCCTGGCCACTCCTGCCTCCGTGGGGCCAGCTGGGCAAGTTGCCGGGGCGACGCTCTAGCAATCGCCCCAAAACTCTATGGCACCATAGAGTTTCAGGGCGATTGCCAGAGCATCGCCTCGGCAACATGCCCAGCTGGCCCCACGGAGGCAGGAGTGGGCAGGCCAGGCCAGGCCCGGGGTGGGTGGGGGAGAGGCGGCAGGGACATGGTCTCGGTGTGCGCGCACGCACACATAAGAGCCCCCCCCCCCAGATTTCTAAAAGTCGATGCCTCTGGTTGTTCATGTTGTTAATGAGGCAGGCCTCCATTCATATCTGGATTCAGCCCAGGAGTTTGCGCTGCCTTCAGCTTCATTATCGGTTACAATTCGCCAGTCTCTCTTTCTAATCTCCCTTTGAAATTCCTCTGTCAGAGAACTGCTTCTCTTAGGTCAGCAACTGAACGTCCTGGAAGGTTCAAATGATCCCACGGCTGGTTTTTGAATGTTGTGGTTTCTCAGCAGCTCGGTGGCTTGTCTTATTTTGTGTCGTGCCTGAGGGGTGATTTCGGGCCCCTTGCTGATGTGATGAGCGGCCCCGCTGCGTGGGGGATATTTTTAACACACGGGAAGAGTTCCTGTCGCCACGTTTTATTCCCACGTTCCTGAAATCTTGGTCAGTTTCATCCTGGTAGCATTCAAACCATGTCCCTTTTGGGGCTGCCCCCGTCCTGGTTTTTAAGGAGGACGATGAGCACGCGAAGCTGCCTTCTCCAGGATCAGACCACTGAGAGGTCCAGGTTCGTCTTGTCTGCCCTGACTGGCAGTGGCTCTCTAGGGTCCCAGTGTAGGAACACCAGGGCTATTTTGGGGCAGGAACGCACAGGAACGGAGTTCCAGCTGGCTTCTGAGTTGGCCACGCCTACAGCCTCCCCACCACCTGGGGTTCCCCAGGAGCCTCGCTAGCCGTGGGGTGTCAGGGGAAGCCAAGCTGATCCAGGGAGGGAAGGCAGTTTAAACTTCCTCCCTTCCCCTCGGGTTCCCTCGGCCTGGGGAAGCCGATCCAGAAACTGCCTTCCTTCCCTCGGGTTCCCCGTGTGCCCTGCAAACCACAGGGCACCTGGGGAAGCGAATCCTGGGAGGGAGCTGTGTTGTCGGGGGTGTGGCCTAATATGCTAATGAGTTTCTGCTGTTGGGTGTGGCCTGTTATGCTAATGAGTCCCTGCTGGGCTTTTTCTACCAAAAAAAGCCCTGAGTAACATGTTGCGAAAGACCTCTACCTGAAGCCCTGGAGAACCGCTGCCATTCAGCGCTCATCTGGCTCTTGATGAGGCAATTACGTGTGTAAGCAAGGGATGGGAGGGAATGGAGGGGGAAAGAACCTCCCACCCTTTTGCTCGGATGTTTCTCGCTGCCCTAGAAATGGAAGCAGGAAGCAAAAGTCTGCCCAGTGGCAGAGGATGACCTACAGCAGCAAGAAGGTAAACCAGGCATCAGAAGTGTCCGCTCCCCCAAACTGCTGCTGAGGTACGCCAGGCGGCGACTCACTTCCAAAGACGCAGCGCTTTCGCTGTTGTTGAAATGACTCCCCTTCAAGGTCTCAAACGTTACCTCCAGTGCCTCAAGCCAGCAGTACCCCAAAAGGCATCTAACTGACATCTCCCACTTCCTCTGCCCACCCGCCCCTTAAGAACAGTCTCCGGTGATGTTAGCAATGCGGCTCAAATGGTATGAACGTTACGGAAAACAGCTTCCGACTGGTGCCTCTTGCAAATGTTGAAGGGAAATGCCTGTATTTCCCTCTGTTTTTTGAAAACTGTACAGATGTTTTCTAGGAACTTATTTTTTCTCTCACATTCACTTGTATACTGAAGCAGTTCCTTATATAAAGAAAATTTGATTCCAAAAAGAAAAGGGGGGGGGGGAGAAGTGTTTGCGCCCATTAGCAGGGCTCCTGTCCTAGCTTTCCTTCAGTCTACTTGCGAGGAACGGTCTTCGCCCTGTGCCTTTCCCTGCATCGCTCACCAACACTCCGGATATTTGTGTCTTTCTCAGAATCAAGCCGAGGCACATTACAGAGGCCACAAGCACGCCCGGAGACTCAAAGCCATCGAAGCAGCGAAAAACAAGCAGAAGGCGCCTGAGAGCTGTGGCGGCGGCCAAGAAAAACCAGCCGACTTGGATGCCACGCTGGACCTCACTGGAGACGCCACCGGCAACTCAGGTTAGCGGGGGAAGAGCCCCATGACCTGAGCTGGCCAGCGAGGACGCCTCCTCAGAGTCACCGGCCAGTCTGGGAATTCTCCCCTTGAACACTGAATTGAGGTCAGAGTCAGACCCTGGCTGCATTTGGAAAGTCCCCTGGGCTGCCACCCACACAGTGAGGATTCTCTGTTTCCCTGTCATTGCCGCAGCAAATGCAGAGACGTTTGCACTGGCAATGGAGCGTGCGAATGTAAGTTCCGTGCAGGCTTTACTCTGTCAGCTGCCATTTTCCCCGTCCCAGAAGGCTTTTTTTAAAAAAAAAAAATCAGGACTTGCTATTGCACTGCAGCCCAGCTACGTTACAGTGATCTGTTGCCAGGATCTACTCATTCTTCTGCATCGCAGGCTTTCATTTTTTAAAAAGTAAGTCTCTAGCCCACTTCGTTACAGAGATACCTTGAGGCTATATCAAACGTCCACAGGTTTTTGGCTGGGCTTGACAGCCATTAAAATATAAGGTTACCAGGGCTGTGCCCATCCTACATGGGCAGGGCTTTGCCTAACACCATGTTGTGATTGCAAAGGATGCCAAGTGCCTCCAAAGCACAGAAGGACAAGGATGATCCTGCCCCTCCCCCCCCCAAGCTCCACAGATGTGCTGGAGCTAATCTGAGGGAAATGAAGACCAATTCTGAGGTATGGTCTGACCTGAAGGAGCCCTGGCATATCTCCCAAGCGTAGTTTCCTCTAAGCTGCGTTAGGGGGCACTGGCGCACAAAATTTTAACGGCAGCCCGTGGGGTTTCTGCTTCTGCTCACAAGGCATTTTCCCCTCCATTGGAAACAATGGAGGATGGGGGCACCTCCATCTGGGGCCCATAGAATTGGACCCCCTGGCCCAGTCTTTTTGAAACTTGGAGGGGAGTTCTAAAGGAGAGGCACCAGCAGCTATGCTGTAAATTTGGTTCCTCTAAACAAACAGCCCCCTCAGATACCCCCAGATCGATTTTCCATTATAGCCTATGGGGACCTCTTGACTATAATGGTCCCCATAGGCTACAAAGGAGCTGGGGGAAATGATAGGGGTTTTTTTGCACACCCCTATGATGCTTTTCAGTATGATTTGTAAGCTGCCTTGAGTCACAGGGACAAGAGGAATATAAATGTTTGAAAAAATAAGTAGTTTGGGCAGGTTGATAACATTTAAGCAGCTTCCTGTTCGTTAGGTTAGGCACAGTGCTACAGTGATTGTCCCTCCTCTGTTATACTTGACCTGTAATGCTAATTGTCATGTTTCACTAAAAGACTACAAAGTAGACTTGAAGACTTTTTCCCCTCTCCAAGTGTCGGTATGTTTTCTAAGGCTCGGCACAAGGTGACGGTCTGAGGCCAGGCCTACCAATATACAGGAAAGGGGTGTGTAGACCTGTTCTCTGGAGGACAGGTCTACCAATATAGTGGAAAGAGGGAGTTGAAATTTGACTTGATTCAGTTCAGTTCAGGTTATTTCTACAGTCCTGTCATACAAAAAAGAAGTATATCTTTACAATATTCCAAGATTTTAAAATACCTCAATAAAACATCAAAAGCAGATTAAAATTTAATCTAATATCTAACTGCCTTAACTACCTAACTAACTATAGAATTTCCATAATCTGAGTATCGCCATACAGAAACTGGCTACTTGGTGGGTGATCTTGGGATTTCTATCGGATAGAAGAAACGTGAGTCTAGCTTTTTCAGAAAGGCCCGGAATTTCTTCAGTCAATGGAGTGATGGTCTTATTGTGCATCACCTTATAATACGGGCATCTAAAAATCATGGGCTGACTTGATTCTGTTTTCTCCTATAATATTTAAATTATTCTTAAAATATAGTTTATAATTTAAAAGAATTTATTCTGGGATTTTTTACAAGGTTATGGAAGTAATTTAAAAAACTATTTTACGCAATAGTGAAATGTAGACTCACTCACAACTTTAATGCTACTACCTTTTCTTGCTCACGAGGTATATTTCTGCCCACAACACTGGAGCTTAGAGGGAACATTGCAAACCTGCCACTGGGCAGGAGGATCTACCTCATTATGCATTCTTATTTTGTTGCTTATGCATCCTTATTGCTTCAGGGGGTTTCTTTTCCTCAGATGTTTTGCTCTCTCTAGTGGTCAATTCGATATTACATCACTGTATGTCTGGCAGGAAAATATGCCATACAGCGATCTAATATCGAATTGACCACTAGAGAGAGCAAAAGGCACATGGAAGGGGAAACCCCCAAAGCAATAGGGATGCACAAGCAACAAAAATGAGACTGTGAGAGAGCCCAGTGTTGTAGGAGTCTTGGAAGTACAGTGCAGGACAGGTGAGTTGCAGCTCTGCTACAGAACTTGCAGCTGGGGGGGGGGGGGGACGTCTCCATACCTAGCAATCATTACTACCAGTTCCATGTTTGGAGGGAGATCTTGTCTCAGTGTGTTTGCTGCTAAGGATGCTCACTGGGGCCTGCTTTTTTGTGTGGATCCCTGAGCACTTTTTGTGGATCCCAGTTAGCTTCTCCCACCCCAACATTATGCAAGAATTTGCTGCCAGAGGATGCAGCGATGGCCACAGGAATAGATGGCTTTAAAAGAGGATTAGACAGCTACATGGAGGACAGGCCTACCGGTGGCTACTAGTCATGATGACCTGGTCCGTAGCTAGGATTTTATGGCTTGTGAAGCAAATTCTTTTCTGGTGTGGCTGAAGTTCTCAGTGCAGAAAGAAAAGCCATTTAGCCAACAGAAAGCTGTTAACCAGGATGGATCTCTGAATTGCAAGCTGTCAGCCACTTTAGATGACAGTTCTCAGCTGCTGCAAGTTAATCACTTCTGCCAGCGTAAGCGACAGTTCTGAGAACGAGCCGGCAGGTGGGGGGTGATGACTTCAAGAAAGCTAACACTTGGGGCAGAAACACTCTCTTACAGGAGACCAGTTTTTTAAGTTAGAAAGGATCCTAGAGGTCACCTACACCAACCCCCTCGTTCCATGTGGGAATTAGTCAACTACAGCACCCCACTCTGCTTAAAGGAGCGCACACTTTTAACCTTTAAGAAAGGGAGCCCCACCCTAGCTATGGGCCTGATGATGACTAAAGGGAACCTCCATATTCAGAGGCAGTAAACCTTTGAATCCCAGTGCCAGGAGGCAACATAAGTGGAAGGCCTCGGCCTCTATGCCTGATCTGTTTGCTTGGTCCTCCCGGGCAACTGGTTGCCTGCTGTATGAAGTGGTATGCCAGACTAGGTGGACAACTAGCCTAATCCAGCAGGGCCGTCCTTCTGTTCTTATTTATTTATTTATTATTTTTGGCTTATAGCCTGCCCTCCCCTGAACAGCAGGGCCCAGGGCGGGTAACAACAAATACCAGCAAAACAGTAAATAGATTAATATTTTATTATTTATTTATTAATTAATAATAAAACTGAAAATAGAGACCCAGTTTGGTGTAGTGGTTAAGTGCGCAGACTCTAATCCAGGAGAACCGGGTTTGATTCCCCACTCCTCCACTTGCACCTGGCTGGATGACCTTCGGCAAGCCATGGTTCTGGCACAGCTGTTCTCTCAAGGACAATGGTCTCAGAGCTCTCTCAGCCCCACCCACCTCACAGGGTGTCTGTTGTGGGGAGGGGAAGGGAAAGGAGTTTGTAAGCCGCTCTGAGACTCCCTTGGATAGTGAAGGGCGGGGTATAAATCCAATCTCTTCTTCTTCTCTTCTAAATAGATTAATGGTTGCATATTAAAACCCAGTTTATGACAGCAGTTAAAACTAGTCAGTCAGATAGTAGCCAGAATTTAACACAGCTAGGTGCTTCTTATCTCAGAAGAGATTATACTTCATGTGCGTCTGTGGATGTCAGAATGATAAGATAACAGATGGACAACAAAAGAACGGAGCAGGGGGAGGCCAATGAAGATGGAGCTGCAGCTGCCCTCAACCAAAGGCCTGCCGGAACATCTCTGTTTTACAAGCCCTGCAGAACTGTAGGAGGTCCTGCAGGGCCCGGGTCTCACTTGGGAGAGCGTTCCACTAAACGGGCACCAGAGCTGAGAAGGCTCTGGCTCTGATTGAGGCTACATGGCTATCTTTTGGCCAGAAGATTTTGATCCGTTGAATGTAACGGAACCAGCAAGCTTCTGGAACTTTGTCCTGGGGGGCATTTGAAAACAAGGGAAGGCAGCTGGTTGGCCACGGTGTGGGACAGGATGCTGGACTAGACCGACCAGTGGTCTAATCCAGATGGATTCTTCTTATAGCCTTATGTACCAATCCCTGATGGAATGTACCTTTAATGGAAGTAAATGCCAGTTACTTTAAGGCCTGGAAGCATTTTTCAACAATACCTGTCTTTCCCCCCCCCCTTTGTTAGTACAACCCAATGGCCTGCTTGGATTGAAGCAACCAGCGGCGGAGGAGTACAACCTGGTGCTGATGCCCCCCCTCGAGAAGTCCCCTGCTGAGCTGATGAGCGGCGTCCTGCCCCTTGCCTCCCCACCTGTTTCAGAGCCCTCAGAGGGAGTGCCGGACACTGCGAGCGTGGCCTCCTCCTCAGCAGCCCCTGAAGTGGAGACTCCAGTCACCGAATCGGGCAGCACCATCAGCTCAGGACTGGAGGGGGAGAAAGAGGGGAAGAAACCCAAGCAGCACTTGTTCTGTCCCACTTGCAAGGTGACCGTCAACTCCACCTCCCAGCTGGAAGCTCATAACTCCGGTAAGAAGCCCTTTGCCTCCTCGTGACAAGCATTTTGTGGGGCAGGGTGGGTATATGTTGGGGCGTGATCACTGCAGGCGCCCAACGGAGATAGCCGTCGTTTAAAAAATCTCGTGCTCAAACAGTTTGGCCAGCTTTATAAGAAAAAGAAGGGCAGGGTTTTATACCCCGCTTTTCTCTACTTTAAGGAGTATCAAAGCGGCTTACAATCGCCTTCCCTTCCTCTCCCCGTAACAGTCACCTTGTGACCAGTGTTCCCTCTAAGCTGACTTAGTGTGAGCTAGCTTACAGTTTTGTTTTTTAATAGATTTTTTATTTTAGTATCAAACAAACAAACAAACATAAAAAACATACAAATTTGGGGGTTCCGTTTTACATCTTTGTTATATCTGTTATATTACCTCCTACAATATCCATATATGTTCATCATTTTCAACACCATTATAATTTGTCTATGTATTCTGCTTATAATTGTAACTAAGATCTATAATGTCTCCAAATGTGCTTATAAGTCTGTTCATTTACTGTAATCTTCCAAGCATTTGTAAAATCTTGACCGTGTAGTTGGAAATCTCTCTTCCTGTTGTCCTCTCAGCTTCCTGTTCCCTCTAAGCTGAGTTAGTGTGAGCTAGCTCACTGTTTTTTAGCCTCCGGCTCACACATTTTTGTCTTGGCTCGGGAAGCTCCGGAGCAAACTGATTTATGCAGTAGCCGAATCGCTCGCTCACAGCTTTAATGCCAGTAGCTCACAAAGTAGAATTTTTGCTCATAGGACTCCACAGCTTAGAGGGAGCATTTCCTGTGAGGCAGGTGGGATGAGAGAGTTCTGAGAGAACTGGGACTGGCCCAAGGTCACCCAGCAGGCTTCACGTGGAGGAGGAGTGGGGAATCAAACCCAGCTCTCCAGATTAGAGTCTGCCGCTCTTAACCACCACATCACACCTGCTCTCCCAAACTGAAAACATTTGCCTTTTAAGGAGAGCCAGTTTGTTGTAGTGGTTGGGAGCTAGGAGCCCGCTCCTGGGCTGGCGGAGCACCACTCCACCTCACTCCGGCCCCAAATGACCCCTGCTTTGCGTGATCTGGACACTATATTTCTGTTGATACAGCCCAAAATCACATTTGCCTTTTTAGCCATCACATCACACTGCTGACTCATGTTTAGTGCGTAGTCTACTAAAACCCCTAGATCCTTTTCACACACACTACTGCCAAGACAAGTCTCCCCCATCCTGTAATTATGCATTTGCTTTTTCCTACCTAAATGCAGAACTTTACATTTATCCCCACTGAAATTCATTTTTTAGCAGTTTTCTAGCTCCCTGCCAGACAGAGCTTCACCCACCCATTTCTGCATATTGAAGGACAGGATTTTTTTCTCTGGGCCAGCTGGCAGCCTTAGCAGCGCCCCCTCTCTCCCCCCCTCCCTTGGCACCGGAAGCGGCCTGAGGAATAGTTCTGATGACCTGGAAAGCTTGCTCGCTTTAGGGGTCGTGACTGAGAGAGCCAAGGTGGCGCAGTGGCATGAGGAGCAAACAAGGCACCCGAGAGACCCAGATTTGAATCCTCCCCTCTCTGCCACGATGGGAGATTGCTGGGTGACCTTGGGCCAGTCCTCGCAAGGTTGTTGTGGTGGGGAGAAAACGGAGATGAGGAGAGTGATGGGAGCTGCTTAAAGGTGGGGAGAAAGGTGGGGCAAAGGAAAGAAGTGAAATACATTTTGTTGTCCTATTAAAAACACAACGCTACAGTTGCTTGTAAATTTTGTGCAGACTTCCCTCTCAGTGGCATAATGGAAGAGGGACGGTTTCACGTGTTGCGGGACGACAAGAAATCGCAGTCATGAGCGTCTTTGAGACAAAAATGTTGCTTTCCTAGTCGCTCTTCCGTTTTTTTTCCAACGGGGAAAAAAGAGTAATGCAAGGGTGACCCCTAGAGGTTGCTTGAAACCTCAGGGGTTCTCAGGCCAATTAGATCACATTTTTAACACTGTGGTTTTTTATTTGCTGTTTTGTTTTTTTTTTAACCTGTCCCCACAGATAGTAAAAGCGTGGGTTACAAATTTCGAAGTAGACTTGGAGCAGGAAAAGGAACTAGCAAACTCCTCGTGCATTCCACCGTTTCTGTGGCACGTGCACACAAAAGGCAGTTCCAGAGGACTAGGCCCGTGCGTCTCCTGCAGCAAAAATTAAACAGGGGCCCTGGGGACTAACAAGCCTCATGGCAGTCTATGCTTTTACAGCCCATAGCCCACTTTGTCAGATTCAGACTGATGAAGACCAAAGGCACAGAGACCGGTTTCCCACGAGCGCTGCCCCGGCACTTGTTCCTCCGTTTGCCCCGATTGCCTGCTTGATCTTCCCACTATTTGCCGTGGGGTGCATTTGACCCACGGCTTCGTGCGATTTCCTCCGGTTTCCTCCACGGCTTCAGTGATCCTCAAAAAACGGGATCACTGAAGCCGCGGGTCAAAATGCGCCCCGCGGCAAATACTGGGAAATTCAAACAGGCAATCAGGGCAAATGGAGGAACAAGCGCCGGGGCAGCGCTTGTGGGAAATCGGTCAGACCGCTGATGACAGACGATAGGGATGCCAGCCACCAGGGAGGACCTGGGGATCTCCACTCCACACTGCAGAGATCAGTTCCCCCGGAGGAAATGGATGCTCTGGAAGGTGGACTCTATGGCATTGTCCCTCCCCAGGCTCCACCCCCAAGTCTCCAGGAGTTTTCCCACCTGGAGCTAGGAATCCTACCCCCACCAGTGGCCAGGGGGGAACCCAGCAACTTTGCAGAGCCAGTTTGGTGCAGTGGTTAGGAGCGTGGACTCTAATCTGGGAGAACCGGGTTTGACTCCCCACTCCTCCACATGAAGCTGCTGGTGTGACCTTGGGTCAGTCACAAGTTCTTTCAGAGCTGTTCTCTCAAGGGCAGTTGTCTCAGAGCTCCCTCAGCCCCACCTACCTCACAGGGTGTCTGTTGTGGGGACGGGAAGGGAAAGGGATTCTAAGCTGCTCTGAGGCTGCTTCAGGTAGTGAAGGGTGGGGTGTAAATCCAATCTCTTCTTCTTCTTCTCTGTCAGGAAGTTTCTTGGTAAGGCAAAACTGAAGTCTCTCAAGTCTCATGTGGGGCGTAGGGATTGCCCTCTGGCTACTGCTGGGTTGGCTTAGAGTTATGCGGAGACCCTGCCAGGCTGCCTGGGGCACTCCTTCGCCAGAGATGATCATTCTGCTGCTAAAGCAGCTGTGGAACATTTCCCACCTGCCAGGCTGCCTTCTTCTCCAGGCCTCTGCTGCTCCAGGGATAGCAGAACGGGAAGAGAGGGCAAGAAGGTCAAAAGGGACCCCTCTGGTGGGGGCGGGGGCTGCTGCAGGGGGACAGGAAAGAAACTCCGCAGGCCTCCGAGTCAGGAGCTGTGGTTTAGTGCACAGGGTCTAACCCATTAACAGTCTTCTTCACCCAAAGAGTCACGAACACGTGGAATTCACTGCTGCAGGCATTGGTAGCGGCTACAAGCGCAGACAGCTTCAAGGGGAGATTGGATAAACGTATGGAGCAGAGGTCCTTCAGTGGCTGTTAGACAAAAGGTGTAGATCAGGGGTGGCCAACCTGTGGCTCGGGAGCCACATGCGGCTCTTTCACACATATTGTGCGGCTCCTGGCAGGGCGGCTGGGGAAGTAAAGGGGAGGCATGCTTTTTTTCTCTTTCTCCTTTCCTTCCTTCCCTCCTCCCTCCCATCTATTTGCTTTCCTAGTTTCTCTCTCTCTCTTTCTTTCCACTTCTTTAATTCTTTCTTTCCATCTCTCTCTTTTTCTCTCTCTCTCTCAATATCATTAGCAAACAAGTAATATCATTATCAATAACCGGTTTTCCTCGTTTGTTTTTATTTTTGGCAGTCCCATTTAACATTAATAAAAAACAAATTTGCATATTTAAAATAATAAAAACGTGTGTGTGATATTTGTTCCTGTCTTGCGGCTCTCAGACATCTGACGTTTATTCTATGTGGCTCTTACGTTAAGCAAGGTTGGCCACCCCTGGTGTAGATGGAACACTTTGTCTGTGGCAAGTGATGCTCTGTACTCTTGGTCCTTGGGGGGCAACAGTGGGAGGGCTTCTGGAGTTCTGGCCCCCCTGGTGGACCTCCTGGTGGCCCCTGGGTTTTGGCCACTGTGTGACACCGAGTGTTGGACTGGATGGGCCATTGGCCTGATCCAATATGGCTTCTCTTACGTCCTTAACCTAAAGAATCCCATTTTAAATTTTAAAATGGCACGGTCCCCCACGGCCTCTCCTCTTCCTTCAGCAACACATGCCAACAGCCCCCTTTTCAAAGGGCATGCAGCAACCTGTCTACAGCCCTTTGAGATTTCCCTCTTCTTGTGTACGTAACAAAACACGTGACACTTTACAAAATCACGCATAACTAAAATGCTTGTACTGCCCAGCACGTGACCTACAAGTTCAGGTCTCAGAGGGCCACTGTGTCTTAAGAACATAAGAAAAGCCAGTCCACCACTCTGTGTCACACAGTGGCCAAAAACACCAGGTGCCCTCAGGAGGTCCACCAGTGGGGCCAGGACACTAGCAGCCCTCCCACTGTTGCCCCCCCCCAGCACCAAGAATACAGAGCATCACTCGCCCCAGACCGAGAGATCCTATCTATACCTTGTGGCTAATAGCCACTGATGGACCTCTGCTCCAGATGTTTATCCAGTTCCCCCTTGAAGCCGTCCCTGCTTGTAGCCACCGCCACCTCCTGTGGCAGTGAATTCCATGTGTTAATCACTCTTTGAGTGAAGAAGAGCCACAATTCAAAAGATCCAGGTTCCAGTCTGTCTCACCTTTTAATAGAAAGGGACAGGGGTCCGTTGGAGCAGGAGTGCACAGGAGCGCAGCTCCGGGAGTGAGGAGCCCAGGGGGCGGGCACATGACCAAGCCCCGCCACCTCCTCGGCTTCCCTGAGCAGTGCAGAGGCGCAGCGCCCCGGGGAAAGCCCTGCTAGGGTCTTTATTGTTTTTAATGTTTTGTTTTAGTATTGATAATTTTATCAATTTTGTTCCTTTTATGACACTGTGCTGTTTTTCCAGAGACTTGCTCAAGGTGGCATATAAATTTTCTAAGTATACCATTTTTTATCTGGGCACATGGCACATCAGTACTGGAGAAATTTCACCCACCCTTCAGCAGCTTCCACCCCATCAGTTTGGTGTAGTGGTCAGGAGTTGGACTCTAATCTGGGAGAACCGGCTTTGATTCCCCACTCCTCCACATGCAGCTGCTGGTGCGACCTTGGGCCAGTCACAAGTTCTCTCAGAGCTGTCCTCTCATGAGCAGTTCTCAAAAGACCTCTCTCAGCCCCACCTACCTCACAGGGTGTCTTGTTGTGGGGAGGGGAAGGGAACGGGATGGGTGGTGCACATGTCCTGGGTATCTCAAGTCTACTTGAAACCTGGTGGTTTCAAGGGAGCAGGAAGCGAATGAGGGTGTGTTCTTTACGCTTATTTTTATTGCACCAAGTATTGGATGGGGAAGGGAATGGAGGAAGAGCAGGTCAGTTTCACTCCCCTGTGGAGTGGAGCCGGAGGGGTGGGTGTTGCCTTCTGACACACTTCCGGCATGTTAGGGGATGTGGCTTATGCAAATGAGTTATGCAAATGTTATGCTAATGAGCTCCTGCACCTCTTTTTCTATGAAATGACCCCTGGAAAGGGATGTTGCACCACAGACAGCTAGAAACCTAGGCAGAGGCCACCTGACAACCGGTGGGAAGGAGCCCTGGAGAAACCTGCTCAGAGAAATAGGCCAGCCTGGTGCACAACTTGCGCTTCTGGTATTTGTTTGAAAAAATGCCTTTGGCTGTTACCGTCAGTGGACCCAGAGTGGCTTTTTGCTTCCTCTCTCTCTGCTGAAATCCTTTGCCTGTGGACGGAGGGTGAAAACCATTTCAGTTTTATAAAATAGCTTATGGCCAGTGTTCCCTCTGAGCCGAGTTAGCGTGAGCTGGCTCACAGCTTTTTAGCCTCCGGCTCATAGTTTTTTACCTTAGCTCAGGAAGGAGGGCTCCAGAGCAGACTAATTTATGCAGCAGCCAAATCGCTCGCTCACGACTTTAATGCCAGTCGCTCACAAAATAGAATTTTTGCTCACAAGACTCCACGGCTTAGAGGGAGTATTGCTTATAACTGCATCAGAACTGTACCGCCTTGGTGCCTGACGCAGCCAATTAGCATTCCGAGGACTGGAACGATTTCAATCAGCGTGTTTGATCTAGTAGCCGGGTGATTGCAGGTGGCATCAGCTTTATGATTTCCTACTGTCTGAAAGAGAGGGAAGCTGATTTCAGCCCCTCCCTCTGAAGCAAATAATCCCGGCTCTCATTCCTAGAATACTGACCTGGGCTCCATTTTTTTGCATTAGATGGAGAAATGCAAGAGAGGCTCGCCCTCTGCCTTTTAAAGGGACTTCTGGGCACTCTGGAGTACCCTTGTTGACCACCACGCATGCCCAGATACCAAAATGAGAGATGCTGGTTTTGTGAATGGAGGAAAGAGCTGTACTGCTGTGGGGTATGGCTGGCATCGTGGGGGAAATGGTACAAATGTCCCCTTTTATGGCTGCAGTCGGCTTTTTCTGTAGAAAAAGCCCAGCAGGAACTCATTAGCATAATAGGCCACACCCAACAGCAGGAACTCATTAGCATATTAGGCCACACCCCTGATGGCACAGCTCCCTCCCAGGCTTGTGGGGCGCATGAGGAACCTGAGGGGGGTCAGTTTCAACTGCCTTCCCTCCCTGGATCGGCTTGGCTTCCCCAGGTGCCCCGCGGCTTGCGAGGCGCCTGGGGAACCTGAGGAGGGGGGGGAGACTGTAGATGTGGCCAACTCGGAAGCCAGCCGGAACTCCGTTCCTGTGCGTTCCTGCCCAAAAATAGCCCTGGCTGTCGTTAATCACATGCTTAACTAGAGATCTTCAGTGACTGAGTTCAACTTACTAGTCCAGAAACTCTACAAACCAAGTTGCAGGTTTTAACCCCTTCAGCATCGAAAGTAGTGTTGTACAGTGGTCACACGATCAGACTAGGACCTGGGAGAACCAGATTCAAATCCCCTCTCTGCCAAGAAAGATCGCTGGGTGACCTTGGTTTAGTCACACACTCTCAGTCCGACGTACCTCACAGGATTACTGGGAGAGTAAAATGGAGAAGAGAACAACGGACGCCATTTTGGGTCCCCATTGGTGAGATAGGTGAGGTATAAATTATGTGAATAAATAAAATTGTGGCAACAAACTCAAGCCAGAAGCTCACCACAGCACTAGGGTTGCCAACTCCGGGTTGGGAAATACCTGGATATTTTGGGGGGTGGAGCCTAAGGAGGGCGGGGTTTGGGAGGGGAGGGACTTCTGTGGGGGCATAATGCCACAGAGTCCACCTTCCGAAGCGGCCATTTTCCCCAGGAGATCTGATCTCTGTCACCTGGAGATCAGTTGTAATTTCAGGAGGTCTCCAACCACCCCCTGGAGGCTGGATAACCAAAGGCAGACCACAGGACAAGTGAGGAGAAAATAGTCCGTGGCAACAGTAATATATTTACAAAGGCAGTATCACTCTTTTATAGATTTTCAAGAAATGGATCGATATTAATGCTAATACTAACACGTTTCTGTACATTCATACAAGAATAAACATCAAAAAAATGATTCCACAGGGTTGACAAGCACAGTCCACTAATCTAAAGTTCTTACAAACAGTAAATTTTCTTTGTGTCTTTCTTGTACTATATTGGATTGCAGACAATTATCATAGAGGTCACAAATTTGCAGACCAGTTGGGAGGTTTGGCGTCTCCCCCCCCCCCCCCCCCCGCAATGTCCAGGAGGCTGAAAGCACCTGATATGATATCTGGAAAAGTAGAGAACTAAGACTCAAATGTTCCTGGAGATGCAGCAAAACACACAATATTAGGAAGAACTAAAAATTGGGAATCTTTAGTTCCATGGCTAACAGCTCTGGGTCGGGGGGAGGGGAGATTTAAGAATGAGCAGCAGAGGGGGGTTTTCTGCATTCTTGTTTTCCTCACTTGTAAGTTTCTGTTGCTTGGGGGAGGGGTGTCTGTTCTGAATGTGTTTTGCTCCCTCTAGTGGTCTATTCGATATTACAGGGTTTTATGCCTGGCATAAAATATGCCGGGCATAAAGCGATACAATATCAAATTGACTGCTAGAGGGAGCAAAACACATGCAAAACAGACCCCCCCACACCCACCCACAAAGAAACAGGAACTTACAAGCGAGGGAAATGAGAATGTGGAAAAGCTCAGATTTGCAAATGAGATCTTATCCCTGGGGAGAGCGATGTTATATAGCAGTGATGGCGAACCTTTTAGAGACCAAGTGCCCAAACTGCAACCCAAAACCCACTTATTTATCGCAAAGTGCCAGCACGACAATTTAACCTGAATACTGAGGGTTTAGTTTAGAAAAAAGAACTCATACATTAACATCTTTTGTCTTAAAAGAAATACACAATAACAGAGCTTTCAATTATACAAACAACTTTTTATTGAAAGGTAAAAGTTTGCATTTGGCATGCTTTTGAACAATTAATGTGATTTTTGCTGTTGTATGCATGTTGATAATTTGTCTAACCTTGGCTCATACTTTGTAAGTTTGAGAGCAGCCCAGCCTCGAGTCTGTGTCGTCTTTTTCCTTTTAGAGACTGAGTGCCCAAATTGTGTGCGTGCCCACAGAGAGGGCTCTGAGTGCCGCCTCTGGCACGCGTGCCATAGGTTTGCCACCACTGTTATATAGCTTTCAGATCACCTTCAGAGTGACATCCTTGGAACTTAACCTTCCCTTCCCTTTTTTGCCGCTGCACATCGTACGAGAACCGAATCGTCACTTCTTATCGAACCCGTTTTTCTCTTTGATTCCTAGGAGCGAAGCACAAGTCAATGCTGGAAGGCCAGGCGGTTTTGCCGAGACGAGGCAGGGGGAAAATCCTCTCTCGAGCGGGGCACAAGCCCAAACGTATTGGGAGCAAAGGCATCCAAAACAAGGCCTTCCAGTGCCAGGCATGCGAGATTTATGTCAACTCAGAAACCCAGCTCAAACAGGTCAGTAGAATGGTCTAGGCAGGAGTATCCAGTCAGCTACTCAAATGGACTGCTGGTTGTCGTTTTTGCCATCAAGTCACAGCTGACTCACAGCAACTCTGTAGGGATTTCAGGGCAAGAGATGGCCTGCCTCCGACCCC
Source organism: Lepidodactylus listeri (assembly GCA_029233225.1). Lineage (NCBI taxonomy): Eukaryota > Metazoa > Chordata > Lepidosauria > Squamata > Gekkonidae > Lepidodactylus > Lepidodactylus listeri. The sequence goes on along the minus strand of JARCFY010000018.1, from coordinate 13,924,747 downwards.
GGACTTCCTTGGTCTCCCATCCAATTGCTGACCAGGGCCAACCCTGCTTAGGTTCTGAGGTCTGATGAGATCAGGCTAGCGTGAGCTATTCCGGTCAGGGTCCAATGGACTGTGGTGTTTATGATTAGACGTGCTGAATGTTTGCCTGTTTTAATTGTACCAGGTGGGGGGAAAGTGCCCAAATGATTCCTGAGAGGGGAACAGAACATTTAGATCTGTCTTTCTTCATAGGGGCTCTTGGTCGTTCACAGCTCTCGATTGCCCCTCTTTGTGGCTGATTCGGTACCGTTTTAGGAGAGATCCCAGCCATTCAGGGATTATACAATGACGTCTTAGGACAGTTTGGTGTAGTGGTTAAGTGCGTGGACTCTAATCTGGAAGAACCAGGTTTGATTCCTCACTCCTTCACTTGCAGCTGATGGATGGCCTTTGGCAAACCATAGTCCTCTCAGAGCTGTTCTCTTAAGGGCAGTCCTCGAAAGAGCTCTCTCAGCCCCACCTACCTCACAGGGTGTGTCTGTTGTGGGGAGGGGTAGGGAAAGGAGATTGTAAACCACTCTGAGTGAAGGGCGGGGTATAAATCCAATCTCCTCCTCCTCCTCCTCTTCTTCTTCTTCTTCTGTATAATCCCATGAAGCAGTCTTCTTTTGAGTCAGACCCTTGGTCTATCAAGGTCGATCTGGTCGGTTCTCACTCATTTTTTCCATATGGGGACACGGCAGATTCCCCTGGTAGTTTTTTTCTAAATTGCCAATTTAATAGCACTAAATCAATATGCCATTATACTAAAATAAGCTTTGTGTTAAAATAAGGCGCTCCCCCAGCTTTCGTTTTTAAAACAAGTTAGTCTCTAGTTCATTATATTGCATAGACATGTTTCTCCCATATATCTCTGCAAGGAAAGGAGGGAGTGTTCCCTCTAAGGTGAGTTAGTGTGAGTTAGCTCACAGTCTGCTAGCCTCCAGCTCACTCATTTTTGTCTTAGCTCAGGAAGGGTGGCTCCAGAGCAAACTAATTTAAGCAGCAGCCAAATCACTGGCTCACAACTTTGATGCCAGTAGCTCACAAAGTAGAATTTTTGCTCGCAAGACTCCACAGCTCAGAGGGGGCATTTTTAAAAATGAAAGCTGGCAATTCGAAGAGCCTGAGGCATATTTTGGTATAGTAGTGTGCTGATATAACACTATTGAAGCACCGATTAGAAAAGAAACGTTCTCTGCGGTAGGGAGAGGAGATGGCCACCATGGGGGAAACGGCTGCTGTGTGGACGAGACGAGGGCAATCTGAACGTTTCCACCCACGCGGCAGCCCCCCAGGGCTTTGCTGCGATGTTTCCCGAAACCTTGGAGTAAAGCAGGTTCGAGAAAGAACCGAAAGGCCAGGGAAAACCTGGGAGGGGCACAAAGGCATCACAATGCTGCAAGCAGGCATTCAGGCACCAAAAAGGGTTAACGCTTCCCCCTTTATCACCCCCCCACACCCAAACCCACACGTGCTGATCTCCTCCTTGATAAAACAGTCCTGGGTGCTGCATTTGCAAGGGAAGGAAAAGTTGTTTAAAATATTCATTTATTTGTATTATTTATTTATTGTTATTTTATTGTACTGGGATTTGTATCCCACCCTCTCCACCCAGCGGTCTCAGGGCAGGTTCCATCAAATGTAATATACAATAATCAAAACAGTTTAAAATACACAGGGGTCCTTTCAAAGAAAAAGAGGTGCAGGAGCTCATTAGCATAACTCATTAGCGTACCTCATTAGCATATGCCACGTCCCCTGCCATCGCCGGAAGTGTGTCAGAAAGGGAATGTCAGTTTCAGCCCCATTATACCCTATGGGCCATTGAAATCAATGGCAAAAACTCATAGGGTATATGAGGAGCTGTTAACTTTTTTCCTCCCATAGAGAACAATGAATGGGGGCAACCTGTTTGGGGGCCCGTAGAATTGGACCCCCTGGTCCAATCTTCTTGAGACTTGGTGGGTATTTCGAGGAGAGGCCCCAGCAGCTACCCTGCAAGTTTGGAGCCTCTCCCTCAAACCCCCTCCCCTCCAGTTGCTTTTAAAGTTGCCGCCGAATTTCGGCAGCAATTCGGCAGCGGGCTGAATCAGATTAGAGAATCTGATTCTGCCTGTGGCTGCCCTAGTGGCCACTCCTGAGCTGGCGGAGCTTTGCTCCGCCTCGCTCCGGCCCCAACGGACCCCTGAAAATACATCTGGTAAAATACAGTGCGGTTTCTATCTATCCCATCAGAGCCTCTACAGATGTAACCTGTCACAGTTGGGTTCCAGGAATTACTCAGACCTGATCCACCGAAAGGGAGGCCCAATAGATTGATAAAAAGGAGGACGCCCATTGTCTCAACTAAAAGCCTGGCGGAAGAGCTCTGTCTTCCAGGCCCTGCGGAACTGTAAAAGGGGGACCCGCAGGGCCCTGATCTCATATAGGAGCTCATTCCACCAGATAGGGGCCAGGACCAAAAAAGCCCTGGCCCTGGTTGAGGCAAGATGGACGTCCCTGGGGCCAGGGACGACCAGTAGATGTTGCTTAGCAGATTCTAATGCTCTTTGGGGCTCATATTTATGTGTATTTATTTATTGTAAACATTCATACTCTACCTTCCTGCCTTCATAAGGGCTACTAAACATATACATCAAAATCACGTCTTAAAGAACTATTTAAGTAAGTAAAAACGCACCCTTAAAACAAAATGAAAGGTAACATCCATACAAAAACATAAAAACAACAATTAAAACATTGGGTGGGAAGGAAAGATCATGGAGGGAACACCAAACAGAAGAAAAAAGTCCTCGCCCATTGGCAGGAGATGGCAACAGAAGGAGAGAAACAAGTCTGTCTGGAGAGAGAATTGCAGACTTTTGGTGCCGTGACTGAGAAGGCCCTTTCTTGGGTTGTCACCTGTCTAGCCTCAGATGGTGGGGGCAACTGAAGCAACCATCGGAAGACTTTTGCAGTGGTTGGGTGGGTTCAAAAAGGAGTAGGTGATCCTTCAGGGAGGTGGTGGTCCTTCAGAAGGGAGTAGGTGGTCCTTCAGGGAGTTGGTGGTCCTTCAGAAGGGAGTTGGTGGTCCTTCAGAAGGGAGTAGGTGGTCCTTCAGAAGGGAGTAGGTGGGCCTTCAAAAAGGAGTAGGTGGTCCTTCAGGGAGTTGGTGGTCCTTATAGATGGTCCAAACTGCGTAGGGCTTAAATAAACACGGAAGATCTCAGTCATCCACTGGCTATTGGTGAATGGAATACAGTTGACCCTTCTGCCCACCTCTGAACCAGAATGTCCCTTTGGAAAGATCTTTCAGTGCATCCTTCTCTTTGAGTGCATGGCTCTGAGAGCATTCTTGTTTCTCTATCCGCAGCACATGAGCAGCAGGCGGCACAAGGACCGGTTGGCAGGAAAGCCCCCGAAGCCCAAATATAGCCCATACAGCAAGCTCCAGAAGAACGCGGCCCTGGCAGTGAGTATTTTGAAGGTATTTGTCTCTGGAAGTGCAAACCAACCACTCAGCTTATGTACGGCATTTGGAGGAGGTGGGGGAGCTTCCCATGGATGCTGGTTTACTCAGGGGAAGGCCAAACACCCCCCCCCCCCCGCCCTCCCAGTCCGTAGGGAATTGGGAAGGCTAAGCAACCTCTACCTGCAGCAGAGCAGTGGGTGTTGTCACCAGCAGCGTGGAGCTGAGAGAGGTGATAGGTGTGTGCGGGGAAATACCATCCTTTTACTACCGTACGAGAGGGTTATAAATCCAAGTTCCTCATTTTCCGTGTTTCAGTCATCACACGCTATGTTAACCGCCACTGTGGTACTAACTGTTGTAAGGTCTTGTATAACCAGGTATAGAGGACTGTTCCGCATTTTCATTTTCCTCGCTCGCGCGTCCCTATTGCTTCGGGTTTTCCCCCTTTTCCGCAGCAATGTAATATTGAATCAACCACTAGAGGGAGCAAAATGTGTGGAAAAGAAAAGGGGAAAAAACCAAAGCAATATATGGACACGCATGTGAGGGAAATCAGAACGTGAAAGAGTCCCGGGGAGGGAAGACGGGTCTGGAGCGAGCCCAAGCACTGCCCAGAAGCCTGTTCTTCAGGGCTGCTCAGCTCAGGGGGGCCACCCACGCTCACCTGTTGCCTTCTCCCCCAAACTAACAGCAGGGCAGGAGGAGACAATCGGTAAGCCGGCACCATTTGTCTTTGCTGATGACAGAGCTGAGCTGAGCGGTCCCTGAGAGGCTGTTAAAGTTTCTAAGGTTTGGCTTGCTGCTTGCCACCAGCGGCTCTCTAGGGGCAGTGGCCCACTGGAAAATTTCCCTGCAGGCTAAATGGGCAATCTGCTCCTGCTCTTTACGCAGATGCTTAGTGAAGGGTGTCAGTGATAGGTACCCCCAACAGGACCCCATATGTTAAGAGAAAGCGTACAGCAACAACCACAAGCCACAGGCGTCTCTCCTGAGTCATTCTTTGGAGCTTTCAACATGTGTCTGATTGGTTAAATTGACCAAACAGGCAGAAGAAGGAAATTCCAGCAAGGTCCAAAGGGATGGGAAGTTGCAGCCGGGTGAAATCCTGTCTAGCATGCAGGGGTTTAAAGGGGCAGGGATCCCTGTGGCAGAAGGCTGCTCTCAAGGGACCTTGGCCTGAGTCAGCAGGGCGATTGGTCATGTTCTTCCAATTGCCTCACACCGAAACCATGGGTGATCACTTATCAAGTCATATTCCTATGGGATGCAAAAAGTAAATCATGTACTGAAGAGTTCTGTCAGTCCCCGGTATGCCTGCAAAGCGGAAGCTTCGCCACTCTGGGAGTATTGCCTCCTTCTAGGAAAGTGGTGAGCAAGCGATCTGGCTACTGCCTAAATTGGTTTACTCTGGAGCCATCCTTCCTGAGCTAAGACAAAAACGGGTGAGGCTAAAAAACTGTGAGCTAGCTCACGCTAACTCAGCTTAGAGGGAACACTGGCACCCACCCCTTCCCTCCGTGGTTCTGCTCTGGACTGGGCCCCTGTACACCTTGTAAGTCTGCACGGTGTCTCATAGGTAGACCCTGTGGCTTGCTGCTGTTATCTTTCTATAGGTTTCTAAACTTTCAAATCGAGACTCCAGAAAGACAAGTTTTGTCCACGGTGACTGGAATGTGAGGGGGCTGTGCCTCTGGGTGGAGTACGGAATGTCAGCAGCCTCCAGTTAGTTAACTGTAACTTGAACTGAGGCCCCAGTTCGCGGCTTCTTCCTGGGGCTGGAGGTGCCGACCCTCCAAGCAGAAACGTCCCCTGCCCTTGCTCACGGGCATCCTTGCTTTGTTGATTCCCGGGTTGACCTGGAGGACCCTGGCATTCAATTGGCTCACCTGGCTGTGTCTGTCTCTGTCTCCCACCCACCCCGTCTTCCCTCCACAGTCCAAGCTGGCTCTGCAGAAGCAACTCACAAAGACCCTGGCGGCACGGTTCCTGCCCAGCCCCTTCACCCCAGCCACCATGTGTGCCCTTCCCAGCCCGCTGACACTGCGACCGGCCGCCGCCGCCCTCTTCCAAGCTCCCCTCTTCGGACCAGCACTTTTCAGGACCCCGCCAGGCCCTGTGAGGGCAGCCACAGGCCCCATCGTCTTTGCCCCTTACTAGGGAACCTCAGCATCCTTCTTGGTTCGGTCAGGTTAACCGCCGTAAGGGGAAATCAAGGGGAACCGGTGCAGGGAAGATTGGGGGAGGCGGCAGAGCGGGGCTGTTTTCTGGGCAAAGGCAAACCAGGAACTTCCCTGGATTTTTAGCAGCAGTCGTTTTGCTTGTGGGAGTTTCTGCCTGCATCGCCAAACTGGATCGTGCTGTGGAGTAAAGAGATCAGGCCCTGCCCGAGTATTCTTCCCTGCTAAATTCTGACAATCCCAGAAGGCACCAAGGTTTCTGGCACTAGCCAGCGACACAGAAGCACAATTGTACCAGTCCCGGTGGTTGGGGCGAGGGGAACGTTCCAGAAGTTTGGGTAATTAGAATTCTGGACGGCTGGAAGAAGTGCCATGTTATGCAAGGTTGCCGTGATCCAGGAATCGTATGTGAGTTTGTTGTGTGGGTGATGGAAGTTCTCTCTGGCTTGTATTTCAGGATTTGATGTTCTCCTTACTGAGAGAAGGTGCCAAGAGATCCCAGTGCTAGCCCAGAAACTGAGCAGGTTGTGTGTGTTTTTTTCCAGAAGCGGGGGAAGAATGACCTCTGAGATGGTATTCAGGAGGAACCCCTCCATCGCCAGCAAAATTATTTCTGCGGGAAAATAGTGCAATTTGTACCCTGTCCTTTCAAGCCTTAATGTCTGATCCCAAAATGAAAGCCCATTGGCAAAAATCGAAAACTTTTTAATTCCCCACACGACCAAATGATTTTTGGTTTTTGCAAATGTGGATCCCTGATCCTGTTCTGTCCCCTGGGTGTGGGGTGCATGTCTAGCCTGCCTGTATGAAGAAGGGGTATTGCATGGATTATGGAGGGAAAGGTGGGAGTCGGAACTTGCTGGCTTTTTTCAGGGGGTTTTCTTTTTAATCCTTTCTACGTCCCATCTGGGAAAGAGGGGGGAGTCTGGGTACAGAGAGGCCCCCGGCTCCTAGGGCTCGTATGGGTCCGTTGACACTCCACGTGGCATTTGAGTTTGCCACAAATACAACCCTGTTTGCCGCTGGATAGAGTGTGAAGGGGAGGAGAATGGTGCATGCAGCCACCCCACTTCCTTTAGATTTAACAATACGGATTTCCCAGAGTTGCCATCTCTGGGTTGGGAAATTCCCGGATATTTGGGGGTGGAGCCTGGGGAGGGCGGGGCTTGAGGAGAGGAGAGACTCCCGTGTGGAACAATGCCATAGAGCCCCCCCTCCAAAAGCAGCCATCTTCTCCACGGGGACTGATCTCTGTAGTCTGGAAATCGGTTGTCACAATATTTGTGGGGGATCCTTTTCGCCTCTTCGCTTCCTTTCCCTCCCTCCATCGCCACTGCTGGGGCCACCATGGCTCCCAGCCGTCCCCACCATGATCGCTGCTGGGTAGGGCTGCTAGGTCTCTTCATTCCTCTGGCGGGGGGTGTCCCAGAGTGGGTGGGGATGTCGAGCGATGACCCCGACACAGTAACGTCATCGCGTCAGGGACGTCACGAGGGGACGCACTGGTATTTGGGCAAAACTCTATAATAGTTTTTTCACCCTCAAAACCATGGAGTTTGCCCAAATATCGGAGCGTCCCCGTACGACATCCCTGACGTGATGATGTTGCTTCTGGGTGCTGCCATCACGTCCAGGACATCACACAGCAACGTCCCTGTTTAGGGGAGGGGTTTCCCCGTCTTCCAGCTGGTCTGCAGCAGAGGGAAGCCCCGAAACCAGGGGATCCCCAGTCCGGACCTGGAGGCTGGCAACCTTACTGCTGGGACCACCCCCCCCCCCCAGGCCTGGTTCCCGGCCTCCATCTCCGGGCCCACCGTGGCTTCTTCCCCCACCAGAGCCACTGCCACCACTGGGCCTGGCTCCCTGGTTGCCTGCTTGGCAGGGGGCAGCAAGGACTCCCAGGCACCCTCACTCAGCTCCAGGAGCAAGAACTCCTGTGCCCAATTCCAATGGCCTCGAGAGCCGCAACAGTGCAACTTCTTCCCCACTGGCCTGCAGCAAGATAAGTGTTTCTGCAGCTGTGAAAACAGTGGGGTTTTTTTTTTTAATTTGGGGGGATTTAAGCCCCACCTAGGGTTCCCAGGTCCCAGCAGGGGTTCCCCCGCTTTTGAGGGCTTCGATCCGCCACCGGCCAGCGGGCTGGCAGGGGAACACCCCGCCCCCAAGGAGGGATGTCGCTGGGCAACGTTCCCAATGTGATGCCATCACCTGGCAAACTCTATGGTTTGGGGCAAACTCTATGGGTTGGAAGGCAAAAAACCATAGAGTTTTGCCCAAAAACTAGAGCATCACCCCCAAGGTTGGCGGAAACCCCCCCCACACACACCAGCTGCCCAAAAACTAGAGCACCACCAGCTGTCTGGCAACCCTAGCCCCATCTCCATTTTTTAAAAAGTTTTCAGATTTTTCTGCAAACCTGGAAGGGGTCCCCCAAGGTTGCAGGAAGATCTGCTCTCTGTCTCCATGTCCCTGATCTGCGGATCTGAGTACTCGCAGACTAGGCCACAGTTGCCCATGAGAATAGGCAAGTGGGAACCCACAAGGAGTTGCGGAAGGCATCCCGTGTCCCCCTCCCCCACTCTTCCGTTTCCCTTTCCTGAAAGCCCCTCTAAGCCTCTCCCCTTTTCCTGCTTCCTCATCTACCTCCCCACCCAACAGCCATCCTACATTTATCTGCCCCTCTGTCTTCAGCTTTCCTCATCCCCACCCCACAGCCTCTGCCTAGGAAAACTATGGCCCAGTTCTGTGATGCTGGCCGCTCAACCAGGCCCACTTGCACGGCAAGGAATCCTCAAGGACTTGTGGGGGACGCACCTCACTTTCCCCTGTTCCCCCTCTCCACACTATTTCCTCTTTCTCTCCTTCCGGCAATTCCCCTATTCTCTCCCCTTCCGCTGCCTCATTCTCACCTTCTCAGCCATTCACCAGCCTACCTGTACATCTGCCTCCCATCTTCAGCTATATTTATTCTTTATCTACTTCATTTATACCCCACCTTTCTCCACAGGGGGGACCAAAGCAGTTTACATTCTTCTCCTTTTTATCCTCACACCATCCCTGTGAGGTAGCATTGCCGGGTGTCCCCCCTCCCCCCAGCCTCCGGCAGGGGGCGGGGGAGTAGAGTTGCCAGATCCAGGTCTGGAAATTCCTGGAGATTTGTGGACGGAGCCTGGGTAAAATAAGGACCTCCGTGGGGTACAATGCCCTAGAGTCCACCCTCCAAAGCATCCATTGTCTCCTGAGGAATTGGTCTCTGTCATCTGCAGATGAGCTGTAATTCTGGGATCCCCCAGGCTGACTGTCTCTGAATGTGGACCAGCTGGCCCAGGGTCCTTTCTTACATCAAGCAAGGTCTAGCCGTCACTTCCTAGGCCCATTGTGAGCAAGCCTGAGAGCTGACAACCTCTGTGTGGGACCTGGGGAGCTCCCAGTCAGAATTACAACTGGTCTCCAGGCTACAGAGATCAAATCTCCCGAAGAAAATGGCTGCTTTGGAGGGGGGTCTCTGTGGCATCGTACCGCTCTGAGATCCCTCTCCTCCCCGAACCTTGCCATCCCTAGGATTCACCCCCAGACCCCCAGAAATGTCTCAGCTTGGAGTTGTCAACCTTAGCAAGCCTCTTCCCCATCCAAATTCACCCGTCAGTAGTTGTCTGCCACCCCCCCCCCCAATCCAATCCTATACTGTCTCCTCTGACTGGCAGCAGTCTCTGAGGTGTCGAGCAGATGTCCTCCCCAGCCCTCTCACTGGAGCTCCAGTCCCTGGAGAGGCCGGAGACCAAAGCTGAGCGCCTTACCACCCAGCCCTGCATCTCCTAAGCACCTGTCTCAGTTCCCAAGCAAGTGCTGGCCCCCAAGTATTGATCAGCCTGACTGCACTTCTGGAAAGTGCTGTAGGCTTCATAGATTTTCAAGACCATTGTCTGGGATACCAAAGATGGTTGGGGGGCAATAGCGGTGATCTTCATTCTATTCCCTTGAGCTTCCTAGAGGAATCTGGCCTGGTCTCCGGTGAAAACAACATGTTTTTTGTAGGGCTCCACTGTACTGTGGCACACAGCACGAAGGTAATTTTTGTAGCATCGGCAATGGTATTTTTCTTTCCTTGTGTTTCGAGAATCGCAGAATCAGAACCGAGCGTGCCCCGTAAGTATGCCTGAACCCGGCAGCTGGAATCAGACAGTCAAGGTTGTTGGCCATGATGGAGGGATGAACCGTTCCAATCTATGCAAAATACTAGCGGAGCGGCTCTGTCCTCCTTTGCTTCCATGCCTGTTTTCTGATTCTCTTGCTGTGTTCGTTTGTCCCAGATGACAAGGGATGTGGTCCAAGGTAGAAAGGTGTATATATAAGGCAATAGTCTCCTTGCTACAGATATGAGAAACCTATTTCCTGTCCCAGGACACAAACTTCCGTCTCTTTTTATTATACACTGTAAAAGAAATTTTGTGCCAAGTTCTTCAAGGAATAATAGATTTGAAAGTTATTTATCCCAAATATAATTTCATTTGGGAGGTTAAATAGAATGATAGTAAGCACATTGGAGCCCTCAGCATGTTTCCCTTCTGAGGATGCCTGCAAAATAGCTTCCTTGGCTCCTCGGACGTAGGCTATTGATACTGTCCCCAAATCAGGGCTTTTTCAAGCTGACAGGGTAGCTCCGCCATCTTGCAAGAATGAGCAGTTTGTGGTAATTCGCCGCTTGCTCTTCTGAGTTAGAGAAGTTCAGGGTAGCCTCTCCAGTTCCCAGAATGATTCTGGTGGGTAGCCGTGTTGGTCTGGAGCAACAGAACGAAGTTTGAAGTCAGTGGTACCTTTTAAGACCAACAAAGTTTTGTGTGCATGCCCACTAGGTATCTGAAGAAGTGTGCATGCCCATGGAAGCTCATACCCAGACTTAAACTCCATTTGCAGACCCTAGAGACTTTGGTCCTTTCCGCACTGGGATCTCATCCCTGGTTTTATCAGAGTTCAACTCGCAACACAATACTTTGCATTTATCCCTGGTTATAACAGTATCCGTTTATCCCGGGACAAGTGTGGGGTGAAACTGGGGTGACCTCAACATAATGCGGAAACAAAAAATACCCCGAGATAATTACAGGGGTGAACTCAAGTGTAGCGTAGAATGTAAGTTTGGGGACAGGGTTGAACCAGGATTTAAGGTCTAGTGCGAAAAGGACCTTTGAGTGAGGAGTGCATTTGCAGAGCAAAAGGGCCAGTGAAAAAAAGATCTCATGGCATTCAAGAAGAAAAGTGTCACTTTTCCTCTCCTGAGCTGTTGGGAAATTACAGCTAAAGCCAGCTATGGATTGTGTTGGGTTAACTGGTGTAGCTAGTCCGGTTCCCACTAGTTAGCAGAGTGTTTAAATAAAGCTACAAATGCAGCAGCATCACTTTATAAGGTTGCCCAGCTTACAAAGCTACACAGAGCCACGTTGCAAGTGTAGCAGATAAATACTTCTCTCTTTATTTGAGAAGTACGCTTTTGGGTAGGGAAGAGTAGCGATAGGATAGAGTACTAACTTACTAGCTAAGGATGAAAGCAGATGGCAAGAGGGCCGTCTGCCTCATGGTGCCAAGAGCGGGCAGCACGTCATCCCGCTTGGTGTGTGGAGAAGGGGGGAGCTTTGTCTGAGAGAGTGAACGGAAGGAAGGAAATGGTCCCTGAGAACACAGTCTGCATGTCAAAGAGGACAGTGGCAGAAGAGTAAACACAAGAAGGAAAGGTCAGTGTGCCTATCTAGCCATCTAGTCTCTCTTGCCACTTGCTTCTGGAGGTCTGAGACAGGGGACACCGCACCTGGAACTTCCAACAGATTGTGCTGACTGGCTAGTGCCTGTGACGTCACCAGGACACCCCTCCCAACCTTTAGAGCAGATCTGTAACCCGTTTCGCTTTTTAAAAAATAAAGCAAAGGATGAGTGAGAACGCAAGCATGCAGAGAGAGCTTTAAGCAAAGAAAAATTTTCAAAGGCGGCGCCAACACTGGCAATGGCTTGAGTAGTCGACTTGACGGGAGGTCCGTTGTGCAGGCTGCAGAGCCGGGCAGAAGCTCCAGCCGTTGCCGAGGGGACCTCTGTGACTTCTTCCTCATTGGAGCATCTGCCTTAATTCAGGGAGCGTTTCCGTCAAGCTCTGCTTGTGGAATGTACTGGAGTCGGGAGGCCGGTGACAGTGGAATCAGCATAGTGGTTTATTGCGGGTCGAGATGGAACATGGAGACAAAGGGATGGGGAGCCACTTATATTACAGGTAACCACACCTTGACCGTCCCCCCCCCCCCAAGGGGGATTGGTCCAACAGGGATTATTCTCCCGTCAGGGCTATCATAGGTCCGTCCGAATATCCTCAGCCTCGGATAGGGGGACCGGCAGGATCCCTAGGTCCATTGTTCTCTGGGGAAGGAAGCTCTGTTGTTATCACATCCCGTTACAGGCAAACACGCCCAGACATGTTCCCCGGCTGCAGACAAAGAGTCAAGCACCGGACATAACACCTCGTCTGCACGTTTATGTGTTAAGGCGAAAAGGCCAGAAAGGAGAAGTCTGTAGGGATCCTGAGAAAGCACAGAGCAGCCGTAGGGCCCCCCCCCCCGCCGCCCCCCAGCCATTTCACACCCGGCCCTTCCACCTCCTGGAACTCCTCTTCTGTTTCCAGAGGTGATGACAACCTCTGGGTTTGCTGCCCAGGAGGGCTTGTGAAAGTTGCACAGAATTGTGTCCGAGGAGCGGCACGAGGCTTCTGTGGGTCAGGACTAGGCAGGCGACCACAGCGTTGCTGGACTCGGGAGGGGATTTGGAAATTAATAATAATTTCCTAGCCCTTCCTCTGCAACGGAGGCGTCTCTGTAATCTCTTCATCGGCGCTGTGAATTCAGAGACAACCTGCATCAGCAGCAGGGCCTCCACGGGGGAGTTTTGTTTCTTTTATTTCTCATTTAAAACCTCCATTAGCCGCCTCGCTTCCTAGAGAGCCCACCCCGGCTCCCAACATAGACAAAGCACATAAAGACAACACCGTTTTTTCTGCGCACGTCCCTCCAGCAGCCTCAGTTTCATTGCGTTTTCTCTGCCATTCCACCAGAGGGCTTTTTGAGGGCTTTTGAAAGGATTGGTAATTTCTGTAACCTTAGAGTGCTGGGGGGGAGGGGGAAGTGCTGTCAAGTCCCAGCTGACTTATGGTGACCCTGGAGGGAGCCAATTTGATGTAGAGGTTAAGTGCGCGGACTCTAATCTGGGAGAACCAGGTTTGATTCCTCACTCCTCCACTTGCACCTGCTGGATGACCTTGGGCAAGCCATAGCTCTGGACCAGCTGTTCCCTCAAGGACAGCTTGGGAAAGAGCTCTCTCAGCCCCACCTACCTCACAGGGTGTCTGTTGTGGGGAGGGGAAGGGAAAGGCGTTTGTAAGCCACTCTGAGACTCCCTTGGGGAGTGGAGGGCAGGGTATAAATCCAATCTCTTCTCTTCTCTTCTTCAAGTGACGTTCAGAGGTGGTTTCCGATTGCCTACCTCCGTGTCACAACCCTGGCATTCCCTGGAAGTCTCCCATCCAAACCCTAGCCGGGGCTGACCCTGCTTCGCTTCCAAGATCAGGTCAGCCAGGTCAGGCTGAGCAGTTGCCTATTTTAATCGCTCTCTGGTGGCCCGGGAAGGCAAAGGGCTGCCACAAAGGGCAGGGAAACGGTGCGGATTTCGGGGAGATTGGGGAGGGGCTCAGGGGAAGAGCCTCTGCTTGGCACACAAACCTTTGAAAAGGCACACCTCATGGCGGCATGGCGCACTTGGGCTGTGCCCTTCCCCAAAAGAGAGTGCTCTGGATGGGGAACGATCACAGCATGATGTCATGCAAATGCTCCCCCCCCCCCAAAAAAAGCAATCCAGTTTGGAAGCAAAAGCAGAGGAAGACCTCTGTGTGGAAGCAGCCCGAATCCCCAGCCGCCACTCCCACCCCCCAATAGTGCTGCTGGAATCGGTTGTGCAGATGCACATTAATTTTCTTCACTTGCTTATTTGCTTGGAGTCACATCATTTATGGGGTTTTAATTCGGGGACTTTAGGGGTTTGCTTCTGTGGCACCGGTATTCTGTCCCAGATGGTGGAGGAGGAAATCGGCATCTTTGTTTTGGCTCAGAAGGATAGCTCCGGAGCAGTCTAAGTTCTGCAGCAGCCAAATCGCTCGCTCACAGCTTTAATGCCAGTAGCTCACAAAGTAGGATTTTTGCTCACACGACTCTACAGCTTAGAGGGCGCATTGATCTGCACAGCTCTTTAGGGGTGAATTGGAGGACAGCACGAAGATCACGCAGCCCCTGCCCAGGAACAAGAGGAGCTTCCGTTAGTAGCTAACCCACAGTGCCATCCTAAGCAGGGTTATACCCTAAGCCCACTGACCTCAGTCAACTTGTAAAGGGCGTAACTTAGCTTGGGATGGCGCTGGTGGGCTGCTACACCTTGCTGAAGAGAATGAAACCTGGGCGTGAAGGAGGCGGCGTGGAGCAGGGCAGAGGTGGAGGCAAAAAAGCTGATGACGGCCGGAGGCCACATGGTCGTGTGGCAGGGATGAGGCTGCCCACTGAGACAGGAAGAGGTGTGGTTGCCTGCCACGCCATCACAATTCAGCAAGCTCTCCGAACAGTTTGCTGGCTGGGTCTTGCCCCCCCCCCCCAGTTATGTCCCCCTACAGCCATTTTTGGAGCCCTTTATTTCTCTCTCTCCTAATATTTTGATTTCCTTAAAAAGAAAAGTCCTGCCCAGGAAAGGCTGCAGGCGATTGTCACGAGTCCCACCGCAATCAGTCCCAACAACGTTCCTTCAGAAGGATCCAGTTTATTGAGTACAGGAGAGAAAGGTCATCTGTGCAGACATTGTGTTAGAACTAACTAGGAGGGCGGGAGAGGGGAAGATAGACAGGTTTCACAGTGGGGTCCCCTGATGGAGCTGAGCCAATCAGAGGGTGCATAGACGCACGCCTAAACTAACGCGTTCACATTCCCAGGTACCAAGGTCAGAAGCCTAGGCTAGAAGATAAGGCACAACGAAAGAAGCCAGACTTCACATTCCAGCACATGAAGGAGTTCACCCAGCAGGCCCCTGCCTCCCCCCCCCACACACACACAGCAGTGCTCCCTCTCAGCTGCGGATTCTTGTGAGCAAAAATTCTACTTTGTGAGTGAGCGATTTGGCTGCTGCATAAATTAGTTTGCTCTGGAGCCATCCTCCCTGGGCTGAGACAAAAACGAGTGAGCCGGAGGCCGAAAAACCGTGAGCTAGCTCACACTGACTCAGCTTAGAGGGAACGCTGACTGCAGGCAGACTTTGCAAAATGCAAAAGAAAACTATGCCTCTGAAACTTCCCCCTGGGTCTTGGCTTGATCTGGGAGAGGGAGGCTCATCTGTGTAAAAAGAGGATTTCCTTCCTCAACTTGGACGGGGCTTGCAAAGAATGGGCGACTACGAGCGACTAGCCGGCCCTTCTCCAACGGGTGGGGCCATGTCTCCTTTCCCAGGTATTGCAGTTGGGTCTCGGTTTCCTGCCAGCTCCACTTTCCCAAGAGGCAACGTTGATGCTTCTCTGCTGCAGCTCTGGATTCCCTTGTGAAGGCCCGTTGGTGTGTGTTTCCTGAACCGGGGCCGGCTGAGGGATTCCACGGACCCAGGAGCGAGCCAAGCTGAGCAGCCCATGTCGGGCTGCAAGCCAGCACTCCGGGGCTACTCAGCCTCCACCCGGTCAGTAGTACTCACGGTGGGCATTAGCTTACCCAGGGCTCCTGGGAGGGGGCGCACGATGAGGCAGCTGAGAAGGTCACGGCTGGAGCTGCCGTGGCTTGTCAGTGCTTGCTCTTGGCCACCAGCAGCCCGGCAGGAAGATCAATGACCCGTCCACCCCATCCGGAGCTTTAGACCCCCAGAAGGTTTTTGATTTCTCTGATGCCCCTTTCCTGTCTGGCTCTGATGCCTTCCAGCTTGCTGGCCAGTTGTCCAGGCTAGGCAGGGAATTCCCAGCCCCCCTCTCCCTCCCTCAAGCAACTGAGGAGCAGGAGGGGAAATGGCTCCATTTTTCTATGGTCTTTACCACAGAGTTTTGGAGGAATTCCTAGAGCACCACTTGGAAGTGACATAACGTCCTCCCCAAACTCCACCTTCCACAGTCTCCCAGTGTTTGCCTGGGCAACATTGGGAAACATTGTGGTTTGTCGCTGTGCTTTCCTTCTACTTCCTTTTCAGTTCAGAGTTTTCCCAAGATGGGTCTGTTGTCTTTTATGATTCCCTTCCTGTGTAAATCTCAACCCTTTTGCCCTCTGGCCGACTCGCTGTGTTTTTCGATTTGAGACCCTATAACAGGACATCACTCAGCTTCCCTTTCTGGAGGGAAAAAGTTGATAACGTGATAGATTTTATTGAACCGACCCCAGGGTCGCATCACTTTTTACGTTTGTAATACACGCACATATAATACGTTACAGGTATAAAAGAAGCCAAAATCTGCACATGACAAATGTGTTCTAATAGTTTGTGTGACAGATGCATCCGGAGCAGGAAGCCAAAGTTACCCACAGGTTCCCACCACATCTGCTGCCGCCACCCACATGAGGGTCCGTCAGTTTGCCACAGGAGTTTTTAAAATTTTATTTTCAAAGAATTCCTCACTAGGTAGGTATACTGGGGAAAGTACACAGGATTATCCATGAATTAAAAACGCTCACATCCCTGGTAATGAACTGTGTACAGAAACAAAGGAGAAATCTGTGTGGCCCACAAGCAGCCATTTGCAGGCCTTGTTTCTAATGACAGCGGGAAATAGTTACTATGCTGGTATCAACAATCAAATAAAGTGTTCGAGATACAGTTGTTGGGAGCCAGAAATCCGTAATCTGGATTGGAAATGGTTGCTTGACCCCCTCCTCTCTCCGAAAGAGTGTTCCAGGTTCTCTGGCCGCGGCCTGATATCTGAGCTTTCCTTTCTGTACATTTTGAGGTTCTCCGACCCTCGGCCTATCACTGTGCTTTCAGTCCTCCTGACTCCAGGTTCTCCTCCAACGGCCCATCACTGTGCCTCCCATTCCGCGCACTTCTAGGTCTGCCAGCCGGTCCCTGGGACTGCGCTCCCCCTTCCCTACCCGCCCGCCGGAAGACCTTCCACCACACCCCTCCTCACGTTCTCCCTCCCCCGCCTGCACCCTTCGTTGCTCCGCTCACAACGACAGCTGTGGGGAATCGGGGAGGGGGTGGGGGGTCACGCGCAAAGCGTCGGGTGCACTTTGGAACCCTGAGGGTGCTGCCCGCGGCTTCGTTCTGCTGTCTCACCGCTGCGTGAAGCCATAAGACTCTTGCAACGCTGGTGTTTCGGTACACTCGGCACTTTAAACCCCGTGAAAGCCATTCCTTCTGCTAATAATAATATAGCAAGAAGCAGCTTTAGGAACACGAAACGCGGACGCTTTCTTCGATCGCCCTTTTCCTTTGTATCCAAAGCATTAATGCCTTTGAACATAGCGTATAATGTACTCCAGGTAGTAGGTAGGGCACCTAGGCCATAACTCTTGGTAGTGCGTGTGCCCCCCTCCCCCCATGATGTAAATACGACAATAAGGAGTGATGTGTGATAATGTCTGAGCCTTTTTAAAAAAAAGGAAGGGAGGGAGGATATTCAAACCATTGTAGGGACTTGGCCAGTATGTTGTCCCCACTCCACCCTCTAATGGTTCAATGTATATTTTTTTTGATGTACTATATATATAAAATTGTTCAGATTTAAGTAAAAAAAAATATTTTGATAATCAAATTTCATTGCTCTACTGTGTTACTTGGTCAATAAACGGAACACGGCTACATAAGGCTCCCGGCTTCCTGTTTGTTTGGGAGATGATGGGATGGAGCCTTTGGGCGTGAAGGCCGCTCAGCTGGTCTGCAAACCGGGCCAGGGGAATTGGGCCAAGGGCACTCTGCTCCAAACGGAGTCTTGGGACATTTTCAACAAATCAGCTGGAGATTGTGCGGCCCGTTGGGACGTGGCCTCTTTCCCACTGGAGCCTCTGCTCTCCCTGTGACATCCAGGGCCGGACGGAAACGGCGTCGTGCAAGACACAAAAGAGCGACGGAGCTGGCCGTCGGAATATGGGCGGGTTTGGTCCAAGGCCTGATGTACACAAAGTAGGGTTGCCATTCCCCCGATGGGGGCGGGAGTTTGCCCACTTTTGGGGGGCCCAATCCACTGCCACCCAGCTGGCCCTGTCCATGCCAACGTGCCCAGCCCAATGACATCACCCGGAGGTGACATTAGCGAGCGGGGGCACGTTGCGCGGGGGCACGTTGCATGAGGGACGCTCTAGCGTTTGAGATATGCTCAGTTGGTAAAGCTTCCCGGACCGGCATGACTGATGGGGGAACCAGCTACTTAGCTGCTCTTCCCTCTAAAGAAAGAAGCTCTTTGCGCAGATATTCAGGGGAAGGGGTCTAGCCTAGTTTCCCCTCTCGCAATGGCCTTTCTGAGTTCTCCTTTTAAGTCATGTTCACCACGGTGGCCTCCAAGCAATTCTGCACTAAAGTCGAATTTAACCTTTTTAATCCAGGTCTTTTTCTTCCATTCTGCACTAAAATCGAGTTCAGCCTTCTTTTTATTCCCCCTCAATTCTGCACTTACATTACCTCCCTTCAGTGGTCAGCCCGGTTTCAGCCTGCTGTTGTCCTGGGTTATTTGGATGCTGTTTTTGCAGAGGACTTAAATTGCCTCGACTCGAACGCTGAGAAAATCCGGAGTGGCAGGCAAATGCGGAAAGGACCAAAGACTGGTGTTCTGCGCATAGTCTCTCTCACACACACACAGACACACACACCCCACTGGAGGGTTTAAATCTGACCTCTCCACTGCTGTACCCACTAAGAATTCCAACTCTGGGATGGGAAATCCCTGGAAATTTTGGGCCGGAGCCCCGGGAGGGTGGGGTTTGGGGAGGAGAGGGACCTCATGGGGACGTAATTCTATAAAGCCCAACCTCTGGAACTGCCATTTTCTCCAGCGAAGCTGATTTCTGGAGTCCGGAGCTCCGTTGTAACTCTGGAAGCTACCCTGGGAGGATCTGGCATTTGGTAGCCCTAGCTACCCCTATAAGGGATTTACCTACAGCAGCGTAGATTCTTATGACTTTTGTGCAAGTTGCGTGGGCATTTTATGCAGTCTTGAAATGCTCATAGTCAGAGGTCACTGGGCAGAGGTAGGGTTGCCAGTCTCCAGGTGGCAGATGGAGATCTGGGATTACAACTGATCTCCAGGTTATAGAAGTCAGGTCTCCTGGATAAAATGGCCTCTCTGGAAGGTGGACTCTACGGTCTTGTACCCTGCTGAGGCCCCTCCCCTCCCCAATCCCCGCCCTCCCCAAGCTCCACCCCCCAAATCTCCAGGTGTTTCCCGACCCAGAGCTAGCAACCCTAGGCGGAGGGGAGAAGCTAGTAGTTTAGCAGACAGACAGCGATCCAGCCGCTTCGGCCACTGGTAGCGTGCACTGCCGGGGTTTTGTTGTTTTGTGCGTTTGGGTTTTTTAATTCTGAAGCAGCTGCCAATTGTTCTGTTAGGCAGTAGCCCACTGGAGCGCAGCCGCCTCCCAGCACCAAGCATCCATGAGCCCAGCTGCGCATTACAATTCTGTGCCACTGCGGTGGTTATCCACGGGTTGCAGATTTTTTTTAAAAAAAAAACCCATCAAGTTGATTTGAATTTAAATACACTCACGTTTTTCCAAAACCGGGTGTGCATGTTAAGAAAATCTCAGTGCACGGAATCTGTGTTGAGAGGCGGAGAAGCAAAGGTGAGAAGAAGAAGAAGAGAAGAAGAGATTGGATTTATACCCCACCCTTCACTCCCCAAGGGAGTCTCAGAGCGGCTTACAGTCTCCTTTCCCTTCCCCTCCCCACAACAGACACCCTGTGAGGTAGGCGGGGCTGAGAAAGCTCTTTCCCAAGCTGTCCTTGAGAGAACAGCTGGTACAGAGCTATGGCTTGCCCAAGGCCATCCAGCCAGCTTCCCTGGCGGAGTGCGGATTCAAACCCGTGTCTCCCAGATGCTGTTATGACACTCTGACCATGGAACCGTCCTGGCTCTCTCCATCTCTAGTCAATGTGAAAGTGGGGGAGACGTCTTTAAAGCAACTCATTCTGGCTGTGCTGGTGTCAGGGACATGCATGTTTAAATGTGTGTATTTAAAAAGGACAAAGGAAAAGTCCTGGCTTTGATCAACACCAGGTCCTCTCTGTACCCTGGTCCACGCTTGGCAGGCTCTGGGTACACATCCGAGTCCAGTTAGTCCAAGGACTGGCACGCATTCTGCCCATCGCTGAAAGAACTGCCCCAGCTGGCAAAGCCACCTCTAAGCCTGGGCCCCACATCCTTTTTGAGCCTGTGGGCACATTTGGGATTCTTACACGGCACGGTGGGCGTAGCAACAAAATGTCTGCCGCAAAAGGCAGCGTCGGCCACAGAATGATGGCCACAGCTTAACTTCAGTCACACCGTATAGATCCTTGTGCTGGGGTGGCAGCTGCTGCCAAAGCAACGGTTTTAGAAAGACCTACACAGCCAATCAAATCTCCAGGAGCCAATCAGAAGCCCTGATGGGCTTTTGCGCTATCTGAGGCCACCCACTTCCTAAAAACACTTGGCTGGTACACATGGGCACCATGCTGGGGGACCCATGCTCCCCTCCGAGCTGTGGAGTCTCCTGAGCACAAATTCTCCTTTGTGAGCTGCTGGCATTAAAGTTGTGAGCGAGCAGTTTGGCCGCTGCATAGATTAGTCTGCTCTGGAGCCATCCTCCCTGAGCCAAGGCAAAAATGTGTGAGCCGGAGGCTAAAAGAACTGAGCCAGCTCACACTGAGTCAGCTTAGAGGGGACACTGTGTACGGACCCCTGCTCTAGCCAGCGGATGAACCTGCTCTCTTGAGAGGGGAACGTCCTCTGCCCCTGTTTCAAATTCTGCTTTGCTTTGCCAGGTAGGCCACCTCTAGGTAACGGCCGAGGATTTAGGCCTTCTTTCCCTATTTGGGGAGGGGGTGGGATTCCATTCTCCACTTTCTCCGCAGGGTTGTCCCTCCTACATGGACGAAAGTCACAGCATCATTCCTTTGTCCATAGCTGGTGGAGGAGAGGGAAGAGAGCCAGTTTGGTGTAATGGTTAGGAGCGCGGACTCTAATCTGGGAGAACCGGGTTTGATTCCCCACTCCTCCACATGCAGCTGCTGGTGTGACCCTGTGTCAGTCCCAAGTTCTCTCAGAGCTGCTCTCGAAAGAGCTCTCTCAGCCCCGCCAACCTGACAGGGTGTCTGTTGTGGGGAGGGGAAGGGAAAGGAGACTGTAAGCCGCTCTGAGGCTCCTTTGGGTAGTGAAGGGCGGGGTATAAATCCAATCTCTTCTTCAGTCAATGGCAGATCCACCATCAAAATGGAATCATTCTGAGCACCGTCTCTTCCTTGCCATGGCAAAGACCTCAACTAAGAGCAGAATTTACTACCCTTTTACATGGACTCCCGGACAAGTAAGAGTTAAAGGATGACCAAAGGAAAGGGTTAAAAATTTAACAGTCAGTGTAATTCAGCCACCGTTTTTATCACAAAACCCACCTTGGCAACTGCTGGCTGTAGACCATGCACACACTGCTGGCTATATCTGTGTTGGGAGGTCAAAGAGTCCAAGTAATTCCCACTGCTCTGGACTTGGGGTTCTCTCTTTTTCAAAACGGAGGCCGGAGGAAAGAAGACAGTGCTCCGCCTGGAACCTGCTGCCCGAAGCACTGGCTTCCTATCGCTTCATGGCCGAGGGGCTCTTGCTTGCATGCCTTTGTACAGAGTACGGCGGGCACAGTGCCCAAAGGCTCACCCATCCACAGAACCGCTGCTCTTGTTCTTACGGCTGAGAGGGAACGCGGACTTGCTCTGAGGCTGAGTCATCTTGCTGGCCAGGTAGACAAAAGGTTCGATGAGGGTCCGGCGGTCGGCCACCGAGACCTCCCACAGCTTGACCTTCTCTGCCTTGGCCCAGTGCTGCGCCACGTCGTGGTCCACACGACGCAGCTCCTGCAAATCACACTTGTTGCCCAAGACCACGATGGTGACCTGTGCAGATCCAGGAAAAGAGCGGTTAGCATGTCTCAACAACATCCGCAGAGATTGCTCAGAGCATACACACGGAGCTGCTGTCTGCTGAGTCAGACCCTGGGTCCATCAAGGTCAGAACTGTCGACTCAGACTGGCAGCGGCTCTCCAGGGTCTCAGGCGGAGGTCTCTCACATCACCTGCCACCTGGTCATTTCACCTGGAGAGGCTGAGGATTGAACCGGGGACCTTCTGCATAGAAAACAGATAAGCCATGGCCCCTACCCAAGATGGGAGGTGGAGTCGTGAGAAGGTAGAATGAAGGCCCCATTGTGGCTACTGAATTCAGGATGTGGTTTAGGGGCCGTGCGTTTTGGACAACCAAAATAATCACACATACACATATTGATGGTTCTAAAGAAGCTTAAATGCTCAGAAGGTGCAGCTTCCCTAAGAGATGGAAGTTTGGCCGGTGCCATCTCAGACCTCAGTGGAGAATTCTACCAGTGCTAAAAGGAGAGCGTCCCGCTGAGCACAATAAATGGGCTGCTTTGGAGTAAGGCTACAGTTCTTGGGGGTCTGTTCTCTAATAATGCTCCTCTCCTATTAATCCCCAACCAAGGGGGGAGAAAAGGTGTTGCACAGTGAGGATCAGCTAGAACAAGGGTATGCACATGGATTATCAAATCTCCCGCTTTGGTGGGAGATCTCCTGCCCTCCCACCACCTTTGCCCACCCACTCAGCAGGGTGGCAGGAGGGAAATGCCAGGGGAATTGGGAGAGGCAATCAGCAGCACCCAACATCATAACTTCACTTCCAGCGTGGCCGAGAAGTGATGTCATCTTGTTGGGCAACACTCTAGCATTTGCCTGAAACTCTATGGTTAAACCACACTGTTTGGGATGAATGCTAGAGTGTCACCCGTGGCACAGTGATGTCGTTTCCAGGCTCTGCCAGAACTGAGCTCATTGTGTTGGTGTGTGACACTGACAACGTTAAGTCCCTGCCTCCACCCTCTCCCACCAGTTGCCCTGGGCTAACCAGCCTAGGTGGGCACGTGTGGTAAAGAGAGCACGTGTGATGAAGAGCGGCATGCCACACCATTTTGCTCAGCAGGCAGGTCTGGTTTTCCACCAAAGGGACAGAGAGGAGCCCCTGAAGTACTGGCAGGGGCTCTGCTTGCTTCCAGTACATCTGGCCAAGGGCAGCTGCTGTGAGTCTCCCCTCCCTGCTTTGGTTTGCTAGAACCCCAACTATTTCACCGATGCTGCAGGGTTTCTGGCAGGTGTCTGAGGTGGGAGGGAAAGGCTCCCTTGCTGCACCTGAGAGTGGGGATGGGACAGAAACTCTAGCACTGCAGAGCAAGAACCTAGCCCTGGGATGCCATTGGCCCTGTGAAATCATTCATTCAGCCATACAGAGCTGGAGCCATAAGGAGCACACCACCTAATTATTCTTCTACACAGGGTATCAGCCTAGAATTGCTAGCACTGTGCCAACAAACCTCAGAAGATTGTGGGGGGTGGTGCCTGAGGAGGGTGGAGTTTTAGGGGATGTGACATCACACTCTCCATGATGCTTTAGGAATGTCCCCAAACTCTGGGTAAAGACCATAGAGACAGGAAGTTCCTAGAGTGTCTCAGAAGATGTGGTATCACTTTTGGGTTGAGGTTTAGAGGATGTGGTGTCACTGCGGGACGACACTCTAGGAATCTCTCCTATCTCTATGGCCTTTACCATAGAGTTAGGGGGATTTCCTAGAATGTCGCCATCAGTGTGATTCCCCCGCCCCATTTTTCCCCTCCTGCTCGTGAATCATCAAAGGTGGAGGACTGAGGGAGGGGTTTGCCATCCTATACCAGGCAAACCAAACAGTGTACCCCTCAGTTAAGACCCCAAGTGATGTACAAGAGGTGGGGATTCTTTGGCAGACATGCTCAGGATCCCCTGCAGACAACCCAGTCTGGAATGAGTTTCCCAAGGGCGGGAGGTTGGAAAGCAGATCTCTAGACCCAGGTGTCCCAGAGTGCCGTGCACAGACCTCCTTTTTGTCCTTGCTCTTGTCAATCTCCTTCTTGAGCATCTCGACCCTCTTGAAGGACTCTTTGCTGTCAATGCCGTAAACCAGCACGTAGCCGTCAGTGCAGGAGAAGCAGTGTTTGGGCAGCTCCAGGCCATCCCTCAGGCCTCGGGTGTCATAGAAGCGCACCTGTTCCCGCACCCCTCGGTCGGTCTCGATCGAGCCCATGTAGATGTCCTCCTGAGTCTCAATCATCTCTGAACCTGCAGACATTAGAGGGCCGTCAGTTCTACAAACACAGGAGTTGTTCTCTGCTGTAAAGGGCAGCCTGATTTGCCACCCACCCTTCTTTGGGAGTCACAGGCCTTATTCCCTTTGCCGTTATTTACTAGTATCTGGAGCTCAGTTAGCCAGATCCCCATGCTGATGAAATCCCCATGCTGATTGATGTGGAAAAGAACAAAGTTGTGAGTCCCGCAGCACCTTTAAGACCCAACAAAGTTTAATTCTGGGTATACGCTTTCGTGTGCACGCGTGCACACGAAAGCGTACACCCAGAATTAAACTTTGTTGGTCTTAAAGGTGCCGCTGGACTCAAATTCTGTTCTGCTGCTTCAGACCAACACGGCGACCCACCAGAATCGATGTTCATGATGTGGAAAAGGTTAAACACCACCCCCTTAAAATCCCAAACAGTTGCATTCCCTTCTAAAAAACTGCCAGGGTTTGGTTGCGCACGCAGCTTGTAATGCATGGCTTGCCCTTGGAAGGCGGCCGGTTGATGTATGGATTCAGATATCTCACAGCCCTTGAAGTGAGATTATTATTTTCCCCTTTTCTGCACAGGATCCTACATCTATTCCATCTATTTATATGTCTATACTGCTTATCTTCCATAAATTTAAAGCTGTCTAAAAAATTTTGTCGGAAAGCTGAAAATTATTGGAAGGAAATTCAAAAAATGATTCGAGAAATTACTACTATAGATTTACCACTAATACCAAAAAATTTCCTACTAAATATGTTTCCAGAAAAGATAAGCAAACCAGAAATAGTTTATACTATCACTGCTGCGCGAATTGTATGGGGCAAAAATTGGAAAGCAGAAAATAGTCCCAGTATAGAAGAAATAATATACAAATTAATGGATTTAGCAGAAGCAGAAAAAGTAAGTCAAATATTATACGGGGAAAAAAAGGGATTCATTACAGGAAACATGGTCGAAATTTTATGAATGGAGTAAAAATAAATGAATGGCTCGAACACGAATTGATAGATTGAAATTATCAACCTTAAAATGAGATGATAACGAGATAAACCAATAAAAGGTGGTTGTAAGATTTAGATACAGTCATGTTTAATCACATGTATAGATATGTTTAAGTATATATGTTAATCTGAACACACAAAAAATGTGTGGATTATATATGTTAATTTTGTGATGAAGTTGGATTAAAAATGGATTTATAAAATAAAAACTCTTTTTCAAAAAAAATAAAAAAAATAAAATTTTTTGTTCAAACAGTAAAATACCCCTTACTAAAACATAACACCATTAACTTAATTAAAACTCAGTTAACTAAATCAACACGTAATCTCAAACTAAAATATTATTTAACATGCAGAGGGGGTGTGAAATGCCTTCTAGGGAAGAAAAGAAACCCCTCCCCCTGTCTAAAATCATTTCAAACATTCTACAGTCGCAAACCTCAGAGCCAAACTACACTCGATGGCAGCCGGGGTCCAACCCACTTAAGTAGGGTTGACAGGTCCCCCAGCATCTGGCAGGGGTTGGGGGGTGTAGGGTTGCCAGCTCCAGGGTGGGAAACTCCTGGAGATTTGGGGATGGAGCCTGGGAGGACAGGGACCTCAGCTGGGGGTCAGGTTCCCTGTCATGTTTGCTTCTTTTTCTCAGTCCCTTTTTCAGGTCCCGGTGGGAGAGCGGCATCAGCTTCCCTCCCCACAGCCTTCTCCCCTTCCTCCCCAACCCCTCCTTCCTCAGAGTGAACTCATCTGTTTTGCTAGACTTCAGTTATCTCTGCTGCTGCACTTGTAACCTTGGGCAACTGGGCCTCTGCTCTTCCAGGTGTCTTTTGCGGGGGAATGCATGTAGATTACACACAGGGTCGGGGATTTACGCACCTTTTTCTCTGAGAAAGTAACGGTAGCACATTTTGGCGCTTGATATTTTCATTCTGATTGGCACCCGACCTTTTACTCCTGTCTGAATACAGTATATCAGTTCCTCACATTCTGTATGTGGTATCACTAACAACGCAAGTGTTTCCTGAAAGACCATTAAGAAATAAAGACTTTGTTTCACCTTACAAGGCCTGGCTTGTTGGTTCTCATCAGAAGTCTCACACTGGGCACCATGAAGGAGAAGAAAAAGAGATTGGATTTATGCCCCACACTTCATTACCCAAAGGAGTCTCAGAGTGGCTTACAATCTCCTTTTCCTGTCCCCTCCCCACAACAGACACTCTGTGAGGTAAGTGGGGCTGAGAGAGCTCTCTCAAGAACTGCCCTTGAGAGAACAGCTCTGAGAGAACTTGCGACTGACCCAAGGTCACACTAGCAGCTGCATGAGGAGGCGTGGGGAATCAAACCCGGTTCTCCCAGATTGGAGTCCGCGCTCCTAACCACTATACCATACAGTCCTTCCTCCAAATCAGCCATTTTCTCCAAGGGAACTGATTTCTGTAGTCTGGAGATGAACTGTGATTCTGGGGATCCCCAGGTCCCACCTGGAGGCTGGCATCCATATTAAAAGGGCACTGACCGGGGGGCGGGGGGACAAAGTCACTTAGTGCTGGCACAGCAGGGGCTCAATTGGGCCACACAGCAATTTTTGAATGGCTAAATTTTCCTCTCAAATGGCACTGGTGGCTGTGGCCACCATAAAATGTAGTTGGGCTTTCAGGTTGCCTTGAATCACAGCTAGTTCTGGGGCAGGTCCAAGTGGTTACCTTTTCAGCACCTGAAGGCTCTCTTTGCCACATTAAGATGCAAGAGGAATCGGAAAAGGGGGTTCTTCATAAGATGATATAGCACTGTATTTTCCTTAGAGTTTGTTCCCAGAAATAAATCTCCTACAGCTGCAATCCCCAATGTGGCACCTGCTGATAAGGTTGCCAGCCTCCAGGTGGGGCCTGGAGATCTCCCGCCTTTACAACTGCTCTCCAGCTGACAGAGATCGGCTCCCCTGGAGAAAATTTGGTACAAAATCACAGCACTGAGACCGTAGCACTGTGTAGAAAAAATTCAGATGGACACAAGAAGTCCTAAAAATAATCTTATTCAAAGTTTGTTTTATATATATATATGTATATATATATAGCTAATATCTAATACATTCATATATATTCAGTATGGTCCACACAGGACTCCTAAATGAATTTAAACCTCCATAAAATACAATTCAATACGTTGATATTAAAAACTTAGGACTCCATGTGTCCACTGTTTCACTGTGTTACCATTATGTCTTCATACAACCCCTGGAGACAATAGCTGCTTTGAAGGGTGGACTCTGTGGCATAGGACCATGCTGAGGCCCCTCCCCTCCCCAAACCCTGCCCTCTCCTGGCTCCACCCCCAAAGTCTCCAGGTGTTTCCCAACCCAGACCTGGCAGCCCTGCCTGTTGCTGGTGCCCCCTTCCTTCTTACCCAAACCAAAGAGGCCATCCTGGCTTTCCTCCATGTCACTGGAAGGTAGGGTTCCCAAGTCCCCCCGGGGATGGGAAAACCCCCGCTCCAGTGGCCCGCTTCCTGTCGGCCTGGATTGGGCTGCCGGGGGAACCCCGCCCCCAAATTGCCGGGCTGCAAAGACATGCCTGGCGCAATGATGTCACCTGGAAGTGAGGTCATCATGTCAGGCATGTTTCGGGGGGGGGGGGGACGCTCTACAATTTGAGGGGAAACTCTATGGTTTTTCCTTGAATTTCAGAGGTCCCGCTCCCATAGTGCCCGATGCGATGACATCACTTCCGGGTGACGTCATCGCGGCAACGAAAGGACTCCCCCCTGCTGCACTGCCGTAAGTACTTGGCAACCCTATTGGAAGGGCTTCAGAGGAACCCAGGACTTTGAGCATCTGCTCAAAAACAGTTGCCTCCATTATAGGAGGATGCGTGCCTTGGGACCTCCCCATGTTCTGTGATCAACCTCATCGGCCCACAGCAGCCATTTGGTGATTCCCACCCAACCACAGCAGCCATTTTGTGGCGGTGTTCATTCCCTGTCCTCAAAATTCCCAAAGTGCCTCAACAAGATTTGGAGGGGGGGAGTCGTCACGATCCCACAGCAAAGGCCTATTTCGCCCTGCATTTTTCTTTCCCTCTCTTTGTTTTGAACTTGATGCATTGCTCCCTCTTCAGGGCGACACATACAGAAATGGTTATTTTTCAACTCTTGAGGAGAAGAGGGGCTTAAGTACAGGTTCATCGCGTGTAGCAAGGCAAAACCACCACCCCTAATTTTTTTTAAAGTTATGTTTAATATAATAACAGCACAATTATAAAATAATGTTGAAAAGAGCAAAAGTCCAGGAGCATCTTTAAAGACTAACAAAATATGTGTCAGGGTAGAAGCTTTCATGAGTCACTGCTCACTTCTTCAGATAGAACAAGATGGGTGGCCATATTAGTCTGTCTGGAGCAGAAGAAAAGACCTAGAGTCCAGTAGCACCTTAAAGACTAACAAAATTTGTGGCAGGGGAGGAAGAAGAAGAAGAGAAGAGAAGAGAAGAGAAGAGAAGAGAAGAGAAGAGAAGAGAAGAGAAGAGAAGAGGAGGAGGAGGAGAAGAAGAAGATCTTACAAACTACTTTCCCTTCCCCTCCCCACAACAGATACCCTGTGAGGTAGGTGGGGCTGAGAGAGCTCTTTCAAGAACTGCTCTTGAGAGAACAACTCTGACAGAACTATGGCTTGCCTAAGGTCATCCATATTTTTTCATATTTTCATATTCATATGTATACTATACTGGATATATTCATATCCAGCAGCTGCAAGTAGAGGAGTGGGGAATCAAACCCGGATCTCCCAGATTAGAGTCTGCGCACTTAACCACTGCACCAGACTGGCTCTCTTTCATGAGTCACTGCTCGCTTCCTCAGATAGATCAAGATGGGTAGCCATGCTAGTAGAAAAGCATGGCTACCCATGTAGCAGTAGCAGTAGAAAAGAGCAATTGTCCAGTAGCACCTTAAAGACTAGAACAAAATATGTGGCAGGGGAGGAGCTTCCGTGAGTCACTGCTCGCTACTTTTGTTCAGCTTTAAGGTCGCACTGGATTCCTGCTCTAGTGAGCAGAGACTCACGAAAGCAGAAAATCACGAAAGCAAATGCTGTCACTCTCTAAGGTGCTTCTGGACTCTTGCTCTTTTCTACTGCTACAGACAGACTAACACGGCTGTCCATCCTGATCTAAAATAATGATGAAAAAATTGGGGGGAACAGATCTTAAGATTGCCAGATCTGGGCTGGAAAATTCCTGGAGATTGGGGGGGGGGGGTGAGCCTGTGGAGGACAGAGTTTGGGGAAGGGGGGGACCTCAAAAGGGTATAATGCCATAGATTAGGGGTGTCAAATGAGGGTCAGAGCAGACATAAATGTCACTTTGTCAGGCTAGGCCATGTGTGCCATAAAATGTAATGCCAGGTACCGGACAGATAAACTTTGTAAAGGACACAGGAAAACCCAGTTAATGATATTATTTTCTCAGAACACAAACAAAAGCAATTGATTCCTAGCAGTGAAAGCAACTGATTTACTGGGGAACCCACAAAAGCCCCAATAAATGTATTTAATCATATGCAAGACTAGGTTTTCCCCCCAAGGGATTCCATAAAAAGGGGAGTCCCTTATATTTCCATACATACCAGTTGCTTGTGGGCCAGATAAGAGTCCTGGATGAGCCTGTTCCAGCCCCTGAGCCTTATGTTTGACACCCCTGCCATAGAGTCCCTCCCTTGGAAGCTGCGGTTTTTCTCCAGGGGAGCTGAACTCTGTAATCTGGAGGTCAGCTGTGTTTATGGGAGATCTCCAGGTCCCACCCAGAGGCTGGCAACCCTGAACTGCAAAAGAAGACCCAGTTCTTAACCCCAACCCCACCCGCATGGATAATTATGAATTTATGAGTACCACTAACAGGAAATAACAAAGGAGGCTGAAAGGGAAAGGATTTTAAAGGGATAGTCACCCCGGGAGCCACAACAGCAGCTGGAGGGTCCAGGATTTGTAGCTGAACAGGGGATTGTAGCCTCACACAGATGGCTGCCAGCTCTGGGTTTTGACATACCTGGAGATTTTTGGGGTGGACTCCAAAGAGGGCAGGGTTTAGGGAGGGACCTCAGCAGGGTACAATGCCATACAGCCCACCTTCCAAAGGGACCATTTTCTCCAGATGAACTGATCTCTGTCCCCTGGGGATCAGTTGTAATCTTGGGAGATCTCCAGCCACCGACTCACACAATAGAAGTCCACGCTTACCAACCACGTGGTTCCCATACAGAAGCTGCTCCAGGATAGACGTCTTCCCAACCAAAGCTTGCCCACACACGACCACTTTGCAGCTCTTCCCCATCTTCCGGTAAGGGGGGGGGGGGGGGTCAGGAGGATGCACACAGGAAGCTATGAGTGGAGCCAAAAAGATGAGCAATGAAAATCTATTTTATTTATTTAGGGAGAAAAACAACTATGTTGCCCCTTCTGCTTCCTCCCTCCCCTGGAAAGTCCTCTGGTGAAGACCTGATCCCTCCTGAGATGTTCCATTCTTTCCTGATTCGAGGGGGTCCACTTTAGCCCAGGTGTTTACTCAGACAAACCTAATGTGTTTTTCCTTCAGGGCGGAAACTGAGTACTGACCGAGTATTGTGGTCTGGTATTTAAAAGGGGAAGTAAATCAGCTCCCCAAAACCACCATCCTAGAAGTTTGCTGGATATAGCCTCCAATGACATTCTTCAGAGTCCACCTTTCTCCCTGGGACTCAAGGCGGATCATGCATAGTGTGAGTCAGTACACCCAACAAAGACAGATGAAGATAGGCAACCATGCTAGTCTGACTGCATTCTAGCTGTATCTGAAGAAGTGAGCAGTGACTCCCGAAAGCTCCTGCCCTGCCACATATTTTCTTAAATCTTTCAGGTGTTAACTGGACTCTTGCTCTTTTCTACCGCTACAGTCAACAAAATGGGATGTTCACTAACCAGCATATTAGGATTTTAGAATTCTGGAACCACCAGAAAGACCTCAAGCAGTGTGTAAGCACTCCCAGGACACCTTAAGCAGTACAGAAATGGGAACCTACTTACAATACCTTATATCCAGCAATACAGACTACAGGTATACTGTATAGTGAACTGTAGAACAACTATCTCCAATGCAGCCTGGAGAACTGGAAGGCTTCCAACCATGTTATCCACCCCGACTAGGATTGCCAAGCCCCCCCCCCCCAGCCACCAGCAGGGGATGAGCGGGGGGGGGGGGGGGAGTTAGAGGAAGGATGGCTCCAGAGCCAGTAGCTCACAAAGTACAATTTTTGCTCACAAGACTTCACAGCTTAGAGGGAGCATTGCTGGGGATTGAACCTGGAACCGTCTGGGCCAAAGCAGATGCTCTGCCACTGAGCCACAGCCCCACCTCTGCAGAAGTGCCCCAGATTTATAACAGCGTCATAGCATTCTGTCCCAATGTTTATATTTATTTTGTTGCTAGTCTCCAGCCCCTGAAACTTATGTCGCAATAAATCTACATTTCAAGACTCCTGAGACAATACAGGTGTGTGTCTTTCATTCAGTTCAGGATCAGCTGCTGTTCCCTGTTGAATGTATGCTAAGCAGCACAGCCCATAATTGTTGCTGAGCCCTCTGGTGTGAATCACGATAATGGGCTTAAATTACAAGTGGAAAGATACCAGGTGGATATTAGGATTTTTTTCCCCCATCAGAGTTGTGCAACTGTGGAATCGGCTACCTCGGGAGGTGGTGGTGAGCTCCCCCTCCCTGGCAGTCTTCAAGCGGCAGCTGGACAAACACTTGTCCGGGATGCTCTAGGCCAGGGGTGGGCAAACTGTGGCTCAGGAGCCGCATGCGGCTCTTTCACATATATTATGTGGCTCCCGGCAGGGCGGCCGGGGAAGCTAAGTATCATTAACAAACAAATATCATTGGACAAATTAATATCATTATCAATATCTGCTTTTACCCCTTTTGTTATTCTTTTCGGCAGTCTCATTTAATGTTAAGAAAAAGCAAATTTGCTTATTTTCCAATAAAAGCAGGTAATATCTGTTCATGTCTTGTGGCTCTCAAACATCTGATGTTTATTCTATGTGGCTCTTCCATTAAACAAGTCTGCCCACCCCTGTTCTAGGTGGCTCTTACGCTGAGCAAGATTGCCCACCCCTGCTCTAGGCTGATCCTGCATGGAGCAGGGGGTTGGACTGGATGGCCTGTAGGGCCCCTTCCGACTCTGTGGGTCTACGATTCCAGGATGTGGTCCTGCAAATCCACGCTAGCCTTCCAGCTGCTTGGAAACTGGGTAAGTACAGCTGAGCCGAGAATGATCCCTGCCCCTGCACATCTGCATGAAAAAAGGCGTAAACTCACCTGCCCGAGACAAGAGTCCCTTAGTTTCTTAGCCGTCCACCTGCCTCCAGGAACTGTTCCGCTGCGACCAGGAAAGGAGCTGAAAGCCAACAACAAGGCTGGGCGGAGGGCTGAGACCAGGAAGACGCAGCCCACAGCTCCATCTAGGGTTCCTTCTGCAGTGGTGCTTTGAGGCTCTCGTCCTGCCAAGGAATTTCCGAGAGGGACCCTAGACAGAAGACGCCACAGAGAGAAGGGGGAAAGAGAGCGCATACATCACACCAGTGCCTTCGACGAAGCATGCTGTTTTAGGGGGAAGGGGAAAGTGATAGTATAAATAGTTTTAATGCGTCTGCCTCCACAGGATGCAGCAGCAGCCATTGACACAGGTGGCTTCTTTTTAGAATCAATATTTTGTTGAATTTTAACATTCATTGTTCCCAGTATACTACAGCAGGGGTGGGCAAACTTGCTCAGCGTAAGAGCCACCTAGAACAGGGGTGGCCAACCTTGCTTAACGGAAGAGCCGCATAGAATAAACATCAGATGTTTGAGAGCCACAAGACATGAACAGATATTACCTGCTTTTATTGGAAAATAAGCAAATTTGCTTTTTCTTAACATTAAATGAGACTGCCAAAAAGAATAACAAAAGGGGTAAAAGCAGATATTGATAATGCTATTAATTTGTCCAATGATATTTGTTTGCTAATGATATTTAGGTTCCCCAGCCGCCCTGCCGGGAGCCACATAATATATGTGAAAGAGCCGCATGCGGCTCCCAAGCCACAGTTTGCCCACCCCTGTACTACAGTGATCCTTATCTCAATCATATAAATCACAAGTCGTAACTGGGGCTTAAGTTGATACAGTAGAACAGATTCAGTGTGTAGGAATGAGCACAGCCATCCAAGAATAAGAAGACGCACAACACAGTAGATAGCTTGCAGGTTTTACCGTCAAACCTACATCATCTGTACTCTAATGGATCACTGCCTTGACGTGGCGAGGGGGCTTGTGTGGTTCAATGAGGCTGCGGGCTATGCCGTGGAGGGCCACCCAGGACGGACAGGCCACAGCAGAGAACTCGGACAAAACGTGATCCACTGGAGAAGGAAATGGCAACCCCACTCCAGTATCTTTGCCAAGAAAACCCCATGGACAGTAACAAAAGGCTAAAAGATATGACGCCAGAAGATGAGCCCCTCAGGCCAGAAGGTGTCCGATATGCTACTGGGGAAGAACAGAGGGCAAGTACAAGTAACCCCAGAAAGAATGAAGTGGCTGCGCCAAAGCCGAAAGGACGCTCAGCTGTCGATGTGTCTGGTGGCGAAAGGAAAGTCTGACGCTGCAAAGAACAATACTGCATATGCAACGAACATGAAATTAAGCAAACTCCAGACGATGACGGAAGACAGGAGGGCCTGGCGTGATGTGGTCCGTGAGGATGCGAAGAGGCAGACTCGACTGCGCAACTGAACAATGACAACAACCATCATCTATCACTTTAGGGATTTGTGGCTGGGAGGACAAAGACTCTAGGAGAGGTAGCCAGAGAGAGGAGAAGGTAGAGTGTGGAGGTATATTCAAGGATGCCAGATTGCCCGTGAGTATAATATAAGCTCCAATACCTTTGGATGCCATTGTGAGAGGGTCGGTGACGGTGTTGATTTCTAGTTTATAGCCATGGTGTTTCTAGCTACATGGAGCAACAAAGATACTCCGTCTTTCTGTGTTAGAATAGGAGCTGTCCCTGGAGGCCCAATCATTCAATAAGAGGTGTTCTGGTGTGATATTGAAGTCTATGCCAGTGATGGATTGAAGTTGTGTCGCTGCAGATTCCCAAAAAGGAGTAACTGTGGGACAATATATTCAGCAGTGCAAACAATCTCCTTTGTTGCCACCTTTCTTCCATCCCATTGGGCTACTCGGGATGGCTTTTTCAAAGGATTAGACAAGTGCCAGGAGGGCTAGGCTGATGAAAGGCTGTGAGGGAGAAAAAGGAACTCCCTTGTTCAAAGGCCGTTGCATGGCGGATACCGAGGACACGGAGCAGAGCTGTGTCCTGGTTGCAACCTTCTTGGCCACATCCAGGTAGCCACTGTTGGATACAAAATGAACCACGGGGGGAAGCCAGCCGGGCTGTTCTCATTCTGATAGATTTACAAGCCTTCAAAGTGAAAGGAGATGTTGAATAAAAAGTTGGCAACGTGTTAGATTTCCAGCGTTCAGACATTACAAAACCATCCCATTCTATGAAGATTTTATTTATTTATTTATCTATCTATCTATTTATTTGATTTATATCCCACCTTATTTGATTTATATCCCGACGGGGCCCCAAAGCAGCTTACAGTATTGTTACTCCTTCCTCCAGTTGATCCTCACAACAACAACCTGGCAATGATTAACTGGCCCAGGATCACCCAGCAAGATGCTATGGCAGAGCGGAGAGCTGAACTTGGGTGTCCCAGTCCGAAGTGTAGCCTGGCACCCTGGCCACAGCACTGTGCTGGCTCTAGATAGGTATTCGACAAAGCTGAACACCTCCACCACCGAGACGGAAAAGCCGGGGAAAACCCTTTGAAAAACAACACACAATCCACATTCTAAGTGTTGCACACGCACACAAACAGGTGAACATTTTGTTGTTCAGTCGCACAGTTGAGTCCGACTCTTCTCAACCCCACGGACCACATCACGCCAGGCCCTCCTGTCTTCTGCCGTCCTCCGGAATTTGCTCAGTTTCGTGTTCCTTGCATCGATGACACTGTCTAGCCATCTCATCCTTCGCCGTCCCCTTCTTCTTTGACCTTCAGTCTTTCCCAGCATCAGGGTCTTCTCCAGGGAGTGCTCCCTTCTCACTTGGTGGCCAAAGTATTTGAGCTTCAGCTTCAGGATCTGGCCTTCCAGGGGACAGTCAGGGTTGATTTCTTTTAGGACTGACTGATTTGATCTCCTGGCAGTCCAAAGGACTCTCAAGAGTCTTCTCCAGCACCATAATTCAAAAGAATCTATTCTTCGGTGCTCGGCCTTCCTTATAGTCCAACTTTTGCATACCATTGCTTTGACCACAGGGACTTTGGTCGGCAGGGTGATGTCTCTCCTTTTCGTTATGCTGTCTCGGTTTGCCATCACTTTCCTCCCAAGGAGCAGGCGTCTTTTCGTTTCCTGGCTGCAGTCACCATCTGCAGTGATCCTGGATCCCAGGTTAACATGGGGAATTAGTTTGTGTGTTTGCATAGGGTGCAGGAAACTGGGATCTTTTACCTATCGAGGTGTCGGTGAGCATCATTAGGAAAAGGATGACAGAGACCTGGTTTAAAGGGCTACATTCGGGTAGTTTATTCATTACACTCTTCAAACAACAACGCACTGACAATCCTGGGAGCGAGGAATTTTTGGCTACGGCTGCAGCTTGGTGGAATGCACTTCCGTGCAAGATCAGGGCCCTGCAGGACTGGGTACCGTTCTGCAGGGCCCGTAAAACGGAAATGCGCCGCCAAGCACAGAGGTGAGGTCAGGAGAATTCCGGCATATACAGTTTCTCCTGCTTCTGCCTCCCCCTTTCCTTCCCCGGGGACAGTGTCTTCGTGTCATTTTGTGCCATCTGATAAACTGTAAATGCTTGGAATTGTTTTAAAATGGTATGTTTTAATTATAGTATAATTTGGTTTATTACATGCTGTGACCTGCTCTGAACCTAACAATAGTGGGGGAGACCATACAAAACGAATGAATGAATGAACGAATGAATAGTTGGTACAATAGCGCAGGGGGGAGATAACCCTAAGCAAATACTAGCAGTACTAAATCAAAACAGACACATTCCTCACCCTAATTAATATAGCCACAGCATCTAAATGTGCAGCCAGGATTAGACTCTAATTACTGGCTCTACAGTCAGGCCAATTATACCTAGGGCTGCCAGCCTCCAGGTGGGGCCTGGGGATCTCCCGCTTTTACAACTGATCTCCAGCTGACAGAGTTCAGCTCCCCTGGAGAAAATGGCTGCTTTGAAGGGTGGACTCTGTGGCACTGTACCCTGCTGTGGCCCCTCCCCTCTCCAAACCCCACCCTCTCCTGGCTCCACCCCCAAAGTCTCCAGATATGTTCCAACCCAGACTTGGCAACCCTAGTTACACCCAGGGGTCCGTTGGAGCGGGGGAGCGCACAGGAGCACAGCTCCGGGAGTGAGGAGCCCAGGGGGTGGGCACATGACCAAGCCCCACCCCCTCCTCGGCTTCCCCGAGCAGTGCAGAGGCGCAGCACCCCGGGGAAAGCCGTGCTAGGGTCTTTATTGTTTTTAATGTTTTGTTTTAATATTGATAATTTTATCATTGTTCCTTTTATGACTGTGTGCTGCTTTTCCAGAGACTTGCTCAAGGTGGCATATAAATTTTCGAAGTATACCATTTTTTATCTGGGCACATGGCACATAGGTACTGGAGAAATTTCACCAACCCTTCAGCAGCTTCCACCTTGTCAGTCTGGTGTAGTGGTCAGGAGTTGGACTCTAACCTGGGAGAACCGGGTTTGATTCCCCACTCCTCCACATGCAGCTGCTGGTGTGACCTTGGGCCAGTCCCAAGTTCTCTCAGAGCTGTTCTCTCATGAGCAGTTCTCAAAAGACCTCTCTCAGCTCCACCTACCTCACAGGGTGTCTTGTTGTGGGGAGGGGAAGGGGAAGGGATGGGTGGTGCACATGTCCTGGGTATCTCAAGTCTACTTGAAACCTGGTGGTTTCAAGGGAGCAGGAAGAGAATGAGGGTGTGTTCTTTACGCTTATTTTTATTGCACCAAGTATTGGATGGGGAAGGGAATGGAGGAAGAGCAGGTCAGTTTTACTCACCTGTGGAGTGGAGCCTGAGGGGTGGGTGTTGCCTTCTGACACACTTCCGGTATGTTAGGGGGTGTGGCATATGCAAATGAGTTATGCAAATGAGTTATGCTCACGAGCTCCTGCACCTCTTTTTCTACAAAATGACCCCTGGTTATACCTTTTTTTTGGCCCATAGCATAGAATGGGTTCTTTTCAAGAAACAAGAGATTATGACAGAGGAGAAATGAATACCTGAGAGGTGGGCAACTTATCAGGAAAAAAACGATAGAACTGACTAAACAGCACCAGGGAAGGGCAACAGGAAGGGAAGTTCTTGATTTAGTTTTTTTTTTCTTGATTCTTGATTTAATTAATTCCAGATTACAAAATGGGAGACATAACAATCCTCATTCTCTTGGCGGCCAATCCACAAGCACTGGAACTGGTCTGGACTCAGTTCTTTTACACATCTGCCCACCCTGTGCATTTTCACAGCTGTCATCAGGGTTTTCAAGGGAGGGTTTTCAGTCATCAGGGTTTTCAAGGGAGGGTGATGTTGTCATAATTGGTGGTGTCACACCACACTGCCTTTTAAGTTTTTACACATGCTTATATCAGGATACCATTATACTGGTAGGTTAAGCAGGTACTCTGAATTCCCAGCTTTCATTTAAAAAGTCTCTACCCCATCCCCTCACAGAGGTACCCCTTTTTCCTTGTATCTCTGCAAGGGAGGGGGTTAGAGACTTACTATTAAAAAAATTAAGCTGGGAATTCGGAGAACCTGCTTAAGGTATATTGATATTTTAGTGCCTTTTAAAAAATTTAAATGAAACCACTTGTGGGGGATGTACTTGAACGATGATGACAGTCCAGTCATAAAAAAGGGAGCTATTCTAGGCAGGTCTAAGAAGTAAGTCCAATTGTATTAACTGGGGCTTAATGCCAGAGGGAAGGTGTTTTTTAGAACCCATAGAATGGGTTCTTTTCAAGAAACAAGAGATTATGACAGAGGAGAAATGAATACCTGAGAGGTGGGCAACTTATCAGGAAAAAAACGATAGAACCTCCCTGTGTCCAAATGCTGTAAAATATATTATTGTAATTAACTGGAACATTTACTAAAAGTCAGTGCCCTATTGCAGCAGTGTTTCCCCCTTTCGATTTTCACCCCCTGGAGTAGGGTTGCCAGGTCTGGGTTGGAAAATACCTGGAGACTTTGGAGGTGGAGCCAGGAGAGGGCGGGGTTTGGGGAGGGGAGGGGCCTCAGCATGGTCCAATGCCATAAAAGTCCACACTCCAAAGCAGCCATTTTCTCCAGGGGGCTGATCTCTGTCAGCTGGAGATCAGCTGTAAAGCTGGAGATCCCCAGGCCCCACCTGGAGGCTGGCAACCCTAACCTGGAGGCTGGCCTGGCTACCCACCGAGCTCTCAGGGGCGCCTGAAAGACGACCGGCATTTAATTCTAACTGAGCCCCGGGCCCCATTCCTGGCTTATGCCGCCCCCTCCTGGTCCTCCAGCCCTCCCCGCCCAGCCTTCAGGGCCTCCTCTTGGCGGACTCGGCCGCTCCCTCTCTTTGACTCCTCCGAGCCGGAAGTGGCCCTTCTGCCTCTCCCCTCTCCGCTGCCTCCGGAAGTGCCCGCCAGGACTTCCGGCCCCCGTCTCTCTCTCTCTCCCCTTCCCTCTGTCTCTCTCGCTCTTCCCGGCTCGGCGGCCGTTGGTTGCGGCGGGGAGGAAGCAAGATGGCGGCGGCGGGCGGCGACTGCGACGTGATCATGGCTCCCGCGGCGGCCCCCGTCCCGCACCCTGAGGCGCCGGGGATGTTCGACGACGAGGACGCGGGGACGCGCAGGTAGAAGCCCCGCCCACCCGCCGCCCTTCCCGGGGGGGGAGGGGGAGGGGCTCCTCTGGGGCCACAAAGGGATGGAGCCCCCCCCCCCGGGCCGCGGCGGGGCAATAAAGCCGCCCCCCACCCTGTTTCAGGGAATGCGAGTGCGCATGTGCGGCTGTCATCGGTTCGGTTTCGTTTTCCCGGGGGAGGGAGGTGTTTTCATGAATGAGGGTATGGGGAGAGTGGAGGGTGTTCGCGGGTGGGAGCAGCTGTTACTGGAGGGACCCCCCCCCCCCCAATGCTCGGGGGTAGTGGACCTGTGAAGTGACTGATGCCGAGCATGTTGAGAAGGAAGGAAGAGCTGTGGGGAGACTCCATGCTTAGGGGCAGTGGACCTGTGAAGTGACTGATGCTGAGCATCTTGCGGAGGAAGGGGGAGCTGTTGGAGCCTCCATGCTCAGGGGTAGTGGACCTGTGAAGTGACTGATGCCGAGCATGTTGCAAAGGAAGGGGGAGCTGTGGGGAGCCTCCATGCTCAGGAGTAGTGGACCTCTGGAGTAACTGATGCCGAGCATGTTGCGAAGAAAGGGGGAGCTGTGGGGAGCCTCCATGCTCAGGAGTAGTGGACCTCTGGAGTAACTGATGCCGAGCATGTTGCGAAGGAAGGGGGAGCTGTGGGGAGCCTCCTTGCTTAGGGGCAGTTGACCTGTAAAGTGACTGATGCTGGGAGTCACAGAGGAAGGGAGGGGGAGCTGGAGGCAATTCCAGTAGTTTTCTGGAATGCTGAGGCGGGGGGTGTGTGTTCATGAATGAGGGTGTGGAGAGAGCTGAAGTTGAGGCTGGGTGGGGGCAGCTGCATGGTGCCCCCACGCTCAGGGGCAGTCTACCTCTGGAGTAACTGATGCTGAGCATGTTGCAAAGAAAGGGGGAGCTGTGGGGAGCGTCTGCATCTAGGGGCAGTGGACCTGTGAAGTGACAAACACTGGCAGTCACAGGAAGGGGGGCCTGGTGGAGGGTATTTCAGTGGTATTCTGGAATACTAACAGCCATAATTTCTCTAAAATAATATGTACTGGGAAGCACACAGTAGAGTCTGTATACAGGGCGACGCATCTTTGAAACAACCCGTCCGGAGGAGCATATAGCACAGGAGGCTGTGACTCTGGTAAAACATCTGCTTTGCACAAGGAGATCCTAAATTCCCAGCAAATGAGGCAGGTAGTAGGCAGTGTTCCCTCTAAGCTGAGTTAGTGTGAGCTAGCTCACAGTTTTTTAGCCTCCGGCTCACACGTTTTTGCCTTAGCTCAGGAAGGATGGCTCCAGAGCAAACTAATTCATGCAGCAGCCAAATCACCTGGTCACAACTTTAATGCCAGCAGCTCGCAAAGTAGAATTTTTGCTCACGAGACACCACAGCTTAGAGGGAGCATTGGTAGTAGGTGATGTCATGGACCGCTGCTTGAGACCCTGGAGAGCTGCTCTCAGTCAGAACAGGCAAGACTGACCATGGTCGACCAAAGGCAGCTTCATGTTTTCATGGACAAAGCCTGCACGCTCAGTGGCATTATGCCTCCGAAGTTACTGATGCTAGGGAACATAGCGGTCAAGAGGGAAGCTGTATGCAGTCTCCATGCTCGGGAAAATGTGTATTCTGGAGCAGCAGATTTTGGAGTACTCGTAGCATTCGGTCAAGACGGGTAGCCGTGTTGGTCTGTCTATGGCAGTAGACAAGCGGAAGACTCCCGCAGCATCTTAAAAGACCAACAAAATTTGTGGTAGGGTATGAGCTTTTGTGAGTCGCTGTACCTGAGGAAGTGAGCAGTGACTCACAAAAGCTTATACCATGTCCCAAATTTTGTTAAGTCTTTTAAGATGGTGCTGGACTCTTGCCCTTTTTATAGCAGAAGAAAGCTGTTCCCTTCTTGCCCTGCGTGTGAGCTTCTTGGTTTCGAAGAGAGGCGAAGTGCTAGACCAGAGAGTTCCTTGACTTGATCCAACTAGGCAAGAAACAGCAGGGCTTAGCCCTGTTGCTGTGATAGGGTGAGGAGCACAAACTGCTGAGTTCAGTAGGATTGTCTCACTGTTATCCCTGCTGATAGATTCAGGTAGGTGTTTTGGTCTGAAGCAATAGGACAAAATTTGAGTCCAGTGGCATCTTTAAGACCAACAAAGTTTTATTCCGGGTATAAGCTTTCATGTATATTGAATTAGTGGATTCAAACTTTGTTCTGTT
Organism: Lepidodactylus listeri; assembly: GCA_029233225.1. Lineage (NCBI taxonomy): Eukaryota > Metazoa > Chordata > Lepidosauria > Squamata > Gekkonidae > Lepidodactylus > Lepidodactylus listeri. The sequence goes on along the minus strand of JARCFY010000018.1, from coordinate 13,883,515 downwards.
ATCCTTGCTGTAATTCTTAGTTTTGTTGTTAATACTGACAGGGTCATTATACCAGCCTTTCTCACAGTAGCCCTGATTCTGAGAGTGAGGTGTTATCGCTGAACTGAATGTTTTAACCAGGGACTTTTACGCTCATATTTTTAATTGCCGGCTTAACGTTGGGAGGTTGCAGATGGAATATCTGGTAACTTTCAGAAGACAGTGAGCGTAATCCTTGTAAAATCTCAAAAGTTGTCCCAGTTTCTTGGGTTGGCACAGAAATCTGTCCTTTTGGTGGGAGGTCACAGGAAAGAGGGACAATAAACAGAGTTTATTAAAGAGGGAGCAAGAGGGACAATAAACAGAGTTGTTCCTCTAGGTCAGGGGTGGGCAAATGGCGGCCCGGGGGCCACATGCGGCCCGCCACAGAGTTTTTTGCGGCCCGCCAAGACAGTTGGCCACTGTCAGCACCTGAGGAGCTGCAGCTTGAACTTATTGACCTGCAGTCAGATCACACTGTGAAAGAAATGTTTAACGCTGTGACATTAGTTGACTTTTACAAATCTTTGTCCGCTGAAAAGTTTCCATGTATGAAGAAATTTGCTGGGAAAATGTTCTCTGTATTTGGGTCTACGTATATTTGAGAGCAAAGTTTTTCTTGCATGAAGATCAACAAGAGTAAATATAGACATTAACAGACATTTGACAGACGTTAACTTGCAGGCTGTGATGAGAATCTCAACAAGCAATCTCCCTCCTGATTTCAAAAAAAAATTGTAGAAAAGTGCGATAGGGTACATTTGTCTCATTAAAATGATTGTAAAATTAAAGGTGCTTGCAGCTAGAGATGATATGAAATTGGCACAATAAATAAATTGAATAAAACTACCACTATTTTATTTAATTTATATTTATTGATTGTTATGATACAATTTATACCTGTTCTGAAATGCAAAGTTAACTAATGAATGCCATCATTTTAAAAGGTGCGGCTCTCCGCTAACCTCCGCTCCCACAAAGTGGCCCCCAAGCCAAAACAATTGCCCACCCCTGCTCTAGGTTATGGTTGAGGGCCCTGACAACTCTCCATCGCTGCTTGGCCTCCGCTCTCTCTCCTTCCTCCGGCTTTCCTCCCCTTTCTTCAGGCTAGACAGACATTAAGATATTCACACACATGCACACACCCCGGGGTTTTATGCCATCTTTTAATGATACGGTTGATTGTATTTTTATTATATTTGTTGTGTTTATTATATTTAGATTTAATAATGTTTTAATTATATGAAGTTACCTGCCATGAGCCCTGTTCTTCAGGGGAGGGAGGGCCATAAATCTAATGAAATAAACTAAGTAAATAATAAATAGATAGGGACACCTCCCTGATGTCTTCTTCTTAAGCTCACAATCAGAAGGGCATGTTTCAGATTTTGAGGCTCTTGTGGTGTAGAATTCTTTGCTGGAAACCTGGGATTCCTTGGACCCCGTCCTGACTCGTCCATTCCTCACCTAGTGGCTGGTTGCATCAGAGTAAGATAACTGTTCTCTTTTGCATGTGGAGAAGCTTTAGGGAAACTTTGCGGCAGATGCAGTGACTGATTCAGCGGCCTGCGGTTGCGATCTGCCTTGCTTCCTTGCCCTCAGGTGGTGGTTATGGGAGGCCTTGTGATAACAGCTCAGCAGTCAGTGACTCTTTAACTGGTGTGAGCTTTGTTACTCCTGGAAGGCGAGGCGAGGCCCTTGGCTGGCCAGAGGAGAAGGGAGAGGAAGCCTTTGGGCTGCTTGTCACCAAGGGACAAGGTTTTTGGTTTTGAGTGCGGCTGCTGCTCGAAACAATACACCTTGCTTTGGGTTTCTTTTCTGTCCTAAGCGTGTGCTTATTGCATTCACCGGATGTAAACCACAGCAGCCTTAAGTAGCCTGCTCTCTAGGCGACAGCACAACTGGCTGGACTTGTTAACCCTTCTGGAGCTGCTAATCACAAGGGAGGCGGTCCTCCCCAAGGAAACCCAGGTAATTAGGTCAGGTGCCAAGAGGGTGATCTGCTCACAGAGGGCTTTGTGGCTCCGGGCAGAGGTGGATCTGAATACGAGTCTCCCTCCTGCAAACCAGGGCTCATTCTAAAGCAGCAGCAGTAGGCCTAAATTGGTGACCAGCAGTTGCAGGCCTTCGGGCTGGAGCTTCTCTCCTTCCCTCCCACAGGGATTGCCAGTTTCCCTCCCTGTTGCCAGCGCAAGGCAAAGGGCATGTTTGGGAGCACCGATTCTGAGACACGGTGTGTGGATGGGGGGCAGGGGGGCGGGAGGGGCAGGAGAACTCTCTGTCCCCAACAGCTGGAAATACAGACTCTTTGTTTTGTCCTGTATTCCCTTAGAATGGCCATGTGCATCAGGGCTCTCTTAATGAGAAGAGCAAGTTTCCCTGGAAAACCACTAAACCCACCGCTACTGGTCTTCCCTGGCTGGATGCAGACACAGGATAATAGCTGGGTTGGAGTGAACACACGAAGTTGCCTTATCCTAACTCCGACCCTACTCCGACTGGCAGCGGCTCTCCAGGGTCTCAGGCAGAGGTCTTTCACATCACCTCCTGCCTGGTCCTTTTTAAGCGGAGATGCCGGGGACTGAACCTGTGATAACGTAATTTATGCCCTGCCTCTTTCTCCAGCGGGAGCCCAAAGTGGCTTATGTAATTCTCATCGCCTCCATTTTACCCTGACACCGGACCTGTGAGGTAGGCTAGGCTGAGAGCGAGTAACTGATCCCAGGTCACCCAGCAAGTTTCCATGACACAGTGGGGATTTGGACCGGCGTCTCCCAGATCGTACTCTTGACACTGTAATCAGTCTGCCGCACTGGCTGCCTGCCATCCTCCGTAGCATGTCATGGGTGCATTGGGGACGCACAGGGAAGCCCTTGGCAGGCCCTGAAACATGGAAGTGACGCCCTGAAGGAAGGAGGTTTGAAAGCCATAGCAGCAGAGATGCACTGTGTTAATCACTCTTATAAGAACATAAGAGAAGCCAATGTCGGATTAGTCCCATGGCCCATCCAATCCAACACTCTGTCATACAATGGCCAAAAACAGCAGGTGCCCTCAGGAGGTCCACCAGAAGCCCTCCCACTGTTCACCTGCAAGCACCAAGAAGACAGAGCATCGCTTGCCCCAGACCAAGAGTTCCTATCTATCCCTTGTGGCTAAGAGCCACTGATGGACCTCTGCTCCCGATGTTTCTCCAATTCCCTCTTGAAGCCGTCCATGCTTATAGCCGCCGCCACCTCCTGTGGCAGTGAGTCCCACGTGTTGGGCTGCAAGTGCCACATGCTCATTGCCAGCAGCCATCCCCTTCAGATCTCGAGACCATTTGTTTTGAGAATGGCAGACTACAGACGATGTGAACGAATAAAGGTCAGGTTCAAGTCCCTTCGGATCACTCTGCCCCTGCTAGCCAGAGCAGCCCACAGCACAGGTGAGGTGGAAAAAGAATGACATCTCGGCAGGAAACGAGCATCTCCCACCCCCCAATTCATCCGGGTGCCCAGAGCCCCTGATGGTGCATCGGCCGCTGGTAATAAACCTAGTGCAAGGGCAGAACTGGGGACAAGAGCGCTCCGCTGCCACCCAGCACTTCCCCAGTTGTCCCTGCCTGGCTGGGCTAGATGGGCTAGTGTGAACTCTACCTGTCTTCAAGGGCTTGGTTGCCACGGGGATGCAGAGGGGGACTGGAATCTTCACTTTCACTTCTGCCCGCTTCGGTTGTTATCTTTGTGGCTCAGCCCTGTAACCTTGAGCATTAGCCGAGCCTGGCATCCTCTTTCCCCTGGGAATTAGAGACCCGTTAATTTTGGCGGGCCTCTGTTTTAGCTGTCATTGGCCCTGGACCATTAGGGGCCTCCTTCAGCCGGGTGTAACTGTTTGCTTCGTGGGCTTCCCCCCCCAGTTCTAACACAGAAACGTTAACAGTCTGGATACTATCACTGTCTCAATAAACCGTTGTTCTTTCGAATGACTGTTGTTGGGAACGGATTGCTCCGGGAGTCCTGACGGCTACTAGCCATGACCCAGCGGCCCTTTTGGTGTGTGGGTTCGCCTGTTAGTGAGTGGAAGAGGGCAAGCAAGTCCAAAGAAGGTGACTTACAGGGCACGCTCCTGGGATGGCATGTGGGTACAGCTGGCTGGGGCAATCAATAGCGAGTGTCAGAGCAGTAAAGCCTGTGGGAACTAAGGAAGCTGGCATGTCCTTTCTGTCACCCTGGCTGAGGTCCTCTCGAAAAGGAAGTTGATCATCAAGGAACACGGAGCACCTTCAGGGCTGTTAAAACCACAGGGGGTTAATCTGGGACAGTGTCGATGTGCCATCAAGAAGGGAAGGGGGAGTTTGAAGGTGGGATTGGGCCAGACACTGGGAGCCAGCTGAATCGAGCAGTGCCGCTGGTAATTCTGCCTCCCCTCGCGCACGGGAGCCGGCCGTGCCTGTCCCTTTCTTCCACACGGCTTGCCCCAGTTATGCTGCCGGCACCTGAGGAGCTTCCCTCAGTTGCTCAGGTAAAGAATTGCCCCCCCCCCAACCTTAAAATGGTCTGCTGTGCTGCTGTCTCTTGTATGTGTCCTTGGAAGGTCCCGAGAGCCAGCGTGGTGTAGTGGTGAAGAGTGGCGGACTCAAAACTTGGAGAAGAAGGCAGGGTGGGGGGGTTGGACTTATACCCTGCCCGTCACTACCTGAAGGAGTCCCAGAGCAGCTTACAATCCCCTTCCCCTCCCCACAACAAACGCCCTGTGAGGGAGGTGGGGCTGAGAGAGCTCTCCCGAGAACTTGTCAGCTACGCTGCCATAGTTGATGGGGGGGAGGCAGGAGGCTGCTGGGTGAGCTCCTTCTCGTATTGGAATGTTAACTTTCATTTCCTTCAGAGTGCCTTGTCTCCTAGCCTGGCGTCTGATCTTGGCACCTAGCTTCCTTGGCTTCCCTGGGAATGTGAACCCATTAGTTTAGGCACACTCAGATCCATCAGGGGGGACCCCTCCTTGAAACCTGTGTATCTTCCCCTCTCCCGCCCCTAGAGTGGGACTCTGACAGAACTGTCCTTGAGAGAACAGCTCTGAGAGAACTTGTGACTGACCCAAGGTCACGCCAGCAGCCGCCTGTGGAGGAGTGGGGAATCAAACCCGGTTCTCCTAGATTAGAGTCCGCGCTCGTAGCTGCTACACCAGACATGGGGAGGGTTTGATCCCTCACTCCTCCTCCCCATCAAGCCTGCAGGGTGACCTTGGGCCAGTCCCAGTTCCCTCTCCGAACTCTCTCAGACCCACCTTACCCCACAAGGCACCTGTTGTGGGAATGTAATTGTAGGCTGCTCTGAGACTCCCTAATGGAGAGAGATATGGGGTCTGGAAAGCCTCCGTCTGCCCCTGCTAAAGAGCTTTCCTGCTCACTGTGTTTCATCCTTTCGTGGTGGTTCCAGGGAGGAGTCTATGAACAGTGTCTAGAAGGAGAATCTTTTTAGGAATTACTGTGAACTTGGAGACAGGAAGGAGAATCTAGAAGGAGAATCTTTTCAGGAATTACTGTGGACTTGGAGACAGGAAGGAGAATCTAGAAGGAAAATCTTTTCAGGAATTAATATGACCTGGAGACAGGAGGAACTCTTCAAGCCCCAGAAATGTGACTGTCACCATGTACCTGGGAATTTCAATACAGAATGTGTGCATGCACATATTCAGGTAGTGATTGTTGACAATCGCCTAATGTGGCTCTCTCTCTCTCTCAAGCTTCCCATGTGCTCAACTTTAGGAGTAGGTGTATGTAGCATTTTGGAAGGTAAGGTCCTTGTTCCTACATAAATAAGGAGGGTGCCAGAATTCACAGTCTTGGATCAAAAGGGGTGACCGGACTTATGCTCTGATGATAGGAAAGTATTTTGTACGTCAGAGATTTGATTAAAGGTTCAAAGAAACAGCACAGACCTAAGGACGGTTTATACAATCCACACAATAATCAGTGCTGTCCAAAGCAGAGTTACAACCTTCTGAGACCATTAAAGTCAGGATTGCCGGGTGTGTCTCTCCACGTCGCCAGTGTCACCATGGGTGTGGAATTCACTATGACACAAATAGAAAGTCTGAGCCATTTTGACAGTAAGAGAGAGTGCAGTCATGCGGTTATCCGTGTGCTGATTCTGTGACTTGTTTAACACAGGACAGAGTTCCGGTACTTTTAAAACTGTGTGGTTCGTTTTACCTACACGCAGAGATCATCGCTTGCTTCCCATGGCCAGTACTTTAGTATGGTTACTGTGGGATAATTCCACCATAGCAAGTTCTGGCAGGCATTGAATTACGTTTTGCACATTGCATTCAGTCCTGCTAAATATTAAAGTGTGGATCGATGTCTGTCCCCAGTTGTGGGAAATCCTGGAGCTCCGGGAACTCAACCAAGGCTTGGCTGTGATGACAGCCTTTCCTGACCGCAGTAGACCCCTGTGGAGGCCACTCTTATGGTTGAAAGTAGTAATTTCCAGGCTCCCAGCTTCCTATGTCAGTGGTGGCAAACCTATGGCACGCGTGCCAGAGGCGGCACTCAGAGCCCTCTCTGTGGGCACGCACACAATTTGGGCACTCAGTCTCTAAAAGGAAAAAGACGACACAGACTCGAGGCTGGGCTGCTCTCAAACTTACAAAGTATGAGCCAAGGTTAGACAAACTATCAGCGTGCATACAACAGCAAAAATCACATTAATTGTTCAAAAGCAAGCCAAATGCAAACTTTTACCTTTCAATAAAAAGTTGTTTGTATAATTGAAAGCTCTGTTATTGTGTTTTTCTTTTAAGACAAAAGATGTCAATGTATGAGTTCTTTTTTCTAAACTAAAACCTCAGTATTCAGGTTAAATTGTCGTGCTGGCACTTTGTGATAAAGAAGTGGGTTTTGGGTTGCAGTTTGGGCACTTGGTCTCTAAAAGGTTCGCCATCACTGTCCTATGTGATCTCTGAACCCCCGTTCCCCTAACAGAGTAGGAATATGGACTTAGGGTGCGTGTGAAGAGCTGTGCTCTTTCCCAGCTGTTGTGCAAAATGCATTTACTGGCCTGACATCTGCTACAGGACTGGACTGTCTGGAGAGAAGTACGTTGCGGTTCCTTTTCCAGTGGAAGAATCTTAGCTGAGGAGTTCCTCTAGGCAGACTTACTTAGTATGGGACTGCACTTCTTGGGAATTGAATAGTTCAGTTTCCTGCCTAAGGAAACCAAAACCAACGGAATTCATGTGTTGGTCTGAAGCAAGGGAACAAAGGGTGATTCTGCATTGGCTTTTCCCTCCGTGGTTTTACGAAACCCACATTGGAAGAGAAATTCCCCTCTGCATTGCAACCTGCTTTCACTTTCTTTGATCATCAGATTTTATGGTACCCTCCGCACCGCGTGCTGCTTTCGCTACCTTTGATCATTAGGTTTTTATGGTACCTTCTGCATAGATTTATGACTATTCAGGGATGACTTTGCAGTTAGTACACGTTGCCCCAAGATATTTGAATGTGTTTTTGAGCTGCACTTTTCCCTCCCAGTTGAGAAAATGCCAGATGCAGAAATGCCCAAAGTTGGAGTCCTGGGGCACCTTTTAAGACCAGCCAAGTTTAATTCTGGGTATAAGCTTTCGTGTCTTTAAGAGCAAGTGGAATCCGAGTAGCACAGGTTCATGGTTCCAGTTCTTCGGGTGCGATTTCTATCAGCAGCTGTTGCGCGATGTGTGCAAGACGAAACTGCAGTCCTTTGTCGTCCTGATGGCATTGGCTCTTCGGCACCTTGCTGAAATGGTTGTGTTCTCTGTGCCCTGATTGAACACTAGGGGGCACCATGGCACAGACAAATGTTTCTCCAGGGTGCCACAATAACCCGCATTGTGTGCTGTTTGGCCTGTGTCGTATCACTGGGGCTGGAGGAGATGTATGGATAGTCTCCAGACAGCCCCTTCCAACGATACCCATCCTCTTGCCTTGCAACAGTTCATGCGTCCTGTGCATTAACTTGGCATTGCATTGTCTCTGCAGAGGGGGAGCTGGGCTGCGCCGTGCCTGTGGTACATGCAGGACTCTGGGGGGAAAATCTGAGGAGCCAAGTGTCAAGAGTCTCTAGTACAGCACTCAACAACGGTCCTTAAGCAGGTTCAGTTTATTGTCAGTTTACGTTCTCTAAACCTTTCTGTGTGAAGACCGAAGAGGGAAAGCAGGAAAGGGGTTTTATACAGGGTTCAAATTGGGGTGTCAGATGGCTACAAGCCAATGAGTGTCCCGTTACCCTCGCACTGAGAATAACGGGCATTTACCACTACGCCGGAAACTAGCAAGAGAAACCGGAGATCTTAAGTAAACAGGGACAAATGCTAGAGGAGCATCAAACAGGGACAAATGCTAGAGGAGAATCAAAAGTGACATTCCAGAGTTTACAAGAGTATTTACAACCTTCTCTCCCCCCCCCCCCCCTTTTCATAGCGGCCACTCTCTCTCTCCCCCACCTTTTATTTATGACGGCCTAGCTGACACCAAAGAGGGGAAAAAACATGCAAGGCTGATAGCCAGTGTGAGTCCCAGGCGTGAACCAGAGCGGATTCCGCTTTCTGAATAGTGGCTTCTCAGCAGGGTCTCAGTCAAGTTGCGTGTGCCATCTAGGACTGTGGCTTTCAGTGTGCAGGGAACTTTTATTCATATTGATTCATCTGCAGAGGAACTTCTGTGCATTGCAGAGGACTCTGGGACATATTCTAGATCAGTGTTTCCCAGTCTGTGGGTCAGGACCCAAAAGTCCGTCACGAAGCTTCTGAAAGTAGGCTGTGGACCAGCCCTCCCCTGCCCTTCCCCCTGCCCTCTTTTGTCTTTTGGAAACCAAGATCTGACCCTGGAAACAGGATTTTCTTCCCTGCATATAAGTTGATCAAGTAAAACGTGTCCTGATGGTCCTAGAGTGAGTTTCTTAGAATCTAAGAGGGGTTTAAGGGAATAACGGAGAAGTAGAGGGTGGGCAGAGGTTGGAATGTAACCTCCACACGGTTGTGTATGTTAGAATGCCACTTGCGTGAGGTTCATCGTGGGAGCAGCTGCCACCCTTTGTGGGACGGTTGTTGGTTTCTCAGAAACATCTGCTTAGCAACTACAGGAAACTGAATGCTGAGCTCGACGGGTGCCACAGTCATAGCAAGCCTGGGGTGCCAAAACCCCCCCCCGCAACTTGGGTTAGCCCTGGATGGGTCGCTATCAGCGTTCCCTCTAAGCTGAGTTAGTGTGAGCTAGCTCACAGTTTTGTAGCTTCCAGCTCACACATTTTTGTCTCAGCTCAGACAGGATGGCTCCGGAGCAAACTAATCGATGCAGCAGCCAAATTTGCTCACTCACAACTTTAATGCCAGTCGCTCACAAAGTAGGATTTTTGCTCCCAAGACTCCACAGCTTAGAAGAAGCGTTGGTCACTATACCAAGTAAATGTGGACTGGTGGGTCCCCGTAGAAAAAAAGGTTGGTAACTGGTGTTCTAGATGACATACTCGGTTCCTTACTGTTGCCTTGCTTGGGCTGCGAATGTGATGTGGAACACATCCAGCACTTCCTGGCGGTGTCCCCTTACAGGAAAAGAATCGTAGCAGGCGTAGAGCTTCTCCACCATTACTAATACTCTGGGTAGCACTTAATGCCCCAGGACCCTGGAATGCAGTTTCAAGCCCCCCCCCCCGCCCCCAAATCCGTGAAGCCTTAATCTGTGTCCGAATATACACCAGCTATGAAGCTCACAATTCTGCCTCAGGAAAAGCTACATTCTGCAAGTTGTATAGAATTGATTGAGCCAAACAGGCACGATCGTGCTGTTTCCGCAGGATTCATTTAGTCACTGCAAAGCAGTCGTACTGTTTATCTGGCCACTTGAGATCTTGCTTGGCCCTGTGCCTTGCACTCTGATTTCTCCGGCTCGGAATATGCCCACGAAGGTGATGCACACATCTGTGCCTGCGTGCTCCCGTGGCCGAACTGGAAACACACCATCGGAGTCCAGAGAGTTAGATGAATATCTGTTTATTGCAAGAAACAGGAATACAGGACTGGGTGCCTTAGCCCCCAGTACCACCAAGCTGTATTCTGCCATAACCAGGAAGGGCAGAAGGTCTCATACCCCAAATGACATCAAATATAGTCTACACATTAAAGAATCTCTAAGCAGTTAACATCATGCAAGCATCATTTGACTTTAAACCTTACTATTGGTCTCTCCTTATACTTGTCATGTATGCCAGTGATTGCATTTGCTTATCTGGCCTCCAGAACAATGGGAACATTAGAGAACCCTGGGTCCCTTTCTGGCCTCATATGTGGAGAGCTAGCTGATAAGGGCTGTGAATCACATTAAACTTCGCTCTCGGCATCTTGCAAATAGCATTCCATTCTATTTGCATCCTAATTCCTTCTACCGAGGCTTCTAATGATACTTTTGCTTAATATGGCTTCTTATACAAAAAATGCAATTATAAAATATATATGTTCTGCTATAAGTTTCTCTAATCAGAAGATCCTAGGTTACATACCAAGGGCCAGTTTGGTGTAGAGGTTAAGTGTGCGGACTCTAATCTGGGAGATCCGGGTTTGATTCCCCAATCCTCCACTTGCACCTGCTGGATGACCTTGGGCAAGCCATGGTTCTGTCAGAGCTGTCCTTGAAAGAGCAGTCCTCGAAAGAGCTCTCTCAGCCCCACCTACCTCACAGGGTGTCTGTTGTGGAGAGGGGAAGGGAAAGGAGTTTGTAAGCCGCTCTGAGACTCCCTTGGGTAGTGAAGGGCAGGGTATAAATCCAATCTCTCCTCCTCTTCTTCTTCTGGATCTATTATGATTTAACTTTTAAAGGCACAGTGACAGCTGTCAATATATCAGAAATCACATTCTTTTTCCCTTGCCCTACAATGGGAAGTACATATTATCTTGCCTTAACGTGTGCAGTGATCTTTCTCATTGGCGGGTGTTCCAGAGACCTTATCGCCCCTTAAGATAATGAGCTCTACATTTGCAGACCGCGCGATCTATGCTTCCTCCCTTATTTTCTAAGCTTGAGCGTCTTTTGCTGTTAGGCTCTCAAATTTCCTTGCGACTAAGCAGAACCTCTCGTCTTAGGCGTCTAAGAAGCCAGGTACTGCTCGCAAACCGAGCTTTCGCCCAAAGCTTCCTTGTTGCCTCTTGGTCTCCGAAACTGACTTGTAAGAGCTCCCCGTTTGCCAGGTGCTGGTCCTTCGGCCTGGAGAGCAGCGAGTGGTGGTAGAGCTTGACTTCTGCCTACTGCCTTGGTGTTGCGGCAGCCGGCAGCATATGGAAATGGGCAGCAGCCTCGGGGCCCTCCCTAGCCCAGCTGTGCAAGGTCCCAGAGCTTCGCGGTGGTGGGAGGAGACCTCTTGGGTTCTTGTTGTCACTCTGTTCGCTGGAGAGGGACGCCAACTCCTCGCCTGACAAAGGAGCCCATTCAGAAAGCGGGATTGTATTTTTAGCCAAGCCAGATTCTTTCGCCAGCTTCAAAAGTAGCAAGTGGGGAGCGCGGCCTACATCAGCGCGGGCCCTGTAGAATGACCTCATTCAGGCTGCGGCATCTGTTCGGAGCAGAAACAATTGCTCGTGATATCAGGAGATCAGATTTTTTTCCCTTGTTGTGGCCATCAGTCCTTAGTAAACAAGTGCAGCGCTCACTTATTTTTTAAGAAAAACTCTCTTGCGTGTCCGTGTCTCTGTGTGTGTATGCTCACCACATTGATGAAACGCAGTAGACCCGAGTCACCTGCCTTTCTAGTGTTTGGCCGAAGGATCTCCAGAAAATCCCAGCGGCTGTTTTCTTGCAAGACTTCTTTAGTGCTAAGGGTGCTGTCCTTCCCCCGCCCACCGCAGAATAAAGCCAGATAGAGAAGCAGCGGATGAAAACTCGTAGCACTGTGGGTTTTTCACACTGTGTTCCTCAGAAGCTTGCGAGAAGTTCCTCAGTTGAGAAGGCCTGTTGGGGTATTCTCCTATACCAGGGGTGGGCAAACTGTGGCTCGGGAGCCACATGCGGCTCTTTCACATATATTATGTGGCTCCCGGCAGGGCGGCCGGGAAAGCTAAATATCATTAGCAAACAAATATCATTGGACAAATTAATATCATTATCGATATCTGCTTTTACCCCTTTTGTTATTATTTTTGGCAGTCCCATTTAATGTTAATAAAAAGCAAATGTGCTTATTTTCCAATAAAAGCAGGTAATATCTGTTCATGTCTTGTGGCTCTCAAACATCTGATGTTTATTCTATGCGGCTCTTCCGTTAAGCAAGTTTGGCCACCCCTGTTCTAGGTGGCTCTTACGCTGAGCAAGTTTGCCCACCCCTGTCCTATACTGTCCCCACTATGACGATACACGTTTTACTCTTTAAGACCCAATTTTATCCAACGTGATAGGTTGTCCAGATGCTCTGAAGGTGCGCCATCTCCTGAATGATCTGTCACCTGAAACAACCGGAAAAGTTGCCTTATTTTTAAGTTTGGTAATTAAGGATCAATTGCGCAGTGCATAGATATAGATGACTAACTCATTTCTCCTTGTTACCTCTTCATCTGTTTAGGTTTCTTTTGTAACTTGACTTATGCCAGTAAAGGTCTGTGATGTGATGTGATGATGTGCCTGTTGGGGTGGATGAGCTTTCATGAAAGACAGCTTGTTCCCCACCTATTTGCATTGCCCTGTTCTCTCAGTTCACTGCGGTGACTTTTGGTGTGTGTGTGTGAAGTTTTTGAAGTGTGTGAAGATGGCAAGGGGTCTGGAGACCAAGTCCTATGAAGAAAGGCTGAAGGAGCTGGGTATGTTTAGCCTGAAGGGGAGACGACTGAGAGGTGATATGGTAACTATCTTCAAGTGCTTGAAGAGCTGTCATGTAGAGGATGGAGCGGAGCTGTTTTCTGTTGCCCCAGAAAGTTGGACCAGAACCAACCGGTTGAATCTAATTCAGTAGAGTTCTCGGCTAAACATTAGGAAGGACTTCCTGACAGAGCAGTTCCTCAGTGGAACAGGCTTCCTCAGGAGGTGGTGGCCTCTCCTTCTTTGGAGGTTTGCTGATTCTGTGAACTCAGGCAGTTCATGAGAAGGGAGGGCAGGGAGGATTGCATCTGTGCTTAGTTCTTGTGGCCCTTTCTTGCACACCCAAAGAAATGCTGATCGCCACTTTGGAGTCAGGCAGCAATTTTTCTCCAGGCCAGTTTGGTTGGAGATCCTGGAGGTGTTTTGTCATCTTCTGGGTGTGGAACAGGGGTCACTGGGGGTGTGGAGGAGACGTATTCATGAATTTCCTGCATTTGTGCGGGAGGTTGATGACCCTGGAGGTCCCTTCCAACTCTATGATTCTGTGTTCATCCAGGACATGCTTTTGTGGTAAGATCCATGCAGGTAGACATTGTGGGGTTGCATCTCTGAACCTCCCTCCTCGGGGAGGCATGCCAGAGCCCAGCCCAACAGATCTTGTCAAGGCAAGTAAAAACTGATGTACTCTGACAGGCCCTTGGAGAAGGGAGCGTAGCTCAGTGGTTGGGCATGCACTTAGCATGTAGAAGGTCCCGGGTTCAGTCGGCAGCTTCTTCAGCTAGCAGGATCACATGTAGCAGGGCTGGGAAAGGCTTCCAGTGGTGTGGGGTCTTGGAGAGTTTCTGCCGGTCAGAGGAGACAGTAGTGGGTTCGATTGCTTAATGGTGCAGGGCTGCCTCATGGAGGCTCTTCATATAACAGATCTGGGCTTTCCCTGGAATGGTGGTACTCCTGTAGAGCCCTGGAGGGGTTTATTTTTGTTTTAGGTCACCCAGGGTTTTGTCAGAAGTCATGCTATGTCAAAATGATTGTATCCTCACTTGTCTTTCCACTTACACGAGGTCTCACGCAACCAGTTTCAGAGGGCACTGTAGTATATAAGGAGGAAAATCTCCAGGTACTGCATGCGATCTTATGTCAGCAGAACTGTACTAAATCCATCGTATGTTTCTGCTTGTTTGAGAGAGCCAGTTTGGTATAGAGGCTAGGAGCATGGACTCTAATCTGGGAGAACCAGGTTCGATTCCTCATTCCTCCACATGCAGCTGCTGGCATGACCTTGGGTCAGTCACAGTTCTCTCAGAGCTGTTCTGGAAAGAGCCGTTCTCAAAAGAGCTCTCAGCCCCACCTACCTTAACAGGGTGTCTGTTGCGGGGAGGGGAAGGGACAGGAGATTATAAGCCGCTCTGAGACTCCTTCGGGTAGTGAAGGGTGTAAATCCAATCGCTTCTCTTCTTCTTGTGCATCACTGCATCCAGGCCAGTATTTCCCTGTTATTGACACTCAACATCCCACCCCTTCTGTTGCTTATTTAGTCCTCTACATACCGTCTTTGTGTTTTTTCCTTTTCAGTTAATTTACAAAGTCATTTCCCCCCTGTATATCTACATACAGGAGTCTCCCAAGGAGAAGAGACACTTGCTTTGTCCATGGATGGCCCTGTGGTATCCGCAGGAGGCCAGCCAGTTTATTCTTAGAGTGATGGTACAAATGGAGACGTATAACTTCATTTCCTGTTTCTGGGGATTCCCTCCCTAACATGTCCCATTCTGAGCCCTCCCGCATATTTTTAATAGTACAGTAAATTACAGGCATTAAGCTGTGCCTTTTGTTTTTATGTCCTTCTCCTTCCAAGTACACACGCACGCGCAGAGTCTTTCCCCAAGCTAGGCATGTAGGGCTGGTTCACTTGTAAGGGAAGCTCCCAGTGGGCCACTGCCCTGAAGAGCCCCTGGCAGTCGGGGTCAAGCAGAGCCAGGCCTTGTTATGAAACTGCCGGTGCTGCAGTGGCTACTCGGTTCAGACCCGGCCAGCAGCACAAAACGGAAGTCTGGTGGCACCTTAAAGACTTTACAGCACTTCTTCAGAATTAGCTCTTACAAAAGCTCATATTGGAATAAATGTCGCTCTTTAAGGTGGCACTGGACGTGCACTTTGTTTTGCTAACACTGCTATCCCATTAGCCAGCTGCCCCCCTTTGGGCATCACCCCCCCCCATGACTTCTTCCTGCACCACAGCTACCTTCAGAGGGCTTGGGGAAGCCAGGGTGAGCCCATATCTATAAGTACATAAGAGAAGCAATGTGTCACGCAGTGGGCCATCTGGAGGTGCACCAGCGGGGCCAGAACTCCAGAAGCCCTCCAACTGGTGCCCCCCTCCAAGCACCAAGAATACAGAGCATCACCAGACAGAGTGTTCCATCTATACCAGGGGTGGCCAAACTTGCTTAACATAGCAGCCACACAGAATAAACATCAGATGTGTGAGAGCCGCAAGACATGAACAAATATTACACACACGTTTTTATTGAAAAATATGCAAATTTGCTTTTTATTAACATTCAATTAGACTGTGTGAAGAAGCTCCTGAGTTGCAGTTTGGCCACCCCTGATCTATACCTTGTGGCTGATCTATACTCATGGCCCTCTGCTACAGATGTCTATCCAGTCCCCTCTTGAAGCTGTCTGTGCTTATAGCCGCTGCCACTTTCCTGTGGCAGTGAATTCCACATGCTGATTATCACTGGCACTGCTGGTCAGGGGTGAGATGAGTGCTCTGTCCAGCACTGACTTGTAGTGCCGCAGAGGCATGCCCCTGGGATATTTCAGTTTTGCAATCTGCCCCTGTATAGATAGATGTATCTCAGTGGACTGATCACCCCACGCAAACAGTCCTGAGTGGCTGGCACCGTTTGCCACAGCCATTGGCACAGTCCTGCGTCGCAGCTCAGAATCCCGTCTCTCTCCTTCCCTCCCTCTCCAGATCCTGGGAATCTTCTTTGCCTAACCTTTCCACCTGTACTTGTAGAAAGTGTAGGCATTTGCTTGGCTGCTTTGGGAGGGCTAAAGAGACCTCCAATTAAAAATCAGGTGGAGCAAAATAACTAAGTGGGGGGGGGGGGGAGGCAGTAGCCGTTAAGTAATCTGTGGTATGTCATGATGAGAAGAGTCCGTTTCTGTGCCATCTCCTGGATTCCCAGTGCATTTCCTCATGCATTTCCCTGCTCAATGTGAAACCTCCCGAAGGCACGAATAATGAGACAAACAGAAGGGGAGTGTCAGGCTTCCACCAGACTGGGGCACTCTTAAATTCCTAGCACGCTGGATGCACGATATCTCTCCTCACCCTTTCGCTTAAGCTGACCCCAGTTCCCTTACAACAGTTTGGTGTCGTGGCTAAGTGCGCGGACTCTAATCTGGGAGAACCGGGATCGATTCCCCACTCCTCCACTTGCACCTGCTGGATGACCTTGGGCAAGCCGTAGTTCTGGCACAGCTGTTCTTGACAAAGAGCAGTTTCTGTCAGAGCTCTCTCGGCCCCGCCTACCTCACAGGGTGCCTGTTGCAGAGAGGGGAAGGGAAAGGGGTTTGTAAGCCGCTCTGAGACTCCGAGTGAAGGGTGGGGAATAAATCCAATCTCCTCTTCTTCTTCTTTTGATAGCTCCGAATTAAACTCAAGCGCATCAAGGGCTGCAATACCCACGTGTGGCCGAAGGAAGCTTCAGTCTCCCATCCTCAGAATGATACTGTGAGACCCCCACCAGCCTCTCTTCAAAGGGAAAAAAATATTGTATGAGAGCCAGTTTGGTGCAGTGGTTAGGAGGGCGGACTGTAATCTGGGAGAACCGAGTTTGATTCCCCACTCCTCCACATGCAGCTGCTGGTGTGATGGGTCAGTCACAAGTTCTTTCAGAGCTGTTCTCTCAAGGGCAGTTCTCGAGAGAGCTCTCTCAGCCCCACCTACCTCACAGGCTGTCTGTGGTGGGGTGGGGAAGGGAAAGGAGTTTGTAAGCCGCTCTGAGACTCCTTCAGGCAGTGAAGGGTGGGGTATAAATCCAATCTCTTCTTCTCCCCCTCCTCCTCCTCCCCCTCCCCGTAGCTGATTCTCTAGGACCAGAGCTCAAAAGACCCCTTTCCCTGGGAGAACTCTGCTTTCATGTTATCCAGCTGGCTGCAAGAAGGACTCACCTTCTGTCCTTACAGAGTACCCCCACAGACCCCAGAGTACCCCCACAGACCCCAGCGCGTCCCTGGACCCCATAATGAGAAATGCTGGATGGGAAGCTTTACACGTGGTGCTTCTTTAGCATCAGTTGCAGTGACCCTGGGCCTGTGGTGGCTCAGAGGTTAAGACGCTGAGCTGCAGACTGGAAGGTCTGTAGTTGGGCAGTTTGAGACCCAAGTGCTGTGTGACGGGGTGAGCTCCCGTCTCTGGCCCCAGCTCCTGCCCAGCCAGCAGTATGAAAGCAAGAAATTGCAAGTAGATAAATAGGTACCACTTCGGTGGGAAGGTAACAGTGTCCCGTGCGCCTTGGCGTCTAGTCAGGCCGACCATGGAGAAGTCTTTGGACAGTGCTGGCTCTTCGGCTTGGAAACGGAGATGAGCACCGCCCCCTAGAGTCGAATTTCACTTGCTTTCAAGCAAGGGAAACCTTTACCTTTCCAGCGACCCTGAAAAAGTAAGTCTTCTTCCAAGAGTAATTTGACAGTCGTATCGTATACCCTTGACCGAAGAACGGTTCACTCCTTCTATCTGGGATGGTCATCCTCTTCGACCAAGCGCGCAGCTTCGGGAGGGATGCACATGGAGCAGTGAGGGAGGTAGGGGACACCCGTCTAGCCAGCCAGATCAGCCGAATCAACCCTGGCGATCAATGGGGTGACAGATGTCGCAGCCAGATCGCCCTTACATCCTATTTGACAGTCCCCTGGCTTACCCATTGTGGGAAGAGAGGGTTTGAGGGATGGAGGTTGACATCTATTTTTCAGAGTTAGGAAGGGAAGTGTGACGGGTACAGGTGCAGTTGCATTTTTCCCATCTCTTGCTTTCCCACGCTTTCTGCACACCATCCACTCAAATTTGATCCTTTCTTAGATCTCAGGTAATGCTGTAGACACTGGCCTGTATCACATGACTGAGTCTTCCATACAGGCGATAAAATCCCTTCTTCCTGAAAACTAGCATGCCAGGGTAAAGAGCTATTTTCTTTCTTGCGCTTGTTTTCCATGTGGGAAGAGATTTCTTGGTATGTTAGAGGATTTGGTCCTGGGAGCCTCCGCCTGCAATCCGGACGCAGATACGGATTTACCACATCGTTTCTTATTGAAAGAAGAAGACTAGACTTCTTAGTTTTCTGTGTGCTTCTCCCTGACTTCTTGCAGATGACAGATTTGCTCGGCCCATGCCCGCAATGATGATGACAATGTTTGGATCCTGGAGCTTGGAAGGGGGAGGAATGTTTGCCCTTGAGCAGCTGCATTATTTTTGCTCTCAGGCTGCCCTGATGCCAACTGGATCTGTGTATTGTGCGTGCTCTCCCCCCCGCCCCCACATCCATTGGACTATGTGTAGGGAAGGGCCCTAGGTCTGCGCCATCCTCATCCTCTTGGGGCTCCAGCGGATTGGCTGCCATAAATGGGAGCGGCCTGCATCTTGGCTTTCACCCCAACAAGCACACACTCCCACCCCCACGGAGCAGAAATGTTCTCCGGCCCTATTGTCCTGGGAGGTGATGAACTGCCCCATTCTAGCTGAGAGGAGGCGGTGGCTGCCACTGGGGCCGGAATGAGGTTAAAACCATCGTAGCCCACCCCAACACAGCCCTCTTTTGTGTCGCCTTTTCTCGTAAGGGGCTTTCCTAACATAGCTCGTATTGTCCGCCCCACAGTGGCTCTTGCTTTGCTGTTGTCAGTGGGGCGGGGATGCTCCGTGCTATATTCGGGCCCCGCTGAAGACACTGGCAGGGAGCCATCTGCTCTGGCTGCTTCGGGCAGGCTGTCCGTTCTTCCCTTGTTGCCAGTTTGATTCAGTGGCTACGGCCAAAGGACTGGAGAACCGACTTAGCCAGAGCACGCTTTAGGCTTGGGGTGTCAAGCGTACGGCCCATGGGCCGGAACTGGCCCGCCCAGGGCTCTTATTCAGCCCGTGAGCAACTGGCTGTTACCTTGATTGCCCGATGACAGAGGCTGGGCATTATGGCCCGTGTCCTGTCCCAGTGCTGATGCATAATGGGCAATGGAAGCGGGAGAATGGGCAGCAGGGCAAGAACTTTATTTATTTTTATTTTTTGAAAAATGTTTTTATTGGTTTTTAATAATAAGCAAAACAATACTACCATCAGCTTTCCATTGAAGAGAAGCACTCTAAAATAGACCACTCAAGGGCCCCGTACAATAAATTCAAATAAACAGTCCCCTTCAAATGCCTTCAAACCAAGCCAAACAAACTAAATTTCCAAAGACACAGCTATAAGGCTTAATTAGTCAGGGAGATAACGTTAAGGAAATACTGTAAGAGCCTTAATTTTTTAAGCATGTGTGTATTTTGAGCAAAAATATCGTTAATTGGGTTTGCCTACATTCTTAATTATGTCTCCCGTACTTGGCATTACACTTTATGGCACGCGTGGCCCGGCCCGACAAAGTAGCATTTATGTCAGATCCGGCCCTCATAACAAATGGGTTCGATACCTTTGCTTTAGACATTCAAACGGGGACACAGGAACCCTTCTGGCATTTGGAAGGTTGTTCAGCGACAGGTAGCCATATTGGAATCCTATGGATACCCAGTTGCCAGTTTTCAGTTCCTTTTCCGCTCCCCACCCAACTGAGTAGTTTCAAGCAGAGAATGCAGCCTGATGCTCTGTGTACACTGGAGAGTCCCGTCCCGTCTCTAGGGTGCTTGCAAAGTGTTTTCTTAAACACGTGGCAAGTTTTGACGTTCTCCGCATTCTGGCCTCCCCCCAAGGTACATAAATAGCCTTTCAAATAAAACTTTAATTAAAGATCTGATTTAAAACAGTGACTGAACTTTCTGCGCTTGCAGCAGGGAAAGGACAGGGAAGGGGGAGCTGAGGCAGAGGGGGGGCAAACTGAGGCACAGGGGTGGGCAAACTGTGGCTCGGGAGCCACATGCGGCTCTTTCATATATATTATGTGGCTCCCGGCAGGGCAGCTGGGGAAGCTAAATATCATTAGCAAACAAATATCATTGGACAAATTAATATCATTATCAATATCTGCTTTTACCCCTTTTGTTATTATTTTTGGCAGTCTCATTTAATGCTAATAAAAAGCAACTTTGCTTATTTTCCAATGAAAGCAGGTAATATCTGTTCATGTCTTGTGGTTCTCAAACATCTGATGTTTATTCTATGCAGCTCTTACGTTAAGCAAGTTTGGCCACCCCTGTTCTAGGTGGCTCTTACGCTGAGCAAGTTTGCCCACCCCTGTTCTAGCAGCTTATAGTGTCTTGGATGGGAAGATCTGGGTCGAAGGAAAATATCAGTCGTTGGTTCTTCCGGCAGTTCTTCACATGTTCCTCTCCCCATGTTCCTTTTAAAAATATCGAAATTCATGGTCTGTTAGTAGGACAGTAAAGTAGGGTGACCAGTAGACATGCTGGGTGCTTCTGTGTATTCGGGAGAAATCCTCGATTTTGTAACTGCTCTGCTGCCTCAGAGCACATAGAAATGCGGTTGCGCAAAAGGCATTGTCAGGTTCCCTGTCATTTCTCCCGGCCGGCCGGGACTCTTTCTCGCCCCCTCTGTTCATCTTCTCCCCATGCCTTTGTTCTTGTTGCCCGGGGAAGCGTCTGTAACCTTGAATTGTTTTCCTAACGCTCTGTACCAGGTGGCTGCTTGTATGGGAAGGTTTGGGGGAGAGGGGGAAGGCTTGCCAAGTCTGATCTAATTGTGTTCTGCACCTTTTTGTGGTGAGAAAGTAACGGTTATGTTTTGCGCCTTTTTGCAAATTGTTCTGATTGGTGTTACGCTTCTGTCTTGCTGTTTGAATTCTGTATATCTGACCATCCACCCCCTAACTGTCATCTCTAACACTGGACGTGTTCCTGAATAGACCATTAAGAAATAAAGGACTTCATTTCAGATCAA
The DNA here is from genome assembly GCA_029233225.1 of Lepidodactylus listeri. Lineage (NCBI taxonomy): Eukaryota > Metazoa > Chordata > Lepidosauria > Squamata > Gekkonidae > Lepidodactylus > Lepidodactylus listeri. The sequence continues at coordinate 13,862,590 of JARCFY010000018.1, read as the reverse complement.
GGCCTGGCTTATTGGATCTAGCAGGGTTCTCACAGGCATGTGGGTTGCATGAACCGAGGCTTTGGTTTATGCCCCTAGTTTGGCGTGGTCCATGCCCGTCCCTCCCGACACAGCACCTGCCAGTGTGTTCCTTGAGTCTTGGGGCTAAAATCCAAATGGCCTTGAATGGAACAGAGGGGAAAGGGGAGCCCTGGGTTGTTGCCTAGCAGCTGCCTGATTAAGAAACTGCTTGGTGTGCCATAGCCACGTGCCCTTGCTTTGGCCAGAGGGACAGACTGCCTTCTGTCTCTGGGCATGGCAGCCTTTCCCTGTGGCCCCTCAGGTGTGCACATCTTCCCTTTTCGGAAACTGGGATCCAACAGCCTCTCTTTCCCAAAGGAAGCAGCTCGCCTCCACCTCTTTGGTACCGAAGACGGGCCCAGGAGGCATCACCTTTGCATCTGCAGGGAGTGCCTATTGGGAAGCAGCTGCCTGCGTTATAGGAGGCTGCTTGACTTAGGGATTTGCCCTGCCTTCGTGGCAGCTGTTTTCTGGTGGTTCCTGCTATCCTTCCTCAAAATACCCACAGCACTAACAAGCTGAGGACCCCCTGCCCTGTGTAATACTAACAGATGTCCCCATTAACTGCAGGGTGGTACGTTTTGTTAAGCAATATGCGAACTAGGATTTGAAAGACCTGAATTAAATCAGTCATTTTATTTCACCTCTTTTTGGGGCAGAGGGTAATCTGAATTGCCTAGATTTAAAATCAGTCCTCCTGTCTCTTTTAGATGTCCTCTGTAATGTAACCCTCTCCATAGGGCATTTTACTCTTAAAAAGCTGGGGCAGCTATTAATGTCTTTTTCTTCGGGGACACAGTCATGTAGGCCTAGAATAGCACAAGCGAAACCCCAGTCCGCAGAGGGGAAGAAAGCTAGCAACACGTTGCACCTCTCTATGGCCCGTGCATTCAGTGCCTCTTCCCACCTCCCCAAAGTGCATCTCGTGGATTTGTTCTAAGCAAATCTAAAAAGTAAAAGTACACCAAAGACTCTTGAAATGTGAACAGACACCTGTGTAACATCTTACTGTTCTTCAGCTGGAATGCAAATATTTGTGCCTGTCTTCCAGATTTGGCGAGAAGCCCAGGTGGGTCCCCCCCTCTCCCTTGGCAGATCCTTCTAGCTATACCCTGGAAACAGACTATTCCCAAAGGTTTTGTTTTCGAGGTCTGTTCCCCTTTGGTAGGCCCATGTTGGTAATTTCCTTGCAGGGACAGTGAGATTCCCCAGATCGGTGCCAGGGGGGAAACAGCCAAGAGAAAGCCCAAGTCGTTCAGGTGTATGGGATGTTCTTTCTCTCCAGGTGAAGGGCATGAGATCGGCAGTGCTCAGTCAAGAGTAAAGAACTAAAAATATGCCCCGGATTAATCAATCCAGCTGAAAGAATGTCTTTTTCTTTACTTATACATATGATTAATGGGCCAAGAAGTTTTTAATGATATAGTGACAACCCTTGAGTGACAGTCCATGCCTTGGGAAGATGTCTGTGTTAGAAATCTAGAGCAGTGTGTGTGATTTTTGCCTGATGCAATCGCAGATCAAAGGCTTGTCCAAATCTAATGTCCTCCGTTGGTTAACTGAACAGCTTCCTGGCATCTTAGTGTTCTTTCACTGAAAGAGAAGGGTGTACATTAAGGAAGCTACAGGTAGGCTCCCGGCGTTGGTGTGGGGGGTCCCTTCGTCCTCTGTAGGTTTGGTGATGGTACAATTGTTGGAGAAATGGGTATGTAACACAAGGCCTGAGAAATTCAGTCATTATAGGGTTAACCTATGCAACTTGTTTGTTTACCTTTGTTAGCCTGGAAGTGATACCTGGCAGCCGGCCAATTAACTCTAAGCCCGGGAAACCTAAAGGTGTACTATTGTGCTAATTGGTTACTGATATCAGGTGTTTCCTTTCAGGGGTCAAGAAGAAGGAGAGATCCTCCATTGTAATCTCTCTCACTCTGTAGTAGGATGTCTTAATGTGCAGACGCAGCACAGTGCTGCTTAGTAAGCATGTTTTGTTTATTTTGTAGCTAATCCCGTTTCCCTTTTTCCTTTAGTAATAAAGTTCTTTTTAAACTAAAAGAAGCAATCTCTTCTTTCCAGAAAAGCAAGATCCATTACCCTGAATTTTCTTGATTATTGGACAAAAGTCCTAACAACGATCACCGTGCCGTTGATTTCCCAGTCCTGGGAGCTTGCTGCGTCTTGCAAGTTGTAACGTCTTGTTTTCTTTCAGGGAAGCAGAGTCCTTCAAGGAGCAAGGAAACGCCTTTTACGCCAAGAAAGACTACAACGAAGCATACAACTACTATACAAAAGCCATAGGTGAGAAGCTGGGAAAAGGGGGAGGTTGGTTGACATTGGTTACATCTTCGTTTGGCCTTCCTGCTTGGATTTTCAAGATTCACGGCTCTCCTTCTCTGTGTATCCGTACAACAATCCTGTGAGGTACGTTAGGCTGAAAGTGCGTGATCGGTCCAAGGTCAGCCAACGTGGATCTTGGATACCTTCAGGTGTAGTCCAGCACTAAATACCGCACCGCATTGGCTTGACCCACAGTGACAGGAGGACTGGACCTGGGGCTATACCCTGATGTTGGTCACAAAGGCCTTGTTTTGTCTTCACCCAAGCCTCATGTTTCTACTGTGGTCCACAACACATTCACACCAAAGCAGTGCAAGCAAGGAGACACAACTGAACTGGGCACAGAGAACCCTATAATATACATCTACACTGCACCTTCCCCCTTTCAGGCTCTGCTTGTAGTTTGCCTCTCTAAAGCATGGCCATAATATTAATGTAATAGACTAATATACGTAATACAAACATCTTTATGTAACAAATGTAGAGTCCAGTGACACCTTTAAGACCAACAAAGTTTTATTTAGGGTATGAACTTTCGTGTGCACACACACTTTTTATTCATTTGTAAGCTGCTCTGAGACTCCGAGTGAAGGCAAGGGGAAAAGGCAAAGGTTTCCCTTGCTCGAAAGCCAGTTGAATCCGACTCTAGGGGGTGGTGCTCATCTCCATTTCCAAGCTGGAGAGCCAGCACTGTCCAAAGATGTCTCCGTGGTCATGTGGCCGGCATGACTAAACACTAGATGCCGAGGCACACGGAACGCTGTTACCTTCCCACCGAAGCGGTGCCTATTTATCTACTTGCAATTTCTTGCTTTCGAACCGCTAGGTTGGCAGGAGCTGGGGCCAGAGACGGGAGCTCACTCCATCATGCGGCACTCGGGTCTCGAATTGCCGATCTACAAACCTTCCAGTCTGCAGCTCAGCTTCTTAACCACTGAGCCACCATGGCTCCCCTCTGAGTGAAGGGCGGGGTATAAATCCAATCTCCTCCTCCCCCCCAGATTCTATGGCTGATATCTATGGCTGTTTCTATTTATTTATTTATTATTTATTAGACTTTTATCCCACCCTGTTGACCGAGGCTGGCTCAGGGTGGCTTACAAACAGAGTAAAATCAACAATGCAATCCCAAAAAATCACATAAATATTAGCACAGTATTAAAACTCAGACAGAATAAAGTGCTAGCAACATTCCTCATCTTATGGACAGCTCTTTGGCCTTCTCTGGCCGTCCAGGGTGATTGGTTTGGGCAGCATCTAAGGGACCAGCAGGTCAGGGTTCCGCCAACACGGATGTCAATTGCTGGCAGTAGAGATAGGAGGAGGCTCCGAAAGCCTCCTTTCAAAATGAGATGTAAATAAGCGTCACTGCTTTTCGGAACTGCGAAGGAGATGACTCCCACATCACTAACAGGAAGAGCAAAAAAGAGTTCCTGCCTCCCTGAAACGGTGGTGGGCGTCACCCACAAGATGTCCTCCTTTCCTTAGAGGAGAAGGACCCTTTGCGATAAGTAACCAGTGGCCCGTTTACAAGCATCTAGATATCTAATTCCCAAGTGGTCCCCCGCATGCGGATACTTAAATCCGCGTGGGGGGGCACTTGGAGGGCAGAGGGGGGGTTCTGCAGGGGGGGGGTAACCCCCCCGCTTGCAGAAAAATCCGAAATCTATCAAAAACTCTTCGGGGGATCTTTAAATCTCCCGAAAAGTAAAAGAGCGTCCCCTGCGCATGCGCGGGGAACGCTCTTGGAACGGCAGCGGCCCGGCGAGAGTTGCCGAGGCCAGCTGACAGCCCGCGGAGGAGGGGGAAGGGGGAGAGTGGTGGGCCCGGCGAGAGGCACCGAGGCCCGCCGGGAGTCTCGGGGGGGGGGGAAGGGGGCAAGCGGCGGGCCCGGTGAGAGCCGCCAAGGCCCGCCGGGAGTCTCTGGGGGGGGAAGGGGGCAGAGGAAGGGGGGAAGGGGGCGGAGGAAGGAGGAGCAGCTGTCAGCTTCTCTCCCCCCCGCGAATATCGTGGGCCCCCCCCTTGTAAAAACATAACTTGCTTTGGGTTAGCGCATTGGTCTTTAACCGGCAGTGGCTCTGTCATGTTCCCAGCAGAAAAAGTTTATTTGACTGGCCTTGCTATTTGAAACCCTTCGACTGAGCCTGGGGACTTCTTCATGTAGACTAGAGTATGTGCTCTACCAATAATCCATGGCCCCTCCCATTTAAAAAAACCCCCTCCTGTCTACTTTCAGCAGTCGGCCCATTCCCTTCCCCAGCTGAAGGCACCGTTTTCTGCCTCCTTGTACCCCAGCTCTGCAGAGATCCCCTCCCCAGGCAAGTGTGGTGTTGGATCACTGCCTTCCTGATTGGTAAGCCTCGTGACCAATAGATCAAGTGATTGCCAAAGAACAATACTGCAAAAAACAAACAAACCCCACGACCCTCTTAGACTTCAGAGCCTTCTAGGAGAGCATGCAAAATGTTGATCATGTTAAACTTTTTTGAAAACCATAACAAGACTTTGATGCCAGGGAATGGAGGGCTTTTCGCTCTTTTAAAGACTAACTCGTGTCCTGTTACATGTCTTCAGATGCGTGTCCCAGCAATGCCAGTTACTATGGAAACCGGGCAGCCACTCTGATGATGCTGGGCAAGTTCCGGGAGGCCCTCGGGGACGCCCAGCAGTCTATCAGGATGGATGATAGCTTTGTGAGGGTATGTAATCTCTGCGTGTAGCTCCCCTGGCTCTCACCCCCATTTTCAATGCTCACAGCAAAGGGTTTTCTCCCTGTCTCTCCTTCTCCTTGCCATCTCAGGGACATCTTCGGGAGGGCAAGTGCCACCTCTGTCTGGGGAACGCCATGGCCGCCAGCCGCTGCTTCCAACGCGTTCTGGAACTAGATCACAAAAATGCACAAGCGCAGCAAGAGGTAAGGTGGTAAAAGGCTCGGTTTGTCCGGAAAAACAGAGACAGCCCCCCCCCCCCTTTTTGCGGACCGTGCTGTGGCAGCAGTATAGAGTTAACAAGTCCTGTTTTACCACTATAGAGCATTGAGATATGATCGTCTGTAAGTGTGTTAACTTAGTTTATTAAAGATACGTCAAGTTGCCTTTGAACGAGTTTGAAGTTCATTTAAAATCCAGCAGTAATCTGCATGGGTTTGGATCATTCCAGCTTTTCTGGTAGTGAAAAGGAAAGAAGATTACTTTGGCGGTGTGTGTTGCGTTCCATCAGGTTGCTTCCAATACGAGGACCCTGTGAATTAATGACTTCCAAAACATCCTGTCGTCGACAGCCTGGCTCAGGTCTTGCAAACTGAAGCTTCCTTGACTGAGTCAACCCATCTCATGTTGGGTCTTCCGCTTTCCCTGCTTGCTTTGTTTGTTTGTTTGTTTATTAAATTGAATTTCAAGACCGCCCTCTCCTGCCAAGAGGCTCAAGGTGGTGCACAACAGTAAAAACACAATCCTAATTTAAAATTCCCAGTTAAAACAATAAAAATACAGCAATTAATCTAAGTAGATGGAGCTGAGAAACTTCAAATTGTGTCACTGTCCTGCAAGGGGGGGGGGGGGGGGAGAAAGACAAGAGTGCCAAACAGATGGGAAAACCATTGCTGTCCTCAACCAAACGCTTGGAACAGCTCTGCCTTTACAGGCCCTGTCGAACTGCATTAAGTCCTTCAGGGCACAATTGTTGTTCAGCAGAGTGTTCCACCAGGTTGGAGCCAGGGCCGAAAACGCCCTGGTTCTGGTGAAGGACAGCCAGCTGTCTCTCGGGCCAGGGATCATTAGTAAGTTCTTGTCTGCAGAACGCAGTTGTCTTGTGTGTGTGTGGGGGGGGGGGTATACCAGGAGCTGCGGTTCCAAAGATATATGGTTCCCAGACCATTAAAGGTCTTAAAGATTAATACCAGAACCTTGAACTTGATCCGGTACTCCGCCCAGCGCCAGTGCAGCTTGCACAGCATAGGCTGAATATGTGCTGTTCATGGGGTTCTTGTAAGGACTGCCATCACCACATTTTGGACCAGCTGAAGTTTCTGGGTCAATCTCAAGGGTAGCCCTATGTAGAGCGAGTTACAGTAGTCTAATCTGGAGGGGACTGTTGCATGGATTACTGTGGCTAGGTTAGGGCAAGACAGGAAGGGGGCCAGTTGGCTGACCTGGCGTAGCTGGGAAAAACGCCAGTGTGGTAATGTTTATGATCTGGGCCTCCATTGATAAGGAGGCATCCAGAATCACACCCAAGTCCTTGACCGTTGGTGCTGGTATTAGGGGCACACTCTCAAGGATCGGGAGTTTGCACCCCAAACCTGACCCCCCACAACCAGAGAACCTCCATTTTAGTAGGATTCAGTCTCACCCGGCTCTGTTTTAACCATCTCGTTGTGGCCTCTACGGCCTCCAGCCCCTCAGCCAAGTCTGAGGGGGTGGTATCTGGCTGTCCGCTTGTCAACAGATAAAGCTGGGTGTTATCAGTGTACTGATGATATCCCAGCCCCAAACTCTGCACCAGCTGGGCGAGGGGGTGTATATAGATGTTAAACAACATTAGAGAGGGGATTGCCCCCTCAGGGATCTCACATACTAAGGGGTGCCTAGTTGACACCACCTCTCCTAGTGCCACCCTCTGTCCTTGACCTTGGAGAAAAGAGGTAAGCCTCTTCAAGACCACCCCATGAACTCCTCTGTTGGCAGAGACTCAGGCGCGTCATCGAAGGCACAAGGCTGGAAACCCGCCTCCTAAAGGAAACAAACCTCTGAAGCAGGCAGAAGCCTGTGCCTCTGGAATCCGCTTGTGGGTTTCGGGATGTGCAGAAAAGCGACAGCTGGGATGGGCGCGGGGGGCCAGGGCGAGGCTGCTGTGTGCTCACTGGCAGGGTGGGAACTGACACAGTGTTCTGGTCTTCCCTTCCAGCTCAGCAACGCCAGGACCGTCCTGGAGTACGAGAAGATTGCAGATGCAGACTTTGAGAAGCGAGATTTCCGGAAGGTGCGTACGCCTTGCAAACTGTTAACAACGTTCTGGAAGTCATTCAGCCAGAGGGTTGCCGTATCAAAAGTGGCTTGACGGCATTTCACAGACACACACACACACGATTCTCATAGCAAGCAAGGGAGAAAAGCTCCACCCTTCCCCAAATATAAACTGGGTGCATTTATCTGAGGAAGATTCTTCAGCTGGGAGACAGGTGTCCATCAAGAGGGAGGGGGACCTGATATGTAAACCCTCGCCATACTCAGCCATCGGTACAAGGCTCGGAGGCTTGGGGCAAGTCATTCTCCCTGTCCCCAGCCTGCCCACCTTGCATCTGTAAAGTTTTTGAGCCGCCACAGTGGTTTTTGCCTGGATACAGAATGTCAGTTTCGTAGGCTGTGGCCTTGTAGCTGAGTAATCATTTTCAAACGTTAGCTCCAGGAAATCCCTTCTGTATTGACTATCGAAGAACCCCAGGGGGCTGCAGAGTGTGCTGGATGAGTCCCCTTTGGCATGATCTCTGTTGGGCCTCAGCCACTTAGGTACTGTGGTACCCAGTGCGAACTGAGGGGGAGACCAGAACCCCCCCCCCCCCCCCCACTTTTCCCTAGCACTGCATGTTCTCGGAGGGACATCACTTGCGAGAGAACTGTCTGCCAGGGAAGCTGACCTGTGTTGGTTTTTCTCATGCAGGACAGCAGGCTAAGCTACTGAGAAACTTCCCTTTGCAAATTGCTGAGCTTTAAGGGGTTGTGCATAGAGATGCTGTCATTACCTTTGGCATCTTGAGAACAGTCCAGTTTTTCCTGCTGTGAACTAGGTCACCCTTAAAGGCCATTTGTCCTTTCGGTTTTTCTAAAATTATCCCTTTGAAAACGCTTATTTACCAGTTAGTGAATGGAAAGTAGTGCCGCAGGAGCAAATGTGTTGAGGGAGCCCTTTTCTTGACAGGCAGTTTCAGGTGGGCAGCCGTGTTGGTCTGAAGCAGTAGAACAAATGTAGAGTCCAGGGGCACCTCTAACAAAGGTTTATTCAAGGTATGAGCTTTCGTGTGCATGCACAGTTTTTCAAGTATACTGGAAGGAAGGTAAGGTTCAAATTTTCAGACAAGGCTAAACAGCAAATCAACGTGTAACATGACAAAAATGTTTTAAGGTATGCAAAGACAAAACTAAATAACAAGCTAAGGTTATGGTGGGGAAACCGTTGCTTATGAAGGGAGGGGGACGGACTCCTCCAGTGTACCTGTGGCCGAGCAGGGATTCAAACCCACGGCTCCCAGGTTTAAAGCCCAATCCCTTATCCACAGGACCACGAAGCCGTTGTCGTTTTCCCGCGGAAGGAGGTTCTAAACAAAACTGGTTCCTTCCCGAGACTGAACGTTGTCGGTCTTCCTCTGCCTTCGCGGCTCTTTCTTGTCCCCAGATGCCCTCCATGCCCAGCCAGGGCACCTTCAGCTCCACAGCCTCTGGTGAATGCCTGCAAAGAGCAGCTGGCTTTGCCAGGCACAATCTGAAGTTTGTCTTAAGGAAGAACCCGGCCTTGTCTGAGGCGCGAGCCGTCCCTCCCCAACCTTCGCCGTCCCTCGGGGTGGGGTGGGCATCAAACGTGCCCTTTGTTTCCACAGAAGCACCTCCTTTCCCATGGCCCTCCATCCTCTGGAGTGTCTCAGCGCTTCCCACCGTCCCCAATGGTGATGTCACCTGCGGGAAAGGGGGGGGCAGGGGAGAGTCGACAACCCAGCTGGGCCTGGAGCCACACAATGGGCCCCTTCTTGTGCAGCTGCCTCTAGCCTGGAGCCGCACACTTGGTTGTGAAGCCACTCATTGAAGCCCGGCATCTGTCATCTCTGCTTCAGACCCTCTCACACATAACATGCACACACACTCACTCCGGCACTCTTCGCCTGCCGGATTTCTTTGGCGTCCCCCCCCCTTGACCAGAGTGGGGGGCTCTTGGGGGCAGGGTGTTTCCAGCTGTAGCGGGGTCTAGATCAAATGAAGCCCGAACTCTCCCTAGAAGCTAAAATGAGTGAACGGAGGCTGTCGTACCTCAAAGCACACCGGAGCACAGAACAGGGGCACAGCGACACACCAGAGAAGCAACTCTGTGTGATCCAACCCACATCTGTTCAGATCGTGGGGAATGCAGGGGAGAAAGGGTCAGGGACTGATTTTGTGGGGGAAAGCTCACTGGTGATGGGTGCAGAACCTCCCCCTTGCCTTTCCCCACGCACGCACACACACACACACACACACACACACACACACCCGAACCTTTCCCCCCATGTGTTTTTTCCACCCCAGCTCTAATGTGGGGAGAAAATCACAGGGGACCGGAAGAGGGATGAGACTGCAGAGCAGGCACGATTCACAGGCCCCTTTTGTTCTTAACCTGACACACACACACACACACACACACACACACCCCAGTTGTGCACGTGATCAGGGCAAGTCTGATGCCACCATGTCCCATTTGATGCACACGCCCCCACCCGCCAGAATTGGACCTGGTTTACACATGTCGGAGAATGAGACGGTGGGATGACGAAGAGACTGGATTTATACCCCGCCTTTCACTACCCAAAGGAGTCTCAGAGCGGCTTACAATCTCCTTTCCTTTCTCCTCCCCACAGCAGACACCCTGCGAGGCAGGTGGGGCTGAGAGAGCCCCGAGAGAACTTGTGACTGACCCCAGGTCACACAAGCGGCTACACGTGGAGGAGTGGGGAATCAAACCCGGTTCTCCCAGATTAGAGTCCGCACACTCAAGCCCTACACCAAACTGGCTCCGGATGGAGCTCATGGTTTCAAACGGCCGCTTTCAGTGTGCCTTCGCATCCCAAATCCCTACCGATGGAAAGCTAGCACCACTGGGAGAATGCCTCTTCTCCCTGCCTTTGTTTATTGTGCTGGTCTTCTATCTGCAGGGAGTCTTTAACACCAGGGAACATTTCAGTATAGGAACTTTAACCTGCAAGGCTGAAGTGGCAGAGTCTTTCCGTGGCACAGTCCTACCACCCCCTCCCCATCTCTGTATGAATCAGGCTTCTTTAGCTCCTGGGCTTGTCCTCTCTGGCATGGGATACGTGTACAGCAGGCCTTGCCTCTGAAGGGTGGCTCTCGCACATCCTCGACCAGTGATTGTCTTTGCAAGAGGAAGGAGCAGGTATGTCCCGGTCCGTCCATCTGGCATGACGTGAGGCTCAGTTCCTGCCAGCATTCCTTGGGTGAATGGGGCACAGCAGTCCTGCGTGAAGTGGCCTCGCGTGTCGCTGCAGGGGGCATGGGGGTGGAGTGCCTCTCCTCTTCCTTGTGATGAGAACCGTCAGCTGCATGTTTATGCAGATTGGCCCTGGCATAACGACATCCAGTTGGCTTGAATGAGAATTCACCCAAGAGAGAGCACAAGTGATTCGAGGCGCCGTGTCGGGGGGGGGTGTGTGTTTCATCTCGAGGAACAAGGCTGTTGAGTTCTTTCAGGTTTGAGAATAGAACTGTCGAATAACATTTGCTGCACTGCAGTTTCAGAGTTGGGCTCTATCTAAGGGTACAGGCATGTATCTTAAGGGAGGAGGCAGTGACTGCCTGCCTTAAAAAAACAAACCTGAACACAGTGTGACTTGATATTAGGATGGCAGCCTCAGGGAAAGCGTTGCTTGAGGTTATGTTCGTTTGCACTGCATCCTATGTTACAGTTCGCATCTCTGGCATCAGACAAAGGAAGCTCTCTCTCTCTCTCTCTCTCTCTCTCTCTCTCTCTCTCTCTCTCTCTCTCTCTCTCAAGTTCATACGCCCAAACAACTTGTTGGTCTCTAAAGTGCTGCTGGACTCATATATCTAGCCCCGGCTCATTTCGTAGCAGGAACTCCTCTGCATATTAGGCCACACAGCCCCTGATGTAGCCAATCCTCCAAGAGCTTAGAGTAGCCCCTGTAAGAAGAGCTCTGTAAGCTCTTGGAGGATTGGCTACATCAGGGGTGTGTGGCCTAATATGCAAAGGAGCTCCCGCTACGAAATGAGCCCAGTATCTAGCAATTCACAGACATTATTTATTCATTTTATTTTTTCCAGATTTATATTCTGCCCTCCCCACACGTGGGCCCAGGGCGGATCAGAAGGCCATTTAGCAGTACAATATAAATACATTAATAACCAAGCCTAGAACAAATTAAGATAAAAGAATTTAAAACAGATTGCACTGTTTGTTTGTGCCCACGCTCTCCAATGCTGGTATCGTTGGGTCTCTGGGGTCTGCTTGAACTGGGCCACACAGCAGTGGTGGTCTTCAGCGGGGGAGGCTGACTTTTTCCACCAGACTCAGCCAAAGGCCTGGCTGAACGGCTCCATTTCACGGGCCCTGCGGAATGGCGGTTGGTCCCGCAGGGCCCTGATCTCGCACGGGAGCCTGTTCTAGCAGGCCGGGGCCAGGGCAGAGAAAGCCCTGGCCCTGGTGGAAGCTAAGCGGACATCCCTTGTGCCGGGGACAACCAGCAGGTCTTGATCAGCCGAGCACAAGGCTCTCCGGGGCACATGGGGAGATGCGGCCCTTCAGGTATGTCGGTCCCAGGCCACTTTGATATAAAAAAAATTATCCTTCGCAACCCACTAAGCCAGGGGTGGGCAAACTGTGGCTCGGGAGCCGCATGCGGCTCTTTCACATATATTATGTGGCTCCCAGCAGGGCGGCTGGGGAAGCTAAATATCATTAGCAAACAAATAACATTGGACAAATTAATATCATTATCAATATCTGCTTTTACCCCTTTTGTTATTATTTCTGGCAGTCTCATTTAATGTTAATAAAAAGCAAATTTGCTTATTTTCCAATAAAAGCAGGTAATATTTGTTCATGTCTTGTGGCTCTCAAACATCTGATGTTTATATGCGGGTCTTACGTTAAGCAAGTTTGGCCACCCCTGTTGTAGGTGGCTCTTACGCTGAGCAAGTTTGCCCACCCCTGCACTAAGCCTTTAGGTGCGATCATACTCTGGAAGCCTGAGACTTTACATACAGCACAAAATCTTCCTCCTGCACCCCTGTGTACGTAGAGATTGCTGATGTTTGCAGGTCTGAGTCCTCTTTGCTCTGCCCTGCTGCTAGAGTGCAGCAACAAATTGCACAAATATATGGACACTTACGTCTTTTTTGCAGAGTTCCGTGTTGGCAGATTTTGCCATGGCTTGTCGCAGAATGCTGCGACGTAAAACAGAGCATTTATCTCTTTGCTTCTGTCCCATCCAGCTTGGGGTTTCCCTAGTATCAGGGCTGGAAGAAAAGTGGCCCTAGTTCTAGCTACAACCAGGACTGTGTCGTTAAGGACCCCGGACCTAGGCCTGATGCTCTCAGCCCCGCTCCCCGCCCCCCGCTGCCAGCAGTGTGGTTGTCTGTAACCAGTTTGACATGTGATGCTTGATGCATCTCCCCAGATATACAGAGAGGCAGAGGAAAAAAAAACTGGTTGCTTTCTTAGCCACACGAAGTCTAAGAAGATAAGGCGGGAAGTGATGGCCACAGGAATAAACAGCTTTAAGAGGTGATTAGATGAGTCTGTTGCACACAGGTGTTTCCCCTGACTTTCACCGTGCCTGGTTTCCTTTCTCATTCTGCATTGATTTTCCTCCCTTTGGCCCTCAGTTCGCTTTCTGATTACTGGATTTTCCCTGGATTTTTTGAGAGTGCTTTTGTGTCAGCTTTCCCCTTGTTTTGCTTCCAAGCCAAAGGAGAGAGAGAGAGAGAGAGAGAAGAGATTGGATTTATACCCCACCCTTCACTTCCTGAAGGAGTCTCAGAGCGGCTTACAATCTCATTTCCCTTCCCCGCCCCACAACAGACACCCTGTGAGGTAGGCGGGGCTGAGAGAGCTCTTTCGAGAACTGCCCTTGAGAGAACAGCTCTGAAAGAACTTCTGACTGACCCAAGGTCACCCAGCTGGCTGCATGCGGAGGAGTGGGGAATCAAACCCAATTTTCCCAGATTAGAGTCCACACTCCTAACCGCTACACCAAAATTATTCAAAAGTGTGCAGATTCCCTCGAATTCCCCCCCCCCGGTGCCCTTTTGCCACCCCTCGAAGGTGCTACATATATGCCACCCATATCAGGGTCATTCTGCCCACTCTGAACCTTCCGCCACCTTCCCCCCTTCATCGGTGTACAAGTGCTGTTGATTACTTTCCCCCTCGTTTTAATTGTTTGATTTTTTTTACAAGTATTATGAGACAATTACAAGTCTTGGGTCACTGAATTAAAAAAAATTAAAGTGATGGGGAGAAAGTTTTAAAGGAGCTGCACTAAGTCTCTGAATCGCAGAGCCAGGAGGCACAATTTGGGGAAGCCCTCAGCCTCTGTGCCCTGTTGCTGGCCATCTAGAGGAACTGGTTGGCCAATCTGTGAGACAGGATGCTGGACTAGATGGACCCCTGGTCTGATCCAGCAGGGCTCTTTTGATGTTCTTATCAGGGGAAGGCCTCAGTCTCTATGCTCTGTTGTTGGCCCTCCAGGGGAACTGGTTGGCCACTGTGTGAGACAGGATGCTGCACTAGATGGACCCCTGGTCTGATCCAGCAGGGCTCTTCTGATGTTCTTATTAGGGGAGGCCTCAGCCTCTCTGCCCTGTTGCTGGCCCTCCAGAGGAACTGGTTGGCCCCTGTATGAGACAAGACACTGGACTAGAAGGACCACTGGTCTGATCCAGCAGGGCTCTTCTTAGGTTCTTATCAGGGGAAGGCTCCATGCCCTGTTGCTGGCCCTCCAGAGGAACTGGTTGGCCACTGTGTGAGACGGAATGCTGGACTAGATGAACCCCCTGGCCTGATCCAGCAGGACCCTTCTTATGCTCTGATAAATATTTCAAAAAAATAAAACAAATGCCCTTTGCTCTCTCAACAGGCCCGATGGTGACTCCCACGTGCCGCTTCTGGACTTTCCCCCGTTCTCATTGGCTGCTGCTGTTTCTTTTCTCCCCATCAGGTGGTCTTTTGCATGGACCGTGCATTAGAGTTCGCCCCTGCCTGCCACCGGTTCAAAATCCTCAAAGCAGAATGCTTAGCGTTATTAGGTCGCTATCCTGAAGCACAGTCAGTTGCAAGGTAGGCAGAGCTACCGGTCGAAAGCAGACCTGTACTTTGGGGGGTCTCCCTCTGCACAGTCAGTGTCTTTGGCTAGTACTGAGCCAATGAGGAAGATTTGTGTCTTAATTCCGCTTGATGTTTCCATGTCAGCAACACTTCTCTTGTTCGTAAAACCGATTCTGCTCTTGGGGAACTTGCAAAACCCCGGCTTTCCAGGGTCGGCGGTTTCTTCGTTATTTCTGACTTGCAGTGACAATGCCCCAGCTGGTCTCTTTTGCCATTTTGCTGTCAATCTGCAGGCTCTGACAGTGATTGGCTGAGCTGCCATGTTGTCCGAGAATGACAGAGCAGGCAGAACCATCTCAAGCTGGCCAGGCTGCTTCAGTGCTACAGAAGGGTAATGCAAGTGTAAGGTTTAGCCAAGGGGCAGAAGAAGCACACACTTGAGAAAGCAGGGGCCTAGGAAGGTCTTGCCAGACTCGCAAGAGGGACCGGGGGGGGGGGGGGGGTTAGAAAGATAATGATGGGAAAGGGAGTAGTCCAGAAGAAGGAGGGGAACAGAAGGCCCGTGGTAGGACCCTGAGAGGGGAAGGAAAAGGGGGGAGCGGATGGCAAGCAGGGAGGGGGTTTTTTATGGCCACAGGCTATCAGGCTGAGACGCTGCATGTGAGTTTGTAGCAGACGCCGTTCTGTTTGGCTGTGAAGTTCTCGGGCGTGCCTGGACGGCCCCTGCCAGCCCCCATCTCTGGTAGGGATGCGACTTGCCCTCCTTTGCTTTCCCCAACTCTTTGATATCCCTCTTGTCCCCCCCCCCTCTATGCCTCAGTGACATCTTGCGAATAGACGCCACAAACGCCGACGCTCTCTACGTGCGAGGGCTCTGCCTTTACTACGAGGACTGCATCGAGAAGGCCGTGCAGTTCTTTGTCCAGGCGCTGAGGATGGCTCCAGACCACGACAAGGCCTGCATTGCCTGCCGCGTAAGTTCCAAGACAAGCCGGGCAAGGAACAAAGGCTCTGACGGGCCCACAGAATTTGCAGGGGAGGTACCGCCGTTACACAGGCAAAGAGCACTCGCTGGGGGGGGGGGGGGGGGGATGCAGGACCCAGGGCCCACGTTGATCAAGGACGGCCACTAAGTGCAGACATTCTGCTTCCTGTCTGGCGAGGCAATTGATCCGCTTCCTGTGACATCATGAGAGAGGGGTTGGGAAGGTCCCACTTAAGGCTGTTAGCTTTTCATGCTAAGAAAAGATTGAACGTTCTGCATCCCGGCAGCCGGAATCCCCCGTCACAAAAAAGGCGGGCAGAGGAGGGAGTTTCCGCTGCGGTTGTCTCACGTGTCGCCTTCCCTTCCAGAACGCCAAAGCACTGAAAGCAAAGAAGGATGATGGCAACAAGGCTTTCAAGGAAGGGAATTACCAGCTAGCTTTTGACCTTTATACAGAGGCCCTGGCGATAGATCCCAACAACCGGAAAACCAACGCCAAACTCTACTGCAATCGGGGGACGGTTAACTCCAAAGTAAGGGCCGTTCAGAGCGGGGCTTGTTCACTTGAAGCAATTTCTGTCCCGCCTTCCTCGACAAGGCAGCTAATCGAGACCTTTCTTAAAGATTTCCATCCCTCGTAGTTTTGGCAATCAGGAGGCAAAGCAGGGAGGAAGTCCATCTGTCTCTCCCATCGAGGACTGAAAAAGGACGGAAGGATTTTTGCTTCACCTGGGTTTTAAAAGCCACAGGGGAGGGAGGGTGCCCTCTCATTTTTGGAGCCCCTTTCGAAAGGTCTTTGGGGGGGGGGCAGCGTGCCCCCAGTTGGCCCGTGAGTGGTCAGTCATACAAGGCCCGCAGCCCTTGGATCGTGGAGTGTTTTGGAAACTGATTGTGAAAAACAGGCGGGACTGGTGTGTGAGCAGCACATGGTTCCCCTGCCTGAGAATGTGCAAGCAGAGGAGTGATAGTCATTCCGATCCTGTATAATCAACAATTAATATAGCATTTTCTGAGTGTACCTGAGGAATGGCCCCAGGAATAAACAGCTTTCAGAGGGGATTAGATAGATTCATGAAGTGGCTCCTAACCATGGAGACTGGGGGGCCTCCCACATTCAGAGGCACTAATCCTTTGACTCCCAGAGCCAGGAGGCAACATCAGGGGAAGGCCTCGGCCTCTGTGCCCTGTTGTTGGCCGTTCAGAGGAACTGGTTGGCCACAGTGTGAGACAGGATGCTGGACTAGATGGACCCCTGGTCTGATCCAGCAGGGCTCCTCTGATGTTCTTATGAAGGCCTCAGCCTCTGTGCCCTGTCGTTGGCCCTCCAGAGGAACTGGTTGGCCTCTGTGTGAGACAAGATGCTGGGCTAGATGGACCACTGGTCTAATCCAGCAGGGCTCCTCTGATGTTCTTATGAAGGCCTCAGCCTCTGTGCCCTGTTGCTGGCCCTCCAGAGGAACTGGTTGGCCCCTGTGTGAGACAGGAAGCAGGACTAGAGGGACCCTTGGTCTGATCCAGCAGGGCTCCTCTGATGTTCTTATGAATGCCTCGGCCTCTGTGCCCTGTTGTTGGCCCTTCAGAGGAACTGGTTGGCCACAGTGTGAGACAGGATGCTGGACTAGATGGACCCCTGGTCTGATCCAGCAGGGCTCCTCTGATGTTCTTATGAATGCCTCAGCCTCTGTGCCCTGTTGTTGGCCCTCCAGAGGAACTGGTTGGCCACAGTGTGAGACAGGATGCTGGACTAGATGGACCCCTCGTCTGATCCAGCAGGGCTCTTCTGATGTTCTTATGAAGGCCTCGGCCTCTATGCCCTGTTGTTGGCCCTCCAGAGGAACTGGTTGGCCCCTGTGTGAGACAGGAAGCAGGACTAGAGGGACCCTTGATCTGATCCGGCAGGGCTCTCCTGATGCTCTTATGAAGTCTTACAGCAATCTTGTAAGGGAGTCTGCTCCATATTTCAGATGGGGAACGGAGGCTGAGAATAAAATGAATACCCTGGTTTTATCCCTTTGTGGGGGAGCAAGGCTACCTTTCCCAAATTCTGCTCATTCCATCCACACTCCTGCCGAGCCTCTGGTTGAGTGACTTCTAACAGCTCATCACCCACCTCTTTCTGCGTCCAGATACATCCAGGCGGGCCACCGTGTTGGTCCGAAGCAATAGAACAAAGTTGAAGTCCAGTGGCAACTTTAAGATCAACAAAATTTTCCTTGAATAAAACTTATGCCTTGAACTCCTTGAATACATTCCTTGAATAAAACTTTGTTGGTCTTAAAGGTGCTCTAAGGTCCAGATATTTTAGAGGTCCGCCCCCCCCCCCCCAAACTTCGGATTAACATAGCTGACCTGGGTTTGTGTTGGAAGCCTCCAGTTCTTGACCTCAAATGAGAGCATTTGAGCCTTGGGTTGTTTTCTTATTTTTGTTATTATAATCTGCCCTGCTGTCTGAGGTCCTTGTAAGATAAATTATTCAGAAACAACGATTGGGGCGGACAGGATTTAAGAAACTAAATTCCAATGAAAGGGGGAGGCAGGATCCGCACAAAAAGCGAATCCCTAGTGAAGCCAGCAAACCAAAGAAAGACTCCGTTTCCTGTTCTTCATACAAGCCCATGCCTGCGGGCATAAAGAGGAACAGCTAAAGCAAAGTCTGTCATTCTGGAGGCCCTAAAAAAATCCGCCCATGGAGACAGATTCATACGGGTAGCCATGTTAGTCTGTCTGTAGCAGGAGAAAAGAACAAGCGTCCGGCAGCACCTGAAAGGCCAACAGAATTTGCAGCAGGGAAGGAGCTTTTTGTTCGTTCTTGTGGCACCTCCTTGCCTGCTGCAAATTTTGCTCGTCTTTAAGGTGCTACTGAGCACTTGCTCTTTTCTACTGCTAAAAAAACCTGTCAGCCTCTGGACTGAATGTATTTAAGTGAGGTTGCAGAAGGTGCTTGTAGAGGAACCAGTAGCTTTGGGGTTCTTTTAAACTGTAGAATGTGGTTCTTACACCTATTGATGGGAACTGTTTGCGTAGCTGAAGTTCTGTATGGAAACTCGATTATATGACAAAGATCCGTTGGAACAGGCTAAGTTAATCAGCTGCCCATCAGCAACTTCATGGCTCGAGGGTTCTGTTGAACCTCTGCCCTATTTTTGCTCCGCTTCGGTCTTAACACATTTACCAGGCCCATAGCTATGCTGGGGCCTCCCCCCCACAACCACTTCTTCCCAAGGCCCCATGACTTTTGGGGAGGGGGGGGAGGCTGTGCACACCTGCACTCTGAGACACGGATTTGCAGCTTGGAGTGCAGGCGCATCCGGGGCCTTCCCCCTGCTTCTCTCTCAGAGCATTTAAAGGGACCCTTTAAATGCTTTGGGGGAGAAGCAGGGGCCACACGTGAATTTCAGTGCCCCACGACTTTTTAAAAGGCCCCCCCAAACTAAAAAAATCCTCACTACAGGCCTGACATTTACCTGCCTCTTCCATACGTCATCCTTTATCTTTGTGATGTCAATACTTTTGGCCTGTTCCGTCACCCTGTTTACTTTGATCCTTCGTGTACTGCAGTTTCTTGATTTGTCCACTAACCCTGGCTATTCACTTTTCACCTTTGGTGTAAAAAGCATTTCTTTGAAGTGAATTATTATGAGCTGGCACCTCATAACTTCCTGAAACTGTAGGTAACGTGGCCTCTGAAGAGTAAAATGGGACATTTTAAAAATACGCAGGGCTATTTTTGGGCAGGAACGGAGTTCCGGCTGGCTTCTGAGTTGGCCACGCCTACAGCCTCCCCCCCTCGGGTTCCCCAGGTCCCTCGCAAGCCAGGGGGTGTCAGGGGAAGCCAAGCTGATCCAGGGAGGGAAGGCAGTTTAAACTTCCCTTGGCCTGGGGAAGCCGATCCAGAAACTGCCTTCCTTCCCTCGGGTTCCCCGTGTGCCCTGCAAACCACAGGGCACCTGGTGAAGCGAATCCTGGGAGGGAGCTGTGTGGTCGGGGGTGTGGCCTAATATGCTAATGAGTTTCTGCTGTTGGGTGTGGCCTATTATGCTAATGAGTTCCTGCTGGGCTTTTTCCACAAAAAAAGCCCTGAAAATACATATATATTAACAGTCTTCATTATTCTCCTGGCAAAGGCAAAGCAGGATCCTCCTGTTATGTACTTTCTGTGCCACTTCATGGGTCGTGTGAACACTTATGCTACACTTCAGTCCTTTCTGGGGGTTCCAGACTTCCAATGTCCTCATGCATAGGTGGCTGAATTTCCCGTTTTGTTGTCTGTACTGATTCACTGTGTCATCCCACCTTGAGTCCCTGTGCGAAAAGCGGACTATAAATAAACATAAATAACTACAGGAGATCCACAATGGAAGATCTGTTGCCTTCCGTCCTTAGAGACCAAAATGGAAACGAACACCCAAGCAACCACCAAGTGGTTCCCTTCCTAACCTCAGCGCTTGCCTTACAGCTTAGGAAACTGGACGAAGCAATAGAAGACTGCACAAACGCCATCCGACTGGACGACACGTACATCAAAGCCTACCTGAGGAGAGCGCAGTGGTAAGCAGGGGAGGTGGCGCGGGGATAGCGCTGCGTGTGCAGCATGCAGAATGTCCCAGGTCCCGTCCCTGCCGCCTCCAGCCGACAGTTGTGAGGTAGCAGTGTTGGGGAAGACCCTTCGCTTAAGACGTTGGGGAGGCGGTCGGGGGCTAGAATGACCAATGGCCTGCCTTGGTACAAGGCATCTTTGCGTGTTCGTAGGAAGGACAGCAGGGCGGCACTGCATTTCTGGCACCTGTTGCTTTGAGACCTGCCAGGATCAGCAGCACCGACGGGGTTGGGGTCAGTCACGTAGAGCCGTGTCCAAAGGTTTGCCACCGTCCTTTTCTCACTCTTCAGCCTCCCCGGACACTTGCTCCCTCGTTTCTAAAGCTCCTGTTGTTTTTATTTTACCTACTTCGTTATATTTTTATCCCAGGCCTTGACAAGTTTTCCTAAGGACTAGTCCAGGGGTGGGCAGACTTGCTCAGCGTGAGAGCCACCTAGAACAGGGGTGGCCAAACTTGCTTAACGGAAGAGCCGCAAAGAACAAACACCAGATGTTTGAGAGCCACAAGACATGAACAGATATTACCTGCTTTTATTGGAAAATAGGCAAATTTGCTTTTTATTAACATTAAATGAGACTGCCGAAAATAATAACAAAAGGGGTAAAAGCAGATATTGATAATGATATTAACTTGTCCACTGATATTTGTTTGCTAGTGATATTTAGCTTCCCCAGCCACCCTGCCGGGAGCCACATAATATATGTGAAAGAGCCGCATGCGGCTCCCGAGCCACAGTTTGCCCACCCCTGGACTAGTCTGAAAATTTAGAAGACCAGGGTCATTTTTCAGCTGTCACGGTTTTGTGTTCTAATGACCCTTTTTAAAAAACTTGTTGCTACTGCCTCTTCACAGTTACATGAGAACAAAGTCTGAGTCCAGCGGCATCTTTAAGGCCAACGAAGTGCAATTCCGGGTATCAGCTTTTGTGTGCATGCACACTCCGGAAAGAAGTACGCCTGCGCACGACAGCGTAATAAAACTTTGGTCTTAAAGATGCCACGGGACTCAAACTTTGTTCCGATGGAAGTGTTGTCATACATAAGCAGAGGGTTATCTGGTTATCACCACAACAAAAAGCTAGCCTCTAACCCCAGCCTAGCTTCTCCCCAATTCCTGATCATTCCCTTATTGCTTTAAAAAGCTCTGTTTCACTGACTCTTGAAGCTGGCATAGGAAGCAGATGATTTAAGAATCGCCAACCACCAAAAGTAGTGATATCTGTCTCTTGGATTAGCGAGACAGTCAGATGGTCAAGAATTGGGAACTTGCCCTGACTTGGATAGCCCAGCCAAGCCCGATCTCGTCAGATCTTGGAAGCTAAGGAGGGCCGACCCTGGCAAGGACTTGTATCATGGGAGATCTCCAAGGAATACCAGGGATGGGATGCAGAGGCAGGCAAAATAGCAAGCCACCTCTCTGAAACGTCCAAGCCCCACTAGAGGTCGCCAGAAGTCAACCGTGACTTCCAGGCGCACACACACATGCACAAAAAGTACAAAAAGAAAAAAGAATCGGGAACACAGCAGCCAGGACTCTTATGGTGGAGGTTGATAGTTTTGCCTTCTGTACCCGAGTCAGCTTCTCCCTCCCCGCCCCAATCTCTTGGCCACCTCCTTCCCTCCCCAGGGCAGTCTGTTGAAGTCTGACAACTCTGCTTTCCTTTCTTAGTTACATGGACACGGAGCAGTTTGAAGAGGCTGTAAGGG
This sequence comes from Lepidodactylus listeri, assembly GCA_029233225.1. Taxonomy (NCBI): domain Eukaryota; kingdom Metazoa; phylum Chordata; class Lepidosauria; order Squamata; family Gekkonidae; genus Lepidodactylus; species Lepidodactylus listeri. The sequence continues at coordinate 13,840,865 of JARCFY010000018.1, read as the reverse complement.
ATTATGAAAAGGTTTACCAGACGGAGAAGACAAAAGGTAAAATGGAGGGCCGGGGCAACATCTGGACGGGCGTTTTTTAAAATATGGTTTCACACATATGTCAGCGTGTGTCTTTTGCTTGCATTTAGGGCTGCTTTTTATACCCCATCCCATAATCTGGAGCTATATATGTATTTTTTGCTGTCAAGTCGCAGCTGACTGATGGCAACCCCGCAGGATTTCCAAGTCAACAGATATTCAGAGGTGGTTTTTGCTGTTGCCTGCCTCTGTGTTGCGACCCTGGACTTCCTTGGTGGTCTCCCACCCAAATACTAACCAGGACCAACCCTGCTTAGCTTCACAACATCTGACGAGAATGGGCTAGCCTGGGCTATCCGGGCCAGGTCTTTAGAGCAATCTAAATATTCCTAACTTGAGTTTAAGAGCGTGTTTCTGGTTTCCTGAACCGATTGAGAAATCAGACTTCTTGCAGAGTTTGTTTAAATTAGTCTTGATGTTCTGATAGACTGAGGGCATTTGAGATTTCTTTGAGCTCTCTCTTTTTCTTTTATACTCACAGGCATGTGTGGATTCTGAATTCCTGATATGCTCACAATTTCAGCTCCAGTATTTTTTTTAGCTTATTATCTGACTAAGCTCCTGTCACTATTTCAGCTGCATGTTTTGGGTTTGTAAAGGAAACTATGTCAAGATCAAAGTTATCCATGAGACATGTTGTTTGCTCTGTATATGGGGTCTGATTATGTATGGTTGCATTTTAGTAAAAGCCAGTTTGGTGTAGTAGTTAAGAGCGTGGACTGAGAGAACCGGGTTTGAGTCCCACTCCGGGTTTGAGTCCCCACATGCAGCTGCTGGGTGACCTTGAGTCAGTCAAAAGTTCTCTCAGAGCTCTCTCAGACCCACCTACCTCACAGGGTGTCTGTTGTGGGGAGGGGGAGGGAAAGCAATTATAAGCCATTCTGAGACTCCTTTGGGTAGCGAAGGGCAGGGTATAAATCCAATCTCTTCTTCTTTTTCTTCTAAAAAAGGGGCAGGGTGTATTAGGTTTTCCATTCTGTTGCAATTAAAACTACTTTTTGATGTTCTTTCCCCTGTGTGATATTCCAGAACACAAGCAGCTCCTCAAGAACGCTCAACTGGAACTAAAGAAAAGCAAAAGGAAAGACTATTACAAGATCTTGGGGGTGGATAAAAATGCCTCAGAAGATGAGATCAAAAAGGCGTATCGGAAGCGGGCTCTGATGCACCACCCAGGTACAGAAGTATTCTGCCCCACCCCCAGCTCATGCCGTCAGTTCCATGACTCCCAAACTGTAAGAAGGAATGTGCCACAAAAAGAGCTAAAAATTAAATCTCAACACTGAGATTTTTCTCTCAGACCTGAACCTACCTCATAGGGCTATTGGGAGGATAAAAATGAAGGGGCGGAGAGTGATCAGTGGAAAACCCTTGGTGTTCCAAAACAAGGCCTGTAAAGAACTTAGTCCAACTGTACGTTGTATTTTTACTCCAGAGAGAGAGAGACTCATACAGTCCCATACATACACATGCGATACTAATTTTAGAGACCTCTGAAGAAGACTCTTTAGTTGAAATACATTTCGCCTACATTTTTTTAATCTAAATATTTTCTTACTTTGGTTTGCATCATTCTTTATTTTTGTATGCTTTTTTATGATTGTATAAAAACTTTATTTCATTTTCTCAAATCAAGTATAACAGGATGGGACAACGCTGTATGATTCAATAACAAAAGATACATCAATAATCAGTTAATTAACTACAATACATAAAGGCATATCTAGATATAAATATTAAGTAGTGAGTAGACCATATTTACCCTGTATTCCTTTTTGGTGTAGTGGTGTAGAGAGCCAGTTTGGTGTAGTGGTTAAGTGCGTGGACTCTAATCTGGGAGGACTGGGTTTGATTCCCCACTCCTCCACTTGCACCTGCTGGATGACCGTGGGCAAGCCATAGTTCTGATAAGAGCTGTCCTTGAAAACAAGCAGTTTCAGAGCTCTCTCAGCCCCACCTACCTCACAGGGTGTCTGTTGTGGGGAGGGGAAGGGAAAGGAGTTTGTAAACCGCTCTGAGACTCCCTTGGGGAGTGAAGGGCAGGGTATAAATCCAATCTCCTTCTTCTTCTTCTTCGTTTTTCCATTTTAATCCGAATACTAAAGATACCAAAAGAGCTTTCAGAATCACCACAAACATAGATTATTAATTACATCAGGAATATCCACTTGTTTTGTCAAATATTCCATAAGGGGGGAACCAGCTTGATAACATGAGTTAGGTGAAGAAGTTTGGGAGATGCTCTTTGACTTACATGTGTCTTGTGTATTTAATAAGGATGTTTTTTTGCTAGAATCATGTATGTTCTTGCCATAGATCCTTGTCTTTTTTGGTTTACCTTCTGGTGTGTTGGTTGCCAGCTTATCTTTGCTTCTTTGGTTTGAGCGCATCTTTTCTTTTACACCCCAACTGAGCGCTCGCACACTTTCTCTCTCGTCCCCACCGACAGACCGGCACAGCAGCGCAAGTGCCGAGATCCAGAAAGAGGAAGAAAAGAAGTTCAAGGAGGTTGGTGAGGCCTTCACCATCCTCTCCGATCCAAAGAAAAAAGCCCGCTATGACAGTGGGCAGGATCTGGAGGAAGATGGCATGAATATGGGAGGTGAGGAGCAAGGAGGAGGTTGACCTTCGTTGGAGGGGTGGGGAGAGAGAAAGAAAACAAGGGTGGGAAGTCCAACTGAAAGCACAGTTTTAAGCGCTCAGCGTTAAGTCCTGTGGGTTCCTTCTACCTGGCAGCTTGGGGTCAGAGGCTTGGAAGTCAAGCTCAAGGACAAGAGAGGAAAGCTGCGATTCTCAGGAGCCATTGAAGACTGGCATTGCCATCCTAAGCGGAGTTACACCCATCTGAGCCCGCTGACTGCTTAGGAGGGGAGCGGGAGCGTCAGGCTCCCCAGTTCCGAAATTATCTTCTTTCAGTACGGACACACATGCCGCCCATTGGTCTGTAAACCCAAGAAGCTTATATGGCGTTCCTCCTTAACTGTTCTGCTCTGTTTTCTTTTTCCTGCCCCTTCCCCAAAACAGACTTTGATGCTAACAACATCTTCAAGGCTTTCTTTGGTGGGCCAGGAGGCTTTAGTTTTGAAGGTAAGCGGTCTGTCTTCCCCCCGTCTATTAAAGAACATCTTTGTGCAGTGTGGCACCCCCTCCCCCGCCCCACCCCGTGGTTTTAGCTTCGCCAGGGCCTGAGTTCCCGAGTGAAGCAGAAACCCACGAAATTCAGGTTGCGGGGACTGAATTTAGAGACGACGCCATATTTCCAAAAGCCATTTGCAGTGCTGGCCTCATACTGCCCACGGTCCCACCTCCTCCGGGTGCCAGAGAGTGCATTCTGGGCCGCTGTATAATCAAGTGTCCTGGCACCAGTCGGATCCCCTGCCGATTCTCAGCCTTGACCTCATCTGAGCAGCCAGCCAGATGCCCCCATGGCCTCGTGTCGGAGGAGGAGGTTTTCTGTCCCCCCGAGTGCAGTGAGGCTGAACCAACCATGTTCTCTCTAAGGCCGCTCAACTTTGCCTCCGTCCTGTTATAAGGAGCTAGATGGTGCATGCGTATTGCTCCCATTCTATAGTCCCTCCGCTGGCTGCCTGTCAGTTACCAGGCTCAGGTTAAAGTAATGGCTGTCACATGGAAAGGCCTTCGTGGCCCTGGGCCCTCATGTCTATGCGACCGCCTCTCCCCCCGTGCTCTGCCACAACAGCTTCGTAAGCAAAGCCTTCGTCAAGCGCCAGCCAGCAAATGTGTAAAACCAACAGCTGCCTGTGCCTTCTCCATTGTGGCCCCCGCCTTGTGGAATGGTCCGTCCGAGGAGGTCGGGAAAGCGCTCATCCTGGCTTTCCACGAACGATGCTAAACCAAATTAGCCAAGAGGGCTTTTCTGCACAGGCAACAGGGTAGCACTGTCACAAAAGGCTTTGTGAGCATCGGGGACTGGGGTGTGTACTACTGTGGATAGTTTGCTGTGGGTTGGATCCTGTTGTGTCATTTTGCTTCATTTAGGTTGGTAGTTGTGTTGGTCTGAAGCAGCAGAACAAAGTTTGAATCCAGTGGCGCCTTTAAGAACCACAAAGTTTCATTCCGGGTATGAGCGTCCGTGTGCATCCAAGAAAGCTTATACCCAGAATAAAACTTTGCATAATTTAACGTGTCACGTTAACACTTTCGCTTTGCTTCAGTTCTGTTTTTTAGACTTCTGGTTGGTTCTGCAACCCAAATTTTATGCCATTGTTTATCGGATGTCCCATCTTGTTGACTACTTTGACTCACTGTGTAATCGGCCTTGGGTCCCTGTAAGAAAGGCCGACTATCACGTAAATAAAACCCCTCCTTTTTGAGCTCTGACTGGCAGCAGCCACTCTGGCGCTCAATATCTCATGCAAGTTGTGGAGGGAATTTTGTCCTGTGCGGATGCCAACTTCAGCTGTGTGCCTCTCCTGTGTGTCTTTCAGCTTCCGGGCCGGGGAATTTCTTTTTCCAGTTTGGCTAAACCAGCAAAGAGGCCAGCCTCCTTCTGTGAAGCCCACGTTACCTGACCAGCTTCTTTTAACCACGAGTTACGTTCTCCCTTCATTGCATCTCACCGATCCTTAGGGCCATGGCGTTTTCACCAGTGGAGACGTCCGGTTTTTTTGTGTGTGCTTTAGAGTGTGATGAGAGAAACCGGCACTTGGGGAGAGAGAGAAGGGGAGCGGGCAGTGAAAGAGGAATTTGCTTCCTTTTTTTGTCATTTGTTTTATTGTTTAATTTTATTAAAAAAAATAGCAAAATAAAATTTTCTGGTTCCTCCGTGAAAAGTAACTTCAGACTCCCAAGTCGCCAGGATTTAACTGGGGGGACCCTCCTGTTCTGAGAGAGGGTTTCAACTTTTCTCAGGTGCCGCCCAGTTGAGACAACAGCCTCCGTACGTTTACATAAGTGAGGGGGGAACCTCATTCGCTTTTCCGCCCCTTGTCCTCATCATCCTGGCTTGTAGCCAAACCAAACCACATACACAAGTACATTTGCACATTTGAGCAATCCAGGTGAACGAGTTTTCTGTGCCGCACTTCTTGGGGAGTTTCACCTTTGGGATCAGAAGAGAACTCCTCTTCTCTGCAACTGTAAGACCTCCAACAATGCTCCTCAGCTTCAGTTTCACACCACGGACAGTTTCTTTCTGTTTCCAGGGGGTTTATTTTTGGTTTTCCTGGGTTTCTTTGAGCATTTCAAGCGACTGGTAAAGGGGTTGATTCACACACAGAGGTTTGTCACTTGAGAACTCCCAGTGGCCTCCTAGGAAAAGAATAGCGTTCCTCTGGTGACGGCAAGTGATACGGACAATTGCGCATGTCGTTGGATCTGCAACAGCTGTCTCACAAATGCAGGTCTTTGCTTGCTGTCACCATCCATGGTTCCATGACACACGCGTACAAATCCACCCGAATTGCGGGGCCTCCTGCTTTTTACAAACTAGGGCCTCAAAAAGACAGTTTTTGTTGGGGAAAGCTGACTGTTTGCCGCCTCTTTAAGAAAAAATAGCAAGCATTACTGTTGTCTGCCCGGAAGTCTGTTTTTGTAGCGTGATTCAGAGGTGATCTGCCGACTCCCAAGTTTTAAATCTTTGTGCTGAAAGTGGAGTTTTAACAATTCTGGGTATGTTTTTGTATGTGTAGAACTTCAGATTTTGGCCGGCAAGGAGCCACTTGTTCCGATCTTTTTTTCTGGGAGGTTGTCTTAAAAGGAAACCGCTGTTGAAAAAGCAGCAACCTGAACTTACCGGCCGCTGCAGTTTTACCTCTGTCCGACACTGATCTTCATGTGTATATATTGGCCACATCAAGGCAACTGCCTCTGTGATATCCCATGGGCCGTTAAGGAGGATTGCTCCTTTTCTCCAGAGTAGCAAGCCAGCAGAAGCCACCTTTTGTTCTCCCCTCCTAAGTTCCTAGCGGTTTTTACATGTGCTTGCAGTGTTCACTGTACCCTGCATTGGAACATCAGTCTGAACTGACATCATCAGATGTCAAGGCCTGGTTGACTGACACTCTGGCTCAGTGCAAAACAGCTGAAGGAAAAAGGATGCCCTTGTAGAGTTAGGACAGCCTTGGGCAACTTTCTGCCTAGCCCTGCCTGCTTAATGAAGTGACCCTGGAACAAAAGAAGAGTTTGGCCATTGCTTTCTCCTTTGTTTTTTGCACAGTGTATTTCCCCCTTTTTGCCTTGTGCCTAGCCCAGGTACAGCTGGATTTAGGCAGCTCAGGGCACAGCTAAAGGGTTTTGTGTGCCTGACAACTGCATAGGTTTGTGTTTTCAGGGACTTGTTTCCACGCAGTATCTAGCATTCTGTTCAAGGACGTTTTCATCTCTGGTCCAACCTAAGGCATCTTTTTAGGAGGTGTGCAAGGCGGTGGCTTGGGAGTTCTGTACTTCTTTTCTAGCAATTCCATGGTATACATGGGTTGGTGAAGAACGACTTAAAGGTGGGTTTGACCTTGCGCCCTTTCCGACCTCCGAGAGCAGGGCGGAGGATGCTGGAGGAGGAGGTGGCACAAGCCCAGTCAGTAAAGGAGGTGCCCAGGTGCTGAGAACAGTCGTGGTCCTTGGGGCAGGAACTGTGATGCTTGTTCCGTTGACAATCTTTTTACATTCTCCTCTGGCTGAGGCTGCCATCGTCCAGTCAAATTCCACTGCACTATTTTATTTCGTTGGCTGTGTGCAGACGTCCGGAGTGGTGAGGCGGGAGGTGTTGGGTTGTGTGTACTTTTTCAGCTAAAATGAAACACGTATGATGGTGGTTAAGTCAAGAAGCGGCAGAAAAGATCTGGAGGCCGTGGTTGCCTTCTGAGAAGAGAAAGCATGCCATAGCCCGTTTGTCTACAGAGGGCTGGTGTTCACCAGCCATAGAAAAATCTTTCTATAGAACTTCCCAACCTTGAATGTCTTCAGCAGGTTTGAAATTTGCCTTGTCTTTAGATGTGTAAAAAGCATGGCTTCCAGGAATGTGGTTGATAGTATAAATGGATCAGTGCTTGGCATTCTCTGACCCAATGTACAAATGGGGAATGGTCTCAAAGCTAACTTTAAAAATGTCTAGGATGTTGCTTCTCTGTGTCTCGAGCATTTGAAATCTTTGTGACTCTAAATCTAGCGATAGGAAGAGATTTCTCGAGCTTGATATTGGATGTAATTCTGGGAGCTGATGAGTGCCAATTTTTTAAAAAAGTAAATTTTGCCTTTTTTTTCCCTCTGTGTTTCGGCTGACTTGAAAGTCATCTTGTGTCTCAAGGCAGCCGCAAGGGAGCTACTTTCTTTGGGTTAAAGTAGGTATTTGGATGTGTAAAGCCTTTTCAGATATTCACTGTATTCATCCGATGTGGTATTTGAAAACACTGCGTTTCATTTATGGTCACTGGACTTTTCTCTTCGAATTCGCTTTTCTCAGCAGAAAGTTGATTCGCTTATTGCTGATATCTCCAAACTATCTCTCCTTTTGCCACCGCCCAATGTCTGCCTCATCTCCCCGTGCCGAGAGAGAGCGAGAGCGCAGGATGAAGTGTGCCACACTGGACTGTTTCCCTCTGAGCAAACTCTCTGCAAATAGAAAACTAGCCTGGGAGGCACAGAATACTTCCAAGTCCTGCTATTTTCGTTTCTCTTCTCACTGGAATTTTTTTGTACGTATGTGTATTTATATGAGAGGGGGTCTCTCCCAAGTAGCACCCCACCTGCAGCCTGAATTCTGCTCAACTCTGCCACCGAGTTCCACTGCGTGTCTCAGCCAGGCTGGTGGGGAGGGAGAGAGCAGGCAGGCCTGTTTAGCCATGGAAAGCCAGGGGCAGCTTCTGTGTTGCTCACGGGCCGCTGGTCCCGGGGACAAAGCATTCTAGGAGAAGTCTCTGTCTTGCTTTGCAGGCCCCCTCGTATGCCGCTTGGCCATCTTTCCACGCATGCTCTGAATCCTCTTTGCTGTGTGTTTATGAGGAGCTACTGTGCGGAGGACAGACATGCCAATGTTCGGGCTGTTTCGAGAGAGGCTGTTTTGGCTTGAAATATTTAACAAAATTCTGTTTCTAAACTTCCAGTGTGTGAATCTAGCCTTCCTGTTATGAAGTTTGCTGCATGACCGTTCTAGAACAGCTGTTTCCCCCCATCTTCTCCTCCCCCCCCCCCCTTCAGGCTCTCTCATAGGGATGGCTTCCCACATGGGTAAAAACACACTGTCCAACTTGAAACCCTTTCACCTTTCTGAGATGAAGACCATTAAAGGAGAACAAAATTTTAAAAATGGTGAATATTTGTTAGGCGGGATTCATAATGTGTTTATATGCAGAATTTCAAACCAGACTGAAGCAAAAACCGTATGCAAATTGGTATTAACTTTATTATAAACTGTATATGATGTACAAAAAAAAAATAAACACTCCAGAATTCACTGGTGACCCTTTGCCTTCTTGATTAGGGGTGCTAAGTTTGGGGGAGTGGCTGAATTGGGCAACTAAAAAGCGCCCCTACCCCAAGAAACCTGTGATGGCCCATTTGAAATTGGTTAAGCACGTCTGCCCAAGTCACAGCAAGGTGGGCAGCTCAACTCGGATACTTCCTAAGAAGTTTTGACAGGGTGTTCAGATGAGTTCAGGGGGTGCCTGTTAAGGTTCCCGGAGGGGGGACAACAAATCATGATTCGTCTTGATACATTCCCCACCCCCCCCAGCAAGAAACTCTGACTTGTGTGAATGCCCCGTGCAAAAGCAGCTTCCCTCACAGATTACAGGAAACATCCTCTGGTGTTTCAGAAGGTGGAACTGGTTCCCAGAAGGCAATTCCTACAAAGAATGTTTGAAGGAAATACTATATTTAGCCTGGGGAAGACTGTGGGGGGGACAACAACCTAATTGCCCTCTTCAAATGCCTAGGAGGGCTGTTCCACGGAGGAGGGCAAGGATTTGTTCTCTGAGGGCAAAACTTGGATCCCCTTAAGTCGCAGAAGGGCAGATTTTTGTTGAACTTTGTATGCATAAAAGTGGTTTGCCGGGGGGGGGTAGGGGGGGGTTCCCTTGCTGGAGGTCTTCAAGCATAGGGCAGGTAGCCATTGGTCTGGGATGCTCCAGTTTTAGATTGCCTCTCTCAAGCAGTCAGTCTGGACTGGATGACCTACAAGGTTCCTACTGACTTTGTGGGCCAGTCAGGGAACCGACCTCATCTGCAGCTCCTTTCCAAGATGGTAAATCTGTATGAATAAAATCATGAACTTAGGTGTCCAAGCTGCAGTAACCTCTGGTCCTGTTGGAGCAGGCCTGGGGAGGAAAGAAATGGAGGCACTAGCCCCTCCGGTATTTTAAGTATCAAGACACATTCGGTGTATTAATAATGAATTTATTTCAATGTACTTTTTACAGTAGCTCCAAGCTTCTATTTTGCCCTGAAGGAGAGTTAAAAGTGTTCTTTACAGAAAGAAAAAGTTATAGCAGCAGTTAGACCCACTGCAGAATTTCCTAATGGATAAAAACAGGCTTTGACCGTACTTCAAGACAGACATATTAACAGAAATTCAACCATTAGACAAACAAGAGACCTCAGGATCTGGCACAAAGATTATGTGTGTACACAGGTTAGAATGAAACTGGGCTGTGTTTAATGAACATCACCACATTAGCGTAACAGACTTCCCCCTCTTGTAACATTCAAGAGAATTCGACTTTGCAGCACAAACCCCCAAAAAGGACCCGTCTTGCTGCTTTAGGGGGAAAAAACCAGGTTGGATCTCCTGACACCGGAGGGAAGTGCCACTGGAAGCAGGCCCAGTTCCAAGGGATCCAACTCCAGTTTCGACTTCCATCTGGATTCAGGCTGAGCTCATGTTTTCTGTTTTAAGTCTATTAACTCTTCAGTCAACTCCTCTATTAGATCTTCCTGCTGATTAGGGGCGCGTTTACACAAAGCATTAGATACGTATGTGAGGATCATTCAGGAGGGCTTCTGTGCTGTTCCCACTGCTTACATCTAGAAAACCTTTTCTCCCAGGAGAGTCATGGTCAGTGAAGCCGTATGAGGAGCTTACAAGAGAGTTGGAAAACTCAGTGGTGGGGCAGGATAGATCCGTAGATTCTGTGTGTGCATTTTGCACGGGCTCATCACACAGGGTTTTTTTCCTGAGCAGGGGTTTTCATTCCTGAGCAGACTGTTCTGGCTGGAATTCAGGTAAGTAAAGAGTGGGTTAAACCAGCCATGCCTACTTTACAGCCATTTCCAAGACAAAGACAGATGAGGACAGATGATCTGGAGTCTGCAGTATTTGTGGCTGCTCAGGATTAAAGCAAACAGGCTGCCTGGGGACAGTTGCCCAGCAATGACACAAACCCAGGCTTGGAGGCCAAGCAACCTGTGGGGTTAATCTGTTCAAGCGGTCTCTCTAAAATATTGTACCAGAGTTGGGGCACAATGGAGCCAAAGCTACAGGGGTACTTGACTCCCCCAGCTGAAATCAATGGGAGATAAAGAGATGCACAGCTTTCAGTGCATTTTTAAGAGACTGGCTTGGATCCATCGCAGCGTTTCAGCCAACAGAAGGATTTCTGCCTGCGGGGCATGATTTTCTTGCCTGCCTCCAACTGCAGTCCCAAATGTGCCCCCTCCTCCACCAGCCCATGCTTGGACATTTTGGGCCACAATAGGAGGACGACGGAGGCAAGAAATTTGTGCTCGGCAGGAAGAAATCCTTCACAGAAGCACTCTGGTGGATGCAAGCTTGTGTTTAACTGAAGACAGAAACAGACATACTAAGCACCAGAATGAATTACTGTTACTATGTCAAAAGGCAGATTACAAACTATTGTTCCCTTGTTTTACCTAGCACCCAAAGAATCCATGGGTGATTTCATGGTTTCACCAGGTTCTTTGTGTACATACAAGCACAGAGGCTTTTAAACAAGCATTTGTTAACTCCTTTGGTTTATAATTTGTGTTTTCCAAATACAGTCCAGTTGCTAGGTTTTTTTTAAACCTTATTACTTTTCTGCAGCATTTTGTGTATCATGCACTTCACATACTTTGTCTCGGCAGTCCTTGCAACAACCCTGCAAGGTAAGCAAAGGCACACACAAACGCATATGTATAGATAACAAACAGCCTCAAACCGCTGGGTTGGATCCAGACGGCGTTTTGACTCGATCTCATCCAATTCTTGTCCCTGGTTCTGCTTGGCTATTGTCCAGGCAGGTCCCAAGATTCCCCAGCACAGCTTTTCTGGATGGTCCCAAGAGATCCTTCCTCTTTTCCAGCAGTGGAAAAACTGGTTGGCTCTGACCTGTTCTGAAGGTTCAAAGGGCAGGAGCCCTATCTGTTTCAGATACCTCAATAAAAGGCCTTGTTCCACACTATAATATATTATAGGCTACTTTCCATTGTTCCAGGAGCTCCGTTTTATTTCTGTTCTGGGGGGGGGGGTGCTAACTATTTCCCCCAAGAGTTTGTGCACTCTTGCAGCTCAGCCACACTAAACTCACTTATTTGCAATTCAGAAGTGCCCGGCATGCTTGCTTGAACAGGTGATCTTGCCTTCCCCGACACCCCCCCCCCCCCCCATCTCTCTCTCCCTCAGAAGTACCAGCATGGGAACCAGCATGTTCTGCAAACACCACCCACTCCAGAAAAGCTGCACCTGGGATCTTCCCTTTTTTGTACCAACTGCACCAAGTTCTCTGCAGTGGTGAGATCCTGCACTTGCGGTGCTGAAGGCACAAGGGTTTGAGTTTGGGGGGGGGGGGGGCGGGCGGGGAGGTGAAAAGGGAAAGAGACATAGCTATCTGATAGCACAGGAGGGGGAAGGAAATGGATGAGAATATATCTACGATAAATGTTTGTAATGCGGGAAAGCAGGGATTTTCTTGACATCCTGCCTTTCCCCCCAGTGGAGGCTCAAAGTGGCTTATATCGTCCTCCTCTCCTCCCATTTTATCCGTAGGTTAGGCTAAGAGTTTGCGACTGGCCCAGGGTCACCCATCAAGCTTCCAAGCCACGAGTGGGGGTTCGAAACTGGCTCTCCTAGCACTCTTAACCACTACGCTAACTTAAATTGTAAAGTTTCTTTTACAGCTTGGGAGAAGCACATGTGTCCAAAGACTCCCAGCAGAATGCTTGACGGTTGGGGAAGGTATTAAATATATGCTGGTGGTGTTTTTCTGCTTATCTTTGAACTTGAGAAGGTGGAGATGGTGGTAGTTGATGAATAGCAGATGGTGGTAGCAGCTGATTGAGTGGACTGTCTTTGTCGCTCAGAATGGATTAAGTTATATTTGTTTTTCAAGACCAGGGAGCTCATGAAGGGCACCAAGAATTAAAATAATTGCATTTTTGGTTGTACTGTAATGGAATGCATTATGCTGATTTAGGTCTTCTGCCTCAGTCTCTGGAGAGCCACCGCCAGTATTGTTTGGAACACTGAACTGATTTGGCAATTATTATTAGCATTTCTATACTGTATCACATCTGAGACAGAGAAGGCTCTGAAACTGATTGGCTGAGTGGCTGTGATGACATGGAATGTTCAGTGGTTTAGGGTACAAAATATTTGGCTACTGGCTTCTAGTAATGTTTTTTTCATTCACATATTTGCAATAGCTCATTATTAGGCAGTGTATTGGCATGCGTTAGTTACTGGAGCTTTGGGGGGGGGGGCTGTGAGCTGGGAGGGAGAAGAGAGAAGGCACTTTTTCTTGTCTACAAGGCAGCTTAGAATTAAGCTAGTTGACCAGTTTTCTCCCCTCCAAAGGTTACGAGAGCTCAATTAATCTGTAAGCAGTCTTGATAGCCCAGTGTATCTCGATCTCATTGGTGCTCAGAAGCTAAGCAGGGCCAGCAATGGTTAGTATTTGAATGGAAGACTACCAAGAAGACCAGGGGTTGCTACGCAGAGGAAGGCCATGGCAAACCACCTCTGCTCATCTCTTGCCTTGAAAACCCCATGATGGGGTTATCATAAATTGGCTGCGGCTTGACTACTCACTTCACCTTAGTTAATGTATGATTTCTATTCACAGAGAACTCAATCATACACTTGAGAAGTCCCCCCCCCCAACAAAAAAAAATGTTTAGCCAGGTAATTTTACCTCACAACTCTAAATACTTCTTGGTGTGAGTCTACCTTGAAGACTGTGGGTCTCTGAGAATATTCTCACTCAAGCCAAAACCCAAGATTCTAGCCCTCATGACAGTATGGAGAGAGCACATTAAGAAATTTCTGGCTGAAATGGGCAGGCTGACTGTGTTTTGTGTATGCCTGCGTGTAGGTTTCAGAGAGTTTCATCTCTGGTGAACCTTTCATCATACTCTGATGGTCTTACTGGCTACCATGACATGCCACATCATGGACAGTTGTTAGTGGAGAGTATTGACAACACGTGCTTTTTAGTTCAGAGAGTTTGATTTGGTCTGCCTGTCTTATAAGGTCTTTCCTTGGCTGTGGCCACAGCACTGAACTCTGGGAGGCCCTGTGCAAGTGGGCAGATTTTAAGGCTCCGAAAACACCGCAGGTGCAGGATTACACCAGGCCTGTAGTCCTTGCAGCACAAGCCACCTGCCCAGTGGGACTTTGGAAGTCCCAGTATGGCAGTCGCTTACATTTTGCTGAAGGAGCGTTAGCAGCAAGAGGGAAAAAAGGTCCCATCTTTATGCCTGTCCAAATGAGGAATTCTCCGGTTTCTCAAGGAAGAGAGCACAAAATGCTCTACAGGTCTTGGATAAAAAACTCTCTTAAGACTGAGGAGGCTCACATCCCTCACTGTTCCTGTCAGCAACTCAGTGTGGGGACGGCACTGTAGCCCAGCTCAGAGAGTTGAGACAGGCCTGGCTTTTCAAGCCTGGCGTCTGTTTTTCAAAGATGGAGTAACTCAGGATAAGAGAGTCCACGAATCCCTTCAGTTAGCTGTTGTGAAGCTGGGGGTGTCTGAGACCAGAGCTCAAATTTTTGCCTTTTGTCAGATTTTCACAGAATGGTGGGGGGTAGGGATGCCAGCCTCCAGGTGGGAACCTGTGGATTCCTTGGAATTACAGCTCATCTCCAGACTATAGAGATCAGTCCCCCTGGAAAAAATGGATGTTTTGGAAGGTGGACTGTATGGTATTGTACCCCACTGAGATCCTTGTCCTCCCTAGGCTCCACCCCTAAATCTCCAGGGGTTTCCCAACCTGAAGTTGGCAACCCTACCCTCACACACACCCAGGGTGTGCAGGGGGAACCTGGCAACTCTAGGTGGGATAGGGGAGGCACGGTTGATCCATGCCAAGTCTTCCCATGCAGCAGAACCAAGGAGGTATAACAGACTGTACCCACTGAAACCCATAGGTGGAGCACATTGCTTTTGAATCCTTCCTGTTGTGTTTTTTTTTAAAAAAAAGATGCCCTTCTTTGCAAATAGACATCTAAAGCACAAAAGTTGAGGCCTTTTGTGGGGGATCAGCTTAACCACAAGGGGCACATTTAAAAATACTGGGGCCCCAATTAGGGTTGCCAAGTGTGTAATACTCACCGGCGGGGGGGGAGTCCCCCGTCCGCCGGGAGCTTCCACGGCACGCGCGCCCGGCGACGTCACCGGAAGTGACGTCAGCACGTTGGGGGCGTTGCCAGAGCATCTCCCTGGCAACGCCCCCAACGTGCTGACGTCACTTCCGGGTGACGTCATTACGTTTGAGAAGTCGTCCTGGCTGGACGACTTCGGGGGCGGGGTTCCCCCCGCCGGCCGAATGCTGGCCGGCGGATCGGGAACCCCCGTAGCGGGGGATGCCCCGCCCCCCGGGCTGACTTGGCAGCCCTAGCCCCAATCCACCTTCCCCATCTGAAGTGATGCAATCCAACCCTCCCTCAGACCTGATTTTGAAGGTGTTGCTGGCTGAGGTAAAAGATTCCCCAAGTCCCACAGCTTTTATCTCAGCCAGCGCCTCCTTTCAAAATCAGGCCTCAGGCTGCGACACTGGCTGAAAGCCCATGAGACATGAATGCCCAGAGTAAAAATACTCCTGTGGCAAATACTGCTGTTTAAGTTTTGTTGGTTTAAAAAAAAAAATTAGAAACTTCAGCTGCTTATGAATCGAAGCATTTAGTTGCATTAAGCTTAAACCTTTTATATATAAAAAAGTGCTAATGTTTCTATTAGAGGTGCCCCAGCCTCTGGTGTCTTTCCTGAGGGTCAAAGGGGGGGGGGATACACGTCCCTGTGGGAAGGGGCTGGCTGTGCTTAACCTTTAGTGACAGCTGGCTTTAGTGGGAGGACAAAAATCGTAATTTTGTTTCTTCATATAAAACATGGTTTGGGCAAGAAGAGCCCTTAGATGATCACGCAGGCATTGAAGGGCGACCCCCTTTTGCTGCCCCCTTGAGTGGGCACCAGTTTTCCTTTGCCGTAGTACCCTCCAAAGATGGCCCTCACCTCAATTTTTTTAGAAAGCAGGATCATCCACATGCCGTTCCCATAGGACAAAAGCTTCCCCCCACCGATTTCCCCAACTTCCTCGCCTTTGTTGCCTGCCTTCTCCAGTTTGACAAACTCGAGGAGGTCGAGGCCTGTCTGGACGGCTTCGATCCCGCTGGCACAGCCCAGGGTGACGTGAGCCCGGCTGCCTTTGGGGAGGCTGCCCGCCGGTGGGATCACGTCCACGTCACCTGGCCACAGAAGCAGCTGCTGCTCGCTCAGTTCGACTCGCGCCCCCGCCGTTCTTGGTGTGATGAAAAGGGCCGAGATGGTGAGGAAGAAAGCTTTTCCATAAGATGACTTCAAGGCCTGAGGGAAAAAATTATTGCTATGAATCTAGACTGTTGGTAAAACGATCAAGATGGATAGCCACGTTAGTCTGTCTGTAGCAGTAGAAAAGAGCAATAGTCCAGGAGCCCCTTGAAGACTAACCAAATTTGTGTCAGGCGATGAGCTTTCGTGAGTCACTGCTCACTTTCGAAAGTTCCTACCCTGACGCAAATTTTGTTAGTCTTTAAGGTGCTACTGGACTCTTGCTCTTTTCTACAGTAAAATGATTGTTAGTCTGTCGACCCTTTCATGTGGTCTCTTTAATCCACTTTGGCTTCTGAAGGAAAATAGATTTTTTTAAAGTCTTCACAGACGCGTTTTATCTGTGAAACGAGTGAAACCTCTAAAAAAAACTTGCTTGGCTTCGGAAGCCAAAATGACTTAAAAAGACCATATGAAATTTTAACTGGTCAGTTATCTCTTTATATATAAAAAGAATCCTGAAGGAGAACGTCTCGGTTAAAATAAGTGAACATCTCAGCTTTTGTTTGCTTAAAGCACTTTACCAGTAAGTCCACAAAAGTTACAAGTCCACAATGGGTCTTTTTGATTAGCTAGCCTTGTTGTTCATACTTGTAATAGTAATTTAGGACATAACAGCATCCCAAAAGAACAGTCCCTTTGGATATTTAAAAGCTTTTCTTGGCTACCTAGAAAGAAAATCTCATTAAGTCAGGCAAATAAACATTTTTAAGTCTGGCTTTAAGATGAAACAGTTTAATGGACTACAGATGCATCTGAAAATATGGAAGCGGTTCGGCCAAATGTCGAGAAGGTTTTTGTGTTCAGTCTGGGGTTTGCCCTTCCCTTTTGGCTTCTAGGAATGACCATTCACTCAGTTCTGGGAACACAGGGCCCAAAAGGAACATCTTGTTTAAAAAAACAAATTCCAAAGCTGAGTACAGCTGGCAAAGTCATTTATAAACAGATGTTGGTTATCTATTGAACATCCAGTTTGAGAATCTTCAGATCAATTTGTATAATAAACACAATCTGAACAACTGGCCTCTAGCCGCCTGTGTGTGGTTTATCAAAAATGCAGTCTGTTGCCTCCTTACAAGGGGAGAGGCAGGCACTGAGGAGGAAGACGGAAAAATTGGATCTCGGAGGCAAAGGCTTAAGACCCATCTCCTCCCTGCCACTATCAGGACAGAAGAAAGAAAAACTCACCTCTTGCTGGGCATAATCCTCCGAGCCCGGTGCCTTCCCAAAGTCAGTGAATTTTGTGGTGCAGTGTAAGACACCTGGAGGCCGCTTCACAAAGTAGCTGGTCAAGTCTAATTTCATTTTTGGATCTTCGATCGCTCCCCCAACTGCAAACAGAAGGAAATGGGATAAGTTCCAACACGCCAGTCTCCCCCCCCTTATGTTTCTTCCCATGTGCCCTCCATAACCCCACCCCCAACCTTTTTTTTAGTGCAATATGCCAGGTTAGTTTACACCTGGAAAATGACTGATGCCTCTAGTGCAGAATGTGACAACCCAGCGTTTAGTTCCTTCCTCTTCACAGATCCACTCTGGGATAAAGAGAATTAATAAGCTAACAGCTAAATGTTGACATTTGGTTTATACTTAGAATCCCTAGCATTCCTATAGCACTTTGAAGTGTTATTGAGCGGTTATGGGCGTTTATATTATCTTCTTGTAAGGGGGGGGAGTTTCGACACCCCCCCCCCCCAAATAAAATAGTATTCTGAAACAATGCAACTGCCTCTTGGGAAGCTTCCAGCGAGTGGCCATGAATTGCTGCACAGCCCCACAGCAGAACTTGGACAGAGACCCAAAGGGCGACAGGTTCTGCCGTTCTGTCCCGGATGAGTTTTCAGGCCACAGGGTGATGTTAAAAGAAGTCTCATAGCAGGGGTCCCCAACCCTTTTGAGCCTGAGGGGACCATTAGACAGAACACGGCGGCCAAATCAGCAAAACGGGCTGCTGCATGAGGCGGAGCCAGCCACGAAATGGCTGCCACTGCTCACCTTCAGTCGCACAGTGAAGATCCTTGCGATGCGGTGGCACCGGTTGCCAAAGCAAAGTTTTTAAAAATCTGCAAAGCCAATCAAATCTCCAATGGCCAATCACAAGCCTTGCCGGGAAAGTCCCCACCTAGCCCTGCTCACTTTCTAAAAGCATTTGGCAGGCTTCAGGAAGAGGCGGATTGGAGGGGGTGTAGTGAGCACTGCGGTGGAAGAGACATTCTGTGCTTAAGAATTCCATTCCGCCAATGTTTGTCGCAGCAGAGTTGCAGGGGTGCCACGACTTCAGACCATCCTGAGATGGCCCTGATGTACAGGGACAGCCTTCACAGTAGGCGACTGTCCTGGGCGGCAGCACATTTGCTGTTGTGCTGCTAGAGGGGACCAGGGAGCCTCCCTTCTGGCCGCTGTCCTCCTGCACGTGTTTCTGCTGTCCCGGAACAGGAGGAGGGGATGTAGGCAGGCCTGAGGCTAGAGACCCAGTGGGAGCAGACCTCTAGTGTAGAGTGGGCAAGCCTCTTGGAATAAAATAAAACTGGCTGTGGGTATAAATGCAGTCTATAAGTAGAAATGCAGATTATTCTCTAATACATCTTAACTTGTTTCAGGCTCTTAAGTACCCGCCGCTGGTGTATTTTTTCAACACCAGCATGCGTTTGAGACCCTCTGGCCTTGCCCACTTAAAGGCGGCAGGGAGAGAAACGGCAGCTCCCAGAAGCCTGGAAATGGTGGGGAGCAGGGACAAAGTTTTCTACTGCTGTTCAGCAGGCCGGGATCTAAGTAGGAATTATAGACAGTAACTGCGAGGCAAGGACCAGCAAAGATCGCCAGGGGGTCCCATGGTTGGGAAAACTGGTGCAGCCGCAGGATCGGAGGAGCAACATCCCACTGGGCCACAGCGTCGGGCAGGATAGGAGCAGGGATGAGGTGACCTACGCTCAGCAACCCACACTCCAAGCATGCCTAATAGGAATCCCCTGAAGCCGGGTTTCCTGTCCCTAACCTCTTTCTAGAAAGGGAGAAAACTACCTAGTTCCAGCCAGATAATTTACCTGTAGGGTAAACATTCTGAAGCAATGGCCAGAACTGTGTTTTCTGTAACAAAGCCCAAAAGAAATTATACAGTCAGAACTGTGCACTAGGGGTCCACAACGACGTGGCACCTGCCAGGTGTTTTAAGGAAGTGGGAGGGGCCAGGTAGGGCTTCTGGCTGACTTTTTTTCTTTTTCCAAACATAATTTTTATATTTAAGACAGAGGTACGGAATAAAAGGAGGAGTGAGGGGGGAAATGGAAAAAAAAAAGAAATACACCAAATGTTTAACATATTAAGGATAGATCACTAATATGAAAATACAGAACATGAAAAATTGTAATAAATCACTTTAGCAGTGTAATCAGCCTATACTACTATTTCCATGTAACATAGTTTCATTATTTTCTATCTATAAGGCTGTGACAACTACCAAACATTTCACTGGCTGGGCAGATTTTTTTTAAATGTTGCTTTGGCAAGGATCGGCACTGTGTGACTGACATTCAGCTGTGGCAATCATTTTGTGGCTGGTTCTGCCTCCTGTGGCAGCCATTTTGTTGCTGCGCTCATAGTGTTAGATTTTGTGGCTTGTGGGGCAATTTTTTTCCCCAGTGGGGCTGAAGTTCTCAGTGCAGAAAGAAAAGCCATTTAGCCAACAGAAAGCTGTTACCAGGATAGATCTCTAAACTGCAGGCTATCAACCACTTTAGATGACATTTCTCAGCTGCTACAAGTTAATCACTTCTGCCAGCCTAAGCAACAATCCTGATAACAAGCTGACAGAAGGGGGTGATGACTTCTATAGTCAAGAAAGCCAACCCTTAGGCAGAAAAACTCTCCTAAAGGAGACCGGTTTCTTGACACAGAGTTAGAAGGGATCCTAGAGGTCACCTACTCCAACCCCCTTGCTTAGTGCAGGAATTAGTCAACCACAGCAACCCACTCTGCTTAAAGGAACGCACACCTTTTAAAAAAATTAATGATTGAAAAAAGCATTTACAGGAGAAATTCTTGTGGGACTGTGCCTTTAAGAAAGGGGGAAGAGCCCCCAAAAGCCCCACTGTAGCTATAGGTCAGAATTCCAAATAAGCCCGCAGGCTCAAAAAGGTTGGGGATCCCCTCTGTATACATTTTTAAGTCTGAATATTGATTCTACTTTCATGGGTTCTTGAATGATTTTGGATATTTTGGGATAAAACAGTGGGTGACACCAAGGAATGACGAAAAACTCCCAAGCTTTACAACTGTCATGAGAACTAGAAACTCTTATTTTTAAAAAAATGCTTGTGCAGCAAATCCTCAGACAAGGACTCTAACGCTGCAGTCGTATGCATGTTTACTCAGAAGTAAGTCCCACTGTATTCACTGGGGCTTTCTCCCAGGTACGTGTGCAAAGAATTGCAATTCAGAATATGCAGCTTAGGAGCTACATACATTCAACAGTAGGAGATGGTTAGAAGCTGGTTTATATTTTTATTAATTTAATGGTCTTTCTGGTACCCACAGTGCTTATTAGACTCCTTTTTGAAGACTTTAATACTGGCGAGCTCATCCAGAAAGGCTTGCCCGGTCTTGCGCAAGTTCTCTGAGCTCCTTTTGCTCAAAAACCATCCATAGTACAAAGGAAGGAAGTCCTTTTCTAAGGAAGGCTTCAGCTTCTTTAGCTCATCTGCTGTAAGTTTCCACTGATTCTTATCCTTGAGCTGCAAGCAATCTAATTTCCACGGTGTTTTGGGCTCCACTATGACCACTTCGTAGCGGTACTTGTCAGCAATGTCGAAGAGTTGCTCCAGCCGCTCCCGTTCATGGTGGGTGTCGTCCATCACCACCACGCCAACGTCGCGCTTGAAATAGTCAACTAGATCCTCATCCACTTTGCCGTAGTCTTCAGGAAGGGCGCTCCTGATGGCAGGCGTGATTTTGTAGTGGTCAGCAGAGATGACTTTGCAAAAATCCTTATACCTCTCTTGGATGGCTTGTGCCAAGGTGGATTTTCCGCTGCCTGGCAGACCCCGGAGGATAAAGAGTGTTTTCGATTCCCGGATAGTCGAGATTGTTTCATCGTCATCCAGGAAGGGGAATTGCAAGCTCTCAGGACGCTCTTTGGGCTGGGAAGACATTTTCTTAAATATCTTGGGCAGGAATGTGTGGCTCTTCCGGGCGAAGCCTTTGTTCTGAGAATTAGGAAGAAAAATAGTTTGCGTGATTCTACGGAACATTCCAGAATGAGCAAGATACCATCTTTTGGCTGTTAATAATAGATTACTGTTTTCAGTCCGCAGTGGAGAAGGGGACTGCCATTGGCTATTCAGATGGGCACAAATGGTCCAGTGATGGCTTTAAATGATGCTATTATGTCAAATAAGAACTTTGTGCATTCCACAAGAGGCAGCTCTGTCAGTCTTGCGGTTGCAGCAACAGCAACATACAGACTAAGGCATCTCTTGGGACCAACAAAATGGCAGGTCCCCAAGGAATCGATGTGATTAACTGACTTAAATCCTGCCTCCACACAGCTCATATGGGACACCCACTGGTCCCCTGGGCATCAGTCTAGCCCGGGGGTGGCCAAACTGTGGCTCAGGAGCCACATGTGGCTTTTTCATACACATATTGTGTGGCTCCCCATCTATTTGCTCTCTCTCTTCCTTTCTGTCTCTCTTCCTTCATCCCCCCTCCCTTCCCCATCTATTTGCTTTCTTTGTTTCTCTCTCTTTCCACCTCCTTCATCTTTCTTTCCACCTCTCTCTCTTAGACACATAAACATAATTAGCAAACTAATAAATATCATTGGACAAATAAATATCATTATCAATATGTTTTTACTCCTTCTGTTTTTATTTTTGGCAGTCTCATTTAATGTTAATAAAAGCAAATTTGCATATTTTCCAATAAAAACTTGTGTGTAATATTTGTTCATCTCTTGTGGCTCTTACATTAAGCAAGTCTGGCCACCCCTGGTCTAGCCCATGTCTCACCAAGGCCTTGCCGGAAGTTATGAGTGGATGCTGCTGGCCTGGTAACCATTAGGAAAAAAGCACATGATGTGATATCAAGTCTGCCTCCTGCAACTAGTAGCCAGTAAACTGGGTGTGGGGAAATGTTTAACAGGATGGCACATTTAAAAAAAAACTAGACAGGTCGAAGTCACCACATCTCCACCCTATCATCTTCTCAGTCCCTTAGTTTCATCATCAGATACCCCTGACCAATGTTCCCTGTAAGCTATGGAGTCCTGTGAGCAAAAATTCTACTTTGTGAGCTACTGGCATTAAAGTTGTGAGCAGGTGATTTGGCCACTGCATGAATTAGTTTGCTCTGGAGCCATCCTTCCTGAGCTAAGGCAAAAATGTGTGAGCCGAAGGCTAAAAAACTGTGAGCTAGCTCACGCTAACTCAGAGGAAACACTGCCCCTGACCCGTCACTAGACCTTTTGGGCCACTCCATTAAATGCACTTTTTGTCTTCAAAATAGTTCCATTTACCAGTGGGAGGAACATCTGGAAGTGAAGTCTCTGGACATACTGCGGAGGGAAGAGGAGGGTCCGGTTCTCCATTTTTTAGTAGCACATGATGCTCCTTCATTGCAGCTGGGATGCTATGGAAGTGGGTCACCAACCAGGATACAGGTGGTGAAGAAGAGAAGGTGACCTTGGGCCGGTCATGTAAGCTCACTGGGGCAGGGGCCTGTTCCTTTTGGCCTATGTTGTTCTACAAAACTGTAAAATCAGCCTTGCAAATAAGTCTACAGAAGCAGTTGGCTCACCTTCCCACTTGTATCTTGTGGCAAAATAGGCGTTTCGGGGTTGGATTCCTGAAGTTTTGCTCAACAGCACTGACCAGCCCCACATTTCCAAGACAAAAAATCCCATTCAGAGCTCAGCTGTTTGCTGATACACTAAAGTATATTCTGATCTGCGGCTGCCGTTCAACTGAAAAGGCCTCAGTTCTCCTACCTCCTTTCCTAAGGGTGTTTGGTAAAGAGGAATTCCCTTTTTCCTCCCTGCTCACTTCCATAAGGGGAAGTGGCTCAGTGGAAGCGCGTTTGCCTTGATTGCAGAATGTCTCAGGTTCAATCCCCACCATCTCCAGCTAAAAGGATCAGGTACTAGGTGGTGTGAAAGACTTTGACCTGAGACCCTGGAGAGCTGCTGCCAGTCTGAGTAAGCAATACTGACCTTATTGGACCAAAGGTCTGATTCAGTATAAGGCAGCTTTGTGTATGTTCAAACATCTGCTTTACTTAAACTACAGAATGGCTCACCACTCTACAGGTGCTTGGCTTAGCATTACCTTCATATGCCTGTTAGTTTCACTTGTGAGACCACCTGTAGGAAGTGGAAGGGGGGACAGTTGGTTCCCATTCCTCTACACATGTTGGCCCTGTAAGGCATGTAAAGGACTACTGTGTGGCTTTCTCAGTTTTGAACATCAGAAACCAAAGACTTCCTTTCACCAAATCAATCTGAGCTCCCCTGGTCGAATATTTTACAAAAAGCTCACAAGGAAACCCACAGAACAAAGCTTGAGTCCAGTGACACCTTTGAAACCAATGAAGTTTAATTCTGGGTATAAGCTTTCATGTGCATGCACACAAAAGCTTTATACCCAGGATTAAACTGTGTTGGTCTTAGAGGTGCTACTGGACTCAAACTTTGTTCTACTGCTTCAGACCGACACAGCTGACCCACCAAAAGGAAACCCACATTCTTTCACCACTTTTAGAAGATTTCCTGCTTTTTGACCTTCTTAATGCATTCTAGTGCTATTTTACTTTGCCAGTGACGGTACTGTAGCTATAGTGGCTTTCACATGCCTGCCTTTCCCAGCTTTGGTTAAACCTTCCCAGATGACATTCTCTGCTGCAAAATAATATTCAGTTTATTTTTATGATAAGACTACTACGAGGGGTCCTAATAGTCTGAGCAGTCAAGGGCAGTTTCCTCCTAGATTTGCGCTGGGTCACTTCAACATAGGGTTGCCAAGTCCGGGTTGGAAAATACCTGGGGACTTTGGGGGTGGAGCCAGGAGAAGGTGGGGTTTGGGGAGGGGAGGGGCCTCAGCATAGTACAATGCCACGGAGTCTACCCTTCAAAGCAGCCATTTTCTCCAGGGGAGCTGATCTCTGTCAGCTGGGGATCAGTTGTAAAAGCGGGGGATCCCCAGGCCCCACCTGGAGGCTGGCAACCCTACTCCAACAGAAGGGGGATGCACAAGGAGCAGCCACTAGAAGTAACTCCTCACATATCCGTGCTGGCGAATCCAGATTGTGTGCGGGGCTGGGGAAGAGAAAGAGTCTCAGCTTCTTTCCAGACATTTCACGGTGGAAAGAGCCAGTGTGGTGCAGAGTCCAGCATATCAGAGTAGGTTCTGGGAGACCCCGTTTCAGACCTATTCTGCCATGAAGCTTCCTGGTTGATCCTGGGCCAGTCCCAGTGATCTCACAGGAGACACCACAGGGAAGACAGCATCGTGTACACCACCCAGAGCTCCGTAGGGAAAAGGATGTACTAGTTGGAAATGCAGAGCGTTACGTTTTCAGTCTTTTCCTCTCTTTGCTCATTAATAATTATGTTTAGATTTTGGTTGTTTTTCCTTCAAATATAAGTAACTGGAAATATTTTGGAAACCCATCCTGTGCACTGGAAAAAGAGAAGACAATAAATCTAAAACTGATGTATGCTCCTTACCATGCCAGGTTTTGAGGCCGACAACTTCAGTTGCTCTTTCCTGGCTTCTGACTTCTCAAAATATTACTGCAAACCAGTTTTACGAGTAATAATGTTTATGACTAATAATTTGACCAAATAACATTTAACCTATAGGATACACAACACAGTTCCGTGCGTGGCAATTCCTTGGATTTATTCTCAGCCGCTTTCTCCCAAGAATGCTGACTAAGGTTGCCAGGTCCTTCCTGGCCACTTGTGGGGGATGGGGGGGTAGGGTTCCCAGATCCAGGCTGGGAAATGGCTGGAGATTTGGGGGTGGAGCCTGGGGAGGACAGGGACCTCAGTGGGGTATAATGCCTCAGAGTCCACCCTCCAAAGCATCCATTTTCTCCAGGGGAACTGATTTCTGTAGTCTGGAGATGAGCTGTAATTCTGGGGGGTCCCCAGGCCCCTCCTGGAGAGAAGAAGAAGAAGAGATTGGATTTATACCTTGCCCTCCACTCCCCAAGGGAGTCTCAGAGCGGCTTACAAACTCCT
The DNA here is from genome assembly GCA_029233225.1 of Lepidodactylus listeri. Classification (NCBI taxonomy): domain Eukaryota; kingdom Metazoa; phylum Chordata; class Lepidosauria; order Squamata; family Gekkonidae; genus Lepidodactylus; species Lepidodactylus listeri. The sequence continues at coordinate 13,815,800 of JARCFY010000018.1, read as the reverse complement.
TTCCCTTCCCCTCCCCACAACAGACACCCTGTGAGGTAGGTGGGGCTGAGAGAGCTCTTTCCCAAGCTGTCCTTGAGGGAACAGCTGGTACAGAGCTATGGCTTGCCCAAGGTCATCCAGCCAGGTGCAAGTGGAGGAGAGGGGAATCAAACCCGGTTCTCCCAGATTAGAGTCCGCGCACTTAACCACTACAGCAAACCACTACACCAAACTGGAGGCTGGCAGTTGCTGACAACAACATACTTGGAATGGTTACAAGAAGCTTGTTGGATCCTGGCCTGGCTGCCGGTGGGACTGACGGCCAATTCATCTTAGCCTGGGGCTCTTGGTTTTCTTGCACTGAATGAGAGAGTCGTTAAGAGACCTCTGTCGAAATGCCAACTTGAGACCTCGGTCAAGTTCACCGTTCCTGGGGAAAAGCAGTGAAGGAGCTAATGGTGGCCCAGCTCTAGGATAGGCTGATCAATTACATCAGGGGTCCCCAACCTTTTTTGAGCCCGTGGACACATCTGGAATTCTGACGTGGCACGGTGGGCACAGCATCAAAATAACTGATGCAGGAGTTGGGTCCAGCCGCCCAACCGTTGCCGCAGCTTACCTGCGGTCACAGTGTGGCAAAACCCCCACCTGGCCCCTTCTATGTCCTAAAAACTCTTGGTCGGCACCAGAAAAAGTGTCAGGGGGCACCACGCCAATCAAAGATCAAGTGGGCTCGAAACTGACACTGCTATGGTGGCTGACTTGCCCTGGGCAAAAGCCAAGGGGAACACTTTGGAACTCTCTGTGACATCCAGCACCGTTAATGATGGGACGCCTGGCAGATGTGAGTGTGGTGGCAGTGCCCAGCAGTGGTTCCAGTCCAACTGAGAGGGCAAATCCCAGAAGGTGGTGCAGGAGGATTGCTCTTCTTCCCCTTGGGGTTGTCCTATCTTGTTCAACAAGGGCCATTCTCTCTCTCTCTCTCTCTCTCTCTCTCATACACACACACAAAGTTCAAGTCCAGTGGCACCTTTTAAGACCCAAAAAAAGTTTGCTTCTGGGGACAAGCTTTCGTGTGCATGCACGTTTCAAAGAGCAAAGTTTAATTCTTCCACTTGAAGAACAAAGTTATTTAATTCTGGGGATGTTTTGCAACAAGCTCGCAAGGAAACCCATAGAACAAAGTTTGCACACGAAAGCTTATACCCAGAATTAAACTTTGTTGATCTTAAAGGTGCCGCTAGGCTTGAATTTTGTTCTATTGCTTCATACCAACACAGCTACCCACCTGAATCTCTCTCTCTCTCTGTCACACACACACACACACACCCTTTCGCACATTGTTGAAGCTGTTGAGGAAGACTGTCTGGAAATCTGGAATGATGCCCAAACCTATTTCTCATTGTGTCTGAACTGGAGAATATCACTGAGGTTCTAGGCAAATACCTGGGGGCTGCAAAGCATTGAACTAAACAAACTTGGTTCAAGAGGCAGAGTTGAAGGGTCTGGTGTGCTGGCTGCCTGCGGAAAGGCCTGCTCTGGATTCCCTTTAAATGAGCATGTTCGGAGCCTGAGGATTTACCCGGATTGGGCTCAATTTCTTGACTCTAAAGCAGCATCTGTGGCTAGAATTGTTTCTTTTTGTTTTTGTAAGCTTCACCACTTCTACCAGAACTGAGCAACCTGGCCTTGTTCAGTTACCCAGCAGACTACTGTAATGCGTTGTCCGTGGGGCTACCCCTGGAGCTAGCTCAGAAACTTCAACTAGTCCAAATGCTGGTGTCATCTATGGACTGCTGTGAGTGACAGAGAACAAGCAATATCTGTGCTCCGGCAATGACAGTATTTCTAGGCCCAATTATCAGTTTGAGTTCAGGACGGGTCTCTTGCTCTTCAAAACTGGCTGACAGGCCCTCCTCCAAATCCCTTGGCAGAGAGATGCCGCACTCCCATCTACCAGGTGCAGGGCCTTCCCTGTGGTGGCCCCAATGCTATCAAATTCCCTTCCCCTGGAGTCTTGGTTAGGTGGATCAACTGTCTCTTGTTACAAGACGAGTTGGAAACTTTCTCTTCTTCCAGGCCTTTGACGTGTGTGTGGGCCTGCTGGTCTGAAATAGGTTTGAATTGTGCTAATCCATTTAATGCTTATAAGCGATGCCTGGACTTCCACTGGCATAAACAGGCAAGTTTTTGCACTGTACCAGCTAACAGGCCTGCCAAGCTCCTGTTTTATTTGGTTTTTTTTCACACATCCTGCTACGAGGCACAGAGAAGAGGGAGTTTGTCTTGCATCAGGGCACCAGGGAATTTAATGGCCATGACACTATTTTGACCAAAACAGCTGCCTGCAGAACAGCAGTTAACAATGGCTTTCTTAGAAAAAAAACACACAGAAAGAAACAACGGCAAAACAAAAGAACGATAACAGAGGAGGAGAAAAAAAAAACCCCGCCACTGTGAGCATCAATTGTTCTGCAGTGAATCCGAAATAATAAATGCTTGTGTCCGAACGGGTGGGAGGAGACACAGACAATAGTATCACACAAGACTGTCTTAAGAGGAGGACTTGGATGGAACAATTTGTCCCATTCTGCACCACACAGGCCTCCTCTCCATCTTCCTCCCTCCCCCCCCCCACAAACAAGCAATAAGGGAGGGGCAGAGCAGCCCCGTTCAGCCTCTCCATCCTAAACATTGGAGACTTCCAAATACCTCCATGCAGGGGTCATTTCGTAGAAAAAGAGGTGCAGGAGCTCATTAGCATAACTCATTTGCATATGCCACACCCCCTAACATGCCGGAAGTGTGTCAGAAGGCAACACCCACCCCTCAGGCTCCACTCCACAGGTGAGTGAAACTGACTTGCTCTTCCTCCATTCCCTTCCCCATCCAATACTTTGTGCAATAAAAATAAGCATAAAGAACACACCCTCATTCTCTTCCTGCTCCCTTGAAACCACCAGGTTTCAAGCAGACTTGAGATACCCAGGACATGTGCACCGCCCATCCCTTTCCCTCCCCCTCCCCACAACAAGACACCCTGTGAGGTAGGTAAGGCTGAGAGAGGTCTTTTGAGAACTGCTCATGAGAGGACAGCTCTGAGAGAACTTGTGACTGGCCCAAGGTCACACAAGCAGTTGCATGTGGAGGAGTGGGGAATCAGACCCGGTTCTCCCAGATTAGAGTCCAACTCCTGACCACTACACCAAACTGATGGGGTGGAAGCTGCTGAAGGGTTGGTGAAATTTCTCCAGTACTTATGTGCCATGTGCCCAGATTAAAAATGGTATACTTAGAAAATTTATATGCCACCTTGATCAAGTCTCTGGAAAAGCAGCACACAGTCATAAAAAGAACAATGGTAAAATTATCAATATTAAAACAAAACATTAAAAACAAAAAAAACCCTAGCAGGGCTCTCCCGGGGCGCTGCGCCTCTGCACTGCTCGGGGAAGCCGAGGAGGGGGCGGGGCTTGGTCATGTGCCCGCCCCCCTGGGCTCCTCACTCCCGGAGCTGCGCTCCTGTGCGCTCCCACTCCAATGGACCCCTGCCTCCATGAGGACTAGAGACCTGCTTCTTAAAGAGATGATTACACTCGAATGCCCAGCCAATTCTGCACCAAAACGCTTATGCCATCTGTCTGTCAAGTGGGGTCCTGCATTTCAAATCAGGAGCATCTGGAAATATATCTGCTCAAATTTTACTTTCAGTTTTATAAACCACTTCCCTACTACTGTCACTGAAGAGCTGTCACGTAGAGGAGGGCAGGGAGCTGTTCCTGTTGGCAGCAGAGGAGAGGACTTGCAGGAATGGGTTTAAATGAAGGGCGGGAAGGTACCGGCCGGATATACCCAGAATTAAACTTCATTGGTCTTAAAGGTGCCCCTGGACTCAAACTTCGTTCTGTTGCTTCAGACCAACACGGCGACCCACCCGGAATCTAAGTTAAGCAGCAGCACGAGATAGGTAGATAGACCTAAGGCTCCAGTGTAGCTTTACCACCAGAGATGCTTTGGAGTAGGGTTGCCAAGTCCGGGTTGGAAAATACCTGGGGACTTTGGGGGTGGAACCAGGAGAAGGTGGGGTTTGGGGAGGGGATAGGCCTCAGCATGGTTCAATGCCATAGAGTCCATCCTCCAAAGCAGCCATTTTCTCCAGGGGAGCTGATCTCTGTCAGCTGGAGATCAGTTGTAAAAGCAGGAGATCCCCAGGCCACACCTGGAGGCTGGCAACCCTACTTTGGAGGCAGTATCACCAATGATGCTGTCCCGTATTGCCCCTCTTTTACATAAACACGCTTGCAAAATATCATAGGCAGCTACTGGATTTTATCATTTAAAATCCTCCTGCCGTGAAGGATGTGTGTGTTGGTGGGGGAGGGCGGCTGCCATCAAGTCACAGCTGGCTTATGGCGACCCTGGAGGGTTTTCAAGGCAAGAGGGGTTCAGAGATAGTTTGCCGTTGCCTGCCTCTGTGCCACAACCCTGGTATTCCCTGGAGGTCTCCCATTCATTCAAATACTAGCTAGGGCTGACCCTGCTTCACTTCTGAGATCAGGCTAGCCTGGGCCCTCCAGGTCAGGGCTAGTGAAAGATGTAGAATTGCATTATTTTGGAGTCCCCTGGCTGAGATGCTGACCCAACAGGGGAAACTGAGAGGGGCTAGCTGGAAGGGATGCAGTGGCCATCTACCCATCATTCCCTGCCTAGCACCTTGGTCTTGCATACGGATGAGCCTCATGCCTTGATCCAGCCTAGGAGCCAAATCTCCAAAGTGAGACGTTTTAGTCTCTCACTGGAATCCACAGGCTGGGAGTCGTGACTAGCTCTTGACCCATTAATTTCAACCCACCCAACTTTCTCTGCCTCCACATGGCAGCATGATGCGCTTATCTGTCCTCTCACAATGCCCTCACTTTAGGGGTTGTTAAGTTCTCCTGGGCTACAAAACATAGCAGATGCAATAGTTTATTTATTCGACTTATTTATTTGATTTCTATCCCGCCCTTCCTGCAGAGGCGGGCTCAGGGCGGCTTACAAACAATTCAAAAATACAATTAAATACAGTAAAATACAACAAAACCTATCAGAAGCTTATAAATTACTTAAAATATGCACTCGCTGGTGAATGTGAACACAAGCAAGTTGAGAAATCTTGAGAATGACACGCAGTAGTGACTGGAAACACAGAGCAGGAAGGGACCTCCAGGGTCATCTAGTCCAGCCCCCTGCACAATGCAGGAACTAGGGACCTATGGATTCCTCGGGTGTACAAAGAGCGGAAATGGCCCCAAGAAAAGCCAGTTTCTGAGCCAGGCCAATCTCACTGCAAACATTTCCGAGGTGCTAAGCATCTCAAAACAGATAAAAGGAGTGGAAGGGTTTTCCAAGGCTGCAACTCTGGCCTACTTTCAAAGGAGGAGATGAGGTTATGGAATAGAAGAACCGTTAAATTAGAGTCCAGTAGCACCTTAGAGACCGACACGAGTTTCAGGGTACAAGCTTTCGAGAGGTCTCCCATCCGTCAGACACAGCACTGTAGAAATGGAGAGCTGGGACCAACATTTCGTACTCTCTGGAATAAAAGAGATTTGCTAACTGTGTCTGAAAAGGGGTGCCTGGAAAAAGTCTGTTCTCTGCAGGGTCTCTCTGGACTGGCTGTTTGGGGAAACTGTGGAGCCAAGGAATCCGCCGAAGAATGAAAAGCCAGTACTGCTGGCTAAGCAACTTGCCAAACGAAAGAAAAGATGAAGACTGGCCAAAGGGAGCCCCCCTTCGGATGGCGGAACTTTGCTTAAGCCTTTTGGTGACCTCCTCTGAGAAGTGATCGCAAAGGTGGCTGCTGTCTGACCAGCTCAGACTCAGAGCGCCCAAACTCAGAGAGGAGCGAGGCTAATGGCACTTGAAATGCACCCTTGAATACCTGACTTGAGCCATTGCTTGCCATCCCCCTTTTTGTCTGAAGCAGGTGTGAATGCCCTTGAGAGGAAGTCTCTCTGTCTTTGTTTTCTGCCCTTGAGGGTGAACAGCTGGCTGTTAAACAGACTCTGGGGGCAACTGATGAATCAGTGTGGGTGAGGTAATACACCATGGCGTGTGACCCAAAGATTTGCTCAGGGGCTTGAACAGACGGGCTTAGTTCATAAACCACATTGCGGAGATTCTCTGTTCTCAGCTGGAATCCAAAAGGGCAGAAATTAACCCTGAGAGAGGGGTGGGTGAGCTGCAGCATTACCAGATGGGCTGATGCTGCTCAGAAGGAAAAATTCTGAGAAATTACTGCAGACCCTGCCAGGCATTGAAACATTTCCCCCATTTCTTTTTTCTACTGATTTAAGAGTTCCAGGAAACTCAAAAACTTGCCGTTTTGTGCAGTTTTGATGGGTCCTAATAGAAAGATGTTGAAGAAGAGATTGGATTTATATCCCGCCCTTCACTACTTGAAGGAGTCTCACAGCGGCTTACAATCTCCTTCCCACAACAGACACTCTATGAGGTAGGTGGGGCTGAGAGAGCTCTTTTGAGGACTGCCCTTGAGAGAACAGATCTGGGAGAACTTGTGACTGACCCAAGGTCACACCAGCAGCTGCATGTGGAGGAATGGGGAATAAAACCCGGTTCTCCCAGATTAGAGTCTCCGCTCCCAACCACTGCACCAAACTGGCTCTCCAGTTGCACTGGTGTATGCCACTGCAGTTTTTGGAGTTCTGAATTGCGTAAACACCCCCTTCAACTGAAATAATGTCTTTTTTTTTTTTTAACAGTAAACCCAAAAGAAACACATATCCAGTCCTTCCCTGCATAAAATGCATCCACCAATAAGGACACACTTTCTCAAGGTCTGGAATGCCTGATAAGAAAGACATAACTGTTTTTCTCCCAGCCACTTCTGAGTAACCTGAGCTTGCGAACAGCAGCTTGCCTGGACTCAGAAGTCTGCCAGTGAGGCAGAAAAGCATTTGTAAAAGGAAAAGTCTATTTAATTGCGGTCAGATGTCTGCCTCTGCCTACTAGCTACACAAGAGCTTTCAAAGCAGCCAAAGCTTCAGTTGTTTTTGAGGCAGAAAAAACCCGCCAAAAACTATTAACAGAGCAGCGTGGGCAGTTTATGAAGCTTTAGTGGGCAAGTACTGCTGTGGACTAATTCGCAAGACTACAGTTTTTACAAAAGAATGTACACGTTGGTAATTCTCAGCTGGGGTCATGAGACAACTGTTCATGCATCTCCGTATAATTAATGCCTCTCCCCTTGCTGGGGCTGAAGCGTTCAGCCACCGCGGGCCATCTGGAGGCTTCCTGTCGTCTCTCTGCATGTATCACTGTTCTTGGCTGGTTCCCTGTCAATCAACTGGCCCGAAAGCTTAGTGGCGCTGAGACTCTTTCAGTTTTAGTCCTGCACACACTAAAAGGAAATCTTTTAGGGAAGTGGTTCTCAAACTGTGGGTTGGGACATAAAAGTGAACTGTGACTCTCTTGCAGGTGGGCCTCGCAGGGCAGGAGGGAGGAGGAGGAATGCAGTGAGCAGGGCGGAGGGAGTGTAATGGCAAATTTGGGTTTGGCTCTTAAATAATGCGTGCTGTGAAACACAGTCTGTTACTCGCTGATGTGATAGATTTATAAATGCTAAGTACGAATAAAATATGAACTTGTTCATAGTGTTAAATCGATGGGCGATGTCTCTGTCTCCGGAGAGGCAAAATACCGCTCTGATTTTTATTTTAAAAGAGCCGTCAAAAGTTTGGAAACTGCCATGGGCTTGGCCTGGCTCAAGACATCTCACTGACAGAAAGAATCTGAAGTGGGGAAAAGCTGTTGATACTGGAAGGAAAATCAGCTGGAAGGAAAATTCTGGCAAGTCTGTGTGCCAGAATTCCATGCACATCTGTTTCACATCCCCTGCTAATAAGCACAGCAGGCAGGGTGTGTTGCCAGCAGGTGTGAAAACCGGGCAGTGATGCATGGGGTGTGTGAGATGTTAAGACTGAGTTGCGAATAGAATAGGGAACTGGCCCTTACTTGAAGCAGAATGCAACAGAAATCTATTCTTAGAGCCGCTTCTAAACGGAGAACCTTAGCCACTACCTTACCTGGTTTCCCTGCTTCAAAACAAGCCCCCCCCCCCCCCCGTAAAACCTCACCCAGCTGCACAAGAGACGGCTCTTATCAATTGCTCATTTTCCCAGAACTGCTGCAGGAAAGCAAAACTTATTAGTAAGTCTGAACACAGATTCGACAATTGTGAAGCTCTATGAAGATAGGAAAGTGGAGGAGAAATTAAATGGAGAGACTATTTTAGAAATTCAGCTTCGTTTTGATTCCCCTGAATCGCTTCTAGAAGGGCAGCTGAGCTTGCCTGGAGATTTCTGAGGATGCCCCACAGGTTCTTGGCTCAGCCTCACCCGTCAGCTGGCATCCCCTCCTAGCCCTGGCTGGCGAGGGCAGAGTTCCAAGAGGAAACAGGTGCACCTTGCACAAGGCCAGCGCGCTACCTTGAAGAGATCCTGTCTCCTATCTCAGCAATGGGGGTGACAAAAAGGCCCCCCCCCCCAGCTCTCTCAAAGCTGAGGCTGGAAGCAACTTAAATTTCTTACCGGGACTGTCCTTGGGGGGGGGGGGGGGGGAGGGCTTGAAGCCAAAAGCAGGAGATACCACTTGGGTGGTTTTCTTAATGGTGTTCTGGACCAGCTGGCTTTTGCTGGCGCTCCTACAATCCTACAGCAGTTGAAAGGAGGGAAACACCTGCCTCCTGCCTTCCTGAGACTGCCAGCCGGCAAGCCCTGGGAGAAATAGCTCAAGGCAATTCTCTCCCTGCTGCTTCCAGAGAACAGGAAGACGGAAGAAGGAATTTGGGGGGGAGGAGACGTCAGCATAGCAAACATCATTCCAAGGCCCAAAAGGAACACCTGTCTTCACTGTAACAGAACAGCTACTTACACTTCTAAAGTCTGTGTGTCCTGCTTTCATACTTTCCATGATGGGCTGTCGGATAAGAACTTCCCCCTAGGCTGAGCTTGAAGCGCCTGAGCTATTTCAGTCAAGATGACTATATTCGGCACAACAGGTACTTTCTCTGGAGCTGATACCAGGAAGGGTGTGTGCACCTGTGTGTGAATAACTCCCCCCACCCCCGCATGTTTTGTTTTATCACGTAGGACTGCCTGTGGTTTTTCAAAGTTCTTTTTAAAGACTAGATTTGTTTCCCTCTCAGAAAACCCCCCAAAGAACTTAAAGCCCAGGGTGAGGGTGAGGGTGGGGGTGGGGGCGGGGGCGGGGGGTCGGGTCTGCCAGGCAGGAAGCCACGGCCTCCCCAGGGAAGGAAGGGCCCGCAGGAGGGCAGATGCTTTGATGTTTGGTAGCGCTCCTTCCTGCGTCTGATTAAGAGTTTTATGCAATTCACAAACTTTCACCCATTCACACTGGTCTAAATTATGCCCAAAGGGTTAGGAGAGATAATTCCACTTAGAGCAACAGAACAAAGTTTGGGTCCAGCATGGCACCTTTACGGCCAACAAAGTTTAATTCGGGGCGCGAGCTTTCCTGTGCGGGCACACACTTCTTCAGAGACAGTGAAACCGACTTCGCCAATCGTTACATATGCCTGGGGGCTCTCTACCTAGATGGAAGTCTTGAGGGAGTCTGAAGAAGTGTGCAGACGCACAAAATTATACCCAGCATTAAACTTCCTTGGTCTTAAAGATGCCTCAGGGCTCGAACTCCGTTAGGCAGCTTCAGACCGACACGGCTGCCCCGCCCGCCGGAATCTTCACCTGTAGCATTTAGGCGCAGCTGCCAAAGGGAACCTTGCACGCCCTTTTGCAATATGGGCATCCTTCTGAGACGACAACGTGCCTGCCCCACCCTGGCCAATAAGCCTTCTCCCGAACCAGTGTTCCCTCTAAGCCGAGTTAGTGTGAGCTAGCTCACCGATGTTTAGCCTCCGGCTCACACATTTTTGTCTTAGCGCAGGAAGGGTGGCTCCAGAGCAAACTAATTTATGCAGCAGCCAAATCGTTGGCTCACAACTTTAATGCCAGTAGCTCAAAAAGCAGAATTTTTGCTCACAGGACTCCACAGCTTGGAGGGAGCACTGGACCGAACCCCCTCTCCCCAATGCAAACGGCCTCCGCAGCTGGCCGCCTATTTCCGTCCTTCTCTCCCAAACGAGCAAAAAAAAAATGCTTTTCTTGCCCCCGAGCCCCAGAACTGCCCCCCGGCCTGCGACGGCGAACCCCAAGATCAACCCGCACTCACCATGGCAGCGCCACCGAGCGGAGCGGGCGGACGCAGCGGAATCAACGCCTCGGGCAGCCTCGTTCACCTCTCCGTCTGGCTGCCCGGAGCCCGCGCGCACGCCCTTTTGAGACACTCCGCCGGCCACGCCCCCCTCGTCCCTGCCTGGTACTGCAGCACCCGAGGCGGACTCGCCTGGAAACCGCCGCCGGGGAGGGTTTTCCACACGCATGCGTGGAAGGGGTAGGGCGAACAAGAGCGTCGCTCGGCTGCCACCCAGAGGCCGTAACGAATAGTGCGCGTCTTTCTCGTGTGTGCGTGTGGGTTCAGAAGGGATGCCAGCCTCCAGGTGGGACCGGGGGGTCCCCTGGAATTATAACTCCTCTCCAGACTGCAGAGGTTAGTTTCCCTGGAGAAACTGGATGCTTTGCAAGGTGGACTTCATGCCATAAGGCACTGTAGAAGAAGAAGAAAAGACTGGATTTATATCCTACCCTTCCCTCGGATCGTCTCAGAGCGGCTTACGGTCTCCTTTCCCTTCCCCTCCCCACAACAGACACCCTGTGAGGTAGGCGGGGCTGAGAGAGCTCTTTCAAGAACTGCCCTTGAGAGAACAGCTCTGAGAGAACTATGACTGGCCCAAGGTCATACCAGCAGCTGCATATGGAGAAGCAGTGGGGAATCAAACCCGGTTCTCCCAGATTAGAGTCTGCCTCCTAGCCCACTGGGGTCCCTGTCCTCCCCAGGCTCCACCCCCAAATATCCAAGAGTTTCCTAACCTGGATCTGGCAACCCTGTACCCCCCATCCCTGGCAAGAGGGGAGCTGGCAGCCCTAAAGGGCTCAGGTGGGGTGGCCATGTTGGTCTGAAGCAGCAGAACAAAGTTTGAGTCCAGAGGCTCCTTTGAGAACAACAACGTTTTCTTCTGGGGATAAGCTTTCATGTTAGGGTTGCCAAGTCCGGGTTGGAAAATACCTGGGGACTTTGGGGGTGGAGCCGAGAGAGGGTGGGGTTCAGGGAGGGGAGGGGACTCGGCATGGTACTAGGCCATAGAGGCCACCCTTCAAAGCAGCCATTTTCTCCAGGGGATCAGTTGTAAAAGCAGGGGATCTCCAGGCCCCACCTGGAGACTGGCAACCCTATTTCATGTGCATGCCCACTTCTTCCGCTACACTGAAAAAGAAGGCACCAACCATTACAGATAGGGGGAGGGTGGGGAGGATGTAGCCAGGAAGCGCTAATTAGAGTCAAGATGCCGAAGTTAACTGAACAATAGATATAGCTAAGGTAATTGGTAAGACCTGTGAATAGCAGTAAATTAGCACACCGTGTAATAAAAGCTTGGAGTCCAGTGGCACCTTTAAGATCACACAAAAGCTTATCCCTTGAATAAAACTCTGTTGGTCTTCAAGGTGCCCCTGGACTCAAACTTTGTTCTGCTGCTTCAGACCAACACAGCTGCCCACCTGAATCCGCAATAAAAGTTGTGTAGGGTTTGCCGTTGCCTGTCTCTGCACAGAGACCCTGGACTTCCTTGGTGGTCTCCCACCCAAATACTGACCAGGACTGACCCTCTTTAGCTTCACCAGATCTGACGAGACTAGGCTAGCCTGGGCTATCCAGGACAGGATGTAATAGTGCATCTTTTGTACTAGACTGTAAAACGTCAGGGTAGGGAGAGAGTCGGCTTGTATGTGAGAGGGCAGTTATAAAACAGCACGCCTAGTTCTGCATGAACAGAAGTTTAAAAGGGGACATTTATGGAAAGAGGTCCATCGATGGCTACTAGCCATGATGACTAAATGGAGCCTCCATTTTCAGGGGCAGTAACTCTTTGAATATCACTGCTGAGGGATGACTAGGAGGCTTCGGTGTCCATGCCCTTCTTGTAGGTTTCCTGGGGACATCTGGTTGGCCGCTCTGTAGAGGGACCATCAGTCTGACCCAGGACAGGCACTCATGTTCTCTCTGGCTGCCAAAAGCACACTCTGCCCAGGATTCCATGGACTGAACCACGGGGGGGTGGGGGTATTTCCAGTCAGTCCCTTAAACTTCCAGTTCTTATCACTGTGACGTCTGGTCTTTCTCCCCCCCCCCCCCCCCCACTTCTGTGTACAAGTGGGCCAGTGCGTATTGACCATGCATCAAAGAGGAGAACTTATCTGCCAATAGTATCCATCCCACAGCAAACAGAAATTAAGTATCTTGCTAGCAGAACCAGGATTCTGAAATCCTGAATGTTATTCTCTGGGGAGTGAAACGGGCAGTGTTAAAAAGAATTCCTGAACAAATCTCTGAAATCCTAAGTAGAAAACGGTGCACTGCATCTAGAGGCCGATTCAGGCATGCGGTCCATTCCGCTCTTGCATTTCTGTAAGGATGCAATTGCTCTGCTCCTACCAAGAAACAAATTTGACAAAAAGTAGACCTGCACCTAGACGGAGGTCTCAAATGCCTTTTCCACCTGCTGTTTCTTCCACAAGGACAACAGCAAGCTTGACTATGGCCTGTGTGAATCAGCCTTTTCCTACCGGGAAACTCATGTTCTGAAATTTAAATGTAGTCTTTAAAACTATAGGCAAAGCCCTTGTTTATTGAAAAGTTTAAAAACTGCATATTTCCCATCAAATGAAAGGCAGGATTCTATGGAGGCATTGAAGAGTGAATCTTGAGGCCCTAAGGCAGAAACAAGAGGGAGTTAATTGCTCCTCCAATATAAATCCAGGCGTGTAACTAATTTGGAAATCTGCACTATGTACTTGCTGGCCTGCAAGTCAGCTCAATCTTAATCGATCTGGCTGGTCAGTGGGGAAAAAAGGACATATTACAATATATCAAGAAAGATCTTTAATGGTTGCTTTTATCTGATTGCTTAGACAAACGGGAGAGTTCGGGGACATCTTACCTGAAACGACAGGATTTCCTACATTCTTGGGATCTACTTAGAACATATCCAAAAGGCCAAATGGTTGTTTTTTGGAAAGGCCTGCAAGGCACCAGGGGTGGCTCAAGGAGAAGGTGTTAATGGAGGAAACTGGCCAACCTCAGAACAGAAACTCGGGGCGTGGCGTCGGCTTCTGCAATGGCGGACGCACTTCCTTGAGGCTCCGATCCCTGTTCCCTCATTAAGCGATATAGCTGCCTGAATTTCCTCCGTTGGACCTCCAAAGGTATGGATAAACGCACCGGTACTAAAAAGCCAGCTAAAAACGTACAAAAATCGAACGTAGAGCCCTTTTTAGACAAGGTTACGGTTTCGGGAACCGCAGCTCCGTCTGCAAAACTTAACGCTAAAATGGCGGCTGCCGTTGAGGACTTTAACCACACAGATGCATAACGACAACCTTGTTGAGATTATAAAATCTCTCAAGAGCGATATTTTGGGACACATTGATAGCAAACTAAAGCCTATTGAGGATCAGCTTAATACGATCACAAAAACGCTACAGCAAGTAGCCCAAACCGCGAATGAAGCCATGGAAATGAGTACGGCCATACAAAGTGATGTTCAACATCGACAGAAAAAAGACGACTGGGCTACAGAGAAGATTTTATTTCTGGAGTCCAAACTTAAACAAAATTCATTGAAATTTAGAGGCATTGCTGAAAAGGATGAGGGCTCAACGGAAATTGCTATATTTATGGCACACTGGCTTACAAAAATTTTAAGTCCTGACGAGCATATTTCGCCATTAATCCTTCGGGCCTATCGTGTAGGACCTTTGCCTCCTTCTCCTCAGAGACGGCCGAGAGATATTTTAGTGGAGTTTCAGGATACACGAACAGTTTCCACGATAAAGCAAGACAAGAAGGCTCTCTGCAATATAACTCTCAAAAAATTTTAGAAAGAAGAGACTGGCCAACCTCAGAACAGAAACTCATACAAGCCAAGAGCTTCCAAAGTGCCTTATCCTGGAATGTCCTCGCTCAGCTTTTCCAAGTCTTCCTCCTTCTCCGCTTCTTCTGTTCTTTCAGGCTGTCCCCCAGCTTCTCCTTTCTCAGACTCAACTTCACCTTCCACATCTTCCGTTGCCCCCTCCTCAGACCCGCCTTCCTCTGCTCCCTCTGTGTCTGCTCCCTGGTTTTCTCCTTGGGCCGTGGTCTTCTCAGCTGCTTCCTCTTCTTGTTTTTCTACTGTGGCCTCCCAATTTTGGCCAGGTTCTTCTTTCGCAGCATCCCGGGCAAAGCTTTCCTTGCCTTCCTCCTCCTCCTCCTCTTCTTCCTCCTCCTCTTCTTCATTTTCTAACTCTGGGAAGGAAAGGGAAATTCAGAAGAGAACCTCTTTAAAGCCTTGTCTTCATTCCTGGACCTGTTTTACTGATGGTGACACCAAGGCTGAGGGAGAAAGCAGCTTGCTAAGTCTGCGGCTAAGTCTATGGGCGGACTCCGTGGATGGGGCTGACATCCCATTAGAGGCTTTGTGCAGAAGGGCGCGTGTGCTACTTTTCAGCCTTCTGCAAGAGTATGGCTGAAAGCCATCTGCTCTTTCCTGTGTAATGCAAGTAGTGCTCTCTGAAAGTGCTCAGGATGGGGACAGAATTGCAACCTTTGGGTTTTTGACCCTTAAGATAAAGACTCTTCATGAGACATTCAAGGCACTAAAACCTACATCCTCCACCTCCAAAGGGATTTAAAGCTACTATTCTGAAGCCACTTACTAAAAAGTTACAGTTAGTAAAGGGCAAAACTGGGAGAAGTGTCCCTCAGACAATGGATGCAAGACCACGCTTGACATCACAGCCTGAAGAAACTGCTTTCCACCTTTTTTCCTTCTGAACTTTGAGACATCCAGTCTGTTGAAGAGCTCTGGTGAGTGTGAAAGATTGCACCATGCTTTGTGCTGATTACTATGGCAAGTCCTTAAAGAGATGGGAGTACCAGACCACCTCACATGTCTCTTGAGAAACCTGTATAAGGGTCAAGAAGCAACAGTTAGAACCAGATATGGAACAACTAATTGGTTTAGCATAGGAAAAGGAGTTCGACAAGGATGTATATTGTCACCCTGCTTATTTAATTTATATGCAGAGGACATCATGTGAAATGCCGGCCTAGATGAATCACAAGCCAGAATTAAGATTGCTGGGAAAAACATCAACAACCTCAGATATGCAGACGATACCACTCTAATGGCAGAAAGTGAAGAGGACCTCAAGAGCCTCTTGCCAAGGATGAAAGAGGAGAGCGCAAAAGTTGGCTTGAAACTCAACATCAAAAAAACAAAGATCATGGCATCCGGTCCCATCCCTCCTTGACAAATAGAAGGGGAAGTCGTGGAAACAGTGACAGACTTCACGCTAAGGGGATCCAAGATCACTGCAGACGGTGACTGCAGCCATGAAATTAAAAGACACCTGCTCCTTGGGAGGAAAGTGATGGCAAACCAAATGAGAAGGGAGCACTCACTGGAGAAGACCCCGATGCTGGGAAAGACTGAAGGTCAAAGAAGAAGGGGACGGCAAAGGATGAGATGGTTAGACAGAGTCATCGATGCAGCGAACATGAAATTAAGCAAACTCTGGAGCATGACGAACATTTTAAAAGGTACTGCACTGATCCAACCTACTCAAGAATAAGAGGAAAAGTAGGAGAATGCTGCCACCTACAGGAAAGCTTTGTTACAGCACTTCAAGATGTCGACATACTGTTGCGGTCAGAGAGATCCTCCGTTCCCAAACCCCACAAGTCCAAATTTACTTTGTATGGTGACCCATCCAGGGCTGGCCTGAGGCGTTTTGTTGCCCACCTTGGCATTCATCTATTCCAGCATTCCATCTCCAATAGTGCCCAACCAAGATGTTTTTGGGGAAAAACCAAAAAAAAAAATCACACATGGGATGCAACTGCCCCCACGATGAACCCCAAGCAACCTGGGGGGGGGGGGGTTCCATCTCTTCCTCCTTTGCCAACTGGGCCAGAGCCACAATTTAAGGAGGTCCATTTGGGGGGGCTTGCTGGGTTGAAGAGATATGCAAACATGACTGATGATGGCAGAGACTGGCAGTGATGGGCTCGGTGGCACGTGTCTCTCCCCCAGCAAGTAGAGGGCAGTGAGGCTCCACAGGGGTCCAGGCAGGAGGTTGGGCTGCTGAAGGAGTAGAAAACGTCGAGGCAGTGTGCGACTGCAATAAAAAAGGCCAACACAATGCTGGGGATTATTAGGAGGGGAACTGAAAACAGATCAGCCAATATCATAATGCCCCTGTATAAATCGATGGTGCAGCCTCATTTGAAATACTGTGTACAGTTCGGGACACTACACCTCAAAAAACATATTATAGCATTGGGAAAAGTGCAGAAAAGGGCAACCAGAATGATAAAAGGGCTGGAACACTTTCCCTATGAAGAAAGGTTGAAGCACTTGGGGCTCTTTAGCTTGGAGAAATGACGGCTGAGGGGTGACATGATCGAGGTTTATAAGATTATGCACGGGACAGAGCAGGTGGAGAAAGAGGTCCTTTTCTCCCTTCCTCGCAATACAAGAACTCGTGGGCACTCGGTGAAATTGCTGAGCAGTCGGGTTAGAACAGATAAAAGGAAGTCCTTCTTCACCCAAAGAGTGATTAACACATGGAATTCACTGCCACGGGAGGTGGTGGCAGCTACAAGCAGGGATGGCTTCAAGAGGGAACTGGATAAACATATGGAACAGAGGTCCATCAGTGGCTATAGGCCACAAGGTATAGATAGGAACACTCAGTCTGGGTCAAGTGATTCTCTGTATTCGTGGTGTTTGGGGGGGGGGGGGACAGTGTCTAGTGTCCTGGCCCCACTGCTGGACCTCCTGAGGGCACCTGGTGCTTTTGGCCACTGTGTGACAGAGTGTTGGACTGGATGGGCCACTGGCCTGACCCAACATTGGCTTCTCTTAAGTTCTTAATCAGAAAGCATAAAATGGACATAACTTGTTGATTCTGCCCTCTAGTGAAGGCGTAACCAGAATGTCAAGGCGAAGAGCCAGGCTCGAGTCTCTAGGAGGCACTGCCCTGTCACCAAGCACATGGCCGCAGAGCTTACACAGTTTGGGACCAATGCTCCCTCTACGCTGTAGAGGCTTGTGAGCAAAAATTCTACTTTGTGAGCTACTGGCTTTAAAGTTGTGAGTAAGCAATTTGGCTACTGCATGAATTAGTTTGCTCTGGAGATCTTCTAGTGTCCTGGCCCCACTGGTGGACCTCCTGAGGGCACCTGGTGTTTTTGGCCCCTGTGTGACACAGAGTGTTGGACTGGATGGGCCATTGGCCTGATCCAACACTGGCTTCTCTTCTGTTCTTAACCAAGACAGACCCTAGGCACACACGCGCCTCTTCCTGTCCTCCTCTGGTTTTCCTGTGTCTTTCCAGGTAACTCCCACCTCTCCAACCTTCCCCCCCCCTTCTTTTTTACAGCAGGTTCTGCACAGAAGGTTCCTGCTCTGACTCTGAGTTTTTAAGGAAGCTTCTTAGGGGCACCAGCCGGCAGACTACAGACTTCTTGTGCAAGGTTTTTTTGCGGCTGCCTGTAAAATTCACAAAGATATTCTATGCAGTATACCAATTTTTTTAGTAATACTCAATTTAATCTTGTGATTATCTACTTTAAATCATTTTATATACAGCCCCATCTATTTATTTACTGGTTTATTATTAATTTATCATTCTGGCATACTGTGTATTGTGATTTGTGCTGGGCATTAACCGTATTAAGAAACTAATGGTCAGAGTTGGGCCACAGTGGAACAGGCTGCCTCGGGAGGTGCTGAGCTCCCCTTCACTGGCGGTCTTTAAGCAGCGGCTGGACAGACCCTTGTCAGGGATGCTCTAGGCTGATCCTGCATCGAGCAGGGGGATGGACTGGATGGCCTGCATGGCCCCTTCTGACTCTGTGATTCTGTGATTCTACGATTCTTTCAGCTACTACCGTGAAGTTATGAGTTTCCAGACGGCTCTTTCTCCCACTCAGTATTGTTGCAAAGAGGGGAGGGGAGAGGAGAATGTGAGAAGTTGGCACGGAGGGGAGGAAGAAGGAGGCAAAGGGCAGGAGTCGCCATCAGGGAGGGCTGGCCTACAATCCGCTTTCAGGGGCTGCACAACTCACTTCTGGGTCCCGACCCACAGGTTGGGAAACACTGGCACAGACGTCTTTGCAGAGCCGGCCCTGACCAAGAAATGGACTTTTACCACAGGAAAATTAGGATGTATTTCCTGACTGTGTGGAGAAGCAGTTCCCCTGTGTCATTAATGGTTGCAGCCAACCCCACTCGTAGCCCACCTAGACAAGTTACATATGAAGCTAAAATTTCTTCAAATGAGTTTTAAGGTCAGGCAAAGGTAAGGGTTTCCCTTGCTCGAAAGCTAGTCAAATCCGACTCTAGGGATGCAGTGCTCATCTCCGTTTCCAAGCCAAAGAGCCAGCACTGTCCAAAGACGTTTCCGTGGTCATGTGGCCAGCTTGACTCAACGCCGAGGCGCACGGAACGCTGTCACCTTCCCACCAAAGTGGTACCTATTTATCCACTTGCAATTTCTTGCTTTCGGATTACTAGGCTGGCAGGAGACGGGAGCTCACTCCAGAGACGGGAACTCACTCCGTCACGCGGCACTCGGGTCTCGAACTGCTGAACTACCAGCCTTCCAGTCTGCAGTTCAGCATCTTAACCACTGAGCCACCGTGGCCCTTTTGAGTTTTAAGGTACCACTGTCTATTTTTCCAACCATGAAATCACAGCTGGAGGATCTACCCACCCCATCAAGAAAGCCCACAAGTGGGGTCCCATAGAAGAAAAAGAGAGGGCAGTCAAAGGGACACCGGCCAGTGCCGCAGGGACAGAAAAAGCTGTCCAACTTTCGGCACACGGCTGCTGGCTTTTCATCCCGAAAACTGTGTAGGGTGGCCCTGGGATTATTTCACATCTTCTCACAGCAGCGCCAGTGAATCTATAAAACTGGCTTAGTGAAGCAGCTCCTTTGGACAATCACACCCCCCCCCAATGAAAAATTCTCCAGAGAATCTGAGTGTTGTTCACCCGCAGACCAGACCCAACTGTTCATCATCTCAGCCAGCAGGTGCTGGTGCTGGCTGCCCTCCCCGACCCCCACCAGCCAGTTCACAAGGCTGCTTGCTTGCACCCTGCAGAGAGAGTCGGGCCTCAGGGCCTTCTGGCCACCACTGGGGGAGGGGGGCGTCAACCAACCTCTCAGTTCGCGCAGCCTCTCGAGGCGCCGTTCCTCTTTCAGATCCTTGATGAACCCTTTGTTGGCCTCGTCCAGGGCCTGCAAACAGGCAGAAGGGTCCTAAGTGGGAAGCCTCCGAGTGGCTTACAATCTCCTTCCCTTCTTCTCCCTGCTACAGGCACTCTGTGAGGCAGGTGGGGCTGAGAGAGCTCTTTCGAGGACTGTCCTGGAGAGAACAGCTCTGAGAGAACTTGTGACTGACCCAAGGTCACACCAGCCAGCTGCATGTGGAACAGTGGGGACTCAAACCTGGTTCTCCCAGATTAGAATCCGCTCTCCTCACCACTACACCAAACTGGCTCTCCATTTGTGGGACCCCTTAGAGCAGGGGTGGGCAAACTGTGGCTCGGGAGCCGCATGCGGCTCTTTCACATATATTATGTGGCTCCCGGCAGGGTGGCTGGGGAAGCTAAATATCACTAGCAAACAAATATCATTAGACAAATTAATATCATTATCAATATCTGCTTTTGCCCCTTTTGTTATTATTTTCGGCAGTCTCATTTAATGTTAATAATAAGCAAATTTGCTTATTTTCCAATAAAAGCAGGTAATACTTGTTCATGTCTTGTGGTTATCAAATATCTGATGTTTATTCTATGCGGCTCTTACGTTAAGCAAGTTTGGCCACCCCTGTTCTAGGTGGCTCTTACGCTGAGCAAGTTTGCCCACCCCTGCCTTAGAGGATTGAATGTGGGACCCCTTAGAGGACTGAAGACCCAGTGCAAATGCAACAGGTGGATCTGCATCTAGTCCAGCATCCTGTTTCCACTGCTTTGGAGAGGGCCACAGACACACATGGAGGCTTGAAGGAATACCCTCCCTGATGGTTTGTCCCAGCACCCACCTCTTTGGGTGCTGTTTTACCTTCAGCCTGAGGGCTCGGAACCTACAGCAGACAGGGGAATTCTGACCCAGCACTTTGGCCAGCCCACCAGGGTTGCAACCCCTGCTTTGGGTCCGCATGACAAGCTCTGATGGCTTCCCAAAGGCAGTGATGGGTTTGCCTCCCACTCCTCCCCGCAGCTCCTTTGGTCTCCCTGCCCCACATCACCCTCCCCTTCCCCTCCCGGGTTTCGGCCAGTGGCTCACAATAATGATCGCCTGCTGAGCCACGTCGTTGTGGACACGTTTCGCCTTCTCCAGGGCCTTCTCAAAGTGTGTGACCGCCGACTGGAAGTCCTGCAGTTTCACTGAGGGTCAATCGTTGTCCGTTGAAAATAAAATTTACAAAAGAAAAAGAAAAACCTTTAACTTCGGATACAGATTGCAGAGAAGAACCTCGGCCCACAGGATCACTTGCTTGACTGTTATTGGAGCTCCCTGAAGTAACCAGAGGCAAAGAGGAGGGCTTGATGCTCTTGTCAACTATGTTGGGACTTGAGATGAGGGGGAAGCAAACCATCTGTCCACCCCACGCCATGGACTGCCAGGTTGTCAAACACAAAGAGGCCACCACCAACTGTGGGGGGGGGGGGTATTTGTGAATTTCCTGCATTGTGCAGGGGGTTGGACTTGATGACTCTGGGGAGTCCCTTCCAACTCTGTGATTCTATGCCCCTCCTCCCACACCTGCTTCTCTGCCTCCCTTGCTCTCTGCCACTTCTCTCCTTGCTAAAATGTTCCAAATGCCACGAAACTCCATGGTTAAGTATCCAAAGGAACTGCATTTAGTGAGTTTCTGTCAGGATCAAACCAATGCCCATTTCTAAGACGCAAAACTTATCTCAAGTGCGGTTTCCTCAAAGCAGAGTATACCCAGCTCTTCTACCATCAGCTGTGAACAATCATGCACCTTTCACACATTCTCCACCAATTTAAGGACATTTACTTTGCCAAGGAGGGGAAAAAATGCGTCTCCTCAGTTATAATGGCTGGAAAGTTTAAAAGGCTGAAGTTCTCAGTCTGGCAAATTCTGACTCAGATATCTGGTTTTGTAGACTAGGCTGGTTTTTTTGGCTGTTGCTGTCGTCCGAGGAGGATTCCGATCAACCCCCATCCCATCCCGTGGGTCTTATTGTATGCTGAGCAGCATTTCAACGTTTTGAGTGATTATTTATTGTTCGTGTTGCGCGGCTGAGTGGCCCAACTGTTGCTGTGATCCGCCCTGGGCCTGTTCGTGGGGAGGGCGGAATATAAATGTGAAAAATAAATAAACAAAATAGCACAGGAGGAGATGAGGAGTTGACTAGGGTCCTACTTTTTGTCCACTTGCGGTTCCTGTGGCCTCTTTGCCGTTTCCTCTTTCCCAATGAGTCCGTGTTCTGGACTGACCGGGGGCCATCAGAGGCTCTGGGTCGTGTTCCAGGGAATGGAGGGGATCTCTCACTAACCGACCGGCTGCTCAACCAGCTCCCTCCCCCACGGTTCTGTCCAAGACATCTGCACAGCTGAGGGAGGTGCTGCCGGAGAGCTCCCGCCCCAGGGGGCTGCCTTGGATTGGTCCTCTCCACCCTCACAAAGCGGAAGTGAGCAATATGGTTGCCAGGGCTCATTTCGTAGCAGGAGCTCCTTTCGTAGCAGGAGCTCCCCTGTAAGAAGAGCTCTGTAAGCTCTTGGAGGATTGGCTACATTAGGGGTGTGTGGCCTAATATGCAAAGGAGCTCCTGCTATGAAATGAGCCCTGATGGTTGCCAACATCCTTCCTCACAGAGGTTCCTGTGCTCAACAGCCAGCAGGTCAACAGGTGCAAGCAAGCACGGCAGCTCTACAACAGGGCAACCCTGCACTTGTAGTCACCAAGCACACCCAGACTTCTGTACGTTTAGAGCAGGGGTCTGTTGGGGCTGGAGCGAGGCAGAGCAAAGCTCCGCCAGCTCAGGAGTGGCCACTAGGGCAGCCAGGGGCCGAATCAGATTCTCTGATCTGATTGGGCCCGCTGCTGAATTGCCGCCGAAATTCGGTGGCAACTTTAAAAGCGACTGGAGGGGAGGGGGTTTGAGGGAGAGGCTCCAAACTTGCAGGGGCCTCTCCTCGAAATACCAACCAAGTTTCAAGAAGATTGGACCAGGAGGTCCAATTCTACGGGCCCCCAAACAGGTTGCCCCCATTCCCTCCATTGTTCTCTATGCCCACCAAGTTTGGAGCCTCTCCCTCAAGCCCCCTTTCCTCCAACCCCTCATATACCCTATGAGTTTTTGCCATTGATTTCAATGGCTCATAGGGTATAATGGGGCTGAAACTGACATTCCCTTTCTGACACACTTCCGGTGATGTCAGGGGACGTGGTATATGCTAATGAGGTATGCTAATGAGTTATGCTAATGAGCTCCTGCACCTCTTTTTCTACTAAAGGACCCCTGGTTAAGAGGATGCCTCCCAACCACCCATTGTGGGGACAAACAGAACCTTGCTCAAGAAGAAAGCTGTCTAGGGGCAGAGCCTTTCACCTTGCGCTTGCGCCACCAAGACGCCGGCATTCAGCTGCCACTCAACGTCTCCTTCCCCTGCTGCGCAGGCCAAGGATCTCTCCCCATAGTCCCGCGCCTCCACTGCTTTGTCGATCTCCAGGTAGCACCTGCCGATTTCGTGGAACAGCCAAGTCTTCTCCAGGTTGCTCTTCGCAAGTGAAATCTTCTCTTCCCACCTTTGCAAAAGAAAAAGGAAACAGAACTCTTAAAGACTTCTTTTTTGGGTGGGGGGGGGGGAATTCCCCCAGACACCCTGAAGACCAAACATCTGTCTATCCCTCCTTAAGCCCACCCTAACCCTGTATGCAGACCACACAGCCCCGTCAATCATATCTGGCAGCACCACTAGGGGAAAAGCAGGTTGCCCTCTGCCTATGGATCAGGCCTGTAGCTATGGCGGGGCATTCTGGGGCTCTGCCCCCTTGAACATGAGGAAAGCCCCACAACAGCTGCTCCCCCTCCTCCACTCCTGTGACATTAAATGGTCCCTTCAGCTGATCGGTGGGAGCACCTGGCCTGCCAATCAGCTGGAGGGCCCTTTAAATCTTGCAGCCGCCTCTTTCCCTCCCCTCCTCCAAGATTTAAAGGGCCCTCCAGCTGATCAGCGGGCCCTTTAAATCTTGCAGGAGGGGAGGGAGGGGGCGGCTGCTGGCCGCATGCCTCCCTTAACTCCAAGCGGCATGGGCAGCCCCCGCTAGAAAAACAGCATTTCAAGGGACCTGCCCATGCCTGATAGCGGGGGCTGCCCATCCCTGATCTTTGAGAAGCAGAATCGCTGCTTGGAGATCAGAGAAGTCATGTGGCCACCCTCTCCCTCCCTCCTCCCCCGCTGCCCCACAAAATTTCCCCATGCCCCACCAACCCAAAATTTCTGGCTACGGGGCTGCTATGGACGCTAGCAAATGTGTGCCTGGCTGCATCACATGGAAAGCTGAAGCCAGTCTCAAGGCTAGGGCTGGCCCCAAGAGCACTGGGACCCACAGGTCTGTGAAAGGGCTGGGACCCTGCTACGTGAGAAGGCAGTTGCTCCTGCAAGCGACAGATCCCAGGGCCCCTTGGGAGAAAGCCCCAATAGATAAACCAGTCGCAGTTTATCCGGGTGGTGGTGGTGGAAACACTACCCTTCCCCAAATCGTCCTTCAAGGATTTTCTAAGCCCTCCGAACCTTCCACAAACTAACCCCCCCAAACTAACACACCACTTTCCCTTTAATTCCAGAGGAGTTAGCCGTGTTAGTCTGTTGCTGCAAAACAGTAAAAAGCCCAGTAGCATGTTTATGACTAACAGACTTAATTGTAGCCTATGCTTTTGAGAAACTCAGCTCTCTTCGACAGATGAAGTTAACTGACCCTCATCTGGCATATGCTCCAGCTTTATCAGGGGTTAGATCAAGCTACGTAGGCACATTAGTCTGTCGGTAGCAGTAGAAAAGAGCGAGAGTCCAGGGGTTCCTGAAGGACGAACAAAATTTGTGGCAGGGGAGGAGCTTTCGTGAGTCACTGCTCACTTCTTCAGATACTTCTTATCTGAAGAAGTGAGCGATGATTCACGAACGCTCCTCCCCTGCCACAAATTCTGTTCGTCCTTCAGGTGCTAGGGGGCTCTTGTTCTTTATCAAAGATGTTTTCCTTTTCCAAAGAGGAATTTACAGAGCGACAGTTTTCTAGGGAGTCTATGTTGAGCCCGCTGCTTGGTTTGTGGTGGGCCTGGTTTTGCCAGCTGGCACCAGGGCCAGCCAGTTTGCTATCGGATGCAAGAAAAGACGAGAGGGTTGGCTTTGGACTGGCTTCACTGCAGAAAGCAAGACGGCCTTTGCCTCACAGCCACGGCTTCCACATACGTGTCAATGGCTTCCTGGAAACTGCCCATGCGGGCATACACCCTGCCGATATTGTCCAGGGCCCTGGAGATGGTGTCAGTCAGATTGCTGTGACAGAAATAAAAGGCAGAAAGTTAGAAGTTGGGACAGCCAGATCCAAAATACCCTGGGAGGCCTTTCCCGCATCTGCCCTCCTTCCTTGCCCAACTCCTGTACATCACCCACACTGATGGACTGTATAGCCTTGGTAACTCCATCTTTGTTACAGACTGATGCTAATGACCTTTTAGTTGCCTTGAGTTTTGTGAGGGGGTGGCCGTCAGGCCCCTCCCAAGGGAATATTTCCCTCTGGCCGATTCCGCACAAGTGCTTTGCTTCCCTTTCCTCCTGGATTTAATTGGTCCAAATCAGTGTGCGCGTTTCCGCATTACATGAATCTGACCGGGTTGATGCCGGTTCTTCATTTCCGCATCTGTCCTTGCCCCGAATCTTGAGCCCCCGTCCGTCTCCCCCCTTTTTTAATGTAGGTGGAGTTGCGTTATGACGTCATGACGCAACAAAGCCGTGATTGGCCATCTGAGCTTCCAAGCCTGCGAAAATCATCCCTGTAAGAAAGAAAAAGCTTGCGCCAGAGTTGGAGGGGAAATGGAGGGTGGGAAAGGGATGGGAAATGGAGGGGGAACATGCAACACGAACACATGTAACCCCTGCAAAAATTGTCTCCCCACCACCACGCCACCCGCAATACATTGGCCCCGCAAAAAATGTTAACCACACAACGATGGATCAATGTCGTGTTGTGTTGTTGTAATGCAACTGGGGATGGGGGGGGGGGGGGACAGCTCGCGCTGCGCCTCAAAGCCATCAATACATATTTTTATAGTGGGATGACCCAGGCACGACTTTTGTGCAAAAGATGCAACACAGAAAGGTGCAGGCATCAACCACAAAAGTACATTTTTAAAAAGACGTTTCAATGCCAGTCAACGGTGGATCAATGTCGTGTTGTGTTGTTGTAATGCAACAAAGCGGGGAACAAAAAAAAACCCCCGCTCGCGCCAGGGTGGGAATGGGGAGAGAAAGAAGCAGAGGGGCGATGAAGGGGTGGAGCAAGAAACCCCAATTTTGGAGTTCCCCACTTGAATGCCCCGACTTCACTCCCGTGGCAAACCCCCCCCCCCCTTGAAAATCCCAGAAATGGAGGATCCGGGGGAACCGAGGATTACGTTCGGGCCAACTGCAGACCCAGAGCAACAAGTGGGAAACTGTTGCTCTGCCCCGGATTTTATCAGGGAGTGACGCCGGGGCAACAACTAGTGCGGAATCGGCCTCTCTCATGCTTGTTAACAGCCCTTATCTACAAAAGCTTGATCTGCTTTCTGTCATGCTTGCTCCTGACCCAGCCCCTGCTGACCAGGACCAGGCTCCTTTAACTGGCTTGGACGTAAGTCTTGAGGAGTCAAGCCAGCAGCAGGATCCACCTGCTCTGCCTGGCCCAAGCTCATCCCCTCCTGGATCTCCCCCACCTGTTAGTCGGCTCCGTGAAAGACGGCGGCAGGAATTAAAGGAGAGACGAAGTACGGCACGACAACGAAGAATGAGGGATATCAGTCCAGAGTTTTAGCAGCAGCAGGGCAACGTCCGGTACGCTGCTAATTGCTGACAGCCAGCACAGGTTAAAAACAGAGGGCTTGTTCAGAGCCAATTGTGCTGGCAAAGATTTACTGTCTTTAACAGACCCCCCTTGCTGGACACCTTTCTGTCTCCGTGCTTTCCTGTGGACCCTTGACCCGGCTTTGGACCTCGGACCTCTGACTCTGGACTCTGGACTCTGGACTTTGCTTTGTGGACTTTGACTTCGGCGTTCTGGCTCTGTTTCGGTTGCTCTCTCCGGCTATCTGACTCTTGGCATTTCTTGTGACGACGTCTCCCTGCTCTGCCCTTCGGCTATAAGGGTGATTTATGGTTTGACCACTGGACTGTTTGAGATAACGCGCTGCTCTCAGAACTGCTAACTCCCTGCCTGCTGTGAACTTCTGACTGTCAGCTTGGGCTGGTGTTTATGCTGCCTCGACCCAGAGGCTCTGTTGTGACACTTTCTCTCAGAGCCAGTTTGGTGTAGTGGTTAGGAGCTGCGGACTCTAATCTGGGAGAACCGGGTTTGATTCTCCACCTCCTCCACTTGCAAATGCTGGTGTGACCTTGGGTCAGTCACAAGTTCTGTCAGAGCTGTTCTTGAAAGAGCAGTTCTCTCAGAGCTCTCTCAGCCCCACCTACCTCACAGGGTGTCTGTTGTGGGGAGGCGAAGGGAAAAGAGATTGTAAGCCACTCTGGGACTCCTTTGGGTAATGAAGGGTGGCGTATAAATCCAATCTCTTCTCTTCCTCGCTTCACCACTAGATACCAGGCGTGGGATGGCCTGGCTCATGTCAATGTTTGGGATAGCCTGATTGATAATTTCTTGACTCACAGCCAGTAATTAGGGCATAACATGCTTAGTTTTAGCTATGCATCTTGTCTCAAGGTCTAAGTTTCGCTCTGTGCGTGTGCGTTCAAGACCCAGCAGATGGGAGCTTAGCCTGCTATTTCTGTACACTTGATCATTGCTTATTAAATCTCCTTGTAAGCAAACTTGGAGTTTCCTTGGGATTTCTGCAAACTGGGAGCTACTGGCCAGAGCCCCAAACATGGATTTCTGTAATGTTGTCAACGTACATGGTGCTTTTCACAGTCGAGACAACAGGTGCTGAGGGGCTTTCAGTCTAAAATTAAGCCAGGGGTTCTGCAGGGAGAAGGAGCTGTGAAGGACACAGGGGTCCTTTCCAACCACAGGAGGTCCAGGTCCCTCCATCTACCTGGAGAAGCCACCAAACACTCGCCTCTGCAGTTTCCTTCTCAACAACCACAGCTCCACACCACCAGCACAGAACCAGATACTTTTAACAGGCGAAAGAAGAAGAGGACAACGCAGACTAGCCTGATCTTGTCAGGTCTCAGAAACTAAGCAGGGTCAGCCCTGGCTAATGTTTGGATGAAGACCTCCAAGGATTACCACCTCGGAACGGCTCTTGCCTTGAGAACCCTATGGGACTCATAAGTCAGCTGGGACTTGATGGCAAATAGAAGGGGGGGGGGGCTTGGCTCCATTCTTACTTTTCCCTGGCAATGTCCAGATCCAGCCGGTGGCTCTGCAGAGCTGCCTCCATGTTCCCCATCTCAATCTGGGCATTTCCAATGCAGCTGTAGAGGTTTCCCAGCAGCTCGCTTCTGTTTGGGACCTCGTCGTCAGACCAGCCCTGGATCTTTTTCAGCACTTGTTCAGCCTTGTGGCAGCTTCGCTCGGGACAGCCGCTTGTCAGCACTGGGGGGGGGGGGGGGGACAGTCTTTATGAGAATCCTTATGTAACTCCCGAGGGCCCCTAATGGAATGGGGCTTTCCAGACTTTCCTACACAATCTCTCATTACCTCATTTGGTGTAGTGGTTAACTTTGGTGTCGTGGTTAAGTGCGCGGACTCTAATCTGGGAGAACCGGGTTTCATTCCCCACTCCTCCACTTGCACCTGCTGGATGACCTCGGGCAAGCCATAGTTCTGTCAGAGCTGTTCTCTCAAGGACAGTTCTCTCAGAGCTCTCTCAGCCCCACCTACCTCCCAGGGTGTCTGTTGTGGGGAGGGGAAGGGAAAGGAGTTTGTAAGCCACTCTGAGACCCCTGAGTGAAGGGCGGGGTATAAATCCAATCTCTTCTTCTTCTCATTGTTGGAAGCAAACAACAGCACGTGTCCCTGCCTGCACATTGGGCCCTATCTCTGGACACCAGCTGGCAGAACTTCGTAGGCCCTTAGTTGACCCTGCAAAGCAATTCCAGGCATGTCTTCTGATCTGCCTGCAGCTGGATAGGAGGCGCCACCGCTTGTCCACAGTTAGGGATGCCAGCCTCCAGGTGGGACCTGGATCCCCCGAATTACAGCTCATCTACAGACAACAGAAATCAGTTCCCCTGGAGAAAATGGACAATTTGGAGGGTGGACTCTGTGGCACTGTTCCCAACTGAGGTCCCTGTCCTCCCCAGGCTCCACCCCCAAATCTCCAGGCGTTGCCCAGCCTGTAGCTGGCAACCCGACTGCCCATCCCCCCAATCACCTGCCGGCAGCCAGGGGAATCCTGGCACCCTTAGGTCCACTGGCAACAGCTCTCCAGGGTCTCAGTCACAGTTCTTCCCCACCCTTGAGACCCAAGATCCTTTGAGCTTGGAAATGCCAAGGATGGAACCAGAGACCTTCTGTGTGAACATAAGAATACAAGAGAAGCCAATGCTGGATCAGGCCAGTGGCCCATCCAGTCCAACACTCTGTGTCACACAGTGGCCAAAAACACCAGGTGCCCTCAGAAGGTCCAGCAGTGGGGGCAGGACACTAGAAGCCCTCCCACTGTTGCCCCCCCATCAAGCACCAAGAATACAGAGCATCGCTTGCCCCAGACTGAGAGATCCTATCTGTACCTTGGGGCTAATAGCCACTGATGGACCTCTGCTCCCTATGTTTATCCTATTCCCTCTTGAAGCCGTCCATGCTTGTAGCCGCCACCACCTCCTGTGGCAGTGAATTCCATGCGTTAATCACTCTTTGGGTGAAGAAGGACTTCCTTTTATCCATTCGAACCCGACTGCTCAGCAATTTCATGGAGCGCCCAGGAGTTCTTGTATTGTGATAAAGGGAGAAAAGTACCTCTTCCTCCACCTGCTCTGTCTCATGCATAATCTTGTAAACTTTGACCATGTCACCCCTCAGCCGTCGTTTCTCCAAGTGAAAGAGCCCCAAGCGCTTCAACCTCTCTTCACAGAGAAAGTGTTCCAGCCCATTTATCATTCTAGTTGCGTCTTATCATTCTAGTTCAATGAAGCGGCTCCACCACAAAAGGGGAACATTGCTTTTTGCCACGCTCAGTGGACGTACAATTTGTCTTATTCCCCACCCCCACCCCCCGAAGCCTCAGCACGACTCGTAAGATCAGGATTCAGATCATATTTTTGCCAGGCTTTGTTTCTCCCAGTACCATAGTTTTTGGCCTTGGAAGGGATCGCCCTTTGCCCCGTGGGGAGAAAGGGAGGGCAGTAACGACGGAAATAAGCATGATTAATTTTGACAGGTAACAAAGCTCCCCCAGCTGCGCTTTTGCAGCTCAGGTACTCACACATATCGATCTCCTCCATGCTCTTGAGGATGTATCTGGCCACCTCCGAGGGCTTCCGCTCTTGTTCCCGGGTCCACCTTTTCAGCACAAGTTTGCGATCTCTGATCCGGGCGTAGATGGGCTTCTGCTGCTGCCAGAAGTCTGTGCGAGTGTCCAGGTAGGAAAGGCCTTCCTGGATCATGTCTCCAACGGTCACTCCTTGCTTGGTTGTGCTTTTGATCAAGTCTGCAGAGGGGACAAGTGCGAGAAGAAAGGGTGAGGTCCCCTCTTGACAGATGTGGTTCATTTATCCTGTACGCGGATGCCTCCTTCTCTGTCGTGAAATAAGAAGTGCCCCCTTTCTTCCCCACTTGGGCCGACATTTGTATTTCGAGTGTTGTGACACATCTGATCAGTCAGTAGGTGTGGCTATCGTGCCGTTGGCACCGCTGACATCATAGCAGCCAGTGTGTGTTCAAAGAAAATAGACAGCAAGTCACTTGAAAACAGGGCCAAACTGGATGGGATGGCATCTTCACGTCTGCCCTGTGTGCCTTTTCAGAACAGCCATGCAAGCATCGGGGGGGGTGGGGGGGTTGCTCTTTTAGCACTGCAAAAGGCATGGTGGGGGGGGGGGGACACAAGAATGCTTCAGCCCATTTTGCAGCTCATGCTATTTTTAAACCACTTTTTAAAATGGCAGACACAAGGTGTCTAGTTTGGCTCTGTTTTCAGCCCCTCTTTTCTTCCTACAATATGATCAACCTTACCCAGATCCTTGTAGGAAAGTGGGTACTCTGTGTGTGTGTGTGCATGTGTGTGTGAGAGAGAGAAGAGAAAGAGAAGAAGAAGACGAAGAAGAAGAAGAAGAGATTGCATTTATACCCCGCCCTTCACTTGGAGTCTCAGAGCGGCTTACAACCGCCTTTCCCTTCCCCTCCCCACAACAGACACCCTGTGAGGTAGGTGGGGCTGAGAGAGCTCTGAGACAACTGTCCTTGAGAGAACAGCTGGTACAAAACTATGGCTTGCCCAAGGTCACACCAGCAGCTGCAGGTGGAGGAGGAGTGGGGAATCAACCCCGGTTCTCCCAGATTAGAGTCCGCGCCCTTAACCACTACACCAAACTGGAAAGAGAGAGAGAGAGAGAGCAGGCCTGAGTGTTAACAGCTGTCAAGTAGCTTCCAACTCGTGGCGACCCTACAAATCAAGGACCTCCAAAGCATCCTGTCGTTAACAGCGCGTGCAAACTGAGGGCCTTTGTGGCATCCTAGATTGTCCATCCATCTCACGTTGGCTCTTCCCTTTTCCCTGCTGCCTTCAAGCTTCCCAAGCATGCTTCGGGACCGCCTCTCT
Source organism: Lepidodactylus listeri (assembly GCA_029233225.1). NCBI lineage: Eukaryota > Metazoa > Chordata > Lepidosauria > Squamata > Gekkonidae > Lepidodactylus > Lepidodactylus listeri. Next base: position 13,784,623 of record JARCFY010000018.1, on the reverse strand, counting down.
CAGCATGCCCCTGGAAGAGCGTTACACTCCGGGACTAAGAACTTCTTGCTGGTCTCTGGCCCGAGAGAGATCCAGCTGTCCTCAATCAGGGCCGGGGCTTTTTCGACCCTAGCCCCCACCTGGTGGAACAATGGGGGGGGGATAGCATCTGGCACTCCCCTATACTTCCCCACCCCTCGCAACTCCTCCCCCCTCCAAGGAGGCCGGGGGAGCTGATGTTTTCCACCATCCTGTATACCTATTTTGTTCCTAACTGCTGATCTGATTTTAGGTGAATCGTAGAATCATAGAGTCAGAAGGGACATTCAGGGTCATCTGGTCCAAACCCCTGTACAATGCAAGACATTCACAAATATCTCCCCCTCCACACCCGCAGTGACCCCTGTTCCATACCCAGAAGATGCCAAAAACCCTCCAGGATCCCCGGCCAAACTGGCCTGGAGAAAAATTGCTGCCTGACTCCAAAGTGGCGGTCAGCATTTCCCTGGGGTTTTAATGTTCGTTTTAAACTACAGAATTTAGTATATTATTCTGTTGTAAGCCCCCCTGAGCTCTACCTGTAAGGTGGCCTAGCAAACCAAATTTAATAAAGTTGATTTATTAAATTTATTAAATTTTAACAGATTTGATTTATTAAATCCCACAAGCAGCTGACTTGTTTGAATCGTGATCGTGTTTTAATGCTTCTGATTGTTTTTAAATTGTTTAAATTTTTAACTGTCTTTGTTGTAGTGTTCTGTGGTGTTACCCGCCTTGAGCCCGCCCGCGGGATGGGCGGGCTATGAATACAAATAATCAATCAATCAATACTGTCTTTCCCAGTGCATCTTGTCTTCTCATAAGCCCTCGTTTGGTCATTTTAGCTTCTAGGGAGCGTTCAGGCCTGATTTCATCTATCACTGATGGCGACAGGACATTAATTCACAGGATCGCTATAAGTCAGAAGTTGCTTAGTGGCATTGAACACACACATAGCTTGAGCGGCCTTTGGCGCTAGAGGATACTGCAGACGTGGAATTTGGCGTGCATCTTGACGCAGAGAGTAACCAGGCAAGGTGAGACATTCCGTCAAGGTGGTATCTCTTCGGGCAAAAATCTGCAGGATTTAAAATGGCCCGGAGGGGTTCATCAGGCACAAGGCTTCTGTACAGCTGCACAAGCGAGATGAATGGAAGACTGTCCAGAACTACCTTGCCTTGGGTGACAACTCAGTTTCTGGTCCGCTGCATTACACCGAGTCAGACCAGAGGTCCTCTGAGCTTTGACTGGCAGCCACTTGCCAAGGCCCCCTGTAGCAGTCTTTCCCAGGCCTGCTGACCTGAAATTCTTTTCACGGGAGATGCCCAAGACTGAACTTGGGGCTGTCCACATACCGAGGGCATCAGTGTCGGCTGGAGATGTTTTGCTGACTAAGGCCCTCACCCACCTCTCACGCTCTGCCACCTCCTCTAGAACTGGAACAGCTAATCCTCCTTGCCCTCTTCCCATGCCCTCTTTAAGGTGTTTCCAAACTTCCAAGCTCTTTAAGGTGTTTCCAAACTCTATTTCCAAACTTCCAAGCTCTATTTCAGCTGCCCTGGAGAGAGTTTTGGAAGCCTTTCAGGGCATGCATGTCTGTTTTTAAAAGACAAGAGCGGGCAAAAAGCTTGGGGGGGGGGGGTTTCTATTTTTAATTTATGCATGTGTGTGTGTGGAAGAAAGAGTGATTCTGTGTGTCACGGCAACCTCTGGTGAGTGACCCCTACTGGGGGCCTGGAGGATATTCAGAGAGGTGGCTGAATAATGCCTGCCCCCGCCTCCCGACTGCTGGTATTCTAAGGAGGTCTCCCCTCCAAGTACTTGCCAGAGTCGACCCTGCTTAGCTTCTGAGATCTGATGAGCTTGCCTGGGCTATCCAGGGCAGGGCAGGCAAGAAGCATTAACTGTTCTAGCTTCCAGGCAGAGTCAACAGGCGGACATGACAGGAGATTGCTGCCAGTGTGGTGTAGTGATTAAGACCAGCAGGCTCTAATCTGGGGAACTGGGTTTGATTCCCCACTCCGCCTCCACATGAAGCCAGCTGGGTGACCTTGGGCCAGTCACAGTTCTCTCAGAGCTCTCTCAGCCCCACCTACCTCACAAGATGCCTGTTGTGGGGAGAGGAAGGCGATTGTAAGCCGCACTGAGACTCCTTAGGGTAGAGAAAGGAGGGGTAGCGAAACCTTCTCTTCTTCACTTCTTCAACTATCTCAGTTCTCCTGACAGGCAGAACCGGCCCAGGAGGACGTGCTCTACCTTTCAGCCAAGGTACCGGACAGATGGCTGTATAATAATAAGCTTCCTGCTCAGAACGCATTTGTGTCCTGTTGGTTAAACAGCACACTGAACCACAGACACACAATCAGTGTTCCCTCAAAGTGAGCTAGCTCACCGTTCTTTAGCCTCCGGCTCACACGTTTTTGCCTTCGCTCAGGCAGAATGGCTCCAGAGCAGACTAACTTGTGCAGCAGCTGAGCCTTGCCCACAACGACACCCCCCTATCTTTTTGCCAGCTGGGCTCCTTCCAGCACCACAAGACTCCACTGCTGGCGACCCTCACCCGGTTGCTCCAATCCCTGACAGAGCTGAGTCTCCAACCTTCTGCCTCCGGGGAGCCCCTGGCACCTTTGTTTGTGCACCGACAGGACACCACCGCCCCAAGAGATTGCAGAGGAGTCTGGGGCATGTGCTAGGGCTAAGGATGCCAACCTCCAGGTCGAACCTGAAGTTCCCCTGGGATTATGGCTGATCTGCAGACAGCGACTAGGTCCTCTGGAGGCAGCATCGGCTGTAGATGGGGCACCCCCTTGGCATCGCATCCTCCCCACTGAGCTCCTTCTCCTCCTGAAATTTGGCCCTCCCTGGGAACCACGCTCCAGTCTCTGGGAATTCCACAACCAAGATTTGGCAGCCCTATCTAGGATGTACACTGGATTCACTGCCCACAGTCTGCCAGTTTGGTGTAGTGGTTAGGAGCACGGACTCTAATCTGGGGGAACCAGGCTTGATTCCTCGTTCCTCCACATGCAGCCAGCTGGGGTGGCCTTGGGTCAGTCACAAGTTCTCCCAGAGCTGTTCTCTCAAGGGCAGTTCTCCAGCCCCACCGACCTCACAGGCAGTGTTCCCTCTAAGCTTAGTGTGAGCTAGCTCACAGTTTTTTAGCCCCCGGCTCACACATTTTTGTCTTCGCTCAGGAAGGATGGGGCTCCAGAGCAAACTAATTCATGCAGCAGCCAAAGCGCTCACTCACACCTTTAATGCCAGTAGCTCAGAAAGTAGAATTTTTCCTCACAAGACTCCACAGCTTAGAAGGGAGCATTGCTCACAGGGTGTCTGTTGAGGGGAGGGGAAGGAGATTGTAAGCCACTCTGAGACTCCTTCGGGTCGTGCAGGGAGGGGTATAAACCCAGTCTCTTCACTTCCTCTCTTCTTCTTCTGAGCTGTATCACTATGCCACGTGAACCGAGCATGTGCCCCACATAGGACACCAAACCCTGTCATGCTTCCATGCTGAAGGGGGAGATATGCTGATATGCTGAAGGGGCTCTCTTTCAGAGGAGCTTGTCTGACATTTGAGATCTCCTCGTTGAGGAATCCTCAAGTACATTTCTCAGCAAGACCAGGAATATCGTTTGAAAATGTTGGCCTGCATCCTAGCTCTTTACTAAGCAAAGCTTGAACACTTCCTTCCACTGATACGGCTCTTCCTCCAATGGAAGACCACTTCCATTGGAGGAGGAGGAGGAGATTGGATTTATACCCCGCCCTTCACTCACTTGGAGTCTCAGAGTGGCTTACAAACTCCTTTCCCTTCCCCTCCCCACAACAGACACCCTGTGAGGTAGGTGGGGCTGAGAGAGCTCTGAGAGAAACTGCCAGTTTGGTGCAATGGTTGCGCGGACTCTAATCTGGGAGAACCGGGTTTGATTCCCCACTCCTCCACTTGCACCTGCTGGATGACCTCGGGCAAGCCATAGTTCTGGCACAGCTGTTCTTGAAAAAGAACAGTTTCTGTCAGAGCTCTCTCAGCCCCACCTACCTCACAAGGTGTCTGTTGTGGGGAGGGGAAGGGAAAGGAGTTTGTAAACTGCTCTGAGACTCCCTTGGGTAGTGAAGGGCGGGGTATAAATCCAATCTCCTCCTCCTCCTCCTCTTTCAAGAACAGCTCTGACAGAACCATAGCTTGCCCAAGGTCATCCAGCGGCTGTAAGTGGAGGAGTGGGGAATCAAACCCGGTTCCCCCAGATTAGAGCCCACGCACTTAACCCCTACACCAAACTGATTGGACACACCCCCTCCAGCCTAAGGCAGGACCCCCCCATTCGTCTTAAAAAGCACCTTATCAGCCTTACACCCCTGCACATCCCCACGGCTCACAGCTCGGGGAGAAGGAGGTGGGTTGCATTGTCTGAAGCTCAACAGCCCAGCCAGAGCAGTAAGCCAAAAAAACCTTCATCCTTGAGCAGTTTCTCCAGGAAAGCTTTATCGACGTAGAGCTCCCCGAGGAGCTGACGTTCCGTCTTCTTGTCTCGCGCAGGCTCCTGTGGTCGACTCCCATACTTGGTGTCCTTTTGGGGGAACTTGACCTGGAGCTTCTGTTTTGTTTTTTTGCTCTGCCACCGAGAAAAGTATAAAAAGAAAAGAAACGTTACAATCGCGACACAAAACGTCAGGTTTCCACTACCAAGGGGGTGTTCCTGCTTTGAGGGCAATGAATGTGGCTGGCAGAAGGCTGCAAACTAGACTGTTTCCAGGCTCTGCAAACGTGGGGCCGCCGAATAAGTTCAGTGGAAGCACACAGTCTGGAGTCCTGATAATCTCCCCTTCTTTTCCAACAAACAAGAAGCCTTGCAGTATGTTAAACATTAATTTTATTGTGGTGGGAACTTGGGGGGAACCACAGCCCAATCCATCAGATGGAATCACAGAATCACACTGTCGGAAGGGGCTATACAGGCCATCCAGTCCAACCCCCTGCTCAATGCAGGATCAGCCCAAGAGCATCCCTGACAAGCATCGCTTGGGGAGCCAGGATCCTGACCCGAGAGGAGAAAGGGTTCTCCGGCTTATCCCGTCCCCCTGTGGCGGGAGAAGAAGGCAAACGGGCCGAGATCCCTGCCATTCCCTGTCCCCTTACCATGATTTCTCGTCCCTCCCAAGAAGGTCAGACACCCACTCTGGGAAAAGGCGGTCAGACCATACCTCAGCCTGGCGGCTCAGAAAGCAGAGGTCTCCTCTATTCTCCAGTTTCACAGAAGAAGGGCCTACAGAGAGAGAAGGTACCAGCCAAAAGGTCAGGAAGGCCTCACAAAGCTCCTGCTGCAAACAGAAGCAGGCATCCCTTGGGGAAAGACACTAAGTCCGCCTCCTAAGGGAATAAATATTCTCCAACCCTCTGGTTATTCTAGATGTCCTTTTAATGTATAATTTCTGGCCGGATTTCTTTTTTCTTGAGACAAACCACAGTCTTCTACGAGGAAACAGAGAGCAATTTTATTTTCAGCTTTTCCCAGATAAATATTAAAGCTGGATTCGCTTTTTCCGCTGCGGTCGCATGCCATCATTTTCAAAAAAGAAGAAAGAGGCCGAACGTGGTCAAGGAAGGAGTTAGATAAGACAGGAGCCATCGCTGAAAGGGTGCTGCTGCTTCTCCTCTATACCAGTGTATAAGGAATAGTTTTAAACGGGGGGAGGGGGCAGGTGGAGACTACACAAGTTAATCCACTGCCTAGACATCCAAAACAAAGAAGGAGAAGAAGAAGAGGAGGAGAAGGAGGGAAGGAGGAAGAGGAGGAAATTGGATTTATATCCCACCCTTCACTTGGAGTCTCAGAGCGACCTACAAACTCCTTTCCCTTCCCCTCCCCACAACAGACACCCTGTGAGGTAGGTGGGGCTGAGAGAGCTCTCTCAAGAACTGTCTTTGAGAGAACGGCTCTGAGAGAACTATGGCTTGCCCACGGTCATCCATCAACTGCAAGTGGAGGAATGGGGAATCAAACCCGGCTCTCCCAGATTAGAGACCGTGCACTTAACCGCTACACCGAACATTCCCCTGGATTGCTTGTAAATTTAAACCCAGGTATTGTATGTCATCTGACTTATCAGGAAAGGAATCAAACTTAAAAACAATAGAAAGGACTCGCTGTTTGTGATCTGTTTTTACGTAAGTGAAATCCGGGCCTTCAAAGCTTCCATAAGGCCCTCGCCCAACCCGGCACTCCACCCAAGAATAAATCAAGGCTGCCCTCCCTCCACGGACCCTCTCTCTTCCGTGTACACTTTCAGACAAGCTGAAAGCCGGGCGATACAAAACACGGCCCCTCCCCCTCTGTGAAGATCATGCCACATACTTCCCACTGAGTTTTCTATGGCCTCTTCGCATTTCTGAATGCCCAGCTTGAATTTCTGCAACTCTGGGCGAAGCCTGTGGCCTCTATGGTAATAGACCAAGGCAAATTCAAAGTCCCCCATGGTGTACAAAGCTTCTGCTTTCTGGTACAGACCCTGTAATAGAAAAGGAAACATATTGAGCAAAGATCATTTATTCAGTTAAAATATTTTCACACATGCACACTATTTGGCCTCTGAAAGTGGCAAACAACAAAATGTGAAACATTAGAAAATCCACATAATAAAATCTAATCCATACCCTGAAATCCAGTTGATTATAACAGAGCAACAGTATTAATCAACCTCAACCAGAAAATGGACTTGAGCGGAAACTTCCCCCAAATGCTTCAAGCACAATATTGTCTTGACCAATCTTCTGAAAGCCAGAAGAGGCCGAGTGAGGCAGGCAACCCTGGAGGGAAAAATCCCAAATATTGGTGCCACCACAGAAAACACCCTGTCCCAATAAAACCACACTTATGATGACAAGGGAACAATTGACAAGGTACATCCTGGTGACCAGCAGGCAGGAAGGCCCCAGCAGGTCTCTGAAGAGGTGGCATGCAGACCTTTTAGATAAATTAAGCAAGAAGTTCAGTGGCACCTCCCTGCCAGACAATTTCTAGAGAATATTCACGCTGCTACCAATTTGCGAAGAAGGTTATTTAAAAAATGTGGGCAAAAGGCTTCCGGAAACAAACTGCACTGGGGCACAGTACACAAGGTGTTGATACGAATACAGAACACCTGCTCAAGCCTCACTACTCCACCCACCCCCCAACACCATAATTCACCAGCCACAATTCCCCACCCTCATCCCTCACCTTTTCTCATAAGTACATAAGAGAAGCCAATGCTGGATCAGGCCAGTGGCCCATCCAGTCCAACACTCTGTCACACAGTGGCCAAAAACACCAGGTGCCCTCAGGAGGTCCAGCAGTGGGGCCAGGAAACCCTCCCACTGTTGCCCCCCCGTAAAGCACCAAGAATACAGAGCATCACTTGCCCCAGACTGAGAGTTCCTATCTATACTTTGTGGCTAATAGCCCCTGATGGACCTCTGCTCCATATCTATATATCTAATTCCGAAGGTGCCCCCTGTGTGAGGATACCTAAATCCGCGCAGGGGGGGCACCTGGGAAGCAGGGAGGTTTTCCTACACATGGGGGGCACTCCCCCCGTGTGCAGAAAAATCCAAAAAGTTAAAAAAAAAACCTTCAGTGACCATAGAATCCCCCAAAATACCTTTTGAAATGGCACCAACTCCAGACATCAACTGTGAGGAGATTATAATGTTCGGGGGAGGGGGGGGAGGCTCTAACTGTTTTTGTCAGTAAAAAGCAGGGTTTTTACTGGCAGCAGTCTAGGGTTGCCAAGTATCCCCCCTGGCCACCAGCAGCAGATCCAGATCCAGGCTGGGAAACTCCTGGATATTTGGGGGTGGAGCCTGGGGAGGACAGGGACCTCAGTGAGGTACAATGCCATAAACTCCCCCCTCCAAAGCATCCATTTTCTCCATGGAAAGTTATCTCTGTAGTCTGGAGATGAGCAGTAACTCCAGGGGATCCCCAAGTCCCATCTGGAGGCTGGCATCCCTAGGCAGCACCCTCTGTGTGACTTGATACCACCTGATTTGCATGACTTAATTAGGCCCAGCTGTTTTGCTACAGTTCATCAGCAGCCACCGTATGAAAGCCATTGTGGTGCAACAGTTCGAGCTTCAGACTGGGATCTGCGAGACCCAGGTTCAGATCCCCATCTTGCAGTGGAAGCTAACTGGGAGATTTTGGACCAGTCACATACTTTCAGCCTAACCAACCTCACAGGGTTGTTGTGCAGATAACAAAGAGGAAATAATAATGTAAGCTGCTTTAGTCCCCATTGTGGAGAAAGACTGTAATTTTCCTAGGTAGAGGCTGCAGGGGAGGGGGGTGGAGATAGAAAGCTGAAGACAGATAAAGGTAGGTTGGCTGTTGGGTGGGAAGGAAATAGGGTTGCCAACTCCAGGTTGGGAAATTCCCAGACATTTGAGAGGTGGAGCCTGGGGAGGGTGGGATTTGAGGTGGGAGGCAGAAAGAGAGAGAAAGAGTGATGAGGTGGGGAGGCAGAAAAACAAAGGGAGTGATGACAGGTCAGAAAGAGAGAGGAAGTAACATACATGGAGGAGAGCGAGAGAGTAAGAAAGGGGGGCAGAAGGGAGAAAGAGTGTGAGAGAGGTAGGGGGAGAAGGGAGGAAGCAAAGGTGTGAAGAATGGGATAACTATCCTGCAAGTTTCTTGCAGGTCTCCACTTGTGTTTATCTAATTCCCTCTTGAAGCCATCCATCCTTGTAGCCACCGCGACCTCCTGTGGCAGTGAATTCCACGTGTTAATCACTCCTTGGGTGAAGAAGTACTTCCTTTTATCTGTTCTAACCTGACTGCTCAGCAATTTCATGGCATGCCCAAGAGTTCCTGTATTGTGAGAAAGGGAGAAAAGGACTTCTTTCTCTACCTGCTCTATCCCATGCATAACCTTATAAACCTCGATCATGTCACCCCCTCAGCTGTCATTTCTCCAAGCTAAAGAGCCCCAAGTGCTTCAACCTTTCTTCATAAGGGAAGTGTTCCAACCCTTTTATCATTCTAGTTGCCCTTTTCTGCACTTTTTCCAATGCTATAATATCTTTTCTGAGCTGTGGCGACCAGAACTGTACACAGTACTCCAAATGACTCTCATTGACAAGAACATCCTTGTCCTTATCCCGGATGGCAACAATCGTCTCCTGACCTAGCCATTATGCCAGATGTCAGACAGAAAGGCCATAGCAGAACCAGGGATGTCAAGAGGACTGGGTTCTTTGACTGAGCTCACAATCTGCCCCTCTCCCCTTCTGAAGTGAAAAAGGGGATCCTGTTACTCCTCCCCACCACTAGCCATTGCAACAGCCTGCCCTAAGTCTGGGACGTGAGTCCTCAGGGTTAGAACCAATGCTCCCTCTAAGCTGTGGAGTCTTGTGAGCAAAAATTCTACTTTGTGAGCTGCTGGCATTAAAGTTGTGAGCGAGTGATTTGGCTACTGCATCAATTACTTTGCTCTGGAGCCATCCTTCCTGAGCTAAGACAAAAATGTGTGAGGCGGAGGCTAAAAGACTGTGAGCTAGCTCACACTAACTCAGCTTAGGGGGTACCCTCGTTAGGGCCAGACCTCTTTCCCTTCCAGTTGCTCACCTTGGTAAACTCTTTGTCATTTTGCAGGGAGGCCTCTGCGTCCTTCAGAGCATTTTCTGTGTCTCCAAGTCTCAGGTAGCATTTTGAACGGGCAACAAGACAGTTCCTGTCCCCCGCCTGGAGCTGCAGAGCCTAAAGAACAGAAGGACACAGTCCAGTCTCAGTGATGTGAGCTGACCTTTTATCCTTGCAGATCAGAAAGTCAGACCTTCACAAAGAAAGAACCATAATTTTAGCAGACGAGCATCAGGGATTTGGGGTGTGTGTGTTGAGATCTGGGCAGAAGGATGAGCGGAGGAAAGTCCAGAGAGAAATCAACCTCCACGGTCATCTGGGACAGCCAGAAATAAATGCAGAGATCACCTGGTGAAACAAAGATCAAGATGGGTAGCCAATGTGTTAGTTTGTCTGTGGCAGCAGAAAAGAGCCAGAGTCCAGGAGCACCTGAAAGACCAGGGCTGTTTTTGGGCAGGAACACATAGGAACGGAGTTCCAGCTGGCTTCCGAGTTGGCCACGCCTACAGCCTCCCCCCCTCAGGTTCCCCAGGTGCCTCGCAAGCCACGGGGTGCCTGGGGAAGCCAAGCCGATCCAGGGAGGGAAGGCAGTTGAAACTGCCTCCTCTCCTCGGGTTTCCCAGGCACCCCACAAGCCGCAGGGCACCTGGGGAAGCCGATCCTGGGAGGGAGTTGCGCGGTCAGGGGTGTGGCCTAATATGCTAATGAGTTCCTGCTGTCGGGTGTGGCCTATTATGCTAATGAGTTCCTGCTGGGCTTTTTCTACAAAAAAAGCCCTGTGAAAGACTAACCAAATATGTGGTGGGGACAGCTTTCATGAGTCACTGCTCACTTCTTCAGACGTCTGCAGAAGTGAGCGGTGACTCACGAAAGCTCATCCCCTGCTACAAATTCTGTTAGTCTACATCTCCAAAGGTTATTATCCCATTTCTATCTAACCAGTTGACATTTGTTGCAGCGGCCCTAGCCCAGACCACACGGCGTTATTTTCTTCTAATGTGACCGTGCTGGGTCTCCACAACTGCAGGGCCCTCAGGCGGGATCCAAACCAGGCCGCCTACCAACCAGACCTCAGCACCTTGCAACTAGCTCCACCGAGCTAGCTGCTGTACAGCAGGTGAGGCAGATCTGGGGCTTGTGCCACCCAACCGCATCATTTGGGCGGCACCCTCCATTTGAGCGACACTCTTCAACTGGGCCCCTGCACACCTCTGCCGGGATATCTCTGGCACCATCAAGACCTGGCCTGCAGTCTGGACATCTGAAGTTTGCTCTCTTTCCACAATGTCAGTTGTCTCTCTGGCTAGCAGAGCCAGCCTGCCTGTTTACTGTGGCCCTCTGATGCTCAACTGACTGCTGCCTGCTTCGAACCTTTTGCACTCCTGGAATCTGGCTCCCTGACGAACAACTAACTCCTCCACCTCTTCCTCCATCCCTCAGGAACTCTGTAATCTCACCCTCAAAAACTACCCAACAAACCCATCTGATAACTTCCTATCTTCAGCGGTAGAAAAGAGAAAGAATCCAGTAGCACCTTAAAGATGAAACAAAAGTAGGGGCAGGGTATGACAAAAGTGTTTTCAGTCTTTAAGGTGCTGCTGGACTCTTGCTCTTTTCTACTGCTGCAGACAAGCTAACACGGCGACCCATCTTGATTCATAGGTCAAGTCTACACTGGCTTTTCCCTCCGTTGTTTTACGAAACCCCTGTTGGAACAGAAATTCCCCTCTGCATTGCATGCTGGTTTCACTTTCCTTGATCATCTGATTTTATGGTACCCTCCAGACTGCATCCCGCTTTCACTTTCTTTGATCATCGGGTTTTATAGTACCTTCTGTATAGATCTGTGGCTGTTCAAAGCTGACTTTGCACTGGCGTGTTTGCTGACTAGGGTATTTGAGTGTGGTTTTGAGCTGCGCTTTTCCCTTCCAGTTAAGAAAATGTGGAGCAAATAAAAACTATTTAAAAAGAAAGAAAGAAAATGTGGAGCAAATGCCAGATGCAGAATCGCCCATATCTTCAGACTTGGTAACCCTTCACCCATGACAGCAACTGGCAACAAGTCTAACCAATTCAGCGGAGAATGCACACGCGAGAAGCCGAGTCCTTTCCCTCACTTACTGCTACCAACTGAGGAGGGAAACCTCAGGATGGCCAGCAGCTGCCTGACCTCGAAGAGAGAATGAAATTGCAGGAAGGGCAATATGCATGCATACTTCATTCTCCCATGTTACCTTCACCTCAAGTATGAAAACCGCAACACAATTTCAAAAGGCAAACGCAGGGTCCACTGGCCAGTGCCATGAACTTGCAAATAAAATTGCAAATGCAAAATAAAGAGAGTCAGCAATCCCCCCTCCGCCCTGCCTTACACAGAAAAGCAGCCCGAAATCGAATCTCTCCAATCCAAAGGACTAGAGGGGGGCTAGAGGTCACAGCGGAGCTAGAGCTGCTGCTTCTGCTGCTGCAAAAGGAGCAGTGGGTGCGGTCGGAGTGCCCCCCTAGATTTCCCCACGCCCCACCAACCAAAAATTTCTTGTGCCACCCATTCTGCTCAGGATGTGAACTGCTCTGCTCAGTAGGGGGGGTGGAATAGAGGGAACTGGGTTGGCAAACCTACTGAGCAAGTGTGGCTGCTCCATGCCTCCCCAGCCTCACTCCAACACAGAAGAAGAAGAGATTGGATAAGAACATAAGAGAACATAAGAGAAGCCAGTGTTGGATCAAGCCAATGGCCCACCTAGTCCAACACTCTGTGTCACACAGTGGCCAAAAATAGCAGGATTTATACCTGCCCTTCACTCGGAGTCTCAGAGCGGCTTTCAAACTCCTTTCCTTTCCCTTCCCCTCCCCACAACAGACACCCCGTGAGGTAGGTGGGGCTGAGAGAGCTCTGACAGAAACTGCTCTTTTTCAAGGACAGCTCTGGCAGAACTATGGCTTGCCCAAGGTCATCCAGCAGGTGCCAGTGGAGGAGTGGAGAATCAAACCCTGTTCCCCCAGATCAGAGTCCGCGCACTTAACCGCTACCCCAAACTGGCATAATAATCACTACAACCATCACTGGCTCTCTGTCAGGGACGTAGCTCTCTCCTCCACCCTAACAACAGCCTTGCAAGGTAGAACAGGCCAAATGAAAGTCACTCAATGAACTTCCTTGCCAAGTTGGAGATTTGGATCCGGGACTCCACGAGGCTGATGTGACCCAGTCTAACCCCCTCCCATCTCTGGCTCCCTCCAGCCGCTCTCGTTCGCAGGGTTGCCAGCTCTGGGCTGGAAAATACCTGGGGACGTTGGGGGTGGAGCCAGGAGAAGGTGGGGTTTGGGGAGGGGAGGGGCTTCAGCAGGGTACAAATACCATAAAAGTCCACCCTTCAAAGCAGCCCATTGCAAAAGCGGGGGATCCCCAGGCCCCACCTGGAGGCCGACAACCCTACTCGTTCGCCCGCCCGCCCGCCCGCCAGCCAGCCTCCACCTCTCTTCCCCGCTTATTCAACGGGCCGAATACCCACTTGGCTATAGCAGTTCAGGGCTTTTTCCAGCTCCCCGCGCCGGCTCAGCATCAGCCCCTCGGCCATGAAGCTGGGGAACGTGCCCCGCAGAGTCTCGCCCTCCGAGTCCCCCATCCTAGGAGCCTGCAAGGCCGGGAAGGACGCGGGAACGCTACCTAGCAACGGTAGCTGAGCAACGGCACCACTTCCGGAAACTGTACGGGGCGCGGGAGGTGCTATCCCCGGATCCTGCAAGGCCGGGAAGGACGCAGCCTAGCAACGGTAGCTGAGCAACCGCAGCACTTCCGGAATCCGGACGGGGTGCGGGAGGCGCCAAACAGCCAGGTAAACCGGGAGGGAGCGGCTACGAGCCGATTGGTGGTCTACGGCTCCGCCTTCTCCTTTTGTTCATTCCTCTGTTCCCGCTAGATTCCGCAGGTAGCCGGAGGTGGTGCTCGTTCCCTTCCTCCCAGCAGGTACCCCTGTAAAGGGAATACCTCGTTTTACCATATTTTGAAATGCAAAAAAAAGAGGACGTATTTCCTGACTGGTTGCTTCAAACAAGTGTGAACACTGTAATAAATTCCCTTTGAAATACCCCTCCTGTTTAAGCGTTGATAATTGGGACTAACTAGGAATATTCCTGACCTTCCAACCCCAAAAGGGGACATTTTCATCAGGTTTTTTAAAAAGAGGACGAACACCAAAAAAGAGAGTACACGTCCCCTAGGAAGAGGCCCTCTGGTGACCCTAGGAATAAGCCAAGTTCTCTGTCGAACCAGAGATAGAGCTTAGTCTTTATACAAAGCTATTCAATTGTCAGTGGAGTAATTAGTTTATTAGAGAATAAATAAACAGGAGTCTTGAATCACCTTGCTAATGTTTGTTCTAGTGTGAGCTTTTGCCAACTTTGTTAGGCTCACCAACAGCCTGGAGAAAAAGTGTCTTGTCCCTTAATGGGGTGTTGTTTAAAACAAAGTTTGAGTCCAGGGGCACCTTTAAGACCAAAAAAGTTTAATTCTGGGTATAAGCTTTCGTATGCATGCACAATTAGAAGTGTGCATGCAGTATGGTGTATGGTTCTCTGTCGGTTAAGAGCGCGGACTCTAATCTGGGAGAACCGGGTTTGATTCCCCACTCCTACGCTTGCACCTGCTGGATGACCTTGGGCAAGCCGTAGTTCTGTCAGAGCTGTTCTCTCTCAGCCCCACCTACTTCACAGGGTGTCTGTTATGGGGAGGCGAAGGGAAAGGAGATTGTAAGCCGCTCTGAGACTCTTTTGGATAGTGAAAGACGAGGTATAAATCCAATCTCCTCTTCTTCTTCACGTGAAAGCTTATACACAGAATTAAACTTTGTTGGTTTTAAAGGGGCCACTGGAGTCAAACTTTGTCCTATTGCTTCAGACCAACACGACGACCCGCCTGAATCTCCATGTGGTGTTATTTAGTAAGTGATATTATTTACCTCTAGGGCTGCCAAGTCCCCCGGTGGGGCGGGGGAAACACCGCTTTTTCATGCTTCCCCCCCCCCCGCTTTTTCAAAACTGGCCACGGGGGGGGGGGGGGGGGGAGGCAATGGCTGCCAACAGGAGGGGAACGTCGGAGCCTGCCGGGCCCTCTCCCTTCCAGGCCTCTTAAAGGGAAATGTCTGAAGAGCCTGCAGTGAAAAGCCTCACCAGACATTTCCCCTTTAAGAGTTAGCAAGAGAGCCCCGCCCAGAGATTAACGAGGGACTAAGGTCTTACTGAAGGGCCTGCTTTTGCATGCGGCTGGTGTAAGATTGAAAGGTTGCTGCTGCTAGGCCTGGGGTAAGTGCATCTGCCAGCTCTTTTCCTGCTAGTTAGAACTGGGTTGTCGGTAGTTTGGACTCCAGCTGCTGTTTTAGTTGCTCCTTGCCTTGTTGCACAGCACATTTAAGAAGGTTTTGAAGACATCCCATCCTGCTGCGTCTCTCTGGCCTTAGGGCAGACCATTTACAGTGACTACACTCTACAAAGGAGACAAATACCGCACCTGATCTCAGTGCCTCTTCCAATCCAGCAAGAGGGGGCAGTGTTATGTAGCCTTCACTGGACTTGGAAACCTTTTCTGCTGATATACAATGTATGCCCTATATACCAAGAAGGCTCTACAATCCAGCAGCTAGTGGAACATGTCCCTTTCCTTTGCTTTGGAGTGATTAGTGGAATCCACTCCAATTTACATAAACCAGTATGGTGTTTTGCTGGGGTAAAACGATTAAACTAGACCTCTGCCAAAAGTCCACATAGCAGAATACTGTGACTCCATCTCTTCTTAGATAATGTCCCATTTAGTTGAACATGGATTGCTGTTATTTTATAGTACAGTGGAAACTTTCTGGTCACATGCATACTTATTAACTCTCTATAAAAGTGCCTGCAGTCCATTCTAGATATTTCTTTTTCGCATCATCTAGTTGAGGGTTTTCAATGATTCTGTTGAACCCTATGAACCAAATCATTCTTCCTTTCCATCTATATATATTGTCAAACAATTCTAACCTATTTGCAGTATTAATGTTCTGTGAATGTAGTTTTCTATCACCTCTATTATTTATTGAGATTTCTATTAATGTGAATTGTCCACCGATGTGCAACTTCTGTCATCACTGCAGACTTTGGAAAAGTCACTGCTTCTTTATTTATCCTGCTGTCCTCTGTACAGAAGCCAGTTTTCATTATGAATTACAATGATGCCCAGGTCAACAGTGCCACATTATGTATTTAATTTTTTTTCAAGATACTGGGTGACTTATCTCTGATTTGCTTATCAATTTGCTTTAAAACCACTTAAATATGTACCTTAAACACAACGTCCTAACATGCATTTATATGCCTGGTTTTACACATCCATAGTTCTCTCTCTCTCCCCCTCCCCCTTTCTTTCTTTTTTCTGTCTGTCTGTCTGTCTCTCTCTGTCCCCATCCAGCAGAGGTCTATCAGTGGCTATCAGTGGCTATTATTAGCCACAAGGTCTAAATGGAACCCTTTGTCTGGGGCAGTGATGCTGTGCATTCTTGGTGCTTGGGGGGCAACAGTGGGAGGGCTTCTGGAGTTCTGGCCCCGCTGCTGGACCTCCTGAGGGCACCTGGTATTTTTGGCCACTGTTGTGACACAGAGTGTTGTACTGGATGGGCCGATCCACTGTGGCTTCTCTCCTGTTCTTATGATATGAAAATCATATTTAGCACTTGTGTAGCACTTAGTGCTTCATATTCTGCCGAGATGAGGAAGGATTCAGTAGGGGCCGTTGCTCAGTGATAGCGCATCTGCTTGACATGCAGGAGGTATCAGCCTCTTCAGCTAAAAAAGGATCAGGTAATAGGTGACATTAAAGATCTCAGCCTGAGACCCTGGAGAGCCACTACCAGTCTGAGTAGTCAGTACTGACCTTGATGGACCAATGGCCTGATTCAGTATTAGGAAACTTCATGAGTTCATGTGGAAGCATGTGGAAGCAACATCACAGGATGTGACTTCACAAAATGATGTCACTTTCTTTCTCCTGGCTCCACCCCCAAAGTCTCCTGGCTCCACCCCCAAAGTCCCCAGATATTTCCCAAGTTGGACTTGGCAGCCCTATTTACCTCCATGCCCTTAGGGTTGCCAGACTCCAGGTGGGATCTGTAGATCTCCTGGAATTACAACAGAGCTCCAGACAACAGAGATCTGTTCCCTGGAGAAAATGGCTGCTTTGGAGGATGAGCTGTGTGGCACTGTGACATGCTGAGGTCTCCCCAAACTGCACTGTCCCCAAATCTCCAGGGATTTTCAAACCCAGAGTTGGCGACCCTATAAGACGCTTCAGCTGCCCATTTACATAATCTGGGCCTCTGTTAAATAGGCAAGATATTCCCCCCCTCTAAGCCTGTTGTAAACCTTACGCACTTCTCCAGACGCATGTAGCAGGTTCTCACTAGGGAGAGTCAACAGGCTATGAAATACAGGAGATCCAGGTGAGAAGTAATTATGAACACTGCAGATATAAAGTACAGAGACCATTCAGGACAGTGGTAATAGACAGTCTTCTGCGTGTCACTGAACTAGTTAATACCTCTATTTCTTCAGATACGTAGCTAAGACTAAGGCAATTAGTAAGACCTGTGAATAGCGGCAAAGTTCTTACCAATCGCCTTTATCCAGTCTTAGCTATATTTATTGCCCAGTTACTTATGCATCTTGGCTCTACTTAGCAACTTCCTGGCAACACCCTCCACCTATATGAAATGGCTGGTGACCCTGGAGAAAATAGCTGCTTTGGAGGGTGGACTGGATGGCAATCGTACCATGCTGCGGTCTCCCCAAACTGCGCTGTCTCCAAATCTCCAGGGATTTTCAAACCCAGAGTTGGCGACCCTATAAGACACTTCAGCTATAAGACACGGAAGAAAGTGTGCGTGTTCACGAAAGCTTGTACTCAGAATAAAACTTTGTTGGTCTCAAAGATGCGACTGAACTCGAACGTCATTCTGCTGATTCAGACCAACATGGCTACCCACCTGGATCTAATAATACCTGTTATGGCTGGAGAGTTCCAAATCATTGCTAAGCCCACAGGAGACAGTATCAGTGTGGTGCAATGGTTAGAGCGTCAGACTAAGAGAGCCAGTTTGGTGTAGTGGTTCAGTGTGCAGACTCTAATCTGGGAGATCCGGGTTTGATTCCCCACTCCTCCACATGAAGCTGCTGGGTGGCCTTGGACAAGCCCTAGTTCTGTCAGAGCTGTTCTCTCAAGGGCAGTTCTTGTGAGAGCTCTCTCAGCCCCAACTACCTCACAGGGTATCTGTTGTGGGGAGGAGAAGGAAAAGGAGATTGAAAGCCGCTCTGAGACTACGAGTGAAGGGTGGGGAATAAATCCAATCTCTTCTTCTTGTAAGAGGTGGTTTGAACTTTAGAATGGAGAGAAATGGCCAGGAATGGGCCCAGTGAAAAACAGCTTGCCCCAAGGTCCTGATTTCTTATCCTGAGATTCCATTCTTCCTTTGCAAGTCCTGAATGGCAGGGTCATTCAGGTCAGTTCTCAAGACCTACCAAACCTAACACCGCACCCCACAAAATGTTTGAAATTTTTCCTTTTTCTTCTATTGTGTTGGTTGTGTTGTGTTAAGAGCCAGTGTGCTGTGGTGGTTAGACCGGTAGCCTAGGATCTAGGAGAAACAGATTCCGAGCCCCATTCTGTCATGGAAGCTCGCTGGGTGACCTTGGGCCAATCACTCTCTCTCAGATTAACCTACCTCACAGGATTGTTGTGAGGATAAAATGGAGGAGTGGAGAACAATGTAAGCTGCTTTGCCTTCCTCTTGGCAAGAAAAGTGGGGTATAAACATCTGCATATATAAAATGCAACTACTATAACAATAATGTACGTGGTTAGAGAGACGATTCTCACTTATCTGTCCCCATACGTGGACTACAGTCTTCGGGCTGCTACCAAATGACAGTTTCCCCACTAAAGGTAGCCTGGCCTCTCCAGTTAGTGTTGGAAATGTATGAGCTAATAAGACCTGACTTTCTGGCCATTATAGGGTTAACTTGGTTATCTTGCAGTGCTATTGTATACACTGACCCAGAAGGAACCTGGCAGCCAGCCAATGTGGGAAAAGCCCGCAAATCTACAGGTGTATTGCTGTACTGATTGGATACTGTATTCAGGTGACTTCCTCTCAAAGGTCATGAAGAAGGAGTGATTCTCCATTGTGATCTAAGTATGTCTTTGTAGATAGACGGAGCGAGATGTCGCTCCCTAGGTTGTTGTTTTCATCGCATTCCCGTTTGCCCTTTCCTTTAGTTAATAAAGTATTTTAAACTTAAGGAAAACGTCTCATCTACAGTGAAGCAAGATCTATCGCACCTCTGAGCGGTCTTAAGCGTATTTTGAATATCTTGACCATAAAGATGGATGGTCCCAGCAGTTAGAAGGACCAGGTAGGAGGTGATGTGAAAGACCTCAGTTTGACACCCTGGAGAGCCGCTGCCAGTCAGAGTAGACAGTACTGACTTTAATGGATCAAGGGTCTGATTCAGTAGAAGGCAGCTTTGTGTGTGTGTTCAGAATGGCATCGGTGCGTTCAGTCTCTTGGGCCCTTGCGGCTTTCAAGGCTCTTGGAAGAACCAGTTGAGGGACAGCAATCTTGAAGAGTTTTTCGCTTTCCCAAACACCGCAGAAGAACAAGCCCAGCTGGTTCTGCAGCTTCGTCATGCCCGGAGGCCCAGAGTGAAGCAGGGCAGCAGCTGCGTTGATGGTCTGGCGAGACTGGCAACCAATAGTGCGGCAGGTGATAGAAGGAGGTTGCTGTGATGTCAGGGCTGCATGCATGACCTTAGGTTGACGGGAGACTACACAGCTGTATGACAAAACTGGGTACGCTAGCACACACATGAAAACCATGGGGCACTTTTACAGTGCATGCCTCTCTTTCCCTGTGTGTGTCAAGAACATGTAAACTGAGTCCAATTAAAAGTACCAGGTTCGAGAGGCTTCAAAAAGTTCTGTCTGTTGGCAGTGTTATGTCTGTGATGAACAAAACAGAAAAAAGAAAGTAGGAAGGAATCTAATTCTCTAATCTGATTCTCTAATCAAAAGCCACATTATCCAGATGATACGACTCCCCTTACAATCTTTAGGTGGTATGTGATAACACACCACAGCAACCTTAGGTTGGCCTCCTTTTAAAAAATGTTGCGCCAGGCCAGAAAGGACACTGAGTCTTACCCTGAAGAACCTGTGTTCCTTTGGACTGCAGCTCATTCATCAAAAACCTGGCATGGATCACTGAGACCGGGCTGGAAGAGGTAGGTGGAACCAGGGGCGTAGAGTTTAAAAACTCCCAGGGGGGCAGGGGCTCTTCCATGTGCGTGCGCTTTGCGCATGCACCCGCCGGGACTATGTCCCCGCCGCCACCGCCTGTCATGCCTGCCAACCGCCTTCCCCTCGCCTGACCACTCCTGCTTCCATCCCTCCATCCGTCCAGGGGCCAGCTGGGCATTTGCTTAGCTGGCCCCTGGACGGACAGAGGGAGGGTTGGAGTGGCCAGGTGGTGGGGGGGAGAGAGACGGCGGCGGCCCTAGGAAGGGCTGAGGGAGGCGTGGCGGAAGGCGCACCGTTTTCCCGGGGGGGGGCTCAGTCCCCCCCGGGAAATTTCGGGGGTGGCTCGAGCCCTCGAGTCCCCCCGTAGTTGACGCCTATGGGTGGAACTGGTTTATCAAAAGTATGTCTTGACAAGGTTCTCGGTGCAACAACAGCCACAAACTGGTGGATGAAGGGGCAGGGTTACTATATCCAACTCAGGTAGATTATGAGAAGGAAGTCAGGAAAAGGGTTGCATCAGGGCTATTTTTGGGCAGGAACGCACAGGAACGGAGTTTTGGCTGGCTTTCAAGTTGGCCACGTCTATAGCCTCCCCCCCCTCGGGTTCCCCAGGTGCCTTGCAAGCTGCAGGGCGCCTGGGGAAGCCAAGCCGATTCAGGGAGGGAAGGCATCTGTGGGGCACCTGGGGAAGCCAGTCCAGAAACTGCCTTCCTTCCCTTGGGTTCCCCATGCACCCCACAAGCTGCGGGGAAGCTGATCCTAGGAGGGAGCTGCACTGTCAGGGGTGTGGCCTAATATGCTACAGAGTTTCTGCTGTTGGGTGTGGCCTATTATGCTAATGTGTTCCTGCTGGGCTTTTTCTACAAAAATAGCCCTGGGTTGCATTAGTGCTTAGTTCTTGTGGCCCTTTCTCACACACCCAGGGAAATGCTTATCACCACTTTGGGGTCAGGAAGCAATTTTTCTCCAGGCCAGTTTGGCCGGGGATCCTGGAAGGTTTTTTGCCATCTTCTGGGCATGGAACAGGGGTCACTGGGGGTATGTGGAGGGGGGAGGTATTTGAGAATTTCCTGCATTGTGCAGGGGGTTGGACTAGATGACCCTGGAGATCCCTTCCAACTCTAGGATTCAATGGTTCTGGAAAGAAAGTGCCCTCAGCCAACCCAAAACAAAAGAGGGAGGGACTGCAAAGGACAGCTAAAGAAACAGCCAACTGGTTGCAAACTCATTTACCAGACAAGTAGTGGACAAATGAGAATTGTACCTGAATTAACATAAGCCTTTTCAAATCTCACATTTACTAAAAAGACCTATTAATATTAAATATATAGTTATATCTGATGGGTTTGCTCTATTGGGTATTCACCAGTGATAACAGCTTATAGTAGGTAGATCCAGATGGTCAGCCGTGTTGGTCTGAAACAGTAGAACAAATGTTGAGTCCAGTGGCATCTTTAAGACCAACAAAGGTTTATTCAAGACTGTTTATTCAAGACAAGTGTGCCCTGCCCACAAAAGCTGGTACCTTGAATAAACCTTTGTTGGTCTTAAAGGTGCAGATTATAGCAGGGCTGCCAGCCTCCAGGGGACACCTGGAGATTTCCTGCTATTATAATCGATCACCAGACAACCAAGATCAGTTCCCTTGAAGAAAATAGCTGCTTTGAGTTTCTGGTGAGGAATCATGGCGGGCTGACATCTTCGAAGTCGTCTCCATTTGGGACAGCATCTCTGGAGCTGCAGGCCAAGCAGTGGGGTTGCCACCCCCTCGGTGGGGCCAGGGGATCCCCCAATTTTGGGGGCTCCAATCCATCACCGGCCTGCTGGCTGGTGATGGAAGCCCCACCCCTGAACAGCAGTGTCCTGCAGAGATGCTGCCGACACAGTGACCTCACTGGCAGTGACATCATCACGCTGTGGCTGTCGTGCAGTGATGCTCTAGCATTTGGGGGAAACTCTGTGGCATAAGACTCCCAGAGAAGAGCCAGGAGCCCCTTGCTGGACAAAAGGTGAAACCTGGCAACCCTACCAAGCAGAGAGGTATGAATGCAGCTGCAGTGGCTCCCAACTTACCTGTGAGGCTGTCCCTGAAGTGCAGGGGTTCTGCTTGACTGCTGCAGATGAGGTTGTTCTGCCGTGATGAAGCCACAATTGGAGTGGCTCTGCGCACCGAGCCCTGAGCAGCCTCCTGTTCCCTCCTTTGCACTAATTCCACGCGGGCCGCATCGCAGCCACAAACAACATCCACCCAGGGAAGACCATCTACAATTCACAACTAAGTTAAAAACTATAAATTACATTCATTGAAATGCAAAGAAGGGTTAGTGTTCACAACCCAATAGAGTGTATAGACATTGATCCAACAGGTTGCTCATAACAATTAAACATAATTTAAACAAAGAACATATTCAACGCCAACAGTAGGCTCCTCTGTCATTCCATACAAGAATAGTGTCCATAGACCTCCAAACAGAAAGTAACTGCGGCAGAAGACGCCCACTGTGGAAAGAATAACAGCCGAACGCCTCTCCCAGGTATAAATCAAGACGTTTCAATGATCTTCAACAGCGGCTGGTAAAACGGAACCCGATTTCCAAAATAACATAGTCACAGAACGCAGGAGGTTGGCAACCTAGTCTGTGCCCAGCACACTATCAGTGAAATGTGGACAGAAAGACAATTGAATGACTAAACACGGTGATTGTTTGTGGCTACTTGAAAAAGGAAAGTAACCTACAGCCGAGAGTGCCATGCCACCCTGCAAATGGGTAAGGTCAGCAGCTATTGCGCAGAAGTGTTCTGTGATGGGGTTTCCTCCTTGTGGAACAGGCTGCCTGCGGGTAGAATTGTGCAAGAGAGCATCTCCTGTACTGGGAACCAGGTTGTCATTATAATTGTCTGTGATAATGTTTTTCTTTCCTTCCTTCTTTTATTTTTTTCACTTCCTTCCCTACCACATTGTTCACAGCGCATTATAGGTCTTTAAAATTTGATTCTTCTAATGGCTTAATTAAATAGTTGCTTATTGCCTAATAGTAAAACCCAGTTTTATTGAATTGTCAATTATATGTATTAATTATACTAGTCCTTATTGCATGGGTGGTTTCTTGCCCCCCTACAATTTTGTAGTTTGCTTGAATCTCAACAATGAGGATGGGTGATAAATTAAGTCAGTCAATAAATTTCTGGGTTTTTTGCTGTGCCCTGAGTTTGAGGTCACCTGAGTTTGAGGTCATCACCACACACAAATATCTGAACTAGGTTTGGTTTACCACGGATTCATGCTCGGAAATGCTGATTGTCTTGCAGCACTTCCAAGGCAATTCGGTGTGGAGTTACTGAAGTCTTTCAGCCCTCTGAAACCAACCGACTGAAGTAATGCTAGCTAGGATTGCCCTGTTAAGGAGTTGGTCTTGTTTCTCAAACTTCTGAAAGAATCACAACAGGCAGTCCCCTGCTGCAAGTGGCTCTGCTGACTAACGCTCTATTATGATCAACACTCTCCCTAAGCTGTGGAGTCTTGTGAGCTACTGGCATTGAAGTTGTGAGCGAGCAATTTGGCATCTGCATAAATTAATTTGCTCTGGAGCCATCCTTCCTGAGCTAGGACAAAAATGTGTGAGCTGGAGGCTGAAAAACTGTGAGCTAGCTCACATGAACTCAGCTTAGAGGGTACACTGATTTATGATGCTGAAATGTCCTGCCTCAATTACAAGCCGGTTGGAAGTAGGCAGAGTACATCATACAGAGAAACAACAGGCAGCCTCCTCCATGGCTGGCTGCTTTTTAAAAACACAGGAGAATAACATTGTCATGACAATGAGTTGAAAACACAAGAGGATCCCAGAGAAACCGATGCTGGGTGCACCACTGTCAGCATAAGCAATGTATCCTTATTTTAAAAAAAGAAAAGAAAAGATTTTTGGAAGGAAGGAAGGAAGGAATTTGCAAAGAAGGAAAATGAGAGGCTGAGCCGGTGAAGAAAATAAATGTCTATTTTAAAAAAAATCAAGAGTGTTCCCCAATTTTACGTCCCATCCACTAAGTAGGGTTGCTGTCCTTTGTTCATGAGCATTGTTCAAGGCGGCATTTGAAAAACCCTGTAGAAGATCCCGTGAAGAAGCTTTACTGCAAAATGTGTAGGGATCTATAAAGCTCTAATAAATACTTTCACCTTGCACCTGCTTTTTTTTTCTTTTTCCCTGCCTACTGGAGTGGACCTTTGATTCGCCAGCAAATTTTTGCTCACGAGGGGGCATTGGTCCCAAACTGTGTAAGCTATGCGGCCATGTGCTTGGTGATAGGGCAGAGACTCGAGCTTGGCTCTTAACCTTGAAACAGGGTTGCCAGCCTCCAGGTGGGGCCTGGGGATCCCCTGCTTTTACAACTGATCCCCACCTGGCAGAGATCAGCTCCCCTAGAGAAAATGGCTGCTTTGAAGGGTGGGCTCAGTGGCATGGTACCATGCTGAGGCTCCTCCCCTCCCAAAACCCCACCCTCTCCTGGCTCCACCCCCAAAGTCTCCAGGTATTTTCCAACCCAGACTTGGTAACCCTACCTTGAAATTTTGGTTGCGCCTTCACTAGAGGGCAGAATCAACATGTCCATTTTATGTTTTCCGATTAAGAACATAAGAACATAAGAGAAGCCAATGTTGGATCTTGCCAGTGGCCCATCCAGTCCAACACTCTGTCACACAGTGGCCAAAAACACCAGGTGCCCTCAGGAGGTCCACCAGCGGGGTCAGGACACTAGAAGCCCTCCCACTGTTGCCCCCCCCCCCCGGATGAGCACCAAGAATACAGAGCATCACTTGCCCCAGACCGAGAGTTCCTAACTTTACCTTGTGGCTAATAGCCACTGATGGACCTCTGCTCCATGTGTTTATCCAATTCCCTCTGGAAGCTGTCCATGCTTGTAGCTGCCACCACCTCCTGCGGCAGTGAATTCCATCTGTTAATCACTCTTTGGTCACTCTTAATTTTGCGGAGAATACCATCTATAGGCATCCATTTTCATTCTCTTCTTATGTTAGAAGAATCCCAAGTTTTTGAAACAGAAACTTCTGGCCATTGAAAAACAAACTCTCTGTTCCTTAGCAAGCAGGACATCCCCCCCCCCCTTTGGAGTTTGGTATCACACCCGATTATGGGGTTCTAGCAGCCTCCTTTTCACACCTTACATCCCCTCGATTAGGTCAAGCTTTTCTGCTCCCACAGTTCAATGCCCTCCCGTCAAGGGTTCTCTCTGGGAGATTTGCAAGTGTCCCCTATAATGAAAGACTCTGCTTATGTAAAGGTAGAAGGCCGGAATCGGTAGCCCATATTTTGCTCTATTGTGATTTCTATGTTAAAGTGCGGGATTTTTAGTCCTCTCTTGAATAATTTCCATGGCTATTCTGCTGAAAGGCTTGTTCACCTATGTCAGACCAGTTTTCCTATAGTACCTATTAAGCAGCAAATTATATTCTAATTGTTATGAGGATTAGGCAGCAAGAAGTTAAATCTTTTGACCGATGATTCCTTTTTCTCTGTGTTAAAAACCACTTTTTTGGTTGTTTATGCTTATAACCTATGCCAATAAAGGAACTGACTGACTAACGCAGAGTCTACATTCCAAAGCTGCCATTTTCTCCAGGGGAACTGATCTCTGTAGTCTAGAGGTGAGCTGCAATTCCAGGAGATCTCTAGATCTCACGAGGAGGAGGAGGAAGAAGAAGAATTGGATTTGTACCTGGCACTTCACTACCCAAAGGTGTCTCGGAGCAGCTTACAATCTCCTTTCCCTTCCTCTCCCCACAATAGACACCCTGTGAGGTAGGTGGGGCTAAGAGAGCTCTGAGATAACTGCTCTTGAGAGAACAGCTCTGAGAGAACTGTGACTGACCAAAAGTCACCCAGCTGGCTTCATCTGGAGGAGTGAGGAATCAAACCCAGTTTTCCAGATTAGAGTCCACCGCTCTTAACCACTATACTAAACTGGCATCATAGAAAAGCCATTATTTTCTCCAGGGGAACTGATCTCTGTATTGTGTGGAGTTCCATGAGACCTCCAGGCTTGACCTGGAGGATGGCAATCCCACTGGTAGTCCGACTATATCCTTTAGCATTTGGAAAGATTCTGAGGGCCCCATGCACAGCAGGGTCAAATTTAGTCTGTAGGACATAGGTATCCTACCCCTCTTCAGCAGCCTTCCCTCAGCCTTATGCATCTTCCTGCTGCCACCTCCATCGAAGGCAGACCCCTGAGGCTGGAAGACAGCTAGAAATCTGTGTGAGCAGGGCAGGTGGACACTAGTCATTCACTGGGAGTGACAAGGTAAATTTCCTCTGAAATTAAAAGAGGGAAGGGAATTCCATATTTCCATATGAACTGGTAATAGCTTGCTAGATCCAGCATGGTGTAGCAGTTGAAGTGTTAAACTAGAAGCCAGGAAACCCATGTTCAAATCCCCACTCTGCTACGAAAGCTTGCTGAGTGACCTGGGACCAGTCATACGCTTTCAGCCAGTGTTCTCTCTAAGCTGAGTTATTCATGTGACCATTTTTTGTGCTCACAGTTTTTTAGCCTCCGGCTCACACATTTTTGTCTTCGCTCAGGAAGGATGGCTCCAGAGAAAACTGATTTATGCCACAGCCAAATCGCTCACTCACCACTTTAATGCCAGGAGCTCACAAAGTAGAGTTTTTGCTCACAAGACTCCACAGCTTAGAGGGAGCATTGCTCTCAGCCTAACCTTCCTCACAGAGTTGTTGTGAGGATAAAACAAAGGAGAGGAGAATGCTGTAAGCTGCTTTAAATACCACCTGGGAGAAAGGTGGGATAGTAAAGGTAAAGGTTTCCCTTGCTCGAAAGCCAGTCGAATCCGACTCTAGGGATGTGGTGCTCATCTCCGTTGCCAAGCCGAAGAGCCAGCGCTGTCCAAAGACGTTTACGCGGTCATGTGGTCGACATGACGAAACGCCGAGGCGCACGGAACGCTGTTATCTTCCCACCAAAGCGATACCTATTTATCTACTTGCAATTTCTTGCTTTCGAACTGCTAGGTTGGCAGGAGCTGGGGCCAGAGACGGGAGCTCAAATCCCTACTTGTGCCATAGAAGCTCACAGGGTGACCTTGGGCCAGTCACACTCTCTCAGCCTAACCTACCCTACAGGGCTGTTGTGAGGATCAAATGGAGGAGAGGAGAATGATGGAAGTCACTTTGGGTCCACACCGGAGAGAAAAGCAAGGTACAATAAAATTAAAAACATAAAAATATTCCAGCAGAAGCTTTCATGCACAGAAAGTGATTAAAATGTGGGATTCACTGCCAGAGGGTGTAATGATGGCCGCAGGAATAAAGAGCTTGTAAGGGGATTAAATAGATTCATGGAGGATAAGTCTATCAGAGGCTACTAGCCATGGTGGTTGGGGGAACCTCCACATTCAGAGGCAGTCAACCTCTGGTTCCCAGGAGGCAACATAAGGGGAAAGCCTTAGCCTCTATGCTGTGTTGTTGGCCACTGTGTGAGACAGGAGGCTGGACTAGAAGGACCCAACGGGGTCTTGTCTTATGTTCTGGTATAGTGGTCAAGAGTGCAGTCAAGACCTTGGGTCAATCATAAGTTCTTTCAGAGCTGTTCTCTCAAGGGCAATTCTCGAGAGAGCTCTTTCAGCCTCATCTACCTCACAGGGTGTCTGTTGTGGGGAGGGGAAGGGAAGAGGATTGTAAGCCTCTCTGAACTCCTTCAGGTAGTGAAGGGCAGGGTATAAATCCAATCTCTTCTCTTCTTCTCTCTTCTTATGGACTGTGAGCCCCACGTGGGCCAGTTCGCAAAAGCATCTGCTGGAATAAAATCTTGTTCAGTTTTTAAAGGGCCTTCAGACTCCTGTTTATTCTGGCAATGTGCTCAAGACACGCAGAGTGTGCTCCAGGCCAGCATGCGTTTGGGAACTGCTGTCCTGCATGGTTCCTGGATGTCAACCGTTGACAAGAGCATGGGATGATTTAATGCCTGCTCATGCTTTTTCTCCCAGACGGTTTAGTCGAAGAGGGCGCGGCAGTCCTTTGGCTTATTTGGAAAACGTCACTTGGCAAATGTTGACATTTTCCTTAAAAAGCTCTCTCTCTCTCTCTCCCCCCCCCCCCTGCTTCACTATGACACATAGATTTCATTTCAAGTTTCAAATGGCTGGCAGCAGAGGGAATGTAAAATGCTAAGTTCCCTATGAAGAATTAACTTTTTAAATGCCTTAGTATAGCACCGAAAGTCCTGTCCTTTGGCCCACCCCCAGTCTGGCTCAAAATACTGGTGAACCCTCTTTGTATGCCTACATACAAAGAGCATGAATAAGATATTTCTTCTTTAACTTGGAGAAGCGACAACTGGGGCGGTGACTGGGGAGGTGTACAAAATTATCCATGGGATAGAGCAGGTAGAGAAAGAAGTCCTTTTCTCCCTTTCTCACAATACAAGAACTCGTGGGCACTCCCTGAAATTGCTGAGCAGTCGGGTAAGAACAGATAGAAGGAAGTACTTCTTCACCCAAAGAGTAATTCACACGTGGAATTCACTGCCACAGGACGTGGTAGCCGCGGTTACAAGCACGGATGGCTTCAAGAGAGGATTGGATAAATATATGGAGCAGAGGTCCATGAGTGGCTATTAGCTACAAGGTATATTTATTTATTTACTTATTTTCTGATTTATACCTCATTCTCCCCACGCATTCAGGCTTAGGGCAGCTTACATGAAGTGAATACATAACCATAAAACATATTAAAATAAACAATTTGCCATAAGACATGTAAAAACAGTTCATTAAAACAATGTAATCTTCAATTGCTAGCAGAATTGTTATTTGATATCACAAAGATGGTGTTACCACATGGGTGCAATCCGTAATGTATCTAAATGCTCAGCTCGCTGGTCTTCTCAGTATATCGTCGTTGCAGACCCAGGAACCAGGTTAAGTTTCAGTTGTTATTGATAGTGGTGGCGGCTTCTAGTGTGAGACTTCTGAATCTAATCAATAAGCCAGACCTTTGACGAAGCAAAGAGTTCCTTTATTCTTAATGATGGTTCAGGTACTTCATGTTTGTTACAGATACTTGGTTACAGACAGCAAGGATTAATATACCCCCCACCTTCAGGTACAAGCAGGCAGAGGGCCAATCAGAATGAATACAAAAAAGAAGCGCGAAAATCTCTAAGCCGTTTGTTCTCACACAAAAGGCGCAAAGCACTAAAACTCCCCCCCCCATGCCCCGTAGTGACCTCTAATTGCAGTTCACAGGCCAGGCACCTGGCTAAGAACAGTTCCACAGTTCTCCAAGGTTACACAAGCAGATAAAACATTCGAGTCTCCGAAGAAAGAAAAGGGAGGTGACAAGAGAAGATAGCTGGACTGTATGTGACGTGATGGAATGCAGCAAGCCATCCTCCCGGGAAAAGAAAGACACATTAAGCAGGACATGCAATAAAACTCAAGACAACTCGTAAATTACTGATAGGCACTTCAGATACCCCTAATTAATGGCAGAGACTGTAGCAGGCTCTGACACTAGTTGAAAGCCTGGTGGAAGAGCTCCGTCCTGCAGGAACGCCTTGTCTGGGGCATGATGGTCTGTATTCTTGTTGCTTGGGGGCAACAGTGGGAGGGCTTCTGGAGTTAAACTGATCCCGCTGGTGGACCTCCTTATGGTGCCTGAGTTTTGGCCCAGTATGTTGGACTGGATGGGTCATTGGCCTGATTCAACATGACTTTTCTTATGTTCTTATATCCACAGTGGTGGGTATTGGGTGCTTAATGGGTAACCCGAATTATGTGCCACCATAATTGAATGCTGCTTCAAGACAAGCTGAATTCTACTGTCTGTTACACAAAGGTTGACCACATCTGCATATTTTTGCTTGATTTATTTTCTTCTAGTTTAAAAACGGGGGAGGGGGGGCTTTGCAAAGCACTCCAGTCCTTCTGATCTCTCAAAAGGCTTAATCACCCCCATCTTACCTCTAACATGAATATTGACCCTGCATGTTAAATCTGTACTTTAAAGTTTCTACAACCAGAAGGCCTAGAAATGAGCTATGAAAGCTAAGATTCTTGGCAGGCTGCAGTTCGTACCCGCCATCAAATTCTATGCCGTATTGTTGTTTTGTATGTTGGTGTACAATTAATTCCCTGACCTGCATGGCCCAAGCTAGCCCAGTCTTGTCAGATCTTGGAAGCTAAACAGGATTCTTGCCTTGAAAACCCTATGGGGTCCCCATAAATTGGCTGTGATAAAAACACTTTCCACCACCACATTGGCAAAATCGATTGTTGGGATGTGAAAGGTCTGTTGGGGGGGGGGGGAGACAGAGTTGGACGTGTCTCCTCTGCAGAGGTTAAAAATAAGATATTTCTTCTGATTTTTTTTAAATAACCATTGAGGGATTTTTATTCAGAATTTGACAGTAATTACGTCTGAGAGGTACTACACTTTAATCTGTTACATTTGAATTGGTTGCGCCCTTGAATCACAACATTCTGGCTTGAAGAAGAATAGCAGATTAACCTGGTTCTGTCAACTTCCATGCATTTCTTCTTAAACTGGTAGCTGCAGGGGGGAGGCTGTTCACACCTCAGCAGCCATCCTTAGACAACTTTCAAAACCAATGCACAACATTTTGTTATGGGTCCCTGCGTATAGGAAGCCCATCTAGCGAATCAGCATTCGTAATTATTCGTGTGTAGTATTTAATAATGATAAGTTCGTTCACCATATATTCATGTCAGTATTTCTTGTACTTAAACATGTTACCGACGAGCAGTGTTCCCTCTAAGCTGAGTTAGTGTGAGCTAGCTCACAGTTTTTTAGCCTCCGGCTCTCTCATTTTTGTCTTAGCTCAGGAAGGATGGCTCCAGAACCAACTAATTTATGCAGTACCCAAATCGCTCGCTCACGACTGTAATGCCAGTAGCTCACATGGTGGAATTTTTGCTCACAAGACCCTGCAGTTTAGAAGGAGCATTGCCTACGAGACACGGTTACCAACCTCCAGGTGGGATTACAGTTGATCTCCAGGGGCAGAGATCAGTTCTCTCTCGTCTGGAGAAAATGGTCACTTTGGAAGGTGAATTGTATGGCGCTGCTCCCTGATGAAGTCCCTCCCTTCCCCAAATCCCACACTTCGAAGGCTCCACCCCCCAAATCTCCAGGTATTTCCCAACCCAGAGCTGGCAACCCAATGGTATAGCATTATACCCTGTTGAGGTCCCTCCCCCTTCCCAAACCCCACCTTCCCCAAGCTCCACCTACCAAATCTCCAGGAATTTCCCAACCTAGAGCTGGCAACCCTACCTAAAGATAGCCTCCCATACGATGTTATTTACCGAAAGCCCCCAGTTCTATGTTTTATTCCAGACCCCGTGTTTCCTCTCAGCTTCCGGCTCACAAGAAGCCTTGGCTGACCCAGACAAGATACATTTTGGCCAGGGGAAAACAAAACACCCAGCAAATGTTTTGGACACCTCTAAGGAGGGGGTGGATCAGAAACCCGAAGGGAGAAACAATTACCTTTCCAACCAAGATTTGACCAAATTGTGTAACATTAAAGAGATTGCTGCAATTCTGTCTGGAAAGGTGTGGGTGGGGAAAGAGGCAGGACAAGTTTGGGAAACCTGTAAGGGTCAGGCAAGTGGGTGGCAATTGCATACCAGGTCGCTGGTGCAAGACCATATCTAGGCAACCTGGTCACCGCCCTGATGCATATCTGTATCCCCAGCCGGGGTGTCAAGAGCCCTGATTCGCTTAGACTGAGTACCTGCAAATGTTACTCAATTTTGAAACCTTAACAGGGTGGATTTGCCATCAGAATTAAATGGGAGGGGCCTGTTTTTCAGAGCTCAGCATTTAGGAAATGTAGAGTTTATATGTAGGCACCTGAGATCGGGAAATAGGGTTGCTGAGTTCCCGGTGAGGCCTGGAGATCTCCTGGAATTACAGCAGAACTCCAGACCAAAGAGTTCAATTTCCCTGGAAGAAATGGCTGCTTTGGAGGGTGGACTCCACAGCATTATACCCTGCTGAGGTACCTCTCCTCCCCAGACCCCACCCACAAACCTCCAGAGACTTCCCAAAATGGAGATAGCAACCCTAGTTTTTTCCCCCAAACCTTTCACCTGCAAAGTCTCTTTCCAGTCGGGTTGCCAACCTCCAGGTGGGTGCTGGAGATCTCCCAGGATTACAACGGGTCTCCAGACAGCAGAGATGAACTGCCCCTGAGAAAACGGCTGCTTTGGAGTTTTGACTCTATGGCACTGAGGTCCCCCCCTTCCCCAAACCCTGCCCTTCCTGGTCTCCATCCCACCCCCTAAAGTCTACAGGTATTTCCCAAGTGGAAGCTGGCAACTCTACCTCCCAGTCTGCCCTGATCACTGAGTGCAGCGGCTACACAATGAGGCTGTGGGGTGCCTTACAGCTGGCTGCCGCTGTGATGCCACACAGACACCCACCACAACTGCAGAGAGGCCACTGGAGATGATGCAGAAGCTGTGTATTCAGGGATGGTTGGGGATGCTCCAGTATCAGGCCCCTGCCAGTGCGGGGCGGGGCACAGGGGAACTGCCACGGTTACCCCACGGATAAGACTACACCTGCACAGGGCATCCCCACTAGCCACACAACAGTAGAACAGCCACTGAACAGGGGGGATTATAGTAGGGGTGTCAAACATGCGACCCACGGGCCAGATCAGGCCTTCTGAGGACCCCAATCCGGACCGCAAGGCCCTGGCTGTTTCTTACTTCCATTTGCAGTTCTGCAGCTGCTGCCGTGTTGCGGCTTGCTTTCCCAGTCTGTCTCAATCGCACAGGAGAGATCTATAGGCAAGGCTCTCCTGTGCGATTGAGAGAGTCTGGGAAAGAACTGGCTGAGGCTCCTCCCCCTCCCCCTCCCAGGTGGAGGGAGAGAACAGCCAGAGCTTGCTTCCTGGCCAGGCTGCAGGAGACAAAGCGCAACCTTTCTTTTATCTCCGCTGCCTGTCATTTCATTTTATGACACACATGGCCCAGCTCAACAAGGTCTCATTTATGTCAGATCTGGCCCACATAACAAATGAGTTCGACACCCCTGGACTAGAGGTACTAGATTCCCAGGACCCAGGTTGTTGTAGTGGTTAAGTGTGCAGACTCTAATCTAGGAGAACCGGGTTTGATTTTCCACCTGCACCTGCCAGATGACCTTGGGCAAGCCATAGTTCTGGCACAGCTGTTCTTGAAAAAGAGCAGTTTCTGTTAGAGCTCTCTCAGCCCCACCTACCTCACAGAGGTGTCTGTTGTGGGGAGGGGAAGGGAAAGGAGTTTGTAAGCTGCTCTGAGACGCCTTTGGGTAGTGAAGGGTGGGGTATAAATCCAATCTCCTCCTCCTCCTTTTTTTTCTTCTGACTCAAGAAGCCAAGCAGCCCAGCCTCCTCATTTCCTCTCATGTGCTAAATGTGCAAGTGAGCCTGGAACTCCCAAATGCCCATTCTGGTTTGGCTCTGAGGTATAGGGTTCAGAGTTCCCTCTAAGCTGAGTTAGTGTGAGCCAGCTCACAGTTCTTTAGCCTCCGGCTAACACATTTTGATCTCAGCTCAGGAAGGGATGGCTCCAGAGCAAGCTAATTTGTGTAGTAGCCAAATGGCTCGCTCACAACTTTAATGTCAGGAGCTCGCCAAGTAGAATTTGAGCATTGATAGGGTTGCCAGCGATGCTCCCTCTATGCTGTGGAGTCTTTTGAGCAAAAATTCTACTTTGTGAACTACTGGCATTAAAGTTGTGAGCGAGCAATTTGGCTACTGCGTAGGTTAGTTTGCTCTGGAGCCATCCTTCCTGAGCTAAAACAAAAATGTGTGAGCCAGAGGCTAAAAATCTGTGAGCTAGCTCACACAAACTCATCTTAGAGGGAACACTGGTTGTCAGCCTCCAGGTGGTGGTTGGAGATCTCCTGGGATTACAACTGATCTCCAGACTCCTGAGATCCTGGAGAAACTGGCCACTTTGGAAGTTAGATTCTATGGCGTTCTACCTCATTGAAGTCCCTCCCCAAACCCCACCTTCTTCAGGCTCCACCTCCAAAATCTCCAGGTGTTTCCCAACGTAGAGCTGGCAACCTTATCTTAAAAGGAATGGCGAAGTAAATCCCACCGAGTTAGTATGGGCTTAATGCAGTTTTCTCGCTGTTTAGCATTCTCTTTTCTCCCTGACCTTCTGGAGGCTTTGTGCCTGAGAAAGTGATGGGTGAGTTTTTGTTTCGTGGCCTGTGGCAATATTTAGCAGCCATGAACATTAGCATGCCGACACAATGCTCTCAGGCCACTGGTCTCCGGTGTGCCTGGGTGGTTACAGTGGTTAGGGTGTCAGACCTATGGCCTGAGAGCGTTGTGTTGTTCTGGCACAAAACCTCCAGAAGGTCAGGGAGAAAAGAGAATGTGTAAACAGCGAGAAACTGCATTAAGCCCATACTAACTTGGTGGGATTTACTTCGTCGCCAGGTTCAAATCCCCACTCTGCCATGAACGCTGGTTGGGTGACCTTGAGGCAGTTTCATGCGTTCAGCCTAACCAACCTCACAGGGTTGTGGTGAGGCTAAAACGGAGGAGGATGCTCAGTTTAAACTTAACCCGTCACATAGGTAAAGTTTTTCGGCCCTCCAGAAATACCTTTCAACCAGACTTCACACCTGGCCACGCACGTGCAACAAAATGAGGCAAGTAGAGTTCTGAGGTGGTAGAAGGGACTGTACCAGTTCCGCATGCGGAGGTGCAATCCACCTTTCTAAAGTCTCCCCTATGTAAAAGCACCTTGTGTGTCACAGACTAGGGCATCAGGGCTAAAGTTTTAGCCTGTCATCCTCAAAACACTAATTTGCTTTTACTTTCAGGGAGATTTTTGTATACCACAGGCCTAGGGTATAGTTCAGTTGCAGTCTTAAGTGGTACACTGAATCCTCTCACCTCAGGGCCAACCCAGACTGGAAGTTCCAAGAGTGGCGCTCTCCATGTTTGTTTGCCTTTAATTGGCAGGTACACGAGAAGTCGGCCATGGTCTGGATTAGGGTTGCCCTCTCTGGCGTTGTGTACTAAGGATGAGTCACCCCTAAACTAGCCCTGGGGTCGGGTTGAGCTTGTGTCCACAAACAATAGTTGGCTAGGGTCGTAGAATGGACCAGCAGAGAAACAATGTTATGTAAATAGCCTATCATTGCCAGTGGGGTGTGTTCGGGGTGTGGTTTGTGCATGCTTAAAAACCAGGCTTCGGCCTGGGATTTTTGTCTTTCTGCTCCTTGCTGAAATCACTAATGAAGTAGAGCTGATCACCAGACTTGGGGTCTGGTTATCCATGGAACCCACTATTTAACATCTGGGTTGGGAAATACCTGGAGATTTTTGGGGTGGAGCCTCGGGAGGGTGGGGTTTGGAGAGGGACCTCAGTAGGGTGTAACACCATAGAGTCCACCCTCCAAAGCAGCCATTTTCTCCAGGGGAACTGATCATGGTCATCTGGAGATCAATAGCAGGAGATCTCCAGGTGCCACCTGGAGGTTGGAAACCCTAGGGACTATGGGATTTGTACTTATTGAAGGAGAAAATCCATTCATTGGACTCAAGGGTTGCCAGATCCAGGTTGGAAAGTAAAAGAATAGGTTTTCATGCCCTTTTTTTCTCTACCTTAAGGAGTCTTAAAGCAGCTAACAATTATCTTGCCTTCCCCTCCCCACAACAGGCACTGGGAGCAACGATCCCTCTAAGCCGGGGGTGTCTAACTCATTTGTTATGAGGGCCGGATCTGACATAAATGAGACCTCGCTGGGCTGGGCCATGTGTGTCATAAAATGTAATGCCAGAGATATAAACTTTATAAAGGACACAGACTCAAAGATTTTTAAAAACTTAAAAACATGCTTAAAAAATTAGCACTCTTGCAATATTTTGTTTATTTAACCGTATCTGATAACTGACACCTCTTGCTCTGAATTATTGCATCAAAATGTCTGTGCTGTTGCAGTCTTGAGTATGCTGTTCAGGTGTGTATCTGTAAGCTGCAAACCTACTTTTGATTTATTGACATTCACCACAGAAATCTCATGCTCAGAGTTCTGAGTCTAGGACCCAGGGGAAAACATGAAATGGCTGAGCAATTGAGAGAGTCTGGCGAAGCAAGCTATGATGCAGCAGCAGCAACAGAACTGGAAGCAGGAGATAGCCAGTTCCAGTGCAGGCCTGATAGAAGCCCTCCGGGGACCTGATCCGGCCCCCAGGCCACATGTTTGACACCCCTGCTCTAAGCTATGGAGTCTTGTGAGCAACTATTCTACATTGTGACTTACTGGCTTTAAAGTTCTGAGTGAGTGATTTGGCTACTGCATAAATTAGTTTGCTCTGGAGCCATCCTTCCTGAGTTAAGACAAAAATGTGCGAACTAGAGGCTAAAAAACTGAGCTAGCTCACACTAACTCAGCTTAGAGGGGACACTGCTTGAGAGGTAGGTGGGACGGAGAGATTTCTGAGAGAACTGACTGGCCCAAGATCACACAGCAGGCTTCATGGGGAATCAGACCTGGCTCTACAGAGTCCTCCATGTTTAATCGCTACACCACACAGGCTCTCCTGGGGAAATTCCTGGAGATTTGGGGTTGGAGCCTGGGGAGAACCGGGACCTCAGTGGGGTACAATGCCACAGAGTCCATCCTCCAAAACATCTATTTTCTCCAGGGGAACTGATCTCTGCAGTCTGGAGATGAGCTATAACTAGGGAGGATCCCCAGGTCCCACCTGGAGGCTGACATCCCTACACCACTCCCAGAATGTCATATAGATGAGCTGTCAATCTACCACTTCATTCTGCTGTATGCGTACACTGTATGTTGCCCTTAGACAGGGGTCACTTCGTAGAAAAAGAGGTGCAGGAGCTCATTAGCATAACTCATTAGCACAACTTATTTGCATATGCTATACCACCTGACGTCACCGAAAGTATGTCAGAAGGCAAGAAAGAAATGGGAGAGAGGGAGGAAGGAAGGAAGGAAGGAAGGAAGGAAGGAAGGAAGGAAGGAAGGAAGGAAGGAAGGAAAGCTAGCTAGCTAGCTAGCTGGCAGAGAGGGGACAGCTACTAATCCAAGCCTCAGAAATACCACTATTCTGGGAGGATAGCTTCAGTGGTGGCTGAAGCCTTCAGAAGGCTGGTTGGAGGAACAAGGACCTTTCCAGGGGACGGGGTCATTTTGCTGCAGCCACGACACAAGCAGGCATTCCCCTGTGGCGGGGGGCTGGCACCAACTCCCGGAGCTGCGCTCCCCCGAGCTCCCCCTCGAAATGACCCTTGCCCTTAGATTTCCTTGCAGATTCCATAAAGAAATTGTGTGTTTTGTTACCTGGTGATCCTGGCTGCCGCTTTAACTCACCTTCCCTTTCTTTTTCTAGCAAGGGATTGCCTACCTGATCAGGTGGTAACAGTTACGTGTGGAAACTATTAATCTGGAATAAAATTGTCTGACCCTCTGCATTGCCAGCCTTCAGAAACCCTTCGCGCCTGAGCCATCCTCTCCTGTTCCTATGAGCTGTGATTCCCCAGAGTTAGCCATCTTTTTTTTTTTTTGAACATTTTAGGTTTTAATGTCTTGTATCCATTCTGTATCTGCATATTTGTGAATAAAAATTTTTATTTTCCCATTATTCTCAAATGCAATTAGCTTTTATACATATTCCATTCTTTATAAAGTTGCCTATTTAGCTAGAAAGATATAAACATTAAATGACTTCCCACCCCTCCTGCACCTTTATATATATCAACCGGTAAACATGTATTTCAAAAGTATTTGCCTCCTAAGTTAACATTTTGAGCTATTATAACTTTTATATATTTAAAAATTATGTTAATTAAAAAAGAAAGAAGGTTTAGTTTCGCGGCTAACTAATGAATCATTTTTGTGTTATGATCTGTCCCTCATTTCAGTAGTTAGAAAGTGTAAAGATATTGTCTTTCATATTCCATTCTCGCTCCATATATTCCTTCAAATCTTTCCAATTTTCTGAGAACTTCGCTGAGTCTTGATTGTTTAATTTTCTTGTCCATTTGTCCATTTCTGCCATCTTTGAACCCCTTGCAGGGAAATTTAAAAGGTGACTTAATCATTAACACGATTTGAGTCCAGCAGAAATTTTCATGAATGAGAGCTCCATTTCTCAGAGGCGTGGAGTCCAGGTGGGTGATTTTGCAAATCCGGTGGTCATGGTTTGGGCAAAGAGATGAAAGAGAGGGTGAGGAAATACTCTTTCTTCTGCCAGACTAGGGCTACTCCTCCTTTCCCTCCTCTCCCGGAATTGCCCAACTCTCCCCTGGGGAAGGTCACTGACATCCAGGCCATGTGCTTTGCAGGCGTCTCACTTGCCTACTGGCGTGCACTCCCAGATCTTGCCTGAAGAATGAGCAACAGGGTGCAACTCAGTCGAGCCACTGTCAGGCCACGCGGATGCTGCGAGTGACTTTGCAATCCCGACGCCCTCCTTTGCTACGCTCCCTCTCTCCAGGGCTCCTTGACTTTCCCTCCTCCTTCCCCTGTTGCAATCTCTCTCTCTCCCACTCAGTATTCCCAAGCCCAGGTTTTAAAAAGGCAGAGCTGAGCTGTCTGGTGAGGGTACAGATAATGGGTAATGCTGAAACAAAACGTGGAGGCATGCTTTTTGTTCACACCCGCCCTGAAACACATAGCCCCTGTTGAGCAATAGGCAGGAAGGGTTGCATCTGTGCTTAGTTCTTGTGGCCCTTTCTTACGCGTCCAGGGAAATGCTGATTGCCACTTTGAGGTCAGGAAGCAATTGTCCTCCAGGCCAGTTTGGCCAGGGATCCTGGAGGCTTTTTGTCATGGAACACGGGTCACTGGTGGGGGGGTATTTGTGAATTACATGCAGGGGTCCGTTGGAGCGGGAGCGCACAGGAGCGCAGCTCCAGGAGTGAGAAGCCCAGGGGGTGGGCACATGACCAAGCCCCGCCCCCTCCTCGGCTTCCCCAAGCAGTGCAGAGGCGCAGCGCCCTGGGGAAAGCCCTCCTAGGGTCTTTACTGTTTTTAATGTTTTGTTTTAATATTGATAATTTTATCATTGTTCCTTTTATGACTGTGTGCTGCTTTTCCAGAGACTTGCTCAAGGTGGCATATAAATTTTCTAAGTATACCATTTTTTATCTGGGCACATGGCACATAAGTACTGGAGAAATTTCACCAACCCTTCAGCGGCTTCCCACCCCATCATTTTGGTGTAGTGGTCAGGGGTTGTACTCTAGTCTGGGAGAACCGGGTTTGATTCCCCACTCCTCCACATGCAGCTGCTGGTGTGACCTTGGGCCAGTCACAAGTTCTCTCAGAGCTGTTCTCTCATGAGCAGTTCTCAAAAGACCTCTCTCAGCCCCACCTACCTCACAGGGTGTCTTGTTGTGGGGAGGGGAAGGGAAAGGGATGGGTGGTGCACATGTCCTGGGT
Organism: Lepidodactylus listeri; assembly: GCA_029233225.1. Lineage (NCBI taxonomy): Eukaryota > Metazoa > Chordata > Lepidosauria > Squamata > Gekkonidae > Lepidodactylus > Lepidodactylus listeri. The sequence goes on along the minus strand of JARCFY010000018.1, from coordinate 13,745,183 downwards.
ATCTCAAGTCTACTTGAAACCTGGTGGTTTCAAGGGAGCAGGAAGAGAATGATGGTGTGTTCTTTACACTTATTTTTTTTGGCACAAAGTATTGGATGGGGAAGGGAATGGAGGAAGAGCAGGTCAGTTTTACTCACCTGTGGAGTGGAGCCTGAGGGGTGGGTGTTGCCTTCTGACACACTTCCGGTATGTTAGGGGGTGTGGCATATGCAAATGAGTTATCCTAATGAGCTCCTGCACCTCTTTTTCTATGAAATGAACCCTGATTACATGCATTGTGCAGTGGGTTGGACTAGATGACCCTTGAGGTCCCTTCCAACTCTATGATTCTATGAATGTTTTGTAGAAGGAGGAGGAGGAAGAAACTGGATTTATACCCCACCCTTCACTACCCAAAGGAGTCTCAGAGTGGCTTACAATCTCCTTTCCCTTCCCCTCCCCACAACAGACACCCTGTGAGATTAGAGAGCTCTCTCGAGAACTGCCCTTGAGAGAACAGCTCTGAAAGAACTTATGACTGACCCAAGGTCACACCAGCAGCTGCTTGTGAAGAAGGGGGCAATCAAACCTAGTTTTCCCAGATTAGAGTCCACACTCCTAACCACTACACCAAACTCCTTCCCCCCAAAAAGATTTGAACATGTTCACAGGGGAGCAAGGGTCAGGGGGAAGAGGGAGCATGTTCCCACTGTAAAGACAATTCAGCCAACAACTAGGGATGCCAGCCTCCAGTTGGGGCCTGGGGATCCCCTGAAATTACATCTTAGCAGCACATTACAGAGATCAATTCCCCTGGAGAAAATGGATGCTTCGGAGGGTGGGCTCTATGGCATTGTGCCCCACTGAGGTCCATATCCTCCCCAGGCTCCATCCCCAAACTGGCAGATGTTCCCCAAGCTGGATCTGGCAACCCTAACCCCCATCTCCCACTAGGGTTGCCAAGTCTAGGCTGGAAAATACCTGGAGACTTTGGGAGTGGATCCAGGAGAGGGTGGGGTTTGGGGAGGGGAGGGGCCGCAGCATGGTACAATGCCACAGAGTCTCCACCCTTCAGAGCAGCCATTTTCTCCAGGGGAGCTGATCTCTCTCAGCTGGAGATCAGTTGTAAAAGCAGGAGATCCCCAGGCCCCACCTGGAGGTTGGCAACCCTAGCTGCCACTGGTGGTCAGGGGCACCTTGCAGCCCTGGCCAACACTGACACTGCAGTCCCAAAAAGAGTGACACTCTTTTATGCATATTGACTTCAGTAGACATATTAGCATGTAACTCTCTTAAGGACTGTGCCATTAACTCATAGCGTATTAGGCCACACCCCCTGACCGCGCAGCTCCCTCCCAGAATCAGCTTCCCCAGGTGTTTCACAGCTGCGGGGCACCTGGGGAGCCCAAGGAGCAGTGTTCCCTCTAAGCTGAGTCAGTGTGAGCTAGTTTTTTAGCCTCTGGCTCACACATTTTTGCCTTAGCTCAAGAAGGAAGGCTCCAGAGCAAACTAATTGATGCAGCAGCCAAATTGCTCACTCACAACTTTAATGCCAGGAGCTCACAAAGCTGGATTTTTGCTCACAAGACCCCACGGCTTAGAGGGAGCATTGCTGAGGAGGGGAGGCAGTTTAAACTGCCTTCCACCCCCCCTGGATTGGACTGGCTTCCCCAGGTGCCCCGCGGCTTGCGAGGGGCCTGGGGAACCTGAGGAGGGGAGGCTGTAGGCGTGGGCAACTCAGAAGTCAGCTGGAACTCCATTCCTGTGTGTTCCTGCCCAAAAATAGCCCTGGTCATGCCTCTGTTGCTGAATAAGGGTCAGTGTGTTGAGATCTGGAGTTCTCCTGGAATTACAAGTGGCCTCCAGTCCACAGAGATCAATTCCCTGGAGAAAATGGCAGCTTCGGAAGGTGGACTCTGCAGCATCACCTGGCTACACACAAGGGAGGCCCCAATAATAACCTTTATAACCATTTATAGAGTGCATTAAAGTGTAAGTAGTCAGACTAGGGTTGCCAAGTCTTCAAAACTCACCGGCGGGGAGGAGTCCTCTATGGTATCATAGAGTTTTGGGGCGATTGCCAGAGTGTCGCCCTGGCAACGCCCCCAACGTGCTGACGTCACTTCCGGTGACGTCCTTACGTCGTCCTCGCTGGATGACTTCGGGGGTGGGGTTCCCCCCGCCGGCCAAATGCTGGCCGGCAGATCGGGAACCCCTTTAGCGGGGGATCCCCCGCCCCCCGGGCTGACTTGGCAGCCCTAAGTCAGACGGATTTTCTTGGTCTATCAAGATCAGTCTCCTCCACTCTGACTGTCAGCGACTTTCCAGCATCTCAGGTAGTGGTTTTTTTGTTCTCAGAGTGGATGCTGGTGATTGAAACTGAGGTCTTCTGCACTCAGAGCAGATGGTCTGCCACAGGGAACAGTCCCTTCCTTTGTTGGAAATTGTGGGGCCGAGGCTGTGAGAACGGTGGCTCGAACTGTGTCCTGAAAATCTTGCTGGTTTCAAAGGTACTCCTGGACTGAAATCTTGCAGTGCTTTAATATGCTAAGGCAGTCGATACATGAATGGAACTCTCAGGAGCACACAGTGCTTTACAGAGCCATACAGGCAAATCAAGGGAAATATCAAGAAGCTTTTATGCAACTGTTAATGCAAATAGGATATTATGTGAGAATGATTGTGTGTAATCTATGTGGCCCTGTGAGAGTTGTCTTTGGGAATCATAACACTGTACCTTTTCCCTAGTTTAGCAGATTTTTAATAATACTTAGAGCTGTGTCCAAAGAGAAGGTTTTAGTCACTGGTTGCTAATGCTGACAAAAAAGGAAAACTCAGCATTGAGGCTATTGTCCCCAAGAAATCTTGGGATGTTTGTTTTACAGTTATGAATCTTCAGTTGATGTTTCTAATGCTCTTTGTTGGCCCTCATTTCACCTCATCACTTCATAACGTTCCAAAAGAAGATTTTATTCCGTTTGAAGTCTACAAAGATAATTTACAACACAGTCTGAAAGGTTTTGACTCAACCTGACAGAATTTGATATGATTCATGCCCTAATGGTAGTCACTAATATTAGCCAAATTCCTTACATGCATTAACAGCACAGGGATTTCCTCATGAAATAGTAACTCTAGCATTAGCAGAGGCTAGACATCAAGTCTCAGGGGCTTCCAGCTGCTGACCCTTAAACGAGAATTTCCAGATGTTCTCTTTGTGCCCTGGATTACCTCAACTAATCCTAAATTTGGTTGTGGTTAGAATGGAGGGGGGAAGCATTTTGCACATGATAGATATCTAGCAATTAATTATAGCACAAAAGAAGAAGAAGAGAAGAGATTGGATTTATACCCTGCCCTTCACTACCCAAGGGAGTCTCAGAGCAGCTTACAATCTCCTTCCCCTTCCTCTTCCCACAACAGACACCCTGTGAGGTAGGTGGGGCTGAGAGAGCTCTGAGGCCGATTCTGCACTAGTTGTTGCCCCGGCGTCACTCCCCGGTAAAATCCGCGGCAGAGCAACAGTTCCCCACTTGTTGCGCCGGGTCTGCAGTTGGCCTGAATCTAATCCCTGTTTGCCCCGGATCTTCCGTTTCCTGGATTTTCAGGGGGGGTTTTTTGCCACGGGAGTGAAGCTGGGGCATTCAAGTGGGGAACTCCAGAATCACAGTTTATAGCTCCACCCCGTGAACGCCCCTTTGCTTTCCCCCTCCTCTTTCTCACCTCTCATCTCCCTTTCCCTGTCCCCTCCCATTCCTGCCCTGGCGCAAGCGATTTTTTTTCACCTGCCATTGTTGCATTGCAACGCAATGACGCAACACTGATCCATCTATGATCAGCATAAATGTACTTGTGTTGCTGCTTCGAGCAGAACACACACACTCGTCCCCATTTTTTTTTTAATTTTTCCCACCAAGTTTTGTCTGAACGTCGGGGGAACTTCTACCACTTTCCCAATCAATTTAACAACATGTTCTGTCTGTATTGCCGGCTCTCCGGCTGGTTTGTGTTTTAAAAAAAATTAAATTATTGCGCCTCATTGCGTGGCAACGCACCAACGCTACTTCGATGGAATGATTATTGATTGGTGTATTGCATTGCTACGCAGCTATTTGGGGTTAAAAAAAAACCCTTTCCCACAATCGCGCTTGCATGAATGACCGGGGGTGTTCTGTGGGCGGTGCGTTACAACGCAACTCCGCCTTTGAGCCAAAAGGGGGGGGGAGTTTAGAATTGGGGCAAGCAAAAGTGCAGAAATGAAGATCTGGGGTTACCCAGGGTCTGATTTCTGTACTGCGGGAACGCGCAGGCTGGTTTGGGACAATTCCAAGCGGGTCTAAAGGGCCGCAAACCGTTAGTGCAGAATTGGCCTGAGAGAAACTGCTCTTTTTCAAGGACAGCTCTGACAGAGCTATGGTTTGCCCAAGGTTACCCAGCAGGTGCAAGTGGAGGAGTGGGGAAGCAAACCCAGTTCTCCCAGATTAGAGTCCGCGCACTTAACCACTACACCAAACTGAATATGGATTCAATTCAAAATGCATTTATTAAGTAGTAATGGAGTGGGATTTCCTGAGTAAAAATATTTAGGCTCTAAAAGGGCAAAATAAACTCAGAAGTTATGGGATTGCCAACAACCCTGAGAAAAATTGTACTTACTGTTCCAATAATAGAGACTTAACATGTGGAAATGGGCAGCTGAAGTTTTTCTAAAAAAAACATCTACAGGTAAATAACACCCCACCAAGCCTCTATTAAAGGGACAGGATATTTTTTCCCTCCAGGCTTTTGGCTACTGACCCTGAATTCACTACATGCTCAGAGCGGTATTTCTGATTTTCATGAAGAGGTGATAATGATCCCTTTTTCTTATCACAATGTCCACTTTTCATTAATTTTTATTTATTACAATAATCAACAATGAATAAAAACAAGAGGATAAAAAATAGAGGAATATTTTAAATTAGTTTGCAATAAGTTTGCCAACCTCAAGGCAGGGCCTGGAGATCTGGAATTACAACTGATCTCCAGTCAACAGACACAAATTCCCCTTTTCTCCTTTTTTAGAGGACCTGTCCTCTTTTTTGGTGTCCATCCTCTTTTGGTCTCTTTTAAAAGCTGATGTAAATTTCCTCCTTTTGGGTTGGAAGGTAAGGGATATTCCTAGTTAGTAGCAATGACCACAGCTTAAACCAGTGGTTCTCAACCTTTCTAATGCCGCGACCCTTTGATACAGTTCCCCATGTTGTGGTGCCCCCCAACCATAAAATTCTGCCAACACACACAACAATGAAGCTACTTTTTCAGATGTTTTCTCTTGCATGGCGGTTAGCACCAAACAACTTTAATACAGACTTTAGACACACATATATTTGCAAGCTATTCCGAACAAAACATAACAAACACTCAGGCTTCAGACTTACTTTTCTTCAACAGAAGATGCCATGAAAAAACGAAGGTAGGTGGGGGGGAGAGGCTATTGCAGGTAGGGGGAAGAGAGAGAGAGAAAGGTAGGGGGAGAGAGAGAGAGAAAGAGGGAAGGGGGTAAGAGAGAGAAAGGGGTAAGAGAGAGAGGGGGGAGAGAGAGAGAGAAAGAGGGAAGGGGGGAAGAGAGAAAGGGGGAAGAGAGAGAGGGGGGAGAGAGAGAGAGAAAGGGGGAAGAGAGAGAGAGAGGAGAGAGAGAGAAAGGGGGGAGAGAGAGAAAGGGGGAAGAGAGAGAGAGAAAGGGGGAAGAGAGAGAGCGAGAGAGAAAGGGGGGAGAGAGAGAAGGGGGAAGGAAGGTAGGTAGGTGGGGGGCGGCTTTTGCTGCCTTTCCTGGGCTCTGCGCTTCGGCGTGGAGCCCAGGGAAGGCGACGGCAGAGTGCCCTAAAGGTGGCGGCGGGAAGGAGGAAGTGGCCATTGACTTACCTGCTGGCTTCTTCCCCCTCGTGGCCCCTGCTGGAAGGGCTGCTGGAAGCAGGGGGCGGGGCTCCAGCCCCAACCAACCCCTGCTCTTTTCCCTTAAAGGAAAAGCTCCCTTAGAGGGCAAAGAGCCGGGAGGCCAGACCTCGCACTCGATTGAGCACGGGGTCCTTTCCTGCCGGCGGGGCAGGGTGGGCTCGGACGCCAGCCGGCAACCCCTGTGAAATGGTCATTCGACCCCAAAAGGGGTCCCGACCCACAGGATGAGAACCACTGGCTTAAACAGTAGGGGTGTTTAAAAGGGTATTTGTCATAGTGATTACTTGTTTGAAGTAATCAGTTGGGGAATATGTCCTCTTTTTTTGCTTTTCAAAATATGGTAACCCTACGATATAGCAATTGAATCTGGCATTCCTTTTGGAAACCTGACATATGCTGTCTCCTAGTTGGACTGAAGGATATAAATGTAACAAATACCTTCCCTCCCAATGAAAAGTTAGATTCAGGTAGGCAGCCATGTTGATCTGAAGCAGCAGAACGAAGTTTGAGTCCAGCGGCACCTTTTAAGACCAACAAAGTTTTATTATTCAAGGGATAAGCTTTCATGTGCACACCCACTTCTTCAGATACATTGAAACGGAAGTTAACAGTCCATACTGTTAACAGTCCATACTGTTAACAGATAGAGGGTGAGCAGCAAATTAGCATAAGCATAATCAAAGGTATTTAACAGATGCAAGGACCACACTGGAATAACAAGCTTAATTTATATGATCACCATTTGTTTGGATTTAATTCCAGGAGAAAACATAGTGCAAGAAATAGATATATCAAAATTGGAGACAGATGAGCAGATGTACCCTTCTTAACTGTAGAACAAAGTTTGAGTCCAGTGGCACCTCTAAGACCAACAAAGTTTAATTATGGGTGTAAGCTTTTGTGTGCATGCACACTTCTTCATATACATTGAAACTGTTTTCCTTAAGCCTTCTGGTGAGGGTGGGTCCAATGAGGGTGGGTGGGTTAGTTGTCAGGAAGGGCTCGTTAAGAGTCAAGATGCATTAATAACTAGGCAACAAGGACAGCTGAGATTGGATTTAAAGCAGTTGCTAAGACCTGTGAATGGCAGCAAATTAACACACAAATGTAAGAGCTAGGGTTGCCAACCTTCATGTGGCACCTGGAGATCTCCTACTATTACAACTGATCTCCAGACAATCAACATCCCTTTTCCTGGAAAGAATAGCTGCTTTGGAGGGTGGACTCTAAGACTGCGGTCCCTCCCCTTCCCAAACCCCGCCCTCTCCAGGCTCCACCTCCAAAATCTCCAGACATTTCCCAACCAAGAGCTGATTACCCTGACAAGAGTTAACAAACAGATGTGAGAACTAAAGTTTTAGTCCTGGGGCACCTCCAAGACCAACAAAGGTCAATTCTGGGTATAAGAGAAAAAAAAAAAGAAGCTTGCGCCAGGGTTGGAGGGGAAATGGAGGGTGGGAAAGGGAGGGGAAATGGAAGGGGAACATGCAACACTAACACATGTAACCCCTGCAAAAATTGTGTCCACACCACCACGCCACCTGCAATACATTGGCCCCGCAAAAAATGTTAACCACACAACGATGGATCAATGTCATGTTGTATTGTTGTAATGCAACTGGGGTGGGGGGTGGGGACAGCTCGCGCTGCGCCTCAAAGCCATCAATACATATTTTTATAGTGGCATGACTGAGGCACGACTTTTGTGCAAAAGATGCAACACAGAAATGTGGAGACATCAACAACAAAAGTACATTTTTAAAAAGACATTTAAATGCCAATCAATGGTGGATCAATGTTGTGTCGTGTTGTTGTAACGCAACAAAGTGGGGAACAAACCCCCCCCCCCGCTCACGCCAGGGTGGGAAAAGGGAGGGAAAGGGGAGAGAAAGAATCAGAGGGGCGTTAAAGGGGTGAAGCAAGAAACCCCAATTTCGGAGTTCCTCACTTGAACTTCACTCCCATGTAGGGCTGCCAAGTCCAACTTGGGAAATATCTGGGGACTTTGGGGGTGAAGCCTAGGGCTGCCAAGTCCAACTTGGGAAATATCTGGGGACTTTGGGGGTGGAGCCAGGAGACTTTGGGGGTGGAGCCAGGAGAAAGGAAGTGACATCATTTTGTGAAGTCACATCCTGTGATGTTGCTTCCACATGAACTCATGAAGTTTCCTAATACTGAATCAGGCCATTGGTCCATCAAGGTCAGTATTGACTACTCAGACTGGTAGTGGCTCTCCAGGGTCTCAGGCTGAGATCTTTAATATCACCTATTACCTGATCCTTTTTTAGCTGAAGAGCCTGATACCTCCTGCATGTCAAGCAGATGCTCTATCACTGAGCAAGGGCCCTACTGAATCCTTCCTCATCTCGGCAGAATATGATTTTCATATCATAAGAACAGGAGAGAAGCCACAGTGGATCGGCCCATCCAGTACAGCCCATCCAGTACAACACTCTGTGTCACAACAGTGGCCAAAAATACCAGGTGCCCTCAGGAGGTCCAGCAGCGGGGCCAGAACTCCAGAAGCCCTCCCACTGTTGCCCCCCAAGCACCAAGAATGCAGAGCATCACTGCCCCAGACAAAGGGTTCCATTTAGACCTTGTGGCTAATAATAGCCACTGATAGACCTCTGCTGGATGGGGACAGAGAGAGAGAGAGACAGACAGAAAAAAGAAAGAAAGAAAGGGGGAGGGGGAGAGAGAGAGAGAAGGAAAAGAGCTGGCAGATGGACTTACCCCAGGCCCAGCAGCAGCAACCTTTCAATCTTACACCAGCCGCATGCAAAAGCAGGCCCTTCAGTAAGAGCTTAGTCCCTCGTTAATCTCTGGGCGGGGCTCTCTTGCTAACTCTTAAAGGGGAAGTGTCTGGTGAGGCTTTTCACTGCAGGCTCTTCAGACATTTCCCTTTTAAGAGGCCTGGAAGGGAGAGGGCCCGGCAGGCTCCGACATTCCCCTCCTGTTGGCAGCCATTGCCTCCCCCCGGTGGCCAGTTTTGAAAAGGCGGGGGTAAGCATGAAAAATCGGCGTTTCCCCCGCCCTACCGGGGGACTTGGCAGCCCTACTCCCATGGCAAACCCCCCCCCCCTGAAAATCCCAGAAACGGAAGATCTGGAGGAAACGATGATTACATTCGGGCCAACTGCAGACCCGGAGCAACAAGTGGGGAACTGTTGCTCTGCTCCGGATTTTATCGGGGAGTGACACCAGGGCAACAACTAGTGCGGAATCAGCCTGAGAGACCCTTGACTAAAACTTTGTTGGTCTTACAGTAACCACTGGACTCCAACTACATTTAATTGTGGAAGTAGGAAAGAGCGAGAGTCCAGGAGTACCTTAAAGGCAAAGGTTTCCCTGTCTTGAAAGCCAGTTGAATCCAACTCTAGGGGGTGGTGCTCATTTCCGTTTCCAAGCTGAAGAGCCAGCACTGTCCGAAGACGTTTCTGTGGTCATGTGGCTGGCATGACTAAACACCGAGGCGCACGGAACGCTGTTACCTTCCCACCGAAGCGGTACCTATTTATCTACTTGCAATTTCTTGCTTTCGAACTGCTAGGATGGCAGGAGCTGGGGCCAGAGACGGGAGCTCACTCTGCCACACAGCACCCGGGTCTCGAATTGCCGAACTACCGATCTTCTGGACTGCAGCTCAGCATCTTAACCTCTGGAGTAAAGACTAACAAAATGGCAGGGTTGGAGCTTTCGTGAGTCACTGCTTGCTTCTTCACTTGGCTGAAGAAGCAAGCAGAGACTCACGAAAGCTCCAACCCTGCCACAAATTTTGTTAGGTTTTCAGGTGCTCCTGGACTCTTGCTCTTTTCTGCTGCTACAGACAGACTCACATGGCTGCCTATCTTTAATTGTGGAAAGTCCCAGGTGAGCAGCCATGTTGGTCTGAAGCAGTAGAACCAATTTAGAGTCCAGGGGCACCTTTAAGACCAACGAAGGGTTATTCAAGGTATGAGCTTTTGTGTGCATGCACACTTCTTCAAATACTTTTGTCAGGTTGATGAAGTTCCATTCCATGCAGCTGAATGTGGTGCCTCTCCACGTAGCTAGTTCTGGGTTGCCAGCCTCCAGGTGGGGCCTGGAGATCTCCTGCTTTTACAACTGATTTCCAGCGGACAGAGATCAGTTTCCCTGGAGGAAATGGCTGCTTTGAAGGGTGGACTTTATAGCATTCTACCATGCTGACGCCCCTCCCTTCCCCAAACCCCACCCTCTCCTGGATCCACCCCAAAAGTCTCTAGGTATTTCTAGGGTTGCCAGCTCCAAATTGGGAAATACCTGGAGATTTTGGGGGTGGAGCCTGAGCAGAGTGAGGTTAGGGGAGGGACTTCATTAGGGTATAATACCATACAGTCCACCTTCCAAAGAGGCCATTTTCTCCAGGGGAACTGATCTCTATCATCTGGGGGATCAGCTGTAATCCCGGGAGATCTCCAGCCACCACCTGGAGGTTGGCAACTCTATTTCCAACCCAGACCTGGCAACCCTAAGCCAGGTGGTCAGCCGTGTTGGTCTGAAGCAGTAGAACAAACTTAGAGTCCAGGGGCACCTTTGAGAATAAACCTTTGTTGGTTTTAAGGGCGCCCCTGGAGACTCTGGATTTTTTGAATCCAGGACGTCAGAGAGCCGGCCGGTCAAGAGGTGAGGGGAAAACTACAACTCCCGCAAGCCTTTGCGACGTTCCTTCCATCCTCCCAATCACGCACTACTCTACCCACAGGAGGCGAGCCAATGGGCGCCGTCATGCCGCGCTCAGGCAAGCGGCACGTGGGGACCAGGCCGCCCTATGGCGCGGCGGGGAGCGCGTGTAGCCATATGAGATGAGGCCCGGTGGGAGGGGGAGGAGGAGGAAGCCGGCAGGGGAAGATCCCGGACAAAAGCGGCGCGGAGCCCCAGCAGAAGCCAGAGGCGTCCCGTGCGCTCGCGCGTTGCAGCAAGGTGAGTGGGGGGGAGGCTCGGCTTGGCTTGGCTTGCGGTGTTTCCTCCATTTGCTCCCTTCCTCCTCCTGAGCCCCCCATTTCCATTCCTCCCCCAGGAGGCAGAAAAAAAGAGAAGCACCCTTTGGGGTGTCCATACTCTTAGGACATCAGTTTTCCAAAATGAGCAAGGGTGGGGATTTTTTTGGCGGGGGGAGGTCGTTTGTTTTCTTGGATTGCAGGCTCCTTGGGGGCAGGGACCGTCCTGCGAAGTTTTGCTCCGTTTTTAAGCTCTGTTGAGTCCCAAAGGGGCCTTCCGGACTGCGCTCAGCTCCTGGGTCCGTCGGGACCGCGGTGTGAAATACAGGAATGGGGGTGTCATAGGGAACATTGGGGGGGGGGGAGCGTTTCTCCCAGCTCCTTTGTTGGCTCTTAAGATGAGAAAGGTGCTTGGGGGGAACAGGATGCTGAAGCTGAGAATAGCCCATTGGTTGCCCATATGGGGGTGGGTGAGGGATGTACTTTTAAGAAGTTCTTTTGGGTAGAGAGAACATTTGTCTTCCTCGTTCCTAAATGCTGGAAATAAGGATCATCCAGTTATTTTGGGCAGAGAGTGTGTTTGTCTCCCTCGTTCTTAAACGTTGGAGATAAGCATCATCCAGTGAAGACTGGCTGGTTGGTAGGTTCAGAATGGAGGAAAAGGAATCTCCGGGCATCTAATGAACTTGTGAAATTCTTGGGCTCAAAAGGATGACTAGAGCTTTGGTGTGCTTTTTATAGTTGGGGAGGATGGATTGCTCAATGGTGATTAACCATAAGATCCGAGCGATAACCTCCCTCTTTGGAGACAGCCTAACTTGGGGTGTTGTATGCCGGGATAGAGGCCTCCATGACCTGATTGTGGGCTTTGTGGAGGTTTTTGGCTGGCTACTGCTGGAGACAGGAGGCTGGGGCTAGGTCTTTGGCTTGGTGGAAGGTAGGTCTCAGTGGAGCATTGGGGGTTGGTCCTGTTCTGTTGCAACTTGCTCCCTGGATTGAAAGTGAGGGTTCCTGGGGTGATGTGACAGAGTGGATCCTTCTGTGGTCTTTCCCTTCCTGTATGTAGGCCTGTTGTGGCTGCTGTCAGCTTTCTTCTGCCTCTTGGTGGGGTGTGCCTACAAAGCTGTTGACATTAAGCGGGATGTTGAAAACGTGTCCCGGGAAGGAACCTGCTTCAAGAATAGAAAGTTTAACGTATGAGCCCTTGAGTTCAGAATGTAATTTTCCTTCTCCGATATTTTGCTGACATAAAAAGGGGCCTTATGCCCAGTACTGGCGGTGGTGCTCCAAAGGTGTCCTAAACCCCGAGCTAATTTTTAATGGAAGATGCGGGGTGCTGAACTTGGAGGTCGCACATGTGCAAAGTGTGTGCTTTTCAGCTGAGTTGTAGATGCCACAAAAATCTGTGGATTTTTTGTCCAGATGCTAACCTTTCCCTTAATTTATCTGCTTGAGTTGTACTGGATAACTTGTTTAAATCTGGAAGGAGGCAAAAAGGCCTCGTTACAATGACTGTGCGTCGGGAAGGCCTAACAGCACCGTTGGCTGGAAGACTCCAGCAGTCTGTGCCAGAGAGTAAGTTCTTGAGAAAGGGGCTCCAGGAACCCTTTTGGCAAAATGTTAGATGCCTCTGTTGTAGAGCCTGGAATTATAGCACCATGTGCCTAGTGAATTTGTGTGTCAGACATACTCCGCAAAGTTAGCTGGGCAAGGAATAAAACATTGCTGGGATTTTTCTTCGATCTGAGTTGGTCATAACTTTGATATCCCACTGTCGCATGTTGATAGGCAAATCTAATAAATGAATTAGAAATCTGAACAGATAAGAGAACTGCTACTCTACCAAACAGAAATGCAGCTGTTTTTTTTTAAAAAAAGAAAACAAGTCTGAAGACGGATGTTAAATGCACGGAGAAAACTGAACTGCATAGAGAAACATAGGCCATGTTCTTGGGGGAGGGGAGACTGGCTGACTTCTCATCTCTTATCTGTCCAAGCAATCATCTCTTGGGGCAGGAAGACACCATAAGGCCATCAAGGTGTACACTACATCACTCCCCAAAACACAGATCAGCCGACAGGCTTCATTCTCAGTATGCAGTTTTGGCATTGCATTGGCAGCGTTTTATGGTGTAATCCTGTGCTGAGTTACTTCAGCTGAAGCCTATTGAAGCCAATGCCCTTAAACCAGAGTAATCCCCCCCCCCCCCCCCCCGGCAGATTGTCTTGTTAAACACTCCAGTTCTTGGACCACAGTCATTGCTAGAATTATACCAACTTTTTTAACTAATAATTTTTATTTTATTTAATTTTATAATAACAATAAGAAACTTAATTCAGCAGTTTCAAAAACAACATATACAACTCACAGCTAACATCATTGTAATGTTTAAATGGTAGTGTATATATATAATTACTAATAGAATGCAAACTTTTTAAATACTTGTTTGGCACTTTATACAAAGAATTAGTTTTACCAGTAGTATATTAAAAAAAGGAAAACCGTCTATCCATGAAATTGTTAGGTTTGCCTGGAATTTGGAATAAGGTTATTTGAGAGGCCAGTTAATCTGATACCACTACATCCCAACATTTTGCAATCCATTGATTCAGAGTAGTTATTTTCAGTTGACTCCAGCATTGAGCAATCAAGGACTTAGCAGCTGAAGTTAATAATGTAATTAATTCAGCATTCTGTCTAGATAATTGCAGAGCTGGCCAATAATTAAGCAAAACCGATCCCGGAGAATTATACCAATTTTAAAGGCTTCAGGGACGCTAAAGGTTTATTTTTTTCCTCCCACACTTTTGCTTTAAAGAAATGCACAGTGTGATCAAGAACATTGCAGCTGACATCAGATAAAGAAAAGGTAAAGCACAGCGTAAAAACCCAAAGGTTTCACGCTTCTCTCTCCTTACTGGAATTCTGTTCCAGTAAGAGTTCCTTCTTGTTCTCTTTTCATTTCATTTATTGAATTTCTATCCTGCCGTCCCCTGCACGTGAGCTCTGGGCGGGTTACAACGATAAAACAATTACAGTTTAGTCCGGTAACATAATTCATAAGATGGCAAAACAGACAGTTTGACAAAACTCCCCGATGTATGTAATACCCGAGAGGGATCAAAGTGTTGGGCAAGTGGGCGTCAGTCCCCACTGATGGTACAAGCTGACATAATGCAAAAAGAAAGGCGGGGCTGGAGCAGGGGAGGCCGATGAAATTGGACACCCACCGCCTCAACCAATGGCGTGGTCACTATACAAATAAAACTGCAAAAGCCTTCCTGCAGTTAAGTAGCTTAATTTCGACTATTTCTTTCAAATAAACACTTAGGGCACTGTTGCACCCATAGACAGGCGTGATTTGTATTCTGAAAATCCAAGCATAGCAGACCTGGCCTAGCTCATTTTAAGTGTCGCCTTTCTACTAAATCAAAATAAATTGATCAGGCCAGTGGCCTCTTCCCATCTGCTATGCACCGCTGGTCGTCTGAATGAGTTCTGGCTGAAATTATCCATCAAACCTATTTTGCAAAGCAACAGTTCCATGGGTACAGTCACAGTGTCTTTTAATGCATTTTTTTTTTATTGATTTTATCTATTTCTACTACTACATCGCTACTTTTCTAAGCTATATTTACCTTATACAGAGTGTGCTTTAACATTTGCTTAATATTACCTTACCATAATACATATGAAGCATTTTAAACCTTGGTTAATATTCAATTAAAATTGTTACTGATGATATATGAAAAATAAAAAAGCTGATAGACATGTTCTTTTGAAGGAATGCTTAATTATACAAATTATATATAATATATAAGTGCGATTTCAAAAAACATTTCAACCCTTATTTCTTCTTTCGTCCTCTTCTTGTCTTAACAGTCTCTTCTTGTACCTTTGGAGCTGCTGCTCCTTTTTCCGAGTCAGAAATTTCCTCTTCGCTCTTTGAGCTATCAAATCCATACATACTTTCTTGCGATGCCAGCGAACCATCTGAGTCTCTCTCTTTTCTCTTTGCTTTTTTCCAAAAAACTTTTTGCCTGTTGAACAGAGTCAATCTTATATTTTTTGTCTTTGATGCTGAAGCTCAGTCCTTCCGGAACATTCCATCTGTAGATAATAGATTCAGACTGAAGCCAAGATGTCAGTTTTCCATAGGCTTTCCTTTTCCTTATTTCAAATGGGATATCTTTCATCACTCTAATTTCTTTTCCTTTGATCTTCAGAACCGCTTTATTTGTGGTCCTAAGCACCACATCTCTTGTTGACTTTTTGGAGAACCTTATCTGAATCTCACCAGGCAGCCTTTTCTTTTTAGTATAATCTGGATAGGTTCTGTAAACCATATCCATATCGCTTTTTATTTCTGCTGCTTTTAAGCCCGTCACTGGTTCAAGCGCTTCACTTAACAGATTTTTAAGGTCTTCTCCTTTATCCTCTGGTACATTCTGAAGTCTTAGGAAAAAATTCGATCTTTCCATCTGTAGTTTCAAAAGCTGATCAGAATGGAAGGCCTTTTCTTTCTCCGCTTTTTGTAGCCTTGAATCATGATTTTTTACTGAAGTCTTAACTTCCAGAAGTTCTCGCTGCAGCTTCTCTGTAGTTTTATTCGACTCCTTCAGGTCCAGCTGCATCTTGTCCATCTTGACGTTGAGAGCTGTCATTTGGTCCACTAGAGGTCGCAATAACGAGGAGAACACAGTGCTCATCTCTGTGGTATCAACCTTTGAACTCGGAGCTGTACTTCCTAGTTTGGGGGAAGGTTTCCATTTCCCCGCCATTGTTGAGGCGGCGCTTCTTTGTTGATAGTTAGATAAGATGGACGAAAGAAGCAAATTCTACGACTGCGCTTATATCTTTTTAAAGTTCATATCCTCTAAAGAGCGATGCCGCCATCTAGCAAGCCGAACGTACGTTTTTTCATGCAGTAACGCCCCGTAAACAGTCCCGTAAGTACACCAGTCTCGAGGGGGGGGGGTTTTGCTCCACCCGCCTTTCCCGCTGTGTTCTGTTTATTTTTACTTCAGACTCACGTTTTCTCCGTGCGTAACTATAAGTTCCAGCTTCAAAGCTTCGCACTCTCTGCTGCTTCTCGGTTTTGCGCTTTTAGCCATACGGCTCCCACGGATGGGAGAACCTATGGGGGTGATGAAAGGGGACCTCGATCCCTCGATCGCCACCGTAGGGAGAGATCCCCTTCGTGCCACCCCAGGCAGAGCCCCTTCACTAGGGTCTCTGGGGGCTTGGCACCAGTCCGAAGCCCCTTCTTCCCGCCGGGTACGGATCGCGCTCCCCGCAGATGCGGAGGAGCGCGTCCGCCATGGTCGCAAGTCTTGCCGGAAGTCTCTTTTAATGCATTTTGTTCACTGGCCAGGTCAATGGTGTGGGTAGCAGAAGAGAGACGCTTTCCTTGGCTATTAGTGGATCTTCTGACATAGGCGACAACTTGATACTATAGCACTGTGTATCTGTGCATCTCTAATCCCATAGCTGGGACGCATAGTATAGGAAATAAAGTATAGGTGGCAAAGCCTTCCCAAATTCTGCGTCTAGTGCTTTGACCTTCAGCAGCTTTTGCCCTCTGGCTTTTCTTACTTAAAAAAAAAGCAGAGAGCAGGGCAGATACAGAAACTGCTTTGTCATCTGTAGAATTTGAGATTGCATGAATGCCTCCTGTTGACTAGTTTTGTTTGTCAGAAATGTTCTAGGTATTTTTCAAATTTATTCATTTATGCCCTGTTCCTCTATGGAGACCCAATGAAGGTTACAGCCAGTTTAGTGTAGTGGTTTAGAGCACGGACTCTAATCTGGGAGAACCGGGTTTGATTCCCTACTCTTCAACATGCAGCTGCTGGTGTGACCTTGGGTCAGTCATAAGTTCTTTCAAAGCTGTTCTCTCAAGAGCAGACTCCGAAAGAACTGTCTCAGACCCACCTGTTGTGGGGAGGGGAAGGGAGAGGTGACTATAAACTGTTCTGAGACTCCCAGTGAAGGGTAGGGTATAAATCCAATCTCTTCTTCTTCATTCTCCCCCCCTTCCATTTTATCCTTGCAATAATTCTGTGAGGGAGGCTATGTTAAGAATATGTGAGTGGCCCAATCCACCTGGTCTGACTCTACACTATTCTTCTGGAGGGATGGCATCAAATTATGGGTTTGAATTCAGGATTGAGCAGTCCTAAATAATTGTAGGTGTTTCAATTTAAATATAACCTCATTTACATATAAATCTTTAACTGTTTGTCTCAAGGATTTTAAAAAAACTCAAATTAAAATAAGTCTTCATAATCAACTTTGCTTCAAGATGCTGTAGTTGTTCTGAAGAGGCAGGGAGGGTGATACTTATTTTATTGGACCAACTGGTTTTTGAGTGTTGTAGATTTTTTCATAGGGCCAAATAGACATTGATCTAGAGGCTGTGTTCTTGGACTTTTCTCAAATGCCTGCCAGAGATTCTGCAATCTTTGGCTGAAGGCTGCACGTGAGCATTATTTATATAGTGACGTCTGTTCTTGAGCACGTCACTTTACAGAGTGATGTAACCTTAAAAAAGCACCATCATTATTTTTAAATGTTGCGCAAATGCTCGGCTCTGTCTCTTAATCCGTCGTGAGTGAGTCTCTGGTTCTTTCTGCTGTTTGCTGTAAACTTTTAATCATCTCTGTTAATGGTTTCTCTGGGTCCAGGTTGTTCCACTTCTACAGTTCCAAGGATAGCAGAGCGCCAAACAAAATCTAGCTTATGCTGGAAAAGGGTAGGGCTGTATCTTGGGTTAAGAACATAAGAGAATCCATGTTGGATCAGGCCAATGGCCCATCCAGTCCAGCATTCTGTGTCACACAGTGGCCAAAACCCAGGTGCCATCAGGAGATCCACCAGCGGGGCCAGAACTCCAGAAGCTCCACTCCCACTCTTGCCCCTAAGGCACCAAGAATACAGCGTGTCACTGCCCCAGACATAGTGTTCCATCAATACCTTGTGGTTAATGGCCACCGATAGACCTCTGATGCATATGTTTATCCAGTCCAATCTTGAAGCTGTCTATGCTTGTAGCCGCCACTACTTCCTATGGCAGTGAATTCCACATATTAATTACTCCTTAGGTGAAGACATACTTCCTTATAACTGTTTTATCTGTTTATCTGGCCACTGGTGTGGGATGGGGGGGAGTTAGGGTTGCCAATTCAGGTTGGGAAACTCCTGGAGATTTGGGGCTGGAACCTGGGGAGGACAGGGACCTCAGTGGGGAACAATGCCATACAGTCCATCCTCCAAAGCATCTATTTCCTCCAGGAGAATTGAACTCTGTAGTCTGGAGATGAGCTGCAATTCCGGGGACGGGGGGGCATCTCCAGGTCCCATCTGGAGCCTGGCATCTCCAGTTGTAACTGCTGGAGTGGCTCAGCCTGAGATTTCTTTACCCAAGTTCTTTCTTGACAAAGGTGGGTAGCTCTTTTCTGAAATCTGTACCTTTTCTGTCATAAATGATTGCGACAGATACCCCAACGCTCCTTCTTGTTTCACCCTGTGCTGTATCCTGTGAACACAGTCCTGGTGAAGGGCGAGTTTACAAGCTGCTTAAAATATATTTAACTATCTTTACTTTTCTGTGTTTGATTTTTTTTTTCTTGCTGCCTTGGTACAGGGATGCGTTTGTGACTGGAATCTGGTCTGATTATTCAGAGTCCAGTTTTTCTACTCAGTGATTTCTAGCTTGCTTCTTCCCCTAAGCGAATGCTCTGTCTGCCTCATTGGAGCAGAAGGTGCTTCAAAGGAGACCAGGAGGTGTCACCTGCCCAGAAACAGCTGTCTCCATTGGAGGAGGATACTTTGCTTGGGACAGGGGGTCCCCAACCTTTTCGAGCCTGTGGGCACCCTTGGAATCCTGACATGCAGTGTTCCCTCTAAGCTGAGTCAGTGTGAGCTATCTCACAGTTTTTTAGCCTCCGGCTCACACATTTTTGTCCTAGCTCCGGATGGATGGTTCCAGAACAAACTAATTTATGCAGTAGCCAGATTGCTCACTCGCAACTTTAATGCCAGCAGCTCACAAAGTACAATTTTTGCTCATAGCTTAGAGGGAGCATTGCACAGCATGGTGGATGCAGCCACAAAATGGCTGGTGCAGGAAGTGGAGCCAGCCACAAAATGGTTGCCATGGCTTACCATCAGTCCACACAGTGAAGAGCCAGTTTGGTGTAGTGGTTAAGTGTGCGGACTCTAATCTGGGAGAATGGGGTTTGATTCCCCACTCCTCCACTTGCAGCTGCTGGATGACCTTGGGCAAGCCATAGTTCTGTCCCAGCGGTTCTCTCAAGAGCTCTCTCAGCCCCACCTACCTCACAGGGTGTCTGTTGTGGAGAGGGGAAAGGAAAGGCGTTTGTAAGCCGCTCTGAGACTTGGAGAGAAGGGTGGGATATAAATCCAGTCTCCCCTTCTTCCTCCGCAGCAACATTTTTAAAACAATCTGCATAGCCAGTTAAATCTCCAGTAGCCATTCAGAAGACTCTGCTGGGCAAATGCCCTTCCTGGCCCCACCCACTTCCTAAAATCACTTTGTGATTTCCAGAAAAGGTGTTGGTGGGTGCCCACAGGTGCAATGGTGCCCCAGTCGGGGACCCCGGCTTAGAGCCTCCCAGTGTTTTGTGATTGGCCCTGCCCTGTGGCAGCCATTTTGTGGTGGTGTGCACTACTTTCCCTCAAAATTTCAGAAATGCCCACAGGCTGAACAAAGTAGGAGAGCCCTGGTTTAGCTGAAAGTTTTGGGGAAAGCCCATAGCTCATGAATGCAACACATGCAGAAGGCACCAGGCGCTTAATTCATGGTCTCTACAGCTGGAAGGAAATAAGATGTTGAGAAGAAACCATCTGCTTGAGACCTTGGAAAGCCACTGGCCGTTGCTGAAAGCCCTGCTGAGCTTAGTTGCCTTGGTCTTGTTCCTCAGCGTGCCCTTCACAGTGGGATTAGAAGGAGGGATTAAACTGAGCCGGCAATGCGCACGGTACAGATGAGAAGTACTTCACTGTTGAAGCAAAATAATCTGGTTTGACAAGGTAGGTGCGAAGGTGTCCACTTAGAGGGTTTTCAGCTGTTGCCACCAAGTAAACAAATGAAGTTAATAGATTGTGCCTGGGGCAGATAGAGTTCCAGGGGGAAGTGACGGCCCTTCCAGGTGATGCTCTAGGAATGCCACCCCAACTCTTTGGTAAGGACTATAGACACTAGAAGAAATTCCTAGAGTGTCATAATTAATTCCATTCCCCCCATTTTTCTCCTGCTCCTCAGATTATTGAGGGCAGGGTATTGCCTACTAAGCAGGCAGATGACAAGCGTAGTAGTAGGCAGTGCCACTGAAGTGTGCCTTGCAAGGATGTGCATTTGCTACGGATCAATATACCGGCTTCCTTTGTAATGACAGAGCCCACCTGTTTGAACTGAAGTGCCACTCATGGACAAGAAGGATTTCATGCGCAAACATCACGCCTCCCTCCCCCCCAGCACTTCTTATACCAGTCTTGCAAATAATATCAAACCATTTTTTCACTAGTCTGACTACCTAAAGATCCTTTCGTTGCTCCTTTGTATCCTAAGAGAACAATTGTTGTAATCCTTCCCTGGTTACTAAGAAGCAGTTTTCACTCTCCAAAAGTGAGTGCTTTTCCCCCGAAGAAGAAGATTGGATTTATATCCCACCCTTCACTTGGAGTCTCAGAGGGGCTTACAAAATCCTTTCCCTTCCCTTCCCCACAACAGACACCTTGTGAGGTAGGTGGGGCTGAGAGAGCTCTTTCCAGAGCTGTCCTTGAGAGAACAGCTGCGACAGAACTATGGTTTGCCCAAGGTCATCCAGCAGCTGCAAGTGGAGGAGTGGGGAATCAAACCTAGTTCTCCCGGATTACAGTCCGCGCACTTAACCACTACACCAAACTGGCTCTTCCTCCAACTTGGTTATTGTTTTTCTGTGTTGTTCCTAAATAGTATAGTGTGTGGCTCTTCAGGCTTACATTGTTCCTTAGCGGGGGAAACCTCGTTTTAGGCAACATGTTAATGTAACAATTCTTTT
This sequence comes from Lepidodactylus listeri, assembly GCA_029233225.1. NCBI lineage: Eukaryota > Metazoa > Chordata > Lepidosauria > Squamata > Gekkonidae > Lepidodactylus > Lepidodactylus listeri. Next base: position 13,724,241 of record JARCFY010000018.1, on the reverse strand, counting down.
TTTTTTTAATTAGACTCTTGCTCCTACGGTTTGTAGAGAGCCCGTGTGGTGTAGAGGTTAGAATTCTGTGCTAGGGTCTGGCAGGCCCGGATTCAAATTCACACTCTGCCGTGGAAGCTTGCTATGAGTGGCCTTGAGCCAGTCAAGCAATCTTGACTCTGACCTTCCTCACAGGGTTGTCGTGAGGATCAAATGGAGAAGAGGAGAACGATGTAAACCGCTTTGGGTCCCTGCTGCGGGTGGGTGGGAAGGCAGGATGTAAATAAATGAAGTAAATAGATAGTGGAGTGAACGAGATGGAGAAAGGGTGGTTGTCTCACTGTGGTTTCACCTTGGCTGGTCTGACTGCGGTTTGTTTGCCGGAGGCAACCTGCCGGATGTTACAGCTTTTCTGGACTGACAGCCCTGCTGTGAACACCAGCTGTTCTGCACTGCCTGAGGTGGGGCACCTGGGACCAGGATAGGTATTCCTCCTTTCCTGCGTGCTTGACAGTTATTTTAGGAACGCTTTGAATATTGCCTGGTCATATGGCCATGCCTGTACTTCAAAAAGGATCCCTGCTGATGAGCATCAAAGAGGAGGTTGCAATGAAAAGCTGGTGCGTTTTAATTTGGCAAGATGCCGGCGGCACAGTCCGTAACAGGTGCAGAGCGGCAAAGTTCTGTTTACCTAGCAAAATAAGCTGTCAGCCATTCTGCACGAAAGCTCTGTTTTCCCCTTTGCAGCCGAGAGGCCTTATCCTCATCTTCTGTCGGCAGCAGGCCTAAGCAAAGCTAACGGTGAAAATGTTGAGTCCAGTAGTACCTTAGGGGCCAACAAGATTTTCAGGGTCTAAGTCTTCAAGAGGGAACTTTGACTTTCAGAAGCTTATACCCTGAATATCTTGTTGGTCTCTAAGGTGCCACGGGTTCGAGTTGAGCTCTTCTGCTGACGACCAACCCAGCTACCCTCTGAAAGTATCTTAGTGGAAATCTCAGAAGTCAGAGGAGGCTTTCCAGTGTCTGAAGGATGCGTAACTTATGATATGCCAAATGCTTGACAGTCCCCTTGTTTTGGCAGGTGGCAAAGGGGTCTGTTGCACCTCTGGTAGGCATCCCCATCCATGACTGGTGTTTGTTGTGTGAGTTCTGAACTCTTGGGCTTCCGTGTCTTTTGTGACCAAAAGAAGTTCTGTGCAGAGTTAACCCCTGTCGGTGCCTATTTTCCTGGTTTGGTTTGGTGGGCTTAGATGGGAGCAACTCTGCATTGCGCTGTAGGAGAGGCAAAAATAAACTGAACAGCATAAGCAAAGAGAGGCACATTTGAGTAACTTGTGCGGGCTGCAGAAATCAGCTTTCCTTTATGCAGAATTCTGAATATTTTTAACATGCAAAATGCTTGCAGCCTTCCTCGTTCATCTTTTTGCCCTCATGTGCGTTTAAATGCAGTATAGCAGGGCTACTAAAATACTTATTTGCCTGCCATTTTTCTCCCCAGTGGTGAACTAAAGTGGCTTATGACATCCTGCTCATCTTATTTAGCCTCACAACAATCCTGTGAGATAGGGCAGGCTGAGAGTGTGTGACTGACTCCAAGGTCACCCAGCAAGCTTCCAGTGGCAGAGTGGGGACTCGAACCTGGGTCTCCCAGATTTAGTGCAGTACTCTAACCTCTACACCACACTGCCTGGTTTCCTGTAAAATTTACAGTGTGCAACCTGGGTAGTTCTCATTGTAAGTGTGTCCTGTGCATCAGAGCACTAGGAAATTACTTCAGTGGAGGGTTTTTGGTATGTGTTTGTTTAGCACAACATTTGTACTGTACCCCCCCCCCCCCAATCACGTTTGTAGCCCTGAATGGCACTGGAGTCATCAACCTCTGCTCTTGTGTCATCTTGGCGTTTTTGCTAGGTTAGCAGCATTTTGTTGGCTGCATGAATCTGTTTTTTAAAAGCCATCCCTGATATTAATGTGTTTATGCTCTGCCTTTCTTCTCTGGAACTTAAATCAGGTATATAGCGGGTAGGGTTGCCAAATCGGGCTAGGAAGATTCCCAGAGGTCTGGGGAGATGGAGCATGGGGGAGGGCAGGGACCTCAGCAGCGTTTAATGCCTTAGTATCCACCTCCAAAGCAGCAGCCATTTTCTCCAGGCAAACTGATCTCTGTAGTCTGTAGATCAGTGGTTATTCTCCAGGCCCCAACTGGAGGGTGACAACCCTAGTAGAGGGTAATGTTCCCTCTAAGCTGTGGAGTCTTGTGAGCAAAAATTCAACTTTGTGAGCTACTGCCATTAAAGCTGTGAGCGAGCGATTTGGTTACTGAATAAATCAGTTTGTTTTGGAGCCATCCTTCCTGAGCTAAGACAAAAATGTGTGAGCTGGAAGCTAAAAAACTGAGCTAGGCTCGCACTAATTCAGCTTAGAGGGAACACTGGTAGAAGGCCCAGGAGGTCCTGCTTCTGGACTCTGACCGTCTTAGATTTAGTGAGGTTGCTACATCACATGTCTTCAGAACATAACCCTGATTAATTAGGCAACATAATTAGGAGAAGGGAGAGTTAAAGCTGTTCTAAATGAGCTAGTTACAAAATCTATCAATCAGGTGCCATTTTGGAAGGGGCTTTCTTACACATGAAAACAACGGTGTCCTATATTGCATCAGGCCATCATTTTGTTAAAGTCAATATTGTCTACTTGGACTGGCAGCAGTGCTCGGGGTCTGAGGAAGAGGTCTTTCCCAGCACCTGCTACCTGATTCCTTTAAATGTGGGTGTTGGGGGGCTGAACCTGGGGCCTTCTTCATGTGCAGAAAATTCTCTGCCACCAAACTGTTGCCCCTCCACAAACGAACCTGCCGCCAGGAATCGGTCCCTCATGGTCAGCCTTAGCCTTTTGTGAATGGCAGCAGCTCAGGCAGACATCTTTCGCATCACCTGATCTTTTTAACTGGAAATGTCAGGGATTGAACCTGGGAGCTCCTTCTTGGACAACCAACACTCTACCACTGAGCCACATCCTGCTCTATCAGATAAAGGAGAGTGTCTCTTTCAATATGGTGTGACGTGAGAATGTGTCATGGTCAAAGCAATAGTATTTCCGGTAGTAATGTATGGCTGCGAGAGTTGGACCATAAGGAAGGCCGAGCGCCGAAGAATAGATGCTTTCGAATTATGGTGCTGGAGAAGACTCTAGAGAGTCCCTTGGACTGCAAGGAGATCAGATCAGTCAATCCTAAAGGAAATCAACCCTGACAGTTCCCTGGAAGGCCGGATACTGAAGCTGAAGCTCAAATACTTTGGCCACCAAATGAGAAGGGAGCACTCACTGGAGAAGACCCTGATGCTGGGAAAGAGTGAAGGTCAAAGAAGAAGGGGACGGCAAAGGATGAGAGGGTTAGACTGTGTCATCGATGCAACGAACATGAAATTAAGCAAACTCCGGAGAACGGCGGAAGACAGGAGGGCCTGGCGTGATGTGGTCCCTGGGGTCGTGAAGAGCCAGACTCGACTGTGCGACTGAACAACAACAAAAATACATCCCCCCCCCTTTCAGAATTGCTCCTTCTCCTCTTGATGGATGAAGCCCTGATTCGAATGGCCCAGGCTAGCTCATTCTTGTCAGATCTTGGAAGCTAAGCAGGGTCGGCCTTAGTTAGTACTTGGATGGGACACCATCTCTGCTTGTCTCTTGTCTTCAGACTCCCATGAGGGTTTGCATTAAGTCGGCTGTGATTTGGCCACACTTTCCATCACCAATGGGTGAAAACAGCCTAAACAAATCATTGAGATTTTTTAAAAACTGGGTAGCTGCCCTGTATATTCTACCTTTAAGAGGGCAATCTTATTAAGATGTGAATAGTGACCCAATCAGGCTCCTTCAGGAGGTTCTTGCCAATTTTTTGACCTGCAGGTCCTTGGAATTTCTGTAGAACAGCGGCTGTTCAGGGGCAGTGTACGGCGAGAGAGAGAGAGAGAGAAGCAGCTGGTACTTGGTTTGCTTTGTGTGAGATGTTTACTGTGCTCCTTGGAGCGGTTCAGATTTTCTTCAGACATGCCCTTCTGCTTCTGCACAGCTTGACAACTGTGTCTGGGAGATTGATGTGACCTCCAGATGGAGACCTTGGAGTTGGGTCTCGTGGGGGCCCTCTGTGCAAGTTTTTCGTGAGAGCTCCTGGAATGAAAATGTGTAGCCCTGTGGCACTGTGAGAATCAAGTGTTTGCTTTGTCTTGTTCTGGTAGCACATGGAGATAACCGCAGGAGTGGGCCGGAAGCCGGATTGGAGAGGAAGCGAGATAAATAGAATTTTGGGGGAAGGGAAAAGCAAGGGAGCCTGTGGTTCCTTTTTCAGTCAAATGTAGGGGAAGTATGATAGACTCTGTTATTTTTTTTAAAAAGAGCAATTTCACACCAGACCTGAGGCTTTCTGCGTTCCTTGGTTTTGTGATTCAGATGTGGAATCAGGTTTCTGCAGATTGCATGCCAGCAACCAGGTAGGGAACGCTTTATGAACTGGATAAAGTCAGCTTTTTAATATTTAATTTTTGGGAAGCCAGAAGGATGTACTTATTTTGTTTGAAACATTTCTGTGCCTCCTTTCCACCCAAATACAGTTCCCAAGGCGGCAAAACTTAAAAACCTTTCAGCATTAAAACAGCATTTAAAATAAAGTGTGTATAAAGTAATGCAATTAAAACCTTGCGACACAAAACCATGGTGGGGGGGGGGGCCAATAAGTTGTTCAACGCTTTGCCAAACAGAACAACAACAAAATGGTTGTGTGTCAGGTGAGGGGAAGACCTGGGTTCAGATCCCTGCTTAGCCATGAAGCTGAGTGGGGTGGTGGTGGGCCAGGCGTTGTAAGGCTGCGCAACATGTTATGGACTTTTGCTAAGAGATGAGAGCTACAAATGAACTATGCCATTAGTTATGTGGGACATGAGAGTACACTAGGTGACCAGTGGGAAGATGGGAAGAGATGCCTACACTATAGGAACAAAGCACCATTTTCTGAGGTTACCACCTCCAGTCGGGAAGATCGATATCAGAGATCAAAGACACACTCACACTCAAAGACAGGAGGTTGTAAACCTACATCTGCAGCTCTATACACGCATACCCCTTTTCATGTACATCTCCTGGTGCCCCTTCCTGCCAGCCTTCATCTCCATACGATACATCAAAGAGCATCACACCTGGGCGTGAAGACACTGGGATGCTTCCTGAGGACCGGTTCCCATGGTCGGCGGTCCTGTGATCCAGAAGATCAGTGCCAAATCCCGCTGGCAGCGACATCCTGCCCGGACCATCAGATAGGGGATGGGTCAATATTCAGATCTATCACCCTCTTAGTGGCTAGAGATAGTATGTGGACCATCTATAGGTTTTCTAGGGATGATATCATATCATGTCATCCTCCCAAGTACCACCTCCCAATAAAAGATACTCCACAATGTTAGAGAGAGAGTTCGAGAGTTCCTGTTATAGCTCCCTCTCCAATGCCTGATCTCTTCTCCCCCCCCCCCCCCTTATGGATTCCTGGGTGCACCACTGGGATCTGCCTCGTGGTTCTCTGCCGGTTCGGAGCCAACAACCCTTATCGTCTTCCTGAGATTTCCTCATCCCCTTTTTCCATCCGGATTCCATCGCATCTGTATTGGTAAATATCACCCTCGACGGAAACCATCAATTACCTGCTCATGCACAAGTCCCTGTAACTTCTACCTAAGTTCCTAGTACTGTATGTATGTATGAATGACAGAACAACATTGCTTTTTGTAATCTTTTTATTATATCTTAGTAAACAAATTATTTTACATCTTGAGTCTCTGTCAGTTTCTCAGAAGTATCGGTTAGCGCATCCTCTGTATACACTGGTTAAAGGTCCCGTAAGCCTGCTGCATATAAGAGCTAATATTCCCCAAATATTAATAGCATAAAAGAGCAGTGAGGCTAATAGCGTTTTCTCAGCACCTTTGGGCTTTCTCACAAAGGGGCTGTGAGGATGAAATGAAGGAGATGGGAGTTGCCTCTGCCAGCCTCAGCTCCTTGGTTGGAAGGGCAACATAAAACCCGTGACAGACAGAATGTGGCCTAATAAACTTTCGTGGACTTGTTAGCCAGTCTGTATGAAAGCTGCAGTGGATTGAGGCAGTGCTGTTTGCGGAGGGATCCTTGCATGTCTGCCTGTAGCGTCTTTGTGCAGGATTTGGGGGAAACGGGCTTCCTACTTCCTACCTAGCCACGGTAATCCATGCAACAGTCAGACTACTGTAATTCACTCTATATGGGCCAACCCTTGAGACTGATCCGGAAGCTCCAGCAGATCCAGAATGCAGCCATGTGGGTCTTTACAGGGACCCCTGGATGGAACAGATTCAACCTGTGCTGTTTGAGCTGCACTGGCTTCCAGTGGAGCACCAGATCAAGTTCAAAGTGTTGGTTTTGAACTTTAAGGCCCTCAGTGGTCAGGGATCCTCATATCTTTGGGACTGCCTCTCTCAATGTGTCTTGATAAGAGCGTTACTCTCAGGAAGTAAGACTTCTTGGTGGTCTCTAGCTGTCCTACCTGGTAGAATTCTCTTCCTGAGGACATCCGAGCCCTGCAGGATTTGTTACCTTTCTGCAGGGCTCGTAAGGCAGAGATGTTCCGCCAGGCTTTCAGTTGAGGACAGCAGCGGTACGATTAGGTGATCTGGCATGCTCATACCCCTCTTACCCCCTATGTCCCCCCCCCCCCAATCTTTTACAAGTCTCTTCTGGGAGGTCTGCGATTTACCATATCAGGAATTTTGACTGTTAGCCATCTTGGAATTGATAAAGGACTGTTGTTTCTCTTCTTGTTGTTTTTGAAAATTAACTTATATATTTATTGTGTATCCCTGTTGTAAGTTGCCCTGAGTCGCAGGGGAGGGTGGCCTAGAAATTTAATAAATAAATCTGTTAGGGTGAGGTATGGGTCTGGCTCATTCCTCCCCAGACGGTGGAAGAGTGTACCTTTTTTATTCTGAGGACTCCCAAGCGCTATTGTCAAGTTTCTCTTTCTTTGGCAACAGTAGCGCTGGCTCCCTGCCGCCTTGCTGAGGATCATCTCACGTGGAAGTCAACCAGCTAATGATATACATTTCAAGATAAGCTATATTCTGCTATCTGCCATAGGTCCCTTTTTTACTAGCAGTGCTATCCTAAATAGAGTAACACCCTTCCATGTCCATTAACTGTAAAGGACTTAGAAGGGGCATAGGTCTGCTTAGGATGGCACAATAGGCCTCTTTGCTGGTTATTTTTCTTCTGTGATTTGCTTTATATTCCGCATAGCAATCATTAGACTGCTGTATTCTCCGTTAGAATCCCATGCTTCTAGTCCTTCTCTGCATCAAAAGTGTCTGCAGCTGCAATCCAAAATACGTCTAAATGCTGGCTGCTTTATTTGACTGGAATTTTCACTTGTGCACAAAAGGACTCTGTTCACGATAGCAGCTTGGAGACAGGCACAGGTGTTGGATATTGTAACTCTGCTTGCAAGAGGATTTGGGAGGGAAAGCATTAAGAGAATTCATTCACTGGGGTACACCCGGCGGTTGATGCCACCCTCTCATTGGGTAGATGTTGAGGCTCTCTGGCTATTGCTTGTCTTTTTTTGTCTTATATAGGACCTCTCGTCTTCTCTCTGTTACCGGGGCCTGGATCTGTAGCAAGTTTTAACCCCTTTGAAAGTTGATCTGTTCACAATAAGTTAAAATGTACCTGTACGAACATGTCATGTAAGCAGTGTTCCCTCTAAGCTGAGTTAGTGTGAGCTATTTCACAGTTTTTTAGCCTCTAGTTCACACATTTTTGTCTTCGCTCAGGAAGGACGGCTCCAGAGCAAACTAATTTATGGAGCAGACAAATCACTTGCTCACAACTTTAAGGCCAGTAGCTCACAAAGTAGAGTTTTTGCTCACAAGACTCCACAGCTTAGAGGGAGCATTGCATGTAAGATGTGCTTGCTTCTATGTTTGTGAGTAAATTTTCTTTCTCTTGTTAACACTGGAGTCAGATTGTCTTTGCAGTTTGTTTGAACAGCATTTTCCCTTTAACTGGGAAATGTGGTGGATCGGCGGTACTGTGAAAAGCTTCTCTGCTTCCAAGTCAGATGGGTTTTTTTTGCATTTTGCTTTCCTTGACTGTGCTAATGTCCCTGCTGTTCTTACCCCCTGCTTCAAGTACAGAGGTGGAGTAGGAGGATTGAGCAGCCAGCCTCCTCTTTGTCTGCATTACCCATCCTCTGATTTCCCCTTCCATCTGCCGCTGAGGCTTCTCTAAGGAGGGGAGGATATATGTGAACATCAGAATGTATATATGGATATGCCAGTGTTTTTGCCAAATCATCATCAAATAGTCAAGTGTGGCCACATCTAAAGATTCTTAAATCCGCAGATTGTAGCCCCATGGACAGAAGGGAGATTTTCTCTAAACTTGAGGCCCCCCCCCCCCGGGTTTGCAGAAAAATCAACCACTACCTTTATTGTCACATCAAATGAAAGAAAAACAAACAAAAGGAAAATGAAATCCTAATACATATATCTCCTTTTAGAAGTCAGGTACAGCAATCTTGCCACCGTTTCAATAATTATAGAACTTTGAGTGGAAAGAAAACAGAGGGTCTTATGTTCATCTGCAGAAAAATCTAAAAACCCAGGAAAAACATTGGAAGGGTATAAATCCCCCCCCCCCCCCAAACAGAGGAGTGTTGCCTGCCTATGTGCAGAAAACATTTCTCTGTTGGTGCTGCTGACTGATGGTAGAACGGTGAGGGAAGGGCGCTGTAGGCAGGTGGTAGCAGCTGGGTGGTCTGTTTGGTGAGTGGCCGGCCTGCTGAGTGAGATGGGGGGGGATGGATGCAGAAGGTCCCAGGTTCAATCCCCGGCATCTCCAGCTAAAGGGCCCGGTGGGCCGGTGATGGGAGAGACCTCTGCCAGTCTGAGTAGACAATGCTGACCTTAATGGACCAGCAGTCTTACTCAGTAGAAGGTAGATTCATGTGTGATATACAGAGTGGCAGGGGAATTGGTGGGCAGAGCACTGGGGGAAGAGACTGGTCCTCTTTGTTACGGGAACGGAATGAGAGGAGAAACCGCAACTGCCGCCACCACCACATTATCTGGTTGAGAGGAGCTGTCGTTGCCGTCTGCCCAGTCCCCCTAGGCTCAGCCTGACTCCTGCCGTCACAGCCCGTAGGCCCAGCATGGCTCCCTGTGTTGCCACTGGGGTCAGCTAGGCTCTAGGTGTCACTGCTGCTGCCCCCAGGCCTGGCATGGCTCTCTGGCACACCACCAGCCCCACTGGAACTGCCCTGGTTGCTGCTAGAGATGAGTCAGGAGCCTGGCCCACCCTCCCCTGGGGTGGGGGGAAGCAGGCAGAGCTTGAGTGATGGGTGGGTGGGTGTGTAGGTGGAACAATGAGGATGGTGGGGGAGGAAGGAAAGTAGGGATAATGGAGTGCCCCCTCCCTGTAAGTTCTTTGTGGGTCCCCACTTGTATATTCCAATTCTCAACCTGGCCACATCTGAAGATGCTAAAATCCGGGTATTGGAGCCATAAACAGATCAGAGAAATGCCCCACATTTGCAGAAAAATCAGAAGTCTAAAAAAAAAAAACCTTTTAAGAAAAGGAACACCTTTAAGGCAGGGGTGGCCAAACTGTGGCTCGGGAGCCACATGCGGCTCTTTCACATATATTATGTGGCTCCTGGCAGGGTGGCTGGGGAAGCTAAATAACATTAGCAAATAAATATCATTGGATAAATAAATATCATTATCAATATCTGCTTTTGCCCCTTCTGTTATTTGCCCCTTCTGTTATTTCTGGCAGTCTCATTTAATGTTAATAAAAAGCAAATCTGCATATTTTCCAATAAAAACATGTAATATTTGTTCGTGTCTTGCAGATCGCAAACATCTGATGTTTAATTCTGCACGGCTCTTATGTTAAGCAAGTTTGGCCACCCCTGGGCTATACTACCCTGGTTTTCATACAGTAGCTGCTGTTGAACAACAGCAAGCATCCGGGCCTGGGGGCGTCAGGCAGTGCTAGCGAGTTGCTGGTGGTTTCTGCCAGGCCTAGCCCCAATGAATCCCCCCTCGAAAGCCAAAACATCTTGGAAGGGCCCTCCCCCTGCCTTTTTACAGATAGAAACCAAGCCTGAAACACCGGCAACATGTTGTGGTTGTCTACCAACAGCCACTGAAGACATCCATTCCTTAAAGCAGGGGTGGGCAAACTTGCTCAGCGTAAGAGCCACCTAGAACAGGAGTGGCCAAACTTGCTTTACATAAGAGCCGCATAGAATAAACATCAGATGTTTGAGAGCCACAAGACATGAACAAATATTACCTGCTTTATTGGAAAATAAGCAAATTTGCTTTTTATTAGCATTAAATGAGACTGCCAAAAGTAATAACAAAAGGGGTAAAAGCAGGTATTGATAATGATATTAATTTGTCCAATGATATTTGTTTGCTCCCCAGCTGCCCTGCCGGGAGCCACATAATATATGTGAAAGAGCCGCATGCGGCTCCCGAGCCACAGTTTGCCCACCCCTGGTCTAGCCTATACAGTTTGCTCTGTTGGGCAGGGGTCTTTCCCAGCCTTGTCAGTGGAGCCGAAATCTTTTGCACGCAGAGCACGGTATCTGTGGGTGAGCTATTGCTCTCCTCTGTGCGGGCTTACTGACTGGAACTGACAGTGGGTTTGTTCAGCAAAGCATTTCTTTTTTGCATCCTTAAATGCCTTTGTTTTTGTACTTGTCAAATGACCACAGCACCTGTCTGCTTACAAAACAGAGTGCTGTATTCTGAAATGCCAAGCAATTTTTCCACGTACCTCATCCCTTCCCTCCCCCAAAAGAAGTCATGCACTGAAGTGCTAGATTATGCATGCATGAAGATTTGATTGGCAGTGTAGTTCAGACTGCTGTCCGAGGGATGCCAACCTCCAGGTGGGACCTGGGGACCCCCTGGAATTACAGTCCTCTCTAGACTGCAGAGATTCATTTCCCTGGAGAAAAGGGATGCTTTGGAGGGTGGACTTCGTGGCATTGTATCCCACTATGGTCCCTGTCCTGCCCCGTATGCATCCCCAAATCTCCAGAAGTTTCCCAACCTGGAACTGGCAATCATTCCCCCCTCCCCATCCCCTGCTGGCAGCTGGGGGCTCCTGGCAAACCCTGTGCTGTCCCCTTCACTTTTCTAATACTGCCATGCAAAATCTCCCAGGCCTTTGGCAGGTCCATTTCAGGCAGGTATTTGGCAGGTGCAACTTTATTCCTAACGTGAAGTTCCAGCAGTTGGGTCCCTGTTGATTGTCTTCATGTCCTGCTGTTGTCAAAAGCCAGATTCCTGCCAGAACTTGATGGTAGACTTTTGGCCCATTCTGCACTCTCCTTTTAATCCATGTTCACCGCGGTCTCCTCCAAGCCAAGGGTGGGCAAATTGCGGCCTGGGGGCCACATGCGGCCCGCCACAGAGTTTTTTGCGGCCTGCCAAGACAGTCGGCCACAGGAAAATGTTCTCTATATTTGGGTCTACATATATTTGTGAGCAAAGTTTTTCTTGCATGAAGATCAACAAGAGTAAATATAGATGCTCTTTGACAGACATTAACTTGCAGGCTGTGATGAGAATCTCAACAAGCAATCTCACTCCTGATTTCAAAAAAATTGTAAAAAAGTGTGATAGGGTACATTTGTCTTATTAAACGGATTCTAAAATTAAATGTGCTTGCAGCTATAGATGATATGAAATCAGCACAAAAAATAAATTGAATAAAACGACCGCCATTTTATTTAATTTATATTTATTGATTTTTATGGTACAATTTATACCTTTTCTGAAATGCAAAGTTAACTAATGAATGCAATAGTTTTAAAAGGCGTGGCCCTCTGCCAATCTCCGCTCCCACAAAGTGGCCCCCGAGCCAAAACAATTGCCCACCCCTGCTCCAAGCAATTCTGCACTAAAGTCGAATTCAACCTTTTTAATCCAGGTTCTCTCCCTCCCAATTTTGCACTAAATCTGAGTTCAGCCTTCTTTTTATTTCTGGTTTTCCCCCCAATTCTGCATTTACATTACCTCCCTTCAGTGGTCAGCCTAGTTTCAGCCTGCTGTTGCTCCGGGTTATTTGGATGCTGGTTTTGCCGCGGACTTAAATTGCCTCGACTTGAACACTGAGAAAATCTGGAATGGCAGGCAAATGCAGAAAGGACCTGAGGGTAGGGAGAGGAGGTTCTTAAAGTTCTTTCCATATCTAGAAGGCCACGCTTGCGCGCTCTTATGTCTCTTTTTTTGTGTGCCTTGGCTGGCTTCATTTTGAGTTGCTTAAAAGGCCGAACTTTAATCGCCACGAAGGTTCCAAGAGAAGGACTTGCTACCCCCCCCAGCCGCCAGTCTCTCTGGGCTTCTTGTTCCCAGAATGCAACTGCACCACTTCCATTACCAAGCCGCCTTTTGGCATGTCGATAAAACAAATGCTTGACACACCTCCCTGCAGCTTTAGAGCTATTAAGAGCGGGAATGAGAGGGACTGTGGCTTTCGCCTCAGCGTGTTGAGAGCCCCACAGGGAGGGAAAGGTTTGGCGCTCTGGGGCCTATTGGAGAACATAGCTGAAGAGCGTAATTGTCTTTTTCCTTTTTAAATGCATGAGGTACTTGAATCTCATTCACTGCTGGCGGGGGCCTGTGTAGGAGATCTCAAAGGGGCAAGATGGCAGCGCTGGCCCAAGGACTTGGGGATTTATTTATTTTTATTTATTTATTTTTGGATTTATACCCCACCTAGCCAGCATACGCTGGCTCAAGGCGGATTACAAGGGTTAAAACAGCAACATTATAAGTTATACTCAATTGGCTTAAAATACACCCAAACACAGAGCTACGGGAGTTGGCGGCCATATTGCTCCCGACACACAGCACAGCAATACCAAACCCAAGGCCAAGCTTAGACATAGACTTCCCACCGTACTTGGTGCCAGTGTTACATGCTCAGCAAATAACAGGAACATATGAGACAGTCACAGATTAAACAGGACACTATGTCCTCATGTTTTCATTTTCACTGACTTCCATGTATTATATGAAACTGCCTTTTGCCCTTGGTCCACCAAAGTCAGCATTGCCTACTCAGACTGGCAGCGGTCTCAGGCAGAGGTCTTTCACATCACCTGCTGTCAGATTTTTTGACTGGAGAGACTGGGGATTGAACCTGGGACCTTCTGCATGCCAAACAGATGCTTTACCACTCAGCGATAGTCCCTTCTCTCTGAGACTGCATCTATGGCTTGGTTGGCCAATTGGCATTTGGAAGTTTTTTTTTAAATAAGTAAAAACTGTGTTTAAGTGTGTTCCACTCTTTCTCTGAAGAGTTAAGAGGAGCAATAGTATTAGAACGAATTTAGAGTCCAGTGGCACCTTTAAGACCAACAAAGGTTTATTGAAGGTATGAGCTTTCAAGTGCGTGCACAGTTTTTCAAACAGTATTTTAACTCTTCGTTTGGGATTCATTGGCTCATTCAATCACGCCCACCAAGTATTTTTAGAAAGTGGGAGGGACTGGTTGGGGCTTTTGCCTCACAAGGCTTCTAATTGGCCATTGGAGATTTGATGGGCAGTGCAATTTTTTAAAAAAAACATTGCTTTGACAGCAGCTGCCAGCACAGCACAAGGATCTTTACTGTGTGACTGAAGATAAGCTGTGGCTGCCATTTTGTATCTGGTTCCACCTCCTTTGCCAGACATGTTTTGGCAGCACGTACCTCACTGTGTCAGAATTTCAAAGGTGCCTGCAGGCTCAGAAAGTTTAGGGGACCCATGCACTAGTGGATACTGACTGAAAGGAGCCAGGACTGGAGCAGTGACTCATGCAGAGAAGCAGCAGACAGCCTCTTCTGTAAGATTCATCCTTTGGGGTCCTGGTGAATTACTAATTTTCCACAAGGCAGGTAGCAGTTCTCTTGTTCTCTCGCACAATTTGTGAATTGCTTGTTCCTGCTTCTACTCCCAGCCCTCCACTAGCCTCTTCCATTCTTTTCTGTCTCTTATTGCTCTGGCTGTTGATGGAGGCCTTCCAATCAACGCACCCTGCATGATTGCTCTGTTCATAATTGCATCCCCCTTGCTGCCCTGCTGGGTTATGAAAATGGAAAGAGCTTGTGAGTTGGGAGTGTTTTAATTTTTTTATCTGAATAACTGTCTTAGAAGAGAAAACAAGAACAAAGTTTGAGTCTAGTGGCATCTTTTGGGACCAATTACGTGCTATTCTGGGTATAAGCTTTCATGCACTTGCACATGAAAGCTTACACCCAGAATAAACTTTGTTGGCCTTAAAGGTGCCACTGGATTCGAACGTTGTTCTGCTGCTTCAAAACAACTTGGTTACCCCACCTGAGTCTATCTTAGTAGAGAACCTTTTTCAGTTTGGACCCGGGTTCCACCACATCTCAGCTTAGAATCTTGCCTGTACAACCCTAAGGAAGTTGTCTGGGATCTAACAGTTCCACGGGTCCCAAATTCTAGTTAGCGTAGTCTTGCAAGGTCCCCGATTGGTACACCTTGGGGTGTATCAACAGAGGCCTAACATTCAAATCGCAAGATGTCATAGTCCCACTGTACACTGCATTGGTCAGGCCGCACCTGGAGTATTGTGTGCAGTTCTGGAGGCCTCTCTTTAAAAAGGATGTGGACAGAATGGAGTGGGTGCAGAGGAGGGCGACAAGGGTGATCGGGGAGGCCTGGAGACCAAGTGCTATGAGGAAAGGCTGAGGGACTTGGGAATATTTAGTCTGGAGAAGAGGAGGTTGAGGGGGGTTGAGGGCATGATTGCTCTCTTGAAGTCTCCACTTAGAGGAGGGCAGGGAGCTGTTCCTGCTGGCAGCAGAGGAGAGGATATACAATACTGGGTTTAAAATAAGGGCGGGAAGGCACCAGCTGGATGTTAGGGAAAACTTTTTCACAGTCAGAGTTGTGCAGCAGTGGAAATGGCTGCCTAGGGAAGTGGTGAGCCCCCCCTCACTGGCAGTCTTGAAGCAGTGGCTGGATGTACGCTTATCGGGGATGCTCTAGGCCAGGGGTGGCCAAACTTGCTCAGCATTAGAACAGGGGTGGCCAAACTTGCTTAATGTAAGAGCCACATAGAATAAACATCAGATGTTTGAGAGCCACAAGACATGAACAAATATTACCTACTTTTATTGGAAAATAAGCAAATTTGCTTTTTATTAGCATTAAATGAGACTGCCAAAAATAATAACAAAAGGGGTAAAAGCAGATATTGATAAATGATATTAATTTGTCCAATGATACTTGTTTGCTAATGATATTTAGCTTCCCCAGCCGCCCTGCCGGAAGCCACATAATATATGTGAAAGAGCCGCATGCGGCTCCCGAGCCACAGTTTGCCCACCCCTGCTCTAGGCTGACCCTGCCTTGAGCAGGGGGTTGGACTGGATGGCCTGTATGGCCCCTTCCGACTCTGTGATTCTACAATTCGAAGCCAGAACAACTTCAGAAGCTTCCCTTCCTTCCACTTGTAAAGCTAGAATAGCCCATGGGACCTGTGTAGCTTAGGGCGGTCTGTAATGACTCATTGTAGCTTTTTCACAGTTTTGACGGAGGAGTGTTTCCACCCCTGCTACTTCATGTCTTTCCTGGCAATGCCAGAGGTTATACATGGGAAGGGCCTTCTTCACACCAAGCACATTCTCGGTTTCTGAGCGGTAGTTTCTCTCTTACAAATCAGATATGTGAAAATGTGTGCGCCTCTGTCGAGACCTGAATCCACCCATGTCTTGATGTCAGTAAATTCACCATGGTAATTACTTCTGAATGGGAGTGGAGGAGAAGACCTCCTTTTCCACCCAGATCTGTTCTGCTTGGTATCTTGTATTTCCAGCTTGTTTGCAAGAACGCCACGGTGGGAAGGGATCTGCAGTACATCCGTTCCTTAGCAAGACCTTGGGATCTTACCTCGTCAAATCCCATGTACCCTGCTCATCCCCAGGCCTTCCATTATCAAAAAGTTTGCTTGAAATGAGAATATTTTATAGCTCTTGTAGAACAAGTAGATCTGGGTGTGTAAGATAAGATTGCTGAGCAGATTTGGTTCGCTGGGAAGGAATAGTCTAACAGTCCCATTCTTAGCAGGGTGGCATCCTTCTACGTCTGTTGAAGTCAGTGGACTTGAAAAGGGGGCAGCGCTCGCTTACAAAGGAATTGTAAACAACACGATTGATTTGGGCTAAGGAGACTCGGATATTCTTCCGGGAGTGAAAGCGTTTCGGCGGATTGAAAAGTTTCGGCATTGATAGCAACTGGTTGTAGGAGGTCTGAAATGAAGTTTTGTGTAAATTACAGCAAAAACCTGTGCAAGTTACTGCAGTCCCATCCAGGGCTGCGGTCACACACACTAAATAATCCACTTTCAGTGCACTTTCCAACTGGATTTTGCCAGTTCACACAGTAAATATAGGCCCTACTGCAGCTGTTCCTAGGAGCCTTTCCCTGCTGCTTCTCCCGCTTTCTTGAGTTTACTGAGATGAGGAAAATGGCAAGGTTTGTTTCCAAGAATCACTTAACCTTTTTGAGCCTGAGAAGACCTTGGAATTCTGACACAGCATGGTGGGGGCAGCCACAAAATGGCTGCCGCAGGAGGTTGAGCCAGCCACAAAATGGCTGCCGCAGCTTATCTTCAGTCACACAGTGTAGATCCTTGTGCTGTGGTGGCAGCTGCCACTAAGACAGCCTTTTTTGAAAAGCTGAGCAGCCGATCAGAAGCCTTGCTGGGCAAAAGCTCCACCTGGTTCCACCAACTTTCTAAAAGCACTTGGTTGGTGTGGGGGAAGTTGTCAGCAGGTGTGGTGGTTCCCACAGGCACTGTGTTGGGGACCCCTGGTCTAATGGTTAAAACCAACACCTTGAACTGGATCCGGAGACTAATGAATAGCCAGTATAGCTGCCACAGAACTGGAGTAATAAGAGCTAGTCCGCTTGTTCAGAATGAATCTTACAGCACTGCTGGCCCAGTTTATGTACAGGGAGATTGTCTCTCTTTTTACCCATTCAAGGTAACACACATGTGCTGTCCCACCTGCATTTTGAAGTGGTACAGTTTCATGTGGGAAGGCTGTACCACGTGACTTTACTGAATGTGTAGATCAGGCTTAGCAGTTCACCACCACTCTCACGGCGGTAGAAATATTCCTAAGAACAGTTCTGTCAACAATGTAATGTTTAAAGAGTAAGTCCAAAAAAGGTTCTGTTGCTAACTTTGGTGTGTCCCTTTCAAATCTGCATTAGGTAGCCATGTCCGCCAAAGCTATATCCGAGCAGACCGGGAAGGAGTTCTTGTATAAATACATCTGCACCTCGTCCGCCATTCAGAACCGCTTCAAATATGCCAGAGTAACACCCGAGACCGACTGGGACCATCTGATCCAAGATCATCCCTGGCTTTTGACTGAGGTGAGCAGAATCAGCTACGTTATCTCCTCCGTGTCACTTACAAGGCACTAGTTGTGTAAAGATCTATGCCGGGCCTGAACAAAAGTAGTTTTAGGACCTAAAATCCTCCCACATCTAGGTTCTGGTTTCATGCATGCAAACAAGGTGTCGGGGATGCTTCAGATGCAGCCCCAGGGAAGAAGATCTGCTTGTGAGAAGCTAGTGGAATCTACGCAGGGGCAGCCATGGTCCAGCAGCACACCAGACTGGATGCCCCTGTGTCGTTAGACACCTGTGCTGCAAGGGCCGCTCAGCTTGGATCCAGCCAGTGGCACCAATGATGGGTGTTGAAGTTTGAGAGTCCTTTTCTTTTTTTGTCTTGTGCATCTTGGCAGCGTAAATTGAATTGCAACCAGAATACATTTCTCTGTCCTTTCGTGCATTCCCCTCTTCTCTCTCTGGCTGCCATCCAGTTGTTTAATCACATTTAGCTGTACATGGATCTGCGGTGCAGTCCCATTTTTCTTGCCGGTGGAAGGCAGCTGTGTCGGTAGCTAATTAAATGAGTCGGTTGCTGGCATGCGTCATTGGGCTCAGCGAGTCTTCCAGAAAGTAGCAAAGGGTTTGGGAGCTTCTTGGTCTGGTGCTGGAACCTGCATTTTTTGAGGGGAAACCCAGACACAAATGCCTACACAAATGTTTTGGGTTACAGCTAACGATGGTTTGGGCAAATTCATCAGGCACTCCTTGGTTTGTTGTCTGGGGACAATGGACCCCCCAAACAGCTCGGTGCAGGAGCTGTTCTTACTACTTAATCCAGTAGTATGGGAGAGGAGGGGAAACTAAAATCCAATCCGACTGTGGTTACCAAGTCCCCCCTGCCCACCAGCGGGGGTCAAGAGGCATAGGGTGGCCAGGTCCAGGTTGGGAAACTCCTGGAGATTCAGGGGTAACGCCTGTGGAGGAGAGTGACCTCAGTTGGGGCACAGTGCCATTTGTTTTTTTGAAAAAGAGGTGCCGGAACTCTCAAGAGGGAAATGGAAGCTTTCGTTCTGTCTACTGAAAACTCATGAACTTTTAAATATTTTTAAAAGGGTTTTCTTGAAGAAGTTCCAGAACTTCATTCCGATGCGTTCCCCCAGAAAAAAAGCCCTGATGCTATAGATTCCACCCTCCAAACCAGCCATTTTCTCCAGGGGAACTTGTCAGAATGTGACAATAGTGTGCTTACTTTCTGTTTCTGTGATCTCTGGTGTAGCCATCTGTTATTTACTGCTTGCCTTGAAATATATTATCTGCTCTGCTGAATGTAACTGTCTTTCTCCGGGAGGGTGGCTTGTCGCATTCCTGAACGTCACATAAACAGCTGGGACTATCGCATCCGTCCACTCCCCCCTAGCCTTTGAGGCTCAAAGTATTTTATCTCGTTGTTCTAACCTTGGAGACTCCTAAATTGTTGCTAACCAAATGTTTAGCCTATCGTTCACACAATTGGGTCACACAGGGCAGGAAGGGAATTTTTATTACTTTCCCACCTCTCCTGTGAGAACCAAACGGTGGCCACTTCCCCCCCCCCCACTTCTTTGTGGCCACTCTGATTGGTCCAGTACCTGTATTCAACTGTGACTGAAGGTATATTAATCCCTGTTGCTTGCTGTCGTGTATCTCTAACAAACATTGAGAACCTGAACCATTATTGGAAATAAAAGAACTTTGCTTCAACAAAGGTCTGGTCTGATAGTGTCGACGCAGAAGCCTCACAGAACTGACCTCTGTAGATCGGAGATAAACTGTAATTCCAGGGGTAACTGGGCAGGGTAGCTTTGCAAAAGTTGGTTCACTTTGAAAGTGGGGTGTTTCAGGCAAAAAAAAAAGTTTTATACCTGTTTTAAATTGTGTCACATATTTGTTGTTGTTTTATTGTTCGTTCTGTTTATGGAATTGTATTTTACTCTGTAAGCCATCACGGGCATCGCTTGTCGAGAGAATGGCAGGGTATGTATTCGGTAAAGAAATACGTTTTTGTGCTGGGCTAATAACTGTTACGGGCCCTGACCTGAAGTGCCCGGGCTAGCTTGATTTAATCAGATCTCAGTAGCTAAGCAGAGTCAGCTCTGGTTAGTACTTGGATGGGAGACCGCCCAGGAATACCAGGGTTGATATGGAGAGGCAAACCACCACTGACTGTCCCTTGCCTTGAAAACCCCACTAGGGGTCACCATAAGGCAGCTGTGACTTGACAGCCCCCTCCGCCTCCCCCTTCCCAGTATGGGCTTATTTGCAAAGCTAGTCCAGGGAAGAATAATGGCTTTCCAACAAGACAGCTTGAATACTTTGTCAGCCTGGCCCATTGGGTTGCCAAGTCCACACTGGGAAAATTCCTTGAGATTTGGGGTTGACGCCTGGGGAGAGTGGGGAGTCCTCCATCGGATATAATGCTGTAGAGTTCATCTTCCGAAGCAGCCATTTTTTTCCAGGGGAACTGATTTCTGTTGCCTGGAAATCAGATGTAATCCTGGGAGGTTTCCAGGCCCCACCTGGAGATTGGCAACCCTGTGTTGAAAACGTATTTGGGGAAGTTTCCAAGCTGACTTTTGTTAGTCAAAGAGGAGACATGTTTGTGTCAAGATTAATGATCTTGGGAAATCCCAGTCAGGCTTTCTCCTTCACCTCCTGCTTCTGACATCAGGAACAAGTCATACTCTTTTTAAAAAGGTCTTCGGGCCTGTGCAATGTGTGGGGTGTGCAAAACAGCCTCTCTAAGGAGCAAGGTTTGAGTCCAGTAGCCCCTTTCCAGGGGTATAAGTTTTCAAGAGTCAAAACTCTTTGTGTCTGCAAATCTTGTGGGTCTTTAAGGTGCTTCAAAACTTGAATCTTGCTCAAGGGCTTGAATCTTACTCTTCTGCTACAGACTAACATGGCTGCCTTCCTGAAACTAACTAGGAGGTGCAAGCAGCGTTGGCCGAGTCAGATGCGCCTATCAGTTGCACAAAAGTATGAGAGACTGAAGCTGCCTCGACTGTTGAGTGATGTTCTACAGCTGAGCTCCGGGAAGGATTTGGAAGCAGGCTGGCTTGTCTGCAGAAGGAAATCAGTTGCACATGATCACGGTAGTGCAATATCCAACAATGGCCGTACTCGCACATCATTGGCTGTTGCAGTACAGCAAGCATGCACAAATTTGCAACTGAATCGTCTGGGCCTGCAGTGGATCCAGTTGTGCATGATAGCTGTAGTGCAATAAATAGCAAGCGATGTGAGTTTGTGGGCCCCATCTCTGGAGTTCTCTCACTCAGCCTTTCTCTTGGTCCTGGAGCTACAACAGTACAAAGGGAGTAATATATAACCTCTCATGACCGAGTTGATGAGTCCTCCTTCCTGGTGAGGATGCGCATCAGCAAAAGGAATGTTCTGTTGCACACATACAAAAGCATGAGCGCACTGGCTGGTACATGACTTCTATTGGAGGATCTTAGGTTGTCTGAACTGGGCTTTGGCCTCTTTGCGAAACTGGCAGCTCGTAAGCAAGTTTACCTGCAAAAGCAATTTCTCCCCATTTGTCTCCTTTCTTGTTTTGGAAAATTCCAGCGTCTGGTGGTGAAGCCTGATCAGCTCATCAAACGGCGCGGCAAGCTGGGCCTAGTCGGGGTGAATCTGGACTTGAATCAAGTGAAGGCCTGGCTAAAGCCACGTCTGGGTCACGAAACCACAGTGAGTACCACGCACATCACTTTGCTGTTAAAGCCTCCTCGTCCGGGCTGTTGTGCAGTTGAAGGGCTTGCTCTGAGCTCCTTGAAGGCACGGTAGGACAGACACCAACTGAAGTCAAGGGAGATAACAGGCCTTTGAGGTTTTGGGAAAGGGCAGCGTTTTAAAATACAAGGTTGGGGATGTGTCTCATTTTTGCTTGCTTCTGAGTGGCCTTTGTGTTTTTTGTTTTCTACAGATTGCCAAAGCAAAAGGCATCCTGAAGAACTTCTTGATAGAACCTTTCGTTCCGCACAAACAGGTTTGTGTCACTAGTCCATGTATGGGCAGAGGTAACACGGGGTGACTTTGCTGTGGTTCCCATCAACTCTTATGCTGAAGTGGAGATTTCCTTTCCATTTGGGTGAATCTTCAGGAGCCACTGTAGAGAGAAAGGGGTGGGACGTTTCTTTGGACCGCCAGAGGAAAAGGAGGAGCCCCTTCTCCTCTGTGGCTCCCTGGGTTCTTGCCCACAGTCGCCCCAAAATAACTCTTTGGGTGGCTTGTTGCAACGTTCCGTAGGGTCAGTGGACTTCCCACCAGTAGCCTGGCCTGGCCTTCTGTTTGGCACTCCTTCCAGACAGTGGTTTTTCTTGCAAATTTCCCAAGCGTAGTCAAGCCTGCTGTTGGTGATGGCATTGAGAACTGGAGCTGAATATCTTCCTGCAAATATTTTGGGGGTGGAAATGTATGTCGTAGGGAGGGAGAAATTTCCTGAGAAACAGGCATGCTGTATGCAGGGTAGTACACATGTTTGAGACCGGTGCGCATAGGAAGCAGAGTGGATGGGTCTGGGTGTGCTCAAACCGTCCTCTACCTGAACAGAATTGCCAGCTTGTGAGCATGGGATTTGTACATGGTAGACTCCCTTCCCATAATGTTTAGCCTGGAGAGGAGGCAACTGAGAGGTGATATGATAACCGTCTTCAATACTTGAAGGGCCGTCATATAGAGGATAGTGCGGAGTTGCTTTCTGTTGCCCCAGAAGGTTCGATTGGAAGCAGTGGGTTGAAATTGAATCAAGAGAGTGTTTTCAACTAAAAATTAGGAAGAACTTCCTGACAGTGTGGTTCCTCAGTGGAACAGGCTTCCTCGAGAGGTGGTGGGCTCTCCTCCTTTGGTGGCTTTTAAACAGAGGCTAGATGGCCATCTGACAGCAATGCTGATTCTGTGAACTTGGGCAGATCATGAGAGGGAGGGCAGGGAGGGTCCCATCAGTGCTGAGTTCTTGTGGCCCTCTCTTACGCACCCAGAGCTGATCGCTGCTTTGGGGTCAGGAAGCAATTTTTCTCCAGGCCAGCTTGGCCAGGGATCCTGGAGGGTTTCTTTGCCATCTTCTGGGCATGGAGCAGGGGTCACTGCGGGTGTGTGGGAGGGGAGGTATTTGTGAATTTCCTGCATTGTACAGGGGTTGAACTAGATGACCCTGGAGGTGTTGTAACCGAGCCGGATATGGCTGTTTGATGGAAGGGAATGTGAAACTGGGCGGTTTGAACTGAGGGCACTGCCTTTTGAAGAGGTGGGCAGCCCCCCCCCCCCTTTAATGGCCTTTGTTTTGCTCTCAGTGGCGTAGCCACACGGCCAGAAAGAGATCCAGCATGGTGTAGTGGTTAAGAGCGGCGGACTTGGATCTGAAGAACCAGCTTTGATTCCCCACTCCTCCCCCTCATGACACCTGCTGGGTGACCTTGGGCCAATCCCAGTTCGCTCAGAACTCTCTCACCTCCACCTGCCTCAAAAGGTCACCATTGTGGGGAGAGGAAAGGAATGTGATTGTAGAGCCGCTTTGAGACTCCTTGAGGGGGAGGAAAGCAGCAAATAAAGGCCTACTGTTCTTCCAGCCTCTGCCGGAGACTTCTGGTGAGAGAGCTTCCACCCCCAAGCAATAGCTTCTACTGTTGAACTGTGGCACTGTTACGAAGTTTTCTCCTGGTGTTCAGCCCAAACCTTCCCTCCTGTAACTTCAGCCCAGTAACTGTAGTTCTGCCCTCTGAAGCAGCAGACAACAAGCCTTTGCCCTCTTCTGTTGGACAGGTGTTTGAGTAGTGCCATCATTCTCCCCTCTTTGTCTTCTCCTCTCTTGGCATACCATTTTTTTCAGGAGGAGGGAAGAAAATTCATGAAAAAGCATCCCCTTCCCTCAGTTCACTTCTCCTGGTACCCTGCTCTTTAGTGCCAGGGATTTCCAAAGACATGCACGGCACGCAATGGGTATTGTGTATTCTTGCAGGCTGTGACATGTGCTTGAACTGCAGGGTGGCCTTCTGAAATCTTACCTGTTGAATTCACAGACGGAGGAGTTCTACGTGTGCATTTACGCTGCCCGCGAGGGGGACTACGTGCTGTTCCACCACCAGGGTGGGGTGGACGTGGGCGATGTGGATGCCAAGGCTCAGAAGCTGCTGGTGGGCGTCGACGAAAAGCTCGATGAGTCGGCTATCAAGAAGCACCTCTTGGCGCACGCTCCATCGAACAAGAAAGAGTAATTCTGAGGCGCTGTTTTGTAGCCCCTTAAACCATGGGTTAGGGGTGGTACTTCATAGTAGTGTTCATGTGATCAAACAGATTTAGATAGTCTGGGGTCAAGTCAGGCCTGTAGCTACAGTGGGGGGATTCAGGGCTCTGCCTCTTTCTTAAAGGCACAGCCCCACAGGAATTTGTCCTGAAAACTCTTTTTAAAACATTTTTAAAGGTGCGCACTTCCACTTCTTGCACCCACTGAGCCATCTATCCAGCCTGGTTCCCTCCCTCCCTCTCTCCTCATCTGCAGTTTTTCAGTTTGGGGGGAGCCAGTTCAGTGTAGTGGTTAAGTGTGCGGACTTTAATCTGGGAGAACTGGGCTTGAGTCCCCCCTCCTCCACTTGCAGCTGCTGTATGACCTTGGGCAAGCCATAGTTCTGTCAGAGCTGTTCCTGAAAGAGCAGTTCTCTCAGAGCTCTCAGCCCCACCTACCTCACAGGGTGTCTGTTGTAGGGAGGGGAAGGGAAAGGAGTTTGTAAGCCACTCTGAGTGAAGGGCGGGGAATAAATCCAATCTTCTTCTCTTCTTCTGGACTGCTGCAACAAAAGCAGCTAGCTTGGGGCTTCTGCTGCCCTCCCTGCCTCCTTTCTTTTGGCAGCACCCTTAAAAATTTGAAAGCCCCCCCCCCCCCCCCCCCAAATCCTAGCTACAGGCCTGGATAAAGTACTGCTTAGTTATTTTCCCCGTGAAAGAAGAATCTTATTTGTCGGTACCTTAGGATATCCTAGAACTCTCTTCTGCTTTGCAGTAGTGGAAAGGAATACCCGTGGGCAGGGATCCCCAACATGGTGCCCGTTGCTGCTGTGGCACCCACCAACACCCTCCTTAGCCCTGCCTAGTGTTTTTACAAAGTGGGTGGGCCAAGGTGGGATTTTTGCCCAGCAAGGCTTCTGGTTGGCCATTGGAGATTTGATTGGTTTTGCAGATTTAAAAAAAAAATGTTACTTTGGTAGCAGCTGCCATCACAACGCAAGGATCTTCACTGTGTGACTGAAAATAAGCTATGGCAGCCATTTTGTGGCTGGCTTTGCCTCCGGTGGCAGCCATTTTGTGGCTGCACCCACCACACGCTGTCAGAAGTCCAGAGATCGAGAAAAAAAGGTGTGGGGACTCAACCCAAAATATGGCTGTGATCTGGGAGGTTCAAGCTAACAACATAAGTTATTATAAAAATACAAATATTTATACATTGTATAATGTATACACATTAATAAAAATTAAAATAGGTTAAAAGAAATGCTCCAAATACCAGACTCTTAAAACTTTTTACACATAGAGCTGGTAGTTTTACATATACAGTTGATAGGCATACCTTATGATCAATGGACCATACGCATTTTGGCCCCTTAGGGCCTTCCTTAGTGGTCAATATTACTATTGTAAGACAATGCACATCCAGAAATAAATATATGAAAAAAGATTTTCTTTACAGCCAGGTGTGGCTTTCTCGTATAATGTGCAGTTGCTAGAAGTTTACACAGTGGGCCATGGGTAATCTCTCATGGTAACTGCACATGCGCTCCAAATTGTTCTGACAACAAATATCCAATGTGTCTGGATGTGTGTCTCCTTCCATCAAAGGCAGTAATCAACTTGATTACTGCCTTTGATGGAAGGAGACACACATCCAGACACATTGGATATTTGTTGCCAGAACAATTTGAGACATTCTGAAGGAGACTTCTCCTTCCATCTAACACGATTAAAGCATCAGAATCAAGATGGATGAGGGCAGAGGGCAGTGGCTAAGGGACTTGACTCATCCCGGCTAGGCCTCTGAGTCATCAGCTGGCTCAGTGACAGGCAGATTGAAGGCATTAGTGACATGGCTGGCCAAGTGTGGAGGGCAAGTGGTTTAGTACATATCTGTCTGATTTTAATAAGTTTGCTTTTTTCCCCACCAAAATAACCTCCTCCATGCAGTGTCTTGGCAAGCTTCATCTCTGGCCTGTTCAACCTCTATGAAGACCTATATTTTACGTATCTGGAAATCAACCCACTAGGTAACTCATCCCGCTGTTATTTTCAACAAAACATATTTCATCCTCTCTCCAGCATGCCTCCTAATGAAGATGAACGCAGGGTCTGCGCTGCAGACAGCTGGTACATTTCCATGAGCCCTTGTCAGAATAACTTTAAACTATTCCTTCTCCACAAACGGGAAATGTAGACAGTGCCCCATCGGTCTTCCAGAATGCTGACACAAGAGAACCGATTTGGGAATGAATATTAATGTGACGTTTGAGAGAACTGCTAAAGATGGATAGCATTGTTTCTGAAGGCCATCTTTGAACTTCCTGCCTTTTGTGAATCAGATGAAAGAACCAAATTGACTGGGGCACGTGGCGTTCTTTCATTCTGAGGGCTGTTTTCATTCATTATCGTGGGGGTTGCCAACCTTTTCGAGCCTGTGAGCACCAAACTCAAAATGGCTGCTGCCGGAGGCAGAGCCGAACTCAAAATGGCTGCCACAAAAAAAGGCTGCCACAGGGTTGTTTTCATGCATTATAGTGGGGGTTGCCAATCTTTTCAAGCTTGTGGGCACCTCTTGAAGTTTGAGAGGAGGCAGAGCAAACTCAAAATGGCTGCCATGGGACTATTCTTATACATTATAGTGGGGGTCGCCAACCTTTTCGAGCCTGTGGGCACCTCTTGAAGTTCGAGAGAAGCCAAACTCAAAATGGCTGCTGCCGGAGGCTGAGCCGAACACGATAACCTCCTTCCTTGTTGTGCCAAAGATTCTCAGAAGGGAAAGGGATGGAGGGGGAAAGGAGAATAAAAAATAACGAACTCCTGAATGTGCAGTGGACCACACATATTGATAAGAAAAGTCCGGGTGCTCACCGGTGGTCTAGTCTTTGGCGGCTGTAGCTGCTATCGCAGCCATGGAAAACCCGTTCACTTGAAATAGGGCAACCAGCCCGCAACCAGCCTTGCCTTGCAGTGGTTCCACCCACTTTTTGAAAAGCTTGGCAGGCCCCAGGGAAAGTGCTGGCAGGTGCCATGTGCACCATAGTGGGGGACCGTGTATTATAGGAATAGGCCCACAGTGTCTGTTTATAGTGTGAGTTCCTGGTGTTTCTTGCACTGTGTAAAAGGCAGAGCCTACCTTTTCACTGTGCTATGTTTAACCCTCACTGGGGCCACACTTGAAGGCTGTTGTGGTTATTGGACTGAAGATTCAGGAGACCTGAGTTCCAATCCTTGCTTAGTCAAGAAACTTACCAGATGATATTGGGTCAGTTGCTCTCCCTTGGCCTAACCTTCCTCCCCAGTGGGGGTGAGGGTGAAAAGAAAGCGGGGAGAACCAGGTACATTGCTCTGAGCTCCTTGGGAAGAAGGTAGAATAAAATGTGATAGATTTGGCTATGAGTCCCCTGTGGCATGGATTCAATCACCAAGGTGGTAGCGGGGGGAGACAAATTTGCCTGTTACACTGCTCTCCATGAAAAATACACTTCTGTTTTATTGTGTTCCAACTCTGCTTGTTTTCCTGGCCCCTCCAGTTACGTAAGAACATAAGAGAAGCCAATGTTGGATCAGGCCAGTGGCCCATCCAGTGGCCAAAAACACCAGGTGCCATCAGGAGGTCCACCAGTGGGGCCAGGACACTAGAAGCCCTCCCACTGTTGCCCCCCCCCAAGTACCAAGAATACAGAGCATCACTTGCCCCAGACTGAGAGTCCCTATCTATCCCTTGTAGCTAATAGCCACTGATGAACCTCTGCTCTGTATGTTTATCTAATTCCCTCTTGAAGCCGTCCATGCTTGTAGCTGCCACCATCTCCTGTGGCAGTGAATTCCATGTGTTAATCACTCTTTGTGAGAAGAAGTACTTCTTTTATCTGTTCTAACCTGACTGCTCAGCAATTTCATGGAGTGCCTACAAGTTCTTGTGTTGTGAAAAAGGGAGAAAAGTACCTCTTTCTCTATGTGCTCTATCCCATGCATAATCTTATAAACTTCGATCATGTCACCCCTCAGCCATCATTTCTTCAAGCTAAAGAGCCCCAAGTGCTTTAACCTTTCTTCACAGGGAAATGATAAAACCCTTTTATCATTCTAGTTGTCCTTTTCTGCACTTTTTCTAATGCTATAGTATCTTTTTTGAGGTGTGGCAACCAGAACTGTACACAGTACTCCAAATGAGGTCACATAATTGATTTATACAGGGGCATTATGATACTGACTGATTTGTTTCAATTCCCTTCCTAATAATCTCCAGCATAGCATTGGCCTTTTTCATTGCAGTCGCACACTGTCTCGACATCTTCAGTGAGTTATCTACTACGACTCCAAGATCTCTCTCTTGGTCAGTCTCTGCCAGTTCGGACCCCATCAACATGTATTTATAGTTTGGATTTTTGGCTCCAGTGTGCATCACTTTGCACTTGGCCACATTGAACCCCATTTGCCACGTTGATGCCCACTCGCCCATCCTCGACAGATCCCTTTGGAGTGCCTCACAATCCTCCCTGGTTCTCACCATCCTGAACAACTTCGTGTCATCTTCAAATTTAGCCACTTCACTGCTTACTCCCAACTCCAAATCATTAATAAACAAGTTAAAAAGCATCGGACCAAGTACTGATCCCTGCAGTACCCCATGGCTTACCATCCTCCACTGAGAAAATTGCCCATTTATGCTCACTCTGTTTCCTTTTAATTAGCCAGTTTTTAATCCATAAAAGGACTTGCCCTTTTGTCCTGTGTCTGTTGAGCTTACTTAGGAACCTTTGATGAGGAACTTTATCAAAAGCTTTCTGGAAGTCAAGGTAAACAACATCTATTGGGTCCCCCTTGTCCACATGTTTGTTCAGTCCCTCAAAGAACACTAACAGGTTAGTGAGACAAGATCTTCCCTTACAGAACCCATGCTGGTCTGCCTCAATAGATTTTATTCATCAAATCTACATCCTCATCAAATCGACATCCTTATTTAACTCCTACTTCTTCCCTAGCCTTTGCTGGGTCTTGTAAACTCCTTGGGGCAGGGATTCATTTTGTTTGCTTCTCCACAAAGTTGTCATGCGGGTTGATGATAAAGAAACTGTGTTGACACTTCCCCCTTTTGTCTTCACAGCATCCCTGCAAGGTAGGCCATGCTGAAAGGTAGAAACTGGCTCTTGGTCAGCTAGGGAATTTGGTGGCTTTGTAGGGACTTGAAACCGGGCCTCCCTAGTCTAAGCCAATCACCGTGTCTGCTACATGGGGGTGGGGGGTATACAGATAAGTGTCTGCAAACTCCCATTTTTATAGCACTGTGTAATAATTTGTTGGCAGGCTTGAAAAAACAGCATTCTGGCGGTTGTGAAAATGTTTTGCTTTTCTCTTCATAAGCAGAACCCAATGTGTGTATAGGATTAAAAAATCAATGCTTATATTTAGATAAGGCTGAAGGAATTGCACAGAGACCCTTCCAAAAACTTATTAGTGCCAACGGAGTTGCTGATGAGGGCATTGTTTTCAAGAATGGAGGGGGTGGTGGATGTAGTTCTCAGATTATCTTCTGCAAAGGGAATTTACACAGCAGACCTTGCAAGAGCTTTTTAGTGCAAACTCACTGATGAGGGGAGTATTTTCATGAATGGAGGGGGGTGGCTTTTCTCAATCAGATGTAATTCTCACATTATCTTGTGTAAAACAGGCATGCAGTCTGTATGTGTAAATACAGCCTGGTTACAAGGTCACATACAGGAAAGGTTGGTAGTGGATTTAGAAGGAACATAATATGTAGGAAGTCCAAGGAGAGCTTCCTGTAGACAGCGGATTTCTTTGCTGATTTGTAGTCTTGACCCTGAATCAACCGCTTGGGGTTTCCCTAAATTTCAAAGCCAGCCCTCAGATCAGTGCACAGGTCCTATGCAAATAGTATCCAGCGTCATAAGAAATAGACTTAAAAGCAGGGCTATTTTTGGGCAGGAACGCACAGGAACAGAGTTCCGGCTGGCTCCTGAGTTGGCCACACCCAGCAGGAACTCATTAGCATAACAAGCCACACCCAACAGCATAAACTCATTAGGATTGGCTACATTAGGGGTATGTGGCCTAACATGCAAATTAATTCCTGCTACAAAAAAAGCCCTGGGTTTTGACAACAAGCAAGGTAAAAAGAATAAGAAGCAAAAGGCGGGTGTGGCTGGATGACCACTCTTCTGGTAACATGGGGGTGTGGCCTAATATGCTGATAAGCTGTGCTGTCAGTGGTGTGGCCTAATATGCTAATGAGTTTCTGCTGTTGGGTGTGGCCTATTATGCTAACGAGTTCCTGCTGGGCTTTTTCTACAAAAAAAGCCCTGCTTAAAAGTATCCTGTGGACAAAAGTGGTCACCGGAAAGGGAGGCTGCCTGCTGTGTCTCTGCCTGAATCACTGCTCTGAATTTGTCATTTTTCCAAACAGCATCCGGGGGGGTGGGGTTAGGTAACTGTGACATCTTTGGATTGGGTGTGATGTTCTGGCTCCCCATGCAGCGATGCTGCGCAGTTACTTGCCTTAGAACCTCTCTAACATGACTAGGACTGTCAAAAGGGCCCCCTCTCCTCCCTCTTGCATCAGCAGGAAACCCATATAGTCCAATCCAGTGTTGGTGGAGTTCTTTCTGGGATGGCGGAACTGTTTCACCCAGAATGTTCATTCTGATGGGGGTGTGACCCTGATATCAAGAGATAATCTTGTTGAGGGGCTGTGGCTCAGTGGTAGAGCATCTGCTTGGCACGCAGAAGGTCCCAGTTTCAATCCCTAGTATCTTCAGTTAAAAGATCTGGCAGTAGGTGATGTGAAAGACCTCAGCCTGAGACCCTGGAGAGCTGCTGCCAGTCTAAGTAGAAAATACTGACTTTGGTGGCCCATTCAGGATAAAGCAGTTTTATGTGATCTAGGCCGTACCCTGCAATGTCCCTTCAGTAAACTGCTTTGTGTGGCTTTTCTCTGTCTAGGAGCTGCTAGGGGAAAATGCGGGCTGACTCAACTGTTCTTTTTCCCTTCCCCCTAAATACAGTCGTAACTGCGGAGGGTGTTTACGTGCTGGACCTGGCTGCAAAGATTGACGCGACAGCTGACTATATCTGCAAAGTGAAATGGGGCGACGTGGAGTTCCCCCCTCCTTTTGGAAGAGAGGCTTATCCAGAGGCAAGTAAACGGGCCACGGAGCCAGTTTGTTGTTCCTCCAGGTGACCCCGGGCATCCATGTTGAAAGTAGTGCCCCTGGCTAGAATGAGTTTCGGCAGAGCCAGTGCCGCCCCTTGGCATTTCGTAGCATGTGAACTGCCAGCAAAGAAATCTTCTCCTTCCTTCCTTTGCCAAATCTTGCTTTGACCCTTAGGTCAAGTTTGAACAAACTGTAACTCTCTCCGTCTTGGCTCCATTTCTGTAAATACAGTGAAAGTATATTCTCCAGTGTCGGATGTGGAACTGGATCCTAAGCCTTCCCTGCACTGCACCATTTCCTGTTATGGGGGCCAACTTCCTCTGCAGAGCATGTTCCCCCACTACTGGACCTCGCACAAGACCAGTGGCACCAGGGGGAAATGCAGCTGTACAGTAGAACAACAGACAGGGGCACAAACGCAAGCAAGGCTTTAGATCCAAGCTACAGTAGTCGTAAGGGTTACTGAGATGGTGATCGTTTGCATGGCTTTTCGTTGATGTGCACATGAGTAGTGGTCTGACTAGCCCAGACTCACGTGAGTGCTGATGAACTTCGAAGCGAAGCAGGGTCAACTGCGGTTGGTCCTCAAACCTGTAGCCAGGATTATTGTGGCTCGTGGAACAAATTTTTTTTTCTGGTGGGGCTGTAGTTCTCAGTGCAGAAAGAAAAGCCATTTAGCCAATAGGAAGCTGTTACCAGGATAGATCTGTAAATGGCAAGCTGTCAACCACTTTGGATGACAGTTCTCAGCTGCTGCAAGTTAATCACTTCTGCCAGCCTAAGCAACAATCCTGACAGCAAGCCAGCAGGTGGGGGTGAGGACTTCTGTAGTCAAGAAAGCCAACACTTAGGCAGGGAAACTCTCCTAAAGGAGACCAGTTTATTGACACAGTTAGAAGGGATCCTCGAGGTCACCTACTCCAACCCCCTGTTATTTCATATTTTAAATGATTGAAAAAAGCATTTGCAGGAGAAATTCTTGTGGGGCTGTGTCTTTAAGAAAGGGGCGGAGCCCCCCAAAGCCCCACCATAGCTACGGGCCTGTTGATACTTGGATGGGAGACCACCAAAGAATACCAAGCTGTAAACCATATCTGCACATCTCTTGTCTTGAAAACCACATGAGGGGTTGCTGTGAGGCAGTTGTGACTTGACAGCACTTTATTATTACTATTATTATTCTGCCTGTGAGTGTTGTGGGTGGAGGAGTTGGCTTGGCTTTGCATAGTCTTGGGAAGCCTTCCATTTGACTTCTGGCACTTTCACACATATTGAGTAATGCCCTTCCAATGCACTTTAGCGATTCTTTGCCAGGGGATTTTGCAATTTCGCACAGTAAAATCCAGTTGCAAAACACATTGAAAGTGGGTTAAAAGTGCATTATTCAGCATGTGTAAAAGCACTGTCAGTTTCATGTGAATACAATCTTTAAATGAAGAGACCTTTTTTGGTGGTGCTCCCTTCTATCCTAGGCATCAGAGTAGGCAAACCTTCTGGTGCTGCCTCCCCCTCCCCCCACGTGCCCGCCAATTTTCAAACACAAATGCATTTTAGGAAGCATGAAAAACACAAAATTTGAAATTGCTAGTTTCTTTTTTTTTAATTGCGAGACCAAGTAACACAGTCTCTGAGTTTCTCTGTCAAACAGGAAAACACAGATCACAAAGCATTTTGAAAAATCCTGTTAATTGTGATGTTGAAATTTAAGCCTCTTTAATGTTTCCACTTTGGGCACATCAGAATCCCATTTTGTGTGCCTTTTCTTTAGCAAATCTTGTCAGCATGCTTCAGCATGTTGAAATTGAAATAGTTGCCAAACCAAGTAGGGTTTTTTGCAGCACTGTCGAGCATATGTATGTCTTTATAAGTTTGAGTTTTGAGGAGCTGCGTTCACCACTTGCCACTGACGCTGGAAGCGTGAGAAGGATCCTTAGAGCAACAGAAACTTACAAAAACACTCAGTTAAACCTCAGTTAAAAGCCTGGGTGAAAATGGAGTATTTTGGCCTTTTACACCCAAAATTAGTCAGGTGCCAGGTAGAGTTGCCAAATCTCCTGGTGGGGTCTGGATATTCCGCAGAATTACAACTGATCTCCATATAACAGAGACCTGTTCCTCTGGAGAAAATGGCAGCTTTGGAGGGTAGGCTGTATGGCAATATACCCCACTGAGCCCCTTCCCTTCCCCAAACCCCACCATCCAAATTTCCTGGAATTTCCAAACTCAGAGCTGGCAATCCTAGCAACCTGGTGAACTTCCACTCTGAGGGAGTGCCATAAATGGAGCTTCACCATGGAAAATATCCTTCATAGTCACCCACCATACTTCAGAAGGTAGGGACATTAGGACGGGGGCAGGATAACATTAAAAGCTGGCTTTGCCCAAGATAAACCTCACAATAGCATTGTCAGCTTTTTTTGTCATTTTTTTTGTACCAACAACTGGGAGGGGGGGCTTATGCATCTTTTAAAACCTCCTACAGTACATCACCTCATCCCTGTATATCTATAATGGAAGAAGAATTCAGATGGATTCCTGGCTGTCATGCAGCCACTGACAGACTGAGAACTTCACCAGAGAGGGGAAAGTGGCAATTCTAGTTCTGGAACAGATGAATGCCCTTCAGTCTACACATGCAATAAAACGAACTGCTAGAATGGCCAGTGAGTGAGCAATTTGGCTAATGCATAAATTAGTTTGCTCTGCAGCCGTCCCTCCTGAGCTAAGTGTGAGCTGGAGACTAAAAAACGCTGAG
This sequence comes from Lepidodactylus listeri, assembly GCA_029233225.1. NCBI lineage: Eukaryota > Metazoa > Chordata > Lepidosauria > Squamata > Gekkonidae > Lepidodactylus > Lepidodactylus listeri. Next base: position 13,690,621 of record JARCFY010000018.1, on the reverse strand, counting down.
CTAGCTCAGCTTAGAGGGAACACTACTCACAGACATTGCAGCTCACGCAAAAACTCCCTCCTTTTACGCCCCGCACTCACACCTTCGCCCCAAACTGAGGCGGGATGATGCTTTGCTAGAGTACAGCTAGTTTCTACACACTGGTGAGAGAGATCCAGAACCCATTCCGTCACCCTGACTGCTCCAGCCTTAGAGCCGCCAAGCCAAGTGGGAGAGGCTACTTCACGTGACGTTGCAGAGTAAAGACCTGTGGACAAGCCAGCCACGTTTCTGTCACACACTAGACCAAAGGAACGGTAGAAGTCAGAGCAGATTCTGACCTTGTGTAACCTGACTGACCAATGGAGGGTGCCGAGGACTGCTCCATGAAACCTAATATAACCTCGAACCAAAATGAAAACAAAAAAAGCAATTGTCCGGGTTTTTTAAAAGAAATGACAAAGAGCTTATTTTTGAATATGATTCTGGCAGGGAAGATAAAAACGAACAGAATGAAAGTATAACCATCCACACTTCACCTATATCTCTTCATGTATTGGCAGAACGTTTGTGCATTCCTGCGCACCGGATAAGACTTTCCAGTGGTACAGCAGAGTTAGAGTTCGTTTGGTGGCCGACTGAAATTAGCATCCTATCCAAGTCTCAATAAGCCTCTCTTGTCCTCCTCACAAAGGCTTTCTTTGACAACATGATACACTGGCACACTCCAATCCTGTAGAAAGTTACTCCAGTCTAAGCCCACTGGTTTCAGTAGGCTCAGACTTGAGTACCTCGGCAGAGGATGGCACTATAAGCCTCCTTCTCCAAGCCGATTTATACTGTTATCGTTCACTTCAGTCAACTAATGTTTTTCTACCAGAACTTGAAAAGCAGTGGCCAAAGCATAGAGGATTTGAGTAAGCTGTGCTTTCTATCAGATGGAATTGACAAGCATCTCATCATCACCGCACTTCTTTGTTTCCTTGAGCTGCTGGTTAATATGTTAAAACTGTAGACTATGGAACAGCAGAAATAGCTATCTGGCCCCCTGGAAAAAAGGGCGAAGTGTGTCCACAAGGATCTGCGGTCAGCCCAAACTCACTGCATCGATTCTGCTTCTAACAAATAACTTTGCCCGGAAAAGGAGGTGGGGGTGGAGAGACTGTACTTTCCCTACGACTGTGAGAAATCACTGGCTGGCTGGGATTCAGTCACAATTATCGTTCGAAGGAGCTGGGGGGGGGGGGAACCATGGGCTGTGGCTCCTCTCTCCCTTTTCCTGCTTCTAAGTCAACGCAGTCGAGGGGAGAGCAAGGAAAATGACAGGACTGGCCTCCCTTCCCCTCCCTTGTTTCAGCTCCGAGAATGAAGGGAGACTGAGGCGATGCCAAATGTCCGAAACCTTCTGAGGGGGGGAGGAAGCATTGCTCCATGGCGGGCAACCTGGGCCCCCACCCCCTGCCCATGGTGGGCAACCTGGGCCCCCACCCCCTGCCCATGGTGGGCAACCTGGGCCCCCACCCCCTGCCCAGCAGTCAGACAACGCTGCTCGAGGACTGCTGCCGCCACTGCTCCCACCACTGGGGCTCTGCTGAGACACAGTCCAGAGAGGGATGCAGCAGCAGCACTGCAGAGAGAGAGAGGGGGAAAGGGGCTCTTCCTCCAAATTACTGCAGCAGTGGCAGCATCTCCCTCTTTGCCCCGCACTGGTCTGCCCGAGGTGCCACCGGTGCCCAGGAGGAGGCGGAGGCGGGCGGTGAAGGGCGGCAGGGTGCGCTGTACGCCTGCCATGCCTCTGCCTGCTGCCTGGGCCTTGGCCCCTGCATTCCCACCCACCCTCCTGCTGCCTTGCAGAGGGGAAAGGGAGCAGCCCCAGGAGGGCGCCGGGTGATTTAGCCGGGCCTGGGAAAGGGTGAGACTGGGAAACGGCCAAGCAGGGGGCGGCAGGTGGGGGGAGGCCCAGGGGCACAGGCAGCAGCCAACAGGATGGATCCTGCCACTGGCCTCGCTGGTCCAGTGGCACGGCAGCGCCAGCCGCTCAAGGTCCTCCTAGTCCAGGGGTGGCCAAACTTGCTTAACGTAAGAGCCGCATAGAATAAACCTCAGATGTTTGAGAGCCACAAGACATGAACAAATATGACCTGCTTTTATTGGAAAATAAGCAAATTTGCTTTTTATTAGCATTAAATGAGACTGCCAAAAATAATAACAAAAGGGGTAAAAGCAGATATTGATAATTGATATTAATTTGTCCAATGATATTTGTTTGCTAATGATATTTAGCTTCCCCAGCTGCCCTGCCGGGAGCCACATAATATATGTGAAAGAGCCGCATGCGGCTCCCGAGCCACAGTTTGCCCACCCCTGTCCTAGTCCTACCTCAGTCAGCAGTCCCTCCTTCTCAGGCCTCCACTCTCCAGGATCCATGTCTGGGCGAGCGAGGAAGGGGGCTGCTGGCGCACTAGCACCTCTCTCCTCTCTGGAGCCTCACGTCGAGCCCCTGTCCCCCTTTTCGCCCCGGGCGAGGAAGGCACTCGCCTGGTGAGGGAGAGGCGGGGGGAGGTGTTCAGTGGCAGGCCGGCTGCATTCCGTGGACGACTGCGCCCATAGGCAGCTGCCTCACTTTGCCTATATGGACACACCATGTGTGCTCTCAAAAGTGTTTGACATTTCCCAAGGTAGGGACCACCCAAAGGATCAATGAAAACACTTGTAATTACCTAGGAATCGGTCCCAGTGGTCAGCTACACTGCATGGTGACGTGTGTGTTTCCCCTAGTGTGGGGCAGAGCTGGGGTATGCCCAGAGCCGTGGTTATCTACTGTACTGGCCGGGAGTCAGGATTCCCCTCAAAACCGCATGGCTCCACTCACCCTGTAATTGTGCTTATCTGGTGCTTTGCTGAACATCACCAGTGGATATCTGACGTTCCAGAATTTTCAATTTAATAATTGTAATGATGCAAGCAGAAGGGTGGCGGCCAAGAAACCCATTTAGATAAGAGCAGTTCTGTTTTCGTTCCCCTTCCAGTCTTGTGTGCTGTTTGAGTGCCGCTTCATAACTCAATTTGGCCGCGTTTCTAATGGATTAGTTTTAATTTCAGCAGCCCTGAATCATTCTCCGTGCCAGGCACTGATGAAGTCTTGTAGACTCCCTGGGCTTGTTGGGAATTTTAATAAGCGTATCCTCAAAGTGCGGCTGGAGGCATCGGGGAGGGAGGCTAAAGCCAATGGCCGGTGAGATCTGAGCCTTTAGCGTCATCAGCTTGTTTCTTCTTTTTACATAGAGCGGGCTGAATGAGTTGCCCGGGGTCTGTCTCTATGTACGTTACGTGGAATCAAGTCACTTCCAACTTAACGGTGACCCTTTCAATGATGATCCTCCAAAATGTCCTACCATCAACAGCCTTGCCAGTTTGGTGTAGTGGTTAGGAGCGCGGACTGTAATCTGGGAGAACAGGGTTTGATTCCTCACTCCTCCACGTGCATCTGCTGGTGTGACCTTGGGTCAGTCATAAGTTCTCTCAGAGCTGTTCTCTCAAGGGCGGTCCTCGAAAGAGTTCTCTCAGCCCCACCTACCTCACAGGGGGTCTGTTGTGGGGAGGGGAAGGGAGATTGTAATCCGCTCTGAGACTCCTTTGGGTAGCGAAGGGCAGGATAAAATCCGGTCTCTTCTTCTCTTCTTGCTTAGATCTTTTAAACTGAAGGTTGTGGCTTCCTTTACCAAGTCCATTCATCTCACCTTGAGTCTTTCACCCCTGTATTTTTGCCTCCTTCGTCTTTCTGTGTGTGTGGAGAGAGAGAGAGAGATTAGTTCTAAATCAGTAACAGTCCTGCCTTCTCAAAGAATCTTGGCTGAGGATTCTCTAGTAGAAATCCATGGCCATCTTCTCCCTCCCCAGGGCTTCAGTGGGGAAATGGGTAGTCATGACAGTTGCTGCATCTTCTAACTTCCTGAGAGGTTAGAAGGGAGTTTTTTTTTTTTGCAATTAACATTTTTTTATTATTTACTATACAACAAAATAATAATTCCAACATTACAAAAATTTGTTTAGAACAGTGATGTCACAAAGTTATATAAGGTGTTCAAGAAAGTCGTAACAATGATCCAACATGACTGCCTATAACAAAATAAAGTTGTCTACAAAAACTTAAAAAAAACAACATAAACATCAATAACATTAAAATATTATAATTTTTTTATATCGTTCAGGGGTGGGGTACAGATCTGTGTGGGATGAATTAATATAGTGGGGAAAAAGAACCATTTTTCATTGACATTGTTGGACTGTTTAGGATTATCTGCTATTGAAAGTTGTATCGCTAATTTATCAGAAATCATAATATCCCATAATTTTAACCGCCATTGGCTCAATGTAGGGATTCTAACAGTCTTCCAGCTAGAAGCAATTAAATTCTTTGCCGCTATTAAAAATAACGTTGCTAAATCCAACAATTGTGGGGTAGTATTAAGATCAGGCCAAAAATGCAACAAAAGTGACTCAGGGGTATTTGGTAATTCCAGGCCAACAATTTTAACGTATTTCCTCAATTATATATACCCAGAATGTGTTGATTTTCGGGCATGCCCACCAACAGTGAACCAATGAGCCTGTCCCATTACACTGCTTCCAACACATTGGTGTCGATTTAAAACCGCTTTTAAATAATCGGTCTGGGGTCAAATACCACCAATTTATTATTTTAAATTGCTGGAGTTGAAAGTTCGTAATTCTGCTATGTAAAGCCGGCAATGCCCGTATTTTTCCCCATTGCATAATAGAAGGGAGATGGTGTCTCTGGATATCCATTTCTGAGAACACAAATCTTGGCCTAACGGGACTTGCAGGTCGTACTCCTGCTTAATTCTTTCCTTGGTTCTGCTGATTCTCCCCCTCCCAGTCCTCAGAGTCTGCCATTAAAAGGTACAGGGAGTGGGTGATGTGGGAGACGTCTGCCTGAGACCCTGGAGAGCCACTGCCAGTCCGAGTGGACAGGAGGGACTGTCACAGACCAAGGGGATCCAATTCAGTCGAAGGCCGTTTCATGTGTTCACAGTTGGGGGCTTTGGGGTTTGCAGCTCAGCTGGGCCTTGGGGAATGGTGGTTTAGTGCAGGGGTGGGCAATTGTTTTGGCTCGGGGGCCGCTTTGTGGGAGCGGAGGTTAGCGGAGGGCCACACCTTTTAAAACGATTGCATTCATTAGTTAACTGCATTTCAGAGAAGGTATAAATTGTATCATAAAAATCAATAAATACAAATTAAATAAAACAGTGGTAGTTTAATTCAGTTTATTTATCGTGCTGATTTCATATCATCTATAGCTGCAAGCACATTTAATTTTAGAATCAGTTTAATGAGACAAATGTACCCTATCACACTTTTCTACAATTTTTTTTGAAATCAGGAGTGAGATTGCTTGTTGAGATTCTCATCACAGCCTGCAAGTTAATGTCTGTGGCCAACTGTCTTGGCGGGCCGCAAAAAACTCTGTGGCGGGCCACATGTGGCCCGCAGGCCGCAATTTGCCTGGTTTAGTGGATATTGGCAGTCGGAAACTTAATGGGTGTGAGAAGCTCAAGCATTCTTCCTCCTAATGATCTCCTGCGAAATTGCCCCACCTTCACATTACCAGGGGAACGTGGGATTTTGTGCTCCGGCCCCAGAGGGACTCTGCTAATGCTGGGATTCTGTTTTGCAGGAAGCCTATATTGCTGACCTAGATGCCAAGAGCGGAGCCAGTTTAAAGTTGACCATCTTGAATCCAAAGGGCAGAATTTGGACCATGGTGGCTGGAGGCGGAGCTTCTGTCGTGTACAGGTACCAAGAGCGGGGTCTTGCGGCAGTGGGGGAAGCTGACAGTACAACAGGGGAAGCTGACAGCGTACAGAGGAGAGAGACTCTGGGCAGCCACAAGAGGAAGAAAGTTGTTGCTGTTTTGTAAGCCAAAACATTAAAAGGGCCACGGTGGCTCAGAGGTTAAGATGCTGAGCTGCGGACTAGACCCTAATGCCGCATGACAGAGTGAGCTCCCGTCTCCGGCCTCAGCTCCTGCTAACCTAGCAGTTTGAAAGCAAGAAATTGGAAGTAGATAAAGAGGGTCTAATCATGCCAGCCACATGACCACGAAAACATCTTCGGACAGCGCCGGCTCTTCGGCTTGGAAACAGAGATGAGCACCGCCCCCTAGAGTCGGATTCAAATAGCTCTCGAGCAAGGGAAACCTTTACCTTTTAAGCCAAAACATCAGAAGGGCAGCAAAGGTATCTGGCAGGAGAAACTTGTGCTTCCTCCCTCCCCTACCACAAGTCATGTTTGCTTTTTATTTATTTGCAAAGATTTATACTCCACTGTTCTGCCTTCATCCAGGCCACCAAAGGCAGCAAACGATTTTAAAAACGTACATAATAAAAAAAAAATCGTTAAAATCAAACACATCATTAAAGCAATTAAAACCAAGCTAAAATACACATACAAAAATCTAAAAGACCATTAAAACATAGGGCAGGAAAGAGGGGTCACTCTGGGAACGCCAGATGAGACAAAGGTCTTCACCTGCTGGTGGAACATGGTAACAGGAGGAGACAAGCCCTCTCCAAGGTTGCCACCCATCTAATCTCAGACGGTAGGGGCATGCGAAGCAGGGCCTTGGAAGAGAACTTGAGAGAGTGGGTAGGTTCTGTTGGTTCTCCTGCTCTTCCTCATACCCTGCTGATCCCTCCTTGATTTGTTTGATCATGGAATGTTTTTCGACTGTTTGAACAACAGTTCTCGAAATGATATGCAGAAGGTAACGACACGTCCAAATCCGATTAAAGATCACATCTCACCAACACAACTCCTGTGCAAAGGCACAGCAGAATAGTAGCATTTTGGCCTATTGTGGAATGGCATCAATGACAGTGGCAAACAAAGCAGCCCGTTGAAGGGGCTCTGGAGCCACCACTGAAAAGGCCCTGCTATTTGGTGGGTATGTATGCATGGGCTGTCAGTTCATTCGCAACTGACTTAAGGTAACCCCAGCAACAGTCTTGCAAGGCCAGTGAGAAGCAGAGATGGTTTGCCATTGCCTTCCTCTGCAGACGCTTCTGTGGTGGTCCCCCATCTAAGTACCAACCCCCTTAGCTTCTCAGATGTAATAAGGTAGGGCTATACCATACCATTCCACAGGCCAATAGCCAGGATTTTATCTGTTGCGGGGGCATTTAAATGTTTAAGGGGACAGTTAAATTACAGTTAATTAAATTAATCTGAATTCCTGTCTTTATAGCGCTTCCTTTCAAGGGTAGCGAGTGCATCAGTTCCAAGGGAAAAACAGCTAAGAGGGCATTTAATTGCATTCAGAAGGCATTTAAATGCCTTTTGAGTTTCCTTCCACAGAGCAAGAAAGCTTGGAAGGGCATCTTCAACACATCTCCCACAATCCCCCTTTCTGCTAGCCCAGTACCGCCTTGGTCATGGTCACAAATAAGGTTTCTGGCATGGCTATTTTGGGGGCGGGGCTTTTAATTAAGGGGGCAGGGCCCCCAAAAGCTCCACTGTAGCTACGGCCCTGTGATTCCACATCCCTTCTTTCTGGATACCAGTCTGATACCCAGGTAAGCTGTCGTCTGTAGCAGTCTTCTCCAGCCAGTTTTAAATTTGGGAGAGGTGCTCAGAAACCAAGCCCCGGACCAATTGAGGCTTTGAAAATCGAAACTGAAAATCTTCAATTTGGCTCAGAAATAAATAGTTGTTTTGATATAAATGTAGTATGACTTTGCCCCAGGGGTTCTCGGCATTCTGCATTAGGTTGACGTTTCTGAACAGGCTTCGTGGGAAGCCCTACGTTAACGCACACACGGGGTAATGCGCTCTTGATGCACTGCAGCAGTTGTCTGCAACCAGATTTTCCTGTTTTACCCAGGCCAATCCAGTTGCAAATGATTGCTTTTGGTGCATCAAAAGTGCATCCCTTAAAAATGTGTGAAAGCTGGCGGGGCTGCCAAGAGCCACAGTGGGCCTCCAGACAAAGATTTCACCTGCCCCCCTCCCCATACGGCCCTAATCCAAAACCAAGTATCACAACAAAACAAATCACTTGGCTTGCTGCTACCATAAATCTATAATATTAAAAGGACCCCCCGTGTCCCTCCCATCTGTAAATTTGTGGCAGGCATAACTTTTCAGAAAATGAAGCTAGAAGACTCAAAATTGGCCGCCAGCTTCAGGATGACTGTAGGAGTCCCACGACCAAAACGGAAAGGCATCAGAATATCCTGGCCCAGGTCATCTCCAGACACCCCATGGGCTATTTGCAGCGGGAGCTATGGATCTGTTTGTGGTGGGCACAACTCATTAGAAAAAGGTGCTGGATGTTTAGAAACTGCCCCCCCCCCCCAAGGATGATGATAGAAGCTGCAGTGCAGAAAATGAAGGAATGCAAATTCTCCTGGACTGGCTTATCTTCATTATAGGCTTCATGTAATAAGAGAGCTTTTAAGCAACCTATCATGTGTCTCTAATCCAAAACCATGTATCCCCAGTTTCTGAACAGGCTTCATGGGATAATGCACTATAGCAGTTTGCCGTGAAAGGCTGGTGGGTGACCTTGGGTCAGTCCCCACACTTAGCTAGACTTCCTTCACAAGTTTATTGTGAGGATAAAGTGGAGGACAGGAGAACAATGGGGGCTGCTTATGCCATTTGTTATAAATCTGAAGTTGCCTACAGTTCATCAAAGAAGGATAGTTGCTCTGCTGTTGCTTCGTCAGGTACTGCTGTAACTCCTTTTACAGGAACAGGTACTGCTTCTTCATTATTCACTACATTATGGTAAATATTGTGAGCACAGAGGTCAGGGCAGGATCCTAATCTCTATCTAAGCCTTCATAACTGTGTAAAAGAAGCAGGGACAATGTTCCTCTTTCTTTCCGTTCCTGCCAGAAATGCCCTCCTCAGCTTGTAGAGCTTCTGTATTACTCTCTCTAGCCATATTTTCTAAGTTTATAGCTTTATATTTATGCATATAGATATAAAATCAACTGATATGGGATATGCTTCTCATACCTAATGAAGACTCCATTTCACCAGAACCTCATGTCACAATAAATCTTATCAGGAAGAAATCTGTTTTGGTTTACCTTTGTACCTAGCACAAAAGCAGGGCAGTCTGGTTTATGTAGTGGTGCTGGTTGAGAACCACTGGAATTACTGGGATTGATTTTGCTGACGTAATCTAAAAAGATTGTGCCATTTGTCATATAACATTAAGCTTAATGCCTACGAGCAGCAAATTAGTCTTTACCAAAGGGCTGTTAGATGTTTCACCAACACAGTAATCACCCAGGGCCTGAACAGCGTTTAAAATGTAATTAAATCTAATTAGAGGGGGGGGGGAGAAGGAGTTCTAACTTCTGTTCCACATGTATAAGCACTGAAAGAGACTAACGTTCCATTACCATGTATATGAAGGGTAGAGTGGACAAGCATTCTTTTACTGCTTGGATAGATCACTGGGAAATATTAACCCCTCCCCCCTTCTGTTCATAATATTAAAAAGGTTTGCTGCTATACTGCTATTAAGTACATTCTGAATTGCCAACCAGGATTGGGGTGAGAAGGAGTTGAGATCAAGACTGAAAATTGGGGCAGGGATAGCAGAGACATTAAAATGGAAGGAGAGAGAAAGAGAAGCAGATCGTTAAAGCAAGAGCAAAATGGCGGAGGAAATGTGTGGAAAAGAGGGAGAGAAAAGTTCAGGAAAAGAGAGGGAAAGGTTGCCTTTATATCGCTACAACAAACTGACTGCTCCTTTGCAAGATCCGGGTGGGCGCAGAAAACTGGAGCTGAAGGGGAATTAAGAAGAAGGAAACCGTAGATTGCTGGAGACAATGACTTCATTAGCAGGCTGCATGCTGGCTATTACTGAGGCAGCCATCAGCTGTGCTGGCTTGGTTGGTGGGCTTCGCTGATTTGGTTTGCTTCAGCCTTGCAGACAGGTGAGGCCAGCAGCTGGAGCGACTGCCAGTTACTGTGCTCGGACTTCCCTGTGCCCCTAGTGGCTGCAGCGGAGAATTGCATTAAAAGTCAAATAAATTGAAATGCATTTGGTTGAATGAAATGTGACTGGCTGAGTGGGCCCCTGGAATTTTGCGTTGCCCCCCCCCCCCGCCAGCAGCCCTGAAAGCAGGTGGTATTGTTACAGTAATCTAGAGGTTGCCATGGCTTGAACATCAGTGGCTAGGTCTCCCTCTTCCAGCACAGTGCAACCCATATACCAGCCAAAGGTCAGTCCAGGCTCAGCATCCATGGGCCAAGCGTAGGCCCGTAGACAAAGGGGTTTGAGTGGTTTTGCCACAGTTTTCCTAGGTGGACTTGTTGGCTGGTAGGAAAAAAATGTACTTGTCTCAACAATGGAACACTGCAGTATGAATTCTCACAGTACCTGCTTTTGAAAACAATATATTATGCCAAGGGCAGAGATACAAGCTTGCGTTTAATAAGTTTTAGCTTGTTAAGGAAATGATTTTCGAGATAATGGAATATGAGATAGACCTGAAACCAGAGATTTATTTATTGAACGTGACAATGGATAATATGACGACAGCTGATGTAAAACTTGTGGTGTACGTATTAACAGCGGTGCGTATATTACGGGCAAAAGTTTGGAAAACATCATTTTTACCAAAAAGGGAAGACATAGTTAATAAGCTATTGGAATGGGCTGAATTGGATAGGATGTGTTACCTATTGAACATGGATAACAGAACAGACCCTGTTAATGTATGGTCCAAATTCTTTATGTGGTTGGAATAATTTTGGTGCTCGGTGAATTTAAGGAAATCTAGTGTTTGGTGGTTGTATTTGTTTATACTGTTTAAAAATGCAATAAAAATTCTATTTTAAAAAAAAGTTTTAGCTTGATCTAAACAAACTTGTTGCTGTCTCCTGTAGCCCTCCACTCCCAGTAATTGGCTGAGTGGCTGTCATGTCATGGAGCATTTATTTACATTAGTTATAGTCCACCTGTCTCACTGGGACTCCAGGCAAATTACACAGAGTGAGGCCCTTTCTGCATTCAGCCTTTACTCCAGAATTTCTCAGCACTTGAGTTTTTGATTCGTCTTGCTTGCTTTCATTTCTGCAGATGTTGATTTTCAGCAGATGTTGGTACCGGCAGCTCCACTCTATGTGGATTATTCTTTCTGTATTTTCCTGCTAGAAATTGTGTGACAGCGCAACTTGTTTGTGGCCCTGCAAGAAAGGTTTGCATGGACTAGCAACAAGAAAAACTTGTTCTTCAAGTTTCTCTTCCTTTCTGCAGAGCTCTGACTGACCAACAGGGCTGCCCACCTGAATCTAAGGACTGTGGTTGTTAAAACTTTTGACCCAGCAGCCAATCTGTTCACATGCTAACTATCGCCTCGGAAAAAACCAAGGGAAGGCAATCCTTCTTAGGCAATTATGGTCCTTAAGAAAGATTTGCGTCCGATTAATATTCCTCAAGTAAACTAAAAAAAGGGATTCATTTTCACCTAATAAAATCATAATAATTCATCTGAGTAGAACTTTATTCGATTCAAAAAACAAATAGGAAAAAAATTGGACGGGAAAGTTCACGGCATCAAATGACATATATAGTAAGCAAATGAAGTATCGGATAGCGCCACCTCCTGTTCTGCTGTTGTCATTGAAGCACTTATGCTCCTCCTGCAAACGGGAAGAGGGCAGAAATAGGGGAGGGAAGTAGGCAGTGTTTAAAGGCATGCAGAAACATGTCTACTTACCGTTTTTGAAATTGGATCAGAACTAAGAGGCGCAGTAAAAGAATGGCTGGTTCTGCACCCATCTGTTTCCCCTCAGTTTTGCCACAGCCACGTAGGGACGTTAATCTCCCTCTACACTGCATGCCGCTTTCACTTTCTTTGTTCATTGGGTTTTGTGGTACCTTCTGCATAGATTTATGGCCATTTAGGGGTGACTTCGCAGTCAGTATGGCGCTGCCCCAGGGAATCTGAATGTGGTCTTAAGCTGCACCTTTTCCTTTTTCCACTTCCAGCTGGAAGGGAACAATAAGCAGACAACTTGACACAACTTCATTGATCTCCGTCAGTTCCCCCCCCCATTCCCCCCCCCTCTGTATTTATCACCTCACCATGAATTACTTGGCTCAGTCAGATGTGATCCACCATCCAAAGCATCTCCTACGCAGCTAGTGACCACTGAGGCAAGTACTGACACAGAAGAATCTGCATATCAATGCAGAAGTGAGCATTGAAAACAATATAGATGGCAAGCTGACACGGGACTTAATAAGTAGCCAATGCAGAAACCATTCCGAGGCGAGAGGGAACCAGTTCAAGTGCTGAGAAAATGTGGAGTGAATGCCAGATGCAGAATGGACCAACTTTTGAGAAATGTGGGACAAGAGTGTGCCGAAAGTGGTCTGACTACTGATTCCTGTGAAACAGATGTAGAAACCCCTGGGGGAGGGGGCAATAAACCTGAAGTGAAAGCGGGATGGAATGCAGAAGGCAAGAAAAGGATGCGCTCTGAAACCATGACTAAATACAGATTCAGAAAGGGCCTGAGTCAATAAAATCAACTGGACGGAACATTCAGGAAACAATGAAATAGGATTTGGGCTGTAGAACCAACCCAGAAACAAAAACAGATCTGAAGCAAATTATTTGCACGACACATTAAATAAAGCAAAGCTAGATAGTAGGATCCGCCTTACAGCAAACTGTACACAGTCATATAGACCACAGTCCCTAATCATTTATCCAAGTAGCTTTGTGAATCATTTTGTACAGTGGGACCCTATTATCTGCATAGCAAGGGCCTCTTGAATAATTCCGTTTAGCAGCGAACAAATTTAGAGTCCAGTGGCACCTTTAAGACCAACAAAGGTTTATTCAAAGTATGAGCTTTCGTGTGCAAGGCACACTTTTTCAAATACACTGGAATGGAAGGTAGAGTTCAAACTTGTAGACGGGCTGAACAACAAATTAGCATGTAACATGATGAAGATGTTTTAAGATATGCAAAGGCCAAACTAAACAACAAGCTAAGGTAATATGGTCAACAGTTGTTCTGACTTAATTAAGTGGGGGTAAAGGACAGCAAAAGGGGAGAAACAGTCTCCCCGGTTACTTGTGTTGCACCTGTGGAGTACTTATGTATTGCTTCCTGTAGGGAAGGGTTCATGATTGTTAAGAAACGTTGAGGCCCAGCCAATCTCCCCTCCCCTTTGCCTCTGCTGTGTTATTCAGCCTGCACTAGCTTGAAATGCTTCCTCATTCCTCCGCTGGGTTTCATGAATGAGCATTGTCTATCCTCCTCCTGAAGCGCTCCTTATTAACCACTTGCGTACTTTCTCCGTAGCGACACCATCTGTGACCTCGGCGGGGTGGACGAACTGGCCAACTACGGCGAATACTCAGGCGCTCCCAGCGAGCAGCAGACCTATGATTATGCCAAAACAATCCTCTCCCTCATGACCCAGGAGAAACATCCAGAAGGTAAAGGAGGCCGTTCAGGGAGAGGAGACAGACACAGAGCCCGGGGTCCTGCCTGCTCTCTTGCCAGTGCTGAGTCTCGTGGTGGTAGTGACTTGCTAGGCTTTGTGCAAACCATAGAGGGAGCTTTCCCCCAGATATCTGGATAGGGATGGGGCTGTGGCTCGGTGGAAGAGCCTCTGCCTTGCATGCAGAAGGTCCCAGGTTCAATCCCTGGTATAACCAGTTAAAAGGGTCGGGTAGTAGGTGATGTGGAAGACCTCTGCCTGAAACCCTGGAAAGCCACCACCCGTCTGAGTAGACAACACTGACTTTGTTGAAACGATGTTCTGATTCAGTGTAAGGCAGCTTCGTACGTGTTCATGTGCATTTCAGGACTGGTTCAGACAACCAGTTCTCTCAAATGAGCCCCGACTATGTTGGATGAGCCTTCTGCCTCTCAGCTGTTCCTGAAGTGCCTACGGGTATTGTGATGTTTCTTATAACACTGTCCCTTTCTTTCCCCCCGCTTCTTTCCTTTTCCTCTAATAGGCAAAATCCTGATCATCGGAGGGAGCATTGCTAATTTCACCAATGTAGCTGCCACGTTTAAGGTAAAGCTGACCTTGGGGAATGGTGTGGCCGCCAGTCTTGGAAGGAATGTCTGGATGAGTTTGAATTTGGGCCAGAATGGTACTGAATTGACTGCCGGTCATCTGTGCCTGTGCTAGCCACAACAGGGGAGGTGAAAACCCTATGCTAGCTTTGACCAGGAAAGGCTTTATGATAGACACCTGGGATATTTCATGGCCGGTGCTAGCCAGTGAAGGGTCACAGGTTCCTTGACATAAGAACGTAAGAAGAGCCCTGCTAGATGGACCAGTGGTCCAGCATCCTGTCTCACATAGTGGACAGCAACAGGGCAGAGAGGCCGAGGCCTTCCCCTGATGTTGCCTCCTGGCTCTGGGATTCAGAGGCTTAGTGACTCTGAATGTGGAGGTTCCCTTCTGTCACCATGGCTAGTAGCCACTGATAGGCTTTACCCTCCATGAGTCTATCTAATCCCCTTTTAAAGCTGTTTATTCCTATGGCCATCGCTACATCCTCTGGCAGCGAATCCCACATTTTAATCACTCTGCGTAAAGTAAAGTTGTACAGCACTCCAGTGGCTGGCTCTTGCCTTGACTATTCCTGGATGGAAAACTGGGAAAGGCAGAAGGGTGAGGCACAGGAATTTTGAGCAAGGTGTGTCATTCCCCTTGCAAAACTGGAGAAACTGAGAGGATTGTGGCTTGTGATGCTGTGCAAGACAGGCAGTTTTGCTGTGACTGCGGGTCCATTTTACAGACTGGGAAGTGGAGGTTTATGGTTAGTTCAGACAGGTAGTAGCCAGTGGGTATGCGGAAGAAGCTTGCCAAAGACCAGGATCACCTCCCCGAATACATGTTGTGGATCTTTGAGGTCTCAGTTAGCAGTGCTGGTTTGGACTGTGTGGTCAGGGGCGAGACAGCAGGCTCCCTGCCAGGAGTGCAGCGACCAGCCACACGAAACTTTACTAGAAGCCTTCAGGTAGTCTCCAGAGCTCATTTCGTAGCAGGAGCTCCTTTGCCTATTAGGCCACCCCCCCCTAATGTAGCCAATCCTCCAAGAGCTTACAGAGCTCTTCTTACAGGGGCTACTATAAGCTCTTGGAGGATTGGCTACATCAGGGGTGTGTGGCCTAATATGCAAAGGAGCTCCTGCTACGAAATGAGCCCTGTCTGAATCCACCCCAAGTGTTCGACTGTCCCTTTGTGGTTTCGCAGGGATTTGAAACTCCCTAAGAGCACATTTGTGTGATTGAGTAAACCAAGGTAACTGTCATAGTGTCCTGCAACTGAGCCCAAAGAATTGGCACTTTGTGAAAATAGAGAGGATTCAGTCCCCTTACTGGCACAGAACTGCATTTCCCAGGGTTCTTTATACCCGGTCTGAACATCTGGGCCACAAAAATGTCAAGCACAAATACTGGATGGGGGATACATTTCTGGTGAGTAGAGTATGCGAAAGAGATCTTGGGGTAAGAGTGGACTGTAAACTAAATAGGAGCAGTCAGTGTGATGCGGTGGCAAAAAAGGCAAATTCAGTCTTGGGTTGTTTTAAAAGGGCCACAGGATCAAAATCGCAGGAGGTCGTAGCCCCTCTGTAGATTGCCTTGGTCAGACCACACCTGGAGTACTGTGTGCAGTTCTGAAGGCCTCACTTCAAAATGGACGTGGACAAAATCGAGAGGGTGCAGAGGAGAGGGATGAGGATGATCAGGGGTCTGGAGATGGAGCCCTACGAGGAAAGACTAAGGGCCTTGGGAATGTTTAGTTTGGAGAAGAGGAGACTGAGGGTGGGGGGGACAGGATTGCTCTCTTTAAATATTTGAAAGGCTTTCCTTTGGAGGAGGGCAAGGAGCTGTTCCAGGTGGCAGCAGAGGATAGGACCTGAAGCAACGGGTTTAAATTACACGCAGAAGGATATTGGCTGGACATTAGGAAAAACATTTTCACGGTCAGAGTGGTTCAAAGGTGGAATCAGCTGCCCAGGGAGGTGGTTAGCGCCCCTTCACTGGCAGCTTTCAAGAAGAGGCTGGACGAATATGTGTCAGAGATGCTTTAGGCTAGTCCTGCATTGGGCAGGGGGTTGGACTAGATGATCTGTATGGCCCCTTCCAACTCGATGATTCTTTGGTTCTATGAATGGGTGGCAAAAGTACTGTCATCATTACAAACTTGATTTGTAGCCATCACCTTCTAAAAGTGGGGGTGGGGGGCGCTGCAATATAGTACAAAAGAAATATCTTTGCGCATTTGACACAGGTCTCTCCCACCCCTCCGTCTTCTTACAGGGGATTGTTAGAGCCATTAAGGATTACCAGGGCCCTCTGAAAGAGCATGAGGTGCGAATCTTCGTAAGGAGAGGGGGCCCAAACTACCAGGAAGGCCTTCGCGTCATGGGGGAAGTCGGTAAGGACGCTCTGAAGGTCTATTTTAACCATTTTTAATCTCCATTGGCATTGCTTCGGTGTATTGTGTTTTTTCTTTTTCTGTTAACCCAAGTGTTTGGCTTCGTTAAAGTATGGGCAGATAACGGGCATAGTCGAGTCAACTTCAGCAGCCGGGACTTCCCCTCTGGCCACCAGAATGGTCCTCAAGTGAAGGACCCACGCCCACAGCTGTGTGCATCGATCACTCTTCGCACAGGTGGTCTAAGGCACCCATTGCGTTCCGCCATTCAGTGGGAGTAGCAACAGTTGTTCTAAGTGGCTTGGTCCTCTTCTGTGCCTCTGGCCAGCGACGTGCTCAGAGTGTCTTTTGCTGTTATTTGAATGCCAGTTACCAGCCCGGGCATTCGTGTCTGGGCTGGCTTTCCCCTTCATCCACCCTGCAGTGCGGGAGAAAAAAGATGTGGTGCAGTGGTTAGAGCAGGGGGGGTCCCCAGTGTGGTACCCTTGGGTGCCATGCCACCTGCAGACGCCTTTCCTGGTACCCGCCAAGTGATTTCAGAAAGTGGGCAGAGCCAGGTGGGTTTTTTTTTGCCCAGTAAAGGTTTCTGATTGGCTGTCGGAGAATTGATGAGATGTGTCAGAATTTAGCCATCAGAGATTTGATTGGCTGTGTCAGAATTCCAAAGGTGTAACAACATAACAAGTTGAAAAGCGGGGGTCACAGGTATCAAACAAGAAAACCAAACAAATCACACTGCGATACACATGACATTTGATAAAATTTATATTACTTCTCCAAAATAGCAATTTGTTCAACCTGCTTAACTTGACAATATTACACAATTACAATATTACAATGAGCACCCGGTTTAAACTCATTTCCACAGTAGTCTTCCTCAGGAGTAATTCATTATTGTATTATTGTAAGGAGGTGTCAGATTCTTGATCCAGTTCAAAAATATATATAGGAGCAGACTTCTTAGTTTCTTCAAAGTATCCTGGAAAAACCATGGTAATTAATAAAGCAACATGAAGCTGAATGGAACCCAATCATTATGAACTATAATATATTATATATGACTAAATGAACTCAACAGTAAAAATATTTAATTACATTGATAATAAGGATTTCTCAGTAAAAATATTTAGAGCCTGTTTTACTTGTGTTAAAAGTTATGTAACTTGAAGAAGGAAATGTTCAACTTGCAGTTGTATGGAATTATTTAATCTGATTCTGTTTAATGTAGAGAGAATTTGCCAGCCGTCTGAAAACTGAAGGCTTAGAATATAGGACTGGTCTGCTACTGCAATAATGAAATAGTGTATATGGAGATTATTAGCCAGCCACAAAGGGAGGCTTATGCACCCAGAGAGTAATGGCTAGTTCCCTATAGAAGCACTCATAGTGGGATCAAAAGTAGTTATATACTAAATAATTATAAGTTATATATTATGCATTAGATATAAAGTTTTAAATTTTTAGTTTCATTCAGCTGCAGGTTGCATAAACTCATAGGAAATATACTAAGAGGTGCAGCTCAATATATGTCATGTAACTTTAAGGAGTGGTTCAACATGCAGCTGTATGGGATTAATCAGAGCAACTTTTATAAAATTAGGGTTCAATGTAGTAAGCATTTGCCAGCCAGAACACTGAAGGCTTATTGCTGGGGAAAATGAGAGGATTGGTGTGCTGCTACAGATGGATTGTGTTCATGGAGAGCATTAGCCAGCATGAGGAGGCTTTTGCACCAAGAAAGCATGGGCTAGCTCCCAATATAAACACTTATAAAGGAACCATAAGTAAGTTAGAATAAACATATAAATAATAATATATTATAGTTCATAATGATTGGGTTCCATTCAGCTTCATGTTGCTTTATTAATTACCATGGTTTTTCCAGGATACTTTGAAGAAACTAAGAAGTCTGCTCCTATATATATTTTTGAACTGGATCAAGAATCTGACACCTCCTTACAATATACAATAATGAATTACTCCTGAGGAAGACTACTGTGGAAATGAGTTTAAACCGGGTGCTCATTGTAATATTGTAATTGTGTAATATTGTCAAGTTAAGCAGGTTGAACAAATTGCTATTTTGGATAAGTAATATAAATTTTATCAAATGTCATGTGTATCGCAGTGTGATTTGTTTAGAATTCCAAAGGCGCCCACAGGCTGAAAAGAGTTGGGGACCCCTGGGAGTCCCAGGTTCAAATCCCCACTCTGCCGTGGAGGGTTGCCAGGTGTCCTTCGACTAGTCATACAATCTCAGTGTACCTTGCCTCACAGGGTAAAGTAGAGGAGGGGAGAATTTTGTAAGCCACTTTGGAGTGCCCGTTGAGGAGAAAAACTAGGTTATGGATGGAGGAAATAAATAAATCCACAAACAGAGGATTCTGCTTGGGCCTGGAGAGAGCAGCTCTGAGAGAACTTGTGACTGACCCAAGGTCACACCAGCAGCTGCATATGGAGGTGTGGGGAATCAAACCTAGTTTTCCCAGATCAGAGTCTGCGCTCCTAACCCACGTGTGTGGACCAGGCAGGACCAGATTAAGACATGCTGAGGCCATATGCTATGTCAAATTTAAGAGGCCTCAAGGCAATACCTTTTTCTTTCTCTTTAGAGGCCCCTTGAAATCTGATGTGCTGAGCTGTAGTTTACCTGTCCATGAATCCAAGCTCTGGGGCCAGGCTAGGGAACTCTGTCATGAACCTGCAGTGGGACTCCTCCACTCTCTATGGGCTGGGAAATACCTGGAGATTTTGGAGGTTGTGTGTGGGCAGGGCAAGGTTTGGGAAGGGAAGGGACCTAAACCTCTCCAGGAGAGCTGATCCTGGGGGTCAGAATTGTAACAGTGGGAGGTCTCCAGTTGCTAACTGGAGTTTGGCACCCTCATTGGCTGTTTTATGTGTTATATGTACAGGACTATTAATTGTATTTCCTACGTTTTTACACATATATTAAACACTGTAGAGTCTGAGCAGCTAGTGGTGATATGTTTTTTTCTTTAAAACTTTGCTTTTTGTCGCTTATAAAATAAAATCTGGAGCTCCAGCATAGAGGATGATTATTGAAAAACCCTTAAAGGGCGTGATTTAAAACAAATAACTAAAAAATGCCTGTTCCCAGCAGTCAGCTGTCTTTCAGAGCTTGCTAGTGATGTCATCAGTGTGTGCCAGTGCCATGGGGGGGGCCTTCTTCCCCAGCAGATCTCCAGCGTGAGCTTTCACAGGTGGACTGCGAGCTAACCTGCTTCTGTTCAATTTGCGTCTAGGGAAAACGACTGGCATCCCAATCCACGTCTTTGGCACCGAGACCCACATGACTGCCATTGTCGGCATGGCATTGGGACACCGGCCCATCCCGAATCAGCCTCCCGCTGCAGCTCACACGGCAAACTTTCTGCTTAACGCCAGCGGCAGCTCATCGGTAGGTCTCTGTCTGCACAGTTTGGGCCGTAGGCCTGTGTCTGCTGCGCTGTCCTACTTCGCTGTGAAGGCAAGGGCTCCTGCACCTGAATGTCTCCCCATGTAAAAGAAAGTTTGCATGTCAGGCAGAAGGTGAGGCTGTGAGATGCCGAACAGGAATCCTGTGATCGCCCTGGGAACCCAAGATTCCAGCAAGATCTTTGTGTTGCATAAATAGCTTTTGCACCTCCTAGGAAAAGCAGAAGCACAGGAGAATATACAAATATAGGTACAGTTTTGCATAGTTCTATATTGGGTGGGAAAGACTTGATTTTTAAAAATGGTATTTCAGTGTTTCCATCCCAGGTACGTTCGCATCCTTATTTGAAGACGTGTGCTTGCACGTGAAAGCTTATACCTGGAAGAAACTTTAGTTAGTCTTAAAGATGCCACTGGACTCGGCCTTTGTTCTGGGCTTCAGACCAGCACTGCCACCCACCTGAACACATTCTTATCTGGGTGACCAACACAGCAGTGAGGCATTTCCTCCTCAGTGTGGTGGCGCAGCTGCAGACGGTGATGCCTGTGTGGGCTTACATTCTGCCAGTTGAGTTCCAGATCCATGTCAAAGTGTTGGCAATAGCCTTTAAAGCCTTATACAGCCCGGGACCAACATATCTGAGGGACCGCCAGTTTGGTGTAGTGGTTAAGTGCGCAGACTCTAATCTGGGAGAACTGGGTTTGATTCCCCTCTCCTCCACTTGCACCTGGCTGGATGACCTTGGGCAAGCCATAGCTCTGTACCAGCTGTTCCCTCAAGGACAGCTTGGGAAAGAGCTCTCTCAGCCCCACCTACCTCACCGGGTGTCTGTTGTGGGAAGGGGGAGGGAAAGGAGTTTGTAAGCCGCTCTGAGACTACAAGTGAAGGGCGGGGTATAAATCCAATCTCCTCTTCTTCTTCTTCCTGTATACGCCTCGAAGAGTACTCTTTGGACCAACACCTCCTAGTGGTCCCTGGCCTGAAAGACATCCATCTAGCCTCAGCCAGGGCCTTTTCTGCCCAGTCCCCCGCCTGGTAGAACATGCTCCCCATTGAAACCAGGGCCCTGCAGGATCTTCTTCAATTCTGCAGGGCCTGTAAGACGGAGCTCTTCCGCCAGGCCTTTGGCTGAGGCAGTAGGCGTCCATGTACAGTCTCCCTGAGGTGTTTGTCACCCATTCATTAACAGCTGGCGATCGCTCATTTGTTACCAACCGGCTAGGGAGTCTCTCACAACCAGCCAATTCTATTCTTGGGCTGTGACACCATTTTAATGTTTACTACTGTGTTCTAAATGTTTAATTATGCATGTATTGTTGGAATGTCGTTACCCGTTCTGAGCCCGCTCGCAGGAAGGGCAGGCTGTAAATACAATAAAGAAGTAAATGCACAGAATTTGTTCAGAATTCTTGCCATTATTTGGGGGCGGGGGGAGCTGCCAGACCTTATTGCGCGCTTTGACCCCGTTCTCTGCTCTCTTTCAGACTCCGGCGCCTAGCAGGACAGCATCTTTTTCTGAGTGCAAGCCCGACGACCTGGCCCCAGCCAAGAAAGCCAAGCAATCAGCCCCTTCTGGTAAGCACACGGTCGGGTTCAAGACCTTGGTAGATGCTCTCACAGCCCTGCTTCCCCACAGCTTGACATCCTTCCTTGTGCTAGCTGATCCTTGGATTCTACCCTCTGATGCACTGTCTATCCCTAATTCCCTTCTGGTGGACTAAGAGAGGAATTGTATCATGGGGGGAACTACTGGGAAGAGAAGGCGGCCGGGGGAGGGGGGGGAATTGGGTGACACGGGAACATGAAGACTGTTTCCAAAGGATGCCCAAAAGAAGATGGGTGGGCAAAGTTACGAAGCAGGGGCTTTCAGTCACAGGTTCGTTTTAAATAATAGTGTTACCCCAAAAATTTGCAGCATTCCATAAATCTGTGTTGTCCTCCTTTCTCTGCTCCCTTGAACCAATAGCACCAGGACGTGTGTTTCCCTTCTGGGGATCCCACTGGGAAAGTGGGCAGACGTCCATCAGTCGCTATTAGCCACAGTGTATAGATGGAACACTCTGTCCGGGGCAATGATGCTCTGTGTTCTTGGTGCTTGAGGGGCAAGAGTGGGAGGGCTTCTGGAGTTCTGGCCTTGCTGGTGGACCTCCTGATGGCACCTGGGTTTTGGCCACTGTGTGACACAGTGTTGGGCTAGACAGGCTTCCAACATGGCTTGTCTTATGGTTCCTAAGCGCACGGGAAAGAAGAGTTTGCAACGAGAGCTGCAAGCTGGAGACTTGCTCCTCCTTGCTTTTCTTGCTGCAAAATTCACATTCCCTCAATGGATTTCCATTTTCCTGTCTTCAGGGTGTCCTTCCCTCATCGGTTTGTCTGCCAAGGAACCCCTGCCGCCTGCCACAAAATCCCTGCATTTTTCAGAAGATTTTTTTGTGGTGCGTTCTTCCTGTGGCATGCGCTGAGCCTGTGTGTTGAGCCAGCCGAGCAGTGCACTCCTAGGCAGAGTATGCGTCACTGAAACAAAGGGGCTTGGACTGAAGCCGCTCTGCCTAGGGCTGCGTTTCAAGGCCGGGCCCAGTCTTCACTGCATGAGAACTCCTAAGACGTGCTCTGTGCTGTGGATATGTGGCAGTGTTCCTAAAATGTTTTGAACATGGGCACCCTTCTAAATGTACTTCGCCTTCCAAGCCACCTTCACCCTTTGGCAGCCATCTTTCCAGCATGCAGGCGCAGAGACGCTGTGCTTACAACAGCATCGGTGTGGCCCTTTGTTGCATGTGCGAGGGTTGTGAACAGGGGCAGTTTCTGGTGTGAGCATAACAGCTCCCTTGGCAGCAGGGCCAGGCCTCCACAGCCAGGAGGGAGAGCTCCTTCAGCGATGCCCACTGCAGAGTCCTCGGCTTCCCTCAGACTTAATACATGGGAGGGGCGGCGGGAGGCTGGTCCTGAGAGGAAGCTAAAGTCGTGCTGTGCAAACTGTCCTTGGACCGCTTGCCCAACATGACTGCTTTTTCCCTTGAGGAGATTCCACTGGAGCCCCAAGGCCGCTGAGTGTTTTGGGGCAAGCCAAGGGCACAGTCGCTCTGACCTCCCTGCTTATCATGTGGGACAGAGCCCAAGGTGGACAGTCGTGTTGGATTTCTTGCAATGGTGATTCTCTCTTTAACAGATGCATCACTATCTTCGAGACCTGTTCAAGGTAGGACCCCGGCACTGGCTCAATGCGTCCAGCCTGGCTAACTGTTGCTTGTCCAATTCCTCTCCCCCCCTCCCCCCCCCCCCAATTGGTTATTTTGGAGGGCGATTGTTGGTTTGTTTCCGCTGTTTTTATCCTCTTTGCAAAAATTTGCAGTGCTGTCAGATTGGTCTCTGTCCCTTCTTGCTTTTGGTGGTGTGGGTTTTTTTGTTTGTTTTTTGTTCTTCACGACCTCATCCTCGGCTCTGTTTTTCTTCCTTTGTAAACGCAGGCATGACACTGAAGGGCCCTTAATGGCATCTCTCGCTCTCTTTCCCCTGAATCCCAAAGTTGTAGAGTCTCATCGCAATCCTTATTGGCGCCTCAATATTAAGCTGGGTTAATCGCCACTGTGATTCATTCACCGCAGTAGATTGGAGATCCTGCTGTCATTTAAAGTGTGGTGAAGGCCAATGACCACTTTCTGCTTGGCTTTGGAAATTCAGGCTGTATGTGACCCTAATCTATTTCTGTTTATATACAATAGTGAAGTCTGGCCCCATCTGTGGATACCTAAATCCATAGATCGGGTCCACACCTGTGCTAAACAGGTTTTTCTGCAAACTTGGGGTACCGGTAGGTTTGCAGAAAAATCTGAAATCTCAACAAAAATATATTGGGGGTTTAAATTGCCCCCCAAATAGGCAAGCGCCTGTGCATGCGCAGCACTGAGCTGTCACCCAGGGAGTCACAATATCTATGAGAACAGCAGCTATGGAATAAGTTAAGACCAGAGAATCATACAGCTGTAACAACACACTCTCCTATTGAGGCATATACATCAAAAATTTCCAAAAAACATACAAAAATTATTGCAAAATATAATTAATTTAATATAATAAGTGATGGGGGGTTTGAAGTCATCAACAACGAAACATCCGGTAGATACATTCGTTTCCAACAGTCTTCATCAGGTCTGAACCAACAATTTGAATATCTTCAAACGTAATAAAAGTACTTCTACTATATCTGGCTGATTCAACAATGGCAATTTTTCAACTCACAGCATATCTGGAACACTCCTCTAAGTTA
The DNA here is from genome assembly GCA_029233225.1 of Lepidodactylus listeri. Lineage (NCBI taxonomy): Eukaryota > Metazoa > Chordata > Lepidosauria > Squamata > Gekkonidae > Lepidodactylus > Lepidodactylus listeri. Next base: position 13,666,468 of record JARCFY010000018.1, on the reverse strand, counting down.
ATGCATGTTGCTCAAAGGCTTTACAGTGTGATACCTAAATCCATAGATCGGGTCCACACCTGTGCTAAACAGGTTTTTCTGCAAACTTGGGGTACCCCTAGGTTTGCAGAAAAATCTGAAATCTCAACAAAAAATATATTGGGGGTTTAAATTGCCCCCCAAATAGGCAAGCGTCTGTGCATGCGCAGCACTGAGCTGTCACCCAGGAAGTCACAGCATTCTCCGCTCCCTCCCCTCCACTGAGCCAGCCAATGAGGGAGCTGTGTGGCAGCAGCAGCTGTAGTTAGGGGGTGGCTGGGAGCCATGTCAGTGTGTCAGCAGTGATGGGAGGGAGGAATCCCCTCCACCCCCAGGCAGATACTGCGGGTCCTCACTTGTCTTTTCTATCTGTATGTTATCTCCACTTAGTGTAGTGTAAGCCGTGCTTACCAGGCATTTCCAGTTGGAAGGTTTCCAGCTAGTGGAATGAATTGGGCCCCTAGCAACACACCTTTTCCTGCAGAATGAGCCATTTCGTTGGCTGACTCTAGCCAGAAATAAATCTGCAAATGGTGTGGTGAATAGTGAGTTTAGTGGACTGGGGAGACCTGAATTCAAATCCTCGTTTAAGCCGCAAAGCTCACTGTTTGGTCTTGAACTGAATCTCTTGGCTGTGGCTGCCACACAGGGATTTTTGTCACCATGAAAAAGGTTATGATCAACCCCGTGTAAGTTGCCCTGAGCTGCTTAGTGGTAGGGTGACCTAGGAATGTAATGAATTGGACTTCTGATTTTGCTCTTCGGACAGAAAAATACTAGTTCTGTTGCCTGGCTTCTTTCCCTGTTCTTTTGGCCTTCTGAGTTTGGTTTTTGGTTAAAAGCAAAGACCCGGGCTTTACCTACCCTGCCAGTATTTTGCAGTAGATTGTGGTTTCGTAGAAGCTTCGCGTTGGCGTGGTGTGTGTCTTGCGCTGTGTTTGTATAAGGTTGCTAAGCACAGTGGAAGTTGGGTAGGGGGGAAGTCTCGGCAGAGTGGACGTCCTCAGGAAATGCCCTGGAGCGCTTGCCCTGAAGGTGGAGCAGTCGCTGTTCTAACCAGGACCTCATGCGAGCAATCCTGATGGCCACATGGTCTTCTGGACTGTAGGCCCTGCCTGGCTGTGTCTCCCCGGCAGCTCCATAGGAACACCGGAAGCCTCATGCATCCCAAAAGGCCAGCTGACATTTTCTGTGGCCCTGCAACGTGTGCTGTTGGATTGTGTGGCACAGCTGCTTGCCGTGGCAGAACCTCTCCGGTTAGCCTTAGTGGAGTATTGATCGAACGTAAAGGTAAAGGTTTCCCTTGCTCGAAAGCCAGTCGAATCCGACTCCAGGGGGCAGTGCTCATCTCTGTTTCCAAGCTGAAGAGCCAGCCCTGTCCGGAGACTTCTCTGTGGTCATGGGACTGGCATGACTAAATGCTGTGACACGCGGAACACAGTTACCTTCCCACTGAAGCGGTGCCTATTTATCTTCTTGCATGTTGGCAGGCGCTGCGGCCAGAGACGGGAGCTCACTCCATCCTGCAGCACTCGGAACTGCCAAACTACAGACCTTCCAGTCTGCAACTCAGCCTCTTAACCTCTGAATCACCATGGCCCCTTGACCAAACTTCCAGGTCTGCAAAAAGACTGCAGATCTTTCCCGTGGTCCCGTCTCTCTGGCAGTCCTCTCTGATCCCTGGAACTTTTATTCCTGGTGTTGTGGGACTCACGTGATCTAATAGCTATACAGGTCGGGAGGCCGCAGTAGGGAGGGAGACGTGGGCAAAATTGCCCCCTTTCTGTCTTTCTGCCAGCACATCTCAAAAAGTCTTCTCTATTTCAGTAGCCAGCAGAAGGAGATGACGTATTTGGTTGGGGGGGCGGTGTTAGTAAAGTGCAATTAATGTAGCTAAAGTACTGGAAATGTATTTTGAATTTGAATTTAGAGATTTTAAGGCCTAAAATTCCTTGTTCATTAATCTCCTTTATGGATGTGGGGCTGTCATTTTACCCGAAGTGGTAACGACAAAGTAGATTCTTTCCCCCTAACTGGTGCCATGTCACGCTCTTGTCTGTTCTCCTCTAATGAAAGGGATGGTTGTTCCGTGGCGGTTTCCAGTTGTTTGTGGTGTGTGGTGGTGGGTTTGTTTGTCTGTCGTGTGGTGCAAGAATGATAAAGATTTCCCCGGGACCTCGAGGGGCCAGGGGCATGGAAGGCTCCGACATCGTGTGTGCTGTGACTTCACGTCGCTCTAGGAATCTACAGCGATGTGACATCACGTCCCATTTATCCCCAGAAGTGACTTCATGGTGCACACAACAACAGCGTTTTCCTTTTCTCCTGCCACCGCTCAGAGCCACATGTGGCTCTTCTTCTTGTAGGGTAGCCGGGGATGAGAAGGAGGGAGTCTTCCTGATAGGAAACGAGTGTCTTTCAGCTGCTCCATCCCCAACTATTTGTTTTCATTTTGGCTGGTCTGTCGGCTCCTCCTTGTAACTCAGAGAAAGGTGCCGGGGCAGGGACGACTCTTGTAGCTGTGTCTCTGTGTTGGTGTGTTTGCATCCTTGTTGTGTGTTAAATGTCTGACCCTGGACGGGCGGGGTTCTTTCCCCTGTGCAGGTAAAGCCACGACCTTGTTCAGCCGTCACACCAAAGCGATTGTGTGGGGGATGCAGACCCGGGCCGTGCAAGGGATGCTGGACTTCGACTACACCTGCTCCAGGGACGAGCCTTCAGTGGCTGCCATGGTCTATCCATTCACGTATGTTTGCGGGATCCTGTTTGAGACTTACCCCGGTTGCACTTTCCCGTCTCTTTCTGCCAATTTTGAGGCTGGAGCAATACAGCTAAGACGGTCCAGTGGAAACGGTTTTCCACTCTGCTTGTACTGCTGTGTGTCTCTTTCCAGGCCTCCATTTAGCCCCCCTCCTTCCCCTGCGTAGCATCTGTTACCCATCCATCCTCCCCATACTGTCTGCACCACTGCTGGCTTAGGCGTCAGCAAGAAATTGAACACTTTCTGTCACCCTGACTTAAACCAAGACTTTTATTCCCTTGCTTGCTGGAATTTCTAATGACCTAACAGGACGCATTTTTAAAGAAACTTTAATAGACTGTTCTTATCTATATTGGATCATACCACAATCCTTTACCGGTGTCCATTAATTCTGTTGTGCTTCAAACGGCTTCTTCTTTAGTTTGCAGTTTACTTCGTTGTACTTCTGTATTTTTAATTCGGTTGTTTGTTTGTTTGTTTGTTTGTTTTAGTAAATTTATAAATCGCCCACCCTGCAACCAGGCTCTGGGTGATTTTGCAGTGTCTTTTAAGCATCGTTTGTGAGTGGATCTTCCTGTTTTACACAAACGATTGCTAAAGTGCATCAGCCAAGGTGCATGAAAGCAGCCCCAGAAAACTATGGGTTCTACGGCTCTTTTCCCTGACAAGCTAGCTTTCTTTTTGTGAAAATAGAGGAGCATTCAGTCACATGTGTCAACTCCTGCAGTCTGAAGTGATACAATCTAAACACAGGGCTACCACCTCAGGGAGAAGTAGGTCTAAAACAAGGTTGGGAAGAGGAACCAAAACTGGGAGCCAGTTTTCTGGCTGATGGGTGAGGGACAAGTGTCTAAACCAAGAAAATAAGGACATTTCCACCTGCTGCTTGGGGTCGCCAGCCTCCAGGTGGTCACATCAAAGAATCGCCATGAAAATGGCTAAAACTATGCAAATATATCTATAAGAATAATATATCAAATTGTGGTTCCATATAATCCACAGCATCACAGTAAGAAGCATGTACATTTGCTGGTAACCAAACCAAAGATAGCACCGTCTCTAATTGTTGGTAACTCTAATAAAAAAAACCCAGGGTTATATCCGTCGAGAAGTCTTCCAAGCCTGTTCTCTGCACACAGAGATGTATGTCGGCTGAGATGGTTCTGTTTAAACTTGGTGCCCCGTGATGGGATTTCTATTAGCATTACCAACAATTAGAGACGGTGCTGTCTTTTGTTTGCTTAGCAGCGGATGTACATGCTTCTTACTGTGATATGGTGGATTATATGGTGGAGAGCCAGTTTGGTGTAGTGGTTAAGTTGGTGTAGTGGTTAAGTTGGTGTAGTGGTTAAGTTTGGTGTAGTGGTTAAGTGCGCGGACTCTAATCTGGGAGAACCGGGTTTGATTCCCCACTCCTCCACTTGCACCTGCTGGATGACCTTGGGCAAGCCATAGCTCTGTACCAGCTGTTCCCTCAAGGACAGCTTGGGAAAGTGCTCTCTCAGCCCCACCTACCTCACAGGGTGTCTGTTGTGGGGAGGGGAAGGGAAAAGGAGTTTGTAAGCTGCTCTGAAACTCCGAGTGAGTGAAGGGCGGGGTATAAATCCAATCTCTTCTTCTTCTTCTTCTATATGAAACGACAATTTGATGTGATATTCTTATAAATATTTTTGCATAGTTGTAGCTGTTTTCATAGCGATTCTTTGACATATACTCCTACGCTGTGAATCCTTATTGTTAAACTACAGCTTCCAGGTTGGGGAGGGGGGGCCCTGGCTGACGATTTCCTGGATTTACATCTGATCTCCAGATTGCAGGGATCCGCTCCCGTGGAGGAAATGGCTGCTTTGCAGGGTGGACAGCAGGTCCCCCAATTGTACCCTGCTGAGCATTCCGCCTTCCCAGGCTCCACCCCCAAATCTCCAGGAGTGTCGCAACCTACGGTTGGCATCCTCGTGGTGCTGCTGCACCAGAAGTGCTGACTAGTGTTCCTTTAGGCAGAGGCCCTGTTGAGAGGCCAGCCCTGTTGAGAAGCCGGCCCTGTGTTTCAAAAACTAGAAACATGGAATTGTCTCTTTGCTGCAAAGAAATACATTTGGTTTGTTTTTACTCCCAGTGGTGACCACAAACAGAAATTCTACTGGGGCCACAAAGAAATCCTGATCCCGGTCTTCAAGAACATGGCAGACGCCATGAGGAAGCACCCGGAAGTGGACGTGTTGATCAACTTCGCATCCCTTCGCTCCGCGTACGACAGTACCATGGAGACCATGAACTATCCACAGGTTTGTGGGGCAGGTGGAACCTGGGTGCAGAGAGACCCGGTGGTGATCCCATTTGGAAGCCCTGAAACCAAACCCGCTTCTTTCTCCATATATCTGCTTCTCAGAAAGTTTATAGTAACCCTTGTGGGGGTTGAGGGGGAGGCAGAAAGATACAGGGAAAACGTTGGGAGAAGTGTTCCCCGTAAGCTGAGTTAGCGTGAGCCAGCTCACAGTTTCTTAGCCTGTGGCTCACACATTTTTGTCTTCGCTCAGGGAGGACGGCTCCAGAGCAAACTAATTGAGGCAGCAGCCAAATCGCTCGCTCACAACTTTAAGGCCGGTAGCTCCCAAAGTAGAATTTTTGCTCACAAGACTCCACAGCTTAGAGGGAGCATTTTGCGTTCTTTCCCTTCCCTTGAGAAACTCTTGTAATTGCATTTTCAAACTTCAACCCTGCAACCTAGGCATGTGCCCTGTATTTTGGAAGGAACGTAGAGAGTCTTTCCCCTGTGGGCAGAATCCCCAGTCAGCCACGAAAGCAGGCCTGTTCCTTTTCTGTGGGCTTGCAACTTATGGTTGTATTTCTCCCACCTGTCCCATATCCAAGCAGTTTCCAAACTGTGCCGCTGCACAGCACTGTCCTTAGCCTGCTCTTTCACCCCACCCAGCCTTATATTTTCCCCTCCCTTTCTTTCTGGGTCACTGTTAACAATGGCTTCGGCCTGTATCCAGAGCAGCGTAGCTGCACCTAGGCTTTGAGTAGGCTTGTGGCTTTATTCCATTACAGTACCTAGACTGTGGTAGGAAGCTTGTTTCTTACATAAAGGATGAGCTGCAACGCAGCATACTAAGGATTTTTTTGCCAGCAGATTATCTTAACTGCCTTAGAGATTCCTAAGTAATGGAGAACCTTCCCTTTGGCACATTTCAATGCCTTGCCCTCAGCTGTTCCGAAAGGCAGATATCCTCACATTCCTTACACCCAGTGGGTTTGCCCCTGTCAGATGGGAAAGGTTGAGACTGTTGATCATGCACGATTGTAATGTCCCTGCTGTAATGATATAGCTTCCCAGTTTATCATGCCGATTTTAATAAATTCCTTAGGAAGACCAGAGCAGTTCTACACTTCCCTCCTCCTTTCATAATCCTCTAAAGAAATTACTCATAACAAAGTTCTGTATAATGGCATCATGGCTGAGTCTTCAAATAACTGACACCCCCCCCCCCAAAAAAAATTGTGAAATGCATGCAAGAATCCTGAAGTGTTGGGTTATAAGGGGACATATAAGGTCTTTTTTTTGTTGGTCTTGGTATTGTACATGGCAGTTTTTTCAAGTTGATCATGTATCAAAATAAACTAGACATGAAGGAGGACGGTAACTAGCTAACTAGCTTCTAAATCTCTGGTTTTAAGGGTTTGTGTCAGTTATGTTCAAACCAACATAACCATAATACTGAATCATTGGCAACACCAATCAGAAAGGTAGGGGGGAAGGTGTGAGGCTTCTGTACTATCAGCAAAAGATCAGACCTTTGTATTCAAACAGAGTTCTTTATTTCTAATACTGGAACAGGTACTCGATGTTTGTTAGAGATACAGAATAAAGATGACCTGGGTTAATATACCTTCATGCAAAGGTGCTTATGCATAAACATCCAATCAGAACACATACAAAAAAGTGGGAAGAAAATGGCGACCGTTTGTTCCCACCAAAGGTGGGAAAGTTATAAAAATTCCCTTCTTGGCCTGAGTGACCCAGATGTGCGAACACTAGACAAAACATTTGGCCAGAGATAATAAAATAACTTCCAAGGTTGTACCCACTCTAATAACACACAGAGAGTCTCAAAGGAGAGGGGGAGGGAACCGGACAATACAGGCACAGTTGTTTATGTGATGCACAGGAATGTGAGAGGCCATCCTCCCGGGGAAAAGTAACACTAAGCAGGGCAGCAATTTCTACTTCAATGCCAGCAATAAATCATTTGGGTGATAGCAAGGCACAAAGAAACCGAAAGTAATATTAAGGCAGTCATAGAACAAGCAAGCTATTGTCAGATTCTGACAGAAGGTAGAGTCCACGAGGACAGAGGGAGGGCCACACAAACCTGCAGAGCATCCTTTGGATGTCAAACCACGGCTCGGCATTCCGCCTCCGTGATGTTTGGACCAGAGCAGTGAGTGGTCAATGCCTCCTGAAATCCCAAAAGTCCAGAGAGGTAGCCCAGTAAGATTTCCAGTGGCTCGAGTACAGGGCCTCTGTTTCCTTGCCCTCCTTCTCTTCCCTCCCACCATGACTACCAAAACGGGGATCAAATTATGTCAAATGGGAGACGTCTTGCAAAGTGGTTCATTCTGCAGCATTAAGACAGGTTGAATTCAGCTAGTGCGGAATATAGATTAATATAGGTAATATAGATTACCTGGGTGCACGGAATACACATAGACCTTCTTTTAGCATTTAAGGAGATGCTGTATCCATCCCCACCGACTGGGGCCCTGGCTCTTGCTGTATCCAGAGGAAAGACAGACTGTTTCTTCCTCGTTTGGCTACAGATCCGTACCGTGGCTATCATTGCCGAAGGTATCCCAGAGGCGCTGACCCGCAGATTGATCAAGACAGCGGATGAGAAAGGAGTTACAATTATTGGACCCGCAACGGTGAGAGATTTCCCCTCCCCATTTTTTATGGCTAGAGAAGGACCTACTTGTTGAGCCTCGGTTGACAGCGCTCAAGTGCATTGTGGCTTTCATTCTGCTTTCAGTCGATGGATCTCTTGCTCGATTTAGTAGAGGTGTACAGATGCTCTGGCTGAACACCTGCCTTGAGATGAGGCTTTAAAATGAGGGTGTCACTGTGAAAGGGCGACCAGCAATTAATCCCAGTCTGGCTCATGCATCTTATATGTTGTGTATATAATTCTGAATGCTGTGAACTACAGAGGACTTGGTATTTGAGCTCCCTGTCTTCATTTACAGGTAGGTGGGATCAAGCCAGGCTGTTTTAAGATTGGAAACACAGGTGGGATGCTGGATAACATCTTGGCATCTAAGCTATACCGCCCCGGTAGCGTAGCCTACGTTTCCCGTTCAGGAGGGATGTCCAACGAGCTGAACAACATCATCTCCAGGACGACTGACGGGGTCTTTGAAGGAGTAGCCATTGGTGGCGACAGGTGAGGAGACGGATGTCTAGCATGCCGGTTTGGAAATCTCTGTTGTGTTTGGGCTCAGTTTCTCAGCTGCACAAAGCTAATATTAAAATGTTGTTTCCAGTTTAAGAATGTGCCAGAGTTAATTGGCTGTGACCTCAAATGGAGAATGTAGGGTGCCTTTCCAGAGTTTTGAGAAACATGTCAACAACTCCTAAGTCAGAGGGGAGGATACATGTGAACATAGGAAGCTGTCTTGTGCTGTATCAGACAATTGGTTCTGCTTGCCCAGAATCATAGAACCACAGAGTTGGAAAGAATCTCCAGGGTCATCTAGTCCAATCCCCTGCGCATTGCAGGAAATTCACAACTACCTCCCCCTCACATACCTAGTGACCTCTGCTCCATGCCCAGAAAATGGCAAAAAACCCTCCAGGATCCCTGGCCAAACTGGCCTGGAGAACAGTTGCTTCCTGACCCCAGAGTGGCGATCAGCATTTCCCTGGGCATGTAAAGAAGGGCCACGAGAACTGAGCACTGATGCAGGCCCTTCCTGCCCTCCCTCTCATGATCTGCCTAAGTTCAAAGAATCCACGTTGCTGTCAGATGGCCATCTAGCCTCTGTTTGAAAACCTCCGAAGGAGAGCCCACCACCTCCTGAGGACGCCTGTTCCACTGGGGAACTGCTCTAACTATCAGGAAGTTCTTCCTAATGTTTAGCTGAAAACTTTTTAATTTAATTTCAACCCGTTGGTTCTGGTCCGACCTTCAGGGGCAACAGAAAACAACTCCATACCATCCTCTAGAGGACAGCCTTTCAAGTACTTGAAGATGGTGAGCATATCACCTCTCAGTTGTCTCCTCTCCAGGCCAAACATACCCAGCTCCTTCAACCTTTCCTCATAGGACTTGGTCTCCAGACCTCTCACCATCTTCGTTGCCCTCCTCTGGACACGTTCCAGCTTGTCTGTATCCTTCTTAAATTGTGGTGCCCAAAATTGGACACAATATTCTAGGTGAGGTCTAACCAGATGTCAGAATCTGCTAATTCAGACATCATAGTACTCATGCCTGTACCCTCTCTATTACTCTATGTTTTATTCTGTGTTTGTAACTGCCATGTTCTACTGCTTGACCAGGCCTGGAGTTTGTAGCAATTGAAGCGGGAGGGTGACATCTGTAATGTATGAGAACAAGGAGGCCTCTCACATCCCTGCCTCCGCATTCCAGCTGCCCCGGCTGGGACTTCAAGGGAGGATACCTCTCATCTCTTATCACATGCAAAAGCCTTGAGGCCATTGATTGTTATGTGAACTGGTAACATCTGAGGGGTCTGGTTTGGGAAAGGAAATGTACAGCTTGACACCTCACTTTCTTTCCTGTGAGAACCAAACGGTCAGAATCCCTTTTTGCCCGCCAATTTTCCCCTATAGTGATTGGCTACCTATGGGTAATTCAAACTCCTTGGAATGGTATAATAGACCTGCTTGTATTATCTGTCTCATCTCTGACAATAATCCGAGAAGCTGTACTAATGTAGAGATTGGAAATAAAGAACTTTGGTTAACTAACCAAGATCTGATCCTTGACTACTTTGAGCAGAACTCTCACAGAGCAGAGTAAAGCGATACCATCACTTTGCGTGATCTGGACACTATATTTCCGTTGATATAGCCCAAAATCGCATTTGCCTTTTTAGCAACCGCATCATGCTGCCGACTCAGATTCAGTGGATGGTCTACTAAGACCCCTGGATCCTTTTCGCACACAGTACTGCCAAGACAAGTCTCCCCCATCCTATAATTATGCATTTGATTTTTCCTACCTGAATGTAGAACTTTACACATATCCCCACTGAAATTCATTTCATTTGTTTTAGCCCAGTTTTCCAACCTGTTAAGATCATCCCGTATCCTGACTGTCTTCTACCAGATTTCCTACCCCTTCCAATTTAGTAGCGACCGGAAGCACTGCAATGTCTTAGACAAGGATCTGGTGATACCAGAGACTGAACATCAGTCCTTCTCCTTACAAAGCACTTGTCCAGCCACTAAGTTACAGTGTCCCCCCGAGGCTACAGTGTCCCCCCATCTCTGGAGTGTGTGTGGGGGGTGAACTGTTTCTTCTTCAGTGTCTAATATAGCTTCCCTGTGCAATATTTTTAAACATCACCAGCACCCAACGGATTTTTTTGTCCCCTTCTTCCTAGATATCCTGGTTCTACTTTCATGGATCATGTTTTACGCTACCAGGACACTCCAGGGGTGAAGATGATAGTGGTGCTAGGAGAAGTGAGTATCTTGTGTTCCATTTTTCTGTCTTTGGGGAAGAGTACAGGTTAGATCCAGCGCAAAATTTCCGCTGGCGCTAGAGAAACAGACCAGAGTAAAAACATCACAACACTTGAACAATTGAGAACAACATTTAAAATGATAAAATAATTCAATAAAAACACACAAACACTAGAACCAGGGAAGAAGAGGAGGAGATTGGATTTATATCCCACCCTTTACTGGAGTCTCAAAGCAGCTTACAGTCTCCTTCCCCTTCCCCTCCCCACAACAGATAGGGCTAAGAGAGCTCTTTCGAGGACTGCTCTTGAGAGAACTGGTGACTGACCCAGGGTCACACCAGCAGCTGCATGTGGAGGAGTAGGGAATCAAACCTGGTTCTCCCAGATTGGTGTAGTCAAAGCACGGAATCCAAACTTGATCTCAAGAAGAAGGGCCAATAACCATTATTTTTGGGGGGGGTGGGGGAAACAGAAGACGCTGATAGAGGAAGACAGATAAATCTTCCTGGGGAAGGGAGTCCCAGAGTTTTTGTGCCACGACAGAAAAGGTCACCACCTGTATAGCCTCAGAAGGTGGGGGCAACCAAAGCAGGCTCTCCAAAGATGACTGAACAGGTAGGGGGACAGAGAGGAGAACATGTTCCTTAAGGTATGTTGGTCCCAGCTTGCATGGGGCTTTAAAGGTCAGTACCAGCACCTTGAATTGAGCTGGGAAGCAAATTGGAAGCCAGTGTAGATTAAACAAGATTGGAGGGATACGGTCCCTATGACCTACTCTGGTCAACACTCTGGCTGCAGCTTCCAGGAAGTCTTCGAGGGCAGGGCTAACCATCCCCCACCCCCTGAACTGCTCTCCTGCAATTTTTATTTTCTGCAGAGGCTTGGCATAGCATTATGGTATTCTTTAAGGGGGAAATGTACTTATTTTGCCTCTCCGTTTTTGGGGGGGGGGGGAATCTACCAGTTTGGTGTAGTGGTTAAGTGCGCAGACCCGAATCTGGGAGAACCGGGTTTGATTCCCCACTCCTCCACTTGCACCTGCTGGATGACCTTGGGCAAGCCATGGTTCTGTACCAGCTGTTCTCTCAAGGACAGTTGTCTCAGAGCTCTCTCAGCCCCACCCACCTCACAGGGTGTCTGTTGTGGGGAGGGGAAGGGAAAGGAGTTGTAAGCCGCTCTGAGACTCCAAGTGAGTGAAGGGCGGGATATAAATCCAATCTCCTCTTCTTCTTCTTCTTCTACCTGTGGCTGCTTTTTCTTTGCAAATCCAGAGGAGCAGGAGGGAGTTTTCTTTTGTTAATTCTTCGGTCTTATTTCTTGGTTTTTGTCTTCGGAAAAGTAGTGCATAAATTTCAGATGGGAAAAAAACCCAAAGTGTGTCAAGTTATAACCCTGAGTGCTTCCGTAGTGACGCCACTGTTACCCTTCGACCCGGACTTGCCTTAAACTGAGGTCTGTGCCCTCCTGCTTGTGGATGTGATTGGGTTCATCGGGTTACCTTTGTCTCCTTTCCCTAGATTGGAGGAACCGAGGAGTACAAGATATGCAGGGGGGTTAAAGAAGGGCGGATCACTAAGCCCGTCGTCTGCTGGTGCATTGGGACGTGTGCGACCATGTTCTCCTCAGAGGTAAAGGGCCATGGAATAACAAGGGAGCTGCTTGATAGGTGGCTGAATGTGACCGAGTGTATTAATAGCTGCCAGATCCTGGACTTTCAAATAAGAAATTAGTGAAGGTAAAGGTTTCCCTTGCTCAAAAGCCAGTCGAATCCGACTCCAGGGGACGGTGCTCATCTCCGTTTCCAAGCCGAAGAGCCAGCACTGTCCGAAGACTTTTCCTGTGGTCATGTGGCCGGTATGACTAAACGCAAAGGCACACGGAACGCTGTTTCCTTCCCACCGAAGCGATACCTATTTATCTACTTGTAGTTTCTTGCTTTCGAACTGCTAGCTTGGCAGGAGCTGGGGCCAGAGACGGGAGCTCGCTCCATCTCGCGGCACTCGGGTGTCGAACTGCCGAGCTACCGACCTTCCGGTCTGCAGCTCCGGTGTCTTAATCTCTGAGCCACGAAAGGACCTTTAAATTTTCGGTGGTGGAAAGGTGCTGTCAAGGCGCACCCAACCTACGGCAGGCAACCCCCTAGGGTTTTCAAGCCAAGAGACATTCAGAGGTGGTTTTGCCACCGCCTGTCTTTGCGTTATCAGCCTTGGTCTTCTCTGGTGTTCTCATATCCAGGCACTTAACCGGGCCAACCCTGCCTAGCTTCTAACAAGATCGGGCTAGCCTGGGCTAGTCAGGTCAGCGTGAATCTTTCCGATAGTAACAAAACTCATGGGTGCGATGAAGGGGAGGCTTTCTGGGACAACGGGATGCTCTGTAAGGAGTCAACGTCAAATTATAGTGTTGGGTCCAGGCTAAATTGTCCAGTGGCAGAACAGAACTTAGGGATGACATGAAGAGAGATTTGGTGGAAACTGTCACTTTAGACTGAATCTAGCACTGAGTCTCTCTCCTTTGGTCAGTGCCAGGTGAATATGCGCCCCCACAATACCTGTCTGCTTAGGCTGTTCCTTTCTGCCCTGTATCCTCCATTAGAAAAACAAATGTGTAACAAACGACTACAACCGATTCTATTGTAGTCGTTCGTTACACAGTTAGTTTTTCTTTCGGTTTTCATATTCTACTGTGTACCATCTTTTTGGTTGTGCTGTATCCTCCATTGGCAAGGATTCTCCCTCCCTACCCCCTCAGCCTCTGCATGTAGCACATGCGCACAGGTTCAGTGGTCTTGCTTCCATCCAAAAAGTCTGTGGTCTATGAACACTTTAATCTTGGAAGCCTTGCATAATTCTGGGTGCAGACTTTTTTTTTTTTTAATGGATTTTAATTGAATTACTAAGACTCCAAGCCTTGCTAAAGATCTTTTTCTGCTTCTCATCTAACAGGTCCAGTTTGGCCACGCAGGAGCTTGTGCCAATCAGGCATCTGAAACGGCAGTGGCCAAGAACAAAGCTCTTAAAGAAGTGGGGGTTTACGTACCTCGGAGTTTCGATGAGCTGGGCGATGTGATTCAGTAAGTGGGCTGGTGGAGGGCCCCTCTTGAGTCGTAGAATCGCAGAGTTGGAAGAGATCTCCGGGGTCATCTAGTCCAACCCCCTGCACAATGCAATTAATTCACAAATACCTCCCCCTCGCACCCCCAGTGACCCCTGTTCCACGCCCAGAAGATGACAGAAAACCTCCAGGATCCCCAGCCAAACTGGCCTGGAGAAAAACTGCTTCCTGACTCCAAAGTGGCGATCAGCATTTCCCTGGGCGTGTAAGAAAGGGTCACAAGAACTAAGCTCCGATGCAACCCTTCCTGCCCTCCCTCTCATGATCTGCCTAAATTCACAGAATCAACATTGCTATCAGACGGCCATTTAGCCTCTGTTGCAAAACCTCCAAAGAAGGAGGTTGTCTTTATGGTCAGTGTGCTATGGTGGATGATGCTTGTGTGATGGTTGAGAAGCAAATATTGGAACCATTGCATCAGTGGGCCTCAAGAGCAGGGCTGGCAACTTCCTTCTGAAGGGTTTGATTCTGCGTTGCTTCCGTTTGGCTGCCTATAATCCTCAGTAGTCTGTCTCTCCTGTTTGATGGAAAGGTCCCAGACAAGACTCTATGGCAGGGGGTTTCAGCCATTTTGAGCCTGTGAGCGCATTTGGAATTCTGTCACAACGTGTTTGGTGAAACAACAAAATGGCTGCCACCGGAAGCAGAGCCAACCACAAAATGGCTGCCACATCTTAACTTCAGTCACACAGGGTAAATCCTTTTGTTAAGGTGGCAGCTGTTGCCAAAGCAACATTTGAAAACATCTGCCCAGCCAATCAGATCCCCACAGGCGCCATGTTGGGGACCTGTCTTATCATCCTGCCCATGTGAAAGCAGTCCAATCAGTTGAGAGCTCTGCCTGTTGAACTCTGGAGGCTCCTCCAGCAGGCACAGGAAGTGGAAGGAAGTCTTATTGAAAGTCCGCTGCTTCCTTTTTTCCTCCTTTGTGGCTAGTTATCCCAAGAAGCAGGGAAGTTCTAGCTGCCAAGAAGGGAAGTGAAACAGAGAACTAGAGAGCGGCAGCCAGGTTAGCGGAGGCAGGGGCAGGATCTTTTAGCATTCGTAGAAGGCAGCTTAATGGAAGTGCCGTATTCCAGGGAAGCAAGAGAAGAGTCACACTCACATCTGTTTGTCAGAAATAAAATAGCACACTGGAATGATGGAGTATCAGTACGATATTTTTTGAACTATAAGCCTGATCGTGTTGCATAGCATTCTTTTTCTAGTTCTGGGTGCAATTAAAAAAACCCTTAACTGGCAATGCTCTCCTGTGGCCAGAGTGACCTGCAGCTCTAGGGGGCTCCCTGGCCAGGCCAGACGCTGAGGCCTGCGGTGGTTGCCAGTGAGGCTTTGCCTTTGGCTTTGAGAAGGGAATTTTAAAGCCCCATTGCACAAGCAGGCTTTGTCTCTATGGACTGGAGCCATTGGATTTTCAAATCCCATGCTTTTTAAAAAGACCAAAATGCAGTGAGGCCCAGTGGTGCAAGTGCTGCGGTGTTTTGAAAAACAATTTCTACCCCAGCCTCATTCAAAGAACTCCAGGAAGGCTCCAGTAAAAATTAGTTGTCAAGATTCCCGTAGCAATCAGTTCCCAACAGCATTTATTAAAAGAAATAAAAGTCTATTGAGACATTGATAGTATGCAGGTATCACAAGGCCAGACAGCATAAGGTACATGGGTCATAAAACCAGTGAAGGCACAGCAGCAAAAGAGGCTCGGCTGGTGGTAACAAGGCCCAGGGACTTTTCTGTGGCGGCCCTGCACGGGTGGAATGAGCTCCCGGATAATATCAGGGCCCTGCGGGATCCTTTGCAATTCCGCAGGGCCTGCAAAACGGAGCTATTCCACCAGGCGTTCAAGTAGGGGCCGCCTAATATTTTTACCTTGACCCTGGCCCGATTAACTGCTTTGAGTATTCGAACTTCTTCGCCAGCTGACTATATGATATGAGCATCTGGCCTTCTCCTGCCAGCCTACTGGGACCACCCATAAGGATTACATCTGGGCACTGCTATGATATATTGAAGATACGCCGTCTACATAACATTAGCTGTTTTATTGGTTTTAATGTTTTAAGATATTGTCTGTTTATATATTGTTGTGAGCCGCCGTACAGCGGGTAGGGTGGGATATAAATCTCAAAAATAAATAAAATAAATAAACATGCCCCCCCCCCATCCTTATGGCAGCGAAGACTTCACAGAGGTCTAGCTAATTTTAGTAACACAAAACTGGATAACATGATCCAAAGTAAAATAATACCAATAAGAGTGAACTAAGTAACAAAGAACGGTGGCCGATATCTTATTACTATGGAAAGCAGTGTTCAAAGTCTTTCTCCCAATGGAAGAACCACCTAAGATGGAGGAAGTCTCCGTAGGCTTAATGGAGTTCCTCTGGCCTGATACTGCAACAGTATAGTGTAGCAGTTTGCGCTGCAATCCCTGATGTTGGCCTAAAGGGATAAGGCAGGGATCCCCAACCTTTTTGAGCCTGTGGGCAATTTGGAATTCTTGCACAGAGCAAGTGGGCACAATCCCAACATGGCTGCCATGGGAGGCAAAGCCAACCACACAACATCAGGGAGCAAAGTTATGTATAACAAGGTTATATATAACATCCAAATCGCAAGATGTCATAGTCCCACTATACGCTGCATTGGTCAGGCTGCACCTGGAGTCTTGTGTCCTGATCTGGAGGCCTCACTTCAAAAGGAAGTGGACAGAATGGAGCGGGTGCTGAGGAGAGCGACAAGGATGATCGGGGGCCTGGAGACCAAGAAGCCCTACGAGGAAAGGCCGAGGGACTTGGGAATGTTCAGTCTGGAGAAGAGAGGTTGAGGGGGGACACGATCGCTCTGAGTATCTGAAGGGCTGTCACTCAGAGGAGGGCAGGGAGCTGTTCCGGTTGGCAGCAGAGGAGAGGACTCGTGAGAATGGGTTTAAATTAAGGGTGGGGAGGTGCCAGCTGGATCTTAGGAAAAACCTTTTTTACAGTAAGGGTTGTTCAACAGTGGAATCAGCTGCCTTGGGAGGTGGTGATCACCCCCAGACTGGCTGTCTCTGAGCAGCGGCCGGACAAACACTTGTTTGGGATGCTCTAGGCTGAGCCTGCATCGAGCAGGGGGTTGGACTGGATGGCCTGTAGGGCCCCTTCCGACTCTGTGATTCCAGGGTTCTATGAACCCTAACGCTAACTCTTCAGCGTTTCAGGCAGAAGCCCCGTTTAACAGCATGCCTTTTACACAGCCCCATCGAAAGCCCTGCCTAGCCCCTCCCACTTTCTGAAAGCCTTTGGTGGTTGCCACAGCGCCCACAGACATTATGCTGGGATAAGGGAAGTTAACCGAGTGTAAAACGGCAAAACTTATTTGCTTAAGCCAATGGCCGTCACAGCGATCCACACCCAGGAAAATGACACATCTTATCTACATAACTCAAGGTATTGAATTTATACCCACTGCTCAGGGTAGCCAGTTATTACGTACTGAGGAAGTGGGAGGATAAAGTAGCAGTGTTTACATTTGCAAAATGTCGTGCATCCACTCTGACTCCGCATTAGCAGTGATAGGATCAGATGGTCCCAGGGTGTGATCAGTCCAGTGGGGTGGGAGGCCTTGCAGCATGTCCAGTCTGAGGATGTGGACAAGATTCTTGGACGTTTTGAGGCCTACCGACTGCTCTGACGACCCTTATTTCCTCCTGGCTGCTTAAATCTGCTGGGGGGAAGGCTGGGGGACTGAGGCCGGGAGACAGTAAATGCCTCCCTGAGAGGCAAGGTGGCCGCCCCTGCCTTGAAGTGGGAGGTGGTGCGTGAGGAACCTACTCTGGACCCAGAAGAGTTGAACCACCACCATGCTGTCTCAAATGTGCCATTCTTGAGCAAGGTGATGTTTGTTATCAAAATGGGTTCCCTTCGGCTCGATTTTGAAGTGTGGTATTTTTATTTAAATTTCTAACCCCTCTTTCTGCTTCAGTGCACTAAAGCTTGTAAGGTTTATTCATTTTATTTATTTATTATTTGCATTTATATCCCTAATCTAATTTGGGAGAACTGGATTTGATTCCCCACTCCTCCACTTGCAGCTGCTGGCTGATCTTGGGCAAGCCATAGTTCTGTCAGAGCTGTTCTTGAAAGAGCAATTCTCTCAGAGCTCTCTCAGCCCCACCTACCTCACAGGGTGTCTGTTGTGGGGAGGGGAAGGGAAAGGCGTTTATAAGCCGCTCTGAGACTCCGAGTGAAGGGCGGGGTATTAATCCAATCTCCTATTCTTCTCGGGGGGGGGGGGGAGTGAAGGGATGGTTTGGAAAAACTGTAACCAAGTTTAAGCATCCGTTGATGGCAAAAGACAGCCTGCTTCTCTGAAATGTGAGCCTCTTTTGTGCCCAGAAGCTAACATTTATTCCTCCTCCTGCTCCCTGCTAGGTCTGTGTTTGAAGATCTTGTTTCCAAGGGTGTGATTGAGCCCGCTCAGGAGGTGCCTCCCCCTACTGTGCCAATGGATTACTCGTGGGCAAGGGTAGGTTGGCTCTTTTCTGGATGGATACTGGGGAGCCAAGCAGGTGGTCTGTGAAGGGGGTTTGGTTCAACCGGCTTCTTGGTATAGTGGTTAGGAGCATGGACTCTTATCTGGGAGAACCGGGTTTGATTCCCCACACCTCCACAGGCAGCTGCTGGTGTGACTTTGGGTCAGTCACAAGTTCACTCAGAGCTGTTTTCTCAGGAGGAGTTCTCAGGAGAGCTCTCTCAGCCCCACCTACCTCGCAGGGTGTCTGTTGTGGGGAGGGGAAGGGAAAGGGATTGTAAACTGCCCTGAGTCCCCTTTGGGTAGTAAAGGGTGGGGTATAAATCCAATCTCTTCTTTTTCTTGGAATCGTCCAGTTGAAAACTTGGGAAAGCTTGTATAAGCTTATGCAGAAAGAAGCTGGTCCATTGAATGTAGGGGTGCCAGCTGGGGGTTGGGAAATACCTGGACATTTGGGGGGTTGGAGGCTGAGGGATTTCAGCGGAGGTACAATGCCAGAGAATCCACCTTCCAGAGCAGCCATTTCCTCGTGGTGAACTGATCTCTGTTGCCTGGAGATCAGTTGTAATCCCAGGAGACCTCCAGCCACCACCTGGAGGCTGGCAACCAGTGTTCCCTCTAAGGTGAGTTAGTGTGAGCTAGCTCACAGTTTTTTAGCCTCCAGCTCACACATTCTTGTCTTAGCTCAGGAAGGTGTGAGACTTCTGATTAGATCCAATAAGTCAGGCCTTGTAGTTCAAAACAAAGTCTTTATTTCTTAATGGTCTTTCAGGAAACACTTGCGTTGTTAGTGATACCAGATACAGAAGAGGAGGAATTGATATAGTAAATTCAAACTAGAGTAAAAACGCAGGTACCAATGAAAAAAGAACAATCAAGCGCCAAAATGTACTACCGTTACTTTCTCAGGAAAAAGGCGCGTAAGCAGAGCTACTTTCCCATCCCCGGCCCTGTGGTTTTTTCTACATGCATTCCCATGCAAAAGACACCTGGAAAAACGGAGGCCCAGTTGCCCAAGGTTACAAGTGCAGCAACAGAGATAACATGAGTCTAGCAAAATATCTGAGCTCATTCTAGTGAAGGAGGGGTGAGGGGGGGAAGGAACTGTCAGAGCGGAAGCTGATGCCGATTTCCCGCCGGGACCTGCAACCGGGATAGACATAGGGAAGCAAAACATGACAGGGAACCTGACAAAAGGATGGCTCCAGAGCAAACTGATTTATGCAGCGGCCAAACCACTCGCTCACAACTTTAATGCCAGTAGCTCACAAAGCGGAATTTCTGCTCACAAGACTCCACAGCTTAAAGGGAGCATTGCCTGGCAACCCTAATTAAAAAATGGCCACCGCCTCTGGGGGGAAAAGTCCTATCTGCTTATATGTTTGAACACAAGAGTGGCTCACAAGAGAGGAGCAGGAGAGTTGTCTGTCAGTGTGTCTTTTTAAAAAATGAATTGTTTTAAGGCGTGGGGTTGGATCCACTGGTGGGAAAGGGAGTAAGGGGTTCCCCGTTTGACTACTTGAAAAGGCTGCATTCATGGAACTTGCTGGAACAAATGCCATGTTGAACGGGGGGGGGGGGGGTGGTATGAAGCAGGAGCATTTGATGATCTTAACCCTTAAATTCCTACTTGCCTTTTTGACTGTTCATCTGTACAAAAATATTCCCCTGACATAGAAAACTTGAGCATCAAGGAAACCGTCAGGATAGAATTTCTGTCTCCGATGTGTCGGCTTTCTGTGTTAAGGGAACATTTTTGTATGGAGGAGCCCTCAACCATGCGAGCAGAAACTAGTCTTCAGACTATCTTTAAGATATTAAATTGTCTGAAGCCCATTTCCTATTTGCATGAATGAAGGTTCCTCCATTCACACATCAGGGGGGAGTGGGTTTAGCTTTTCCCTGATAGACTAGTTTTTTGTGTCAAGGGAATGTTTTCAGAGGGTAGTCATGTTAGTCATGTTGGTCTGAAGCAGCAGAACAAAGTTTGGGTCCAGTGTTTTATTCCGGGTATAAGTTTCCGTGTGCGTGCACACTTCTTCAGATAATTAAAACAGACATCACCAGCCTTTACATATAGCTAGAGGGTGGGGAGGGTGTTGCCAGGAAAGGCTAATTAAGAGTCAAGATGCATAAGTAACTGGGCAGTAGCTATAGCTAAGATTGGATTAAAGCAGTTTGTAAAACCTGTGAATAGCAGCCAATTAACATACTGCATAATAAAAGAGTTCACAGATGCGAGAACTGAAAGACGTTAGCATGTGTAGTGAGATAAGAAATCAGTATCTCTGTTAAGACCTAGGGGGTCTTATCATTATCCTGAGTGTTGTGATGAGAATTTCAGAAACAGACTAGACTGGGAGATTGCTGAGTTATAAGATATCACAACACTCAGGACAATGGAACCCCTCAAGGCTTACTTCCAGAATAAAACACAAAAGCTTATACCCGGAATAAAACTTTATTGGTCTCAAAGGTGCCTCTGGACTGAAACCTTGTTCTTTGAGGGAATGTTTTGTTGGTGGAGGAGCATTCAGTCCTGTTGAGTGTGACAAAGAATAGTCCAGTCACGTGATTATCCCTTCAGTGCACACTGCACCAGTTGTTGACTGTTCTTCCCGCAACCTTTAGGAACTTGGTTTGATCCGGAAACCGGCTTCCTTCATGACAAGCATTTGTGATGAGCGAGGCCAGGAGCTGATCTATGCTGGCATGCCCATCACGGAGGTCTTCAAAGAAGAGATGGGAATCGGTGGCGTCTTAGGTCTGCTGTGGTTCCAGAGGAGGTGAGAGCAACTTTTCTGGACAGGGGTTTATTCACCTGCTGACCCTGAAGAGAATTTGATTTCCCCACACATATCTTGCCCTTTCTTCTCAGTGCCAAGGGAGGGCACAGCTTAAAGCAGTCTTGGTTGGATTCCCTTTGAGAGAAGGGGAGGCTTCAGTACACCGCGGAGATGTTGTGGCGCCCCTGAGTAGTCAACCCAAGACACAGCAGGATGGAGAACATGGCAAAAGAATGGGCTGCTGGGTATTTTTCGTAGTTGAGCATTGAGGGGCCACCCTATCTCCTGCACTGTGGCCCTGCAGGAATACAAGCTGCTGGTTGAGGGCTTCATTGGCCGGGAAGGGGAGCAAAGGCAATCAAGGACATCATGGAGATGTACATGGTCACAAATCGGGGGAGGCAAATGTGGTGGGCAGAAGGCCGCCCCGCCCCTGAAGAGGGAAACAGCCATTCACTCATGCCTGTGGGACTGCTGCTCCGGCATCCAGTCACCTTGGAGAACGGGGGATGGAGTGTTGGAGGGAAACACAGGAGCTGTGTCCGTTCAGGTCTGCTACGGTTACCGTATTTTGAAAAGCAAACCAGAGGACATATTTCCCGACTGTCTCCTTCAAACAAGTGATCGCTATGACAAATCTCATTTTAGATACCCTCCCACACACTATTTAAGCTGTGATGACTGCTACTAGCTAGGAACATTCCTCACCTTCCAACCCCAAAAGAGGACGTTTTCATCCGTTATTTTAAAAAAGAGGGGGGGGCCCCCAAAAGAGACTGTGTCCTCTAAACAGAAGACATCTGGTAACCCTCGTTCTGCCTCAGGGAGCGAGCAGTGAGGACTCAGGTCTGGCTCAGGGAAAAGAGCAGCCAGAGTGAAGAAGGGCAGCTCTGCTTGGGGGTGTGCCAGAGTGGTTCGGCCCGACTTCTGACCCAGAATAGAGCACCCCCTTGTTAGGCCTGTCTCTGGCCCTTGGGAAAGGGCAGGCTGGTGTGGGTGGCATCCAAGCCGTGTGTGTGAGGAGCCAGCCTAGTGGCTAACTGGTGAAAACCTGTTCACGCTGGAAATGAAAGAATTCTGGGGTATAAGCTTGGGTATAAGCTTTCGTGTGCATGCACATGTCTTCAGAAAGCTCAGGCCCAGAATTAAACTTCGTTGGTCTTAAAGGTGCCACTGGACTCAAACTTTGTTCTGTTGCTTCAGACCAACACGGCGACCCACCTGAATCTATGCTGGAAAGTATTGAAGAAAACTGAAACCACTCTCTTAAACTGATGTGCCTCAGCCAGGTTTTTCTTTGGTCTATCGGGAGCCCTGTGCTGCTGATCTGTGCCTGGAAACCAATCTTTAAATAAATAAATCTTCTTTGTGGTTGATATACAGTTCCTGCCTCAGTTACCCCAGTGCACCCTAAAACTTACCTCACAGCAGTGAACCCAAAGCCTAGACACCTGCCCCCTTTAGAACACCTGACGTCTGAGGCGAATGTTTATAGTTTAAAATAAACCTGGTTGGCCCCAAACCACCAGAGGGCATGTGGGTCCCCTCCGTTGATAGGAACGGCCTGTCAGAGCACGTTCTTCAAATGCGGCACAGTCATCTGCTAACATGCGGTCACACAGTCCGAAAAAAGCGACAGGAAGCTCTTCTTCCAACCATGCAATCATTCTCTGTGATGATGGTTACCATAAATAGCTTAAAGAGGTGCCTCGATCAATGCCAGGAGGGCAGAGTCTGTTGCCTGCTACTCATTATGTTTGAAAACAGAACCTCCGTACTGACTTAGGATACTCCCAACAACCAGATGCTGCAAAAACCACACGTGGCACAACATCAAGCTAGCTGTCTTTCCCGTTCACAAGTCAAGCTGCTTAATCCCCCCCCCCCCCCCCCGGTCTATCTGAACACGGATACTCAGAGGCAAGTCTGACTAAGTTGGGGGGCTGTTCTAGCTGGCAAAGAGGATGAAGAGGCCTCTCCTCCCGTTCATCCCAGCACAACCCCTAGGATCAACCAAGAAAACCCTTTTATCAGTTTGGTCAGTGTGCCAAGTTTAGACTGGCGGGAATTCTTGGTAGCTGTGTCAGGCCCAGCCCAGCCCGATCTTTCTGACCCTCCTGCTGGAACTATTCCGGGAAAAAAAGGTGTAAGACTTTATTCACTCAGAGAAACAGAATACGTTTGTTAGTCTTTAAGTTGCTGCAAGGAAGGCTCTGACTCATGCGTCTGCTGCCACAGACTGAGACAGCGACCCGCGTGACGTTTGTGTAGGACGGTTTTTAATTTGGGGTTCTTTGGTTTGTTTGGGCTAGTGCATAGTTGAATTATTTGCTTAAGACCAGTGGATTTGGGGCTGTGGTTTCAGTAGCTTTATCTGTTTTATAAGTTATCTAGGAGCTGGAAACAAGGCAAGGTATGAAATGTTCGTTGTAAACACCTGCTTCAATCTCTCTGTCCCGCTAGGTTACCCAAGTACGCCTGCCAGTTCATAGAAATGTGTTTGATGGTGACAGCCGATCATGGGCCTGCAGTATCAGGAGCCCATAACACGATTGTCTGTGCGAGAGCGGGGAAGGACCTGGTCTCCAGTCTCACCTCTGGCCTGCTGACCATTGTAAGCACTTGATAATAGTTGAGATGGAGTAGCTGGAAGGGAGTTGCAAAAGGGGGACATGCAAGGGGACTTCCCATTCCCTCCCATGCTGATCCCTGCTTCTTCCCTTTGCTCTGCATGCTTGCCTACTTTGCCTCTGTCTTCACTTCCTCCAGTCTTTCATTCTTCTTCCCTGTTCCCTTTCCCAGTCGTCTACCCAGTCTTTCCTCTCTCTCTCCTCCTCACAGTCCACTCCTCGCTCCTGTTTGCCCATCCAATTCTCTCCCGCCCCACATGAATTTCTACTTTAAAAAAAAAGAAAGAATCTAAGCATCTTTCTGTGTCGGTCCCAGGGGGATCGGTTTGGTGGCGCTCTTGACGCAGCAGCGAAGATGTTCAGCAAGGCGTTTGACAGCGGCATCATCCCAATGGAGTTTGTGAACAAGATGAAGAAAGAAGGGAAGCTGATTATGGGCATCGGCCACCGAGTCAAATCGGTAGGTGGCCGGCCTCCCTGCTGAGATGGTCCGTTAGGAAGGGTGCAGCCCAGGACCAGTTTTCAGGGAGGCTAGCTGGGGCTGGGGGAGGGTCTTTGTTCAGCCCTAACTTTATCACAGGCATTCCAAAGTTTCAAATTTGTTTCTCTTTTCTTCTCCTCCCCACCTTGAATTTTATAGATCAACAACCCAGATATGAGAGTTCAGATCCTCAAGGATTATGTGAAACAGCATTTTCCGGCAACACCCCTTTTGGACTACGCACTTGAAGTGGAGAAGATTACCACGTCCAAGGTACCAGTACTTTACCTGGTGTCATAACTAAGTTTAGTACCTTGCGTTAGGCAGATTACCAGGGGGACGATAGAGCTGCCGTCACTCCGTCCAACTGACCTCGCTCCTCTTCTTCTTTGCTCCAGAAACCTAATCTCATCCTGAATGTCGACGGGTTCATTGGCGTGGCCTTTGTCGACGCACTCAGGCACTGTGGCTCCTTCACACGGTGAGTGATCGGTTATCTGTCTGGGATCGGTGTCATGGCTCTGAAGCTCAGTCGTAGCCCATCTTCCTACCCAAGGGACATAATCAGTCAAGCATCCCCAGCTGTACCTGAGACAAAAGTTCTCCGCCAGGAAACAGCTCCACTGCAGAGTGTGTTTCTTGCATGCGTGGGTGAGGTTCCAGGTACGGAGTGCAGAGCTCCGTTTTCCAAGGATCTCGTCGTTTATTTGGGGATGAAAATTATTGCTACCCTCGTGCATGCAAAGGTGTGCTTGGAAGAGATTGCACCAGAGACCTTGTGCTTGCAAAACGAGTGCGCAGCCACTCAAGAGGGAATTGGATAAACGTATGGAGCAGAGGTCCATCAGTGGCTATTAGCCACAATGTACAGATAGGAACTCTCAGTCTGGGGCAAGTGATGCTCTGTCTTCTTGGTGCTTGATGGGGGGGGGGGGCAACAGTGGGAGGGCTTCTAGTGTCCTGCCCCCACTGGTGGACCTCCTGATGGCACCTGGTGTTTTTGGCCACTGTGTAACAGATTGTTGGACTGGATGGGCCACTGGCCTGATCCAACATTGGCTTCTCTTACGTTCTTACTGAGCTATGCGCTGCCGCCCCCAGTTGACATGGGATTTTCCATCACTTCCATTTTTGTAATTTTCCCAATGCTTACTGTCAAAAGTTGCGTTTGGATGTGGAACCTGAGAGATGTTTGTACCTAGGCCAAATGCCTGCCTGTCCCCTAATTCTGACTTCAAAGAACAACACTCGGCGACGTTACGATGACGGGATGGGGGGAGAGTTTGCCCTCCCCCTGGGCTTTACCCAGATGTCAAGGAGGAAAATCTTTTTGGTTTGTTTGTACTTACGCTTCCGTCTTGGATGTCGTGAGCTGACAGTTTCCGTACGCACGGGATAGGAGCGGGAATGTTTTTGTACCTTAAACCAATTCTGTCGGTGTGGGATGGGACTGGAAGTCGTCGTCTTGGATGGGTGCCACAAGTCCAGTGCGGGATTGATTGGCTGAGTTAGGTAAGGACAGTTTGATTTCTCTTCCAGGGAGGAAGCTGACGAGTATATTGACATTGGTGCCCTCAATGGGATCTTTGTACTTGGCAGGAGTATGGGGTTCATTGGTAAGTTCCTCACATCACATAGTTGCGGTGCAAGGGGCCCTTCTGGCTTACGTTATGTTCCAAAACCAGGGTCCAAGTGATGCTTTCATTGGGAGCAGGTACAAGGAAGCGGAATGGTGCACAAGCGCTCAGGGTTGCCAAAACCAGTGTCCCCTCGAAGCTGAGTTAGTGTGAGCTGGCTCACAGTTTTTTTTAGCCTCCGGCTCACCCATTTTTGTCTTAGCTCAGGACGGATGGCTCAGGTGCATACTAATTCATGCGGTAGCAAAATCTCTCGCTCGCAACTTTAATGCCGGTAGCTCACAGCTTAGAGGGCGCATCAGCCAGAACCCTTCCTCAAGCTAGATGTGATGATATAACAAACTAAAAAAGGAGGAGGGTGGTGGAAAAGGTATTCCAGGTCAAGATTTTAAAGGCCGTATCTCTGAGGCTTCTGATAAGATCCAATAAGCCAGGCCTTTAGTATAAGCAAAAGTCCTTTTATTCTCAAAGATCCTTCAGGTACATGATGTTTGTCAGTGATAGTCAGTTACAAGCAGCAGGGATTAATATACCATATACAAAAAGGTAAAGACAGGTAAAGAGCCAATCAGGGCCAACTAAAATAAGCGCGAAAAACCCCAACCGTTATGTTCCCACCAAAAAGGCGCAAAAGCACTAAAGCCCCCCCCCCCCCATGCCCCTTTGTGAACTCTACTTGCTATTCACAGGCCAGGCACCTGGCCTAAATCAGTCCAAGAGCCTTCAAGGTTACAAAAGCAAGATTAGCTGTCCGAGACGCCAAGAGATGCCAGGCTGGCAAAGGGAGGCGGCCTGGGAAGATTAGCCGGAATGTTTATGTGACGTGGGAGTACGGGGCAAGCCACCCTCCCGGAGGGAAAGAAAGAGCCGTAGTATACATGACAGGCAATAAACTCAAGGCTAGCAGTAAATTACTGATAGAGACCCAGACAACAGACAATGCATGGCTGAGGATCTGACAGTATCCCACAGCATTGTCATGGCTTTATACCGTCCCAGGTGTTCTGTTGCTCTGAATGGTGGTGGTGCTGGAAAGGGCTGTCAAGTCACAGCTGACTTATGGCGACCCGTAGGATTTTCAAGGCAAGAGATGTTCAGAGGCGGTTTGCCTGCCTCTGCATGGCAGCCCTGGCAGTCCTGGGAGGTCTCCCATCCAAATACTAGCGAGGGCTGACCCCGCTTAGGACTCTGAGATCTGATGAGATCGGGCTATCTTGGTCAGGATCCCTAAATAGTACCAATTTTATTAAGGGTCCTCACCATTTGAAAAGAGGGCAGGTTGCGTGTGTTCAAAACAACTTTAAATTTAATTTTTGCCCGATTTCTCCCCTCAATGGGGATCCAGAGTGGGGCACAACATTCTGCCTTTCTTCCACTGTATCCTAACAAACCCTGTGAGGTAGGCTAGGCTGAGGAGATTGGATTTATACCCTGCCCATCTCTACCCGGAGGAGTCTCAGAGCGGCTTACAATCTCCTTTCCCTTCCCCTCCCCACAACAGACGTCCTGTGAGGTGGGTGGGGCTGAGAGAGCTCTTTCAAGAACTGCTCCTGAGAGAACTTGTGGCTGACCCAAGAGCTCACCAGCAGCTGCATGTGGAGGAGTGGGGAAGCAAACCTGGTTTTCCCAGATCTGAGTCTGTGCTCTTAGCCACAACTATACCAAACTGGCTGGAGGGTGTGTTTGGGCCCAAGTTCACCCAGCAAGCTTCTAGGGTAGAGTGGAGGATTTGAACCTGGGTCTCCCGGGTCCTAGTCCTACTCCAACACTCTTAACCACCCCCCCATGCTGACACAGTGATGTCCTCCACCTCATAACTAGCATCTGGAGGACAGAGTGGCTTCTGAGAATATGGAAGATGTCCTTCTCTGCTCTCAGTCCGTTTTAGCTGTCCCTCACCATGGTGGCTCAGAGGTTAAGACGCTGAGCTGCAGACTGGAAGGTTGGTAGCTTGGCAGTTCGAGACCCAAGTGCCGCGTGATGGAGTGAGCTCCCATCTCTGGCCCCAGCTCCTGCCACCCTAGCAGTTCAAAAGCAAGAAACTGCAAGTAGATAGGTACTGCTTCGGTGGGAAGGTAACAGCGTTCCATGTGCCTCGGTATCTAGTCATGCTGGCCACATGACCATGGAGAAGTCTTCAGACAGCACTGGCTCTTTGGCTTGGAAACAGAGATGAGCACTGCCCCCTAGAATCGGATTCGACTGGCTTTCGAGCAAGGGAAACCTTTACCTTTACCTTACACTGAGCTCTGTCTTGATATCTGGTGTTACCCCAGCAATTCCTTTGAGACAAAAAGACCCTGGGCAGAAAGGAGGTTAGGGCGGGGGGAAAGGGGGAACCACTGGGACAACCCTGTGTCAAGTCCCGCTGCCACACCAGGGACCGAGTTGAATTTTGTCTTAACTTTTTGTTCTGCACTGGCATCTTGGCGCCTTAGTTTGGGTTTGGTAGGATTAGTGGGCGTGAATGTCAGTTTCTGCTACTTCGCTCCTCAGCAGCGGCGAACAGTGTGTGGTTTTGTGGTGTCGGTTAAGAGAGAAGCACTCACGAAAAGCTCTTCCTCTCCAGGACACTACCTAGATCAGAAGCGGCTGAAGCAGGGCCTGTACCGTCACCCTTGGGATGACATCTCCTACGTCCTGCCAGAGCACATGACCATGTGACAACCCAAGGGGACACAATGAGCTGCTTGTACAGATGATGGAAGCCGGCACAGCTTATCGCCATCGCCGTGGCTGTTGTGTGGAAGAGAACTGATCAGACTGAAACCCTGTGCAAGGCGGCCTTTGCAGCCCTTAGGGGACCCTATGAGAAACCAAAACCCCTCGCTAAGACCTACTGTATTTAACAGATAAAAGCAGCCCCGCACTCTGTCTGCTTGCGTTTCGTGCGTGTTTTTATTTCTCTTTCCCCCCCTTCCCGTCGCTTTTCTGCAGTGTGTTTCTGACCATGTTTTAATTTTTCTAAAA
This sequence comes from Lepidodactylus listeri, assembly GCA_029233225.1. Classification (NCBI taxonomy): domain Eukaryota; kingdom Metazoa; phylum Chordata; class Lepidosauria; order Squamata; family Gekkonidae; genus Lepidodactylus; species Lepidodactylus listeri. The sequence continues at coordinate 13,637,853 of JARCFY010000018.1, read as the reverse complement.
AAAGCAAATTATGATCGATGACTTGAAGAGTCGGAGAGAGTCACTGAACCCACCTGACGGAAACCTTGAACGTTGTTCTCATAAGCTGTATAATTCTGTGATACGTTTGTCCTTTTTTAAAAAATTCTTTGTATGCATCTTTACAGTCTGTATCTTCTGGTCGGGGGGGCCCCATTGCTGCTTTAATAAGCCATTCCGAGTCTGGTGTAGTCATTTTAAAATGTAAACTTGTAACATAGACTTTTGTTCAAAACTGTGAAACTTACCTGTATTTATGCAGCTGAGATTTTGACTTATTACAAAACCTTCTTGCGAACCCACAATTCTTGCAAATGCTGGCCTGTGTGTGGCTGTGTCCATGCAATGCCTGTCTTCTCCGGGGCCTCTAATTTATATCCCCAATAATAGTCCAGGCTTTTTCTGTCCTCTGTATCACTGTAACCTGTCTCAAATAAATGGTACAACAATACATTTTATCGTCACTGAATTCTGTGAATGCGGGGAGGGCAGAGTCACTCAAAGCCAAACTTCAGTCTTATGTGAGTGAAAATATAATACTACAGATGAACAGAAAAGTGTTTCTGGGAAATAGATCTATTTTACTTGGTCTAATTAATTTGGGGGGGGGGGGGGGGAAACCTTGTGTTTTGCATAGGGGTGTTTAAGTCAAGTACTTCAATTTACGCAATTTCTCATCTGCAGAGCTCCCTAAAGAAGGCTTACAGAAGATCCTGAGAGCAAAGGGCAGTTGTTCTCCAAATATGAGGGCTTCATAATTTAAAAAAATAGCCACCCCACTCGTTGTTGGGAGGGCAGAAGAGGCCTGTAGATAGAAAGTAGCGACCATAAGTACCAAAACCCGCTGACCCTTCTAGAAAATCTGTTACAGTTGCTAAAACCAATATTAGCGCAGGATGCCACAACTCAAAAATGGATTCAAAAATACCCATCTCGGAGCAGTGGTTTGATAAAGCGTGTCAAAAAGCAAAGAAAGAAAGCACAATGTGGCTTATCAAGTTTATAAGAATACTTCAGGATCAGAAACACAGAGCGCTGCACACCGTTTGCTACAACTTAAAAAGGCCTATAAGGATGTAATAGAATCAAAGAAGCAAGCAGAAAGGAAGAGAATACGGAGTGAAATAATACACTTATCGAAAGAAAAGCTTGTGGCACAATTCTGGAAACTGATTTCAAATCACTCATATAATGAGGACTCTCCGATTGATACATATATTACAATGGATAAATATGCCGATAACCAACAGCAGTTTTACCTCCTGGAACACAATGACTTGCCAGCTTGGCCACCAGTTACAGTTCAAGAGGTTAAGTCCTTAATTGGAAAGCTCAGGAAGGTTAAAGCGCCAGGTCCAGACTTCCTCCCATTGATTGATTGATTGAAAACGTGAACTGGTGGGTGCCTCTTTTGGCCTTCCTCCCATTGATTATTGATTGAAAACGTGGACTGGTGGGCCTCTTTTGGCCTCGCTTTTTACATACATTGACATGACTGGAGATGTCTCTGAGACATGGAGAAATGCAGTGATTGTCCCCATTTATAAATTGGGGAAGAAAAACGGTCCATCGAACTACAGACCAGTCAGCCTACTGAGTGTAGTAGGGAAGCTATATGCAAGTCATCTCCCTGAGAAACAAAAGTTGGCAGGAAGAAGAAAAGCTCATTGTAGATGAACAAGCAAGGTTTAGGGAAGGGCGATCCACTATGGACCATGTAATGATATTATCTCGGTGGTGGTGGTGAACCCAGGGCTCCCAAGGTGATATTCCGACCACTCTCTCATAATAGCTCTGCAACACTGAGCAAGTCAGAACACAGGGACTTGTTCCTTCCTCCGCTTTCTCTTTTGTCTTGCCAATACAGCTTTCCAGGCAGCCCCTGGGGTTGCCATCCTCCCAAACTAGCAGGTCACAAGGCCTCCTTGGCTAAACAGCAGAATGGGGATCCAGAGGGAAAGAAGGGAAGGCAAGGAGTGAGGGAAGTTTGCTCACCTGCCTGAAACGTCACCATTCTCCTGATGGCACCTCACCAAAACTCCACCCTGGGACATCCCTGCAAGACAAACATGGGGTAAGCAGGCCGGATCCTGTGCTTTCCTCCACCATGGGTGGCTGGAAAGGGACTGAATGAATGGGGGACCCTTTTTTTCGTGTTGCTGAATAGAAAGGCCACGAGTAAGGAAGCGAGCAGGCTGTGGTAACAACCTTATTTCCACAAGGACCAACTAATGGTAACTACAGGTCTAGATGCAGCTAATCAAAATAAAAAAATAATAGGAAAGAAAGGCTACTGGCTAGTTACTTAGACTCCTTGAACGTCTGGTCCTGCTGGTTGCATGTTGAACCTGCCCCATCCAGGGTCACACTTGCAAGCATCCTCCAGCACCACTCCTCTATTGTCTCTCGCCACCACCCTGGACCATCAGATATGAGCAAGCACTCATCAAGCAAAGGAAGAGCTCCCTTTTCTAGACCCCTTCCCCCCGTTGGCTCCTAGGGCCTTAGCCAGTTTGGATATCAGGTTGCCAGGTGTGTCCCCCACCCCTGCCGGCCACCAGGTGGGGGTGGGTAGGGTTGCCAGATCCAGGTTGGGAAAATCCTGGCAATTGGGGTATGGAGCCTGGGGAGGACAGGGACCTCAGTAGGGGACCATGCCATAGATTCCACCCTCCAAAGCATCCATTTCCTCCAGGGGAGCTGATCTCTGTACTTTGGAGAGGAGCTGTAATTCCGGGAGATCCTCGGGTCCTACCTGAAGGCAGGTATTCCAATTTGGATGCCAGGTTCTGGATCTCAAGCCCACCAGAACATAGTCCCCCCAGTCAAGAAGTGTTAACACATCAAAGAGCCAGTGTGGCTCTCTCAATCTGGGGTAATGTATCTTTCCCATACTCAGCCCATCTCAGGGACACTAACCCCACCTGTGAGAGTTCTGCTCAAAGTAGTCAAGGATCAGATCCTGGTTGGTTAACCACAGTTCTTTATTTCCAATCTCTACATTAGTACAGCATCTCGGATTATTGTCAGAGATGAGACAGATTATACAAGCGGGTCTATTATACCATTCCAAGGAGTTTGAATTACCCATAGGTAGCCAATCCCCTTAAGGGAAAATTGGCGGGCAAAAAGGTGTCCTGACCGTTTGGTTCTCACAGGAAAAGAGTGAGGTGTTAAGCAGTAAATTTCCTCTCCCAAACCAGACCCCTCAGATGTTACCAGTTCACATAACAATCAATGGCCTCAAGGTTTTTGCATGTGATAAGAGATGAGAGGCATCCTCCCTTGAAGTTCCTGCCGGAGCAGCTGGAATGCGGAGGCAGGGATGTGAGGCCTCCTTGTTCACATAATTCATTGGTGTCACCCTCCCGGTCTGGACAAGCATCATTACATTACAGTTACATGGAGTCCCAATACATGACAGTTACATAGGAAAACTAAAGGCATACATATTGAGTAACACGGAGGAGGCCTGACTAATACAATGTCTGAATTAGTAGATTCTGACACCCCACCTTCCATTGCTGTGTCAGAACATATCTTGCCAATCTGCCTTTTGTCCACCACACAGACTATCATGCATCAGCCCCTCTGGAATTAATGGATCCACCAGTCTGGAATTACTGGCTCCAAACTAAGGAATGGTATTACAACAAAAGGCAATTTTTCAAAATAAGCTATGGTACTTAAGTAGGGTTACTAATCTCCAGGTGGTGGCTGGAGACCTCCTGGAATTACAACTGATCTTCAGGTGACAGATCAATTCACCTGGAGAAAATGGCTGCTTTGGAGGGTGGAGTCTATGGCATTGTGCCCTGCCGAGGTCCCTCCCTTCCCTAAACCCCCTGCTCCTCAGGCCCCACCCCCAGAATCTCCAGATCTGAGAATTCCATAATTAAGGGGAAACAGCTTAGGGAAATGGCACCAAAGTGTTCCCCATCCCACCCTGTTTTGTATAAATAATGAAGATCTGCCTCAGCTAGTTGGGCTCCCAGTTGTCCTGAACGCCAACTGGCATTGAATCTTGAGTCACAGAAACTGGGAAGTGCTTCAACAAGGAGAAGTGCAAAAAATTCTTCCAGCCCCCCAAAATCAGAAAACCAAGCGATTCCCTAGGAAACAACTGGAGAAAAGCTACTGGAAATAGGAGGAACAAAGGTTTGGGGAATGGCGTGTTCTCCTGCCTCTCACACATCCTGTCACCCACAAATACAAACGGCACCTCTCAGATGAGGGTAACATTAAAGCAAATCCAATCAAATTGTGGACACGTTTTTAATTTCTAAAGAGATCTGGAAGGACAATCTGAATGTGACTCCCCCCACCCCATTAGAAAGGTCTGGTGAGTTCAGCTGACAATCTTCTGTGGGAAGACTCCAAAAAGCAAGAGGTAACGGCAAAACCAAAAGCCAGGTTTAAAAAATTATGCAGACCTTTATTATTATTGAATATTATTTTATTTTGCATTGGGGAGTGTATTACTGAAGACCAACGCAGCCACTCGAGTCTTCCAGTGCCATCAAGGGCTACAAATCTAGCACTCCCAGGGACCAAATTATGCTGTACACACATTTACAGCACCACCTGCTTTCTTTAAAGGGGGGGGGGGGGGAGTGCCCTTCACAGGACGGATTTTGAGTGCTTTCCCCAGTGTCTGCTTTTCAGCTCAGAATCACCCCAAAGCTGCTTCCCCTCCACCATGAAATCTTTGGCGTTTAATGGTGGATGTCCGCAACCACAGACAGACTTGGCCAAGGTGAATGGTGAAGTGATCCGAGTGGAAATTCCCATCTCTGCAATTGCTTCATGGAGGAAGGCTGCGGAATTACTGAATGAGGGAAGAGAGACTGGGATCTGATTTTCATGTTCTTCCTCAGCCCTGGATTAGTTTTGGCACTGCAGGGAGAAATACACAGTAGGGTTGCCAGCTCCAGGTTGGGAAACGCCTGGAGATTTTGTAGGTGGAGCCTGAGGAGAGTGGGGTTGGGGAGGGGAAGGACTTCAAGGGGGTATGATGCCATAGAGTCCACCTTCCAAAGCGGCAACCCATTTGGCCAGGTGAACTGATCTCTGTTGCCTGGAGAATGGTTGTAATAGCAGATCCCCAGCTGCCGCCTGGGGGTTTGCAACCTAAGCACATATTATAAATAAAGGCAGGGGTCATTTTGTAGAAAAAGAGGTGCAGGAGCTCATTAGCATAACTTATTTGCATATGCTACACCACCTGACATCACTGGAAGTATGTCAGAAGGCAAGAAAGAGAGAGAGAGAGGGAGAAAGAAAGAAAGAAAGAAAGAAAGAAAGAAAGAAAGAAAGAAAGAAAGAAAAAGCGAGCGAGCGAGCTGGCAGAGAGGGGACAGCTACTAATCCAAGCCTCAGAAATACCACTCTTCTGGGAGGATAGCTTCAGTAGTGGCTGAAGCCTTCAGAAGGCTGGTTGGAGGAACAAGGACCTTTCCAGGGGACGGGGTCATTTTGCTGCAGCCAGGACACAAGCAGGCATTCCCCCATGGGGCTGGCACTAACTCCTGGAGCTGCGCTCCCCCGAGCTCCTGCTTGAAATGACCCCTGAATAAAGGAATATTTATGTTCCCTTTTTCTTTTGATCTTGATGAGGCATTCAAAGTGCCTTACATAAAATGCCAGAAACAGTCACGCAGACATCCAGCTGCAGAAAACCAAACCCATATTTATTATTTAGTTAGTTAGTTGATTTATACCCCGCCCGCCCCCCCTCTTTACAGCAGGCTCAGGGTAGCTTACGCTAGTTGATACAATGCAATTAAAATCACCTACAATCATCTAAAACAGCTCAATTGCAACAGTCATAATTTATAAAGTGCTGCATAATAATAATTAGTTGTTATAAGATGGGATACCTAAGAGCAGGGGTGGCCAAACTGTGGCTTGGGAGCCACATGTGGCTCTTTCATACATATTTTGTGGCTCCTGGCAGGGCGGCTGGGGAAGCAAAAGAGAGTCATACCTCCCCGATTGGTCTTCCCTTCCCCAGCCAGTGTTCCCCTCCCTGGGTAAGCTTGGGGGGTGGTTTCAAGGTGTGAGTTGGAGTGCCTGCCTGGCTGCTACCCCCCTTCTTGCCCTGGAGAGATGCCTGACTGAGAACAATAGGTCAGCCAGGACCTATTGATTCACTCAAAAGAATCCCTTCAGCACCTTGTCCTGACTTCCCCTTCACCCATTACCCTTGATTCAATTACGAAGAGATTGGATTTATACCCCGCCCTTCACTACCTGAAGGAGTCTCAGAGCACCTTACAAACTCCCTCCCCCTACCCACAACAGACACCCTGTGAGGTAGGCGGGGCTGAGAGAGCTCTGAGAGAACTGCTCTTTCAAGAACAGCTCTGACAGAACTATGGCTTGCCCAAGGTCATTCAGGAGCTGCAAGTGGAGGAGTGGGGAATCAAACTCGGCTCTCCTAAATGGCAATTAATCAACGCTTTATTCGCCTTCAAAAGGACACTGCAGAGCTGGGAAAAGTGCAGAGGAGGGCAAACAAGATGATTCAGGGATTGGAACACCTTCCCTAGGAGGAAAGGCTGAAGAGCCTGGGACTTTTTAAGTTTAGAAAAGAGACAACATGATACAAGGTTTATAAAATTATGCATGGGGTGGAGAGAGTTAACAAATACTTTTTCTCCCTTTCCCAAAATGCTAGAATTCAAGGGCATCCAGTGAAGCAGTCGATTCAGGACGGACAAAAGGAAATACGACTTTACAGAGAGTGATGCAAATGTGGGATTCGTTGCCAGAGGATGAAGTGATGGCCACAGGAACAAACCACTTGAAAAGGGTATTAGATTCATGGAGGAGAAGTCTATCAGTGGCTACTAGCCATGGTGGCTGAGGGGAACCGCCACATTCAGAGGCACTGATCCTAAGAATCTCAGTGCCAGGAGGCCTTGGCCTGTATGCCCTGTTGTTGGGCCTCCAGAGGATCTGGTCGGCCACCGTGTGAGACAGGAGGCTGGACTAGATGGACCCCCACAGGCCTGATCCAGCAGGGCTTTCCTGACGGTCTTATCAGGGGAAGGCCTCGGCCTCTCTGCCCTGTTGTTGGCTCTCCAGAGGAACTTGTTGGCCACTGTGTGAGACAGGGTGCTGGATTAGATGCACTGATCCAGCAGGGCTCTTCTGATGTTCTTATCAGAGGAAGGCCTCAACCTCCATGCCCTGTTGCTGGCCCTCCAGAGGAATTGGTTGGCCCCTGTGTGAGACAGGATGCTGGACTAGATGGACCCCTGGTCTGATCCAGCAGGGCTCTTCTTAGGTTCTTATGAAGTCCAGTTCCTCTGTTGGGCCAACAGAGGAACTGGTCAGCCACTGTGTGAGACAGGATGCTGGACTAGATGGACCACTGGTCTGATCCAGCAGGGCTCTTCTTAGGTTCTTATGAAGGCCTCGGCCTCTCTGCCCTGTTGTTGGCCCTCCAGAGGAACTGGTTGGCCACCGTGTGAGACAGGATGCTGTAGGGTTACCAGCCTCCAGGTGGGGCCTGGAGATCTTCTGCTTTTACAACTGGTCTCCAGCTGACAGAGATCAGTTTCCCTGGAGAAAATGGCTGCTCTAGAGGGTGGACTCTCTGGCATTAGGTCCTGCTGAGGGTGGACTCTCTGGCATTAGGTCCTGCTGAGGGTGGACTCTCTGGCATTAGGTCTTGCTGAAGTCCCTCCCCTCCCCAAACTCAACCCTTTCCCAGATCCATCCCTAAAGTCTCCAGGTATTTCCCAGCCCAGACCTGGCAACCCTGGGATGCTGTCCCAAACGGACCCTCACTGGTCTGACCCAGCAGGCTGAAGTTGGTTCCTTATTTGCAATTCCTTGTTCATTCCGTATCCGTGACATCATCCAGAAACAGGAATCCAGAAGTTACGAGAATAAGGAACGAATAAGGAACTGCGAATAAGGAACCAACTTCGGACCCCTCGGTGGGGGGCCCCCTCTTGTGTTCTGAGGTAACAGCATGGAAGTGGGGTAGGGTTGCCAACTCTGAGGTAGAACATCCCTGGAGGTTTGGGAGTGAAGCCTGGCGAGGACGGGGTTTGGGAAGGAGAAGAACTAGGGTTGCCAAGTCTGGGTTGGAAAATACCTGGAGACTTTGGGGGCGGATCCAGGAGAGGGTGGGGTTTGGGGAGGGGAGGGGCCTCAGCATGGTACAATGCCATAGAGTCCACCCTTCAAAACAGCCATTTTCTCCAGGGGAGCTGATCTCCGTCAGCTGGGAATCAGTTGTAAAAGCGGGAGATCCCCAGGCCCCACCTGGAGGCTGGCAACCCTAAGAAGAACCTCGGTGGGGTATAATTCCATAGACTCCATCCTCCAAAGTAGCCATTTGCTCCAGGGAAACTGACCACTGTAGTTTGAAGATCTAATTCCTGGAGTTCTCCAGGCCCCAACAGGAGGTTGGCAACCCTGGGGGAGAGGCGGGGCTCCACCCGGGAAGACGGGACCCAAAAAAAACAAAACCCACCACCACAAGGGGAAAGGAAAAGAGTCACGCGGCTTGGTGGGCGGAGCCAGCGGGTAACCGCCATCCCAGGACCGTTGAGGGCCAACCACAGTCCCGGAAGTCTTTTTCTTCCGCTCTCCCTCTCTATGGTCACGTCTGTGACGTATTTAAGCGTCGCGAGGGAAGGAAGGCGGCCGAATTTCTGAGGAGGCTGCGGGGAGGCCGAGATGGCGGCGAGAGGAGGCGACTCGGACGCCGGCGGCAGTGGCAGTGGCCCGGAAGGTCCCCCGTTGGGGCTGGAAGGCGACACGGGGCCGGACGCGGAGCCGGACTCGGAGGTCTTCTCGTGCGGGGCGCACTGCTCGGAGCTGGCCTGGCGGCAGAACGAGCAGCGGCGGTTGGGCCTCTTCTGTGACGTCACGCTCGCCTTCGGCGGCGGCGAGGGGGACCCGGGCGGGGCCTCCCCCTCCTCCTCTTCCTCCCCCCCGGGCCCCGAGCCGCCCCCGCGGGAGTTCCACGCGCACCGCTCGGTCCTGGCGGCCGCCACCGAGTACTTCGCGCCGCTCCTCTCGGGCGACTTCGCCGAGTCCCGCTCGGGCCGCGTCGAGCTGCGCAAGTGGAGCGCCGAGGCCGGGCCCGACCCGGAGACGGTGGAGGCCGTCATCAGCTTCATGTACACGGGCCGCGTCCGCGTCAGCCCCGGCAACGTCCACGAGGTCCTGGAGCTGGCCGACAGGTGAGCCGCAGGGAGGGGGGCAGGGGCGGGCGGCCCGATGGGGGGCGCCAGGAAAGGGGTCACAGCCGCGGCACTGGGCCTCTGGGCGGGGGGGGGCAGTGGGAGGTAGGACCTAGGGGGGGGGGGATCTCGTAATTACAGCTCATCTCCAGAGTACAGTTCCCCTTGGACCAGGGGTGGGCAAACTTGCTCAGCATACGAGCCGCATAGAATAAACATCAGATGTTTGAGAGTCCCAAGACATGAACAAATATGACCTGCTTTTATTGGAAAAGAAGCAAAGTTGCTTTTTATTAACATTAAATGAGACTGCCAAAGATAATAACAAAAGGGGCAAAAGCAGATATTGATAATGATCTTAATTTGTCCAATGATATTTGTTTGCTAATTATTAACATTAAATGAGGCTGCCAAAGATAATAACAAAAGGGGTAAAAGCAGATATTGATAATGATCTTAATTTGTCCAATGATATTTGTTTGCTAATGATATTTAGCTTCCCCAGCCGCCCTGCCGGGAGCCACATAATATATGTGAAAGAGCCGCATGCGGCTCTTGAGCCACAGTTTGCCCACCCCTGCCCTGGACAAAACGGATGCTTTGGAGGGTTGACTGTATGGCATTGTCCCCCACTGAGGTCCCTGCCCTCCCGAGGACCCACACCCAAATCTCCAGGAGTTTCCCAACCTGGAATTGGCAACCATACCCTAGCATCTCCTGCCGGTGGCCAGAGAAAACCTGGCAAACCAAGTGGCAGGGGCTTGAGTTCTGGCCTCCTGAGGGCACCTGGGCCTTTGTCACTGTGTGACGCAGAGTCTTGACTGGATGGGCCATTGGCCTGATCTAGCATGGCTTCTCTTAGGTTCTGTTTCTGTGCCACATGCAGAATATTAGGTTATTAAACCTGGCATTTCTCTCCAAGCTTGTTTTGCCTTTTATGCTTTAGAGCCTTGCAAGGGAGCTGAGGCTGAGAGTGAGTGGCTCTGTGGTTCAGTCGGCTTTCATGCTAGTGATTCACACCTGGGTGTCCCAGTTCCTAGTTTGATGTACTAAAGATTGCACCTGCACCCTGCTGGCTCACCCCACCCCACCCCCCAAAAAGCAGCCTTCTGTGTAGAACAGAACTTATCACAAAAGGGGAAAGTTCTGTCCTTTCCTTTTGCTGTGTTAGCTTTCTGTTTGGAGGAAGGTTTCAGTTTGAACATAGCATTGCTCCAACTGCAGTCTGATCTGAAGTGCTGATTTTCATTCTACCGCACTGAGTTTTTGCCTTAAGCTTTCCCATTTAGTTGGTGTGAGATTCTTGCTGTTGGGGGAAAACGATTTTACTTTTAAACACTCTCTTTGTATATAAACTTGGTAGTTTAGATCCTGCTGCCACCAGGAATTAAAAATTCCAAATCTCTCTCTTTTGGTACTATGACCTAGGGTCTGGGCACTTCAGACTATGTGGTCCTGAGGAAATACTGTACTGATTTCTGGGATAAGTTTAAACAAAAATTTTATTTAATGAAGAACAAAATAGGTTTCTGATTATTTTGAACAGTTGCTGACGAAAGGAACTTGTAAATATAACTGGTAATGCTTGGTGCTACAAACAGTCTCTCAAACGCCATTCTGACAGGCTCCTGTCTCTGCCTGTCTTATCAATAGCCACCCAGGCTAGTCTCTTTTGTTTTATTCACACAGAATAAACATTTGTCTTTCCACACAGTTTAGACACAACTTGGTTCTTTTCCAAATAGACTCTGTCACAAAACTCTTAAGTCACACAGACGTATCTTCAAAACTTCCATATTCACACAAACTATGCAGTCTCTCCAAACACACAGAACTCTTCTTAAGTCAAAAACGGCTCTCACAGAATCCTCTCAGAACATCTCCTCCCTCACTCTGTCATCAACCAATCAAAATCACACTTGTCTCCCCCAACCCTCCCTACAGTACTGCAGACACACTCAGCATTTAAAGGAACATACATATACCAAAACATGAAATCATTACAGTTGGTAATCTCTGTTGTATCTTCTTTTTGCTTTTAGCAGGTGATTAAGTTGAAAGAGTAATAAAAGAGAGAGAGAAATTGAGATTGTCAGACCAAAAAAAGGCTGCTGATAGCACTAGGATCCTTTGCAACTTTCTTTGCCTGTTTCACAATCTTGACAGAGAGAACCAGGCCAAGCACATAGCTGCTTCTATTGAATGTCACATCGCAGTGGTTTCCTTCTGGTGTGGAAGTGGATATACAATCTGCCATTTGTGTGGCCATTTGAATCCCAGCTTTTCAGGGTATTTCGTTTTTTCTGCAGTTGGGCAGTTAGTCTTAATTAACAAAGCTGCAAGAAACCGTAGGGAGAATATTGCCCATTCTATCTGCCAGGAGGAGTATATATATCTCCACTGAATTTGTGCTTATACCAAAGTAGGTTTCAAATGTTGTACTTGACATGTTTTATCCCTGTTTGTAAGCTGATTCTAAGATGGTGTTTATGTTGCAGGTTTCTATTGATACGTTTGAAAGAGTTTTGTGGAGAATTTCTCAAGAAAAAGCTGAGTCTCTCCAACTCTGTGGCTATACATAGTTTGGCTCACATGTACTCCTTGAACCAGCTCGCTCTAAAAGCTGCGGATATGATCAGGAGGAACTTCTACAAAGTCATCCAAGATGAGGAATTCTACACTCTCCCATTCCACCTCATCAGAGACTGGCTTTCAGACTTGGAAATCACAGTGGACTCCGAAGAAGTTCTTTTTGAGATGGTCTTAAAGTGGGTTCAGAGGAATCCTGACGAAAGAGAAAAGTACTTTAGCGAGCTATTTAAACTTCTGCGGCTGCCTCAGATGAAACCCACTTACTTGACCCGCCATGTCAAATCTGAGAGGCTAGTATCAAGCAATGAAGCTTGTCTCAAACTTGTGTCAGAAGCAGTGGAAAGCCATGCGCTCAGGGCTGAGATCTTGCAGTTAGGTACCTTTCAACAGCTCACTTCACCGGTAACTTTGTTGCCTCGTTTCGGGCAAAACATGGATGTTATTCTGGTCATTGGTGGGGTGTCTGAGGGAGGTGACTACTTGAGTGAATGCGTGGGGTATTTCATTGACGAAGACAGATGGGTGAATTTGCCACATGTACACAATCACCTTGACGGGCATGCTGTCGCAGTGACAGAATCCTACGTTTATGTAGCAGGCTCCATGGAACCTGGCTTTGCCAAGACTATGGAAAGGTACAACCCAAATCGAAACATGTGGGAGCAGGTTTCCAATCAGATAAGTAGGAAGCATTCCTTTGGTCTCGCTGAGATAAAGGGGAACCTGTACAGCATTGGGGGGCATGGGAATTTTATAGCCGGCTTTAAAGAAGTTGCTGTCTACTATCCAGACCAGGACATGTGGCAGAGCTTAGAGCCGGCACCAAAGATACTTCGGGATGTCAAAGTGATCACGGTGGATGACCGGTCTGTTTACATGGCTGCCCGCACACCAGTGGATGGAGACAGTGAAGACGGGTTAAGGGCTGTCATCGTCCGATATGATGCAGATGCAAGACAGTGGCAGGATACCGAGTCTCTGCCACTCCTCGACAATTATTGCTGCTTCCAGATGGCTGTGGCCAACACTAACTTTTATCACACAGCCTCGTGTTGTCCCAGAAGCTACCCCATGGATCACGAAGAAGCCAAGAGGAAGATTTCTGGCCAGGTGTCCGACGACATTCTAGAAAGCCTGCCCCCGGAGGTTCTTAGCATCGAAGGGGCAGCAGTGTGCTATTACAAAGATGACGTGTTCATCATAGGTGGGTGGAAGAACAGTGATGACATAGACCGACAGTACAGGAAAGAGGCTTACCGCTACTGTGCTGAGAGGAAGCGCTGGCTGCTGCTCCCTCCCATGCCCCAGCCTCGCTGTCGAGCAACCGCTTGTCACGTGAGAATCCCATTCCGGTCCTTGCATGGTACCCAGCGCTATCCAATGCCACAAAACTTAATGTGGCAGAAGGACCGGATGCAACAGAGGCATGAGATACGCCATAACCCCTTAAACTTGAGGAGGATGCCACGGTCTCAGATAGAGTGCTAACCTGAATAAACGAGTTTGAGAAAGACCTGTTTGTGTCGCCGTGTGGTCCCCTAATAGTAACCTAAACCATCTGGATAAACCACTGGGCTATTAAAGGAGACTCACCTTCTGGGTGTTAAATAGTTTGCCAGAGTTGCCAGCACCACAGGGGAAATTGATGTTATGTGATTGTTGCATGTACCCGACTGCTGGAATCCTTGAACTCCCTCCTTGTTAAAATACAGTGTAGAACAAAAGCCAGAAAAAGGACGGTCTATGATGAGAAAGTCCAGTTTCCCTGGATCACCTCCTCTACAGGCCCATTTAATCCACTGAGGTGAAAGAATTTTCCTGTTGCTTGGGGCTGATTTCACCTCTTTTAAGCATTCGTACAGGTTGTGTTTAGCAGAAGCTTCTTAATTTAACACATGCATACTATGGAAAATTTCATACCACCACTCCAGGCTTTCCTTTTTTAGAACACTTGTCTTATTTGTTTTTGCCGCTAGTACGAATCTGCATAATTTTTTGACACTTGGAGCCATGTGCAATAGTTAAAAACTATGAGCAAAGCACAATTTCTTGCTAGTTTAATGTCAGGATGTTGCTGTCTTTATAAATATATATTTTATAGTTGTATTTATCTAGCGATATTAAGAGTTAAAGGTTGTTAATGGAAATGGAATGTTAACAGTTGGATCATCCTCAGTCCTATATTGGATGGTTCAGAGTTTCTGCTTTTAGGGATCTGCTGTAATTTTTGGAAGCTTTTTCTTACTGCTTTGGAGTAAGTCCATTGACCTCAGTGAAATGGATATTATGTAAATGGTTTGTGGCCTTAAAAGGAATGAGTGAAGAGACCAAATAGATCAGCTCTACAGACCCAGATTCATAATGTGAAAACGGGGGGTTCAGCAATGCCGGGAGGAAGCGGAATGAACTTCTAAGAAAGTAGAAGTATGTATTTGGGGGAGGAGGTGATTACATGTGATTTCAGACAGGTAAGCCAGTAAATCTGATACGAAAGATTTCTGCCCAGCCTGCCTTTGACAATCAAATCCTTTTGCCTTCATAATAATGCCGTTTCTTTTTGGAATGGAACAGTTTCAGCTTGAGTACAGTTCCTTGACAGTAAAGGTTACTGTCTTTTCAGTGTCTTAATTTTCTGCCAGCAGAGAAGTGAACTGAAGAACTGTAAAGCAGAATTCTCTGAGAACAGTAGAAGTAATCTGTTGCCTTCCTCCTCCCTTAAAAAAGCAAGATCCTGGCTTTCTGAAGGGTGCTGTTGATTTGAAAAAAAAGGTGAAAGCAAGTAAAAAAGTGTCTCCTTCCAAAGCTGGGAACTTTAGAAAATTCTTAACTGAGGCAGGCAAAACGTATAGTAAGGAGTTGTAGAATCCTGTACCAGCAACTGATGTCACAAAATGCTTCATTTCCCCCCTTTTGGGTTACTTTTCTCCCTTGGGATTCATATATAGTGATGTTCTTCTGACAAAATGCATAGCTATACAAGGCAGTTGTGTCGCTAAAGAACCATTTTCTCTTTGCCCCTCCTCCCACAAATATACCACCTTGGTAGAGTTTTCTTGCCTCTGCTCTTGTCTGCTGCAGGTCCTTCTTGGGATCACTTTATTTTCTCTAGTAAGAGCTACTGCAGTAAGTAGCAACCTTCCCTTTCCCTTTGTAGCATTCCAACTTTGTGGTAAGATATGCAGAAGCTTAAGGGAAAGTAGTCATAGCAACCAAGGGGGAATCCTTATTTTGGATCAAGTCCTGACTAAAGTAGCCATGGGGCTTTTGTGAGATGGAATGCTTAGAATAAAATCAGTATCTCTTGGCATAGTTAAAAAGAGCTTTCTGTGAATGGTCTCAGTTATTTCACCTTGATTTTGTTCTTCTTACTCCCCCCCCCCCCCCCCCCCCAAAAAAAAAACCTGGTCCAGATTTATATGAACTTGAGAGCATTTAGGTGGGAGAATGAGAATTTGCTGTAGAAAATCTGCAGTTGTCTGAGAACAGTATGAAAGTTAATGGCAACATCATTGCTTGAATAGCACAGCAGTGTCTTAAAATTTGGGAAGTGTTTGTGTATTTGACCTTTAAAAAAAAAAACACCTTTCTATCTTTGCTTAAATAAAAGTTCCTCACTAGTAACAGTTCACAAAAGGCCCCAAAAGTTACAAATTGGAAGAACCAAACAAATTTGCACAGTTATACGAGACTGAAAAAAGCAAGAAAAAGTGGTTGTAGTAGCTGTCACTCTATAATAATTTAAAAATTAGTTTTGACTGATAAATTATATTCAGAAGAAAATATGTGTTTCTTCAATTCGTGTTTAAAGTATATAGATTGACCTGAACTTAGTGGCATGTTTTTAATAGAAATTGTCTTTGTGTTCAGTACACAAAAGGAAAGGGAGCCATTTATAGGTAGGATTCTCCATACCTTTTAATTGGCACAATATTTTATGTAGCACCGTAATTTCCCAGTTCTTGGAGGACCAGGTTGAAATAGTAGGTAGCCCCCCCCCCCCCCCCCGGTTTAAGCTATTTGTAATTTGGCAGTGTCCCGAAGTGCGTTTATAAGGTCTCAACAGTTGGAGGAATCTGTTTACTGTGTGTGTATAAGCCAAAAGGGTTGTTTTAAGCTTAAGGGAATAGAGTATTTTATAATTTTTTGAACATGACTTTTGGCACAGAGCCACTAAGTCTGATAGAAGGTGCCTGTTTCCCCAAATTTTCTTCAGCACAGAAATGAGTGTGAATATGTTGCAGCCTTTCAGGGTAAAATACCATTGCATGAAGATTTTAAAATATATTGCTCTTATTTCAATAGAAGCAGAAGAGACAGGTGGGCTAGACCTTATGAGACTATACATTGGAATCCAAAAGCAAGCCAATGTCGCTTTCTCATTTATATATAAAACGGAGCCATGTGCCAAGAATGTCCTTAATAGTCTGTAAAGAATAGGTGGAGTTTTATGTAAATGAATTATCTTCTCAAACTGTGTTGCCTCCCTGGTAATTTGCTTTTAAATACTTAGGGTATTTATGAAATGTTGCAGCTGAAGACATTTGAAACCAGGGGATTGGATCAGATGAAGGTTTTTCTTGTATATTTTGTTTTTTCAGTACTACCCCTTTTTGTAGTTGCATGACCTATTCTTGGTACATTATATATCTTCCAGGTAGAAAAAGAACCCTGGTCTCTGCCTGGAGGGTAACAGTTATCCCCAGAAAGTTTGGGGATATGCTCAGTTAATTTTTTCCTGCCATTTATCCCAAATTTGGAGAGTAGCCTTTAAAAGGGAATTATTTACTATATCTTTTTGCTAATGTTTATCTTGTAACTTTTTTTGTTTTGAGAGAGAACATGGTATCTTAAGGACTGTCTATTCTTGTTTTTCCAATTTAGCCAGAAGCCTTAATTCTTGTCTCTGATAATGGGGTAAGTCTTTCAATTGCATGGGTGTGCACAGGTTTCCTGACTTGCATTTCTTCCCCTAATACTATCTTTTGCTGGATTTTTTAATTGTTCGGTTTGCAACTAGTGTGCGTTAAATAACTGTCTGGCTATAAAATTCAGATGAATGCCACTTCGTAAAAACAAAAGTCACACATCACATCCCAAGCAGTGTCCACTTGCTTCTTGTCTCTGTATAGTTTTGTGTTCCAGCCAGTTATTTTATGGTAAAGGTGAATTCTTTGCAAAGGCTGGCCTTAACCTGTTGTAAACGGATGGGTGTAGCGAGAGTTAAAACTGACATTCCAAAGTGACAGAGCTGAATGAATACATGGCTTTATTTTTATGCCATTTTGTATTGTAACGTTTGGGGCCCTGTTTTTGCTTTATTTCTCCTTTCTGCTTCCCCCAACACAATTCAGCAACCTGCTTTCCTTAAAGAAAATGCCTAATTTTGTAGTAATTTATCCCCAACTAGTTGCCAGCTCAACTAACGAAATTAAAATCTGAAATTGATGTTGGCTGGTAACTGCTTAATGTCCTTTATATCTCCAAGTAACTTCACTGCTAACTTTGAAGTCAGGATGGTAGCGTCTCTTGTTGTTCTTCCTAGAAGATAACTTGTTTTCAAATGAGACTTAATATTATCATTCCATAAATTCTCTGCTTATCATCTGCAGGGGAGGTTTCATTTGATCTAGAACTGAATCCCACATCATTCTGTATGGGGGCCTCTATTCAGGTATTCTCACTTGGTGTCTATTCTTAGGATGGTAATCTTTGTTTCTGTAAAGAGCCACCTTCATTATTGCCCGTATCTATAGTATCAACAGCTTCCTATGTCATCTGGTAATTCAGAGTAATATTAAAAGCAGTGCTTGGGGTGGTGATGGTGACTAATTTTGCTGAGCTGCCAACCCAGCAAGCACAATATTAATAAAACATACAGCAAATCATTATCTGTGCCTACGAGTCTTGAGCTTATGAAAAAGCTCTGCATTTAAAATAAAATAAGTTTAGTTTATACCAAATTCATGCTCATCCATATTGATCTATTCATTCAAGCTGAAGATGATGGCTAGAGAGATTCTCTGCTCAGCAGGAAGTTGAGTCCCCTACGCGTCTGAGCAGGGTATCTGGTCCCCCACCAGAGACCTTCTACCCAGTTTGACTGCCCTTCTCAAAGGTACTTCCTAGCAAAAGGCTACTTGGGCAAGTAGGTGAGGCAGAGCAGCTAGAGAGATTCGGCCCTTAATGGTAAATCTCTCACCCCAAGCTAGGAGGGACTATAAATCCTGTACATACCATTAACAGGTGTTGATCAAACGAAATGCATAAGGTTATTACCCTAGTCAGTTACAGGCACAGATGTGCAAAGCTTAGTGATTTAACTGGGTTTCTGACCTTAGTTTAGGCATTGTTTTACATCTGTCTGCAGCTGAAATGCAACACCAGTTTTGAGACCTTTCAACAGCTGTATCTGGCCTGTGGTGGAGAATGCGAGTGATTGGCAGTATCCACAAATTTGTAAATGGCTTGATTGCTGATAATGTTTTTGCGCAAACTGACCGGCAAGCTTTGCTTTTTTAAAAACGAGTCCTGTCATCTTGGGTATTGCTTGTGAACGCCAATCGCTTATAGTGTACAATCCCGTCACGCACACCACATGTAGTGTCAAATGCTTGGATTTCTTAATATAAATTCTGCCTGTTTGTTAGGTCACTAACCCTGCTCCCCTTTCCGAGTGCCTCTCACACAGCTCTTGTGGTGCGTGTGGAAGTCTTGCCTCTGTTTAATCACATCACTGCTTGGTGAAACAAAGCACATGGTAGAAGTAGCGCTGAAAGACATTGCTATTCAATTTTCACCCGGCCAAGGGAAATCCTCAAAAAGGTCGTCCAAACTCTGCCGTGCAACCCTAGGCTGCAGCCCTAAGCACAGTGTGAAGAAAGTCCAGCTGGAAGCAGTGAGGGGTGTCTGAACAAACACAGGATTTGGCTGCTTGCCATAGGACTCCTGCTTCTAGTGGAATACCTCCGAATTGCAGTTGATGGTGGGGGGGGGGGGGTTGCAGGCACGCAGATGTGCCAGCTGCCAAGCACTACAGATGACTTATCATCCCATTTGGGAAAACCTGTCCTAATCCTCTGCTACAATGCATGTTTTGCACTCTGCTGCCTTCTTCTTTGTAACGTTCGTGAAATAGGATGAATTTTTGACAATGCCTGAGCTGACATTATTACTGGTGTGATAGCTTGTGGGTTATTAGCATATAATCTTCCTGTTACAAGATTCAAATGCTTTTGTCTGTGTGTGTGCAGCTAGGCGGCACCATTTGTCGTTAAAAGCGACAGGGCGTGTTGATGTCCTGTCAGTCAGGTAACCTCTGCTGTTAACACGGCCATAAAGACTTTCTGTTGCGGGAAAGCTTACAGCAGCAAGAGTGCAGCTCATCAAAAGGATTTAAAAGAACCAGTGCTTGCAGTGTCCTCCCACGGGCTGTTTCATCATACTACTGATATGGTAGCCGGCCATCTGGTGACATTCCATGGAACAGGCAGAGCTGAACTGGTAGCCTGCACATGCAGTCTTAATGTTCTGCCACTTCCTTTCCCAGTCACAAGCTTGTCAATAAGGTGACATCCCAGTTGTGTGGCCCATTGCTATGATAGCTCCTTTCCTCCCCTGATAACAAAGGGTGATAACAAATACAGCAGTAAGTTAGGTGGTAATCCTAAGGGTTTCTTGCAGATCAGGGAACTTGAAAGGCAGCCCTATGTTCCTCCACTCCATCCCGACCCCCATCAGCTCTGCTACTCACTGAGAAGGGCTGCATCAGCTTTGTTGATATGCAGAAGTCCCTCCCTTCAAGTAGAGGTTTTTTGTTTTTTTTAAGCCAAGGATGTCCACAAAGTCTTATTAAAATGTTTGCAATCAATATATGGTGTACTACGGTTCTGTAACACGAAATATGATTCCAATAAACCTTTTATTTCTCTATTGCTGTTTTCACGGGTGCGTCTGTTCTGCTTTTGTAGTCTCCCAACAGAGTAGAGGGCATTTGAAGCCTTTTGCTCTCAGCCGTCTGCCTCTAGTTTTGGCTTGTGCCCATGGTGCTCTTTAGCCATGAGAAGAGAAGGGTTCCCACACGTTGGGCACAAGTACAGAGACTTGGAAACTTCATGATTCATCTCCCAGGCTTGTTGGGAGATTGGTAGAGCTCAATATGCCTAGCTAATTTTTTTTAAATTTAAGACTATTATACTCTAATCTTGTGAGCTGGTTTATACCCAACAGTGTGTGCTTAAGTAGTGCTGCGTGACGGAGTGAGCGCCTGTCTCTGGCCCCAGCTCCTGCCAACCTAGCAGTTTGAAAGCAAGACATTGCAAGTAGATAAATAGGTACCGCTGCAGTGGGAAGGTAATGGCATTCTGTGTGCCTTGGCGTTTAGTCATGCTAGACACAAGACCACAGAAAAAGTCTTCAGACAGTGCTGGCTCTTTGGCTTGGAAACGGAGATGAGCACTGTCCACTACAGTTGGATTTGACTGGCTTTCGAGCAAGGGAAACCTTTACCTTGCGAACACAACGTCCTCCAAAACGCCCTGCTGTTGACAGCCTTGCTCTGGTCTTGCAAATGGAGGGCCAAGGCTTCCTTGACAGAGTCGATTCATTTCATATTGGATCTTCCTCTTTTTTTGGTGCCTTCCACTTTGCCTAGCATTTTTGTTTTAAAGTGACCCTGGTTTTCTCATAATGTGACCAAAAGTATGAGAGCCTCATATCAGTTGAAAGTTCCGAGATAGTCTTTCTGTGAGGTAGTTCATTCCCTATAGTCCGAGGCCTTCCACACAGAACTTCGAAGGGTGTCTGTTGATGTAAACCCTCTATACGATGGCAGTTCAGTGAAATCGAGTTGCAGTTGTTGAAATGGAGCATAAACCTATGGATGGGCACTAAGAGACTGTGTGGGGGGCTGGTGCATGTTTTTGGTTTTAACAGTCCGCCCTATGTGGGCAGACTGCATGCCCATCAAGCAACAGATACAAGAGAGCATGGTTGGAGAAGGAATGTAGGGTTGCGCCAGTGCGGGCCCACAGGTCCTTTTCCCAGGTGGGGGCTTGCTGCTGTAGTTGAGAGACACATGAGGATCAAGGGAAGGTGGTGTGACAGATGAATGCGGGAGCAGAGATGGAGCAGGGCTTAGGAGTCTTACAGGCAGACCCACAAGGTAGCTCGATCAGTATTCCCTGTTATAACAACACTTTGATGACCAGGGTGATCTCTATCTGCTCTTTTGATGAAAAGGTGTTTTTTGGGGAAATTCAGACTGGGCTGGACTGTGACTTCAGTAGGGTCTGCTACTCACAGGCTTCTGAGGTCATGAGGACTGGAAGCCCCCAAGGAGGCAGCGTCCCCTGAAGGTCAGCAGAAAAATCTGAGCGAAATCCGGCGGTGGGAAGGTCCCACTGAGGGAACCATCCAGTTTTACAACCAGTCAAATTTACCCAACAAATCCCGACTTTACAAACTAACGGGGAGGTTGGAGGAATGGGGACATGGCTTGTTGCCTCACTGTGGTCCGAAGGAAACAAACTGGTGCTGACCAGTGTTCCCTCTAAGCTGAGTTAGTGTGAGCTAGCTCACAGTGTTTTAGCCTCCAGCTCACAGATTTTTGTCTTAGCTCAGGACGGATGGCTCCAGAGCAAACTGATTTATGCAGCAGCCAAACTGCTCACTCACAACTTTAATGCCAGCAGCTCACAATATAGAATTTTTGCTCACAGCTTAGAGGGAGCATCGGGGCTGACCGAACAGAGGGATGACTCCTTCCCCCTTCACCTGAAGCCAGGACAGTGTCAGCTGATGTCAGAAGTAATGCCTCCTGCTGAGGAATCATAGTGTAGAAAGCTCCTGCGTCCACTAGGCATGGGAAAGTGAGAATTAATACTTCGAGTCGCAGTAGGTCAGTCAGTGGTGCCACATTGTAAATGGATTCTGGGGAAACATCTGGCTGGTTTGGCTGGTTCTGGTCTCTCCCTACAATCATGGGCAAAATGGCCCAACATTGACAATGATGGCAAGTTTGCAATTGGCTATTGATGGCAAATCACTGGGGCCCATTATTTCTCTGTGTGCCTTGTTTTGTTTTATATTCCTGAATTTTCAAAGCCATGCATTTGGTGGAGAGATTTATTTTTGTGCATTGCTTCTCGCATTGGTCATCCCAGAACAGAGCGGTTGCTTGTAAAATTCTATGTGGGGGGGGGGCATTCAGGATAATGTGGCACAGAAATTTTAATGGTCTGTCAGTTCAGGGAGAGGACCCTCAAGGCGGAGAGACACCATTTGGGGTTCCTGATCTTTGTCATCAAGATCAGTTGTGGAATATTGGCGCACTAAGGCACTCAAGTGTCTCTGGGACTTCCTTTTCTGCTTGGTTTCATGGATCTTTCCCCAATTTACTTGCTTAACAAAAGTTTTCTCCAGTGCCCTTATTTTCTGTAATCTGGTTGCACCCCTCAGTACCCTTTCATCTATGGGTTCAGTGGGTTTCAGGGTATCTGCCGGCCTTATTTTCCTTTGCATCTCTTGCATGTTTCATACTTTTACTATTCTAAATTGTCTGGGGTGGATTCCAGAGGACAATCATTTCTCTAATGAATTTGTCACTATTTTCTCCAGGATTAGGCATAGATTGATGGATTGTGAACAGGTCTGAATTTAGACCATGAACTTAAACAGGGTTTGCCGTGGGGTCAGTCGTGTTTGGGTAGGTGTGGATGGGGAAGAACCCTGTACCCAAGAGCATCCTGAGAGGGTGTAAATAATCCATTCTATTACCTCAGGGACTCTATCTCCTGCCTACTGTTTTCAGCTGTGTGGGTCAATGGGGGGGGGGGGGGGGCGGGGGGGGCTGCCACTCACTGCTTTCTCCCGAAATCCTTCTCCCTTGCAGGCTAAAGCAGGATTATTTACTCTGCTGATTTATGGGACGGAGGGGGAATCGGGAGGCCTGGTCATTCCCCTTGAACCTAAACCAAAGTCCTGCCCCTTTCAGCAAATGTCATGCTATGATGGCAGAAACCCCAGCATCCCCTCAGCCTTTCTCCTTCTGCGTCAGGGAAGTATTCTGGAGAAGGGTCTGCAGTCAGAGCCGCTGTGGATTAAGGAAGAGCTGGATGGGAAGGTCTCTTGGGGCCCATCGTGCACATTCTGCAGGGACACCGACAAGAGTTCAGAAGTGCCACATTCTAGGTCAGACTCAAGGCAAAAGTAAAAACAAGCCCTTTGGGAACAAGGGTCGTTTCGGGACAGGCCTTGCCCTTGGCTGCCTTGAAAGATATGGGCCTAGGCCTCTGTTTTCAACCATGTTTCTCAAAACCTATCTACAGTGGAGGAGCACGTGAAAAAGTGACCCAGAGAGGGCGGAGGCAGCATGTTTTTATTCTTCTGAATAGTTTAGTGCAGTCTCTCTTGAATCAGTGAAGAAGGGGAGCTGCCATTCAGGAAAAGAGGAGGGAGCTGTGTGCTTATTTGTGCTTATTTGCATGTCATCAGCTTGCGGACATTCATTTATATTATATAATGTACACTAAGGACTACTTAGTTCAGTGGTTTCAGTCTAGAGGCTAAACGCATGGCCTATGTTTTGTAAATTTGTATTGTAAATGCACTGAGCAGTAAATTGATTTATTTTGCTTAATTCATTTTTACAGTGGTTCGGCACAACCTTTGTGGCACCTAAGCACATAATACCTTCAGTTAATAGGCCCTCTGTACTCCCTTGAATAATAACCGCTCACACCTTCTTCCAGTTTGTAACCTTGTGCATGTGGGTGTGTGGGTGTGTCTGTGTTCCCCTCTCTGTCTAGCCTTCCTTTCTTCCTCCCCAGGGCATAACAAAGTTTGGATCCAGTGATACCTTTAAGACCAACACAGTATGCATGCACAGGAAAGCTTATACCAGGAATAAAACTCCATTGGCCTTAAAAGGTGCCACTAGAGCCAAACTTTGTTCTGCTGCTTCAGACCAACACGGCTACCTGCCTGAATTTACCCAGGGCATGTAACACATCATCTGGGTTGCCAACCTCCAGGTGGAGCCTGGACATCTGAAGTTACAACTGATCTCCAGATGACAGAGATCCATTCCCTTGGAGAACATGGCCGCTTTGGAGGGTGGACTCCGTGGCATCACACCCACTGATATCCCTCCCTAGGATCTACACCCAGATATTCAGGGATTCCCCAGACTGGAGTTGGCAACCCTGTACATCTGATGGCCTGGAAGGTCACTCCCCAATGCCAGTCTGCACTTCGTTGAACTTTTAAGGTGCCGCCAGCTTCTCCGTCCTTTTGGCGGCACCCAACAGACACACAGCTCCAAACTCCGCAACTGGGTTTGTGCCCAGTTTATGTGTTTATCTCGCATTCCTCCAGGGGTGGGGAGCGGCCCATAACCAGAAGAAGCCAAGATCAAGAATGGTAGCCGTGCCAGTCTGTCTGCAGCAGTAGAAAACAGCAAGAGTCCAGTAGCACCTTAAAGAGTGACAAAAGTTTGTGGCAGGGTATGAGCTTTCGTGTGAGCCACAAATTTTGTTAGGCTTTAGGGTGCCAGCAGTGACTCACGAAAGCTCCTCCCCTTCCACGAAACAGATCTAGCTAGTCCTAAAGGTGCTTCTGGATCCCTGCTCTTTTCTACTGCAAGGAGGAGCCGGCGGGCCTGTCTGTCCTCCCCAGACATTAAACGCCGCCGGAGCGGGAGGGCAGACGGGGCCACTTATCAGCAGCCAGCAGGCGTCCAACTCCGCCCAGGGAGGGAAGGGGGTGAATGACCTCAGATGCCTGGGGGCGGAGTTCAGCAAGACGCCGGGTCTGGGATGCCACCCTCCAGGTGGGGCCTGGGGATCCCCTGTAATTTCCAGCTCCTCGCCCGACTGCAGAGATCAGTCCCCCTGAAGGAGTATAGATCCTTTGGCTCTGCGACATGGTGCCCCACCGAGGTCCCTGTCCTCCCCTGACTCCACCCCCACATCTCTAGGAGTCCCCTCCCCCCCCCCCCCCCCCGGTGTTGGCAATCCAACGCCCCCATCCCCTGGCAACCTATTCTCCAGCAGCTGCAGCAAGCAAACGCCGTGGGAGAGGGAGGAGGAGGAGGAGGCGCCTGCGAAGCCCAGCCTGCGGAAGACTGCCCCCCCCTCCCCCCGGCCTTTGGGCTCCGCGCCGCCTGCGCTCCTCCCTCCCTCCGCCGCGTTGTCGGGCCTTGCAGCCGGGAGGGTCTTCCTCGCGCCGGCGCCCGGGCCCAGAAGAGACCATGGTGAGTGGCGGGGGGGGGGGGGGTGGCGCGCATGCACGGCGCCCTTCTGCAGCGAGGGAAGCCGCGGGCTCTGCAGGGGAAGGGCGCTTTCTGCCCAACGAGCAGCCTTCTCGGGAACTTCTTGCTGGCGGTCTCCCTGCGCCCAGAGCACCCCAGGCTCGTGGATGCGGGCTCCGGATCAGGGCCGCACCCTGGAGGGCGTCGTGGGGGGTGGGGTGGGGTGGGGAGGGGGCAGCTGGACCGGGGGGGGGGCGGGGGGAGAGAATGGAGGCGGCTTGTCTTGGGAAGGGGGGGCGAAGAGAAAAGTGAGACAAGAGGCAGGGAACAGCAACCTTAGCGAGGGACTGGGGGGGGGTTTGGGCGGGGGGGCGGTGTAGGGTCGCCAGAAACCCCCCCCCCCCCCGGCAAGGGTGGTGGGCGTACGGTTGCCAGCTCCAGGTGGGGAAACTCCTGGAGATTTGGGGTGGGGGTGGAGCCCGGGGGGGGGGGGACACTGGGACCTCTCAGTGGGGTACAATGCCCTAGAGTCCACCTTTCCAGAGCATCCATTTTCTCCAGGGGAACTGATATCTGCAGTCTGGAGATAAGCTGCAATTCCAGGGGATCCCCAGGCCCCTCCTGGAGGCTGGCATCCCAAGCAGCATTGGCCACTCTACTGGTGCTAGGTAGGGCTGCCAAGTCCAACTTGGGAAATATCTGGGGACTTTGGGGGTGGAGCCAGGAGACTTTGGGGGTGGAGCCAGGAGAAAGGAAGTGACATCATTTTGTGATGTCACATCCTGTGATGTTGCTTCCACATGCTGACACATGAACTCATGAAGTTTCCTAATACTGAATCAGGCCATTGGTCCATCAAGGTCAGTATTGACTACTCAGACTGGTAGTGGCTCTCCAGGGTCTCAAGCTGAGATCTTTAATGTCACCTATTACCTGATCCTTTTTTAGCTGAAGAGGCTGATACTTCCTGCATGTCAAGCAGATGCTCTATCACTGAGCAACGGCCCTACTGAATCCTTCCTCATCTCGGCAGAATATGAAGCCCTAAGTGCTACACAAGTGCTAAATATGATTTTCATATCATAAGAACAGGAGAGAAGCCACATTGGATCGGCCCATCCAGTACAACACTCTGTGTCACAACAGTGGCCAAAAATACCAGGTGCCCTCAGGAGTTCCAGCAGTGGGGCCAGAACTCCAGAAGCCCTCCCACTGTTGCCCCCCAAGCACCAAGAATGCAGAGCATCACTGCCCCAGACAAAGGGCTCCATTTAGACCTTGTGGCTATAATAGCCACTGATAGACCTCTGCTGGATGGGGACAGACAGACAGACAGACAGACAGACAGCTTTTTCACTTACTCTTGCCCAATTCCCAGGCTTTATTTCTGGCCCTTGTTTCACCCAGCTGTTGTCCATGTAAGTCCCATAACTTCTCCCCCCCCCCCAGCATAGGCTTTTTGGTGGCTAAAGAGGACCTTTGTCCTCCCCTTTTCGCCAGCAGAAAAGCTAGTTGGATCCATCCCTAACTTAAAATACCGGTTACTTGATGTACAAATGCTTTTAAAAATGCAGATTTTTACTGCCGGAGGGGGGGGGGGGACATGGTTGAAAGAAACAGAAAATTGGCATAAAAATGAGGAATCCCAACTTTTATTTGCAGAAGGGAAATGAGGATTGGGGGGACCCAAACAGCCACAACAAGACATTTTAAACAATCCCACTCCCAGACCTTCTACAGGCAACCTCTCCTTGTGATGTTTACCTCTTTGGAAGTGACAGTTTATTCCTTTGACAAAACCACAGTGGACAGACAGACAGCAAAAAGAAAGAGGGGGAGGGGGAGAGACAGAGAAGGAAAAGAGCTCGCAGACCCCAGCTTACGCAGCTTACTCCAGCAGCAACCTTGCACGGAAGCCCAGTTTAGGCAGCTTACTCCAGCAGCAACCTTGCACGGAAGAGCTTAGTCCCTCCTTAATCTCTGGGCGGGGCTGTCTTGCTCGATAAGCTCTTAAAGGGGAAATTTCCCTTTTAAGAAGTTGAAGAGGCCAGCAGGGCAGGCTCCGAGGTTCCCCTGCTGGCAGCCATTTTGTCCCCCCGGTGGCCAGTTTTGGAAAAGCGGGGGAAAGCTTTAAAAATCGGTGTTTCCCCCGCTCTACCGGGGGACTTGGCAGCTCTAGTGCTAGGGTTGCCAGCTCCAGGTTGGGAAACTCCTGGAGATTTGGGGGGTGGAGCCTGGGGAGGACAGGGACCTCAATGGGTTACAGTGCCCTAGAGTCCACCCTCCAAAGGAGCCATTTTCCTCCAGGGGAACTGATTTCTATGGTCTGGAGAGGAGCTGGAAGTCTGGCATCCCTAGGACAGCATGCCCACAACACCTCAGGTTGCCAGGTCCCCCCTGGCCACGGGTAGGGGGGGCTGACCCATAGCTAGGGATTTTGGGGGGGCCCTTGGAGGGGCAACTAATTAAATCAAATTTAATTACATTAATTCAATTTGGGGCCAGCCTGGGAGTTAGGGCCCCCAGAAAAAACACTAGGGGGCTGGGCCCTGTTGGCCCTGTGTTAGCTACGGGGCTGGCGGGGGTAAGGGCTGCCAGTTCCAGGGTGAGAAAACTGGAAATTTTGGGATGGCGCCTGCGGGGAGGACAGGGACCTCAGGGGAGTCCCCGACACCATAGAGTCCCTCCTCCAGAGCATCCATTTTCTCCAGGGGAGCTGATCTCTGTAGTCTGGCGAGGAGCTGTAATGCCGGGGGATTCCCGGGCCCCACTAGTGGTGGGGGGTTGATTAGCAGGGCAGTTCTGTGTGAAGCTGGGATCTTGGGAACCCAGGGAAGTCTGCTGCCCCCCCCTCCCCCAGAAGATGGGAAGAATTGTGGGGGGGAAGTGGAGGGTCTGGGAAGGACATCCACCGGGGTTGATGCCAAAGTCAAGGGCAGACGGCCGGCATCGTGTGGTGGTCAAGACCGTCGGGCTGGCATCTGGAAGACCCAAGTTCAAGCCCCCACTCATGTCACGGAAGCTTGCGGGGTGACCTTGGGCCAGCCACACACACACTCAGCCTCGCCTACCTCACAGGGTTGTTGTGTGGATAAAACGGAGGGGTGGAGAATGACGTAAGCCGCTTTGAGTCCCCATTGGGGAGAAAAGCAGGGTATAAATGAATTAAATAAATAAAAGTAAATAAAAAGGGTCATATGCGCTCATGTCATATGGTCTGTGAAGTAAATAAAAAGGGTCATATGGTCTGTGAAGCAGGATTTCATTGCTGCTTTCCCAGTGACAATGTGTCCCCTTGATCATGTACCATGTGGCTTTTCTCCCTTCTGGGTAATTATTGAGAACTATAGAAAGGTATAGAGTAGAAGAAGAAGAGACTGGATTTATACCCTGCCATTCACTGCCTGAAGGAGTCTCAGAGCAGTTTACAATCTCCTTTCCCTTCCCCTCCCCACAACAGACACCCTGTGAGGTGGGTGGGGCTAAGAGAGCTCTTTCAAGAACTGCCCTAGAGAGAACAGCTCTGAAAGAACTTGTGACTGACCCTAGGTCACACCACCAGCAGCATGTGGAGGAGTGGAGAATCAAACCCTGTTCTCCCAGATTAGAGTCCACGCTCCTAACCACTACACAAAACTGGCTCTCAGACTGGCTGCATGAAAGGGGTGTAAACATATATCCCCACACCCTGTTGAATAATACCCTTCTTATATAAAGTTTGAGTCCAGTGGCATCTTTAAGACCAACAAAGTTTTATTCTGGGTATAAGCAAACTTTTACTTTACTTTAATGATACTGCTCTTACAGCCAATTCAGCTCTGAACAGTGTCACACTAAGACTAAAAAAAGAAGGAAATTCATTTAATGCATGTGTCTATATAATATAAAATGTAATCATTTTTAATCTTAATTGACTGAGAAAAGAACTTGGCAACTGCCAATGTAATATTAAAATCCACCCCTGCTAAAAGAAACCTTAAATTATCCAGTTCACACCTAGATTCCTGGATTTATCCGACTTTACCCAACTATCTCTTGCATCAGAACAAAATTAGAGTCCAATGGCACCTTTTAAGACCAACAAAGTTTTATTCAAGGTGTGAGCTTTCATGTGCCTGCACACTTTGTCAGACGATGAAATGGAATTCCAGGTCTTAAAGGTGCCACTGGAACATGGCTACCCACCTTGATCTGTCTCTTGCATTGTTAAGCAAGTCACAGTCAAAAATAGACAATGTTGAAGGGTGTCGATTTGGCCGGAACCACATTGGTACAGTGTCTTGGAGTATTTAAGCATCCCGATAGCTCCACTGATGGCATACCATTCAATCTAGCCAGCATAAATAATCGTCTATAGCTTGGAACTGTTAGGAAATCAAAATAAGCTGGAAGAGATTGTGGTAACGTTAAACCTAGATATAAAGAAATAAGCTTTCATGTACATGTGTCAGAATCTCTGCCATTAATTGTTCAGGCCTGGGGTCTCTATCAGTAATTTACGACTGGCCTTGGGGTTTATTGCATGGTCTGCTTAATGTGTCTTTTTCCTTCCCGGGAGGATGGCTTGCCGCATTCCATCGCGTCACATAAACAGTCCGGCTATCTCTCCTCGTCACCTCCCTTTTTCTCTCTGGAGTCTAGAATGTTTTATCTTGCTTTTGTAACCTTGGAGAACTGTTGAACTGTTTCTAGCCAGGTGCCTGGCTTGTGAATCGCAAGTAGAGGTCACTAAGGGGCATGAGGGGAATTTTTAGTGCTTTTGCGCCTTTTCTGTGAGAACCAACGGTTGGGGGGTTTCGCGCTTTTTTGTGTTTGTTCTGTTTGGCCCTGTGCCTGCTCTTACCTGACTGTGTTGGGTATATTTATCCCTGTTGCCTGTAACCAAGTATCTCTAACAAACATTGAGTACCTGAACCATCATTAAGAATAAAAGGATCTTTTGCTTCATCAAGAGCCTGGTTTATTGATTTGACTCACAAGCCTCACAACATGCACACTTCCCCCATCACTTACCCAGTGGCACAATCGGATTTGGGAACATTTTATGTTGCAAAAGATTTCATTCAACGTAACTCATCGCCAGAAAACCACAGTAAAAAAGTAGTTGCAATGTGGTATCCTGTTATAAGCTTTATGCTGGAAAAAGAGACTATACCAGATAATCTACAATATCAGGAAATGATTTATTTTTGAACGTACTTTTAAGCTTCTTTGAACTTGAATGTAAAGAAGATATGGTTTTAGTCTTTAGGATTGTATGTATGTAAGAAGCAAAGTTAAACTTCTGTGATTTGCAGTTTTATGTTGTAAAATTTGAAAATTGGTAATAAAAAAAATCATCAACAACAAAAAATGTACATGCACACTTCTTCAGAAGAAGTGTGCATGCACATAAAAGCTTATGCCCAGAATAAAACTTTGTTGGTCTTAAAGGTGCCCCTGGACTCAAACTGTTCTGTTTCTTCAGACCAACACGGCTGTCTACCTGAATCAACCTTTATAGACTTCCTTCTCTTCCTAGGTGCCTGAGCTGGAGAAAGCCACTGTCCGGATGAAAGATGCCGAACACGTGAAAGAGATTCTTTCGAGGCTCAGGAAAGGGGGAGCCGACCAACTTCAGGTGAACGTGCATTATTGTGTCTTTATGCATTCCCACATCAGTCAGTTTTTGGTTTGCTTTCTATAAATAGGTTTTAGCAGCATGGAAGGGCAGGGTGGAATGATGTCTTTACCCACAAAGAGAGGGGAAGAAAAACTAAACCAACCAAGCAAAAACCTCCAAAGGAAGTTTAGACACTAGTTAAGGAAACTAGTTTAACAAAAGTTAAAAACATCGGTGGGTATCGACAAAAGTACACGTGTTTATTTCAAAAACATATAAAAACCTTGTAGGGGCCCAAATAAAGCCTCATAAAATGCTCAAAGTGACAAATGCACAACAAAATGTCGAGACAGTGTGCGACTGTAATGAAAAAGGCCAACGCTATGCTGGGGGTTATTAGGAAAGGAACTGAAAACAAATCAGCCAGTATCATAATGCCTCTGTATAAATCGATGGTGCGACCTCATTTGGAGTACTGTGTACAGTTCTGGTCGCTACACCTCAAAAAAGATATTGGGAAAAGTGCAGAAAAGGGCAACTAGAATGATAAAAGAGTTGGAACACTTTCCCTATGAAGAAAGGTTAAAGCGCTTGGGGCTCTTTAGCTTGGAGAAACGACGGCTGAGGGGTGGCATGATCGAGGTTGATAAGATTATGCATGGGACAGAGCAGGCAGAGAAAGCGGTACTTTTCTCCCTTTCTTACAATACAAGAACTCGTGGGCACTCCGTGAAATTGCTGAGCAGTCGGGTTAGAACAGATAAAAGGAAGTACTTCTTCACCCAAATACAACATGCAACAAAGTCCCTGCTATGCTTGTAAGGCAGTAAACAATTGATATAGGATCAAAAATGGAATGTTCCAATCTGAAAATGAATGACACACAAAAATTTTTGTTTGTGGGGACACAAATGTGTACCTTCTAGTTTAGGTCCTAAGAGTACAAGTAAAATCGCCTTATCCGGGCCAATGTGACTCTAAGGACCTAATCTGGAACATATTGGTAGCATTACTGTCTCCAATATGCAGTTGCTTCGGACACAACACCAGGTACATTTGTGGCCCCACAAACTGTGTGTGTGTGTGTGTGCGTCATGCAATTCCAGGTTGGAACATTCCATTTTTGGTTCTATATCAATTGTTTACTGCCTTACAAGTGCAGCAGGGACTTCGTTGCACGTTGTATTCTGTACTATTTGACCTCTGAAGAAGGCTCTTGTGAGCCGAAACGCGTCAGGTCATATATGGTTCTTTTTCTGTGTGTGTTTGTCAATTTGAACATTTTATGTCGCTTCATTTGGGCCCCTACAAGGTTTTTATATGTTTCTGAAATAAACGTGTGTACTTTTGTCTATAACTATGGATGTCGTTAATTTTTAGGCCTTAACTAGTTTTCTAAACTTCCTTTGAAGGTTTCTGGAATTATGTCTTTGCCGTAGCCAGAGGCAAATCTTTACAGACTTCAGCTGCCCATATGGATGTATGAGCAGAGGTCACCACCAGATCGTAGGGACATGTGGGATCTGCCGTCTGGCCCACTTTCCCAGTTTAGAACGTCGCACTGTCCCGCGTACAGACAGGACAGAGAAAACAGATTGCTCTTGGTTGCTGATCTCGAATCCTGGACCCAAGTTCCGTCCGCCTTCCTGTCCCTCTCCACTTTTTAAAATGTATTTATTTACTTCATTTATATCCCACCTTTCTCCCCAGTGCGGACCTGTAGCGGCATGCACTGTTTTCTTCTCCTCCATTTTATCCTCACAACAAGCCGGTGAGGTAGGTTTGGCTGAGAGTGTGTGACTGGCCCAAGGTCACCCAAGCTTTCTTGGCAGAGCGGGGATTTGAACCCGGGTCTCCCAGATCTTACTCTGACACTTTAACCACTGCATCACGATGGATGGTATCCTCCCATATTGGAGCAGGTTATCACCTTTGTTTACATGTATTGACAAATTATTCTGGATTATCACGTTTCTTCTGCCGTTTCCCCCAGGGGGCTTGGAGTGACGAAGGAGATCCTGCCACTCTGCTCGGCTAAGCCGGAAGCCTTCCTCCGACTTGAATGGGTGCTTTGCTCTGTGGGGAGCATCTCTGGGGCTACGAGGAAGACCAGCAAGTTCTGTTTGGCTCCCGGTCTTGGAAACCCCACGACGGTTTCTGGGAACCCCAAAATATCTGCTTGCCAAGGCAGTGGCTCACTGTTCATCCGCCTGATTCCGCTGCTGTGGCTTTGCTTCCTTCCAGCTGACCTCTACTGGGCTTAGGCAGTTCTGCCGCATCTGTGGCAGTGATCACACGAGCAGTTTGGCCCGACACAGCCACTCCTCCCCTCTGGATCAAATGGGCACAGTCAGACAGGCACATCTGTCAGGTGTTCCTCCAGCATACTCGCCCTGTCGTAGGATGACTTGGAGCCGGGATAAAAAGGCACCACATCACTGGTTTCTGGTTCCCTGTGCAGTCATTGCACATGGTTGGATGTTTGAACGCAGGGGAGCACGCGCAGAATGGATTTGGCAGTCTGAACCTGCAGATCTGTTCTGCCACTAGGGAGGGTTTTTTTTTAATTGCCTGTATGCGCATGTGTGAGTGAGCGCACTTATGCGCACATGAATTTTGAATTTTTTTGGCAGTGCGCTCCGTGGCTGAGACGCTGCAATGATGTGGATGCTTTACCGCGGGATGTCTCCATGGGTAACCTGCAGCGGGGCTGAGAATGCCCCACAACACATTAAATCGGTTCAATTAGTGGCGGCACCATATCGCACCAAGCCGCCAGTATGTCCACAGCCTCTGCCTCACGTGTAGTTGGATCACTCCTGCAGAGTTATAACAGAATTACCCAACCTGGGATGAGCTTTGCCATTGCGTCTCTGCTTCTCCAGTTCGGAGGCTTAGGACTCATTGAGAGGCACAGAGGGAGTCCCCCTTTGCAGATGGGGAGGGGCCGTGGCTCAGTGGAAGAGCCTCTGCTTTGCACACAGAGGTTCCAGGTTCAATCCCCAGCATCTCCAGTTGAAAATAGCAGGTGGCAGGTCAAGTGAAAGACCTCCGCCTGAGACCCTGGAGAGCCGCTGCCAGTCTGAGCAGACGATGCTGACTTCGATGGGTCCGTGATCTGCTTCAGTATGAGGCAGCGTCATGTGTGCTTACGGTCATTTGTGATGATTTTGTCATGTAAAAAGTAAGCCTTTCTCTTCTGCAGTCACTCCACTGGCAGTTCATCAGCTGCAGGGTTCAGTTCAAGGGACTGACTAGCCCCTTCAGAGCCAGTTTGGTGTAGTGGTTTGGAGCGCAGGCTCTAATCTGGGAGAACCCGGTTTGATTCCCCACTCCTCCACATGCAGCTGCTGGCGTAACCTTGGGCCAGTCCCAAGTTCTCCCAGAGCTATTCTCTCAAGGGCAGTCCTCAAGAGAGCTCTCTCAGCCCCACCTACCTCACGGGGTGTCTGTTATGGGGAGGGGAAGGGAAAGGAGGTTGTAAGCCGCTCTGAGACTCCTTTGGGTAGTGAAGGGCGGGGTACAAATCCGATCTCTTCTTCTCCTTCATGGCCTTTGTCCCTCGTATCGGCAGGATCACCTCTCCGTCTGTGTTCTGCCATGACAGTTTTGCTCATGCGTTCAGGGCCTTCTGTGGGTGCCTCCTGCAAACAGACAAGATGAACAACTGCTTGCACACATGCTTTCTGTGCTGGGGGCCCCCACCCTATGGAATGGCCTGCCCGAGGGGGTAAAGAGAGCTCCCATGTTCCCGTCATTCCACAAACTATGCAAAACTGAGTTCAGGAGGGTTTTTCTATGGCAGCTCAGAAAGGCGTTTTTATAAAGGGAAAGGGACAGTAGACTGTTAACCTCCTGTAATATCTGTTTGCTATACATATTACCCTGTTGATAGATTCAGGTGGTCTGAAGCAACTGAACAAAATTCAAGTCCAGCGGCACCTTGAAGCCCAGCAAAGTTTTATTCAAGGGATAAGCTTTCATGTGCATGCAAATTTCTTCAGATACATTGAAGTGGAAGTTGCCAGTCCATACGTATAGATAGAGGGTGAGCAACAGACTAGCATACAGTTTAATAAGGCTGCATCTGTTAAACATCTTTTATTATGCTTATAATGCAGCTGCTAGTGTGACCTTGGGTCAGTCACAAGTTTTTTCAAAACAGTTCTCTCAGGGGCAGTTCTCGAGAGAGCTCTCTCAGCCCCACCTACCTCACAGGGTGTCTGTTGTGGGGAGGGGAGGGGAAAGGGATTGTAAGCCGCTCTGAGACTCCTTCAGGTAGTGAAGCGTGGGCTATAAATCCAATCTCTCCTCTTCTTCTTCAGTGATAAAGAGAGAACAAGAGGTAAAATAAACAATTCCTGCTGCACAGATGAGCATAATTCAGTCGTTGGGCAATTATGCGGTAATGTCATATAGAATTTGAACAAAAAAACTATTTGAAATAACATTTGGCGACTAAATAAATAATTCTTAGATCTTTTGTAGATTTTCAATGCGGTTTTCCAGTTAATTCAACGTTTGTGAAGTTAGTTGTGTGAGGTAGACTATCAGGAATTTTGAGCGGAAGAATGAGTTTGTCCAGGATCAAAAGGTCCCACATTTTAAGACACGATTTTTTAATTGTAGGTACTTTTGTTTTCTTCCAAAACGCCTCCAGGTAATTTCTGATTTTGACATGACTCTAACTCGGTTTGGGTTCAACGGACAGCGCTGCCCCACCTCTCACAGTGAGTCTAAATTCTCCTCCATTGGTCTTCATTTCTCTCCCGTTTCCCTCCTGCAAACTAACCAGGTTTCACTTCGGCAACATCCTCTCCTGTAAACATCTTGTAATTATTACTGTTATTTCTGTGTGTGCTTCTTTCATGACCCCTTACCCGTCACTCTAACATTTGCGTCTCTTCTAAAGGCACAGTGTGGAACTGTGGTTAAGAACGGGTTAAAACCCACCTTTCCCTACTAGGTCAGTGGAAGGCTTCATGGAGCCTGTGAGATGCTGCATAAAAATGTAAGAGTAGCCAGGCTGGGTCAGACCGATGGTCCATCTAGATCGGTGTCATCTCAGCTCCCTCTGTTGGAAGCAGCAGGCTGGACTAGATGGACCCCCAGTCGGACCCAGCCTGGCTACTCTTATGTCCTTAACATGGCATGTCACAGGCTTCTTCTGAACTGGGCAATAGCCCTCCTTTTCTGAACTCTCCCCAACTCCTAAGAATTAAAGTCATTCTGTTTCTGATCCCAGAGACCCTGTTCAGCTGTCATGGTTCATAGCTAGCCATAGACCTGGCTTCCATAACTTAGTCCACCCCACCCCTATAAACCTAAGCCAGTCCCCGCCCCCACTGCTGTCATGGCTGCGAGTTCCACAAGTCAACTGTCCATTGGGAGGCACTTCCTTTTGCTTGACTTCAGTCTCCTGCCGGTGTGTTTCACAGAGTGACCTCTGAGCCCCAGTGTTCCAGGAGAGGGGGCGAAGTTTCTGTGTATCCGCTTTCCCCGCCTCCGGCATGATTTCATGGGCCTCTGTCCTGTCACCCTTCAGGCACCTTCTCTGTCTGAATGAAAAAGCCCCAGGTGCCTTGCCTTGTAGGGCAGGCGCTCCAACCCTATGAATCGTTTTGGTTGACGTTGTCTGCACCTTTCCCATCTCTTTGAGAGATGCAGCCGCCAGGACCGTATGTTGTATTCCAAATCAGTCTGAATCAGGAACTTGTGTAAAGGCGTTACTATATTGGCACTTTTAATGGCGCAGAATATGGTATCACAGCGCTCTTGTAGGCATTAAGCATTTGGTGTGTGCCAGAAGCTGCCCGGCATTGGAAATCATCAATGGAGGCCCTTCTTTAAGTGTTCCCTGCCTTTGGAAATTCTACTGGAGAAAGGTGGTCATATCCATGGCAGGGGGGGGGCCTCCCTCTTGAGGTCTGTTTGCCCGGTATCCATTAGGCAACAGATAGACGTCTGTCCTCTGCCCCCCCCCCCATTTTAATTTGCCCTAAGCTCGGTAGACTCTGTTATTTTCCTGTTTTTATTGATTTATGTTTTTTGTTCTGCTTTAAATGCTGATTGGGTTGAAAGGCGGCACATGTTTTTAAAATAATAATAAACATAGTTTGTGCTTTCAGAGGAACCACATTTATATTCCAAGAAAAGCTGAAGACAAATTAAGCAGGCAGGCAAAATTTGCACAATTTTGCAGAATTTGCGTGTGTCTGAAGAAGTGCATGCACACAGTCCCTCATACCTTGAATGAAACTTTGTTGGTCTTAGAGGTGCCCCTGGACTCAGACTTTGTTCTGCTGCTTCAGACCAACCCGGCGACCCCACCTGAATTTATTCTGCTTCTGGAGAAGGACAAAGAGCTGGAGTCCCTTGCCTTCTGAAAACCCTGCCATGCTCAGCGTACACCCCCACTCCTAACCCCTGGGGTTTGAGAGGCAACTCATGTTGCCCAAGACTTCTGAGTTTTATCATCTTATCCTTGAAGGCTGGAAACTTGCTTTTTAAACAGTAAATGAGTAAGCACAGAGCCACACGATGATGACTTCTGTGCCAAAATATCATGTTTGGGGTTTGTACCGTTCCCTTGAAAATTCCATGTGCTTCCAAAGAAAGCCTAAAGTAGAAATTGTCCTCTGGGGGTATGGGTGTGAGTTGACTTCCAAAACTGACATTCTTATTTATTTATTTATTTTACCTCCCCAGATATTATAGATAACAGTCGGGTCATCAGCGAAGAAGGCAAGAAAAAGGTAGGAATTTCTATCTTTGGGTTTTTTTATACCTATATCTACCGTATTTTTCGCTCCATTAGACGCACCTGATTATAAGACACACTTTGTTTTTAGAGGAGGAAAACAGGAAAAAATGAAACAGAAAGAAAGAAAGAGAGAGAGAGAGAGAGAGATGAAGGAAGGAGGAGGAGAGAGAAAGAGAAAGGAAGAAAGAAAGGTGGGGACAGAGAGAGAGACAGAAAGACAGACAGACAGACAGAAAAAAGGAAAGGAAGGAAGGAAGGAGGAAAGAAGAGAGAGGTCGGCATGCCATGCAAAGCCAGGCCTTTTTGTGCAAAGTAGCCACAGAGCTTAATCTGTGGGCGGGGCTTTCTGCTGCTGGCTGTCTTAAAGGGGAAAAGCACTTAAAGGGAAAGAGTACTTAGCCTGGTGAGGTTTTTCCTGCCGTTTCCCTTTTAAGTCTTAACAGCTCAGGCCCAGCAGGGAGGGGCGGGGAAGGCTGGGATGCCAGCCTGAATGGCGTTCCCCTGCGTTCCTGCTGAAGAAAGAGCCCTGTTACAGGTAAGAAAAGCTCCATATTCGCTCCATAAGACGCACACACTCCCCCCCCCCCCACTTTTTGGGGGAGGAAAAGTGCGTCTTATGGAGCGAAAAATACGGTATATAGATACAGACACAAATACACACATATATTTAATGTACCAAGCTGTTGTTCCCCGCTCCACTGTTGCCAGGAACCCTGGGAATTGCAGTTTTGTGTGGGAATCACCCCATACAGGGTATTGCCTTAGGCAAAATAGATTGCTGCTTTATATGAACCAAAAGGTGAACAAATAAAGTTTCCTTATACTGAATCAGACTATCGGCCAGTATTGTCTGCTCAGACTGGCAGCTGCTGTCCAGGGTCTCAGGCGGAGGTCTTTCACATCACCTGCTACCTGGGACTTTTAAACTAGGGATGGTGGGGATTAAACCCGGGACCTTCTGCTTACAAAGCAGATGCTCTGCCACTGAGCCACAATGGAGGGAAGGTGTTAAAGATGCTTTAAATAAATAAATACAATTCTCAATGCCCTTCAAAACTTCAATCCCAGAGATCTTCTTCGTGGTCTCTGTGCATCACACCTCTGGGATTAAGTGCGCCTGTGCCGATCCCGATCGGTAATCTTCAAAGCCTAACGGATTTTTGTGCCAGCTCCCCGGTCACGTGCACGTTCCACTGCGCATGACCCGGGGAGAGGCACGAGGATCCCGCCAGTTCTCTTCTGACCGCCGCGTCGTGAGGATCCCCTCTCCGCTCCGGTCGGTAGTTAACCTTCGTTTTCTTCCAATTTGGAAAGGCCTTTCAGACTGAATTTTTCGTGTTTTTGACCTCCGGACTGTTTTCCTGGACTTGTTTTCGGATTCTCCTCCTCCTCCTCCCCGCCCGGCCTATGGCCCAGTGGTGGGGTTTCTTTAAACGCTGCCTTAATTGCGGGAGTAAAATCGCCCCCCCAGACAAGCATTCCCTTTGCTTGTTGTGTCTCGGCGAGTCGCATCATGTCGATTCCTGCTCGAATTGCACCGCGTTCTCCAAACAAACTCGTAAGAACCGGGCGGCCCGACTCAAAGTGGCTCTTTTGGAAGCAGCGTTGTCACCGAAGATGTCCGCAGCCGACGCCTCAGTAACATCCCCGTCGGCACCGACGGGTCCGACGTCGGCACCGGTGCGAAGCCCCTCCGGTACCGAGAAGTCGGCACCGAAAAGACCCTTCTCACTGCCACGAATTCCTGCTAAAAGGCGTAAGGAGGGCAAAGAGGGTAAGGGCAAGCTGAAGCACAAGACCTCAGGTGCTTCGTCGACGCGTCCTGCGTCCGACATGACCCAGCACGGGTCTCCGCAGCTTGACCCTCCAGGGCGCGAGCGACCCCGGGGCAGCCCCGTCTCCCCGATGCCGCGACCCATCCAGCTCACAGATTCAGAACCCAACATCGAGCTGACGCAGATCCCTCATAGCAGCCCCGAGACCGGTCCCGATCCGCTGCCGACACCGAAAGGTGAGAGAGACTGGCGCCTTCCTCCATCTTCGGTACCATGGGACGTTCGTCAATGGCGGTACCTGTATGGCTCCTCCTACCCTCCACCTCCACAGTGGTACCCGGCGGAGTGGGATCGCCAGTCCACGTCGTCCAGAGTCTCCCGATGCCGAGATCCCCCGGCTCCGAGACCGACACCGAAACCGATTCCGACACCGAAACCACCGATGCCGATACCAACTTCACCTGACGTCGACCTCCCTCCCTACCAACCAGATCCGTCGACCCCTATGTCGCCCTCCGAACATTCCGACCACTCGATACCTGAGTCCCCCGAGTCTTCCGATGATGAATCTCCCATCCAACTGTCACCATCCCCTGATGTGGCTGAAAATTTACCAATCTCTCCCTCCGAGGATGTGAAATCCTATGGAGAGCTTATCAAACGAATGGCCCATTCCCTGGCACTTGCCACAGTTCAGCCAACCCCCACCGCTACCGATGCCATCTTCGATATCGTACAT
Organism: Lepidodactylus listeri; assembly: GCA_029233225.1. Lineage (NCBI taxonomy): Eukaryota > Metazoa > Chordata > Lepidosauria > Squamata > Gekkonidae > Lepidodactylus > Lepidodactylus listeri. The sequence continues at coordinate 13,597,912 of JARCFY010000018.1, read as the reverse complement.
ATGGATACATCCACCGCGGTAGCGTTACCATTAATTTCAGTACTCTTGAGCACTGCCAAGGAATCGTGGGGTCACCCCTCCTCTACCCCAATCTCCAACAAGAGATTAGACCATATGTACAGGCTCTAAGAGCCAGGAGCAGAATTCCTATTCATCCACCCCAAGCCCAATTCGGTTGTAGTGACCCCCTCGGCCAGGGGCCGTAGCGGACATTCCTCCCCCTTGGACAAAGAGGGACGGAAATTAGATTCTTTCGGGAGACGATTTTATTCAGCCGGTACACTGGGCATAAAAACGGCAAACTACACAGCCTGCATGAGCAGATACCAATACTCCCTCTGGGAGCAGATGACACCACTTCTGGCCCACCTTCCTGAGGATAAGCAACGCCTTGCTAGGAAGATCCAGAAGGAAGGCATGGTGCTAGCAAAACACCAGCTTAACGCATCGAAGCATGATGTGGACGTCACGTCCAAGACACTCACTTCAGCAGTCGCCCTTCGCCACCACGCCTGGCTGAGGTCAACTTCGCTTCCACAAGACACAAAGTCCTTGGTGGAAGATCTCCCTTTCGAGGGTGAAGGACTATTCAGCTCCACAACGGACACAGTCCTTCATGATTTAGATAAGAGCATTAAGACATCTCGTAACTTGGGTGTCTCACAATCGAGACAACAGAAGCAGAAGACATGGCAGAGATCTTGGTCCAAACAGCAACCGCGAAGATCTCCCACTGAACCCCAATGGCAGAGACCGTCGTCTACTGCTTATCAACAGAAACCCTATGGCCACAAGCCACGATTCCCATCCGCTTCCGCTTCCAAGGCTAAGCCACCCAAACCGAACAAACAGAGTCTTTGACTCCCCCATTCGCTCCGATCTTCCCACCCGTCTATCACCCTTTCTACCAGCATGGCAACGTATCACGACAGACAAATGGGCACTGTCGGTCGTAGCAGAAGGCTACAGAACAGAATTTTTCCAGATACCACAAGAATCGTACTTCGTAACCACACACCCCTCCGACACCCTATCGTTGGAAGTCGAAGCCCTCCTCTCAAAAGATGCCATAGAGCAGGTACCAACAAACCACCTTCAGCGGGGGTTCTACTCCCGCTACTTCACGGTCCCAAAAAAGGATGGCGGACTTCGTCCCATATTGGATCTGCGGAACCTCAATGCGTTCATCACCTACAAGAAATTCCGTATGACCACTCTACAGACCATCCTACCGCTACTAGAAACCAACGCGTGGATGGTGACTCTGGACTTAAAGGACGCATACTTCCATGTGACGATCCACCCGTCGCACAGACCGTACTTACGCTTCGCGGTCGGTCCGCATCACTTCCAGTAGAAGGCCCTACCCTTTGGCCTCTCTACAGCTCCTCGTGTCTTCACGAAACTTATGGCAGTAGTAGCGGCACATCTGCGACTTCAAGGTGTCCGCCTTTACCCCTACCTGGACGACTGGCTTCTAGTCGCCCCCTCTACAACGGAACTACAGAGCCACATCTCTACTACCCTTCGTACCCTAGAATCACTAGGGCTGACGATAAACCTCAAAAAGTCCATGCTTACCCCTTCCAGACGGGTTCAGTTTATCGGAGCTATCCTGGACTCCCTGCAATGCAGAGCGTTCCTACCCCCCAACAGAGCAGCGGATATAGTCTCCCTTCTCCTGTCTATCCGAGAGACCAAGGAGGCTACAGCCAAACAAATCCTTCGCCTGCTAGGCCTGATGGCCGCGACAACAGCAGTAATCCCCTTCGCCAAATTGCGGATGAGACCACTACAGCTTTGGTTTTTGAGGCGTTTCCGCCCCAACACCCATTCCCTCTCCAAACGATTTCAGATATCGACCCAGGTCCTAGAGACCCTGAATTGGTGGCTTGTGCCCCAGAATTTACATTCAGGTGCACCTTTCCGGCTTCCACCCCCCTCAGCGACCGTCACTACGGACGCCTCCCTATGGGGCTGGGGAGCTCATTTGGACGGTGTAGGTGTGGGCGACAGGTGGCACCCCTCTGTGGCACACAACCATATCAACTTCCTAGAGCTGTTGGCAGTTCTCTACACAGTGAGATCTTTCCGACAATCCCTGTCGGGGAAGACGGTGACTGTCCTTACAGACAACACCACCACCATGTTTTACATCAACCACCAGGGTGGGACGGTCTCCCGTGGACTTTGCCGGTTAGCGATAGAGCTTTGGGACGAGTGCCAGGCACTAGATATTCACCTGGTAGCGACTCATCTCCCAGGACTACTCAACGTCCAAGCGGACTTCCTAAGCAGAGGAGGAGCATCCCTGCACGAGTGGGAACTGAACCCCCTCTACCTGACTCCGATCTTCGACCGTTGGGGGCATCCGTCCGTGGATGTATTCGCCTCTCGGGAGAACAAGAAGTGTTACCTATTTTGTTCCAGAGCAGGAACGGACCCGACCTCTCTCGGAGACGGTCTCCTCTTCCAGTGGACGGGGAAACGATTGTACCTATTTCCCCCGATTCCTCTCATACCGAGAGTAGTCCACAAACTGTTGGCAGAGCGACCGTGGGCAATTCTCGTCACCCCATGGTGGCCGAGACAACCCTGGTTCCCCACGCTCCTCAGTCTCTCACAAGGGACGTATCTCCACCTCCCGACGGACCCAGACCTCCTCGGGATGCACGGGGGCCGGGTACTGCACCACGATGTGCCCAGACTGAAATTGACAGTTTGGCTGATCCAAACTTAGGGTTAGAATCACGCATTGCTCAAGTTCTACTGAACTCACGCAAACTCTCCACTCGGCGTTCGTATGAGTCAAAATGGACTAAGTTTTTAACCTTCCTGGCGTCTGTGGGACGGCCCTCAGTCCCCGCCGGGCTTAAAGATGTTTTTGGTTTCCTCCTGTCATGTAAAGACAGGGGACTGTGTCACTCATCTATCCGAGTTTACTTGTCAGCCATCTCAGTCAATCATCCTAAGATTGATGGCTATTCGGTGTTTTCCCATCCAACAACGAAGCAATTCCTCAAGGGAATGAATCGCCTCTATCCCCCAGTGCGGACACCAGTCCCGGCATGGGACTTACCCTTGGTTCTCACTAAGCTGATGGGAAAACCCTTCGAACCCATGGCCTCATGCAGCCTTCAACTTTTGTCGTGGAAGGTTGCGTTTTTGGTGGCCATCACGTCTACTCGACGCGTGAGTGAGCTCTCGGCGCTCCGTTGCGACCCACCGTACCTCACGTTTCATCATAATGCTGTCACTTTGGCTCCAGATGTCGCTTTCCTGCCTAAGATAGTCTCGGACTTTCATATAGGGGCGGATATCACGTTGCCGGTGTTTTTTCCTGGTCCCCAGGACCCAACGCAACGTAGCCTACACACTTTAGATGTCAAGAGAGCCCTGTCTTTCTACTTGCAACGGACAAAATCCTTTCGCAAGTCTCCAGCTCTCTTCATTTCTTATGCCTTGCCCAGGCAGGGACAGAAACTGTCGTCTCAAAGACTCTCGAAGTGGATAGTTGAGACGATAAAACTCGCCTACCTTCTGGCCAAAAGGCCACTATCGGTGTCCCTCCGGGCACACTCCACTCGAGCCGTGGCTACTTCCACAGCATTCCTCAAGGGCATTCCCCTGGGAGACATCTGCAGTGCTGCAACGTGGGCGTCCCCTCACACGTTTGTGAAGCACTACGCCCTGGATGTCCGCGTCCATCAGCGTACTGTGGTGGGCCGTGCAGTTCTGCAAGCAGCTCAGATGTGAGACCTCCAGCACCCACCTCCAGGTATGTGGTGTGTTTATTGCTCGCTATTCTCCCAGAGGTGTGATGCACAGAGACCACGAAGAAGATATACAGGTTGCTTACCTGTAATTGGAGATCTTCGAGTGGTCATCTGTGCATTCACACCACCCGCCCTCCTTCCCCTCTGCTTTCAGTCTCCCTCACTTTTTTCCTTGGGGGCTGTTAGCAGCGGTCAGAAGGAACTGGCGGGATCCTCGTGCCTCTCCCCGGGTCATGCGCAGTGGGACGTGCACGTGACCGGGGAGCTGGCGCGAAAATCCGTTAGGCTTTGAAGATTACCGATCGGGATCGGTGCAGGCGCACTTAATCCCAGAGGTGTGAATGCACAGATGACCACTCGAAGATCTCCAATTACAGGTAAGCAACCTGTATTTCCTTAACGGCAGGCGTGCCAACTAGCTTTAAGATGTGCTTGCTAGAACCTGTCCAGTGGAGGAAAGGACTGTTTGTCAAAGGGAGCGAGCAATGTGGAATATGTGTAATTTTTGGTCTTTGGGGAAATAGTAACAACACTGCCGAGCTTAGCATTATAGAGGTACATTGCTGGTCAAATTGAGGTAAAGTTTCTACAGGCAGAACTTTTCCTTCAGCTTTCTGTGAACACCCTGCAAGCACGAGGGCTCTGCAGTTGTATCCCCATCCCCACATAATAGCTAGTGGAGGCTCAACATGGACACCATTCGGTGCCACAGCGCCCACCAGCAGCTTTTCTGGTGCTCATAGGGTTGCCAGATCTTACCTGAATGCCAGCGGGGGGTGGGGCGGTGTCCCTCTCCATGTCCCGGAGTCCTTTGGTCCACTCGCAAAGCGCACATGCAACAGTGGCATTACTCTATGGTAACCATAATTTTTTCCCCTCAAATGCTAGAGCGTCCCCTGTGCAATGTGCCCTGTGCGATGATGTCACCTCCAGGTGATGTCATTGCACCGGGCACATTAGCGCAGATGGTTCTCTTTGGTGGCGGGGTTCTCCCCGCCAGCCGGATCGGTGGCGGCAGATCAGGGGCCCTGAAAGCGGGTAAACCCCGCCTGGGGAATAGCAACCCTCAGTGCCCACTAAAAGTTTTTAGAAAGTGGGCATGGCCAGGTGGGGCTTTTGCCTAGTATGGGTTCTGATTGGTTGCTGGAAATTTGATTGGCTGTGCAGATTTTTTAAAATGTTGCTTTGGCAGCAGCTGCCATCACAGCACAAGGATCTCGCACTGTGTGACTGAAAGAAAGCTGTGGCAGCCATTTTGTGGCTGGCTCTGGCTCCTGTGGCAGCCATTTTGTGGCAGCATTCCAAAAGTGCCCACAGGGCCAGAAATGTTGGGGACCCTCTATACTAGTAGGACAGCTTGAGCCAGAAACCCCTAAGGACTGAAGCACCCAGCTGGGCCAACTCTCTGTGTGGAAGCGTCCAGCCTTTTCTTCTTTCTGAAACTGGGCTTTCCCCCCTTCCCTTTTGTTTGTTCTGGCTGATATTCCAGCTAAAAGATCTGCTTCACTATTACTATCCCATTGAAATTGACCCCTACCGGACTGTGGAGGATAAACTGCCCCTCATGGTAGAATGGTGAGTATTTATTGTTCGAGGAGGTGACTCAGTTTATTGGGGAGGAGGGGCGTTAAACCTTTTCCATTACAGAAACTCCCTGGCTACCAGAGGTTGGAGGAGGGTTGCAGCACATGAAGTACAGTTTGACCTGGAACTGGTCTGATCTCAGTAGGTGTGCCACTAAAGGGCCAGTTTATTATTTATTTTATTTTTTCGATTTATATCCTGCCCTCCCCACGAACGGGCTCAGGGCGGCTTACATGGGCTCATCGGCCAAAAATAATACATTAAAATCGCTAAAACAATCAAAACAGTTGAAATACTTAAAATACATTCCTAAGCCTAACAAATTACAAATAGCTTCCTGTAACATATTATCAGATTATCAAAGTGGCGGCTCAGTGATAAAACTCCCTGTCACCCCTGCCACCCGCCAGGGTTGATTCGGGCCAGACTACATCAAAGTTGGTATAGCTGATGGATGGAATCATCGGTGGCGGCTCCTATTCAAAAGCCTGGCGGAAGAGCTCCGTCTTGCAGGCCCTGCGGACTGCACAAGGTCCCGCAGGGCCCTGATCTCCTCTGGGAGCTCGTTCCACCAGATAGGAGCCGCCACCGAAAAAGCCCTGGCCCTTGTTTTAGTGAGTCTAGCGGCCCTAGAGTCTAGCGGTTGTCACAGACTGAGGACCAGGGCTATTTTTGGGCAGGAACACACAGAAACAGAGTTCCGGCTGGCTTCTGAGTTGGCCACACCTACAGCTCCCCCCCCCCAGGTTCCCTAGGCAACTCACAAGCCGTGGGGCGCCTGGGGAAGCCAAGCCGATCCAGGGAGGGAAGGCAGTTTAAGCTGCCTCCCCCCCCTCAGATTTCCCAGGTGCCCCGTAGCTGCAGGGCACCTGGGGAATACCAATCCAGAAACTGCCTTCCTTCCCTTGGGTTCCCCATGCACCCTGCAAGCCACGGGGCTCCTGGGGAAGCCAATCCTGGGAGGGAGCTGTGCTGTCGGGTGTGGCCTAATAGGCTAAAGAGTTTCTGTTGTTGGGTGTGGCCTATTATGCTAATGAGTTCCTGCTGGGCTTTTTCTACACAAAAAAACCCTGCTGAGGACTGCTGGGTACACAGTTGAGATGTCAGCCAAATCCGGCTGGGCAGACAGGCCAGCAAGCACGCCCTGGGTGTGACTTGGATGGAGAAAGTCAGCAGAGCGTTGCAGCAAGTCCCAATCTCAAAGCAGAGGCGAAGTCAAAACGTACCGGAGGTCAGAGTCCATAAATCAAGTTGAGGTCAGTCAGGAGCAGAACTGAAGCCGGAGTCAAGGGTCAAAAGCCGGGGTCCAGGATCAGGAAGCAGAGGTCAGAAGTCCAAGAAGCAAGCTGGGTCGGAAGCCAGAGAATCAATCAGGATCAGAGGCAAGGTACACACGGAACGGATGGCTTTGACAACGATGTTGCCAGCACGGATTGCTACTTGCCGGCAGCCTTGTTAAGTAGTGTTCCGGCTCATTAATGACTTAGCACTGCTGTTCGAAGTCCTGGTTTCTGTCAGTACTCAGGACTTAATGATCTTCGCCCCTGCCTGCGTGCTTCCTTGTGTCGCCTATTCAGCTCTTGCCTTCTCCTTTCACGAGCCTGCTGACAGGTGGAGGCGAGTCTGGTGGTGAATTGCTCGGCCCAGCCACTGCCTGATCAGCCTCAGATGGGTCTTGTTGAGAACTTGGCTGCGGATCCTCTGCAGGACTTACGTCTTCTTCAGTTAGCTGAGCCAAGTCCTCCTGTCCTCAGCTGTCAGGCACTGGGTCTGGGGCTAAGTCAGGGGCAGGCATGACACTAGCTTGCTGTATGAAAACTGCTGCCATGCAAGGAGAAGCTCTTGTAAGTCCAAAGGATCACCCAGAGAGCCCCCTAGCTGTCTGTCGCATCTCTGGCTGAATAAGTGCTCTGGCCTTGTCTTCTTCCAGCCAGCCTCCACTGTGGGTGAATAATTTGGGGCGTATTTATTTACTGGGTGAGATTGGACTGTTCAGTCATTTCCAGTACCGAGATTCAGTTGAATTATCCGTCTTCCGAGGAGGATGCCTGGAACAAGAACTCATTCAGAAGCACATGGGTGAACTTCCCTGAAAGTGGCTGATTTAAAAAGCATGTTTAAGAGTGAAGTATGAGTCAGGGCAAAAATATATTTCTGGGTAGCCAAGGTTTCAGCTGGCGTGACTAGGGAGGGAGGAAACTGCTGAAGTTACGAAACTGCATTTGTACAGTCGGTCCAGTGAGCCAGAGACCTGGGGACAGATGTCTGTGCGTTGGAACATGGATGTGTACAAAAGATCCTGGAGATATTTATTGCCCCGGGGCACTGTTCCCTCTAAGCTGAGTTGGTGTGAGCTAGCTCACCATTTTTTAGCCCCCAGCTCACACATTTTTTTCTTAGCTCAGGACGGATGGCTCCAGAGCAAGTTAATTTATGCAGCGGCCAAATCGCTCGCTCACAACTTTAATGCCAGGAGCTCACAAAGCAGAAGTTTTGCTCGCAAGACTCCACAGCTTAGAGGGGGCATCGGGGACAGTCAGCCAGTTTATTTGGTTTTAAAAGCCCGTAGGTCATACACCATAATGACTTAAAACATTTAAAAGATCTTAAACATTTAAGAATACTGTATAGGAGAACTGTGCCACATCTGTTATGCAATTTTGGCACAAACCACTCAACAGGAGTCTCAGCCTTGTAGCTTCTGAAAAGGGTGAGAATTTCAGTAGCCGTTTCCCCAAGCATTTTCCTCTCCCGCCTGTATGTTTTGGACAGTGAAAGAATATATGAGCCAGTGAATCTGTAACTGCTAATGGGCACTCACAATAGCGTTGGTTTGTTGGACTACCTTGAAAGCGGCCATTCGTCTGTGCAGATGGAAATGCATTGCAGCGTGCACGCAGCATCGGAGACAACTGTTTTTAAATGTTTGGGGGCCCAGGTGTTGGTACACTGAGTGTGCTGGAATCGAACTCAGGCAATCCTTATTCAACTGTGAAGCTAACTGGGTGACCTTAGGCCTGGCGGTCTCTCAGCCTCGTCTCTCTCACAAAGGTTGTCTGAATAAAAAATATTTTTTTGGGGGGGGGGGGGGGGTGGCATGGTAAAAACTGAAGATTCCCCTGCCCCACCCAGAGCCAGCTTCAGTCAAGCTGAACCTATAAGGTGAAGCACAGGAGAAACCAAAAAGGGTCCCCTTGAAGTGTGCAGGTCTGCCTTGGAACTTTGTGTGGGGTCAGAGTCAGATGGGACCTGGTCTGGGCAGTTATTGCCAGGAGTCTTCCCGCGTTCCCTCATTTCGTCAGAGCAGGGTGGCGGCAACTCTTGCTGGCCTCAGGTATTGGGAACGCGTGTGGGCTTGACTCCTGAAGTGGGACTCCTGGGCTGTGGGACGGAAAAGGCTTGCCAGGCCAAACTGCACTGCAGGAAGTGGGCCAGGCCTAATAGGCAGAGCTAATTAACCCAGGATTTTTGGCACTGTTCTTCTGGACCAGGTGGAACTGGGGACTGGGCCAGAACCAGCCGGACTCTCATGTTAAGATGCCTGTCCTTCCTTTATTTCATGGTAGTGTGTGGGATTGTGTCTGAGTTGAGGTTTATCCAAAGCAGGTGGAAAGGGGCAGGTCAGGTTCACACAATGCAATAAAAACATAGAAACCGGAGAAGGTAACATTCAGAAAGCTAAAATGATAGCCAGCCTATGACAACCTCTTTTCCTTTCCTTCAGAAAAACACCTTGGTAAAATTGGCTACTCTATGCCTTTCTTCTGTCTCCTGGGGGAAAAAATCAGATCAATATACATAACTATCTTGATGCTGTTCTTTTTTCAATGACTGGATTATTGCGGTGTTTGTAGTAACTGATGTTTCTGTGAATGAGCACAACGCAAAACAATTTTTATTTTAAAAAACTTGTGGGCGATGGGGATTTCTTCCAGGTGGACAAAGGCCCACAGTATCTTGTCCCAGCAGAGGATTCTGAAGAGCGACATTGCCCAGATAGTGAAAGAGTCGGACGTAATGCTCAGGTAGAACGGGGGGGTGGGGGGTGGCCTTTTTGTGAGGTTATTCTTTCTTTGCACAAACCCTTCCCAAACACTCCATTTTACGCCTAAAATAAATAGCCAGTCCTACATATGCAAGTTTCCTGATTTCATGCATAGAAATGCTTTATACCAAAGGCGGACATTTTAAATTTGTACAGAAGTTGGTCGACTTTGGCAAGCAGCGATGTGGGGCTGGGGAGAGGGGTGGAGGAAGGAGGGGAAAGCTGGAAGCAGGGTTTGAAAGCACAAGGCAGGAGGGCCCAGCCTTCTCGAGCCTGCAGCCACATTAGGAATTCTGACACGGCATGGTGGATGCGGCAACAAAATGGCTGCCGTAGGAGGTGGAGCCAGCCCCGAAATGATGGCCACAGCTTAACTTCAGTCACCCAGTGAAGACCCTTGTGCTGAGGTGGCAGCTGCTGCCAAAGCAACGTTTGAAAAAATTTGCACAGCCAGTCAGAAGCCTTGCTGAGCAAAAGCCCTACGTGGTCCCACCCACTTTCCAGAAAAGGTGCTGACGGCCATGCTCCCTCTAAGCTGTGGAGCCTTATGAGCAAAAATTCTACTCTGGGAACTACTGGCGTCAAAGTTGTGAGAGAGTGATTTGACTACTGCATAAATTAGTTTGCTCTGGAGCCATCCTTCCTGCGCTAAGACAAAAATGTGTATGAGCTGGAGCTAAAAAAGTGTGCGCTAGCTTAGAGGGAACACTGGTTGGCGGATGCCAGTGTAGTATAGTGGTTAGAGTGTCCGGAGGATCTGGAAGATACAGGTTTGAATCCCCATCTTGCTGTGGAAGTTTTCTCGGTGACCTCGGGCCAGTCACATACTTCCAGCTCAACCTACCTCGTGAGGTTGTTGTGAGGACAAAAAGGGGGGAAAGGAGAATGATGTAAACTTATTTCGGTTGCCCTTGGGGAAAAAGATGGGTATGAATAAAGTAAATAAAAAATATAGTACCTGGTTTATTGTGCCAAATGTATCGCATGTTATATTGTTCCTGTTGTTATTTATTTCATTAGAAAATCAGCCTTTTCCAGGGACTTCCTTGCATCACTCACATTTATCCAGTATGCTACACCACACAGAGACACAAACAGCCAGTGTGCCAAAGGGGCATCTGTTTTCTTGCAGTGAACATTACTTTTATGTTCAGAGATGTCTGTTCTTAGTTTCCTCCCCTAAGCCTGAAGAGGTAGGGTGTGCATACTGAGGTCTCTAGAGTTGCCAACTCTGGGTTGGGAAATACCTGGAGATTTTGGGATGGAGCCTGAGTGACATCAAAGGGGTACAACACCATAGAGTCCACCTTCCAAAGTGGCCATTTTCTCCTGGTGAATTTATCTCTGTTGCCTGGAGATCAGTTTGTAATCCCTGAAGATCTCCAGCCACCACCTGAAGGCCGGCAGCCCTCTCTCTCCCCCATTGTCTCTGGCCTTCTTGGTTGTTTCACATAAAGTGAGAATAATGGTCTTGTTGGACGGCTGGTCCTTTGCCACCTTTGGGGCCCCAGGAGATGCTTGATCTCGTCACACCTCTAGAATCAGCCCTTGTTCATCCCAGCCAAGCTTTGCATTCCTCCTTTTTTCCTGCCTTCAGAGACGGCGTCAGCGTTTTCTTCGACCAGCTGTACCAGAGCCGGGTTCCCTTGTTCATCTTCTCTGCCGGCGTGGGCGACGTGCTAGAGGAGATCATCCGCCAGGCCGGCGTGTTCCACCCCAACGTCCACGTGGTCTCCAACTATATGGACTTCGATGGCCATGTGAGTTGAGCCTGGATCTTTGCCGGTCCTCCCTGGCAGTTCTCAGCAGGGGGCACTCTAAGAGAGATGGGGCAAAATTCTGACCCTCCCTTGTCGATGGTAACTCGTTGGACATTTAGGTGAAATGGGTAGACCATTGCTGGAAGGGATGGGTAGTCATGTTTGTCTGTCTGTCTGTAGCAGTAGAAAATAGCAAGAGTCCAGTAACACCCTAAAGACTAACAAAAAAAGAGCCAAGAGTCCAGTAGCACCTTAAAGACTAACATAATTTGTGGCAGGGGATTATTGCTTCTTATTATTTTATTAAACTTTTATACCGCCCTCCTCACAGAGCGGTGTACAGCCTTTTATATAGAGAAATATTAAAAAACAATCTGCTAATCTCAATATAGAAGTAAAATACAGAAACCATAACAAGAAGACTAAGTTTCAAGTTTATTTCTATTACAGTCTTTAGACCAGATATGTTTTTATATATATGTGTGTGTGTGTGTGTGTGTGTGTGTGTGTATACACACACACACACACCGTGTTTTTTGCTCCATAAGACTCAGTTTTTCTCCCAAAAAAAGTGGGGGGGAAAGTGTGTGTGTCTTATGGAGCGAAAAATACGGTGTGTGTGTGGATAGATAGAGAGAGAGAGAGAGAGAGATGCGAATAAATTACAGATAATACATTTTAGAAAATTAAAAGCTAATATAAAATGTTTAAAAACAAGACTGGTGATATACAAAAAGCATAAAGCCTGTCTGGGGTCACAGTACAGATTTGACCCCCGACGACGGCGGGAGAGAGTGAGAGGGCAACTAATTGGCCAGATTGCTGTTAAAAACCGTCGCTGTCCTCAGCCGTATGCTTGGTGGAACATCTCTGCCTTGCAGGCCCTGAGGTCATTCGGCAAAGAGTTCCACCAAATCAGAGCCAGGGCCAAAAAACCCCTGGCTCTGGTTGAGGACAGCCAGACGCTTTTTGGGCCAGGGATTTCCAGCAGATGTTGTTTTCCTGAGCACAGCACTCTTTGGGTGATATACCAGGAGAGCCGGTTCTTCAGGTACCTTGGTCCATGACTGTTTAGGGCCTTGAAGGTCAAAACCAGAACCTTGAACTCGACCCGGGCCAGTGCAGCTGGTGGAGCACAGGTTGAGTTTTAACAGTGTCCCCATAAGAACGCGGGGCACTGCATTGACCAATTGTAATTTCCAGATCAGTCTCAAGGGCAGCCCTGCGTAGAGGTGCCTGTTGCATGGATTACGGTGGCAGGTCAGGGCAAGAGGTAGGGGGCCAGTTGCCAGTTGCCGGATCTGGTGTAGTTGGGAAAATGCCAGTCTTGACAACCTGTGTGCTCTGGGTCTCCATGGATAAGGAGGCATCCGGAAACACACCCAAGCTCTTAACCGTCTGCTCCGTCTGAGGTTGAGAGCCAGGAGTTGGTGCCCAAGTCCTGTTTTAGCCACCTCACCACGGCCTCCAAATCTTCAGGTGACACTGGACAACACCAATGACACCCTAGCCCAAAACTTTGTTCCAGCTGGGCAAGAGGGCACATATAAATGTTAAATAACATACCATGGGGTATCGGGAGACCCCCTCTCCCAGTGCTACTCTCAGTCCCCAATCATGGTGTAATGAGACAACCAACTTCAGGGCTGTGCCATGTACTCCGATGTGGAACGAGCTTCCACAGGTATCTAAAGAAGTGAGCAGTGACTCACGAAAGCTCCTACCTTACCACAACTTTTGTTAGTCTTTAAGGTGCCCCTGGACTCTTGCTCTTTTCTATTATGGTCAGGTCACAGCTAACTTATGGCGACCCCGTAGGGTTCTCAAGGCAAGAGATGTTCGGAGGTGGTTTGCCATTGCCTGCCTCAGCATCACGACCCTGGTATTCCTTAGAGGTCTCCCATCCAAATATTAGCCAGGGCCAACTTTACTTAGCTTCTGAAATCTGACAAGATCAGGCTAGCCTGGGCCGTCCAGGCCAGAATGATGGGGTTTTTTAAGCGAGAATAAATGGATTGTTTCTGTGTATGCGTCCTCTGGGGTAACTCAGTCTTCTATGAAGATAGATTCAGGTGGGTAACAGTGCTGGTCTGAAGCAGCAGAACAAAGTTTCTTCCCAGCAATTTCACTTAGACATTAAAGGGATACGATCTAGCCCTTTGGAACCCAACAAGTCAACAGCCATGAGGCAGAGAAGGAATTCCCCAGCACCACTTTCTGAGAGTGACCCCCATGAGAAAACTCGAGTCACCATAAATACCATAACACGGTGCCCTCCGGTCCCAGGGCCGAGTAGTTGATAGTATCATAGGCCTCTGAGACCTCTGAGAGAGCCAGTTTGGTGTAGTGGTTAAGTGCGCGGACTCTAATCTGGGAGAACCGGGTTTGATTCCCCACTCCTCTGCTTGCACCTGGCTGGATGACCTTGGGCAAGCCATAGCTCTGTACCAGCTGTTCCCTCAAGGACAGCTTGGGAAAGAGTTCTCTCAGCCCCACCCACCTCCCAGGGTGCCTGTTGTGGTGAGGGGAAGGGAAAGGAGTTTGTAAGCCGCTCTGAGACTCTTAAGTGAGTGAAGGGCGGGATATAAATCCAATCTCCTCTTCTTCTTCTTCTTCTTCTTCTTCTTCTTCTTCTTCTTCTTCTTCTTGAGAGACCGAGCAAAACTAGCACATCCCAATTCTAGTTCTTGATTGAGGTCATCAACCAAGGTGGCCAAAGTAGTCTCCGTTCCAAATTCCATCCTGAAGCCAGATAACCAGCAAATAAATAAGCAAAGCTGAACATGGAGATCACAGTGGAAGACAGAAAAGAGCTCCCTGAAACAGACAAGATGCTGGCTGATACAAACGTGCTCACTCTACTATGACTGAGCTCTTTGAAACCAGGCCAAGTGGTCTGACTATTCTAGCCATGATCCCCACAAGCTCCTTCTAGTATTTTCTGCTTCTGAAGTGAATGTAACTGGAGTGATTCAGTCTTGCTTGTCTTTTGGATTCAGAGATTAGACTTCTTAGCACGGAAAACTGTCTCGTGAGATTGCCAAAAGCCCACACACGTGTCATTGAATTTTCCCTCATAAAAAGCTGAACATACCATAGCTCAAAAAACACACCAAACTTTTTGGTATCCAGGGGCACCTTTAACTTTGTTCAGTCTTCTATGGTGCGCCAAGTAGGTCGGGCATTTGAGCGGCTAAAAAAAGAAGAAGTTTAGTTAAACCACTTGTAAAATATTGGTCAGATATCGTATGTGACGGTCAAGTATGAATGTTTCTGGAACAAAGAAGAAAGTACTGGAATTGTCTAGCAGGTTGGACATTTACAACAGCTGCAAAGTCAGGTTTTTTATTTTTGTAGTTTCACAGCAACCATTAAGTTGAAATGGTTGTAATGGATGTGCCATTGAATGAATTTTCATTGGGGGGGGGGGACTGTTCTAAGTAGGGGCCTCAGTCACTGACGACCAGCAGGGCCCTTGCTCCTCTTTGGTGATGCGAGCAGGTATAGTGGGGCACCTCTGCTTTGCTACTTGGTTCGAGCCTGACAGCGACAAGTCCCTGTGGTGAGCAACCGTTGTTTCTGCACTTGCTGTAGGGCTGTCAGGTCTGGGTTGGAAAATACCTGGAGACTTTGGGGGTGGATCCAGGAGAGGGCAGGGTTTGGGGAGGGGAGGGGCCTCAGCATGGTCCAATGCCATAAAAGTCCACCCTCCGAAGCAGCCATTTTCTCCAGGGGAGCTGATCTCTGTCAGCTGGAGATCAGTTGTGAAAGCGGGAGATTCCCCAGGCCCCACCTGGAAGCTGGCATCCCTAATTTGCTGACAGATGGCACAAAAGCAGAGACGGGGAACGGCCACTGATGCCGTGATCCGCCAAGATTTCCCTCTGTCTCCCCTGTGCAGGGAGTCCTGAGGGGGTTCATAGAGCCCTTGATCCACACCTACAACAAGAACAACTCCGTGCTGGAGAACACGGAGTATTTCCAACAGCTGAGCACGAGGACCAACATCTTACTCCTCGGGGACTCCATGGGTGATCTCAGTATGGCGGACGGGGTTGCCAACATGGAGAACATGCTCCGGGTCGGCTTCCTGAACGACAAGGTGAGTTGACTGAAACACGACAAGGTGAATTGACTGAAACCGGGACATCTTTGAGCTAGGGCCCTCAACCGAGAGCCAGTTTGGTGTAGTGGTTAGGAGCACGGACTCTAATCTGGAAGAACTGGGTTTAATTCCCCACTCCTCCACATGCAGCCAGCTGGAGCGGCCTCGGGTAAGTCACAAGTTCTCTCAGAGCTGTTCTCTCAAGAGCAGTTCTCGAAAGAGCTCTCTCAGCCCTACCTGTGTTGGTGTTAAAGACTCATAAGTAGTGAGCACCTGTCTAGCTGTCAGATTGCTGCAAACAGCTTCACAGTGAGTCATGTGACTGGACAAGGTGGAACAGGCAAGAACTAGTCCAGACCTGTTCTGTAAGCCATCACTGCAGAATGATGCAGCACTAACCGGATTGGTCAGTGAGATTGGTGAAATGTATATATGTGATGTATGATATGTATAGCTCTCTCTTCTATTCTGTATGAGTTACTGGCGAAGCACTTTGACGGTGGAAGTAACTATATCATTTATAAATAAATGTACATACACTGTACAAAGTGTTGTCTCATCTGTTTTGAGTCTTCAGCCTCTGCTGGTGCTGTTTAGCACAAAACCGTTCAAACTGACAACCTACCTCACAGGGTGTTTGTTCTGGGGAGAAGGAGGGAAGGAGATTGTAAGCCGCTCTGAGACTCTTGAGTGAAGGGCAGGGTATATATTCCATTTCCTCCTGCTGCTGCTGCCTGTGGGCACCTTTGGAATTCTGACACGGTGTGGTGGGTGCGGCCACAAAATGGCTGCCGCAGCTTATTTTCAGTCACAAAGTGAAGATCCTTGAGCTGTTGTGGCAGCTACTGCCAAAGTATGTTTTTAAAAACTTGCACAGCCCATCAGATCTGTTCTCTCAAGGACAGATCTGAAAAGAGCTCTCTCAGCCCCACTTTCATCACAGTCGGCGCCACCAACACCTTCCTTCACGCCCGCCAAATGTTTTTAGAAAGTGGGCGGTGCTTTTACCCTCAAGGCTTCTTATTGGCCGCTGGGGATTTGATTGGCTGTGCAGATTTTTGCTGCATTGACAGCAGTTGCCACAGCAGCACAAAGATCTTCACTGTGTGACTGAAAGTATGCCACAACAGCCTTTTTGTGGCTGGCTCCGCCTCCTTTTGTGGCTGCCATTTTGAAGATGTGCCCACCGCCCTGTGTCAGAATTCCAAAGGTACCCACAGGCTCAAAAAGCTTGGGCGTCCCCGCCTTTGGCAGTGGTTTGTTTGCATTGTTTTCCAGTTCTGCAATCCGAATCCTACCGTGTCGTTTATTTGAGGTCTTTTGCTGGGATGTTTATATTTTGTAATCTTCATGGAGTACCAGTGAGAAAAGCAGATTATAAATAAAGTAGATAAAATAAATATACATAAAATAGATGGATGAGACTGGGGGTTTCCTCCGTCACCACGGCCTCGTCCCAAACCACCATCCCTAGCTGTCCACCAAGGTCATAGCTGTATTTCCTCAGTGAGATGGGGGGGAAATACGTCATACATTTTATCTGCTTAGAAAGCAAACCAAATGGTCTCCTCTTCAGTGAATAGGTGCCTGAGGCTATGTACAAGTTAATCACAGCTCAGCAAATGCCCACTTAGTTTTAATTTACCTGTGGAAACTCTCTGCCGCTGAAGTTGTAACGGGGAAGAGATTTTCTCTCTAGCTACTTGGCTTCAAGACTGTGTGGATGCCAGCCTCCAGGCAGGACCTGGGCATCCCCCAGAATTACAGCTCATCTCCAGAGATCAGTTCCCCTGGAGAAAAGGGAGGCTTTGGAGAGTGGACTCTGTGGCATTGCCCCCCCACTGAGGTCCCTGTCCTCCCCCAGGCTCTGTCCCCAAATCTCCAGGTGTTCCCCCACCTGGATCTGGCAAACCTACCCCCCCATCCCCCATCTTGGGGGACCCTGGCAACCCTAGTAGTGCCACGGCTGCAGAATCCCTGCCCTGAACCCTAAGAGAGTTTTCAGCCTAACAGAAAGAACTCACTGTGGTTTACAAATAAACTAAATACACACCAAAATAGGCACTTACCAGCACTCTTAAAACACTAAAACATCCAAATACACATGGATGTATACGTTGTCTTGTATTGCCATTGGGCAATGCTCACCATTGGGCAATGCTAGGAGACGAAAAACAGGCTTTTATACTCTGCTTTTCTCTACCCTAAGAAAACTCCAGGTGGCTCACAATCGCCTTCCCTTCTTCTCCCCACAAGAGGCACCTTGCGAGGCAGGTGGAGCTGAGAGAGTTCTGAGAGAACTGGGACTGGCCCAAGGTCACCCAGCAGGCTTCAGTGGGGAATCAAACCTGCTTCTCCAGATTAGACTCCGCCACTCTTATCCACTACGCCACACTGGCTCTTGAACCTGACCTAGTTTATGGAGAAATTTGGACCACTTATATCAACCACCCGGAGAATTATCTTTGATGGTTCTGATTAACAACAAAGGGAGATATTTATACAGATTTTTACATCTGGATGTTTAGTGCCCTGTCAGGTTTGTTGTACGTTTAATAAAAACAGCATATCATTTGCAAGACAAATATTTAAACCGCCGAGGAAGGCCTCACAGCCGAAACACATTTGGTTTACATGTATTTTATGCAATTTGTAAGTGCTTGATGCATGTAACTCTGTGACATCTGTAACTCAAGTCATAGGCTTGATGCATGTAACTCTGTGACATCCACTTGTATACAAGTGCAATTTTACTAAACAAGTTTTATACATTAGGGGAAGGCACGTATATGTATGTAACCAAACACTTGTTTTGTGAGGCACTTTTTTTTTAAATATTTGTAACTTGATTAAAACTTATGGACTATAATTTTGCTTTTTTTTGATAACTGAGAGTGATAACTCTATACATACATTCCCCCCCACACACACACACACACACACGCACACGTTTTTGGTTACCTAGTTTATTCTGGGTTGGAATTTTTCTCCCCTCCTCTGATTTTGTTTGTTTCAGCTAACCTTGTCCAGTGTTAACTGAGCTTCTGGTTTTCCTGATTTCTAAAGAATGGCAGGATTCCGTGGAGCACAGACGGTTCTCCAAGTGCCACGGTAGTTTACAGCAGTTCGCCAGTGCAGTGAAGTTAGGCCAGGCTGAAGGTGCTCTTTAAGACCTGCCCTGTAAGCCTTGCCTATTTTCTCTCTATGCAGGTAGAGGAACAGCGAGAAAAATACATGGAGGCCTACAATGTTGTGCTGGAGAAGGATGAGACACTGGACGTGGCCAACGGCATCCTTCAGTACATCCTGGCCGAAACCTGAACTTTGCAGCCCAAGGCCCTCTTAATGACGACGCTGCCTCTTGTGGAGGATAAATGCGCTTTGTGTGTGTGTGTGTGTGTGATGATCCCTCAGTTTGCTTCTCTCTCTTGATGCCTTGCAGATGTACACCAAACTCACCCTACTTTCAGAACTGTAGAATCCGTGGCTGAGGACAGACTGGCAGTCTGGCCCGCTCTGCCTCCGCTTTAAAAGCGGAGGCAGAGCGGGTGTCCAGACTGCCACATCTGCCCCGCGGAGGCGCCCCGGACTCACCTCATCCGGCGGCGCGCTCCTCCCGCAGCAGCCAGGCACCACTTCCAAGTGGTGTCCCGGCGGCTGCATGCACGTTCCACCTGCTTCCGGTGGGTGTGAACGCAGGTGGGCAGAGCCGTGCAGCGTTCTGCCACCGGAAGCCGCCCACAGTGTGGACGCTGCGGGCGGCTTCCTTGCGGTGGCGTCTGAACACCACGCTGCGGGGCAGTTCGCCCCGGCTTGTTTCACCGCGCTCCCGTAGCGCGGCAGAACTCTGATCTCTCCTTGGCCCGTGCTGGGGCAAGCCGAGGAATATCCTATTTCTTCAACCACTGTGCTCCTTGTTGACGCTGAATCCCAGATCCGAGGAGATGTGTTTCGTTGTGCTGATCCATTCTCAGGGGAACAAGCTGCTTTTACTTTTAAACTGTAGTTTGTACTAATGCTGGCTCTCTACCATTTTGGCGGTAAGCCAATTATCTGGCCTAGCCCTTGCCTACACAAAGCTAGACTGTTTGCCATGCCCATTAGATGTGCAGTGGTGTGCACTGCAGTTGTTACCCATGGCCATGGTAGTGAGGTTATGCAGTCCGTGAGCATTCAGTCCATCGAATTTAAAGCAAATTCTTACAAAAAGCTGATGCACGTTTGCAGTCTGGTCTCTGCAGATGAATGCCATTGGGATCCTTCGTAGCCACGTGACTCTCAGTTCATGTATGTCTTTCTTGGCTTCCTCAGCAGCTCTCCGGCTCCATCCAATGTCCTTTTTTTCCTTGCATCATTTCAGTTGTGCAGCAGAAACGGCCCACAACTTGGCCTGCTCTACTAATTGTTTCTTACTACTTCTCCCTCCATATTTTTTACCGTATATTGCTTCTTATAAGTGAAAGATATTAAAAAGGGGAAATAAACCTGAGAAAGATAAATTTAAAGATTCATTCTCAATTAATATAGGATATCTTTTGCACAATATTCTGGTTTCACAAAAGTTATTTGTTTCTCGTAGCAAATTTAAAAATACATTGGGGGGGGGGCTTGGAATCCAAACAAGTTAGGTGGTTTGATGCTAAAGAAGAATAAAGACAATAAAAGATTTCCTGTTATGAAAAAAATGTTATCCATATTTCTTTGTTTGAGAGCCTGCTTACTTTGCTTCACTCCACCCTTTACAAGGAGCCCGCTTGCGGGGAGGGCGGGATATAAATCGCAAAATAAAATAAATAAATAAATAAATAAATATTTCCCTCACCCTTACATAAAGGCAATGTTTATTTGAAAAGGGACGTGTCTCTGACCTGTAGCAGCCCTGCTAACCCACACTAGCCTGATCTTGTCAGAGCTCAGAGGCTAAGCAAGGTTGGAATGTGGATGGGAGACCACCAAGGAAGGCTCTGCGGAGGAAGGCAGTGGCCAATCCCTCCTGCTCATCACTTCCCTTGAAAGCCCCATGAGGTGGAACTTCATGCGGTTGCCATGAGTCAGTATGCCTTGGTGCCACACCTTTATCTGTTTGCTTGAGCTACCTACTCATGAGCTGGTAAATTAGGCTTTTTAAAACAAGGATGTCTGAAAGCTGGTTCAAGGAACTTAATTTCCATCTTCAGAAAAGGAATTGTAAAGATAATGTCTTCTGAATCTCTTTCACTACCATGCATCTCCCCCCGGGCCATTCTGGAAAATACAGGATTGTGACGCTATTAATGATTCTTTTAAAAGGCCGGGGTTGCGGTCACATGTGCCAGAAAAAACGGGGGGGGGGGGGGGAGTGAGGTTATTTCCTCGGGGAATTTCACCCGCAGTTGCATGATCACACTTCCCTTTGAAGCTGTAGACGCAGTCCGTCAGTGTGTGATCAGACGCACCTGTGGGTGAGTTGGGGGGGTTTTGTCCCATTTTTTCCCCATGTGCTTAAATGAGGGGTCAATGAATTGCACCTCTGCACCAAGGGCTCCCTATGGAGTTTGTGATGATGTGCATACTGCGAGGGGGGGACGGACAACAGCCCGGAGTCGGAATGGCCTGATCAGGCCATCCTGATGCCATGAGAGCATGCTGGAGCAATCAGACACGGGACAGTCCATCCTTGGCCCGTCGCAACCCGTTTACTACCAGATGTCCCCCAGTGTCTTTTAACTCCACTTCTGCAGTGGAGCAGAATTGGTTGCCGACAGCTGCGGGGCGTTTCCCTGATGTTGTCTGATCACACCCTTTAAATCTGCCCAGCATGTGCACCTATGTCAGGTCTAATTGTGTGTATGATCGCAACCCCAGTTTCTCACAGGACTATAGTTCCCAAGGGTTCTTTGGCTGAATGGAGGTTATGATAATATTAAATTTGTAGCATGAGTATGGTATAAAATATTGAATCAGCTGGTGGAAGTAGGCACACTGAGCTACAAAAAAATGGCCTGATGAAGGTAGTGTGACAGCCCTCATTTAAAGTTCACCTCTCCAAATATACATGGGGGAAATGTACAGCTAGCTATGTAGTGTCAAACCTCACACCCAGCTCTGCTTGCCATAACAAAAGGAGGAGGGGGGATTCCTATGGGGAGGGGAGTGATAGATGTATGTGTGAACCATTTGCTCTTATTGGTGTAATTTCCCCAAGGATGACACCTTGGGGGTGGGGGGGGTGCCTGTTTGAAGCCTGATTTCCTTATAGTGGGATACTGCATTCCCATGGGAGGGTGTAGATGTAATGGTTAGGTATGATGAATGTTATGTGTGTGTGTGTGTGTGTGCTCTGCTATTGGGGAGGGGTCCTTTCGAATTGCCTATAGTAACTGTAGACTCACCAAAATCGTTCGTTCTAACACAAGGATGCTTTGACCTGGAATTAGCTTGTTTTTCTCAAACAAATATTTTGCTAAAGAGAGTGTTGTTGAGAGTTACTCAACAGGGGTCTGACATATAGACCCATACAGAAAGGTTACTAGATGTTTTGGCAGATGCAAGGAAAGACCTTTGGAAAACTTGATTGGCTGACTTTTAGAACATAAGAGAAGCCAAGCTGGATCAGGCCAGTGGCTCATTCAAACAGTCTCTGCCACACAGTGGCCAAAACCCAGGTGCCATCAGGAAGTCCACCAGTGGGGCCAGAACTCCAGAAGCCCTCCCACTGCTGCCCCCCAAGCACCAAGAATACAGACCATCACTGCCCCAGACAGTGTATTCCATCTATACCTTCTGGCTAATGGCCATTCATGGACCTCTGCTCCAGATGTTTCTCCAATCCCCCTTGCAGCGGTCTATGCTTGTAGCCACCACAACTTCCTGCAGTGGCGCATTCCACATGTTAATTATTCTTTGGCTGAAGAAGTACTTCCTTTGATCTGGTTCTAATCCTAGTGCTCATTAATTTCATTGAGTAGCCATGAGTTTTTGTATTGTGAGGAATGGAGAAAGGTCCTTTCTCTACCTGCTCTATCCCATGCATAATTTGTAAAACCGCTGGCATGTCTCTCTCAGTTATCGTTACTCCAAGCTAAAGTGCCCTTCATATGGAAGGGGTTCCATCCTCAATCATTTTAGTTGCCCTTTTCTGCACCTTTTCCAGCGCTATGTCTTTCTGCTTGCCCTCTAACAACTGAAGGCATAGGAAGCCCGTCAGTCAAAAAGAGGTTGACCAGCTTACCACATACTCTTTACTGCTTCCTTTCCAACCTGAGGCTCCATCTCAAGCCGTACAGGCCAAAGGAACTTCAGGTTGCTTTGGTTTCGCCCTCGCTTGCCTGCTCCGGCCTTCGGCTTAGCAAAGATCTTTAAGGAGGAGGCAGCAAGACACCACTGGCTTCGTTCCAGCTGCTCTTGGTAAAGCAGCACTAGGATACGTAGGCAACGACTTCCAAGATGGCGGCAAGCACTGACAAAATGGCTGCTGCCACTTTCTGTGTGTTTTGTCACGCTGGGCGTGTGTCTGAAAGTGAGAGGAAGAAAGGGCTGTCACCACTGAAGATCAGCTAATGGTCTGAGCGGCCTGTTCCCACTTAACATCTTATAGGCAATCAGCCAGAAGCCCCGGCCATTCATAACGGTGTGTTTACTTTCCAAGTTACCTCATCAGTAATATTGGGACTGTCTTGATTTGGCTGGAAGATCTCCAACAGTACCCAAGCACTGGTCATCATCTTTATGCCCCTGATGCAGGGGTCTCCAACGTGGTGCCCGGGGGGTGCAATGCCGCCCGCCAACAGCTTTCTTGGTGACCAGCAAGTGTTTTTAGCAAGTGGGTGGGGCCAGGTGGGACCCTTGCCCAATAGGGCTTCTATTTTGCTACTGAAGATTGGATTGGCTATGCAGATTAAAACAATGGATTCAGTGGGACCTAGAGTTGCCAAGTCCTTACTGTGTTCCGGTGGGGGGCTCCTGTCTTCTTCCTGGAGCCTTCCTGGTTACCATAGGGGTGTAGACTTTTGGAAATTCGGGGGGGGGGGGGGCGGGGGCTCCTTAGCGCACGCACTTTGCGCATGCGCTCGCTGGGACGATGTCCCCCCCCCGGGGAAACCGCCACAACTCCCCGGGCCTTTCCGAGGCCTGCCAGCCGCTGCTGCCAGTGCCTCTCTCTCTCCCCCCGCCCCCGGCCACCCCTTCCCTCTCCCTCTCCAGCAGCGACAGCCGGGCCTCGGAAGGACCTGGAGAGGCGCGGCGGCAGGCGCTCCATTTTGCCGGGGGTGGCTGAGCCCCCCCCCCAGGAAATTTCGGGGGTGGCTCGAGCCCTCGAGCCCCCCCGTACTCTACGCCTATAACCATTGAGGGCTTTTTTCTCTCAAATCCTAGAGTCATCACACAGGCGCGGGCTTCTGAGAATGCAGAAGAGTCCTAGGACTGGGGGTGGGGGGCACGGATGCTAACTGATGCCCGACAGGGAAGAAGCAGGCCTTAGGGTAAAACAGCTGTGATCATGCCCCACCTTTGAAAAAGCCTTTGAAAAAGCCTTTGAAATGGAGGCTCCTCAAATGACAGAACTCTCCCATACATGCAGAGCAATCTCTTCTGAGGAGAAAGATCCTCCCGATATGGAAACTGCTGACCAGAATTTCAGTGGCAAGGGCGGGGGGAGCTGTTATTGCCTGAAAAAATTCTGCAGCCCTCTTTTGTGGTTGCTGTACCCTGCCCTCACAAGTCTGAACTCTCCACAGAAGCCTAAAATTACTTTAGGAGCCAGTTTGGTGTAGTGGTTAGGAGCATGGACTCTAATCTGGGAGGACCGGGTTTGATTCCCCACTCCTCCACGTGCAGCTGCTGGGGGGGACCTTGAGTCAGTCACAAGTTCTCTCAGAGCTGTTCTCTCAAGGGCAGTCCTTGAAAGAGCTCTCTCAGCCCCGTCTACCTCACAGGGTGTCTGTTGTGGGGAGGGGGAGGGAAGGGCGACCGTAAGCCACTCTGAAACTCCTTCGGGTAGTGAAGGGCAGGGTATAAATCTAATCTCTTCTCTTCTTCTTCTTCTTTTAACTGAGGCTATTGCACCTTGGTAACATTATAAGACAAGAGTCACCAGAAGACAAGAATATTAGGCAAAGTGGAAGGCAGGAGGAAAAGAAGAAGATCCAACGTGAGATGGATTACTTCCATCAAGGAAGCCACAAAGGCCCTAAGCTCGCAAGACATGAGCAAGGCTGTCAACGATAAGATGTTTCGGAGGATGTGAATTCACACGGTCGCCCTAAGTCAGAAGTGCCTGGATGGCACATCACGCCCACGCATAACCCTGCCCACCACACCTGAAACATCCACCTGAGGTTGATCTTTTATTTTCCTTTTTTACAGACGAGGCTCTTGTGCCTTTTCACGACTGCAACAATTCAAGAGATGCGGACTCCCCGTTGTAGAGATTCGGTAATTAGGAAAAGGCCGTATTTGTGTTTTTTTCCACGTGATGCTGGTCTTTACAGGCACAGAATATCTCCCTGGATAAAAGGAACGAGGGGGCAGAACAGCAGCCAAATTTTGGTCCTTCCATTCCTTGTGTCCTTTGCCCTCACATACAACATCCTCGGTGCTCTGCTAATTTGGAAGCAAGAACAAGCAAAGCAAAGCTTACTGAAATAGCACGTCTGGTTCCGAGCACCCAGTCTGGGTTGCCCCACAGTAGAATCTGGCTTCATCAACTGGGTCAGGAGTACATACAGCACCCCCAGACACAAGACCTGGTTCTGACAGAACAAAAGAATGAAGTGACATCACAGTTATGTTGAGGACAATCTGATGTAGACATGATTGGACAGGGGTGGGGGGATTTGGTGAATGGATCGAGAAATCACCCACGGCCAAGTAAACTCCCTGGCTTTGGTTTGCTCAAACTAGATCTCAAATTCAATAGTCCTCGAAAACAATGTCAAAGAAGTACAAAACATGCCACCTTCCCTCGAGGGAACAATCCGGCCACAAAAGGCAGGGAAACTGGAGGGCTTTAAAAAAAACATTGTAAAAAAAGCTGACACCTTCCTCCCCCCCCCCCCCCCCCCAAGTTTTGTTTTTCAAAGTTCTTCGTGGGCTGGGGCTTGATCCTCATCTGACTTCAGCTTCAGTTCATCTGCTGTGATCTTCCCATCCTTGTTCCTGTCTTGGTTTTCAAACATGTCGGAGATCACTTTTTCTGGCTCGGAACCCGGCATGAGACGACCTTTGCCCTCTGCCCTCTGGGACTGGATGAACGCTGCGAACTGCAAGAGGGGCAAAGAAGGAGAAGCAGAGATCACTGGAGGGGAGATCAAAGGTTCCCTCTATTCTCCACCAAGGGGGAGTGGCCTACAGAACAGGTGCCATTTCAAGGTACCCATGTCATCTTCTCCTGCCTCAGTCACTGACCTGGCGTTTCACAGTGAACAAGGTGCATGCTGGGAAACATTATGTACCCTGGGGCTAAAAAATAAAAAAATGACAACATTACTAAAGGTGCATTAATTTGCATGGCTCTAGACCACAAGGTATACTGAGACAAAATATTGCCATTTTTTTTTCTTTTTGCCTGTTTGCTAAATCTACAGTACAATCCTAAACAGAGCTAACCAGTTCTGTCTCCGTTGAAGTCAATGGGTCTAGAAGGGTGTAACTTTACTTAGAATGGCAATGTAATTTGCTCTTGCTTCCTCTAGCCATCAGAAATGCAGAGACTTGCCTTCTTAGATGCACAATTCAATACTACTTCTTCAGAGGAATGAAAACGCAGCTCCTCGAACTCTGGTTAACTTCCATTCCCAGCAAAATGGGAAGTAGTCTATGTGGGAAGGAATTAGGCCACAAAACAGGGTTGCCCCCCCCACCCCCCCAGTGGGGCCAGGGGATCTCCCGATCTTGGGGGACCCAATCCGCTGCCAGCCAGCTTGCTGGCGGGGGAAGCCCCACCCCCGAACAGCAACGTCTCGTGGGGACGCCATGGACGCAATGACATCACCGGTAGTGACATCATCACATTGGGCCCTCACAGAGCAACACTCTAGCATTCGGGGGGGGGACTCTATGGTTACTAAAGAGTTTTTGCCCTGAACACTAGAACGCTGCCATGTGACGGCCCTAGCATGATGATGTCGCTACTGGTGATGTCATCACGCTGTGGGCGCTTTGCACATATGGCTGAAAACCCCCGATGAGGAGCCAGGAGCCCCCACTGCAGGTAAGGAGAGATCTGACAACCCTACCGCAAAACAGAATGGGTGTTACTCCAGAATAATAAAAGCTTGACCTTCCCCCAGTCAGATCTGCCCTTCCTTAACACAGATCACACCTCTTCAGGTGGGACTTCACCATCCTTGTTGAGATCCATGGCTTCAAACAAGTTCTCAGGTGGCTCGCCATGCCAGATGAACAGGTACCCTTCTGGAACGCCTCCCTCCAGGTGCAGAAGTTCTATCTCAAAGCGGAGGACAGCGCTGCCAGGTACACCTCGAGCTGGAAATACAAGGGTCTTGTGGTCCAAACTATGCCTTATGTGGTCGATTCTCCTGCCATTTTCTCTCACATTCAAAAGCCTCCCCCACCCATTTGCACTGGGGCAATGGTGCTAGGGAAGGAAGACTAATGGCTTCCCAGGGTCACTTTTAGTGGTGGCAACAGAAGGTGAAAGTCCCAGATTTGGGGTGGGGGTGGAAATCAGCACTGCAAGATGAGATGCATGATGCTGCCGACTAGCAGTGACTCAGAATCAAATCTAGGGGAAGAACTTTCTCCAGTAGGAAGTGACATCACAAGATGTGATTTCCATTTATCAGAAACCAGGGTCTATAAATATCGGCCTTCCTGTCATTCCTAAGAAAACTGCTGAATAGATAACAATGCTAGTTATGGTCTGTGCTAAAAATATAATCAATTTTTAAATTGCACGCTGAGACCATACGAATGTGCTAAAAATATAATCAGTTTTAAAATGCACGCTGCTTGCCTTGCTCATCTTCATTGATTCCGCTAATCTTTGGGTGAAGAGGCAAGACACCAGGCGCACGCTAATGTACCATCTCCTGGTCACCACAATCCCTTCTTGTCTCTCTCTCTCTCTCTCTGTCTCTCTCTGCTTCGTCAGATTCCCTCAGGCACTGCATACGAACACTGTACACTCTTCTTGCAGCCTTGGGCTGAAATTCTTGCGATGCTGACCTCTACATCTAACCCCCCCCCCCGCTGCCCCCTGGCGATTTCACGGTAAGTACACAGAAAGGGCCCACCCTGATTCCCAGAATGCCTCACCACCACTTTCACCATGTCCCAAATGCGGAGGGACGATGACGATCCGTTTCTCTCCCAAGCACATGCCGAGGAGACCATTGTCCAGGCCTTCGATGATCTTGTTGGTGCCCAGTGTGGTTTCTTGAGGGTGTTCATAGTCGTGGCTGCCAAGGGGGAACAGAAACTAGAGAAGTTCTCTTGAGAACATTTACCAGCTGGGAGTCTCCCTCAGAACTCACATGAGCTGGGGGCTGAGTGGACTTCTCTAGGAACTCTGCCCTAGAGAGCCCTACTCAAAGAAAAACTGGGAGCGACAGGCTTTGTCCATTATATGTTGTGCATTTGTATACAACTATTTTATATTCTGCTTAGGGTGGCCAGACGCGCTTTTGAGGGCTCCAGTCCACCCCCACGTCCCACCCCCAAGCGTGACCACCCGGCTGGCCGCCCCTCTCCCTCCCCTCCTGCCAGATTTAAAGGGCTTCAGCCAGGCCTGTAGCCAGGATTTTGTGGCTTGTGGGGCAAAGGTTTTTTTCTGGTGGGGCTCCCATTATTTTTATGTCAGCTCCAACCCACCCCCAAGCCTGATTGCTGGCAGCCACCCCCTCCCACCCCTCCTGCAAGATTTAAAGGGCCCTTCAGCTGATTGGTGGTGAGCATGTGAGGGCCCTTTAAATTTTGCAGGAGGGAGGGAGAGGGGCGCATACCATCCCCATGCGCTCAACCCCCCATTCTTCTCAAAAAAATCTTGTGGGGCTGGCCCTTTAAGGAAGGGGGCGGAGCTCCCAATAGCTCCACTGTAGCTATGGGCCAGGCTTCAGCTGATTGGTGGGGACCACATAGCCCACTGATCAATTGGAGAGCCCTTTAAATCTAGCAGGAGGGAGGGAGAGGGGAGGTGGAAGCAAAGCAAAGCGCTATTTTGGGTACCGGCATTGCAGACCTTCAGCTGGGCTCCCAGAACTATAAATTCGCTCAGGAGCCCCACCTTAGTTACAGGACAACGTCTTCCTTTTCACAAGGCATTTATGGAAATCAGGATCGCAAAATTTCAATCGGAATTAGTACTGCGACTTACTCAGAGTTAGCTAATACTAGACATGTATATTTGCTGTATGTAGAATTTCAAAAATCAAAAATGCCTTGTTTGTATGCGTGTGTATTGTTTGATGTTCCCATTCCAGGAAACCGGCTTGGGCATTTTGGGTTAGGGTCACAGGAGCCAAAATGAACCCAACGCTGATCGAAAGACTCACGAGGAGAAGAGACGGGTGCCATCCAGGAGAGAGCAGTTGTAGTGGTAGCGGACGAAGTCTCGGTTCTGAGAGGTGATGTTACAGTCCGCCGGCCGGTAGACTGTTTCGATCGCCACAGAGTCCGTGGGGTTGTGGAAATCGATGACGTGGACATCAAAGATGAGGACGGCTGAACCGGGGATCTTGTCCCCTGGAAAATGTGAAGAACAGATGCTGATGCCTAGAGTAAAAATGGCCGACTCGAAATTTCTCTTGCTGCCTTTCAGCCGTAGCCCAATGTAGTTTGAAAAGATGTGCTCCAAGATCCTCTTACGATATTGCTGAAGACGTCTGGGGTGCCAGTTCCCCTGTTACAAGCTCTTTGCTTCATGGTCTGACCTAGGAGGTTTCAAACTTCTCACCTTGAGGGAACACTTTCGACACCCACACCTACTGAAGAACCACAGCACATCTGCCATGGCATCGCTGCACACAGCAGATGGCTCCTGGGCATATTCTCGACTGGTGCAAGGCACTGTCTAGGGCTGTAGGGCCTCAGTGTTTCCATTCCTTGAGGTGAGGGAGAGCTAGAACCTTCCTTGAAGTGAGGGAAATCTAGATTCTCTGTGATTGTGTGTTGTAGAGGAAGATCAGCGACAGCAGGCAGGGTATCTTGCCCACCATCATTGATTTATCCACAGACAAACCCTAGCTAAAATTCAAAGTAACTCCTGGGCTTCCCAGGACACGTTTTGAACCTAGTCTGACCTACTTCAGAAGATAGATTCAGGTGGATCGCCACATTGGTCTGAAGCAACAGAGCAGAGTTTCAGCCCAGTGGCACCTTTAAGACCAACAAAGTTTAATTCTGGGTATGAGCTTTCAGGTACAAACACACAAGAAAACTTACTGATACTCGGAACTAAACTTCGTTGGTCTTCAAAAGGTGCCACTGGACTCAAACTTTGCTCTGCTACTTCAGAAGGTTGCCCTGGGGATAGATTAGACCAGCTGAGGGCCTGTAGGGTTGCCCGTGTCATCAACCCCCCTACACCTCCTAAACTTAGGGTTGCCAGCCTCCAGGTGGGGCCTGGGGATCCCCCGCTTTTACAACTGATCTCCAGCTGATAGAGATCAGCTCCCCTGGAGAAAATGGCTGCTTTGGAGGGTGGACTCTATGGCATTCTACCATGCAGAGGCCCCTCCCCTCCCCAAACCCCACCTTCTCCTGGCTCCACCCCCAAAGTCTCCAGGTATTTTCCCACCCTGACTTGGCAACCCTATGCTAAACTTCTTTGTCCTCCATGTTTGTTCTGCCAGCTTGCCTTGCCTGTCTTTTAAAATGAGCCCTAAAAGGCAATGAAATGTGATCCATATTTAAATTCAGCTGAGGCTACCTGGCTTCACAAAAAGGATAGGGGCCCTACTGTACTTTGTGTTGGAGTGAGCGACTCAGCATGCCTGGACACTGGGGGGCGCTATACCACTCTAAGGGTGTACAGATGTTATCTCCTTGAATGGGACGCCTCTCTCTGTCTTAACCTGGGAGCTGCCCTCTGACCCCTTCCTCTGTTCCTTCACTCACTTCACATGGCCTTCTACGGAGACACGTCTCCGCAGGTCTCTCCTGTAGATACGATGCCCTCCTGCTCCCACCCACACGATGCCGGACAAGTTGGCCATTTGTGACAGGGGAAGTACGCTTTAGATTAGGTTTCTTTCTCTCTCCTTTCAACCGCAACCTGAATGTAAACTGGATCTACCGAATAAACGTAAATAGATTCTGGTGGGTAGGCATCTTGGTCTGAAGCAGCAGAACAAAGCAAGGGTCCAGGGGCCCCTTTAAGATCAATAACATTTTATTCTGGGTATAAGCTTTTGTGCACAAGCACATTTCTTCAGGTATCTGCAGAAGTGTGCAAGGAGTGTGCGTACACTCGAAAGCTTATACCTAGAATAAAGCTTTGTTGGTTTTAAAGGTACCACTGGCCTCAGACTTTTTACTGAATAAATGCAAGTTTACCTTTTTTTTTTGCAATATACTTCTTGCAAAATTTATTTATTGCACTCAGTATCACGCTTTTACAACTGGGCAAAACTCTGGCATATGAACTAAATATCCCAATGCTTTGTACACTTAAAAGGAACCAATATTGATCGCGGCAATTGCGTAGGGACACGAGGACCCCCAAATGGATCCACATTTGCAGCAAGCCAAGCGCTCGCTCCAGCCTGCTTGCCCTCAACCTACCTGCTCCAGTTTCTCCATACGCCAAATGAGGAGGGATGATGACCCTTCTCTTTTCACCGATGCAGACCCCCTGCAGTCCCTGGTCCATCCCTGGGATAATGTAGCCTTTCCCGATATAGGTGTTGTAAGTGTGATTCCTTGAGTAACTGCAAAGGGAGGGAGATAGAGAAACATTGAGAGATACATGGGGATAAGGGATTCTTAGGAACGGGTCCTCCAGCAGAATCAGAGCTGCTTCTGAGATTTTCTAAAACTGTAGCTGAATCCACCCAGAGACCCCTCTCCTGGCTGTGGAAAGGAAGAGAAGGGCAAAACGTGCCATTTGCAATTCCTGAATTGTCAGGAGAGGATTTTGTGCAAATCTTCTTGAGATCTAAGACCTCTTTAGACTAGCAGTTCACAACCTTTTTGGTAAGGCGACCCACAAGTCCAAATGTACTTGGTATGGTGACCCAGCCAGGTCTGGCCCAAGTTCTTTGGATGCCCCAGGCAAACTATGACCTTGGCGCCCATCTAAGTTCAGCATGCCATCTACAATGCCCAACCACATGTTTTTGAGAAACCAACCATTACCACACAAATAGCACAGCTTCCCCCTCTCTGAACCCCAAGACTTTGCATATGGAGGTTACATCTCAGCCACTGGCCTCTTCTTCTCCATTAAAACCTCTAACATTCCCCCACCATTCTTAGAAACTCAATTTAGTAACCATTGGGGCGGATCTACTATGAAACTAGTGAAGCTTAAGCTTCAGGGTCCCAATCGTGGAGGGGCTCTGAAGCACCTTTTTCAAATATGAGTGAATTTTTCAACAAAATGGATGGAGTTTTTAAAAGTCTTTGTTATTACAGTAACGCTAGTTTAGTGACAGAATCATAAGCCAACGGGTTAATATAATCATAAGCCAATGGGTTAATACCTAATATTGACCTTGGAATATGCTCTAATATCTTTTTCATATGGCCTCAAAATGTCCCTGTAATTGGTCAGATTTCAGAGTTTTCTCAGGGGCTTGTAGCACCCAAATCCCCAGCTGTCTGAGCTCACCAAACTTGCCAGAATCTATTCAAAGCCTACATTTTGGCAGTTAGGTCCTCGATTCCTTCGTTGGTGCACGGCTAAATAGTTCTACAGCTCAGCCCTTAGTTCTTGCAAGGGCAACAAGGCCCTTTGGACTTTGTTGGATGTTGCCCTATTGTTGCTGGTTGAGAAGCCCCCCCGCCCACAACAGTTCAAGCTTCAGGGTCCCAAAAATGAGGGTCTGTCACTGTGTTTTACTTGATCAACATGTACATGCAGGGAAGAAAGAACACTAATGTATGACATGGAAGATCCTGTTTCCAGGGTCAGATCTTGGTTTCCAAAATACAAAAGAGAGCAGTGGAAAGGGCAGGGGTGGCTATTAGGGAGGGCTGGTCCACAGCCTACTTTCAGAATCTTTGTGACTGTCAGAGTCCCCAGATATCAGAAACCAGCAACGTTCCTTTAAGCAGAATCAGTTTATTGATTACAGTATTCTGTATTGCTCTAAACACTTCTCGTGTTAAGACTGCCGTTACAAAGGATGGGAAGGGGTAGATATACCAGGTTCAAACAGGGGTCGTCTGGTGGATACAAGCCAATAAGCAGCAGGTTACATTCGCACTAAAACTAACAGCTTTTAGTTCCCACTGGGAAAGCAGTGAGCACCTCCCAATTCTCCAAGGTCAAGCCTTGTCAGAGCAGGAGATAAAGTATGCAGGAGAATCGAAACTTAGAATCCCAGAGGCCGAGGCTGAGAGCTCCCCCCTCCCACACTCTCCATGGCAGCATAGCTGACTGGCAGTGACCCACTTTTGGTTGGGAAACACTGCTCTGGACAGCTTATTGTTCTCACTGCTTTCTAGTAAGAAAGGTGATTTCCAAGATCTGGTAGCTGGTCCCAGGAGTGAGGACTTCCCCACATTTCTCCCTGTTACCTGGAATCAAAGAGGGTCCCGTCCATCAGGGTGCCGTTATAATGGTAGCGCACGAAATCCCCGGTCACAGCCTTGCGCTTGCACAACTCGGGCACTTCCAAATGTTCCAGGAAAATGCCATCCTTGGGGTTGTGTAGATCCACCAGAAAGACATCAAAAACCAAGGAGGCTTGAGGGGGGATGACAGTCCCTGAGAGAGTTAAAGAATGGATTGAGGTCACACTGAGTTATACCTGGCAGGGAGCCCCTGAAGCCAGGGGACGGGAAACAATAGGGCAAACTCCACCCCATTTGAAGGTCCCTTAATCTGGTTTCTGAATATAAATTCTTGTGTTTGACAGCTTCAATGGATACTCTGGCAAAATATAATACAACATACACAGAGTTTCTTAATTTATTTTAATGTATTGCACCATTTGTGATAAAGTCAGTAGACCTTGGCCATCAGAGGTTGATATTCTTGACTTCTTCCTTACTGACGCATAGATCTGGGCAGATGTTCATGCCGTGAAGAAGTCGGAGGGGGAGGGCTCCCTAACTTCCATGGCGTTAAAAATGCTTCTGCGAACACCAGTGTGAGAATACCCCAAATCTCCGGAGCAAATGGCACAGTCCCACATCTCTCCATCATGTGTTCCGTTTGACCAGATGAACACTTAACATGGAGACTGATCCAGATGGACAGCCGCGTCAACAGGGCTATTTTGGGGCAGGAATGCACAGGAACGGAGTTCCGGCTGGCTCCCAAGCTGGCCACGCCCAGCAGGAACTCATTAGCATAATAGGCCACACCCAACAGCAGAAACTCATTAGGATTGGCTACATTAGGGGTGTGTGGCCTAACATGCAAAGAAGTTCCTGCTACAAGAAAAGCCCTGGGTTTTGACAACAAACAAGGTAAACAGAATAAGAAGCAAAAGGTGGGTGTGGCTGGATGACCACAGTTCGGGTAACATGGGGGTGTGACCTAATATGCTAATACACTGTGCTGTCAGGAGTATGGCCTAATATGCTAACGAGTTTCTGTTGTTGGGTGTGGCCTACTATGCTAATTAGTTCCTGCTGGGCTTTTTCTACAAAAAGAGCCCTGCGCATTAGTCTGTCGGTAGCAGCAGAAAAGAACTAGAGTCCAGGAGCACCTTGAAGACTAACCAAATTTGCGTTGGGGTATCTGAAGAAGTGAGCAGCAACTCACAAAAACTCACACACTGCCACAAATCTTGTGTGTCCTTCAGGTGCTCCTGGATTCTTGCTCTTTTCTACTGCTACAGACAGACTAATATGGTTACCCATCTTGATGTATTTGGAGAAGTGAGCTGTCAGGGAGCCTGACAAAGGCTGCATTGTAATTGCTTTCGTTTTCTCTGATCAAGTGAATTGTTGCTTGTCTCCCTCTCTGTCTGCTCTCCCCCCCCCTCCCCCAGTTATCACCTTGAGATGTATTGCTTTTAGAAGTCTGGATAATGTAACCATTTTCGGCGGGAGAGTGGCGACCCTACATTCTTGCACGTCACCAAGAACAAATGGCTTTTCCTCCCATGCATCCCTCCTCCCTTTTCCTGGGCCAGAGAATGTCTTATCTTATTGTGAAAACCTTGAAGGTCTGCTATTGCCACCAGGGCCCTGTTGTTATGCATGAGTTTCACACATCTGGGTCACCCAGATCAAGAAGGGAATTTTTATAACTTTCTCACCTCACCTTCCTGTGGGAATCCAAACGGCCCGATTCCTTCTCCCACGTTTTCTATTCTAAATCTGATTGGCTTTATGTTGGGGTTCAAACGGCCGGGAGGGTATATTAACTCTGACTGTTTTCTATCTCGTATCTCTAACAAACATTCAAGAACCTGTTAAGCAGTATTAAGACTAATAAAGAACTTTGCTTCATCAACAAAGGTCTGATGTTTTGCTGTAAATACAGAAGCCTCACATGAGCGGGGACTCATAAAAACTCACATGCTGCCACAAATTTTGTTGGTCTTTAAGGTGCTACTGGGCACTTGCTCTTTTCTACGTTTAACATGAAAAAACACGAAAACCAGTTGGCGAGCGCAAATGCTGATCCTGAATGAATGCAATGTCTGGGATACGTTTTTAGAAGAGAAGAAGAAGAGAAGAAGAGGCTGGATTTATACCCTGCCCTTCACTTGTAGTCTCAGAGTGGCTCACAAACTCCTTTCCCTTCCCCTCCCCACAACAGACACCCTGTAAGGTAGGTCGGACTGAGAGAGCTCTGAGACAACTGTCCTTGAGAGAACAGCAGGTACAGAGCTATGGCTTGCCCAAGGTCATCCAGCCAGGTGCAAGTGGAGGAGTGGGGAATCCAACCCGGTTCTCCCAGAGTAGAGTCTGTGCACTTAACCACTACACCAAACTGGCTTTACAGTCCAGTTCAGCTTCGAGGCCAACTGAGCCACCCTCCCCTCCCCTGCTGAAGATCCGGGAGTCTCCCATCCAACGTACCGTAGCCCTTCTCTCCATAAGCCAGGAACGGGGGGATGACTATTCTCCGCTTCTCTCCAGCACACATGCCTATGAGGCCCTGGTCCATGCCTTTGATCAGCCAGCCCGAGCCCACGTATGTGTCGTAAGTGCTGTCTTTTCCATAGCTGGGGAGCAGGTGAGGGCGGGGAAAGGGGAAGAGAGACATCATGCACTGAGCCAGTTCAGTGGGAGACACACAGACAAACAAGCCTTCACTGCATGCAGTGAACTGGCCTGAGTCTTATTTCCTGTCACTAGCTTATGACAAGCAAGAAGCTGCCTGATAGAACTTGAGAGATATGTTCTCCTAGATAAGTTATTATGTTTGCCGCAAGGGCTCTGATGGGACCCTAGAAAATTGCTGCTATTTTAAGAGTTTTATACTCACAAAGAGAATTTATTGCACCTTATGTCTTGTATGTATATCACTGTCCTTGAAAAAGATTGTATTCAACACAGGTAAATTATTAGAGTCCCGTGACTGTGACTAGTAGAGCCCCAGATTGTGAAACTGAGAAGCTGCTTATGACGCGTGGCCTAAATAAACTGCCGCTCTGCGGCGTTCTGTGAGGTGACTGATCAGGATTGGCTCCACTTCACTCGACCAGCACCCTCTATCCTTGTAATAGTCTCTTCGGGGTTTAATTTTAATAGGTAGTCACTCAGGCTTTTTCTTTAACATAAAACAGAGCTTTATTTACAGAACCAAACAGAGGGGATGGGGGATGTATTTACATTGGACACGTTGTTTCGGTAGCGGCTGACATGTTTGTCAGAAATTACTCTTTGGCAGTAGGTTATTTTGTTTTCAGGTTTATTTTTTGTAACCTTTCGTAAGTTCACCACACACTTTCTCAAGCACTCTCTCCTGTACAGCTTAGGGTTAAGTCTCTTGACTTTGGCATTCCTGGCCCTTTTCTTTGAGTCCTAGCTGGCCACCAAACAATGATCCAGACTCCGACTGGCCTTGCCTCAGCCCTCCCTTAAGCACCTATACCAGGTTCTTCAGTGCTGATATGTCTTTGTGTTGACCACTTATGTGTTCTACTTGCACAAGACTGTTCACGGTCCCGTGAATCAGTCTATCCCGCACCAGTTCTCAGCTTAAACTGGTCTTTTTGGATTGCTCCCACAGAGCCACAAAGACTCGCTTCCAAGCTCTCGCACAGCTATCCCCAGAACTGTTCTCCACACAGACTTTTTTTCTCTCTCTCCCTGAACATTCTAAACCAGGGATCCTCAAACTACGGCCTGGGGGCCACATGTGGCCCGCTGAGGGCATTTTTCTGGCCCACCGGGTATGCCGCTACCTGTCCTCCAATTCCCAGCAGCACACAAAGCAGCAGAAAAATTGCAGCCGACTCAGACTAACTGATGCACACTTGCATCACTTGTTACAACTAGCAGTGACAAATATGGAACCGGACATTGACCATCTCATTAGCCAAAAGCAGGCCCATAGTTCCCACTGAAATACTGGTAAGTTTGTTGATTTAACTTTACTTGTTCTTCATTTTAAATATTGTATTTGTTCCCATTTTGGTTTTTTACTTCAAAATAAGATATGTGCAGTGTGCATAGGAATTTGTTCATAGTTTTTTTTAAAAAAACTATAGTCCGGCCCTCCAACGGTCTGAGGGACAGTGAACTGGCCCCCTGTTTCAAAAGTTTGAGGACCCCTGTTCTAAACTGTCCGGTGTGCCCGTTAACTGCCAATCATTGAGGGTTCCGAGCTAAATGGTCCCCTCCTCACTCAGTCATGTGACCCAGATTTTCATCCCGTCACAGTGCTGTTTGAATGTTTGAACATAGTATAAACCTGCACTTTGATATATTGTTTTGGGGAACCTATGTTTGGTAATACTTGGCACTAATATTTATATAATAGTATAGAAAAATTTAAAAAGAAAAAGAAAAAGCACAAAATAGATCGACCTTAAGCATACATCTGTTACACACAATGTCATATATTTTTCCATAGCCTCCAGGTGATGCCTGGAGATCTCCTGGAATTACAACTGATCTGCAGACTATAGAGATCAGTTCCCCTGGAGAAAATGGCCACCTTGGGAGGTAGACTCTATGGCCTTATACCACATGGAAGTCCCTCCCCTCCCTGAACCCCACCCTCCTCAGGCTCCACCCCCAAAATCTCCAGGAATTTCCCGACCCAAGCTGGCAACCCTAGTCCCAGTTCAGAATGCAGGTTGCAGATCATGTTTCTGAACGATTCCCCTGCATTAAAAACTCTCCGCGTCTAAAGTACACCCAGGAGAAAAAGGTTCAGTCCTCTTCTTACTACACTAATTTTCCACTTGCATACAGCATTGGGTTTTTAAAAAAAATTTACTCATGAGAGCCAGCTGGAATAGTGTCTAGCAGTTTGAGCGCAAGCCTGGGATCTGGGAAAACCAAGTCTGAATCCCCATTCTGTTCTGAGACTGCAGGCAGCAGATACGATGTGAGGCATTATTACGGGATTTAGCTCTGTTTCTCCTCTTTTCCAAGCTACTAGGACCAGATCTGCAACTACTGCTTGAAGCTGCCATACTGAATCAGACCATCAGTCTGCAGTGTTGCCAAGTCCGGGTTGGAAAATACCTGGTGACTTTGGGGGTGGAGCCAGGAGAAGGTGGGGTTTGAGGAGGGGAGGGGCCTCAGCATGGTACAATGCCACAGAGTCTCCACCCTTCAAAGCAGCCATTTTCTCCAGGGGAGCTGATCTCTGTCAGCTGGAGATTAGTTGTAAAAGCAGGAGATCCCCAGGACCCACCTGGAGGCTGGCAACTCTATCGGTCCGTCTAGGTCCGTCCTGCCCACTCAGGCTGGCAGTGGCTCTCCAGGGTCTCAGGCAGAGGTCTTTCATATCACCTACCACCTTGCCCTTTTAGCTGGAGACACCTAGGATTAAACCTGGGACCTTCCGCATGCCAAGCAGCGGCTCTTCTACTGAGCCACAGTCCTTCCCCTTCCACCTACCTGGAGTCAAAAGGGGTGCCGTCCAGGAGGGTGCCATTGTAGTGGTAACGCACAAAGTCTGAATTCTCCACGGTACGGTTGCAAAGCTCTGGCTTATACACGGTTGTGATCTGCAGCTTGTCTTCCTTGTTCCAAATGTCGAGCATGATGACGTCGAAATACAGGGTGGTGTCTGGGGGAATCAGGCCAGCTATGGGGTGGAGGACAAGGTCAGTTTTGACACAGATCAGAAGGGACATTCAGTTATTCTGCGAAAGAAACCGAAATCAGTCCTCTTCTCCACTGGCAATGCAGAAGGCATTACAGGAGGCCCGTAGCGACAACAGGGCATTTCAGGGGCCCGCCCCCTTAATTAAAAGCCCTGCCCCACAAATAGCCATGCCAGAGACCTTATTTTTGCATGTTTCTCAAAAGCTCGTGAGAATGCTTTTGAAAGATTCACCATGACCTAGGTGGTATCCGGCAGGACTGGGCTAGCAGAAACGGGGGTTGCTGGAGATGTATTGAAGGTGCCCTTCTAAGCTTCCTTGCCCTGTGGAAGGGAACTCAAAAGGCAATTAAATGCCTTCAGAAGGCAATTAAATGCTCTCTGAGCTGTTTTTTCCCTAGGAACTGACACACTCACTGCCCCGTCCCTAGACAGGAAGTGCTAGAAACAGGCTTGAAGCTTTCACCCTTAGAGGCAGGCATTCAGATGCATTTAATTAACTGTAACTTAACTGCCCACTTGAAAAAATTAAAATGCCCCCTGAATAAAAGAAATCCTGGCTACAGGCCTGCATTACAGGGAGAGGGGCCCCAGTGAAGGGAGGGAAGAGGATGGGGAAACCCCGGAGGGACGTCCGTCTCATAAGGACTAGAAAATCTGCCCATTTAGACACTTAGGGGTCGATCTAGCTGTGGTGGCATCCTCGTGTCTGCCAAAGTGATTTAAAAATGCTGCAAGGACCCAATCATGATCGAGCCCACAGCATGATCCCTTGTTCTAAGACTCCTTAGGGTAGCAAAGGGCGGGGTACAAATCCAATCTCTTCTTCTTAAATTGGTGGCAGCAGCAGTAGCCCCAAGGATGCCGTCACATCTAGTCTGTCGCTTAGAAGCATCTGCTTTTTTTAAGGGGCTGTCAACTCTGCCACCCTCTCTCAGGAACCTAATATTTACCTGATAAGTACTGAGCCCAAATATTCGCCCTAACTTTGCTGACCCATTTACAGAATACAAAGGTAGATGTCCCTCCTTTTCCCCTGATTTTTGGGAGGGCACTGCAAAGCAGATTACTCCATTGTTCCTGAGAAAAAGGGAAGGAAACATAGTCCTGAAATGCCCAGATAATATGAAGACCTTCCCTTCACACACGGCAGACTTCCAGCACAGTGTAAAGCAGATCGGGAGTGGATCCTGCTTTCCGAGATAATTTGGAGATTGGCCACGCTGTTGAACTACAAACATTTTATAATGCCTGAGAATGTCTTAAAGGGCAAGCTACAACAGATAACATTAATATCAAAAGAAATATATTTGCTATATATATATTTTTGTCACGTTTATTTATCGGTTTTTACACATACATATTACAGCCAACAATTTACATTATTACATACATTTGAGTCTACTTTTCATTTTTTTGATCTAACCATGCATACAATCTATTCCATCTTTTTGTATGTATTTCTTGATCTTTTCCCTGTAAAATAATATTTAATTTATCCATTTCTTCCACCTCTAGTATTTTGTGTATTACCTCTTCTCTTGCAGGTAATTTATCTAGTTTCCAGCCTTTTGCTATTGAAATTCTAGCCACTGTTAATGTATATAAGATATATGTCCTTTCTATTGTCATTATCCGAGAGCATGTTTAATAAAAATGTTTCTGGCGCAAATGGAATATCTTTGTTCGTTATTTCTTGTATAGTTCTGTGTATTTTATGCCAATATCCTTGGATCTTGCTGCACCTCCACCACATATGGTAAAATGTCCCCACCTTACTTTTGCATTTCCAACAAGTGTTGGAGGTGTTGGCATAACATTTTGCTATTCTATCTGGTGTCCAGTGCCATCTGTGAAACATTTTGCAAATATTTTCCTTATCTGAAACTGCTCTCATAAATCTTGTGGCTTTCCATGTTTTAGACCATTGATCAAAGTCTATAATGTGTCTCAGGTCCTTCATCCATGTAACCATCTTTGTTTTTACACATTCGTCTTGCATATAATCCTCAAGCAGTAGATTGAATAATTTTTGAATTAGTTTATCATTTGATGACAGCCATATTTTGTCTAACTCATTTTTCCCTTCGTAAAACCCTTTTATTTGTATCATTTCCTACCATGTTAATTTCAGTTTTTGCCAAATAACATTTTCTTCGTATTTTAATTTACTATTTTTATTTAGCATTCTGGGTGATGTCATTGTGTCTGGGATATCTCCCAGTGACATCCCTGTTTGGAGGTGGGGCTTCCCTCGCCAGCTAGCTGGCCGGCAGTAGATTGGAGCCCCCCAAAGTGGGGGAACCCCAGCTGGGAACTGGGGGAAGGCAACCCTAGTCACACGGTAACTATGTTAACACATAGACTATCCACTAGTACTATAATTTGATACAGAATTTCAAATATTTCCAGATTTGTGTGTCATACAGTTGCCAGGTCTCAAAAAGGATATTGCAGACCTGGGAAAAGTGCAGAAGGGGGCGGCCAAGATGATTATATGCTCTTGGCCTCTGTAGTGAACATTGGTAGGATTAGGAAAGTTGAATGTTAGTTCATTTGAAGTGGGTAGCTGGCAGGAGATAATTATATGAATGAATTTGGGGATGGGAAGGAACTTCTCAATTTAGGTAGTGAGTGACATTACTATGTAGAGGTGTGAAAGATGAACAATGAAGGAAGGGGACAGGAAGGAAGTTGATGCGTTTGGAATGTGGTATTGGAGGAGAGCTTTACAGACACCGTGGACTGCCCCAAAGCCAAATCAGTGGATTCTAGATCAAACTCTCTCTAGAAGCTAAAAAGACTAAACCGAGGCTATCGTACTTTGGTCACATGACGAGAAGACGAGAGTCACTGGAAAAGACAATCATGCTAGGAAAGATTGAGGGAAGGAGGAAAAGGGGAAGACCCAACAAGAGATGGATTGACTCAGTCAAGGAGCCACGGCTCTCAGTTTGGAGGACCTCAGCAAGGCTATTAATGGGAGGATGTTTTGGAGGCCATTAATTTACAGGATCGCCAGAACTTGGAAGCAACTTGATGGCACGCACACACACACACACACACCCTGTTCAGTATTAACTCACCGACACCGATGCTGCCGTAGCCGAGATGAGGGGGCACGATGAGGTGTCTCCTTTCGTTCACGCACATGCCTTGCAGGCCTCTGTCCATGCCGGTGATGAGCCGTCCCACGCCTGCCACTCCTGCCACGGTGGCGCCACGGTCATAGCTTGGGAAGAGGAGCATAGTTGGGGGCAGTGAGCAGAGCTGTTCAGATTTTAAAAGCAACTACAGAAAACGAAAGGTTGCGTATTGGTCGCTAACATATGAAAGGAGCGTGTTCCTGATTTTTTCCCAAATGACAAGCAGACTTATGTCCTCTCTCTTGCACGTCATCAAGGGCACGCTGCTGTTTTTTTCAAAACTTTTGAAGTGTTCCAAGTGATATGTTTTAGAAGAAGAAGAGAAGAGATTGAATTTATACCCCATCTTTCACTCGGAGTCTCAGAGCAGTTTACAAACTCCTTCCCTTCCCCCTCCCCACAACAGACACCCTGTGAGGTAGGTGGGGCTGAGAGAGCTTTTCAAGGACTGCCTTTGAGAGAACTGCTCTGAAAGAACTTGTGACTGACCCAAGGTCACACCAGCCGCTGCTAGTGGAGGAGTGGGGAATCAAACCCGGTTCTTCCAGATGACAGTCTGTGCACTTAGCCATGACTTTAAGCTACCCTCCTCCCTATGGCAGTGCTCCTATAGCAGAGATCAGTGCTGTTTTTGTGACTGCTGTAAGCACGTATTGGACAGTGCCCGTAACATTACCATTATTGTTGTTGTTTTGTGGTTAATTGATAATAATATGCCCTGACCTGGATAGCCCAAGATAGCCCGATTTTGGCACATCTCAGAAGCTAAGCAAGGTCAACCTTGATTAGTACCAGTGTTCCCTCTAAGCTGAGTTAGTGTGAGCTAGCTCACCGATGTTTAGCCTCCAGCTCACACATTTTTGTCTTGGCTCAGGAGGGATGGCTCCAGAGCAAACCGATTTATGCAGCAGCCAAATTGCTTGCTCACAACTTTAATGCCAGTAGCTCACAAGGCAGAACAGCAACTCCGAGCTGACCAGCTGCTGTCCTTTATATAGTTTATAGCTCCAGTACCTGGCATTAAGTTTTATGGCACACATGGCCTGGCCCGACAAAGTGACATTTATGTCAGATCTGGCCCTCCTAAGAAATGCGTTTGACACCTCTGAAATAAACTGTACAATTCAACTAAAATTAAGCATCTTGTTAACACGTGCCTAACTTTTCTCTCAAAAACAATGGAACTTAAACATGGTTCAGTTTGGCCGGATCATTTTAAAGAGCACATCCCTCCCTTTACCAAATTAGTAGAAGGTAAAGGTTTCCCTCGCTCGAAAGCCAGTTGAATCCGACTCTAGGGGCAGTGCTCATCTCCGTTTCCAAGCCGAAGAGCCAGCGCCGTCCGAAGACTTTTCTGTGGCCATGTGGCTGGCATGACTAAATGCTGAGGCGCACAGAATGCTGTTACCTTCCCACCAAAGCCGTTCCTATTTATCTATTTGCAATTTCTTGCTTTCAAACTGCTAGGTTGGCAGGAGCTGGGGCCAGAGATGGGAACTCACTCTGTCATGCAGCACTCGGGACTCAAACTGCCAAACTACAGACCTTCCGGTCTGCAGGTCAGCATCTTAACTTCTTAGCCACCATGACCCCTTACCAAACTACTAAATCAATCCCCCCCCCCAATATTTTTTGTTTGTTTTAATTCTTTCCCTTGGAAAGATTTTGCCACGCTGCAAGATTACACTTGCTAAAGGCAAGATTTTCTCCAGTCATTCAGTTTGCATAGCGATCATCTTATGGTTGTAGGTTCAAGGCTAGAAACAGGGTAATATAACATTAGGGGCCCAAGTCATTCCCAGTACTTGAAAGAAGAGGTGGTTCAGTGGGTGCATTCACACAGCTCTTTTGAGCCACGCTAGGCACGAGTGCCTGGTGGATTTAAAGGGCACGTCCAGACCTCAATATCTGGGAATCATGCCGCTTTCGTTAGCAGCCCCTCGATCCCTGTCGGGGATCTGTACTTAAAAGATAGTGGTTAAAGTCCAGCCTAAAGCTGGCCAACAGGCCAATGCCGGACTTTCCACCATTGGGTCATTCCACCAGCGCACAATCAGCCTGTAGGGATGGCCTCCAGACCATCCCAAACGGCCATTTTAAAAAACTCTTAGCGATGTGCGCATAACCGCTTAAATATGCGACGTCTGCAGACGGTGAGGCTCTTGTGAACATAAGCAGATAAGCACATATGCAGTCAGCCCGCAGGGATGATCTCCAGACCATCCTGAAAGGCGGCCATTTTAAAAAAACTCTTAGCAATGT
Organism: Lepidodactylus listeri; assembly: GCA_029233225.1. Classification (NCBI taxonomy): domain Eukaryota; kingdom Metazoa; phylum Chordata; class Lepidosauria; order Squamata; family Gekkonidae; genus Lepidodactylus; species Lepidodactylus listeri. Next base: position 13,553,884 of record JARCFY010000018.1, on the reverse strand, counting down.
GTGCATAACCGTTTAAACATATGACATCCGCAGACGGTGAGGCACATATGCACATAAGCAAATATGCATATAAGCACATGCGCAGACAGGATTTTTTTTTTTAAAAAAAAAGCCGACTGCACAGCTCTTTAAGGTGGATGTTGTCTAGACAATCCATTGCGGAGTCCGCGCACAGTAAAGCGCTTCACAGGGGAGCTGTCTGGTCATGCAATGCTGGATTAAAAAGATCTAGATCAAATTACAGCCGGGCCAGTGGCGGGATTAGCTGCTTGTCTGAACGCACCCTGTGCAAACCTTTCAAAGGCAGCAAAATTAAGAGGTATGAACTTTTCCTGCGTTAATCACAGAAGGAAAAAAACCCCAAGCTTTTGCTACCTTTAAAATGCAGTTGGATAAATATGTAAAGAATATGTTAAGGCGGTTGTCTTCACTGCCCTGTTCTTCTTTCTTTGCAGATGCAAAGAACCATTTTTTTTTTTAACAAAATTGTATATCCTCCTCTAAGGGAAGGACAGGAATTTGTCTGTCTGTTCAGTAATAACAAGGCAGCAATTCTGTAAACCTTTCCTTTTTTAAAAAAAGGGGCACTGGTGCTAGCGGAGAAAGCAGCGAATGAAACATGATCTCCAGCTTCCTGGGCAGTTGAGAAGGGAAAAGGGAGGCAATCTGATGCAGTATACTGAAAGCGCCCGGAGGCTTGGAAAAGCAGGCTTGGCCCGTGTGGCTTGCTCAGAGCTGCTTCTGGGGTAGCTTAAAAACAGAATGGTACTTTCTTTCAAAAGTCTCTCGAATGTCAGATCCATGCACAAGACTTTCTATGCCATTTGGCAGGATTGCTCTATCTCATGCAAATTCGGGTTGGAAAAATGCAGCTTTCTTTGAAAATCGGCTGCTGCACGTGGATGACACGTCTACAGCCAAAACTGAAGATTCCTTTGCAGACGCCATCTCCTTCCGTGCACTGCTGCAACTAGCTTCTTGCCTGCCTGCCCTGGCACCATGGAGCCCCGTCCCCTGGGGTGACCAGACCACTGGAATTTTATTTCCATGGTTCCTCTCTGTCAGTGACTCCTGACCAGATGCCCAGAAGGTGGGGAAAGGGCCGGAGTTTAGCTGCAGCATGTCCTACTTTTGAGATTCGAGTCATTCAGCTACCCACCGGAAACTGGACTGTAAGAGAGACCTCAGTCCAATCCAGAAAGCTCATGCTTATTTTGTTATCTGGGGGCCTTGGAAAGTCAGTGGTTGAGGGGAAAGGGCACGGCATCGTCCCAGGATATTAATTAGTAGCAGGGGTCATTTCATAGAAAAAGAGGTGAACGCTCATTAGCATAACTCATTTGCATATGCTACACCACCTGACATCACGGGAAGTATGTCAGAAGGCAAGAGAGAGAGAGAGAGAGATGAAGGAAGGAAGGAAGCAAGCAAGCTAGCTGGCAGAGAGGGGACAGCTACTAACCCAAGCCTCAGAAATACCACTATTCTGGGAGGATAGCTTCAGTGGTGGCTGAAGCTTTCAGAAGGCTGGTCGGAGGAACAAGGACCTTTCCAGGGGACGGGGTCATTTTGCTGCAGCCATGATACAAGCAGGCATTCCCCTGTGGTGGTGGGGGAGCTCCCCCAAGCTCCTGCTCGGAATGACCCCTCATTAGTAGCATCACTACGGCTGCAAAATATGGCGATCCATGTTCAGACCTCATGACAGATACTTTTGGTTTAAAAGCAAGAGATTTAGAGCGAGGGGGCGCAGTCAATGTACGTGGAAGGATGTGGCTCAACTTAGGATAGCTTCTTCAATGTCTTCGTTGGAACCTGTGTCCTCTCTTATCTACACAGCACACTTTTCTCCTGCTATTCCAGGCTAGCCTGATCTCGTCAGAAGCTAAGCAGGGTCCCAGCCCTGGTTTGTACTTATTTATGTATTTATTTATTAAATTGATATACCTCCCTCCCCCCAATTTCTGGCTCAGGGTGGTTAACAAGAAGTTATAAATACAATTATAATAAATACTCTATATACGAACAGGTAAAATTTAAAACAGTAAAAACAACAATGATCAGACTAATTAGATGGCATATTCCATATCCTTCTCTAGAGGGGAGAAGACGGGGAGGCCCCGCTTGATGGAAACCCGTTGCTGTCCTCAACCATAGGCCTGGTGGAACATCTCTGTCCTACAGGCCCTGCAGAACTGCATTAGATCTTGCAGGGCCCAGAACTCACTAGGCACAATGTTCCACCAGGCTGAAAAGGCCCTGGCTCTGTTTGAGGACAGCCAGATATCTTTCGGGCCAGGGTTTGCCAGGAGGTTCTTATCTCCAGAGCATAATGCTCTTCAGGGAGTATATAGGGAGAGACGGTCCAAAGATACGCTGGCCCCAGACAGTTTAGGGCCTTGAAAGTCAGTACCAAAGCCTCAGACCTGATCCACTATTTAACTTGGAGCCAGTGCAGCTGACGAAGCACTGGTTGAATATGTGCTGTTGATGGGGTCCTGGTAAGGACCCGCACCGCTGCATTCTGGACAAGCTGTAAGCGCCGGCTCAGTCTCAAGAGCAGCCCTGCGTAGAGTGTGTTACAGTAGTCTACCCTGGAGGTGACTGTTGTGTGGATTACTGTGGCTAAGTCAGGGCAGGACAGGAAGGGGGCCAGCTGCCTGATCTGGTGCAGCTGGAGAAATGCTAGTCTGGCAACATTTGTAGATAGATAAGGAGGCATCCAGGGACACATCCAAGCTCTTGGCGGTTGGCACCGGGCTTAAAGGTACACTGTCAAGATCTGGGAGTTGGCACCCCGAGCCCTCACCGTCTCCACACAGCCACAGAAACTCCTCCACTTGCACCTGCTGGATGACCTTGGGCAAGCCATAGCTCTGTACCAGCTGTTCTCTCAAGGACAGTTGTCTCAGAGCTCTCTCAGCCTCACCTACCTCACAGGGTGTCTGTTGTGGGGAGGGGAAGGGAAAGGAGTTTGTGAGCCGCTCTGAGACTCCCAAGTGAGTGAAGGGCGGGATATAAATCCAATCTCTTCTCTTCTTCTTCTTCTTGAAAGGATTCTGTTTCAGTCAGCTCTGCTTCAACGACGCAGCTAGGGCCTCTAGCCCTTCAGCCAAAATAGATGGGGCGGTATCCGCTCTTGGATAGGAGACCAGCAAGGAAGCTCAGGGTCACTACACAGAGGCAGGCGATGGCAGTTAGTTTCCACAGGGCATGCAAGGCAGACTTGTTTAGGTTGGCCTTTGGAGGGTAATCCACATGTTTGGGCTGTTTTTATTAGTAGTACGGTGATTGCCACATATTTTAATAAGTTTAATATTTTAATGTTAATATTTTATATTTTATATTTGTTTTTATGTTGTTTTTACCTTTATCAGTTTTAATGTTGTAAGATGCCACGAGACCCTTTGGGTGAGCGGCAACTAAGAAATCTAATAAGTCAATACATAGGTTAGGCAACTGACCCAAGGTCACCCAGTATACATGAATCAAAACTCAGGTCTTTCCAATGCTAGTCTGATACCACTGTACCATGCCAATTGGCAGGTCTCTTCCCTGGGAAGGTTTGGCCTTCTCAAAGACAGGAAGAACCCCCTTTCCTGAATGTTCAGCTTTTACTTATACAGGCCCAAGAGGAAATACATTCAGTAACCTTTGCTTTGTGACACATGAGTCTGTTTGCAGGGTGCACTGAGTACCAAGGCCCTTGGCATGACTGAAAAGTACTTGGAACTTTTTAAAAAGTTTTGTCCTGTTTTCTTGCATTTGTCCATTTAAATTACTTTTAAAAAGCATAGATTGAGGTGGGTAGCCGCGTTGGTCTGAAGCAGCGCCTTTAAGACCAACAAAGTTTAATTCCGGACATCCGCCTTCATGTGCGTGCACGGACTGGACTCAAGCTTTGTTCTTTTAAAAAGAATTTTTGCTTCTTTTTTTGTTTTAGTTTTTGCTGCTATGCGTGGGTTGATGACGGTTCAGCACGACAAAATTGCTGATGGCAGACCTTCCCATCTCCCACTTTTATTTGATCAGTAAATTTGCAGTCAAGACATGTCATCACGTCACCTGTATGCAACCTGTTTAAACTCCAGTTTAATTTTGATATGAAACAACCGTTCGGCTGCCCCTCTGGAATGCAACCCTAAAGGAAGAAGATTTTTAAAAGAAAAAAAAAGTGATTTTTTAAATGTTTTGCTTTTACTTATAGCAAGGGTGCAATGGCCAGGAACTCTGTTTCAGACATTCTAGAACTGATATAAACAGAAATGTGCAATTGTAGATTATGGACGACCATCTTCTGAATTCTTAGGAGGAAGGACACTATTCTCAGGTACAATTAGGGTCTCCAAGCCCTAGGGTTGCCAAATCCAGGCTGGGAAACTCCTGGAGATTTGGGGATGGAGCCTGGGACCTCAGTGAGGTACAATGCCACAGAGTCTACTAAGCCCATAACTATGTTGGGGCTTTTGGGGGCTCTGTCCCCCTTATTAAAGGCATAGTCCCACAAGAATGCCTCCTGTAAATGCTTTTTTCAATCATTTAATTTTTTTTTTAAGTTGTGCACTCCTTTAAGCAGAGCGAGTTGTTGTAGCTGATTAATTGCTGCCCTGAGCAAGGGGGTTGGAGTAGGTGACCTCTAGGATCCCTTCTAACTCTGTGTCAAGAGACTGGTCTCCTTTAAGAGAGTTTTTCTGCCTAAGTGTTAGCCTTCTTGACTATAGAATTCATCACCCCCAACCAGCCAGCTTGTTATCAGGTTTGTTGCTTAGGCTGGCAGAAGTGATTAACTTGCAGCAGCTGAGAAATGTCATCTAAAGTGGTTGGCAGCTTGCAGTTTAGAGCTCTATCCTGGTAACGGCTTCCTATTGGCTAAGTGGCTTTTCTTTTTGCACTGAGAACTGCAGCCCCACCAGCCACAAAATCCTGGCTATGGGCCTAGCAAATCATCCATTTTCTCCAGGGGAACAGATGTCTGCAGTCTGGAGAACAGCAGTAATTCTGGGGGAATCCCCAGATCCCACCTGGAGGCTGGCTTCCCTTAGCAAGCACAGTCTTCTGTTCCCTCTAAGTTGTGTGCGTGAGTGGCCGCTCATTAACACAGGAAGCCCCGCTCAGCAGCAATCTGGAGCCACACAGGGTCTTGCACTGCCCATTAACCATCTTCAATTACAGCAGTTACATTCTGCTCAGGATGTGAACTGCTCGACTGGGGGGGGGGGGATTACATTGCATTTGACCTTCCATTGCATCTGACCACTGCATCTGGCCTTCCCACTCCACCCATACAACTGGCTAGACTCTATAATAAAGCACCTAATAACTACCCTGGTTTTAGATCCAGGTGGGCAGCCATGCTGGTATGAGTCCAGTGTCCCCTTTAAGACCAGCAAAGCTTTATTCAAGGTGTGAGCTTTTGTGCGCAAAGCACACTTTGTCAGACAATGAAACGGAACTGCAGATCATAGTTGTACATAGAGAGGGTGGCTTGTTAAATTAGCATGCAAAATAGTGAAGATGTTTATTAACAGATCAAAAGAATGAAACCAAGCACACACCTTGAATAAAACTTTGTTGGGTCTCCAAGATGCCACTGGATGCCAACTTTATCCTGGTTTTACACACACATACAACACCCAAATAAAGATATGACGTGAACGCCCAGAACTGGCACTTTCTTAACTGCTGAAAACTATTCTCTTCTTCCCTAAGAAGCAAAACGTTCCTGAATGGGGCACCACCTCCAGGCCAGCCGCCAAGAAGCATCCCTGGCCGGCCTGGACACAGGGGCCACCTCAAAGAAAGCCCTGCCCTTCCCACTGTAAGAGCGATGGATCTCTGGATCCTTTTTTTGGTACCTGGAGTCAAACTTGGTGCCGTCCTGGAAGGTCCCGTTGTAGTGGTACCGGACGAAGTCGCCCATCTGGACTTCTCTCAAGCACACTTTGGGGATGTAGTACCTGTCAATCACCACGTCCTCCAGCGGGCCCGGGTCTCCCAGGCCGCGGACCCCTAAAAGGCTCAGGGTCCAGATGAGGCACAGCAGGCTCATTTTGCTTTTCTGGCAGGGGGGGGAAGAAGAGCCGCAGTCCTTGAGTGGTGCCGTGGACGCGGCCAAGGGAAAGAGGAGGAGGAGGAGGAGCAGGGGAGGCGCCTGCCTGAGAAGGGAGGCTGGGATGGTCCCAGCCCACCCACAGAAATTCTGTAGACGTGTAAGAAAGCGGCCTGCAGAGGAATCCCCCAAAAAGGACCCCCGGGTTTCTGTGCAGGAGAGGGAGCCGCGCAGCCTAAGGCAGACGCTCCTGGGATGCTGCCCGGCCGGAGATTCTGGTGTCTGAGTCTCTGCAGCAACTCTTTCCAGAAACTGTTTTTAAAAGAAGTTTGGGTAGCCAAAGCCCTAGCAAGGGGAGAGGATTTGCTGGGGGGTTTTTTTGTTTTTTTCAAGCGCCTCTCCCAGGTCCTAGTGCCTGCTGCGTGTCGCTCCTGGAAAAGTCAGCTTGAGGAATTTCAGACTGTGGCTGGAAGCCTGTCTTGTAACTCCAGGGAGGCTTATGTGGTCCCCAAGGCGGGAGGAAGCTCCAAAACTTGCCACGGAATTAGTGGTGGTGGTGGGGAATCACTGACCCCCCCCCCCCCCCCCAATGCTGGTTTTAAAGAGGGCAGGTCTATTTATCGTTCAGATTATTTTGTACCCCGCTTTTTGACTTCGGTGTAGTGTTTCAGAGCTGTGGATTCTGATCTGGAGAGCCAGGTTTGATTCCTCACTCTTCCTCATGAAGCCAACTGGGTGACCCTGGGTCCGTCACAAGTTCTCTCAGAGCCGGAGCTCTCTCAGCCCCACCTACCTCACAGGGTGTCTGTTGTGGGGAGAGGAAGGGAAGGTGATTGTAAGCCACTCTTGAGAGTCCTGCGGGTAGTGAAGGGCGTTTCCTAACCCAGAGCTGGCAACCTTAAATACTGCACATTTTAAAAATCTGTTCAGTCCAGAAGAACATTACCTAGCGACAAAATCCAGGTCATTCTCCCAGTCTTAAATTAACCTAATTGTTTGGCCCAAAGAAAGAGTTTTTATGGAGAGAGGTTTTTTTATATTTATTTATGTTTTACAAGATTTAACATGTTATAACTTTCACATGTAGTATTATACATTGTCACAACCGAAGTTAAGATTATTTTCTAATGACTAAACATGTCTTACAGATTGCGAGTCTACGTTTTAACCATTGTCTGTATCCAGTCATATACTTTAGTCCATCTTTTTCCAAACAGCGTTTCACTTTTCTTTGACCAGGCTAAATTCAACCTATCCATCTCTACCAGTTCCAACATTTTGCTGATTACATCTTCTCTTGTGGGAAGATTCTCTAGTTTCCAACGTTTTGCGACTAAATTCTTGCAGCTGTGAAAATATAAGTTATTACATATGAATTAGTTATAAAGTCATCTGGAATTATATATTTAATAGGTAAATCTCCGGTTCAAGTGGGACGTTTATCTTGAAAATTTCATAAATGATTTTTTGTACTTTACACCAATAATTCTGTATTTTTGAGCATCTCCACCACGTATGATAAAAGGAGCCTATATTGTTTTTACATTTCCAGCAATTTTAACTCATATTTGGAAAACATTTTGCAATTTTCTCTGGAGACCAATGCCATCTATAAAACATCTTTAAGATGTTTTCTTTATATGGAATTGACCTCAGTCCAGAAGAACATTACCTAGCGACAAAATCCAGGTCATTTTCCCTGTCTTAAATTAACCTAATTGTTTGGCCACAAGAAAAAGTTTTTACAAAGAAAGTTGATTCATTCAAAATGTGGCACTGGAAGTTTGACAGATACTGTGGATTGCCAAAAAGACAGATCAGTGGGTTCTAGATCAACTTATGCCTAAACTCTCCCTAGAAATGCAATTGACTAACCTGGACAGCCAGCAACTGGTCAGAGAGGCTGAGGCCTTCCCCTAATGTTGCCTCTTGGCTCTGGGATTTACAGGTTTAGCCACCATGGCTAGTAGCCACTGATAGACATCCTCCATGAATCTAATCCCCTTTTAAAGCTGTTTATTCCTATGACCATCACTACATCCTCTGGCAGAAAACTCCACATTTTAATCACTCTCTGTGTAAGGTAGTATTTCATTTTGTTCGTCTAGAACCTACTACCCATCAACTTCATGGGATGCCCTTGAGTTCTAGTCTTTTGGGAGAGGGAGAAAAGCACCCCTTTGTTTACTCTCTCCACTCCATGCACCATTTTAGAAATCTCGATCATGTCCTCCCTCAGTCATCTCTTTTCTCAACTGGAAAGTCCCAGCTCTTCCAGCTTTCCTCATAGGAAAGGTGCTCCAACCCACTCCTCATCTTGGTTGCCCTCCTCTGTACTCTTGCTGTAGTCCTCTGACCCTTGCTGACGCAGTGAAGACCCTCAGGGTTATACTGGATCCAACTTCATTACTGGAGAAGCAAGTTAATGCAGCTGCAAAAAAAATACATTCCACCAACTCAGCCTAGACCTTGAAACAGCTTACCTGGTAGGGTTGCCAACCTCCATGTGGGATCTGGGGATCTCCTGCTTTTACAACTGATCTCCAGCTGACAGAGATCAGCTCCCCGGAGAAAATGGCTGCTTTGAAGGGTGGACTCTATGGCATTGTACCATGCTGAGGCCCCTCCCTTCCCCAAACCTCACCTTCTCCTGGCTTCACCTCCAAAGTCCCCAGGTATTTTCCAACCTGGACTTGGCAACCCTATTACCTGGCCACCTGGATCCACGCTGCAAGAACATCGTAACAAGACTACTGTAATGCACTGTACATTGGTCTTCCCTCAAAATCAATTTGGAAACTCCAGCCGGCACAGAATGCTGCGGCTTGGCGTGATCAGGCACTAGATGATATTATTCCACTTCTGCAGATGCTCCGCTGGCTGCCTGTTCGTTACTGGATCCAATTTAAGGCAGGGCTATTTTGGGGCAGGAACGCACAGGAACGGAGTTCCAGCTGGCTCCTGAGTTGGCCACACCCAGCAGGAACTCATTAGCATAATAGGCCACACCCAACAGCAGAAACTCATTAGGATTGGCTACATTAGGGGTGTGTGGCCTAACATCCAAATTAATTCCTGCTACAAAAAAAGCCCTGGGTTTTGACAACAAACAAGGTAAACAGAATAAAAAGCAAAAGGTGGGTGTGGCTGGGTGACCACTCTTCTGGTAACATGGGTGCGTGGCCTAATATGCTAATAAGCTGTGCTGTCAGTGGTGTGGCCTAATATGCTAATCAGCTGTGCTGTCAGTGGTGTAGCCTAATATGCTAATGAGTTTCTGCTGTTGGGTGTAGCCTATTATGCTAATGAGTTCCTGCTGGGCTTTTTCTACCAAAAAAAGCCCTGATTTAAGGTATTGGTCATCATGTACATAGCCCTTCATGGTTTTGGTTCCTTTTATCTGCAGGACCACGACATCTTCTCTGCTCTGTCATGGCAGCTTTGCTCACCTGAGCAGGGTTTTCGGCAGGTGCCGCCCTGCAAATGGGCAAAATCAACAACTGCCTGTGCCGGTGCCTTCTCTGTTCTGGCCCCAACCTTATGGAGTGGCCTGCTTGAGAGGTTAGGGAGGCTCTCCTGGCTTTCTGCAAACTATGCAAAAATGTCTTTTTGTACAGGGAATAGGGTTGCACTGTACAAAACGGTTCATAAACTCACCTGGATAAATGATTAGGGAACAGGGACTGCAGTCTATATGGCTGTGTTTAGCTTACTGTAAGCAGGATCCTGTTTATGTCACTTCTGGACCGCTTAATGTGTCATGTGAATACCTATGCTATGCTTCAGTTCTGGCTTTTAGATTTCTGGTTGGTTCCAGACTTCTCCAGTCCTAGTGCCTTGTTTATTGTGGTCACACAGCAAGCTTACCATGATTTGTTCTCGCTGTATATTTGATCGGGGATATTTTTTTGCAGTTTGGGATGATCACACATTCCTCCGGGAACTGCTTGCATCACACAATGAGGCTCCAGGCCACTGCGAGTTTAATTTTTTTTCTTTGTGCATGCGCATATGCGCATGGCCAAATCACAACTCCCACTTGGACACGCTTTACTCCCTTGTTTTTGCAGTGTTCCCCCCCAACAGTGAACAAAATGAACCACTGACATACAACTGAGCGCTGGAGTCTATATATGTGCGCTTGAACATTAATGCATTGAATATATTCAGCACAGGATTGCTCATGCACACAGTGGGGAAAGCTGGGGGGGGGGGGAATTCAGCGCGAGAATGATGTTCAGACTACCTAATTGCATTCATAGTGAGAGACGGCTGTCCAGGTTGGTGAAATTGCGGATTCACAGTGCAAATATTCGGAAAGTACTTGAATTTCCTGGGGTTGGAAAAATCGCTAGGAAACCGGGAGGACTGCAGGGGTGAGTCCGCTTCGATACGGGAGGCAGATGCGGCCGACTGATCAGCCCTTTAAAATACGATAGGGAACAGTAGTGAAACCCGATCAAAATGACTGTGTGACCACAGCCTGTATGTCCCATTTTGTTGACTGTACTGACTTGCTCTGCATGTAATCCTTCGTGAGTCCCTATGAGAAAGGCAGGCTATATATAACGAGAATGAATACAGCAAACAATGCAGTAAAAGTGGATTACACAAGTAGAGAACAATGAAATAAAGTACTATGTTAAAATATATTGGTTACACAATACATACAATAAACTATGCGGTAACACTGGAGGATACAGGTAATGTGGACTGTGAATCACACAGTGAAATAAAAACAGTATAATATATTCAATAACTGGATTGCTCGTTTAGAGAACCCTTATAAATATATCCAATTAGTCATATAGAGTAGGGAGGGACTGCCTTAAAATGTTCACAATTAAACCCAACCTCCAACACAATTATGTGTTACAGTGCTCCCTCTAAGCTGTGGAATCTTGTGAGGAAAAATTCAACTTTGTGAGCTACTGGCATTAAAGTTGTGAGCGAGCGATTTGACTCCTGCATAAATTGGTTTACTCTGGAGCCATCCTTCCTGAGCTGAGGCAAAAATGTGTGAGCCATAGGCTGAAAAACTGTGAGTTAGCTCACACTAACTCAACTTAGAGGGAACACTGGACATTTTTATTCCCGTTCTAAAAGTGGCCTCCTGAACAGTTCTGCTTCTGGGCCAACCTAGATCTTACATTTTTAAAAATTCATTTATTTGAGTTATTTATAGTCTGCCTTTCTTACTTGGACTCAAGGTGGATTTCTCGGACTTGGATTATCTTGACGACAACAAACCTTTATTGGCATTGAGAGCACAAAACATTATGGGGACTTGGATTATCTGTAAACGGGCAAAATCAACAACTGTCCATAGATATGCTTTCTCTGTTGTGGCCTCCCTCCATCTTATGGAGCAGCTTGCCTGAGGAGGTTAAGAAGCCTCTCGCTCTCCTGCCTTTCCACAAACGACACAAAATTGAACTGTATAAGAAGGAATGCATTTTTTCCAAATACAAAGGAATCTGGGCTTTCCCAAAGGACCACTGGAAAGTCCAATCAATAATTTTATTGCTCATAGACCAATAGGTCATAAGCAAATAAACTATAGTACACACTGACCATTGGAAAGCATTAAAGGTCCTCTCATAAACACTGCCAGAACAGATCTCCATATACAGAAAATATCAAGCCATGTTAGTCTGTCTGCGGCAGTAGAAAAGAGCAAGGGTCCAGTAGCACCTTAAAAGATTAACCAGATTTGTGGCAGGACTTTCGTGATTCATGAGTGACTCACAAAAGCTCATCCCCTAGTCTTTTAAGGTGCTCTTGCTCTTTTCTACCACCATAAACAGAATATAAGTGTAGAATGCTGTTATGTATGTGCTACGGTGTTGTGATTTTTTAACAGTTCCTTAACAGTATTCATGTGGTGTGTATTTGTAATCCCTCTTGAACGTTCTTTTTAGGAAGTGGGCAGTGACTCCCTAAAGCTCATATTGACATAAACGTTGCTAGTTTTTAAGGTTGCCCCTGGGCTGTATGCCATTTGGAGACAATTCCTAAGGATCATCTGTTTTAAAGCTTTCCAGCAATCCAAATCAATTCCTATGAATCTTATCAAATCCATCATTATTTGGAAAAGAACCAGAACACCCCCCAAAGTCCTTTCTGGACATGAGCCATAGGGATGAGGAAAAGCTCTGTGAGGAGAATGAGATGTTGCTTTTGAACTGACAAAAGCACAGTGGATTTTAAAATTGCCAGTTTGGTGTAGTGGTTAAGTGCGCGGACGTTAATCTGGGAGAACCGGGTTTGATTCCCCACTCCTCCACTTGCACCTGTCTGGATGACCTTGGGCAAGCCATAGCTCTGTCCCAGCTGTTCTCTCAAGGACAGTTGTCTCAGAGCTCTCTCAGCCCCACCTACCTCATAGGGTGTCTGTTGTGGGGAGGGGAAGGGAAAGTAGTTTGTAAGCCGCTCTGAGACTACAAGTGAAGGGTGGGTATAAATCCAATCTCCTCTTCTTCTTCTGAAATTGCAGTGCAGTAGTTAGAGAGTCAAACTAGGATATGGGAGACACAGGTCTGAATCCCCAGCCTGCTGTGGAAGCTTGTTGGGGGACCTTAGGCTGATCACAAACTCTCAGCCTAGCCTACCTCACATAGGTGTGTCTGTGTGATGTGCCATCAAGTCACTTCCGACTTAGGGCGACCTGATGAATTAATGACCTCCAAAACGTCTTATTGTTAACAGCCTTGCTCAGGTTTCGTGAAGTGAGGGCCCTTGTGGCTTCCTTGATGGGAGTCAAGAAGAAGAAGAGGAGGAGATTGGATTTATACCCTGCCCTTCAGTATCCAAAGGAGTCTCAGAGTCGTTTACAATCTCCTTTCCCTTCCCCTCCCCACAACAGACACCCTGTGAGGACTGCTCCTGAGAGAACAGCTCTGAGAGAACTTGTGACTGACCCAAGGTCACACCAGCAGCTGCAAGTGGAGGAGTGGGGAATCAAACCCAGTTCTCTCAGATTAGAGTCTGCGCTCTTAATCACTACACCAAACTGGCTCTCATGTTGGGTCTTCCTCTCTTCCTGCTGCCTTCAACTTTTCCAAGACTTCTTGTCTTTTCCAGTGACCCTTGTCTTCCAGGATAACAGTTTTAGTACCTTTATTGACATACATAAAAACATACAGCAAAGAATACAGATTGAAATGTTACCTCAGATTTGAAATGCAGTCAAAGGTCGCCCAGCAAGAGATTTAATCCTGTCTTCTCATAATGAGACCAAACTACGATTTTAGCTTCTAGAGAGAGTTCAGTTGTAGTAAGGATACAATGGAGGACAGCGGAGAATGAGGTAAGCCGGTTTGGGTCCCCACTGGGGAGAAATATGGAGGATAAATGAAGCAAAAATAACATTAAAAAATAACATGAAGTAGCAGAGTTCCCAGTTCAAACGTACCTGTTTTTCTGCCCTGTGACCAACACATTTAAATCAGACTTCACACCTGGTCACATGGAACAAAATGAGGCAGGCAAAATTCTAAGGTGATAGAAATGGTATTGAAAATAAACACACAAGTCACATACACACACGCACAGAAATGATAAGTTACCTACTTGGGATCCTTTTTATTGGTTCAAGAATATTTAACATTTATTTTACAAGACAGGAGTAATACCACATCAAATATGGCCTGGCAGAGGGAAATCTGGGTTCAATGTACCTGTAGGACCACCTGTTCCCTTTGTGAACCACCCTGACCACTATGGTCATCTTTCGAGGCCCGGTTTCAGGTGGTCCCCACTCCAAGATTAGGTAGGTGGCAACCTGACACAAGAACCCTGCAACTCTTTCCCCAGAGGGATCTATCTGTCCCCTTCTCTTGCCATCTTCTCTCAGCAGGTGAAAACTTTTTTGTTTGTTCCCTCAGTAATCTCTCCTTCCAGACCAGTTGTAATTGCTCTTATGTCTTTGTATGTATTTTAGCTCTGCTTTAAATTGTTCTAATAATGTGTGTTTTGGGGTTTTAAAATGTGGTCTCACGTACATTTTAATTGGCTAGCCATCTTGGTGGCCCTTGTGAGGACAGAAGGGTGAGACATAAAGAATATACCCATCTTACTAACTGGAGAAGGGAGGAGTAAACTGGGATGAAGAAACTGGCCGCACAGGTCATCATTTACAGATAATAACTGTTATGTTTTAGATAGTGTATTTGTGATTACTGATCATTAATAACTGTTCTTCTATAGGACAAAGTTTGAGTCCAGTGGCAGCTTGAAGACCAACGAAGTTTAATTCTGGGTATAAGCTTTCATGTGCATGCACACTTCTTGTACTCAAAATTAAACTTTTTTGGTCTTCAAGGTGCCACTGGACTCAAGACTTTTTGTTCTATTGCTTTAGACCAACATGGCTACCCACCTGAATTGTTCTTCTATAAACTTTCAAATGTTTAATAATGGGGAGCTGGAAGTCACATACACTGAGCTACAATCTCTACTTTTGTGCTACCAATGGGTGGGTTTGGGGGAACAGTACTTTCTCAGTGATATGGAGAAATCTTCTTTGCACATGGTCAGAGATGCCATTCAAAATCTTAGCTATTAGCTATTACATATTAGCTATGACAGCTGAAGGGAATCTCCATGTTCAAAGACAGTATCCTTCTGCATATCAGTTACTGGGAAGAGGGGAACACAGAGCACCTCAGTGCTGTGCCTCTAAGTTTCCTTGAGGCATCTGTATGGCCACTGTTGCCAAATATACTGGGCTAGACACATAAGAACATCAGAAGAGCGCTGCTGGATCAGACCAATAGTCTGTCTAGTACAGCATCCTGTCTCACACAGGGGCCAACCAGTTCCTCTGGACCACCAACAACAGGGTACAGGGGCCGAGGCCTTCCCCTGATGTTGCCTCCTGGCTCTGGGATTCAGAGGCTTAGTGCCTCTGAACCTGGAGGTTTCCCTCAGCCATCATGGCTAGAAGCTATGTCTATCTGGCTGGTCAGGGTCGGGTTCAGGATGCTGGATCCCACTGGATTTGGCCCAGCATGGATAGGGTTATGGTCAAGGATCATTTCGAGCAGGAGCTCAGGGGAGCACAGCTCCGGAAGTTGGTGCCAGCCCCCACGGGGGGTGGGGGTGGGGTGCCTGCTTGTGTCATGGCTGCCGCAAAATGACCCCATCCCCTGGAAAGGTCCTTGTTCCTCCAACCAGCCTTCTGAAGGCTTCAGCCACCACTGAAGCTATCCTCCCAGAATAGTGGTATTTCTGAGGCTTGGATTAATAGCAGTCCCCTTCCTTTCTTTCTTTCTTCCTTCCCTCCCTTCCTCTCTCTTTCTTCGTTGCCTTCTGACATACTTTTGGTGATGTCAGGTAGTGTAGCATACGCAAATAAGTTATGCTAATGAGTTATGCTAATGAGCTCCTGCACCTCTTTTTCTACGAAATGACCCCTGGTTATGGTCATCTATCTCCCCGTTTATTTTTCTGAATTTTCATTCACAGCTAGACTGCTCCTGGCCATGGAGGCTCCACTCGGCTCGCTCAGTCTCATCTCCATGCCCCCTGCAGGGGTTCCTACTTCTCTTGAAGGCTCCCCGTATCGCTGGAGCCCCACCCTCCTCGTCTGCACCCACCCACCTGGACAGTCTCATGTTTTCTCTTTCCTACAGTAACTGCATACAGTAACTGCATGCAGCGCAAGTAAAGGAAAGGGGAGCGAAGCACGAGTAAAATTGTCCATCCCGAGCACCCATACGAAGAGAAGGGGGGCGTAGAGGATGATAGGCACTCGCGCGACGAGGACAAGCTGAGAACGAGACACGACCAGGATTGATCCTCCTCAGCACCTGTATGAAAGGCGGGGGTAGGCCTCGATGCTGTGACTGTAGAAGCAAGGGAAGTACCGAGCGTCATGAAAAAGGTTTACACTTCCGGTTGCCACTCGACTGTCAAATTGCAGATGCTTACATTTAATATGAATATGCGAAAATAAGAGAAGCCAATGTTGGATCAGGCCACACTGTGGCCCCATCCAGTCCAACACTCTGAGTCACACAGTGGTCAAAAATAGCAGGTGCCCTCAGGAGGTCCAGCAGTGGGGCCAGGACACTAAAAGCCCTCCCACTGTTGCCCCCCCCCCCCCCCCAAGCACCAAGAAGACAGAGCATCACTTGCCCCAGACTGAGAGTTCCTAACTATACCTTGTGGCTAATAGCTGCTGATGGACCTCTGCTCCATGTTTATCCAGTTCCCTCTTGAAGCCGTCCATGCATGTAGCCGCCACCATGAGCTGTAGTCCGCATGAGTTGTAGTCCGCATTTCTCACCGAGAGTCAAGGTGGAGTACACAGTATGAATCGAGGCAATCAATAGGATGAAATATCTAATTAGCAATGTAATAGGACTAGGGTTACAGAAATCTGAAACGAAGTATAAAGTGATTCAGATGGGGTAGCTGTGTTGGTTTGAAACAGCAGGACAAAGTTTGAGTTAGGGTTGCCAGGTCTGGGTTGGAAAATACCTGGAGACTTTGGGGGTGGATCCAGGAGAGGATGGGGTTTGGGGAGGGGAGGGGCTTCAGCATGGTACAATGCCATAGAGTCCACCCTCCAAAGCAGCCATTTTCTCCAGGGGAGCTGATCTCTGTCAGCTGGAGATCAGTTGTAAAAGCGGGAGATCTCCAGGCCCCACCTGGAGGCTGGCAACCCTAGTTTGAGTCCAGTGGCACCTTTCAAGACCAACAAAGTTCAATTCTGGGTATAAGCTTTCTTGTGCATGCATGCTTCTTCAGATACTTCTGCGGAAGTGTGCATGCACAGGAAAACTTATACCCAGAAATCAGCTTTATTGGTCTTCAAAGGTGCCACTGGACTCAAAGCATAGATTATTAGACATGACCAAGTGGAATGTGAGTCAGCAGTGTGATGGCAGATTCAAAAAATGGGAATGCAGTTTTAGGCGGCGTTAGCTACCTCACACTAACTCAGCTGAGAGGGGACACTGCGAGTCCCAGCCAGCCCCGAGTCGTGTGAGGAGGAAAACAACCCCTCGGCCTCCTACGGGCAACGGATTTCGAGCTGGTTCTTGAAGTGTTGGGCGGGCAAAGGGAGCCGGACCCCTTTGGAGTGGGGAGAAGAGCCCCGCCCCTGAGGCGGCAGCTGTGGCGCATGCGCCGCTCTGCTTTCGGGGGGTGGGGGGGACATTGAACTGCTGCCCCGTTCCCTGGTCCCGGTGGGGCCCCCGTGGCTTCCGCTATGGTAATTTTGGGGGGGGGGGGGAGTGGAAGAGAAGGTTCGCTCCAGGCGGCTCCCAAAGAGAAGCTGCATGCAAACTTATCCCTGTGGTTAGCTTTCTTATTCGACGGGGGTCGTGGGCAGTTGAATTGGGGTTTTTTTGCAGTTGTAAAAAGGAAACCCAAAAGAGCTGCGCCAGCCCCGTGTCCTTCTCTAGGGTTAGCAGCAATGCTCCCCTCTAAGCGGTGGATTCTTGTGAACAAAACCCTACTTTGTGAGCTACTGGCATTAAGAGTCGTGAGCCAGCCGTTTGGCTGCTGCACCAATGAGTTTGCTCTGCAGCCCTACTTCATGAGCGGAGACAAAAACGTGGGAGCCGGAGGCTAAAAAAAATCTGTGAGCTGGCTCACACTGACTCAGCTTAGAGGGAACTCCGGGTTAGGGTTGCCAAGTCCAGGTTGGGAAATACCTGGGGACTTTGGGGGTGGAGCCAGGAGAAGGTGGGGTTTGGGGAGGGGAGGGGCCTCAGCATGGTACAGTGCCATAGAGCCCCATCTTCAAAGCAGCCATTTTCTCCAGGGGAACTGATGTCTGTCAGCTGGGGATCAGCTGTAAAAGCGGGAGATCCCCAGACCCCACCTGGAGGCTGGCAACCCTACTCCGGTTAGCAGATGTCTTCTTTTTAGAGGACACATCCTCTTTCATTGGTGTCTGTCCTCTTTTGGTGTTGTGGTTAGGAGTGCGGACTGTAATCTGGAAGAACTGGGTTTGATTCCCCACTCCTCCACATGCAGCCAGCTGGGTGACCTGGGTCAGTCACAAGTTCTTTCAGAGCTGTTCTCTCAGGAGCAGTTCTTGAGCAAGCTCTCTCAGCTCTACCTACCTCACACGGTGTCTGTTGTAGGGAGGGGAAGAGAAAGGAGATTGTAGGCTGCTCTGAGACTCTGAGTGAAGGGCGGGGTATAAAGCCAATCTCTTCCTTCTCTTCCTTTCCTTCTCCTTCTCCTCTTGTGTGTTCTTTTTTTAAAAAAACGGATGAAAATGTCCTCTTTTGGGGTTGGGAGGCTGAGCCTGTTTTGCCCTATAGACCCCCCAGTGGAGGCCAGCTCCAACTTAAACAAGTGGGGTCACCATGTTGTTCTGAAGCAGCAGGAACAAGTGTGAGCCCAGGGGCACCTTTAAAACCAATGAAGTTTTATTCTGAGTATAAGCTTTCGTGTGCACACGCACTTCTTCAGATACCTGCACATGGAAGCTTATACCTTGGATCAAACTTTGTTGGTGTTAAAGGTACAGTTGGATTTAACATTTCCCCCCCCCCAGCGTAAATAGTAGGGGGTACTTAAAATGAGCTTTGTCATAGTGATCACTTTTCTGAAGTAGTCATTTGGGAAATATGTCCTTTATTTTTGCCTTTCAAAATATGGTAACTGGCATAGCTTATCAGGACCACCACCTCAGAGTGACCAAGGAGGGAGGAAGCTTGGGCTTTTCACAGGAATCTCTCTCAGGTATCATGTGACCTACCTCACAGGGTTGTTGTGGGGATAAACTTGGCTGGAGGATGGTGATGTAAGCCACTTTGGGTGCCCACTGGGGAGAAAGGCAGTGTTCAAATGAATTAAATAAAATTTTGGAGGTGAGGGGGGCAAAGGGCAAGTTTTGCTGAAGTATGTAGGAACCTTAAGCCTTCTTTTAAAAAAATCATTTGGGCCTTAATTGGGAGTATGGATTTCTGTCTTACTAATATGTTAGCATAGTTAGTATGCTAGAATGGCAGGCTCTGCCTTTTGTATACTTTTTTTCCTGTTCCAAACAAAACCAACCCCGGGGGTGGGAGGCAAAGGAAATTTAAACAACTGTTTCCCCAAAACAGAAAAATATAAACTTAGATGCCACTATAGAAATAGGTAAGAATAGCAGACAATAGTTGCAACATTTATACAACCAATTAAAGAAACAAGGATGCTGTAATTGCATTGACAAGACTCTGGATTGTGAAGCCATTTTGAAACTTTCAAAAAAACACTTTCTGGGGATTAATTTCAGACAGTTATATTGTATAGATTACTGATAGAGGCAACTGAGTCTTGATCTGTTTTAAAACCTGTACTACATGGATAACAGTTGTTCATTAAAAAAAAAACAACCCTTGAAGCTTGTTCCTATTGAGTCAAACCCGCATGTATACAAAACTTGCCTCCATTTCAAAGCTGAATTTGGATGTAGTCTGCTGGGGAAAATAAATTCCATCTTCTGTAACATCACTTAAGCTTAATGTAAAACTAATTTTGAAACTTTCTCAGCCTGGAGTCTTTTCAAATGATAATTTTCAAAGTGTCTTTGCTTCTTTAATTTGTTGTTTAGGAGTGACAGTTTTCTGGTTGATCCAATTGGTCAACCGTGTTGGTCTGATGCAGTAGAACAAATTTAGAGTCCAGTGACACCTTTAAGACCAACATAGGTTTATTCAAGGTGTGAATTTTCGTGTGCTCTCCATGCTTGAGGGGAGAGAATGAAGATTCCCAGTCACTTCCCACATTTAGAAGATACCTTTAGACCAGGGGTGGCCAACCTGTGGCTCGGGAGCCACACGCGGCTCTTTCACACATATTGTGCGGCTCCTGGCAGGGCGGCTGGGGAAGCAAAGGGGAGGCATGCTTTTTCTCTCTTTCTCCCTTCCTTCCTTCCTTCCTTCCTTCCCTCCTCCCTCCCATCTATTTGCTTTCCTAGTTTCTCTCTCTTTCTTTCCACTTCTTTAATTCTTTCTTTCCATCTCTCTCTTTTTCTCTCTCTCTCTCAATATCATTAGCAAACAAGTAATATCATTATCAATAACCGTTTTTCCTCGTTTGTTTTTATTTTTGGCAGTCCCATTTAACGTTAATAAAAAGCAAATTTGCATATTTTTAAAAATAAAAACGTGTGTGTGATATTTGTTCCTGTCTTGCGTCTCTCAGACATCTGACGTTTATTCTATGTGGCTCTTACGTTAAGCAAGGTTGGCCACCCCTGCTTTAGACATTTATTTGCTATTTTGACATATTTATGGCTTTACAACTGTTGACCTTATAACCTTAACATATTATTTAGTGTCACTTTGCATATCTTTAACATCCTCATGTTACATGTTAATTTGCTGTTCATTCTCTGGCTATAAGTTTAGAACCTCATCTCCCATTCCAGTGTGTCTGAAGAAGTGTGCCTTGCATAAAAGCTCATACCTTGAATTAACCTTTGTTGTTCTTAAAGGTGCCACTGGACTCTATGTTTTCTGGTATTTATGTAGCAGACCGCTCTGTATGTTTTTCTGTTTTGGTTCTTTTTATTGTTTACATTCTATTTTGGGCTCCTGCTGCTTCTTGGTAATCTCCTTTCAAAGCGATCTATTGGTTGCCATATTTTCTGGTACCGAGTTCTAAAAGTTAATAACACGCTGAATGAAGAAGGACTTGATACAGGCAATCCTGAATCTGCTGCCAGTCAGTTTTGTTGGGTGAGACTTCATTATCTCATTATAAGGCAAGAAAACAGCCATTCTTTCTGTTACTAATATAGGACATATTTAGAGTCCAGTCGCACCTTTAAGACCAACAGAGGTATATTCATGTCGGTGTTAAACTGCAGTCTCATTAGAGTGTGGATAAGTCTTGAAAATTATTATTGTTTTGTTCCCCAAAGGCCTGCGGAATCCGGAAGCTGTTTTCTGTGGAGGCAGAGTTTGAAGATGAGGTAGGAGAATATTTGTGAATTGTAGCCGTACAGTGGAAGCATCAAGGTGGGATGGAGGGAGCAAACATTTGTATTTGTTTGGGACTTTGGAGGATCCAGGCCTAGACAGAGCACTGTCCATCACAATGTACATGCGCAAAGTTAAGATGAAACGCCATCTAGTAAGGCTCTTGTGATCTTTTTTTAAAAAACAGGATTTTATGTTGGCCGTGGAAGATGTAGAGAAGCAGGTCTCAGACCCGACTCCTGCCAGTTCAAGATGTCTGAGACCCTCGTTGTCTGCACTGAGAAACCCCGGCAACACCACCGAGGGTCTGTCCCCGGTCTTGCCAGTTCAAAACTACTCCAGACTAAGTTTTCTGCAGGACAGCCGCCCTGGCAAGATCAGTTCATCAAACAACCAGGTGACGTCTCCTTCGATGGCCAGCGTCAGAGTTCAGAAGGACCAGGCGGCCTTGTCGGCCCCAAGCTGCAGTTCAGGCCCAAGGTTCAAGTTTGTGAAGAGACCTTCAGCTGTACCTTCCCCTCATAACGAGGATTTGGATAATGAACTCTTCTTGGCAGCCTGCATGGATCTGGAAGAGTCGGAAACCCTCTCAGGAGCTTCTAGCTCTGACTCTGGGAGGGTGGGGGGCCATCGTGATCGTGATACAGTAACCGCCAAGAAAATGCGGGTGGCAGATTCAGCCGTCTCGAGCTGCACTGTCAGTGTGGAGACGACACGGTTGAAAAGGACTCTGAAGGAAGCCCTGGCAGGCGTCGGCAGCCATCTCCAGCCCGCGGAGGCTTCTCCGAGGTTGACTCTGAGGCCCACTGCTGTGGGATCCCACCCTTCACAATCTAACCAAGGAATGAGCATTGCTGTGGGTGCCGTTTCAAGCCCAGGTTGCCAGTTGCCTACGTCGTTTCACGCCTCTCTGGATAAACCTGTGGCTGGGTACACCAGTTCCTGCCTGCCCCTTGTTAGACCTTCCCCCCCTTCAGGAATTGCCCCGCTAAGACCACTCACCCCACAGACACCCAGGCAGAGTTCTTTCACACCGAAAGTGGCAAACCGGGGTACTCAGCTCCTTACGGCTTATGGTCCCCCTGTGGCAACTGCGGAGTCCTCACCGAGAACGCCTTGTTCAGTTACTCCTTCCGGAAGCCTCCAAACGCCCGTGGTCACCAACCACCTTGTCCGCCTGGTGACAGCAGCCAACCAGCCTCAGCCATTGGCTCGCGTCCCGTTGCAGGCCAAGACTCGCCGTTTCCCAGGACCGGCCGGCATTCTGCCCCAGCAAGTAAGAGCAGGGGCAGGGTACAGGGAATGATCCAGTCTGAAAATATACAGGTCTGAGAATGGATCTCCCTCCAAAGTGCTGTGGGAGGAGGAGGAGGGCAGAATAATCCTGTTAGCCTCCCCTCCTCCTGTTGCTTCCCACAGTCACCACAAAGCCCCTGAATGGGGAACAGAATTACCGGCCACTTCCTCTGCCTCACAGAGGCTGTGGGGTCGTTTCCATGAGTGGTAGTTTTTAAGCTGTGTTGTCTTTCGTGGCTTTTTTTAACACATTGTCGGGAGGCTCGGTGGCGTAGAACTTTTTACTCTGCCCCGCTGAGAGACAGAGTCTGAGTCCAGGGGGCCCCTTTAAGACCAACGAAGTTTAATTCTGGGTATCAGCTTTTGTGTGCCTACTCGAAAGTGACAATGCCTCTGCGGGCCAGGGATTGGAGCTAAACGTTTGGGCAGGATAATAGGTTCCATGGGTGGTCCTTGGGAATTGATTTAACATCCAGTCCTAACATTCACCATTTGTTGAAGTTTGAATTCATTTAAAACTGTTGTACCCGTGGACTATGAACATCAGAAGAGCCCTGCTGGATCAGACCAGGGGTCCATGTAGACCAGCATCCTGTCTCACACAGGGGCCGACCAGTTCCTCTGGAGGGCCGACAACAGGGCACAGAGGCCCAGGCCTTCCCCGATAAGTAAATAAGAAGTGCCCTGCTGGATCAGCCCAGTGAGGGTCCATGTAGACCAGCATCCTGTCTCACGCAGTGGCCAACCAGTTCCTCTGGAGGGCCAACAACAGGGCAGAGAGGCCAAGGCCTTCCCCTCATAAGAACACAAGAAGAGCCCTGCTGGATCAGACCAGCAAGGGTCCATGTAGACCAGCATCCTGTCTCACACAGTGGCCAACCAGTTCCTCTGGAGGGCGAACAACAGGGCACAGAGGCCGAGGCCTTCCCCTTATAAGAACATAGGAAGAGCCCTGCTGGATCAGACCTGTGGTCCATCAAGTCCAGCATCCTGTCTCACACATGGGCCAGCCAGTTCCTCTGGAGGGCCAGCAAGAGGGCAGAGTGGCCGAGGCCTTCCCCTGATGTTGCCTCCTGGCTCTGGGATTCAGAGACTCAGTGCCTCTGAATGTGGAGGTTCCCCTCAGTCACCAAGGCTAGTAGCCATTGGTCGAATTACCCTTCATGAATCTATCCAATCCCTTTAAAGCTGTTAATTCCTGTGACCATCATTACTTCCTCTGGCAGTGAATTCCATATTTCAGTCACTTTCTGTGTAAAGTAGTATTTCCGTCAACATTACTTCAAGATGCTCACACATGATATCTGTATATTGCTTGTTTATCTGGTCTTTCCTAGAAGGAGCTCAGGATGGCTTCACGATAACCTTGTAAGGTAGGTTAGGCTAAGAGAGAGTGTTTCTGCTCCAGAATAGTCCAGTAAGCTTAATTACAGTGTGCAAATTTGAATCCACTCCCCCCCCCCCAAAAAAAACCTGGTTTGACTTTTTTGTCATTACATCACAGGATACACAAGGGCAAGAAACTGTGTCCATTAATATAAGCTGCTTTGTTTTTTCCCCTCCCTGCGCTTCTGTTCCTCAAAAGCCTGATGGGAAGAACCTCGAAGAGATCATGGTTTCGGCTCCACAGACTCCTACTCACGGGGCTCTGGCAAAGCTACGGACAGAGGTAATTCTCATCATCTGCCGTTTGCTTTCTCGCAGAAGAAATATAGGTTTCAAAGGCGGGGATTCAGAACCCCATGTAACCAACGAAGCCGCCGTGCAGGCAGGGTGATATCGCCTGGTGACAGTCCCACGAAGCCGCCCCTGCCGTGTACAGGGAAGCAAAACTAACTCTGCAGTCCTTGTGGTTGCAGGAAATCATTCAGCGTTTGCAGCCGCCATGCTTGAAGTATGAAAACAGTCAAAACTTCTGGTCATCTGAATATCCCTCACTTCTGTAATTTTGGAAAAGTGGGCAGGGTTTTGGAGCCTTTCTCTGGGGCGTCAACATGAGAGCCAGTTTGGCGTCGTGGTTAAGTGCGCGGACTCTAATCTGGGAGAACCGGGTTTGATTCCCCACTCCTCCACTTGCACCTGCTGGATGACCTTGGGCAAGCCATAGCTCTGTACCAGCTGTTGTCTCAGAGCTCTCTCAGCCCCACCGACCTCACAGGGAGTCTGTTGTGGGGAGGGGAAGGGAAAGGAGTTTGTAAGCTGCTCTGAGACTCCGAGTGAGAGAAGGGCAGGATATAAATTCAATTTCCTCTTCTACTTCTCCTTCATCTTGCCCCTCATGGACTGAGGGGTCATTCCCTTTCCACACCTAAGCCCTTAAGGACAGGGAAGTGCATGAGCCCACTACGTGACTGATCCTGAAAAAGGTCTTCAGTGCCAGGACTCTCTCTCCTGGGGGAGAGGAGTAAAAATTAAAAAAGAGAGAGTTCCTTTGGTTGTGTGCTGCACTAAGTGACCGCAACCAGCCCTCCCGTATCCGAGACGAGAGCAGTTTTCCTCTTCTGTTTCTCTTTATCCTGAATTAAAACTGTTGTTATGTTGGGGCTTGGGGCTTGCCTGTCACATTTTTATCTCTCCAAGGAGCTCAGAGCAACTTATGGGGTTCTGCTGTCCTGTGTCTTAGCCTCACAACAACCCTGTGAGTTAGGCTGATAGGAATATCATTCCTCAGGGCCTTTTACCATCTTCGGCAGATCAGACAGCTGGGTCCGTGGCTCTCCCCCCCAGGACTTGGCTACAACAACCCATGCAATGGTCACTTCCAGGCTTGATTACTGTAACTCACTTTATGCAGGCTTACCCTTGCAGCTGATCCGGAAATTCCAGCTGGTGCAAAATGCAGTGGCGCGCTGGCTGGCTGTGTTGCCTGTGTGGGCACATCCAGCTGGTGCTACGCCATTTGCACTGGCTACCGATTGAGTACCGGATCCGCTTCAAGGTACTGGTGTCAGCCTTTAAAGCCTTGAGCGGCCAGGGACCAACATACCTGAGGGACCGCCTCTCCCCATATGTACTCTGGAGAGCCTTGCGCGCGATCGATCAGCATCTGCTGGTTGTCCCTGGCCCAAGGGACGTCTGTCTAGCCTCAACCAGGGACAGGGCTTTTTCTGCCCTGGCCTCGGCCTGGTGGAACAAGCTCCCGCTTGAGATCAGGGCCCTGTGGGACTTATTATCATTCCACAGGGCCTGTAAGACAGATGTGTTGTCCTGGCTGGTTGCCACAGAAACTACACACTGGAAACTGGAAACATGGTCTGGAATCAAGGTAAATAACAAAACCAAAGGTCAGATAGCCGGGAAGTCAATTCAAGGTTGCAGATTTCAAGGACAAGGAGTGGCTGCTACACAGACAGAAGCAGATCTGAATATGCAGAGTTGCTGCCACACTGAAGCAGGTGCACGGAGTGTTTTTGAGCAGGTCCTCCTTTCCCTGGGAGTTGAGTCTGCCAAGGCTTAAAGCTCCTCCCGTTGCCTTTGCAGGAGCTGCAGTCTGGCACTCCTCCTTCACTCCTGCATAGTCAGCCTCTGGTGTGCCCTCCGTCTGGGGCGGGGAGTCTAACTTTGAGGTGTCTGCAACTGGGGGTGCTGGGCCAGGCTCAGCTGGGGACTCTTCCTCCTCAGGTACTCTTGGAGGTTCTTCTTCTGGGCTGACTCCAGAGGAGGCTGGGTTGCTTCCTGCCTCTTCCTCATCTGAGGAGTAGTCGGCCGCCGCAGAACCAGTTGTTCCGCCAGGCCTTTGGTTGAGGCAGAGGGCGTCCAACGAAGTTGGCCTCCCTCACTGAAGTCTGTCATCATTATTTGGCCCAGGTTAAGAAGACCTCTGGACCCAGTCACTCCAGCTGAAACTGTGTTTGTGTTTTGTTGTTTTAAATTGCATTACTTAGTTGTTTTGAATATTATTATATTTATTAATGTATGTCTTTTAGCTATTTCTGATGTGATCCGCTCTGAGCCTGCTCGCGGGGAGGGTGGAATACACATCTAAATACATAAAACAGTGTGCTTTCCAAAGTGCTGAGCAGTAGCTCGAAGGCGAGACATAGGGAAGCTTTAACCGGGAATTGTGTCCTGTGACTCTAGGAAGTGCCTGCCTCCCAGCAGCCAGCGGAAGAATGTGGCCGAGATGCCTGGGTCACCATGAAAACCGAGCTAGATTTGGACGAGAGAGATCCATCCTGCTTCCTTAGGACATACAGTGTGGCCATGGTGCTTCGGAAGGTAAAAACCTGAGCCTGGCCTCGTGGTGAGAAGATTTTGCTTGGGAGACTTCTACTTTTCTTTGGGGTGCAAATGCCATAATTGATGACCTGACTTTTTGAAAGATGTTTGTCCAAGACACAGATGGAACACTAAATCTGGGGCAAGTGATGCTCTGTATTCTTGGCGCTTGGGGGAGCAACAGTGGGAGGGCTTCTGCAGTTCTGGCTCTGCTGGTGGACCTCCCGATGGCACCTGGGTTTTGGCCACTGTGTGACACCAGAGTGTTGGACTGGATGGGCCATTGGCCTGAACCAGCATGGCTTCTCTTACGTTCTTAAAATACGTTGGACCACGTCAGGTCCGTCAAGTGACCCGTGTTACAAGCAGTACTGCCCGCATCTCTTTGCTGAATTCTGTGTTGGCACGAGACCTAATCCAGGACGAGGGAGACGTGAAGGAATCGTGGGCTGGTTGCTGGGCAGCCACCCCATTTCCTTTCCCCCCACAATTGTTTCCCGCTACGTGAAAAGTGACGTGTGGGTGGTTGCCTAGCAATCTCCTCTCTGCCATCTTTCTTGGAATAGATCTCAAGCCTGAAGGAAGCAGATGTTGTTCCATAAAGTGTATTCAGTACTGCATAAGCGCAGGAGGAATTGTATCCAAGAGATTTCCCGCTGCTTCCTCTTCTGCAGGCGGGTGGGTATTGGGGTGGGACTGGGATGGGACTTTTGTCAGAATTTTTAAAAAAGGCATATACTGGTGGCCAGCTGATGAGTGCATTTTTAGGGCAGGGGCTATTGATGTTCCCGCTATACAGGCCTTCTTTAGTGGGGAAGTATCCAAACATCCTTTCTCGAATCTTAAAAAAAACCCACACCAACGAAAACAAATCCTACTCTGAAGTTCCTTTCCGTGCTGTTGTCTGAATTCCCACAGCGTGTCCCTTGATCATTCCACGCAGGCAGCTCTCAAGCAGCTCCCAAAGAACAAGGTCCCCAGCATGGCGGTGATGATTAAGTCGCTGACACGGACCAACGTTGACGCAGGCGCCATATTCAAAGACCCGACTGGTAAGGGTGGAAGCAGTTCAGTCCTTTGGAGTGAAGAGACATTGCCTGCCACTAGGGGGTGTGCATTCGGCATAAACCGAGCAGAATGAATACCCAAAAAATAACTTTCCGGTGTTTTTTGGGTAACGTGTATGTCGAATACAGATCAGAGATCTGTATTCGGCTACCGATATGGCTGAGCCCGAAAAAAGCTGATTTTATTCGGCTTTTATTTGGATTAATTCAGCTTACACAGAACGCAAAAAGTCCCATGACTAAATGGTACCCAATTATCAATGAGTATTCTGAAAGTGGAGGGGGTCTACTCCCAAAAGCATGGGTAAATAACATCCCCCTGTATCTGTATTTATAATTGGAGAAAGAGATAATTGCTATTCTTCTTATATCATATGTTGCAAACCACATTTACCTGAAAAGTTATAACTTATAGCATAGACTATATTTAAATTTTGTCTGTATTGTCAATTTGTATTTTTTACTTCTCTCTGAGAAGGATCAACTTATTAACTCCACGTATAACACCAGGATGCATTGTACACTCCAACATTAATGGTAGCCATGTTGTCTGAGACAGTTACGATATGTCTATAATTGTTAACCGTTAATCATTTTTCTGTACCCTCTTGAATCCTTAATAAAAATACTTTAATTTGGATTAATTCAGTTATACCGAAACCCGACTGCCAGGTATTTAAACCTAACAGCTGATAGGCGGAGTCGCCAGTCAGCTGTTGGGTTTAAATGCCTGCCTGGTAGCCATTTCAGTGCTCTGTTTCACTCCCCTGCTCCAGAGCAGGGGGGAGTGAAAGGGAAGGCTGAAATGGCTCCCTCCCATGTAAACTGAACAGCTGACAGGTCGACCATGGCGCTGATTGGTTTACATGGGAGGAATGCCTTTCTTTCCCTTCCCGAGCTGCCCTGCTGCTTGGGGAGGGAAGGGAAAGAGAAGTTATTTTGGGAGTATTTATTTGGCTCCGTATATACCAAGCTCCCACCCCTAGTAAGAAGCCCAGTCTCTCTTCCATATGACCAAATTCTAAAACTCTGGTCCCCAGGATGGTACCTGTGAGCATCATGACACCCGCTGTCACCTTTTCTGGCACCCACCAAGTGTTTTTAGGAAGTGGGTGGGGCCAGGTTGGTCTTCTGCCCAACAAGGCTTCTGACTGACTGACTATTGGAGATTTGATTGGCTGTGGAGATTTTTTTAATATGTTGCTCTGGCAGCAGCTGCCTCCACTGTACAAGGCACTGTAACCCTGTGTTACTGAATTCGAGCGGTGGCAGTCATTTTGTGGCTGACTCCGCCTCCTGCGGCAGCCATTTTGTGGCAGCCATTTTGTTGCTGCGCCCACCATGCCGTGTGAGAATTCCAAATGTTCCCGCAGGCTCAAAAAGGTTGGGGGACCCCTAGTCTAAACATTAATGCTTGAAAATCCATTTGAGGGTTTTCCATCCTGCATTCTTCTGAGGACGATGTACTTAGAAACGGGTCAGTGTACCGGATGCTTGTCTTGTTTGTGATGGAGTCTTTTTGAATGTATGTTTAGCCCATGTGGATGTATTTTTGTTCTGACAATCTACACTTCGATTGATACCACTATCCCAAGAATTTTTTTAACAGGTGATGTATCCTGTCTATAAAGGGTGGTACTTCTTAGTACTTTTATCATCCTGGGAGTTAACTGAGTCATGTAGAGTTGCTTCTTTCCCCCTGTTCCTCTTAAGGGTGGTTCTGCTGGCCCACTGCACCGCTCCCACCTTGCTGCAGTGTACTTGGAGTTAATTCAAACATCCAGAGCAACTTGGGGTCCTCATTTCAGAATGCAGGTGGTGAGGGATTACATGTTTCAGCACATGCGCACACACACTGAGATATGTATATCATGCTTTTCTCCCCAATTTGGGGATCCAAAAGCAGTTTACAATATCACTCTTCTGCCTCCATTTTATTCTTAGAACAACAACCCTGTGGGGTAGACAAGGCTGAGAGAGTACGACTTGATCCATGCCTCCATGGCATGGGTGGGGGCGATTGGATCGGCAGTCTCCCCAGATGCTAGTCTGACACTTTCACCACTAGCAATGGGAAACCTAGGAGAAAATATCTGACATCAGAAAATATTGGAATATGCACCTGGAAAAAACGATCTGGGAAATCTTCAGATTTTGGCTTGGCCAGTTTGGTGTAGTGGCCAGGAGCACAGACTCTAATCTGAGAGAACCGGGTTTGATTCCCCACTTCTCCACATGCAACTGCTGGTGGGACCTTGGGTCAGTCACAAGTTCCCTCAGAGCTGTTCTCTCAAGGGCAGTCCTCAAAAGAGCTCTCTCAGCCCCACCTACCTCACAACCCGGTGTCTGTTGTGAGGAGAGGAAGGGAAAGGAGATTATAAGCAGTTCTGAGACTCCTTTGGGTAGTGAAGGGTGGGATATAAATTTAATCTCTTCTTCTTCTCCCAAAGGAGATAATAAAGGGCTTTCCTGTGCGTCTGTCTGATCCAGTACAACTGTGTGGACAAACACCCCTCCCGGTGCAGGAAAGGGGTGTAGGAGCCGTTCTGTGTTGCTGTGGAAATGCTTTGGGAGAAGTTACCTTGCTCTTTTCCCAGGCTTGGTTCAGTGTCCTAGAGAACGCCAGCTCTTCACCAGACTCTGCATTATCAGAATAAAATAAATAAATAAATAAAACCTGTGCAAAGCAGTTGTAAGCCAATGAGTGCTTTGTGGACCTCTGTCCCTGGGGGGTGTGGCTTTCTCCATGTAGAGAGAAGTGTTTTTGTCGTGCATGGGAAGCACCAGAGAAGAAGAGCTGACATCATGCTGCCCATCCCCGTTCCTTATGGGAAAGGGAAATCTGTGACCATTAGCACTGAGCAGCTAGACAGGAGAACCAGGGGTCCGTTGGGGCCGGAGCGAGGCGGAGCGCAGCTCTGCCAGCTCAGGAGGGGCAGTAGGGCAGCTACGGGCCGAATCAGATTCTCTGATCTGATTTGGCCCGCCGCTGAATGCAGCTTTAAAAGCGGCTGTAGGGGAGGGGGTTTGAGGCAGAGGCTCCAAACTTGCAGTGTAGCTTCTGGGACCTCTCCCCCAAATGCCCACCAAGTTTCAAGAAGATTGGACCAGGGGGTCCAATTTTACGGGCCTCCAAACGGGTTGCCCCCATTCCCTCCATTGTTCTCTATGGTGGGAAAAAAGTAACATTTTTCCCACCATAGAGAACAATGGAGGGGATGGGGCAACCTGTTTGGGGGCCCATAGAATTGGACTCTGTGGCCCAGTCTTCTTGAAACTTGGTGGATATTTCAAGGAGAGGCCCCAGCAGCTACCCTGCAAGTTTGGAGCCTCTCCCTCAAACCCCCTTTCCTCCAGCCCCTCAATGGCCTATAGGGTATAATGGGGCTGAAACTGACATTCCCTTTCTGACACACTTCCGGTGATGTCAGGGGACGTGGCATATGCTAATGAGTTATGCTAATGAGCTCCTGCACCTCTTTTTCTACGAAAGGGCCCCTGAGGAGAACATCTGGGAAGCATTGCCACACAACCTGGCAGGAGGGAGGCCATTCTGCTGAAATGCCAAGACACTGTAACTGACTCAACAGAAAGCGGGGCTTACTAAAGGGAGGGGTGGAGGGCAAGGGGGTTTGGTAGCTTGTGTGGCTGAGTGGCGAACATTGATCCTCGAAGGAGACTGAACATTTGCCTGTGCATTTGCAAGAAACAGACTGCTTGGAAGTTGACTGGGACAACGGAGGCCATTTCTGTTGCAGACAACAGCAAAAGTAGGCCGCTGTTTGTGGTGGGTTGGGTTTTTTGTTTTTTGTTTTGCTTTGCTGCTTTCAGACTTCATGAGAGCTGCTGTCATGAGTAAAGCTATGCAACCCAAGCCTCTCCCAGTTGGAATCAGTTCATTTCGGTTGCCCGCCTGCCTCTGCTGATGGCTTCACAGAATATTAGCTGTCATTTGCCCAGAGTGGGCTATAAATCAACAGTGTCGGCGGCAGGAAATTGATAAGACGTCTCAACCAATGCTCCCTCTAAGCTGGGGAGTCCTGTGAGCAAAAATTCTACTTTGTGAGTCGCTGGAGTTGTGAGTTAGAGTTGTGAGCAAGCGATCGGGCTGCTGCATAAATCAGTTTGCTCTGGTGCCATCCTTCCTGAGCTAGGGCCAAAATGTGTGAGCCGGAGGCTAAAGAAATGTGGGCTAGCTCACACTAACTCAGCTCAGAGGGAACATTGGACCCTCAGCGGAGCGCAAGAGGCATCTAGACCCTGGCAGTTTGCCTGGGAGGAATTCTCGCTCGCCTTCAGGTATGCAGGACAGTTGTAAATCACATGATTTTTCGGAGCGCTCAGGATTTTCCCTGCTTTCGCTTTCTGTCTCCATGCTGTATCTGGACAGGGTTGGTTTTTTGGCAGGTAACAGCCAGTATATTTCTGTTTTTGCTTCCTGGCAACCAAGTGTCCTTGGTTCCCGTGTCTCACGGTCTTTCTCTTGCTGGTGCAGGGGAGATGCAAGGCACGATCCATCGTCTGCTGCTGGAGCAAAGAGAGAGTGAATTTAAAGCTGGCTCAGTCCTTCTGCTAAAGCAGGTACTGAAAAGTAAGCCCAGGCCTGGACAGGCTTTGATGAATTTCCCAAGGGGGCAAATGGTCCTTCACAAAGAAGGAAGTATACCAGCCCTTCCTTTGTAGAAGACCCAGAAACTGAGTACATGGTTGTCTTACGAATCGTGTTGAGCCCTCTTTGGTGGGGGGGGGGGGGGGGGATGAGGTTCAGCGGGATATAAAAATGTCTGCAAATGCCTGCCTCGATTCGACAGGTGAGCGTGTTCTCCCCGTCTCATCGCAACCACTACCTCAACGTGACACCCAATAATTTGGTGAAGATCTATCCACCAGGACTCGGTAGCGGGAAGCCGACTCAGGTGTGCCAAGAAATCAGGGGAACAGCGGAGGTGTTTCTGCCACAGGTAAGAAGCATCCTTCGTGCATCTTGTATGCTCCAACACAGGCTGGACAGTATAGGGAATGCGGTGCATCCTCTGTGTATTTTAAAATTTGGACGTGCTCTGTGCCCACTTCGTTGGGCATTACCCAAATATTTGTATTATTCCGTTTTATAAACCATGAAAAATGTTATCACAGTTTTAAAACACTGCCTGTTTTTGCGTGTTAGCTGAATCGTCATGCCAGAGCATCAGAAACAAGGCCTAGAGTTTAACAAACATGTTATTCCACACCGCCACATGATTGATCACCCTGACCTGGATCGCCCAGGCTGCCCTGATCTCGTCAGATCTCGGAAGCTAAGCAGGGTCGACCCTGGTCCATACTTGGATGGGAGACCTGCAAGGAACACCAGGGCCATGACGCAGAGGCAGGCAATGGCAAGCCACCTCCAAACGTCTCTTGCCCTGAGAACCCTCCAGGGTCGCCATAAGTCAGCTGGGACTTGACGGCCCTTTCCCACATGTAACTGATGAATACAGTTCTTCACTGAGTTCCCATGGCTCCCCTCAGGGATTCAGGACTTTAGGGAGGAGATAAGGAGCATTCAAGACATTAGGTAGCTCCTCCCCACTTGCAACGCCTTCTGGCAGCCAGTGGAGAAAAGTTGTTTTATATTGCTCACTCCACCCTGAGGGTCACACACACACACACACACACACACAGTTGCCTTACACTAAGTCAGACCATCAGTTTTGTCAAGGTCACCGCTGTCTGCTCAGACTGACAGCCGCTCTCCAGGGTCTCAAGCGGGGGTCTTTCACATCACCTCCTGCCAGATCTTTCAGTGAGAGACGCCGGGGGTTCGGACCTGCCTGAGACCTTCTGCGTGCCTAGCAGGGGGTCTGCCATTGAGCCACAGCCCTTCCCCGAGACACCTCTGGTGAATGGTGGGTGTATAGATGTCTTAAATACCTAAAAGACGAAACCCCAGATCCTAAACCCTTCAAAATGTGGCCCACAGCAAATTGGAATCGAACCGGATGCCCCCTTGCCGCTTGAGGCAGGAAAACAACAAGAGGTAATATTCATCTCTGAGTTGTAAATCTGAGTGAGGAGCTCCCAGAAAGAAAATACCTGAACAAAGACAAGGGATAAATGTGGAGTTCTCCATTGACATAACCAGGGGTCATTTCGTAGAAAAAGAGGTGCAGGGGCTCATTTGCATAACTCATTTGCATATGCCACACCCCCTAACATACCGGAAGTGTGTTGGAAGGCAACACCCACCCCTCAGGCTCCACTCCAAAGGTGAGTGAAACTGACCTGCTCTTCCTCCATTCCCTTCCCCAGCCAATACTCTGTGCAATAAAAATAAGCGTAAAAAACACATCCTCATTCTCTTCCTGCTCCCTTGAAACCACCAGGTTTCAAGTAGACTTGAGATACCCAGGACATGTGCACCACCCATCCCTTTCCCTTCCCCTCCCCACAACAAGACACCCTGTGAGGTAGGTGGGGCTGAGAGAGGTCTTTTGAGAACTGCTCATGAGAGAACAGCTCTGAGAGAACTTGTGACTGGCCCAAGGTCACACCGGCAGCTGCATGTGGAGGAGTGGGGAATCAAACCTGGTACAACTCCTGACCACTACACCAAACTGATGGGGTGGAAGCTGCTGAAGGGTTGGTGAAATTTCTCCAGTACGTATGTGCTAGGTGCCCAGATAAAAAATGGTATACTTAGAAAATTTATATGCCACCTTGAGCAAGTCTCTGGAAAAGCAGCACACAGTCATAAAAGGAACAATGACAAAATTATCAATATTAAAACAAAACATTAAAAACAATAAAGACCCTAGCAGGGCTTTCCCCGGGGCGCTGCGCCTCTGCACTGCTCGGGGAAGCTGAGGAGGGGGCGGGGCTTGGTCATGTGCCCGCCCCCTGGGCTCCTCACTCCCGGAGCTGCGCTCCTGTGTGCTCCTGCTCCAACGGACCCTTGGACATAACTTATTTTCTCTTGCAGCTTAGGAAGCATTTGGTAATGATGTTATCTACTTGGTGGCTAGTAGTGGATTACAGGTTAAGACCCACTACGTTAATGTGATTTAAGAGCCTAAGAAAATAAGAAGAGCCCTGCTGGATCAGACCAGAGGTCCATCTAGTCCAGCCTCCTGTCTCACACAGGGACCAACTAGTTCCTCTGGACAGCCAACTGCAGGGCATAGAGGCCGAGGCCTTCATAAGAGCCCTGCTGGATCAGACCCAGGGCTCCGTTGGAGCGGGAGCGCACAGGAGCGCAGCTCCGGGAGTGAGGAGCCCAGGGGGCGGGCACATGACCAAGCCCCGCCCCCTCCTCAGCTTTCCGGAGCAGTGCAGAGGCGCAGCACCCTGGGGAAAGCCCTGCTAGGGTCTTTATTGATTTTAATGTTTTGTTTTAATATTGATAATTTTATCATTGTTCCTTTTATGACTGTGTGCTGCTTTTCCAGAGACTTGCTCAAGGTGGCATATAAATTTTCTAAGTATACCATTTTTTATCTGTGCACATGGCCCATAAGTACTGGAGAAATTTCACCAACCCTTCAGCAGCTTCCACCCCATCAGTTTGGTGTAGTGGTCAGGAGTTGTACCAGGTTTGATTCCCCACTCCTCCACATGCAGCTGCCGGTGTGACCTTGGGCCAGTCACAAGTTCTCTCAGAGCTGTTCTCTCATGAGCAGTTCTCAAAAGACCCCTCTCAGCCCCACCTACCTCACAGGGTGTCTTGTTGTGGGGAGGGGAAGGGAAAGGGATGGGTGGTGCACATGTCCTGGGTATCTCCAGTCTACTTGAAACCTGGTGGTTTCAAGGGAGCAGGAAGAGAATGAGGGTGTGTTCTTGACGCTTATTTTTATGGCACAAAGTATTGGCTGGGGAAGGGAATGGAGGAAGAGCAGGTCAGTTTCACTCACCTTTGGAGTGGAGCCTGAGGGGTGGGTGTTGCCTTCTGACACACTTCCGGTATGTTAGGAGGTGTGGCATATCCAAATGAGTTATGCAAATGAGTTATGGTAATGAGCTCCTGAACCTCTTTTTCTACGAAATGACCCCTGATCAGACCAATAATCCATCTATTCCAGCCTCCTGTCTCATAGTGGCCAACTAGTTCTTCTGGAAGGCCTACAACAGGGCATGGAGGCCGAGGCCTTCCCCTGATGTTGCTTCCTGGCTTGAGGATTCAGAGGGTTAGTGCTTCTGAATGTAGAGGGTCCCCTCAGCCCCCATGGCTAATAGCCACTGATAGACCAAACCTCCATGAATCTGTCTAATCCCCTTTTAAAGCTGTTTATTCCTGTGGCCATCATGACATCCTCTGGCAGCGAATTTCACATTTTAATCACTCTCTGAATTTCTGTCCCATGCTTCTCGTACAAGATTACAGATGGGAATGTGTCCCCACACCATTACGTTTGAGCTCGAAACCATTTGAACCACAAGGTGGATGACTGTTACAAATCTTCCATCTCTACTCTTTCACATAGGTAATCCAAATTAGGCAGAGGGTTGGATCCTACCAGCTTTTCCACTGGCAAAAGTTGGGGGTGCAAGAGAGGCCCCACTTGTCTACCCAAAAAGCTCTGTCGGAAATCCTGGAACTTGCATGGGGCAAAAGCCATGCAGGATGGAGTTTGCATCCAGGAGAGGAGTTGAGCGAGATCATTAGACTGTAAGAGAAGCCATGTTGGATCAGGCCAATCCAGTCCAACACAGTGGCCACAAGCTAGGTGCCATCAGGAGGTCCACCAGCGGGGCCAGAACTAGAGTTGCCAGCCCCCAGGTCCAGGCCGGGGTTCCACCACTTTTGGGGGCTCCAGTCCACCCCCAGCCAGCTGGCCGGCAGGAGGAAGCCCCGACCCCAAGCCCCGCCTCCAAGAGCGACCACCCCTCTCTCTCCCCTCCTGAGAGATTTAAAGGGCTTCATCTGATTTGCAAGGAGCATGTGGCCCGCCAATTAACAGGAGGGCCCTTTCAGGAGGGAGGGAGAGGGGCTTTCGACGGCCACACGCCCCACTTGCAAAAAGACCTTTTAAAGGGTCTTTTTGTGAACAGGGCAGGGGCTGCGGTGCGCAGGGCTGATTTCCCAGCGGCGATTTGCCACTTGGGATTCAGGCGCACGCACCACTTCCCTGCATGCTGCTGCCCCGTTCACAGTGAGCGGAGCGGTGGTGTGCGCACCTCAGTCCAAAGCGGCTTTTAATGCAGAAGGCCCCACGTTCAATCCCTGGCATCTCCAGTTAAAAGGACCAGGCAGTAGAGGATGTGAGAGACCTCCGCCTGAGACTCCGGAGATCCACTTCCAGTCTGAGTGGACACGACTGGCCGTGATGGGCCGGTTCACTCCGAGGCAGCTTCGTGTATTTTCACCCTTTCAGGCTTGTGTTCACTGCTATGATCGCTAGAACCATCAGCGTTTGGACCCCAAGAAGCCATGGGGTGGGAAGGAGGGGCAGAGGGGGGTGAATTTAGCTGTTCATGGCACATGAGGTGCTGCCCTAGAGCTAGCTGACAGTGGGCTTTGGATGGGGAGGGCTCAAGGGGGCTATCTTCTAAAAAGCCGCCCCCCCCCCCCCCCCCCGCAAACAGAATGCCACCTCACAGTTATCTGGGTCTGAGGTTTTCTTGAGGTTGAAGAAGAAGGAAGCTGAGGTTCTCAGGCAGGCTGAGCTATCACTTGTCGGATTAGAAGAGAAGAGAGAGAGAAGAAGAAGAGATTGGATTTCTACCCCACCCTTCACTACCCAAAGGAGTCTCAGAGCGGCTTACAGTCTCCTTTCCCTTCCCCTCCCCACAACAGACGCCCTGTGAGGTAGGTGGGGCTGAGAGAGCTCTTTTGAGAACTGCTCGTGAGAGAACAGCTCTGAGAGAACTTGTGAGTGACCCAAGGTCCCCCCAGCAGCTGCATGTGGAGGAGTGGGGAATCAAACCCGGTTCTCCCAGATGAGAGTCCACACTCCTAAACCACGACACCAAACTGGCTCCAGCCAAGACCTCAGAGAGCTTCCCTTGATCAGCGCAGACCGAACTGGGCTAGGTGGATCGCAGGTATCTTCTCCCAGCCGTGGTACTGAGCGGTTTGCAGAGCAGGCTTCTGAAGGATGGAGACGTTCAAAATGCCGAGCTTTCCAGCTGCCCTGGGATCTTGTGTCTGCAGGCGGAGTCAGGATTCCGGCAGGATTCTCCCATGGATGCCCCACCCAGTGTGGCCGCGACGGACTGTGGAAAGGGGCAGCATTGTGAGACGGGAACGGATTGCCGCCAGGGCCCCCTGACATCAAGCAAAGGAGCGCCATTACCAGAGCCTGGCGGAATGGGCAAGTCGCTGCTGAGCGTCTCCTCCCCAAAGGCCGCTTCAGGTAAAATACGGCACTGGCCACGAGCAAGCTTAGTAGATGTAGGCTTGTGTTGTTCGTCGCTGCCGGCGGGTTGGATTCGACCAGCTTTTCTGCTTGGCAAAAGAGAAAGAGACCTCTTGAGCACCGTTAAGGCTAAGCTGGGGGTCAGAGGGCCTACCTGGACAGAACAGAGTTGCCAGTCCCATGACGGGGGCGGGGGTTTACCCACTTTTGGGGGCTCCGATCTGCCGCCACTGAGCCGGCCACAGGGGGAAACCTGCCCCCAAAGAGCCCCATCCACGCCAACGTGCCTGGCGCAGTGACGACATCCAGAGGTGATGAAATTGTGCAGGGCACATTGCCTGGTGGGGGGGGGGACAGGGATGGATGCTCTACCGTTTGAGAAAAATCTCTATGGTTACCATAGAGTTTTCCCTCAGAGTGTCCCCCAGCAACATGACCTGCGCAGTGACATCGTCGTCATGACATGTGCACTTTGGGCATGTGCTGAAAACTCCAGGGCATGAAGAGGGACAGCCCCCCCCCCCCCCCAGCAGCAGCAGCCAGTTAAGACCTGGCAACCATGAGACAAAAGTTGTATGGGAAGGTGGCTGTAATGAGGAGAATTGGGCGGGGGGGATCCAACCCTGTGCCTTGGTCTTAATACATGTGGCAGGTTACTGTAGTCCTCGGCCTTTTTCACCCACAGGCCTCTTTGGAATTCTGATCCTGCGTGATCAGCATGGCTGTGAAATGGCTGCTGCAAAATGGCCTCCTCAGTAGGCGGAGCCAGCCACAAAATGGCTGCCACAGCTTACATTGAGTCACACAACAAAAGTCCTTGTGCTGTGGTGGTAGCTGCTCCCGGAGCAATTTTTAGAAAAGAAGCTTCACGGCCAGTCAAAAGCCGTGCTAGGAAACAGCCTCACCCACTTCATAGAAGCACTTGGCAAGGGACACAAAAAGTGTCAGCAGGTGCCGTGGCGCTCACAGGCACTGCACTTTGGGGAACCTCGCTGTAGTTTACTTTATGCTTTTTGACCCTCATCAGGGATGTACAGGACAACCTTAAGAGCACTTTTTTAAGGCATAAGAATAAGCCCCAGTGAATAAATGGGGTAAACTTCCGAGGAGACCTGTTTTTGTATGCTCCCTTACGCGAGGTAAGAGTAAAGGAATTGTCCCTGGGCGAGCAGGACTTCCATTCCTTCAGAGCTGTAGTGTCTGCCATGGCTCTCAGAGAAGCAGTGAGTATGTGAAGCAGCCATTTCCAGCTCCCCCCCCCCCCCCGGCAGCTTCATGGAGGTCAGGGAAAGGCAGCAGTTGTGGGGGTAGTCATGGCGTACAGGTGAGTGGAAGAACCGTTGGCATAGCTGGAACTGTCGCCACATACCATGAACATTTCAGTGCCTGAATACTAAGGTTGCCAGGTCTTACCTGGCTGCTGGCGGGGGACCCTCTTCATGCCCTGGAGTTTGCATGTGTTCTGCAATGACATCACCTGGAAGTGTTGTCATCGTGCAGGGCACATTGTGGGGGGGGATGCTCTAGTGTTTGAGGAAAAACTCTATGGTAACCATAGAGTTTTTTCTCAAATGCTAGAGCGCTGTTGTCCCATCCCTGTCCCCCCCACAATGTGCCCTGTGCTGGTCTTTGGGGGCGGGGTTCCCCCTCTGGCTGGCTCAGTGGTGGATCAGGGCCCCTGAATTTGGGTAAATCCCCACCCCCATCTGGGGAATGGCATCCCTACTGAATACCCCACCAAACTGCTACATCTGTTTATTCATATAATACAGTGGATAATGACAGGATGTTAATGATAGGATGTTCTGGAGGGTATTAATTCACAGGTGTGGTCATAAGTTGGGGGAAGCTTAACGGCATGTAGTACATTCAAGGATAGGTTACTTGCAAGGTTAAGAACCCTCTGTGATGTCCTTGCTTATTGGGGAGACTGTTTCTCCTTTAAGACACACTCTGTGTACATGAACTTGGTAGATTTCTGCTGCCAAGTCTCTCTATTCTGGTAGAATGACCCAGTGTCTGGGCACTTCAAAGGACTATGTGGCCCTGAGGAAGGACTGTAGTGTTTGCTGGGATAAGTTTAAACAAATAAGGATTTATTTATACAAGAACAAAATAGGTTTCTGGGTATTTTGAACTGTTGTTGAAGAAAGAACATATAACTGACAAAGCTTGGTGTCACACACAGTCACTCAAACACCAAAACTCAACTCTGACAGGCTTATCTCTCTCTCTCTCTCATATACAACCACACAGGCTAAACTGTTTTTCTCATAGCCACACAGGCTAAACTGTTTGTCTTAGTCACACAGAATAGACTCAAACTGCTTATTCTGCCATACAGACTCCCTCACAAAAACTCTCTACACTCTTCTCTTCCTCAACACTGAACACAGATTCACCTCAAAG
The DNA here is from genome assembly GCA_029233225.1 of Lepidodactylus listeri. NCBI lineage: Eukaryota > Metazoa > Chordata > Lepidosauria > Squamata > Gekkonidae > Lepidodactylus > Lepidodactylus listeri. The sequence continues at coordinate 13,513,575 of JARCFY010000018.1, read as the reverse complement.
ACATCTCTCCTCCCACACTCTCAGTCATCAGCCAGTCACATCACACTTATCTCCCCCTATCTTTCTTCTTACATTACTGCAGTCAAACTAAACATTTAAAGAGACATACCCACCAAAACATGAAATCATTACACCCTCCTTTTACATGACAGTTGTCCAAACAGCTTCCAGACCAGCAGCAAGCAAAACAAAGGAGATAATCTCTGCTCAACACTAAACAATCACAAGTCTTAAATAGTGGTATCGAAATTTGAAATTTTCCCCTTTGGAGCAGAAAACTTAGAGTTCCATCTTTGTGAAGAAGCCTTTGGCGAAATGCGACTTTTAATCAGCTAGCTTACATGTAAAGAAGAATATTGGAGGAGCTTGCAATTACTTCATCCACCAAGCTCTGGAGAATCCTTTAACTCCTGTGGGATTATTAAGATTGAGAGATTGTGTTCTATATTATCGGAGCTTCTGGTGTGTGAGTTGATACAGTTTAAATATATCTATGTCCTGTGGTATGTAAAACACACCTTGTTATGCTTAATTTCATTATATTTGCATCCTCTTTATTATATTATTGCATTTTTGACGCTATTGTGGTTGATTATTATTAAGCACAGATTATTTCCTTTGTTTTGCATACTGTTTCCATGCTGCTCTTTGGTTGTGTTCTAAACCAGCGGTGGCAACTCTGGGTCCATTGTGTGAATCTTTTGGCATTCCGAGATGTCCACATTTCTCACCCTGGAGGTTGGGATAAGGACTTAGGGAGCTAGTGATGGCTGGTTTTGTGACCACAGAGACATAAGGAGGATTTCCTTCTGCCAAGAATGATGCTTCAGTTCTCTGCATTGCTCATTTGCTTTTCCTCGTGAGTCACATCGACATTCGGCCCCCCCCCCCCCCGCACCTATCCACACAGATGCTCTTCTTTGCCAGTCCAGAAAGTCCAATGATTTTGGAAATCCTAAAGGAGATGAAATGATGCACCGTTTACTTATTTTATCTAGTACATTTTTGTCCTGCTCTTTCTCCTGGGAACTCAGGGCAGTGTATGTCATTCTTAGAATCATAGAATCATAGAGTTGGAAGGGACCTCCAGGGTCATCTAGTGCAACCCCCTGCACATTGCAGGAAATTCACAAATACCTCTCCCTACGCACACACCTGCAGTGACTCCTGTTCCACGCCCAAGATGACAAAAAGACCTCCAGGATCCCCGGCCAAACTGGCCTGGAGAAAAATGGCTTCCTGACCCCAAAGTGGCAATCAGCATTTCCTAGGGTGTGTAAGAACGGGCCGTGAGAATTAAGCACTGAGGCAACCCTTCCTGCCCTCCCTCTCATGATCTGCCTGAGTTCACAGAATCTTCTCTCCTACATTTTATCCTTAAAACAACCACCCCTTGAGGTGGGTTGGGCTGACTGTGATTGGCCGAAGGTCACCCAGCCGGCATTTACGGCGGAGTGGAGTTTCGCTCCTGGATCTCCCATATCCTGGGGCTTTTCCACACTCAGTCCATCACGTGTGCTCATATTGCTTCAGATCCCCCACCCCTTATCACACGTGTTTTGCTCCTTCCAGTGGCTGCTTCGATATGACATCACTGTATCTCAGGTGTATTTCCCGCTGCTTTAAATGTGCAGGGAAATACTCCAGAGATACAACAATGAAATGTTGAAACGGCCACTAGTGGGAGCAAAACACATGCAGAGAAGGGGGAAAAACCTAAAGCAATATGAGCCCACGAGCGACGAAAAGAAGAGTGTGGAAAAGCCTCTAAGTCTCACACCCTAGTAGTTACATCATACTGGCTCTAGGAATTAGTATGTGTGTGTGTGACCTGGCATAAGTCTGACTCTGGAAGTTGGAGTGGTCTACAGCCTTGGAGACCCAAGGTGTCCATGATGAGCCAGAGCTTAGGTACAGGAAGCCCTGGCCAAGACTCTGCCTGCTCGACCGCAGTTGCTCTGAAGAAATAGTGGCCCAGGCTGTGTATAGCCAGGACTTGGTGATGCTCAGAGGCAGAAGACAAACTCAGCAGTGTGTGCTGTGCCCAGGATGTTTATTTGAGGTTGCCCTTGGCACTCCTCAGGCACATTTCATTTATTTTTAAATTTAATTTACAAATGTCTTCTCCAAGGCAGCAAACAATAATCAAGTACAAATAAATTCACATTATAAGTGTCTCATCTATATATCTAATTCCCAAGTACCCTCCCCCGTGCGGATACCTAAATCCACGCGGGGGGGCACTTGGGGGGGGGGTTTCTACACATGGGGGGCACTCCCCCCATGTGCAGAAAAATCCTAAATGTTTAAAAAACTTCGAGAGATCTTTAAATCCCCTGAAAAGTTAAAGCGTTCTCCGCGCGTGCGCGGAGAATGCTGTGGCCGCTGTAGGGGAGGGGGTGGGAAGCGGCGTGACAAGGACTCACTACTGCCGTTTGCGGGGGGGGAGGGAGGGAAGAGCCTCGGCGGGCGTCAGGTCTCTATGCCCCCGCCGCCGTTTTGAAAGCAGGGAGGGGGGGGGGAAGCCTCAGTGGACGGCGGGTGTCCCTGCTGCCGCTGCCGCCGCCGTTTTTAAGGCGGGGGAAGCCTCGGCAGGCAGCGGTCTCCCTGCCACCACCGCCTTACGGGGGGGAGCCTCGGCGGGCGGCTGTAGAGGCTCGGCCCGCCAGGAGTCTCGGGGGGGGGGGAAAGGGGCGAGCGGCTGTAGAGGCTCGGCGCGCCGAGGCCCGCCGGGAGTCTCTGGGGGGGGAAGGGGGCAGGGGAAGGGGGCGGAGGAAGGAGGAGCAGCTGTCAGCTTCTCCCCCCCCCCGCGAATATCGCGCCCCCCCCCCCCCTTGTAATATCATAAATACAATTGTTCCTGGGCAGCAGGGCTCCCCCTAAGCTGAGTTAGTGTGAGCTAGCTCTCAGTTTTTTAGCTTCCGGCTCACAGGTTTTTGCCTTAGCTCAGGAAGGAGGGCTCCTGAGCAAACTAACTTATGCAGTAGCCGAAGCGCGCTCGCTCACAACTTTAATGCCAGTAGCTCACAAAGCAGAATTTTTGCTCACAAGACTCCACAGCTCAGAGAGAGCATTGCTGAGCAGCCAAGTGGACGAGGCAGTTTGATGTGTAGCGCACAGGATTCCCTGAGTGGTGGGACTGGAGTGACTCACTTCCTGTTAGTAACCTGACTGCCTTTCTTCTGCGTTGTCCACACAGATGACCTGGACCAGCTGCTGGGAGAGCTGCCTGACGACTTTTTCTCCAGCCCATATGCCCAGAGTGTCCTCTGATGATTCTCTGCAGCTTCAAGTTACAGGACCATTGCTGTGGCCAAACTAGGCCTTTTTGCACTGTGAGATGGACCTTTTCTCTTCAGCCTTTGTTATGAACACTGGCTGGAGTTCTAAAGAGGACGCCTCCACGGAACAGGAAGAGAGAAAACTGCATTTCTTTCAGGGGATGGGAGAGTGGCCGAGTCCATTCTGTGACAGCGCTGGCCCTTGGGGGTGGGGACCATGCCCACAGCATCCCTTACCATCTTGCAGGCCGTCCTTTTCTTTAAAGATGCATCCTGCTGCTTTAAGGACGTATGTGGCAGAAATTCGGCACCAGCCACATCCAGCCTTGAAGACTTGGCACATGATGTCCAGACTCGTCTCTGTTTGCTTCAGGGCTTGTTTTGCAGTCGGGAGCCCAACATCTTAGGCATTTGCCATTCCGTTTGGGTTTGAAATGCAAGCTGTTCCGTGGGTGTCCTGTTTCAAACTGGGTTGCAACATGGTCCATCGTGTAAATAACCTCAAAAGAGGACAGAACAAATGACATGAAAATAGGCAGGGCTCATTTCGTAGCAGGAGCTCCTTTGCATATTAGGCCACACACCCCTGATATAGCCAGTCCTCCAAGAGCTTACAGTAGCCCCTGTAAGAAGAGCTCTGTAAGCTCTTGGAGGATTGGCTGCATTAGGGGTGTGTGGCCTAATATGCAAAGGAGCTCCCGCTACGAAATGAGCCCTGAAAATAAGCACATGTGTCAAACTGAATTTTGCAGACAGGTCTTTATGAAGGGGCGGAACTGTCTCATCCCCTCATTGGATCACTGTCTTCCTTTTCTGTTGATTATTTGGGCTAATTTATGTATGGGCCAGCATTATTTTCAAAGAAGAAATAAAATGACCAGTATGGGTGGCTCTCTGTATACACAAACTCGTGTTATTTTATTTTAAATATATATATATTTACAGAATCTGATCTCTAATTTTGTTTCTTGCCAGCTGCTTTGGTCACTTTCAGACTCTGGAGGTGGTAGTGGCTGTTCAAAATTCCATGCTGCTTCTATGCTCATGTGGAGCTTCATGCCACTAGGGAACTGGCCCTCACTTCTACGGCACACTCAGCTTCATGTAGGCGCACCCATTGCATGTTTGAAGTTTTCCCTCACACGGAGGAGAATGGAACTGCTTGTTTGTAGCTGAGCCTCCCATGTGGACAGGTTATTTAAGGTTGCCGCTTGCAGTGTTCAAATTGAATACAACATAATTATTTCATTTGTTGTTTGGAGGGGAAATTGTATGCAGGAAATAAATATGGTATTAGCGGCAGCAGAGCAGCAGTTTCCTCCTTTTCCCAAAGTGGAAGAAGTACTCTGGCTATGAATGTTAACACAAAGATTTTGAGTGCCCATTCAAATCTTATTTTCGTGGTCAGGGAATTGTTCAGTGGACATGGCCTCCTGTGTTTGGGGAGTGGGGGCTGGGGAGCAGTGCCTGAGTAAAGGAAACAGGCTAGTATTCTTGGGAAGGACACGGAGTTCAACTCCTTTCCCACGTGATGTTTGCATGTACCAGAGTGTGATTAAGACATACTGTTGGCAGTGGAATAGGTCATCAGTGTGTCTTTCGTCTTGGATCGTCTTAGGAGCATGAACACGGAATCTGTGCTGGGGAGTTTGTGCCCTGCAGGCTGAGGTCTTGCACAAGGGTCCCCAACGCACCATGACACCTGCCAAGTGTTTTTAGGAAATGGGCAGGGCCAGTGCTTTTTCCCAGCAAGGCTTCTGATTATTAGAGATTTGATTGGCTGCACAGATTTTTTTAAAGTTGCTTTGGCAGCAGCCGCCACCACAGCACAAGGATCATCACTGTGTTACTGAAGTTAAGCTGTGGCCATCATTTGTGGTTGGCACCATCTCCTGCGGCAGCCATTTTGTTACTGCAGCCACCACTGGGGTTGCCAGGTCCCCTTGCCATGCCAGCGGGGAGATTTGAGGGGCATGCTGGGATGTTGCCGACACGATGACATCGCCTGGAAATGATGTCATCACACTGGCAACGTTGCACAGCAACACTGTTTTAAGGGCAAGACTCTATGGTTTTAGGCCAAATTACATAGAGTTTTGCCCTCAAACCAGAGTGTCGTGTGTGATGTCCCACGACATGATGATGTCACTTCCAGGTGACATCATCGCATTGAGGATGTCATGCCCAAACATGGCTGTTTACAGGCGGGGTTTCCTCCGCTGGCCAGCTGGCTGGTGGCAGGCAGAAACCCGGAAAAGCAAGGGAACCCCCCACTGGGATCTGGGGACTGGCAAACCTACCCACCATGCCATGTCAGAATTCCAAATGTGCCTGCAGGCTCAAAAAGGTTGGGGATGCCTGGTCTTGCATGTGCTTAGATGAGACTATGGGGCTCTGTGCTGTAATGTGGAAGCAAGGATATGCAGTCATGTTTTATTGCATGAGTGCGTGTAGGAAGAATCCAGCACCCTAAGTCCTAAAAAATCAGGAATGCAGTCGAGGCCGTACCAGTTGGGGAACGTGATTCAGGAAGATGCAGAAGAGCCCTTTCCTGGTGACACGGCCACTGTTTGAAACATGGGGAAGAATGAAGTGGCCAAGTCTTGCGATGGCGGACAAGGCTCGACCATTTTAGGTAAGGCAAATACAGTTTTTGAATATTACCCCTGTGCATGAAGAAAGCTAGCATATCAAGACAAGGATTAACCCTACTGCTCCTAGTTTGCTTCTTTTTCCTAAAGGAGCACTGAATATTATTATGCCCTGCCTGCAGTCTGGTGGAACACTCTGTCACCTTTCCCACCTTAACTCCGTTGCTTGAGTAGAGAAGGTATTATTGCAGGGACTGCAGGGCGGGGGGTCATCCATGGGACTTCATTGGAACCGTATCTTAGCTCAGCGATGTTTGGAAGTTGTTGCTTAGTAAACCCTGTTCACACATGTCTGGGATCAAGCACAAGAACCTCCAGAGCAGGCCTTGCTATGTAAACACTTCAATATTTACAGCCCCCGTTTCTCCTCAGCGAGGAACCCAAAGCGTCTTGACAATTCATTTGCCCTTCTTCCATTTTATCCTCTCAACAACAACCCTGTGAAGTAGGTTAGGCTGAGTTTGTGTGCCTGGCTCAAGAAGAAGAGGAGGAGGAGGAAATTGGATCTATACCCCGCCCTTCACTCGGAGTCTCAGAGCGACTTACAAACTCCTTTCCCTTCCCCTCCCCACAACTGACACCCTGTGAGGTAGGGGGGGCTGAAAGAGCTCTGACAGAAACTGCTCTTTTTCAAGGACAGCTGAGCCAGAACTACGGCTTGCCCAAGGTCACACCAGCAGCTGCAAGTGGAGGAGTGAGGAATCAAACCCGGTTCTCCCAGACTAGAGTCCATGCTCCTAACTACTACACCTGAGAAGAGAAGAGAAGAGAAGATTTTCATACCCTGCTTTTTTCTACCTTAAAGAATCTCAAGGTGGCCTTCCTTTCCCCAAGACAGGCTCCTTGTGGGGTAGGTGGGGCTGAGAGGCGACCCAGCAGGTTTCGTGGGGAGAAGTGGGGAATCCAACTCGGCTCTCCAGGTTTCGAGTCCACCGCTCTTAACCACTGCGCCACAGTGGCTCTCTCAAGGCCAACGAGTTAACCACTATACCATAATACACCATTAGCCCTTAAACAAATTTCCCTTGGAAAGTTTCCTTTCTGAAAAAGGACTGCATAAAGTTGCAAAAAGAACTTGCAGCCCTTTTAAGGCTGTGCGTGTTGTGGTTTTTTATTAAAGCCTAACTGCTAGGCCTTGTTCTCTTGACAGCAGCTGGGGCTTCTGAGGTTAGGGGCAGAAGAACTCCGTCTGGCTGAAGAAATGTGCCTGGCTGCCCTCGTTCCGTCATTTAACCTCGCTGTGCTCGGCTTTCTCCCACTGACCCACCAACATCTCGAATGCTCTGAAATCCAGGAAGGAAGGTGACACTGCAGAGACACAGTATATTTTTGCTGCTAGATAAAAATATTCCTTTCTATTTATAGGCCAGGCTAGGCCGGGTTCTCCTGAACCAGCACATGTGTCTCTCTGAGGGTGTTGAGAGGGTGCATTTAGGCTACTGGGAGGGTGGAAATCTGGGCTGCCTTCTTGCTTAGGAACATGTCGAAGGACACTTTTGTGTTCACCTCTTCCACTCTGCGCTCTCTCCGTTTGCAACGGGAAATGCTGGAATGGGAAGATCGGCGGAGAGCCGCGTCTCGGCAGTACGCAAGCCGGAGGTACCAGCTGGCGACTAGGAGCCCCCTTTCTCTCCCCAGGCCCTCCCGCCGCCCCCAGTATTGTCGAGATCCCGCGGTTCACAACGCCCTCTACACAGGAGATTTGCCAAGAGTCCAAAGTATCTTTAAGGATGAAACAACAGCTAACATGATTGTGGAGACTATCAGTGAGGAGCTGGTGTGGTCTGCAGAGATGGGTAAGATAAAGTGCTCGGAGAGGGCGGATAACATGGCTCGCACTACTTGGCTTTAGGACTGTGGCCGGTTACAAGCAATGCTCCCTCTAAGCTGTAGAGTCTTGTGAGCAAAAATTCTGCTTGGTGAGCTACTGGCATTAACGTTGTGAGCGAGCGATTTGGCTGCTGCATAAATGAGTTTGCTCTGGAGCCACCCTTCCTGAACGAAGGCAATAATGTGTGAGCCAGAGGCTAAAAAACTGAGTTAGCTCACTCTAACTCAGCTTAGAGGGAACACTGGTTACAAGTGGAATGTGAGTCAGCAGCATGATGGCAGATTCAACAATGGGAATGCAGTTTTAGGCAGCGTTAGTAAACGATTAGTATCCAACTCACAAGAAGGAACAGTTCTGCTCTATTCTGTGCTCGTCAGACTTCACTTGTGTCTGGCGGTGCGGGCCACGCTTTAAGAAAGTTGCAGGGGAACTGGAGCAGTTTCAGAGAAAGGGCTAAGAAGATGGATGGGGGGTCTGGAAAACAGGTCCTATCAGGAAAGGTTGAAGGAACTGGGTATGTTTAGCCAGCAGAAGATTGAAAGGAGACGTAATGGCTCTCTTCGAATACATGGAAGGGCTGTGCCAGGAAAGACGGCCCTCTCTCGTTCTGAGCTTCTCCACACCACAGGGCAAGAACAGATCTAGTGAGCTTAAGTTAGAGGAGGGCAGAATTTGGGGGAACGTCAGGAGAAACCTCCTAATGGTAAGAATAGTTTAACAATGGAACCAACTACATGGGGGTGGACACACTCCCCTCACTGGAGGTTAGGGTTGCTAGGTCCCTTCTGGCAACCGGTGGTGGATGGGGGGAATTACCTGGAGACAGAGAAAGGCCCAGGCCTCGTTGTTGGTGTCGCACAGGAAGTGACATCATCATACTGTCAACATCATACTGTCAACATCTGGCATTTGGGCGAAAACTCTATGGTAAAACCGGCTTCTACCATAGAGTTTTTGCCCAAATACCAGAGCGTCACCTGGACGTTGCTGGTGTGACAATGTCATTTCCTGTGCAATGTGGCCAATGAGGCCTGGGCCTGTCTCTTTCTCCAGGTAAATCCCCTCAGCCAGCCAATTGACTGGCAGCTGGGAGATAAGGCCTGGTAGCGGGGGACCCCTGCCTCCGCCGGGGAGTCTGGCAATGCTATTGAGGGTCCTTAAGCTGAGGCTGAGAAAGGCATGCATTGGGGATGCTCTTAGGGTTGCCAGTCTCCAGGTGGTGGCTGGAGATATCCCACCCCGCTATTACAACTGATCTCTAGGTGAAAGAGATCAGTTCACCTGGAGAAAATGGCTGCTTTGGAAGGTGGACTCTATGGCACTATACCCCATTGAAGTTCTTCTCTGCCCCAAACCCTGCCCTCCTCAGGCTCCACAACCCCCCAAATCTCCAGGTATTCCCCAACCCAGAGCTGGGAACCCTAGATGATCTAGCTTTGGATTTCTCTCACTGAATAGAGGGTGGGACTTGAAGGCCTACTAGGCCCCTCTCAGCTCTAGAACTATGTGACTTGCAGTTTGGGTAGTGGCCTAGGTTCTTTTTGATGGGGGTCTTCTTTTTGGCAAGAAATCAGATTATGGAAGGAGGAGGATTTTGCACATAGAAGCTCCGGACTGTAAAGAAAGAACTGAGCATTGTGGAGGTATTTAAATTTGTATTTCTACCTTTTTAATGTAGAAGAGGAAGGGAGCCAACCCAATTAAGGACCTATTTTATATACAACACATAGTAAATGTTTTAAAGCAGGCGTCTTCAACATGGTGGCACCACGGTCGGTGCCTGTCAGCACCTTTCCTAGCACATGCCAAGTGTTTTTAGAAAGTGGGTGGGACCAAGTAGGGCTTTTGCGAATACAGGTAAGACTCAGCAGCCATTTTAGGGCTGTCTTTGCCTCCTGCGGCAGCCATTTTGTGACTGCACCCAACAACACTGCGTCAGAATTCCAAAGGTGCCCGTGGGCTAAAAAAAGGTGGGAACCCCTGGTTTTAAAGAAAACCCTAACATTAACAACAGGAAGAAATTAGTCTCTCTCTCAAAATGTGAGAATGTGGCCCCCAGATTGACTAATCTCGTGACGTTGGATTCTGTGGGCTGTATTTGGCTTGTTTTATGCCCTCCCCCCCTATTCTTTTACACTATTTTCTCTGCTTATAGATTTGATAGTTTGATGGACAGAGATGGGTTTGTTCCCAGCTGGGTTTGTTGTTTCAGTATTAATGATTTGTTCTGAGCCACGCTGAGCAGTTTCTGGAGAAGTGGCGCATAGAATGAATATACCTTACGCTTCCTAATCTTGGTTCTTCTCCTACCGCCTCCTTCCTCGATTCTGCAGGGCTGTGGGTGTTGACCCCCCAGAAGAAGCATACCTCTCCTCTGAGTATTACGGCTGCTAGAGGCTACCGGGACTGCGTGAAGCATCTGCTGCTACAAGGGGCTCAGGTGGATGCCATGGTTGGTGGGCGAGCCACTCTCCACGAGAGCTGTGCCAGCCACCGGGCAGAGTGCACCCGGCTGCTCCTTGGCTATGGTGCCAATCCGAACATTTTTTCAGAGGAGGGCTTGGCTCCGCTGCACTTGTGCACCACCCAGGAGACTTTGCCGTATGTTTGGAAAGGGTTTTTTTGGGGGGAGGGGGGGGGATACAGGAGGAAAAGGCATCTTATGGCTTGAAGGGAGGTGAAAGAGGAGAAGTTTGCGGTACTGCATCTTAGCTGAATGCTCTCAGTGAATCTACGGGCTCCATAGTTCAGTCGCTCAAGGACTCCACTTTCATCCAGTGCTAAATTAAATGCAGTTTTTGCTTCCTAGATAAATGATGTGAAAACAATATTGTTGCTCTCAGTGAATCTACGGGCTCCATAGTTCAGTCGCTCAAGGACTCCACTTTCATCCAGTGCTAAACTAAATGCAGTTTTTGCTTCCTAGATAAATGATGTGAAAACAATATGGATGTGAAGTTAAAAAAAAAAATGAGCATGGGCAATAACAATTCCACACAAAAGCAGTGGAGTTATGTGACCAGGAGAGCCAGTTTGGTGTAGTGGACTCTAATCTGGGAGAACCGGGTTTGGTTCCCCCCACTGCTCCACATGCAGCTGCTGGTGTGACCTGGGCTTAGTCACAGGTACTCTCAGAGCTGTTCTCTCAAGAGCAGTCCTTGAAAGAGCTCTCTCAGCCCCACCTACCTCACAGAGCATCTTTTGTGGGGAGGGGAAGGGAAAGGAGATTGTAAGCCACCCTGAGACTCCTTCAGGTAATGAAGGGCAGGGTATAAATCCAGTCTCCTCCTCCTCCTCTTCCTCTTCCAAATAAAATTAGCACAGTTTACTCTTATTTGCATAACATTAATTCTAGTAGTCCCCAGACTTACCAACCTCCAGGTGGGGCCTGAAGTTTGCCCAGAATTGCAACTGATCTCCAGACTACAGAGATGAGTTCCCCTGGAAGAAATGGCAGACCGTCTTTATGGCATCTCATCCGTACTGAGCTCCCCCCGCCCCCCACAAGGCACTGCCCCCAAATCTCTAGGAACTTCCCAAGCCAGAGCTTACAAGCCCACTAGTCCCAGCAAGGGACTCTGAAACTCTGGCACTCTCCCTCAGCCATGCTTTCTGACTGGCCAAGATTTCAGGAGATATTCCTGCTACATTGCAGCTACATGTGGGAAATGCTGCTGTTAGTAATAACAAATAGCTCTCATTTTTAGAACTCCGAATTCTGGTGAACATAAGAACGTAAGAGAAGCCAATGTTGGATCAGGCCAGCGGCCCATCCAGTCCAAGACTCTGTCACACAGTGGCCAAAAACACCAGGTGCCCTCAGGAGGTCCAGCAGTGGGCCCAGAACTCCAGAAGCCCTCCCACTGTTGCCCCCCAAGCACCAAGAAGATGGAGCATCACTGCCCTAGACAGAGTGTTTATGTTCTCTTGTGGTTAAGAGAACATAAGAGAAGTCATGATGGATCAGGCCAATGGCCCATCCAGTCCAACTAGGGCTGCCAACCCCCAGGTGGGGCCTGGGGATCTCCTGCTTTTACAATTGATCTCCAGCTGACAGAGATCAGCTCCCCTGGAGAAAATGGCTGCTTTGAAGGGTGGAGACTCTGTGGCATTGTACCATGCTGAGGCCCCTCCCCTCCCCAAACCCCACCCTCTCCTGGCTCCACTCCCAAAGTCTCCAGGTATTTTTCAACCCAGACTTGGCAACCCTAAGTCCAACACTCTGTCACACAGTGGCCAAAAATACCAGGTGCTCTCAGGCAATCCAGCAGTGGGGGCAGGACAGTAGAAGCCCTCCCACTGTTGCAGAATCACAACATAGGCCTTTGCCCCACTCAGATGGCAGAACACTTAGCATAACCTGCTGGGTCTAGGGCTCCCTTAATGAGGTTGCCATCGAGGGATGCCAGCCTCCAGGTGGCCCCTGGGGACCCCCTGGACTTTCAGTTCATATCCAGACTACAGAGATCAGTTCCCCTGGAGAAAAGGGATGCTTTGGAGGGTGGACTCTGTGTGGCATTGTACCCCATCCTCCAGGCACCACCCCCGGCTCTGCAGGAGTTTCTCAACCTGGGTCTGGCAACCCTACCCCCCCCCCATCCCCTGCTGATAGCCGGCGAGGACCTGGCAACCCTGTTGCCGTATGCAAACAGAAATCTCTTTGCCATGAGCAACAAGAGGTCCTGACTCTGTGTCTTCTCTTCCAGTCACTTGACTCTGATGTCACATGACTTGCCGTTACATGGTTAGCAGGTCCTGGGATGAAGACCACTGCCTTAAAGAAAAGATGACCAGAGGGGGTGAGAGGGCAGTGGAAAAGGGATATACAGCTACCCAGAGCACCCGATTAACACTAGAGCCTTTTGCCTTTGTCAGCCTTTGACCTGACTATATTCCTAGGGCTGCCATCCTCCAGGTGGGGCCTGGGGATCTCCCCTTTTACAACTGATCTCCAGCTGACCGAGATCAGCTCCCCTGGAGAAAATGGCTGCTCTGAAGGGTGGATTCTATGGCATTGTACCACGCTGAGGCCCCTCCCCTCCCCAAACCCCACCTTCTCCTGGCTCTACCCGCAAAGTCCCCAGGTATTTCCCAACCCAGACTTGGCAACCCTATATATTCCTGTGATTGGGAGGCCAAGAAAGACAAGCCCTGAGCCCCTGACCTGGATCGCTCAGGCTTGCCTGATCTCATGAGATCTGGGAAGCTACGCAGGGTTGGCCCTGGCTAAGAGACCGCCAAGGAATACCAGGGTGGCTACACCGAGGCGGGCAATGGCAAACTACCTCTGAACTTCTCTCGTCTTGAAAACCCTACGGCAGAGGTGTTAAAACTCATTTGTTTCGAGGGCCGGATCTGACATAAATGTCACTTTGTTGGGCCGGGACATGTGTGCCATAAAACGTAATGCCAGGTGTACCAGAGATAGAGCCTGTATAAAGGACAGCAGCTGGTAAGCTCCGAGTTGGTGTATCCCTCACTGCCAGGCTCCATGGGCTGGGAAGGGTATGCAGAGGAAAACCCCACACAGGTGGACTGGAGAGGCAGCGGTGCAGGGCTGGGCAGATACTCCCACGATGCTTGGCTGCTGCAGACGAGGTTGTTCCACCGTGCCGAAGCCACAATCGGAGTGGCTCCGCCCATTCCCCCCCCCCCCCCGGCACTTCCTCCCTTGCATCAGTTGCTCACGGGCCGCGTAAGAGCCCTGGATGGGCCGGATTCAGCCCCCGGGCCTTATGTTTGACACCCTTGCCCTATGGGGTTGTCATAAGTCGGCCGCAACTTGAGGAGGAAAAAAAGGAGGACAAGTAACTTGCTTCATCCGCCCCCCATTTTTAAATGAAACTAAGAATAGCGGTATGTGACGGGTGCCAAATTCTGAAGCGTGCCATGCTATTCCCTGTGTGCCCTCTAGTTTGGTGTAGTGGTTAAGTGCGCGGACTCTAATCTGGGAGAACCGGGTTTGATTCCCCACTCCTCCACTTGCCCCTGCAAGCCATAGCTCTGTACCAGCTGTTCTCTCAAGGACAGTTGTCTCAGAGCTCTCTCAGCCCCACCTACCTCACAGGGTGGCTGTTGTGGGGAGGGGAAGGGAAAGGAGTTTGTGAGCCGCTCTGAGACTCCAAGTGAGTGAAGGGCGGGGTATAAATCCAGTCTCTTCTTCATCTCTTCTAGGTGTGCCCAGCTGCTCCTGGAGTATGGGGCCCTGGTGAACCAGCACACGAGAGACAACCGTGCTTCCCCATTACATGTGGCTGCAAAACACGGCCTAGACGACCACGTGAAGCTCTACCTCTGCTACGGGGCTGACGTTGCTCACCGCAACCGAGAGGGGGAGACCGCCCTGAACGCCGCCTGCGCTAGTGCAGACAGACCTGAGGATGCTGGACGCTACTATCGGGTAGTGAAGCGGTTGTTGGACGCTGGGGCCGATGTCCGGATCGCCGGCCGGAAGAACCACACGCCCCTGCACAATGCTTGCAGCAACTCCCATGCTCGCCTCGTGGAGCTGTTGCTGCAGTATGGGGCAGAGGTCAATGCGAGCAACTGCGCCGGATACACCCCTATGGATTGTGCCCTCCAAGCAGTGGAAGATTACCTGGAGGGAGAGCCAGAGAGAGTCGTAGTGACTTTGCTGGACCATGGGGCAGCTCCCATCAACCCCAAGGTATGGGCAGAACCCTTGCTTCTCTTAGATGGCTGATGTGACAGTGACACTACCCCATGGGACTGCCAGTTTGAGTCATGTTTTGTACATATTTCAAGAGGAAGAGGGGGTGAGTCTCCATGAGAAAGGGGCAGTGTCTGTGCGGTATTCGTAGTTAGGGTGGGGAAGGATGTACACATGGAGAAGTGTCTCAAGAAACACAACAAAGTTTGAGTCCAACGGGACCTTTAAGATGTGAGGCTTCCGCTCTATCAGCAAGAGATCAGACCTTTGTGGTTAAACAGAGTTCTTTATTTTCAAATGCTGGAAACGGGGTCTCGATGTTTGTTAGAGATACATGATAGAAAACAGTCATGGTTAATATACCTTCAAGTCACAATTGAACCCAGACATGTAACCAATCAGAGTCAGTGTACTAACGCGGGAAAAGAAAGGCGACCGTTTGGGTTCCCACAGCAAGGTGAGAAAGTTATAAAAATTCCCTTCTTGATCCTGGTGACCCACATGTGTGAAAGTTAGGCTAAACATTCCTGTTTGCATCAATACACTAGCTTCAAGGTTGTTACAACAAGATAACATTCACAGAGCCTCAAAGGGAGGAGGAGGAGAGGATGGCAGGACAGAGCCATCTGTTTAAATGACGTGTAGGAATGCGAGTCGCCACCCTCCCGCCTAGAAAAAGTAACATTAAGCAGAGCAGGCAATATACTTCTAAAGAGAACATATGGTTACAGGAAGAGGAGGGGGGAGGCTTTGATAAGGGTGTCAAGGCAAGCAGTACATGGTTACACTGGAAACGAAAGTAATTCACAAGGCTGCTATTGTCAGATTCTGACATAAGACCAACGAAGTTTTATTCAAGGTGTACGCTTTCGTGTGCACGCACACTTCTTCAGATACACTGAAACGGAAGTTGCCAGTCCACACATGAAGGCTGAGGGTGAGCAGCAAATTAGCATACAGCATAATGAAGATGTTTAACAAACGCAAGGACCAAACAGGAATAACAAGCTTGGTTTACATGGTCACCATTTGTTTGGATTTAATTCCAGGGGGAAACATAGTGAAGCTAATAAATATATCAAAATTGGAGATTGATGTGTAATGTACCCTTCTTCATTGTGGAATAATTAGACCCAGAGAGTCCACCTTCTAAAGGTGAACTGATCCCTTGACGCCTGGAGATCAGCTGTAATAGTAGGATATCTCCAGCCACTGCCCGGAGGTTGACGACCCTAGTTGACCAACACGGCTACCCACTTGAATGTATATCAAAGTTCATTCCAATACTGAACACTTTGTGGGAGCCCAGGGAGGGAAGCTTGGCACAGTTGCTGAACTGTATGACACAGTCACCAACAAATACTGCGTTTTTCTCTTCTTTTTGCAAGTACTGGAGGAGTGGCATGATGGGAATGTTGTGGAGACCTGAGAGCATCTGGGATTCTTCGTTTTATTATTATTATTTATTATTGTTTATAGCCTGTGTTTCTCACTGGGATTCAACATGGATTAAAAATATACTATTCTGTCACTCCCCAAACAAACCACTCAACCTTTGAATCGGATAGCAAAGATCTAAAACAGAACAATGAAGCGGGGCTGGGTGGATTACAGGTGTGAGAAAGACTATTCTGTCAATCAGCAAACGGAGTACGAACGGTGGTAAAACAGACATGAGCACCGCCCTCTAGAGTCAGATTCGACTGGCTTTCAAGCAAGGGAAACCTTTACCTTTTTACTGTATGAATAAGAGGTTCTGCTTCAAGACTGCAAGGGGGTTTAGCATGGGATTCCTTTTAGGATCTTTATGTTTTTCTTGTCTTCTGAGATGCTCATGCATGCACCCGATCTCTTTGCTTGGCACTTTTGGCCTTAGATGCTGAAGTTCTGCGCTTTGTCGCCTCGGGTTATGGAAGTCGTTTTGAATTCCTATGACCGAATCCTGTCCTGTGATTCCTGGGTGGGAACTGTGCCCCCTGAAGTCTGGCGGGTAAGCCCTTCCACTTCAATTCTCTCCTCACCCTCCTGCATTTATAATTTTGGGCCTTGCCGTTTTGTCTGCTAGCTGAGAGCTGGATTCCATTCAACATCCATAGCGAAAATAAGGTGGGAAGTAAAGGACTGCCACTTGCAGTCTGTTAGGGTTGTCCAGCATGTTGCTCGTACTGTAATGTGGGAAGAAGGCCCACCTGTCTTTTGAGGGCTACTCAGACAAGATCGACAAAGTGTTCTGAGACCACAGGAGGAAATTTCTACATGTGTAAATTTATTAATGATTAAGCCTACCATATGAAGCAGGACACGTGTGTGCCTTCCATTATGGTTGTCTTTGGGGCTTTTTTTCTGGAAAAAGAGGTGCCGGAACTCTCAAGAGGAAATGAAGGAGAAACACACGGGATTCTTTGAAACCTTCATTTAAATCTTATTATTAAATTTTTAATATTTTTGTGACGCCACAAGTGACTTTGTGCTCCCCTGGTGCCCCTCATGAACTTTTAAACTTTTTTTGAGAATGTTCTTTCCACAAAGGGGTCCGAAACTCCATTCCGGTGCATTTTCCCTAGGGCTGCCAAGTCAGTCCGGGGGGCGGGGGATCCCCCGCTACAGGGGTTCCCGATCCGCCGGCCAGCATTCGGCCGGCGGGGGGAACCCCACCCCCGAAGTCGTCCAGCCAGGACGACTCCCCCCAGCGTAATGACGCCACCCGGAAGTGACGTCAGCACATTGGGGGCGTTGCCAGGGTGACGCTCTGGCAATAGCCCCAAAACTCTATGGTACCATAGAGTTTTGGGGTGATTGCCAGAACGTTGCCCTGGCAATGCCCCCAACGTGGTGATGTCACTTCCGGATGGCGTCACCGGGCGCGTGCGCGCACGAAGCACGTGCACCAGGGAAGCTCCTGGGTGAAGGAGGACTCCCCCCCACCAGTACGTAAGTACGACTTGGCAACCCTAATTCCCCCAGAAAAAAAGCCCTGGTTGTCCTCAGTTATACTGCTTTTGATCAGCATGTTCTGCAAAGCTGGAATATCATTTCAGGGAGGGCCCGTTTCCAGCTGTATCCCACAGAGCGGCATTTCCCAGCGTGTGGCTCTTGACTCCCAGTCCAAAAGTGGGTTGTGAGGCCTGTGCAAGTGGGTCCCAGGCTTTTGCGGTTTTATGGTTTGTATGTGCTCTCTCTTTTTTTTACTGGCCACATAAGAAAATAAGAGAAGCCATGTTAGATAAGGCCAACGGCCCATCCAGCCCAATACTCTGTGTCACATAGTGGCCAAGACCCAGGGCATCATATCCAGTAAATCTGGACTTAATGAATCACCGTACCTAAAAACTTGGAAACTAGGGTTGCCAGCCTCCAGGTGGTGGCTGGAGATCTCCTGGGATCACAGCTGATCTCCAGGCAAGAGAGATCAGTTCACCTGGAGAAGGTGGACTCCGTGGCATTATACCTGATTGAAGTCCCTCCCCTCCCCAAACCCTGTCCTCCTCAGGCTCCACCCCCCCAAAAATCTCCAGGTATTTCCTAACTCAGAGCTGGCCACCCTGTGGGGAACTATGTCTTGCTCACCAGGCTGGGACAAAGCCCTGGGCAACCCCAGAGTTCCATGGCAACAGGCTGGGGTTCAGCAGTCACGTCCTAAAGTCAAAGTCGAAAGCTCTTTGAAACAGACTCTGAGAGAGTCCTCTCAGAACCTCCTGATGCTGATCCCTGGGCCTAGGGTTGCCAGCCTCCAGGTGGGGCCTGAGGATCTCCCGCTTTTACAACTGATCCCCCGCTGAGAGAGATCAGCTCCCCTGGAGAAAATGGCTGCTTTGAAGGGTGGACTCTATGGCATTGTACCATGCTGAGGCCCCTCCCCTCCCCAAACCCCGCCCTCTCCTGGCTCCACCCCCAAAGTCCCCAGGTATTTTCCACCCCGGACTTGGCAATCCTACCTGGGCCCCTTGTTTTTTCTAATTAAGCAAATGGGCCCAGGTAAGATACCGTCAGGCCCAGATTTTATACCAACTGATCTTTTGAAAGCTAACCCACGATGGTGGAGTAAAGCTACTGGGCCCTATTTTTACTCAGATTAGTAACTCAGGAACCATTCCTCTATCTTGGATGCATTCAGTAATTGCTCCCATGTATAAAAAGTGGCTTAAATCTGACCCCGCAAACTACCATCCAGTAAGTTTGTCGTCATCGGTTGGAAAGGAGCATACAGCCTAAGGTCAAGTCATTTTTTATTAATCTGTATGTATATATATGTGTGTGTGTTTATACATATATATATATAGAGAGAGAGAGAATGAATTGATTAGAATTGTATTTATAGCTTGTTGTTAATTGCTCTGAGCCCCGTTGGGGAGACAATGGTATATAAATCAAATGAATAAATGAAACAAATGAAAGTCCGGGATCAGACAGTGTAGTCCAGAGGTGAGATCCAAAAGCCAGTCTGGGGCGCAGACAACAAGTTTCCAGAGGGCTGATAATGTGCACACAGGCAGCTTGGTTGGTCGTAGATTAGTTGACTCCACACTGGCTTGTGCCTCACTGCAGGGTAATAGAGGAAACGACCCCGCTGGTGAGGGGAGGCTGGTTAGGCTCCTCTCACAAGGGGAGTCAAATCTTCTACTCGTGAGGAGTAGCAAGACCCAGATTCTGTCACGACCCACTGGTCTCTCCTTCAGGCTGCCAGGCCGTGCACTTCTGCACCTGGTGCAAGCCTTGCCCTCTTTGCCCTCTCTGGTCCTGGAGGAGAACCTGGTGATTCTGGCTGGAGCCTCCTGGCCTTGAGGGCCCTGCTGGCTCAAGAGGCCGTGTGGGTGCTGGTGGAGCCTCTCTGCAGGGAGGCCCTGAGGAATCCGCCTCGCAGGGAACATCTGCCAGGGTGGTCTTCAGGTAGGAAAGTGGAAGGGAACATCTGCCAGGGTGGTCTTCAGGTGTATAAATATAAAGGGATCATGGTAATTAACGGTATGTACAGAGTTAACCAAAATACTGTGGAAAAAATGATCAGAAAATGTCTACGATATAAGCCATGAATTTAATACATTTAACAGTAAATAAAACAAAAAACACATTGAAGTGTCTAATTTACTTGTCCTAAGCTATCTATACCATCCTCCTCACATTCATATCAAAGTGAATGGGTATGTATCAAAGACGCTGGCCAATTCAAAGTTGCGTTGAGTCCATCTCGAAATAATATCACAAAGTGTCCTCAGAAGTCCTCTGTAGTGAAAATTGAAGTTCGTGACATGCCAAACTTCTTCAGGTTATCTCCATGTGGTTGAGAGACAGTTTGGTGTAGTGGTTAGGAGTATGGCCTCTAATCTGGGAGAACCGGGTTTGATTCCCCACTCCTCCATGTGCAGCTGCTGGTGTGACCTTGGGTCAGTCACAAGTTCTTTCAGAGCTGTTCTCTCAAGAGCAGTCCTCGAAAGAGCTCTCTCAGCCCCTCCTACCTCACAGGGTGTCTGTTGTGGGGAGGGGAGGGGATTGCAAGCTGCTCTGAGACTCCTTTGGGTAGTAAAGGACGGGATATAAATCCAGTCTCTTCTTCTATTTACGAAATGAGGACTGTTTATCAAACTGAAGACAATACAACATCAGCTGAAATGGATCCAAAAGCTCGACGGACATTTGATAGTGACTGTTTCAAGAAACCTCTTTTTCAAGAGCTGAAGATCCTCTTACTCTAGTGGCCAATCACCACTATTGCTGGGATGTTAACAACGGAAGGTAGCTGCCTCTTCAACACTGAGCCCAACTTGAATTATATCAGTTTGGTAAATAAGGAGGTTGGCAGCCCTTCATAGAGGAGAAACTGCATTGCCCAAGGAGAGCCTTCACAGGGAGCTACTACGTTCATTTATGTGTCTAAGATGCCTGTTCGTGGGCTTGCTTTCTCCATGGGCTGTGTGTTTGTGCGTGCAGATTCTTACCTGATTTTCTTTCTGTGTTGACAGAAGCACCAACGGTTCTATGATTCAGTCCTCCGGCTGGTGAACCAGCCGCGCCCGCTACAACATCTGACCCGCTGCACAGTCCGGAAGCAGTTGGGGACCCAATGCCACCTGGGTATTGCTGAGTTGAAGCTGCCTTCTTCCCTGAAAGACTACCTGTGTCTCCCACTGGAGGGCTGCCTCAAATGAGATGGGGAACAGGAAGGAGATTGCTAGAACTGGAGACTGGAGAACGGAAGGGGTAGAAGGAGAAACGTTTGCAGAATGGCACTGGCAAATACTTCTTTAGAAAGCTGCTTGAGCAGAGCTTGTCTCCCTATCGGAAGCTACGTGTACTTTGCACTTTGAATTATTTCGTTTCCCGCTTTCAAAACTTTAGAAGCCTTTATCGTGTTCTCTTATGGGATGCTACAACACAGAAATGGAAAGGGACACTGATAGAGAAACGAGATCCTGCATGAATCACCCTATAGCTTTATGTAGAAGGCTTTGCCCTCCTGCAGATGTATTCCACCTGTCTAGCACGGCAAACAGAGAAACTACAGCTCATGGGGGACAGTGTGTGCTTTGCAGAAGATGCTGACTTGAATCTCAGCTGGATTTGCTAGGATTTATAACAGACAGAGTGACGGGCTTTAGAGCATCTTGACTAGCAGAAACATAATGAAAGGTAGAACACAGCTTGAGTCCTCTGCCACCTTTAAGATTGATAAAGTTTCATTCTGTTGGTTTCAAAGGTGCCGCTAGACTCAAACTTTGTTCTGTTGCTTCAGACCAACACGGCTACCCACCAGAATAAAAGATGTCTTTATCATTTGCATATGTTCAAGCACCAAACTTTTACTTTCTGGATGTGTATCTCAGTGTGAAGAAAGTGAAAGAATTGTGCTTCCTTCTAAATAGCAAACACCTGGCTTTCCTGCTGCCTTAAAAATGCTGGAATAGCAGCCCTGACCTGGATAGCCCAGGCAAGCCCAATCTCATCAGATCTTGGAAGCTAAGCAGGGCTGACTCTGGCAAGTATTTGGAAAGGCAACATCTAAGTAATACCAGGGCCAGGACGCAGGCTACTCAAGCCACCTCTCTGAAAAAGTCCAAGACCCCAGTAGAGGTTGCCAGAAGTCACCATGACTTCCATGCAAGCATACAAAAAACACACATGCACACATACACAAAAATATTTTTGTAAATGCTAAAATCTTTCACTTCCAAATGTGTTTTCCCCTCTAGGTAATGGGGGGTAGATCCCACCCCTGTTCTACCACCCCACTGAGCAAAGTTTATTCATTTAGTTTATTTAAATATTTATAACCCACCTTTCCTTTTGTCTTAAGTTTGACATCTTCCCCCAGCGTAAGAACCTTTCCTCCAACTCCTGTCTGATGAACAGAGCTTTGACTCTCAAAAGATTATATTTCAAAAATCTTATTGGCCACATCTAGCTCTCCAACTTAATTGCTTGGTTATTTATCGTCTGCCTTTCTGGCTTACTGTTATGTTAAGTACAGTCAACAGGATGGGACAACTAGTGAACAATACAATCAGGTTTTGGACTACAGAAGTCTGAAAACAAACAGAAACCTTAAACAGAGCTGAAACAAAGCATGAGCTTTTAAACCCCATACATTAAGTGGTGCAGCAGCTGCCTACCCTGGAGCAGACTTACAGTGCTAGGTAGCAACAGTGCTAGGTAGCAGTACAGCATCCTATCTCTTTACCAATGCAACTCCCTGAACCATTTCATTACAGTTCTGTTCTGTTCACCTGTGTTCACCCTCTTGAATCATTCACTTTTGCATCGTTTGCAAACAGCCAGGAGAGTGGGAGCCTTCCTCACCTCAGCAGGGAGGCCGTTCCATAAGGTGGAGGGCCACAAGAGAGAAGGCACAAGGATGGGCTTCGGATATGATACTCAATGCCCTGAATAGAGCCTGTAACTGATGGGCAGCCAATGGAGTGACTGCAGAATGAGAGTGATATGCATGTGTTCCGCCCAGCTCTTGATGATAACTAAGCTGCGGCCTTTGAACTAACTGGAGTCTCCAAGCTGACTTTGAGGGGAGACCTACATAGAGTTTGTTACAGTAGTATAGTCTTGATGTTGCCATGGCATGGAGCCAGGTTACCAGATCGGCCAAGTCAAGGTAGGTGGCCCATCTTATGGGCTAGAATGAGTTGTAAGAAAGGAGAGCCAGTCTGGTGTAGTGGTTAGGAGCTCTAATCTGGGAGAACTGGGTTTGATCTCCCACTCCTCCACACGCAGCTGCTGGTGTGACCTTGGGTCAGTCACAAGTTCTCTCGGAGCAGTTCTTTCAAGGGCAGTTCTCCAGAGAGCTCTCTCAGCCCCACCCACCGCACAGGGTGTCTGCTGTGGGGAGGGGAAGGGAAAGAGACTGTAAACTGCTCTGAGACTCCTTTGAGTAGTGAAGGGTGAGGTATAAATCCAATCTCTCCTTCTTTGCAGCTGCATTAACTTGCTTCTCCAAGCTCTTAACTGGATCAGCAAGCGTTATCTGAACACAATTGAAAGTGGGAAGCACAAGGTACTTCCCAACCAGCATTGCTTCTGCCTTGTCTGGGTATAGTTTCAGTTTATTTGCTTTCAGCACAGATCATTTTGAGCAGGAACAGGAGTAATAAGCCCAGGAGCGGGCACATATGGTAATGCGCTGTGGAAAAAAGCAAACGCATACTAACCTGTTCTGTATTTTCATGCTTGTAGGGCAGCTTGCCTGCAAGAGCAAAGGAAACCTCAAGTGTCTTTAGTCAAAGTGTAAAGCTGGCTCGCCAGCTCTGAGTTGGGAAATAGATGGAGATTTTTGGGGTGGAGCCTGAGTGGTGGGTGTTGCCTTCTGACACACTTCTGGTGATGTCAGGGAGTGTGGCACATGCAAAAGAGTTATGCTAATGAGCTCCTGCATCTCTTTTTTTACAAAATGACCCCTGCAACCATAGCAGTCAGATAGTGGCTTGGGACCTCTACTGCATCAGTGTAGTCAGGAGGAGGCCTGCAGCAGTAGCCTGAAATTTCACTCAACCACAACACTGAATTTGTCCCACAAGTCTCACTGTTTTGCTTCAGGAACTACCTACACCTTAGAGAATCACGCTCAGTGCAAGACCTGTCCAGTGAGCCACTGAATTGCTGCGACTTCCCCAGGACTTCAAAACGCAGCTGGTGTATGTTTGTGAATGTTCCGGGAAAGAAACTGCTGCCCTTTACAGACTAGCGCTGCAGGGGAGGGTTGCCAACCCCCAGGCGGCGGCGGGAGAGCTCCTGGGATTACAGCTGATCTCCAGGCAACACAGAGCAGTCCCCCTGGAGGAAACAGCTGCTTTGACAGGTGGACCACGCCAAGGCCCCTCCCCAAGCCCCGCCCTCTCCAGGCTCCACCCCTCAAATCTCCAGGTATTCCCCAACACAGAACCTGTGTCTGTGAGTCGCGGCCATTATACGTCACGACTCCCGTTGCCATAGTGACGCCGCCAGGCCCAAAGGGGAGGAGGAGTGATCGCCTTCGCTGTTCGGAGGGCGCCGCTTCTGTTCGGACTCCCGCTGCTCGCCCCCGCTACTCCTCGGACTGCAACGCCTCTCCCCAATAACAGTACAAGCGGTTATGTTGATTTAAAGCGCCTTCGTCGCGGGCTTTCTACGCCACCACCCGCCGCTGCTATGGCAACCGACCTCCCCCGTCCGCCATTTTGCCGAGCGCCTCTAAGTGACGTAGCGGCGGGCGGTAGTGACGTAAGCGGCGCTCGGCTCCGGGTGTCGGAAGGAAGAGAGGGAAGGAAGGCGAGAGAGAGGCAGAAGGGGAGGAAGGAACGGCCGGCCGGGTGAGTGACAGCCGCGCGCCAGCCCCTCCCCCTCCTCCCAGCCCCCCCCCGGGAATATGAAGCCCCCCCGGCGTCTTTGGACTCCCCGCCCCCTTCCCCTGCGGGGCCCCTCTTTGCGTCACAGGCCCTGCACCCCGCCAGGCTTGCCAGTCTCCCGGTGGTGGCTGGAGATCTCCCGGAATTCCCGCTGGCCTCCAAGTGAAAGGGATCAGCTCCCCTGGAGAACATGGCTGCTTTGGGAAGTGGACTCCTGTGGCGTTTTCCCGCAGGGAGGTCCCTGCCCCCTAGTCCGGGGTTGCCAGCCCTAAATTGGGAAATACCTGGAGACTGGGGGTGGGAGTTTGGGCCTGAGGAGGGCCGGGTTTGGGACACGATTCCATAGAGCCCGACTTCCAAGGTGGCCGTTTTCTCCAGGGGAACTGATCTCTGTCACTTTAAGAGTTCGCTGTTGCTGCTGCCACCTGGAGCTTGGCAACCTTAGCTCACTCCCCGCCCCCCCCAAATCTCCAGGAATCTCACAACCCAGAGCTGGCAGCAAGGCCTTGGACTAGGGTTGCCAGTCTCCAGGTGGGAGCTGGAGATGACCCAGAATTACACCTGCTCCTCAGAAGACGGAGAGCAGGTCTCCTGGAGGTTACGCCTGCTTTGGAGGGTGGACTCTGTGGCATTGTGTTCAGCTGAAGCCTCTCCCCTCCCACACCCTGCACTCCTCGGACTCCCCCCCCCCCAGAGTCTCCAGGAATTTCCCAGCCGGGAGGTGGCAGCCCTCCTTCTGGCACTGCTGTGGGCCCTGCCCTGCCCTCCCCTCCCCCAAGGCCTGTCTTACAGCTACGGCTGACCAAACCAGAGGACCGGGGTGGGGGATGACAAAATTTGCCTACGCTAATTTATATTCCCAGATGCAAACTTAGGCCTGATTTCTGCCATTTCAACAGAAATGCCAAATGAAACAAGAGTCCAGGGGCACCTTGAGACTTTTTGCAAAATGAGCTGCGTCTGGGGATGGAAGTGTGCACTGAAATAAATGCCGTTCGTTCCTGAGGTCCCCTGGGCTCTCATTTTTATTTTGCTACAGTGGACTGATATGACTGTCCCTTCATAACTGTGCTGTATACTGCTGTGTATCGCTTATTGTAAAGTAAGATCCTATTTATGTGATTTCTGTACTTCTTAAAGTGCTTCGGTTCTTTCTGGGGGTTCCAGACTTCTAAAATCCGAATGCGTTGGTTTTTGGACGTCTTGTTTTGTCAGTTGCACTGGTGCATGCGATACCTTAGAACCCACCCTCTGGATCAGCCATTTTCTCCAGGGGCACTGATCTCTGTCGTCTGCAGGTCCACTGTATTCCTGGGAGAGCTTCAGGCTCTACCCAGAAGTTGGCAACCTGATCTGCGTCTTTCTGACTCACCCGCTTCCATCCACTCTAGTAGGATGAGCAACCTTTCTTCCATCTGCAGGTGGCTCTGGGGCTGCTCAGGGCAGAACTGGAACCCAGACCTCTCAGAGGCCAGGCCTTGACAAAGGGGGCTGCTTCCTATCTGCGTGCTGTCAAGTTGCAGTCGACTTTTAGCGACCCCGTAGGGTTTTCAAGGCAAGAGACAAATAGAGGTGGTTTGTAATAATAATTGCCTGAAACAAAATGGGGTAATCCTAAAAAGGGGGAAAGGGTGGAGAGAGAATGAGCAAGGGTTTCATCTGTCAAAGCCAGAATAAGAGGAAACAACATGCTTTTACCAGGTTGGCCCCACTGATAGCTGACACTAAACAGGCTTTTGCAGAAATGAGTGTTATTTTGTGGGCCTTACTCCCAGGTATAGATGAGATTACAGCCCAACAGGATAAACCGGAGCATGTTTACTCAGAAGTGAGTGCCATGATTTCCAGTGGGGCTTCCTTCCATCTCAGTGTATCTGGGACTATTCCCTTAAGCTTTTCCCCTTTGGTGTGTGCAGTGCCAAGAGACAGGGAGACGGTATCTTGAGCTTCTGCAGAACTGATTCTCTGTGGCTCTAGTGATGTGCTCAGTTCTGAAGCAGTTGCAAAGAAAGAGTTGAAGAAAGGTAAGCAGAGGTTGACGTGAAAGAGTTTATCGTGTCCTAACAGCTGGTGGAAAATAAAGGCAGATTTTAAATATGAATATAAGAAAACAGAAAGCTTACCCCCACCCCACCCCGGATTTCTGCAGATGAGAAAATCTCAAGACTGTAGCTTTAGCAAGTAAACTGAAGAAGGAAATTCCAAAGATGTGAAGCGTATGTCTTTGAACTCGGCATTCAAACAGCGCTTCGGCTCTGCCGTTAATGATACTATTGTTTGGCGAGGGAACGCTGCGAAGAGTTTGCAGGAGTCAAAACAGGAAGAACCATTCAAAGGTACTGATTATATTTGCCTGCTTATAGCCAGAGTTCCAGAAGCCCAGCAGGATTAACAGCATTTCAGAGGAGGAGGTCATGGCTGGAGCACCTGGTCACCACGGCTTTTCCCCAGGCATCTGGTTGCAAGGCAAGGCACAAGGACCGAGAGATCGGGGCCAGACAAGCAAACCGGCAAGACCAGGGAATGGGAGCGCGAGACAGGCTGCCTGCTTTTGGGAATACTGTCAGCAGCGGGAGGGGCAAGGACAAGCAAGGGCCCCGACAGAAAGCCGAGCTGGGTTGAGGCACAGACAAGGAAGCTTTCGCCCGGACTTCTGGCAGTCTGTTGGTGCCTTTGTTTTGGAGAGGGCTCCTGGAAGACTGAGGCTGCTCGATACCCTCTGTTGCGTCATGTCTGGAGCAGCCAGTCGGGAGTGGGACAGGAGACGGCTGCATGGTGAAGGGCAACATGGTGACGGTGTCTGTTCCTTGCTGCCGTCAGGATCTAGTGTGGACAAAAGGCACAGCCCAGCTTTCTGCTCACTGTGTCCACCAGCAGGCTATCAATGAAAGGAGGAGTCCCTCGTGTATATTTAGGCACCTGGGGCTCCTTCCCCACCCCCTGTGATGTAAGCGGATGCCTTGAGCCACTTGTTGGGGTCCTGGTGGGACAAAGAAGAGGGGCTGCAACTATTCATACTGGCCATGTTCCTGTGCCCTTAAAGGCTATCCCAGGAAGCAGGAGTCGTGCTGTGTTTCTTGATATGGCAGTTAGGTGGCTGGGAAAGTCTCATCTGCTTAAATACGCTCGGCGTTGGACTGCTGTTAAAGGTATAGGAGGGCCAGTAGAAAAAAATCACAGCCCCAAGAAGGCGATGGGCCTAGATGCTGAGAACTGGCTAAAAATATTATATTCGACTTCAAATAATAGTACAGGGAACCAGAGTTTGTTAAAAAAAAAAAATGAAGAAACTAAAAATACATGAAGAACCTTCAAAAGTTATACAGGCAGTATTGTTAGAATGTCAGCAAATGTGTTGGTCTTATCGTTGTACATAAAATAATTCCTTGAGCATTGGTAAAAACAAACTTCATGTGTCACAGGTTTTTTAAAGGTGGCTTGAACTTGGAGCAAAAGGCCGCACAGAGCCCCCCCCCCCCCAACAGATGGGTGAGATGCCTCTGGCAGCTCACTCGCCCCCTTCACTGAAGAAACCGGGTCTGCGCGTGGACATTTCTCTTCCCTGGAGGCAGCTGTATTATCTGTAGTTGTTGTTTTTTTAAAAAGAAAGGTTGCTCTCCTTGGGCTATTTATTTGATTTTGATCCTGTTCATTTCCCAAGGACCTCTCCCCATCCCCCATTTTGTCCTATGAAGTATACAGCAAGGCTGGGTCAGAGCGGGTGAGGGGCTCCGGGTCATCCACTGGCCGCTTTCCCCCTCCGATTCCCATTTTTTACCTTTAAGGGAGGGGGAAAGGCAAAGGAAACACAGTGGGTGTCTGTCTGTCTGTCTCAGGGAAAACAGATTCTGCCCCTCGCTTATACAGCTCTCTCTCTCTCTCGTGTGATTTAGGTGGAGAGATTCATGTGCCTCCCCTCTTCCTCTGATGCCATCTGACCGCCTCCCCTTTCCAGAAGTGAGAGTCCACCCTCGTCTTTTGCTTTCCCACCCAAAGCCAAAAGATGGAGCCGCCGGAGGTGACCATCATCGAAGGTGTGGGGGATGAAGTGACTGTGGTGGCTGGGGTGGCCGTCCTCATCACCGCCCTGGTCCTCTCTTGGCTTTCCACATATGTCGCAGACGGTGGCAGTCCTATTCTGGCGACTGTTGTGGCCGCCGGAGACTCATCAGTGATCCACCTGAGTCCCATCGACCACTACGTGGGGAGTTCTGTGGTCTCTGAACACTCTGAGCCCCAGGGTGCCACGGAAGGGGCCGAGGAGAAGGCGGAAGAGGGCCCAGCCCCTGACTCGGGCCCTGCCGCTGAGCAAGGGGACAGCGGCGGTGGCTCGGAGGCAACACTAGACCGCCTGCTGGACATTCAAGGCCTTCCCCAAAGGACCTTTTCTGGCGTGGCCATCTCTCCGGAGCATCAGGGGCCTCCCCAAACAGCCCCTGTCCCGGAGGAGAGTGAATCTGATTCAGGGTTTATCAAAGTGCGCCTCAAATTCCTCAACGATACGGAGGAGGTAGCCATGGTGAGGCCGGAGGACACGGTTGGCATCCTCAAGAGGTGAGTGTCGTCGGCTCTGAAAACATGTGCACGCATACGCACACACGTTCGCTTGTGCCCTGAAGCACAGTTTCACGACTGCTCCCCACCCTGACAAAGAAAACCATGGGCAGCTACAAAAAAACAGTGCCACGTGCACCGATTAGCAGCGACTAGCATACGAGCTTGTTGATGCAGCTAGAAGCAAGAGTTTCCCTCTTGCAAGACGATGGTTTGTTCATAACGCGGGAGCATTTCAGAGTGTCCAGAGCACTTCCTGAGGAAGGGGCTCTGACTCTAAAAGCTCTGCGGTCTGTAAGGTGCCACTGGACATCTAGTGGAGCACAACCCGCACCTGATTTCACCAGTCTTTGGAACAGCCGTGCAAGTTAAGTCTTGTGGCCAGCGGGCACTTGGGTGTGAGTTACCAAAATTGGGGATTTCTTGGGCCATGGATGATAACTTTTAGCCACTACCACAGCTCAGCTGCCACACCCTGCCGTTGGATCAGGGCAATAGGTTCAGCCAGTGAAGCTGATGCGCAGTCAGGTCAGGATGGGCAAAAGAAACCACTTTACAAAGAGTGACTCAAATGTGGGATTTGCTGCCAGAGGATGTTGTGGTGGCCACCGAAATAAACTGCTTGAAAAGGGTATTCGATAGATTAATGGAGGAGAAGTCTGTCAGTGGCTACTTGCCACGGCGGCCGAGGGGAACCTCCACATTCAGAGGCACTAAGCCTCTGAATCCGAGAGCCAGGAGGCAACATCAGGGGAAGGCCTTGGCCTCTGTGCCCTGTTGTTGGCCCTCCAGAGGAACTGGTTGGCCCCGGCGTGAGACAAGAGGCTGGACTAAATGGACCATTGGTCTGATCCAGCAGGGCTCCTCTGATGTTCTTATCAGGGGAAGGCCTTGGCCTCCGTGCCCGGTTGCTGGCCCTCCAGAGGAACTGATTGGCCACTGTGTGAGACAGGATGCTGGACTAGGTGGACCACTGGTCTGGTCCAGCAGGGCTCTTATATTCAGAGCTGGAACAATCCCAGTACCTGTTTGTCCCAACTCCCAAAACGCTTGGCATGAATCCACGAAAGCAAATAACTGGTTGTTGAATATGGAATGCGTTTATAGCTTCTTTTTTTTTTTTAAAGTATGTTTCTTCCTGGATCTGAAAATTAACTGACGGAAGTAGTAAATAGTGTTTTGGCTTTTTTTTAAAAAAAAGAAGAGTGAAGCAAATACGGACTAAGCCAAGCCAGGGCGGGGGCCTTCTTTCTCCCTGCCCCTTTGCAATTACCGCACAGAGGCTAGCTGGTGCCCAAAGTGGAGTGAGGACTCCCCTTGATTAGCCAAGTGTTCCGAGGAGGCAGAGGCAGGAGTTTGCCGCTGCGATAGGTGTTGGTGGGAGCCCCGGGAGGGGTGTGTGGCAGCGCTTGCTGATGGGTCCTGCACCTTTTGAGTGGCATGGCTTGCAACATAGGTTGGGCAGTTAGGGCCAGTGTGGGCACGGCAGTGGACCAGGATCTGGGAGCTCCAGGTTCCAATCTCCACTCCCCACGGAAGCTCGCTGGGTGACCTTTGGCCCGTCCCACCCTTAGCCGAACCTACCTTGCAGGGTTGCCGTGAGCATAAAACAGAGGAGACGAGAACGCCGTAAGCTGTTCTGGGTCCCCGTTTGGTTCA
The DNA here is from genome assembly GCA_029233225.1 of Lepidodactylus listeri. Taxonomy (NCBI): domain Eukaryota; kingdom Metazoa; phylum Chordata; class Lepidosauria; order Squamata; family Gekkonidae; genus Lepidodactylus; species Lepidodactylus listeri. The sequence continues at coordinate 13,483,105 of JARCFY010000018.1, read as the reverse complement.
AAGGCGGGGGTGTAAATGAAATGGGGCAGAGCCACATGCCGCAGGCTGCACGGTGACACCGCTGTGGCGTCCTCCCGGTTTCCCCGCAGCTCGTATTGCCCGTGGCAGCTCCTGATCACAGGGTTCTGAAACTGCCGGCATCCAAATGAGCTGTGCTGTTGCTCGTCTTAAAACATGCTGTCAGCACTCTACTCTCTGTAATTATCTCTCTTCCCCACCCCCACCCCGAATGAAGCAAATACTTTCCAGGCCAGGAAAACCAGATGAAGTTTATCTACCAGGGCCAGCTTCTCCAGGACCAGGCCCGGACCCTCCGCTCCCTCAACATCCTGGACAACTGCGTCATCCACTGCCACCTCTCCCAGGCCGCCGTCTCGGCCCTCCCGGACACCGGGGTGGCCCCCTCGGAGGCCGGAGGGGTCGCTTTGAATATGGGCAACCTGATGATCCCCGTCTTCGTGGTGATGCTGGCCATCGTCTGGTATTTCCGCCTCAACTACCGCCAGATGTTCACGGCCCCGGCCACCATCTCCCTAGTCGGGGTGACTGTCTTCTTCAGCTTCCTCGTTTTCGGAATGTACGGACGGTGAGCCGCTGGGGGAAAGGCCTCGGCCAGCTCTTAAACTCGGACCCTCTCTTTTCATACTCCTCTCTCGTTTACCCTGCAAGTCACTAGGGGGAAAGCTCTTATCCAGAATTCAGCATTAATGGAAGACGGTGGGAGGAAATACCTCCTCGGACTTTTCAGTTTAAAAACCATGGAAGTTCAGTAAATCTTTCCAGAGCCGTTCACAGTTTGGGTATTTTTGAAGACTGATGGTGGAAGGCAGGCAAAAGCGGGGCAGCTGTTGGGGCAGTCCCTGTTGACTTGCTTTTTGGCTTCCCACCACCCACCCCAGGTATTAGACACCCCCAGCTGCTCGAAGCCTTGGCTGGATGTCTTCGGATTTCTTTGCTTCTGGGGGGTGGGGAGGCGCAGCTTCGTCTCACCATGTTTTTCTCTCCACAATTATGACGACCTGGAATTTGCCTAGTATTCAGAAGTGTACGTAAAGGAGCCCGATTCTGGTGTGGCCCACCTTTTGCCACTCACATGTTCAGAGACCACCTTTGAGCCCCACGCCTGAGGAAAGGGCTTCTGGCCAAGCATCTGCCTCTTCTTTTGCTGCTGCTTTGGAAAACGTAGAAAGAATGACCTCGGCACGTGCTTTCCCACTGCCCTCTACGACAACCCATCATGTGATAGTCATGTGACGGGTCTGCCCTCTCTCCCTGACGACAGCCATGCAGCACTAATGCCTCTAGCCCTTCCCTGGGGGTTGAGCAAAGAGCGCCTCCCCTATCCTCCCCTCTGGCCTTAGGCCACAATCTGAAGGTGCCCAGCCAGACCTTAACTGCGTGGACTCCGCACTCAGAACATCTCTCTCGCCCTGCCTGTTCTACAGCTCTGTGAAAAGCCGAAGAGCATGCACGCCACTGCTTCCCGAGAGAATTCCCGAGAACGTTGCTGACCGTTGGGGCCGTTTGCACAGCATACTGCTTGCTGCGTAGGATGATGCCAGCTGCAGTTTGGGTCTCCCTCATAATCAGGTTGCATAGTTTGCATGAGTGGATGTTGTACCGGACATTGGATGAGGTCTTCCCCTTTGAGGAACAATCTTCAGGGGGAGGGGCTTGCTAAGAAGTTGTTCCTTTGCTGTATGAGGTCCAGCCGGAACTTGGTGCAGGGATTAAGGTACAGCCTTAAGACTCCACTGCAGGGTTCAGCAACTAGAAGGCGGAGTCTGGGGCTGAGCTCTTTCCCATTGGGCACCTGTGGAACGATTGATTCTCTAGCATCAAGACGAACTCCGGCCTAATCTTAAGGCACTAGCCAGCCATCTTCCTCCTCCCCGCCCCTTCCCCCAATCTCTCATGTACAATTTAAGACAAAAGTCTTTTTAAAAACCCTGTCTTTTTAATGGTGAGGAGGGGGAGTTAGAGGAAAAGACAGTTAAATTTCTAGCCCCCCCCCCCCGGCGGACACTGCAGAAAAGCCCATGTTGGAGAGGCAGCAGCCGAAAATCCCACCTCAGGAACACATGAGCAGAGGGGAAACTAATGTCTCACTGCTGGCTGTGGCTTGGAAATTGAGGCCTTTGTAAGTTTATAGAACGGAGGTATTATGTAAACCTGTAATTAAAACACAAGTGTCTGGAAAGTATTCTTACATCTGTGCAGATGAAGTTCGCCCCTTCCTCCCAACAGTTAGTTCAAATTGCGTACGAGATGAAGAGGGAATCCCTTAAACCATTCTGCGGCAAGTCAGAATCCCTCGCAAGTGACCAGGAAGGCAGGCTTTTGCAGGCAGAAGCTGCTGTTTCCTTCCTCCTTCAGTGTACCACAGATGACCAGTGGGCTAATAGCTTTGTTTTCATTGGGGCAGTGGAGAGGTGGGGAAGAGCACTAGTAACTGTTTGACGTTTGCAAAGCGGGGTTAGTGGGCGTGGGTTTCCGTGTTCAGCACAGCTCCATTCTTTGCACACAACTGGAAGCAAAGCAAAGATGGCCACACCTGTATGCACCCCTTTCCCAGTTGATGCAGATGGCAGAGATGGCCTTTCCACCCCACCTGGTGGGCTAAAACACCAGCCTTCAGCCCACGGGCAGGCAACCTCAGGGGTGTCCCAGAGAGCCCCTTTAAAGTTGCTGCCATGTGGGAAGACCCCCTGCTCATACTCACATGCCGAGGTGCCATATCCTTTGCATGCAAGCTGAGTACAGCAGGACAGCAAGGTGAGGTGGAGAAGATTTCACCTTGGCTTGCCCTTCACAGCAGCAGACAACCTGGTACTGCGTCTGTGCCTGGCTTTGCTGGTCTGCTGTCCCCAGTCCTAGCTTGAACATGGGTGAGGTCACTCTGTCCACCCCTCTTCCCGTTCCATGAATGTGGCCTGATCTGCTTATTGGTTTAGTGGGTCCCATTTTGCCACATAGGGATTGAAAGGTGGGGCCCAGACAGGGACAGGCCACTGGTCTAGAAGAACTCGACTGGCCGTGGCCGGGATAATGTGTCCCAAGGGGTGGCTGAAGCAGTTTGCAGCATAAGAGTCCTGTGCCAGGAAAAGCAAATGTTATTTAAACTAGAACTTGCCTGTCTAGCTTGTGTGACCAGCCTCACTTTCGGAGGCGTGGTAAGGAGCTATGCAGAGCGCAGCTGTACTTTGTGCTCGACTGCTGGGAGCCCTGAACCGTCATTCTTTGAGCTTTCGAGTTGACGTCGGAAGCCACGGAAAGGCGTATTTTTATTTTTAAGAGAAAGGACATTATCAGGCGACATCATTTTGTGCTGCTGCAGTGAAAAGTTGAACACCAACTCCTGCTAAACTAACACTTTGCAGCATTCTGGACTGGAGCTCTGATTCAAGCTGCAGGAGTTTCTCTTCTGCAACAGACATTGTTCCACTTTACTTGTGGTCAGAGAAGTTTTCTTGACATAAGAGCCCAAGTCTCCCCCCCCCCCCCTTTCGACCCCTAGGCCCGGCTTCTGCAGAACCCCGAGATTCTCTACTGCGTCCTGCAAAAAGTCCGTAACGGAACAGTGCTCCACACCAACATATTATACCAACATTCCTAAGATAAGTTATTGTCCTCTTTTTACCTCCCTTTCTAATAACGCAGCAGAGAAGAAAAGTCATCTGGTTCAAAAACAAACCAACCTCTGAAGCTCAGAGACCAAGCAGAGTTGCTGTTTATTTACAGGAGCATTCCACAGTCCATGGATGGGAAGAAAAAATTACAGAATGCCAGGTGTTTTTTTTAAAGCTACCTACCTACCTACCTGTACAGGCTGAGATTACATATGCAAAACTGGAAAAAAATAATAAAAAAAAAGTCGAGAGACCACAGTACATTACTTACTTCAATGATTTCTGCACGTGTTCAAAAAATATATCACATGGGTGCAGTTTATACATCATCAACAAATTAAAAACCTCTCATGATCAGTCCACTCATGATAGCATACAGGCTTTTTTTCTTCTTCAAGTGAAACAGGCCCACCGTAAGGGTGCAAGTGCAGATACAGAGCCCTCGTGTGCATATATCTCGATCCTTTTGCTGAAGAGAGAGCCAGAGCCTTTCCTCCACATGCCGAAGTTCGCGTTCAGAGTGCCCTCGTTTGCTGTGCGCCCCCACCGTTCTCTCTCAAGCCGAGTGGCTTCAGTCGCCAGCGTGGAGGTCAGGCAAGGACCTCTGTCCTCCTCAGTCCTTTGCACTAACGTAGAACTTAAAAAGTCGCAACAGCCTGGAGCTTTGTGCACGATTAGAGCCGTGTCACGATTTGCTGTCGAGCAGGGAAGGAGAACCGAGCTTGGCATGAACCGAATATACATCTCGGTCCACTCCCCCATTTAACTTGCTCCGAATAATTCACTTAAACGCGGTCAAGTTTCATGTGGAGTCACATTGTCTGACAGGGCTTGCGTGGCTTGCTTGGGCATGGAATCGAATTTTAAGAAGTACTAAGGCAAAGCACAGGTTTTGCTTTGTTTGGCCGGGCAAGGTTCTTGCAAGAGTAGCTCTGGGCAACGCCCCCCCCCTGCCAAAAAACCACACCTTCAAATCATTTCTGCCTGGGACTCTTCAAGCCCCTGGATCTAACCCACGACTACGGCAGGGAAGTGGGTGGGAAAGAGAGACGGGTGTGCATTTAGCCCAATGCTGTTTCCTGGTTCAGTTACTCTCTCCCCCCCCCCCCCCCCCCCGGCATCTCCTGCTTTCAGTAGCTGCAGGGCCTTCCGCACCCGCAGGAACACGAGGGAGATAAAAGGCCTGGACGTCCAAAGCTACTGAAGACCACCGGAAAAAGATATGCAGTGCCATTACTGGGGGGGGGGGGGGGGCAGCCATGCAGTAAAGTTGTTCCCCTTCTACCTCCAGGTGGCGTTGGGATCATGATTAAGGGAGCACAAGATTTCCTGCTGTCCCAAGTGCTGGCATGTTTGGGAGGAGGCTAGGCCAAGGTGGCCCTTTCCCCCCTGACACGCTAGTATTCGGTGTGCAGGCAGGGCTTCAAGACACACCAGGGAGCCTTTGGGCCCAGGATTTCCACTTCGGCAGCCTCAGGCTGCCTGTCGCGGAACCAAACCTCCGGGCATTCGCCAGTGGCAAACTGGGATCTGCGGCCAGACCAAACAGAGGCTGTTCCCTCCTGACTGCTGCGATGAGAGAGGAGCGGGAAGAGCGCAGGCTTCTCTGCCTCTGCTAAGAGCCAGCCGCCATCCTCAGCAGGTGCCAGGGTCTGGGAGGTTCTGTGCCTGGCGCGCAAGCCAGCCCCACGGTCTGGTTAACTGTAAGGCAGTATCAAACATTAAAAAAAAAAGGGTCCATTGCCCCACTGTGCTAGCCTGCTTAAAGAGACCCATATGGGGAAAGCCGGATTTTGGATTATACAGATCAGGGGCGGAGGAGACAATACGCAAGACACTTCTTTTATATACGCTTAGAACTGCTGCATTGCTCCTGTGCAACTTGGTGGGCAGAGGGGGGTGAGGCTCTTCCTGTTCTAGAAGTTTGCTAAAACTGGAAGAGGATGCAAAAAAGAAGAAAATACGGGGTTTGTGTGTGTGTGTGGGGGGGGCGGGGGGATGACTAAAAAATCAGCTAGGCTCCGACTGCAGCGTTATGAAATTTCAAGCTTCCATCTGCAGATGTAGGACTGCCAAGATATATGGCACCAGATTTTAAAACTGCAGAAGGGGTAAAACGAGCCAGAAAGGAGGGCTATGGGGACATTATAGAAAAGAGGAGGAAAAAAGAAATGGTGTCTTCCATTCACTGAGAGCTCGCTTTCTCCCACGCTTCAGCCCATCGACCCCAACCCTCTAGCCGTTAACCCTCCAGCAAGATCTGATTAGATTCACAGAGTGCTCGACGACACCACAGCAGGAAAGAAGAACAGACACAATTCAGCAGTTCTCTCTGGTCCCTGTGAACATCTCCCTGGGAAACTTAAATAGCATTGCTGCGTGGCAGTCAACAAGACGGGGGGAGCACTTTGTTGTGTACAAGGGCTATACTTGCGTACACGAGATGTACAGAATAGCGCCTGCTGTTGGCTCCCTGTAAGCGGGCAAAGTAGACAGCAGGTGGGCAAGTCTTGGTGCGCAAGTTGGGATAACAGTTATCTGATGGTTTCCTAATGTGCATACAAAGGGAACCGCTCACATCATCACATCGGTCCACGACACTGTTTTATACCAGACCTTGGAGATGAAGGCCCGATCGGGAAATGGGGGACACCGACAGCCACGACCTCCCACATTAAGCCACTGTTGCAGTCCCACTCCAGGTTTACGCTAAGCGGGCAGGGTTGCCGTAACAAAAGCCACATTTTTGCCGCCGTCTGCCAACCCTGCCTTCTGACAACTGAACACAGCGGAAGCCCCGAGAGAGAGAGGGAGTCGAGGAGGCAGACGGAAGGGCCAGAACAGAAGGGCAACGATATCTTCTCCCCCCACCCCACCCTTCCCAAGCTGGGCCTGGCGAAACAAAAGGCCACAGGGAAATAAAAGAAGGCCCAACGCCCCGCCGTCTCTAGTGTTGCTTAGCGATATGCCGCTGTGTATATAGCCATGATTGAACGTCCACCAACACCACAATAAATAGACACGTGTGGAAGGGGAGGGGGGGTGGCCACGCCCTGGCCGATGGGGGCATGGCCCATCTTCAAGGTCCCGCCTCAAGCCACACCCACCCCTTCGACCCCGGAAGAGGTGCGTGCCCCCCAGGTAGTCCAGTGCTTGCATTCCACATCCAACGGACACGAAGGTGGCCTGGAAGGGGTGGGGGTGAGGAGGAAAGGGGAGACATGCAGCTCCTCTCTTCAGTTCATAAAAAACGTGTGTGTGTCTGAGTGTGTGTGTGTGTATGTGTGAGTGAGAGAGAGAGAGAGAGAGAGAATGTTGTCTATCTCCCTCCCTCTGTGCTGGGTCCAAAGGCGCCGGTGTGTGTCCCCCTACCCCCTTTCTCCTGGTCACCCCGGATCTCAGTCACTCAGTTGATGTCGTCGTAGAGGCTGGGGGTGGGCGGGGCCAGCGGCTTCGGCTTCAGCTTCTTCTTATTAGAGCTCATTCCGGGAGCGCCTCCGACCAGGCTCATGTGGGGCTTCTTCTTTTTGGTTTTTCGGGACTCTGAGTTGTTTGTACCTGGGAAGGGGGAGAGAAGGTAAGGTCAAAAGAAGGCTAACAAGCCTTTGCCCCCGGCTCCCAGCTACCCCCAGTCTGGCTTCCTGACACCACGATCACTACCGCCCCCCCCCCGCCCCCCGGCTAACTTATATGTCACATACTGACTCAGAGCCCTCAAAGCCAGTCTTGTCTACTCCGAACGGCAGTGGCTCTACAAGGTCTCAGGCAGCAGTCTTTCTAGTTTGGCGTAGTGGTTAGGAGTGTGGACTCTAGTCTGGGAGAACTGGGTTTGATTCCCCGCTCCTCCACATGCAGCTGCTGGCGCGACCTTGGGTCAGTCACAAGTTCTCTCAGAGCTGTTCTCTCAAGGGCAGTGCTCAAGAGAATTTTCTCAGCCCCACCTATCTTACAGAGTGTCTGTTGTGGGGAAGGGAAAGGAGATTGTAAGCTGCTCAGACTCCAAGTGAAGGGCGGGGTATAAATCCAATCGCCTCTTCTTTCACATCGTCTACTGCCAGATCTTTTAACTGGAGAGACCGGGGATTGAACCTGGAATCTTCTGCGTGCCAAGCAGATGCTCGGCCACTGAGCCCCGGCCCTTCCCATGCAAAGTTCATCCCCTCAGTGACTCTCCGCTCAGCAAGAGAGCCAGGGCAGTGTTTGGAAAAGACAAGTATTGGGGGTTCAAATTCCCACTCTGCCACAAGGCCTCCTGGGTGCGGCCTTCAGTTAACCCGTACTTTCACACCCTCACAGGAATGCTGGGGGGATAAAATGGGGCAGCGAGAATCATGTTATCAGCTCCTTGGGGGACGGGCAGGATAAAAAGGTCCTGGATAGACAGGCTGAACCAAATGCCTTCAAAACAAGCATTTGTAATCCGCCTTGAGTCCTCAGGAGAAAGGCAGACTATAAACAACGTAAATTAATTGATAAAACACATTTGGTTTTAAGGGATAACAAAATCTGATCTAGAACGAAGTTTGAGCCCAGCGGCATCTTTAAGACCAATGGAGTTTAATTCTGGGTATCAGCTTCCCAGCAGGCACACTTCTTCGGATACATCGAAACAGGTTTCCTCAAGCCTTACATTACACAGAAGCTTATCCCCAGAATTAAACTTTGTTGGTCTTCAAGGTGCCCCTGGACTCAAACTTTGTCCTGCTGCTTCAGACCAACACGGCGACCCACCCAAATTTGATCTAGTCTGTAATTTATTTTATTTAGAACATTTATTTGCTGTCTTTCCACCCAGTTCAGGGTCCCATCTGGGCCGTGACCGGATGCCTTCAGCTAGCACCCCCTGCATGGAAAGACGCAAGGAGAATTGGGTGCACGAGAGGAGGCGTCCTTGGTAAGCAAGCCAGTGGGGTGGCTTCTCTCCAGGTGGGCCCCTGCCCTCCTCACGCCCAGAGGTTTGTATTTTGGAAGTCATTCGGAGGAGGGGAAAGTCCTGTCCAACTGGAATCTGCTTCGAAGGTGCCCTGCTACTGTTTTGATGCGGAGCTAGAACACCTCAAACCGGTATTCTATGCTGCTGTGCATTTTACACTATATGGTCTTTAAGATCTTTTAAAAAATTCTTTGCAAAGAAGCCTCCTGGGTATGGCATGAGCACCCAGAATAAATACAACAGCCTAGTCACATAGGCCGAGCAAGAAACAAACAAAACGTCCGTCAAGCATTTCAGTACCACTCAGCACTTAAAAGTCTCAGTCCAGCTGATGAACCCTCTCTGCTGCAGATCAGTGCCATGTGAGGACTCTGAGCGATGACAGCGGTATTGCCCACGCTGGACATTCCTGTCACCTGACAACTGGCCTTGTCTTACGACTTCTGAGTCTCCCGAGGGCTTCCTGCACTTCCCGTGAAGTTTCATGTGCTGCTATTGGTCGCTGTTTTCTTTTTCCAACTCCTGCCTCCGCCGCAGCCCTTTCCATCTGTTTTTCTCCCACTTTCCCTCCAGCCGTCTTGGATGGGCGTACATAGTTCTCCTTCAGTGAACACCTGAACTCAGACCCCTCACTAACGGCAATCCACAACGCTGGCTCTCTTTCCAGTTTCTCACACTCATCTAACCTGCTGAGGAACTCCTGAGGCAAAGGCCCTGAACACTTCAGCAGGCTCTGGAGGGCAGTCTTTGTCTGCTGGGGATACCAACCAAACCTGGCCCAGTCACGAACCGGAATCGTCTAGAAGGGCACCGAACAACACACCTGGCCGAGGAGGCTCACTAGCATCCCCATTTACCCCCGCCCGCCCGCCTGCCTGCTTACTTGCTTTCGACGAGGCTGAGTCAGAGGGCGAGATGTCTGACGACCCGTCCCACTGCAGCCGGCTCATGAGGGCCTGACTCTCGGCCACGTCAAAACTGTCGTTCTCCATACTTCCTTCCGTCTCAGGAAGTGAGCTGGGAAAAAGGGGTAGTTGTGTGAGAGGAGCGGAAGTAACAGGGCACCCACCCACAAGGCATCACAGACATTCCCCCAACTCTGCGGCTTTAAAGCAAAACGGGGCAAAACTGGGGTTGCCAACCTCTAGGTGGTGGCCGGAGATCTCCTGGGATTACAACTGATCACTCAGCGACAGGGATCAGTTCCCCCTGGGGAAAATGGCTGCTTTGGAAGGTGGACTCTAGGTCTAGGGCCTTATACTCCACTGAGGTCCCTCCCCTCCTCAGACCCCCATCCTCTCCAGGCTCCACCCCCAAAATCTTTTGCTAACCACTCCTTCTCCACACTCCTCCCTTCCTCCCCAACCAACTCGTTTGCCTGTCTCAAAAAGAGGATTTTGCTAAACTTGGCATAAAATTCAGTAACCAAGCCGCCGCCTCAAGATCACTTTGCCGTCTTGCTTTCCCCTCATATCAAAATATTAGATTATCTGTGGACAACACTGCAGGACTGTGGAACTGACTGCCACATGATATGGCCACGGATACCAGCTTAGATGACTTTTTTCCTTTTTTAATAAAAAAAGAAGTTCTAGGTCTTTTCCACATTATCATTTTCCTCGCTTGTAAATTCCTGTTTCCGGGGTGGTTTGCTGCCCCAAGTGGTCCATTCGATATTACACGAGATTATTTCTGGCATAAAAACCTGCAGTTTAAATCTTCAGGGAGATACACTGGACACACACCAATTTAATATCAAATCAACCCCTAGAGGGGGTAAAACATGTGCATAACAGATACATCCCCCCTCCAAAAAAACCCAGGAACTTACAAGTGAGGGAAATGAGAATGTAGAAAAGCTCTTACAAAACATAATCTTACAGTGGCTGTAAACAGAGATAGTTAAATGGAGTCTTTAGATCACAGGGGTCTACAATCTGTGACTCATTACAAAACCAAATATGGCTCTTTTGAAAAAAGAAAATGAAACATTTAAGTCTAGCTGCACTGGAAGGGTAGCTCGGATGGCAGAACAACCAGTCTGCGAAGGGAATGTCAGGAAAAGATTTTTACAGGTTTAAATGGCTTCTTAGAGATGCTTTATATAAGCAAAGGAAATGACAGAGGCGCAGAGTTGCCATTAATCCAGGTGCCAGCCCAGACTGGGTGATCTGTGTGTGTATTCATTACTTATAATGAGGCCGCCTAAGTGCCATTTCCTAGTAAAGGACTCACAACCACCAGTGTTCGAGTTACAGAAGCCTGACATATTTTTAATTCAACCTGTACGTTATCAGCAATGTTAAACTGTATGCAAATGGGCTTTCTCATACTGGCACTCTGCTTGCTTGCTCTAAATTTCGGTGTGGTTTGGCTCTTTAACTGCAAAAGGTTGCACACCATTGCTCTGGAAGTTTACAGACCGGGAAAAAGAGCACCTGGCTGCTTGCTTTTGGGTACGGAATACGGATCCAGCTGAGCAGCGCCAGTTCTCGTGTTATCATTGCTAACACTCGGTAGGCATCCGACCCAACCCAAAATCAGGATGGACAGAGAGCTGAATCCCTTCTCTCCTAGATTTCAGACATGAAACTGAGATTTTTAATTTGCACTAGTCACTGGGGGTGGGGGGGTTACTTAAACACAGAAACGTAGAGCTAGAAGGGATTGCAAGGGTCATCTAGTCCAACCCTCCTGCACGATGCAGGAAATTCATAACTACCTCCCCCAGTGACCCCTGCCCCATGCCCAGATTAACTAAACAGAACACCACAGGTGCCATCTCCCATCTATAAGTGATAACCTTCTAGCCCTTTGCCTCAGAAGTTAGAACACTGAGGGGGGGAGGAGGAGGTGGTCCAGAAGCTTGGTCGTCATACCGTGCACGACCCCTCATCGCTCCAATCAAAGTGGGAAGTAGAAGTGAGACCACACCAAAACCACACAAGTCAGCGTGGTTCAAGTGCCTAATTTATTCACAATTTGGATTGCCTCGATACGGAACGTGTGCCGAGATCGAGCACCCAGGTGGTAAGTTGTTTGGAAGCGTCCAAGAGCATTCCACTTTGTGAGCTCCTGGCATTAAAGCTGTGAGCGAGCTATTAATTAGTCTACTTCGGAGCCCTCCTTCCTGAGTGAAGGCAAAAATGTGTGGGCTAAAAAACTGTGAGCTAGCTCACACTAACTCAGCTTAGAGGTGCAGAGTTCTGAAAAATATCAGCACTGCTTACTACAGCCAGAAAAGGCTGGCTTCTAGTCCTTATGGCTACAAACAGATGCGTGCTGGAGTTTTGAAAGGTAGAACAGGAAGAACAGAATAAACCTTCCAGCAGTCTGTGTAAGCGACTCGCTCTTTGTCCCACTCCCAAGAGCAAATTAACCCAAAACAAGGGAGAGCTGCAGCCAGCTGCCCAGTTTGCCTTATTGATACAAGCTGCAGAAATTTAACTTTTTTTTAAAAAAAGCACAGCTCTGCTCTCAGAGCCCATCCAGCTGAACGTGGTATCAAAGCAGGGGTCCTCGACCTGGTGCCCGCCAAGTGTTTTTAGAAAGTGGGTGGGGCTTGTGCCCAGCAGAACTCCTGATTAGCTGCTGGAGGTATGACCGGCTGTGCAGATTTTTAAAAAGGTGGGTTTGGCAGCAGTTGCCACTACAGCACAAGGATCTTCATGGTGCGACTGAAGGTCAGCTGCGGCAGCCATTTTGTGGCTGGCTCTGCCTACTGCAGCAGCCATTCAATGTTCCCTCTAAGGCTGGGGAGTCTTGTGAGCAAAAATTCTACTCTGTGAGCTACTGGTGTTGAAGTTGTGAGCAAGCGACTTGGCTACTGCATAAATTAGTTTGCTCTGGAGCCATCCTTCCTGAGCGAAGACAAAAACGTGTGAGCCGGAGGCTAGAAAACTGTGAGCTAGCTCACACTAACTCAGCTGAGAGGGAACACTGCGGCCATTATGTAGGAGCCATTTTGCGGCTGCTCCCACCATGCTGTGTCAGGATTCTAAAGGTGCCGGCAGGCTCCAAAAGGCTGTATTAAGGCATATGAAACACTGGGATAAGGGGTGGGGTCCCCACTTCACATCCGCCCTGCCTCCATCCCATCACACTTACGCAGAGGGTCCCAGGAGGTAGACCCTGACTGACCTCCGCTGTTCATCCGTGTGCTGGGGGCAGCGTAGGGACCTACCAGAAAGGGAACACACAGGGCAAGATCAGAGATATTTTATAATTCTTGCAGTAACAGCAGCTAGAACCTTATTTGCAACCTTTTGGAAACTTCCAATGATACCTTCTGAACAAGACCCAACAGTGAAAGCTACGGAAAGTGCAGAAATAGACAAATTGACTATGATACGAAAAGGGCAAATGGAAGAAGATTTGGTCGGCCTATGGACTCCTGAATCTGATTGGATAAGAAAAAGATATAAACTGTTTGATATTATCATATGAAGAAGCTTTTAGAAACTTTTAAAATTTCAAAGTCTGTTCTTTTGTCAAATGAAATGACAAGGGGAGATGGTTCATACGTAGAAGACTAATTATTACCGATGTTTCCTTTTCTTCCTCTATCCCTGTTATTTTAAAATTAATAACGTATACTATAAGACCAGAGGTTGGGGATGTGCAGGGGATGTGCAGGGGATGGGCGCATTGCCTGTCCCCGCACCCCACTGCTCACTATGCTAAACCCCTTAATGCTCTAGAAAGGGAGGCACGGCCGTGCCAGGCAGTGCGTGTGGGAGGGCGCGGCCAGGGGCATCCCGGGAAAAGACTTGGCACCCTGGCCCTCTAACCCTGCCCCCCGCAAACAACACTTACTCTGCAGCAGCACAGAAACTGGAACCAGACACACAATTCAGTGGCCTGAGAAGCTCAGTTTTTCTTTTTCTTTGGCTGCAAAACTAAGCTTGCCAGCAGGGGAGGTGACACAGCAGAAGACAGAGGGAGGACTCCCACTGGGGGGGGGGGGGGGCAGGGGGTTTCAGGCACTGCCTATGAGCGGCAGAAACAGAGCAGATACACTGATTTTTTAAAAAAATTATTAGATTTTTTTAGTCACCACTCACCCAAAGGGGCTTGTGGTGACTTACAACGTTAAAACCATTAAGGTAAAAACAATATAAAAACATGTTACATATAAAATATTAACATTAAAATATTAATATTTTATTGATATAATATAATATAATATATAATCCACCATCCCACTATTAAAACTGCCCAGGCATGTGGTTACCCTCCAAAGGCCAACCTAAATAATTCAGCTTTGCATGCCGTGTGGAAACTAAACAAGTCTGGCAGGGCATGGTTGTCATCTGAGAGTTCATTCCACAGGGTAGGGGCCACAACTGAGAAGGCCTTTCCCCTTGTGACAGCTAACCAAGCTGCCCTGGGCTAAGCACCTGCAAGAGGCCCGTAGATGATGACTGAAGGCAGCTGGGGGGGTTGTAATGGGAGAGGTGGACCCGTAGGTATGGGGGTCCCAGACGGTTGAGGGCTTTGTTGAGCTTCATTTGCAGAGTTCATACAGGCTACAGAACCGTTCTTTTCCCTTGCAAGTACTAATCATGGTACGGCGCGACATCTGTACCAAGGTTAATCGAGAGTTTGCAAGCCAACTGCTAGCACTGACCACGGGTCGCATGAGTGCAGATGTAATGGCATAAGAACAGAACAAAGCCAGAGTGTCCAGGGGCACCTTTAAGACCAACAACGGTTTATTCAAAGTAGGAGCTTTCGTGTGCAGCCTTACTTGCAAGGTTAATGAGATGGGGGGAGGAATTTTACTCCCCCCTTACGTTTTCCATACCAACCCCTTTGCAATTCAGTTCACTGCTAGCAGTGAAAGAGACTCACCCAGGCAGGTGGGTGGGTGTAGAGTGCTGTTAAGTCCCTGCTGACTTATGGTGACCCCTGGTGGGGTTTCCAAGGCAAGAGACATTCAGGGGTGCTTTGCCATCGCCTGCCTCTGCGTAGCAACCTTGGTATTCCCTGGAGGTCTCCCACCCAAATACTAACCGGGGCTGACCCTGCTTAGCTTCCAAGATCTGATGAGATCAAGCTAGACTGGGTCATCCAGGTCAGGGCACCCTGTGGTGGGGGCCAGTTTGTGAATTCTTACCTCTAGAACCCTGCCCCTTCTCCAACTTCCAATGAATATTTTTGCGCTGAATATTAATGCTATCAGATGGAGGAAGTTCTGGCCAACGGTCACTGATAATCTGGATTCGCACCCAGCCACCCCTCAAGAGGGGTGTGTGTGAATATTCCCCCGCCCCCAGGGCATGGCAATTATTAATACTGACAAAGGAATAGAAGGAGAGGAAATAGGGAAGAGCTTGCCAGCTAGTTGGCAAGCAGCCGCTGCCTAATATCCCGCCAACATTCCTGCTCAGGCCTGTAGCTATAGTGGGGCATTTCAGGGCTCCGCCCCCTCAAATGCAAGGCATGCCCCTCAACAGCTACTGCTCCTCTCCCCCTCCCTTCTGTGACATTAAAAGGCCCTCCAGCTGATCGAGGAGAGAACGTGGCCCGCTGATCAGCTGGAGGGCCCTTTAAATCTTGCAGGAAGGGAGAGAGAGGGGCAGCTGCACACCTTCCCAGAACTCCAAGTGGTGAAATAGCCGCTTGGAGTCCAGGGAAGGTGTGCAACCGCCCCTCTACCTTCCCCCTCCCTCCTTCCCCACAAAATTTCCCCATTCCCCACCAACTCCACATTTTTGGCTACGGGGCTGCTCCTACTCCACTGGTATTTGGGCCTGGGCATGCCCAAAGGCATGAGCCAAATGGCTCTTGTCCTCCACCCTGCAGCCTTGAGTTGGCAGGAAGATCAGCCTGGAGACAGAGGAAGACCTGCCCTGCACTCAGCTAGTTCCCCCTTCCCCCCCTTTCTCCTGTCGATTTCTCTTTTGTATCATGGGTCGCTTTTGGCCCACACTGGAAAAAGCAGCAAGAGACAACCAAACAGATAAATAAAGAGGTCCATGGATCCAAGAAAGGGAGTTAGCGGCACTCACCGTGTGCACATCTTCTTGGTATGTTCAGAGATCACCCCACATTCCTAGAGGGGGGAAAAGGAAACGGACAGCATGAGGAAATCTAAAATTCAAAGGAAACATCCATGGCCCAGGAACTCGACTAACTTCTTGCAGCCAATATGATAACCACCTCACAAGGAGTTTTAATATTGAGACGTTCCAAATAACCCGCTGAATGTGGGGGAGACAAGAGCAACACATGAAATCAGCCAGAGAACTAAAGATATCGAGCTACAACAATGTTATCTATTCTGCTAGGAAATATTACTATACAGAATATAGCCAAATTCAAATTAGCAAATTATCAAGGAAATCTCACAGTACCGAAAAGTAAGACCAGCTTTTTCCCAGGTGTGTCTTAATGTTCTCCCATCAGCGCTTCTAGAAGGAAGATACCCCCCCCCCCAAAAAAAATCCTGAACACATTTGTCCTTGTGGTTACCAAGCGGTTGAATCAACAGGGCATGTCCTTTAATACTGTCCTTTTTACAAAGACAGGCGTGATGACCTTTTGTCTCCGTTATTACGAAAATTCCCAGGAACAGATGAAATTTTTTGATTTTACTGTTCTCCTATGCTGGAACTTGCAAAGTATTGCAAAGCAAGATCTTTTCGAGCCTCGTTGGAGAAACAAAATGGGACATTGTGCTTTTAAAATGTTAACGCTGTCACAAGGACTTTTCGTATATATATTCGTAGTATTGCATTTTTGGTCTTAATGTTTATTATGTTTATTTCTGCTGATCGTTGACCACCACCACAATAATAATAAATAAATCAGTGACACCCTGTGAGCCTCGAAGTACTCGCCCACAGAGGAAGCTGGCTGCAGCATCTCTGCGTGAGTCCCTGCTCTGACCTTGCCTCCTTCCTCTCAGCCTCCGCGGGAGCAATCACCCCCCAGCTGATAAGACAAAGCAGAATTAACAACCCACTACGGCACCACCGGCACACGAGTTCCTACATCCAACAAGTCTCCTTCCATTCAAGTGGCACCACTGTTGGTGAGACTGCTCCCTGTGTTTCTAATTCTTATCCGTGTGTACTTTGAAAATAAAACTTGCTGGGGGCAGCAGAGAACTGTACCTCAGGTTTTAATTCGTTTCAAAAGTTTGGAAACATGGGTGAAGAGATTCAGCGGTGAACCAGCGAGGTCCCTCAGCAGTCAGGCAGAAATGGGGGAAGCGGCAGATGGAATATGGAGCCAGGGGAGCCAGGAGGGCCCGCCCAGAGAAAAGGAACGGGCGCAGAAGCGCTGCAAGTTCTGGAGCTAAAGAAGGCACTGCCTGGTCCTCACAAAACCGATCCAGTTGCATTTAGCAGGATCAGAAGACGGACCAGATGGAGCATTCCTTCTCAGCGAATCTTTGGCCTCAAACAGATAGTATTAAAATGTTTCTATCCCGCCTTTCCTTGTGGCTTACAATCACAGTTAAACACACTGCGAGATAAAGCCAATTGAGGAAATGACATAGGGCTCCTCCGCAGTCTCATTTGCGTCGCTTGTGTGGCGCCGCTGCTTCGGTTTTCCTTCTTTTTTGAGCGTGCTTGGCTCCCTCTAGTGGTCAATCCGACATTACATCGTTGTATGTATGGCATGTCTCCCTGCAGATTTAAAGTGCGGGGAAGTACGCTGGACATACATTGTTGTAGTATTGATATGACCACTAGATGAAGCAAAACATGTGCGGAAATGGCAGGGGACGGGGGGACAGGACCAAAGCAACAGGGACACACAAGCGATGAAAATGAGAATGTGAGAAGAGCCCTTAATGCCAGTCGGATGCCTCTTCCCAGTGGAAAGAGCAAGAAAATCTCGAGACGTGGACAGAAAAGACTAGAAAGCCAATTTTATTTAGGTCAGTAAGCAACACTTATCACTGGAGCATCGGCACGTACACCTGCAACCAGGCACACTGGTGCCTCCAGCCAAAGCACTTTGATCCCTGTGCTTTGGAACATAATCGAGCCACTGCCACCTCCTTCGCTATTCCTTTGTGGTGTGCCACGCCGACCCCACAACTGGGGCTAAATACAGAGTAAGCCGGCAACACACGGCATGTGAGCTCTAAACAGTCTTTGGCTGCAAGCGCCCAATGCGCTGTGCTCCAAGGAAATCGCAGTGCCAACACTTTTAGGGTTTTCAGGTTTCTCCTCCCAGATGGGTTTGCCATTTTACTTAAATGCACCGATCAGGTGAGCCTGAAAACTACAAATACATTTAAAAACTGCTTCAGAGAGTTGAAGGCCATACATCTTAGCCCAAAAAAGTTACTCGTCTGGATAGAGTAACTCCTCCTCATGGTGGCACCGGAACATCAATAGCAGTGGTACAGTCTTGACACCCTGAGGAAGGCCGTTCCACAAGACAGGAACCACCGCCGAAGATTCTCTGGTTCAGCCAGTGGATGAGCAGATCTGCTAAACGATGGCACCTGAAGCAGGCCTCAGAAGTGAGAAATGGAGCTGACATACTGGAGCACCCTGGGAGAGGAGTCCGGGTCTTGCAGCTACAAGCACCCCAGGCCGTGAAGGGCCTTATCGGGTAACAACAGCCCCAGTTCTTGATAGAACCAGTCTGATGTTACCGGGGCAGCTGAATATCAAGGCAGACTTTAAAAAACTGGAATTCTCAAGTCAGGGAACAATTCCAGTTAAATTCAGCTGGTATGGTGAAGTGATTAGAATGACGGACTAGGATGCGGGAGACAGAGATTCGAACCCCCACTCTGCCACGGAAGCCTGCTGCACGACCTTGGGCCAGTTACACACACTCGCGGACACGTGAAACGGCCTGACACTGAATCAGACCCTCGGTCCATCGAGTCCAGCACTCTCTACTCAGACCGGGAGGGCCTTCTGCAGGATCTCAGGCGGAGGTCACCTGCTAGCCGGTCTGTTCACCTGGAGATGCCACGAAGTGAACCTGGGACCTTCTGCATGCCAAACATATTTCTCTACCACAGAGCCGCGGCTTCTCAGTCTCACCTACTCTGCAGGGTTGTAGCGAGAGGAAAATGGAGGAGAGGAAAATGATGTAAGCCCTGCCCCCCTCCCCAACTGGGGAGAAAGGTGGAGCATAAATGAAGCAAGTCGACGAATAAATAAAACCATGTGGCCATCACTCCCACGTCCACTGACTTTCAAACGTCACCTCGTTGGGATAACAGGCAAAACCGGGAACACACAGTGTGGCAGGATTCTAAGCAGCGAAGTAACAGCATGTACAATTTTGACTGCTTACTAACTGTTGTACAGCATATGAAATTCCAGCAATGTAATTCTACAATAATTCAAAGGTATAAGTCTCCCAACCGTTCACAAATATAAAGTTCCACAAGGAAAGCAACAGTAAATGGTTCACACCTATTTCAAAGCTTGTAAAAAGTATACACCGATGAATTATTGTAGAATTATATCGTTGGATGTTCATATGCTATATGATAGTACATTCTAATAACCAGCAAGCCGTAAAGGTTGGGCGTGATGTTACTTTGTTACTTATCAGCTCATTGGGATAAACTGGTTGGGGGGGGGGGTGTTTCAAGTTGGTTCCATGCTTTGGGGGCAGGCAGAGTGCATTGGAACCCCCCCCCCCCTTTATGCTCTTCCCCACTACAACTGATCTCCAGGCGACAGAGATCAGTTTCCCTGGAGAAAACCAGCTACTTGGGATGGTGGACCCTCTGGTGTCCCATCCCTATTCAGCTCTTTCTATAGCATTATACCCCACTGAGTTCCCTGCCCTCCTCAAACCCCACCCCCAAATCTCCAGAGATTTCCCAACCCAGAGCTGGCCGTGGCAACCATATCCCCCACCCACCTGGGCATTCATTCACATGCCTAGTGGCAGTTCTGTTTGCAATCCTGGCTGTGCACACCACCCAGAACCAATGGGGAGGGGTGTACAGGGGCGTGTGGAGCAGTGACGGCACATGGGGGCTCCCCCACATCTGTATGCCTCTCCCTGGGTAGGAGAAAGGTGAGTGGGCAGGAGGCAGAAGAAGCGCATGATGCTCTGGATTCTTAGTGCTTGGGGGAGGGGGGGCAACAGTGGGAGGGCTCCTAGTGTCCTGGCCCCACTGGTGGACCTCCTGAGGGCACCTGGTATTTTTGGCCATTGTGTGACACAGAGCGTTGGGCTGGATGAGCCGCTGGCCTGATCCAACACTGGCTTCTCTTAGGTTCTTATGAATGAGTGAGCAAGTAGGCAGGAAATCAGTTGGGGGGCCCGGAAGCCCTGGTGGCTGCCCCTGAGTCTGACCACAGGCGTGTTCTTCAAGGCAAGCCTCTGGTTGCAAGCAGATGGCCGCTGTTGCTACCCTTCCCTCAATTTTTCTTATTCTGTTCATTACCTCCTCTGCATCCTTCTTTTGGCTGCTCTGCCTGCTGGACTCCAACCCTTAGCTCCCTGGATCTTTCTCGGCTTCACAGGCTGCCTCGCAAAAGACCCTCTCCTTCCAGGCCTCAAGTGCTTTTCTGAACTAACCCCACCCAAAACCAACACCTTCCCTCACAGAATTTGGACTGCCATCATTCTGACAGTTTTGTTCCCTGAGTGCTTTAGGACAGGGGAATCACACAGAGCCTTTGCATTGCTTCCCCAGTTCTGCTGAAATATGCTCTTCAGGAGGGTGAAAGGGCTTCCTGGGGGGGGGGGGGGGGGGACTGGAGCCCTCACCTCTATGGCTGCCAACCTCCAGGTGGGATCTGGAGGCCTCCCAGAACCACAACTGTTCTCCAGACGACAGAGAACAGTTCCTTGGAGAACATGGCAGCTTTGGAAGATGGGAGGAAGAAACCAATTTCCCTGTTATGTCCTGGGGGGGGGGGGTTGTTACTCCGAGTGTTGTAATAACTTGTAACTCAGCAGTTTCCCTTTCTAGTCTGTCCCTGAAGTTCCTTTGCAACAAAACAGCTGTTTTGAGGTCGCCCACTGAATGTCCTAGAAGGCTGAGGAGGTATTCTCCTACAGGTTTCTCAGCCCTGAGTTCTGTACGGGAGAAGCAGGGAGAAGGAAATTTAGTACAAGGAACTCACTGTGGTGAGCAACGTGCGGAGCTCCTCGGGGCCCAGGGTTTCATAGTTCACTCCAGCAGAGTTGTTGTACTACAGAGCAGAACAGAGAGAGAGAGAGAGAGAGAGAGAGAGAGAGAGAGAGAGAGAGAGAGACTTTAGGGTGTGCATAAAGGACAGCAATCACCCTTTTCACCTTCATCTCCAAGCACAACACGCTACCCAGACTGGCCACAAGCCCCAAGGCCCTTTATTTATTTATCTATGAGATTTCTACCCCGCCCCTACCCCGCAAGTGGGCTCAGGGCAGCTCACAGCATGTCATAAAACCAACAAAAACCATCCCATTAAGCATCAGTGCAGTTAAACCATCAGTTCATAGAAAACAACATCATGTCACCATCTTCAGTTTTCGAGGACCCAGAATGAAAGCTGCCTGAAGTTTATCCAAGGTAGGGGGTACTCATAATCTGGAATCCCTTACGGGATCTAGCCCTTTCTGCCTTTAATTGTCTGACGCCAGGGCACCGCTGTAATAGCTGGGATGGAGTTTGAGCACCATCATTTAAGGGTTAAGTTTAGAGTTTTAACCTTGTTTTTTATTGTTCGAGGTTAATGTCATAACCGGCCCTGAGCCTGCTTGAGGGAAGGGCAGGACAGGACAGAAACCGAACCAAACAAATAAATAAAAACCAATTCAAAATACCAAGCGGCAGCTCAGCGGTTCATTTGAGTTCACGGTATGCTGAGCTCATGCCGGGGAAGGGGGTGGGGGGAGAGACGATCACTCTATTTGAGTCCGTCAGCCACTCCTGGCACCCATGACGTAAAGAGTATCTCGGAGCACTTGAAGCAGGGGAGGCCAATGTTATTCAACGTCCCCCACCTCCACCAAAGGCCTGGCAGAACAGCTCCATTTTACAGGCCCTGCGGAAATGCAACAGTTTCCTCAGGACAGTGAGGCCGGGGCCAGGGCTGAAAAGGCCCTGGCCCTGCTTGAGGCAAGGCAGATGTCTTTCAGGCTGGGGACTCCTAGACACTGCTGGTCTGAAGAGCACAAGGGGAGAGACAGCCCCACAGGTATGCTGGTCCCTGGCCAAACAGGGCCTTAAAAGGTTAATACCATGAAATTCTGCTTAGACCCTAGTTGCGCATGTGCAGCTATGAAAATAAGCGCATATGCCCTGGCCCCTGAAATTCTGCTTAGGCCCCAGTTGCGCATGCACAGCTACAAAAATAAGCACACGTGCCCTGGCCCTTGAAATTCTGCTTATGCCCCAGTTGCGTATGCGCAGCTACAAAAATAAGCACATGTGCCCATGGCCCTTAAAATGCTTAGGCCCCAGTTGCGCATAAAAATAAGCACATGTGCCCTGGCCCTTGAAATGCTGCTTAGGCCCCAGTTGCACATGCGCAGCCTCAAAAATAAGCACATGTGCCCTGGCCCTTGAAATGCTGCTTAGGCCCCAGTTGCGCATGCGCAGCCTCAAAAAAAAGCACATGTGCCCTGGCCCTTGAAATGCTGCTTAGGCCCCAGTTGCGCATGCGCAGCTACAAAAATAAGCACATGTGCCCTGGCCCTTGAAATGCTGCTTAGGCCCCAGTTGCGCATGCGCAGCCACAAAAATAAGCACATGTGCCCTGGCCCTTGACATGCTGCTTAGGCCCCAGTTGCACATGCGCAGCCTCAAAAATAAGCACATGTGCCCATGGCCCTTGAAATGCTGCTTAGGCCCCAGTTGCACATGCGCAGCCTCAAAAATAAGCACATGTGCCCTGGCCCTTGAAATGCTGCTTAGGCCCCAGTTGCGCATGCGCAGCCTCAAAAATAAGCACATGTGCCCTGGCCCTTGAAATGCTGCTTAGGCCCCAGTTGCGCACGCGCAGCCTCAAAAATAAGCACAGATGATCAGAGGACTCTGGAAGCCACTGCCCTGAATCAACTCACCTTAAATGGGTCCAAGTTCCCACTCAGCTCCCCTAAGTATGGAAGGGGGAGAGACAAGGAAGATGCGAGTCAGAAACACTAGACACGACCCTCACCCAACCACCAACTTCACACCCAAATGCACAAACCAGGAGAACCAGGCACCTGCATGTGTATTTGTTTTCAAAGGCGACCCCGCTTAGTTCTCATACGGCCATTTGTCTACCAACCAGCAGGACCGCCCCCGAACCTTGCACTGGGAAAACCTAAATGCTGCAAGCGCACACACAGGAATTGTGTCCCGGGCATTCTTAAAAGCAGTGTTCCCTCTGAGTTAGTGTGAGCTGGCTCACCGTTTTTTAGCCTCCGGCTCACACATTTTTGTTTCGGCTCAGGACGGAGGGCTGCAGAGCAAACTAATTCATGCAGCAGCCAAGCCGCTCGCTCACACCTTTAATTCCGGGAGCTCACAAAGTAGAATGTTTGCTCACACGACTCCGCAGCTTAGAGGGGGGGCATTGCTTAAAAGTGCTCCTCGCTCCCGCAGCAGCGCTGAGGGCTTTGCAAACATTTGAAGCACAACAGGAAAGATCGACACCAGCAGGAATATGATGGGCAGAAGGTCAGGGGAGCTGCATATGCGCACGGGACCCCGGGGAAGGTGCATCCAAGTGGGGCTCCGCACCTGCATCCCTTGGCTGTCTCCCATCTGGTGATCAGTGCGGCAATTAGCAGGCAGGGGTCCCTGAGCCATCTTGCACCATCTTAGTGCCCTGGTGCAATTCATTACCCTTCCCCCTTCCTTCCCACATTAAATAACTGCTCAACATCAAGCAGTCCCACCCACTTGGGAGAGTAAGCTATGGGCCACCCAACCACCATCGCCAACAGTTGCATCCCAGGCCCCCAAAACACCCACTTGGGCCCACCCAGATAATATTAAGTGTTTCTACTTCAAGCTCCCCGGCCTAAAACCCACCCCGGACCCACCCCCAATCAGACTGACAGAACTCCCCAGCTTTCTGAACACAGCACACCCTGGCTACGTTTCCCACTCCAGGTTTATACACTTCATAAACCTCGACTGCCTCACTTAGGAACAGAAGCTGTGATTCTTCAGACTGATCAAAAAAAAAAGGGGGGGGGGACCTGCCCAGGTCATAGCAAGGGTTCACTACCTTGCCTTTTTTTATCTTTCTGCTTTGCACAATCCTGTAACAGAACTTCCCAAACTGTGCTGGACACACTAGCATGCTGCAAGAAAAAAAAATGCACAGAAGAGGCTATCTGCTGCATCTCTGTATGATCTTCTGCTCTGGGCCTCATCCCCATGAAAGAACAGGTAGTTCTGCCATGCTTCACCGTGGGGTGCAGTTACATTAATCACACCCAAACCCGAGCCATAGCGGACCTGCCTGCTCTGAAGGGAGTATGCCCACTGCTGCTCTGTTTGGTGTCGTGGTTAACAGCAGAAGACTCTAATCTGGAAGAACCAGGTTTGATTCCCCCTCCTCCAAACGCAGCCAGCTGGGTTGACCGTGGGTCAGTCACAAGTTCTCTCAGAGCAGCTTTCTCAACAGCAGTTCTTGAAAGAGCTCTCTCAGCCGAACTTACCTCACGGGGTGTCTGTTGTGGGGAGCTGCTCTAAGACTCGGAGAAAAGGGCGGGGAATAAATCCAATCTTTTCTCAATGAATGAATCACTGCCCTAGGCTTGTCTCCTTGCAGCACGCCCGGATTAGTAAGCGCAGGACGCAGGCTCCTCTGAGCAGACAACTTCCTTAGATACTCTAAAATTCTCCCCCCTTTCTGCCGAGTGAAGAACGCCTCCCATTTCAATGCAGGAAGCGAGTGTGCCGCAGCTACCAGGAGCTTGGGAAACAAGTGTGCCGGTGCAAGCAGGATTCCTCATAAGAAGCACCCCCCACAGTGTACTCACCATTTTTATGTTTCATGGACTTGGATCTTCGGGGTGAGTTGGGATTCTGCAACAAAAAGGAAAGCGTAGATCAGTTTTTAAAAAGCTGTTCCCCCTCAAAAGATGCTCGGCTCTAGCTGCTACCCCTAAAGAGCCACAGTGTGTGTGTGTGTGTGGGGGGGGTGTTCAAATGACCCAAGGCCACCCAGACTACCAAACCCAGCCCTCCACACCCCACCCCAAACAAGAGAGTAGCGGGGCTGCTGAAGCAACAGTCGTTTCAGAACAGAATGGCTCCCAGGGAGCCAGGTGGGCCAATGAAGGAGAAAAGAATTAGAAGAAGATATTGGATTTATACCCCACCCTTCACTACTCGAAGGAGTCTTAAGAGCGGCTTACAATCTCCTTTCCCTTCCCCTCCCCACAACAGGCACCCTGTGAGGTAGGTGGGGCTGAGAGAGCTCTCTCAAGGACTGCTGGTGAGAGAACAGCTCTGAAAGAACTTATGACTGACCCAAGGTCACACCAGCAGCTGCATGTGGAGGAGTGGGGAGTCAAACCCGGTTCTCCCAGATTAGAGTCAGCGCTCATAACCACTACACCAAACACGAGTGCTCTGGGGTTGAGCTGACGGTGGGGGAAAGTGCGGTCCAGTCACAGCTGACTTATGGCCATCCTGGCGGGGTTTTCATGGCAAGAGCCGATCAGGGGTGGTTTGCCATTGCCTGCCTCCATGTCACGACCCTGGACTTCTTTGGGGGTCTCCCATCCAAATATTAGCCAGGGCTGACCCTGCTTAGCTTCCGGGATCTCATGAGATCAGCCTGGGCTATTCAGGTCAGGGCATTGAGTTGATAACCGGGGGGGGGGGGGGGGGGGAATGTTTTCCTGAACTACCACCACCACCACGCAACTTTCCCACTCCCAAGTGAGAGCAAAACCTACTAGCAGTTCATCTCAAGGAACCTGGATCTCTTCCCAGTGAGGTCTTTGCAACCCAAGCCCAGCAGCTCAGACAAAGGCCGGGACGCTCAGAGGAAACACAGCAGGGTGGCTCTCAAGGGGAGGGGCCTGGAAGGGTCTCTCCGTGGATTCCGGCTACTCCGCTGCACGAAGGCTGCAACAGCAATTCTTCATCCCGCCCCCCGCCATGTCCACCCCCACCCCCCAGCTTAGTAACTGTCAATTTTACCTTATCGGATTTTCTCTTCTTGGCTGGGAAGGAAAAGAGAGGGTTGCTTTAACACACCGTCAACCGTAACCATAACAAAGCCCCGGCTAGTTCCTGCTGCCCTCTTCTGACCACATGTTTTCTGTGAGCCTTCCTAGCACAATGGGCGTTCTTCAGCCAGCAGCACAGAGTTGCAAAAACAACTAGGAAAACACTGGCCCGGTCAGCGGGGTGCTTTTGGTTTTGCTTCCGATTCACTTGCCAGAAAAGCAAAAGGCAAGGATGGTACTTTCACCTTGGCCTTCAATTTTTTTTATTTTTTATTTTTTTGTAAACAGCTGTTTTGAGTGGGCTCCCTGTCTTGGAATGCTGGCTTCCTCCCTCCACCCGGTCAAAATCTAGCTGGACTCCTCCCCCTGGATCTGGGCTCCACCCATGAGGCAGAGAGCTCCTCCCCCGAGAATCTTACTTAGCTGTCAGAATGCTTTTGCTTCCTAGAGGGGGCAGCCTCAATTCAACACACCTCCCAGTGATAAAAGGTGAAGCGTTTTTCCCGCCTGCCTGTTGCATACACCCCACGCCCATCATTTCACCGTCCGGGGACCGGAGGCAGCTCATCAGCGGGATGCTGCTCATGATAGCTGACTCCCCCCCCCCCCGCCCCACAGGTTCCCCACTTCTGTTGCCCGGCCTGGAGCTGCTCTTTTCCTCCTAGCTCTGCCAGGTGCCTTTAAACCCACCCTGGCAAGATAATGCACCACAGGGCATCCGCCACTCCTGCCAGGAGGGAAGGGCACATTCACTGCTTCCGCTCCTGGGCAGCAGTGGAGGTAGTGGCAGAGGCTTCCAACCTCCCTGCCAAGAGCCAACAGCCAAACAGCTGCTCCACCTCCTCATATGTGGCTCTCAAAGTCCAAAATGCTCCAAAGTGCTCGGGGGGGGGGGGGGGATGAGCTCCTAGAAGATAACTATTCGAACAGTTCCCAAAAGGAAGAAAAGAAGAAGAGGTTGGATTTATACCCCGCCCTCCACTCACTTGGGAGTCTCAGGGCGGCTTACAAACGCCTTTCCCTTCCCCTCCCCACAACAGACACCCTGTGAGGTAGGTGGGGCTGAGAGAGCTCTTTCCCAAGCTGTCCTTGAGAGAACAGCTCGTACAGAGCTATGGCTTGCCCAAGGTCATCTGGCAGGTGCAAGTGGTGGGGAACCAAACCCGGTTCTCCCAGATTAGAGTCCGTGCACTTAACCACTACACCAGACTGGCTCTCTTTAATCATTTAGGCCTTGATTATGAATTCTATACGGTATGAATAATTTTGTCTTAGGATTTGAAAATCGTGGAAACGGTTTGCTTATTTGTCTACAAATGAATTTCTCTCTACTTGTTGATTTCTGAAATTGGTATCGACAGCTGATATTTTTGTTCCTCTGCCTACTGCGTGTCTCGCTATTAGACTGGGTCACCTCCCCGTACAGCTGGTCCCGCCAAAGAACTCTCTCTCTCACTCACTCACACAGACAGAGCGGTTTACCTTTCTTCTCCGATCCGTAGGACCAGTCGTTATCGTTGATGTCATCATTGTCCTCTTGGTCACTCTCCGATTTGTTCAAGTTGTTGCTGCTGGCTATCCTACAGCAAAAGGGAACAGGCGAGCAGAAAGTTTGGCCGACTTGGAGGAAAGCAGGAGGAGGGTGCCAAGGTGCTGGCTTCCAAGCCGCCTTGCGGGGAAGCCGGCAGTTCCTTCGCGCAGCCCCTCGGGGAGAAAGGTTTAACAACGGTGGACAAAAACCTCCTGGGAAGCCCGTTTCGGTCACTGCTCTTAATCTTTTTTGAAATTTAAACATTTTATTAATTTTATAATAATTACAAACTATAATGACGTATTTTATATTTTTAAATTGCGGTAGATTTTACATTGGTATATAAGCATTAAAATATAATAACATAAACACAAAAACAATATAATAGCTATAACAATCTCTAAATTCGGAGCTCATTCAATAACTATTGTGTGCCTTATATGTCACCAAAAAAACAGGTGTTAAATTAACCAACTAGTTTTCAAAAAGTTACAAAATCTATAACCTCGTGCATTGTTTTGACGTTCCAAGTACTTTGTCTGAATTTTCCAAAATCGGGTACCGTCTAGTTATGTAGTTTGATGGGCACAAGAATGGGTCGTGGTTGGAAAGAGAGTCCGAGATTTTATCCATAAGTAAATAGTCCCACATCTTAAAGAACCATTTTTTAATGGAAGAGGCTTCAGGTGCTTTCCAGCATGAAGCTACTGTAGTTTTGGCCGCTGTCAAGAGAATTATCGCTAGTTCTTTACGAACTTGTGGTATCAATATATCTTGCGACTGATTCAGTAGTATTACTTCCACTGCTATTATGTTTCATCAGCTAAGTGAGACCACAGGGAAAGAGTCAAGGTGTTCTCAGGACGTGTTCTCTAGAACGCTGCTATATGGCAGCGACAAAGCTACCCCCACCTCTCGTGTGCCTCACCTGCACTTGGGGCACCCAGCGTGTGCCCCCCCATACATCATTTTTGTCAGAGAGTGGAGGATCAAACGGGCAAGGGTTTTACCCACCTGCTTACCCAGAGGTGGCTGGGCCTACCATGTCAGGACACTGGTCTATCTAGGACAATTGTGTCTTCTCGGATTGGCAGCGGCTCCCCAAGGGGTCTCTCGTATCATCTGCTGCCTGATAAGCAGAGCTGCTGGGGACTGAAACCGCGACCTTCCAAGGACACCGCAGACACTCTGCCACTTCGACATGGTTCCCCCCTCCTGCCACTGAGGCTGACAGTCCATAGAGTATGCCGAGCCAAATCTGACAAGTTGTGTGCGCACATGACTGAACAGGGCCTTTGCTAACAAGAGGCCAGGACTCTGCTGCCTTTCCCCATGCTGGGCAGAAGCAGGGTAAATGGTGTGAAAATAAGCTGCCTGCCCAATGCTCACAGGTTGCAGAATTCAGCTTTTGGGTGCTGCATAAGACACAGTTTGGTGTGGTGGTTAAGTGCACGGACTCTAATCTGGGAGAACTTTGATTCCCCACTCCTCCACTTGCACCTGCTGGATGACCTTGGGCAAGCCATAGTTCTGTCATAGCTGTTCTTGAAAAAGAGCAGTTTCTGCCAGCTCTCTCAGCCCCACCTACCTCACAGGGTGTCTGTTGTGGGGAGGGGAGGGGAAGGAGTTTGTAAGCTGCTCTGAGACTTCTTTGGGCAGGGAAGGGCGGGGTAAAAATCCAATCTCCTCTTCTTCAGTCCTGAGATACTCTCTGGTCCATTTGGAGAACCATAGAGTTGGAAGGGGCCATGTAGGCCATCTAGTCACACCCTCCTCAACGCAGGATCAATCTAAATACGACTTTGCACAGAGAGTGATTAAAATGTGGTATTAGCGGCAAGAGAATGTAGTGAGAGCCACAGGAATAAAAAGCTTGAAAAGGGGATTAGATAGATTCACAGAGGATTGCTCTATCAGTGGCTACTAGCCATGGTGACTGATGGAAACCTCCACATTCAGAGGCACTACACCTCTGAATCCCAGAGCCAGGAGGTAACACCAGGGGAAGGCCTCAGCCTCTCTGCCCTGTTGGTGGCTGTCCAGAGGAACTGATTGGCCACTGTGTGAGACAGGGTGCTGATGGACCCCTGGTCTGATCCAGCAGGACTCTCTTTATGTTCTTATGAAGGCCTTGGCCTCTATGCCGTTGTTGGCCGTCCAGAGGAACTGGTTGGCCACCATGTGAGATGGGATGCTGGACAAGATGGACTGCTTGTCTGATGCAGCAGGGCTCTTCCAATGTTCTAATGAATGCCTCAACCTCTGCCCTGTTGTTGGCCCTCCAGAGGAACTGGCTGGCCCCTGTATGAGACAGGATGCTGGTCTAGGTGGACCTCTGGTCTGATCCAGCAGGGCTCTTCTAAGGTTCTTATGAGAGGAAGGCCTCGGTGCTCTGTTGTTAGCCCTCCAGAGGAACTAGGTGACCACTGTGTGAGATGGGATGCTGGACTAGATGGACCCCTGGTCAGATCCAGCAGGGCTTTTCTTACGTTCTTATTAGGGGAAGGCCTCAACCTCTCTGCCCTATTGTTGGCCCTCCAGAGGAACTGGTTGGCCTCTGTGTGAGACAGGATGCTGGCCTAGATGGACCCCTGGTCTGATCCAGCAGGGCTCTTCCAATGTTCTTATGAAGGCCTCAACCTCTCTGCCCTGTTGTTGGCCCTCCAGAGGAACTGGCTGGCCACTGTGTGAGACGGGATGCTGGACTAGATGGACCCCTGGTCTGATCCAGCAGGGTGCTTCTTATGTTCTTATCCCCAACATGTGTTCGTCCAGCTGCTGCAGTCTGCCAGTGAAGGGGAGCACACCACCTCCCTCGGCAGCCCATTCCACTGCTGAGCTACTCTTACTGTAAGAGCCTACCTCCCCATTGCCTCACTCCCAGACACATAAACACACCCCTCTGGAGGCCTTGTTTCTAACTCCACATTTACCCCCCCCCCCGAGGCCTCACCTGCGGTTGGCGATGCGGCTGCTGTTCCGGCCCATGCCGAGGCACTTCTCCAAGTGTGGGGCGAAGCGCGAAGCAGCGATGCTTCGGCTGCAGTTTGGGCAAACGCATTCCTTGTTCTTCCACTGGTTGTACACCTGGCCGAAGATATCCAGCCCCGGCTGATCCACGATTTCTACAGGCAGGGAAGAGCAGAGAGCCACAGAATAAGCAACTTCATGGCGGTGCTGCAGGGTTCAAAAGCAAGACTTGCTGCTGGAGTAAAATCTAGAGCTGCCATTCAGCATGAGGAAGCTTCAGATCTTTTCTGCACAACCCTCGGCCACAGGAAGGTGAGGGCTCCAGAGTATGCAGTTGTTCTTGCCGCAAAACGTGAACTGCAAAATGAACATGCCTGTCGCTCAATTAAATCCTCCTTCTGCATCTGAATCATAGAGTTGGAGGGGACCTCCAGGGTCATCTAGTCCAACCCCCTGCACAATGCAGGAAATTCACAAATACCTCCCCCTCCGCACCCCCAGCGACCACTGCTCCACACCCAGAAGGCGGCAAAAAACGTCCAGGATTTCCAGCCAAACTGGCCTGGGGGAAAATTGCTTCCTGACCTCAATGTGGCAATCAGCTTTTCCCCGGGCGTGTTAAGAAAGGGCCACAAGAACTTAGCACTGAGGCAACCCTTCCTGCCCTCCCTCTCATGATCTGCCAGAGTTCACAGAATCAACATTGCTGTCAGATGGCCATCTTGCCTCTGTCTGAAATCCTCCAAAGAAGGAGAGCCCACCACCTCCTGAGGAAGCCTGTTCCACTGACTGTCAGGAAGTTCTTCTTAATGTTTAGCCAAAAACATTTCTGGTTTGATTTCAACCCGTTAGTTTTGGTCCGACCTTCTGGGGCAACAGAAAACAACTCCGCACCATCCTCTAGATCAGGGGTGGGCAATTGTTTTGGCTCGGGGGCCACTTTGTCGGAGCGGAGGTTAGCGGAGGGCCGCACCTTTTAAAATGATTGCATTCATTAGTTAACTTTGCATTTCAGAAAAGGTATAAATTGTATCATAAAAATCAATAAATATAAATTAAATACAATAGTGGTAGTTTTATTCAATTTATTTATTGTGCTGATTTCATATCATCTATAGCTGCAAGCACATTTAATTTTAGAATCAGTTTAATGAGACAAATGTACCCTATCACACTTTTCTGCAATTTTTTTGAAATCAGGAGTGAGATTGCTTGTTGAGATTCTCATCACAGCCTGCAAGTTAATGTCTGTCAAAGAGCATCTATATTTACTCTTGTTGATCTTCATGCAAGAAAAACTTTGCTCACAAATATATGTAGACCCAAATATAGAGAACATTTTCCTGTGGCCGACTGTCTTGGCGGGCCGCAGAAAACTCTGTGGCGGGCCGCATGTGGCCCCCGGGCCGCAATTTGCCCACCCCTGCTTTAGATGACGGTCCTTCAAGATCTTGAAGATGGTTCTCATATCACCTCTCAGTCGTCTCCCCTTCAGGCTAAACACACCCAGCTCCTTCAACCTTTCCTCATAAGGTTGGGTCTCCAGCGCCCTCACCATCTTTGTTGCCCTCCTCTGCACCCATCCCATTCCACATAAGCAACTTGGTTGCCCCTCTCTCTGTACCTTACGGTCACCGGTTCTCACACTGTACTCTTGGAACGCTTGAGAATCCCTGAACACTCGTCGGGAACAGCAGATGACCTCCCCACAACAACGCTTGTCCACCATTACCTGTCTCCTGCTACAGTGCAAGCGGCACGGGAATCTAGGTGGCATGCTCAGTTCCCAGAAGGTAACCACGAGGGCCCCGGGCCCTGTATGGGCTGTTTGCCCTAAGATGTACCCATGTGCTCTTTTCGCATGGTTACTTGGGGGGTTCTATGGCAAAGAAGATATTGGATTTATACCCCGCCCTCCACTCAGAGCGGCTTACGATCTCCTTTCCCTTCCTCTCCCCACAACGGGCACCCTGTGAGGCAGGTGGGGCTGAGACAGCTCTGACAGAAACTGCTCTTTCAAGAACAGCTCTGACAGAACGATGGCTTGCCCAAGGTCATCCAGCAGCTGCAAGTAGAGGAGTGGGGAATCAAACCCGGTTCTCCCAGATTAGAGTCCGCGCTCAGTGGTGGGCAGCTGCCGCCAACGTGACATTTTTAAAAATCTGCACAGCCAATCAAGTCGCCAATGGTCAATTAAAAGCCCTGCTTTGTAAAAGCCCCAGCCAGTTTCTAAAAACTTGGTGGGCACCGGGAGAGGTATCGGCAGGCGAAGAGGCACCCACTGGCACCACACTGGGGACCAGTGTTCCCTCTAAGCTGAGCTAGTGTGAGCTAGCTCAGTTTTTTAGCCTCCAACTCACACTTGTCTTAGCTCAGGAAGGCTGGCTCCAGAGCAGAATAATGTATGCAGTAGCCAAATCACCCGCTCACAACTTTAATGCCAGTAGCTCACAAAGAAGAAGAAGAAGAAGAAGAGATTGGATTTATATCCCGCCCTTCACTCACTTAAGAGTCTCAGAGCGGCTTACAAACTCCTTTCCCCTCCCCTCCCCACAACAGACACCCTGTGAGGTGGGTGGGGCTGAGAGAGCTCTTTCCCAAGCTGTCCTTGAGGGAACAGCTGGTACAGAGCTATGGCTTGCCCAAGGTCATCCAGCCAGGTGCAAGTGGAGGAGTGGGGAATCAAACCCGGTTCTCCCAGAGTCCGCGCACTTAACCACGACACCAGACTGGCTCACAAGTAGAATTTTTGCTCACAAGACTCCACAGCTTAGAGGGAGCAATGCTGGGGACCCCTGCTCCAGACCATTATAAGCACAGTTATCCCCCGCCCCGCCATTCCACTCAGCCCCTTGGTTTATTTTTACCAAGGCATTTCTGAAGCCAAACCTTTTCCAGACCACGTGGGCACCCTCGCTCCTCCTTTCCGGCCCCTGCACAACGGTCACCCCTTGACCCTTCCACTTTGTCCTGCTTGTCTCTATCACAGCCTTGCAAGCATTGGCCATGGCGCTTCAAGGCTCTCCTCCGGGGAAGCAGGCAAGACAATCCTTGTGAATGGGAAGAAACCCAGATCCCTTCTGCTTTAAAGCCATTCACAGGGCAAAAATTGGGCAGCGCTACAGACCACTGACGCTTGTGCCTTTATCTGGATGGTTCAGGCTAGGCCAATCCTGTCAAATCTCAAAAGTTAAGCACCTTTGGCCGTGGTTAATACTTGGATGGGAGACCACTAAGGAAGACTAGGGTTGCTATGCAGAGGAAGATAAATGGCAAACCACCTCTGCTCATCTCTTGCCTTGAAAAAAATTAACCGTGACTCAATTAAGAACACAAGAAGACCAGGGGTCTATCTAGTCCAGCATCCTGTCTCACACAGTGGCCAACCAGCTCCTCTGGAGGGCCAACAACAGGACACAGAGGCCGAGGCCTCTGTAAGAACTTAACAAAAGCCCTGCTGGATCAGACTAGGGGTCCATCGAGTCCAGCATCCTGTCTCACACAGTGGCCAACCAGTTCTTCTGGAGGGCCGTCAACAGGGCATGGGGGCAGAGGCCTTCCCCTGCTGTTGCCTCCTGGCTCTGGGATTCAGAGGATTAGTGCCTCTGAATGTCGAGGTTCCCCTCAGCCACCATGGCTAGTAGCCACTGACAGACATCCTCCATAAATCTATCTAATCCTCTTTTAAAGCTGTTTATTCCTGTGGCCACCCCAACATCCTCTGGCAGTGAATTCCACAGTTTAATCACTCTCTGTGTAAAGTTGTGTTTCCTTCTGTCCTTCCTGAACCGACTGCCCATCAGCTTCACTGGATGCCCTCGAATTCTAGTATTTTGGGAGAGGGAGAAAAATATCTCCTTGTCAACTCTCTCCGCCCCAGGCATAATTTTATAAACTTCTATGTCCCCCCCTTAGTCGTCTCTTTTCTAAATGAAGAAGTCCCAGAGTCTTCAGTGGTTCCTCCTAGGGAAGGTACTCCAACCCCCTCATCCTCTGGGTCGCCCTCTTCTGTACTTTCCGCAGCTCGGCAGTGTCCCTTTGTAGACATGGTGACCAGAACTGTACACAGTATTCCAAATGAGGCCGCACCATAGTTCTGACTTGAGGGCATTTTCCACCACCGATTTTCATGGCTTAACTTAGAAGACTAAGAAAGTAAGCGTCTCTAGGGAAAACAGGTACCTTGGAAGGCATAATTAAAATCATGATCACATGAAAGCATCAGTCACAGATTCGAAATTCTAGGCACATTACTCTCAAATTGTCGTCCGTCCCCCCCGGCCGCCCCTGCTTTTGCTTTGAAGTCCTCTCATCCTCTCTTTGCAGCGAGCAGGGCTCCGGGAGTCAAACCTGCCCCTTGGCCTGCCCCCCTCCCAGGCGGGACTCCTTGCCATTCCTCACACACTCACAAGCGCACCGCAGCCAGAGCCTCCCAAACCCAAAGGTACTTCTTTGGACTCCCACCATGACTCAAGCTGGCTAAGATAAATCGTTGATTACAGCGTCAAGCCAGTAAATCACCAGGAACACACCAACGTTATAAAACAAACTGACTACAGCAGTAAAGCAACTAAAATAAGTACATAAAATGTAGACGAATGCATAAAATAAAGTAACAACCAATACAAATGGCATAAAATATAAGTCAGCAGATCAAACTAAGACTAATCATAGTAAAAGGCGAAAGATTTATGCGATCTGAAGAGAAACCAGAGCATCACCTTATTCTGGAAGCAAATCATAACAGAAATCAACTCTATGTTAAACGTCTCTGTACCTTATGACCCTACTTTAATTTTGCTCAATCTCTGGCCAAAGACCCTAACGAAAATTAATAAAGACCAAAGAGAACTAATTGAGATACTCATTACAGCAGCAAAGTATACAATTGTGGTAAATTGGAAAGAAACCTCTAAGCTTTCATTGAGCACATGGCATGCCAAAATATGGGACTATTTTATCTTAGATAAAATAGCGGATAAATTTGAGAATAGAGACAAGGGGGAAAGCACCAAAAGCCAAATGCTTAAATGGGAACCGATTTTAGATAGTGACCCTAATCCAAGCAATAGACATCTTCCAAAAAATTGGATAAAAGATTCTACATTATACTTATGGTTGTAAACGGTGTTATGAACACAATAGTTACTGTTTAAATAAGATAAACAAGGTTGAGTTATATGCTACTTTTCAAATGTAAAACGACGGAGTTTCATGATGATATATATGTCGACACTCAAGTTAGCAATGTTTAACATGCTATGTGGTTTTTCTCTGCATTAATTTTATTCTGTACCCTTTTAACCCTTCAATAAAAGATTTCCAAAAAAAAAAGGCTAATCATAGAGCTGTCTCCTTAGCAAGTACAACAGCCACCAGCCTCGCCCATTACTGGAAAGCACACAAAGGGCAAGTTGTGGTTCCCATTTGTGGGATGTGTTACTGTTCTGTTTCTAAATATTATTTATTTTTGAAAACAAAGGGTTAATGAAAAAAATACAGAAATCAAAACATGATTACATATTGTGTGTGTGTGTGTGTGTGTGTGTGTGTGTCTATATATATATAAATGGTGATTATATGTAACAAAATATATGACATAGAAAATATTTCTCCCCAGCACCCCCTTCAACACCCATCCAGATAAAAGTTTTTGGGTTACTGTTATACTATAAAAGTTACTTCTGTTGGGATACATTTATATTCAGCATTTTCCATTTCAGATTTTGTAACTGGATGTGTTTTTGTTTTGTTTTCAAGTCGCAGCTGACTTCTGGTGATCCCTGGTGGGGTTTTCGAGGCAAGAGATGTTCAGAGGAGGTCTGCCATTGCCTGCCTCTGCATAGTGACCCTGGACTTCCTTGAAGGTCTCCCATCCAGATACTAGCCAAGGCCAACCTTGCTCAGCTTCTGAGATCTGACGAGACCAGGCTAGCCTGGGCTACCCAAGTGAGGGTGTGCCCTTTGAAAAGTAACTTGTGTGAGGAGATACACAAACAGCAGACACGTCCCCAAAACAAGTTCCTAGGATGGTCCCCAAATCAGGGACTGGGAAGGGAATTGCCCTCTTCTCAGCCCCCTTCCCCCTCACCAAGTCCAAGCAGCTGGAGACCTTGGGAGTTTAGTCTCCCCCTTACAGTTAGTAGGCAGAGTCCACCTGTACAAGCTGTTCAGAGGTACCTGCTCTGTAGAGAGAGTGATCCTTGCACAACATCTGCTTTTTGCTTGTGGCACACCTGGTCTGGACTACTTAGTTGCCTCTAGACCAGGGGTGGGCAAATTGTGGCCCGGGGGCCACATGCAGCCCGCCACAGGGTTTTTTGCAGCCCGCCAAGACAGTCGGCCACGTGGTTTCTCAACAAGCAATCTCCTGATTTCCAAAAAATTGTAGAAAAGTGTGATAGGGTACATTTCTCTCATTAAACGGATTCTAAAATTAAATGTGCTTGCAGCTATAGATGATATGAACTTAGCACAATAAATAAATTGAATAAAACTACCACTATTTAATTTATATTTATTGATTTTTATGATACAATTTATACCTTTTCTGAAATGCAAAGTTAACTAATGAATGCAATAATTTTAAAAGGTGCGGCCCTCCGCTAACCTCCGCTCAAACAAAGTGGCTCCCGAGCCAAAACAATTGCCCACCCCTGCTCTAGACAGATGCAGGCGGGTGGCTGTGTTGGTCTCAAGAAACAGAGCAAAGTTTTAATCTAGTGACACCTTTAAGACCAACACAAATTTAATTCTGGGCATCCGCTTCTGTGTCCAGGTATTGGATAAAGTGTGCATGCACACGAAAGCTGATACCCAGAATTAAACTTTGTTGGTTTTAAAAGTGCCACTGGACTCAAACTTAGTTTTCTCTAGATATTTAACTTGCCGGGATCGATAACCGGCGGTTCCTTCCAATCATGGGCGTCTACAGCCCAACCGGCTGTTGAAAGCACTCACTATGGAAGATGAGACCCAGAACTGAATGCAGAAGTGGGCCTGGAGGAGAGACATCCTTCAAGAAAGAGCATTCTTCATTGCCAAACAGAAGGCTGCTGGGCTACTACAGCCATGAGTGAACATGCGTTTATAAACCCTGGAACTGGATTAGAGCCAGCGAACCAGAGACGGCACCCTGTTAAATCCATGCCAGGTTTCGAGCAGAGAAGTAAGGAAAGAGCCCTTGGGGACAAAACCGGCGCAGACTTACCAAAGTCCTTCATGCTGTCAGGGTCTGTCTCATCCAGAAAGAAGTAGCCACACTTGACCGCCCGATGCACCTCGAAGCACAAGCCCAGGCAGGCGTCTTCAACCAAGTCAGTATATATATCATGAGCCACAGCCTAAAAGGCAAGGAGACCCCCCCAAAAAAGATGAAACATCGCGGAAGAGTTGTGGGGCAAAGGAGCAAGCCTGAACTGGATCGGGCCCATAATTTATTTATTTTTATTTATTTCTTGAATTTATATCCCACTCTCCCCACCAAAGGCAGGCTCAGAGCGGGATATAAAACCTCCAAGACTCAGCTCGATTGTAGAAAGCAGGGTAGTCATTCAGGGCCACAGCTGACTCTTATTAGAATAGCTCCACCTGCCTCGGGTGGGAAGCCCGTTTTGGTCTGAAGCAACAGAACGAAGTTTGAGTCCAGCGCAACCTTTAAGACCAACAAAGTTTCATTAACTAAAGACCAAAAGAAATCAAAAACAAGTGGTGAGTTTTCTATGACTACTATAACCAGCCTCTCTATTTATACAACTGAAAGGTCTCATGTTATATGATAACGCTATAAGACAGCTTTAATATGGAATAAAAGGGATATTGCTTGTTGTTTCTTATAACAAAACGTTGTGTGGAAATTTTCTATGAGGTTATTTATGTTTGACCATATAACAGATAAGATTGATAAGATAAAAATAATAATATAGTATGGGAAAATGGTAGAATATTCTGAGAAGGTCGTTATATTGATTTTTTAAAGTTAATATGTCATATATATTTTAAGCTATATTCTTATGCCATTACACCATATACATCATGTTATATATTTGTTAAGCTATTAGTTTATATATACATATACATATTCTAACAGAAAAATGTCCTCAATACCTGTAAAATTGCCCTTACATTATGTTTTTGGTAATTATATTTCCTGTTTTTTCCTATTCCTTTTTTCATTCTGTATCCCTTAAAAAAAAATCAAAATTAAAATTTTATTTTTTAAAAAAAGACCAACAAAGTTTAACTCTGGGTATAAGCTTTTGTGTGCATGCACATTTCAAAGAACAAAGTTTAATTCTGCCCTTTGAAGGACAAAGTTTAATTTTGGGTATAAAATTGGAAGCTGTCTGCAGGCCCACAAAAGCTTACACTCAGAATTAAACTTTGTCTTAAAGATGCCACTGGACTCAAATTTTCCCCTGCATTGGCCACTCTCTTTTTCCAGGCTTAGCTCTGGCACTAGGAGCATCCAGCGTCATTTAGACCTAACAATAAGACATGAAGTGTCATTTAGACCTAACAATAAAACATGACAATTCTC
Source organism: Lepidodactylus listeri (assembly GCA_029233225.1). Classification (NCBI taxonomy): domain Eukaryota; kingdom Metazoa; phylum Chordata; class Lepidosauria; order Squamata; family Gekkonidae; genus Lepidodactylus; species Lepidodactylus listeri. Next base: position 13,444,388 of record JARCFY010000018.1, on the reverse strand, counting down.
TCCTTTTCTAACTTGTTCCAAACTAAGCTTAAGAACCAAAGAACATAAAAGAAGCCACGTTGGATCAGGCCAATGGCCCATCCAGTCCAACACTCTATGTCACACAGTGGTCTATCAGGACCATGTGCCACCAGGAGGTCCACCAGCGGGGCCAGAACTCCAGAAGCCTTCCCACTGTTGCCCCCCAAGCACCAAGGAATACAGAGCATCACTTGCCCCAGATATAGTTTGTGCTACTTTCCACCGGCAGAGAGGCAAAGGATTAATTTTAGATGACATGGGATTTTGGGGTGGGGGGGGGAGATGACAGACCAACAAATACACAACAACGACCAAGACACACACATCAACTGCAGTGGGAAATTACAGACTCCACTGAGAACGGTGTGTGATTCATGTTCTGTTTCGGCAACAGAGCCCCAACCAAGCCTGGGAGAATGAGTACCTGGGCTTGCAAAACTCCCCTCTTTGTTACGGAACAGAAACCACGAAAACAAATTGTCCTGTTTTATGTTGCTTAAATACAAAAGCATGAAATCCAATGGGAAGCTCCTCTCTCACTGAAATGAACAGGAGTGGCTTTGACGCAACTCTTCTTCATTTCAACAGTGCCTGCAAAAGGAAGGTTTCCTACAGGATTCAGCCTTCTGGTTTTATACTTCATGCCTCAAATGACTCCAGAAACATTTTTTAAAAAGATCTCTTACAGCAGGGGTCCCCAATCTTCTTGAGCCTGCGGGCAACCTTTGGAATTCTGACACAGTGTGGTGGGTACAGTGACAAAATGGCTGCTGCAGGAGGCACAGTCAGGCACAAAACGGCTGCTGCCATTGTTCCCTCTAAGCTGAGTTAGTGTGAGCTAGCTCATGGTTTTTCAGCCTCCAGCTCACACATTTTTGTCTTAGCCCAAGAAGGATGGCTCCAGAGCAAACTAGTTTATGCAGCAGCCAAATCGCTTGCTCACAACTTTAATGCCAGTAGCTCACAAAGTAAAATTTTTGCTCAGAAGACTCCAAAGCTTAGAGGGAGCATTGGCTGCCGCAGCTTATCTTCAGTCACACAGTGAAGATCCTTGTGCCACGGGGGCAGCTGCTGCCAAAGCAAGCTTTTTGAAAACCAATAAAATCTCCAATGGCCAATCAGAAACATTTCCTGGGGGAAAGCCCTATTTGACCCCACCCACTTTCAAAAAACAGTTGGTAGCTGCCAGCAAAAAGTGCTGGAGGGCGCCATGACACCACAGACCCCTCATCTTATAGTATTTAGTCTGACACAATGGAGACCCCTCATCTTATAGTATTTAATCTGACACAAGACTAGGTTCCCCAACCCAGGTATGCCATTAGAAAAAAAGGGGTCATCTTAAATTCACGTACAGGTTACATTTATTTTTGGGTGTTAGATTCAGGTGGGATAGCAGTGTTGGTCTGAAGCAGAACAAAGTCTGAGTCCAGTGGCACCTTTAAGACCAACAAAGTTTTATTCTGGGTACCAGCTTTTGTGTGCAGGCACAGAGCAACTGAGAAGCGCAGGAAAAGATATTGCTGATGAGGACATGTTTGCATTAATTTTAATCAGCCTGCCAGAACTGTATGAAAATACAGTGTCCCAAACTGAGACTAAGAATGATTTGTCCCTCCAAAGTGTTATCAATCAACTTGAGGAGGAATATGATGCACAGGAATTAAGGAGAGCAGAGACTAGCGAAATGACTCTGAATATAAATATCAAAGGGAAGAAAATCTTGTCACCTTTGTGGGAAGCGAGGACACATTAAGAGGGACTGTTCTACTGCTAAGCAGAGGAAAACCTTTCCCAAAGCAAAGAGGGGAAACTGCAAAGGATCTCCAATCAGATTTAAGGTGCAACAGATAAAGAAATGTGCATGCACATGAAAGCTTATACCTCGAATAAAACTTTGCTGGTCTTAAAGGTGCCACCAGAATCAAACTTTGTTCTTGTTCTTTTTTGTGTGTTAACTTTTTTTCTTAGGGTGGTCATCCTGCATTCAGGGTCAGCTTCCTTTCAAAGGAATTTCAAAGCACCCCATATCTGAGCACTGAGCAGAACACACCCTCTAGCAAGGGTTCCCCCACCCTCCACTATTCAGTCTATGCCCACTGGCATGGCTCTCTCAAAATCTTCTGCCAGAAGCCACGGCTCGAGAGAAGGGGCTTACCTCCAACTTGCTGTTATCCAGGCCAGACAAAGTCATTTCCTCCATTTTCATTTGCAAATACTAAGGAAGAAGACACCAAGAACGCAGCATAGCACAGGCCAAGCTCAAACGGGAAGGGATCCTCCTGTGAACAGAAAAACAACACCTTTCATTCAAAGAGGATTGCGCTGCAAACACCACAGAACAGAGCAGGGTTTTTTTCAGTGCAGGTTTTCACAGACTAATTAACTCACTGCTTAAGCTGATGCAGGACTTACCTATGGACCAGAGGGGAAAAGGAAAAAGGCCTGTTTTGCTATTAGCCGGTTAGGTGCAAACCCATCTTAGAAGAGGCCTTCCTTTCCCTGCACGGAGAGCACTTCTTTCAAGAGACACTTTGCCTCCTGACATCTGGGCAGACCTTCTTCCATGGAAAGTGGTTTTGCAAAATGTTTAAAGAGATGCCGCCGATTGGAGGGCGCCTCATAAACTGATCTTCTAACTAACTGACCAACAGTGGAATCCTTTGCAGAGTTTTTCCAGTATGAACCCACTGAAATCAAGAGGCTTAGAGGGGGACTAACTCTGCACAGGATTGCCTGGCAAATGTCACCATCCTGGTAGGGAGATGATATAAATTGCTGGCATGCGAGCTGTAGGAAGATCTACAGTAGACATCTGACTAACACAGTTTTCTGGCTGCTGTTCACAGGCTCCAGGTCAGTGTTTCCCCAACCTGTGGATTGGGACCCCGAAGTGGGTCACGAAGCCTCTGAACGTGGGTCGTGGGATCAGCCCTCCCTAATGGCCACCCATGGCCTTTCCATTGCTCTCTTCTGTATTGTGGAAACCAAGGTGAAGAAGAGATTGGATTTATACCCCGCCCCTCACTTGAGGTCTCAGAGGGGCTTACAATCTCCTTTCCCTTCCCCGCAACAGACACCCTGTGAGGTAGGTGGGGCTGAGAGAGCTACAAGCAGGAGAACTGCTTGTAGGAGAACAGCTCTGAAAGAACTTGTGACTGACCCAAGATCATACCAGCAGCTGCATGTGGAGGAGGTGTGGGGAATCAAACCTGGTTCTCTCAGATTAGAGTCCACACTCCTAACCACTACACCAAACTGGCTCTGACCCTAGAAACAGTATCTTCCATGTAATACATGAGCTAGTATTTTTTTCCTTCACTGAGTATACATAAGTAAAAGATGTCCTGACAAGTTACCAGAGTGAGTTTCTTAGAATCTTAGAAGGGAATTAGAAGGAGTAATGGAGAGGGTGGTCAGAGGCTGGAAGGTAACCTCCACATGCAAAGGCTGTGTCTGTCAGAAGGCCACTTGCTTGGGGTTCATAGTGGGGCAGCTGCACCCTTTGTGAGATGTTTGTTGGCTTTCCCAAAAACATCTGGTTGGCCACTGCAGAAAGTGGAATGCTGGACTTAAGACAGGTGCCAAAGGTCATAGTTTGCCTGGGGTGCCAAAAAAAAACCCCTGGGCGGGCCCTGGATGGGTCACCATACCAAGTAAATTTGGACCCGTGGGTCACTGTACCAAAAAGGTTAGGAACCGCTGCTCCGACTATATGGATGCAGTGTTTGGTGCCCTCTAAAAAGCCCATGGAAGAAAGGTTACTACATCAGCCAGACTTCTCACATCTCCCCATCACTCCAGCAAAAGACATCCCTGCAGACCCCAGTAGCGTGGCTCACCACTCGTTGTGGTCACCGTGTCCTCTGAAATCTTGGAAGCTAGAGAAGGAACTGATATGATTTCCACTTCCATTTTATGCTTAACATTTTTTTGTTCATAAAAAGATGGCTCCAGAAGCAGAAAATCTCAGGGTGCTGAACTGTGCTGTGCTCACACCACTGAATGCCACACTTAGCCACAAACCTGGCTAAAATTCACAGAATACAGTGAGACAAGCGAAACGCAGGGCTGTGTTGATCTCTGAATGACACAGCACAAAAAGGCACAGAATGGGGTATTTGGCACTACAGTAAGCATCTTAGCTTCTCCCCCCCCCCCTTTTTAAAAATCATGCTTTTACCCTTATGGATAAGAAGATGAACTTGAACAGTGCTCCAATGATTCCTTCCAAAGTCTTAGAAGTCCGAGGATACGGAATAAGATTTTCAGTGGTTGGCACTGGAGTTGCAAGGCCCTTCTGCTTCCCACAAGGAGCAAAACCAGAATTATGCAACGCAACCGAAGTGACGGAATTAGATAAACTTGCTAATTATGTAAATCTGCTAGAATTCAGCTCTTCTTGAGACATAATTTTCTCTCTGCAAGTTATGTACAAAGCCCCAACTGAAACACACCAGCTGTCCCTGGGCAAAACGGGACACACTCATTTCTGACCGCTCAGCCTACGGCGTGGCCCAAGCAGAGCACATCTTTACGGAGAGCACCTTCGTCAAAGGCACGGGGACTATCCGTCTCATTTCTTCACCGCAAAACAACTGTCCTGAGCAGAGCAAAACCAACCTACCCAACCTTGCCTAGGGCCCTCCCCCTGATTAAGCTGCCCAACATACACCTGCCATCCCTGGCGGCCAGTCACAGGAGAACCTACCAAACCAGGATTCTAAGAGAACTGGCACCAGTCAGAAAGTGAGCGATTGCCACCCCCCCCCAAAAAAACGGCAACACCTCGGCCACTGGGAAAAGCCAAGGCTATGTTATCAGACTGTGCACACGCAACTCCCAGCAGAAACGTGAGAATGCATGCACCCCCCACTCCAAAAGAGCCGATGGATGGAAGCAAGATGGGGGGACACGGATCTGGAAATCTGGAAATAGTGCCACTTGGGGGCCAGGACTTTCACAACTCCCCCCCAACATTCTCTATCCAGTCCAATATAGAATACAGAAAGCTCCGACTGACCTGGGCCGCGGACTCTTCCGCAAAGAAGCCAGAACCACCAAGGGGGGAGAAATGGCGCTACAAAACTGTATTATTTAGAAGAGACAAAGGATGCCCCCCTCCCTTGTCCGTTGTGGAGAGCAATCACTCATCCCAAGAGTCACAGCTGCCCTTTCTTTTCCATTTGTTCCCTGCTGGACTGAAACTGACTGTGCCTGCTTCTGGGATCTTCTGCTGACTCACTCCCCCCACCCCTCCAACCTCCAGGCACCAAGCCCTGTATCAGGACAAAAGTATAGGGCGAGGAAGGGGAGGGGGGGAGGCTGAGTTGTCATAAGCCGCAAACAATCTTCCAAGTCCGTTTACAGATCAAAGGTGGCAGGCTCCCCCCCCCCCCCCCCACTTCCCATAGCATTATGTCGGAATGATCCCTTGGACTCTTGTTGAAGAGGGGCAGCACAGAAACGCACAATAAGGTCTGAATTTTAAAAGCATTTTTTTTAAAAAAAAAAAACACCATTACTGCTGATCTGAAAGCTTTAAAAAAGTTTTTAAAAACATGAAGCTGACTCAACTGGCCCTCCCTCAACCTGCGTTAAGCAACATCTGTATGTGCACACCTCCAGTTTTATACAAACACACACCCATATATTTTGCTCCAGAATCTCCAAATTCAATTTTTTTAAAAAAAATAAACAAACAATGGCTGCAACTTGAAAGATTGCTTCCAATGTTTTAAAGCAGGGGTGTCAAACATACAGCCCTCCGGCCAGAACTGACCCATCCAAGCATCTTAGCTGGCCCATGAGCAACTGGCCATTTACCTCTGTTGCCAGATGACAAAGAGGTTGCGCATTATGTCCCTTGGTGCTTGGGGGGGGGGGGGGCAGTGGGAGGGCTTCTAGTGCCCTGACTCCACTGGTGGACCTCCTGAGGGCACCTGGTATTTTTGGCCACTGTGGGACACGGAGTGTTGGACTGGATGGGCCACTGGCCTGATCCAACATTGGCTTCTCTTATGTTCCCTGTATCCTGTCCCAGTGCTAATGCGCAATGGGTGGTGGAAGCAGGAGGGGTGGGCATCAGGGAGATACTTTGAGGAAATACTGTAAGAGTGTTAATGATTAAAGCATGTTTATATTTTGAGTAAAAATAATATTGCTAATTGTGTTTGCCTGTGTCCTTTATAAAGTTTATATCTCCGGTACATGGCATTGCATTTTATAGCACGCATGGCCCGACAAAGTGATATTTATGTCAGATCTGACCCTCGTAACGAATGAGTTTGACACCTCTGTTTTAAAGATTAGCCAGACGAAAGAAATGTATCTTTTCAACTGGTTCTATCATTATAAAACCGCTGTTTGACCTCACAGAGGCCTTTTGTAAGTATTTTTTAAATAAAACGTACAACACCCTAGTTATGGGATAAAGTTTGAGTCCTGCGGCACCTTTAAGACCGACTAGGTTTGATTCTGGGTATAAGCTTTTGTGTGCATGCACACTTCTGTTGGTCTTAAAGCTGCCACTGGACTCAAAACTTTGTTCTGTTGCTTCAGACCAACACGGCTGCCCACCTGATTCTACTCTATAGGGTTGTTTGAAAGTCTAGCCACCTTAGCCCTTACAAGTTTGATGCCAACATCTAAGAAACTGAGGTTTCTTTGTTTTAAATGTTGGGTCCTCGTTTGTTTATACTCCTTTGCAAGGCCTGGTGACTAAAAACCTGGATTTCCTTTTTTTTTTCTTTTCTCTTCCCTGACACTGACACCAAAAAGGAAAGAATATTAGCTGGGTGGGCAATGCCCCACAGATGCACACATGCCTAATCCTACAATATTCCCACACCCATTCCTGGGACTTAGCTTAAAAAGGAGCGCATAGAGCTAGCCCTTGGCCAAGTTATGGGAGATTCCACCTCCAGCCTAGAAGCCTACAGAGTGATTTTGTTTTGTAAAAACTAATCTGTGGTCTTCCCTGTTTGCCACGTTCCAGCCACATATGGAGGACCCGAAGTTTTGAATACAGGGAGGGAGGGAGGGAGGGAGGGAGAGAGAAGGCGTCTGAACAACAGTCTGGCTTGCAGGGCCTGCCAATAACTTGGGGCTCTCCCTCGTTTCCCTATTGTTAAGAGATGGGCTCCTTTTAACACCAGATGTAGCCTTCATTAGCCTAACAAAGAAGGAAAGAAAAAAACACTCACCATGGGACCCCCGTAATGTCCACTGAGTAGTTCCAGCCAGCCATCTGGAATCAGAAGGATTCCCCCATTCCATCCCCCAATCCAGACCGGGTGCTGGAAGAGGAGAGGGTCCCAATGGGAAACCATCTTATTTGGGGTTCCCCTCCCCCAAGATCCCTAAAATTCATGGAACTGAGCAGCTAGATGAAGGCAGCTTGCCCCACAAGGGCAGCCTACAAGGTAGGGAGTTCATAACTTTTATTGATTTCAGTCGGCTGTTTTGCGTACATGTTGGCTAACAGCGACCCGTCCCAAACCTTAGCTTAGGCACACACTGGGCTCCATCATCACAGGGTTTTCCCCCACACGCAGACCTTAAACCTGCCCGCAGACACAAACTGATATTTCCCTCACTCTCACTGCCATCTCATTTTGCTATCTGGTTCACCAAACGCTTCCCTCCTTCCTTTCTTTTGGGGATAAGGTCAGAGTTCAGCCCCACCTGCTTCTCCCTCAGACATGACTTGAATATAGGGTCGGTTCTCAGAAACAAACGACAACATACATCCTTCCACTCTCTTGAAACAGGAGTCAAGCCCCAGAATTGAAGGTGCTAGTTAAGCAGGAGTTTAAAAGTGGCAGTGAAGGGGGCATAAGCTGTGTGCCCCAGACAAAACAGTCTCTCACCTGCTCTCTAACCCCAGATGCATTCGGCTAGGTGGGCCACAATGACCAAGCAATGACGAGAATGCAGTCTTGTCTGCTCAGAAGAAGCCTCGACACCCATGGGGTGGGAGAGGAGAGAAAGGTGCTCTCCAAAGCAAAATACTCACTTTTACATGCCTGGTGGAAATTCAGCTCATCTTATGATTTCCAAGGATGACCAGTCTCCCCAGACTAGCAGGACTGACTGTTTTGCTCAAACCTGCAGCCTGCTTTTCGCCCATGCCCTCACTTGCCAAGCTCCACCGCTGATCCTTCACTTGCCAATCCATTTGATTATTTGTCATTATACAGCATTTCTATTTATCTATCTAAAACAGGGGAGAAGACCAAGGGGTGTAGTGTACATCCCCCTGACCTCTAGGGGGATATACACACCTTGGTCCCCTCCTCTGTTTCACCCTCACAACAACACTGTAATGTAGGCCTTGCAAAAAACAGGGACCAGCCCAAGGTCACCCAACAAGAGAGCCAGTTTGGTGCAGTGGTTAAGTGCGCGGACTCTAATCTGGGAGAACCGGGTTTGATTCCCCACGTCTCCATTTGCACCTGCTGGATGACCTTGGGCAAGCCATAGCTCTGTATGAGCTGTTCTCTCAAGGACAGTTCTCAGAGCTCTCTCAGCCCCGCCTACCTCACAGGGTGTCTGTTGTGGGGAGGGGAAGGGAAAGGAGTTTGTAAGCCGCTCTGAGACTCCCAAGTGAGTGAAGGGCAGGGTATAAATCCAGCCTCTTCTTCCTCTTCTTCATGGCCAAGTTGGATTTGAAACTGTGTCTGCCAAGTCCTAGCCTCACACACTTACCACACTGACTTCCCTATCTAGGCTTCCGCTCATCTTATCAGTTTCCTTCCTTACCTTTATCCCCTCCCCCACATGGGACCCAGCTCCTGTCAAAGCAGACCCACATCTCCCTACTTCCTTGCCCAGTCCCCATACGTCAGTTATACTTCTCCTAACTCATCCCCCACAGCTCCAGACTCAACCAGACAAGACAGAAGCGCTCTGGGTAACTTAGTAGAAAGGCAGACTGATCTCTTCAGTATTGGATGGGGCTATACTCCCCTTGAAAAGCCAGACTCCTAGCCTGGGAGTGCTATTCAGCACAGCAGTCGCCGTAGGGAAAACAAGAGGGCTATGGTGGTTTGGAGAGCTCTGGCCCAGCTTCAGGTGGTGCTCTGGTTGTTCCTGGTTCAGTCAGATCTAGCCACAAGGATCCATGTTTCATCTAGACTGGACTACTGCAACGTGTTCTACTTGGGGCTACCCTTGAAGAGTGCTTGGAGGCTGCAGCTAGTACAGAATACTGTGGCTAGACTGCTGGTTGGGGTCAGCTACTAGTAGTGTGTGACCCAATACTACAGCAATTACACTGGCTCCTGAGCCTAATTCAAGGTGTTGGTTTTTGACCTTAAAAATCCTACGTGGCTTGGGACCAGGGCACCTGAACGACCTTCTTCTCCCAGACGTTCCTGCCCAGGAATTAAGATTACAGGCAGAGGCCCTCCTGACCGTCCCACCAATTAGAGAAGCTCACCTGGTGGGCCCACAAGAGGAGGCCTTTTTGGTGGCAGCCCCACAATTACAGAACAATCTCACTTTCCATCTTCAGGAGGCAGCTGAAGATGGTTTTTACTGGCAGTCCCAACTGAGATTTTAAATTGTGTGCTTATGTTTATGTAGTAGGCTGCCTTGAGCAAGGCAGAAAGGAGACTATTAAATGTTTGGAATATATAAATAAACTTCCCGTGACTTACCCAAACTCTGCTTGCTTATCCCCCTCCTGGCCGCTTACAGGCCCCCCTCCCACTTATATACCCCCTCATTCACAAACCCCTGTACTTCCCTCTTCAGTTACACAGGTCAGCCACCACAGCTACTCCCTCCTTTCCCGCTTATTCCAGCGGCCTCCCCACTGGCTACTCTGCACACACTAAGAATTTCCACCCCCACAGGACCCCCACTCACCAGCCACATCCCCCCACAAACAACCTTACTAGCTATCCCCCCCCCACCTGCCAACTCCCTTAAGAACCACCATCTTGCAAAACTCAACAAGGCCTTCTCTCTAGCCCAGCATCCTGTTTCCAACCACGGCCAGCCTGGCACCAAGGAATATGCATCTCTACACTAGTACCTAGGGTTGCTAGGTACCCCCGGACCACCACCAGAGGATTGGGGGGGGGGGGGTAAGAGGTGCCAGATCCAGGTTGGGGAACTCCTGTAGATTTGGGGGGGGGGGGTGGAGCCTGGGGAGGACAGGGACCTCAGTGGGGCACAATGCCTTAGAGGCCACCTTCCAAAGCACCCAGGGGAACTGATCTCTGCAGTCTGGAGATGAGGTGGAATTCCGGGGGATCCCAGACCCCACCTGGAGCCTGGCATCCCCACCATATCCCGGTGCTCAAAGGCCCCCCTGTCGCTTTAAAAGAGGAGCCACCGCACTGCATCGGAAGCAGCAGCAGCCTGGGATCCAGGGGAAACTCCGCTGGGGGGAGGAATCCCGGCCAGCCACTCCCGTGGGCCTCCAGCCTCCTGGGTCTGTCCCTCCCCAGGCGCGAGAGCGCCCTTTGGCCGGGAGGGCGAACCGTCCGCCAGAAGACCCCACCCGGCCCCGCCAACCCGGAGCAGAGAGAGGTAGGAGTTGCCGAGCCCTACGGAGCAGCCGGCCCCGGCTTCCTTCCGGGAAGACCGCCAACGCCAGCCGGGGAGGGGAGCGGCGGCGGTAGTGGGCCCGAGGTAGACTGCCCCGGAGCGTGGAGGCTCTCTCCCTCCTGCCCGGGGACGGGACCTCCCCTGCCCTTAGCAGGCAGGCAGGCGGGCGCGCACACCTCACCCCCCCCTTCCCCCAGCCCCACCCACCCCCGGCCGCCCCTCTCCCCTCCTTTCCCCGGGGGTCACTCACCCCACAGACACGCCGGAGGAGGCGGAGGCGGGGGCCTCTCACAGCCGGGGCCCCCCGCCCCTCCGCCCCACGCCTGCCCGCCCCCAGGCGGCCTGCCGGGCCCCAGGCGACGCGGCCATGCCCCCTCCCCGCCGGGCCCCAGCGCAGGGCCAGGACCCCCGGCGGCAGCGGGAGGGAGGGGAGGGTCCGAGTCCCGGGCGGGCGCCTTTGCGCGGCGGCGGCGTCCTCTTCCTCCTCCTCCTCCACCGCTCCTCCTCCTTCCTCTCCTCCTTCCTCTCCTCCTCCGCCTTCCCCTGCCGCTGCCGGGGCGAAGGGAGCCGCGCCGGGAAGAAGGGGAAGGGAGGGGAGGGCGGCCCTCTTGCCAGGGCGGCGCAACCTAGCCTAGTGGCTCCGGCGAGGGGGCGGGGCCCGCGGGAGGGGGGAGCGTGGCTGCGCCAATGGCGGGGTGCGAGGGGTGGGAGGAGGCGGCCAATGGCCGGCGCCTCTTGGCTCCTCCTCCTTCTCCGCCCTCCTCCCCCCTGTCAGTCTAGGAGGCGCCGGAGGAGCGGCCCCGCCTGGGCTACATTGTTGCAAAGGCGCAGGGCGGCGGGAGGTCCCGGGGAGGGGAGGGGAGGGGAGGGGAGGGGCGGGGAGACACCTCAGGGTGGGCACGTGGTACCACACACACCCCCCCCCAGTGTCCCCTCTAAGCTGAGTTAGTGTGAGCTAGCTCACCGTTTTTTTAGCCTCCGGCTCACACATTTTTGTCTCCGCTCAGGAAAGGAGGGCTGCAGAGCTGACTAATGTATGCAGCAGCCAAATCGCCCGCTCACCACTTTAATGCCTGTAGCTCACCAAGCAGAATTTTTGCTCACAGGACTCCACAGCTTAGAGGGAGCATTGCTCACCCCCCCCCCCTCCCCCAGCCCGCGCAAACTCTCCACCTCCGCTCAGGCTTGCAGGATTCAAGGCGGGGGGGGGGGGGGGCTAGGTCCTTCCTCACTGCGCTATTCTCAGTGGCCAGGGCTTCTCGAAATATAAATGTACTTAGATGCACAGTGATATCTGTATGCTGAAAGCGTATACATCTATAGCCTTCTCTAATGCAGACATCTAAAGGCATTGATCCATCTAGAAGTATATTTATCTGGGTAGATCTATCTAGACGAGTATGTTTACATATGCACTGATTTTTATATGTCAAAATGCTGGCATATAACCATCAGAATACATTGATCAGTCTAGAAGTATATTTATCCAGTTGGATCTAGCTAGGCAAAAGTATTTAGATATGCACTATTTATTTCTCAGAATACGTTTATATAGCTATAACTTTATCTAATGCATATTTCTAAATGTATTGATCAAACTAGAAATATATTTGTCTAGATAAATATATCTAGATAAATTTAATTAGATATATTGTCCAAATAGGCTTATATATATAGATATATAGATATAGCATACATGTATCTAAACATATTGATCTATCTAGAAATACATTTAGCCAGATCTATCTAGATAAATATATTTAGATATACATTGATATTTATATCCTTATATAGCTATACATTTATCTAGTAAAGGTAAAGGTTTCCCTTGCTTGAAAGACAGTCGAATATGACTCTAGGGGGTGGTGCTCATCTCTGTTTCCAAGCCAAAGAGCCAGCACTGTCCAAGGACGTTTCCATGGTCATGTGGCTGGCATGACTAGATGCCGAGGCACACGGAATGCTGTTACCTTCCCACCAAAGCAGTACCTATTTATCTCCTTGCAACTTCTTGCTTTCGAACTGCTAGGTTGGCAGGAGCTGGGGCCAGAGACGGGAGCTCACAGGGCACTTGGGTCTTGAACTGCCGAGCTACCGACCTAAACGTACTGATCAATCGAAAAATAGTTATCTAGATAGATCTTAGATAAATATATTTAGATATACATTGATACTTATGTCAAAATATGCTTATATATCTGTATATCTAATACTTATATCTAGAAATATATTTATCTAGATAGATGTAGCTAGATTAATATGTTTAGATATACCTTGATATGTATATGTTAAGATATGCTTATATATCTATATATTTATTCAGTACATAGATATAAACATGTTGATATAGCTAGAAATATATCTAGATAAATCTAGATGGATAAATGTATTTAGATATGCATGCATATGTCAAAATATGCTTATATAGCTATATAGTTTTCTACTATATCTAAATGTATTGATCTATCTAGTAATATATTTAGATAGATGTATCTAGTTAAATGTATTTAGATATGCATTATGTCACAATATGTTTATATATATATAAACTTATTGATTTATCTATAAATATATTTAGATCTACCTAGGTAAATGTATATCTAGACAGATTAATACATTTAGATACAATGGATAAATATAGAGAGATATAAGCATATTTTGCATGTAGACATTTAAGCATATTCCTTCCTCCAAGGAAGCTCAGAGCAGGGTACGTGGTTCTCCCTCCAGTTTTATCCTCACAACAGCCCTGTGGTTTGACCCCTGTTGAGTTCCAGGCTGATCGAGGATTTGAACTCAGGTTTTCCCAGCAGTCTAACCACTGTACCTGCACTGGCTTTCTGAAACTAGAGATGAGGGATTTTCAAGTGCTGCTGGGCAGATAAAGAGTGCATTTTGTTACACTACGCACCAAGGGTGAAAGGGAAAGAGTTTCTGATTGGTGCAGAAAGCCCTGGACTCTCTTTTTCTGTTACAGTAAACATCTCTACCCTTTCTGACCCCTCCCCACCCCCAAATACACAAGTACTCACAATGAACCCCTCCCAAAGTTCCCACCTTTGTGCTACCCCCTACCTAGCCCACCTAGCTATATCAACACATATATTGGCAATTCAGAGATGAAACTATTGAAATTCGAGGTCATATCTGAAAAAAACGCAGGCTTGAACATTTCGTCTGTTTTGCGTGCTGAAATGACAGTAATAGGTGGTTTTACTGATGGACTAAAGGGAACCTCCACAGCCAGGGGTTGTTAACCTGTGAATGACAGTGCCAGGAGGCAACATCAAGGAGGGTCTTGGGCATCTATGCCCCATCTGTTGGATCTCTAGGGCATCTGACTGGTCACTTTGTGAGACAAGATGCTGGACTAGATGGACCACTGGGCTGATTTGACAGGGCTCTTCTTCTGCTCTTATGTTTCTGTTCATGACTGCTGCTTTGTTTAGTGACCAGAAGAAGAAGAGATTGGATTTATACCCTGCCCTTCACTTGAGGTCTCAGAGTGGCTTACACTCTCCTTTCCCTTCCCCTCCCCAAAACAGACACCCTGTGAGGTGGGTGGGGCTGAGAGAGCTCTCTCCAGAACCGCCCTTGAGAGAACAGCTCTGCGAGAACTTGTAACTGACCCAAGGCCACGCCAGCAGCTGCATGTGGAGAAGTGAGGAATCAAACCTGGTCCTCCCAGGTTATAGTCCACACTCTTAACCACTGCACCAAACTGGCTCTCTGGAGACAAGAGCTTTCCAATCTGAAGATCAACTCCAAGGCAGATTTTAAAAACGAAAATCAATTACTGTTCCTTCTGATTAATCAAATTAAGAAAGTTAAAAAGTTTTTTTCCACAGGGTTGCTAGCTCCAGGTTGCAAAATTCCTGGAGATTTTGGGGGTGGAGCCTGAGAGGAGGCGGGGCTTGGGGAGGGGAGGGATTTCAGTGGGGTATAAAGCCATAGAGTCCCCCCTCCAAAGCAGCCATTTTCTCCAGGGGGACTGATCTCTGTTGCCTGGAGATCAGTTGTAATCCCAGGAGATCTCCAGCCACCACCTGGAGGCTGGCAACCTTACATTATTCAATTATTTTTAAAAGCAACTTCTGTTTGGTAGTGATTCTGGAGGAACAGCATTATTCATCTGCTGCAGCAAAAAATAACCTGGAGTTCAGTGGCACCTGCAAAACTAACATTCCAACAGAAGCCTTTGTGGATAACGTTGCATCTCCCTGGTTTTGCTAAATTTAGGGTTTCCAGCCTCTAGTTGGTGGCTGGAGATTGCCTGGGATGACAATTTATCTTCAGGTGACAGACACCAGTTCATCTGGAGCAGTGGTTGATTTAGAAGGTGGGTTCAATGGCCTTCCCCTCTCCAAACCCCACCCTCTTCATGCTCCTCCCCCAATATCTCCAGGTATTTCCCAGGCTAAACTAGTCAACACCTGGAATGGCTGAAGAATACCAAAGCTTTTATCCGAAACCTCAAGTGATATCAAACGTCTTGATGAATTTAGAGCTGAATTAGAATTCAGCTAGAGATTGGACACAATCTCCCCACCCCACCTCTGGCTGAACAAGGATTTGGGATTCCTCAGTCATCACAGGTATTAAGTAGCTTAGAGATACTAGGACGATTATCCATCCGTTCTCTTGACAAGGGTCTCGTGTTTTTCTGCACAGGGTGAACTGGGCATTGGTCCATGAAGGCTTGAGCTGCTATCAAACCTTGTCATTTTTAAGGTGCTGCAACACTCCTGTTCATATTTTCAGCCCGTTTAGTTTTACCAGTAACCTTGGAAGATAAACGTTTCTATGTAAGCCGCCTTGAGCCTGCTCGCGGGGAGTGCGGGGTATAAATTGATTTAATACATAAATAAAAATAAAAACAAATGCCGGCATTCCCATTTTATGGATAAAGGAACTGAGGCTGCAGCTCATCGTAAATTACTCAAGGCCACCCACAAATTTAGGCTGGTGTCTCGCTCCCTAGCTCTCACCATCACACCCCCCCTCTTTACTTTAAGCAAATTGTCTGTAAGTTTTCCTTCACCACCACTCGCTCCTTCCCTCCTCCCCAGTCAGTCCCATAATCAATGCTCACCTTTTCCGAATCAGGAACCCCTTCTCGTTTATTCCAGTGCCGAGAGTCCTCGCTTATCCTGTCCTGCAAGCGCCTCTCTCGATGTCCCGTTTGGGCCTCCTCGTCCACAGATATACGGCCGTCCTCCTGCCCCACCGATGCTTCAGCAAGGAGGCTGTTCTGCCTGGCAATGGTTGCTAAGCAGCCCCAGTTTAGTTTTGTTCCAAAGAGCATCATTCTAAACGGCACATCCACAGAGTGTTGACATCCACCGGTGCTTCCCCATCGCAGTGCTCATAGCGCTGGCGCATAAATGTATCTTCTCTTTCTCATTGCAGTGACCCTTTGTCAGCCATTCCTAAACAGGTTCGCTCAAAAGCCCCTTTTTTAGTCAGTGTCCTTCTGCCTTTTGTGAATACTTTTGGGAAACGCTTGTTAATACCGATTGCTAGAGCTGCCAGAAAGGGTTTTATAGGCCTCTCCTTGGAGTCCCTAAAGAGACATTCAGGTGGGGCAGCCGGCTTGGTTTGAAGCAACCAGGGGTCATTTTGTAGAAAAAGAGGTGCAGGAGCTCATTAGCATAGCTCATTTGCATAACTCATTTAGATATGCCACACCCCTTAACATACCAGAAGTGTGTCAGAAGGCAACACCCACCCTTCAGGCTCCATTCCACAGGTGAGTGAAACTGACCTGCTCTTCCTCCCTTCCCTTCTCCATCCAATACTTTGTGCAATAAAAATAAGCGTAAAGAACACACCCTCATTCTCTTCCTGCTCCCTTGAAACCACCAGATTTCAAGTAGACTTGAGATACCCAGGACATGTGCACCACCCATCCCTTCCCCTCCCCACAACAAGACACCCTGTGAGGTAGGTGGGGCTGAGAGAGGTCTTTTGAGAACTGCTCATGAGAGAACAGCTCTGAGAGAACTTGTGACTGGCCCAAGGTCACACCAGCAGCTGCACGTGGAGGAGTGGGGAATCAAACCCGGTTCTCCCAGATTAGAGTCCAGCTCCTGACCACTACACCAAACTGATAAGGTGGAAGCTGCTGAAGGGTTGGTGAAATTTCTCCAGTACTTATGTGCCATGTGCCCAGATAAAAAATGGTATACTTAGAAAATTTATATGCCACCTTGAGCAAGTCTCTGGAAAAGCAGCACACAGTCATAAAAGGAACAATGATAAAATTATCAATATTAAAACAAAACATTAAAAACAATAAAGACCCTAGCAGGGCTTTCCCCGGGGCGCTGCGCCTCTGCACTGCTCAGGGAAGCCGAGGAGGGGGTGGGGTTTGGTCATGTGCCCGCCCCCTGGGCTCCTCACTCCCGGAGCTGCGCTCCTGTGCACTCCCGCTCCAACGGACCCTTGGAAGCAACAGAACAAAGTGTGAGTCCAGGGGCACCTTTAAGCCTAACAAAGTTTAGTGCTGGGTGTAAGATTTCTTTGTTCTAAAGAAACATGCGTGTGAACATGCACACTGTTCTCCGTTCTAGTGCACAAGCATGTAAATCCACACACAAAGGTTATGCTAAGTCCAGCCACTTGAGCATTAACGTTCAAGCAACATTAGGGCTGCCAACCCCGAGTTTGGAAATACCCCCGGGGGGGGGGGGATATGAGGGTGGGGCCCAGAAAAGGGTGGGGTTTAAGGATGGGAGGGACTCTGGTAGGGTATAATGCCACACAGCCCACCTTCCAAAGCAGCCGCCACCTCCAGAAGCGGAATAAATGTTTGGAATAAATAACAGATAAACCAGCAATTTAGGTAACCTGGAGATCAGTTGTGATGCCAGGAGAGCCCCAGCTCCCACCTGGAGGCTGGCAACCCCAAGCAACATGCTGCAAGCAAGCAGGAACCATTTTGAACCTTTGCAATCTCATTGTAAGAAACTTACTGAAATCCCCCCCCACCCCCCTATTTTAGTCATCCCCAAACTGAACCTGATTTCTGGACAGACTGGGCGAAGAGCAAATCTCTACAGCAGGCAAGTAAAATAGAGTCACACTTGCCTGTAACTGTTGTTCATCCGTGTTTCCTGTGCAGAGCCTAGAGTTGCCAGGTTCCCCCTTGGCTAGCAGCAGGGGACGTAGGGTTGCCAGATCCAGGTTGGGAAACTCCTGGAGATTTGGGGATGGAGCCTGGGGAGCAGAAGGACCTCAGGGGAGTACAATGCCATAGAGTCCCCCCTCCGAATAATCCATTTTCTCCAGGGGAACTGATTTCTGTCGTCTGGAGATGAGCTGTAATTCCAGGAGATTCCCGGGGCCCACCTGGAGGCTGGCATCCCTGGTGCAAACACACATAGGGACAGTGGCTGACCTGCACGGGCACAGTCCAAGTGTGGGTCTGCACTGAAGACAGAAGATGAAGAATCTTCAGGTGAGGGGCTGGGGGGCATGAGTGGGTACGCTCAATCAAGGAGTCCTGGTGTAAGAACAAGGAATACTCCCCAGCATTTATGTAACACTTTTGAGCATTCAAGGCGCCTTACAATTATATACGTGACCTTGCCTATAATCCTGGCAACCACCCTGACAGTATTACTTAGGGTTGCCAGCCTCCAGGTGGGGCCTGGGGATCTCCCGCTTTTACCACTGATCTCCAGCTGACAGAGATCAGCTCCCCTGGAGAAAATGGCTGCTTTGAAGGGTGGACTCTATGGCATTGTACCATGCTGAGGCCCCTCCCCTCCCCAAACCCCACCCTCTCCTGGCTCCACCCCCAAAGTCCCCAGGTATTTTCCAACCCAGACTTGGCAACCCTAGTATTACTGTTTACCCAAAAGGAAGATGACAATCCTGAATGGAAGACCATCCTTCCTCTAAAAAAAGTTACTCCTTTTCAGTTATTGTAGATTGACTGTATCTCGTATGCCAATATAAGACGTTCCCCTATTTTTCTTGATGATTTACATGGAGAATATAGTTTTCCTTTCAGGCAAGCAGGGTTTCTGCAGATAGATCAAGATGGGTAGCCATGTTAGTCTGTTTGTAGCAGTAGAAAGGGCTGCAGTGGCTCAAGCGGTTAGGCCGCTGAACTGCAGACCAGAAGGTCGGTAGTTCAGCAGTTCGAGACCCGAGTGCTGCATGACGGAGTGAGCTCCCGTCTCTGGTCCCAGCTCCTGCCATCCTAGCAGTTCAAAAGCAAGAAATTGCAAGTAGATAAATAGGTACCGCTTCGGTGGGAAGGGAACAGCGTTCTGTGCACCTCTGCATCTGGTCACGCCAGCCGCATGACCACGGAAACTTCTTTGGACAGCGCTGGCTCTTTGGCTTGGAAACAGAGATGAGCACCGCCTCCCTTGAGTCGTATTTGACTGGCTTTTCAGCAAGGGAAACCTTTACCTTTACCTAGCAGTGGAAAAGAGCAAGAGTCCAGTCGCACCTTAAAGACTAACCAAAATTGTGGCAGGGTAGGAGCTTTCGGGAGTCACCGTTCTCTTCTTTAGATACAGCTAGAATGTGAATCCATCAGTCCTTATCTCTTGGAGAGAGGAGTGATTTCAGAGGCTGAATGACAATAGCAGGCAAATGACAATAGCAGGCGTGATTGGGTTAGGTGTGATATGTAGAGGGGTCATAGGCATGGAGATAAATCAGTGTTGGCAATGAGACAGGAAAACTAGCTCTCAGTTCAGCAGTCTCTCTAATCTGCTACCCTTAGGTCAGCAACTGGATATACTGGAAGGTTAAAAGATTTCTGAATGTTGTGGTTTCTAATGTCAGACTTTTGTCCAGGGTTTCTGCAGATTTGGGGCTCTTCGCTTCTTAAAGGCTACCTAGTGGGTTAATAGCAGAGGTGAGATGTGTGTTTATATTGTTTTTTTAAAGGAGTAATTCCACAAACTCTACACTGAGTTCCTTCGGGGCGGGGGACACACAGGATATATTTGTTCCCAGATTTCCCTCCCAAAACAGCTCTCAGCATTCTCCCACCCTCTATTTTATACCAACAAGAGCCCTCTGGGATAAATTCAGGTGGGGTAGCCACGTTGGTCTGAAGCAGCAGAACAAAGTTTGACTCCAGCAGCACCTTTAAGACCCACAACATTTTATTCTGGATACAGGCTTACATGCACAGCACGCACAGGAAAGCTTATACCCCGAATAAAACTTTGTTGGTCTTAAAGGTGCCGCTGGAGTCAAACTTTGTTTGCCAGTTTGGTGTCGTGGTTAAGTGCGCAGACTCTAATCTGGGAGAACCGGGTTCGATTCCCCACTCCTCCGCTTGCACCTGCTGGATGACCTTGGGCAAGCCATAGCTCTGTACCAGCTGTTCTCTCAAGGACAATTGTCTCAGAGCTCTCTCAGCCCCACCTATCTCACAGGGTGTCTGTTGTGGAGAGGGGAAGGGAAAGGAGTTTGTAAGCCGCTCTGAGACTCCTTCAGGTAGTATGAATCCAATCTCCCCCTCCCCTTCTGGGATAGGCTAGGCTGAGAGTAGGTGACTGACCCATGGGCACCCAGCGAGCTTCCATGGCCAAATGGGGATTTCAACCTGGGTCTCCCAGATCCTATTCTGATTATCCAGTCAATAGGATTGCTGGGCCAGGGTCAGTTTCAAGTGCCAAGTCACTCAGAGGCTCAGCAGCTGGCTTTGGGGAAAGGCCAGATCCCAGCCCCCAGCTTTCTCCAGTGTAGGGGTGTCCTGGGGGCTGGAACTGGCCTGCTGAAACTGGCCTGCCCAGGTGTGAGCTGCCTCTCAGCTGTGGAGTCTTGTGAGCAAAAATTCTACTTTGTGAGCTACTGGCATTAAAGTTGTGAGCAAGTGATTTGGCTGCTGCGTAAATTAGTTTGTTCTAGAGCCATCCTTCCTGAGCTAAGACAAAAATGTGTGAGCCGGAGGCTAAAAAACTGTGAGCTAGCTCACACTAACTCATCTTAGAGGGCACACTGCCTGCAAGCAACTGGTATGTATGGAAATATAAGGTACTCCCCCTTTTATGGTATCTCTTAGAAAGAAAACTAGTCTTGCATGTGATTAATTACATTTATTGGGGCTAGTGTGGGTTCCCCAGCAAATCAATTACTTTCACTGCTAGGAATCAATTGCTTTTGTTTGTATTTTGAGTACAAAAATAATATTGTTTACTGGGTTTGTCTGTGTCCTGTATCAAGTTTATATCTCTGGTATCTGGCATTACATTTTATGGCGCGCATGGCCCGGCCCAACAAAGTGACATTTATTTCAGATCCAGCCCTCGTTAACACATGAGTTCGGCACCTCGGCTCTAGTGGACTTTACGCTGTCAGAAACAGGAACCACATTCTGAAGAAATGCAAATTCGACTGAGCAGCTAAAAAATAAACAAACATCAGCCCCCCCCCCCATCTCTTTCCTGCAGCTTTTTAAAATTGTTACAAGTAACAACATGAGAACAGAGGCTTGACTTTGCATTTTATTATACAAAGGAAAGGGGTGAGGGCACCACAGTTTTAAGTCTGGTCAGACTTAGGGCTGAAAGCCTAGCTTTCTGGCCTCTTAGACAACTTGATGCCAAAACTTCTCAGGAAACCAAGGGATCCTTATTTAACAGCAGAATCTGAATTTGAGTATATTTATTTTTTGGCATTTAAAAGTAAAAAAAACAACACCCTACAAAAACACAGTATATTGGGGGGGGGGGAAGAAGAATTGTTTTCACAAGAACTTCTGTGTGGAGTATTACATTTTGTCAACAGTGCAAAAAAAGCACTCAAGTTCACCTTCTTACAGTATAAACTCCCCCCGCCCCCAGTAATATCTTTTAAAAAAGACATCGGCATTATTAAGAATTTTACTTTAAAAAGAACAAGATCTTTCCTGTTTTTACTTAAAAACACATCTACTAAACACAACGGAGCAGGGAGACTCGGCAAAATCAAACTGGTCGTCTTGTTTTAGAGAAGTGGGGCAGAAGAGGGATTGAAGGCTTAGAAATACGTCTCAAAATAAGTCCGGGAGTGCTGGAGAAGTGAATGCAAGAGAGAAAAGTTGGGATAATGAGAGATATATTGGGCACATGCTATAAAAACTCATATATAGCATTAAAAAGCAAGGTTAAATTAAAATATATTTTTTAGCAAAACCTTATAGGGAAAATTCAAATCCAATTTGCCTATGGTTAAAGTGTTCACCGGATGTCAAGAAATATCCGCACACAGCATCCCTAGGGCAGAACAATGCTTTAGGTACAGCTTTGTGCGTGGAGTGAAACAACAAAGATGCGAATGCTGTAAAGGACGCAGCAGTCCACATATTAGCCGGCAGCCGAATGCCCCCCTTTCTCTGCCTCCGCTGCCCACATGTGCTGGGTTTTGGCCTGATCAAGCTCTCTGGCCTCCTAGGCAAACAATGACTTTGGTACTGACCCCACCAAGATACGTACAAAAACTTAATGGGACATCAACAGCCTTATTCCGAGGGCTGTACTCCTAAACATGTTTACCTGGGATTAAATCCCATTGAAAATGATAGGATTTGCTTCTGAGTAGGCATGGGAGACATGCATAAGAGGAACACTGGTTTGCCCCTCTTGCAGCTCCTTCTCACTCCCCCCCCCCAGCTCTGGTGCCCTGGGCAATTATCTAGGGGCAGTTCTGCACCTAGCACTCGCTCCACAATTTCTCAACTGGGAGGAAAAAGTGCAGCTCGCAACCACATTCAAAGGCTGATTCTGCATTGGCTTTTCCCGCCGTTGTTTTACGTTGGAACAGAAATTCCCTTCTGCATTGCATTCTGCTTTCACTTCCTTTGATCACTGGATTTTATGGTACCTTCTGCATAGATTTATGGCCATTCAGGGGCGACTTTGCAGTCAGTATGGCGTTGCTCTGAAGTTATCTGAATGTGGTTTCGAGTTGCAGTTTCCCCTCCCAGTTGAGAAAATGTGGCACAAATGCTAGAGGCAGAATCGCCCAAATACCTCTATGGCCAGCTGGAGCGGAGGGGAAGTGAGGCTATTCCCTCTGGAGGAATTCGACATGAGATCACACATCCCTTTGAAGCTGCAGGCACAGCCCTGTCACCGTGTGATCAGATGAAACTGCGGGTAAGTTATCGTCCCCCCCCCCGGGTTTCTCTCGTGCATAAATGAGGAATCGCACCTTCACATTGAGGGCCCCCTATGGAGTATGCGATGATGTACATACTGCGAAGGGGGGGGGGGATGGCACCAAGTTGGGATGGGATGATCAGACCATCCTGATGGCATGAGAGCATGCTTGAACGTTCAGACGGGAAAGTCCGTCCGTGGCCCATCATAGCCAGTTAACACCAGACTTTCCCCGGTGCTTTAACTCCACTTCCATGGTGGAGCAGCATGGGTTGCAGACTGTGGGACCTGCTGTCTGATCATGCCCTTTAGATCCATCAGGCATTCGCAGCTATGTTGGATCTAAAGGTGTTTGTGATTGCAGCCTCTAGGCTTTGATGTTCCCAGCTTGCTTAAAGCTATTAAAGCTATTTTCTAACCTTTATGGCAGAGTGCACCAGAACACTTAGGTTAAAACACCTCTTTGTTAATTGGGTGGGGCTTCAGTGTCGAGCATCTCAAGAAAAAAAGAACAATGAAATATACATTTTGTTTGCGTAACAGCTTGCACATTTTTTCCTTGACGTGGTTTTTTTGCATAATTTTTCCTTGACGTGGTTTTTTTTGGGGCGGTGCATATGGAGCCCCTGCTAATGTGAAGCGGCTGCTTCCAAACTAAGGAAACAAACAGCAGCAGGTCTTTTGGGAGGCCCCTATACAACATCCTGGTACAGTCATACTGTTTTTGGATTTTCCCTGTGCGTTTTCCCCAAACCTGTTTTGGTATAACCTTTCCTAAAAAGTTTCGGAAGAAGTAGGGCCAGGAGAGCATTGATTTCCACACCTCTCTGCCTACATCCAGTATTGTTTGCCTCTCTACCGGTAGGCTTTTTGCTAGGAGATCCTAGTAGATCTAGTGTTGTGACACTGCAATAAGACTTCTACTACCGACTGAAAAAGCAAGCCTGGCACAGCCCGCCAGAGGTGAGGGAAATGGGAGGCACGAGGGGGGGGGGGTTAGCACAGAGGAGCCTGCCAGGTGGAAGCTCCAGGGCCAGGTCAAATGCTTCAGCATGCACAGGGGCAAGAACAAAATGCGTAACTTGCTTCCAGCTGCCAAGACGTGTTTCCATTTATCCTATACCCAGAATCTGCTTCACTTTCATCTTTAGTCTGGATCACCTAAACAGCATTCTCCATTTGCTTTGCATGAAAAAAGGGGCAAAGTCCACTTACACATTGTGTTTTACACACCTGCAGTTGTGAGTGCTCAGAAGAGATTGGATTTATACCCTGCCCTTCAGAGTCTCAAAGCAGTTTACAATCCCCTTTCTCTTCCCCTCCCCACAACCTGTGAGGCTGGTGGGGCTGAGAGAGCTCTCTCGAGAACTGTCCTTCAGAGAACAGCTCTGAGAGAACTTGTGACTGACCCCAGGTCACACCAGCAGGTGCAAGTGGAGGAGTGGGGAATCAAACCTGGTTCTTCCAGATTAGAGACCGCACTCATAACCACTACACCAAACTGGCTCTCAGACCTGATGCTCGCAAGAAAGGAGGGAGCCAAAAGTGAAAGACATCCCATGACCAAAATGACTCCGGTCTCCCTGCAGTGTTCTGTTTGGCAGGGTTGTTTGTCATTACTGAAGCCAAGAGAATTGGCATTAGAAACAGAACATGAGAACAACCGGTTAACATTTTTCTACCTTGTCCAGTTAACGAGAGAAGACATTTTTTTGCACAGCTAGGAAAGCAGGAATAACAAAGTATAATTTGGTGGCGGGGGGTGGGTGGGGATTACCGTCTTTCCAAACCTGCGGCATTGTTTTATCAGTTCAGACCAGGGCCCCCCCAACGTGGTATCAACCACCAGCACCTTTCCTCGAGCCCGCCAAGTGTCTTTAGAAAGTAGGTGGGTTTTTTTCCCTGCAAGGCTTCTGGTTGGCTGTGCAGATCTTTAAAAACATTGCTTTGGCAGCAGCTGCCACAACACAAGGATCTTCGCTGTGTGACTGAAGGTAAGGTGCGGCAGCCATTTTGTGGCTGTGCCGAAATTCCAGAGGTGCCTGCAGGCTCAAAAAACCTGGGGACTCCTGGTCCAGACCATGGCTGAACTGAGACCCTGCTGTGGTTCACACAAAATTCAACTGCCTGAAAAGCAAGAGTTCTGCAAGTCTGCACAAAGTGGATTCTGCTAATGAAGGATGAGGCAAACAGTTGTGTACGGGTCCTGAAGCACCACTCCCAACCCTGTCCACCTCCTTTCCCACCCACCCCCACCTCAGAGATTCCACTTTCAAGCCTTCTTTCGGCCTTTGCTCCCCCCCCCCCTTCCCACTCAGCTTACACACAGCCAAGAGTTTCCACAGGCCTTGAAAACAGACAGAATCCTTGCGTGTGCCATCTAGCAATCGAAGCAACACTCATTGGATTATTAATGGGGCAGGGCTGCAAGCAAGTTGGCAAGGTTGCCCGATGGGCCCCCGTTTTTGAGAGATGTTTTCTCAGAGTCTACATCAATGCTGAGCATTGGGAAAGGCTGCCAAAAAGCCCAGAGACATAAGGAAGTCCATGTCGCTGGCCAAGCAGAGGGCACATGGCCAGTGCTCCTGCTAAGCTGTGGAGTCTTGTGAGCAAAAATTCTACTCTGTGAGCTACTGGCATTAAAGTTGTGAGCCAGCAATTTGACTCCGGTATAAATTAGTTTGCTCTGGAGCCATCCTCCCGAAGCTACGACAAAAATGTGTGAGCCGGAGACTTAAAAAATGTGAGCTAGCTCACACTAACTCAGCTTAGAGGGAACACTGGGTACAACCTTCCGCCTTCTTCTCCTCTAAAAGAAGGGTGGGAAGAACCAAGAGCACAGCGGAGGCTAGAATTAAAATGGTGGCGGGGAAATGGGTGAGATATGCCAGCATTTGGTCTTCTGTAGGTCAGGTTTGGGCTACATCACCAGTCTGAAGACTACGTTCTTGTACTATCAACGGCCTCACATCTCAAGAAACGGCGTTCTGCGAAAGCCAAAATAACAGCTATTGGAAAGCTGCACTATCTTCCCAAAATGGACACTCTTAACTGGCGAACTAGACATGTAAAATGTTGAAAGAAAATGAGAAAAAAATAATTAGCAGCAGAGGGAAAACCTCTAAAACTAAATTTACCTGGTCTACTGAGAGACTAGGCTGTGACATATCGGTCCCTACTCCATCTGCAGCCTCTTAAATTCCAGGTTTGCATGCCAGAACTAGACACTGACGCGCAGCTGCCCCCGAAAACGGCAGCAGAGGATCCCTTGGTACCCCATTCTCCACAGCAGAAATGCATGGCAGGACACTCCTACCTCTTCCACTTTTGTTGCAGGTGGTGGGGGGTTGGGAGAGCAGGCGCCGAGTGGCATTCAAGGCTCCCTCTAAGCTGTGGAGTCTTATGAGCAAAAAAATCAGCTTTGTGAGCGACGGCATTAAAGTTGTGAGTGAGCGATTGGCAGCTGCACATATTAGTTTGCTCTGGAGCCATCCTTCCTGTGCCAAGGCAAAAATGTGTGAGCTGGAGGCTAAAAACCTGTGTGGCAGCTCACGCTAACTCAGCTTAGAGGGGACACTGCAGTGACATTACTAAAAAAAAAGGCAGAGGCGGTGGCGAAGGGCTGCTGTTGTCAGCAGTAGCCACTTGACTCCCAGAACTTCTGGTTCTGGCCCACACAGAATTGACACGACCAAGTTTGGTTTTCTGCAGAAAAGGCATAGAAATATGCCCCGTGTTTCTTGGGGAGTCCACTTCTCCTTGGCATAAATCCTTTTGCCCAAAATTCAGTTAACATATACAGCCTCAGTGGAAGCAAAGCATGGTGGGGGGAAAAACCCTGTATGTCTTTTACACAGACGTTCCCCCACCACTGCCACACCCCAAGTTTCCTTAGGACACTGGCATTTGCGCAAAGAGACATGCAGAGTATTTTATCTACATCAAAGACGGGATATAATTTGGTTACTGAAAAAGAAAAGATGACCCTCTTACACGGTTTATAAAACTGGTTTTTTTTTTTTTTAAAAAAGAAATTACTAATGACACAGATGATTCCCTCCCCCCGCCCCTTCCCACCCACAAGCCCACCTCCCCCTTTTCAAAGACAAGTCAACAAAATGCCCCATTTTGGTACAATTATTGGTCACTTCATTGTAAAAAAAAATATATATATTAACAACAACAACAACCCAAAGGGGTCTGGCCACTACTGTCTTTTGCTCGAATGCTGGTCAGAAAAATGACAGAAAAAACTTGCATCTTCTACAAAAGAAAAGTCACGTCACCTTGGAGCTCCTGAAATTCTCTCCTCCTCCCTCCACAGCATGCCAGTCGCTTCCCCCTCTGCAAAAAAATCCACTTGTTCTTCCCTCCCCTGCCCGTTGCCACGCACTCTCCCAAAACATACCCCCCACCCCCCATTTCCCTCAGCAGGAAACGCTGGATATCCAGTTCGTCACAGGAAATAGCTAAGTGCAGCTGTGGCCATTTTGGGCTCTCTCTCTCTCTCTTTTTGTCAAGGTGTGAAATTTCAAGACTGTACAAGATTGTCCACTTTGCAGAGAGGCGGGTCACTGTCGCAAAGTCCAGAACCTTCCGTGGCTCATGCTTTCTGGAACCCGTCTCTCCTCGACTGTAGGGGGGAAAAGGGTGTATGGGGGGGTAAGTCTCTCACTGCCACGTTTGTTTGTTTTTTTTAAAAAAAAGAGAATTTGTACAAAGTTCTGAGCTGGTGGCTAGAATTTGGGGGGTGGGGAGGAGGCCAATACGTGAGGGGGAAATTACGGGGGTCAGTTGTTGTGAGGACCCCTGCCCGCTTCTCACAAGAAAGGGGGAAGGAAAATCCCCTCAAGTCTTAAAAAAAAAAAAGAGAATAAAACTCGCTCCCCACACCACCACCACAAAGACAAACGAAAAAAAACGGGGGAAAAAACCCTTTGCTGGTTTGTCAGCTGTTTTTTTACCACCCTGCTCCTCTCACACACAAAACATACTCCGTGTGTGAGGAGGGGAAGATAATTAAACCACAGTGATTCCCCCCCAACCCCTCCTTCCCTCCCAATCCTAGTTCTCCAGCTGGGGATGTTGCTGTTATCCGGAGAAACGGAGCCGAATAAGAGCACAGCGAGAGAAGCGGCCAGAGGAAGGGGATGGCTTAGTTGGAGTCCGAATCGGAAGAGTCTCCTGAGGACGACGAGGAACTGCTGCTGCCCTCCGATTCGTTATCGTCGTCGTCTTCGTCGTCGTCGTCATCCTCTTCGTCGTCGTCTTCTTCGTTCTTGGCGAGGGGAAGAGAAAGGAGAGAGGCTATAAAGCGAGCCTAGCGGGAGTGCGGACGCCAGGAAGGGGCCACCATTCACTTGAGATGCAGAGAGCACTGAGAAACTCTGCATTTTTAGTTTTTTAAAAAAACTGGCTTCAAAGATATGCTTGGAACGGGAAGAGGGGTTCAGTGGCTAGAAAGGGGGACTACGATCTGGGATACCCAGGGGTGAATCCCTACTGTGCCGTGGACACTTGTTAGGTGACCTCGGGTGAGTAATTCTCTCTCAGTCATTCTGCTTGACAAGGCTGTTGTGAGGGGGTCCCCACGGAGGAGAAAAACGGGGTATAAATAAAAGTGTTGGGGCAGGAGAGAAGGAGTAGTAGTAGTAGGAGATTGGATTTATACCCCACCTTTCTCTACCTGAAGGAGTCTCAGAGCGGCTTACAATCTCCTTCCCCTTCCCCTCCCCACAACAGATACCTCTGTGAGGTAGGTGGGGCTGAGAGAGCTCTTTCGAGGACTGCTTCTGAGAACAGCTCTGAAAGAACTTGTGACTGACCCAAGGTCACACCAGCAGCTGCATGTGGAGAAGCGGGGAATCAAACCCGGTTCTCCCAGATTGGAGTCTGCACTCCTAACCACTACACCAAACTGGCCAGTAGCACCTTAAAGGCTAACAAAATGTGTGGCAGGGAATGAGCTTTTGTGAGTCACTGCTCACTTCTTCAGATAGCGTTGGGGCCATGACTTCTAAGACCTCAGAGGCCCCTTAGCGAGAGTCCTAAAAAATGGGGCTTGGAACAAACGACAAAATAGCAAAAACTGCCCAATGAAATTATACAAATGACGACTTTTTCTCCATGCAAGCCGCAGAACCCAGCTTTCCATGGTGCAGTTTTACTTTTTGGAACTAAGCCCTAGGAGCTTGTATCTGCCCGCCTTCTGACCTGGAATCCTGAATGTCCTCTAAGTCTCAGACAGAAAGGGCGAGGGCTGCTCAGTACTGCCGTTAAGGCATTCTGTCCATGCCCAGAGGCACTGCTCTTTACTACACTCGATGAATGATAGAGATATGATACGGAAAACAGACTGAGAGGTTTTAGGCCTGTATCAAATTAAGTCTGGAGTCTGACACCATTCCATATCTCACCAAACACCTGGGATGTCCCAATTATCAATGGGTAGTGGATTCGTTTCCTTTTGAATGGCTATGTTCCCTACAGTGCAGATTCCTTGCAATTGCGGTTTTTAGGACAAATGCAACTTGCAGTAGACTCAATACTCAGCTTAAAGATAAGGGGCGCAGAACTGGTTCCCCTACATTTATCTGACTGGTAACGGTGAAATGAAAACAAGTCCTCAAGTTGGAACATTTTGTTCAAGAAAAGCTATTTGGCAGTGGCGTGCGTGTACAAAAATATCACCAAGTAGTACTGTAACACACTGATATTCAGGGACTCATGGGTGCCTCACTTGACTTCGAACTGCCCGGGAGGCATCCCCTTTGTGTCTCTAGGGGCCACTCACTAGGGGAACAGTTGCCACTCTTCACAGGAAGACACGCAGCTTGGAACTTTCTGCCATTTCGTGATTGGCCCCTGATCCCATGGCAGCCATTTTGTGGCTCAGTGCACCCTCCCTCCAGCAGCCATTTTATGATGGTGCCCACTACCTAGTCTCCAAACCCTAAAAGAGCTCTCAGGCTCAAAGGGAACTCTTGTACTGACAACTTCGGAGCCTCTGTCTTGTGACGCAAGGCGGCGCCGAACACAGAGAAGTGTGTGAATGCCCACAAGCCACAGCCTCACCTCATCCCCATCTTCACTCTCCTCCTCGCTGCTTGAATCGGAGGAGTCCCCTCCCTCCTCAGAAGAGTCTCCGTTGTCATCATCATCATCTTCCTCTTCATCGTCGTCGTCATCGTCTTCGTCCTCATCCTCTGATTCCTGTGGACGGCAGAGAGGATTTAACAGAGATGGGTGCAGAGGCAGGTGGAGAGACCAAGAACATGCAGGGTTGCCTAGTCCCCACCGGCAGGGGATGGGTGCTACGGTTGCCAGATCCAGGCTGGGGAACTCCTGGAGCTTTGGGGATGGAGCTTGGGGAGGACAGGGACCTCAGTGGGGGACAATGTCACAGAGCCCACCCTCTAAATATTCTGGAGATGGGCTGTAATTCCAGGGGATCCCCAGGTCCCACCTGGAGGCTGGCATCCTACCCAGCATTTGCTGGATCTCAGTCTTTGCCCATCCAAGACCACGTTAAGATGACCCAAGCGGGCAAGACATTTACAAACAGCACCCTACAGCAGCTGGTTATGAGAAGGTGCTGCTTACCAGAATGTTGTGTGGATCGTGAACCGAACACAATACAGGTGAGCCGAAAACTACGAGTTGAGGCAAAACATCCCTGCTCCTCCCACAGAACTCCAAAAGACCTCTCTGTGTCAAATCTGATGAAACTCTAGCTTTATTTTACTGCAGTGAACGCGTCATCGTTCATTTGTGCTCCCCTAAAGACCACAAAAGCGTTCCCACTCGAAGCACACTGGAGAGCTTCCAAATGAAACGGAGAATCAAGGGGTCTAAAGAGAAAGGGGACAGCCTGGGAACAATTAAAAAAACAAGACAGGGACACCCACTTCAGCAAGACCCGCTGATTTTCCCATACACTATTCAGAACCCTGTCAAGGCTCCCTACAGATCTTTGTCGTTTTCTTAAACACTCGTAAAACAAAAAAGTGGCACCTACCCATAACCATTGTTCATCGAGTATCTTCTGTTCAGGAACACATGGGGACTGTGCATGAGCAGGCCTGCCATCGGATATGTCTTTAGAGCTAAAAGCCTCCAGGGGCCACTGCGCACGGGAGCCAGAAGCTTGTTCCCGCCCAGCGACCATGCGCAGCAGCGCCCTGTACCCTCGGTACCTCTAGTGACACTGAAACCAGAGCATGTAGAAGGGCAGGAGGGAGGGAATATGCGCCTGCACAGAAGATCCTCTATGAACAGTAGTGACAGATAACTGCAACTTTGTTTTCATCATCGATCTTCTGTGCAGACCCACATGGGGAGAGCCAGTTTGGTTCCAGGCAAGCGGCCTTTGGTGGGAGAGTATGCCAGCCCCGCTCAATCTGTTGGCTTCCGTGTTTCAAATCCCAGGGATGTGGATAGCAAGAATGGAAGCACTGAGTTTCGCAGCCATGCAAGGGTGGCTTCCTGGCATAGTCCTCTGGGTCCTGTACCCCTTCCTTGCTTGTCTAAATAAAACCTCGTAACTGTATTGTCCAGAGCTCATTTCGTAGCAGGAGCTACTTTGCATATTAGGCCACACACCCCTAATGTAGCCAATCCTCCAAGAGCTTACAGAGCTCTTCTTACAAGGGCTACTGTAAGCTCTTGGAGGGTTGGCTATATTGGAGGTGTGGCCTAATATGCAAAGGAGCTCCTGCTACGAAATGAGCCCTGGTACTGTCTGTCTGGACAAGAATGGATCGGTTCCAAAGGATATCTGAGAAACAACTAAGGGCATAACGAACTGCTCGCAATTCTAAAATGTTAATGTGCAGCAGTTTTTCATCTTCAAACCAAGTACCTTAGCCAACAATTGCTCACAGTGGGCACCCCAACCCAAGAGTGAACTGTCCGTAGTGAGGACTGCCTCATGTTCAGAAGTTCTGAACAAAATCTCCCAGGATAAATTATTCATAGAAGACCACCACAACGAAGAACCTAGGATAGGTCTGGTAATAGAAAATTTGCACCATAAAGCATGAACCCCAGCTCTATAACAAGATAGAAACCAGAGCTGCAGGGGTTGCATATGTAACCTAGCCATAAGCAGGACTGCGGTGGTAGAAGTCATATATCCCGAAAGGTGCAGAATTTTCCAAATTGATTGGAACCAAGGCAAAGATAGCCTGTACCCTTTCGAGAGGTAGAAAACCCCTACCCACTAGGGAATCTAGCACAGAGATGATAAACAGTACCCTTTGAGAGGGAACTAATCCTGATCTATCTGTTACCAAGAGTCCTAGTCCTTTACAATACTCAACAATTGGTCCTTGGAATCCGCCACCAGTAACCAATCATCTAAGAAAGGGAATATATGGAACCCCAGACGCAGAGGTAAGCAATAACCGGGGCTAACACTTAAAGAATATCCCGGGTGCAGTAGCTAGACCAAAGGGTAGGGCAGTGTCCTGAAATAGTCATTACCAACATGAAAAACATAGGAACTTGCAACACTGAGGGTGGACTGAAATATGAAAACAGGAACCAACAATTAGATTATAATAATTGCAAAATTGAAGGAATGGACACCGTATGGAACTTAGAAACATGAAGAAAAGCGTTTAGTTTTCTGAGGTCTAAAATGGGTCTAACTCCCCCATCTTTCTTACCTACTAGGAACATTTGAGAGAAGTAACCCTCTGTTGTGTGAGACACCAGAACCTCCTCCATGGCGCCCTTGTCAATTAAGGAGGCCAAAGCCTGGGAAGACCCAAAGCTGTCTGGTTGCATCCCCTTAAAGGTAAAGAGCAAGGGGGAATAGATTTACATTCTAATCTGTAACCAAACCTAATTATGGACAAAACCCATTCATTGGAGGCGATCGCCTCCCCAGCTGTAGCCAACTAAGCTGGCCTGTTCCCAAACTTAACAGAGGTTGGCAACAATCCTAGTCGGAAGGATGACTTCTGGGATGAAGTTGCCTCTCTGGAAGAGGGCGGTTGCTGATTTGACCTAGGTTGATTGGAACCCTTACGCCTATGGTAACCCTGCTATGGGGTAAATGGCTTAGGGGTAGGATACTGAGACCCCGAAGGGCCAGAAAAGCAGTAGTCCCTTTGATATGGATATCAGGGCTGTCTCACAAAGGACCTCTGCTTAAATTGGGACACGGACGATTGTGAGACTCCTAGGGACTTAGCTGTCTGTTTGTTCTTTCTTTCTTTATTTTTTTGATAAATAAACTTTATTGATATTTATATAACATACAGCATAGGTGGTTGTTTACATAGCTGTTACCATGTTCAAAAATAGTTGACATCTAAAATAAAGCATTTAACAATTTACCAATAAACAGTTTCCTATTCCTTTTTCTATTTTCTTATACTAACCTTTGGTTATTCCAATATATCTAGTAGTTGTATTTCTAGTATTTTTAACATTGAATTTGGTTGTTCACAATTGAGTGTTGTATAGTGCGCAAGTGTTTCTTGTAAGGAGTAAAGATTTAGTGTATTACATTAGTATTAGATCTTTACAAAATTTGTTTTGTGGCAGTATTTCGTGTTTGACAGCATAGTCATAGAAAGAATACAATTTTTCTATGAAGTTTGTAGTTTTCGGGTAGATTTCTGTTTGATGTAGTCGGTATGTTATTTTTTCCATTAGAAACTGATCCCATACTTTTTTCATCCAAAGGTTTCTTTCAATCTTTTGTGTGGATTTCCAAGTTTGCGCTATTGTTGTTTTTGCTGCTGTTAATAAACTACTGATCAGGTCTCTCGTTGATTTAGAGATAAGTGTCTTCGTGCCACATATTTAGTAATATAGTTTCTGGATTTAAAGGGACCGTATAGTTAGTTATTTTGGCTATTTGAGTTATTACATCTTCCCAAAAGGTGTGTGCAATCTTACATGCCCACCAACAGTGTATATAAGAGCCTTCTTCTCCACATTCTCGCCAGCATTTGGAGGATTGTGTGTTTGATTTTTGTTTGACTTTGGTAGGTGTTAGATACCATTTCGTTAGAATTTTATTTGTTATTGTTGGTGTTTTGATTAATGATTTTGTCCATATCATCGACCATTGTTCTTCTGAGAAGGTCTGTTGACAATCTGTTTGTTCTTTATCAGTGAAAGCATCTCATCGGTGTTGGAAGAGAAGAGAGTGGAACCTTCAAAAGGTTTAAGTACTCAACTTTAAGCCTGGTTTCCATAGGCAAGGCTGTTGATCTTAACCACATGTTGGCACCTGAGTACACTGTGGCCTGCACAGCCGAATCCACAGAATGCTGCTTCGAAAGTTTAATGGCCTCCATACGCAGAACTTTAGCAAGGGTGTGCTTGTCTTCCGGCAGGAGTTCCAAGAATGGAAGATTTTGTAGGAACAGCTGGTAACCAGTCATAACGATTTCATTGTTAGCCATTTTGATACCTAATGCTGCTGAAGGCTGTAGCTGGCGCTGGGCCCATGGGGCAACACCCCCTACCAAATTCTCAATGCCCACGAACCTCTCCGTCCAGCCTTGGCCGCACCACCCCTTCACCTGCTCATTGTGGCTGCAGTGCACTGATGGGCAGGGCCGGAGTGGCCTCCTGCGTGGTTCTTGGGCCTCGCCGCAGCCCTGGCACGGGGAGGGGGACCCCTCTGGGCAGCAAGCGCTGCGTCACTCCTGAGAGCGGAGTCCGCTCAGCGGATCCCATAACTGCTTCTTGTCTGTGCTGCCAAAGCCTGAGTGAGCACAACTGAAGCACTTCCGCAGGACCAGAAGGCTTCCTAATGTGGTGGTGGCGGCAGCCACGCACCACAGAGGAGCCAGGGAGGCAGTAGAGGCGCCAGTGTGAACGCTGGATGGTTGGCCAGCCCTTTGTACAAACTTTCCTGAGAACCAGCAGCGGCTCCACAAAGCAGGCTGCAAGCTGGCACACTCGAGGAAGCCCAGGGCCGCAGGGGAGAAAAACCAACCACGGGAGGTGCTCTTTCAGGTGGATTGGGGTGGGAGGGAGGAGGGGAGATAGGAGCTCCTCCCCTCGCTGTTGGGCGTCTCCATTCTCCCCCCACTCCTCCTCCATCCAGTGTCCCTCCTCCATCCAGTAACCCCTCCACACACAATATCATCTAGCTACAGGACTGCTGAAGAATATAATTTTCTGTCTTCTTGGTGCTTGGGGAGCAACAGTGGGAGGGCTTCTGGAGTTGTGGCCCTGCTGGTGGACCTCCTGGTGGCACCTGGGTTTTGGCCACTGCGTGACAAAGAGTGTTGGACTGGATGGGCCACTGGCCCGCTCCAACATGGCTTCTCTTATGTTCTTATGACCCAGGACATCCAGTTCTCTCCCTTTCCTGTCTGTGGGAGCGGAGTGGTAGGCCTGACAGCCCTTCGGCTGCGTCTCCTCCATAACCAAGGAGAATGGCGGAGGATGGGTTGTCAAATAGTTAAATGGCTCCTTCTTAATCTTATTAAAAATGTTCTACCCTTCCAGAGATAGGCTGGAGAGAAGCAGGTTTTTGCCACAGTTCCTGCATGAGGTCCTCAAGGCCTTCCAACACCCGGAAACCAACAATCCTGGGGAGCTCTGAATAGAGGCGACTCAGAATCTTATCTTTGGGTTTGTGCTCCAAGCTAATAACTTCTGTCTCAAGAGATTGGGCCATACGAAATATCAGTTCTCCAAACAGTCGGAGATCCTCTGTGGGGATCGTTTACCTACCCTCTCGTCTGGGCTTGGATCCGATGAAGTGTTCCCTCTAAGCTGAGTTAGTGTGAGCTAGCTCACACGTTTTTAGCCTCCGGCTCACACGTTTTTCTCTTAGCTCAAGTAGGGTGGCTCCAGAGCAAACTCATTTATGCAGCAGCCAAATCGCTCGCTCACAACTTTAATGCCAGTCGCTCACGAAGCAGAATTTTTGCTCACAAGACTCCACAGTTTAGAGGAAGCATTGATATGACGTTGTGTCAGATCCATCGGATTCGATTGCTGTTTTCTTCTCCTCTCACTGCAGGAAGAGGAGAATGTGACCTGCGTGCGATGGTTGCTGAAGGCAGATACAACACCTGATGAGGGTATTGATACGAAATTTGCATCCCTGAGGCCTGTGAAGTTGTCACCCCATCCCTCCCGATATCTCGGAGACATCATGTAGGGACGTGAAGTCTACCACATAGGCGGTTGGGGCGGAGACCACGGAACCGTGGCTATTTGCTCTGGATCAGACTTACATGGAACCTGGCCACGTGGCAAACCAGTATCCCCATCAGAGATAGAAACCGGTGGAGATCTCGGACCCGGAGATGGAGTCCTGGACTTTTCCCGCAAGGCTGGCGTTGGCTCAGGAATGCAGACAGGAGAGTTCTGCTGGGGAGCCGATTTATGTTTTCCCTTTGTCTTGCCTTTAGCCTTCTTAGCTGGAGTCTCAGAAGAGGCGCAATGAGACTAAGGGGAGCATGACCGAGACAGGATCCACTAAGATGGATCCCGGAGGTGGAGCTGAACGTGTCGATTCCGAAGATGCGGAACTTGGGAGCTTTCTCTGGGGCCGACTTGGACGAAGGCTCTGAGGCTCCCACGACACTGCCTTAAGTTTCTACGCCCTATCCCCCTTGGCTTTAGGGGTGAAGCGTTGGCAGGCCTTACATGTAAAGACACTATTGCCCTTCACCCAAACAGAACCAAGGTTGCGTTCTTCAGTTTGGGTCGTCTTCACTCCACATCAGGAGCACTTCTTGAAAAGGGCCTTCTGAGCCATGGGAGCGACTCAGAAGTCAACGTAGCTCCAACAAATCTGGATGAAATCCTCTCAGCTGTAGCTGGAGACTCCAAAAACACAACCTTCTCCTTCGGCGGCAAAAGAGGAACTGAGGGTGAGGGGTGCTGCTGAGCACGAGCACGTGGTTCCTGGGTGGGAACAGGTTTCTGGCTCTGGCACACAGCACCTCCTGGAAGCTACTAACTGTAAAGACCTGTCTGATGGCAGGCCTGATGCGCAGTCCCCATGGGGGATGGGACAGAACATCAATAATGAACAACCATGACAGCGATAACACATTATAAAGAACATGAAGAAAACAATTAAAAATGAAAGACAGACTAACATCAACAGTAAAAGTAACCAGTGGTGTTCAGCTCCATTCTGGTTTGTTAAAGCACCCAAATCTACAGAGTATTTTAAGTATTCCGCTGACCAGCCGATTTTTGTATGACGCGATTACACAAATGCTCAATAACCTGACCTTTTGTCTGTTTTGCGAAGTAGCCCCAACCCAATCTGCCCCACGTGAGAAGCTCTTACAATGGCACCACATCCCAAGATATAACGGCAAACCTAACTTTTTTTGTTAGGGACACGCTAATTCGCCATCTCGCCACGTGCAGCCACTCACATTAGATCATTTTACCATTTGTAAAATTCACCTTCTCGACGACCACAGGAGTCAACACTCAGAAACTCTCAGAATCAAAATGAGACAAGATGTTGGGAGCCCTGTTTTCCTATGTCCTAAGTGAGTAGTTTATCCTGTGTCTTTATGAGAAGTGACTGTTGGGGGGGGGGGGGGAGGCAATTGCATAGGATAAACAGAATTTATCCAAAGCCAATTTCTTTCCTGCTGGCAATGGCCTGGAAGAGCTGCTATTTTGTTCTGTGGAGCAGGCCGCAGGACTGGCCATTAGGAAGGGCTTACTACCAGAGCAGAGAATATTAAACAGATTCCTTTTATTATTATCAAGCAGCAAATGGAAGGTGTAAACTGCCTAAGGGGCACCTTCCTCTACCAGTGGAGAGTGGTTGCTTTTGTTGGTCCTAGATAGACCCAGGGGTCATTTCGTAGAAAAAGAGGTGCAGGAGCTCATTAGCATAACTCATTTGCATATGCCACACCCCCTAACATGCCGGAAGTGTGTCAGAAGGCAACACCCACCCCTCAGGCTCCACTCCACAGGTGAGTGAAACTGACCTGCTCTTCCTCCATTCCCTTCCCCATCCAATACTTTGTGCAATAAAAATAAGCGTAAAGAACACACCCTCATTCTCTTCCTGCTCCCTTGAAACCACCAGGTTTCCAGTAGACTTGAGATACCCAGGACATGTGCACCACCCATCCCTTCCCCTTCCCCTCCCCACAACAAGACACCCTGTGAGGCAGGTGGGGCTGAGAGAGGTCTTTCGAGAACGGCTCATGAGAGAACAGCTCTGACAGAACTCGTGACTGGCCCAAGGTCACACCAGCAGCGGCATGTGGAGGAGTGGGGAATCAAACCCAGTTCTCCCAGATTAGAGTCCAACTCCTGACCACTACACCGAACTGATGGGGTGGAAGCTGCTGAAGGGTTGGTGAAATTTCTCCAGTACTTATGTGCCACGTGCCCAGATAAAAAATGGTATACTTAGAAAATTTATATGCCACCTTGAGCAAGTCTCTGGAAAAGCAGCACACAGTCATAAAAGGAACAATGATAAAATTATCAATATTAAAACAAAACATTAAAAACAATAAAGACCCTAGCAGGGCTTTCCCCGGGGTGCTGCGCCTCTGCACTGCTCGGGGAAGCCGAGGAGGGGGCGGGGCTTGGTCATGTGCCCGCCCCCTGGGCTCCTCACTCCTGGAGCTGCGCTCCTGTGCACTCCCGCTCCAACGGACCCCTGGATAGACCCAAGAACAAAGGGCTCTTTCTGAAATGGTCATTCGGCTGCAGAAGGAAGAGAAGAGTTGCCTCAGGGGTACTTACTGACTTGGACTGTATCGAGGGCTTCATCTTGGGATTTGGGCCTCGCATTTTCCCCATGTTCTTCCGCTTCTGTTGAGATGGGGAGAAGGGCAAAAGAAAAAGTTAACGAAATTTGTAAACGCCCCCCTTCCCACGCCTCCTGGTGCCTTCACACTTAAGAAAACACAGCAGCCAGAGGAAGTAACTTTATACAGGAACAGCCTCGTCCCTCCAGAGTGTCTGAAAATTTGAAGCCAAAAACACTCAAACAGAAAAGGAAGACTGGAAAGTCTGACTTTTCTGCTCAAGAGTCACTCTTACCGCCAGCAAACTTCTCCCGAGGACTGACCAAAATATATCTTCCCAGTTGTCTAACACTGCACCTATCGTATTTTTAAATATCCTTCTAAACATTTGTAGACGAAGATGACGAGGCAACAGATTTCCTTTCCCCAATCTCATAATTCCTGAACAGTTGGACTTCCAGTTTATTCCTCCTCTACGAACCACCACATTTTCTCACATGACGCTGTTCTTCAAACTCTTTCTGCGTTCTGATGTAGCTGCACTTTACTCATGAGGTGAAAGAAAAGGGCGGAGCAGTTGCTAAGCAGTGGCACATATCCCCTCAGCTAAAGCATGTGGTATCAATGCTGACGAGCATCTCAAAGACATGAATGCATAAAGATAGGAGAAACAACCCACAATCTCTGACCAACACCATTACACCTTGCATGTACAGTACTAATGCATGACTGGGTGTCATGTTGTCTACATTTGTTGATGAGTGCTCTGGCCAATCTGCTTCTAGAACTCTCCTGAACCATGTGAGGGTGAAACAAACTTATCCAACCTTCTTTTCAAGAAACTACCTTTCAGATCTTTTACCCCACGCTTCTGCTGTAGAAAGACAGCCAAGTGCCCCAGGATCTTAAAGACTGCTGCATCCATAGCGGGTCTGAAAAGGTGCCCCCCACTGCAAAAGCAGGAGCAACCAGGGCGGCACTGAGTGGGGAGAGCGGCCACTTCTCCCCACGCTGCTTGCTGTTCCATCCAGTTACCCCAGGGTAGAGGCATCAACAATCGTGCTGGCTCCCCCAACCCCCCCCCCCCATCGCATCGTCCCAGCTGACCTCCATCATTTTGGAGGCAGAGGTTAGGATGATGGTCAGGTTATGATGCTTGAAGGTTATGCTCTGCTGCTGGGACATTTATTTGTTTTGTGCTTCCCCTCATACATATTTGTTTTATGAGTTTTGAAGAGAGTCAAGGCAGTTTTGAGGAGTAAGAAATAATTCGGGGCAGAGAAGAGTGAGAGATAAGTGGTGTGAAAGATAACAAACCAGCAGAGTTAAAGAAGTGAAAAGAGGATTGTTAGATGGCTAACTTAATGGGGGGGGGGGGGGGAGGTTGACATTCAGTGTAACAGTTTCTTTTCCTAGCCAGTAGTCAAATATAAGACAGCCAGCATAACATAAGAATTACGTAAGAATTACTCTCCCCCTCCTTCCAAGGTGGGAGAGCCAGGGCAAGAAGTCTTTTAATTAGTTTTAATTAGTTTAATTAGTTTTCTCATTCACAGTTTTATAGTGCTGCAGTTTTAAAATTCTCTGTTGTTTATTACTGGTTTGCTTTTCAGCCATTTTTGGCTCTCTGAGTGCAGATCTGTTCTCTATCTTTTCTTTTGTTTAGGTAACTTTTTTTGGTCATTTTTCTTGTCATTACAAGTAGGAAGAGGGAGGGTCCTTATGACCCAGCTAAGACGCCTGCTTCCAAGCAGAGTAATTGGGACTCTTCTCCCCCCCCCCCCCCTTTCCATTTTACTGTTAAATTAGAGAACAGATTTTCTCCATTAGCTTGAAGATTCCCAGTTAACTGAGGAAATTGGCCCTGGGAAGTCCTCTAAAATCCCAAATAATTCTCCTGTGGAAATATCAGAAAACCAGACAAACAGTTCTTTAAAGTTGTCAAAGGCTTTCACGGCTGGAGTTCATTAGTTGTTGTAGATTTCCCAGGCTGTATGGCCGTGGTCTTGATAAAGAGACCATGGCCATGCAGCCCGGAAAATCTACCAACAACTAAAGTTCTTTAAAAGTTTCCCCTCCTCCTTCATGGCGATCTTACTCCTCAGTCACAAACTGATACTCTTAATTTGCTGGCCCCACAAACTTTTCTAATAGCAGAGACCCTCCAAAAAATCTTAGATAAGATTAATGTACTATCTTGGTCTGTCTCTAAAGACCACCTTAGACATGAATTTAAGGAATGCTTTTCAGGACCCCATCAGAGCTTTGCAAAGAACAGCAAAAATTTCTTGTTCTTATCTGGCCCTGAGGTTGGACCCTTAGAAAGTTTCTTTGTCCATTTTCAAGGATGTATTATAAACTGGGCCAGTAAACGCCTTATCAAAGAAC
Source organism: Lepidodactylus listeri (assembly GCA_029233225.1). Lineage (NCBI taxonomy): Eukaryota > Metazoa > Chordata > Lepidosauria > Squamata > Gekkonidae > Lepidodactylus > Lepidodactylus listeri. The sequence goes on along the minus strand of JARCFY010000018.1, from coordinate 13,403,578 downwards.
ATTTAAGCTTTTTCCCTAGAATGTTTTCCTAGAGATACTGATTTAAAGTTCTTTGAAAGACTTCCTGGTTTTATAGAGAATCATATTGTTTTAAATTTTTACTCCTCTTGTATTCCTGATTTTAGCAAATCAGAGACAGTTTACTTTTTATGGGACATTCCCACAATGTTATCTTAATTCTTCATCTCCTATGCCTCCTTTACATCTAAATTGGTCTAAGGATTTATTTCAATCAATAAAGAGTTTTAGGTCTGCTTCAGAAGCCATTGAAAAATGCTTTATTGTTTCTCCCCCTACTATTAAAGTAATGGGATCCTGTTCAGCCAACAGGGTTGATCTTAAAAGGGCCCAAGAAGTTTTCAGCTCTTTGCCCACAAGTTTTAAACAAATTCTATGCGTTTATGCTTGGAGACAGATGATAAAACTGTCTTCACCAGATAAGGAACTGATTCAATCCTTTTGTAAATTGCCTGGGGAAGATCAAGATAACATATCTTGAGCGTTTGGAGCCACTCAAAGATAATCTCATTTCCATCAAGTTTGAAAAGGGCAGTGTCTCTTTATCTGTTTTTAGTGGGGTGGAGCCACTGGAAAATTTGACCCTCAATATACTGAAAACCACAGAAAGACTACCATCTCCTTGTGCTGATGAGTATAAAGAAATTTCAAACTCTCTTGAGGTCTTCTGATATAATCTTAGTTCAAGAAACTTGGGTCTTGGAAGATGTTTCTCCCCTGGAAATATTTTTTGTCGGCGTGCTATAAGGAGGGCAGCTCGCCGGCCTAAAGAAGGCCTAGTTTCTACAGCCCTGAATCTTAATCAAACTGGTCACCTCTCATGACCTTTTATTATGAGCTAACCTTGAAATTGCTAATTGGTCTATGTTATTCTTTTCTGTTAATATAGCATCTGTGCCTCCGACTTTGACAAAACAAAACTGGGTTCAGTCAGTAAACTTAGTTGATCGTATACAGATTCATTTTCCATTTAGTTTATTTATTTTAGCTAGAGCTTAATGAAGCATGATGATAGTATCCAAACACAAAAATCAAAGGGCCAAGACAATGAAGATCTTCTTAGTTGTTTTTGGTATGATAAGCGTCTCCAAGGATAGGGTTATTAATTCCAATGGTCTAGATTTAGCAAATTTTTATATTCAAAGAAATTTTATCTCAGTTAACAGTTGGGTGGGCCTTAATTGTAAAGGAGATTATACCTATTCAAGTGCAAGACATGCAAACATTATAGATTATTTTGTTATATCAACTAATGTGATTCCCTTTGTGAAGGCCATGGAAGCAGGTGATCTTTTAGGTAGTGATCACTTTCCAATTTTTTATTTCTAGATCTCAAATCCTCTCATTTAGGCTCTGCCTGCTGACTCTTTGTCTCAGTCATCCAAATGTTTATGTCATGTCCACTGGAAGGCTAAACTTAAATTTCTTTATAATTTGCAGCATTGTAGGGAGGTCTCCTTATAGAAGGATGAATTATCCTCAGGTCCACCGTTGATAGAGTCCTCACACTTTCTTTTTAAGATTCTCAAAGTTTTTGAAGGTTTACTAAGCCTAGTGTCCAAAGAACTAGTGGATCTAGGGTAACAAGCTGAAACCCATGATTTGATAGAGAATGTGAAGTCACAAAAAAGAGCTTTCAGCCAAAGAAAATCAATCCTGAGTCACTGGGTAAACTTTTGGCTTTTAAAAAATATAATTTTTTGTTACAACATTGAAAACATTGATTCATTTGTGAGGGCTGGATGGTTAAATAATAATGATGCATCTGCCTTTGGGTCAGTTGTTAATTCTGGAATGAGGGTAAATTACAGCTTTCCTTGTTGCATGCCACTGACGGAGTGGGTGAAGACTTTTAGTTCTCTTTTCCCCTCTAAGAAGCCAAATTCAGTGTTACCTGTTGATCCTAAGTTTCTCCCTATCTGGCCTCCAGCGACACCTAAAGTCGTGTTTCTCGTCTGTGTTTTGGGGTCTCGTCTGTGTTTTGGGAAAGCTCCAGGTGTACGTTTAATTCCAACTGGTTTATTTAAAGTTGACCCTGAGTGCCAAAGTTTTAAGCTCTGTGTTTAGAACTAGTACAGGGGCGGCCAAATTTGCTTAACGTAACAGCTGCACAGAATAAACGTCAGATGTTTGAGAGCTGCAATTCTCAATGGTTCAACAAAATTTGGGACTGTTTTATTATGCATAAGACTGCTTTTTTGGTTTCTAATTCGCCACTTGACACTTATACTAAGAAACTGGTTGCTTTATGGTACCCAGTTATAACTTTCTTATTAAGTAAAGAGATTCTTCCGAATAATCCTCATTATAAAAATATGGTTTACTTTTGAGGTATAGGAGTCAACAATTTCTTTACTCTTCTCCTGTTCTTTTGATTTGTTTATCTAGACTGTTATTTTAGGTGGAAATAGGTTAATAAGCTCTGATTTAATGTTCTCAATTGATGTTAGAAGTTAACTCTGGATTCGTTTAAATGGGTTTTTTTCCTTATTATTTTTTCATCACCATATGTATATTTTTCCTTTTACTGTTTGAAGTGTTTTGTTGAAAAAATGTTACAAAATTTAATAAAGAGATAATTAAAAAAAAAGATGTTTGAGAGCCGCAAGACAGGAACAAATATCACGCACAAGTTTTTATTGGAAAATATGCAAATTTGCTTTTAATGAACATTAAATTAGACTGTGGAAGAGACGCATGTGGCTCCTGAGCTGCAGTTTGGCCACCCCTGGATTAGTATGATTGGACTTATTCCATATCCTTGGAAACAGACCATTACAGGTCCCACATTTAGAAAAGGGAATCGTTCAGATCCGGCATCCTATCGCCCAATTAGTCTGCTTTCTTGTTTAGGGAAATTATATTCTTCTTGTTTGTCAAATCTTTTGTTGGAATGGATGGAGTCTGGCAATATTTCAGGGAAGTAGCAAACTGGTTTAAATGAACGCTGAAGTTAAACGCTCCACCAGTCCGTTATCGCTCCCACAATTACCTGCTCTGGAGAATCCACACGAATGCTCGGCCTGCAGCTCCTCCCTTGCGTAGTCTCAAAGGAGATTTTTGCTTTGATTTACAGGAGGAGGCTGCCGAGGCTCCATGAGTGATGCCTGAAATTAGCACAATTCCACGCAGAATGTGGGGGCCTGTGAATGACGCCTGGGCCTCAGTCAGAGCTAATAAATCTTGAACTACACTTGGGTGCACAGCTTCCCTGTCCCGTGACAACCGGAGAAGAGAAAGAAAAAACAAACAAACGGAAGCTGTACGAAGTCACCTCTGGAGTAACTGTGCGGGAGTGTTTTGCTTTAGATGTCTGAGGCCAGTGTGGCTTTGTGACTGTAGTGTTGGAAGAGGAAAGAGAAGAGCCCGGTCCAAACCCCCACACAGCCATGCTTGCTCACCCTGGGCCAACAACTCTCCCAGCCCAGATAGGCTGTTGTGATGAGAAAGGAGGGGAGCTCCTTAGATAGAGGACAGGCTAAAAATACAGTGCCCTGGAATAACTGCTCAAGGGTTCCACAGCATTTTCAGCATCTTTGTCGCTCCCAGCTGCTTACAAAAGAGTCAAGGATCATTCTAGACCAGAGATCCCCAATGTTGTTGAGTCAGTGGGCGTTGCTGGAATTTTGAGAGTAGTGTGGGCTTCCACAAAATGGCTGCCGTGGGAGGTGAGGCCAAACAAAATGGCTGCCAGGAGGGAGGGGGAAGATGCCAGCTCTTTGTTTTTCATCTCCAAAGAAAGGGGAAATGCTGCCAAAAGCCCAGAGACATAAGGAAGTCCATCTCGCTGGCCAAGCAGAGGGGACATGGTGTGCCTACCTGGGCACCTACCTCAGTGCTTTGCTAGTCTGTCACCTAGAAGGGAATCACTTGAAGCTCCCAGTGTTTCCTATTCCACTCACAGCCCTTTCCATTTCATCTCGAGGACTTAGTTGGAGAACACTGGAACTGCCATTCCTGACTGACCAAAGGTCTTGAACATGACTCTGCAAGAAGCCAAGAGTCTGGAACACGACACTTTAGGTGCACAAACGAAGTCTTCCTCTTCCCAGAGTTATGGCTCCTTTTAAAGAAATAGCCTTGCTCTTTCCATAAACAATTAACTCCCCAAACCACCTATGAAGTGTGTGCAAGGTACTCACATTGGAGGTGTGCTCTTTGTAGACCGCTCTCTCTTGTGGTGACAAACTCTGTTGAAGAAATGGGCCCCGGGGCGGGGGGGGGAGAGAAAACCCAAGATTAAAAGATGCATCAAGGGGAGAGAGGAAAGAGGACTTTTTTTACCCAGTTCCTTCAGCCAGAAGACATTAATGATGATTCTTACAAGGACTTGAATCTCGACTTCGTTTGCAAAGCGTTTTCTGGCATTCTTCAGGTTTTGCCCTCTTAATGGTTAATCCCATTCTACATATAGGAAACTGAGGTCTGGGAGTCATGCAAACCCATGCACAGATGGTGTTTGGCAAGTAGAAACTTGGCTTCGGTTGAGGGAGGGACCCAGAAGGATTCCTCTAACAAGGTCTAAGGGCAAGGAGAAATGCTGGACCGTTCACAAGATGGTCAATCTTGCAAAAAGAAATGATTAAAATGTGTACAGGGTGATGAGCTATGGGGCAAAGACATGGGGTCAGGCTGGAGTTCCTCAGGAGCAGCTCCCTGCCTTCTTCCCACCACCAAACGCCTCACCTTCAGCCACATATCCAGGTGCACTTTATACTGTTTCTGCTGCTCTTCGGCCAACTTCTTATATTGATCCTTCTGGTTCTGAGAGATGCGCTGCCAGCGGCTCCCAATCTCTACCATCCGCTCCTTCAGAGGGAGGTGGTTGAGTTCACCATTCGACAGCAGCTCCTGAGAGAACTTCTGATACCCATTCCTGGCAAGGTGACACACAAGAAAGCGTTCTGAGCCCATTTTCAGCGGGAGGACAAGACAGAAAGATGGCAGGGCCTTCTTAACACACTGGAATTAAAGCTCATCTCCAGACTACAGAGATCAGTTTCCCTGGAGAAAATGGATGCTTTGGAAGGTGGACTCTATCGTATTGTACCTTATGGAGGTCCCTGTCCTCTCCAGGCTCCATCCTCAAATCTCCACGAGTTTCCCAGCCTGGATCTGGCAACCCTACCCCCCCATCCCCCTAGTTTCTTCACAGGACCCTGGACAATGAAAGTAAAGTCCTCTCCCCGCTATTTTCATTTACTGGAGCATTTTTTTTAGCCCGCCTTCCTCCAGAACTGGGTAACAATAACAAAAAATTATAACTAAAAAACCCACTAAAAGTGAGGCTCGGCTGGTGCCAACTTTCCTTTCTCTAGGCACTGGACCAAAATGCCATTGTTTTGCCCAGACTTTTAATTAGGGGTTTCATTTTACCAGCTTTTTCAACAGCCTGCTTCGGTTTAATGGCTATTTTTTATGCCGTTTAAATCCGACACATTGTTTTTATATTTCTGCACTGTTTTAATTGTAAGCTGCCTTGAACAGAACTCTTATGAGAGGGCATAGATATATTCTACATAAAAAAACCTAACCCACGTATCTAATTAAAAATTAGGTGGGTGTTTCGAAAGCCCGACTGGATAATTCCACCTTGCAGAAACTGAACAAAGTGGATCAACCAATCAGATACCAGAATCCTGAAGAAAAAATGGAGCCCTTGACCTCTGCGATATCTAGGGACCATATAAGCAACAATGATCTACCGGAGATACGTCTGAACTCTCTTCACTGTGGTTATCCAACATGCAGCAATGTTTCAGCTGGGTCCAGTAAGCAGAACCAAGTTTAGGCTATTTAGATGAACAGTAGATACGAACAGATAACTTCCAAGTGCTGGGCCCCTGGGATGATGCACAGCAGGTCTCTGAGGAGGTCCCCTTTAAAACTTGACCCTCCCCCTCCCTGAAAAATAGTCCTCCGGTACAGGGACCCTCCAGGGGGTGAGGGACATTAAGTGTACAAAACAGACAGAAGACTTGTTTCACAACACACACACCCTGTCATGGTATCAAGCATTTTTTTTCTAGTTTGGGTATCAACATGAGCAACACTAGGCCCTGCCACTGGGCCGAAGGAGATGCCCACCAGTCAACTGTTGTTTGATGGTGCAATCCTAAACAGAGTTACTCTGCTTTTACAGCAGAAAGAAGCAGGAGTCAAGCCGCACCTTAAAGACGGACAAAATTTCTGGCAGGAACTGAGCTTTTGTGAGTTACTGTTGGTCTTCAAGGTGCCTGACTGGACTCAAAATTTGTTCTACTGCTTCAAACCAACACGGCTGCCCACCAGGACCTAACACATTGGTTACTGGATGTCCTGTTTCGTTGACTGTACTACCTCACTATGTGTAATCCACCTGGAGTCCTTGTCAGAAAGGCGGACTATGAACAATGTAACTAGATAAATAAAACCAATGGGCTTAGAAGGTTATAACTCTGTTGAGGGCTGCACTGTAAGTTGCGTCTTAATGCACAAGTGAAACCAAAGAGGTTCCAAAGATTGCGATAATTTGGACACTTTAAGTTGACACCAGATGGAGTGCTTCCAAAGAGGAGAATTGGGAACAGTCACAAAATGGCTGCTGCGTGTGGCCAATCACAAAATGTTTGGAAGTTTCAGGCCAAACATCCTGTTACGACGTTTCTGAATAGGTGCCTGCCTGAGAAGGTGACGCACATGTGAAAAACAGAGAGACTTTAAGACCTTCTATGAAAAACAGACAAGTCCGTAGCTACAGTGGGGCTTTTGGGGGCTCTGCCCCCTTTCTTAAAGGCACAGCCCCACAAGAATTTCTCCTGTAAGTGCTTTTTCCCAATCATTTAAAAACATTTTTTAAAGGTGTGCACTCCTTTAAGCAGAGTGGGATGCTGTAGTGGACGGATACCAGCACTTAGCAAGGGGGCTGGAGTAGGTGACCTCTAGGATCCCTTCTAACTCTGTGTCAAGAAACTGGTCTCCTTTAAGAATTTTTCTGCCTAAGTGTTAGCTTTCTTGAGGACAGAAGTCCTCACCCCCACCTGCCGGTTTGTTATCAGGATTGCTGCTTAGGCTGGCAGAAGGGATAAACTTGCAGCAGCTGAGAACTGTCATCTAAAGTGGTTGACAGCCTGCAATTTAGAGATCTCTCCTGGTAACAGCTTTCCAATGGCTAAATGGCTTTTCTTTCTGCACTGAGAACTTCTGCCCCATCAGAAAAAAATTGCCCCACAAGCTACAAAATCCTGACTACGGACCTGAAAACGCATCTTGTGACACTCTTGCATAATTCATAAACACTGGGCAGATCTCTACAGCAACCTCAATCCCACACAATCAACCCTCAAGCAACCATGTAGTCCTCATCCTGGACTTTTCTCAGGCATTGCAGGGATGGAGACAGGATATCTGCACGTCTAGCATTAACCCTGTTCTCCCGAAAGCACAAACTAGAGGAGGAAACCCACAGAAAGTTCAAGCCAAGCCATTACTACCACAGACCAGAATCCACAGCCTTGGGAATCAGGCAACTGTGGGAGCACCTAGTGGAATCTACTACATGGGTCCCCAGCATGGTACCTGCGCGCACCATGGCACCTGCCAACACCTTTTCTGGTACTTGCCAAGTGTTTTTATGAAGTGGGCAAGTGGCAGCTAGGAGATTTGATTGTCTATACAGCTTTTTAAAAATGTTGCTATAGCACCAGCTGCCACCACAGCACAAGGATCTGCACTGTGTGACTGAAGTTAAGCTGTGGGAATCATTGTGTGGCTGGCTCCGCCTCCTGCAGCAGCCATTTTGTTGCTGCGTGTCAGAATTCCAAATGTGCCTGGAGGCTCAAAAAGGCTGGGGGGCCCTGATGTACCCATATTCTCTCACTTGGGGCAACCGTCTGCTGAGCAAAGTCACTAGGTATTCCTTCTGTGCCTCCACAAGGGCTGTCACTGTCTCTGCTCTAGGTTTCGGGATCATACCACTTTAAGATTTGGGATGTGACCATTTATCTGGGATAATACTAAGCAACAGTTCTGGTATCATTCTGCCCCCTCCCCGGCCACATATCTGCCAGTGAAGCAGTCCTAATGATTCCATCTCTTCTCTACAGTAGGCCTTTATCCGTCAAACAGGGCTTTTTAGTAGTAGCACCGAAACTGCAATCACCTTTCCTATGCGGCCCTTCTGTCTCCTTCGTGCCTTAGCTCTGGCAAACTTTTTCCAGTGTTTCAAAAATTATTCTTCTGCTTTTTAAAAAGTGTTTCGATTTTGGCTTCTGTGTGTTTTAGGCGAAGCGTTTTTGTTTATTGTTTTAAAATTTTGCAAATGGCCTGGAAAATTTTGATTCAAAGGCGGTAAGTAATGCTTTCCACGAGCTTTATCACCATAGCAGACTATGCCACCATTTGTTGTGTGTATCCTGATCTTTTCTGCATTGTTTTCTGCTCTTGTAATTCTCTTTTCCACAACGCTCGACATATTGTGTCTGCTACTTTTTTGCTCTGTTTCTAAGTCTTGTAATCTAAGTCCTAATGCATGGTTTATCAGATCTCTCATACTATTTGATTATGTTGTTTCACACCATGTAATCCGCCGTGAGTCTCGGTGGGAAAGGTGGGTTATTCAATCAATCAACCAACCAACCAACAACCTTCCTTTCAGACTTATCTGTATTTATTAACAAAGTCTAAGTCCAGTGGCACTTTTAAGACCAACGATGTTTTATTCTGGGTCTAAGCTTTCGTGTAAATCAGTTTCGAGTCTTTGTTGGATGTGTGGGAAAAATATTGGCACTTTGTACCACATGTGGTGGTCGTGCAAAGTTGTTAGAAAGTATTGGGAGATGGTTAACAATATGATTTTTGAAATTACGGATCATGTTATGGAACTAAACCCAGAGACTTTTCTGTTGAATATATTTCCGAACGAGGTATCGACTTTGGACACAAAGCTTCTATCACTCATCGTGACTGCAGCACGCACTCAACGGGCAAGATTGTGGAAGAATGCTGATCTACCGAAAAAAGAGGACATCATTACCAAACTAAGGGAATGGGCAGAGCTCGATAGACTTAGTTATTTGACGAACCCGGATAATAAGCAAGACTCTTTACTTGTATGGTCGAAATTTATAAATTGGTTAGGAGAACATAAGTGCTCATATACTCTGTGATATGTTGGATATAATAAGGTTTGTACAACGTGGTACAACTTTGAAAATGTTAATAAAATTTGTTCAAAAAAAAAGAAGAAGAAGAAAAAAAAATAAAACTTATACCCAGAATTAAACTTTGTTGGTCTTAAAGGTGTCACTGGACTCAAAATTTGTTCCGCTGCTTCAGACCAACATGGCGACCCACCTGAATCTGTATTCATTAAGTTACCCACCTACCCCCTACCCCCAAAATGCCAGTACTCACATGGGGGGTTTCTTTGGCTCACCCTGGAATTTCATCTTCTTGGAGGCATTGGTTGAGCATGGCGGTGCCCTCATCTCACTCAGTTCTCGCTGCAAGAGAAGTAAGGAGGAACGACAAGGCTGAGAGACCTGAGTCAACTCAACAGAAGAGACGCAGGGAATCATGGAGAGCGCTTCCTCTCTCTCGCCCGCCTCTATCTAATGCCTCTGAATCCTCAAAACGGGCAACATCTTTACTTTTCTCCACAACCCATGAGAACTAGTACCGTATTTTTCGCTCCATAAGACGCACTTTTCCTCCCCAAAAAAGTGGGGGGGGGGGGGAAGTGTGTGCGTCTTATGGAGCGAATATGGAGCTTTTCTTACCTGTAACAGGGCGCTTTCTTCAGCAGGAACGCAGGGGAACGCCATTCAGGCTGGCATCCCAACCTTCCCCGCCCCTCCCTAAGACTTAAAAGGGAAACGGCAGGAAAACCCCCCACCAGGCTAAGTACTCTTTCCCTTGAAGTGCTTTTCCCCTTGAAGACAGCCAGCAGCAGAAAGCCCCGCCCACAGATTAAGCTCCGTGGCTACTTTGCACAGAAAGGCCTGGCTTTGCATGGCATGCCAACGTCTCTCTTCTTTCCTTTCTCTATCTTTCTTCCTTCCTTCCTTCCTTTCCTTTTTTCTATCTGTCTGTCTTTCTGTCTCTCTCTCTGTCCCCACTTTTCTTTCTTCCTTTCTCTTTCTCTCTCTCTCTCCTCCTCTTTCCTTCCTTTATCTCTCTCTTTCTTTCTGTTTCATTTTTTCCTGTTTTCCTCCTCTAAAAACAAGGTGCGTCTTATGATCAGGTGCGTCTTATGGAGCGAAAATACGGTAAGTTGCCTCAGATTTTGATCAGTTTGATTTGCAGTATATAACAAAGCTGCAGCAAATACCAGAAATCCACTCACAGCCAGTGTTCCCTCTAAGCTGAGTTAGTGTGCGCTAGCTCAGTTTTCCGGCCTCCGGCTCCCACATTTTTGCCTTAGCTCAGGAAGGAGGGCTCCAGGGCAAACTAATTTATGAAGCAGCCAAATCGCTCGCTCATAACTTTGATGTCAGTAAGCTCACAAAGTAGAATATTTGCTCGCAAGTCTCCACAGCTTAGAGGGGGCATTGCTAGAGGATTATTTTCAGGGCTGTGTATACACCATGTACCTCCCCACACCCACAGTATGAACTTATCTTCAGACAAATTCAAATCCTGCATCAAAACAGGAAGTGGTGGTTTTTACTATTCCACATTCTTGCTGTTTTGTCAGCCCCGGGGGGGGGGGGGGGGGGAGTGGTACGTAGGGCCTGAAACTTCACCCCCATTCTCTGCACATCTTATTAACACCTCTCTGACTTCTGGGCTGACTATAGGCATTGTTACGTACCTCCAAGCATTTCTTTGCAGCCATGACTCCTGGATTAAAAACGCACAACACACAAAAGCAGAGGGACTCATAAAGCCATATTCTGTGCCCAGTGACACCCTGCATTTTCCTCTGTGTCCCAACAGAATTGCAGCGATAAAATACAACTCTAATCCAGCACTCGGTGCAACCAAGCCAAACATAAACCCTAATGGAGAGGCGCGGTCTAATACCAACCTCATATCGTTTCTGATCCTCTGCTGCTTTCTTGATCCACATCAGCTTCTCCTTTTTTTCCATGTTGTTCCAGGTGGTTTCCATGGCTTTTAGCGCTTTTCCTCTATCATTCTAAGGCAGGACAGGAAATTAATATATGCCACAGAGAGGACTTTAGAGTGTTCCTTTGCAGAGTTCACAACGCTTCCCTATAGCATCAGCCACGGCTGGTTTTCTCTAGAGAACGTCACACCCCAACCGTCTTAAGGACCCCCACCCCCGATTTGAATCTGGGTTTATTCAGTCACAAGGTAGGGCCATTCCTGTGTTGTCTGCATCCCATCTAGAAACAGGTACATTCCCTGCCCCCCTTTTAAATTTCCCCCAAAGGGGTGATAACATCTGAAATCTTGTGAGAATCTTACCAACCTGAACACAGAATAAAAACAAAAAAACCCTGCTTTATAACATCCCAGGTATTTGTGTTCCTTAGAATGCATTAGTACTCTTAGAATGCATTAGTACTCGGGAGCCAGTTTGGTGTAGTGGTTAAGTGCGCGGACTCTAATCTGGGAGAACCGGGTTTGATTCCCCACTCCTCCACTTGCACCTGGCTGGATGGCCTTAGGCAAGCCATAGCTCTGCACCAGCTGTTCTGTCAAGGACAGCTTGGGAAAGAGCTCTCGCAGCCCCACCTACCTCACAGGGTGTCTGTTGTGGGGAGGGGAAGGGAAAGGAGTTTGTAGGCCGCTCTGAGACTCCAAGTGAGTGAAGGGCGGGGTATAAATCTAATCTCTTCTTCTTTTTCTACTCTTATTACTATTATCCGTCAGTATTGTTCCAGGTGGGCAGCCATATTCTTCTGAAGCAGCAGAACAAATTTAGAGTCCAAGGGCACCTTAAAACCAACAGGTGTGCCTTGCACATGAAAGCTCATACCTTGAATAAACCTCTGTTGATCTTAAAGGTGCCCCTGGACTCTAAATTTGTTCCATAAATATCGCTTGGACATAAATTGGGGGTGGGTGGGTGTTAAGGCTGAAAGATTCTGTGCTAAACCTCCATGGAAGACAGTTCCAGAGACATTAGGCTTCTGGATTCCTGCAAAGATTGTATTTTTTAAAAATGCTCTGAATTTGAACAAAAGTAGAGAAATCCAGACTAGGGCAAAGTGCTGTCAGATTTCATGAGGAGTTAAGCCGTATCATTTAACTAATCACTAGGGTTCTATCTTAATCTGGTCAAGCAAGCTATAAGCATTGTCGGTAAAGGCAATTCATTATTATTGGTTATTCTAGGTGTTGTTGTTAGCCATTCAGTCTTGTTCAATTCTTGGTGATTCTAGGTAAAGAACAGGAATTTGATGACGTACCTCGGGGATACCCAACAGGGCACCCAGGGGCACTATGGTGTCCATTGATGTGTTTCCCAGTGCCCACTACCTTTTCCTCAAAGCAGAGCCCACTCTTGCATTCCTCCATCTCTTTGAATCAGGGATGCATCACCTTCTCAGGCGGGCACCCATTTCGAAATACTGTAACAGGATGTTTGGCCTGAAACCTCCAAACATTTTGTGATTGGCCACACCCAGCAGCCATTTTGTAGCTGTTTCCCCCTTTTCATGGCAGCCATTTTGTGATGACACCCACTAGCCCTTTTGAACATTCCGTGCGCCCACAGTCTTAACAGAGCTGGAGATCTTTAAATTAGTTCAGTGTTACAGAGAATATCCTAAGAACTCGGCTTGTGTTCCATCCACGTCCCACCTGGGCACAGGAATATTTCTTTACAGTTGAGACCACTGACTGAACCACTGTAATTATTATTTACACCACTTTTACATAAAAAAAAAAGAGCTGCTCTGTTTCAAGTGCAGTAGAGTGTTTGGCCACTTAGAACTGTGGTGATCACTCATTATTAGATGGGCGGTAAAGTCCTTCAGACCTCTAGGCTGGATACTAAGGCGGCCGAGCTACCTCAGGGTGAGCTCTTTTGATCCTTGTGAAGCTTGCCGACATGTGTTTCCTGAAATAACTGTTCGGTTCAGCAAAATATTCAGCTCAGAAAAGGTCCAGTCTGCTTCCTTGGATGGTAACTCGTGTTTGCTCCCACTCCTCTTACCTTGAAGCGGGCAAGATAATCTCCAATGACACTTTGCTGCCATATCTCCTCAGCTGTCTTGGGCGACTCAGGAAGTTTGCCGCGGTCCTCCTTGTCAGAACCGTGCTTCTTCTCCGTCTGGGCCTTCAGGGAAGCCTCACGAGCTTTGTACTTTGCCTAGGCCAGAAAATAAATATGCATGGTCAGATTTGTGGAAATCTTTGTGGTAACTGGCCCTGGTCAAGGGAGGGGGGATATTCCGGTTGATGCAATGCTCAAATACTTTTATCGCCAGACTCGCCAGGCCCTACTCCAGCGACGGGGGTCCCTCCGGCAGCGACCAGGAGTCATCGGGGGGGAGGGATCCGCCGGCGGGGCTGCCTGGACCCGGCTGGGAGGCAGTCCGAGAGACTGGGCAGAGGACGGGGCCGCCAAAACGCGCCCGGTCGCGGCCGCGGGAGCCGCGAGGACCCGAGGCTGGCCGGGGCGTGCCGGTAAAAGAGAAGGAGAGAGGACCCTGCAGGGGCTCGGAGGAGCCGGCGCAGGGAGGGACACCAGGGGAAAAGGCAGACGGGAGACACCCCAGGGAAACCCTGCACACGGAGACGGAGATGGGTGGGGCCAGCAGGGCCGCCCAGGGTCGAGTGAGGGGCGGGAACAAACGGAGCCAAGAGGGGACGGAGAAGCCAATGGGGAAAGGAGGAGGGGAGAGTGACAGGGGAGCACACGAAAGGGTGGAAGGAAGGAGAGTGAAGGTGGAGCAGGGGACCGAGGGGAGAGAAAGGGGATAAAAGGAGACAGATATGGGACGGCCGGGGAGGAAGCGGCGCGGGAAGAGAGACAGGAGAGTTGCAGAAGGCTTTGAGATCGAAAGAGAGAAGGAGCCAAACGAGGCCTAGCACTCTCACAAGTCACTGACCACGCAGGGGTTGAGGTCTGGTGATGTTAACCAGGAGTCGCCCTATTCTGAGGCCACACCTATCCTCCCACATCCCTAGCCCACCCCTCGGGGGCTCCAACGAGATTGCGGCAGAACGCCCACCGGGCCCAAGGGGGCGCTCACGGGCGTGACATATCATGTTGGTCTTTAGCCCATGATCTTGCCCAAAGCATACTGGCGCTTCTTCAGTGAGAAGATTAGTAACAGTGGGAGGTTCACACACCTTCTGGCCAGCTGAAATTGAGCATGGAATATCCTAGAGTACGATCTCCGTTTGCACAAGACAACACTGAGACAACCCAACAGGTGTGGCTTTGTGTGAACTGTGTGCTCTTAAAATATGCCCTAATATCCTCCACAACATGGAGGCTTCCAGGCAAGAAACTCTATGTGACCAGAAGAAGGCAGCCTCCTGAGTTTATGTGAGCTGGTTTCACCAGTACAGTTGGCAGTCACACCATTCTCTCCCACTCATCTCCCCTACAAGAGAACCAGTCAGGAGATGGGTCTGGTGCTTGAGGAATGGTGCTTTGGGGGGGAAGGAAAAAGTCCTTCCCCCAACTAGTGCAAGGATGGCCTCCACCTGGGTTTTCAAACTTTTTGCTTCAAGCAAGACATGAAGCTAATACGGCGTTTTCTTCTTTTTTTGCTAACACAATTTCACTTGTTGCAATGGCAGTGGCATTTGGGGGGTAAAGAATTCTGAGAAGAAACAGTAGTCCAGGCTGTATGCTGGCTGAAAATATGTTGTGTTCACCCCATTCCTATTACTCAGTAGAAGGCTGCTGAGGAAAACCAGGACACTTCAGCCAGAAAATGCTTCAGTCGGCTTCCTTATGGAGGCTGATGTATCTAGTCAGCTCTGTAACAACCAAACCGGCTACATATAAATTTTGAGTTTCTGGGTGCAGATAAAAGCAGCTCACAGAACTCTGTAATATGCAGTTCAGAACTGTGCGCTTTCATTAATTTGCTGGAGCCAAACAGATAAAACGCGACACGAAGGACTCATACCTTCAATTCTAATTTCTATTATTAATGTGTTGCATAAGACGTAGCTTGTTGGGTAATGCATTGCTTAATTAACATTTGAAAGTATTCAGACACATGATCAGGTGACGGGTTGCTGCATTTACTGTGAACAGAATACAGCTGTAAGGCTTCACTTCTGGGAGGGCCTCAACAGTAAGAGTATTTGCTTGGCACACAGAAGGTCCCAGGTTCAATTCCCGGTCTCTCCAGTTAAAAGATATGGCAGTGTGTGTTGTGAAAGACCTCTGCCTGAGACCTCGTCCGAGTAGACAAGACTGACTTTGATGGACCAAGAGTCAGATTCATAGAATCACACAGTTGGAAAGAGCCATTCAGGCTATTTCGTCCAACCCCCTGCTCAACGCAGGATCAGCCTCAAGCCTCCTGTATAAGGCAGCTTCATGTGTCTGCCCTAGCAAACAGCTATTTTAACCATAGTGAGGCTCAATGACATCAAACACTGGTCGACTAAGGGTGTCAGAAAGTGAAAAATGCAGCAACTCGTAGCCGCTTTGGCATATCTCATGTAAAAAGCAGCATGCTTTCTTAGGTCGAGACTGAAACCAGGCACGTTATTTCTGCCAGACCCAAGGCTGACTGGCTTGACAGGTTAGCAATTTTAAAACAAACAGTAATAAGAGGCTTCAGCATCTGACATCTCCAGAGCTGTATAAATTAGAGGGAAGATGCTCGGACTAATCGGATAATTAATTTTCACAGAAATCTCAACCTGCACTCAATTAATTTGATCTTTGAAAAGCAGGCTTCTAGACCTCGTGGTCAGAGTTAAGTTCAACTTGCGATGACTAAGGTTATATGAGACTTTGGAGAGAGATGTTTCTCCGGCACAGCTCTTTACTCCCAATCCCCTTTCCTTATCCCAAGGGAGAATTTTACCTTCCGTTATCTCACAACAGCAACGCTCAAGAGGCCACATGCAATCGATGCACACCAGGAAGCGCTTCTGCGCTCAATGAGTAAATCATTTATAGACACTCACGGCTGCAGGATGTAGTGATGACCACTAACTTGGTGGACAGTGCTGTCAAGTTGCAGCTGAATTATGGTGACCCACGTTGGGTTTTCAAGGCAAGAAATGAACAAAGGTGGTTTGCCATTGCCTGCCTCTGCATGGCAAGCCAGGAATTCCTTGGCGGTCTTCCATCCAAGTACTAAACAGGGCCAACTCTGCTTAGTGTCTGAGCACTGATGATATCTGGCTAGCCTGGACCGTCCAGGTGATGGTGGACACTAACTTAGATGTCCCTAAAGGGGGGCTAGATAAATTCACGGAAGGAAGTCCGTCAATGGCTGCTGGCCATGGTGAATAAATGAAACCCTCCCTGATCTCAGAGTCAATATCCATCAGGGAAGGAAATGGGGAAGGTTTTGTGCCCTGTTTGTAGGCCATCCAGAGGAAGCTGGTTGGCTATTGTGTGAAACAAGATGAAGAAGAGCATGTTTTATATCCTGCTTTTCTCTACCCTAAGGAGTCCCAAAGTGGCTTACAACCTCCTTCCCTTCCACTCCCCACAACAGGCACCTTGTGTGGTAAGTGTGGCTGAGAGAATTCTGAGAGAACTGTGACTGGTCTAAGGACAACCGGTCTGAGGTCAACCAGGAGGCTTCATGGGGGCGGGAGTGGGGGAATCAAGGCAGGTTCTCCAGATTGGCTGGACTAGATAAACAGGTCCTTGATTTCCTACAGCAGAGTTTCTTCTTCTTGCTCCCAAATATTCTGAATTTTACAAGAACCAAAAGGGTGAATAACAATTTACCACAGAACAGAACCAGGTGACCAACTGGGCGACTGAGCTTATTTATACCCTACTTTACCAACCGGTATGAATGAGTTAAAGCAGCTGACAAAAGATAAACACAACGACCTCCATTCATAGCGCAGCACCGACCAACAAGGAAAGGAAGGAAAAATCTTACCACTCCTCTGACTTCCAGTTCAGTGTGGGTCAATTCTACTCAGCATGTGGAGGGATGGACGCAGACCACTGGCCCACCACAATTGTACACCCAGCACAGCAAGTAAGACGACAGTCTACATCTGTTCAATGTCTGACTTTGATAAATGTGCCCCCCCCCCACATCAGAATAACCTAAACTCAAATGGAACCCCTATCCATCATTCATATTATGGTGTCCAGCGACTTCCCAAAAGACTCCCAACACCCTTCCCCAGCTTTCCAAACCAAGCCTCAAGACCTCTTTAGCTTTGAGCAAGATGGCACCGGGAGATGGGTAGCAAGCTATTAATGTGTAATGGAACTCTCTTTTGGCCCGTTTTTGCACCATGCAGAAATACAGTTGAGATCTAGCTTCCGTCCCCTCCCCTCCCCTGGCAATCCCCCACCCCCTAAGCTGGGGGAAATGAGCAGAGATAACGCAAGATGGGATGGTAGGAGCGCCCAGACTGTGACGAAGCTGCTGGTGCCTTCTAGAAGAAACAGAAGGCTCTGGAATGTTCTAGAGCCTTCCATGGGCTTCTAGCAGGAAAAAAAATGTTTTGTCGTGCTGCTGTTTTTTTTAAGAGGAGGGAGAGGGTCAGGATCCTGGTTTCATCTAAGTCAACAGAACAAAAAAAGATTCCATCTGACTTTGAGACACCGAGGAGTACATGCGCCCCCAAAAGCCGCCCCCTCAAAAAAAAATATGGTGAAGGAGAATGTGCATTATTGATTAAACAACCTTTTTTTTCTCGGAAAGATCATTCCACATCCGCGCCAGCAGCCGGGTCAGTTCACTCTCCGACAGTTCGGGTCGCTCCTCCTGCAGCTGCTTGCGTTTCTCCTCCGAGAAGATAAACATAGCGGACACTGGCCGTTTGGGTTTCTCAGAACCTCCCTGTTAAAGAGGACAAAGGGACTCGTGGTTGTGGAACTCCCAGTTCGTATCTTTTGTTTTAAAAAAAATGTTATGGAAAAATAAAAGTAAAAAAGCAAAAATTAGGATGGATGTGTGGGGGTCTTCTTCTGCAGGTAGCCAATGTCAGCCAGAGGACGACTCACGTTAAGGCTTTTGTGAATTAATGAACAGGGGGCTGTTTTTTAGCAGTGAAATCAAAGAGTAGATGGGTGGGGCTAACAGTTAAAGGCACAGTTATCTTTTGAGACGATTTTGGCTCCGGGGCACGACTGGAACAGAAAGTGAATGACAGAGAAATGGGCTTTTATGTCTAACAACGCGTGTAACTTCTTTTCTCTCACACTTCCTTCAGTATTGCAAAAAAACACCAAAAAAAAACACCAAACCCAAAAATCATTGGCATCGGATTTTTAGCCATAGGCAAAATTATTTTTAACTTAATACAAGACGTGATTAATCAACTATAGATTCTTTAAAAACTGCAGACAGCTCTACTTTTTTAAAAAAAATAAAAAGGCAATCTTAAATGTGGATTTTTAAATTATTTATGTTTGGTCATCATCTTTACTAAAATTTCCAAAGTCCAGCAGCCATTCTAAATGAAGTCTTGAGACTGGTTTAAAAGACGAAGGATCCACCCCACTGCTTCAACGCAAAACGAACACACAAACACACAACACCACATCCTGCTTGTTGGCTCAGCGCCCCCCACCCCTTCCGCTCCAGCTTCCCCTTGCTCACCTTGCTGGCATCTGGTGGGGACTTCTTAGAGGCAGGGCTGGTAGCTCCTTTCTTGTTCACTCCTAGCATCTTCTCCTCTCCCAGAACCCTCTGCTGCTCTTCTTCGGGTAGGCTCTAAATTTAGGCAGGAAAAACAAGCATATATAACTTCTGGCCTCCTAGACTCTGGTCTGTCTTGGTTGTTCTGCATCCCTGGCCTGCACCCTTGCAGAAAGCTGAAGCATGCAAAAGTTGGCAGCTTCTCCACACGAGAATGTGGCATGTTCCAAGCCAAGTATGCTCCTAGGAAGGAAGAAGGGAGACATTTCCAAAATGGCTCCTTCAGGCAGACACAAAGATGATAACCCCCTTGCCTCTTCTAAGGTACTGCCTGCTCCAATGAGATGGAGGAAAGTCAGAACTGGTTCTTTGCTTGGGGCGGGGGGGAATGGCTCAGGGTCTGTGTGTAAAAGGAAGTAGATACCAGAAAGCACAACAGCAGTCACCACAGTACCCACAAGCCCTACTTTGAGGACCACTGCTTTTGTTCGTGGAGAACAAGGATGCCCACTTCCTCCTCAAAGTTTCAGCTTCTCAAGAGAGTATTACACAGCAGTAGTCCAACAATGCTGCTGGTCTGCCAAGCTCCCTCCCCCCCGAAACTGAAGCAGACGCTCTAAAAAACATACGGAAGCCGGAGTTCTCTTCCAGATCTATACACACCTGAAGGACTGCAGCTCAAAAAAGAAGTCACCAGCTCAAAAAAGTGTTTGGTTTGCTGTCAGAACTGACAGACCACACAGAGTTTTCAACAGTGGTTTGGCTACATGTTGGGAGCCTTAAACTTTGGTTAAGCATAAGCTATGATTTGGCACAATGGCTACCCTGAACCTGCTTCCACATACGTGTGCCTCTCCTCGCTTCCGTTCGTTTCCGTTAACCAGGGCATGCTTAGAAAACCCTCAGTATGAAATGCAAGGTCTTGGTACAGGAAGAAAGACAGCCTTTTCCAGTTGCAGCCTCCTCATTATGGATTAGCACTGGATCACCTTACAGTACAAGGCCTTGCAGGTCTTCAGCAAAAAAGAGTGTATCCCTATAATTAATCGTAAAGTATCCGGCCCCTGTGCCAGTCACAAAGGTGGCAAAACAGGCAACCCCCTCCCCCTGGGCAAGGTAGAGATCTCTCTGTATTTGTGGGATTTCTCAGGTACTGAGAAAAATCCTTTCCTTCCAAAACAGCCCCATGAGGAATAAATATACTCCAGGAGACACAGAATGCTGGAGTTGATCCAATCCCAATCCTACCACTCCACTGAGCAAAGTTTGTTTATTTATTGAAATATTTATATCCTTTCAGCTCAAGTTTGAAGCCTTGCTCCAGTCTAAGGAACCTTTCTCTAACTTCCTCGAGAGCCAGTTTGGTGTAGTGGTTAGGAGCGCGGTCTCTAATGTGGGAGAACTGGGTCTGATTCCCCGCTCCTCTCCATGCAGCTGCTGGGTGACCTTGGGTCAGTCCCAGTTCTCTTAGAGTTGTTCTTTCAAGAGGAGTTTCTGTCAGAGCCCTCTCAGCCTCACCTACCTCACAGGGCGACTGTTGTGAGGAGGGGAAGGGAAAGGAGATTGTAAACTGCTCTGAGACTCCGAGTGAAGGGCGGGGTATAAATCCAATCTCTTCTTCTTAAGTGGTGCTTCTGTTAGAGCAGGGGTCCCCAACATGGTGCCCACGGGTGCCATGGCACCCATGAACATCTTTCTTAGCACCCATCAAGTGCCTTTAGAAAGTGGGTGGAGCTTCATGGGGCTTTTGCACAGCAGGGCTTCTGACTGGCTATGTAGATTAAAAGGCATACTGCTAAACCTAGCTTCTGCCTGAAATGCTGGAGAGTTACTATTATGAGTTTGCTCTCTGACAGTTAGTGGTTGGCTCCACCTTCTGCAGCAGCCATTTTGTGACTAGCTCCACCTACTCTGGCAGCCATTTTGTGGCTGAGCCCACCACCCCGTGCTAGCATTCCAAAGGTGCCCTCAGGCTCAAAAAGTCTGGGGACCTGTGTTGGGATCCTTAAACGGGAAGAAATGACAACTGGATCCCCACTGACTGAGAATCAGTTATGGGTGGGAAAGACTGAGGGAAAATTAGTTTTAGAAGAAGAAGAGAAAAAGAAGAGATTGGATTTATACCCCGCCCTTCATTACCCGAAGAAGTCTAAAAGCGGCTCACAATCTCCTTTCCCTTCCCCTCCCCACAACAGACACCCTGTGAGGTAGGTGGGACTGAGAGAGCTCTGACAGAAACTGCTCATGAGAGAACAGCTCTGAAAGAACTTATGACTGACGCAAAGTCACACCAGCAGCTGTATGCGGAGGAGTGGGGACTCAAACCCGGTTCTCCCAGATGAGAGTCCGTGCTCCTAACCACTATGCTAAACTGGCTCTTATAGAATACATTTGGGGGAGATCTTGGGGGTTAAACTGCATTCCTCAGTAGGCCTACAAATCATACTCTGCCCAAAAGGCATCTAAAAATCAGTTAATACTATTCAGCCCAACTGATTTCAACCAGTGAGTTAAGCATGTGCTTACATCACTCCCATTGTACCGAATAGGTAACAGTACCCATCATCTTGCTCCTACCTGAGGCCTCCCAACCAGTTTCCCAACCCATTTCTGACTAGACTCACCTGTTTTACTCAGCAGGGCATCAACTACTCCTGTGCTATGCACTGGGCTTCAAAGCTTTCAGCACTGGCTGAAACATGCCCAGCTTATCTTTTTGTGTACAAGGCGAGGAACGGTTATGGGAAGTCACATCATTTGTTTTGGCATAAAATGGATTGTGGCCTGCGTCCACAAGAAATTATTTCAGCCCTGCCCCACCCCAACTGACCCAACCCGTGCCTTTCTTCTTAGCTGGGCCATGCTACAGAGGCAAAACAAAATCGACTAAGAAAATATTCGGGGATGGGGGTACGGCACAATCCCAGGGGACAGACTCACCTCCAGAAAACGCAGGAGCTCTATCTCATAGTCTTTCTTCCTCTAGAGAGACAAAACAGTAAAAAAAAAACCCCAACCAGTCAGCTTCTGAAGACATACCATGGAATTGTCCCCACTTCCCGTTCCATTTCCCCTCCAGATCTGTCAACCCAAACCCTGAAAGTCTAGCAGGACTTCTGGAGGCAAGTTTCCAAACAACTGTTTGGAGTTCAGGTCATAACGGACCAGTAACCTCGTCCAAAGACAAGTGACTCGGTGACTTTGGGAAGGTACTGTGAGGGTCAGCATCTGGCATTCCCCCCCAAATAAAATCCAGCCCATCGAGTGGTTTTGCTCTGCCTACCCCAGAGGTGAAACGCGAGTGTGGAACTTCAGGAGAAACAGGATTTAGCAGTTGGCTAGGAGGGGCCAGGAAGAGATAAAGCTCATCTCACTCCCGGGGGCCAAACCTATCCCAACAGCAAGACTAGTGCAATCCAGAACTCTGTTTTTATCTCTTCTCCATGCTGGACTCTCTCCAGGGGTGAAGGATGGAAAAGTGCTGTAGAATAGTTGCTGAGTCTCTTTAAACCAGGACCACAGCTCACTGGGGAGACTTGCCTGGGACAGCAACCTTCAATTATCAAAGGAAAGGATTGTCTGGAATGAAGGGGGGGGAGGATGATTCTAGATCTAGCTTAGGGAATAAACAAGCTCCAGTTTGCTGCGGAGCCTGCAGTCAGCGGCCATGGCAAATCGATCAAACTCAGAAGTTCCCAATCAAGCAGGGAGAGTTAGAGGAGGCAGGAAGAGCAAACCAGCAGCGCTGCGACCAAACCAGCTGTGGTTGTACCTGATACCGACAGACCACCTTTTAACTGCATTTCAGGCAGCTGCTGTCTACGAGCGCAGGGGTTACTAGAACTTGTTTGCACCCCGCGGAGACACTGAAGAAGACGAGATTTCCTATGCAACTGGAGGAGACAGACAAATCCAGAAGCTGTTCTCATACCATGTAACCATGCAGAGGCAAATTAATCCTGTCTCAGCAGGGGGGAGTGCAAATGCCACCAAAGCCAGTGGTGTTTATTTATTTATTTATTGCACTTCTACCCCGCCCTCCCCGCGAACGGGCTCAGGGCGGCTTACAATGTGGCTCAAGCCAAGTCATAATAAAACAGTTAAAACCAATTTAAAACTATAACAACCATTGTAACAAATCTGCAATAAATATACAGTAAAAGCTCGCAAGATGGTAATCGCGCAGATCACGATGGCATCCTGCAAGTTCTCTCAGTTCGGGCCAGCCCTCATCTCCGATGTTAATGGAGATGGTGGCGGCTCCTAATCGAAAGCCTGGCGGAAGAGCTCCATTCACACATCACAAACAAATCAGCGATTAAACCACAGCTTGTTTGTGAAAGGCACAAACCTGGCTGACCTAGGCTTGCCAGGTCCCCTCCTCGCTCCAGCGGGGGACTGGGGGATGGGATTCCAGGGTGGGTGGGCCGCGACCACACCTCTCCCTCCCTCCCGATTTAAAGGGCTTCAGCTGATCGGTGGGGACCACATGGCTGGCCAATCAGCTGGACGGCCCTTTAAATCTAGCAGGAGGGAGGGAGAGGGGTGGTCGCGGGCCACGCACTCGGCTCGCAAAGAGACCCTTTAAAAGACCCGCAACCACCCCTCCCTCCCTCCTGCTAGATTTAAAGGGCCCTCCAGCTCCCCCCCCCTTTCCCCCCACATGATAGATGCCATGTGACACTCCTCCGGGTGGTCCATGAGCGTGGAAAGGTTGAAATTCAATGCCCTCTATATATACAACCTGGAAACATGGCCACCAACAACACTTTCATCCCCAACCTCTTCCCTGCTCATGCACCGAAGGCTGTTTGGCTCACCTGATCACATTTTTTGTGATAAGCGTCCTTCTCCTTCTGCGAAAGAAGCTTCCACTGCTGACTGCAAAGCACCATCCGCTCTGTGCTTGGGACATCTTTCATGTTCGCCATCAGCTCAGCACAGTAGAGAGAGTAACTGTTCCTAAAACGATATATATATATATTTTATAGCACCTCCCCATCCACTGGGCCAGGTGACATTTTTTAATCAAACATCACTAAAGGATGCAATCGATGCTCAACGTGATTTCTGTTCCTGATTCCAAACAACAAGCCGGCTTAGCTGGTTAGGCGGGATACAAATATGAATAAACAAACAAACAAACAGCAGTCATGGATATGGTTCAGGGTTATTGGCCCTGTTTTATTGATTCAAGGTTTTTAAACCTAAAAATATCAAAACATATCAGGTTAGATAGATTCAGGATTTCTTAGCTCAAATATTTGCCACTTCAAAGGCGGATTGTGCCAATGTTTTTAAAGCACAGTTTTAATGTACTGCGTAATAAATACATATATTTTGTTTAATTTATTTCTCGAAATGTTTTTTTCCCCTCACCCAACCGTTGGGTGTCCAAGTTTGTTGCTTCTTAAGGTTGGTTTTCCCCCCCCTTTTGTTTCGGTTTCCCAGCCCACATAAACATGTCTTGAAACAGCGAACCTCCGCGACTAGAGAAACGTTCCCGTTTCCAAAGCTTTCTTGCCTATTGAGGCTGGAGGCTATTTTCAAGCCAGGTGTGGAGCCATTAACATTTTTAATTATTATTTCTGCTTGTCTTTTTAACTGCAAGGATTCTTTATTCACTCAAGGCTTTACTGGAGGTTCTAAAGAGCACGGCAGTTAAACTCTAACTCACTCTGGGGATGGACAGAAATGTCAAGTTGTAATAATAAATAAATAGATTGGAATCAAGTTTACAGGGATGTGGAAAGAAGAAAGATGATGAAGAAGAAGAAGAAGAAGAAAAGAAAAAGAGGGAGAAGAAGGAGGACAGTTGATTTTTATACACTGCTCTTCACTACCCTAAGGACTCCCAAGAGTGGCTTACAATCGCCTTCTCTTCCTCTCCCCACAACAGACACCCTGTGAGGTAGGTGGGGCTGAGAGAGCTCTGAGAGAGCCATGGCTGACCCAAGGTCACCCAGATGGCTTCATGTGGAGGAGTGGGGAGTCAAACCTGATTCTCCAGATTAGAGTCCGCCGCTCTTAACCACTACACCCAACTGGCTGCCACCTCTGTTCAGTCCACCCATTGATCCTGTTTCCGCCTCTCTGTGCCCCTGGTTTGTGAGGTGAGGAGAGGGCAACAAAGACAGAACTTTTCCAGTGGCGGTACCTTGCCCTTAGAACGCCCTCCATCTTGAAGCTTGCCTAGTACATACCTCAAAGTATTTCTCTTTACCCAGGCTATTAACTGAAAGGCTCTCTCCTGTTTTATGGCCTGCTTCTAGCCAGAGGGCCGCTTCATGGCTACTATTTCTGGGCCCGTTATTTTTACAGTTTGTCTTATACTGACTTTGTAAATTGCCTTGAGGACATCTCTGGAGAGGCGGCATATACATTTTATAAACAAATAAACGATAAACCAAAGATATCTGTATAGAATTCTTCTGTCAAAGTAAATGGTACGGACTGTGCTATATGAACCCGAGGTCTTCCTTTTATCCCACAAAAAAGACGTTAAAGGAAGCCAGGCAAAAGGTTCTAGGCCAGTCAAAACTTGCAAAGCGGTCTGCAAGAAGTCACAGCTGCTCTCAGTATGAAAGGCAGCACAGCAAACGCCCACAGGAATTGGGGGCAGGGGGAGTGGGTGAAAAAGGAAGCACAACTAACTGCATTTGAACTTGAGCAAAGAAAATCTAAGTGGCTGTAAGAGGAGAGCTGGCCACCTGCTCTGGACTAACGGCAGAAGAAAGTGCATCACTAGGGATTGCTAAAGTCAGATCCTGAAAAGCTGTTTTTACATTATTTTTTGTTCCCCTAAACCAGGGGTGGGCAAACTGTGGCTCGGGAGCCGCATGCGGCTCTTTCACATATATTATGTGGCTCCCAGCAGGGCGGCTGGGGAAGCTAAATATCATTAGCAAACAAATATCATTGGACAAATTAATATCATTATCAATATCTGCTTTTACCCCTTTTGTTATTATTTTTGGCAGTCTCATTTAATGTTAATAAAAAGCAAATTTGCTTATTTTCCAATAAAAGCAGGTAATATTTATTCATGTCTTGTGGCTCTCAAACATCTGATGTTTATTCTATGTGGCTCTTATGTTAAACAAGTTTGGCCACCCCTGCTCTAGGTGGCTCTTACGCTGGGCAAGTTTGCCCACCCCTGCCCTAAACTAAACCAAATGCTGGTATGGTGCTGCCTCAGTGGCCCTGACTGGGCAGAAAGGAGAGAGATATATTTTGTAAATAAATATTGACAAGTGGGGACCCACAAGAAACTTGCGGGAGTGACTATCCCATTCCCCCCCACACCTCTGCTTCTTCCCCTCTCCCCCTACTTCTTTCACACGGTTTCTCCTTCCTGCCACCCCTCTTCTTACTCTCTCCCCCTCCCCTCCCCTCCTGTCACTTCCTTTCTGCCCCCACGCCATCACTCTTCCTTCCTGTCACTCTCCTGGCCTCCCACCTACCCCACCCCCCAGCAGTGGCAGCAGCCACTCTCCAGGAATCACAATGGATTGCCCAAATACAGAGATTCCTCTTAGGGTTGCCAGCTCCATATTTAGAAATTTCTGGAGATTTGGGGGTGGAGCCTTGGGAGGATGAGGTTTTGAGCTTGGAAGCGCCCTCAGCAGGGTATTAATACCATAAACTCCACCCTTCAAAGCAGCCATTTTCTCCGGGGGAACTGATCTCTGTCATCTGGAGATCAGTTTAATTCCAGGAGATCTCCAGCCCTGGAGGTTGGCAACATTAGTTCCATGGAGGAAATGACTGCTTTGGAGGGTGGCGTCTATGGCATTACATCCCTCTGACAACCCTCCCCATCTCAGCCCCCACCATCACCAGGCTCCACCCCTCAAATATCCAGGAATTTCCCAGGCTGGAGTTGGGAGTGGCATCCTTATCTCCTTCCCACCCAACAGCCAACCTACCTTTATCTGTTCCTCTGTCTTCACCCTTCTGTCTCCCCTCTCTCCCTGCAGCTTCTACTGAGGAAAACTATGCTCTTTCTCCACAATGGGGACTAAAGCAGTTTACATTGTTCTCTCCTCCTTTTTATACAAACAGCAACGCTAGGAGGTAGGTTAGGCTGAAAGCAAGATGGGGATCTAACCTGGGTCTTGCAAACCGTACTCTGAAACTCTGACCGTTATACTACACTGACTTTCATAGGGTGGCTGCTGTTGGAACAGTAGCAAGCAGTCAGGCCTAGTCGAATCATGTAAGTCAGGTGGAATCAAGTCACCCAAAGGGTGCTGCTAGGCCTAGGTTTGCCAGCCTCCAGGTGGGACCTGGGGATCCCCCAGAATTACAGCTGAATTCCAGACAAATTCCCCCTGGAGAAAATGGGTGGACTCTGTGGCATTATATCCAGCTGAGGCCTCTCCCCTCCCCAAACTCTGCACTCCTCAGACTTCACTGGAATCTCCAGGAATTTCCCAACCTGGAGTGGGCCATCTTAGCCCCAGGCCCAGCTCCAAAACAGGCCTGGAAAATGCCCTGCCCCCTCCCCTGCCTTTTTAACCTAACCACGCAGCTATTTAGCCATTCATACTGCAGGAGGAATCCTCCCCAATCCCAGATCCAGTTCTGCTTTTGCATCCTGCCCTCTTTCCCCACTGATCATCTCTATCTGGCTATCAGCCAGTCTATCACTGTCTATGAGGGGGGGGCCTGGAGTAGATCCCCGCGCAGCCATTTCAAAAGGTTTTGGGGGGGAGGAAATCCAACCCTCCCTGAGTTTTATCTTTTAACTTTTTGGATTTTTCTGCAGACCTACAGAGTCCCCTGAGTGTGTAGAAAAACCCATTGGGGGAGAGTGAGCCCTCTGTTTGCGGAAACAAGTATCTGCACACAGAGGGGACTGCGAAGAATTAGATATATAGATGTAGGCATACAAAAGCCATGTTTGCCATACTTCTTAACAGTGGCCAAGAAAGATAGCCCAGGGAGGGACAATGTGAACATAAGAACATAAGAGAAGCCAATGTTGGATCAGGCCAGAGGCCCATCCAGTCCAACACTCTGTGTCACACAGTGGCCAAAAACACCAGGTGCACTCAGGAAGTCCAGCAGTGGGGCCAGGACACTGGAAGCCCTCCCACTGTCCCCCCCCCCCCCCCCCAAGCACCAAGAATACAGAGCATCACTTGCCCCAGACTGAAAGTTCCTATCTATACTTTGTGGCTAATAGCCACTGATGGACCTCTGCTCCATATGTTTATCTAATTCCCTCTTGAAGCCGTCCATGTTTGTAGCCACCACCACCTCCTGTGGCAGTGAATTCCACATGTTAATCACTCTTTGGGTGAAGAAGTACTTCCTTTTATCCGTCCTAACCCGACTGCTCAGCAATTTCATGGAGTGCCCATGAGTTCTTGTATTGTGAGAAAGGGAGAAAAGGACTTCTTTCTCTACCTGCTCTATCCCATGTCGTTTCTCCAAGCTAAGGAGCCCCAAGCGCTTCAACCTTTCTTCACAGGGAAGGTGTTCCAACCCTTTTATCATTCTAGTTGCCCTTTTCTGCACTTTTTCCAGTGCTATAATATCTTTTTTGAGGTGTGGCAACCAGAACTGTACACAGTACTCCAAATGAGGTTGCACCATCAATTTATACAGGGGCATTATGATACTGGCTGATTTGTTTTCAATTCCCTTCCTAATAACCTCCAGCATAGCGTTGGCCTTTTTCACTGCAGACGCACACTGTCTCGACATTTTTATTGAGTAATCTACCACGACTTCAAGATCTCTCTCTTGGTCAGTCTCCACCAGTTTGGACCCCATCAACGTGTATTTATAGTTAGGATTTTTGGCTCCAATGTGCATCACTTTGCACTTGGCCACATTAAACCCCCATGTGGACAGGGCCCAGCTTGGTTCTCAACTAAAGGTGTGCGCTCGGAGCATGGGTTGGCCACCCTGGTGTTCTCCCCTCCCCCCCTTTCCTCTCAGCACTATATCTCTGCGAGGTGGACTGACACAACCATTGGCCCAAGGCTGAAGCCAGGATGTGAATGCCAAGTCCAACCGTCCTGTCCGCGCAACCACTGCCATCTAGCCTTATCCAGTAGACACGACAAGTGGTGGGAACAGATGCCAGGATCCTACCGGGACATGTTTCTCCAAGCATACACAGTTCTAGAAAACAGGAGTTATATCTGTCTACATGGGAAAACTCTGCAGCAGAGCACACGTCCCTTCCCCCCACCCCCCAGTCCAAGCAACTTACGGAGGAGGTTTGGTGGGTCTCCCATCAAACTTGTCTTTCAACTGCCGCTCAGCTTTGGTCAGGGTGGAGCGGGGGACACCTTCCTCAATGTTTACCTCAGGGTGTTTCTGGATATAATCCCGCATCATTTCCTGTGGAAGGCAAACACAAGGAAAGGTTAAAGCAACAGACATTTGGGGACACGTGAAAAACCCTCCCTAGTCTCTAGGGCTGTGGCTCGGGGTTAGGAAGAAGCCCACCGTTGCGCGACCACCTCAGCGTAAGGCAGCGGAAGTGGCACCCTCGCCAGCCAGAGGCGGGGAGTCACCTTGCAACTCCCCTCAGGCTGGCTGAGAGACACCCGTGTGAGTCGGCTCTCGGAGCGCGGCTGGGTTTCCACAGCTGCGACAAGGCCGGGCTGAGCACAGGGGGGAGAAGATGGAGGGGAACTGTTGGATGTTCCCTACCTCATACTCCTTCCGTTGCTCCAGAGCCTTATGAATCCATTTCAGCCTTTTTTTGTCCGAGAGCTGAGACCATTGCTTGCCCAACGCCTCCTTCACCTCCTTCGTGGTGGCCTGAAAAACCCAGGTGGGTGGGGGGGACAAAAAGGTAGATAAAAAGTGGAAAAAATCGTGGCGGGAGGGGAACTGCCCACCTCGGTGGTGCAACAGTAAACTAAGCTAAACTTTCGGTGTGGTGAATTTGGAAAAAAAAAGTCTTTCCTCTGATATTTTAATGGAAAGCATAGCTGTCTCATTACGGAGGAAGCCTATTAGCATACATGCAGGGACATGCTCACTCCACTTAGCAAAAGCTAAGAAACTGAATATCTAGCGGTGAATCCTGAGAAACTTGTTGATTTTTTTTTTTACATTTCAAGCTTGTTCCTAAGCCCTAACGGTCATGGAGAAAAGTTTGGCAGGGTCTCAAGTCCCTCCCCTTTTTTCCCCCTAACCAGAAAGTCAATATTATCCAGAAGATCTGATTTATAGAAGTGGTGTGCATGCAACCAAATCTCGGCACGCGAATACGGCATACGAATGTTAACATTTGTTATTCTTGTCTCCTCAGACGCCTCCAAGGTAAGAAGACAAGACCCACCTTCTTCATAGTCCCAAGCAATTGGTCAGTGGTGCCTTTATTACCTCTGGCTCAAGTCTGGTGCTGGCACTATCCTCCGCTAATCTGTCCCATTCTTTTAAAACCCATCCATGCAAACATCCAGTAACAGTGAGTTCCCCAGACTGTTTCTTCAGTGTGTGGGGAAAGAAACGGCTTCGTCCCTTTCATCTGCCCTCTGTTCCTTCTGTGCATCATTTTCCTCAGATGTTCCTGAAGCATACTTGTTTGAAAAGGAACCTGAGCTTATGATTTCACAAACTCTTAATGATCCCCTGTCAGTTTTCTTTAAACTAGTAATGCCCGGCTTCCCAGGCCTTTCACCACAAGGAAGGGGCTTTCTCTACCCCAAACTTTCTCTGGTTCTGTTACAACAAGCTTAGCAGAACCAAATGTTAAAGCTTCTTCCTGGATGGAACTACTTGTCTAGGGGTGGGAGATAGGTCTGAACATCCTGTTAAAAATCTGCTATGCGCACGAGAAAAAAACAAACACACACAGCAAGGGCAAAGTTAGAGTGTCCTTCTCCGTGCGTAGTTAGTTGTTTTGGATGGAGGAAACATTCAGACATGAAATTTTCCACCTACCACGTAAAACACTTTATTTTGTTCAAGGGAACAAACCGCCCTTTGCTGTTCCCCCCTTTTTAAAGTGGGAAAACCCAAATTTTAAAAATCATGCGCATTGATTTGTTCCAGCACAATGCTCCCTCTAAGCTGTGGAGTCCCGTGAGCAAAAATTCTACTTTGTGAGCTACTGGCGTCAAAGTTGCGAGGGAGCGATTTGGCTGCTGCATGAATTAAGTTTGCTCCGGGGCCATCCTTCCTCAGCAAAGACAAAAATGTGTGAGATGGAGGCTAAAAAACTGTGAGCTAGCTCACACTAACTCAGCTCAGAGGGAACACTGGTTGCAAAGTCCAGATTGCTTGGGAGTAACGAATGTCCAGGGTCGCTCTTGGTTCAGAAATTCCATTTTTACCTCCGCCCCCACCTGCCCCAGAGTACCAGGTCGTCTCCTCCTGTCTCCATGCTGCCTGAAGCCAACGCTCCCCCCCACCCACTGAGTTACCAGCCCAGCTGGAATGACTTACATCAGGACGCACTTTCAGGTAGATCTTTTTCTCATGAGTGTACCAGAGCTGTTGCGGAGTCTTGGGTTTCTCAGGGATGTCAGATTTCTTGGCGTTCTGAATGAGATCAGGGTGGTCTTCCCTTCACAGGGCATAGGTGGAAAAAAAAAGGGGGGGAGCGGTAAGGAGGCTGCAATACTATGAGAATGTAAAGAAACACTCACACGGTTGTCCCTTTGAAGCCCTGAAGACCCTACAGTATCCCTCCCCCCCCCAATTCCGAAATTTTACTTATTTTTATTTGCTTTGTATCCTGCCTTTCTCCCTTACGGGGACTCAAAGTGGCTTATATCGTTCTCCTCTCCTCCTCTGTATCCTCACAACAACCCTGTGAGGTAGGGTAGGCTGAATGTGTGACTGGCCCAAGGTCACCCAGCAGGCTTCCACGGCACAAGTGGAGGTTCGAACAACCTGGATTTCCCAGCTCCTAGTCTGACACTTTAGCCGCTGCAACACTCTTGCTCAGATTGTGGACTGCCATGAGACTGAAATGTGGTTTTAGTCAAAGGAAAGGAAGAGGACTGGATTTATACCCCGCCCTTCACTACCCAGAGTCTCAGGGCGGCTTACAGTCTCCTTCCCCTCCCCACAACAGGCAACCCGTGAGGTAGGTGGGGCTGAGAGAGCTCTTTCAAGAACTGCTTGTGAGAGAACAGCTCTGAGAGAACTTGTGACTGAACCTTTACATATCTAGACAGTACATACAGGCAGACACAACATAGAGGGGTGTTTTTTTGTTGGAGGTGGAGTCTCGATATTGTAATTCTCTCTTCCTCTATTAAACATGATTCTGAATATTGTTATTCCTTCTTTCTCCCTCAGAGGGTTGTTGTGAGGATAAAATGGAGGAGAGACAAATGATGTAAGTCACTTTGGGTCCCCAGACAGGACAAAGGCGGGTCATGAAAATGGTTTATAACCTTGGAATGCTTAAACTCGTAAACTCATACGGCCCATCAGCTTCATGGGGTGCCCTCGAGTTCTAGGCTTCCGGGAGAAGAAGCAAAAGTTCTCTCTTAATTTTTTGTCACCCTTTGATATTTTAAGAATGTAAAAATTTGGATATCCTTTTCCCTCCTGTTTGTAAAGCTAGAAACAATTTAGTGATGTAAGGTATTGTAATTTTTGGCGTTCTTAACCATACTGTTGACTTATTTTGAACAAGTAATTTACTGTAACGCTTTAACTGAAATCTGCTTGATTTGGATTACTAGTTTTACATTCTGCTGTGATTTGCTGAAATTCAATAAAATCTATTTTTTAAAAAAAAAAAAACAACACCTCTCTCCACCCCAGGCACAATTTTAGAAACCTCTATCATGTCCCTTCTTAATCGTCTCTTTTCTAAACTGGAACGTTCCCAAATCTTCAGCGTTTCATCATATGCAAATGGTTTATAACCCGGGATGCTTAAACTCATAAATTTTGCCGCTCTTTAAAGACTCAAAAACCTTGGGCTCTTCTGTACCCAAACTTCCTCAAGGATGCATTCATTTGTCCCCACCACGCCCCCCCCCCCCCCCGCATCTTCACGCAGCAAAGTTCATACAACTACTGGGGCATTCATCCACAATGGCAATTCATGCAAGAAGACCGTAAAAAAAAAGCCCTGCTGGATCAGACCAGGGGTCTATCTAGTCCAGCCTCCTGTCCCACACAGTGGCCAGCCAATTCCTCTGGAGGTCCAACAACAGGGCACCAAGGCCAAGGCTTCCCCTGATGTTGCCTCCTGGCTCTGGGATTTAGAGGATTAGTGCTTCTAAATGTGGAGGTTCCCCTCAGCCAACATGGCTAGTAGTCACAGATAGACCTATCCTCCATGGATCTATCTAATCCCCTTTGGAAGCTGTTTATTCCTGTGGCCATCACTACATCCTCTGGCAGCAAATTCCACATTTTAATCACTCTCTGTGCAAAGTAGTATTCCCTTTTGTCTGTCTGGAACCTACTACCCATCAACTTCACTGGATGCCCTCGAGTTCCAGTCTTGAGAGAGGGAGTAAGAGTTCTCTTTGTCAACTCTCTCCACCACAGGCATAATTTTAGAAACCCCCCCCCCCCGGTTGTCTGTTTTCTAAATTGGTGAGTTCCCGACTCTTCAGCAGTTCATCTCAGGGGAGGAAGTACTTCTTCACCCAAAGAGTGCATGGAATTCACTGCCACAGGAGGTGGTGGCAGCTATAAGCACGGACGGCTTCAAGAGGGAATTAGATAAACACATGGAACAGAGGTCCATCAGTGGCTATTAGCCACAAGGTATAGATAGGAATTCTTGGCCAGGGGCAAGTGATGCACTGTATTATTGGTGCTTGGGGGGGAGACAACAGTGGGAGGGCTTCTAGTGTCCTGGCCCCACTGGTGGACCTCCTGATGGCACTGCTATTTTCGGCCACTGTATGACAGAGTGTTGGACTGGATGGGCCATGGGCCTGATCCAACACTGGCTTCTCTTATGTTCTTAAGGTGCTCCAACTTCCTCGTCATCTTTGTTGCCCTCCTCTGTACTTTTCCCAGCACTGCTAATGACAAGCAGCTGCTTAGGCAACTTACCTAAACCTTGCCAAATTCCGCTCAAATTCTTGTTTCTCGCGCTGAAAGTCTTGGATATACTTCATCTGAAATGGAAAGAAGGGGTGGGGTGGGGGTTAACAGAAGTCGACTGCAGGTTAGGAAGGGGAAGGCTGCACAGAGGTTCTGGAATCTGGAACTGTCACAACAAACCGCTCCTCAGAGATGAGGCAAGAGAGACCAGAACTGAACGATTCTCTGCTGAAAGCCCCATTAAATGATACATGTTGGGGGAAAGAGAGAGATGCCCCCATCTCCTACCCTGGTCATCTAAACCTTTCCCCCACCGAAGAGTTGCCAACCTCCAGGTGGGGCCTGCAGATCTTCCAGGACTGTAACTGATCTCCAGGCTTCAGAGATCAGTTCCCCTGGAGAAAATGGCTGCTCTGGACTGTATGGCATTATACTCCCCAAACCTCAAGCTCCCTGGACTCCTCCAAGAATTTCCCCCTTTCCCCCACTGCTAGAAGTTCACACTAGGGTTCAACAGTTCCAGGCTGGGAAATACCAGGAGATTTGGGGGGGTGGAGTCTGAGGAGGGTGGAGTTTGCAAGGGGAAGGGACCTCAGTGGGGTATAATGCCAGACGGTCCGTCTTCTAAAGCAGCTGTTTTCTCCAGGGAAACTTGAGTTATAATCCCAGGATTTCTCCAGCCACCAGCCGGAAGTTACAAATTACGAGAGATCATGGGAGAAGATGAACAACCAATACAAACAACCACGATATAATTATTTTATGGAAATGGTTATGTATTGGCTATGAAGATTTTTAACATTAATAGATACCAAAGAATTTTACAATACATACAATTCCTCTACTATGAATAATGTGCTTAGGTCAAATAACTGTCC
Organism: Lepidodactylus listeri; assembly: GCA_029233225.1. Taxonomy (NCBI): domain Eukaryota; kingdom Metazoa; phylum Chordata; class Lepidosauria; order Squamata; family Gekkonidae; genus Lepidodactylus; species Lepidodactylus listeri. Next base: position 13,368,966 of record JARCFY010000018.1, on the reverse strand, counting down.
GTACATAAGGACCTAAGAGAAGCCAATGCTGGATCAGGCCAGTGGCCCATCCAGTCCAACACTCTGTGTCACACAGTGGCCAAAAACACCAGGAATACATAGTCACTCTGAACTTCTAATTGTCAACTTCATCATTGATTCAAGGTTCCTGCAGGAAGCCGTGGATGCGCTACTATTAGAAACGGGGAAATTATGCAGCTTTGACTGCTGAGAGGAGGGACTGCCGCGTAGAACTCTGAATGGATGAAGACGCTGACAATTAGAAGTTCAGCGTGACTATATGAACAGATATTTGACTTAAGAACTTTATCAATCACAGAGGAATTATAACATATTATAACATTCTTTGGTATCTATTAATCTTAAAAATCTTTATACTACATACATTAAAAATTCCATAAAATAATATCTCAGTAATTATATCATGGTTGTTTGTATAGCTTGTATTGGTTGTTTATCACCTGGAAGTTAGCAACTCTAGCAAACACCCACACAACCTGCCCCCCCTGCCAACAGGAATGGCAAGAAAAGGTAGTCGGTGGAGGGATGGGCAGGGAAGCAGACGAGGCCATAACTGGGCTGCTTACTCCAAAGTAACTGCTATTTAGCTCAAGCGACAGGATTTCCACACCGGTGCCCCAGGGAGAGAAGATCCTTTATAGTTTCTTGCAAGAACTTCCCAGTTCCCCATCAGGCTCTTCTTGTAGCCTCCACAGTGGGCAACTGATCTCACATCTCCACAAGCTAGAAAAGTATTGTGAACTACCATGGAGATAGATGCAGGTGGGCAGCCATGTTGATCTGAAGCAACAGAATGAAGTTTGAGTCCAGGGTGTGAGAACCCTTACAGAGCCAATAAGCCAGGCCTTCTGGAACTCAAAAGTCCTTTTATTCTTAATGGTCCATAGCAGGTAACACTTTCTGTGTTAGTGATACAAAGCATAGGGCTGCAGGTAAATTATACATCATTCAAAAGCATAGGGGGGAGATGGGGCACCAATCAAGTTAGGTAAAAATGGCGCTTCAGTACATGGCTGTTTAGTTTCTCATGGAAAGCGCGCCAAATGTGCGGTTGCTCATCCCACATTCCTCCTTGCACCCCAATGAAACCTCCCCAATGATTCCCAGGCCGCCTTAAGCGGAGCACTTGGAGTCAGAGTAGCCGTTAGCATAACAAGTCAAGGCCGAATACAACATCAAAGCAGGTAACAGTTCTAACAGCATTAATGAGTTCTCCGGGGAAGCGATTCTGACACAGGGTCCCCTTTAAGACCAACAGAGTTTAATTCTGGGTAGAAGCTTTTGTGTGCATGCATACTTGCAAATTGGTGCTCAAATCCCCTCCCCAAGGAAAGGTGCTATCCCTGGATGCGTGCTCTAGGGGGTGAGTTCCGTCCCACTGGCAGCCCCATGAAAGAGCTAATAAGATGCCAGTAACCAGGAAAGGAGGATGGGTAGGTGCGACTGCATGGATAACCACTCAAAAGAAGAGTGAGTACAGGCAAGTAACCCGGCATTCTTCTGTGTGACCTCTGAGCAGCCCTACATATGAGTGACTAGCAAGCTGAGCTAGTGGTGGCAAGTGCTAGTCACCATTTTCTTTCCAAAATCCTCAGTTTGATTTAAGTAACAAGATAAAGCCCACCACACATGTGAAATTATGATTTGCTCACCCTTATCTTGAGGTTTAGGTAAGAAAACCCACAACATAGCATCTTGGGAGAGATGGAATACAGAAACCACTTTTGGCAGAAAGGTAGTGTCAGGATGTGGTACTACCTTATTCTGTTGGAAAAACCACATATGGAGGGTCATGTGTTGGAGCAATTCGTAGACAAAGCAACTACAAAGAAAGAAGTCTTAAAACGAAAGAAATCTGAGGCATCTTGTTATGTAGGGCTCAAGAAGTTCTCCTAGCAACTTTGAGAACTAGCAACTTTTCCCAGGGACTGGGACTGAGGTTCTTAACTGGAGAGAACAACTGGACGAGTCCCTTTACCTTCCAACCACTGTTGGAAAACAACAAATCGGTTGTAAACTTGAGCACAGTTCAGCGGAGATTGCCAACTAGTGGACTTCTAAGGAACAGATGCCGACTCCCAAGTGCTAAAGATGAAGAATATATATCAGCAGCTCTATACAGAGGCCACACTGAAAAGGAACAACTGTTGGATATTTCCATTTTACTGTGTAAGTTCTTCTGGCTTATGAAGCCCAGTAAGACACCACAGACAGATGGTAAGAAATGTAGCTAGGAATGGATCCTCAAACTGCCAGCGTCAGCACGAAGACTGCTCCTGCCGCTGTGCTGGAGATGTTTCTAGTTGGGGTGGGAAAACGGTGATTCCTGCCCCTGAACAACTGCAGAAGTTGCTTTGGCCACCGTGGAGTTATGACGATGCAGAATGCTGCGTCCAGCTCAACTCTCTACAAACGCATGAGAGAGTAGGGGGAGAAGTGGGAACGTGTACAGAAGATGCTGCCCCCGGAAAGCGTTTCCCATGGGATTTTTCCCAACCCTTCACTTGCTGCACCTGCAGCATTCACTTTTGTTGTTGCGCGGCAAAGAAGTCTAGGTTAGGTAGGCCTCCCCACTGAAGAAAAGCTGGGCTGAGACAGTGAGGGCTGGTGGACCACTGCGCTTCCTCTGCCTCGGCATTCTGGTCCCAGAAGTGGGTCAGAATAGAAACCCTGGCAATGGTGCAAAGAGTAAAACAAGCCTGCAACCAGGATTTTTTCTGTTTTGTGGGGCATATTTTTTTCTTGTGGGGCAACCATTATGAGGGAGTGAAGGGCTTCCTTCCCCATACCAGTTCCCAGCCATGCCTCTTGTGGGGCATGGCTGTAAATTAAGGGGGCAGGGCCCTAAAATGCCCCACTGTAGCTACGGGCCCGGAGTATAAAGGACCATAAAACAGTGCTACTCACTCTGTGGCTCAGGAGCCACATGCAGCTCTCTGACGTGCCACCTGTTACTTGCTCTTCCGAGCACTGTTCCCCAAGATGGCGCCCCAAGTGTACAAGGCCCTGCCCTGATAGGGCTTGCGGTTGCCAGTTGGCTCTCATCTTGTTAACAGCTGCCACCAGAGGAAGGGTAAGCTGCAAGCCTCCCTGAGGAGCAGGCATCATGCCAAGGATGGGTGTAAGTATGCTTCTTCTGGTTGATACGACTATGGCTCTCCGTGGCGAGGACCACTGCTGTAAGATTCCGTTTCCAGGAAATGGTTACTAACTTTTTTCCCTGTCATTTCAGACAGACCCATTTTAGTAACTGGTTCCTAATGGAATATATTTATCAGTCCATACAGTGCCGGCTGTCTTCCATTTGAGAAGCGCGTCTGAGGCGTTGTTGACGAAAACTGCTTTCCTCAGGTCTTCAACCCCTTCTTCCGGATCTGAATCGCTACAGTGGGCTGCGTAAAATGCCCTGTAGCGCTTCCTCCAGTGACAGGTTTTTCACGCCCTTTCCCTCTTGGCATGCAATCTCTTCTCTCTCTCTCTCTTTTTTTTTTTTAAAAATGTTCTTTTGGGAGTGCTATACCACTACAACAGGACGTCCAATAGCATCATAGCGCTCCCAATTAAATGTAAAAAAACACCTCACCCCTCTCAGGGAGATTGTGCGCGGAGAGGAAAATGGCAGGAAAATAAAGTGGCACAGTTTGAAATGGCCACAGCGCTTTAGAGACAGCTCCTTACTTGAAGGGAAATGCTGTGTGAAACAGCTGTCCCTGTACGAGTTTCCTCCATGATGGGCCAATAATGGCAACCATGCAGTTTAAAAAGGTATTATGAAATTGACCGTTATCACATGGTCCATAATTAAGTGAACAGGGGCATCATGAAGTAGCAGAAGGAAAGATGAACGTGCATTGCTCAGCACAAGGAATTTGGGGGCAAATTATGTGTGTTTCAGCTAGTGCAAGGGTCCGTGGGCCCTTACAGTCCATAAGGTCTTGACAGTAGTATCCACAAGTGGAAGATGGAATGGTAACACTCCACTGTCGATTAGAAGGCCATGTCCACCAATAAAGGGACAACAAAACATTGGGAGGCAACTGTAACTGCATCGTGTAGACAGTGACATAAGAATCACAGCTGGAAGGTGTGGAGGTAAACTGACACGACGATCAGGGCGACTGACGTTAAGTCTGAGAAAGTGTTGAAAGCTGACTGTTTAGACTAGCTGATTTATGTACCATTTTGTTGAGTAAAGCAGTGATAAGAACATAAGAGAAGCCATGTTGGCTCTGGCCAACACTCTCTGTCACACGGTGGCCAAAACCCAGGTACCATCAGGAGGTCCAGTACCCCCATTCCTTCCTCATTACTGTGAAATAACAGAAATAAAATCCATAGTGATGCTGTGATGACAGGCCAGTCCCAGGATAGGACAGTCCACCTGGAATCAAGAACTGTTCCAATTAAATGCAGAGTAGAAGTCAGGCCCGTAGCCAGCATTTTGTGGCATGTGGGGCAATTTTTTTCCTGATGGGGCTGAAGTTCTCAGTGCAGAGAGAAAAGCCATTTAGCCAATAGGAAGCTGTCACCAGGATAGATCTCTAAATTGCAAAGCTGTCAACCACTTTAGGTGACAGTTCTCAGCTGTTGCAAGTTAATCACTTCTGCCAGCCTAAGCAACAAATCTGAGAACAACCCAGCGGCTGGGGGTGATGACTTCTATAGTCAAGGAAGCCAGTGATTAAGCAGAAAAACTCTTAAAGGAGATCAATTTCTTGACACAGTTTGGTGTAGTGGTTAAGTGCGCAGCCTCTGATCTGGGAGAACCGGGTCTGATTCCCCACTCCTCCACTTGCAGCTGCTGGATGACCTTAGGCAAGCCATAGTTCTGTCAGACTGTCCTTGAAAGGAGTGATTCCTCACTTCTCCACGTGCAACTGCTGGTGTGACCGTGGGTCAGTCACAAGCTATTGCAGAGTGTTCTCTCAAGAACAGTTCTCAAAAGAGCTCTCTCAGCCCCACCTACCTCACAGGGTGTCTGTTGTGAGGGGAAGGGAAAGGAGTTTGTAAGCTGCTCTGAGACTCCAAGTGAAGGGCGGGGTATAAATCCAATCTCTTACCTCCTTCTTCTTAGAAGGGATCCTAGAGGTCACCTACTCCAACCCCCTTGTTTAATGTGGGAATCAGTCAAGTACAGCACCCCACTCTGCTTAAAGGAGCACACACCTTTTTAAAAATGTCTTAAATTATTGAAAAAAACCCTTCACAGGAGCAGTTTTTGTGTGGCTGTGCCTTTAGGAAAGAACATACGAACATAAGAGAAGCCAATGTTGGATCAGGCCAGTGGCCCATCCAGTCCAACACTCTGTCACACAGAGGCCAAAAACACCAGGTGCCCTCAGAAGGTCCAGCAGTGGGGGCAGGAAGCCCTCCCACTGTTGCCCCCCCAAAAAACACCAATAATACAGAGCATCACTTGCCCCAGACTGAGAGTTCCTATCTATACTTTGCAGCTAATAGCCGCTGATGGACTTCTGTTCCACATGTTTATCTAACTCTCTCTTGAAACCGTCCATGCTTGTAGCTGCCACCACCTCCTGTGGCAGAGAATTCCACATGTTAATCACTCTTTGGGTGAAGAAGTACTTCCTTTTATCTGTTCTAACCCGACTGCTTAGCAATTTCATGGAGCGCCCCCAAAAGCCCTACCACAGCTACGGGCCTGGTAGAAGTAGGAGCAAGATTGCTATGGTGTGACCAGAGCACAAATCAAATGGATGGTAGGGTGCCTGTTATGGTATTGACAACACAAGTTAGCCACAAGAAGCCAGTTCACCTACGTAAGTGAAGATGGAAGTTGTTTTGCTGTCTCAGGAATGCTGCTACCACAGCCGTGCATTTGATAAAGACTGAGCTGCAACTAGTCCAAAAGGGAGAATGCAATATTGGTAACAGTGATTTCATATGCCAAAACACAGGTATTTCCAGAAGTCTGATTGTGACAGAGCAGTAGGCCAGTTGTAGGACCATGGATGTGTGCCATTAACTCCACACTGAGCATTCTTTCACTCCCCTGAAGCCCGGAACTAGATCCAATACCCCCATTCCTTTCTCACTACCATGAAATAATGGGAATAAAATCCATGGTGATGCTGTGGGACCAAGTCTGTCACACCTTTCTGCAGCAGAGATCAAGCCACTTTGAGGAGAATGCGAAGAGAAGTGCTAAGAGAAGGAAGGATGGTCCAAGAAGTTATCCTAGTTCGGTGTAGTGGTGAACCGGGTTTGATTCCTCACTCCTCCATGGGCAGCTGCTGGTATGACCTTGGGTCAGTCACAGTCAGTTATTTCAGAGCTGTTCTCTCAAGGGCAGTTGTCCAGAGAGCTCTCTCAGCCCGACCTACCTCTCAGGGTGTCTGTTGTGGGGAGGGGAAGGGAAAGGAGATTGTAAGCTGCTCTGACTCCTTTGGGGAGTGAAGGGCGGGGTATAAATCCAATATCTTCTCTTCTTTATACCACACAAATGGTTAGGTACCGAGGAATTGGTGGTGTGACCAGCACCAGCAGCAAAGGCATTCTCTCACATGGGCAAGTGCCTTCTAAGGCAATGAGATCTTTGCAGTATTTAGACTTGCAGCCAATCTTACTTGCATTTTCAGTTAAAAGCTCTTCCTGGCAGCTTCTGCTTACACTGCATTGGGTTAAGAAGGGGGTATATGATGTGGAGCGTTTAAAGACTCTAGTTGGATTGGTGGACCTCCTGATGGCACCTGGGTTTTGGCCACTGCGTGACACCGAATGTTGGACTGGATGGGCCATTGGCCTGATCCAGCATGCTCTTAGTAACTTTGGTCGTGGCCTGTTGCTTTTGCCTGTGACAGAAGAGGATTTTCCAACAAAGAAACACGGTCTTTTCCAAATGTGAGAGTTGGAAGACTGTGGAGGACAGCAACAGAAGTTGGAGAACCGAGACCAAGCTGGTCGACCAGCAGGGTGAAAGCAAGACCAGGTGGCCACAAGATTCCTGGCTGGGTTTTTAAAAAAAAAATCAGTTTATTTTTTCAAGTCCTTCTTCCTGCAGAAGTATGAAACAGGCTTCCATACAAGTCTTCACATCTCCCAGTAGAGAAGCAGATCAGAGTTTAGGTGTGCCAACTTGAAGCTACAAAGGGGGCTGTGGTCCTAGAGGTACAACTGGCACAGTATTTTGTAGTATCGGTTTGCTGTTTAACATCCTTGACTACCTCCTTTCTCGATGGATTTTTATAAGCATTTTGATAGAGACTGTAGAACGTATGTTCTTCAAATGCCCACACTGTGAGGTGGCCTGTAGAGAGATTATCACCCCTCTGATGGGAAAAATCTCGGGTCTGCCAGAAAAAAACAAACTTGGATTTCTTCTGATTGACAAACATCCCAAGATCGCTCAACGAGTAGCCAGGTTTTGTAAGGTGATACTCAGGTCACAGAAATGGTTCACCGGTTAGATGCAAGTGTAATTTCTATACTAGCTTCTAATCTTTGGAAATGTTTTATTTAGAAGTGTTTTGGAAAATCCTTAATAAAAATACTTTAATTAAAAAAAAAAAAGTGTATTGGAAGCATTTTATTTGGAAGCGTTTTATCTCCATATCTGAAATTTTTATACTAGCTTTTAATTTCTGGAATGTATCTGTATATATGTGTGTGTGTGTGTGTGTGTTAGGGCTGCCAAGTTTGCCCGGGGGGTGGGGGATCCCCCACTACAGAGGTCCCCAACCCACCAGCCTGGATATGGCCGGCGGGGGGGGGGGGGGGACCCCACCCCCAAAGTCGTCCGGTCAGGACGACTTCCCCAGCGTGATGATGTCACCCGGAAGTGACATCATCACACTGGGCATGTTGCCGGGTCGACGCTCTAGGAATCGCCCCGAAACTCTATGGTACCATAGAGTTTTGGGGCGATTGCCAGAGCATCGCCCTGGCAACGTCCCCAATGTGATGATGTCACTTCTGGTGACATCATCATGGTGCACGTGCTTTTCACGTACGCCTAGAAACTCCCAGCGTTGAGAGGACTCCCCCCCGGCTGAAAGAATGTAAGTACTTGGTAACCCGTGTGTGTGTGTGTGTGTGTGTGTATATATCTGTAAGCATATCTGGTCTAAGGATTGTAACAGCAATAAACTAAACTATAATAATTTTATCCTTTTATAAGCAGTTTATCCTCCAGTAGATGTCGGAGAGTGGGGTCAGCTGGTCCCAAAGATGATTCCGGTAGTGAGACACGACAGCTAAGTTAACTGGTGATATGTATGGTACATACTTAACTTGAATACAGTTTTCCACCCATGATGTCATGTTTTTCTTTCATTTTTATCAGCAGGGGCAGAGTAGGGCGTTTACCATCCTTGAAGGGTGGTGACTGAACAATCTGTGGGTGTGTTTTGCCATCAAGTCGCACCCAACTTATGGAGGACCCCAAAGGGTTTTTCAAGGCAAGAGATGTTCAGAGGCCGTTTGCCACTGCCTGCCTCTGTGCAGCAACCCTTGGCGGCCTGCCATTCAAATACTAACCAGAGCTGACCCTGCTTCGCTTCCCAGATCTGATGAGATCAAGTTAGCCTGGGCTATTGAGGTCAGGGCAACTGAACAACTACTGAAAGGATAAATGGAGTATTGTAAATGGTCTCTACATGGGGCTGCCCTTGTCACAAATCTGGAGGCTGCAGCTGGTGCAGAATGCCGCAGCGAGGTTGCTGATGGGTCTCCCTAGATGGGAGCACATCCGACCAGTGCTGGCAGCACTGCACTGGCTGCCTATAGCATACCAAATTTGCTTCAAGGTGCTGGTACTTGCCTTTAAAGCCCTAAATGGCCTGGGTCCAACCTCCCTGGGGGACCGCCTTTCCCTGTATATACCCCAGAGAGCACTAAGGTCTGGGGCCCAACACCGCCTTGTTGTACCAGGCTCCAGAGAAGCCAGGCTCGCTGCCACTAGGGGGAGAGCCTTCTCGGTGGCGGCCCCTTCCTGGTGGAACGAGCTCCAGGAAGAGATCAGTGCAGTTCCGCAGGGCCTGTAAGATGGAGCTCTTCTGCCAGGCTTTCTAATAGGGGCCGCCGCCCCCCCCCCTTTTCTCCCCCATGTTCTTCCCATCAACAAGGGGCCTCAGAGAATACCATCTGGCTCCTTGACATCGCCCTTTGTCATCGGGGTCTGGAATTGCTGGGGCAGAGGGTTCGCCATTTCACTCTACTGAGTGCTGTATGAATATTGTTATGTTTTATAATGTTTTAATCTGCTTTAATTCTTATTGTATTTATTGTATTTATGAATCTTGGCTTGCCCAGGTCTTGTAAGCCACTCTAGGTCTGCAACAGCAGGAAGAACGGCCTAGAAATCTATTTAATAAATAAATAAATAATTTTAGATTTAGGCCACAGTAGTTGCTGGATCTATCTAAGCAGCAGTGCAGGGCATTAGCAATTTTGTCATGAATGGAGGCGATGCAGCAGTGGACGTGGCAGTCCGGGAATTTTTGTGGAAGAGAGGAGGTAACAACACAGCTGCTGCCGTTGAAGGCTGGAGTAGTTTCACTGTAGAAAAAATAGGACCGAGCATAGCAGTGTGTGGACTCTAATCTGGGAGAACCGGGTTTGATTCCCCACTCCTCCACTTGCAGCTGCTGGATGATCTTGGGCAAGCCATAGTTCTGTCAGAGCTGTTCTTGAAAGAGCAGTTCTCGAAAGAGCTCTCTTAGCCCCACCTATCTCACAGGGTGTCTGTTGTGGGGAGGGCAAGGGAGTTTGTAAGCCGCTCTGAGACTCCGAGTGAAGGGCAGGGTATAAACCCAATCTCTTCTTCTTCTTCCTCTTCTTCAGTAGCGGTTTCATAAAATCGTGACAGTACAAAGGCTATGGAGGCTGCACAAATACAATGGCTATCCAATGTTCCCTCCAAGCTCCCCAGTGTTGTGAGCAGAAATTCTGCCTCGTGTGCGAAAAAAGCTAGCAGCATTAAGTTGTGAGCAAATATACATTTGACCCGTGAATTAGGTTTTTTTAGAAGATTACTTCCATAACCCTTGTAAAATCTCAGAATGAACTCTTCTAAATTATATTTAAACTATATTTTAAGAATAATGTAAACGTTATAAGAGAAAACAGAATCAAGTCATATTTCATACACCCCTTTCCACAGTATTGGTAGACCTGGCCTCTGGGGAACAGGTCTACCCACCCCTTTCCACTATTCTGGTAGACCTGGCCATGTACCGTCAGACACTTTGGGGGGAGGGACTCTTGCAGTCTGCTTTGGGGTTTTTTTTTAGTGAACTATGACAACCGGCATTACAGGTCAAGTATAACAGAAGAGGAACAATCACTGTCAGAACCCTGCCTAATCTAACAAACAGGAAGTTGTTTCAAAGTTATCAACCTTCCCAAACTACTTATTTATTCATATATTAATATCCCACCTTTCCCTGTGACTCAAGGCAGCTTACAAATCATGCTGAAAAGAATAACAGGGGTGTGCAACAAAACAAAACTTTTTTCCCCTGGCTCCACTGTAGCCTATGGGGACCACTGGAGTCAATAGGCCCCATAGGCTGTAATGGAGAATCAGTCTGGAGGTATCTGAGGCTCTGGGGACAATGACCATTTTTTAGGTAGGACCTGTAGGCTGTAGGACCTGATAGAAGAGTGTATTGGATGAACTCTTTCCCCAGTGAGGGGCATAATGTTTGAAGGCAGCCTAAAATATGTATAGACGCCTGATGTAGAGTTTCCATCTCCTGTTCTGAAATAGTGGCATGGAAGAAGAACAATAGATTCGAAACGGGAGTTATTCCGGAGAATCTCGTCTCACCAACTATCTACTCAGCTGTCACCAACTATCTACTCAGCTGATGAATACTTACATAGGAACAACTACAAGAAGTATTGGACTGTAACTTTGTGGTTATACATTTATATTATTTTGAAAGTGGTGCTGTAGACGTTTGGCATAAGTTTCCTTTGGATTACATTAAAGACATTGGCAGCACATCGGCGCACAGCGTCATTCTTGTACCTGATTTACATTTTTTAGGTAGAAGCACCAAATTTGCAATATAGGTGCCTCTCCTCAACCCCCCCCCCCCATTTCAAAAAGACTGGACCAGGGGGTCCAATTCTATGGGCCCCAGAAGGAGGTGCCCCCATCCTCCATTGTTTCCAATGGAGGGGGAAAATGTCTCTTGAGCAGAAGCTCACAATCCCGGGGCGCAGCTACAACACTAGGATTATAAGGGGTGGAAAACTGTACTGCATGCTATGGTAGTTCTCAAGACAAGGGGATCTGGACCTAAAGGTAGACCAGTGGGAATGAGCTCCCCAGTTATAATAGAGTCAATACCAATGTCTATCAGCATCATCACACCACAAACAAAGGAACACCTCAACAACAACACGTCACAGGGCTAGAAAAGGTACTGATCCTTCTGACTGTGACTTTGGAATAGACCTCCACTGCATAATGTTGGTCCTGCCACCAGTGTGAGGACTGACAGTATGACGACGATAACCGTACAGATGGTCAACAGGATCTCTCCTGGGACCAGTGTGATGAGCCTCTGAATGGAGTTGGGTGTCCTCTATTTCCCCATCTTAAAAACACTGCCAGCCAAGACAAGACACTTCACAGAGAAGGAATTCTTGCAAAGGCCTTGGAGGAACACTTGAAAACCGGCTGCACCAGCACTATGTTCCATGGTATTACTTAGGCACATGATGGCATCAGTAAGGAGTTGGATAGAGTGGTCACAGGTAGAGTGAAAAAGACAAGATCCTTCATAACATCAGGTGACATTCCTGATGTGGGAAACTTTTCTTCTTCAGTAAGGCACTGGATGAAACTTTCAAAATTGGGATGGAAAGACAAGAAATTCCATAACCTCAGAGGACATTCCCAATTTGCGAAACTTTTTCATTCCGATCCCTGGGGCATTTTTTTCTCAAACACTGCTGAGGCTGTCTGTCAGCCACATGTTCCCTTTGGTACCAAGAATTGCAGTCGAGATCAGAGATACGGACTTCCATGGGTGTCTTGGGGGCCACCAACTTGGCCATCACTCAACCCCAATGGAGGTACCAAGAACTCAACCAATGGAGGCTAAGCTGGCTCAGCATAGGGAAGCTGAGTCAATGGAGTCAGTACAGCCAGTTGACAAGCAACAAGAAAAGCATAGCCTTAAGTCTGGAGATGTGATACCTTCAAGACTGCCTAATAAATTCAGCGCAATGGGGACAGGATTATGCTTTATGGTAGAAGTGGTCCTGTTTCCCTCCGCAGCAGATTTCAAAGTCAGCCGTGTTTTGAATGGTCACAAAGTTGTTTATTGTGTGATGGTCAGAAGTAAGACATGTGTCCTTCCCCTCAAGTCATGCACAGGGGAATGATATCCTTCCAGGGATGGGTGGGGGCCCAAACTGAGCAACAGTTCTTGGGCTGGAGCTTAGAACTTTCTGGAGTTGCCCCCGCTCAACCACAGAACCCATATATGGGGCTGCACAGAGACCAAAAAAAGAAACTGGGGCTTATTTTGCAGCTGAGGTTTTCATCTCAGGGTTGTTAACCTAAAATGAACTACCATGGTCCTACAAGGGATTCCTTTTGATTTCAGACACAATGCTAGGTTGCGTATCTTGAGTCATTCTCTGCTTTTTGCATATTGTGGTCCCCTAGACTTCAGAACCACCAACCATTACTGTTGATTCAGATGACTCTAGGGACTTCAATCTTACCATTTCAGCATCTCAACTGACTCTCCAACGTATCACAACATAGAGCAGTAATCCACAGCAGGCCCATAGCCACAGGAGGGAAGGGGGGATTTGGGGGCAATGCCCCCCCCACCAGATGAACACCACCCCCTCAGGGAAAAATTAAAGAAAATGTGAAATGCGTGTGGTTTCCAAAATGACCCCGGGCACAGTCAGGGAAGCTTCCATCTCGGGGGGGGGGGGGGGGAATAAATAGGTTTTTTTTTAAATGCAAAAAATAAAATAAAATTGCAAAATGCAAAAAAGAGAGTCAGAGACCCCCCCACACACAGAAAAGCACCCCAGAATCAAGTTTCTCCAATCGAAAGGACGAGAGGTTGCAGCAGGTGTGGCCGGGGTGCCCCCCTTCCCCCGATTTCCCCACACCCCACCTACCAAAATTTTCTGGCTATGCCCCTGACCCACAGGGGTGTCCCAGTAGCCACCAATGCATTTTGTGGTGCCAAACCTGGCTTTCCTCTACCTCACGCACAGGAGGTGCTCAGAAGAGGCCAGACTTCCAGTTTCTGTCCTTATTTATGCTGCACCCATTTAGAAACAAGAAACATGATAGGCTTGGAATCTCCCAACATTCTGCAGGGTCGCCATTTTGTGGTTAACATACCCCCGCATGGCAGCCATTTTGTTCTCAATATTCCAGAAGGGCCCACAAGCTTAGTAAGGTTGGGAACCACTGAGACAGAGGCTGTGGCAACATCGGGGGATAGATTATTGTCAGAACAGATGACATAAGCCCACCCTTAAAAGTGGAAGTCAAGGCTCAAGCCCCTCCAGTTCCCAGCCATGACCAAATGGTAGTAAAAAGCAAGTCTCCTCTAAACCCAAATGGAATGGGGCCCCACACATTTGGTCTTGCCCTAGGTGGCAAGGTATTATTTGCACTTGTAACTGACCACCTCTCTTCTCCCAGTCCTGTGACCTTGGGGAAAAGGGATATTTTTCTTGTCCTGCCCTTTTGCGGAAAGTGCAAGGAGTGTCTTGATGTGCTGCTGACACCTCTTACAAGCCACGTGGGAAGAGACAGAGAAGTCAGCCCCAGTTCTTCATGGAACAAATGGAGTTGTCCCCCACTCAAACTGGGTTTGACAGCTCCAGCAATTCCACATTGCAAAAGCCTGGTTTTCTCCACAATGTATACCCCTTTGAGAATGATAAGCCATTTATCTCTTGTGAATAGGGCTTTCGCTGGATGTGAAGAGGCAATGCAGTCTAAGAAGGACCATCACTGCAGACAGGAAAATTTATTAAACCCCACAGATAATTGTACTATACTGTCCGACACTAATGTCGCTTACCTTTTTCTTTTCAGGGAGCTCCTTATACTTTTTCGAAAGTATCTTAGTGAGATCCAGGTTGCTCATCTCTGGGTGCAGCTTGGCATATTTTGCTCGCTTTTCCATGAAGAAACGGAAGTACGGGGTCAAAGGTTTCTTGGGGAAGTCAGGATGCTTCTGAATAGGGGGTGGGGGCAAAAGGAAGAAATAACATTTCGAGCCCACCAGCTTCCCAAAGACTGCAAAAATTGTTTGAAATAAGGGAGCTGAGCTGCTTGGAATGGGGCACTCTCTACAATTTAAGAAGCTAATGGAATAAACTGAACAGACCCATAACGTTCTGCGTGTTTCGTAACTTTCTGCAGCAGTTAACAACTCCACGGTACAGCGTTTGTTCCTTCCCTCACTGTGAGCTATCAACATTCAAGAGAGCAAAAGTGTTTTTGGTGTTTTCCAAAACCCAACCCTATCACAGGATTCTCTCTCATACACACACACTTTATAAAAGAAAAATTGTAAAAAAATCATAGGGGGCACACATCACTTGTAATAAGAATATGAGCAGAAGTGAATTTAGAAAGAAATTCTCCTGTGAGAGAGGCCTTTCCAGACAAAAGCTATTTTAGAATCCAGGAGTGGCTTTGGAAATACTGAAGTTGTCAGATACTGAAGAGCCAGGGTTGTGTAGTGGTTATATGGGGCGGACGCGAATCTGGAGAACCCGCATTTGATTCCCCACTCCTCCTCCCCAAGAAGCCTGCTGGGTGACCTTGGGTCAGTCCCAGTTCGCTCAGAGCTCTCTCAGCCCCACCTACCCCACAAGGTGCCTTTTGTGGGGAAAGGAAGGGAAGACGATTGTAAGCTGCTCTGAGAATCCTTACAATAGAGAGAAGTGGCGTATAAAAACCTGCTCTTTGATTAAATAGTGCCTGTTTTAACATTCAGGTTTATAATTAAATTGTTTTATGATGTTGTCTTATTAACTTTTATACATATTTTATTTTAATTAACTTCTGTATGCATTTTGATTAGCTACTCTGTTATAATTCTATATCTGTTCATCCAAGTGGAGTATTTTAACATCTTTACCTTCATACTTAAAAATGATTTGCTGTGTGAACTTGTATCTGGTCGTGGACTGCTATAAATTATATATGTATATTTTTAAAAACCCTACTCTTCTTCTATTTTTCTACCCCTCTTCTTGTCTTTGTCACTTCAAGTATCCCCACCTTGAGATAACTTTGCAAGACTGGAAGGCGTGCTTAAACAGTAAGATACTCTCTGTACTATGTCTTACAACTGATTTCAATAATTACTATGCCATCAAGTCACAACGGACTCCACAGGATTTTCATGGCAAGAGATGCTCAGAGGTGGTTTGCCATTGCCTGCCTCTGTGTAGCGACCCTCAACTTCCTTGGTGCTCTCCCATCCAAATAACTAGCCAGAGCTGACCCTGCTTAGCTTTTGAGATCTGACAAAATCAGGATACACTGGGCTATTCAGGTCGGGGTTTTGTATATTCTATAAAAATACTAGCATGGATTTTATGGGGAAACAAAAATTCAAGTAAATTTAAGTAAAATTCAAGTAATCAAGTAAAATTAACCCCTGGACTTCACCCATCACCAACAGCCCCACCCTAACTAGAAACTGCAAAGGGTCAGCTCAAATTGAGGGGAGATGAGCAACTCATTCCTGCTTTAGAGCACTGACTTCTTTGTAGGTACTACCCTGTTTGCATAAAGCAAAAATTAATTTGTTATTCCTCTCTGAGGGGTGGCATACAATCCCATGTGCGGCTGACAAACCCCCGGTACAGTCTCTGATGGCCATTTCTGCAAAGCTCTGCCTGTCAGACCTGAGGAAGAAGGACCCATCCCACCTCAGAATATGTACCTTAGCGAGGGAGGTGCCCCCCCCTTTTCTTTTTCATCCACTGACTGCATGTTAAGAACTCTGCTTTCCACTTCAACAGAGAGATGTGATATTTTATGAAACACTGTTTCATGGGCTAGAGACTCCTGGGATGGGGAATTCTCTCTCTTATGGGATCCTCCTTCCCCCAATCCCACTTGGCCGCCCTTGCTCTTTTCCTTTTCTTTCAGCTGTACACACTCTTTTACTCACACCCACTCATTCCAGTGTTTTGAGTCCCCTTTGCCCACCCACCCAGCCAGTCTTTCCTTCCCCCTTTCTTCTCCTCCCTCTCCATCCCCACCCCCTTAGCCCTTCAGTTTCTATTCGTTTTCTCATTTGCCCCTGCTCCACTTACCTGCTTCCAGTGCTGCAGGCAATTTCAGGTTGCTATAGCAACCTCAAATGCCTTTCATTTGCAGTCCCCCTCCCCATGTCTGTACATGCATGGAAATCACTGGGGTTTTTTTGGGGGGGGGGGGGCAGTGAGCTATGTAATCCTCCCATTTAAAAGAAGAGCTTTTAAATTTTTCTGTAAACCTGGAAACTCCTCCCGCTTTGTGGCCCCACTGTGCTCATTCGTTGTTCTACATGGTGGGAACCTGCTTAGGAATTAGACGTACAATATTTCCTCAGTTAAGATCGAAGATTCTAAAATTAGATTCGGACACCTTCTTTAATTCTTAATTGTAGAGTTATATTCCTATCCATTGGTGTTTTTAAAACATGTGAGACTTGCTAAAATATATATATTTCCACGGCTGTGCTTACTGCATTATACCCCTGGGGTCAAAACTCAGCTCCAACTCCCCCCGCCATTTTCTTCACTTGCAAAAAAATAAAAAGGAGCTTTAGAAAGTAAGGGTGCTAAATTAATTTGCATGTATTTTTTGCAATTCCCTAAAGGGAACAGTCAAAGCTTGAAAGAGGACGCACACAAATACCCTGAAAACAGATCCTTGTTCCAAGAGTGAAGAGTCCAACTGTGATTACCAAGGTTCAAAATTTCAAGACAGGGCTCTGGAGGATGGTGGGAAATCCTCAGCGTGACAGTCTCCACGGTATGGGACAACTCTCAAAGGTCACAAAACAGAAACACCTGGAGTTGGCAGCTTTTCACGGGCCCCTGCTCCTTGGCATTGAATAGCAGCTCACCATGAGCTGAGGATAAGAACCAAATTCCTGACTCTCTATTGAGTAACTGCCGAACTATATAGTATTCAGGATATCAGTGAGAAATAAATGAATAACTCAAGCTCACCCAGAGTACCTATCTCACAAGTTGGCTGTCCCTTGTGTCTCTACAGGATCCACTGCTCCTACCTTTCTCTTTCTAAGCAGCCTTCTCTGAGGGGGAAATAATATGAATAAAAATCCACAAGTTGATTACATACAAAGAAGTCCACAATGACAGTGAACAAGACCAATCACGTTTTGGCCCAATCGGCCGTTTTCAGTGGTCACTAATACGAACTATTTTGTCAGATTGCTGGTTGGTGTATACGTACACACCCCGAGAAAATAAACTGCCCAAATTAGAGATAATTTACAACCATAGAAGGCCTATATGTGTATAGAAAGCCTATATCTCTGTATGTGATGTAATGGTTAAGTGCGCGGACTCTGATCTAGGAGAACCGGGTTTGATTCCTCACTCCTCCACTTGCACTTGCTGGATGACCTTGGGCAAGCCGTAGTTCTGGCACAGCTGTTCTTGAAAAACAGCAGTTTCTGTCAGAGCTCTCTCAGCCCCACCTACCTCACAGGGTGTCTGTAAGCCGCTCTGAGACTCCCTTGGGTAGTGGGGTATAAATTCAATCTCTTCTTCTTCTTCTTCATCTATGAAGAAGGCCCATTGGGCTGAAACGTTTTTGGTCTTGTTCACTGTGATTGTGGGCTCATTTGTAGTCTACCAGCTTGTGGATAGTAATTTATGTTATTTAATGTACGCCGAGGACTACTTAGTCCGGTGGTTTCAGTCTAGAGGGTAAACTCAAGGCCTATGTTTTTAATTTGTTTTAAGTGTGCTGTACAATAAATTGATTTATTTTGTTTAATTCATTTTTAACGCTGTTCCTGCTCAACCTTCGGGGTACCTCTTCTCTGGTATGTCCCCAGAAGAGCCTTACACTCTGCTGATAGCAATCAGCTGGTGATCCCTGGTCCCAAAGATATCCAGCTGTCCTTGACCAGAGCCAGGGCATTCTTGGCCCTGTCACCACCTTGGTGGAACTCACTGCCAACTTCCATCAGGGCCCTGAGGAACTTAATGCAATTCTGCGGGGCCTGTAAGGCAGAGATGTTCTGCCAGGCTTCTGCTTGAGGACAGCAATGGTTTCCCATCACAGCTGACACCCTCCTCTTTTCTTCCACCATGCCCGCTTCGGCCTCCTCCTTAACCTGCCCACGAAATGGAAGAACAGTCCAGAGCAGGTTTGAGACCAAATTATAGATACCATCGGGAGATTGTGAAATTAGAACTGGTTTGTTTATTTGAATTTGTATTTTTGCATGTTTTAATCTGTTGCAAATTGCCCAGAGCCCTGTGTACTTAGAGATGGGCATTTCAGAAATTCAATAAATAATAATTCAGTTTTGGGGTTGGGATTGTAGTCCCCTTTTTTGGTGTATTCTGAGGGGGAGGCAATTCTGCCATGTCAACAGCCTAGACAAGAAGCCCAACGCCAATTTGTTTCTGTGAGTCGCCACTGAAGGTTTGTCACCTTCACGTCAGAGGCACGGCCCAAATTAGAGCCACGCGACAGGAACCAGAAGTCGGACTCGGCAGAATGTCAAGGCTAGGAACGTGGGCGACAGTTCTAGAGGGCAGGTGACACAAGCCAAGCAGCAGTGAGGAACATGTCAAAAGTCAGGACTGTGGAGGGATCCTCTCCGCTGCTAAGTGACTTCTCCATGATGTTCTCAGTATACACACTGTCATGATCTGGGCTGTGCAAGTAAAGGCCCAGGGAGCCTGAGTTGCAGTGGGAGGAGGCCAGGCAGCCTACCTACAACTCCCAGAAGTCCCTGAGAGGTTTTGGCGCCCATTTTAGCCAGTCGCAGAGTAAGGGGACTTCTAATAAAAGAGCTGGTACAGAAGAAGAGCTGTTCTTTCTTCCAAGAGAGCAAGGCCAGAGGGAAGGCTGCTGCTGGGAGAGACCCTCACCCCAAGAAGAAGAGTGAGTAGACGCAGGCCCAACTGAGACAGTGAGCTAGGAACTGTGAGCCTAGTCGCGTTAGGGCATTTGGTTTCTTTTCCCTTCACCCACTTGTCGTTATTGTTCTTGAATCTTGTTTGTTTCCCACACTGGGCTGACCTCCCGTAAAAATAAATCTTTTATTTGTATTTTACCCTGCCGGGTCCTCACGCCTATTATTCCGCCAAACAAGGGAGGTCTGAAGGTTTGGGAGGGTGCTCTGGGCCTTCTCAAGGGATCCTAAAACCAGAGTGGCGTCAGCGTCAGGTGACACCCCACCTGAGCCGTGACACACACAGAGGTCCTTCCAAAAACCAGCAAAAAAATGTGGCTCAATAAGGGGTCCCTGGGTTGAAGACCTCAATGCCTTGGACTGCTGCATTTCTTATTTTCGGTTTCACTTTCGCTGGGGTCTAATGGACCCCAGGTACCCTTCTAATGAAACCTTCCAACTAACTACGGTTCCCATCCTCCAGGTGGTGGCTGGAGATCTCCCACTATTACAACTGATCTCCAGGTGACAGAGATCAGTTCACCTGGAGAAAATGGCCGCTTTGGAAGTTGCTCTACAGCAAAATGCCCCAAACTCCGCCCTCCTCAGGCGCCACCCCCAAAATCTCCAGATATTTCCTAACCAACAGCTGGCAACCCTACAACTCACACACACAAAATGCTGTAATAATGGCTCAAAATACATAAGACTAATCAGCACCTTTGTTGCAAAAGAGTGTATGAAATACGAAGAGGCACAAATAAGGGGGAAATTTAGAAGGTTTTTTTTAAAGCATCCTTCTGATGTCAATTATGATCCCAGAGGGGGGGCAGGAAGGAAGGAAGGAAGGAAGAAAGGAAGGAAGGAAGACTGTGTAACCAGCTAGTAGCTTCAGGCGGGGGGGGGGACTACTTGTGAATTTCCTGCACTGCGTTGGGGGTTCAATTAGATGATGCTTGAGGTTCCTTCCAGCTCTATGTTTAGGGGAAATGCTGGTCTACTCCTTCAGCCCCTTTAAGGCAGAAACTCTTCTCACAGACCCCTTTCTTTAACGAACCCACACCCACCTTCAGCTTCTTGCCCTTGTAGGGGTTTTTCACATGTTCCTCGGCATCCGTGATCAACTCTGTCAGGGTTCGAAACTTCCTCACCTGCAGGGAGAGCCCGAAATTCGGGAAAGGAGAACGTGAGAAAAGGGCATTGCCCATATAATTCCAAGGGCTGCACATTTCGCTGGTACCTTCATAGAGCAGTCCTCAGCAGAATTACTCCAGTTTAAGCCCACTGGTTTAGAAATCAGCGGGCCTCAGACGTCACAGGACTGCACCATAAATCACCTACATCTCTGTTTGCTCAACTTGTAAAGGTCAGCTTTGATTGGTGGAGCTGAGATTCAAAGACACGCTTGTTCATTCTCTGAAGGACTTTTGAATATAGGTCAACAAGAACAACAACAAAAATTAAGATTACCTTTTCCCCCCTAGCAAGTAACAGTTTATATCAAATGTCCTGACATTTCCTTCAATCTCTCTTAAAAGGCAATTAAACGGAGGCTGCTGCAATACACAAATTTACTTTCATTTGCTAAATCTACCATCAGGCGGATGATTGGTCAGTGGACAACCCCTAATCACCACCCGTGTGACTGGGACTCTGTTTGTCAAGTGCCACGTTAAATCAGCAATGCGAGGAAGGCTGTCTGAACCTCAAAAGCAAGACAATTACTTTTTGCAGCAAAAAAAAAGAAAAGAGGCCATTCTCAAAGGCTGGTTTTTGTCTGACTTTCAACCGTCCGAAATTTGCAAACAAATTCTAATCCTGCAGCTTCATTCTGGAACCTCCCTTCAAAATCTCTGGTGTCGAAGCAGAAAGATTTTACAGCTGGAAACAGAGTGTCTTGAAACGATCCGCCTCTTGGGGGATACTTGAGCCTTCTACAATTAGAAGACTAAATACAACAAACCAGCTAGTCAGAGGAAAGGGATATACGGAAATGGAGCCCCAAGAAAAAGAGTACAGGGTCTGGCCTTTCCGCAAAAAGAATGGTCATGGCAGTCTGCAAAAGGAAAGGGGGTTAAAAGAGAATACAGGAGAAAATTTGATAGAGGCAATCAGGAATCCAAAGAGGCAGATGAGCTGTACAGTTCTTCCAGCAGAGCAGTAGAAGTGAGTAGACACTACAAACCCCACCCCAACCTTCAAGGGCATTTCTCACCCAAAGCAAGGTCACCTGACAGATCCCGCCATTACCTCATTGGAGATCTCAATCCACTTTATCTTGCACATGTCACCAGAGAAGTCCTTGAAGGCCACTTTGTCCCAATCCAGGTGGGATTCAGTGGTTTTGAACTTGCTCCCATCATTAGAGGGCAAATTGTTCTTCATGCATTCTAAGAGATTCAACATGTCTTCCTGGGTCCAACGGTCTAGGAACACAATAGCCGGAAGAAAAAGAACCTTCATATGGCAGCCGTGATATTGATACGCATCAGTGTTTCCCCTAGAACAGGGTGGGCAAACTTGCTCAGCGTAAGAGCCACCTAGAACAGGGGTGGGCAAACTTGCTCAGCGTAAGAGCCACCTAGAACAGGGGTGGGCAAACTTGCTCAGCGTAAGAGCCACCTAGAACAGGGGTGGGCAAACTTGCTCAGCGTAAGAGCCACCTAGAACAGGGGTGGGCAAACTTGCTCAGCGTAAGAGCCACCTAGAACAGGGGTGGGCAAACTTGCTCAGCGTAAGAGCCACCTAGAACAGGGGTGGGCAAACTTGCTCAGCGTAAGAGCCACCTAGAACAGGGGTGGCCAAACTTGCTTAACGTAAGAGCCGCACAGAATAAACATCAGATGTTTGAGAGCCACAAGACATGAACAAATATGACCTGATTTTATTGGAAAATAAGCAAATTTGCTTTTTATTAACATTAAATGAGACTGCCAAAAATAATAACAGAAGGGGTAAAAGCAGATATTGATAATGATATTAATTTGTCCAATGATATTTGTTTGCTAATGATATTTAGCTTCCCCAGCTACCCTGCCGGGAGCCACATAATATATGTGAAAGAGCCGCATGCGGCTCCCGAACCACAGTTTGCCCACCCCTGCTCTAGAAAGATCTCCCTAGAAGCTGCATGTTCATTGGTCTCAATGGGCTTTCAGACTGCTAGCCAATTAAATGATTAACGAGCCAACTGGCCCATTTAATAAATCGCTCGATGGCTATTGGAAAATCTTAGCAGCAAACCCACAAAAGGCCTTTGAAATACAACTTCACCCTGTTTTATTAAGCAGTCAGATCTGGAATATTTTAAATATTACACTGAGCACCCAAATTCTATAATACGCAAATACATGAATGCGCACTGATCCAAGTATGCCTATTTTGCAAAATGCTGATTATTATTATTATTAGTCCTTCCTTTAAAGTTAGTTAACTGTCTTATTCGTGTTCTTTGTAATATATTATTAATTATTGTTATCATCACTGAGTACTACTGATGTGTTGAAAGTACAGATTGATAGCCGATCAATATTGTCAAAAAGAGCATTTCTGTCAAATATGTTAATGGGAGGGAATCCTATCAATAGTGCAGGATCTGGGCTTAAAAGACGTACCGTATTTTTCGCTCCATAAGACGCACTTTTCCTCCCCAAAAAAGTGGGGGGGGGAGTGAGTGCGTCTTATGGAGCAAATATGGAGCTTTTCTTACCTGTAACAGGGCTCTTTCTTCAGCAGGAACGCAGGGGAACGCCATTCAGGCTGGCATCCCAGCCTTCCCCGCCCCTCCCTGCTGGGCCTGAGCTGTTAAGACTTAAAAGGGAAACTGCAGGAAAAACCCCACCAGGCTAAGTACTCTTTCCCTTGAAGTGCTTTTCCCCTTTAAGACAGCCAGCAGCAGAAAGCCCCGCCCACAGATTAAGCTCCGTGGTTACTTTGCACAGAAAGGCCTGGCTTTGCATGGCATGCCCACGTCTCTCTTCTTTCCTTTCTCTCTCTTTCTTCCTTCCTTCCTTTCCTTTTTTCTGTCTGTCTGTCTGTCTTTCTGTCTCTCTCTCTGTCCCCACCTTTCTTCCTTCCTTTCTCTTTCTCTCTCTCTCTCCTCCTCCTTCCTTCCTTTATCTCTCTCTCTTTCTTTCTGTTTCATTTTTTCCTGTTTTCCTCCTCTAAAAACAAGGTGCGTCTTATGATCAGGTACGTTATGGAGCGAAAAATACGGTACTACCACTGATTTCTTCCGATGCTATTTCTTTGGTATTGCATTTCATAGGAACCACGTGCTAAAACAGCTACTAACTTTAAATATAATCAGGATGCAATGTCTTTTCAGAAAAAAACCCTCATATCGGTATAAGAATAAGAGCCCAGTATCACCTTAAAGACTAACTAAACTTGTGGCAGGACATGAGCTTTCATGCATCACTGCTCACTTCTTCAGATACTACAACTCACGAAAACTCCTACCCTGCCACAAACTTTGTAAGTCTTTAATGTGCTACTGGACTTTTCCTCTTTTCTCCCACTACAGACAGACTAACATGGCTGCCCATCTTGGTCTATCACATAACACCAGATTAAGTTGTCAAAAGGATTAGCCAAGCAAGAGGCATTTAATACCCCAGGGTACACCGTTAACTCTTTTGTCAACAGCTACTCAATGCATACAAAGCCTCCTGCTTCTGATGAGTGGTTCTTGGAAAGGCATCATTACTGTATTATACATTGTAGGTCTGTTTTCATATTAAGGGATCTCGGCGCTCTGAATTAAGTAATTTATACTTCACGTGTCCCTAGGGATCCTGTTGCCGTGATTTCACTAAGGTTACAAAACTATTTCCTTGATACGTATTTCTTCTTCTCCTCAGTTCTACTTCTGTTGTATGTTCAAGTGCATTAAAAAAATGTTCAGGATGGCATTCTTATAAAGGGGTCAGAAATACAGTACAATGGATCGGCCCAGGAGATTGTATCTATAAGGAGCCTCATTTCTGGTGGTACTGCAATGTTTACTGTACATATTTCAAACACACACCTTTACAGAATTCGATGTCTTCTGCCTTTGTAACCCTCTCTTCAGTTTGGTATGCAAAGCTGTCTAAAGTTTTGTTGCCTTAGACAGTTCTTTCACCACACTGGCTGTTTGGTTGCCCTAAGAGAGTTTTATTTTATTTTTTATTAACCCTGCTTTCCAGTTCTTTAATCCTAGCCCCGCTGTATTGTTTGTTCATTAGAGGCCTTTGCCGTCTGATTGAATTGTTACCATACTTTGTGATCAGCCTCACTGAGAAGAGAGAGCTATAAATGAATTTATTATACATTATTACAATTAACAATAACATTAAAAAACCCCAGATCTGGCATCGGGCCCTTTTCCAGCCTGCCCGCAACTGTGAGCCGTTCAGAAATCCCAAACCCTAAAATTTTTGCCAACTGTCAATCACAGGAAGTTTTTAATCAATCAACTGCACCTATTAAAATGATTTGTATTTGCCATCCTAAAACACAGAAAACGCCAGACTGCAATACGGACAAAACCAGCCATGCAAGAGTTAATGGTGACAGATTTACAACAGAGCTCTGTTTAATGGTCTCAATGTGGCATGGAAGTCTGATTCCCCCCTCCCCCATAGGAAAGTGTGTGCATTAACATTTTTTTTAAGGGCGCAAAGAAAACAACAGCAAAGCACCATCGCTCACTAACGCAGCTATGAATAGGGGATTAGTACATTAAAATGGCACCTGAGGACTACATATCCCAGCATGCAGCTCTTAAATTTTGATCATAAAGAACTGACCACCAGGTGGCAGCTTGCACAGCATGAATTGCACAGGCCTGCAAGCCCTGGGCTTAATAAAGGCCTGGTTCTGTAACCAAGCAAAATCTGCAATGGGTGCTAAATGATACCATTTGGGAGGGAGGGGGAACCCTGAGCAGATGTTAAATTTGGAGTTCCTCGCGATGGGACATGACAGGAATGGAGGACAGACACAAGAAAGGACTCATTCCTTTTGTTTAGTGGTTAATTTGCTTTTTTAAAATGGTTATTAAGGCTCTGTCCTCCCCAGAAAGCTCTTCTTCCCCACTGCAGAAACACACAAGGATCTGTGATTATAAAGGCTGCATTCAGACATCAGACAGGTTTGTCTGTGACAGGCGTGAACGGAGCCTCCTGCACCCTTACACCCTCCCCTTGCGCATGGAGCGCACAACAGGAGACTTCCTGCTCTTGGAAACCACAGATCAAACTGCTTCTTCACGACGATCAAATGCAAGGATCTGGCCAAAATGGGGTTTGCTTCCCCCTCCCCGGTTCACACTGTGGCTTAGAAACTCAGAGGGAAGGAGCTTCAATTACACCTTGGCTCCTGCACTTGGAACATCCTGGCAAGCCTCGAAGCCTCCAAACATGTTCTGCCACAAGCTGTGGGAGGAGGGAGCCAAGTGCATCAGTGCAGCAAGAAGCTGTGTCCGTGCCCACTGTGGGCAAGTTTCTGTTTGCCCGTGTCTGAGCGCACCCTTAGAGGACAGCTGCTTCAAGAGATATCAACAGCTGGTGGATAAAGGGTCACAACCAGACTGCAGGGCCAGCTCGAGGTATTTTGCTACCCCAAGTAAGGGCCGCCCATCCTCTGCTGGGTCTACACCGAGCTAGGTGAATCAGACTGGGGGTCACTTGTGCACCATCAAAGGCGGCTCTGTAATCACATAGGCAGGGCAAGCAACTTACTCTTTGAAATATGGGGTTTTTCCTGAGAAAAAGGGTGGCAGGGGATGGTGACAGAGAAGTAGGACAGGGCCCAGGCAGCCCAAGGTTCAGAGCAGTGTTCCCTCTAAGCTGAGTTAGTGTGAGCTAGCTCACAGTTTTTTAGCCTCCAGCTCACACATTCTTGTCTTAGCTCGGGAAGGATGGCCCCAGCGCAAACTAATTTTATTTATTTTATTGTTATGTCGCCCGTTCCCTGCAAACCGGGTTCAGGGAGGTACACAACAGTAGGTAACCCAACATATCGTATCAGTTAAAACAGGGGTGGGCAAACTGTGGCTCGGGAGCCGCATGCGGCTCTTTCACATATATTATGTGGCTCCCGGGAGGGCGGCTGGGGAAGCTAAATATCATTAGCAAACAAATATCACTGGACAAATTAATATAATTATCAATATCTGCTTTTACTCCTTTTGTCATTATTTTTGGCAGTCTCATTTAATGTTAATAAAAAACAAATTTGCTTATTTTCCAATTAAAGGAGGTAATATTTGTTCATGTCTTGTGGCTCTCAAACATCTGATGTTTGTTCTATGCGGCTCTTACATTAAGCAAGTTTGGCCACCCCTGTTCAAGGTGGCTCTTACGCGGAGCAAGTTTGCCCACCCCCGAGTTAAAACATTAAAAAATACAGTAAAATGTCTGCCGCAGCCAAATCGCTGGCTCACAACTTTAATGCCAGTAGCTCATTCGGAGTCTGGCCAACTCCTCCCCTGGGGGGCCTAGCTGACTTTTCCAGAAGCATCCCCTTTCTCACCTTGATTTTTGGGGGCTGTCATTTCTAAGTCGGTTGGACTATCCGCTTCTCCGTTCATCCTCCACCTCTCGGACCCTAGGGTGACACCGTCTGGGTCTCCCCCTCCAAGCTCCCTCTCTCCCCCCTTCACGGTGGTGTCAACCAATCAGTTTTCACCCTGAAAGCATGAAGAAGCCAGAGTTAGAACCGCCCGCTGACTCTCCCACCCCCCGGTGATGAAACCGCGACAGTTCCTTTCCCCTGGGAACCAAGAAAGCAGCGACACAACGCACTACCTTGAAACAACACCGTGGACCGGAACCTGTGACAAATTCAGACAGCGGCTGGAGAGAGCCGAAAGCCACCATGACATCTGGCATTCCACCTGGGAGAAGCCCAGAATGGTGGTAGTGGCAGCCAACATGTGGTCACCTCTGTAGGGTTTTCAGGGCAAGAGACATTTAAAGAGGGGGTTGCCCATTGAGCCTCTCTCTTGCTGGGGACACACACACCGAATAATCCACTTTCAGCCCACTTTCAATGCACGTTCCAATTGGATTTTGCCAGTTCACACAGGTCCTTTCTGCATTTGCCTGCCACTCCAGATTTTCTCAAAGAGTTCGAGCTGAGACAATTTAAGTCCACGGCAAAACAGCATCCAAACAACGCAAGGCAACAGCAGGCTGAAACCGGGCTGACCACTGAAGGGAGGTATTGTAATGCAGAAGGGGGGGGGGAGACCCGGAATAAAAAGGTTGAACTTGATTTTAGTGCAAAATGGGGGGGGGGGGAACCTGGGTTAAAAAGAAGGTTGAATTCGATTTTAGTGCAGAATTGCTTGGAGGACACCACAGTGAACATGAATTAAAAGAAGAGTGCAGAAAGGACCACAGCAAAATCCAGTTGGAAAGTGCACTGAAAGTGGATTCTTTGGTGTGTGTGACCACAGCCTCTGTGTCACAACCCTGGACTTCCACGGAGGTCTCCCGCCCAAATAGTAACCAGGGCTGACCTTCCTTTAGCTTCCGAGATCTGACAAGATCAGGCTAGTTGGGTGCCTAGGGTGTTTAATTAATGGAATTTAAAATTCCCTCTTAGAACAGATTTGTTATAAGGTGGCCTAAAAGATGGTCACAGAACCCCACCGCAATTTCCTCTCTCTGAGCAGATGAAGATTATCAGGATGCCACCCCAGATTCATTACAGCATAAAATTGGATCCAGAAAGGCATCCCCTGTCATGAAAACTGTCATGCCTCCCACAGCGCCAGAAAAACTTGGGGGGGTGTCTCTAACTGAGGGTCTGTAATGGCGGCAAATCTCTCACTGCCAATGCCAGGAGCCAACTTCAACACGGGGCTTCTATGCCTTGTTTGTTGGCCTCCCAGGGCAAGGAGTCCGCCAATGTGCGAAACGGGATACCAGTGGCTCGATCCAGCAAGGCACCTCTGATTTCCGCGGGAAATATCAAAGAGAGTGTCTGGGGAGAGGCATCCCATCCACTCCGCAGACAGAGAGGAGAGCAAGAAAAGTGGTTGAAAAAAGATAGGGAGAACCAGAAGCGAGGGGACGGAGAATATCCTTCAGCCCTAAAGAGCAGAACAGCCAGTCTTTGCGGGAGACAAGAAAAGGCAGTAAAAAGAACCTGGGGGAGGGGGAAAACTGGGTCAGCTGAGGCCTACTTGGAAGGACTGAAGGCCTTGCCTTACGGTGGAAGGAAGTCTGAGTCCAGGGGCCTCAGTTGTGTGCATGCAGATACCTACACACGGAAGCTGATACCCAGAATTAAACTGTGTTGGTCTGAAAGGGGCCCCTGGACCCAAACTCTGTTCTGCTGCCATGGACCAGCACGGCCGCCCATCTGAATCGTGCTCTGCAGTGCTTACAGAACCAATCTAGGACCTGACAAAAGAGCTCCAAGCCTTGCTGAGTGGTATTTGGGCCAGTCCCTTTCTTTCTGCCTAACCTACCTAAGTAGGAAATAGAGAACCTTCAGGTTCAGAGGCAGTCAGCTTCTGAATCCCAGAGCCAGGAGGCAACATCAGGGGAAGACCTGGACCTCAATGCCCTGCTGTTGGCTGTCCAGAGGACCTGGCTGGCCACTGTGGCAGACAGGCTGCTGGACTAGACAGACCCCTGATCGGATCCAGCAGGGCTCTCCTCGTGTTCTTACTGAGGCCTCGGCCTCTCTGCCCTGCTGTTGGCCCTCCAGAGGAGCTGGTTTGGCCCCTGTGAGACAGGAGGCTGGACTAGAAGGGAAGATTGGTCTGATCCAGCAGGACTCTTCTTATTTACTTATCAGAGAAGGCCGGGGCCTCTATGCCCTGCTGCTCTTGGCCCTCCAGAGGACCTGGCTGGCCCCTGTGTGAGAGAGGAGGCTGGCCCAGATGGACCCCTGGCCCGATCCAGCAGGGCTGTCCTGCTGTCCTTACCTGGCGCAACTGCAGCGAGGGTAAAAGGAGAGCCTCCCTGGCGGGAGGCGCGGGGCAGACACGTGCTGCCCAAGGAGGAGAAGGATCCCTGGCTGGAGGGCAGGGGAAAGGCGCCAGGCAGGGATTCGCTTGGCTCAGTGAGAGGAGGGAGGGTGGAATCCGCTCGGCGAGCCCAGCCAGAGGCTCCGGCCCGGAATGGGAGGGGTGGCGGGCGAGTGGGAGGGCTCTGCGCGTGCTCGCCGCTCCCTCCAGCGCCGCCCGCTCTTCCGAGGCCGCCCCGGCCAATCTCCGCCTCCTTCCTGCAGCAGGAGCGCAGCTGCTGCTGTTTGCTGCGCGCCGCCTCTCTCCCGGCCCTGTCTCCGGGCAGGCAAGCGAGCGAGCGGGCGGGCGGGTCGAGCCGTCGGGTCTGCAGCTCCTTCTTCTTCTCCTCCTCCTCCTCCCTCCCCCGGCCTCCTTCTCTTTCTCTCGCGCGCGTCGCCGAAGGGAAACTGCAGCCGCCGCCGCGGCTTCGCCGGCTGCCTTCCACCCCCCCCCCCCCCCGGGCGCCTGATTTTTTCCCCCTCCGAAGCCCGGACTGGCCCCTCGCCTGCCTTGGCACGCCGCAGGGAGGAAGGAGGCGCCTTTGCAGCCAGCCCCCTTCTCTCTCTCTCTCCCCGGCAGAGCTCGCGTCCTTCCAGCCGACCGCCAGTTGGCTCGCCTCGCCAGGGGGCCGGCTCAGTCACCAGATCGCCCTCCGCCGAGAAGAATCCCCCGCTTCTTCTCCGCCCGCCATTCTTGCGCGCTCGACTGGATCTCTACAGGATCCGTTCCCTGCAGCCTTCCCCCACCCCACGGCTTTACGCTTCGGTTAACCGACCTCTCCTAGCTTCCTCCCCCTTCCCTTCTCCGGAAGAGAGCTGGGCGCTCCCTTTTATCTCCCCGGCTCGGAATCTAAATTCGAAGCCCCCTTCTTGGCTTTTTCATTCGGGCGCCCGAGTCCCTCCTCCGCCTTCCCCCGAGTCCCCAGGCGAGCCCGCCAGCCAGCCCCCTCCAAGCCCTCGTACCCCGCGGCAAGGCGATCTCTCACGGAGGACGCAAGCCGTCTTCCCCGATCCCCGCGGGCTCCGAAGAGGCTCGGCTTCCATCGCGTTCTCCCTTTCCTCTCCCCCCCCCCCGGTCTCCTTTCCAATCCACCCCCGTACCAGGGCGCGCGGCGGCGGCGGCGGATCTCCTCCGGCGCCGACGCAGGGTGAGGAAGGCGCCAGGCGAGTCCCGCGTCTTTCCCTCCTCTCTCTGCCGGTCCTACCCTCGCCGAGGCGGTTAATAAGGCTGAGAGGAGCCCGCCTCGTTGTGGCGACGACGGCGGCGGCGGCTGTCTGGAGTGGGGAGGAGCAGGAGGGGAGCCGGGGAGAGAGAGAGAGCCGCTGCAGCAGCAGCAGCCGCCCCAGCCCCGCCGGAGCCGCTGGTGGAAGGGGGGCGGGGAAGCCTGGCTGGCTGGAGCGAGAAATGAACGCTCGGCTGGGGGCGTCCAGGCAGAGCCAAGGGAGGGCAGCACGTCCTGGCTGCTGCTGCTGCCGCCGCCTTCAGGGTCCAGACCCCCGGGGAGCGCCTCCCCCTGCGCGCCCAGGGCGCACGGAGCTCCGGCGAGGCAGAGCCCGGTTCTCCACACCCACCCGCAGCAGGGGGCCCCCCGAAAAGAGCGCCTGGTCGGGGCAGAGAGAGGAGGAGGCGAAGGAAGGGAGGGAGGGACGGACGCCGAGAGCTCGCCTGAATGGATCCACCCTCCGGATGGCGGAGTGCGCTGGCTGCAGCCGGTCGGAAGGGCCATGGCGAGCCGCCTCGCCACAGCCACTCGGGCGCGGGAGGGGGGCGGGAAAGCTGCCGCAGCGACGGCGCTTTTTCCCTGCCGCGGGCTCGCCAGGCGGCCCAATCCCACCCAGCACGTCGAATAAAGCACCCACCGCTGCAAGGGCCCGGGCGAGGAGGCGGGAAGGGGAAGGCAGGCGCTTCCCTCGCCGTCCCGTCTTCTCCGCTCGGTAGGCGCCCAGAGAAAGGCGGTGGCGGCTGCAGCCCGGCTGTTCTCGCCGCCTCCTCCTCGTCGTCCACCGTCCTCCCTTTTCTTCTCAGCCCGGGCAGGGTCCCCTCGCTTCGCCAGGCAACCCAGACGGGGTGGAACAGGCGCTTCGGAGCCCCAGGCAGCGCTCGCCCGAGCCTCGCCTTCCCCACCCCCCTCCAGCGCCAGGGTTGGCGGCAGAGAAGCCGCCGCCGCCGCCTCCTCGCCCTTCCATGGCCGACCCCCGGGGGCCTCCGGCGGCCAAACGCGCGGAAAACAGGACCAGGCCCCCCCGGATTTTAGTCCACCCGCAAACGAACCCCCCTCGAAGGCCACTGCAAAGAAGGGCAGGAATGCAAAGCCCCCGATCGCCAGCGTGGTGATATTTAGCTTTTAAAAAAAAACAAAAAACCACCAACACACCCGCAGTTCCCCCGAATTCGAACTGGGGTGCAACGTTGTTTCCCCCCACCGCCCCGGCAATGCGACGTCGCCCACCATTTCCAGCCTTACCGAGGAAATCGGAGACGCTGGAAGGAGAAACCAGCCGCGGGTGCTGCTGCTGCTGCAGCCGCCAGTCTGCCCGCCCGCCTGCTCGCTCGCCTGCCTCCCTCCACCGCCGGAGCCCGAGGAGGTAACAAAGCGCCTCCCTCCAGCCCCAGATGGCGGAGTGGAGCGCAGCGTCGGGTTAATGGCGAGCTCCACATGCGCTCGCCCTGCCGCAAAGCCAGCCCCGGCTGCGGGCGGGCAGCGTCGCCTCGGATCGCGCCGTCTTTCCACCCCCCCCCCCCCCCAGTCCGTCCTGGCCCACCCGCCCTCCTTTGCAGCGGGGGGCTCCGCGTCGGAGCGGGTTCGAGGGGTGGTTTTGTTTGCTTGCTCGCTCGGCTCGGGCAGCCCCCTTCGGCGCCCGCAGACCTACCTGCAGATCGGCAGGCTCGGGCGAGAAGCTCCCCCTTTCTACCCCCCCCTCCTGCCTTCCCCGGGCTCGCTTTAGCTGGGAAGCGTTGGTTGAATGCACGCCAGCTCTGCAGCGCTGGCCCCGGGCGTGGACTCGCTCCAGTCCCCGCAGAGAGCTCGCACTTCCCCCGCCTCCATCGCTCTGCCTTTCTCTTCCAATCAGCCGGTCTCTTTTCGGCTCCCGGATCCTCAGGCAACCTCGCGGCCCTTCTTCGCCAGTCCCCACTTTTCCATCGGCCGTCTCTCGCCCGGGCGACGCAGAGGGGACCCCGCGGGGCGGCCGGGGCGCTCCGGGCTGGCGCGCTCGCCCGCTCGCTCCCTTTGATCTTCCCCGCTTGCGGGTCTGGCCCGGCTGTCCCGGTGCGGGAGGGTGTGCGTATGTTTTTATTGCTCTTTGCTTTTGCAACACTGTAGTCGAACGAGAGATTGAAGAGAGAGGGAGGAGGGGAAAAGGAGAGAGCGAGAGAGAGCGCCAGCGCGCAAAGGGGAAAAAATGAGAAGGGGGGTGGGGGAGAGAATAATCTTGCATTTGCCACAAATCCTCGTCGTTTGGCGTCTGCAACAGATCACAAATCACGCGCGCTGGATTTTAGTGCCTCTTGCCGGCCCCCCCTTCTTCCCCCCCCCCCGGCCATCA
This sequence comes from Lepidodactylus listeri, assembly GCA_029233225.1. Lineage (NCBI taxonomy): Eukaryota > Metazoa > Chordata > Lepidosauria > Squamata > Gekkonidae > Lepidodactylus > Lepidodactylus listeri. Next base: position 13,336,264 of record JARCFY010000018.1, on the reverse strand, counting down.
AAACCATTGCATCCAAAGGGGGAAGGCTTCCAAAAGGAAAAACGCATTTTAAAAAAAGAAAAAGATCCGAGCTGGCTGCCTGCTGCTGCCGCGGCACTGTCACCGGAGGAGTGGAGGGGCAGGCGTATTTTTGGCAACCAGGGGACTTAAAAAAAAAAAAAGAGGTACCAGCTTGTCTTCCTTGTAAACAAGGAGAAGGGAGGGGAAGGGGGGGGGGCTGGCTTGTGCGGCATCGTCCCCACCCCGGGAATTATTGACAGCCGTCGGGGGCTTGGATTCGAACTTGTGGCGTGCAATTGACAGTGGGATACATTGCAAAAATCCGAATCCGGGCTCACTTTCTGCTGCTCTCCCCCCCCCCCCCTTCTTTTTTTAAATCTATTTTTCCCAGCTCCACCTTTGTTGTTAAGGGCGTCATCTCCCGATATAGCCAATCAACTGCGTCCGGAGTTGTCTGTCAAATTAATGCTGGTTCCAATAGGCAAAAGGCGACTTTTACAGCCATGTAAAACACCATTAGGGGTTACCAGTTTCAGAAGAGGGGGAAGCTGAAGATCCTGTCCGTGTTCTTTCTCTCCTCCCCGGTTAAAGCGGGCTGTGCGAAGAAGCTGTTAGGCTTGTGTTTATTTTCCTTCCCTACTCTGCTTTGCCCTAGATTCGAGGAATCCAAAGCATTTTCTCTCCCTTAATATAGCAAAGATCTAAAATGGGGAGGGGGCCGCCCTGCGGATAGCACACTCCCATGCAGTCATTATTTGTATTGCCTTAAAAACCCACAAAACCCACAATGCATTTGATATTTTTACAGCGCTATCCTTAGGCCTTTCCAAGCCTAGTGACTCTAATAGGCTATAACTCTGTTTTAGGATTGTACTTTCGGTAGCCTTAGAGAGCATGGTTATTCAGAAGTAAGCCTTCAGTGGGTTTACTCCCGGGTAATCGCATATAGGAGAGCACTGTTATTTGGAGTAAGGACACAGTTCTTACAATAATCAGGTTCTGCCCTGTGGATTTTCCATTGGCAGCTCAGAATAGTCTCTGTTCCTTGCTGTTGGCGTTAATTTAGTTGGTCTATAACATTTGGAACAGAGCAACATCTGAAGACTTTGGCTACAATCCCGAGAACGCTTTCCTCGGAATAGCCCCAATAAGGCTTCTAAAGTAGACTTGCTTGGGTCGGGAGACTGCTCCCACATGCATCTTTTAGAATTGTACAGCCTGGCCTTGGACACTCAGAAGGAAGTCCCACTGAGTCCGAGGTGCACAGGGTTATGGACTTTGAGTGAAATCAACACATCCTTGTGCCTCTTGTAAATATGTTTCATATGTCCAGGAAATGCTACAACACAATATTTTGTTCCATAGTTGCTCCTCTGCAGGGACTTTTTCGTATTAAAACTGTCCCTTGCAACTGTTCACATCTCTTACTGTGGCTTTATATGATTCTCAAGTCTTCGTGCACGTCAGTTCTGTAAGCTATATGTTTAAAATAGTCTTTGTATTAAATTTATTTTTCTGATTTCTCGTTCTAGGCAGCAGTGAGGTTTTTTGTCATCCTCCTCCGGTGATTATTCCAACCTCTTGTTTTTGGGTTGAGAAGCGTTCCATTGCATTTCAGGTTTCAGCCATTCCACAGGGAGCAGAGGAGGTTTTATTTGTAGTTTCATTTGCAGATATCCAGTGTAATTTGCATAGCAGATGGGCTTGTTTTCCCCCTGCCCTTCGTGGACAGGCACTCCTCCCTAGCTGTAGCTGTGTGGATATCTGCTGCTTCCATTGCAGGACTGTGGCCTATTTTATTATTTATTAATCAAATTTATATCCCTTTCCCCTGAATGGGACTCGGGGTGGCTAAGTCTATAAAATATACCAATAAAAACAATACAAAGATACAATAAATGTTTTTAAAAATATAAACTGGTTAAAAAAAACTATCCCTATTAAAATCTTCCCACTATCAAGCAAGGTAGGATGTGTGGATGGTGAAGACGCCGCTGAAATATCCCAGCTGCCTGGTGGGTCACAATCATCCAAAGGCCGCCTGAAAAAGAACAGCCTTGCATGCCCTACGGAACCTGAGGAGGTCCCATGAGGCATGCACCTTTTCAGGCAGCTGGTTCTACAGAACGGGGGCCGCTACTGAAAAGGCCCTAACCAATGCTCCCTGTGGAATGCTGTGGAATCTTGTGAGCAAAAATTCTACTCGGTGAGCTGCTGGCATTAAAGTTGTGAGCAAGCGATTTGGCTGCTGCATAAATTAGTTTGCTCTGGGGCCATCCTTCCTGAGCGAAGACAGAAATATGTGAGCTGGAGGCTAAAAAACTGTGTGCTGGCTCATATGAACTCAGCTTAGAGGGAACACTGGCCCTAACCCTAGTTGGCACAAGGCGGGGCAGTTCATGCACCAGGGACCATCAATACATTCTGAGATGAAGATCAGAGAAGACCGGGAGGATCATGCGGTCCCAAAGGTACGAGGGCCCTAGGCTGTTTAAGGCTTTCAGGACCTATTCTTGCAGATCTCAGCCTGCATACAGCAGAGATTGTTATGCTTTGTGTTCATTGTCCAAACATCCTGCTATAGGTTTGACATAACCCTGAACTTCACAGTTCTGGGAGCTGTTATTTTTTTTAAAAGCGGAGATGCAAAGCTTTCACTGAGCCCCGAGGTTATCCCTTGCTTGACATGTTTCCCGTGCCAGGGTTGTTCTGTGAACATGTGTGGAGTGTCTTTTCCTCACTACTGAGAATGACCACACACCTCACTTTAGGGGGAAGGATTCAGATCAGGAGACTAGCTCTGTTTGAGGCTGTTGAAAGCTGGGCTGGCATTTGCCGTAGCCGAGTGAAAGCGGTGTTTGCATTTCATTACCAGAAGTGTCAAATAGCAGGTGTAGGTCCTGGTTACTTTCTCCCTCTGAGAGGAGGACAACTTGATGGGTGTTTCCCACCCTATCTGTAGGGAGGCAGGGACCAAAACTTCCACTTCCTGTCCTCTCGGTGGGACACGCCCCTCAGTTCAGTTCTGTTCCTGCCTCAGTAGGAAGAACAACACAAAGTTGGCACTCCTGCCTTTTTTACTTAAAAATTTTCTCTTGCACAGGCCTCTTTTCTCCTTACCTTGCTGCTGCTGCTCCTCCTTGTCCCTCACTTCCTCGCTTGCCTTCTACCCCCTTTTTGCCTCTTCCCTCGACCTCCTCTTTCTGCCCGATGCTCCCGCTGAAGAATGTCAGACCAGGAGGGCTCTGACGGCTTCCTTTGGGAGGGAGAGCAGGAAGCCTCCCTAGCCGGCCCCAAGCCAAAGCCGCCCAAAGGGAAGCCCAGAACGACGACTACCGCCACTGCTGGGGACCCAGCCGCGCTTAGCAAAAAGCACAAAAAGAAGCGGGCTGACCCCCCACCTGTGGCTCTTGCTGCAGGCGCCATTTTGGATCAGTCAGCGGCACAGAGGCCCCTAGAGAAAGCGGCGGAAGGCTGCAGGGCGGCTGTCGCTGCTTCCATAATCCAAACAGTGGACATAGATGACGGGCAGGAGATCCCCATGGCCCAGATGTCCCCAGAGACACAGAGCCAGGTTTACTTGTGAGCAATGCTCCCTCTAAGCTGTGGAGTCTTGTGAGCAAAAATTCTACTTTGTGAGCAAGCAGTTTGGCTACTGCATAAATTAGTTTGATCTGGAGCCATCCTTCCTGAGCGAAGACAAAATAGTGTGAGCCGGAGGCTAAAAAACTGTGAGCTAGCTCACACTAACTCAGTTTAGAGGGAACACTGCTAATGAGTAACCTGGAAAGAGGGGGAAACCTCCAAATTTTGGCTGAACTGATGCATGTTTTCCACCAAGCTATGAGGGAGGAGATCTCCAGTTACCACCAGCCTCCGGTGGGAATAGCATCCAATCTGTGCCTTCCCCCTCCCATAGGGGTATGCACAAGGGGCTCTGGACAGAGCATTTTTAGAGGGAAGACTATTGTTCCGTAATGTGGTCTTCCCCTCATTGGGATCCTCTACAGATTGAGGACAGCGAGTTGGGAGATAGGGAGGAAGGGGAGTTCCTCTCAGGTGAGGAGAAGGCGTGGGAGGAATTAAAAGTTCCAGAACCCTCTATGCACTTTTTTAAGCCTGAAGACTACCAGTATCTCCTTTCCAAGACATTGGCTGCTTTAGAGCTGCAACCTAAGTCCCCAGCAGAGGGATCTCACGCCTCTTCCCAGGCAGATGAGTCCAGACCAAGAGGGAGCAAAGAATATTTCCCCAGGACCTCGGGGACAGAGAGAGTGTTCCCTTTTCCTGAAAATCAGCTAGTGAAAGAGTGGGCTAAACCCATGGCTAACAAACGTCCTCCTAATGTTAAGAAGTTACATGCATTACCTTCGTTTACCAATAAGTTCTTGCAGGTCCTCCTGGTGGACGCCCCAATAACGGCGCTGCAAACCTCCGGCCTGCTTTCAGAAGATGGAGACGGCACTGTGAGGGATAGCCTGGACAGGGAGGCTGAATTTGCACAGAGGAAAGTTCATGAGGCCACGGTCATGGTCATCAAGGCCTCAGCCACAGCCGCCACAGTGGCAAGGGCAGCAATAGCCTGATCCAGGAAGCTTATTCAGCTCATCCCTAGTTCCAGCAAGCGCTTGGCTGAAGGGGCTAACTGACTTCTCAAGGCATCCTCCTTCCCACTGATGCCACTCTCGATGCCATGGTCTTCTCTTCCAGGGCTCTGGCCTCCACTGTGGCAGCCAGAAGAATGCTGTGAGAATGGCAAACTGATGTTCATGTCAAAGTCGTTTTTACCACGTATCCTTTCCCAGGTGACCGTCTATTCGGAGAGGCACTAGGTAAGATCCTCACTGAGACCAAGGAGAAGAAAAAGGCAATGCCCAGATCCTTGGGTAGACCAGACAGGAGAGGATCAGGCAGTTATTCCTTTCACGCTCAAAGGCTCCTGCCGAGATTCAGTAGAGACAACAGGAGGCCCCGGGGGACAACCAGACAGGGTTTCAGAAGAAATCCCTTTCATAACTGACCTGGAAAGTCCTTCCCCATCAGGGAGAATAAATCGTGGCGGGACAACAAGCCCTCAAAGGCATGACTACAATCCAGCTCCCGGGGGAGGGGCATCTGCCATTGTTCCAACAAAGATAGTCCAAATCAAGAGCAGACAACTGGTCCCAGGAAATCACCTCCAAGAGCTACTCCATCAAATTTCTGACAAGGCCCCCAGACCGTGACGTTCCCTCACCTCTGCTAAAGAACCCAGAAAAACTCCACAGAACCCTGGATGCTATTCAGCATCTGTACGACATTCAAGCGATAGAACCAGTTCCTCCACAAGAGAGGGAGCAGGGAGTCTGCTCGATTTTCTTCACCATTCCAAAGAGGAACGGAAGCTGGAGAGCCATTTTGGACTTAAAATACCTCAACTGCTTTGTAAAGTTACGACACTTCCACATGGAAACCCTTGAGTCCATTGCAGAGGCCCTGCAGCCAGGGTAATTTCTGACCTCTGTCGATCTGACCGAAGCGTACCTTCACGTTCCAATCTTCAGTGGACATAGAAGGTTCCTATGATTCTGTGTCCAAAGTCAGCATTGGTAGTTCCGAGCACTTCCCTTCGGACTCTCAACGGCCCCGAGGGTATTCTCAAAGATCCTTATACATCCTATCGTCCTCTTAAGAAAAAGGGAATTCATGTTCATCCCTACTTGGATGACCTGCTGATTCGCTCCAGCTCGGAAGCCAAGGCCTACTGGGATGTGGAAGATACCATTCAATGCCTACAGTCTCACAGGTTCCTTGTGAATGTAACTCCCTCCCGGTCAATCAGACACTTAGGAGTGATTGTGGATACAGAGCAAAATCATATGTTCCTACCAAAACCCAAGGCGGAAAAGATCTGTTCCCTTGCTCAGCAAATTATCAAGGGCAAGCAGTCCTCGTTGATGACCCTAGCCAAACTAATAGGATTGTTGATTTCCTGCATAGACTCAGTTCAGTGGGCCCACCTGCATGCCAGACCCTTGCAGCAGTTTCTTTGACCCTTCCAGTTCAAAATTATGAAAAAAAGAATTTCCCTGTCAAAGTTCCTCTCAAAATGAGGGTCAGCCTGTTATGGTGGACCAAGACAAAGAACTTCTACAGGACCGTGTCTATTACATTGTGGACTGGAAACAGATAGTCACGGACGCCAGCCTCCAGGGTTGGGGAGCTGTTTTCTTCAATTCACCAGCACAGGGTCTCTGGTACAGGGAACACAGAAGCTTCCCATAAACCTGCTAGAACTCAGGGCCATTTGCCTAGCTCTGCAACACTTCGGCTCACAAATCTGAGGTCAACATGTCCTTATCAGGACAGACAATGTTGCGGCCAAGGTGTAGATAAACAGTCGGGGGGCTCCAAGTCCTCTCTGCTTCACAGGGAAGCCTACAATTTTTTTCTCTGGGTGGCACTCAATGTCGCCTCCATCAAGGCAGAACTTATAAAAGGCACCCTGAACATGCAGGCAGACTGGCTCAGTTGAAGGCAATTGCAGGAAGGGGAATGGTCACTGAAGAATGATTGATTCAAACTGATAGTGAGTCACTTCAGGCTTCTGCTAGTGGATGTCTTTGCGTCCCCAATCACAAAGTACAAAGGTTCTTCACCAGATTTTACCATCACAAGGCAGAGGATACAGATGCTCTGGTGTCCCAGTGGCCACCCGGCCTCATGTTTGCATACCTTCCGACTCCACTATAACCAAAACTCCTGCGGAAGGTCCGCGAACAGGAAGCGGAGATTATAGTAGTGGCTATATTGGGCAAGGAGATCATGGTTCTCAGAACTCCAGAATCTCGCCCAGAAACTACCACTCACCTTACCGGTGACCCTGGACATGCTGATACAGGGACCTATTTGACATCCAGACCCGGGATAGCTCCATTTGACTGCATGGCGATTGAGCAGGAAAAACTACTCAGATTAGGTTACTCAGAAAAGGTGACAAGCACCATGTTGGCTTCCAGAAGGCAATCCAGCAATCGGATCTATAACACCACCTGGAAGGCGTTCATTAGGTGGTCAAGGACGGAGGGATTCAATCCCATAAAACCTTGTATACAAATGTTTTGGCCTTTCTGCAGGGCGGCCATGACACTGGGTTGAAAGCATCAACTCTCTGATGCCATGTAGCAGCCCTAGCCAGGGTCCTTCCTACGTTTAAGGGCTGTGGACTCTCCAGGCACCCTCATATTCGCCAATTCCTGAAAGGGGCAACTCTACAGGATCCTCCTACCATTCATAGATTCCCCACGTGGAGACTGAATGTGGTCCTCAGTGCGTTGACCAGACCTCCTTTTGAACCCATCAAGGAAATTTCCCTGAAGTGGCTTCAGATTAAGACATTATTCTTGGTAGCAGTGACTTCTGCAAGGAGGGTGTCAGAACTCGGAGCTCTCTCCGCTAGCCCACAGCTATGTGAATTTCACAAAGACAAGGGTAGTGCTCAGCTCAGACAATACATTCCAGCCTAAGATAAACTAATTTCCACAGATCTCAGGAGATTTGCCTGCCGTCCTTCTGCCCATATCCGACACATCCCAAGGAGTGGATTTGGCATTCCTTAGATGTGAGACACGCCCTGAAGACCTTCCTACATCGTACTAGCAGCTTCAGGAGGTCGGAGTCCTTGTTCATTTCCGTTTCTCCTCCTAACAGAGGACACAAGATGTCCAGGGCTACCATTAGCTCCACTTTCAAGTCCTGCATCGCCGAGGTTTACAGGGCGTAGAAGCTGGTCCCTCCTCCAGGAATCATCACTCATTCTATCTGCAGCACAGCAACAAACACAGTTCTGGCTAGCCGTGCCACAGTGGACAAGATCTGCAGAGCAGCCATGTGGTCCTCAGTGTCTACGTTTATTAGGCATTATAAGATAAACATTTACGATTCAGCTGACGCAGCCTTTGGCTGCCAAATCCTGCGGCACATTCTTACTGACAGAGACAATGACCCACCCAATTAATGGGGACACTCCTATGGGAGATCCCCTCAAGATGTCCTCCTCTCAGAGGGAGAACGGCCCATTGGACACTTACCGTGAAGGGTCTTTCTCCTCTGAGATAAGGAGGACATCTTGGCCCTCCCGCGGTATCGTCAGTCAGTTTCTTCTTCCTTTTTTCCTCTCTTTGGCCTGTGTGCTAAGCACTCCTTCCTGTCTTTGACTTTCTTGTTCCTGTTGTGCTGAGTTTTTGAATTGTTCAGCCCATTGGGGCTAGATTATGAACATAAGAACATAAGAGAAGCCAATGTTTGATCAGGCCAATGGTCCATCCAGCCCAACACTCTGTCACACAGTGGCCAAAAACACCAGGTGCCCTCAGGAGGTCCAGCAGTGGGGCTAAGACACTAGAAGCCCTCCCACTGTTGCCCCCCAAGCACCAAGAATACAGTGCACCACTTGCCCTAGGCTGAGAGTTCCTATCTATACCTTGTGGCTAATAGCCACTGATGGACCTCTGCTCCATATGTTTATCTAATTCCCTCTTGAAGACTTCCATGCTTGTAGCTGCCACCACTTCCTGTGGCAGTGAATGTGCTAATCAATAATCATTCCATGTATTAATCACTCTTTTGGTGAAGAAGTACTTACTTTTATCTGTTCTAACCTGACTGCTCAGCAATTTCATGGAGTGCCCACGATTTCTTGTATTGTGAGAAAGGGAGAAAAGGACTTCTTTCTCTACCTGCTCTATCCCATGCATAATCTTATAAACCTCGATCATGTCACCCCTCAGCCGTTGTTTCTCCAAGGTAAAGAGCCCCAAGCGCTTCAACCTTTCTTCATAGGGAAAGTGTTCCAACCCTTTTATCATTTTAGTTGCCCTTTTCTGCACTTTTTCTAATGCTATAATATCTTTTTTGAGGTGTGGCGACCAGAACTGTACACAGTACTCCAAATGAGGTCGCACCAGCGATTTATACAGGGGCATTATGATACTGGCTGATTTGTTTTCAGTTCCCTTCCTAATAATCCCCAGCATAGTGTTGGCCATTTTCATTGCAGTCACACACTGTCTTGACATTTCCATTGAGTTATCTACTACGACTCCAAGATCTCTCTCTTGGTCACCACCAGTTCAGACCCCATCAATGTGTATTTATAGTTAGGATTTTTGGCTCCAATGTGCATCACTTTGCGCTTGGCCACATTAAACCCCATTTGCCACGTTGACGTCCACTTGCCCATCCTCGACAGATCACTTTGGAGTGCCTCACAATCCTCCCTGGTTCTCATCACCCTGAACAACTTTGTGTCATCTGCAAATTTAGCCACTTCACTGCTTACTCCCAACTCCAAATCATTAATAAACATGTTAAAAAGTATCGGACTGAGTACTGATCCCTGTGGTACCCCACTGCTTACCTCCCTCCACTGAGAAAATTGCCCATTTATATTCATTCTCTGTTTCCTTTTAATTAGCTAGTTTTTGATCCGCAAAAGGACTTGTCCTTTTATCCCGTAACTATTGTGCTTACTTAGGAGCCTTTGATGAGGAACTTTATCAAAAGCTTTCTGAAAGTCAAGGTAAACAACATCTATTGGGTCCCCCTTATCCACATGTTTGTTCACTCCCTCAAAGAACACTAACAGGTTAGTGAGACAAGATCTTCCCTTACTGAACCCATGCTGAGTCTTCCTCAAGAGATTTTGTTCATCAGTGTGCCCACTAATTTTTTCCTTAATGACAGTTTCCACCAACTTACCCAGTATTGACATCAGGCTGATGGCCTGTAATTTCCCGGATCTCCTCTGGGACCCTTTTTAAAAATGGGAGTGACATTCGCTACCTTCCAGTCCTCAGGAATGGAGGCAGATTTTAATGAAAGATTACATATTTTTGTCAGGAGATCCACAAGTTCACATTTGAGTTCTTTCAGAACTCTTGGATTTACGCCATCCAGGCTTGGTGATTTATTAGTTTTTAAGTTGTCTATTAGTTGTAGGACCACCTTTCTCGTCACTTCCATCTGACTCATGTCTTTCAACACCCCTCCTGAAATCAGCAGTTCTGGAGTGGTCAAGCACTTCTCATCTTCCACAGGGAAGACAGAAGCAAAAAATGCATTCAGCTTCTCAGCTATTTCCCTATCATCCTTCAGTACTCCTTTTACCCCTTGGTCATCCAAGGGCCCTACTGCCTCCCTGGCTGGTTTCCTACTTCTAATGTATTTGAAGAAAGTTTTATTGTTGGTCTTTATGTTTTTGCTATATGCTATATGAACAGTTTTTACTACTGCTTCTGGGAGTTCCCAGACTGAGTTGAGGGGCGTGTCCCACTGAGGGGACAGGAAGTGGAAGTTTTGGTTCCTGCCTCCCTACAGATAGGGTGGAAAACACCCATCAAGATGGCCTCCTTATCTCAGAGGAGAAGGACCCTTCATGGTAAGTGTCCAGTGGTCATTCTCTCTGCAATACCCATTCCAGACATTTACCATAATTACTTTGACTGCTGCAATGGACTCTAGGGTTCTAGCAGTCATTTAAAGTGTCCTCTGTTGTCTATATTCCACCAGACTTCAGGTTCTTTGCCCCTTTAGCCATGCATAGCCACAAATAACGCCCACCAAGGGAAGACCATCAACAATCCACAATTATATATGATCAAAACTGTATATTACATTCATTAAAGGACAAAGGTGGGTTAGTGGTCATAACCCAATAGAATGTATAAACACATATCCTGCAAATTGTTCATAACAATTATACATTATTGGCAAAAAACAACGTGTTCAAAATCAATCGTAGGCTCCTCTGTAATTCCATACATGAATAGTGTCCATAGACCTCCAAACAGAAAGTAACTGCAGCAGAAGACACCCACTGTGGAAAGAATAACAGCCCTATGTCTCTCCCAGGTATAAATCAAGATATTTCAATAGTCTTCAACGGTGGCTGATAAAACAGAATCCTATTTCCAAAATAACGTAGGCACAGCTCAATAACTTCAATGGAATCCTAGGGTTCTCTCATGTTCTTTTTATAAACAATGCTTAATGTAATAAACAGTTTTGATCATATATAGTTGTGAATCATTGGTGGTCTTCCCTTGGTGGGTGTTATTTGTGACTATACTTGTATGCTATTTTTATTTGTTGCAGATTTTCTGGGCTATGTGTCCATGGTCCCATGTAGTACCTGACATGTAGTACCTGACATTTTGCCAGCAGCTGTGACTGGCATCCTCAGAGGTATAACACAGAATGTTGGAGTACTCTTTGTGTCAATGTGAGAAGAAGAAAAATGGTAGGCAGGTAATTTATATCTACTCAGGAAGGTGGGGTAGGGCTGAGTCATTATCTTGTAGGAGTTTCCCAGACGGTGACATGCTAATGGCGGAGCTTTCCTGAGGAGATTCTTTTGTATATGGATTGGCTGTTGAAATTCTAATCTTATCTGTAGTGCTGTTGTAAGCTGTAGAGCATTTTGTGTTTTTCAGGACTGGAAACCATGCCCTATTTATTTTTAAACTCTATCCTTTCCTGTTGAAATTGTGTTTATGTTTATGAATTTCAGTGGCTTCCCTGTGTAAACTGACATGGTAATTGGATGTGTTGCATTTCAGTGTCTTGGTTCCCTTTTGTCTTTGGCCTTTAACCATGCAAGCCAAGGGCCTTGGCTGAGTTTAGATTTTTAAGTGGGTTCTACATACCCATGAAGCTATCCATGGTAACCTTCAGTGTATTTATCCTTACATATTTCCAATACCATCTCCTCCTTGTGTGGAACGAGCTCCCGGAAGTAATCAGGGCCCTGCGAGACCCCTTACAGTTCCACAGGGCCTGTATAATGGAGCTCTTCCCCCAGGCCTTCAGGTAAGGAGCCGCACCTAACAACCTAAGACCCTGTGCCCTATACCACCACCCAGCCTGAGCTTGCCGATAGAAAAATCAACTGCTGACTATTTTTAATACGTCTGCTGCTACTACTGTACATTGCTGTCTTCGTGGCCAGCCAAAGAATATTTTTTTTCTTGGTTGCTCCCTAACCATGGGACGTTGTTCCTCCATATTCCCCCTCCACCCCCAAAAAAAGTTAGATCATCTTCTATACAAGTGAAGTACAGGAGAAACACTATTGCAGGGGTGGCCAACCTTGCTTAACGTAAGAGCCACATAGAATAAACGTCAGATGTCTGAGAGCCGCAAGACAGGAACAAATATCACACACACGTTTTTATTTTTAAAAATATGCAAATTTGCTTTTTATTAACGTTAAATGGGACTGCCAAAAATAAAAACAAACGAGGAAAACCAGTTATTGATAATGATATAACTTGTTTGCTAATGATATTGAGAGTGATGGAAAGAAAGAATTAAAGAAGTGGAAAGAAAGAGAGAGAGAGAAACTAGGAAAGCAAATAGATGGGAGGGAGGAGGGAAGGAAGGAAGGAAGAAAGGGAGAAAGAGAGAAAAAGCATGCCTCCCCTTTGCTTCCCCAGCCGCCCTGCCAGGAGCCGCACAATATATGTGAAAGAGCCACATGTGGCTCCCGAGCCACAGGTTGGCCACCCCTGCACTATTGCAATAACATGGAAATCAACACCGCCTCCCACTCTCTCTCAATGGCATCAGAAACTATGGAACTTATATGTCATGGCGAAACTCGCAGATAATCCAGCATTCTCAAAACTCATACTTCTCCACTATATGGTTTCCTATACTTGAATACTTATTTTCTCAAAATGAAATTCCTCAACTAGTTATTGATCTTGGATTATGATGGATTTTAAAGTTTGATTTGAGCTACCCCTCAACAATAGTTAAATAGTTAAACATTAATGAGTATTGACGGTAGATTCAATGTACTGTTAATATATCCTTGTTCTGGATTGTGAATTTTATTTTTATTACTCAATATTATTCTAATGTACCTATATTGTAATTGATTGATTTTCAATAAACTGTTAATTAAACAAAAAGTGAAGTACAGGACAATTCAAATCATACTTTGCGACCAGGAATGAGTCCGTACTCTTAACCACTACACCCAAACTGGCTCTCTGAGAATCAAAACTGCACCCTCTTAGGAACTGGGAATTGATTTTTTTTAAAAATATAGATCTGGATGTGGAAATCCTTGCATGTATATATTTGACCCTGACAGCTGAGAAATAAGGTGGGTCCTTGGTTTGATTCAGCAGAATTCTTTTGATAAGCAGCGACCTCTTCTAAATGGGTATTTTTCATTCCTGTTGTGGGCTATTTTAGGTACATTCAAGGGTTTGTGCAATCTCAGGGGATGCCATTTTCCTTCTGAGAACCTTCCCCCTGGTCATTTTGGTGTAGTGGCTAGGAGCATGGACTCTAATCTGGGAGAACGTGGTTCGATTTCCCCACTCCACATGCAACCAGCTGGGTGACCTTGGGTCAGTTATAAGTTCTCTCCGAGCTGTTCTCTCAAGGGCAGTTCTTGAAAAAGTGCTCTCAGCCCCACCTACCTCACAGGGTGTCTATTGTGGGGAGGGGAAGGGAAAGGAGGGGAAGTGTCAGTCGCTCTGAGACTCCTTTGGGTAGTGAAGAGCGGGGTATAAATCCAATCTCTTCTTCTTCATTAGGCCTTTGGCCTAACGTTCAGGAATTTCAAAAATTGGTTTCCCAGCAGTCTGGGATGTGGAAGTGCTCTTAAGGAAACCCAAAGTCCAAAACCCCTCTTTGGGCGCACATAACTGACCACACCATTTGACAGATCTTTTCTCTAAGTCGTTTCAGTATGCATTCCTTTCAGGGATATGGCAGACCAACCTCATCCCCCACCCCCCATGTCAATAAATATACTTTCACAACAGCAAATTGAGTTATAACTTCCATTTTATGCAAGAAAGATTACCTCTGCTAGTACAGACTTCTGACAATAATCAGTTCAATGCTACTGGTTATGGAGAGTGCCAGAAGGATCCCTAAGGCGAATTCCTGCAAAAATTCAAATGAATATTTTAGCACCTTTTAAAAAAAAAAAAAAAAAACACATTCCCAGCTTTGGATGCTGTGCATGCATTCCAGGACTAGGAAGAGATTGGAGAGACATGCCAAAACCTGCAAAGGTGTACAAGTACTTACCAAAACTTGCAGGTGAATATACTGGATGATGGTAGCCATTTTTCTGCGGCCTGTTTTCGTACAAATCACTCTGTTGCGTTCAGAGACCAAATGTGTCTCCACTGGAAAACAAGAATGTTCAGATGAGCCTGGATTAAAGAACCTTTACAGGTGAACACCAGCATGTTGATGTTTTTAAACACCATGGGGTTCAATTTAACTTTCGTGTGAGGGTAGTGGTTAGACTCTGAGGCCTCAGGCTTGAATCCCCACTCTGCTATGGACTCTCGCTGGGTGATCATGGGCCAGTCACTCCTTATGGTCCATCCTACTTCACAGGGTAGTTGTGAAGATAAAATAGAGGAAGGAAGGATGATGCTATAAGCTGTTGCGTCCTCACCGGAGAGAAAGAAGAAGAAGGTGTTGCTGAGTTGCAACCGATTCGTGGCGACCCCATCCATGGGGCATTCCAGGCAAGAGATGAGCAACAGTGGTTTTCCATTGCTTTCCTCTGTGTAGCTTTGTGGTGGTTGTTCAGTCACACAGTCGAGTACGACTCTTCGCGACCCCATGGACCACATCACACCAGGCCCCCCTGTCTTCCATCATCCTCCAGCGTTTGCTTAATTTCATGTCCGTTGCATTGATAAGACTGTCTAACCATCTCATCCTTTGCCGTCCCCTTCTTTGACCGTCAGTCTCTCCCAGCATCAGGGTCTTCTCCAGCGAGTGCTCCCTTCTCATTTGGTGGCCAAGGTATTTGAGCCTGAACCATAAAGGTCGCAGTAGTAGTAACCCCCTGCCACAGCAACCGGGAGGCCAGTTTTAGACACCCGCTGCCTCAACCAAAGGCCTGGCAGAACAGCTCTGTTTTCCAGGCCCTGAAGAACTCATAGCACATGGGGGGAAATTGTCATGCAAAAGCTATTCAAAAGACAATGATGCAACTTCTTGTGAAAACATTAGCATCTGAAGCAAGCGGGATGGCAAAACTTCTGGGGACGGTGGTGTGGGGAGGCTTCTTGAGGCTTCAAACTTCGCAGAGTCGCCTTTCACTCTTGCTCCGCAGCATAGCCAGCAGCCCCATATCCTCTGTCTCCTCTTCCTGACAGGCCGGAAGCCTGGCTCCCTTTGTAGGCAGCACTTCACTGTTGCCCAAGGCCTTCTGTGTTCCACACACAAATGCATCTTCCCCAGTTTTGGGCCTCTGTCCTCGCTACAGAGGATTTAAGATTCCTTGGCCCAGGGGTGAATCTCACCTTGCCATCTGGCCTCCAGACCCAGAGCTGGATGGCCCATTGTGCCAATCCAACTCACAATTTCTATTTTAGATTGTGGATTGGGGGGGGGGGGATTTGTATTTCTGTTTCCCACTCCCCCACCGCTGGTGGTAGGAAGGCCAAGGTCTGAAACAAAAGCCTTCTCACTAGGCCTAACTGAGTCACTGCCAGGAAATTCCCTCTGCTCACAAACCTTTTCTGCACTTCCAGTGCCCTCTCGAGGTCCACAGAAAGCAAGACAGCTGCCTCTGAACACAGCACCAATGGACACATTTTAAGCACCTTTAAAAACGGAAATAAAGAGCAACCGAGGATGCATCTTTTCCTGTATCTCTATAGATAGGGTTACTGGATGTCCTCTTTTTAGAGGACGTGTCCTCTTTTTTGGGGTGTCTGTCCTCTTTTGGGATCTTTTAAAAAAACGGATGAAAATGTCCTCTTTTGGGGTTGGAAGGTTAATGCCATTCCTAGATTCAGGTGGGCAGCCGTGTTAGTCTGAGGCCACAGAACAAAGCTTGAGTCCAGTGGCACCCATAAGACGAACAAAGTTTAATTCTGGGTATAAGCTTGTGTGTGCATGAAATATTCCTAGTTAGTAGCAATTATCACTGCTTAAATTGTGGGGGGTATTTAAAAGAGATTTGTCATAGTCGGGAAATTCATCCTCTTTTTTGCTTTTCAAAATATGGTACTCCTGATATAGATCGCTTTCCATCCCGTGATACTATTTAGCGTTTGCCACATCTTTCTGTATACAGCTGTGCCTCATTTTTGTGAAGTTATAAATAATGCTATTGAGCCATTTAGGTCACAGTTAATTTCTGCTTCTGGCTTTGGTTTTGTGATTGCGTTTTCCATCCTACCTTTCCTCTGAGGGGCAGATGAAACTTTTCTCACCCGCTATTTTATCCTTGCAGACAAACCTGTCAAGTAGGATAGGCTAAAATCAGGCATGCGGCACGAGGTCACCCAGTGAACTTTAGGCTTTAGGAAACCTGTTAATCTTTAGGATGCCACACCACTCCTGGGGGGGAGGTTGTTGCTCGAACAGCCAAACATCATGGCTCCCTGACTGGAATTTCTGCCCTCTTTCTAGCTCTGTAAAGCTACCTGTTTCTTCTTCTCCAGACACTGATTTTATAAGGCCTCACTCACAAAGCCTCCTGTCTCTTGCATTTTGAATGCCATTTTAATGTTTGAACTGTTCACTGCCTTGGGGGCCCTGTGTGAGTGTTAAGTGTCATCAAGTTGCTTTTGACTTATGGCAACTCTATGAATTAGTGGCCTCCAAAATGTCCTTTCATTAACATTTTTGCTCAGGTCTTGTAAATGGCTGTGGCTTCCTTGGTGGAGTCCATCCATCCCCTGTGAAGTCTTCCTCTTTCCCTGCTGCCTTCAGCTTTTCCTAGCATGGTTGTCTTTTCCAGTTAGTCTTGTCTTCTCATGATGTGACCAAAGTATGATAGTCTCAGTTTAGTCCTTTCAGCTTCTAGGGAGAGTTCAGGCTTGATTTGATCTAGGACCTACTTCTCTTTTTGGCAGCCCATGGTGTGAGTGAAACAAAACTCTCCGCCAACACAACATTTCGAAGCAATCAACTTTCTTCCTGTCAGCTCTCTTCATTGTCCAATTGGGGACCCTGAGATGTAGGGCTGCCAAGTCCAACTTGGGAAATATCTGGGGACTTTGGGGGTGGAGCCAGGAGACTTTGGGGGTGGAGCCAGGAGAAAGGAAGTGACATCATTTTGTGATGTCACATCCTGTGATGTTGCTTCCACATGCTGACACATGAACTCATGAAGTTTCCTAATACTGAATCAGGTCATTGGTCCATCAAGGTCAGTATTGACTACTCAGACTGGTAGTGGCTCTCCAGGGTCTCAGGCTGAGATCTTTAATGTCACCTATTACCTGATCCTTTTTTAGCTGAAGAGGCTGATACCTCCTGCATGTCAAGCAGATGCTCTATCACTGAGCAACGGCCCTACTGAATCCTTCCTCATCTCGGCAGAATATGAAGCCCTAAGTGCTACACAAGTGCTAAATACGATTTTCATATCATAAGAACAGGAGAGAAGCCACAGTGGATCGGCCCATCCAGTACAGCCCATCCAGTACAACACTCTGTGTCACAACAGTGGCCAAAAATACCAGGTGCCCTCAGGAGGTCCAGCAGCGGGGCCAGAACTCCAGAAGCCCTCCCACTGTTGCCCCCCAAGCACCAAGAATGCAGAGCATCACTGCCCCAGACAAAGTGTTCCATTTAGACCTTGTGGCTAATAATAGCCACTGATAGACCTCTGCTGGATGGGGACAGAGAGAGAGAGAGAGAGAGACAGACAGACAGCTTTTTCACTTACTCTTGCCCAATTCCCAGGCTTTATTTCTGGCCCTTGTTTCACCCAGCTGTTGTCCATGTAAGTCCCATAACTTCTCCCCCCCCCCCCCCAGCATAGGCTTTTTGGTGGCTAAAGAGGACCTTTGTCCTCCCCTTTTCGCCAGCAGAAAAGCTAGTTGGATCCATCCCTAATTTAAAATACCGGTTACTTGATGTACAAATGCTTTTAAAAATACAGATTTTTACTGCCGGAGGGGGGGACACGGTTGAAAGAAACAGAAAATTGGCATAAAAATGAGGAATCCCAACTTTTATTTGCAGAAGGGAAATGAGGATTGGGGGGACCCAAACAGCCAAGACAAGACATTTTAAACAATCCCACTCCCAGACCTTCTACAGGCAACCTCTCCTTGTGATGTTTACCTCTTTGGAAGTGACAGTTTATTCTTTGACAAAACCACAGTGGACAGACAGACAGCAAAAAGAAAGAGGGGGAGGGGGAGAGACAGAGAAGGAAAAGAGCTCGCAGACCCCAGCACCTTACGCAGCTTACTCCAGCAGCAACCTTGCACGGAAGCCCTTCAGTAGAAAGAGCTTAGTCCCTCCTTAATCTCTGGGCGGGGCTGTCTTGCTCGATCAGCTCTTAAAGGGGAAATTTCCCTTTTAAGAAGTTCAAGAGGCCAGCAGGGCAGGCTCCGAGGTTCCCCTGCTGGCAGCCATTTTGTCCCCCCGGTGGCCAATTTTGGAAAAGCAGGGGAAAGCTTTAAAAATCGGTGTTTCCCCCGCTCTACCGGGGGACTTGGCAGCCCTAGTGAGATGGGTCGAAAGGTCACATAGAAACGTTTTTAAATGAATAATAAATAAATGTAGGTGGGCTAGCAGGGTTTGAGTTGTGCCATTTCAAAAGGCTGATGATAACTTTTATTTACTTATTCAGGTGGGTCGCTGCATTGGTCTGAAGCAACAGAACAAAGTTTGAGTCCAGTGCCTCCTTTAAGACTAACAAAGTTTAATTCTGGGTATAAACTATTGACTTATACCCAGAATTAAACTTTGAGTCCAGTGGCATGTTTAATATCAACGAACTATGTTTTATTTATATTTAGTTATTGATACCCTGTTTTCCTCTCCAGGGGGGACCTAAACCAGCTAGCAGCATGCTTCCCGCTTCCATTTTATGCTACCCCCCACCCCGTGAGGAAGGTTAAGCAGAGTGCGCGACTGGCCCAGGGTTTCCTAGCACATTTCCATGCCAGAGTGGAGATTCAAATTTGGTTAGGCCAACAGTTTAAGTCAATGGTGGCAAACCTATGGCACGCGTGCCAGAGGTGGCACTCAGAGCCCTCTCTGTGGGCACGCATGCAGTTTAGGCACTCAGTCTCTAAAAGGAAAAAGACGACACAGACTCGAGGCTGGGCTGCTCTCAAACTTACAAAGTATGAGCCAAGGTTAGACAAATTATCAGCATGCACACAACAGCAAAAATCACATTAATTGTTCAAAAGCATGCCAAATGCAAACTTTTACCTTTCAATAAAAAGTTGTTTGTATAATTGAAAGCTCTGTTATTGTGTTTTTCTTTTAAGACAAAATATGTTAATGTATGAGTTCTTTTTTCTAAACTAAAACCTCAGTATTCAGGTTAAATTGTCGTGCTGGCACTTTGCGATAAATAAGTGGGTTTTGGGTTGCAGTTTGGGCACTTGGTCTCTAAAAGGTTCGCCATCACTGGTCTAAGTACTATAAGATGCTGGCTCTCAGCTCCTACGCCAGCCACACTGACTCTTACATGATTGGCTGCTACTCTACCATACAAACAGTTGGGAGAAAGCTAGGGAAGATCTGCTCTCTCACTATATCTGCTAGGGTAGATCTGCCCTCACGGACATCTCCATTTCCTGCATGGGGGGAATATTGTGGACAGTGGAATATGCAATCATGTGCGCAGGCAGGGGTCTTCCCTAGCAGTTTGAAGTGGTACATCACAAACAGAGCCCTGCTGAGACAATGAGAAATAAGGGATATTGCCCCTTTATCAGAAGACTTAGGCCCCTCTCAAACAGCCTTTATAATCCCATTTAGCAGATGGTCGTTAACAGATTTTTGATTTCACTTCAGATGCTAACGTGGCTGCTAACGTGCTTTTTAAAAACCTTTTCCCACAAAGACACGTGTGCCCTATTTGCAATGTGGGTTTTCTTGAAAACTGCCTTCTTCTTTTTTCAGGTCTTCTTTGTGCTCCTGAATCGCTGTGTTTGAGAAGTCGGAGGTGCTTCCAAAAATGCCAGTTTTTTCCTCCACCCTTTTTTTGTGGTGGCTCCTTTTTCAGCTTTAAAAAACCGTTCTTTTGCGCTATAACGCTAGACCAATATGGCAGTTCAGTGCTGTATTGCCAGCATTCAGCAACAGTGCAAAGAAAAGGGGGTGGGGAAGGTGGCGCACTTTGAAATGGGCAGAGTACTTCCGACACAGCTCATCAATGGATTTAAATACCATATTTTTCGCACCATAAGACACACTTTTTCTCCCCAAAAAAGTGGGGGGGGGGGAGTGCGTGCGTCTTATGGAGCGAATCCCCCCCGTCCGCTCAAGCTCCCAGGGGAATCCCCCTTCCCTCCCCCCCGCGCACAGACTCCCGGGGCCGTATTTTTCGCACCATAAGACGCACTTTTTCTCCCCCAAAAAAGTGGGGGGGGGGGGGGGGGGAGTGCGTGCATCTTATGGAGCAAATCCCCCCCCGTCCGCTCAAGCTCCCTGGAGGAATCCCCCTTCCCTCCCCCCCCGCACAAACTCCCGGGGCCGCGGCAAGCGCCGCCGGCCCCGGGAGGAAGCCCCCTTCCCTCCCCCCCGTCAAGCTCCCGGGCCAGCACGCCCACCGGCCCGGGGACGAACCCCCCCCCCCTCGCTCACCTTTCCCGCCCCATTCCTCCCCCCCTCACTATTCCTGGGCTGGGGGGGGAGGTAGGGAGGGAAGAGCTGGGCCTGAGTGGCATTAAGCCACTCGGGCCCAAGCAAGGGGGGGGGAGGGAAACACCTTGTCTTTCTTTCTTTCTTTCTCTTTCTGTCTGCCTTCCTTCCTTCCTTCCTTCTCTCTCCTCCCTACCTTCCCTGTCCCTTTCTTTCTTTCTTTCTCTTTCTTTCTTTCTTTCTTCCTTTCTGTCTGTCTGTCTTTCTGTCTTCCTTCCTTCTCTCTCCCCCCCACCTACCTACCTTCCTTCCTGTTCCTTTCCTTCCTTCCTTCCTTCTCTCTCTCTCCCCCCTACCTACCTACCTTCCTGTTCCTTTCTGTCTGTCTTTCTGTCTTCCTTCCTTCTCTCTCTCTCTCCCCCCTACCTACCCCCCCTCCCTCCCCCGCTCACCTTTCTTGGGCTGCAGGGGAGGGAGGGGAGGGAGGGAAGAGCTGGGCCTGAGTGGTGTTAAGCCACTTGGGCCCAAGCCGGGGGGGGGGGGGGAGGGAAACACCCTTTCTTCCTTCCTTTCTTCCTTCCTTCCTTTTCTCTGTGTCCTCCCTCCCTCCCTCCCTGTTCCTTCCTTCCTTTCTTTCTCTTCCTTCCTTCTTTCTCTCTCTCTCCCCCCTACCTACCTACTTACCTACTTACCTTCTTTCTTTCTTTCTTTCTTTCTTTCTTCTCTCCCCCCCCCCCCCCCCCCAACTACCTACTATTTGGTTCAGAATATTTTTTCCCCTGTTTTCCTCCTCTAAAACTAGGTGCATCTTATGGTCAGGTGCGTCTTATGGAGCGAAAAATACGGTACTCTGTATGACACATGACCAATGAGCCCTGAGACCTCAGCATCTACCTGCAGACTGAAACCCTCTTGTGATTGGCATTGCTAACAATAAAGCGACAAAAGGTGGGGAAGGTTTTTTAAATAAAAAAGGTTTATTGCTTTTATTGTTCAAAACAAGGAAAAAAGAATCGCAATAATACCAGCGTAAGTCAATCATTCCTAAAAATCAGAAATCACATAAACACACCACACTATCACATGATCTCTTGCGAAGCAAAAAAAAAATTTTTTTTTTGGTTCTGATAAGGGAAAAAGACACTAATCAGTCAAACATATTAAATATGCATTTCAATAAATTACAAAAAAAAAGCCCTTTATCACTCGCTTAAAATGTACACATTTCCTGACACTGAAGGTTTCTGACTTTATTCAGGGAGAGCACCAGTATCTCTGGGCAAACAGTCCCAGCAGGCAAAGCATTTCCCCATCGCTGTAACTCCATGTTGAGAAAAGACAACTCTGCTGAATTTCTCTCTGCCAGGCAGCTATTAAAACAAAGCAGCCTTGCCAGGAGAAAACCAACTGCCCTAATTGTAACGGGATTTGTGTAGGAGATTACAGCAGCCCTTAGATTCTGTGTCTTTAATTAGCAGATGTATATGCTGACTCTCTGCCAGCGTGAATGAGAGTCCTGAGTTTGTTCCATCAGGGAGACACTCTGGTCCCAAAAACCTCCCGCTCCCACCATGAGCAAGCCAACTGGACATCTTACTCGGAGATTAAATTGCGATACCATCTATAGTACTTCCCCCCCCCTTGCTGTTCTTCTGTTAGGGTTGCCAGCCTCCATGTGGGGCCTGGAGATCTCCCGCTTTTACAACTGATCCCCAGCTGAAAGAGATCAGCTCCCCTGGAGAAAATGGCTGCTTTGAAGGGTAGACTCTATGGCATTGGACCATGCTGAGGCCCCCTCCCCTCCCCAAACCCCACCTTCTCCTGGCTCCACCCCAAACTCCCCAGGTATTTTCCAACCCGGACTTGGCAACCCTATCTTCTGTTAATGTAAAAGCATTAAAACACATGCTGGAGGATCAGGCCAAGGGTTTCCTCTAATCCAATTTTCTGTCTCTTGAAAGTAGGCAGTTGGCTATTTCTAGGGAGTTCATAGACAGGGCGTGATGAAAGCAACCCTCCTACACTGTTTGTTTCCAGTACATAATATTCAGTGGTATACTGCCTCTGAAGATGGAGGCTCTCTCTCTCTCTCTTTTTTTGAAGCCATGGAAGCTAATGTCCATCACCATAACTTGTGGCAGTGAGCTTCACCAACTCATTACGTGTTTCATGAAGTAATACTTCTTTTGGTTTTCCCTAAACCTACTGCCAATCAAATTCATGCTAACCAGCCACAAATATGCAACAGAGCTAAATCCTGGATCATATGACCTAACAATGGAAAGAACAGTTCTGGCATGGACAGAGGACTTTTCATATGTAGGAAATAACCACAGTGTCCCACACGTGCTTGGGATTAGAAAGTGGGGCTACAAAGGCACAGAGTGTAGGCTGCTAAGTCTGGACTTCGGCCCATTTCTTTGAAGGAAGTACCCCCCCCCCCCCCCCACACACACACACTAATCTTTTCCAGTGCTGGAAGGGACTAGTGGCGTGAGAATTTCACACTGCATATATACATAAAATTCATTATATATTTTTTTTTTCCAAGGAAGTCTACACAGCATTTAGGCTTTTAGACAAAAATAATATAGCAATAATTGAAATACACGAGGAAAGGAATGTTCAGCCCTTGAGGAAAAGGTAAATACTGGATACATAATTTAAAATATCAAATTAAAATTAAAGAGCACAGAATCACTGCATATTTAACTAGGCACTGAATGAACAGCAGTAGGTCGGACTTTAAGTGCAGATAAGATGTATTTGGCAACTGCCCGGGAGATGTGATTTTCATTTCTGGACAGAAGATTAAATAAGTGATAGTCCTTTGAGTGGTTTTGGGGGGGGGATTTATCTTGAGATCATGTGCACACATATATACAACACTAGATTAATCGGCAGGCATTGTTGAACAACTGAAGTGCAACGCAGCTTTCAAGCACTGTTCTTATTTTAAGATATGGTACTTCTGTCATCTTCAGGTAAAAAACCATAGGCTAGGATTTTGGGTATCCAGTGCAAAGAACCTGCAGGCACTTTTAGGCGTGTTTGAGGGGGGGAGATCTTGCACTGCATATTTGGGTGGGGTCCTTGTGGAAGGTAGGCTGTGAAGACCCCTTACAGTTGAGAACATACTCCAGGATCTAGACGAGGCCGTCTGGCTGCTTGTAAAGAAGCAGTTGCCTACTGGGATAAGGGAGAGGGTGGAGATCCCTGTAGGAGCCCTAAGGTGGGCCACATATCACTATGTTGCTCCCCCTTTCACACACACACAACATCCTAAACACATTGTAATACACTGGTACAACAGAGCCATTGGCAGAGACCAATGCTTTTCCATATTGTAATTTTCCTTGCTTGTAAGTTCTTCTTTCTTTAATGTTTTTTCCCTGTTCAACACTTGTTTTTCTCCCTCTAGTGGTCGATTCGATATTACACCAGTTTATGTCCGGCATAGTTCCCAGATTTAAACTGCAGGGTTTTCTGTTGTACATAAACTGGTTTAGTATTAAATCAACCACCAGAGGAGCAAAACATATACTGAGCAGAACACTCCCCCCTGAAGAAACTGAAACTTGCAAGTGAGAAAAACGAAAATGCGGAAAAGCCCCCCATATGAAATTCACAAGTTGGATTGGAGCACATAAGAATTACTGCTAGGTGAGTATTCTGTACAAAAGTACTCTGCAAGAGGACTGCGCTACATTTAATGAAGTATGTTTGCATAGTTTTGCCACCCCTGGCACAGGTTTTCAAATACTCTGGAATGTGGTATCAACCAACATGTGGGAAGGAAAGAGAGCTCTGAGGAGAAGGGAAAGCTGTGAGGAGATCTGCAAGCCTCTCCCTGCACCAGAAGGACTAGAAACTTAACAAAACAAAACACTGACAGCTTCAATTTTCATAACGCTGACCTATGCTCAATAACAGATTCTGTACCTATACCTTAAAACCCACAGAAACAAACATATTTGTATTATAGGACACAATGACCCCTCTTCTCTCTCACTTTGTCCTTTCACTCCCTGCACATGGCCTTCCATGGAGAAATATTTCTCTGCAGGGCTCTCCGGTAGAGACAATGCCCTCATACGCTCACACACCTGATGCCGGACAAGCTGGCCATCTGTGATAGGGGAACATACACTTTGGATTATAGCTTCTCTCTCTCCTTTGGACCTGAATGTGAACTGGATCTACTTGAATAAATGGTTTATCCCCCCTCCCCCCAAAAATATACTTCTTGGGAGATTTATTTATTGCACTCAGTGTCACGCTTCTATGACTGGGCAAAACTCTACTATATTAACGAAACAGCCCAATAAAACTTGCAATTAAGTAAGTGCCAATGGGAACCGGATGTGAGCAGCCCCTGGAGTGAACCTCCCTTCCAGATGATGCCCAGAGACTCTTCTTACCACCCTAGTTTGAGACCCCATTCAGAAGCTGCTTTCTGGGGTGCCTCTCTGTTTCTGGCGTTGCCAGATTAATTTTGTGCATCCTTTGTTAACAGTCCTCCCACCGTTCTCCATAATGAGGTGTTGTGCCATCTGCAGATTAAATTTCTGGTCTGAGCTCACTGCTGGTATGTCTTTCTTTTGCCATAAGGGCACCTGGAACCCGTACAGTCTTTGCCCCATAACAAATCTCTTTGGTCTTCATCCCATAATTCTATCTTGCTGAAATCTTTGTGGACTCAGCAACTCCCAACCTCCAGATGAAACAAATAGCTGTTTAAATTCTTCTTGGCTTCGGTCATATTCAGTCTATTCGGTCATATATTCGGTCTGTTCTAGCATTAGATGTTGTAACAGATAGGGAAAAGTCATTGGACTTTCAGCATTTTTTTCCAGAAAATTCGGTGGGTTTTTGTAGGTTCTGGTACCTGATGAAAGCATCTCCATCTTTGGCGGGATTGTTGGGTACAACAGATAAAGCTTCACACATCTTCTTGTGATCCCTGCATAGCTTTGGGAGGGGTTTTGCGATCCCATGTGGGAAGATAAAGATTTGTTAGAATTTCACTACAGCCCTACATGATTGGAAGAAGATCTAAAGCATATCCTAGCTATTTAAGTTCTATGGCATCCATGCGCTGGTTAAGTGTTAACGTGGACTTCGCACAGGTGTGCAACCATTGTACACACAAGTGCATATAGATACAAAGAAGTATTCTTCTATACTCTGTGTCGTCCAGAGCTTTCAGGGAAAGGGTCTTAGTTCCTTATCTGCCTGGAAGATGTGGCCCAGCAGGCACTCAAACGGGCATCTGAACTTCATCATAAACATCACAGCCTTCCGATTCATCGAAAGTGACTTCAGCATCATCGGCATCCAACTGAAAGGAAACGGCAGAGGATACCGTTAAGAATGTGGCCTGGTCCCACAACAGAGAATCGTACCTTTAATCCTCTGTCTGTCAAGGACTGGCTGGGAGGCCTTGGGCATCATTCCATTCGAAGATGGGTTTATGCCAGCGGGCTCCAGTGTGGTGCCTATGGGGGCCATGGTATGTGCCCACACTTTTTCTGAAGCCCACTAAGGCAACTTCCGCACTGTCATTTTTGTCACTCGTTTGTCCCTATTGCTTCAGGGTCCCCTCCCCCCCCCCCCAAAATGTGTTTTGCTCTCTCTAGTAGTCCCAGAAAAATAACAGTGCAGATTGATTGTTGGGAATGTTTCTGGGGTGTGTGTATTTTTCATATGCATGTGTGTGTGTGCGTGCACCTGGAAGTCATGGTGACCTCTGGAGACTGGCTGTGTGTGCACCTGGAAGTCATGGCGACCTCTGGTGACTGACCCTGCCTGGAGGCCTGGAGGATATTCAGAGAGGTGGCTGAACAAAGCCTGCCCCCGCCTCCAACTGCTGGTATTTCTTGACAGTCTCCATCCCTGCTTAGTTGCCAAGATTTATCAAGATCAGGCTTGCCTGGGCTATCCAGGTCAGGGCAACTATTGGAAATTTGATTGGGTTTGCAGGGTTTTTTTTTAAAGTGCTGCTTTAGCCGCAGCTGCCAGCACAGTGCAAGGATCTACACTGTGTTACTGAATTCAAGCTGTGGCAATCATTTTGTGGCTGGCTCCACCTTCTGTGGCGGCCATTTCAGAGCAGCCATTTTGTTGCTGTGCACCACCGGCGTAAACTATGGGGGGGCTCGAGGGCTTGAGCCCCCCCCTGAAATTTCCCGGGGGGGACTGAGCCCCCCTGGGAAAATGTCGTGCCTGCCGCGGCGCCTTGCCGCCGCGCCTCCCGGGCCCTTCCGAGGCTCGCCAGCTGGTGCCTCTCCCCCCCCCCTCCACCGGCCTAGCCTTTCCTCCCTCCTTATCTCTCCCTCTTCCTCTTTTAGCGGTGAGGGAGGGAGTGGACAGGCGGAGGGGGAGGGAAAGGCACCAGCAGCACGGGCTGGTGAGCCTCGGAAGGGCCGGGGAGGCGCGGCGGCTGGCGGTAGGTTTTCCGGGGGGGGGGGAAACATCGCACCAGCAAGCGCGTGCGCTAAAGAGCCCCCCCCCCCCGGACTTCAGAAAAGTCTACGCCCCTGCTGTGCACAGCACGCCCCATCAGAATTCCAAATATGCCCCCAGGATCAAAAAAGTAGGGAGCCCTTGGCTTATGTGCCCATCTATCCCAGCACAGTCTACTCTGAGAAGTGGTGGCTCTCCAAGGTTTCTAAAAGCCACACTCCGGAGGTCCTTTGTAGCCAGAGACACCAGAGGGGACAGATCTGGGAACCTCCTGAATTCAGAGCCTCTGAGCCCTTCACTGTTTCACAGCTGCTCAGTTCCCTATCTGTAGAGTAGGCAAAAACAGAGACCACCCTTTGCATGGCTTGTTGGCAGGACGAATGTCAAGGCTGCAAAACATTTTGCAAATTAAATTCTCTTTAATGCGCCCTCTAAAAGAGAAGTTGAAGCTCATGAACATTCATTGTTCATCTATTCCACAGAAGATCCACAGAGCAAAAGGCAGCACTGATCTCCAGTGCTATGGATAATCTAGGTCTGGGGTTGCCAGCCTCCAGGTGGAGCCTGGAGATCTCCCGCTATGACAACTTATATCCAGACAGCGTCGTGTAGAACTTGATACAGGCCTGGGCCAGATTGGAAATGTAGGCCCCATTTCAAAATGTACTCTTCACGTTCGTCTGTAATCAATGCTATATACATATGATTTATGTATGGTTATCTAAATGTACATGCGATGTATGATATACTTAAGAGTAACAGAACAAAATAAAAGAAACAGAACTGTAACGGCTAGGAGCTACACAAAATCATGACCATTTACAAGAAATAAAACAATTTATTCACAGGCCTTCTCAGTGCCAACTCTCTTGGAGCAGCCCCTCCCCCCCCGCAAACCGTAGGCCCATACCAACCTCCCCCCTCCCCCCAGTTCTGGCCTGTATTCAGACAAAAGAGATTGTCATCGTCCCCTTGGAGAAAATGGCTGCTTTAGATGCTGGACTTGGTGGCGCTGTACCCTGCTGAGTTCATTCTCTTCCCAATACCCTGCCCTCCCCGGCCTCCACCCCCCAATATCTGCAGGTATCTCCCAAACCAGAGCTGCCCAATCCTATCTAAGCAAGTTCAGTGTCCTAAATTTCGGTGATAACAGGTCAAAGACGCTGCTTGCACCCATTCCAGTTCTGGGTTTCCAGGGTGGCTGGCTTGTGAGCACAAGCATGCCCCTTTTAGTCAGGCGGCACCAAAGTTCGTACAGGAATTTGCCCATGCCACACTATGGTACTTGGCAGCGGATTATTTCGATCATTTGAAAATGGGACCACTGTTATTTAGCATGTGTACAAAGCACACACCCTTGCCCACAATTTGGCCTGGCGATGACCAGAGCCTGTGCCTTTTCTCTCAGAATTCCACCCTACGAATGGGCTCCTCGAGAAGGTCAGGGTGGGAACCGTCTCTAGGCACGTTTTGGAGGGGCCATAAGGAAAACTTATTTGCTGGGACTTGTAATGGGGTGTAAACTGCAGGCATTTCTCAGTGGGGAGGAGTGTTACTAGGAGTTCAACGGTATTTTTTTTAAAAAATGGGATTTGTAAGTTGCCTTTGAACACACGGAAAAGCCAGGTATAAATAATTAAATAAAATAAACTTAAAAGTAACTTAACATGTCTGAACAGAAACTGAAACATCCTCATTTAGTAAACAGATAATTAGGGTTGCCAGCTCTGGGTTGGGAAATACCTGGAGATTTTGGGGGTGGAGCCTGGGGAAAGGGAGGTTTGGGGAAGGGGAGGGACCACAGCAGGGAACAATTCCATAGGGTCCACCCTTCAAAGCAGCCCTTTTCTCCAGGGGAACGGATCCTGGTCATCTGGAGATCAATTGTAATAGCAGGAGATCTCCAGGTGCCACCTGGAGATTGGCAACCTGTAGATAATAATCACCAGTATGAAGGCCCTCCCCCAAAAGATCTGGATTAAAGCCACTCGAGACCTCAGGTTTGGTGCGTCCATAAACACCAGTCTTGTAAAACATTATGCTTTGCTCTCTAGTCTAGTAGGTATCCAGCAAACAATTAACAAAATCAGCCAATGCTAATGCTGTTGTAACATACTTATCTGTGGAGGCATATCCACAGAGAAACACCTGGGGGCAAAGTAGATTGCAAGAGAGTCCTGGAACATTCCCTCCCACCCAGCACAATCTTTTTTCACATGACTGCTGCATAGGATTTCCTTCTCTTTCTCTGAATTTGGCTTGGGGTTTCCCTTCTCTTGCCAAACTACCGGGGACGAAAAGATAGCTTTGGGGGCCAGTCCAGGATTCTCTAAGTAGAAGAAGGGGAATCCTGGAATGAAAAACATGATGTATGATAATGGAATTCATTCTGAGACCCAAGACTGGAGCTGGCCCGCTATGGGGTTCGTCACCTGTTTCTTGAACTGCCAAAGTATTCATTCAGACAGCGCAAACCATAGGCCAGTGTTTTTCAGAAATGTCTGTTTAGAGCGAATGCTTTCTATATGCCCTGGTCTGCCAAGAAATCTCTGAGCATCTGCCAAGGAACCTCTGTGCATTGTGGAAGGTCTGGAGGCTAGCGCTAGGACGCACAGTTCGCCCATCCAAAGTGCTGGGGAGCCATATGAGGCTTCACTGTGGTCCCTTGTGAACAGCTGACAGGGCATCCTAAAACAGTGTTCCTCAGTGTGATGCCCTCTGGGCCCCATGGCACCCGCAGACACCTTCCTTGGCAGGCCAGCCGCCGAGTGCTCTTAGAAAGCGGGCAGGACCAGTTGGGGCTTTTGTCCAGCGGGGCTCCTGATTGGGCACTGGAGATCTGACTGGCTGTGCGGATTTTTTAAAAGTTCCTCCTGCGGGCGCCACCACAGCAGGAGGATCTTCACTGCGTGACTGAAGATAAGCTGTGTGCATGCTAGAAAATATCTTAAACATTATGTTCCTTTTCAAGAGGCATCCTGTTAAACAGCTTCCGCCTGAATGTTGCAGAGTTTCTGCTAGAATTATGCATGACTTCAGTCCCTGAGGTTTTGTGGCTGGCCTCACCCCTTGTGGCAGCTGTTTTGTCTTTTTTGGTTTTTTTGATTCATTCTATTTTAACAAGAAAATGCAAAATAGAAAAGAAAGAAATCAATTCCTCATGAACCATTAAAGCGTTCGTACAGATCTTACTAAGATTAAGGACACAAAAATAGTAACTACAGTTTAAAAATATATCACTGAACTATAAAGTATATATCCACATATGTTAAACTTAACAATGATATAATTCCTTTGGAATTTCCTTCTGATTAGAAGGATAAGTTAGAACCGGTGACCAAATTTTCTTAAACTCTTAAGAGGGTGCTAGCTGATGTCTGATTCACATTAAAGTCAGCCTAGCTAGGACATAATGATTCCATAATTGTGTATGCCACATCTGTAGAGTTGGGGCAATGGAAATTTTCCAACAAGTAGCTATGGCAAGTTTGGTGACCGATAAAAGAATCGCAATAACATTACTTATCCATTAAGGTTGACTTTTATTCCAATTTGCTCCTAATAAGAGGCACCCCACAGTAAATTCTAGTGTCATCTAGAAGTTGTAACTGTCTCCAAAATTGCTTATCAAAAAGGTACCAACACTGGGCAGGTCAACCAACGATGGATTTAAGTTCCAATCGACCCACAATTTTTCCAACAACCTGGACTCAGCTGTGGCGAGGTGCCATTTTGTGGTTGTGCCCACTGTCCAGTGTCAGAACTCCAAAGGTGCCCATAGGCACAAAAAGGTTGCGGACCCCTGCCCTACACAGAACAGATACGAGGACCGATTTCACACCAGGTGCTGCTTCGCTGTCGGTCTTCCCTTTGCCCTGATTGCCTGCTTGAATTTCCCACTACTTGCCACAGGGCGCATTTTGACCCGCAGCTCCGCCCAATTTCCTCCAATTTTCTCCGCGGCTTCAGTGATCCTCAAAAAACAAGATCACTGAAGCCGTGGGGGAAATTGCGCGATGCCGCAGGTCAAAATGCACCCCGCGGCAAATAGTGTGAAATTGAAGCAGGCAATCGGGGAAAACGGAAGAACGACGCCAGGGCAGCGCCTTGTAGGAAATCAGTCCCAGCGTCTCCTGAAACTGCTCCACCCAGGCCAAGGCTGATAATGGTGGGCACCCATCCCTACCTGCCAGTATTCATTGTTTTCTGCTTGGGGAAGCCCCCGACAGGCCTCCAAGAAAGGCCTTCTCTGGAATACCGTCTCAAAACCACATTTCCGTAAACAAACAGGCTTTCACATTAAAAAGTACTGGAAAACACACACAGGGAGAGAACCAAACGGAGCTTCTCACCCCTGGAAACAACACTTACACACTTGAGCTCAAGCTCACTGAAGTAACGAGGGAGCAGGAAACGTCGCAGGGGCACCGTCAGGATGAGGATGAAGGCTAAGCTGAGGGAGGCCGGGCTGGACTTCACTCCCCACAGCACAGCCAGGCACAAAATCTGGGTCAAGGTGAAGATGTGCATGCGCCAGGACTTTACCTTGGAAGGGGGAAAAAAGGCCAAGAAAGTGTCAGAGACCATGGTGATCCTTTCCATCTGGTATCTGCCATTGGGCCAGTGTGGTGTGGTGGTCAGAAGGTCAGACTAGGATCCAGGAGGGACAGGTTCAAATCCCCACTCGTGCCATGGAAGCTCGCTGGGGGACTTTGGCCCACTAAGGCTGTGATCACATGGCAAGCTTATCGCAATTTGTTCCCACTATAAATTTGATCAGGGATATTTTTTTGTGGGTTGGGATGATCACACATCCCTCCCTGAATCGCTTGCATCGCGCGACAAGGCTCTGGGCACCATCTAGATAGCTGTGCCGCCCAAGTGGTGGCCCAGTACGAGTTTTAATATTTTTTTTGGTTTGTGCATGCGCATCTGCACATGGCTGAATCACTGCTCCTACTTGGACTTGCCATACCCCCTTGTTTTTGCAGTCCCCCCTCCCCGAACAGCGAACAAAATGAACCGCTGATGTACAGCCAAGTGCTGGAGTCTATATGTACCCTTGAACGTTTATGCATTTAATATATTCAGCGCAGGATTGCTCATGCGCACAAAGGCGGAAGCTGGGGGGGGGGGGGGGAATCATCGCAAGAAGGACTTTCAGACGACCTAATCGCAATCATAGCAAGAGATGGCTGTCCAGATCGGTAAAATTGCGGATTCACAGCGCAAATATCCGGAAAGTACTTGATTTTCCTGGTGTCGGAAAACTTGGTAGGAAACTGGGAGGATTGCATGAGTGAGCCCAATTCGGTACGGGAGATGGATGCAGCCACCTGATCAGCAATTTTAAATGCAAGAGGGAACAGTGGTGAAACCCGATCAAAATGACCATGTGACCACAGCCTTACTCTGTTTCTGTCTCACCAGGTTGTTGTAAGGATAAAAGGAAAGAAGGAAAACTGTATATGCTGGTTTGAGCTCCTTGGAAGAAGGATGGGATAAAAATACCCTAGATACGACAGCTGCTGTAGTAAAAGTTTTCTTCCTCACCAGCAGTCTGGAGACTGGCTGGAATAGATATGCATCGGTCAAGCAGGGATACTCTTCGCATGTTCAGAAGTGCTCTTGTTTTATGACTACTTCACATATTACACGTGGAGCAGTGTTCCCTCTAAGCTGAGTTAGTGTGAGCTAGCTCAGTTTTTTAGCTTCTAGCTCATACATTTTTGTCTTAGCTCAGGAAGGATGGCTCCAGAGCAAACTAATTTATGTAGTAGCCAAATCGCTCACAACTTTAATGCCACAAAAGAGAATTTTTGCTCACAAGACTCCACAGCTTAGAGGGAGCACTGACGTGGAGCCCTATTTATCCTATTTCCTCCAAGAGTCAGAAAGATATTTGCACACCCTCACTGCGTTTGTGGGTATAAAGTGCCGTCTGGTCGGCTTATGATGATTCTGTAGAGTTTTCAAGGCAAAGAGACATTCAGAGGAGGTTTGCCATAGCCTATGGTGAGCCTATGGTGGTTTCCCATCCATGTACTAACCAGGGCGGAGAGCCAGTTTGGTGTAGTGGTTAAGAGCAGTGGACACTAATATGGAGAACCAGGTTCAATTCCCCACTCCTCCACATGAAGCCAGCTGGGTGACCTTGAGCCAGTCACAGTTCTTTCAGACCTCTCTCAGCTCCTAAAAGCAAGTCTAGCTCACCACTAGCATAATGCTAAGAGCTAGAATCTTCGGATCTCCTGGCTATTCTACACACAATGCCATACAACTGGGTCTGGAGACCAAGTCTTATGAGGAAAGGTTGAAGGAGCTGGGTATGTTTAGCCTGCTGAGGAGACGACTGAGAGGTGATATGATAACCATCTTCAAGTACTTGAAGGGCTGTCATCTAGAGGGTGGAGCGCAGGGGTCCTTTAGTAAAAAAAGAGGTGTAGGAGCTCATTAGCATAACTTATTTGCATATGCCACACCCCCTGACGTCACCGGAAGTGTCAAAAGGCCACACCTCCCTGACGTCATCGGCAGTGTGTCAGAAGGCAAGAAGGGAGGGAGGGAGAAGGAAGGAAAGGAACAGGAAGGAAGGAAGGTAGGTAGGTGGGGGAGAGAGAGAGAAGAAAGAAAGGAAGGAAGGAAGAAAAAAAGGAACAGTAAGGTAGGTAGGTAGGTGGGGGGAGAGAGAGAGAAGGAAGGAAGGAAGGAAGGAAGGGCAAGAAGGTAGGTAGGTAGGTAGGTAGGTGGGGGAGAGAGAGAGAAGGAAGGGATGGAAGAAAGGGGAAAATGAAGGAACAGGAAGGTAGGTAGGTAGGTGGGGGAGAGAGAAGGAAGGAAGGAAGGAAGGAAGGAAGGAAGGAAGGAAGGAAGGGGGAAAGGAAGGAACAGGAAGGTAGGTAGGTGGGGGAGAGAGAGAGAGAAGAAAGGAAGGGAGAGAGGAAGGAAGGGACAGGAAGGTAGGTAGGTAGGTGGGGGAGAGAGAGAGAGAAGGAAGGAAGGAAAGGAAGGAAGGAAGGAAAGGAAGGAACAGGAAGGTAGGTAGGTGGGGAGAGAGAGAGAGAAGAAAGGAAGGGAGAGAGGAAGGAAGGGGGGAAAGGAAGGAACAGGAAGGTAGGTAGGTAGGTGGGGAGAGAGAGAGAGAAGGAAGGAAGGAAGGAAGGAAGGAAGGAAGGAAGGAAGGAAGGAAGGAAGGAAGGAAGGGGGGGCGCTTCTCCCCCCCACTGGGGCCAGCCTTTCCCTTCCTCCCCCCTCTTGCTTGGGCCCCAGGGGCTTCACGCCTCTGGGGCCCGGCTTCTCCCTCCCTTGCGCCCCCCTGGGGCCCTGGAGCAGTGAGTGGGGGAGGGAGGGAAGGAGGAGGCTTCTCCCGGGGCCCGGGAGCAGTGGGGGGGGGAAGGAGGGGGCTGGTCCCAGGGCCTGCGGCCCCGGGAGTTTGAGGATGGGGAGGGAAGGAGGAGGCTGGTCCCGGGGCCAGCGGCGCTTGCCACGGCCCCGGGAGTTTGAGGGCGGGGGGAGGGCTGGGAAGGAGCTTGAGGGCGGGGGGAGGGCTGGGAGGGAGCTTGAGGGCGGGGGGAAGGCTGGGAAGGAGCTGGTAGTGCCGCGGCCCCGGGAGCTTGAGGGCGGGGGGAGGGCTGGGAGGGAGCTTGAGGGCGGGGGGAGGGCTGGGAGGGAGCTTGAGGGCGGGGGGAGGGCTGGGAAGGAGCTGGTAGCGCCACGGCCCCGGGAGCTTGAGGGCGGGGGGAGGGCTGGGAGGGAGCTTGAGGGCGGGGGAGGGGTGGGAAGGAGCTGGTCTTGGGGCCGCGGCGTTTGCCGTGGCCCAGGGAGCTTGAGGGCGGGGGGAGGGAGCTGGTGTTGGGGCCACGGCGCTTTCCGCGGCTCCGGGAGTTTGAGGGCGGGGAGAGAGCTGGGAGGGAGCTGGTCCAGGGCCGGCGGCGCTTGCCGCGGTCTCGGGAGTGCGAGTGGAGGGAAGGGGGTTCTCCCCGGGCCGGCGGCAGAGTGAAGAGGGGAGGGGAGGGGAGGGGCTTTTTCCTGGGCCGGCGGCGGCCTGCCGCCACCGGGAGGAGTGAGCGGGGGGCGGGGCTTTGTTAAGACCCCGCCCCCCGCCCTCCTCTCTCCCGGAGCGGCGCTCTGGCGCGCCCCGGCCCCAATGGAGCCCTGGTGGAGTGGAGTTGTTTTCTCTTGCCCCAGAAGGTCGGACCAGAACCAACGGGTTGAAATTAATTCAGAAGCAGTTTTTCTCCAGGCCAGTTTGGCTGGAGATCCTGGAGGTTTTTTTTGTCATCTTCTGGGCATGGAGCAGGGGTCACTGCAGGGTTCCCCCCCCCCCTGCATTGTTCAGGGGGTTGGATTAGATGACCCTGGAGGTCCCTTCCAATTCTATGATTCTATTATTATTATTATTATTATTATTATTATTTTTATTAACCAGGGCCAACCCTGCTTAGCTTCTGAGATCTGACTAGCCTGAACCATCCAGGGCAGGGCGCACCCTTGCTACTGCCCAGTATTTTTGTAACCTTGCTGTCTTCAAGGCCTGAGATCAGAGACAAAGATTGTAGATTAGAGGTTTAAAATCCATTTGTTAACAAGGGCTGGGTCTGACAGAAATGTCACTTTGTCAGGCTGGCCACGTGTGCCATAAAATGTCATGCCAGGTACCTGAGATATTTGACCACTGACTGTGACCCACACCCCTCTACAGCAGAGCTCGGGGCCAAACCAGCCCTCCTCGCCCCTTATAGTTGCCAATTCTGGGTTGGACAATTCCTGGAAATCTAGGGGAGGACTCTGGAGATGGCCCGCATTTGGGGAAAGGAGGGACCTCAGCAGGAGGTAAAATACCCTAACGTGGGCCCTTCCAGTCCACGTTTGGATTGGTTTCCCCCCAGTTGCTTGCAGGATAGATAAGAGCTCTGGACAGGCCGTATGTTTCATGTTTCTGTCATAGACCCAGTCTCTCTGTGCTAGCCCCTTGCACTACACTTACTTTTCTAACATAAGGCTCCTCCGGGTGGTATTTGGGGGGTTTCAGCATGAGAAGGATGCGGTCATAGAGCTGGATCCCGTTGAGGGACGTCACCCCCATGTAGAGGAAGATGCCAAAGAGCACTGCCAACGGAATCATCTTCAGGATCGGTTCCATGAGAATGGAGATTCCTGAGGTGGGCAAACACAAAAAGATACCCGTTACGGGACGCCAGAGTTCCAACCAGGGAGGAGAGGTCAGGAGAGGTGGAGGGAGGGGGACAGAGAATGCAACAATGGCTAGGCTGGATCAAGCTCACTTTGGTCCAATCTGCAATGCTATTTTGCACTGTTGTGCCAACGATCTCACATTGTCTCACAAATTTCTTTTCTTTTTTTATTCACAATTTTTAACATTTTCAAACAAAACAAGACAAACAGACATACACACAAATAGGAGAGTAATATTGGTAACAGTATACCCTTTAAACTGCCTCATACAAATATACTACAGATACATATCTCACTGTCTCTCTTACTACCATGATATTTTTACAATTTAAGCAATATCTAAACATTACACTGCCATTTTTACACATCTATCTTTGATTTTTACTCAATAAGATAATGATTTCTACTGATTGCCTCTTTAACGATTTCTACTGATTGCCTCTTTATCTAAGCATTCTATATTAATCTTTTACAAAATATATGTATCATTCCCCTACTTCATAATAAAAAATTTTTTTCATGCTTTTTATAGAAGTTATTTAAACTGCTGGAATCCTTAGGTCCAAATTAAATATATCACAACTTTTTATAGAAAATTTGAACCTCAACTCCAGGTTTTCATTCTATATGGTTATCAGTTATCAGTTATCAGCCCTGGACAATCTATATATCTAATTCCCAAGTACCCTCCCCCGTGCGGATACCTAAATCCGCGTGGGGGGGCACTTGGGGGGTGGGGTTTCTACACACAGGGGGCACTCCCCCCATGTGCAGAAAAATCCTAAATGTTTAAAAAACTTTTTTGGGGATCTTTAAATAGCATGCGCAGAGAACGCTGTGGCCGCTGTAGGGGAGGGGGTGGGAAGCAGCGTGACGAGGACTCGCCGCCGCCGTTTGCGGGGGGGGAGGGAGGGAAGAGCCTCGGCGGGCAGCAGGTCTCTATGCCCCTGCCGCCATTTTGAAAGCGGGGGGGAAGCCTCAGTGGACGGCGGGTGTCCCTGCTGCCGCCGCCGCCATTTTGAATGCGGGGGGAAGCCTCAGCAGGCAGCTGTCTCCCTGCCGCCACCGCCTTACAGGGGGAGGGGGGGAAGCCTCAGTGGACGGCGGGTGTCCCTGCTGCTGCCGCCGTTTTGAAGGCGGGGGGGAGCCTCGGCGGGCGGCTGTCTCCCTGCCGCCGCCGTCGTTTTGAAGATGGGGGGGAAGCTGCCTGGAGGGGGGACGGGGTAGAGGCTCGGCACGCGGGGCCAGAGGAGGGGGAAGAGGCTCACCTACCCCCCCCCCCCGCGAGTATCGCAGGTCCTCCGGCTTGTGTTATTCTAAAAAGCATTTCTGGATATTCTCTAGACTGGAGTTTTCCTTATACAATCCATACTCTTTTGGTTAAGCTATTTAAGAGACTAGTTTTCATCTTCCCATAGATATTTTAAATGTAGACTAAATTTCTATAAATATATAAGCATATAAATGGGATCTCTCCAAACCAGTCTTATAACAAAGTCTCTAATCCGGTCTCATTACTATATCTTATTTTTTTCTTCTTCTTTTTGTAATTTCTTCTCTTTAGTCTACTTAACTGCCTTGGCTGCCTGGCTTACTGATTCAGTAACCACAGCCTCCCAAAATATTTGGAGTTTATCAGATTCTACTGAGCTCTCCATCTCTGTATCATCTGGCATGTTTTCCTGAGGGTGCTAATCGCTCAATTCAACACAGTAGCAAGGATCTCAGTTCAGTCCAGCAAAGCTCAGCATCTCCACAATGAACCGCTGTCTCTTTAAGGGTGCCTGCCTCTGCCAAATAAAGCGCCCCTCAGTGATCAACAGTTTCTTGCGCAAGCCAAATGTTCCACAGCTTTCCTAAACAAAGTGCGTGTCTATTCTGTTCTCAGCAGTAAAGTGTGATGTCGCAAAGGGTTGTCACAAATTGGTGGGTTTCACTCTGCAAATCTTTCTTTCTTTCTTTTTAAAGGAGGTTTAAGAAGAAAAAGTTTATGGTTCTCTTATAGAGGCTAAAGTCTCTCTTTGCCCCAGAAAGTGTTTATCTCAACATTCTATTGGTAGCTGTAATCTCTTCTTGGCGGCTTCATGCAGAAAAGGGGGGGGGGGGATTCCACCATTCCTTCCTGTATTGTTTTTGAGATTTAAAGGGGCTTATTCGAAGCATTCATCATACTCTTCAATGTTGCTGTTACTGTTACGGGTACTTACAAGTGCATGTCTTCATCGGTATTCTGGATGAGGCTCAAAATAATTCTTGCTTTGGGGCTGCCCTAACTGTGTCTTCTCTGCTCTCTGCTTCTGGGACAATCCAGGGCTTCCACTCGCTTGTTGCCTCAAGCGAGGGGTCCGAATCAAGTCCCTTGCTCCAGACCTCCCTCACGGAGGTCCAGTGGGCTTTGGGATCCCCCAACCCCCCCTCAATAGAACAAAGAATCGGTCGTAGCCGGGAGCAGTTGATGTGCTGTTGCCCCTCCCCGCATCTCACAAATTTCTGTCTGCATTTCATGCCGCATTCACTCTCCTATTGTTTCACCTCAGCATCAGCTGTCTGCACCATTTTATTGCCATTTAATGGTGACTCCGAGGTCACTACGGTGTCTCATCGCCTTATCTGGATTTGGTTTTAAGGTGCTACAATTACTCCTCCCCACCCTCGAGCTGCTGTGAGCAAAAAGCAGACAACTGGAGCTGAATTCTTCCCCCCGCCATCTTTTCTAAGGAGATACGCAAATTGTCACAAAGGAAACAAGTTAGATGAAAATCCAGTCTGTGTTTAAAAGCAGCCAGGGAACATTTTTCTGCGATCATATTGGGGAAGGGGGGGGGGGTTGGAAGCATGCCCACCCCTGGGAGGCCGCTCCTCCCCCCTCTCTCTTGCGCTCTTCCTAAACAACTTGTGTCCTGATGCAGACAGAGGAGACCTTTATACTGAGCCAAATGGGAAACCGGTGCCACAGCAGCACGGAACAGCTTTACATAGCAAATGCAGATCGGGCCTTCATCTATCCTGATAATCTATATATCTAATTCTCAATCTATATATCTAAATCCCCAGATAGGGGCATACTTACCCCAAGCAAGTTTTTCTGCAAACCTGGGTAACCCCCTAGGTTTGCAGAAAAATCTGAAAACTTTTAAAAAATACATTGGGTTTTTTTTAAAATTCCCCCCAATACAAAGTGTCACCTGCGCATAGAGGGTGGGCTCTATGGAGTTACATTTCACTAAGGCCCCCCCATCCAAACCCTGCCTCCCTAGGCTTCATCCCCAAATCTCCAGGAATTTCCCAACCCAAAGTTGGCAGCCATAGCAGGGGTCCAATTCAATTGAGGACAGTGGCACATAGGGAGAAGGGGGCTTAAGTCTTCTCTCCCCTTCCCCTAAAATGCCCTGTTTGACATGTCGAGGGCTGAACCTAAATGCCCCTCTCCCACACCAGGGCAAACAGCAGCCCCATAGGGGTGTTTCAGGTCAGAAAAATGGCATGTTCACCCTAAGCACTGCTGTCCTGGTTTGAATTGGGCCCACTAGGGTTGCCAACCTCCAGGTGGGGCCTGGCGATCTCCTGGAATCACAACTGGTCTCCAGACTACATAAATCACTTATTATTTATTTATTGAAAACATTTATTCCACTTCTCCTAGAGAAAACGGCTGCTTTGGAAGGTGGACTGCAGGGCACTTATATCCTTCCAAGGTCCCCCTCCCCTCCCTAAACCTGTCTCCCAGGCTCCACAGTCAACTCTGCACTTATTTTCAGACTTGGAGTTGGCAACCTTAGGGCCTATAAACACCTGGGAATTAGATTCCCAGTGGCGAACCCCCAAAACTTGCCTGCCAGAAGTCCACGTCGGGGACACAGGGACTTTGTAATGTGTGAATGCCCTAAGCATCAAAAGAATATATTACCTTTCCTGTCGCCTGCCAAGTGTTTTCAGAAAGTGGGGGTGGGGCCAGATAGGGCTTTTGCCCAGCCCAGCAAGGCTTCTGATTGGCCATTGGAGATTTGATTGGCGGTGCCGATTTTCAAACAGCACAAAGATCAGTTAAGCCACAGCAGCCATTTTGTGGCTGACTCCGTCTCCCTCAGCAAGCATTTTGTGGTAGCCATATTGTGACTGTGCCCACCGTGATGTGTCAGAATTCCAAGTGTGCCCGCAGGCTCAAAAAGGTTGGGGACCCCTGATGTAATCGGTAGAACCCACAGCTCTCCGTCTGCTTTATATGCAAAAAGGGCAGGCATGCTAACGAACTAATGCGGATGCCTCCATCCAATCTAATTGAAACTAAAGAGCCAGTTTGGTGTAGTGGTAAAGCACATGGACTCTAATCTGGGAGGACCGGGTTTGATTCCCTGCTCCTCCACTTGCAGCTGCTGGATGACCTTGGGTCAGTCACAAGTTCTCTGAGAGCTGTCCTTGAAAGAGCAGTTTCTGTCAGAGCTCTCTCAGCCCCACCTCCCTCACAGGGTGTCTGTTGTGGGGAGGGGAAGGGAAAGGAGAATGTAAGCCGCTCTAAGACTCCGAGTGAAGGGTGGGGTATAAATCCAACCTCTTCTTCTCTTCTAAACAACCCAGTACAAAAAGAAAGAATCTTCAGAAGAACTCACCAACAAGAATGGACACCAGGAGTCCTGTGAGCCTCTGTTCCTTGACCTCCTGGACACGGGCTTTCTCCCCTGGGACAGTACTCTTGGCCATCACGGTCAGGGCATTGGCATGAGTGACAGTCCTCACAGTGGTGGCGCTGAGCCAGGGCATGCCAAAAAGGGCTGCTATTCCACCCATGCCAACGATCAGAAGCAGGTCTAGATGGAAGCCTGAACCCTTAACCAGCTTTCTCTCAGGTTTGCTCACAATCAACCTAGGAAGAAGATTTGACAAGTTTCAGGATGGGTCTGATGTCACCAGGATATGAAGCTGCCATTTCAGCCGGGTCTCTGCTGTGAACATCTTCAGGGTCTCAGGCAGAGGTCTCTCACACTGACTACTGCATGATCCTTCTAATGGGAGATGCTGGGGATTTGAGCCTGGGACCCTCTCTGCCACTTCTTTCTGAGTCAGTCCATTGTAGGGTTGCCAGCCCCATCAGTGGAGGGGGGGGTGCCCTGCCACTGGGCCCCGCCCACCACCACCGATCAGCTGGCTGGCAAGGGGACTCACTAGGAGAGAGAGAGAGAGAGAGGCCCAGGCTATGTTGCTGGCAACGTGGCAAAGTCACTTCTAGCAAGCACCAGAAGTGACGTCATCAAGTTGGCTACGTCTGGGCGATGCTCTGGTATTTAGGCAAAACCTCTATGGGAGAAGCCACTTTTACCATAGAGGTTTTATCCACATATGCGAGCGTTGCCTCAGCGGCACAGTGGTCATGACTTTACTTTCGGTGTGCACCAGAAGTGATGTAGCTACACTGCCAG
This sequence comes from Lepidodactylus listeri, assembly GCA_029233225.1. Lineage (NCBI taxonomy): Eukaryota > Metazoa > Chordata > Lepidosauria > Squamata > Gekkonidae > Lepidodactylus > Lepidodactylus listeri. The sequence continues at coordinate 13,294,595 of JARCFY010000018.1, read as the reverse complement.
CTGCAATATCCCACTCCTGGCAACCGTAGTCCATTGGTCTGTCTAGCATCTTTTCTGCATTCTCATTTCCCTTGCTTGTAAGTTCCTGTTTCTTGGTGGGGGGGGGGGGTTGTTCCACAAGTGTTCTGCTCCCTCTAGTGGTCAATTCAATATTACACTAGTTTATGGCCAGCATTTCTCTCTCTGCAGATCAGCACTGATCGCTCTGACTGGTAGTAGATCTCCAGAGCAGAAGTCTTTCACATCGCCTAATATCTGATCCTTTTAACAGGAAATTTCAGGGACTAGACCTGGGATCTTCTTGCAACACAGATACTCTGCGACTGAGCCACAGCCCCTCCTTAAACAAAACTGACCTCTCCTGAGTCAGATCATTGGTATGTTATGATTAATATTGTCTGCTTTGAGTGACAGTGGATCTCCAGCAAAGTTCTTGCATACCTTCTGCCCAATCATTTGCACGGGAGATGCCAGGGATTGAACCTGGAACCTTCTGCATGCCCAGCAGATGCTCTCCCATTCAGCCACAGTTCCTCCTAGATGAACCACGATTGTGCCATGCTAAGCAAATGTGTATCTGAATATTCTGTTCTGGGGCAGATACCAAATTAGGGTTGCCAACATTCAGGTAGTGGCTGGAGATCTCCTGGGATTACCATCGATCTCTGGGCAACAGAGATCAGTTCAGCTGGAGAAAATGGCCAGTTGGAAGGTGGACTCTATGGCAAGGGTGTCAAACATGCGGCCCAGGGGCCAGATCAGGCCCTTGTAGGGCCCCAATTAGGCCCGTAAGGCCCTGGCTGTTTCTTACTTCCATTTGCAGTTCTGCTGCTGCTGCCATGTTTTTGCTTTCCCAGTCTCTCTGTCACACAGGAGAGATCTATAGGCAAGGCTCTCCTGTGCGATTGGGAGAGTCTGGTAAAAAACTGGCTGAGGCTCCTCCCCCTCACCCTCCCAGGGGGAGGGAGAGAACAGCCAGAGCTCGCTTCCTGGCCAGGCTGCAGGAGACAAAGGGCAGCCTTCCTTACATCTCTGCTACCTGGCATTTCGTTTTATGACACACATGGCCCGGCTCAACAAGGTCTCATTTATGTCAGATCCGGCCCTCATAACAAATGAGTTCGACACCCCTGCTCTATGGAATGCCCCCCTGAGGTCTCTCCCCTCCCCAAACCCTCCTGAGGCTCCATCCCCACCCAACAAAATCTCCAGCTGGAGCTGGCAACCCTATACCATGTTTTACCCTTTTTCACTACAAGCACAGAACGTGCACAGTCCTTTCTTGTCCCACCCACAAGGCTTTTCTCTTGGCTTGACTCGCTTTCATAATTTTTTCTCTCTAGCTCACTCTTTGGTAGTCTTTCTGCCTCTGGCCTCCTCCCTCCTTGCCTGGTCCCCTATCTTCTTTTGTTCCTTACGTGGTGATCTGTGTCTCTAAGAAGATGAGGATGAAGACTAAGATGGCTGGCAGAGCCGCAGCAAACATCATCCAAATGGGGAAACCCACACGTTCTCCGAGGGGATTGATGAACCAGCCCCGGGCAGTTTCGTTAGAGACCTTAATGCCTTTTGGAACTTCCAGTTTCTGAAGGGGGAAAAAAAGAAAAGAGACATGAATAAATTGTAGGCCTGTTGATGTCTCCTAGAGTTGCCGTCTTCTAGGTGGACCACCTGGAGTTCTCCCAGAATTCAACTCCCCTGAAGAAAATGGCCACTTTGGAGGGTGAACTCTATGGCATTACAGCCTGCGGAGTTCCCTCCCTTCCCCAAAACTTGCCCTCCCCTCTGTCTCCAAATCTCCAGAAAGTTACCAAGCCAGGTGGGGCAGCCCCAGGTACCACCCCGCCTGGCCTTCTGGTCTCCGCTCATAATTGATAGGTTTGCCAACCTCCAGGTGGTGGCTGGAGATCTCCTGGGATTACAACTGATCTCCCAGAAACAGGAATAAGTTTCCTTGGAGAAAAGGGCCACATAAGAAGGAGGAGGAGGAGGAGGAGGAGATTGGATTTATACCCTGCCCTTCACTACCTGAAGGAGTCTCAGAGCAGCTTACAACCTCCTTTTCCTTCCCCTCCCCACAACACACACCCCTGCGACTCTGTGAGGTAGGTGGGGCTGAGAGAGCTTTGAGAGAACTGCTTGTGAGAGAACAGCTCTGAGAGAATGAAGAGGAGGAGGAGGAGGAGACTGGATTTATACCGTACCCTTCACTACCTGAAGAAGTCGCAGAGTGGTTTACAGTCTCCGTTCCCTTCCCCTCCCCATAACAGACACCCTGTGAGGTAGGTAGGGCTGAGAGAGTTCTCTCAAGAACTGCCATTGAGAGAACAGCTCTGGAAGAACTTATGACTGACCCAAGGTCACACCAGCAGCTGCAAGTGGAGAAGTGGGGAATCTAACCCGGTTCTCCCAGATTAGAGTCCGTGCTCTTAACCACTACACCAAACTGGCTCTAGTAGGTGGACTCTACGGCATTATACCCAGGGCTATTTTTGGGCAGGAACGCACCGGAACCGAGTTCTGGCTGGCTTCTGAGTTGGCCACGCCTACATCCTCCCTCCCCCCTCAGGTTCCCCAGGCGCCCCGCAAGCCACTGGGCACCTGGGGAAGCTGATCCTGGGAGGGAGCTGTGCTGTCAGGGGTGTGGCCTAATATGCTAATGTGTTTCTGCTGTTGGGTGTGGCCTATTATGCTAGTGAGTTCCTGCTGGGCTTTTTCTACAAAAAAAGCCCTGATTATGCCCCGCTGAAGTCCCTCCCCAGTCCAAACCCTGCCCTCTTCAAGCTCCACCCCTACATTCTCCAGGTATTTCCCAAGGCATAGCTGGCAACCCTACATAATGGAAGTGGTTCTATAGCCCCCCCCTTCCTCCTCTTTTACCAACTCCTGGTCCACACTGCCAAAAGCAGGTAGTCAAGTGGTTATTAGCCACAAGGTATAGATAGGGTCTCTCAGTCTGGGGCAAGTGATGCTCTGTATTCTTGGTGCTGGGTATGTGTGTGTCAACAGTGGGAGGGCTTCTAGTGTCCTGGCCCCAGTGGTGGACCTCCTGAGGGCACCTGGTATTTTTTGGCCTCTGTGTGACAGAGTGTTGGACTGGATGGGCCATTGGCCTGATCCGACACTGGCTTCTCTTATGTTCTTATGTACACAGCCCTTATGAACAGGGTGCCACGTTTCATGTAGGCCCTGTCAGCCCTCCTGGCCTCTTGTGAAAATACCCTCTCTCACAAGAGGATGGGCCTGTTGGAGTGAGCGACTCAGCGGGCCTGGCCATTGGGGGGCACTACATCACTCCAAGTGTGTCTAGGTGTTATTTCCTTGAATAAGATGCCTCTTTCTGTCTTAACCTGGGAGCTGCCCTCCGACCCCTGCTCCCTCTCTCTCTGTCCTATCACTCAGTCTCTGCACACAGCCTTCCATGGAGACACATGTCTGCAGGTCTCTCCTGTAGAGACAAGGCCCTCATGCTCCCACACACATAATGCTGGACAAGCTGGCCATTTGTGATAGGGAAAGGACTCTTTAGATGAGTCTTCTTTCTCTTGTTTTGACTGCAGCCTGCTTTATTTACTGCACTCAGTATCACGCTTCTATGACTGGGCAAAACTCTGCTATATTAACCAAATATCCCAATAGGGGCCTCCTTCCAACATCATCCCCCAGGTCCTGGTGGGGGGTTCCCCTAGTTTTGGGGGCTCCAATTCACCGCCGGCCAGCTGGCCAGGGAGGGAAGCCCCACCCCCAAGCCTGACCGCCGACAGCCACCCCTCTCCCTCCCCTCCTGCAAGATGTAAAGGGCCCTTCAGCTGATTGGAGGGCCCTTTATATCTTGCAGGAGGGAGTGGGGCATGCACCACTCCCCTGCTTCTTCTTCAGAGCATTCAAAGGATCCCTTTAAATGTTGAGAAGAAGCAGGGGGACTGCGTGCGCATGCAATCCGAGCCACAAATTCACAGTTTGGAGTGCATGCGAGCAGGGCCCCCCCCCTCCACTTCTTCCCCAAAGCATTTAAAGGGATCCTCTTACTGCTATATATTGGAAGCTGACTTCAAACACTGCTGGAAGTCTGCCAGTCAGACATCTTTTCAATTACGATTGCAGTTCTGGGAGTCCAAAAATATCCAAAATATCACCGTTCCAGGAGTCCAAAAGACTGCAAAGATTACTGAATCCAGATTGGTTGGGGGGGGGGGGGGAAGGAATAAAAAGAAAAAGACTTCCAGGGAACATGGCGACCTGATAAGAAGCACTTACAAAGGCTCCAGTCCTTTCTCGCTGCGAAATGAACAATGCCAGGGAAGGAGGGAATTTACTTAACTTTACCAATCCCTCACAGGGGAGACCCAACTGACAGGTGAACCCATGAGGAAGTAAGGTCAGCCGACCACATTCCCATTTTCCTTGCTTGTGTGTTCATGTTGCTTCAGGTGGGGGCGGGGGGGGGAGTTCTGTTCCACTTATGCTTGGCTCCCTCTAGTGGTCGATTCAATATTACATTAGTTTATATCCAGCATATCTCCCTGAAGATTTAAACTGCAGGTTTTTATATTGAATATAAACCGATGTAATATCGAATCGACCACAAGAGGGAGCAAAACACGTGTGGAACAGGAACCCCCCCCCCAAGCAACATGAACACACAAGCAAGGAAAAGGCGAATGAGGAGAAACCCCCAGAGAAAACACAATTAAAGTCTCACCTGAGTATAGGTGTCCTGAATGAAATAGTCTGCCAAGGACATGATGAAGATGGAAATGGGAACACCAAAGTCTCCAATCACACGCCGAAGCTGCCAAAAGGTAAGAGTCGCATTAATCTGGTAATATAGGTGTGACCTGACAAGAGAAGAAGGCAAGTCCTGAGAATAAGATAGACCAAAATTCTCAAATGCCAGGCCAAGACAGACCATTCCATACAAGGTATCAAGACAAAGGAAAGATTTGGAGGTTTTGAATGCATTTCCCTTGCCATAGCTGACCTTCTACTTTTCCATATGGAAAACGGTTTCCTTTTACTGCAAACAGTGTTCATCTAAAGCAGCTACCGTATTTTTCGCTCCATAAGACATACTTTTCCTCCCCAAAAAAGTGGGGGGGGGGGAAAGTGTGTGCGTCTTATGGAGCGAATATGGAGCTTTTCTTACCTGTAACAGGGCTCTTTCTTCAGCAGGAACGCAGGGGAACGCCATTCAGGCTGGCATCCCAGCCTTCCCCGCCCCTCCCTGCTGGGCCTGAGCTGTTAAGACTTAAAAGGGAAACGGCAGGAAAAACCCCACCAGGCTAAGTACTCTTGCCCTTTAAGTGCTTTTCCCCTTTAAGACAGCCAGTACCAGAAAGCCCCGCCCACATATTAAGCTCCGTGGCTACTTTGCACAGAAAGGCCTGGCTTTGCATGGCATGCCGACGTCTCTCTTCTTTCCTTTCTCTATCTTCCTTCCTTCGTTCCTTCCTTCCTTCCTTTCCTTTTTTCTGTCTGTCTGTCTGTCTTTCTGTCTCTCTCTCTGTCCCCACCTTTCTTTCTTCCTTTCTCTTTCTCTCTCTCTCCTCCTCCTTCCTTCCTTTATCTCTCTCTCTCTCTCTCTTTCTTTCTGTTTCATTTTTTCCTGTTTTCCTCCTCTAAAAACAAGGTGCATCTTATGATCAGGTGCGTCTTATGGAGCGAAAAATACAGTAAATGCAATCTAATGCAGGATTTTTTAGCCTTGAAACACACTATTCTTGAGCACCACTGGAAGCTGACAGCTTTGTCTGGGAAAAGAAAAACCCTACCAAAAGCAATGGCATTATACGTTGCAACTGATACACTGGGCTGTATACACTTTGCAATTAAAAAAAAATCCTCTGTATCAAGGAAGCACACATTTTGCAATTTGTACAAATCATGAGAAGCAAGCAAATATGCTCAGTCTGTAATTTCTCACGATTGCTGAGAGAATGAAAGGGCTGCAGAGAGCACTGGAATTCCATCCCGTGAATGCCTTAAAACACTGTTCTTCTTCTGGCTTTTCAAATATGGCAAATTGGCAATTGCCCCATTCACGTTCACTTGCAGCCTTAAAGGACAGTAACTTGCTTTGTTTTTAAAATAAAGGGGAAATTCCTAGGATCCCAGGCCCAATATTTTGGGGCAGTGAAACCACAGCACATGTCATGGTACGATCATAACTTTTGCTTCCACTTAGCCATTTACATTTATTATTACATATTTTTCTTCTGCTTTTCAGCCAAAATCGGCTCTTGCAATAGTTCCTAGGGATTGAAAAAGTAACTGAATGTAGTTAAAACGCAATATAGAAAGGGGATTCACGTCAGAGCCGGACCTGGCGAGGTTTTTGCTTCCTATGGTGGAAGCCGGCTCAGCACAGAAATTTTTACATTAACTGCTTATTTTTACATTTAAAGCTTGAGGCTCAAAGCTACCCTGACAGAAAGTAAGGTGCATCTATTCTAAATTGCACTGAGAAATGAAATCTCTCTCTCACTGCTTCAGTTTGCTACACTATTCATTCTGGATATTACCTGGCCATTACAGAGAAGCAGGACAAACCCATGCGCAGACACGACACTTAAAGCTCTTCCCTCTCCGAGTTCCCGCCCACTTTTCAAACATACCCAAGCACTGTGTAGGATTTACCTTGCCGGGAAAGAAACTGCTGTTCTTCAACTTGCGCAAGAAGAAGGCGATGAAAAACGTTCCCGCCATGAGAACGAGGGACAGCAAGGCGGTGTTGGGTTGGTCTCTTGTACTGCTGGAGTTGGTGCTGTATTGACTCTTCAGGGGATGATCCTCGAAAATCTGCAAGAACGGACAAATGTAGAGGGAGGAAGGTGGCAGAAGCTCGCCAGGGATCCCGCCCACCAAATTTGTGCTCCTTCCAACAATTGTGTTACACAACTGTCTGCTGCACCGAGCAAAAGAGCCTGTCACAGTCTCAGGGATGGGGAGGGTTAGCGTTGCCAGCTCTGGGTTGGGAAACACCTGGAGAATTGGGGGGTGGAGCCTGCAGAGGGCGGGGTTTGGGGAGCGGCAGGACCTCAGCAGGGTAAAGTGCCATAGAATCCATCCTCCAGAGCAGCCATTTTCTCTCAGGGAACTGATCTCTGTAGACTGGAGATCAAGTGTAATAGCCAGAGATCTCCAGGCCACTCCTAGAGGTTGGCAATCCTACACTAAACCCTGGACTCTCTGTCTCCCCACCCCAGGGACTTTGATTTCTTGTCTGACCCTGACTTTGCTTCTCACATGCTCTGCTGATGTGCAGTTTCTTTGACTATTCTATGCTGCCTGACAACCTTAATTGATCAAGATGGGTAGCCAGTGTTTAGTCTGTTGGTATTGGTAGAAAAGATCAAGAGTCCAGGAGCACCTTGAAGACTAACCAAATTTGTGGCAGGGGAGGAGCTTTCGTGAGCAGCGACTCACGAAATCTCATCCCCTGCCACAAATTTGGTTAGTCTTTAGGGTGCTACTGTTTTTGGTTAGTCTTTAAGGTGCTACTGTTCTTAGTTAGCCTTTAAGGTGCTACTAACAAAATGTGGGGCAAGTACCTGAAGAAGTGAGCAGTGACTCACGAAAGCTCCTCCCCTGCCACAAATTTGGTTAGTCTTTAAGGTGCTACTGGACTTTCGCTCTTTTCTACTACTACAGACAGACTAACATTTACTTGAAGGACCACCTCTCACCATATATTCCCCAGAGAGCACTTCGGTCTGGATCCCAAAACCGCCTGACTATCTCAGGGCCGAAGGAGGCCCGTTTAGCAGTTGCAAGGGCCAGGGCATTCTCTGTGGCGGCCCCTTACTGGTGGAATGAGCTCCCAGATAACATCAAGGCCCTGTGGGATCTATTACAATTCTGCAGGGCCTGTAAGACGGAGCTCTTCCACCTAGGATTGCCAGCTTCCAGGTGGGGCCTGGGGATCTCCTGCTTTTACAACTGATCCCCAGCTGAGAGAGATCAGCTCCCCTGGAGAAAATGGCTGCTTTGAAGGGTGGACTCTGTGGCATTGTACCATGCTGAGGCCCCTCCCCTGCCCAAACCCCACTTTCTCCTGGCTCCACCCCCAAAGTCCCCAGGTATTTTCCAACCCGGACTTGGCAACCCTACTTCCACCAGGCTTTCAAATAGGGGCCGCCTAATACCTACATCCTGGCCCTAGCCGGATTCTCCATCTGCCAGTGTCTGATCAGATATGATGGTACATCTCGATGCTGCTCTGATACTTCGAATTGAAGACACGCCATCTATGTTGTTTTGATATGTTTTAATGTCTGTTAAATATGTTTTTAACTTTTTTAAAGAAATGTTATTGTTGCCATAATGGCTTGTTGTTAGCCGCCCTGAGCCCGCCGTACGGCGGGGAGGGTGGGATACAAATCCCAATAAATAAAGAAATAAATAAACGTGGCTAGAAGTGAGCAGTGACTCCCAAAAGCTCCTACCCTGCCACGAATTCGGTTAGTCTTTAAGGTGCTATTGTTTTTGGTTGGTCTTTAAGGTGCTACTAACAAAATGTGGGGCAAGTACCTGAAGAAGGGGGCAGTGCCTCACGAAAGCTCCTCCCCTGCCACAATTTTTGTCAGTCTCTAAGGTGCTCCTGGACTCTTGCTCTTTTCTATGACAACCTGATGGGAGTATTACATATCTGAATGGCAAGCCAGATTTAGCTTCTGACTTGCTGCTGTGAGCAGAGAGTGCAGCAGAGCTGGCCGTGTGTCATTCTGACTGGCTGTTGGCAGGCTGTGCGCAGTGCTGATTGGCTGACAGCCTGCACTCCCTTCCCGGCCCTCTCTGATGCAGTTTGAGTTGCCATTTGCCCAGTGGGGGTAGGGGATCCCCTGATTTTGCGGGCTCCTGCCAGCTGCCTTGCCGGAGGGAGCCCCCCCCCCCCCAGCAATGTCGCACATGACATGCCTGTGTCACCCAGAGGGGCGTCAGTGACATTGTGGGGTGACACTCTGGATTTTGGGCTGATTTTACCACAGGGGTTTGCCCAAAATCCAGAGCGTTGCCCCCAATGTTGCCGACATCACTTCCGTGTGATGTAGGCAGGGCTATTTTTGGATGGAACGCACAGGAACGGAGTTCCGGCTGGCTTCTGAGTTGGCCACACCTACAGCCTCCCCCAACCCCCGGGTTCTTCAGGTGCCTCGCAAGCCGTGGGGTGCCTGGGGAGGCCAAACTGATCCAGGGAGGGAAGGCAGTTTAAACTGCCTCCCCCTCCTTGGGTTCCCCAGGTGCCCCACAGCTTGTGATCCAGAAACTGCGTTCCTTCCCTCAGGTTCCCCATGCACCCCACAAGCTGCGGGGCACCTGGGGAAGCCAATCCTGGGAGGGAGCTGTGCTGTCAGGGGTGTGGCCTAACATGCTAATGAGTTTCTGCTGTTGGGTGTGGCCTGTTATGCTAATGAGTTCCTGCTGGGCTTTTTCTACCAAAAAAAAGCCCTGGATGTAGGCATGTCACATGTGACATCATCGTTTCCGGGGAATGTGGGCCGATGTCACTTCCCAGTGCCAGAACGTCCCCCCATCCCCCCACCAGCGGGCTAAAGGGACCTGGTAACTCTAGATGCAGTTGACCACATTTACAAATGCTGGGAGGCAGGCAAGCCAGAATGTGACCCAGGGAATGGAGCAGCAGAGCAGTATGTTACCCTTCCATCAGTTTGGGACATGTATGTTTATTGACTAAAGGGCCCCTGGAGATGCACAATAATGTTTTGAACCAATATATAAAAGTCAGTGAGCCATCTCCACCAGGAAGAGCAGTAGGTTTTTATACCCCACTTTTATCTGTTGGAAACATGTGTGTTGCAAGGTCTAAATCCCGTCATTATATGGCTAATGTGTTTACCTTGTGTGCTGTCGTTTAGACTGACCTGGAAGGTCACCTGGCCCAAAGCCAGTGGAGAGAAAGCCCCAGGGGGGAAACTGGAGCCTATTTACTAACAGTCACTGGTTAATGTATTTGGGTGATTTCCTTTTAGGGTCAAGAAGAAAGGAGAATCTCCATTACCAACCGTGTGGCTAGTCAATCTGTTGTTGTGCTTGTAACAGGAAGGTTGTGGTCTTAAGTGTTTGTTGTTTTGTAGATTTCCCGTGTACCTGTCCCTTTAGATATTGTAATGTAGTATGCTCTGTGTAGCAACCAGCCTGCCATGTGCTCCCAGGTAATGGCGCCCGCCGCAGGGCCAGAGCACATGGTCAGGCAGAGAGGGGAGCTTGAATCTGGAGGAACAATAGACATCCGGATTGAAAGCCTCCACCAATGTGGGACCTAGGTTCTCCCTGAGGAGCCAATGCAATCAAAGGCTCCTCCAGGGAACCGATGACAAACATGCGCATATGTTAAGCCCCTATCAGGTCTTTTGGGTGCGGCCGGAGGTGTGGGTCCGGCCAGCATATAATGAGGGCCCTGGAGCCCTGGAAGCATGCTTGTTCCGACCATCTACTGGGCATGCTGAATCACTCAATAAAGGCTTCATGATTTCACCGTTCCTGGTCTCCTGAGTCCAGTACTCTTCAGATATAAATATTTTTACATAGAAAGAACATGCCTCCTCTCCAGTGAACAAAGATCCATTGCAAGCTCTGAATATCTAACTATTTTTACCAAATTTTCCAACAGTATCTACCTTAAGGCGTCTCAGAGCAGCTTACAATCACCTTCCCTTTGTCTCCTCACAACAGGCGCCCTGTGAGGCAGGTGGGGCTGAGAGAATTCTGAGAGAACTGTGACGGGCCCAAGGTCACCCAGCAGGCTTCCTGGGCAGGAGAAGTGGGGAATCAAACCCGGTTCTCCAGATTAGAGTCCGCCCCTCATAATCACTACACCACGCTGGCCAAGACCTCTTGGTTCTTCTCACCCTTAGCCGCTACCAGCCCCGATTTCCATTTCCTTGGTTCTTCTGCCCAGTCAGCACAGCCCCCTTTCTCCCCCCCCATCTCCTAAGGCCTTGATTCCAACTTCCCCATAGCACAACCGCCCCCCCCCCCATTAAATTCCCCAAGAGAGCAATTTCTGAGTGAAGTCCAGTTACAAGAGCACCGCTTGTTTTTCTTTCTCCTTCCTACATCTTTCCATCCCTCTATCTTTTTCGTCCTCTCGTTCCTCAGTTTCTATAGAAACCAGATCTTGATGGCCTGGCTTCTTGTGACCAACTTGTTATCGCAGCAGGAAGTCCCACCCACCCAAAAAAGGGTTTTTTTACTTCTGTGCCAACAAGCACTGGCGCTTAGAAGGAATATATCAAAGCAGTAGAATCCACTTAACTCAAAATTGTAATGCCACACCTTCTTATTACTATTCCATATTGCTGCACAGTAGTTAGCTTGTTTATTACTTTGATGCATTTTACAGAGGGGAAAAGGGGAAAGACTGACCAATGGTCCCTGTGGAAAGTCATAGAATTATAGAATTGGATGGGACTTCTGGGGTCATCTAGTCCAACCCCCTGCACAATGCAGGAAATTCACACATACTTCCCCCCACATATACACCCGCAGTGACCCCTGCTCCATGCACAGAAGATGGCAAAAAATCTCCAGGATCTCCAGCCAATCTGGCTTGCAGAAAATTTGCTTCCTGACCCTAAAGTGGCGATCAGCATTTCCCTGGGCGTGTAAGAAAGGGCCTCAAGAACTAAGCACTGATGCAACCCTTCCTGCCCTCCCTCTTGTGATCTGTCTTTCACAGAATCCGCATTGCTGACAGATGGCCATCTAGCCTCTGTTTGAAAACCACCAAAGAAGAAGAGCCCACCGCCTGTCAAGGAAAAGTGATAAGACACTGGAAAAAGTCAACCGTGATCAGACACTGGAAGAGCGATGAGAAGAACCTCCCAGGTGAACATGCAAACAGAGGCTGCCTGCCTGCCAGAGGGCTTGATTTGGTAAACAGGCTTGCATTCCTGCCCAGCAGGGCTATTTTGGGGCAGGAATGCACAGGAATGGAGTTCCGGCTGGCTTCCAAGTTGGCCACGCCTACAGCCTCCCCCCCCTCAGGTTCCCCAGGTGCCTTGCAAGCCACGGGGCCGGGAGAAGCCAAGCCGATCCAGGGAGGGAAGGCAATTTAAACTGCCTCCCCCTCCTCGAGTTCCCCAGGCGCCCTGCAACTGCGGGGCAACTGGGGAAGCCAATCCAGAAAACTGCCTTCCTTCCCTTGGGTTTCCCATGCGCCCCGCAAGCTGTGGGGCCCCTGGGGAAGCCAATCCTGGGAGGGAGCTGCGTTGTCAGGGGTGTGGCATAATATGCTAATGAGTTTAATGCTGTTGGGTGTGGCCTATTATGCTAATGAGTCCCTACAATGAGTTTCTACAAAAAAAAACCCTGCCCAGCAATGCAGTTCAGCCATTTTGGAATCTGGATTTAACCATTTGATGGGCTTTGGTAAT